>CM074718.1:148845261-151405261 GCA_037306005.1 Rhinophrynus dorsalis
TCTGTAGCAGAGCCAGCAAACGGTCCTCTGGCTTCATAGAGAGCTATAAACTGATCTGAACATTGCCAACCTCAGGATGGCGATGTTGGAATTGTAATCTCCGACAGTAAATGCTGATATTGGAGCTTAATGCATGTGGCAATGTGAATATAACAGTGTCTGATTAAAATGCATTTAAATATGCAAATGAGCCATTGCCGATGTAGTCAGTTCAAACTCATAAACCTGTCAAAGGCATGTTGGTTTCATGATGATGTCGACAGATTGTGGAGGATTGTTGGCAGATTCACAGGCTTATGATGGTGAAGACATCTTAGTGCATACTGTCAATATGCCATTGATACACATACAACAAAAAATATCCAGCCTGGCCCCTTTTTGACCTTAATGCATTTCTCCCCCTTTACTGAATAGTTGATATCACAAGTAGGAATTACATGTGGTCACATTGTACGGTTATTCTGTTTGCCTTCTAATAAGTGAGCTGTAACTGGGTTACAAAATGGATGCTTTTCCTAAATATTCAATTCATATATATTAAAAGTAATTATATTGCTTCTGCAATCATTGTTTATATGTACTGTGTAATCCTTCTAATAATTAAACGTTTTGAAAGATGGTGATATGCTAGATAATTAACATTTTTTTGTAATGGTATAGCTCATAGAATAGGAATTGTGTAATGAGATTCAGCTAATTATTTCATGGTATTTCTTAAATGTTCAAACTGTGACGTCCAAAATCACTTTGATGTCAATGTTTGTAATAGAAGTTTCCATTTTTCTCTCTTGTTCAATGAGTGGTACAAGATGAAAGAGCTTTAGTATGGGCCTCAGACTCAGTGTTAGCAGCTCTGCAGACCCCAATTCCCGTTGGGAGTTGATACAGAAAAGGGTTCATTGTTGTGATCACAGTTTGAATAGTTTGGTTTTAATTGAAAAGTTCAGCCACCAGGGGGACATGGTGCGATTCTCCTGTTATGGGACAGGAAGCGTTTTCTACACACTCTGTTTGAATAACCTCCTTGTATAAAATAGACATCAAAGCAAATAATAGAGAAATAAAACAACAGACTGCACCATGTAGCATCCCCATTTTCCTGCCTGCCTCACTCCGTATGTCTGGTCCATTTTTTTTTTCTTATGCAGTGGAAAATTTGATTTTACAGTGAGGAAGTTAAAAAAAAAATAATGTTAACCCTTTAAAGGTATAGTATTGTTTTATAATAAAAGCAGCTCCAATTAATCTTCATAGAATTTGGACCATAGAGAGAGTTATTTCAATATTTTCATAGTCGTAGTTTATGATTAATTGCATGATAAATATCCCCCTCCAGCTCCTTTTACTGATGTAACACTGTTCCCCTCAGAGCAGCAAGACTGTCCGGATGGATTGCAGAGAGAGACAATCTTCAGTGAGCATAAGGAAAAACCTGTCAAGGGGTGTAGGGTTTTCCTTATGCTCACAGTAAGAAGATTGTCCCTTGCTGTGAGCTGTCTGTTCCCAAGACTAGAGATGGGCAAAAATTTTCCCCTTTAACTGAAATCGGCGAAAAATGGCACTTCCCGCTTAGCGAATCATTTCCTGAGAAAAGTGCAGATTCTCCGCTTTTTTCGCCTAGCACATTCCATTGAAATCAATGGGAACATTGAATTTACACGCAACACATATCAAATAGTATTTTATTTCCCAAATGCATAGTATAAAAGGGGCATGAGGGTGCATGTGTTAGTGGGGTGTAGAGAAAGAATCAGTTGAACAGGGAATGTTTTTTTGGTGGGGGGGTTGTTTATTGGGATTGGGGGCAGTTAATAAAAAAAAAAAATCCTAAATACAATTAAAAAAAACAATAAGACATGGTATAAAAGGCATCTGAGGAGGGTGCCTGTGTTGGTGGGTGGAGTCTGGGGAATGAATCAATTGAACAGGGAATTTGTTTTTGGGGGAGTTCTTGACTGCTGTTGGGGGGACAGTTCATAAAAGATAAAATAATAAATTTGTATGTAAAGTGATAGAGACAGGAACCACCTGACATAAGCTGCCACTGGGGTAGACTCATACTTAATGTAATAGAGTATTTTGTAGAAGATGATTTGTTAGATTTGTTGTTAGAAGCCCAAGCCCTAAGGAAACATTGATTTGTAGGACTTAGACTTATTAGAGGCTCAAGCCCTGAGAAAACATTGATTTGTAGGACTTAGATTTGTTTGGCACAAGCCCTAAGGGTAAGGAATCATTGATTTGTAGAACTTAAACTTATTAGAGGCCCAAGCCCTGAGAAAACATTGATTTGTAGGACTTAGGCTTGTTAGAAACAGACCCCCAAACATTTTTTTTTTTTTTGTAGGACTATGTTTTTTTATTATTATTATTTTTATTTTTTTTTTAAAACACAAGCCCTGAGAAAAAAAATGCCCTACTGGCCTAGTGCCAGCATATTCTGCGGGATGGAACCTCCTCAGATGCCACTTGATGCCCTGCTTGTGATTCTCCTCCACCACACTGCTATGTGTGGTCAATGCACCACACAGTGTGCAATGGATGGACACGAACTGCCACATCCTAACATCAACAGAGTGGCTATCATTTGCAGGGGAGATAAAGATGAACGAGGTGGATTGGAAGAAGATATAGTTACCCTAGAGGAAGAAGGTGATGGCAAGCTAGTTGTTTTGCTTGTCATGGAACTTTCAGTCTCTGCCTGGGTTTCTCTATTCGTCCTCCTCTTTGATCTCCTCCTCGCCTCTTGTTGCCTTTCAGGGGGGTACAGCAACACTGGTGCTTGATTTCTGTGGTGGGTGTTTGGCTTTAAAATGTTTGACATAAATGTCATGGTGTCTGTGATTCATATGTGTTATCAGGGTGGTTGTGCCAAGGTATATTCCCTCCTTTCCTCTTCTCACTGACTTGTGACAAATTGTGCACAGTGCCTTTGGTGATGACTGCACTGTGCCTGCCACCAAGAGAAAAATAGTCCCACACCTCTGACTTCACGGGATAGGGATAAGGAACAGGTGGAGAAGAATGGCCTCTTTCTTCTTGTCCTCCACATTATCCTTCACTGTTTGGGGCAGAGGATGATGTTGCCGTTTTTCTGCAACTGCTTCAAAATCAGCACTGCAACTAGGACCAGAAGTATTGCTGCTGCTGGCAAGTGGAACCTGTCCTAGTCCCGAATCTCTTGTTGACCCCATTCCCACTGTGTCCACTGTGGGCTGTGGCACACTAGCTTGGTCCTCAGCATCCCGCTGCCCTTGCAACTCAGCAGCAGCATGAATTAGAGCAGATGCAAATTCCAAAAGCTCACTGCTGGTGGTGATGCCCATCCACATCCCTGTCTCCCACTCCTTCTCAGTTTCTTCTAAAAAGGCCATCAATGTCTCTTCCACCCCAGCTTCTCCACCACCATCATCATCACCACCAACACTAGTCCCTACGTGCTGCTGCTGCTCTATTACAGACATCTCACTGTTGGTTGGAGGAGGTGACGAGCAATGTGATAGAAGGTCCCCTAATGTCACACTTGCCATTTCTTGGTGACCTGAAGAAGGCAGATGGGCAGCAGTAGCAGGAGGCACAGGCAGCTGATCTGTGCTCCTGGTGGTGGTGGTGGTGGTATTATTTCTGCGCCTGCTATCCACCACCAGTTCTGGCTTCTTCAGGATCTTGTTCCACTTGGACACTATCCTGAAGGGAAGAGGACTCCCAGAGCCAGACGAATGGTGTGGGCTACCTTGACCACTAGTCTGGATGCTCTCAAATGCTTCCCCTACCACTCCCCTAACACTAGTCCCACCTGCTACTTCACCATTACTGTTACTACTACTAACAAGAACCACATCAAGTTCATCCCCAGAGTATTCCTCCTCACAGTCACTAGTAATATGAGGATATTGATTACTCCCTCCTTCACTCCTAACACAAGCTGCAGGACCTTCTTAGTAGTAGTACTAGCACTGAAGGTACTGCTTGGGGATGGCAAGTGTGACTTAGGGTCCCCTGCTGTCACATTTGGCATCATCTTCTCGTTTTCCCCTCCTGAGTATTACAAGACACACTAACAGCAGGTTCAGCACTGGTGGCAGCAGAGGCAGCATGTCTGAAAGCAGGCACAGTACTGGTGGCAGCAGGGGCAGCAATGGAAGCAGGCACAGCACTAGTGGAAGCAGGGGAAGCACATCTTACATCAGGCACAGCACTAGTTGCAGCAGGGGCAGCAGGTCTGGCAGCAGGAACAGGCAGCTGACCTGTCCTGCTTTCACTAACACCCTTTCGTTCCTCACTTCCCAGTAAATTCCGTAAGATCCCTAGGGGTGATTTAGAGGGACTGGCAGCATTGGTTCTGTAGTACTCACTTCCTCTTCAGACACATTTGACACATAAGGGTCCTTCCAGTTCCTCCTCTAATTTTTTGTTATTTTGTTTAAGAATAGATTTTTATTAAAAGTTTTTCCAATACAATGCACATGTAAGACAATGTTTGAAAATACAGATTCATGCAGTTTGTCTACAATAAACGTAAGCCATTACACTATACATTCATAAAACCGAACATAAACAAAAGATTGTACCAGACAGTCACTATGAGCCTCTCCTGCCTCTATTTTCCAAACAAATAACAGCAGAACACCACAGCACTTCTACCTCGCTCTGTAGATGCTTCTGTTGTGTTCCACTTCCTGGAATACATCATGTTTTTATAGTGAAAAGGCGAAAAACACGTAAATCAATGGGCGGAAACTTTCATGGCGAAGAATTTTGGCCACTGGGCAAAAAATGCAAAGATTTTAATCTTTGGTATTAAAGTGGATTTTCCCGAGAGAAAGGGAACAACAATGTGATTTTCGTGGGATTTCTTGTGGGAACACAGTGAAAGCTTTTGCCCACGCCTACTCAAGACCAGATTCCATATCTGAGGGGAGGTGGCTTACACTGGTAAAAGGGGCGGGAGGGGGATACTTTATCATTCAATTACTCTTGAACTACAACTCTGACAGTATTGAAATAACACTCTCCATGGCCCAAATACTATGAAGATTAATCGGAGCTGCTTTTTTGTGAAACATTACTATCCCTTTAAGGGCCAGTGTGGTGAGCAGCACATCACAAAGCAATGCATTATACATTCCCGTAGGCCTTTAAGGAATAAATGAGCTGTAATACCCAAAATGACCTGAGGTAATATAATCTTAAAGGGATAGTAATGTTTCATAATTAAAGCAGCTCTAATTAATCATCATAGTATTTGGACTTTGGAGAGTGTTTTATTTCAGTTCTGTCAGAGTTGTAGTTCAAGAGTAATTCAATGACAAAGTATCCCCCTCCTGCTCCTTTTACTGATGTAATACTGCTCAGCCAAAGCAGAAGGGAGGTGCCCAGGTAGATTGCAGAGAGGGACAATCTTCAATTAAGATAAGGGAAAAACCTGAAAAACGTGTCAAGGGGTGCAGGGCTTTAATTGTTCTCATAGGAAGAAGGCTGTCCCCTGCTGTTATCTGTCTGGTCTGTGGACTGCATTCCACATCTGAGAAGAGATGGCTTACACTAGGTGAAAGGGGCGGGAGGGGAAACTTTGCTTGTGAATATCTCTCAAACCATAAAGGTTTGAGAGATAAGACTTATATCGTTCTTCGTGTTTTTTTAATGCCTACAAAATAAAATAAAGATAAAACAAAGTATTACTATCCCTTTAAGTACCC
Source organism: Rhinophrynus dorsalis (assembly GCA_037306005.1). Lineage (NCBI taxonomy): Eukaryota > Metazoa > Chordata > Amphibia > Anura > Rhinophrynidae > Rhinophrynus > Rhinophrynus dorsalis. Next base: position 148,850,961 of record CM074718.1, read on the forward strand.
TTTAAGTCATGCTAGCATCTGTAAAATTCTGTATTGAATTTCTGAGGCCAAAAACCTAGCCTTACATATGCTCTATGGGAGCAGCCATTGTTTTTTCCCAAGCTCAGTGACAACTGTTCTCATAGCAATCTGATAGAGCGTCTCAAAACTGAAAGTGAGATAAGGGTACAGTGTTTCTGAAGGGAAGAGAGGTGGATACTAATCTAAATTAACCCTTTGAGTGCCAGAGGGGTACGGAACACTTTGCAAAGCAATGCATTCTTTACCCCTCTAGCACTCAAAGGGTTAAATAACACTAACACCTAAAATGGATTGCGTTGCATCATTTTAGATATCATGTGCTTCCAGTTAGCATTTATACAATATTGTCATTTTAATTAATGTGTACACTGTCATATATAGACAAAATTTGTTTAATTGTGTTTGTGTTGAACAGGGCCGTATTTATATCCCATACTAAGCAAGGCACCCTAGGTGCCCTTAGGTCTGCCCATGGCCACTCCCCACACTCCTTATTTGTCCCAGCCCACAGTCTTATTCACTGTTCCCTGGCACAGAAATAACCTTAGCCAATAACATAAACACACCAAAACAGCTTTTACACCATGGTTGCTACAGACATTGGAGACTTCTCTAGCATCTAAGAGTGTGGATTTGTCCTGCACAGCTGAGACACCCCTCAAAATTTGGAGGTCTAGGCAGTTGCCTACTCTGCTTATCTGGAAGTCAGGCACTGGTGCTAAGCTAATCTTAATTTAGTGAAATTAGTACTGTTTTTCTGTTCAGAAAAGCTGGTACATTACTGTAGGTTATTTACAGACAATAATACAATATCAATTCTAAGGGATCCATCAAGATAGCTATAATAATGAAAGTCCCCAAAAAAACACATAAAGAATTTTAACAGACGCTAGCATGGTGTACAGGGTGTTAACCCTTTGAGTTCCAGATGGGTACACAATGCTTTGTTGGAATGTGTTGTGTAACCCTCTGGCAATCAAAGGGTTAAAGTGTATATAAATTAAGGTGACCAGATTTTTAAAACGAAATCCGTGGAATTTTTTTTTTTCTCCACACCCTATCCATGTCCACACTCTGTCCACCACCACACGTTGTCCAAACACTGCCCACACTGTGTCCGCCCTTATACTCTGCACACACACTGCCCACACTCTATCCACCTTCACACCCAGTACACGCACTGCCCACACTCTGTTCACCCTCACATCCTGTTCACACTCTGTCCACCCTCACACCTTGTCCATCCTCACCACACACTGCCCACACCCTATTCACCCTCACACCCTGTCTGCATACTGCTCACCCTCATACCCTGTTCACCCTCCACACACTGTCCACCCTGCCCACTTTGTCCACACTGCCCACTTTGTTCACTTATACACACTTCCCACCTTGTCCTCCTCCACACACTGCCCACCTCCACACTGTCCACCCCCACACTGTCCACCTCAACACTGACCACTTCCACATACTTGTCCACACTGTCCAACTCCACACTGCCCACCTCCACACTGTCCACCTCAACACTGACCACTTCCACATACTTGTCCACACTGTCCAACTCCTCACTGCCCACCCTGTCCTCCCCACACCCTATCCACCCTGTCCTCCCCACACCCTATCCACCCTGTCCTCCTCCCCACACTGCCCACCTCCACACTGTCCACCTCAACACTGCCCCCCACACACTGTCCACCTCAACACTGACCACTTCCACACACTGTCCACACTGTCCAACTCCACACTGCCCACTCTGTCCTCCCCCACACCCTATCCACCCTGTCCTCCTCCCCACACTGCCCACCTCCACACTGCCCACCTCTACAAACATTGTCCACACTGCCCACCCCATCCTCCTTCAAAACTGTCCACCCAGTTCTCCTCCACACACTGCCCACCCTGTTCTGACCATATTGTTCACCTCAACATTGTCCGCCCCAAATTGCCCACACTGTCCAACTCCTCATTTCCCACCTCCACACTGCCCACATTTTCCACCTCAACACTGTTCACCCTCACACACTGTTCACCCCATATTGCCCACACTGTCCAACTGTACATTGCCCACCTCCACATTGTCCACCTTCACACTGCCCACCCATCCTCCTTCACAAACTATCCACCCTGTCCTCCACACACTGCCCATCCTGCCACCTCCACATTGCCCACCTCCACACTGGCCACATTGCCTAACACCACATTGCCCACCTTCACACTGCCCACATTGTCCACCTCAACACTGTTCACCCCACATTGCCCACACTGCATAACACTACAATGCCCACATTGTCCACCTCAACACTGTCCACCCGTGAGACTATTACAATTTCACCCATATCACTCACCAGCTAGGATGGCTTTACCCGGGTGGATTAGCGTGGCACCACTGGCAGGGGCACTCAGTCACTCACTACAAGTTGCTGGAGTGCTTAAGAGGTGCTCTACTGCTGCCTGCATTCCTGCTCCACTTCCTTTGAGTGCCGCACACCATCCAACGCACTACAGCCAATGAGAGAGGAGTATCCTGCAAAACTCTCCTCTCTCATTGGCTGCCATTTTAACTTGTTGGGAAGGCACTGGACGGCAGATACAGCTTAGGTACTGCCATCCATGCCTTCTTATTGATGCAGCTGCAAAAGTCAGATCCGGGGACACATTCTGTCCAGGGACAGTGCCCTTAATCCGGGGACTGTCCCTGGAAACCAGGGATGTCTGGTCACCCTAATATAAATCCAGAACAATGTTCCTTTAAATACCTTAGCATTTTTCTCTCATTACAAGCTGCACAAGCAAAATTAACGAAATGGTGGCTACATATGCAAATTTAGGGCAAGATTTTAGATGTATAATAGAATAACTAATAATTACAGTTTCTAGATTGAAATAAATAATATTTAAAATGATATACCAGCTGGCTGATGATGACAGACGTTGCAGTCTACCAACAGATGGAGAGGTGCAGGTTGCCCAGCTGTGGCATATGCTAGAGATAGGCAGCCTGTGGCTTTCTAGCTGTTGGAGATTACAATTCGCATCATCCCCACTCTGAAACAGGCTGGTTGGGGATGATGGAAGTTGTAGTCTACAACAGCTGGAGAACCTACCACTGGCATAGACTTATATGCAACAGAAGTAAACATTTCTCTTCATTGGGGTGCTAAAGCTTTGGTATGATAATGGCAATAGGGTGCAAGATGGTTCCTTGTTATGGTTGAAGCAGGCATTCTAAATTCACTACTATATATCATCATCCATTGTAAGCACATTTGTGGAAGGCTTTACATGATGAAGTACTCTTATATGTTTCCTAGCCCCCCCCTAGATTTCCACTCTTTAGCATTACAACTGAGAACAGCTAAGAATATTTAATACATGAGCTTCCAAAGCCAGTCTTAAGGACTCCCAGAGAGTGCATGTTTTAAAGGAGAACACATCCTAATAATAACCCCCAAATTACCTTACTATGGCCAGAAAATTACATTTGCTTCTATGAAGTTTTCCATGGCTCAACAGATCTTCAAACAGTTTTGGATCTCATGTCCATGGAGGTGGCTATGACAGCTGCTAAACTGACCACAGGACTTCAAACTCTGTTCACTGCACATGTCAATCTTAACACTTTAAAGGGATAGTAATACTTCATTTTATCTTTATTTTAATTTGTAGGCATTAAAAAAACATGAAGAACGATATAAGTCTTATCTCTCAAACCTTTATGGTTTGAGAGATATTCACAAGCAAAGTTTCCCTTCCCTCCTCTTTTACCTAGTGTACACAATCTCTTCTCAGATGTGGAATGCAGTCCACAGACCAGACAGATAACCCCAGGGGACAATCTTCTTCCTATGAGAACAATGAACACCCTGCCCCCCTTGACAAGTTTTTCAGGTTTTTCCCTTATCTTAATTGAAGATTGTCCCTCTCTGCAATCTACCTGGGCACCTCCCTTCTGCTCTGGCTGAGCAGTATTACATCAGTAAAAGGGGCGGGAGGGGGATACTTTGTCATTGAATTACTCTTGAACTACGACTCTGACAGAATTGAAATAACACTCTCCAAGGTCCAAATACTGTGATGATTAATTAGAGCTGCTTTTATTATGAAACATTACTAACCCTTTAAGCACTAATGGGCATACCTGGGAACTCTCTGTATTTGCCCTGGAGACTTCGTTTTTTGCTGCAAATTACCGATTTTTCGGGGACAGAGGCTGATTCTCCGGTTGTGGGGACTTTCTTATGAAACTCTTCCAAGTTCTGTTCCTTCCCAGTTTGTTCCTCCCACTTCCCGTCCACTTCTCCTCCTTCCCCACTCTGTTCTGTTCACTTCCAGCCCACTTTATTACACAGCCTATTAAGCTCTGCCCCACCAGTGATTAACCCCTAAGGACCAGTATAATCTGAGGTTGATGTCACTTAAGGACCGGAGCAGTTTTGACTTTTTTGACTGTCTTTATTCAACCATATTTTCTCTTTAATTCCTTTTGTACACCCACACAAATTATGTACTGTTTTTTTAAGCACAATTAGGGCTTTCTTTTAATAGCACAATTATATGAATACCTCATCATTTAGTTTGATTAAAGTAGAAAAAAATAGGACAAAAATACAAAAAAGCAACATTTTACTTACATTTTCCTGTCAGGATTTGTATACAATAAGTTCATTACAAAAAATACCCCTAAATATATTCATTTGCTTCTCCTGAATATAAGATTACCCCACATGCCTAGTATGTCAATCCCTTTCTCACATTTACAAGGTAAATATTAGAAGATGAACACCATTATTTCCAACCTGTAATTTTTCAACATTTTCCATGTGACTATTATGCCAGAACCCAAAAATGTCCCACAAAGGTATATGTTTCTGAAATGTAGACAACATAGGGTACATAATCAGTAGAATTTTGTAGTTTTTTATGCAACTATTTCTCCAGAAATATGTTCCAAAATTGTGGGAATATTTTGTTATTTTTTTGCAGTTTTTACACTTACGTTTCAATATTGCTGTTGATATCAAGCACAGGATAGTTGTAAATGGAAACGCACATGTTCCATCTGGGCCCAGTAGCTCCCCCAAACCGTGATAAAGCTATGCATATGGGTCATTGCCGTACTCAGATGATGTAACTCAACACTAATGTAAAGCACCTTAAAAAATCTGTAAATATCATCTGATTGAAATCCAGAGAAACACTAAAATATAAGTGTGAAAAAATGTGTTTCTCTTCTTAACTGCAGGTTTTGGGAGGGATTGGTGATAGCTTGGCAGAGAAAAAAATTGTTAAAATGCAAATAGAATGAAAGCCATGGTGGTCTACTCTTCTACAACATAGACCATATCATGCCCACCTCCATAGACTTGATATCCAGGATTGCCTCAAAATATTATCGCAAGAACAAAGACACAAAAGCAAAATTTATAGGCCATTAGGATTTTTTGGCCATGAAAAGGTAAATTGATTGTTATTGTTAGTTCTTATGTAAGAACTTCCTCACTTGAACACAGCAGTGATTAATAAATAGCTTGGGTAGATGTGTTACAATGACTGAGTGGGATTCACTTGTGTTTTTGGAGAATATCCTTAAAACTTGCACTGTGAGAAGGATATGACTCAGTCACTGTGTAATGAATGTAGTATACTTCCCCATTCTATTATTAAGTTACGCTGCAAGAGATTATGACTTACATGATACACATCTGTCATTTATGTGAAATGGCTGTTACATCTCAAATGTATACCTACTTTAAATGTTCCACTGAATTCAGAACAATCCTATGTTGTTTACTTGCCATATTGAGCTGCAAGGGATTATGGGAAGTTACTGTTAAAGCTCTGTCACCAATGTGAAATAGATCTGGAACTCAGAATTTTGCATTAAAAACACAGGAGCTGTCATTTTCTGATTGTCATACTCTCTTATTAATGCAACACATTCATCTATTAATGACTAAAGGCCCATTGACTTAAAGTGATAGTAATAATTAAAAATTACTATCCCCCATGTTGTAGCCAGTAAAAAATGGAGTTTTCAAAATTCCCTCTGCCCTGACGTCAGCATTCTAGCTGACAGCAAGGGAATCTGGTCCCAGGACTGGCGGAGATCTGCTGCAGAGCTGCCGGCTGATCCCAGGAGAGGATTCCCCTGCTCTCAGCTAGAATGCTGACGTCATGGGAAAAGCCAAAAAGTGGGAACTTTGAAAGTGGATATCTCTCAAACCATAAAGGTTTGAGAGATGCCGCTGGTCTCATTTAACTCCGTTTTTTTACTGGCTACAACGTGGGGGATAGTAATTTTTAACCCTTTGAGTGCCAGAGTGGTACGGAATGCATTGCTTTGCAATGCATACCGTACCACTCTAGCACTCAAAGGGTTAAGTATTACTATCCCTTTAAATGGGTGGTTTTACATTGAACCAAATATTGATACACACACACACACACCACTCAATGTTCTTGAAGATGCCTTTGCCGATCTCTGTCTCTCTCTATGACACATTTTGTCTGTTGCTGGACTACAATTCCCAACATTCTCAGCCAGCTATTGGCTGCTTTGGGATGATGCAATCTGGTGTCCGACTACAGCTGATGGGCCTCAGAGGTTGCTCATTCTTAATAATTAATCTTAGCCCTAAGTTAGACGAAGGCTAATATATAACAGTAGGGACATTTGTGACTTATTTACCCTGATTATAAGGATAGTAATAGCTGAAAAAAAATTATAGCTCCAGTTGATCCTCATATAACTGGGACATGTTGCGCTTTTTAAAATTTTTAACGTTTTGTAGTTCAACAGTAATTCAATTGTAAAGTATCCCCCTCCCTCCCCTGTCACTTATGTCATGCTGCCTCTCTGAGCCGGCCAGATTGAGCGTATAAAGGGACAGTCTTCACTGAGCATAAGGAAAATCCTACACTCCCTTGTCAAGGGGGCAGGGTTTTCCCAATACTCAGTGGATGAAGATTGTCCCTCACTGTGCACTGTCTGGTCCCAGAACCAGATTCCACATATGAGGGAAGGAGGCGTACAGGAGGTAAAAGGGGCGGGAAGGGGATACTTTTTCTTTGTTTTGTTTTGCTTTCTAGCAAAACAAATCAAACTAAACCTAAAACATTTTATTATACACAATATTAAACGCACTTTCTTCTGCTTGAGTGCATGGGAAAGGCAGAGAAGGGTAGGGAAGGTGGCAAATGGGACAGAAGAGGGGTGGTAGATGGGAGAGCGGATTCATTTTGGTGAATGGTACAGAGATGGGTTGGTGGATGGGAGAAGGGTTTAATATTGGTGAATGCTACAGAAGAGGGAGGAGGATGGGAGAGGGATGTCATATTGGGAGTGATATATATGTATTTTTTTTCCTTTATTGACAACATCATTAGTTCATAAATTCAGGAGGAAGAGAGTGAACAGGAGGAGGTGGACAAGAAGGTGTGGGAGCTAAAGGAAGATAGGGTCTGGAAGAGAATAATTGAGAAGTAGGGATATTTCACATCTCTGCAGGAAGGGTTTACTGATGGGTAATGTTTAGTGCTCAGGGTCTTGGGCCCTGCTGTTAGTCCTGTCTCAGCTGAGTGGATGTTTGTGAAGTTTGTGTAATGGGAGACTGTGCTTTTCTAATATTTTGAGTGCCACAGGGGTGTGGAATGCATATCCCGGCTTATGGCATTCATATGGTACAGGGAGTGATACTGTGGTTCTGAAGTCTGAGAGGATTCTCTCCGCTCCCCCACTGAGAAACCGAGAGGATGTTCTCAGACTTCAGGCTTGTTGAACTGCTGGCAATGTGTAAGGGAGGGCATCTCCCTTACATATCTCCAGCAGTTCGACAACGCCGCATGCTAATGGGAAAATTCTACCCCCTCCACTTGCATACTTAATTCTTAGTTCATATGATGGTGTTTGTCTCCATTGCCAAGATGACACATCTCTAGACTAACATTGCCACAGTATTGAATCTTAGTGCTTTCCCCAATTTTTTTAAGCAAGAGACTTGGGGCTTTAGCACCCTCATCTACTATTTAGCAACACTCCTTTTAGGATATGTACAGGTTTGTGTAGGGACTGTAAGCAGTCTGTATCAATATTTACACATTAAACTTAGTGCATACAGTTAAGTCAATGAACATTTAATCTAGTGAACTGTTACATGTATAGATGTGTAATATTTACATAGGTGTACTATAATCAAAACATGCTGAGTGTATTACTGCATGTCAGAGACCATATGGTATTTTAATTACTGCTTTAGAATTCACTGTGCAACTAATAATTATAATAACTAAATATTGAATATACTCTAGGCGAGACAAACTGAATTGTTGTGAAGTGGTGGTAAACGCTTTCTATAAAAATATATTTAATGCAGGAATTTTCCTGCTGATTAATATAAAAGTACTTGCATTGCTGGGATATGCTTCATTTAGAAGTTAATACTGATCAAATTTGCAGTTTTTGAAAGCATGAGTTTAATAATTATATGGCAGTTTTATTTTGTTTGCTGTTCTCCAGTAAAAACACAACATGGAGCTATTCTCCCAATATAATTCTGATAAAACTTATTTTAATGTTGCATTTCTATATCAACACAGTTTGTCGCCAGTGAAAGAAGAGAAACACAGACTAACTCTTCATGCCATCAGCTGTTTTGCACGTAGCCACACACCTCATCAGCTCCATTTTGCTGTGCATGAAACATCTCTCAGCTTGGAGACAATGTTTGTACTATATATGCTCTGTGAACAGTGAAAATCCCTGTAGATATGGACTGGAGATGCAGCACAAAGAGAAGATTTATCAGAATTACTTCACATGATTTTCTCCATTTTTTATTTCTATTGGTGTATATTGTATCTTGCTTGGACTGTAGATGTACCAGGATAACCTTGATTAAACAAGGTGTTTGAGATTGAACAGCTTGTTACTTCTACTCCTGTATATCCTAGTGCAGTACCGTCCAAACATTAACTAACAGGGAGACCTGAGGGACTCAACTGTTGGAATTCTGCTCAATGTATCTGTTGCTGTCGTTGCCTACAGAGAGTTTGTTATGCTGGTAAAACATTTGCATAGACAGCAACAGCAACAATCCTATATAATAATTTGCTAGGATGTTTGTCAGAAGCTGTCATGCGCAGTAGAGACTGCCCGAACGCACGGAATGCTGGGAGGTGTAGGAATGCTGGGAGTTCTGTGCTTTCGGGCAGTCTCTGCAGTGCATGATGGTGTCAGCAGCAGGACACAGAGCAGGACCGGCCTCTTAACCCTTTGAGTGCCAGAGGGGTACACAAAGCATTGCAAAGCAATGCATTGTGTACCCCTCTGGCACTCAAAGGGTTAACATTACCCGGACCTTGGCCGTGTACACGGGCTTTTACACTAGTACCATTATAAAAGAGAACGGTCAAACAATGTTAACTCAGATTCTCAAAAACAAAAATGCCTGGTAAGGAAATGGATTCAGTCGTAAAACACCATAAAATATGTATGAAAAATAGTGACGTTAATGAAGAAGAATGAAAAATGAATAGCCTTTCCTGGAACTGCAAATAAAAATCACAAAAAGAAAAGAGAAAACATAAACCTACACTGCTACATAGTGATTTCTTCAAAGTGTGCCAGTGTATGTAATATTTATTTAACATACTGATGATACCTATGCATTAACGTCTTTTCATTTATCAAGTCAGTTGTATAATAATTGAAGGGCCATGGTGCAGGCAATTTTTGGGTCCTCAAACATAAAAATATTTTTACTGATGCACAAATAGATCCTATTGAACCCTGGGGAAGATGAGTCCCACATATGCTAGGTCCTGGCACAGCTCCTCTTCAGTACTCCCTGTAGTTACATCCCTCTATCCCAGTGGTTCTCAAGCTTTTTTTGCCTAAGACACCCCTAACACGCAGACTGGCATTTTCGAGGCCCCCATATAATTTAATGTCATTTGTCAAGGGTGTAAAGAAGGCTACAAATACATAAATATAGAGTTATTGTTAGACCTCACAACTAAAACAAACATCTTATGCATAGTTACATCTTAAATATACAGATGTAAGTCTACATTCACATTTTGGTCAAAGCTTTATAGATAAAATGGGGCACCCTAAGTGGATGTCCGTGGCACACCAAAGTGCCATGGCACTCTGCTTGAGAAACACTGCTCTATTCAGTTAAGGTTTTGGTTGTATAGTATGGCCAGAATACAGTTGCATCACATGTCAAGGCACCATACTTTAAAGGGGAACACCATCTAATTGGGCATCTAGTGATAAGCTTAACAATCAAACTGTTATGTTGAATAAAGACCGTGTTAGTCAGAAATCCTTTCTCAGCTGACACTGACGACCAAGCAACAGCACTCTAGAGGCATCTGCGAACTTGTGCCATCAGTCCCTTCCGACACCTTAAGGTACCACGCAATGCCTCCTAGAGGAGACCGGGACTGATGGCACAGGTGCGCAGACGTCTGCTAGCAAAGATGTCTGCGCTGTTGCCTGGCCATCAATGTCTGCTGAGGTAGGATTTTTGACTAATGCTGTCTTTATTCTACATTACAGTTTGATTGTTAAGCTTATCACTAAGCTTTAAAATTACTTACTGGTAGGCTGCAGGGACCTTTCTTGGGTGGCCAGCTGAGGACCAGGAGAGGTTCTTCGTGATGGTTCCGGAGCCTGGAAATATAAAAAACAAAATTTTAGAAAATTGTAAAACATGAATTACAGTTATGTTACAAGCAACACATCCCTCCCAGCAATAAAAATGAAATAATCATACCTGCAGGAAAAGTCTGCAGCAATCCAGACTCTCGTTTCTTGAGGTCGGACCACCGACGAAGAATCTGCCTCCTGGTCCTAGTGATGCTACTGGACCTCTGCATTTTGCAGGCCATTTTTTTTTAAAACACGCCTGTGAAATGCAGAGTCCAGTCTGTCCCTCAGCATATCTGGAAGATACTTGTCCATATAGTGGACAAGTATCCCCAGCTCAGCATTAGTAAATTAAGGCTCTCTAGGCATTGCTCCACACTCTGGTTCCACAGTGTCTGTAGCAGTCTCTGGTTCCACAGTCTCTGTATTAGTGTACATTGGTTGGTATTTCCTGTTTAGTTTTTATACTTCCTGCACAGATGATGCTGTATTTTGACGCACTGCGTCATTATCAAGTCATTACTGCATCATTTTTGCACCCAAATAGCACCATTATGCTCCATTGTTGCACCGTTATTGCGCCCTTTGACCTTTGCGCCCATGTAGCGCCAGTTTTGCGTCCTTTTGCGTCCTTGTACCCTTGCGCCCATATAGCGCCATTTTGCACCCATATAGCACCATTCTAGCGATACGATGGAGCATGCTGTTGTATGTAGCACGCTATTTAGTATTGCGATATTTGGAATGCGTCATTTGAAGACGCGCGACCAAAGAGATGTACCATTTAGTGACGTGCGACCTAAGAGATGCGACATTTGAAGTCGCGTGGTGTGAGATGCGACATATGAAAAGGATACCATCACTAGATGCCTAATTAGGTGGGGTGGCCTTTAGTTGGGCTGATAGTTCCACTTTAACCCTTTGAGTGCCAGAGGTGTACGCAACGCATTGCAATAGAATTTTAATGGGGCAACTCCCAGCAATGGTGGAACACTTAATGTTACACAGCTAGTACCATCAAAATCACCAGACTGAATCACGTGGCACCTAGGCAGAAGAAACAGTATCCATTGGACCTAAGTTTATTTTACAAATACTTGGTATCCCCCATACAATCTTTATGACTGAGGGGAACATTGAATTGGAGACACCTCAGGAATCCAGGGGGTTCTACAAATTCTCATGTTCCCATGGAAAACCAAATACAAGGAAATGTTAATTAATACTTTTATTTTGAATTTCCTTACTTACATGCTCCACTTGTATTTTGTGTTTAAAGGGGATCTACCAGGACAAAAATAAAAGATATATATTTTACAGCTCAGTAATTGTTGCTACTACCACCTCTGGGAGTAACATCAGTAGAAACTTAAGACCCTTAGTATACAAGTCCCCCTCCCCAGAGGTGATTCTGTAAGCTCCAGAGAGAAAACAGTTGCTTCCTTTTATCTGCTACTAGCAAATACAATGGAACTTTGTGTGCCACTTTCACCTTCAGCAGTTGCAGAAAATGGAGGCAAGAAGCTTGAGACAGACCATAAAATTAAGGTCTTCCAGAGTTGGCAATATGATCAATTCACTAGTAAAATACTGAGCTTACCAAATGTTTTTGTATTTCTTGAGGTAGTTGCCTTTAAGTTCTTGAGGACCTGATGGCTGGGCAATAACTCCCTGGTCCTCAAGCGGTTAATTTTATATTGTCAGTAATCACTAAATGCATTTTCCTCCTTTATACAGCCCGGCAGAGTATAAAGAAGCTTTAGAAATGGGCCATAAACACATTGCTATGAATTGAAAACTTGTCTTTTCACTTTATTTTGGTTTACTAGTTTGTGGAGATTCATTTGAACGGTTTTCAGGTATTTGTGCGTCCTGTAGATAGTCAGACCTCTATTGCAGGGTTTTAATCATGTCTAGTGTGGCCGCTGTGCATAATGAAAAACACATTTAAAGCTTTAAATGTTTTGAATGAGCTTTAATTAAAATGAACAAGAAAGTGAGTTTATTGCTGTGTGATAAGTAAAACATAGCAATATTAGGTTTATTTTCATAGCCGTGGAAAAAATGTGCATATCAAATGCGTCTTTCCGTCTTCCAGCTACATTTATTGGAAGTAAACATATAGCAGTAATTTTATGTACAATCTGCAAATGTGTTTCTAATTTTCAAACTAATTAATCATTTAAAGGAACAATGTTTAATTGTTTTCTTATGTTCCATTAATACTGTTTCTTTTATGTGTACTTCCTCCACTTCAATCATGTTTAGCATAATTGCAAATTAAAATATACCTGTTTTGTACTTGTCTCTCACTTGGCATGACATATAAAGAGGCAGTAATTAGTTTTACCTTTAGTCTAGCTTTCTGCTTTCTTTTTTGCTTCTTAAAATAAAGCAGTATAAAAGAACACCGTCATGATATTAGGATGGATAAAGTGTTTATGTAAAATGTACATTAGCGAGTATTAGAATAGACTTCTAAGAGTATGTGGAAAATAATTAATATAGACAAAAGGATATAAATGCACAAAGAACAAGCTTTTATTTAAAGTAGAACATGAAACAGCAGAGAGCAGTTAAACCTATAATAAAGTAGGGGGCATTAAAATGATTCACATAAAAGGGACACAATGAGCAATGAGAATATAAGAGAAATATATACATATTAAAATTCTCTCTCTCAATATATATATATATATATATATATATCTATGTTCTATATAATAATTTGCTAGGATGTTTGTCACAATGCAGTCATGAGCAGTAGAGACTGCCTGCGTTCGAGGCAGCCTCTACTGCGCATGATTGAATCGCGTGAGTGAGGCGACACAAGACTGCATCGCTTGGAGCAGTGAGGTAGTGGCCTCTTAACCCTTTGAGTGCCAGAGCGGTACGCAATGCATTGCATACCCCTCTGGCACTCAAAGGGTTAACATTATCCGGCCCTTGGCCCATGTACACTGGCTTTTGCACTAGTATATATACAAATAAAATAGTGGATGGTGGACGCACTCACATTGTAAAGCCGATGCCCAGGTGCACATCCCTACGGATAATAAACAGTTATAACAGGGAGGGCAGCACCAGTGGGTCTTATTAAGATACTTTTATTTAAGCAAAAGTAGAAATATGTTTTATCAATGTTTTGGTCCTACATGGTCTTGAGAAAGGTCCACGTAGGACTGAAATGTTGACCAACCATATTTCTACTTTTGTCTAAATAAATTATCTTAATAAGACCCGCTGGTGCTGCCCTCCTTGATATAACTATATATGTATGCATATATATATAGAGAGAAAGATGGATAGATAGATATATTTATGATTTACAATAAAAAGTAGGAAAAAGAGCAGTCTAGTGAAAAATATAATGTCATCTTTAAAACTCTTGAACTCTTGAAGACCTCAGGGGTGCTCAGTGCACTTTGCAATGCTCTGCAAACCCCTCTGGTCATGAAGGGGTTAAAGAGCTTAAAAAGAACAAAATATGCACCCACCTTAATCATTATTTACATTACGTAAATCGCTCATGCTAACTGTATGAAGCATACACTTAACCCTTGGAATGCCAGAACAGATAGACGCACTCAATGGGTGTGTTTTAATAGAATTCTGCTATAAAATGGGGTGGAAACAGATTTTTACCTGCCTAATGCATGTTTACTGTGCTAATGCCACTTGTGTCTGGGGAAAGTAGTATAGATATTTTGGGGAATTGTGTTCCTTTCTGGTTTTCTTTTTGTCCCAAAGTGCAAAAAAATTGGTCTTCTTAACATGTATGCTATAGTGGAGGCATTCGGTGTTGCTCACATTAATGTCTGAAAGCGGAATTTGTGTGCCATCATGCACACGATCATACAAATCCTGAGGAGAAGAAACATGGTTAAAGGAGCAGTACATGTTCTTTATGAAAAGCTGCATCAGTGGTTTCCAACCCTCTCATTAGGGGTGCCTAATGGACTATGTATGTAGGATTTCAGATGTTCAGTTATTTAATTGCCTCACCTGTACACAGGCAGGGAAATCTTAAAGACAATAAGGTTTATGCACTAAGGTGTGATACAGAGGTGATAAAGTGAATATGACTACTCTAGTGTCATAATCTCTCCAAGTCCTATGTTATTCTATAGAACCAATGCACTAAGATTTCTCCAGCTTGAGAGATCGGTGCACAGTCAGATTTTGCTAAGCAGGAAAAGCCCTGAAATATCTTTTTTTTTTTTTTAATTAAGATAAGTTTACTTGTTCTTCAACCCTTTGAGAACTAGGGAGGTGTTTTGGATACCCCATTGGCACTGAAAGGAATAAAGCTGAAGTGTAAGCCAGAAAGCTTTAATGGTGAATTAAATGTTTAAAATGCAATTTTAACTCCATATCTCTCTAGCATCCAGTTTTTTAAGAGAAACTATATAGAATTAGGAGCACAATCAGTTGTATTTTATCTATTTATGTCATTTTGGTTAGTATCAGCAGTTGCCTGTATTTGCCAATCTCCACTTTAGGTCTGTAGCTCACAGTTTCTCACAATAAACAATTGGTTTGATTAGTGTGGGTGAGATTAGCCACAAGGAACAAGCTGTACCAGTGACCCTTTAGAATCACGTCAACATTTTCAAGAAAATAAAACATCAGTGTCCAGCAGAGGTCAACGTAAAGGAAAAATGACTAAATATCCCTAACTGCTGTATGAATGACATTTACTGTCTGTTAAATAAATTACGAGGCAATTATCCCAGTGGAATAGTTCCCTCTTATAGAAGAGATCATATTATTATTAAGATTTGATTATTATTATTTTTATTTATATAGCGCCAACTAATTCCACAGTGCTGTACAAAAGGGAATAGTCATAAAGAGATATTAAATAGTCCAAATTAAATGTGGAGAACAGAAGGATCAGAGGGCCCTGCTCGTGAGAGTTTACAGTCTAGAAGAAGGCACTAGAACTAGATACTTCTTTTGACAATATGGATTGCAGGTTTTTTAAAAAAACTAAAATAAATAAGCAGAGATAATAGATTCAAATAAACACAAGTTAAATATTGGGTATCATTTGTTCTCTTAATCTTAATTTGGCATTCAGCACCCATGACAATGACATTGCTTTGAAAGGTGATAGCTGTGTGATATGTGATAGCTGATGCAGTAACCTTCTGCACGGTCATTACAGTCTTTTAACTCATATTCAAGAGGTGCAAATCTAGTCCAAACCAACTGGACCATGGGGGAAGGGAATCAAAATCCCCATTGGTTTAAATAGGGGCTTTTAAACCCTTAAATGCTACAGAGGTCTCCAATAAATTGTGAATTTACTTCAAGCGAATTCAAGTGAATTTGCAGTTTCTATTTCATAACTATGATGCAACTGGTTTGATTCAGAACTGCACCTTTTAAACTGATTAATAATGGCCCTTTGAATAGATTAACTGGATGGCAGGGAAGCAATTGGTCCCTGAGATAACTATGGTGTAAACATATTCATTTATGAGTGCTTTTGACAAATCAGTTGCTACTGAGAAGGCTGATATGTAAATATAGAAATCAGAGATATTGTGACACAACAGACAGAACTGCTATTTGTATAAATGTTTTGGGATGATTTTTCACACCTGATCAAGACAATTGGGACTGATGGTGGCAGACCACTCCAGACCGCTGTTTTATTATGAAGATTAAACTGTTTATATATAAGAAAAATCCTAAACAATTCTACAAGTATATAAATAACAGAAAGATTAAGGTTGACATTGGTCCTCTTGAGGCTGAGACAGGTGAAGTGATTAGTGAGGATGACACTATGGCTTATACCTTAAACACATCCCTTTCCTCTGTAAATGCAAAGGAAGCAACAATGGCAGAATAAGGACAAACAGGGAATCACAGCATTGCCTCCATCATGTACATGGCTTACTGAGAACAAAGTCTAAAAAGAGGCTAAAAAGTTTATGGTGAACAAAGCACCTATACCTGATGGCAGACACAAAAGGGTACTTAAAGGGATAGTAAACTCCAGAAAAAGTATTGGCAAATCATAGGTACAATAATGAAATACCTAATGCCCTTATTCCTATCTCTCAAACCTTTATGGTGTGAGAGAGATAAGAAAATAAAGTCCTCCGCTCCCTCCCCTTTCTGCCTGACGAGTTGTAAAGCTGTCCGAGGCAGAATCTGGTCACGTGACCAGAGCGGCTCTTCAGGAGTGCTCACATCGAGATATCTAACTATAAATACTTCATCGGTATGGTCTACAATGTGTGCCTGGTTTGCAAGCACACGTTGTAGAACATTCAGATTAAGTATTTATAGTTAGATATCTCGATGTGAGCGCTCCTGAAGAGCCCCCGTTTGATCCCAGAAACAGGATCTCATGCTGTCAGCTATACAGCTGACGCATGAGAAGGGGAGAGAGTGGAGGACTTTATTTTCTTAATAAATTTTAATAATTTTCTCATAATGGTTTGAGAAATAGGAATAAGGGCATTAGGTATTTCTTTAATGTACCTATCATTTCTCCGATACTTTTTTTCTGGAGTTTACTATCCTTTTAAGGAACTTAGTTCAGTAATAGCAAGATCCTTATACTTAATATTTATTCACTTTCATCAGGTGTTCATTGGAAGAAAACTGATGTATTACCATTATTCAAAAAAGGGGCAAGATCTTAACCAGGAAATGATAGACCTGTGAGCTTGACTTCCATAGTGGATAAGATATGTATGTATGTATATATTTAGATAGCAATAAACTGTACTCAACACCTTAAATATAATTATGTTACAATAAATAAAAAAGGTAAAATAATTGTCACATACATAGAAACAATTAGATAGAAGTCCCTTTCCCAAGGAGCATATTTAGCAGGATTACTAACTGATCATATTCAGAACTATGTGATGACAAACAATATTATTAGTAGGAGTTTTTTTTAATGAAGAATAGATCATGTCTAGCTAATTTATTGCATTTTATGAAAGGGTAAGTAGTAATTTGGACAAGGGTATTGCTATTGATGTAGTATACCTGGATTTTGCAAAAGCCTTTAATACAGTGCCACACAACAGGCTACTGCATAAATTAAAAAGCTTTAGTTTTGCCAGTGATATCTTTGAACAGATAGAAAACTGGATAAATGATAGGTGAGCCTTTTCAAATTGGTCTATAGTTGTACGTGGGATGCCACAGGGTTCAGTCCTGGGCCCAATGCTTTTTAAGTTGTTTATTAATTATCTGAAAGATGGTATTCAAAGTAGTGTCTGAATCTTTGCTGATGCCACTAAGCTACTGTGTTAAAAAAATACATACAGAGCAAGATGTCTGTTCTCCGAAGAAAGATTTTGATAAACTGAGTGAATTGGCAGAAAAGTGGCAGAATCCTTGTTTGAGATAGATTTAGGAATACTGATAGACAATAAACTTCACAGCAGTGTGCAGAGTTAGTCAGCTGCTACAAGAACAATTAGGGTACTATTCAGTATAAAAAAGGGTATAGATGCACAAGATGAGAATATAATTCTACCTCTATATAAATCCTTTGTAAGGCCTCATCTAGAATATGGAGTGCAGGGTTGGGCACCAGTTCTTAAAAAATACATTATTGAACTGGAAAAGTGCAGACATGTAACAAATCTGATAAAGGTATTGGAAATCTGATTTATAAAGACAGATTAGCCAAACTGGGCTTGTTTACATTAGAGAAGAGACATCTGCGGGGTGATACGATTACACATATATTTGAGCACATTCTAAGGAACTATTTACTCAAATAGCTGAGCAAAAAACAAGAGGACATCCTTTATGACTAAATGAAAGATGCTTTTGACTGAAACAATGACATGGATTTTTTTTATTGTAAGGACAGTAAAGTTATGGAATTATTTGTCTTGGGATGCTATGCTTGCAGATACAGTTTACTCACTTGGGGCTTAATTGGAAATGTCCTTAACCCCTTAGCGACCCTTGACGTACCAGGACCGTCAAGGGTAAATGTGCTCCAACGACCCTTGACGGTCCCGGTACGTCAAGGGTTAAACTCTCCCATCGCGGCCGCACGGGGCGATGGGAGAGCGCGGGCTGCTTGTTACTAAGTGTCCCGATACCGGGACACTTAGTAACAACCAGTAGAAAGTTTGTTGCAACATGCGATTCGCTTGATGAGCGAATCACATGTTGCAAATGCTGATTGACAGGGACAGTATTTGTAAATACTGTCCCTGTCATATATCTCTGTCTCCCTCCATCTTGCACACTGCTGAGGTGGAGAGAGACAGAGAGAGTTCGTGTGACAGTGTGTTCCAGAGTTCCTGCAAAAAAAAACCTGTCATTAAACCATAAAATTAACCCTTTGATCACTGTTTTACAGTGATCACCAAGTTCGCCCCCATCTGATCACTTTTAGAATGATCAATAAACTACAGATCAGCGTCTGCTGATCTGTGGGATACCCCCCACCCCCTTGTATCCTCTGAATTTTTTTTAATTTTTTTTTAATTTTTTTTTTTTTTTTAATTAAAAATTGATTTAAAATATAATTTAGGTAGTTTAGGTAGGTAGGTGGCTAGGTTTAGTGTAGACTTGTGTTAGGGAAAGGTTTAGGGACAGATCTAGGTTTAGGGAAAAAAAAAAAACCCAAAAAATAAAAAAATAAAAAAAAATAATTAAAAAAAAAATATATATAATAAGTATAGTTTAGATAGGTAGTTTACTTGGGTTAGGTAGGTTCTAGATATACGTAGGTTAGGGTAAGTTTTAGGGTTAGAGTTAGGTTTAGAGATAGCGTTAGAGTAAGGAAAAAAAATTTTAGTGGGCAAAATGCAGCGCAGTTATAGCGTTGAAGAGGCATATGCCTTTTTGGCATCTGACTCAGAGGCAACAGATACTGCGTCAGATTTTGAAATAGAGCAGTTTTCAGAAACTGAGAGCAGCTCTACTGACAACGCTGGGCCTTCTATCAAGAAAAGACGCACTGCCCCAAGAGCTGCCCTGGCAACTGCCCCAGCACCTGCCAAAAATCCTGCCCCAGCACCTGCCACAAATCCTGCCACAAGATCTGCCAAAAATCCTGTCACAAGATCTGCCAAAAGACTTTGCAAAATACCTGCCAAAAGGAATGCCCCACGTTCTGCCCCAAGAGCTGCCCTGGCAATTGCCCCAGCACCTGCAAAAAGATCTGGCCAAAGAAATGCCCCAACACCAGCCACTCCTGATCATAATGAATGGTTATCCCCAATAAATTTTTGCCCACAAATACCAGAATTTACAGGCACCCCAGGGATTCAAATTGATGTTGAGGGATTTAACTATGATAATTTTTTTGATTTATTTTTGGGGGAAGACATTTTAGGTGAAATTGTGTCCCAAACCAAATTGTATGCAGCCCAGTATACTGCCGCCAACCCTACAGCTTTTGTAGTTAAGGAAGAAATATGGAAACCCAGAGACCTCATAGAATTTAAGCAATTCTGGGCCTTAATAATGGCAATGGGTATAATAAAAAAGCCCAGTATCCGATCCTACTGGAGTAAAAACCCCGTATGTGATACCCCTATATTCCCCAAGACTATGACCAGGTCCAGATTTGAAATCATTTTGCACTTTATGCATTTTAACGATAATACCCTGTGCCCCCCAAAAGAACACCCCCAGTATGATAGACTATACAAAATTCGTCCCCTAATAAGCCATTTACAGAAAAAGTTTGCCCAAGTGTATATGCCCCAAAAAGAAATTAGTGTAGATGAATCCCTAATGAAATACAAAGGCAGGTTAGGGTTCAAGCAGTACATCCCCTCAAAGCGATCCAAATTTGGTGTAAAATTTTATAAATTGTGCGAAAGTGCCACAGGCTACACCCAGGCTTTTAGAATTTATAAGGGCAAGGACAGCAAACTTGATCCTCCTGGGTGCCCCGAATTTATGGGAACAAGTGGGAAAATAGTTTGGGATTTAATTTACCCCTTATTAAATAAAGGCTATCAATTATTTGTTGATAATTATTACACCAGCCCCCTTTTATTTAGGTCTCTGTTTTATTTTGACACCGTGGCCTGTGGCACTGTCAGACGCAATTGCAGGGAGTTTCCCAAAACACTCATAGATACCAAATTAAAAACTGGGACGTCCTCATCTTTGTGCCAACAGGAGCTGCTGGCAGTGAAGTTTAGGGACAAAAAAGAGGTCTACATGCTGACCACAATGCATGAGGACAGATCTGTGGCAGTCACTGTTCGTGGCAGGACAGTGGTAATGAGAAAGCCAGTCTGCATCAGGGAATATAATAAAAACATGGGGGGAGTTGATCTGAGTGATCAACTAATGCAGCCATACCTCGCAATGAGGAAGTGTAGGGCATGGTATAAAAAAGTTGCCATCTATATGATGCAAACTGCTGTACATAATTCCTTTTTACTTTTCAAGCTGGCAAACCCCAATCAGACATGTAGCTTTTTACAGTACCAGCTACAACTTATTTCCATATTTTTATTTCAAGGTGCGTCTGAAATAATTCCACCAAGACCTGGGTTAGTACATTTTATTTATAAAATCCCCCCAACTCCCCAAAAGAACAAACCACAGAAGCGCTGCAGGGATTGCTACAGAAAGGGAATACGGACAGATACCACCACTTACTGTCCTGATTGTCCTTCCAAACCTGGCCTCTGCATTGGTGACTGTTTCAAGGAATACCATTCAGGCACAATGCAGTAGTGCTGTATTATTTGGCCACTTTTTCCCCCTGAAATATCCTGTTTTTTATTTTTCAAAACACATCCCTCCTTAGATCTAACACTATCAAAATGTATCTCTGATAATGGAAACACACATGTTCCCTACTGGGCCTAGTAGCTCCCCCAAACCCTGACAAACCTATGCATATGGGGCATTGCCGTACTCATACAATGTAACTCACCACTAATGTAAAGCATTTAAAAAATCTGCAAATATCATCTGATTGAAATCCAGAGCAACACTAAAATAGAAATGTGAAAAATGGTGTTTCTCTGCCTTACTGCAGATTTTGGGAGGGATTGGTGATACAGTGGCAGCGAAAAAATTGAGAAGATGCAAATAGAATGAAAGCCAGGGTTGTCTACTCTTCTACAAAATATACTTTTGAGGGTAAAATTAATTGCAGCATTGCCAAACAGACCGAAATGAGACAAGGCACCAGCTGTAAAAATGGCATGTCTGTAAAAGGAAACTAACATGTTCCAACTGGGCCCAGTAGCTCCCCCAAAACCCAGACAAACCTATGTATATGGGGTATTGCCATAATTAGAAGAAGGAGCCGAACACTAATCAATGCAGTTTATAAAATCTTCACCTGTTCTGTGCTTGAAATTCACATCAACATTGAAAGCAAAGCGTGAAAAATGCAGATTTTTTTTTACTTACGTCAAGTTTTCACAGGCTTGGTGGTAAAATGGCTGTTTGCAAGATTTGAAAACACACCTAAAATGAAAGCCTGGGGTGTCTACTTTCAAAAAATATACACTTTTGGGGGGAAATCTTAAAAAAGAGCAGTGTTACACAGCCCAAATGAGAAATGGCACCAGTAACGCAAGCTGTGAAGATTCAAAGTGTGAACCTGGAAATGCGCATGTTCCAATTTGGGACCCATAGCTCCCACAAACCATGAAAAAGCTATCCATATGGGGTATTTCCGTACTCAGAAGAAGGAGCCGAACACTAATCAATGCAGTTTATAAAATCTTCACCTGTTCTGTGCTTGAAATTCACATCAACATTGAAGGCAAAGCGTGAAAAATGCTGAATTTTTTTACTTACGTCAAGTTTTCACAGGCTTGGTGGTAAAATGGCTGTTTGCAAGATTTGAAAACACACCTAAAATGAAAGCCTGGGGTGTCTACTTTCAAAAAATATCCACTTTTGGGGGGAAATCTTAAAAAAGAGCAGTGTTACACAGCCCAAATGAGAAATGGCACCAGTAACGCAAGCTGTGAAGATTCAAAGTGTGAACCTGGAAACGCGCATGTTCCAATTTGGGACCCGTAACTCCCACAAACCATGAGAAAGCTATGCATATGGGGTATTGCCGTACTCAGAAGAAGGAGCTGAACACTAATCAATGCAGTTTATAAAATCTTCACCTGTTCTGTGCTTGAAATTCACATCAACATTGAAGGCAAAGTGTAAAAAACGCTGTTTTTTTACTTACGTCAAGTTTACGAGAAAGTGGTGGTAAAATGGCTGTGTAAAAAATTTGAAAACACACCTAAAATGAAAGCTGGAGGTGTCTACTTTCCAAAAATATACACTTTTGGGGGGAAATCCTAAAGTGGAGCACTGGAACATAGCCCAAAATGAGTAATGGCACCAGTTAAGCAGGACTTGAAAATTCAATATTTGTTCAAAATTGGGCCCTGTAGCTCCCCCAAACCTTGAGAAACCTATGAGTATGGGGTATTGCTGTACTCAGAAGAAGGAGCTGAACACTAAACTATGCATTTTTAAAAATCTTCACCTATCATGTGCTTGAAATTCACATCAACATTGAAGTGAAAGTGTGAAAAAAGCTGTTTTTTTAACTTACGTCAAGATTTACGAGTGATTGGTGGTAAAATGGCTGCGTAAAAAATTTGAAAACATACATAAAATGAAAGCCTGCGGTGTCTACTTTCCAAAAATATACACTTTTGGGGGGAAATCTTAGAGTGGAGCACTGTTACACAGCCCCAAATGAGACATGGCACCAGTGATGCAAGCTGTGAAAATTCAAAGTGTGAAACTGGAAACGTGCATGTTCCAATTTGGGCCCCGTAGCTCCCCCAGATCTTGAGAAACCTATGAATATGGGGTATTGCCGTACTCAGAAGAAGGAGTTGAACACTAAACAATGGATATTTTTAAATTTTCAACTATCTCGTGCTTGAAATCAACAGTAATATTGAAATGTAAGTGTGAAAGCTGCAAAAAAACTAAATTTTTCCACAATTTTGAATTTTTTTTCTGGAAAAATAGCTGCATAAAAAACTTCAAAATTCTCCTGATTATTTACCTTATGTTGTCTAGTTTTCAGAAAGATATACCTTTGTGGGACATTTTTGGTTCTGGCACCATCAACTAAGCTATGATGCTCACATGCCAATTGTTGAGAAATTACCTTGTAATTGTGAGGAAGTGATTGAAATACTAGGCATATGGGGTATTCTTATATTCAGGAGAAGCAAATGAATATATTTAGGGGTATTTTTTTGTCATAAACTAATTGTATGCAAATCCTGACACGAAAATATAAGCAAAATGTTGTTTTGTTTTTTATTTTTTTGCTCTTTTTTTCTATTTTAATCAAATTAAATGATGAGGTATTCATATAATTGTGGTATCAAAAGAAAGCCCTACTTGTGCTTAAAAAAACAGTATATAATTTATGTGGGTGCACAGAAGGAATTAAAGAGAAAATATGGTTGAACAAAGACATAGTCAAAAAAGTCAGAATTGCTCCGGTCCTTAAGTCAAATCTAACTCAGATTTTCCCGGTCCTTAAGGGGTTAATGTGCTTTTTTAATGCCTTTCTCTGCATCAACAGGGTCGATGTGGCATGGGCTGATCTTGTTGGACGCTTGTGTTTTTTCTGCCTCATCAATGTTGCTACTATGCTACTATGTCCAAGCATCACTAATGACACACCCCGGGGTGGAAGTATTGTGAAGTTTTGTACATTTCTCCCTACTGCTGTCTGTATGATACAGCTCCCTTCCCTATCCATATCGTAATACTTACATGGCTGGGGATGGTGCCCCCTTTATTCTATCCCACACTGTGTACTGATGCTCCCCTGTATATACTGCCACTATCATCACATGACCCCTAATCCATATCTTCAGTCAGGCTCCCGCCCCCTCACCTGAAGCTTCCATCACATATACTCCCCTCTTTTCCACAGCTCCAATCATACACTCTCCCTCATCGCCACTATAGCACCTCTTTATCTATCTACTTTGAACAGTAATAACTCATGAATGAAATATCTCCCAGCAGCTCTATTACTTGTGTTGTATTCAACAGGAAAGCACTGTGACAGATATTTCATTAAAACGTTTACTGTTCTTTAACCCCTTAATGACCCATGACATGCCAGGACCGTCAATGGTAAACTTCCCTTAAGGACCCATGACGGTCCAGGCATGTCATGGGTTAAATGATAGCAGCGCGCCTCCGTGCCTGTTGCTGTCATTCACTGAAGGCTGAGACTGAGCGCTGCGGTACAGGAACGCTCAGTCTCAGCTCTTGTCACTTCTGCTGGTTCATGCGATCACTTCAGGATCGATCACATGTATCGGCATTTTGATTGAATAATGCAGTGTGCCAAGCATACTGCCTTTGTGTCTGCTCTGTGCCTCTCTCTTCCTTACGCTCAAAGTAAGGGAGAGAAGCAGAGGGGAGACAGTTAGTGGTCAAAAAAAATGCAGCAGCTGGGATATTAACCCCTTCAATCCAGGTGCTGTGGGCTGGCTGGATGCAGGTCCATTTCTGACCTGCAAAAAGGAACATGCTTTTTTTTAATTTAAAATACAAAACATCTTTTTAGTTATTTTATTTATAAAATAAATATTTAAATGTGAAACAATACAAAATAGGAGTGTGATTATTGTGGAGCCATGTAATACACTTATACACACCACCAAATCTTAGAGAAAAAAGTGGGAAAATAGTGAGGGAAAGAGGGACATGGGGAATTTAACCCAGGGGAACAGTGTCCACTTAAAACTGCCCATTTTGTTTGTATAACTGACTGGTCATACCTTTCATGCAGTCTTCATAAAAATTTTACCCATTGTGCCCAATTAATTCCAAGAGAAAAAATAAAAATGGCATTTAAAAAAAAAAAAAAAAATCAGTTTTATTTAATTTTAATAAAGTAAATGGTGGGATAGCCATGTAAATGTTGTATCAAAAGAAAGCCCTAGTTGTGCGTAAAAAAACCTTATATAATTTATGTGGATGGAATAAAAGCCTTAGAGGGAAAACACTGTTGAATAAAGACATAGTCAAAAAGGTCATAATTGCTCCAGTCCTTAAGTGAAATCCACCACAGTTTTTCCCTGTCCTTAAGAGGTTAAGGACTGGTAATGTACAATTACAGGAGGGCAATATTTACTGTACATTCAAAGGGCACTAATGGTAAAACATTTCTGTTTTTCCACACGTAAAAGACTACACATTTTAGTAATCACTTGGATACTAGAGATTGGAGATGTATTTTGCAACCAATTGGTTGAAACAAAATCTTATGTAATGTTATTAGGAATAAAGAATGAGGGATGCTAATACCTAGGAATATGTAAGTAGAATTAGACCAGATCTGACTGGAGCAATCCCGCTGCACCATAGGAGGTCAGACTGAAATTTCCAAACTTGATTTGATTTAAATGGGGCTTTTATACCCATGAATGTTAAGTGTTCCATCTAAGGTGAGCACAGGTAAGTGACCTGGCATGGAAACAGTGGCCCCTAATAGCTTGGGCCATGCCTCCACTGAGCTTGCAGGTATGGGAAGTAAAGGGCGAGACCTTTCAGGCAATCATTGCCTCCCCACCTCTGATCCCTCTCCATAGCCGCCTCCAAACCATACCAGGGGAGCAAACAAGGCCCCAGTGTCAATCTGCCTTGACTCTACCTACATTCTTTCCGTCCCCCATTGCACTGTGGAAATCACCCATCCTTGCTGTAGGCTGACCTGGCCGCACAGCACAAGCCTGCCTGCCCACCTTCTCTGAATGGCTATGTTGCACTGTCGGGGCCCTGTAAGTGCCACATCTGCTAAGGGCCTAAGTGAATTCCTATTGCTGTCTACTTCACAACCTCTTCCTTGGCCTAGGCTTGACCTCTGGAGCAACTGCTGCTCCTGGAAACCTGAAATGAAACAAAATAAATAGGGAGAGAGCACAAATCTCTGCTTACCTGTATTCTGGTAAGCTCTTTTAAACTTATTGCCTCACCTCCTTTTTTCCCTTCTCTCAGAGCTACCTGCCCCAGAAGAGGGGGGAACTCATTGTTTTGTCTAGGGCCCACCTCTCCCTCCACCAAAAGCCAGGCACTACCACAGAGGGCTTCCTGGCCCTTACTTGAATCCGCTATTTATAATGAACTAGTTGAAAAGCCTGTTTACACTGGCCACATTGATACAGAGCGGGGCACTCCGAATTCAGACCAGAGTCATCTCTACGCATCTTCGTGGTCTCTACTGCACATCCCAGGAAGGTGTGCAGAGAGGACTCTGGTCTGAATTCGGAGTGCCCCGCTCTGTATCAGCTGCGGTTATGGCAGTCTCTACTGCGCAGGAAGGTGCACAGAGAGGACTCTGGTCTGAATTCGGACCGCCCTGCTCCATATCAACAGGCGGAGCGGGCAGTCTCTACTGCGCATGACTGCAGCACGCGCAGCCTTCTCTAACGCGCATGACGGCTTCTGACAAACGTTCTTAGCTAATTATTATATAGGATGTGTGCAAACCTCCTAACATTTCAAATGGGCAAAGTTGGACACTTTTGTTAAAGGTGATGCAGCTGGGGGTGTGGCTCGTGGGCGGGTCATTACTTCATGAGCTATTGATGCTTTTGTGAGTAACTGAATAAATGATTTGGTGCAAGAGAGAAATATTTTATTTACACAGAGGAGTTTATAAACAGTACACATATACTGATGTTTAAACAAACATTAATTTGAGTTTTATTGCTGCGGAACAATGTGATATGCTTATATACACACACCACACAGTCTGATCTCCTAAAATAAAGGACAACAGGGTAGAAAAGAGGGACAGAAGGATTTGGGTCTCAAAGAGGAACTGTCCCTCTTAAAGATGGACACTTGAGAGGTATGTGTGTGTGTTTATTTGCCCAGGGGTATGAGTTTATGTATATACACAGAAAGGAAAATGAAACATGTTGCCAGTCCCTACATTGCAGTACTTGAAACTGAAGGGATAACTTAAGCAATCTCAATTAGGACACTTCCATTAAAGAGAGATACATTATGGGCTTTAGTTTCGCTTCTGTGAACAAACCGAAATATGATTGCCACCAATTGCTTCATTAAAAACAGAAGCTAAGGAAATATCAATCATTTTTATTTCCATGTAAAAGCCTATCTGAAAACTCATTACAAACTTGGGAAATTCATGGTGGGTATAGAGCAAATGTTGAGAATCGAAAACAGTGGCCCATCTTTATAAAAGCTGGAATTATTCTGAATACAGCAATTGTACCACTGGAGACAAAACATTCCCGTTAAATTAAATTGGATTTTAACCCCTTGAATGTTAGCGAGGTCTCCGAGTGCCTGGGAATTTAGGAATTATTATTTGTCTCCTGTTGTGTAATCGATTTACTGCAAAATAACCTCAGTTTGCTTTTATAAATATGGGCCAATATATAACTTGTTTTAACCCTTTGAGTACCGGAGGGGTACTCAATGCAGTGTTTTGCAATGCATTGCGTACACCTCTGGCACTCAAAGGGTTAACACTTTGAGTGCCAAAGGGGGATGCAACACATTGCGTTGCATACCCCTCTGGCACTCAAAGGGTTAAGAAAACTTTTTAGCCTTTCTGCAAATCCCCAAAACATTTCAGGGAGATTGTGCCGATTTCAGCCTGTACCCAAGATATCCCCCTGTTGCTCAGACTTAGAAGTATGTGTTGATCTCTGGCTACCAGTGCAGTGGGACAAGGCTGGGACTCAGAGGTCATTATATGAGGTTCTATGGCTACAAGAAAAGGGGGACAAGTTTTGTGGGGGGGTCAGTATGTGTGATTCCAGTGCAGTGGGACAAGGTTGAGGTGTTAGTATATATGTGCTTCTATGGTAACAATGCTCTGAGTCCGTTTGTGTGTATGTGTGGCTACCCATGTAATGGGACAAGGCTTGGTGGGGTCATTATCTGTGGTTCTATGGTTACCTTACCATTGCAATGGGACAAGGCTGGGTGTTGGTAGATGTGGTTTTGTGGTTACAGTGGAACAATGCTCGGGGTTAGTATGTGTAGCTACCCATGCAATGGACCAAGGCTTGGGAGGCCATTATCTGTGTTTCTATGGCAGTTATGGCTGGCAAGGAATGGTGGGAGTTGTAGTGTATGGCTACCAGAATAGTTGGGACAATACTGGGCGATCAGTATGAGTGCAGTGACAAAAAAGCGGAAAAACTACTTTTCCCTGGAATTCCTGCAGAAGCCAAATGTGCATTTTTGCATTTGTTTTGTGTCAAACAAAAGTTACCATCCCTTCTGTTGGGATATCATCTTTACCCCTTTGAGTGCCAGAAAAGTATCCAGTGCATTGCAACACAACGCATTGGATGTTATGTCCATGGAGGTGGCCATGCCATGACAATTGCTATCAGGACTGCAGGACCTTAAATTCTGCCCAGTGAACATGGTAGTCTTAACTCAAGGATCAAAGGAGTGTGGAATGCATTGCTTTGCATTGCATTGTGCATTCCTCTTACCCTTAATGGATTAAGCAGACTTATTCACTTTGCTTTCTTCAGTTAGAAAAACTGCCAGCTACGGCCATGTGTGCATAATATGGTATATGCGGCATAATATGGCCTATGCAGGTGCAGCATACAAAAGACTGAGCATTCTTTAGCTCAGAATTGTATCCTTGTAGAGAATAAATGACCCACATAATTCCTATGATGTTTTGTTTAAGAACAGAGTCCAAAGGAGCAAATGGAATAATAATCATAATAATAACTAGTAATCTATATATAGTACCTTCTCCCAGTGGGACTCAAAGTGCTTTCAGCACATGGTCTCGGAATTAACCAAATCAGCAGCTGAAATAATAGGTGTTATTATTACCCAATCAACAGAACTAATTTATTGACCTCGGAAGGATGAAGGGCTGAGTTGACCCTGCTGTGATTCGAGCCTACAACCTGGAGGTTTGAATAGGCTCTGCAGTCAGGGCATTTACCACTGAGCTATCTCACCGGAATCCCCCTTGCTATCTACCCAATGACTCAGTGGTGGACTTAGTGATTGAGCGCCCTGGTGTAAAACAAGTTTGTGCCTCAAATCACTGCTAACTACCTGTCCATGAGCACTGGGGTGGCACACAGGCTTCTGTGTGCTAATGTCTGCTTAGGGGATGACACAACTCATCACCTGAGTTTTTCCTTTCCACAATGCTAGTAGCCAACTGGAGCACAGAGCATTTCCCAAACACTGCGTGCTGGGCATTGTATTTGCTTTCCCAAGTGCTATGTATTTTCCCTTCGTCCTTGGCAGGGTCTAAGGTAGCATAGACAGGTCTGTCTGGTTATAGTAAATAAAATCCCCAGTAGGGCTGCATGCAATGGCTACGGTTATTGTGGAAGATAAAAAGTAAACTCATGGGACGAGACTCTGTTCTCCACTCTGCATTAGGATTACAGAGTAAGCTTTGCATTGAGGAGGATGGGACCACACTGCTCCCTGCGAAAGAGCTGTCCCTGCATGTCTACCTCCATCAAGACTGATAGTGGATATTAGGATTTTCTGGCCATAGTAAGGTAAATGAGGGGGTTCTTATAAGGAGGTGTTAGTTTTCTATTATGCAGATTATTCTTTTAAAAAAGCAAAATTCTATATGAAGGAGTTTCCATCCTTATACACTTGTCCTAGACTAGCAAAAACAATGCCACACTTAGGCCATGTTTTATTAAGAGGAGAAAATGCCACAGTTCACTTTCCACACTTATTATTCACAGAAAAGAAAGATTTTATTTAAAATGTACACTAGAATAATTTTTTCCCCAACAGGAGCAGATATAATTGTATGGTGCTACTTGTAATTTGAGATTATGCATGGAGAGGCTCTCTCCACATGGAGCATTCAGAGCTGAATTTCCCAATAGGCAGAGTAGGCAATTGCTTAGAGATCCAAATTTTGAGGGGTGGCTCAGCTGTGCTGGCCATACTTACATTCTGAATTGTGGATGTGGTCTGAACAATCTCAATATCCCTGCAACAGTTTTATATACCTTTACAAGCTATTATTTAACCCACTGGATGCTAGAGAAATCTTGAACACATTGCATATAAGCCTGCCCCCATAGGAGTTTGCTCTGCAATAGTGTTTGAATACAGAAATGCTCAGCAGTGGGAGTACTTTTGGTAAAAGCCCTTCAACATATGTATATGTGTTTCCTTATGTGTTTCCTTTATATTGTGTTTAGGGTTTGCAAGTGTGCTACATTAGTAATGAGTAAAATTTCACATTTTGGATACGAGAACAATATCCACTTTGGTTAACAGTCCTATCTAGCATACTAGGGGTTAATCTCTTGAGTGCCAGAGGGGTTCGGAATGCATTGCAAAGCAATACACTCCGTATCCCTCTGGCACTCAGAGGGTTAAAGAATGAGACACTAGCTTGATGAAAAGTTATTTTTTATAACGGGTAGTAAAGATTTATAGCAAGGAATGCAAAAAGGTCCAAGCTATTGTCAAAATGTCAAATATTTTTGGGACACTTCTATTAACAATGTTATATATGTCACAGTTATTGGTTAATTCCTGCCCAAAGAGAGAATGCAGGTTTCGTTATACATTATAGCTGTCAGAGTTAAATGGATGTTTACATAGCATTCCTGTCACAATTCTATCTTATGTAGTTGGAGAAATAAACTCACATGACACTGGATAGTCCTTTCTTTTAAATAATACAATTCTTCCATCTGGGCAAACTGCATTTTGGTAATGAAGTCTAAACAATATCCTCCCTAAACCTTATATTGTATTATGTAGCATGTTTATCAAAATGTTCTTCAAAATCAAACGGATGGAGACATAGGCTTTATAAAATATATGATCTGAAACATTTTTTGTAGAGCTTTTTCCTCACTTAATAATTCAGTGCTCAAAAGAGAAGTGGAAGACTTCTGGGGCAAACCATTTTCACTTTGAGGGAGAACTACAAATAACTATTGATTTAAATGGGTATTTTAACACCTTGAATGCTAGAGAGGTCTCCAACACAGACCTCTCTAGCAGTCAAGGGGTTAAGTTTCCCATTTTAATCAATAGAAGTATTTGGAATTTTTAGTTTTCTCCTATAGTGCAGATGGTTTGCCCCAGAACTCCTCCACTTTTCTTTTGAACATACAGTTTTTAGTTTATAAGAAATGTTTCAATTTTTTGTTAATGTTCTTAATGTAACTGTACTCTTATTTATAGACTTTGACCCATACTCTTTTTTTATCCCTGAATATGTATTATCATACCCAGGGGAGGGCTGGCAACATACAGCCCAGAGGGCAAATACAATCAAGTGGCCCATTTCTACTATCTGCTGAGCCCACTGTCCCAGCCCACTCCTGTTTCATTAACCCCTTAAGGACCAGCGGTCCTGGGGTGTGCGGTCCTTTAAGGACCAGATAGGAAACTTTGACGTGCCTACAGGAGCGTGGGGAGTAAAAGTACGTGACGTACCAGGACTGTCACTGGTCCTTAAGTGCCAGACCAGGGTGACGGTCCTGCCACGTCAATGGTCCTTAAGGGGTTAATGTTTGTGTAAACTTCAGTAGATGTGTTTATAAATTGGTCTGTGTAAATAAATACTTGCTCTAACTCATTTATTCAGTTACTAGCAATGTGGGATGGCGTTGCCTGTCATGTTATGTAGGGAATAAGTGCACACACGGATGCAACATACATACACACAGAGACACACATACCTGCACACACTCAAACGCACACATATTCACAGAGATACATAAAGAGTGAGACACACATACATACATACATGCAGTGCACAACATGAAGACACATAGAGTGTGATACACACACATACAACACACATAGTGAGACACACACAGGCAAACACACACACACACACACACACACACACTGAGACACACACACACACACACACTGAAACACACACACAGACACACAGTAGCAGTTCTCCGATTAGCCTATTACAGGGCTTAAAATTTGAAGTCTACTAGCCAGACCTGAAAAGTTACTCGCCACTCCAAGCCATAACATACCCACCAGGGCTGAATTTCTACTCGCCAGGGCTAAATTTTGACTCGCCATTGGCTAGTGGCGAGTGGAAATTTTGAGCCCTGATCTATTATATCGAACTCTTTTACTTATACATTACATGAGTCTTGGACTCCACCAGTATGGCCACTAAGCTCCTGCACCACTGACTGTGTATATAATAGCAGTATATAATAGAAGTAACTGGACAGTTCTCTTTATTCCAGTATACAGAACTCTGGTACAAAACCTGGCTTTAACAGCCTGTACTTTATAGCCAGCATAAAATGCCATACAGATAATGCTAAATATATAATAAACAATTATTTTAAACAAAACGGTGACTAACATAACACACAGGTGATTTTGAAAGATCTGTCAAAGTAACTAACAATTTATTAAAAGGTGTTAGGTGGATGCAGATCTCTTCACAACTGCATCTTCTGTGGTTCTGCTCCTGACAGACTCCCATCACCCAATGGCGACTTGAGAAGGGTGAAAGTTGCAGGTAAAACTGATTGAGAGCCACAGGTTGGCCACCCATGCAGCCAGCTGTCTATCACAGACGACCTTAAGCACAAAAGATTTGAAAAGAAATATAGGAGCAAACCAACTACGCCACACAGAGAAATAAAAATGTCCAAAACTCCATTCAATTTAAATTTGGTTTTAAAGGACTGAATAACGGATAAGTGTCCAATTCGTGGATATCGTTCTAGTATTTAATGAGACAATAGCCCCCATTTAATCAATGGGAAGTATTATTAATCCGCCATGGTACAGATGATGCACTCCAGAATTGCTCCTCTGTCCTTTAGTACACAAAGTCCACAGAGTAGCGCACTCACCATGCCTGCTCGTCCCCATACACCACATTATAGTACAAGGCAGTCCCTTCCTCCTTGTACCACAGCACAGACAGATGAGCTGTCCTTTTACAGAACTTCAGACTTCAACCTGTCAATCAAACCTGTACATAGCAACCACTGAGTTTTCACACATGGAAACCATCTGAAGACAGTAGGCATGCATACTATTTTGAAGTTTTGTCTCAAGTCAAACTACATTTCCTACCTTTGAATGAATGCACACTCTAGTTGTTCAATGTACCAAGTGTAATGGTAGGAGAAGGTTTGCTTACTCCGCTACCTGCTTGTTCCTCATCATGCTTCAACCCTTTGAGTGGCAGAGGGATACGCAACACATTGCAGTGACAATGTTAAATGGGCAGAATGGATAGTGGTGCGGATGAAGGTCTTCTTACTTGCAGAGAAGGCATCACATCAGAGATCCCTTTTGCAGACCAGTCTTGTGGATTGGTCCGATGTTGTTGTGTAGCAGAGGTGAAAAGCGTAAAACAGAACCAGGAATTTTCAGACTTTCTGGAGAGAGGCACCAGGCAGGAGTACTGCTGCAGCAGAGCCTTGTGATAGCGGATCTAAAGTGAGGCAAAAGTTGTGTGTGTGTGGCTTGGGTGTGTGTGTATATGTGGCACTTGTGTCTGTTTCTGTATGTGTGGGGCGTGTGTGTGGGGCTTGTGTGTGTCTGTGATGTAGGAGCAAGTGGTAGCCATTTTTTTTCTTCAGTTGTATAGTGGTAGGTGGGCTGGATAGTGGGGATGGGGCAACTCCCTGCAGTGATATTCACACCCACAGCAACACAACCTAACACAAAACTGTCCCTTTTTGGCCATTTGAAATGTTAGGAGGTATTCTTTAGACTAATTCCCTGCACAGTATGCTAATTAGTTCTGTTTGAGGCCAAACTTACCAATCACAGTTCTATAAGAAATGCCCCCAGCACAGAAACAAATCAGCATAAATTATCACATTGTGCCACCAACGAAAATAGGATAATTTTTCAAAAAATATTTATATTGCAAACAAATGGACAGAACAAAATAGAGTCAGTTTTTCATTATTTTTTTTTTAAATAAACTAAATTTATCAAGTTCACTTTAAGTATAGGTATGTCTTATTGTTCCATTTAAGAAAGTCAGCTTAATGAGAAGTTGTATTTCAACAACAGCTGGAGAGACACTGTTTTTTTTCTTTCTTCTCTTGATTTCATATTACCTATGCTGCTCACAAGGACAGCATGATCTGCTTTATATATTTTTCATGGCAATATGAAAAATGTTGCATTGTGTGAAAATGGCATTGAATATGTTCAAGGCCAAACATCTCTGTAAAGCAAGAAAAATGGTTAGTTTCATATGTGAGTTTGTGCAGGATAAAACTGATTCTGCACCCTTTTCTCCCTAGTTCATTTAATCAAAACATTACAGCAGCATTGCAATTTTTATTCCTGATTCATCAGTCCCAGCTGATTAACGGATGCTCACATCTGTTTCTCAATTTCCAGGGCTCCACTAGCAGAGGTAGAAAATGAGAGATGCAGTAATGCTCTGGGACTGTGCACGATTATGATGAGGCGCACGCATTTAAAAAAAACATTTTTAATACAATTAATCATAGCAAGTGTAAAGAGGACAATCTACAAGGAGATCCAATTACTTTTAAATTAGTAGGCTTTTGTTATCCTAGAAAAATGAATGATAAATGTGCATGTGCATAGTTCATTCCTTGCAAGCTGGCTCTGTGTCACTAGTTGCAAACAAACAAAACAACAATACCAGCATAAGACACATAAGGCTGGATTCAAATGCAGGAGAAAAATGTTACCTCCTGTTTTATCAAAAATGATCCTACTGAAATCTATGGGACAACCTGGAGATAAAGCAGACATAAAATTAGCATCTGCATTTGAATCCAGCCCATAGCTGGGTGAGATTCTTCCTGTGTGTTCTCACTGCTGTTTAGAGCAGTTTTTATTTACATCTCAGAAGCTTTTCTCCACTCTTCGGTAAGTATCAGGTCTCATGATTGCAGAGGTGGACATTCCACTTACTGGCAAATACCACTCCCACTGCACGTGTCCATCTTCTGTGGACTTATGTACTTTGCATACTTAATTTTGAAAAGCATTTTATGTCGGTAGTCTCCATGGACATGACATCCTTACGACTGATTTAAGATGCTATCTCTTGAACAAAGGCAAAATAGCAAAAATCACAGGTGCCATTAGGATTTTCTGGCCATAGTAAAGTAAGCCGAAGGCATTATTAGTGTTCCTATATCTACTGAGCCTCTATATGCTTCACAAGAATCCTAAAAGTGCCAACAATAGGTGGAATTTAATGAATGGAGATGTCTCATTCCATGTGAAATATTATTTATTCATTTTTTTGTATCTATTTATTTATAGTTACAGCCATATTCAAAGCAACAAAGGAGAAAGAATGTTGGCCAAACAGACTGCACAGGGGACAAATACAAAATTTAGACTGATTTTAAACGTTTTTTCAACCACATGAATGAAAGAGACATCTTCAGTGTTTTGAGAAACAAGGCATTGGACACATCTCATGCATTTAAGGGGTTACCCCTTTGAATGCCAGGGAGATATGTAGTGTATTGAGAAGCAAGGCTTTGGACATATCTCGTGCATTTAAGGGGTTACTTGTTTGAATGCCAGGGAGGTATGTAGTGTATTGAGAAGCACGGCATT
Organism: Rhinophrynus dorsalis; assembly: GCA_037306005.1. Classification (NCBI taxonomy): domain Eukaryota; kingdom Metazoa; phylum Chordata; class Amphibia; order Anura; family Rhinophrynidae; genus Rhinophrynus; species Rhinophrynus dorsalis. The sequence continues at coordinate 148,887,199 of CM074718.1, forward strand.
GGACACATCTCGTGCATTTAAGGGGTTACCTCTTTGAATGCCAGGGAGGTATGTAGTGTATTGAGAAGCAAGGCATTGGATACATCTCGTGCATTTAAGAGGTTACCTCTTTGAATGCCAGGGAGGTATGTAGTGTATTGAGAAGCAAGGCTTCGGAGACATCTCTGAAGCTTTATGTGCTTTGTAAGATGTTTTTTGTGGATTTCAGCTCATTTCATTTCTTGGCTAGTTTGCACCCCCAGTAACATAAAGGCTAGGGGGTAGTTTAGCAAACAGATCCATAGTAGTTCTATTTAGGGGCACTGCAGAGACAAAAGCAACAGGGTATTACCGTATTTGTCCTTTTCTCTAGTGCAGCTATGTGGGAAGGGTCAATATATATCACTGGACATCAGTGCACAACCTGCTTTTTTCTCCACAACACCACCGAGTTCTAAACACTAGAGACAGAGAGCTTCCCATTGACTACTGTGACAGAAACCGATGACGGTGGAGGGCTACAAGATAATATACATCACACAATCTTTAGATTAGCCTTACACTATAAAAATAAAGGCACTGCAGCTCCTGTTTGATGTCAGGATGAAGGCTCAGTTCTCTCTAGTGTTTGGAGCTCTGTCTGTAAGACATTTTTTTATTACCCAGCAGAGACATTACTTTGTGTCACAGTAGGCAATGGCCAGTTATCATTCTAGTGTTTAGACCTCTGTGCTCTTAATTCTTGGGCATTTTCTTGCAGTCAGTCCACCTAGTGGACTGCTTGAATGAGTAGGGCCTCATTCCTTTTGTATCACAGTGCATTTTGCTGATAGTTACAACCCATGTCTGATGTTTTCCCTTAGTGCAGTACTACATAATATGTTTCCACCCAAAAAAGAAAGAAGCGCACACAATCTGGGTGTAGACTGTTAATAACTAATTTTCCTACTTCTGGACCCTTCACCGAGTGAACTCGTTTCTGTTTTCACCTCCTTCACCGTGGATACCACCTCGCATATATAAGGTGTTAAACTCACCTTTACCAGAGGCAGACCAGCCTCTTGGTGTAATCGCCTTCACTGGATAACCCCCAGTGATGGTGCCTTTGCGTCAAACTCCTTCCTTTTCACTTCTTCCAGTTCTTCCAGTCTCCTTCTTGAACTTAGGTCGTAATCGACTCTATGTCCTCTATCTAGGACTTCACTTCCCAAGTATAGTATAAGGAGCCTAGCTGGGAGAATACCTTCCAAATATTCCCAATACCCCATAAAGAGGTTGGCATATGCTGGAGCATAGAGAAGTTGAATAGTAATAAGAGGGGAATTAAGTTAACATACACGGTGCATTGTACACAGATTCAATTTTTGGATTTGCTGCTATTTGTAACGGAAGAAGGTAAAATAGAGAGTACGATTTATAGAAAGCAGGTGGCAAGGAACCCGTATATTCAGGCGTCTAGTTGTCATTTATCTAGATGGTTAGATGGAGTACCATACAGTCAGTATCATAGACTAAGAAGGAACTGCAGTCAATGGGAGGATTTTGTTGTTAAGGGACAGCAGTTGAAACAAGTTTTTTTGGAAAGAGGTTATGAGGAAAGGAAAGTACAAAGAGCATTTGATAAAGCAAAAGAATTGGATAGGAAAAAGATTTTGGCAGTAAAGAAAAAAGATAATATAGGAAAAAAGCAATTTAATAAAGGAGTTCCTTTTGTGACAAGATATAATGTTTTTGCTAGAGATATAAGTAAGATCATAAACACACATTGGCAAATTTTACAACAAGATCCATATTTTAAAGAGATAATAGGAGAGAAACCAATGATGGTTTATAAAAAAGGAAAGAACTTAAGGGGCTATATAGCTCGTAGCAGACCGAAGAATTTGATATCAAAAGATGCTATGTTGTCTGTGTTACCCAAAATAGTGGGAAATTATAGATGTGGTAAGGCAAGATGTTTAAGTTGTAAAAATATGGATCATAAAGCCCAAACATTTGAAGGTATGAAAGAAGGAGGTAAAAAATATAATATTAGGGAGTTTATTAATTGTGATATGCAATATGTAATTTATATGATTATGTGTGGGTGTGGCAAAAAATATATAGGTCGTACAATAAGAGAACTTAGAAAGAGGGTAGGAGAGCATAGGAGGAACATATTAGCAAAAAATAGAGATCATTCTGTTTCAAGGCATTTTGCTGATTGTAGGATAGGGAAGGAGGAAGGGTTTAAAATTAAGGGAATAGAAATGGTTTCGGCTGCTGTCCCTAATAGATATAGGACTCTATGTAAAAGAGAGTCCTTTTGGATCCATAGATTGGGGACTATGGTTCCAGGGGGATTAAATGAAGAAATGGAGTTTGGCAGTTTTTTGTAGGTCTATGAGCTGACTGATGGGGATATGAAAAGAGAGAAAAAGGAAAAAAGGTAAAAAATAAAATTGTAAATGTTGATTTAAATTGTTTTAAAAAAATGTTTAAATATGTCTAAAAGTGTTTATTCGGTTCTAAAAAGAGATCTAGACAAATGGTTGATATTGGGTTGGATGGATTAGAGGAGGTGAGAATGATCCTCTGACCCTTCTTACCTGTAATAATAAACGTTTTTTATTCAGTATTGTGCTTGATGTGTAATACAGGCTTTGATTTGGATGCACCGACACTTTGAGAGACAATGGGTTAACAGATAGTGCGGGTAGGATGAATCAATGGGAATGTCACGTGTGACTCGAATGACGTAAGGATGTGTATCCCGGAACTGACTTCATGGAGAGGTATGTTCCGTATATGCGCAGAAGATAAGATATCTGGGCAGTGTAAGCGGAACTACCAAGAGAAGCCGGGGAGGGGATACAAAATATAGACGCAATGGGAGGTTGACATTGTGAATATCCCGGAAGTAAAAATGTCGCTGGGACGCACGTGCGTTCCAGATGATTCGGTCCGGAACTCGCCTGTCTGGGTTGGCGCCAAAGGAAAGGGGGTGTCGGAGCATTTAAATGGATGCCTGTGAAGAGGTAATACTTAATACATAAGACCCCTGACGAAGCAGCGTAAGCTGGGAAACGCGTTGGGCTGTTTTAATGAGATATTGTTTTTAGGATAATATTTTCTGTATCTGTGCAGATATATTTTATTGCCTTGTAAAATAAATAGTTTTATTTGTTTAAGCCTGGGCACTTTTTTCCAGCTTAACTCCTATGATTATATCAGGAGTAAGGTATTCTCCCAGCTAGGCTCCTTATACTATACTTGGGAAGTGAAGTCCTAGATAGAGGACATAGAGTTGATTACGACCTAAGTTCAAGAAGGAGACCGGAAGAACTGGAAGAAGTGAAAAGGAAGGAGTTTGACGCAAAGGCACCGTCACTGGGGATTATCCAGTGAAGGCGATTACACCAAGAGGCTGGTCTGCCTCTGGTAAAGGTGAGTTTAACACCTTATATATGCGAGGTGGTATCCACGGTGAAGGAGGTGAAAACAGAAACGAGTTCACTCGGTGAAGGGTCCAGAAGTAGGAAAATTAGTTATTAACAGTCTACACCCAGATTGTGTGCGCTTCTTTCTTTTTTGGGTGGAAGTATATACAAGAAGCAAAAGCCAGAACTGGAGGTTTTTTGAAGAAATAAGCTGCACTGCTGAGGAGGACTTTTGAGGACTCATAAACAGGTTCTCTTGCTTTGTTTTAGATCAAGATACGGTATAATAAGAAATTGTGTCTGTTGGAAATAGCGCTAAGAATTTGTGGGTGTGTAAGCTACATAATATGTTGCTTCTTTAAATACTAATAATGGTAATAATAAGAAAAACATTATGTTTAGCAGGGAAAAACTGTGAGATCTTCCTGCACACAGGACTGCTGGGATGTTGTTGTCAGGAACCATTTTACCACTTGCTAGCAATGAGCTGTGTTCCTGGCCTATGAGGAACAATCTTGCCTCAGCAGCTCCAGCTCACACAGCAGCAAGCTGGATTTTTAACTGTCTGAGTGCCAGAGTGGTATGGATACCCCTCTGGCACTCAAAGAGTTAAAATGTTGCAATGTACATATGCATTGCTAGTCATTAAGTCTCATTCCTTAGCAATGAATTTGTGTGTTGCTAGGACTGTTAAGGGATTAAAAATCTTAAGGGAGCTGTTTAATAAGCTTAGTCTATGTACAGTGGCACTAACAGTCATATTATTAAAACAGGATATGGGCATTAATATAAGATAAAGTGAAATGTTGGTGTATTTCACTTTAAAACATTCAACTTGCTATTAGCAAATAGGGAATTTTAGTATCCTTTTAGAATGTCTCAAATGTATTAATCCTTCTGAATGTATTATCTAAGTGTGGGCCAAATTGTTAAAAGCAAAGTCTTATTTTCTTAGATCCACACACATGATCCACTTAATGGATGTGGGGGAAGCATTGTAAGATTCTACCAGCACAGCTCATTTTCTGTGTTTAATTTATGGTATAAAAATCATCTGTCTACCTGTTGGGTATTTACAATTGCATATGATCACTTTAGTGCTTACCAGCTATCTGTATATCTTTAATCTTTTGCATTGCAGAGAGGTATCCAGTGCATTACAAGTCAAGGGTTAATGTGTGCTGAATGCTACTCCTGTAGCTTGTGCAGGAAAATTAATTTACGCCGGCCGACAACAAAATGGCCATCTCACTGGTTTAAACCATGTTCCTGTAATACCACCCCGAGATGAGGGTTTGTGTCCTCTTTCTTCGGTATCCTGGTGTGTGAGACAAGGTAGGAGAGGTGAATGGGAGAAAGGAGGACAAACTACACTCAACACCTTGGGCCCTGTTCATTAAGCCTTTAGGACTAGAGAGCCCAGAGCAGCGCTCATCATCATTTGGATCAGGGTATCTCTAGACTGTGACGTTTTATAGCGCGACCTGAGAATTTTGCACTTTCATTCAGTGCGAGATTCTCAGGTTGCCATTTTCGTCTTTGCGATATGGATAATGCGCGATGTGAGTGTGCGACCTTTTAAAAGTGAACCGTTTTATGGCTACTGTGTGCTACAAGGCTGGTGGTTAACATGTATGGTCCTATGCCTAATGTGGAACAAGGCTGAAGAGTCACTTTGAGTGGTTCTGTGGCTACCATGGAATAAGGCTGGGGATCAGTATGCGTGGCTGTATTGTTACCAGTGCAGGCTTGGGGGTCAATATGTGTGCAGTTTCATAAGAATTCCTGTGTAAGGTGAACAATGTAGTTTTTCACAATTTTTTTTTATTTGTAGGTGAAAATTTTCTTCCATTGCTTTACTAATGCTTGTACTAGTGAGCAAAACCTGAATTAAGTAAAGTTTGGTCTACCTGGATCCACTGTTTCTGGATCTGTGAAGTTACATACTTGTAATAAAACCTCTGCAACAGTGCATATATTACTGGTAACCTCATCTTTCTTTTATGTATATCAATAACTAAATCAATCTGTCACAATTCCTTCTACTAATACATAGCTGTCCAAGTTCAGTCCTCAAGGGCCACCAACAGGCCAGGATTTAAGGATTTCCCTGATTAAGCACAGGTGAGTAAATCAAAATGAATGAGTCATTGGCTGACTCATCTATGCTTAATCAGGGAAATCCTTACATCCTGGCCTGTTGCTGGCCCATGAGGACTGAACTTGAACAGCCCTGTGCTCATTTATCATGTATTAGTCTACTGTGGATTCACCTCCCAAGTATTGCTGTGGTGCAATGTAATACACTTACATACACACACCACACAGTCTGAGCTCCTAAAAAGAGGGACATCAGGTTGGGAAAGAGGGACAGAGGGATTTAGGTCTCTAAAGTACTGTCCCTCCTAAAAAGGGACACTTGGGAGGTATGCATTTAAGGGGTTAAAATACCTTTTTACATTTATGGAAAATTTAGTTATTTTGATTTCTCCCCTATTGTGTAGTTGGTTTGTCCCAGATTTGCTCCATTTTTTATTTGTACATAAGGCTCTTAGTTGTTGTTACTGTATTTTTGTTGATTATCATGTGCATCATGTATGTCATGGGGAGAGTGTAAAGGACCCATGGCGTATGTGTACGTCCTGGAATACAGGGGTCCCCACATGGCTGAACACTGCCTGGGGGCCTCTGATTCCAGTAAGAGAAAAAAAATGCTCCATGGTCCTTAAGTGCTGGCCATGCTGCCGCACGGCTGGTCCTTAAGGGGTTAATGAATTTGGACTACCATGTATCCATAACAGGTGATATAGCATGTTTCAGCATGCATTATCAAAGTAAGCAAAGTACAGATAACTTTCGTTTAGTTTCCATTTTCAGCCAGCAAGCTAGCATGTTGCCACTTGATTAAGAGATAATAAATGGGATGGAATTGATTAAAGAGCCGTCTAGCGGTTTTTCACCTGTAAGCCTGAGGATTGCTTGAACAAGTCTTTAAATCGCAAGAGATAGTTATGAATAGAAAAAACTATATTTAGTAATCCATATTCTTAACTGTTGCAAGATGAAGAATCTAGGATATCTTGACAGCATTTCAGAACTTATTTGCAGCCAGCTGCTAGTTGAAAATAGACATAGATGTCAATTTATCAATCTCCGATTAGCATTGCATTTTTTTAAGGGAGCAGTACATTTTTTTCATGAAAACCAATATGTTATACAGATTTTTCTGCTGATTAAAACAAGAGTAATCCCATTGCTCCCAGTTGTTTTATTCAAAAATTATCACAGTTAAAACTGTCTGGAAGTGAGTAAAAGCATCATTACTTCCTGAAAGTTCAAAATGACTCATAATTTACTATAATATTCTGTGTTGAACTGTTTGACAGTGACTCCTCTCTCCCATAGAATGCAACAAAATGACTAACTGTAATCTGACCACAAATGTGCATTGTTAAAAAAAAAAAAAGGATTTAAACTGCAGTAACTCTTGAAATACATATTTGCCAGCAATGGGAGTATGGGAGTGCCCTTGTTTTACTTATCAGGAGAAGCCATGCAATGTATGTTTTTTTTCTTTTCAGAAAAAAGTTTACTGCACTTTTAACCCTTTCAGTGCCAGGGGTACGCAATGCATTGTACACCCCACTGGCACTCACAGGGTTAATAGCAGAAGCAAATAATTGAAAACAATATTTCCAGCCCATCAAAGATTTTCTTAACCCTTTTAATGCCAAAGGGGTACGCAACGCATTGTTCTGCAATGCATGGCATACCCATCTGGCACTGAAAGGATTAACTTCTAATATCTGTAGAAGCAAAATCTGTAGAGTAGGCCTTTATGTGCTAGAGGAATACCCAAGGAATTGCTTCACATTGAATTGGACAGCACTCTCTCACTCATAGTGTTAGCATTTATTTTTGATATGTGGCATACTAATCTCTAGTGATTGGGCCACATCCTCACATTAAATGGAGCATCCGCAGGCCATGCCCCTTCCTTGTATGACACTGAAACATGAATATCAAACCAAAGGGAATATTCTTTTTAGGGGGCTGTTACTAATATATATTCAGTGCAAATAACTAGCATCTAAGGGGTTAAGTGAAAGTGCAAAATTTGATTTATAAAGAAAGTCCATTTGGGTGTGTTCACTTTGGGAAAGAGGGGCTGCCTATGAAGAGGTTATAAACCCAGAGTAGCGCATTTTATTGAATTGTGTTTAGAAAATGGATATGAGCACAAAGAACCAAAGCTGCTTAGACTGCTGCTTTTGCCAATCTGCCACCTTATGTCTAGCCCTAAACACGCCACTGCTAGTCCTGGTAGTTCTAGCTGAAGGACCCCATGGGTACTAAAGACATCTCCAATGCATTGTTTTACAATTCATTGCTAGATATCTATAACATCCAAAGGGTTAACTACGTTATACTGAACATGTATTTATACACTGGAGAAAGGCTTGCTTTGCATAGCTATTCAGGGCCTTATGCAGAAAGGCAGACAGATGCAGTTCTGTAGCATACCAACTAAACAGCAGGGGACAAATAGGAATTCCCGTTGATTTAAATGGGCCTTTTAACCCTTGACTGCTAAAGATGTCTCCAGTGCACAGCTTTTCTAAGATTGGAGACCCACTAACAATCAAAGGGATAAACTCCTCAGTTAACTAAATGAGGATTTTTAAACTAAAAAAAAAGCCATGGTAAATATAATGTAGTTAACCCCTTAGATGCTATGGAAAACATCAATGAATTGCAAGACAATGCACTGGAGACAAGTCTAGTTCAAGGGAAAACTCTTATGGAAAAAACAATTTTTTGTGCATTTCTTATGTATAAAATATGATTAAGCACTACATGTGCGAAACGCGTAAGACCATTACTGTGTTTGCTATTTGTGTCTGTTGATTAAATTAAGCTGCTTTTATCCCAACTCGGTTACCTGGACGAGTGCAGTTCTTTTGTGTCTTATATATGGATTGGAACATCTACAACTTGCACCATGATGAGTTGTGAGCACAGGCTGTGAGTGTTTTATCTTCTCATTCTTGCATTGGTTCGGACAGATTGCCCGTTTGTTTCATTGCCTACATTATAGTGCCACTAGTTTCAACTGTCCTTATATGGCATATAAGACAATGTAGCAGACTGCACTCAAAACTCCATTTGTTGGATGTATAAAAATCAATGTTTATAAGTTACAGAGAATACATAAGCAGATACTGAACTAACAATAGATGGTCTCACTTGTTTTGCATACACTGTTCTTATGCATGGTGAGTGTGAAATACGTGAGACTATCTTTTGTTAGTTCAGCATCTTTATGTGTTCCCTGTAATAAACACTGATTTTTTATATATCCAACAAATGGAGTTTTGATCAAGAGTTCAGTGTGCTACATTGTCTCAAATGCATATGGGAATCTGGGAAGCTCTGTGACTGTACCATGCTGGAGTTCCAGTGAATGGTGGTGAGTGTTTGTCTTGCTGATGTCATTTCATTGTGGTCATTGTGGGAGATTGTGTGCAGCACATATCAATGACATATAATACTTGAGCATAGCCTGCTTAAAAATAAATATTCTATTTGTTTTTTGAGTTATTTGGACATAAACACAATCACGGTGCAATTTTAGGCTTTCTCCTGATAATAAACAACAGTCTGGTCCTGTATATGTCATTGACCTCTGAATAGAAATCCACTGTCACTCACCATCAAAACATCTCAGGTGAAGGCCCCAAAGCCCTATGCATTCAACTGACATTGATTCTGCAAGATAAGCCTTTTAGTGATGTATTTATCAGAGTGTGAGAAAGATAAGAATAGCAAGCAATAGCAAAACAGGTAAAGGTACAGGAGTCAAAAAATAATTTTATACAGATTGGTACAGTTGTGAATTCTTTGCTGTACAATTAAAGACGTATTTATAGATATATCCATGTTTTATTACAAATCAAAAGTCTGTCCATAAAAATACTTTGAACCTTATTAAATCCAGAACAGAAACCGTCATACCTAAGTGTTGTGAGCAGTGGGTTTGCTAAGTCTTTTTTGGGGGCTAAAGTTCCATGTCACATGATTCAAGGCAGCTTGGGCATGTTTTTGTACCAATCTCCCATAAACATTTCCTGTTGGAGGACTAAACTGAGGTACCCTGGAAAAGTAGGGCCTCGTCAGATGCCAAATACTCCCATGCATTAAATGCCCCTGTTGAAGTGTTGCCACTCAGTTTATCTTGTTGAAAAAACAGCTTCCATCAGATTGAACATATATATTTTATTGGGGCAGTGTTTTTCATGCTATGGACTTTTATGTAACAGTTTCTTAATGAAGGAATCTTGTGTCTCTTATTTTCAAGTATATCTTAGGAAATCATTTATCTTCCTCAGAAGGCTGAAAGGCTGAATTGACCTTGCCAGGACTAGAACTCATGACTGTGAGGTTTAAACAGGTCTTACAGCTGATGCATTAACCAACTGAGCTACATGACCAGCATATACACTTTTTTCAAATGTAGCTCAAATAATGAATAGTCTTCTCAGTAAAAATGTACACGTTAAGGAGAAACAGCTATATTTAGATTTGCACTAAGATCTGTTTAAAGTGCCAAATTACGGATATGGTTTTCCAGATGTTGGAACAGTCTGATTTTCTTATCAAAAGTAGCACAAATCAGATTACAAAAAGTTATTCATGAATTTTATCAATTGTAGTCTGTATTTTGACTAGGCTTGTTAACACACATGGAAGGCTTCTTTTCTTAGCAATCTCTGGGAACCTACCCAAAAACAATCCTGAATTAAAAGTAAGAATTGCAAAACAATCTGACACTAATTTGTAGATAAGTGATTCAGTGCTGCTTTTCATCTTGAATTTAAAGTACCATTTTCTAAAAATGCAAAGCTAAAGAACTTTTACGTAATGGAACGATTTTTGGGTTTTACACACACTCATTGACAATTTACAACAGGAAAAAACATGTATTTTTAGATATTACCACTGCTAAAAAAACCATCAAGCATTCCTTTTATGGAGCTTATACTAATTTGTATATATATTACATCTAATTCCACCAAGATCAGTATAATGGAAAGGAAATAATATTCTGACTTGTGCTTTTAAATCTGATATGGCAAAATAGGAAACAATCTGTGTTATAAAAAGTGTGGGTTTTTTTATTTTTATTTATTTTGTATTTTTTTAACAAACTGCTATTTTTATAAGAATAAATGTAAACTATCTAGAAATTATAAACATTGAAACATAGATTTTGTTGGCAGATGAGTCAATTGGCCATCTAGTTTGCCTATTCCCCTATATAGTAAAACATATAGTCTATATCCACAGGTAAGGAGCAATGAGAAAGAGCTATAGACACAAAAGGAGCTGAGAAAAGATTTTAATTGGTTAATCATAAAGGATAAGATGGGGTATAGCAGGAGATCAGAATGGGAACGTAGGAGGGGGTAGAGGAGAGATGAGAATTGAGTGAAAGAAGCAGGATTTTGTATGATATCTGGAGTTTGATAGTCAGCCATTGGAGAGACTGGTGGAGGATGCAGGGACAAATGTAAGTGAGAGTAAGGTAATTTGTGCTCCAGCGTTCTGTATGGATTGAAGTGAATGGAGCTGAGAGCCAGAAAGTCCAGAGACAAGAAGGTTATAGTAGTCCATGCAGGGCAGGATAGTGTTTGTATAAAAATTTTAGTTGTGGAGTAACAGAAGAAGAGACGGAATTAATCTATGTTACACAAGAGAAAGTGTCAGCATTAATATGAGGAGAGAGTAAGAAAGCAGTGAAAATTATCATCCCTTGACAGTGTCTCTATGCTTCAGATACTGAATTTATGGTAGTGCCATTTACTGTCATCTGGAAGGGCACTACTGGGCCTGTTCGAGGAGGGATAAGAATTAGCTCAGTTTTATACATGTTGAGTTTGTGGTGCCTATAAACCATCTAGTCTGAGATATCTGAGAGGCTATCTGTGACTTTAAATTGAATTTCTCTATTGTCCAATACAGGTTACTGATAACTTTGGGTAGGCGATCTGCCCCTTTAAATAGGCAGGAACAATTCTAGAAGTGAATGCAGGGGGTGGAGCCTACCTTCCCTCCTTGGGTGCAGCTAGCCAAGCAGCTCCAGTAAGATTCTGCTTAATGAGAGAACAGTTCTGCCATAGTTTTAACTAATTTTTTATTTTTCTGTTAGAAATGGAATACCACCATTAGGCGGATTACCATAACTGACAATGCCCTTAGATGTGGCTAGCTCAGTATCCAGGTGCTTTTTGTGGACCTTAAGCCCTGGGGGGGGGGATATCTTGGGTTCAAGTTCTTTCCTCAGGAGTTGCCCACTGAGGCTTCTTCTTAATACATGGCAATCTGAAAAAAGAAGATCTGCATTAAAGGTGAGCAACCCTTTGAGTGCTGCAGGTCCACATGTCCCACAGTGCCCCTCCACACAGGGGTTTTCCTTTGGAGTTCCTATTGCACACTCCTGCACTCATTGGGTTTATCTGTATGTCAGTTGGGTGTTTTGGAGCAAGTTTCTGTGGTAACTTAACCCTTTAGCTGCTGATTTTGCATGTTTTGGGGGTTTATTGGTACTTTCCCTACTGGGTTCAGTGTTTTTTGGGTCTGCTAACATGTTCTAGTGATGTTTCATGTAATTTTAAATCACCATTTCAACTTTGCAAAATTTGTGTTTGCTTTTACCGCATAGGTGCTCCATTCACTTCTATGGGACTGTACAGTATGGGACACATCTCTGCAAACGCTCAATGTAACGACTTCAGAGATGGCTCATTTTAATTGTATGCCCTTGCTCTGTTATCCAGTTATTGTTTTATGTGTGTTGGGGGGCTCAGGGGGCTTCTGGCACTGTTGGGGTACTTTTTCTGGGAAAACTACATTTCCTAAGATTGCTTGCTTCACACGCTCGTTTCTGATTGGCTCCCGCTGCAGCAGCCATTTTGTGTCTTTTCCTGAATGAGTATCCTACTCAGGCCTCGGACTCTCCTTCGCTCCTCTGCAGATTAACCCTTCGCCTGCCAGATAAGTGCATTTTAGTGATTTCTGGGGTAAAATTTTAGTCTTACACACTGTATTTGGGTGATTCCTTATACTTTAAATGTTTTGACACTATGAGAATGTCTAATCCGTTGGAGCTTGGGGCCAGACCTAAGACTAAGGATGCTGGGGTCAATGTGTCCCCTATTGCACATTGCTCCCCATGTCATTCAGGGTTACCTAGAGAATTCTCAGGTCATTTATGCCCAGCATGTTCTATTGTCCCTGACTCTCCCCCAGGGACTTCCAGCCATGTATCAGAGCAAGTTTGGGTGCAAGAGTTCAAGGCTGCTACCAGAGACCTCCGGTCTACATTGCAACTCTTTCCATTCCAGTTACAGGGGGTCTTCCACTCCTGGCAGACCCCACTTCTGTCAGATCTTCCCTGCCAAAACCGCAAGGAGTACCTGACGTCTCAGATTCCTCTGAGGAGGAACTGTTGGTGGATTCGGATGTTGAGGAAGGTTTTGCTGTGGGCTCCTCTCAGTTTTTTGGGGACCCCTTTGAGGCTGATCCCTCGGCTGAGGGCCTGATCAGGGCTGTCTTAACCACCCTAAACATTCCCTTATTTCAAGAGGTTTCTTTGGATCCCTCTGATATATTTCAGGACCCCATACTTGTTTTCCACTTAGCCCCACTCTTGACCGCCTTGTGTCTGATGAGTGGAAGTTTCCGGACAGGAAACCTTCTGTTTCCAAGAAATTTGCCAAGCATTAGCCCTTCTCTGAGGCGGTGCTTGCTCAGTGGGTTCATCCCCCCAAAGTGGATGCTCCTGTCTCCAGGCTATCTAAGTCCACTGCCTTGCCAGTTGCTGATGCGTCTGCTTTGAAAGACTGGACTGACAAGAAACTTGAGGTCTCCCTCAAGTCCATTTTTGCCTCTGCTGGTACTGCCATGCGTCCAGCGTTCGCTGCGGCATGGGTGAACCGGGCCATTGTGGTCTGGACTGAACAGCTCACCCTGGCTGTCCGTCAGGGTGCTTCTACTTTGGATATGTTGTGGCTTCTTGCTAACAATTTTGAGGCCCAGCACTAGTTTCTGCTGCCTTATTTGATGCCATCCGTTTGGTGGCAAGGGTTGTTGAATCCTCAATACTGAAGAAGAAAGGTTTTTCTTCTGGTGTGGTGGCTACGATGCTTAGTGCCCGCAAACCTATTTCTTCTAAGGCATACCTATCATGGTTCCCGTGCTTCCCTGTCAATCTTTGCTGGGTTACTTGTGCATTGGAGGAAGCTGATTGGTCCGCCCAGGATGTTCCTTTATATACTGGGTTGTGGGCACTTGTCATTTGCCCTTTCGTGGTGTTCCTGAGCCTGCGCCTTGTTGCTGTGATTCTGCTCTCCAGTTTACCGACTCGGCTCGTCTGACCATCCCATTGTTCCTGCTCCGTGATTGACCCGGCTCTGGCTGACGTTCCTGCTCCGTGATTGACCCGGCTCTGGCTGACGTTCCTGCTCCGTGATTGACCCGGCTCTGGCTGACGTTCCTGCTCCGTGATTGACCCGGCTCTGGCTGAGGTTCCTGCTCCGTGATTGACCCGGCTCTGGCTGACGTTCCTGCTCCGTGATTGACCCGGCTCTGGCTGTCGATTCAAGCTCCGAGTACCGATCCGGTTCCGGTTGGGATCCAGTGCTGCGTCTGTTCCTGTGTTCCTGCGTGTTCCAGGTCGCCGGCTGGCGACATTCTGAACTGTGTTTGTGTTGCTCTGACTAATCCTCTCTTGAATACTGGACCATTGCCTGAGCTTGTTCCTTAAGCACTGCTGAGCAAGTACCCTTGTAAAAACCAGTATTAACCCTTGCTGAGCCGGTTGCCTGTGATCTCTGAGCCTGTACTCTTACTTGCCAAGCCAGTGTATTCCTTACAAGCCTGTTAACACTGAGTGTGCCTGTGCCTTCCTGACCAGACCTCCCTATTTGCACTAGCAGAGCTGTAGTCTTTCCGGTGCCGTTAACACCGCAACCGCGCCGGCTGGCGTTGGTACCTCCATTTGCTCTTGCTGTTTTGCTCAGTTGGACACCGGTGAGGTGTTCCGGTCCAGGTCACCTAAAGCGCTCATTGTGTTACTACCGTATTACTATTCCGTTGGCTTGCTATCGCTTGTGCAGTATTCGTCCGCTCTGGCACCCAAGGGGTGCGTACGGCTCTTCTCCCGTTGGTATAAGCAGGGTTATATCCGTGACAAGGTTAAGGGCGATTCCTATTCTGGTCCATCTACTCGCAGTGGCTTTACTCCAGATTATTCCACTAAGGTGGTATAGGCTTGGTCCTGGGCATTGCTGGTCTATCTGGGCGTTCATTTCCAAAAGTTCTGAGAGTGATTGGTTCAGTCACACAATACACCCTTCTCTTCATCACCAAGAGACTGATATCTATTCTGGGCGTTAGCCAATCAGTGTACTTATCTAGTTCATTTTAGCCACATTTAACCCTGTGTGTTTGCTTATCTGTGCTCATTACTCTGTTAGACATATTTGGGCCTGTATCACAGTTACCATTCTTGGCCCCCAGGGGCGCTGTTCTTTCATTTTTATTTTCAATAAAACTGTGTTTTACTATATCAGTGTCTGAGTGTCAGAAAACCGTAACAATACCATCGTGTCTGGTCGACCTTTCTCTCATGGTGTGCTGATAGGGACCTTTCTCAGGAATTTGATCTGCCTACGGTCCTAGCCTTCTTGCAGGACGGTGTGGATAAGGTCCTTAGTTTGAGTTCATCTGCTCTCTCTGTTTTCTTTCACAGGCACATTGCTATTCTTCCTGATGTCAAGGTTTTCTTCCAGGGCGTTGCTCATTCTTGTCCTGTTTTCAAGACTCCCGCTCCTCAGTGGGATCTTAACTTGGTTTTGGGCATCCTTCAGAGCTCTCTCTTTGAGTCCATGGCTACTATTTCTCTATGCCTGCTGACGTGGACAATGGCCTTTCCCCTGGCGACTGTGTCTGTTCAGCGTGTCGCGGAGTTACATGCTCTGTCTTGTAGACCACCCTCAAGAGTTTCTCCCAAAGGTGGTCTCTGAGTTCCACAATAATCAGGAGACTGTGGTGCCTTCTTTCTGCCTTCTTTCTAATGTCTCAAGCCCATTAGACAGTCTGATGCGCTGTTCGTCATTC
The DNA here is from genome assembly GCA_037306005.1 of Rhinophrynus dorsalis. NCBI lineage: Eukaryota > Metazoa > Chordata > Amphibia > Anura > Rhinophrynidae > Rhinophrynus > Rhinophrynus dorsalis. The sequence continues at coordinate 148,902,777 of CM074718.1, forward strand.
CTGAGGGCCCCAGGGCTGGGAGACCTGCATCCAAAGTGACTATTGCGTCTTGGATCAAGTCCACTATTTGTAAGGCTTACGAGCTATGTAAGAAGCCTGTTCCCTTTCACGTCACGGCTCATTCTACTAGATCTATTGGGGCTTCTTGGGCTTACAAGAATCAGGCCTCTGCTGATCAGTTGTGCAAGGCGGCCACTTGGTTGTCTGTGCACACCTTTTAGAAGCGCTACAGTGTTGATGTGCTGGCACTGGCTGGCGCCAGTTTTGGGAGGAAGATCCTGGAGGCAGTCTTGCTTGTCTAGGATCTTCTTCGATTCTTTGGTGCTTCCTTCACTTTTGAGCCCTGTTGGCTCTAGTTCAGTGTGCTGTGTAACAGTTCCTGGGGTGTTGTTACCCCTGTTCAGTGTCCATTGACACTTCATTTGTTTGTTGGGCTGTCTCTGATCTGATGGTTCATATCTGCTCTGGTGACTTTGGGGGCCTTGCACCTGGTCCTTGCCTTACTTCCCGCCTCTGGGAAACTCAATGATTGGACATCCCAAAGTTACCAGTAACCTGTATTGGATGACAGAGAAAAGAGGATTTTAGTCTTACCTGTTACATCATTTTCTCTTAGTCCATACAGGTTACTGGTCTCCCACCCTGTCAAGGGACCATGCTTGGCTCTCCTTTGGCAGACCGTGGGGGTCCTTCAGGGTCATGCTCACAGGAGTCTTCTTTCCCTTCTACTAGATAGTCAATAGTTAGCGTCTCAAATCTTACTGGAGCTGATTGGCTAGCTGCAGTCAAGGAGGGAAGGTAGGCTCCACCCCCTGCATTCACTTCTAGAATTGTTCCTGCCTATTTAAAGGGGCAGATCGCCTACCCAAAGTTACCAGTAACCTGTATGGACTAAGAGAAAAGGATTTAACAGGTAAGACTACAATCCTCTTATCGAGTCAGTTGAGGTGAGGATAAATAAAACTGGGTATCATTTGCATAAAAGTGATATTTGAGTCTAAATGAGTTAATAATTTCACCAAGTGTTATTGTGTAAAGATAGAACAGAAGTAGTTCTAGAACAGAACCTTGATTTATACCAACAGAGAGCTGGACTGGAGGTGACAGTGGAGACACTGAAGGATTGGTTAGTTAGATAAGATGACAGCCAGTTCAGGGCTAAGTTATGCATGCCTAAGGAGTGTAGAATTTTCATCAATGGGGCATGATCCTCAGTGTCAAAATCAGCTACAAATTTAAGCAGAATAAGTACTGAGTTGCGACCTTGAGATTTGCAACATGTAGATTATTGACCAGTCTTGTAAGAGTAGTTTTTGTGGAATGAGCAGTGCAAAAGCCTTATTATAATGGTTCTGGCAGGTAGTTTGTGCTAAGGAAATCAAGGGCAGGAGTAGTCTAAGCGTTCCAAGACCTTAGATGCAAAAGGCAGGAGAGAAACTAGTCAATAGAGAAGGGGTGTGGTGCCTTCAGGGGTACTCTTCTTGAGGATAGGCATTACTATGGCATGTTTATATTTGCATGATAGTAGCACAAGTAAAGGAGGAGTTAAAAAGCTATAATAGAAACAGGGAATGGTATTTATACACCTGCACAATTAATAGCACACACACACACACACACACATAATAGGGCACGCACATTTACTCTTCAACGAGCCACCTTTCTTCACAACCAACCCACTTTCACCAGGCCTCATAATATAGCCTCCTGCTTACTTTACTATTGTCAAAAAATCATAATAGCCCCTATGAATTTTGCCTTTGTGCCATTGTTCAAAATATGACATCATCAATCAGTCCTGGACTCCATGTTCATGTAGGTAAACATGACAGTTACTCTAAGCTTTTTAACGGAAGCAGGCAGAGTGCAAGAGGCTTCTTTACCCCTTAAGACCAGAGGGCTGTGCAGCACATTGCAAAGCAATGTGATGTACACCCCTCTGGTCATTAAAGACAAACATGTGCAGGGAGCAGAGTCCAAGGTCATTTGGTCCTGCTAGCACCTCTCCAGGACAGATTAAATATATTATCTCTTGAACAAAGGAGCGATGGAAAATTTATAGGGGCCATTAGGATTAGGTAAGTGGAGAGTTACTATTAGGAGGCATTATTTCTCCTTTAAAGGGATAGTAATGTTTCATAATAAAAGTAGCTCTAATTAATCATCATAGTATATGGACTTTGGAGAGTGTTATTTCAATTCTGTCAGAGTTGTAGTTCAAGAGTAATTAAATCACAAAGTATCCCCCTTCCGCCCCTTTTACTGATGTAACACTGCTCAGCCAGAGCAGAAGAGAGGTGCGCAGGTAGATTGCAGAGAGGGACAATCTTCAATTAAGATAAGGGGAAAAACCTGAAAAACTTGTCAAGGGGGGCAGGGCTTTCATTGTTCTCATAGGAAGAAGATTGTCCCCTGCTGTTATCTGTCTGGTCTATGGACTGCATTCCACATCTGAGAAGAGATGGCTTACACTAGGTAAAAGGGGCGAGAGGGGAAACTTTACATGTGAATATCTCTCACACCATAAAGGTTTGAGAGATAAGACATATCGTTCTTCATGTTTTTTTTAATGGCTACAAATAAAATGAAGATAAAACGAAGTATTACTATCCCTTTAACACATATTTTCTCATATCAAAACCTTATAATTGTTACTCCCCTTGTGATTTCTTTTCACATTCTTTACCAACTTCCGCTCTTCCCCAGTTTCTTTCCTCTACCAGTTCTCTTCCACTAGCATATCCCTTTGTGCACTAGAGGAGTAGCCAATGTCTGGAAACTCCATATATTAATACAGCTAATATTTACCATTCAAATATCCTGATTTATTGATATCCCTTGGTATATTACTCTAAACTGCCCACTCTTTCCATAATGTACATTTGTTATATGGCAAAAAATAAAGTAAAAATCAAAATACAAATAAGAGAGCATAAATGAGTAATAAAATCACACTAAAAACAAGCATGTCCCTTTCTCTGTGTAGAAAGTTTGGATGTCTTTGAAGGAAGGAGTCATGTACTGACAGGGGATGTGGCCAAATGCAGAACTAGCACTGAGGATACATATCCAGTCCTGTATATTTACTTGTCATACTGAACATCCACATGGAAGTCAGGGAAACAGATTGTGTCAGGCAGCAATGTTATGTGGTGGCACTTTACCCAAATGCTGTAATGGATGAGCTGGCCTATCTGATTGGTGCAATTTAAGCCAAATTTGACTCACATAATTTTGCAGTTAAAAAAAACAGCATTCTGTTTGATTAGTTTTGAGAATTGTATACTGTTTTGATTCAACTACATGGTCTGTTGAAAACTGAAGTATTATTTCTTATCTAAACCTCTTCAAGGATTTGTGTTTTCATTCAAGCAGTTATTCTCAACTTCAGTCCTTGGGACATGCCAACAGACCAGGCTTCCTGGATATCTCTACTTAAACACAGTAAATCAGTTACAGTTACTGTAATTAAATATTAATGAAAACCTAACCTATTTCTGCATCATGAAGACTGATATTAAGAATCATTTCATTAGACATTTTGCACCAAGATTCCATTTCAGCCGGAAATATGTGCTGAGTAGAAGGAAATTTTCACCTGGTCAATTCCACAATCACATTCTGACTGTTAGTTAGTATTGAATTGCTAAGTTGCTAAAAATACCCCTTTGGAATAGTTTTGGGGACTCTGAAAAACACTCCAAAATAACCTAAATTCGAGGTTAGAGAGACCAAGAAAAGCTAATGTATTTTGGCTGTTTTCCTGGTGCTGACAATAGGCCCCCTGGACTCCTGCCTTATACCCCATATGCCTGAGTACCCTCTGTTGTCAGATACAGAGATCTTGCTTTGCTGGCCATGGAAGGATTAACAGAGAATGTTAATAAAAATAAAGCTTTCTATTTTTTTCACATTCAGCCCCTTAGGGAAGGCAGATGAAGGGGTCTTGGATCCCTTCCTTGGGCATTTTTCTGATTGATATGAGGGACTCTGTATCAATCTTTTTTTATCTAATCTTACTTGTCCTGTGCATGATTCAGTATGGGGTCCCCAGGCCTCATGTTGATTTAATTAATTAGCTTTCATTTTTTTTCATTAGGTTTATTTTTTAATGCATTAACCCATTAAGGGCTAGAGGAGTATCAACACATTGAGATGCAATACATTTCACACCCCTTTGGTCCTTAACCCTTAGAGTGCCAGTGGGGTACGGAACGCAGTGGAACGCATTGCCTTGCAATGTGTACCGGAGCTCTCTGGCACTCAAAGGGTTAAATGTATTTAATGTATTTTAACTTGAAAAAGGTGGGGTGAATGTTGTCCTTTTTTGTTTAATTAATTCATGAAGAGAGGGAATGAAAGAGCCCTCCTTTTAATGAAAAAAAAATAGAACTAACACTCTCCATCCTGAGATGGATGGGATAACATTATCCCCACAAACTTTCATTTAACCCTTTGAGTGGCAGAGAGTTACACAACGAATTGCTCTGCAATGCATTGCTTAGCCCTTCAGTACTCAAAGGGTTAAGATCATTTTTGGCCTTAGATTTAACTCATGTTTAAATCTTAACAATTTAAACCCTCTCTTACTGTTAGCTGGAGCTCATAGATTGCAGTTTGTTCCCAGGCAATCCAGTAAAGGTTATGCTAATGGCTGGCATGGTTAGGTTACTGGGGTAGTGTTGTGATAGTGTACATTTATTTTGCCAGACCGAGCCTAAGAAAGGAGCCTTTTAAAGGCCATTCTGGTAGTATATAATAGCAGATTGGCCATTTGCAATGCTATTTTGGGCCACTTTTGTATTCAGAACTGAAAAATTCTGCTTACATACTGGTCTGAATGGAATAGCAGAAGTAGGAAGCAAGTTAGAACAAAGTGTTTTACCTGCTGTTTTTGCCAGCTGACATTCCTACCATTCTAATAGAATAGAACCTTGGACTCCGGTAGCACTAATTGCATCAAAGATTATGATACCTACCGTAAAATCTCGGGTATAATACACACAATTTTACCCCACTTCACCTTATGTGAAGTGGGGAGTGGGTATTATACACAAGTGTTTGTACGATAAAAAAAGAAATAGTGTTAGCCGACCTCTTCCCTCTCTCCCCTGGCGCTAACCACTTTGACAAGAACCCTTACTTTGCCCAAGTGAAGTCCCCGAAGAGCAGGCAAAACTTCTTCTGTGCATATCTTCCCTGCGGGCTGCATGCTTGCACTTGCCGCCCGATTCCTTCAATTGGGTTTTCAGGACCTTCCACCTCCAGCCAATGGTAATGCCCCAGTGTATCAAGGCCTTACCATTGGCTGGAGGTGGAAGGTCCTAAAAACCCAATTGAACGAAGCGGGCGGCAAGTGCAAGCATGTCGCCCACAGGGAAGATATGAACAGAAGAAGTTTTGCCTGCTCTTCAGGGAATTCACTTGGGCAAAGTAAGGGTTCTTGTCAAAGTGGTTAGCGCCAGGGGAGAGAGGGAAGAGGTCTGCTAACACTATTTCTATTTTTTTGGTGGGTAGAGGGATGGAAATCAAGGGTGCGTATTATACATATTATACATAGGCACTCTTGTTTTCCCCTAAAATCTTAAGCTTAATATACACCTGCGTATTATACATAGTTCCGTATTATATCTGAGATTTTACTGTACTTGTGATATTTCTAAATATTTTACATTCTCTTTATGGGTCAGACTGTATTACAAGTTTAATATGCTGATCCATTACCTCCTTGAATGTTAAAGCATTTTAGAATAAAAGGGGTTAAAGGTGATACCTTACAAATTGTCAGACAGATTCTGCCAAATCCATTCAGAAATACTATGATCGTCTATCAAGACTTGCCATTATTTTTTTATTTATTTTTTAATTGTATTAACCCTTTGAGTGACAGACGAGAGGACAAAACATTGCTACACAGTGTGTTGCATACCCCTCTGGTGCTCAAAGGGTTAACTGTAACCATCAGCAGTATTTAGTATTGTAGAGAGTGGTTTGTATGAAGGAATAACAAAAACTGCTGGCAGCATGGTTTTTCAGATAATTGAGATGAACAGAATGGAATCTCAGACTTGGGATTTCATTGTCCCTGTTGCAAATGTTCACTGACATATTAATATGCAACATTTGTTCCAAAGCTAGACAGATTTTTTATAGCGGTGTTTGTCCCTTATGCTGTGAAACAAAGAAAATCATGTATGCTGTCTGATAACCTTTATTGAACCAGCAATAGTTTGTAGTACATTACTGAAATCTTCTATCCTTTAAGTTATTGCTTAATTCAATAAAATGTACATCAAATGAAAAATACAATTATCTGCTCATTTTGGTATGCAACTGTAGCAAAGAGTGTGGGACACTAGAGGCTATGTTATTTCACTGATAAAGTACATATTCATAGGGCCTTATGTAGAAGGCATGTAAGAACTATTAAGGAGCAAAACGACTGCACTACAGAGCATTAAATCATTCCCATTGATTTAAAGGGGACTTTTGACATTTCTCCCAAGTGCCTCTCTTTAGGAGGGACAGTCTTTCCTTCAGACACAACTCCCTCTATTCCTCCCAGGGGGACTTATACACTAAAACATGATAACAAAGTGATAAAGCAGAGAGGACCTCTCCAGTGATATCACTTCTGCAGTTCCTATGTTATTCTATAGCACCTATGCACTAAGATCTCCAAAGCTGAAGAAATCTCAGTGCATAGGCTCTATAGAATAACATAACAATTGGAGAAGTGATCAACTGGAGAAGTCATCTCCACTTTATCACCTCTTTATCACCGCTTATTGAATCCGCCCCCGGTGTCCCTCTTTTTTAGGAGACTGGACTGTCTGGTGCGTATATACAAGTATCACTCTGCTCCACAGCGATAAAACTCACAATAATGTTTGTTTGAACGTCAGTATATGTGCAAATTAGTCTGTGCAAATAAAATACTTTGGTTTTGCTCTAAATAATTTTTACAGTTACAAAATGAGGCATCATTAGGTCATACAATAATCTAAAAACTCTCTGTAACCCCCCACCCACCAGCCACGCCCCCTACAACAAACGTGTCCCACTTTGGCCATATGAACTGTTGGCAGGTATGCTTTTCACCTTATGAAAATTAGAGAGGCCTTCAACACAGTGCAGAGCAATGTAATGGAGACCACTTTGGATTCAAGGGGTTAAAAGCCTCAGTTAAATTTTTGGGCATTTTATTTTTCCCCTATGACCCAATTGGTTTACCCCAGAATAGATTCTCTTTGCCGTCATACATAATGTGCCAGCTTTAACAATGTGAGTGCTGGGGGTTAAAAAATAAACTCCTTTGCTCCTTTCTAGAATTCAAAGGGTTAACCCTTTGAGTGCCAGAGGGGTACGGAATGCATTGCATCCCGTACCCCTCTGGCATTCAAGGGGTTGAAATCTCCACTTAAATCAATATGAATCTTTATTTCTCCCCTATAGCTCAGGTGGTTCACCCCAGAAATAATCCACTTTCTTAACACAGCCCTACAATTGCAGTCTCAGTGGCATGGTAAACGGAGCTTGTTGTAACGTTAGACCACATAAATGCCCCCACGAAGGGAAGCGTGAACGCTCTGTCTGGGGCAGCTGGGAGGGAGGAGGGAAGTGCCGCACATACAAGGTGCCGTAGATCGCGGAAGTGGCACATTTTAAGGCTTCAAACTTTAATAGCTGGTAACTAAAATAAAAAACCCAAGGCTGCTAACCTCATTGTGCTAAGTAAAACCTATGGGCAAAACTTTTTGTAATGTGAATGTTCCCCTTTAACACAGAAATAAAGCTGTTTCATAGCTGATCATACCATAGCGGTCTCTGAAATAATTTGTAGTTAGTGCGAGACTGCTCAGCTTAAAAAAAATGCATGTGTATATATGGAGTGTTTGACCCCTTATTTACTAAAGACATCTCCAACTCATCATGGAGCAATATTATGTCTATTTAGTATACAAGGGACTGATGGTTAATCCAGTGAAAGCACAGAGCAAGGATGAATATCAAGAACAAATAGTGCAGGGAAGTGATTTCTATTCTCTACTTGAGCCAAGAAAAAGAAACTTTGCAGCTACAGTCTGGCAGAAAAGATATTTATTAGTCAGTGTGTCAGTAGTAATTGTTCCAAAATTATCAGGTGGGGTGGAAGGTAGACATTTACTACTGAAACATTAGCTTATAAATACATTTTCAGCGAAGTCTGTGATATCCAGGGTCCTTTTTTCTTTTTGTTAGTTTATGCTCAATACTTGGGGGGTATTACTTTTATTTGAGAACACAGCTGTATACTTAATATGTAAAATAAAGCGTTTTCCTCCTGCTTAAGTGTTCCCAGGTTTCTTTATATGCTGGCCTTTGTACTTATAAACATGTGCACAAGCACATTAAATAAGCCTTGACTGGTTGCTGAGAGGCAATTGCTGGCACACATCAAAGATAACTCAATATCACATAGCACCATAAAACCCTTCAGCTTCACAAGAACCTTCGACTGTGACAGGTTACAAGGAACTAGCACTGGATGGTTCAATGCTCCCAGAAAGGGAAGCACGATTTCTCCTCTATAAACAATTTAAAATAACAAAGGTGTACATGAGAGGTGATATAATAATTATGGGATCATTTTAAATACCAGATGTTAACTGGCAGGTTCCTGCTGTGGTACCAGCAAGGAGTGGGAACATTCTGGATTCATTTCTAGGGGCATCTTTCTTACAGTTGGTGAAGGAGCCAACTTCAAAGGAAATAGTACTAGATGTAATACTCATTGAAACTGATATAACGTCAGATGTATTTTGTGGGTGAGAGCCTGAAGACCAGAGATCACCAGTCAGTGCAATTTAATATACTGGTAATGTTTATAAGTAACCACACTGAAACAAAGGTCTTTTTAGAAAGCATATTTTAGCTTTTTTGGGTGAACACATAAGTCATTTGTTAGTAGAGGAGATTATTTCTTGATGTTCATGAACATTGGGAACAACTAAATCATTCAGTGTTATGTGAAACAGAATTTTGCATCAAACATGTAAACAAAGCTAATAGGAAAAGAAAACCAATGTGGTTCTCTCTAGAGAGGTGGCAGGTATTGTAAAGGATAAAAAATGTTCATATAGGAAGTCCAGGCAGACTCAGTCAGGGGAAGATAAAAGTTTACAAGTTTGAACACAGGGACATCTGTATAAAAGGGTGGTTTAAACTTTCTTTAGGCGTATTAGTTAACCCCTTAGGGACCCATGACATGCTAGGACCGTCACAGTGGTCCGGCACTTAAGGACCAGTGATGGTCCTGGAACGTAATGGAATTCAGGTGTCCCTGTGCTTCTGCTTGCCTTTCTGGGACCCCTGAATCCATTTGGCAAGTAAAAAAAAAGTGCTCCCTAACTGCCGGTTGCATGCTGCGCAGCTGGTCATTAAGGGGTTAAAATAAAAAAAAGTAAAGGAGGTATAATAAGATTAAAGTCAGAAAATGGTAGATGTGTGAAATAAGGAAATGATGATGATGATTGTTTCAATAATTATTTCTGCTTAGTCTTTATAAAAGGTTGTAAAGAAGGGAACCCCCATTAAGTGGAAGAACTGTAAATGTTAAATGAGTGCACACTAGTTTTTCTAAAGAGGATGGGGTGTTACTGCTGTTATGAAAATTGAAACTGAATAAATCAGTTGGTCCAGATGAGTTTCATACTAAAGTTTTAAAAGAGTTTCGGTCTTTGCTTGGAGGCAGCATCTTTAGCTGAGTTGTTTAACCAATCTTTGTTGACAGGAATGGTCCTAGATGGGTGAAAAATTGCCAATATAGTCTCATTACACAAAAAGGGCAGTAGGGAGGAGTCTAGCATTTAGAGGCCTGTGATTCTGACATCAGTTGTGAAATTAATGGAAATGCTATTGAAAGGAAACCTTTATTTCATATCTGAAGTCTAATGGCATGCTAGATCCATGGCAACATTGCTTTACATCAGAAATATCTTGTCAAACAAATCTAGATTATGTTAATTAAGAGGCAGGCAAAGGTTGAGCAGCAGATGTAGGCTTTTTGGATTTTACAAAATCCTTTGACAGTCTACCACATAGTAAGCTGATTCATAAGATGCTTAGCTGGGACTGGACTCAAAGGTACATTGGATAAATATTTGGCTGAAGGACAGGAAACAGTATCATAATCATGGCATTTATTCAGCAAAAGTATGGGTTACTAGTCAAGTGCTCTGCGGTTTAGTGATATTATTAGTGATATACAAGATAAGATATGCATTTTTGCAAGCGATGCAAAAATCTGCACAGGGTTGACTTTCCAGGAGGGATAAACCAAATGTGTGCGAATTTAGGAAGACTAAAGGAATTGGGAAGAGAATGGGATCTCAAGTTTAATATCAAAAAATAAAACAATGCATTTAGGACACAGAAATCCTGAAGTAGAATACAGATTTAATTGTACTTTTCTGAGAACAACATCAGAGGAAAGGACTTGGGAGTTTTTTTCAGAAGAGATTAACGTAGGAATGCAATGTAGCAAAGCAGTAGGAAAAGTAAACTGGGTTCTCGGTTTTACAGAAGGAGGCATTAGCAGCAGGAAGACAGGTACTAATGCCACTCTGTGGATCACTGTTAAGGACTCACTGAATTACTGTTTACAATGTAATCATATCTCCAGGACATTAATACATTGAAGGCAGTTCAAGGAAGAACCACTATAAGGGTGCAGGGTATTCATGACAGAATACCTGGTTAGACAACTTAATATATACAGCATGGAAGAAAGGAGGGAGAGGGGGTGATTTGACAGAAGCCTTTAACTATATTAAGGGAGTTATCACAGTTCAGAAGGGAAGCATTATTCAGAAAAGAGGAATACTAGGACAAGTAAATGATATAAAGTTAGAGGATGGAAAATTTGAAATTAATGTGCATAAATACTACTTTACGGAAAGGTGATAGAATAACAGAACAACCTCCCAGCAGAGGTTATAGGGACAAATACCGTTAGGGAACAAAAACATGTCTCGAAAGACACAAGTCTATTCTGACAAGTATGTAAGACTGTTTTAAATTAGATAGGGAAATGAGCAGACTGAATGGACCAGATGGTTCTTTTCAAAATCTAAGTTTCTGTTACATACAAACCAGTCTTCAATTACACTTTTTATTGATGTGCGAACATTGTATACAGCGCTGCTTAAGGTACTGGAAGTGAAACACATTACATTACCCTATGAGTACTAAATGTGTCAATATAATATGATTCTTATTCATAATAATGCAGACACTAGAACAGCATATGTTATAATAAATGGGACTTAATTCAATAATAATTGTCTTTTGATAAATATGACCAGTAGGATGATGGAACTAAATTATATTTCTTAAATCTTTAAATTAATTTTCAACATTCAAAAATGGATATTTATGCTTAAATATGTCATACAATAAAGATTATACTTTAACCTCTTGCATGCTAGATACATTCCTAACACAGAGAAAAATGATACATCTCTAGCATCCATTAAAGTAAAAATAAAAGCAAGCATAATAATTAAGATGGATGTTCAGGTTCAGATTTCATTGAATTGCCATCTCACTTTCGTAGACTATCTACAGACTTCAGACAAATGTGCTTCTGTTCTGATAATCAAACAAAACTCAATACTATGTGTAGGGAGCGCTCACTGTAAGAAAGAGGACACAACTATTCATGAGCTAGAATGGGTATGAACAAGAGGTAGTAACTACAGAGGTGAAAAATCTTCAGTAAGTTAGCGACACCTGAAGAGCGATGTTAATTTCTGCAGTGTAACAGGGTCAGGTGTCGCCAAAAAACTGACAGTATATAGATAATTTAAGAAAATACGCAATACAATAGATAAAAATATCAGCAATAATCTCTAATGCAACAGTTATGGAAATATACCAAATATAATAAAAAAAACAAAACAAAAACAACAGATGACTGCCACTAGTTATGGGTGTTAGTACAGAACAATAGTTCATCATACGGACAGTCTGGATGAATTGGTGAGTGATATGAAGTATGGATGGTTAGATTAATCGTCCAAATTGTCTTTGATGTAAAGATAATGAAAGCATACAAAGTATGAAGCAAAAAATAACAGATGATTATCACTGATTAATAAATACCGGAGTAAAAGTTCACCATGCATAGAGAGCTGAAGTTCAAATGAGTTAGTAACTGATATGAAGTATGGATGATGAGTGAATAGGTAATGAATGGTCAATGAATAGTAATAATCCATGAGGTTTTAAGATTCACGGATATTAGTAGATGAAGAAGAAGTAGAAGAAGAGAGAGAAAACAGCGCACCAGAGATCTATGCGTAGTATGTGAGATCCGTGATATGATAAATAATATGATAAATAATATGCATCAATAATCAAGTGAATAAATATTTATTAACAAACAAATGTATGTAATCAATAAAATATGCATACATAAAGTATCTGGAGGATAGACAGTAATAGAAACATATACATAAATAAATAAAATAGGGGACGATAAATAATAAATAAAAAAATGAATAAAATGGATGAGAATTGTAGGAAATAAGGTATCTAAAAAGATACACATGTATTAAAATTATATATAGAAAAATTAACAGCAATGCACTGTAGGCTTTAGAAATAGGAGGGAGATATAAATACTATAAGCAGGGTAGTGTATATATCTGGCTGGGTAGTTCGTCCTGCAAGATCAGCATCTTCTTGCACAGGAGAAACTATCCAGCCAGATATATACATACTATGCTTAGATCTCTGGTGTGCTGTTTTGTCTCTCTTTTTTTACTGATAATCAAACAAGGCTGCAATAATCTGATTGGTCTCTCTTCCCCCACACCCCATTTCTGGCACCAGTCAGATCTCTTCAGTGTTCATTGAGTGTTAGCAATAAGATACTTAGCTAGCTGCTTCTGGCAGAGGACCATCCTAGCTGTAAAAGAGAAATTACAAATGAATTAATCAAGAGTACTATGAAGAAGAATAATTTTCAACATGTGTGTTTAAGTTTTTTCTTTAAAGAAATATCAAATCAAGTGTTTTAGATTTAGATCATAAGGAGAGTGAAGATTTAATTAGGGGTAGGTGAAACTTCCTGACTCAAAAGAGAAATAGGCAAAAAATGTCACATTCCTGTGAGCTGGACATTTTTCACAAAAAGTGCAGATTTTCTCTCTTTTTTTTTACCTTTATGTTGCATTGAAGTCAGTGCTAGTACTAAAATTTCTCTGCTCCCAACATTACAAATATTTTTGTGGTGCTAGTATAAAAGGCTGTCAATGTCCCACAGGTTGGCAGTCTGTGCTTGGCAGTGAGAAAGAAAGGAGTAACTGTGATACTGAGCTGTTTGTTTGTGGAGGTAATAGAGAAATGTTCGGGAGTCAATGCTAGTTATTTTGTAGGTGTCTGTGAGATGAAGGGAGAGTTATCCCACCCCCGGAAAAAAATGGTTACAGTTAGTGATAAGGAGCCAGTCATCCAGAGGCTGAGTGGCTCAACTACACAGATACCATAAAGAAAACTTTGCTTGGGAATCAGTCATGAGAGAAAAAGCAACATTCTTTGATTTTTGGTGACTTGATAAAATCCCCAATAAAATAAGCTGTTTTTTGTGGAGGTGTTAGAGAAGTGTTAGTGAGACACTGACAGTTTTCTGAGTGGGGGTGAAAAATGACACCAAGCAGCTGGCTATCGTGAGTGACGTGACATTGACAGACACCATCAGACAACACATCTGATGTGACATCAAGACAAATATAGAAAAGGGGTTCAGCTTAACATACTTAATATACCATCTATACACAGCTGCCCTCCAAACAATCTGCAACTACTAGAGGTGCATGGAAGGATATACTGCACTGGTGATTGCTTTGTGCTTTATTATTTTATTATTTTACTGCAACATTTAGAAATTGTGTTTTCTGTAGCCAAACCAGATCTATCCTGTACAGTACTGTTTGTTTGTGGTTGTGTAAGGAGTACAGGTGTGACTGGGTTATATACAGCAACTGGGATAGACAGGAACAATTAAAAACAAACATAAATATAATAAAAAAAAAATTAAATGACTTATAGAGACAAACAGGATTTTTGACATAAACTACAGCAATTGACAGTGACAGAGACTGACTAGTGACATAGATTATGCAATATTATAAGCCATGTGGTTTATGTTAACAACAATTAACAGTACTATCGTTATGTCCATCAAATATGTCAAGGTTATGGGTAAAGGGAATTGAGAGGTAGGAGGAGTGCATGGAAATATTGTTGTAGTAAATTGGTACTCCAGATATTGAGCGTTCTATGGTTGCGACAGTCATTGCAGCAAGTGATATGATGAACCTCTTCCTCATAAGGAGGAGGCTGTTAGTAAAATAGCTGTGAACATTTCCATTACCAGTCGTACTAGAAAGCCTAAAGATGATGAGCAATGTCACTCTAGTGTCATTGCCACAGTGAAGGAAGAGGATCAGTGCCATATCAGACAGTGATAGCAACACCTCACTAGTACTAAAAAGTGATATTCCAGCTTCTGTAAGCAGAACCACAAGATGGAACATCCCCAATTCCAGAAAGGAGTGTTTCTACGTCTGCTGCAATTGTACTGCCCACTGCTATCACCATGTAAGATCTAGCCCCTTCAGTTGTAGTAGCCATCATTCTATGATACTGCCAGACTGGCCATGCATCATTCAACATCCAAAAGCAAATGTCTTGTAAAAATCCATGTGAGCAGGGGGGAAACAGGATGCCATCTAGGAACCTCTTCATTGAGATCCCACTTAAGGTACAAGCACATATCTTATTGGGAGGAATACCAGTGGCATGTAAGAGGGGTCACAACTAGTAGAAACACTCCTAAAGGTGGAAGGGACCGAGGGCCATCTCTTAGTAGTGTTAGAGAATTGTCAGGAATGTGACAACATTATCTTCTGTTACAATAACAACATCTCATAGTGCTTGTTCTATGCAAGTTCTAACTGTGCAGGAAAAGGACTATGAGTTAGTAATTGGAGCTGACTAGAGTTATAGAATGTATGCTGCCACCACCATCAGCACTTCCCCACACTTCTATTCATCTAGTAGTTAAAACTATAATGTTGGACAATTCTTCTTCTATGCAGCCAGTTTACAATTGCTGAGTTCATAGAAAGAATATCAAAATTGCACAAAAATAATCCCAAGCCTATGGAATGGGAAACCAGACAAAATGTTTGCACAGTTCTCAACAACTGCATTGTGAACAGTATGTGAAAACAAGTTATCAGTCAACGTCAGTCACTGGCTGAGGCCCTTGTCCTTTCTACAATACACGTCAGTCACTTGATGGTAACTGAGTGAATGATTTGCTGTACACTTAATAAAATTGTTGTACCCTCCAAGTTATGGCCTTGGCATATTCAGCATAGTGTGTCATCTGCAGATGCTCCCTTATGTTCTGCATTCTGTTGTACGCCACAATATTGCAACTTATGGAGACTTACTACCACATCCTCTCATCTGCAGAGGCAATGTCTGCAGGTGGAGGTAATGGTGGCATTACCCCAGCCTTCTGCTGGTGATGACATGGATTGCTGCCACTGGTCTGTTGGTGGGGACTGAGTGAATTTTCCTTCTGGCTGGGAATGGGACCACTTGCAGTTGCCTGCTGCCTGGGGGTGAGACCGCGTGCAATGGCCTGCTCGACATAGGTTGTTGCCTCTATCAGCTGACCCAGATGTATGCCTGTATTTGCTTCAAACATTGCAAATAGACAAACGGAGGCTAAATCATGTCTACAGCACATCAATTCTTTGGCTTGGTTAGGTTATGGGGGCTGTTCATGTGTGTGGTGCACTTTGTGGTGGTTGTACTTGACATATTTTATAAGGCAATTGCACCAATGTTTTAACCCTCCTTCCCCTCTTTACAACCTTGTCACATGTGCACAAAGCTGATGTTAAGTATTGAACAGTCCCTGTCCCCAAAATAAAAATAATCCCATACCCAAAATTTTAGGGCAGGGAAAGGTGGAGAGGGATTAGGCTGTTTACTGTCCGCACCTGAAGTGGCTTTTTGTGCTGTTGCTGCTATATACATTCTGTGCCTGCTACTGATTCACTAGTACTACATCTAGTACTTGGAAGAGGAACAATTTCTTTCACCACTGTTTGCCCCATGTTACCATGACTAGGTAGAAATCCATCATCATCTTCCTCACCATTACTTGCACTTTGGTGGGCAAGGAGGATGCATCATCAGCAGCCTGAGGATGATTATGCTGCTCTGCATGCACCTTTTGTGACAGATGATCATCATCAGTGGTCCCTGCAGACAATTCAGTAGCAGGAACTAAACTTGTAGCTAAATTTAGAATTTTGATATTACTGGGGGTGACACCTTGTCTGTCCAGATCTCTCATACAGTCCTCATTTATTCACATCCAAGAACACTCCCATGCTTGCCCCACTGTCAGTGACACCATGTGGACTATCACCACCACCAATGTCTCCTTCCTCCTGCTATACTTGTGATGAGTCTATTCTCATGCACCAGTGTATTTCTTTCAGGCTCAAGCTTCTGCACTGTGGTGGTGAAGCACACATGCTAATATGATACTTCCTCACATAGTGCAGCTGTATCAGCCTAAGGTAGTTGCACTATCCCCATACTGGTATGGCTAGGGGGAATAAGAATGGGATATGGTGCTGGACTCGATGATAGGGTTTGGGACACATTGCTTAGCTCAACCCCGCTATATAACCCCATTTCGCTTTGTGGTTTTGCTTCTAGTATCAGAGGCAGCACTACTGGATTGGGCAGGCTCTCTGTATCTCTCTGGCCTGGAACACTCACTGCTGCTTCTGCTTGTTGTGTAAGAATCCTCCTTTACAAAAGCAACAGAGCTTCCCCAACTTTTCCTAAGGGACATTGTGCCACACAGTTAATTTTTCTATCTCTCACATCATCTTTCTTTAAATTCAAATATATGACTGTATGGACCTATGAACACTCTGGAGAATGGTGGAAAGTTCAGGATTTTTAGTCTATGATGGAAAAAAAATCCATCCCCATAGAGAAACATAAGCAGAAAATCAAATTTCTCATAAGAACATTGCAAGAAGTAGCAGAATTGCGAAAAAAAGGATTTTTATATGGGTAAAATTTACTGCAGGAAAAACAAAAAATATTGCGGAATTTTTTTGGGGGAACACAATTTGACTTTTTAACCTTCCCTAGATTTAATTAGCAAGTATATATGAGGTGTGGTTAGAATCTGTTTTATCCACTGATAATTAAACTAGATATAATCTCTGTCCAGACTTGGACTTGTCTAACCATGTTCTATGGTGATAAGTCCCACCAGCAATTTATTACAACATTTGGTTTTGAAATAATTTTTTTTGAGGTTTCAATGCCTGTCAAATTATACTTTCTGAAAAAAATGATATATGGTAATACAATGTAATTTAACAGCTAGAAAATATGAGCTGTACTAAGATCTGTTTTAAGATATCTGTACGTGATTCTCAAAAATAATGTCAGTGATATGTCAAGATATGTCTTATGGAGCTATTTTCTGAGTGTTAGTATAATTCTGTACATCCCAATATAATTTTGTAAAACTTGTGTAGAACAATAGTTACTCAATAAAAATAATCACATTGGATCCATAGATATAAAGTTCCATATAAAGATGTTTATATATTATGGCAGTGTGGTTATTGTAAATATCAATTCAAAATAATTTAGTAGTTTATGAGTCAGTGCCAGTATTCCCTGCATATCTGGTGCAAATTAATTAAGAAATGAGTCATTACCCCATTATAACTTTTCATACTGTGACAATTCACTTTTAAAAAAAAAAAAAAAAAAAACAGAAACTGTGCTCCTGTTCCCAAGATTTCAACATTAGGATCTTGCATATGCAGTGTATGTTTTTTTAATGAGTGGATAAGGTTTATTGTGCATATGTGCCATGAAATTGTTAGGTTTTCCAGTGCATATGAAATGTGTCTTAGATCAATCAAGCACACATAACATACTTAATAAATCTATGAAATTACAAAAAAGCAAGAAGCAGAGGAGTAGGAAGGATTTATTGAATGCATTAGTGAAGCATGCTTAATTGTACAAAACAATATTTATGAATATTGGTAAAAGCATTGGGCAATGTTATTCATAGACTGAGATTCAATGGACAAAACATTACACAGAAACACTTACTCGAACAAAACAATGTTGACTGTTCTCAGGAAGCACTTTCAGCTGTTCAAAACAATATCAAAAAAACATTTTTTGATAGTGTTCAAAAAGCTGTATCGCTCATTAATATGACTGCACATATTGAGGCTGCAAGGCCATTTCTAGGTGTTAAGTGTGTATACAATGCTGTTTGTTCAATAAAGTGCTTTACGCCGTGTGCACCAATGTATGGAAAATACAGGATTTGCAGTTATTTCTGGGTGTGCCATTCCTTAGCTCTCAGACTAAGTGTAAACTAGATGCAGTGAAACTAGAAGAGAACCAGTCTGTGCCTGTTTTAGGGGTGGCATAAATGAAGATTGTGTCCATATGGTTTGTGTGAGAGCTATTGTTCCCCCTAATGCTCATATACCAGTGGATATGTGCTGATACTTTTGTTATATGTCACAACATTGCCACATAAAATTAGCTGCTCCTGTGATTTTCTCTCTCATTGTCTTGCAACTTGCAACCCCCCCCCCCCATCACATAGACCTTTGGATGCTTTTGCATTGCAGGTTTTTCTAACATCCATGGTTTTTGTTTTTTAAATCAACATTTGCATTTACACTTCACAAATATTATGACTAGTAGTATATAGCCTTTCATATAAATTTCCATTTTACCAGCTGTCACATTTAACTTGTGGAAATGAAAAGCCACTATGTAATGGATGCTTCAGGCCCCAACACCTGCTGAGTCCACCTGCTGCAGTCTGTGTGAGTGATCCGTTCTCATGTGGTGCGCCTCCGCTCTGTGAGAGCCTGCTGCGGCTACCTTTCATCATCCACACAGTGACGTTGCTGTCTGGGCATTACCACAGAGGCCGCTTTTTAAATGTCTTTTCAAAAGCCCTGGATTATAAGCCATCATGTACATGATACCAATATTTATGAAAAGACAATGTATTGTTTAAAATCTTAAATATTCTAGCACATGCACTGTGCAGACAACATGATTGTTTGCTTGATTGTTAGCAGATTAATCTCTTCAATCTCAAGTATTATAGCTCCTGTTAAGGGAAAATCTTTTTTGATGTATTTTAACCCCTTGGATGCTAGAAACATCTCAGATACATTGGGAAGCAAAAGAAAAAAAAAGGAACAGAGTTTTGGTATAGCGCTCACCTCAATAATTTAGTGTACTGTAGGTATATAGATAACCAAGATATCCAATTCACAGTAGAATAAGAGTAATGTAAATATAGGAAAAATGAATAGAGTATGTGTAAATAAAGACATATCATACCAAATACCTGTTGGATAATAATAATAATAATAATAATAATAATACTATAAAAATAAAGTGCAAAACAGAAACCCACTCAGTACATGTCTTACCAGTCAGGTTAACTCAAGAGACTAAAACAAATGAATAAGAATAAGTATATAATAAGTATATAATCTCGATACACTAAATCTAGTATATCGATGTGGTGAAAAACAATTCATATTTTGATAATGATGAAGCTGATAGTAAAAAACTGCTATTTAGCAAGATATTAGAAATCCAAATCAGATCCTGAATGTGAGAAACTGCTACAGCTTGTAACAGGCAATAGAGGCAACATCTTGGGCATCACGATCACAGCTCAAGTGGAATAACAGATAAACAATACCATGATTACCGTTGTGAATTTGGCTTTAAAGCGGAACTACCACCCTTAAAAAACATTGTCCCAAATAATTCCCCATCTGGCGACTAGCTGCTCAGTAGCACTAGTCTCCAGAATTATTACCGCATTCATGAGAATGAGCCACTACTCCGGGACTGACAGGCAGGAAGGAGCGCAGACATCTTTCCATAGTGACATCTACGCGCCTTTGCTGTCAGTCCCTTCTGGAGCCAACCAGCTCCTAGCAACACCTCCTGACAGCGCAGGCGCACAGACATCACTATGGAAAGATGTCTGCACACCTTCTTGCCTGTCAATCCCGGAGAAGTGGCTCATTCTTATGAACGTGGAAATAATTCTGGCGACTAGCACTACTGAGCAGCTAGTTGCCAGATGGGGAATTATTTGGGACAATGTTTTTTAAAGCTGGTACTTCTGCTTTAATTCAGGAACAAACACATATAGAATTAGACTGGGATATAAACATATGTATGACAACCCTATTAAAGTATAATCAGTCAATCCAAAAAAGTATTTTATGACAATACATTTAGCAACAGTTCATATTTCTTTGAAGCCATGAAATTTGCAGTGTGAGAAAAAAGTTTAAAACTGTTATTGAATGATCCATTGTTATGAAATGAATCAATTAAGTTGTCTGCTATTATGAAGGTGCTGTACAATAAATTAAAAATACTGTAGATGGGGGGCGTGGCTTGGCAGCCATACTGTGTGGATGCAGTTTTGCATCGCTCCGAATCAACTCTTTATAATCTTCTCCCATCTGCACCTTGAGCCTAAGAACTTACCTTGGTGTTATCTCCTACCGACTTTTCTGACTTCAGGGCTCCCCGCTGATGCCTTTTTCTTGTCCTGGACTGG
Organism: Rhinophrynus dorsalis; assembly: GCA_037306005.1. Classification (NCBI taxonomy): domain Eukaryota; kingdom Metazoa; phylum Chordata; class Amphibia; order Anura; family Rhinophrynidae; genus Rhinophrynus; species Rhinophrynus dorsalis. The sequence goes on from CM074718.1 coordinate 148,923,520, forward strand.
ATGGTATCCGTGGCTGCGGGGCCTGGTCCGCGAGGACGCGGCCGGTGATCTCAGCTCTACCGAACGATCCTGATCTGGGCTGTACGCAAACTAAAGAACTTTACTTACCTGTGACCTTCATCCCCCTGCGGGATTAAACGGGCAATCTGAGAATTTTAAACAACCGGAGGCTCGGAGACGAGGATTGCGGCCTTGTGCGCGGGGCTTATAGTGCCCTGTGTTCAGTTGATTTCCGGTACCACCTGAATGGCCTGGAGGGCCTTGAGAGGTTACACAGTCGGGACTGATGCCGGATGGTTGTGCGGGGCCTATTTCGGGAACGGAGTGCCTTTCCACTGCCTATTTGGAGCCAGTGAGGAGTGCCCTGGGAGAGTTTGGAGCCTGAGATGTGCGGCCTACCTATAACACATACCTCATAAGAAGTTTGGAGTGAGTGCACGCCAAAGTTATCTACTAACTGTTTCTGCCGGTCACGTCTCTCTTCCCCCCAACCTTCTCTTCTTTTAGTTCACCTACCTGTTTGTTATTTTGTGTCCCAGTAACCCTCCCCTTCCAGTAGACTTTCAGTATATGCTATTCCATGTGCCTGACTACGGGGCTGGGAATCTGGAGAAACCTACTTATTGTGCCCAGTACAAGACAAGATTTACAGGGCAAATATATTTCTATCTTGTGGCACCTGTTTCTTTAAATCATCATACCAGCCCCCGCTCTGCTACTTTACTCATTATACACATTGAAGGTTTCAGCAACTACCTTGGGGGTGGCATGGTGCACTCATTCAGAATTGGTATGATGCCTTTTTCAATTGATGCCTTTTGTCTCCAAAGGCTGGCTGAAATTATGTCCCTTTAAAATATACAACTTGGACATGTGCTAAGATCCCATATGTGTTTATTGATGTGGTCTGGGCTCTCCTCGCCTTGATGAGTTGATCCGGTCCTCGTATACCTCCTTACTGTGATATTGTCACTTCTATAATGGGGAAAAAATCGGGGGAATTTAAGGCCAAATTAAGCAAATACGCAAGGAAGCAATTGACGGAGGGCACGGTGCAGGCCATAATGGAGGCTTCCTGAGCTCCTTCTTCCCCTACCTCAGCATCCTCGGATTCTGGTGAAACCCAAAGTGCTCAATTTGCTGATATAATGGCAGCTATTACCAATTGTCAAAATGTGCTCACCACAAAGATTGACTCTGTACAATTGGAAATAAATCTTCTGAGAGCAGATCACCAGGTATTGAGGGAAAAAATAACGGATGCCCAGAGAAGGATCTCTGTGGTGGAAGATTCTCTGCCTACTGTTTCGGAATCAATTGAATCACTGAAAGCTCAGGTTAAGGCATTACAGCGTAAAACGGACGACCTTGAAAAACAGGTCAAGAAGAAACAATATCCGTATACTGGGTGTCCTTGAAAGATGTGAGGGTGATGACCCAACGTTGTTTCTGGAGAATTGGCTGAAGTCTACCTTGGGTATGGAGGGCCTATCCAATTCCTTTACGGTGGAACGTGCACATAGAGTTCCAATGACTAGACCACCGCCTGGAGCCCAGGCCCGCCCAATCATTGCCAAAATTCTGAATTTTAGAGATCGGGATGCAATCTTGCGCTTAGCTCGTATCAAAGGCCCTATTGATTACGAAAATAACCGCATTTCCATTTTCCCCGATTTCTCACTGGAAGTTCAAAAGATGCGCCGCAAGTTTGTTGACATAAAAAGGAGGCTGCGAGACCGTGGACTTTCATACTCCATGCAATATCCAGCGAAGCTTAGAGTGATATATGAGAATTCTAACGTTTTTTTCAATTCTGAGATAGAAGCGGCTTCTTGGTTGGAGAATTTAGGAGGAGATCGCTGAAGTTCAATGTTGCTGAGTATTTCTTCTTGTGAACGTGAGACATTCTCCTAAGATGTCATCCTAAAAGTGACATTGGTTCTAACTATGGCCCTCCGGTTCCAGCAACCAATAAGGCCTACTGAACTGTTATACTTTAATTTTTCATGCCACTAATCACTTTACGTATCTTTCATGTTTAGATTACTTGATGCATATTTAATAATACTTATGATGACGCTAGCTTATTTGTATATAAGAAGATTTAGTGCGATGATATTGCCCTGTGCTCTGTGTTTAGTAGAGGGTGGGTAGCGACAAACGGGGATGCATATTGTGTGGGCCTGCCACCTCATCATTTTATATATATACTCCTTGTTCTGATTACTTGTTACAAAATTAGCGTTACTCTTGCTGAGGTTGGTTTGTTTACATATAAGGGAATTTGATAATGGGACATTGCCTTGTGCTCTGTCCTCTTTTTGGTAACCCTCTTGTTGCTGCATGTATTTATAATCCAACCCTGGCAACAGTCCTTATGGGAGAGGTGCTTTGTAGAGGGGGGGTTTGTATATTTAACATTACTTATGCTGATGTTGGCTTGTTTGTATGTAAGAGAACTTGATGAGGTGGCATTGCCCTGTTCTTTGTGCTTAGTAGAGGGTGGTAGCATCCACCAGGGATACATATTATGTTGTCCTGCTACCTACTCATTTTATGTATCCTCCTTGCTCAAATTACCTGTTACACAATTTGCATTATTTTTTGCTGATGTTGGGTTGTTTGCATATCAGAAAATTTTGGTAATGTTGCATCGCCTTGTGCTCTGTACTTGGTTTGATACCTCTTTTGTAACTCCATGTGTTTATAATCCAACATTGGCAACAGTCCTTGTAGGGGAAGTGCTCTGCAATGAGGGGGTAGAGGTACTCAGGGTTAATCATTGTGCTTATGTTTTTGTTAGTGGGCTAGTACCCTAGTCTTGATTCTAGGCAGTCTCTGGCGCGAGTCTGATGTGGGGGGCTGTCACTAGATGTGTCATGCCGCAACACAAGGATGGAACTGTTAATGGGACGGTGGGATTAGTATGAGGTTTGTCCGATTCCTGGTGGGAGTTAGATAAACCTATATAGATGTTGCTGGGAGAGGAATGATGTTGATGAGGGGGGCCTTACCTTTTTGGGGGCAAGTAGGTCTGACTATACTCGACACTACTGTCGTTCACATATATTGGGATAGCACATGTTCCTTTCATGTTATGCTTTGGGCATATGTAATTATGCTTTCGTTTATTGTTTTGGGGGTTTGGGGGAACCGACTGGAGCTTATGGCTCTGGCCAAGTTTGGGTTTAAGGTCTCCATCAAGTTGGGGGGGGTGGGGACAGGGAGGGGGGTTGGTTTGAGGGAACCGGGGGGGGGTATGGACGGAGAATTCCGTCACTCCCTGCTCCTGGGGTTTGGGAAGATTGGGTTTTGCTCTCTCTCGCTTTCTCTCCCTTGCACTGACTCTAGACGCTCAGGGGATACTAAGGAGTGGACAACTGACTATGCTACTCGCCCGTCATGGCTGCCAAACTATGTAAGTTTTTGTCGTGGAATGTTAGGGGCCTGAATGACCCTATTAAGCGATCCTTAATTATGAATCATGTTAAGAAGCAGAGGGTAGATGTGATCATGCTCCAAGAGACTCACTTATTGTGTGGCAAAACTAGATCGCTAATGAGACAATGGTTGCAGGCTCACTATCATTCCACGTACTCGTCCTATGCTAGAGGAGTCTCGCTATTTGTGTCTAAACGGATTCCGTTTGAATTTGTTGAATTTGTTGAACTTAGATCTGACCCGGGAGGTCGCTTTTTGTTTCTGACTTGTAAACTGTATGGGGCCCTGTTCGCTCTTCTAAATATGTATATACCACCCCCGTTTGATATACTGGTTCTTAGAGAGGCACTGTCATACATTTCGGACAAGCATCATTATCACATAGTATGTATGGGAGATTTCAATATGGTGATGGATGCGGATTTGGATAGGAAGGGAACGGTATCTAGAATAAACCCCACACATGTTAGACAGTTTAGGGCTATGTTGGAGGACATGGCCTTGCTGGATATTTGGCGAATGTTGCATTCTAATGATAGAGGTTTTTCTTGTCATTCCACTTCTCACAAGACTCTCTCTAGAATAGATTATGTCTTTGCTTCCCCTTCGGTTAGGAATATTGTGACGGCTTGTGAATTTTTGCCTAGGGTAGCATCTGACCATTCCCCCCTGTTGTTAACCTGTTCGTTAGGTAGAGCTGGGACTGGACGGGAGTGGAGTCTTAATTCCTTCTGGTTGCGGGTATCCGATATTCGACAAGCTCATCATGACGCTATGTTGTCCTATTTTGACACCAATGTAGACACAGCCTCGATGGATATAGTATGGGATGCAGCTAAGGCTGTTGCGAGGGGTTCCTTTGTGGCAGAAATCTCTAGGTTCAGGAAGCATGGTAGACGGGAGGTCGAGGCCTTGGAGGAGGAGGCGGCTGAGGCTGAGAAGCTATATGTAGAACGGGGTGACTCAGACTCTTATGATAACTTTGCGTTGGCCTCTGCTAATCTTTCTCTTAAAGTCACTGAACTTAATGCTAGTCATGTCTTTTATCATCAGCATAATCTTTTTGAAAACGGTGACAAGGCCGGCAGACTAATGGCCCAGCTGGTCAGAGGTAGCAGACTCACTTCTTCGATCTCTGCTGTTTTTGATGAGGGTGGTACCTTGGTCTCGGAACCAGATGTGGTCCTTGACCAGTTTGTTTCCTTTTATAAACCCTTATATGAATCCAGATCTCAAAGATCGGATGACCAAATCGATACGTATTTGAGGTCTTGTGATCTGCCCACTTTGTCGACAGATTGTAGACGTATGTTAGATTCGCCGATTATGTTGAGGGAGGTTGTGGAGGCTATTAAAACCTTGCCGTTAGGTAAATCCTCGGGTAGGGATGGTTTGCCGGCTGAATGGTATCAATCCTATGTTGACATCCTAGGGCCACATCTACTTAATGTATACTATGATTCTCTTGACAGGGGAGCACTTCCAAGTTCCCTATCTGAAGCCACAATCATAGTTCTCCCCAAACCTGGAAAGGATCCTAGATATTGTGATTCCTACCGGCCTATCTCACTTCTTACTACTGATGTTAAAATTTTAGCTAAGATCTTGGCCGCTAGACTTAACTCTGTAATTACTACCCTTGTACATGGAGATCAGGCAGGCTTCATCCCGGGGAGGTCCACCTCTCATAACTTAAGGAGGCTGTATATGCATTTACAAATCTTACATGATAATTCTGGCAATAGATTATTGGCGTCTCTGGATGCGTCCAAGGCCTTTGATTCAGTGGAGTGGAATTATCTTTGGGGTGTCCTTCGTAGATTCGGATTTGGTCCTACATTTATCCAGTGGGTTCGACTTCTTTATGCTTGTCCCAAGGCTAGAGTAGTCGCGGGGGGGCTGGGCTCTGGGGATTTCTTGTTGCACAGAGGAACTAGACAGGGCTGTCCTCTGTCTCCAGGACTATTTGCATTGGCTATAGAACCCCTAGCTTCTCTTATAAGGTCTTCAGAGGAAATAAAGGGGTGGTGTGTTGGTAACAGGGAAGATAAAATTGTGCTTTATGCGGACGATATCCTGTTATTTTTGGGGGATTCAGATAAATCCCTTTCTGAGGCTCTTGCCTTAATTAATGTCTTTGGTTCTTACTCAGGGTTAAAGATTAACTGGGACAAGTCCTCACTGCTCCCTGTTGATCCCATAGATATCGGCATTACTGTTGCAGATACACAGATGAAAAGAGTGGATAAGTGTGACTATTTGGGGGTTAGGATTGGGGTTTCCTCCAATAGTCTAATTAACGACAATTTAGTCCCCCTTATCAATACCCTCAATGATAAAATTTCAATTTGGATGAATCTACCTTTAAATTTAATAGGGAGAGCCAATTTAATAAAGATGATTTTCCTGCCTAAATTTCTTTATCTCTTCCAAAATACCCTGATGGGAATCCCCCGGAAGTATTTCAGGCACATTGATAGGATTTTACGGTCCTTCTTATGGGGCGGGCGTAGATCTAGGATTAAACTATCTACTTTAATGTTGCGAAAGGAGAGGGGTGGCATTGCTGTACCGAACTTCAGGCATTACTATTTAGCGGCTCAATGCCAGTTTGGCAAGGCTTATCTTGACGTCGATACATCCTATACTTTTGTACAGGTGGAGAGGGAACTCCTTTGGCCAGATATTGATATATCTCTTATGCTGGTGACGGGACCACGAATATGTAAAACACCAACTTTATTGTCAACGGCTTTGTATGATGCCTGGCAAGAATTACAATCGGTGGTGGGTTTTTCGGCACTACATCCTGATACCCCCTTATGGGGTCCAGTGGGCCTGACGCAGCTGAGGGGACTAGACTTTGGTATTGTTTGGAGGGGCTGGGGAATTACAACCTTGGGACACCTCTATCAGGACAATGTCCTTAAAACATTTCAGCAACTTCATATTGAATATCGGATACCCAATACTATGTTCTACTCCTGTCTTAGACTTAGGCATGCTTTACGGGATCTTTGGGGGGGATGGTAGTCCGTGTTTGTCTTCCTTCCCTTTGTCCTCCTTGCTGGTTCTTCCACAGGTGCGGAGGCCCCTGTCCTTTGTTTATAACTGGATTACACAAAAAGTATCTGATTCTGACCTATCTGTCAGGCTTCGCTGGGAAAATGATGTTGGAAAGCTTGAGGATTGGGAGTGGAATGAGGCTTGCAGTGCTCCTTCTCAGGTAGCTATCTCCACAAGACATCATTTGATCCAACTTAAAATCTTACACCGTATTTATTACACTCCGAAACAGTTACACTCCATAACTAGCTCTCATAGCAGGTTTTGTCATAGATGTGATGGTGTGGAGGGGTCTTTTATACACATGATCTGGGATTGCCCACAAGTGAATGCTTTCTGGCGGCAAGTGGTAAGGATACTGGGGGAGGTACTGGGGAGACCTATTGATTTTACTCCTAAGTTGTGCCTTCTATCGATTATTCCTGATGAGATATTAGAAGGCCCTGTACGGAATATTCTTCGGGAATCACTAGTGATGGCCAGGAAAATAGTGGCTATGCAGTGGATGGCGGACAGGGCTCCTGCATATACACAGTGGATCGAGTTGGTGACACAGAACTTACCCCATTACAAACTGGTGTATAGACATAGAGGTACTCCCCAAAAGTTTAATAAAATTTGGGATTGCTGGATGGCTAGGGGCCCAGGGGGCCTCCGCGCTTTGGGGAGGGGGTCGGTTGTAGGTCTTTCATAGATGGCCGAGTGGATTGACAGGTTGTCCTGGATGTAAGAACATATATATATCTGTATAGGTCAGTTGCACTGTCCGGCTGGGGAGGTGGGGGGGGAGAGGCGAGAGAGAGTGGGGTGGGGTTGGGGGGAGGAGGGGAAGTTGGGTTGGGGGGGTTGTTCTTTTCTTTTTTTTTTTTTTTTTTTTATTATTTTTTTTTTTTTTTACAATAAGGGGTTTAAAAGTTACGGGATGGATTGTTCCGCTTACTTATGCTTCCTGAGCATTGAATACTTGTTGTAAGTTTACAAACAACAAAACTTGTCTTGCTATGGTCGGATTGTATGTATTCTGTCATTTTCTTTGCTGTATGATGTTGACTCATCCCTTTAATAAAAACATCTTTAAAAAAAAAAAAATACTGTAGATGAGGATTATTCTGTTTCTGTATTCTGCTGTAGATGCTTATAGGAATAGGGTCTAACCATAGCAAGCAATAGCTGTTCTTCAGTCTCTGGGATTGCTGGTCAACATGAAAACATGCAACTTAGTTCCAGTGAAGCACAGGAAGTTCCTGTGGTTCAATCAACACTCCAACTTAGCAAAGACCTTACCATCATAGAAAAGAGACAAACTTTCCCATCAAGTGCACCTCCTCAAGTCATCCAGTCAGTTCTTACTACTTCAACACCATAAGTCCATTCTGGGCCTGGTGACAGCATCAATAGAGGTGGCTCTATGGGCTTTAGTCATCTCCACATGAGACCTTTACAACGGGCTATCCTGAAAGACTAGAACAGAGATTCCTGGTTTCTGGACTATCAACATTCCTGTTCAAGTCAAGATCTCTTGGACCTTATGGAACAGAAATAATTTCTCCAAAACTTTTTCTTGGTATGCAAGTTTCTGGATAGTCATGGCCACTGATTCCAGAAAGTTTGCTTGGGGAACTGTGATTTACGATCAATCCTTCCTAAGCAACTGGACCACTTCAGTAAAAGATCTACACTCTAATAATATGAAGCTCATCCTGACTGTGTGGAAAACACTGGAATCATCCCTTACTCTGATCAAAAGGTATCGCATTTAACATAAGATCAGACCATGCCACTGTGGTTGTGTAGTTGACTAGATAAGGGGGAACAAGAAGCTGCTCTCTTCTATAAAACTGGTTTGCTTGGAATCCAATCTAGAGGCCATCACAGCAGTCCATATCAAACAAAGAAAAAATACCTGGGCAGATAAAAAAGAACATACAACAAGAAGAGCGATCCCTCAATCAAGAGTTATTTTTCAAACTGACCAACATGAGGAGTCAACCATAATGACAACCAGAAAGAATGTTATTATCCCCTGGTTCTTCTCCCAGTTTCTTTATGACCACTCAGAGGCAATGGATGCTCTTCTTCAGTCATGATGCTTCTATCTGGCTGTCAGGGTTTTATTGAACACTCAGACAATTTGGTAGGATAAAATAGAAAAGCTTTATTAGACAAGATAAAGCGCAACAAGGCCCTACACGGGTCCAAACTCTACAAGCAGCAGTACAATAGTTTGACACAAGTCAGGGCATACAGATAGCAAACAAATAATGCGGCTCTACCGGCCTTACCGAATACCGGGTAAGGCAGCCTGGTATCTGGTGCAGAAGAGAGAGAGTACTGACAGGTAGTAACATTGTAGACTGGTGCGCTCAGGAGGTAGTACTGACAAAGGTCCCACTGAATCACAGGCTGATCGTAGTGTAATGAGCTGACAACTGTAACCGCTAGTGACAGGAGAGCACAGACTGGGTGTACGTAACGGAGGCCACAGAGAATCACAGGCTGAGCGTAATGTAATGAGCTGACAACGGTAACTGCTAGTGACCGGATAGCACAGACTGGGTGTACGTTACAGAGGCCACAGAGAATCACAGGCTGAGCTTAGTGTAATGAGGTAACAACAGTAACCTCTAGTGACCGGATAGCACAGACTAGGTGTACGTAACGGAGGCCACACTGATACACAGGCAGAGAGTAGCGCAACCGGAGGCAACAAATATGAGGGGACTGACAACAATAGCGAGGGCAACACAAAGAGCGTTAGTCAGTCAAAGCCTGGATTGGTACACAGAGAGCGGTAGTCAGCCAAAGCCTGGACCGGTACACAGAGAGTGGTAGCCAGTCAAAGCCTGGATCGGTACACAGAGAGCGGTAGTCAGCCAAAGCCTGGACCAGTACACAGAGAGCAGAACAGGAACAAGGTCAGATGAAAACCGGATCAACATGGAACAGGAGCACAGAATAACGTAAGGTCAGGAACACCACAAAAGGGCACCGGCCTAGTGACAGGAGGGCGTATATAAAGGCTAACCCTGGGAGGGGCTAGCCAGCTAGCACCAATAAGAGACAGCCAAAAACAAACCTGGAAGTAGGAATGTCGCACAGAGAATCACGGGCACAGTGATACTGGTTTATCTATTACCACATGAGTCCAAGAGTTTTGAGAGGAATAATTCAAGACAAGACACTCGTCATACTTATAGCTTCTTACTGGCTGACAAGTATTTAGTTCTTTGCCCTGATATCACTGTCAGTGTGAGATCCATTTGCTCTTCCCCAGGAGACAGAAGAACTGGAGGGATCAAGGCTGCCTTCTTGTAGTCATTGACTTACTCCTCACCTGAACTTAGAAGACTGCTATTGGCATAGAACAAAAATACAGGCCTATTTTTTGTTTCTTTTAATGGTGCCTGAGGACAATTAAAGTCCTGTGGAAGCTTTTTCCAGAACATCATCTGGTGCAGAAATTCCTAAAATCAATTTTAAACATGAGATCTTGGATTTCTCCTTCACATCCTCAATAGGATTTCAATCTAGTTCACAGGACTTTGACTAAGGAACCAAATAAAAGGATACAGTTTTGTACTTTGAAGATGCTGTCCTTAAAATCTATTTTTTTCAATGTAATAAGCTTGGCCAGTAGAGTAAATGAGCTCTAGGCATTGTACATTATTATTCCTTATCTGATGATTAAACAAGACTCAATCTTGTTTAATTTATGACCAGATTTCAAACCAACAGTTTCTTCTACCCTGTTTTTTTTATAGAAGTAAGGATATATTGCTTCCTACGTTGTGTCAAAACACCATTCTTGTTGGTGAACTACTTTGTACCAAGCCAATGAAAGCTTTCAAAGCAACTATTACAAATGGGTTTGCTCAGCAATCACAGAAACATATGCAGCTCAAGGGTAGACCCCATTGAAAACACCAGAGACATAGAAATGTCATCATGAGCCAAGAAAGTGGAAGTTTCAGTGGAGCAGACCTGTTGAGTTGTGATGTAGAAGATCATTCACACATTTACTAAACATTAAATGCTCAGTCTCCAAGCATATGGGAGGCTGCATTTGGTTGAAAATTAATTCAGGCAACTGCATCTTAGTTTTCCTCCTTTTGTTAACACTTTGATGTCTCTCAGTGACTGCTAGCTGGAAACCCTAAAGGAAACATAACATTTTATTACCTTTCAATTTATTTTCCTTCAGGCCTTCTATGGTAGCAGACAGGCTTCTTACCTGAGTGTTTATGGTCAATTAAAGACTTTTTTCCTCATCAACATTGGTATCTGTTTAGTCTCTGTTGGAAAGCTGTAAATAGTGGAGCAGAGGTTCATTTTTAAAGTTTTGTGTCCTGCTTTATGAGTCGGGGCTCTCTCCCTGTCTCTGTTGTGCTACCAATGGAGCACATCAGCTTTTATATAGAATTCTTAGATATGAATACAAAATAATGCACTACTACCAGGATAAGAAGAATAATCTTCTGTGTGATATTGCAAAAAATAATCCCAATATTAGTCCCAGACAAATGAATATAACTTCAGGAGGCTGATGCTCTCCACTGGTGTCCTCATTAGCACCTTCACATTTAAATGCACAAATAAGAAACAAAATGTAAGAGCAAAAACACTTCTGAGAGTGTCTCCTTAGGTTTCACAAAGCCTGTCTAAACGATCAGGTACTTACTAAATCAGCTAGGTAATCTTCCACTTCTAGATAAACATATGCAATTCAAAGCTTAGGTCCTAGCACCAAAGCTCAATAAGATCCTGTGGTCTCCTCCCCAGGCTTATTCACTCATGCTGATATGGAGTCCCAGATGTTCGACCTCTCCTTAAAATGTATAAAAACACAGAACACAAAGGGTAACATCAAGAGAGATGTTTGTGTCTTTGTGTAATTGTAATACACTGACATTATAATTCTCTTTTGCGAAATTCATACTGATATTGAATTATGGTAATTGCCTCATCAACACTTAGGGTTCTATGTTCAAAAGAAATCTGGAGTTATTCTGGGGAAACCTGGCTGCACCATATGGGACCAGTAGAATGTACAAAATTTCTAATGTTTTAAATAGGCATTTTAATCCTTGAATATTAAAGATTCAATCCATTAGTAAGCAATGTATTGGGAACCACCCTAGCATTTGAGTGGCTATAGAAAACCTAATATTGTATACACATCAGATTTACCATTTATTTTTATTGAAGGATTTGCTCCAGAAATTTGTTCAAACCTAAACATATTTGTAAATAGGTTATTTAAAAAAAAAGCAGACAATCATGGTGCTATTCATTTTCATATGAATTTGATTTCTTCAGTGGGTTATTTTCTACAATTTAGCTGCCAGAATTTGATATTTGTGCACATGCTAAATATATGCACCCCAACAGATTACTCTCTCTTTTCTGTCTATTCTAATATATTCTATATATAAACAATTCTTGGGCTGTCCTAGTTAGTCATCTCCTTATTATATACACATGTATGGCCACTCAGGTGGAAATATTAAAACACCTCAGGGTCTGTGATATAATCTATAGAATACAATGTCACATAAAGGCAGTAGGGTCCGAAACGCATTGGGGGTGTACGTGTGCTGCATTGTGTGTGCTGTATCTCCTTATTATTATATGTGTGTGTCCTAATTCTTTTTGCAATACAAGTCGAGAAACTGTTACTTTTAATTCACTTAGACCAGTGGTTCTGAATCTTTTTTTGTTTGGGGCACCCCTAACACATAATCTAGAACATTCAGGGCACCCCTAACATATTTAATGTACTTTCTCAAGGGCATAATGAAGGTACCATACATAAATACACAGTTATTATTAGGTCTTACAAATATAATAAAATTAAACATAATGTGCATAACAATTTCTATAAAACTTTATTTAAAAGTCCATTTTTGTTAGTTATCATAGAAAACATGGGGCACCCTAAGTTGATGTCCGTGGCACACCAAAGTGCCACTGCACCCTGGTTGAGAACCACTGACTTAGACTGTCAAAGCTTTGCAATGCGTTGTGTACCCCCTCAGGCACTCAAGGGTTAAGTCTAAATTCTAAGCAATTGTAAGGGGGTTTCATTCATAATACAAACCATAGAAAGTTTTCATAATATGTGTGCTGTATGACTTGATGATCAATATGTTTTCTACATTAGAAATGTAAAACAATGTTTTTTACACCAGTATTGTGTATTTCATACCCTTCTTGAATGTTATTTGTATTAAATCACCAAGAAAACAGGAATTTCTGCTATTCAGCTTGACTTTTTTTAAATTGTGCAGTAGGTGGTCTTCACATCAAGTATGATTCTGTTTGCTGGCGAATGGTAGTGGTGTGCAATATTTATTCCAGACTGGGAGAAATGTCACTGATATCTAGGTTCTATTGCAGAAAATAAATCAGAAGCAATTCTGATGCAAAGCAACTAAATCATTGAAAAGAAAGAACAAATCCCAAAATGCCCATTGATTTAAAGGGATAGTAACACTTAATATTTAGTAAACTTTATATTGTTAGTTTTATCTGCCTGAATACACCAAGGGTACTCCCACTGCTAAGAGGTATTTTATTAAAAAATGATAGCAGCTGAAACATGCATTTTTTTAGGTGCAGTATAACTAATGCCTGAAATTGTACATTGATGCTGTTGCTACATCATCCTATGGAATTTTCTGGTCAAGTGACCATAATTTTCCATGGGATGGTGCAGCAACAGTGCCACTGTAAAAATTCAGGCCACTGAGATACTGCACTTAAAAATCATGTTTCAGCTGCTATAACATTTAAATAAACACCTCTTAGCAGTGGAAGTACCCTAGTTGTACTCAGGAGGATAATCCTTACAATATACATTTTAGTGTTTCTATCCCTTTAAATGGAGCAATTTCCCACTTGGATGCTTTTCAATGGGATTAAACCCCCATTTAGATCAATGAGTGTTTTTCTTCTTCCTCTATGGTTCAAATGATTTGCCTTATAATTTCTCCTGATTTTTATCTGTCCCCTTTTGGTGCCATTATTTTACACCATAATTGTCTCTGTTTTGTGCATAAGGCCCCTACAGTTCTATTAATCAGTCGAGCAATTCTGTGCCTGTTACTACAGTAAATGGGGAAAAAATCTTCCCAGAATCCTTTGCAGGCAATGATACACTGGGGAATATCTCAATAACATGATAACAATCAAGTGATAAATCACTTCATTGGATTATTACTTAGTATAGAATATCAACATAAATTTAATTTTCTTCCTACGTACAATATCTGAGTGTTGAAAGGAAAGATTGCATTTGATTCAGTTGATTAGTTAATCTCTTGGGTGCAAGTGCAATCTCCAGTGCAATGCATAGCAATGTGCTGGAGACCACTATGGCCCTCAAGAGGTTAACCCTTTCAGTGCCAGAGGGCTACGCAACATATTGCTTTGTAATGCGTTGTGTACCCCTCTGGCACTCAAAGGGTTAAAAAAGCAATTTCTGAACTGTGACATTCTTATCTTTAAGGGAAAACATGTTAAAGTTCTTTAGAACCATACCGAAAAAAGCATTCTTTGCTAGGAAGTGGTGATGTCAGGCAGATATTTTTGCCGCCTGCCAGAGAGTAATATTGGTACAGTAGATGTGAAATCATATGAGCCATGGAAGTTTGCTACTTACAATGACTCATCTCCTCTATAAAAAACCTCCTAGACTCAGATCTAATTAAAAACCTACAGAAAGTGATTACTGATTTAATGGAGAGAGGCAATTTATCAAAGTGAGCTAGCATTTAGTAAAGTGAAAAATTAGCTGTTTTGTAGCTAAACTGTTATAATTTATTGCACAGAAAGTGCCATATGCATAAAAAAGAGGTATCTAGCACTCAAGGAGTTAAAAGCTCCATTTACTTCAATGACAATTTGTGGAATATTTATATATTCCCTATGGGGTAGTTGATCTGCTCCACATTATTCCACATTTATTGTGAATGATAGTTTACATGAGATTACAAATCATTTTATACCACCCTAATGTATATGAGTGTTTGTTATGCTCACAGTTAGCCACTTAGAAGTATTTATTTAAAGGGAAATCCTACTCTAAAAATAAGTGACTCTAAATGTGTTCAATCAAAGCACTTACCTTGGTAGGTATTCTTCAAACAGCAGTTATTTCTGTTTACCGTTTTCATTTGAATTTGATATCTGTTTTAGTCCACTGCTAGTTGTTTCAATTTCGATTTGTTTCCACTTGCGTCCCTTATTATCCATTCAATCTACTGGAGCCCATTGTTTGTTTGAGGAGGTGTGATCTAGAGGCAGACTTCAATATAGAGCATCATATATTGTAAATTGTAGATGTAATGAAAATTAATAAATGATTGAATGGATGAATAAATAAAGAAATAACTCTTCCTGACACCTGTAGAATGGACATGGGGTGGGCAAAACTTTTGGCTCATAAGCAACATGTGAAAAATAGCACTTCCTGCTTTCTGTGGTAATTCCAATGAAACGTGTATTTTTATGCTTTTTTTGACAGCATTAAAATAAATCATAATAAATTATCCCCCCACCCCCCAAGTATGAAGAGTTTCCTCCTTCAAGTTCCCACCGTGCTCAAGTATTAAAGTTTACTGCAAATTGTCAGTCTGTGCTTGGGAGACAGAAAGGACATCAGAGGTGCAACGTCTATCAACAGTAGAAACACCCTGAAAAAATATACTGGACCAAGGGACACATAATAGTACAGTAGTAAATGTCCCAGAGCATGGAATAACATTTTCCTCAGTACATATATTACCCATGTCTGCTGCTGCCATTGTTGTTCAAACACAAAGCATTGAGAAGGATGGCTCTTAGATAGAAGTGACAAGATTCAAAGAGTTTCTCTATGCCTGCCTTCACCATCACCTCCACTACCACTAATTATATTGTTAAAAAATTAAGTTACCAGTTCTTTTTCTATGTGCTGCCAGTCCACGCTTACTGAGTTCTTTGAAAGAACTGAAAACATGCACACAAATAATCCAAACGTATACCTGTGGAAACAAAAACTTGCCAAAATGTTGGCTGTTGACATTCTTCCCCATTAGTTTTTTAGAAAGCAGAGTGCCAGACAGGTATCCAATGCATTGTGATGCAGTATTCTAAGTCAAAATTATTTTTCAAGGATGGCTGTTGTACAAACAGGTTGTTAATGTTATAGACAAAGGGCTGGAATCATCATGTTGCAAGTTTTGTTGGCAATGTGCAACTATCCTCCAATATAGAAATCAAGTGCTGTCACTGTGGCCCTCTCTGTTCTCAACCTCAGACTGCTAACAATTTGTCAAGGCTTTTGTTCCTGCACCACCACCTTTACCAGTTTGAAATGGAGGTCCCTAAGAGCCTGTTAATAGTTTTTTCAAGACTGTAGGCTGTAGGACTATGTAACTTGCTGATAATTTTCTAAAGGCTTACATTGCTGTAAGCCTCAGCCTGCTAATATATTTAAGGCTTATGTTGCTGTATGTCTCAGCCTGCTACTATATCTTTCAAGGCTAATATTGCGATATGTCTCAGCTTGCTACTATATGTTTCAAGGCTAATATTGCTGTACAACTCAGCCTGCTAACAAACTTTTCCCATTCAGCAGCAGTATTGCAGCAGAAATTTTTATCATAGAAAATATAGATGGAAAATTCTAGTGGAATTTCACTAGGGGCATTGAAAAGGTAGACGTTTTTATGTATTTTCTATGTGCATGAATTTTCATGGAAAGAGAGGTAAAGTGTGTTTTATCCCCATGAAAATTCCAGCAATCAAAAAAGGGACTTTTTGTTCATTGTTGAGGTCACCTTGTAACTTTAGTTGAAAGTTCCCCCTCCTGCCCCTTTTCCTTAAGTTACTCATCATTCACTCAGATCTGAAAGCCGGTTGCTTGAATGGACAGATCGTAATGTGGAACAATATTTTGTGTGTCTGTATAAGGAAAACCCTGCCAATCCTGATAAAAGGGGAGCAGTGTTTTCCTTATGATGACACAATATTGTCCTTTGTTCCAAGTCCGGACCGGCTTTCAGGTCCAAGGGAAATATGAGTGAGAAAGGTCGCAAGGGGGAAACTTTCAATTCAAATTAAAAGGAGAATACAATGATAAAGACATGGAAAATTGTATATAAAAGTATAATGAAGAATTGAGTATTAAGTTATCTGATGACATTACTATCCCAGTTGCAATGTATGTCAGGTTTTCATTGGCTGTTAATAAAATGAGCCTTCTCTATAGCTCCATTATCTCTAATACAAGATTAATATGTAGGTGGTAGTGAAGTTTTTTTAGTATAATCTTCCTGGCCATTGCTTATTTATGACTAAAGAATAGCCAGGTATGATCTGACCATTGCTCATTAAAGCGGAACTACCACCCCTTAGAAACATGGCCCCAAATGATTACCCTCTGGCGACTAGCTGCTCAGTAGCGCTAGTCGCCAGACTTATTACCGCATTCATGAGATTTATACACTGCTCCGGGAATGACAGGCAGGAAACAGAGCAGACATCTTTCCATAGTGACGTCTGCACGCTTTCGCTGTCAGTCCAAGCCTGCTCTAAGAGGCATTGCTATGAGCCGCTCAGCTCCAAAAGGGACTGACAGCGCAGGTGCGCAGACGTCACTATGGAAAGATGTCTGCTCGGTTTCCTGCCTGTCATTCCCGGAGCAGTGTATAAATCTCATGAACGCGATAATAATTCTGGCGACTAGCACTACTGAGCAGCTAGTCACCAGATGGGTAATTATTTGGGGCCATGTTTCTAAGTGGTGGTAGTTCCGCTTTAAGAGAATAGCTAATGCACAAGAAACTCTTCTGATTTCCTTGCACACTGAAAGATTTGCTGGTTGGTAAATGTACCCCTTTATCATTTAATTTAAAATTGAGGTAGAATAGTATTTTTCTGTTAGCATCATTCTATTTACAGTAATTTTCGTCACTTAAATTACTCATGACATAATGCATTAGTAGGACTTAGTATGGTGATGTAACAGGGTTATAGTTGAACTTAGAATGTAGATGTAACAGGGTGGCTTTCTGTATACACAACCCCAACACACAAACAGTAGCAGACTTATGCTATCCAATAGAATTTATACTGTTACCTGAATTCTCCCTCAGTCAATCTGATAATGTATATGAAGAATAGACACCTTTAGGGATTCTAAAAGAAGTATGTTAGCAATTTTGCCTTAATTCCATTAACCTCTTGACTGGTATAATAGCCTCCAATGCATTGCTTTGCAAAATAGTGGATACTTCTCTACAATCCAATGAGTTAAACAACTAGTCTGTAACATATTTAGATTTTTCATATGCACTGCATGTTTTAGCTAATCATGCTTCCGTGAAACATAAATTCAGACAGTGTGAATTAAATACCAGAACGGATATATTGTTTTTGGGAAAAAAATTGGATGAACTTTAGAAGTAGGTTTTAAATAACACAGATGTGCTTGTGAGTTAGCTTAGTGCTGTTTTGGAGCGCGTTCGCAGTTTCGGAAACTGTTCATGACATTTATTAAATATAAATGTCAACCATTGAACATCAGGGACTAGTTTGAGAGAATTCTGGTTGCAAGATGAACCATTATACAGCCCTCTGCTGTCAAAACCATCCTTTGATAGTTTTACTACAGGAAATTGTAGCATTCAGAAAATGTGTAATGCATCTTTTACCCATGTTGCAGGAACTTAAAGATAAAGCAAAATAATTCTTAGGACACAATAAACATACATATGTAGAAGGCATCATTGTACTGTTTTTTGTGCTAAAATTCTGGAAATCTGATGCTGTTCTATGTGTTCTTTAGATTCAAGAGCTCAATAATAGAGAAACATAACTAGATGTATGTTTTTGAAAGTATTTGCCCCGTTTTTCATAAATGGCCCTAATTAGCTGCATACTGTGCTAATATTTGTCCACATTCTTTCTACTATTTACATGGATGGTATAAAAAGGATTACTATCCACATACTGTGCTAATATTTGGCCACACATTATGTTACTTTTAAGCAATATGAGAATTATTTTTTCTAATTTAATGATCCCATCTGATTCTATTCTCTAATGCAAAAAAGTGATAATTGATACATCTTTACATGCATTGTGACATGATCCCTCCTTTTAAATCTTCAATAATTCTGCTACCTAAAGTTTAACTAGTTCTACTTAAAAAAACATCTTAAAAAGACACAGTTTTTAGTTTACCGCTAGCAATGCAGTCAGATTATTTTTAGCGTTTTACAGTTCTGTGCAGAGATGAGACGGTAGCAGGGATAATGAAGGGACAGTCATGGGCACAGTCTGACAATTCAGAGAGAGTTACTGTGCACCTCTGTCTGTTCCTTCTAGACACTGGACCACATCAGCTGTAAAATGCATATGAATCAAAATATAAAGTGTTTTACTCTAAAAATTATGTTCTACCTTATTAATTATTACAAAGGGCATAAGTATTTAGGACTGGATGGGGATAACTTTAGCTTTCCTCGCATCATCCACAGCTAATTGCTGGCTAAGCATGATGGGGGTTATACTACAAGAAAGTAGGAGAACTAAAATTTCTCAAATCCTGGAGTAAATCTGCAATTGAATTGCGATAAGTTACCAGTTTTCTGAATAAAAGAGAAGTGGGCACTAATCTAAATAAATTGACTGAATTAAGTTCTTATCTCATATAAAAAAAGCACAATCAAAATTAAATAAATGATCTCTGAATAGTACAGTTAACAAGAGTTGTAAAAATCTTTGTTTTGGATTATATTTAGGGATGTAAGATAGGAATAATTAAGTTTTACACTTTCTAGCTGTAAATACATCATATTTAACGTTATATCACGTTAGTATTCCTTTAACATATGTTTGTTTGTTAATTGCCCTTTAAGAAACCTGGAGAGTAGGCAAGCAGATAAAGAGGTGTATCAGTGGCAACACTCTGTACACTTGAACAATTACTACTAATGACCCTACATTTCTTTTAGTGAGTATGTCCAGTAAGTCATACATTGATTCTTATAGGAACTTTATTCAGTATTGTTGTTTCGTCTTGTTGCAAGTTGTCATAAATAAGTAGCAATTCATGTGACTGTTTTAATATTTATATTATATATTGTTTCCTCTTGTGTGATTTGTTGCTAATAGTCCTTTGTAGAACAATGCATTGGAGGTGTTACAAGCATCCAAGGAGTTCAGTAATTTTAATCTATTATGTACTGAACTATCTCGATAGTTGTCAATGAAGTATTTTATAATAATGTATTTTCCTACATGACTACATTTGCTTACCCCTTATATATTGCTGCAACATGATTATCAAGTTGTCCTGTGCAGCCAATACCCAGCTTATACATTTTGTTGTTTGACCCCAAAGAATGTAAAATTGCCAGAGTACAGTAAACCAGTATATACTATCCTGTATCTTTTAATACAGGATAGCATATACTGGTTTGCTGTACTTTGCCAATTCAAGTATAGATGCACAGGATGGGAATATAATTCTTCCTCTATAAAATCATTGGAAAGGCCTCCTCTGGAATACAGAATACAGTTATGGGCACCAGTTCTTAAAAAATACATTATTGAACTTGAAAAAGGGCAGAGATGTGCATATATATGGCCAAATTGAGCTTGTTTACATTAGAGAAGATATGTCTGAGGGGTGATCCATTAAGACTAGTGGAAAGGTGCTTTAGACCAAAACAAAGGCAGAGATTTTTTTATTGTAACGGCAGTAAAGTTATTGACTTCTTTACCTTGAGATGATGTGCTTGCAGATACTGTAATTGCTTTCAAAAGTAAATTATACTATTGTAGCTCAGAACAATATTGAGAATTATGACAGATGGTTTCAATGCACCGAGGATGTTGATCCAGGGAAATATCCAACAAGCATTTGGAGTCAGGAATTAATTTTTTGCCCACTTTGGGCTTGCTTAGAAATGTCTTCAATGTTGTTGTTTTTTTTTTTACATTTCCATGGATCAATATGGCATGGACTAACCTTGATGGATACGTGTCTTTTTTCAGCCTTAGCAACTATGATACTATCTTAGTATATTTAATTAAAACCAAATTTAACATTGAATGCATGTGCAAACTGAATAAACTGATTTATTATTATGAAGAAGAACATAGGGGAAATTATATCAGTTCATATACGAGTTTTATTGTGGACCTGTCACAATCAGACAGGGTGGGTAATTTGTTTTTGCCTGATGGACACATCTCTGTACTGTGATTCCACACACACGTGTGTGTGTTTGTGTGCGCGCATGCGTGTGTGTGGGAAGGGGGTGGGTGGGTATATTATGTGTCCATGTACAACCCCTGATCAGTAACCTCTGTTTTATTAGTAATCTCCCTTCCTGACTGAGATGCCAGTAAAAGTGACAGAGAGATGATTAACAGCTGTGCTAATATAGTAAAGAGAATGTGTCAGTTCCGGCTCTTACTGCACTAGCAGATTGATAGATTTGTATCAAACGTCTGCTGTGTAATAAATTAATCATTCATTCATTGCCAAAAAATTAGAAGTTATATGTATTATGTAGTGATATGTATTATGTATATTAGCACCACTGTATTTGTGCACCCAGAGATCCAATGGATATGTTAAATTCACCCATATGCTGCATTTTCCATTTCTGCTTTGAGAAAAGTTCAGTTGATTTTAAACTAGACCTGTCATTATACAATAAGGGTAGTTCATTTTTAAGAGAATTAAAAACTTCCAATATGTTTATTTTGGAGGCACAGTGTGCTATTTAGTTTCTGTGCTGGGACAATATTACCAGATATTGTGCTATGAATGAATTTAGGAAGAGCTCACACACTGGGGTTATATATCTAATAGCACAGTCAGTGGGAAGTCTGGCTTCTGACTCAACTCATTAATATTCTGGGCAGGCAATTAGCATACGTTTCTACTCTGTGCCTCCAAAATTTAATTTCTCAAAAGTTATTTTACAGAAGAATCTATAGCAGAACATATAGGTGGATTGTAATTATATGTAAAGCAAACAACTTATCTTAACGTGACAGGTCAAAGAGTTTTTGAGGCACTCCCCTTTTGCGTTTTGGTGGCACTTAATGCCAGTTTCTTAGCTGGGCCAATATGAATCTAGACAGAAGACACAGGGAACACTTCTTCTAGCACAGGAAGGTATATGTTTGACCAAATTATTAGCATACTAGTTACAAAGCCCGTGTACATGGGCTGATCCGGAGTGGGGAGCTCCAGATGGCTCACAGCCTGTCTGTGCTCCTGGCTCCGGGGCAGCAGCGGAGGCGGCTGGGTGACAGTTTGTCACCCAGCCGCCTCCGCTGCTGCCCCAGAGCCGGGAGCACGGACAGACTGTCAGCCTTCGGAGCTCTCCGCTCCGGATCATCCCGTTCTGCGAGTCCCTACTGCGCATGTGCAGGTAAGCACACAGTGAGCAACACATTCTAGGACTTTATGTTATAGGATTGTGCATGGAACTAGCATGAAGTGCCACATTTTACCACTAAAATATAAACTCATTTTCTCAGTATATCAGTTGGTGAAACTGTGAAAGATGCAGTACAGAGAGTATCCATTTTGTCATTTCATCTACCTTAAAGTGGAACTGTCATGTTCCAACTCCCCCCCCCCCCAAAAAAAATGTGTTTTCCACCACCCCGACCAGCTTAAAAACACTAATGAAACCTATATATTTTCCCCCGTGCTGAAAACTCTTACCTTACACCTCTCCATTAGGGAGAGGGAGAGCTCTGCCATATTGATTAGAATGAATGGCAGTGCTGTCTCTCCACCCTCGAACTTTAAGCCAGTCCCCTGTGACTTCCCAGCTCACCAGCTAGTGCTGCTCCCTTGGATGGGAAGCCATCAGTGTCAATGAAAGCTCTACCAGCAGTTCTATACATATTGGTGAAGCAGACAGTGACCCTTATCACTAGGGATGGGTGAAAATTTTCTCCTCAAACTGAAAATGGGTGAAAATTTTCTCCTCAAGCACTTCCCGCTTGGCGAATAATTTCCTGTGAAAATTGCCGTTTTCCACTTTTTCCGCCTAGCTCATTGTGCATTGAAATCAATGGGAAGAACATTTTTTCTCCACCACACAAATGTTTTCTCTACTTTTCTGCAGCCATATAAAAGGGTGTCAGGCTCTCACAGCAACCCATTCTGTGTGTGTGAGAGGAGAGAGCAGCACCTTGTTTGAGCTAGAAAAGATGTGGTAACTGAAGTTTAGTTTAGGGAATCTTTTAGGTAGGACATTTGTTCCCTGTATTAGGAGAGTCAGTGGGGCACTCTGGAGAGAAGAAGGGAGGAAGGAGGTTGACCCCAAATAACCCATAATTCCATGTGACTGACTGGCAAGACACAGGCAGCTGGGGACCTATTAGCTTGCTGCTCTTGCTGTTATTGTCTCTGTGCTGGGTGGGGAAGTCTGGGGAAATAAGTTGTTGATTTTGTTTTTCAGTTATAATTTTTCTTGGACAGACTGTGACAGTGATAAGACAGGTGATAAGACAGGGTGGACAGCAGTGCAAAAACTGACTGCAGCGATAGTTGCTGCAGCGTGTGCAATAAATGATCCCACTACTCCAGGGAGGATGCAGTTTGCCAAGGTCCCAGAAAAACTTCCAGCACCACCAGTGCCAGAACAAACAAAGAACCATATAAGGAGAACACTGAAGATGACAAGTTGCATTCAAGTGTTGATGATGGCAACAGCATAATAGAGGAAGGTGTTGCAGCTGAACCACCTGCTGCAACAGTTAGTGAGACAAACAAGCACCAAAACACCTGTCCTAATGTAGTAGCAAACTTTGTTACAGTATAAGTAAAAACACATGGTTAGAAACCTCTAAAAGCATAGAGGAATAGAAGAGTAGTGAGCAAGAATTGGCAGGTGATGCTGATGCTGCTGAGGATGAACCTAATCATGACTAATGATGATGCAGATCTAGAATATACCCCTTCTTCATCCTTCTGTTGTTCAGATACAGATGAAGTTGAGCGTGAGGATGGTGATGACATGGCAATAAAGTTAGCAGAAAGACAAAGGCTGAATCTTCCAGCACTGAAAAGGAGCATCGTGACTCTATTTCGCGTTTCGCAGCACTAAAGCTGCTTTCTTAAAGCGAATATATAGTCCTTGTGAGCTTATTTTATATTTTAGCTTTGAGAAAGCGGCTTTAGTGCTGCGAAACACGTTAGCATCATTATTATCTTTTTGTACATTTTATTTTATCATTATATGAATTTTATGGAATAAATGTTGCTTCTTGGATCCAGCCTGTCGTTTTGGAGTCTTCGTGTTGCAGCTGTCTGTTGAGGATCCGAGTGGGGACGGATGCTATTTCCCCACAGACACGTTTATCAGACAGTCTGATATCAGCCTGCTGACCATCTTTACATGTGAGTGCAATTTCATTTATTATTTTTTATCCAGTTTTTATTACAATATTGCACAATTTGGGTGCTCCTTTGTGTTTTTGTGTTACATGTTCAATATCTATGAGTCTTCAGCCACTTAGGGGGAGTGTGTTTGGTGGGAGCAGCCTTGATACACTGAAATACTGTTCCTGGGGGCAGTCTGATATCCCCAGAAGTCTGTTTGGCATATGCCAATTTCGGTCACTAATCTTGTGAGTACGAACCTTTGGGTGACGGTGGTGGCCAAGTGTTGATATCCATTGATCCCGCACAAGGGCGCTTGTTCTGTTTTCCCCCCTTTACTTTCTTCTATTCTCTATACAGAATTGAAATAACACTCTCCAAAGTCCAAACACTATGATGATTAATTAGAGCTGCTTTTATTATGAAACATTACTATCCCTTTAAAAGCTGGTTTTGTGTCTGCTGATAACAGCTCCAACATAATCGCTGCTTTGAGAATAAGTGGTATGGTGCATGTGCCCTGTTTTGCCCATGTGCTAAATTTAGTTGTGACCAGATTCCTGGCCCTCAAAGAGATGCTTACTATTGCCTGCAACATCTGTGCCCATTTTAGTCGCTCCTACAGTGCACACAATGCTCTATATTCCATAAAAGAGTGTAACAACCTGCCCCATCACAAGCTGAAAATGGAGGTCCCTACCAGGTGGAATTTCACTATGTACATGCTAGCAGCTAGAGCATTTGTACAAGCAGAATAAGTCCATTAGCGAGTACTCCATGCAAAACTGGAAGGCTTCAGAGGGAGCTTCTTTTCACCTGGCCAATGGTAACTAATGTGCAATGTATGTGAGCTGCTGAAACCCTTTGAGGAGGCAATCAAGCTGGTGAGTCACGCTGGGGCAGGAATTAGTGAAATTCTACCACTGATATTTTTATTGCAGAGCCATGAGGATTCTTACCATAATGACAACACAGACATACACCAGCTGGTAAATGACAAGTTAGCATGCTTGTAGAGTGTCTATTAAAAGCAAAAAGGAATACATTCTTGCAACTTTGCTGGACCACCATGTCAAACAGAAAATTTCAGAATTTCTGCCAAAAGGGCCATCAGCAGTTTGTCACAACAAGGAGTCATCATGATCAACAGCAACTCTCTGAGGAATCGGATTCTGTCAAGGAGTATCAAGATACACGTATTGATCGAGTGGAGGATTGCGTTGTGGAGGATCAGAGGGAGAAAGTGAGGGCACAATAAACATCTAGACAGTATAGTGAAAAGGAAGGCAGCAAAGCATTTCGACCAGCAGAAGCAGCTACAGCATCAAACAGAATATCCCATTCGGAACACAGGGCAATTCATGGGTCTCTGCAGGGGCGGCAAAAACCGACCACTGGTGGTGGTGGTGGTGGCAGCGGCACATCTCTTTGGGACTTGCTCACTGAGTACTGGTTGGTAACTGACACACAGGAACACCATGTCGCTCCTAGAAGTGGTCCCACTGCCTGTCAGATGGTTTTTGCATACTTGCAAGCAAGCTACGTTCTACACAGAAACAATGACCCCATGGACTACTGGCAAAGAAAGCAGTGTGTGTGGCCACGTTGACACATACTGCATTGGAAATCCTTAGTTGTCCTCCAGCAAGCGTTGAGTCTGAGAGGGTTTTCAGTGGTGCTGGTTACATTCTCAGTGACCGCAGGACACAGCTACCAGTCTTCAATGTTGGGAGACTAACATTCTTAAAAATGAATCAACATTTCATACCATCTGAGTATCAGGTAGCAGAAGCCACACATGACAGAGAAAGCCAGGACAAATATATTAACAGCAGCACAGATCAGGAGGTGGAGGAGGGATGTGAAGAAGGGTTGCCACCATCTACCCCACTTGGGACCACTGCTATACCTGAAAAGAAATGTGTGTCAATAATCTGAGAAGGCGGATAGCGATTTAACGCAAGCATGACAATGGTAAAAGTGATATACATACACAAATCACACTATACCAGCCAGTCCCCCACAACCACCACTACAGTACCTCACCATCTGCCACATTGTAGGATATCTTTTTTATCACTTGCCATCATCATATGTGCCAGTGTCACTTAAGAAAGAAGTTAGTGTTGTGGGCAAAGGAAATGTAGTACCCATAGGAAATATAGGCAAATAATTTGGTAAAATAGGTGAAAAGGAGGAAAATTTTGCATTGGCAAAAAGGAGAAAACTTTCACGAAACAGCAAAAAATCTGCAAGTTTTTGCGAAAAGTCATGCAGGAAATTTTCCCCACTTTTCGCCCATCCATACTTTTCACTCTGTGTGCTTCAATGTTAAGCGTTGCAATGTGATGGAGTGACAGTACTAGTAGCTTCACTCCATCACATTGCAATGCTTACCGATGAAGGCTAAATACATATTGGTGAAATTGACAGTGTGATAAGGGTCACTGTCTGCTTCACCAATATGTATTTAGAGAGACAGGTCCACTTACGTTAGCAATTCAATTATATTACATAATTCAGTGATCCGGACTGTGCAGTAATCAGCTAAAAGGCTGTGGAGAATGGGAGGAAAGTGGGGGGTCTTGCAGTGCTGTGCAGTGCAGCTTTCACTGCTGGAGCAGGAACTGGGGACATCACTTGGAAATTTTAAAACCTTATATCTCATAATAAGATGTCGATAAAAAAAAAAGTACAATCTATGGACAATTTTAGTAGATAGTTCCAGTAAGACAAGGTGTCTTGTGGGTGAGAGTTCCCCTTTAGATGGGAATGATACCATTTGACTGCTTTTAATTTGTCTAATAGGTTAACTTTTCTTGGTTGATATATCTATTTATTGCATTATATCTGCAGTATCCTGTTTATAGGTCACACTACATCATAACAAACAATATACTTCAATTGACCTGAATGGATTGTAAGGGGTACAATCTGCATTCTTATTTGGGACCCTAAAAATCATGCCTGACATCAAACAGATGGCCCTGTTTAAAGGGATAGTAATACATCGATTACATTAAATTACATTCTGTAGATTTAAAAAAAATAAATTAATTGCACCCAGTCCGATCTCTCAAACCTCTATGGTTTGAGAGATATAAGCTTATGAACTTCCTTTTCCCTCCCCTTACACTGACTTCAACTTTCTGTCTTACAGAAGGAGATCCCGGTCCGCAGACAGTCCTGCAGGTCTTCAGCAGAGCCAAAATCGCACTAGTTAGAAAGAAATACTTCATTTGAATGGTGTACAACGTGTGCCTAGTTCGCAAGCACACGTTGTAGACTGTTCAAATGAAGTATTTCTTTCTAACTAGTGTTATTTTGGCTCTGATGAAGAGCCGCAGGACGGTCTGTGGAACAGAATCTCTTTCTGTAAGATCGTCAGTACAAGGGGAGGGAAGGGGGAACTTTGTAAGCTTATATCTCTCAAACCATAGAGTTTTGAAAGATCGGACTGGGTGCAATTAATTTATTTTTTTTTATATCTACAGAATTAAATTTCACTTACGGTAAACAATGTATTACTATCACTTTAAATTGCATTCTCGGGAGGTCTATCATTACCCTGCTGGCACTCTTATATATGCAAATATTAGCTATCTTTGTCCTGAGCTGCTGACTCATGAGGAGGAGAGATATTCTTCAGAGTCCTGGTGAACACCTTTCCTTTATACACAAACATTCACAAATCTGCAGCTAAATTCATAGACTATCCTTACATGTGCAAGAATACTGGTGGGACCTTGCTGATACAGAAATGAAACAGGGAAGTTCTTTAGACATCAGTAATAATATCTAGGTAGAACCAAATAAGGACATATTTTCAGCATGCCGAGTACTGCATATGTGAGTAATACGTGACTGGTGGGAAGGAGCTTCAGGTGTAGTAGTACTGAGATTCCAGTCAGGTACAGGTTCATCAGAGAGGAGTAGTCCTTACAGGTAAGACTAAGATTCTAGTTATTCACCTGTGAAACTTAGTTACACTACCCTTCTTTATAAGTATTCATATTTTCTTTTTTTCGTTATTATATGTTTTGAATCAGTGGTAATATACATCGTGTTTTATATGTTTTCTAATATTGACACTCATGTTTGTTTTAAAACATTCTCTAATCACTGGTCTGCTTACATTGATGCTTGTTACTACGAGATGGGAGAAGATGTCTTTTTATTGGTTGCAACATATATACACTTACGTGTAAACGTAAGGAGATGTCCTTCACGTAGAATTGGTGTACACAAATTCAGTTGAGTAATTAGCAATTTAAAATTTTTGGTTGAAACAATGATATAAGCCCTCTTCATTTCATCCACGCTTATAGCCATGAAAAGCCTTTCGGTGAAATGCACATCAGCATTTATCATTACCAGTTGATGTCGGCCTACTGTGTAGTCTATGAGACAAAAAGACTGAGATGGAACATTTTGTTTGATAATATACATCTTTCTCTGTCCAATTTTATAATTAGTGATAGAACATCGATTCGTAGCGATTACTGTGTTTTAATTCTATATTTGAATATTTTACTCCATTACTAATGTGATTAGATTAAGCATTACCATTTTTTACACACTGATATCTTTGCCTTTATGAGTCACTGATATTTATGAGACCTCCATATTTAGGAATTTTCTAAATACTAGTTGTGTAATAATAGTCTTTGTCATTACAGTGTCACCATAAAGGAATATTTCAAGAGTTTTGTTGGAATATAATATGGGATTAATATGTGATACAGACTCAGTGGTGCATTTATACTGGCAACAAATATTCTCATTTAGCTATCTAGGCATGTTACAGATATCCTATATAATAATTCGCTAAAGCGTGTGTAACGACGCAGTCATGTGCAGCAGAGACTGCTGCGTGTGCTGCAGTCATGAGCAGTAGAGACTGCCCGCGCCACAGCTGACTGCCCAGCTCTGTATCAGCCATGGCGCGGGCAGTCTCTATTGCGCATGACTGCCCCGCGACCGGCTGCCACTGCATCAGCTGCGGCACAGGCAGTCTCTAATGCGCATGACTGCCCCGCGACCGGCTGGCAGTGTATCAGCCGCGGCGTGGGCAGTCTCTTCAACTAGTTACTTATAAAACAACAATTACTTTTAAAACAATTAAAGTCTGTAGGTATAATAATATTTCTAAGTTAAATTTAAGGATCGTGTTATTAATTTCCTGATAATATAGTGAAGTGTTTTAGGCATATTTTTCATAAATATTACTTTTCAAAATTTTTTTGGAGAACATATTTTATTTTATTTATTTTTTATTCTGTTTTTAATATATTAATAAAAGTTATATATTAACTAATACTTTCATGGTCTGACACTTATACTCTCACTAGAATTATACTTTATATCTTCGAGTTCCCTCAAAGTCTGTATGTAAGTTGCACATTTTTTCGTTTGCCGTCGTTATCAGAAATGAATTAGATGTGGATGCACTGCAGCATATAGAACCTACTGATTAACTAGCTGATGGTCAGTGCTCCAGTACTTTTCTTTTGTATCACCCTCTAGAGAGGACCTGCTAGTGTTGTTAGAGTTGGCATAAAAATTAAAAAAAATGTAAAAAATTATGAAAAGTACTGGCAATTTGACTTTATTTTGCCCTAGGAGAATAAAGAAAATTAATATAAAAGATTATAATCACTGACTTTATATTGTTTCATAATTTGAGAGTTGAGTTTCCATTTAAAGTTTTAACCAAGATTATTTATTTATTTATTTCAAGGATAAACAAAGCAGATGATAAGTGACTATAACATGTATATAGCACTAGATATGTGAAAGATGGCACCAGGCATGAAGATCCATGCTGGAACACTTTATTAAAGCTATAGGTTCTTCGTAAAAAAAAAAAAAAGTCTTAAAATTTAGGAGAGGCTGGCACTTTGAATAAAATGACAACCAAATATGTATAGAAAGAACACCAACTGTCGCTACCTTTATCTGCATCTGGAGGACCTCTGGGAAACAAGCTGTACCACAGATAAAATGTAAACAAGGGGCAAAAATGCCCATCTTATAGCAATCATAATTTCTGTTTATTCCCTATGTTGCAATCTGTTTTCCCTTTAATTGCTTGCTAAGTTTTGTCTTTGCTAGTACCTAAACTAAAAGCCTTTATATCATTTCACAGGCTGTAAAATTGTTAGTGAAGTTTACCAGTCATGGAAATTACTCACCAGCCCATTCATTATAGGGCAACTTTCTCGGTTTTGCTAGGAGATTCCAGAATTCAATAGTAGTTACTGGGTATCTGGATGAACTATATCGTTCCCTAAGCATCTTACAGATCCTGATCTCATCCACATCCCACCTATTTTTCATCTATGTCTAGACCTCTTATGTCAGTAGTCAAGTAATTGAAGGTCCCCTTCACCATTTTTGACACTAAAATAGAGACTAGGGTACTAAGGAATCACTGACTAGCTTCTTATCCCATGTAAGCATAAATATTTTATGGATGTCTTGGGGAGAGGAGTGAGAGATTGAACCCCCCGTGACCCCTTTAAATTGATATGAAGGCTTTAGACCCCAAATTAATTATTTAACACTTCCTCTTCCAATGGGGAGAGTAGAGGAAGGCATGGGACCCCTTATTTGGGCATTTCATCTTCTCTGACCCCATATTCATTTTTTTGATAATTTCCTCTTCAGTGAGAGAGTAGATTAAGAAGACCCCAACCTTGGTTTATTTAATTATTATGAGGTCAGCTGAACCTGTTGCAAGCTCAGTATAATGATAACCGGAGCTTGCTGTAACGATAGAAGCGATCCACACCACACCGAAGGGAACCGTGAACATGCTCCCTGGGGCAGCTGGAAAGGAGGTGGGAGGATAATTAAGTAACACTGGGAAGTCATGAAGAGCTGTGCTGAAGATTCAGCGTGTCGCATAATGCGGAAGTGCACTGCTTGAAGAATAAATATCTTTAAAAGTACGTAAAAAAAAAAAACATATTTTCCTAATACTACTTTAAACATATGGTAAAAATGTTTAAAGAGGTGAATGTTCCCCTTTAAACCCTCCATTTGATTCAATGGGAAATGTATTTCTCCATGTGGTGCAGATGGTTTATTCTAGAAATGTTCCGTTCTAGCTTGATAACTAAGGCCTGTAGTTTGTTAATTGAGTAGTTGATTCATGATCCTGTCAGATAAAGCAGATCCTATTCAAGTTATAACAAGCAAACTGACAGTTACAAGAATATTCAGAGCTGTCAAGTACAATGACTTTTCATGCATATAACATTAATGAATGTTTCAGTCAGCACTTTAAATGGAAATAATATACAAAAAAAAATCTAGATTCAATTACTTAAAAGCTATTTCCCCTTATGCCCCTTTTATTTTTTTCAAATGCACAGATAGAATTTTCAGATTTTTAAAAGTGAACTAAAGACTTTAAGAAAGTGCACATTTTGAGTCATCTTCCAAACAGGAGAAAAGATAAACTAATATTATAAAACAAGAAAGCAAAGCGGAACTACCACCCGATAATAAAATTGTACCACATAATTGCCCATCTGGCAACTAGCTGCTAAGTAGTGCTAGTCGCCAGAATTATTACCCGATTAAAGAGAAATCGCTATTCTTCCAAGATTGACAGCAGGACGGACCGCGGACATCTTGCCATAGTGACGTCAGTGCGCCTGCTCTCTCAGTCCCTTTTGGACCCGACCGGCTGCTAACAACACGTCCTAGACCCGGCCAGGACTGACAGCACAGGCACGCGGATGTCACTATGGCAAGATGTCCATGCTCCATCCTTCTGTCAGTCTTGTAAGAATAACGATTGCTCTTTAATCAGGTAATAATTCTGGCGACTAGTGCTACTGAGCAGCTAGTTGCCAAAGGGGTAAATATGTGGTGCAATTTTATTATTGGGTGGTAGTTTCACTTTAAATTACAAAAGAGACAGAGAGATACATTCTTTAATCCCACGAGGGCCAGAGGGTGTGTAATGCTACACTGTGATGCATCACAGAAAACCTGATATTTCTTCATTCTATTAAATCATTCACTTTTGTGTAAAGCTCCTTCTAGAATAAGCTATTTAGTCTATAATTTTACTATTGTATTGCAGGTGGGGTGTCCCTTTTACTTACCCATATAATCTGACAAACTCACAAAGATTACAGGGACTTTGTGGAAATAGAAATTTAGTGAGCTTACTGACAGAGACATAAAAGTATACAAAAATATATAAGTGAGGATGAAAAAGAAGCATACAGAATTTAACTTTGAATGTTATATATTCACAGAATATGTAAAGTAAAAAAAAATAAAAGGTTACTGTTCCTTAAAAGGAGCACTAACTTTAATGCTGACACCTCCTAATAATAAACTTCCATTTACCTTAAACCTCTGAATGTCAGAGAAGCTCATCTCTGACACTCAAAGGGTTAATCCCAATGGCCACAATGAACCAATTCTCTTGCCTCCCAATTGTCCCTCTTTTGAGACCAAATTCCTCTGTCTCTCTTTCCCTTCCTGGTGACCCACTTTTTAGGAGAGCAGAGTGTGTGTTGTATATATATATATCCACCAGCCACGCTCCCAGCAACACTCCCTAAAGCAACAGTGTCCCTCTTTGGCCATTTGAACTGTTGGGAGGTATGAATTCTGGATGAATTTGTTCTCAATAATGAATCTGTGATTAGTTCTAGATATCGCGACCACAAAAGCAGACATTATTCCTTGTTGCAAGATACCAAACGTCTTCCACAGAAGGCTTCCTAACGCTTGGGTCTGAGATTTTGGAGTCTTGAAACATTAATCATGTCTGCCTCATGGTCAAGATTTCTGGTAAACTTATAGAGTCACTTTGGAAAAAGAATCCACATAGGATTGATTAATAGTGGCCATTGGAATATTCTGCACAGATTAGCTCTGTGAGGACCACAGGGGTAGCCAATGCATTCCTAAGCAATGTATTTGATACCCTTCTGGTACTCAAAGGATTATGGTTAAGTGGGGGTTTATTATTCAGAGTTGCTAATGTGCCTTTAATTATCACATTTCTGACAGATACAGAGAGTCTGGCAGGGAATGGACGCCCAGTAATATTACAAGTGGTTTTAACACAGAGCAAAAGAGACAATAATTTAATAGTTATCCAAAAATGATATGCTGTATAATAAACCAAGCTCAGTAAGAGTTTAACATTTTCATACCTGGTATATTAATTAATCTACAGTAATCCAGATTTCATGCTTCCTATTTACTTCTCCTATAAAAAGTGGTTTACTCCCACCAGTTGGCAGGAAGAACAGAGAGGGATTCCAAGGCTCCTCATTTCATTTTCAAACAGCAGGAGTCATACTGGCCTACTTTGCAGTGAGTTACCTTGGTTATGTGCCTGATATCTGATATTGCCATATTTTATGAAAACATTGGCATATCTAACGTGGAAATTTGATTTTTCTCATTATGAGGGGACGAGAATGTCTACACAATAACCAAGAAACAGCGCCATATGGATTGCCAATAAAAAATGCAATGTGTGGAGTATTTCCTGTTCTGAAGACATTGCCTGCTGTGCACTACTACAAAAAACTGGAATAATTCTGTTGCAAGGAAGCTGCACTATAGGGGCAAGTACAAATTTTCCACTGATTTAAATGGGGTTTAACCCCTTCAATGCAAGAGAGACCTGTATTGTATTGCTTCAAAATGTGCTGGATTTCTTTCAAGCATTCACAAGTTTAAATCATCTGTTTAGCTCAATGGGGATATTTATTTCTCCTCTCCTATGCAGTTGGCATCCCCCGTAATTTCTCATAGTTAGGCTGGTGTACTACAAAGAGGTGGAGCAATTCTCATAACAGGGTGAGAAACAAAAGCAAAGGGCGAGGAGGAGCTTAGGGAAGAAAAGCACGGTCATGTTCATTGCTTGTGCACCCTGCAGCAATGATAAAAAGGAGGATAATCATGGAGCCTTCGTAATAACTGTTGTTTCAGGGTAAATCGGTACTTCAATATTACAGTTTTAACTGTACTCCTCTGGCACTCAGAGTGTTAATTTTGCAATGGGTTGGATACTCCTCTGGCACTCAAAGCGTGACATGATGGAGATGCCCAAAATGAAGCTTAAGGCTGCAGTCTCAGGTTCCAGTTTTCGAACCCAGCTTCCATGACAGCCTCTGGAGACAGTTAACTGATAGGAGCATCTTTGAGTCTGCAAAATGTAGCCTCTGGGTAATTTTATGATTTACTTCAATAGGAACAAATGCAGAAAATGATTATAGTTGTCCCTAACCCTTTGGATATTAAAGCCATCACTACTGTTTCACAGTGTTTTGAAAACATTTTTCCATCCAAGGCAGGCATGTTAAACTCAGATTTAGGGAGGGGGTGGGACAGCACACATATACCTCTAAGTGTAGTATGTGTGACATTTATTAATATAAAGGCAAGCATATGCATAAACATAAGTGCATGAAGTGAAACAATTAATAAGCATATAAAACAAAATGAGTGTATTAGTCATTCTATGTCCATCTTCTACATCTGTAGCGATAGAACTGTGTGTTAAAGTTTATGAAGTTAACATGCAACAGTCTTGCCAACAGAGTACGTAGTAAAATAAAATGTTCTGAGAACAGTGGTGTCTCTGTGGGTGTTATAGCAACTAGTCTAATGGTGTAAGTAGCAGGTTGTCACAGAGGAAGGTACATAGGGGACAGCCTGTGAATCGAGTAATGATTCCCAACAATGTGTCCACTCAGTTTCAAAAGAGAGAACCCATTAGGTAAGGTAATGGCCTCTTAGAGTGTATAAACTTGGATGGATGCAATAAATCATGAAATGCTGGTAAAGATGTGCCCTTACCTGAGAACTGTGGAATCAGTGCATATAAGGGCTCCCTGTTCTTCCTTAGGCATCTCTGTGTCTGCTGGCCCTATTCTTCTGTGCCTCTCTCCTCCATCCTCCTCACATTTTCTCTCCCCTGCCATCTCCTCTGTGTATACCACATTCTAGGCATCCCACCTGGCTCCGGCTGTACAACACTTCTCCCCAGTTGCTCTATCCAGCTCAGCACGTTTCTGCTCACTCCTGCGCCTTCTTCTGGAGCGGCCCCTTGCTGTCCCTACCTATATTGTTGTATTAACCAATGGGGATGGCAAGATGCAAATGTTCCATATGATTAATGCAAATATGTGATAGGTTAACCTAACCCTCTCTCTCATCCTTAAAAATACATTGATTGTATCAATGCTTAAACTCCCATAGACATAATCTCCATCCCAATTACAGTGGCTTTTGGCATCTCTTAGCGCCAACTTTAGCTATAAACTCAAATATAGTTGAGAGCTGCATACGCAATGAGGTGGTCCTCATAATCAACCATTTCCTCTAAGGAGAGACACAACAATGGTTGCCAGGGTCTGCACTATTATTTTGCTCTTATAATAACAGGGGTATGCAACTATTGGCTCTTAACTTGTAGAAGACTTCAACTCTCATCATCCCAATCAGCTAACAGATGGAGAGCCAAAGGTTTTCTTACTCCTTCTCTAGAATCTGACATCAAACAAAGCTGGTCTAAATCAGAATTTGTACCAGGAGGGATGCAATGTAATTAAAATGGGAAATCCTGCATTTTTTTTTAGCTTGGGGGCTGCATGCAGCCACAGGGCCACACATTTGTCATGCCTGATCTTAAAAGAAAGTAATCTCTAAAAATGTCTCTATGTACAAAATATTCAAACTTCCTTAAACTTATATTGTTTTGTGGATTATTGTATATATTTCTAGTTGTAACATGCTTATCCAAAGATCTTGGATTAAACCCAGTTTTGCTGTTTGAATCTCAGTGTTCCAGTCAATGTAGAATAATTTTAGTTTTTAATAATTATTCTTATGTGAAATGGCACACCCATGCACACGCACACTCTCACAAACATATACACCATCTCTCTCTCTAGCAAACAAACCTGCACAGATAAACATGTATACAAACTTTATCATATCTTAATGGAATTTACAATATATTACAAATTAATGCTGCAAGTATGGAAATGCCATGTTATAGTACAGATATCTCCTCATTCTTCAAGTGCTTTGAGGATGGCATAATATAAAAGAAACAAAATCTCAATTTACTGTGTTTAGAACAAAGCATGGGGGTCCTGAAGCATTTCTATATTTTTGGTTGCTTGTGTGAGACTATTACATTGGCTTTTTTATATGTTTCTTTCCTTCTAATGTCCACCATTTTTTGTTTAATAATGCATTGCATGCACGATCACACATTGTTTTTATCATGCAAAAAAGAAAAAGGAATATTTTTATTTGGACAAGCACACTTCATGAACCCTGTCAACTGATTTCTATTCATATTATTTTGCTTTACCTTTGGATGCACAATTAAAATATAACTTTCAATTAATGTTATGTTCCACTGAGATCTTTTTGAAAGCATTGTTGTTTTTTAATCATTATTGTTTTTTTGTGATCTACCTTCTCTGACTATTTTTTTTATCAAGCATGCTTTATTCATGCAATGAACAATTTCTCATTTAAACTTTTGTTAGTTTTCATGAGCAAACAAACCTGTTTGTGGGTGTATCTTTTTGTTCGCACAAACACAATTTTTGTGAACCTGAGCTTTGCAACCCCCATAAGATCTCTCTCTTGTGAAATTTCATCCATTCAGTAGATTTTTCTGGGGAAATGATAACATTTTGCAGTTGTAAGAAAAGTTACGAAAGCACATACATTGTTTTTTTTCATCTACCTGTGGGTTCAGCACAATTCAGTTACATTGTGTGCAATCAAAATATTGAGGTAGTTACTGAGAATTTACATATTAGTGTGGGAACACTGCATGTTAGTATTGCAAAAGTTCATAATCATGAGGGTGCAGCAGAAGTGCATGCACAGTGCAAGGATGCACCAGCAGTGCGAATTCACATGGACACAATGCACTGTTTGGCACCAAATTACACCTGTAAAATTACCCAGCAGCAATAGTAGTACTTATTTGTCTTGGTGTTTTCCTTGCTGCTTGGCTTTATACTTCTGTTCCTGTCTACCAGACCCTGTATTACTAGCTTGCTTCTTTATATTCCACTTGACCAATGCTTGTCCTGACCTATCTTCCTATTTACCAAACACATCTTTACCAAGCCTTGGAGTTTCCTCTTTGACCACTGGTAGCCCACAGAGGCCTCCTCAGCTATTACTCAATAGCTTGTCTGGCTTATATAATACAGAATGTGCATTAGAGGTAGTCTACTTTTTACCTCTCATATGTTGGCCCTTAGGGGTCAAGTCTCTTCTGCTCGCCCTCAGTCTCCTGCAGTAAATTCTTCTGTTCTCAGCTTCCTGTCCCAGAACAGTTCAAGGGGGAAAGGTCATGCTTCCAATGTTTCATATACACATTTACTTTTGTACCTCACACTAAAAACCTACTCTATTGATAAAGCCAGGGTATGCAATGTGATCCTTCTCAAGGGGAGAGATAGAGAGAGAGAGAGAGAGAGAGAGAGAGAGGGAGAGAGAGAGAGAGGGAGAGCACATTATTTGAAGATCATCTATGGGTGTCCTTTCCTGTGCCTGCAATTAGTAGGCTTCCTCTGGAGTAGTTTATTAATGTGTGCTTGTGGACCAGTTGTGCATTAGTTTGCCCAGCTGTGACAAGGATGAACTAGCTTGAGTCTCTTAAAGAGATTATTTTGCTGAACATTAAAATTGAATGTCACCTTTGTGAATGAATGCAGGAATTAATCCATCCCTTAGCACTAATCTAATGTTCTCTGGGTCTTGTTAAAGGGATAGTAAACCCCCCCCTCCAACAACTTGACGGCAAAATACAGCAATCAAAGAAACATACCGAACGCACTTAGTCCCATCTCTCAAACCTTTATGGTTTGAGAGATGTAAGGAAATACAGTCCTCCGGTCCCTCCCCCTTCTGCCTGACGAGCTGTAAACCTGTCAGAGGCAGAATCCGGTCAGCCGACTTTCGGCGGTTCTGCAGGAGTTCTGACATCTAGATATCTCCGTATAATTACTTCATAGGAATTGTCTACAACATGTGCTTGCAAACCAGGCACATGTTTTAGACCATATTCATGAAGTAATAATACAGAGATATCTAGATGACAGCGCTCCTCCAGAGCCACCATCTGGTGTTGGAAGCTGGATCTCATGACGTCCGCTATACAGCGGATGTATGAGAAGGGGGAGAGAGTGGAGGTCTGTCTTGCCTTACATCTCTCAAACCATAAAGGTTTGAGAGATGGGACTAAGTGCGTTCGGTATGTTTCTATGATTACTGTATTTTGCCGTCAAGTTGTTGGGGGGTTACTATCCCTTTAACTCTCCTTCTCCTACTGTTTTCTAGGTAAGATCACTATCCATTCCAAAGCCCATGCAGGTTGAAATAGTGCATTCCTCTTTGTCTACTTAAGGAAAGAACTGTAGAAGGGTATACAACTTCTGCCTTAATTGCTGAAGTGACAACCATTTCCTCGTGTTTAATATATCCATCCACTTCTCCTGTTAGGGCTGAAATATTTTCAACTGAAAAAAGTACACTGGTTTTTACCCATGTATATCCTATCAAACTGAATAATATTACCAATAAAAATTGCTACGTTCTACCAGTGATCCACAAATTGATCAACAACTTTGGTTTGCTCAGATCTATATCAAAATAAATATAAGGAAATAAAATAACTTGAAATGCATTAAAGAAGGTGATGAGTGGAAGATCACTTTTCAAATATGGTGTGGAATAATGAGTAATTGCTTTGGATTACACAACACCCCTGTGATCTCCTTAATCAGTTTGTGGTAGTGTACTTGTATGGCATCCTAGTCTTCTCCCCTATGCTTTAGAATCATTGTAAGCATGTTAAGAAGATCCTGTCTAGACTTCAAACATATAAACTTTGTGCAAAAGCTGATAAGTTTATGTTCAAGACATCAGCAATTGAGTTTCTGGGATTTCTGTTTAGTCCACAAGGCATTCAGTATTCACCATCCTTTCTGGCTTCTACAAGCTGAGAAGGAATTCAACTCTACACTGGATTTGCAAATTCCTACTGCAAGATTGATACTTCTGAAAGCCTTTGCCTCCTCTGGCCTAATTAAACAGTAAAAAGCTACCTTTCTGCTGGACACCAGAAACTCAGCAAGCTTTTGAAAATATCAAGAAATGTCCAGTGATGCTCCAGATAACCATTATCCACACCCTGCCCCTCCATTTATTGTAGACTATGTACCATTTTTCACAGTGATTTAGTCTCAGAAACATGCTTCACCCAGTTGTCTTCCTCTGTTGAAAACCATCCTCTATGGAAAGCAACTACAATATAGCCAGCTGAAAACTACAGACCATCAAAGTCCCTTTAGAGGAGTTGTGCCATCTTCATCAAGGTGCTTCACATCGATTCATTATCTTCACAAACCACACAAATCTGAAGCACCTGTGAACTGCTTTAAGACTGAAACCTCATCAAGCCCATTTAGCTTTATTCTTCTTATGCTTCCCCTTCTATTTCACCTATTGGCCTGGTTCATGTAATTGAAAAGTTGACACTCTTTATTGTCAGTTCCCTTTCAATCAAAGCTTCTCTGAAGAACAGTTCCCCATTCTTTCTCTTCAACAATTCCTAACTACTAGAACAGAACTGGCTTCTCATCTTCACTTCACTTTGATGAGTATCCTCCTCCTATTTCTTGTAAGAAGCTTCTTACTTTTTAAGAATGTGCTTTACTTCTACAATGGGAAACATTATATTATTGAGCCTTTTCAACCTGAAGTAATTCAGTGTGTCATGACAATCCTTTAGCTGGTCACCCAGGAACAACCAAAACTCAAAATATGGTTCAAATTGAAGTTCTTCTGGCAAGATCTATCCCAGACTGTGCCAGAAGGTATGTCTCTTCATATACTACCTCTGGGTTTGAACTGCTTCTGGCCATTCTTACCAAACTCTGGCCCTCCATCTCCTTGTACTGCATTGTCGAGCTCCAAAAATCTGAGGATCATAACACCATTGAAGCCTCTGTTGATATAATCACAAAGATGGTCCACTTCATCCCTGTACCTCATCTGCTGTGGAAATTGCATCCCTCATATTCAAGGAGATAATATGGCTCCATTGTATTTCTACTGCTATCTCACAGGGATATTCAATTCACTTCAAAGATCTGGAGATAATTCTGCAAAAGTTTACACACTGAGTGTTCTCATAATACAACCCTTAGTCAAACGGACTTACCAAAACAGCATCCATTATTTCTGTCATATATGAATGGAAACACAATTTTTTTGTGCTTTTTTGGATTATTTTCTGTTAGATTATAATTTAAGTACCAGATGATTGTCCTTAAATGGTTAATTTGACAGTAACATAATACTGTAAAGTACAGAGTTTTAAAGCCACATCTTTTAAATACTGTTTATCGTTTTGTGAATTTATACTTTATTTTGGGTGAACAAAAGTCTATTATTGTTACAAACTTAAACAAGCCATTATCTGTATTTAGCTTAGAGAATGTGCAGTGTGTTTATAATGTGAAATTAAACCCTTCTCTGATATAAGCTTTTTATATGACCCATGAAATGTTATTTGTTAAAGTGTATTCCACTTCTGGGTCATCCTAACAAATATCAAAGAGAGAGTGACCTGCATGATCACATAAAACACACATATCATTGTGTTTGATCTTTTGGCTGTAGACATGTTTTCTTACTGCTTCACTAGAATTAATGATAAGATTTACAGGTCTACTGCCACCATCATGATCAGTGCTCAGCACCAAAGACAGCTTTATGTACCATTTCAAGTGAAGCAACAAAGAGTATTTCACTAGGTACAATATACACACTCACCTATACACAGCAGCTGCAACATGTCCAACAGCCCATGTGTACAGTAACAATCCTAGCCTTTCCTGAGAGGCCTTAAAATATCTCTTTAACATGCTAAAGACATCCCCATCACATTGCTTCACAATAGTCTGGGATTTTCTCTAACATAGAGTGGGCTAATTATGGGAATTAATGTCATGTAATCAGAAATGAGAATTTACAAATCAAAGCATGCATCTTTATTTTATTCAGTGCAAGAAAAGACAGAAAAATGAGAAACACTCTACGAACAAATTATACGCTTGTTCTATGGGACTTTACACATTCAGAAGCAGAGGAAAATACATATATTTACAAATCATTCTGGTCATCCCAAAAGGACTATGCACCTCCCTTAATAGACGCTTTCTCTCTGATGATACCTACAGAGGCAGAAACATATGACTAGGGTTTGCTAGAACTATTTTGCATTTCATCCTGGTCACTCTCCTTTGCATGAAAGCTCCATAAAACCCTAAACATACATTTCTGCCTCTTTGGGTGTCATCAGAAAGCAAAAGGTCCATTCCTGGAGTACCATTTAAATTTAAAGTGACAAAATATAAATGGCAGCAAGAAAAGATAAAGAAATAGGGTGCACAATGAGAATGAACAACTCATTAAGAGACAGACAACTTCATTTTGTACTATATATTTTATAAGTGCATAATATGTAATATAAAGCTGTTTATATATTTTATTTATTTATTTTTTCATCTTCACCTATTTTTCATGTCCCTGACATTGTTATCCCTGGATCTCTGTTTCCAGAGAGCTTACAGACAGGCCCTGTGGAAAATGGGATGTGTATACATTGTTGTCATCTTTCTGCAGATCTTAATGATCTTGTTGTGCAAGGGTGTCCAGTATGTGGCCCATGGGCCAGTTGCAGCTCACCTGACCTCTGGGATCTGCCCACCTGTTTTTTTTCCTTTTGCCTAGTTAGCAAGCATCCATGAACTAGAAATCATGTAGTGTGGCCCTCACACAAATAGATTTCAGATCATGTGATCTAGGTATGTCTCTAATGTAGTGACAGGCTTTTCTAAATTTTTTCACTATACGTTTTACATTGTATCTTTTTTACATTACTGCAGTTTTCACAGTAGCACAAAGAAAGTGTTCTGAAAACAAATATAGATGGATTAAAATGACTTAGTTATAAAAAATATAAGCAAATTAACATTACATGTTATATACTTTTAGAATATGTAAAGTCAAAAGTCATATTAACCATTCCATGGGATGGTACCCCCTCAGGAGTAGTGAGAAGAAACTCACCATGAATGATCAGTGTTCATGAGCTTGTTCTATGGGGTGGCAATCATTCAGAAGCAGTCAAACTTGTACTAAGATTGGCTTATTAATGTAAACTAGGGGGTTATTATTTATTGTGTAGCAGTCAATGATACTATTACTCAATTACTCTTTGGTGTCTTATTACAGATTATGGACCATATTTTCTACATAGCACTTCTTCTAAAGCTATATTTACATGAATGGGCCATACTGCTTTTTTCAAGAAAACTTACATAAATCTTGGTTTATCATACGCTTGGGTAATGATATATGGTAAACAGCAAAGGTATTTTGAAAATACAGTAGACATAACTTTAACCCTTTGAGTGCCAGAGGGGCACGCAACGCATTGCAAAGCAATGTGTTGCGTACCCCTCTGGCACTCAAAGGGTTAATCTGTTGGATGGCATTTAAGAAATGAGTTGTGATGTTATAGCTTATAGTTTTAAAGAAAACTCTTTCATGTGAATGAATCCAAATTATGAAATTCACTTCATATTGGGGAGGAAATTAATCTAGGCAAGTGGGAATCAGGACAGACAAGGGCAAACAAGTAGGTGGAGCCAAATAAGTCTGATCTGGAGAAAAGTCAAAGGCTGCTGGTCAGATGTGGAATGTTCTCTGGTATGTAGATCAGAACTGTACAACAAATGTTCAGGTGACCAGAACAAGTGTAATTGGAATGGCCCTTGTCCAGCCTGGGAACTTGTAAGTGCATGAGTGATGGAGTTCTCCCATGTGACACTGAAACTGTTAAATGAAATTGAGTGTCATGCTAAGTAGGAGATCACTGATTCATGTTGCAGAAATAAATGTGTAGCTAACCTATGTTTCAGGTAAAGGAAAGTTGGATAACCATAAATCCAAATCCATAATTTGCAAGAATAATGATCAGGGCTGGAATTACATCTCAGACACCATAATAATTCCACTATAAGGAGCCCCTAGTTATACCCATGACCATGTAACTACACTTCTTAGGACCCTGCCTCCTGCCCTATCCACTGTTACCTGGAACAGTAAATATAATTAGCCTATGTAAAAATTATGTTAAAGCGGAACTTTCAGATATTACTAAGTCACCATGCATTCATTAAAAGCATGGCGACTAGCCTGGAAATCTATGTCTTACCTTTAAAAAATAGCAGATTATAAAGAAATCCTTGCCGTTTGGAGACCGGAACCCAGGCTACAGTGCAGACATCTTGCCTGCGCGCCTGCACTGTCAGTCCTGGTCTCCATTGAGTAGCACTGCAGTGCACCATAAGGTTATCCGGAATGGACTGACAGCGCAGGCATGCAGACCACACTGACCTGCCCGTCAGTCTCCAAACGGCAAGGATTTCTTTAGAATCTGATATTTTTTAAAGGTAAGACATCGATTTCCAAGCTAGTTGCCATGCTTTTAATGAATGCATGGTGATTTAGTAAGATCTGAAAGTTCCATCTTTAAACTTGGGTATCAAAACTAATTATTATTATTATTATTAATAAATAAATTGGATATTGCAACATTTCCCAGGGTAAATAAATGCCCACTATAAAATCAAGGTACTCTTGGGGGAAGGCTTTACCTAAGAGCTGACCAAAAAAGAAGGGGCATCATATAAGACTGGAGAAACTGCTTTTTGACAAAGGCAGGGCTTTTTTTATACTAAGAGCAATAAGGATGTAGAATCCCTTACCTCAGAGGGCTGTGCTGGTAGATAATGTAGCTACTTTCAAAAAAATATTGGATACCTTTTTAGCTTAGAACAATATAGATCAGTGGTTCTTAACCAGGGTGCCATGGAACTTCAGTGTGCCATGGACACCAGCTCAGGGTGTCCCTCTTTTCCATAAAGATTCTAACAAAATGTTAAGGTGAAGTTTCTAATGTATATTTATAGAAATTGTTATGCACAAAATCCTCTTTTCTGTCATTCTGATTGTGAAACCTAAGAATATCCATATATTAATGTACTATTCCCCTCATTAACCCTTTCAGTGCCAGAGTGGTACGCAACACATTGCTTTGCATACCACTCTGGCAATCAAAGGGTTAAGTCCTTTACAAATTACCTGTAAAATGTGAGGGGTGTCTGAAAAATTCCAGATTAAATGTTTGAGGTTCTTGAAATGAAAAAAGACTGAGAACCACAGATATAGATAATTATGACCATTGGTTTCAATGCAGAGCAGATGTTTATTCAGGACATTATCTAACTACCTTATAAAGTAAAGGATATTTTTTTTTTTTATTTGAACCACTTGGGGCACAACTGGAAATGTCTTCTGTGGTTTTTCTTGTTTGTTTGTTTTTTGTTTGTTTGTTTTTTTGCCTTATCCAGGATCACCAAAAACAAGGCTG
Source organism: Rhinophrynus dorsalis (assembly GCA_037306005.1). Lineage (NCBI taxonomy): Eukaryota > Metazoa > Chordata > Amphibia > Anura > Rhinophrynidae > Rhinophrynus > Rhinophrynus dorsalis. The sequence continues at coordinate 148,967,964 of CM074718.1, forward strand.
ATATGTAAACTGAACTTTTTTCAGCTTCATTAACTTCTAGAGAGGTCACAAATGCAGCATATGTTAGGTTAATATTTATTTGCTCCAGAGTTACACTTTTCTCTGTATCTCAGTCTCAGAAAGTTCTTATGTCCCTTTACATATGCAGGCGAATTGCAGACTTAATATGCAATGAGCATTGGCAATCACGGAAATTAGAAAAAAAAGAACTGAAATAGCTGATTCAAGTTAGAGACATTATCACAAGAAAACAATGAAGAGGGCTCAAATCCAGTCAGATATGATTTACTCCTAGATGTTTTTTTTTGTGTTCATTTTTTTTCTTTGGTAAAAAAAAATTCTAAAATAATATAAAATAAAGGGTAAAAGTGGACACATTTAATCAGGCCTATTAATAACATGATAAATCCATAAACTGTGATATTTGGTTTGAGGTTTGTACATACCTGATCAACTCACTGAAACTCTTACCTGTTATTTATTTGTTTATCTAAATTGTGCATTAGATGGCCCTTATCACTTGCATAAACAAAGAGGGGTCACAGCTGCCTCCAGATGAACAGGAAAAAGCATGTTTATTATATATTTTGGGGTTTATGCAACTAAGGGCAGTATGTTCAAAGAAGTAGCGAATTAGCTTTGTCGTTTTTAATGACATTTTATTGTATGTTGTCATAGTCTTCATATATATTTTCAAAGAACGTTGTGTGTTAAAGAAAACATGTTGTTTTTTTCTTTGAAGTAAGATTTCTGACTAGAAATGTCTTAAACTGTTTACCAGATTCATAGCTCTACATTTTACTACACTTTTTAATGGAAGTAAATTTTTTGTCGTTTACTGAATTTTTTTTTTGTTGAAACCGACATATTTTCATTGCCAGTATACGACACTGGTGGATAATAAGCCACGCCCTGGTCCTGCCCCTTTCAACAGCAATTCTTGTTTTATTTTGTACACGTCTGATGTTACTAGTTTTTTGTTGTAAACTTTATAGAAAATATGTCGTTCATGCATGCAATTACTTGTTTTTGTCATTTATACAACATTTTTAACCCCTTAGTGCGTGCGGACGGCACTTAACGCCGCCAAACTTTTTTTTTTTTTCATTTTACTGAATGACTTCCAGGACGTACATGTACGTCCTCTGTCCACCTGGGACATCGGCTCAGGACGTACATGTACGTCCTCGGGCGGTAAGTGGTTAAAATGTTATCCCGTTGAACATACAGCCCTAAGATATAACCATAGTTAAGAACTTTTTCTTTTACACTACACTCCCCGGAGGGGGATATAGATGATGGGGGATATAGATGATGCGATTCATGTCAAAAGGGGCATGGCTTAATCACAAGTGGGGGCGGGGCTTCACAGCTCTGGAAAAAGTTCAATGCATACGCTGGGGAAGGAGGTGAATTCGGGGAGTGGGAGGAACAGACGGGAACTCCCCATATGTGGAGAATCAGCTTCTGCCACAGAGACCTGGTAATGCAGAGTCAAAACCGGAGTCTCCAGGGCAAATACAGTGAGTTCCCAGCTATGGATATAAAATGTATCTGGCTAGTAGTGCATGATACTTAAAGGGATAGTAATACTTCGTTTTACCTTTATTTTATTTTGTAGGCATTAAAAAACATAAAGAACGATATAAGTTATCTCTCAAACCTTTATGGTTTGAGAGATATTCACAAGCAAAGTTTCCCCTCCCGCCCCTTTTTCCTATTGTAAGCCATCTCTTCTCAGATGTGAATCTGGTTGTAAGACCAGACAGATAACAGAAGGGGACAATCTTCTTCCTATGAAAACAATGAAAACCCTTCCCCCCTTGACTAGTTTTTCAGCTTTTTCCCTTATCTTAATTGAAGATTGTCCCTCTCTGCAGTCTACCTGGGCACCTCTCTTCTGCTCTGGCTGAACGGGGGGGGGGGATACTTTGCTTGTGAATATCTCTTAAACCATAAAGGTTTGAGAGATAAGACTTATATCGTTCTTCATGTTTTTTTAATGCCTACAAAATAAAATTAAGATAAAACAAAGTATTACTATCCCTTTAAGAGGGTTTGATTCTTATTCATTTTTTAAGTGATAAAGGTCTATATTTATAAAAGCAAACTGGAGTTATTCTGGAGCAAAGCAAATGCACCATAAAATCAATTAATAAAAATGAATTAACCCCTTGAATGCTAGAGAAGTCTCCAGTGCATTGTGAAGCAATGAATTGGAGACCTCTAGCATTAAAGGGGTTAAAAAAAGTATGAGAATTTAGGAATTTTTTATTGTCCCTTATGGTGCAGACGATTTACTCAAGAATAAGTCCACTTTGCTTTTATACATTTGGGTCAATATCACTTTAAGCGCACAGCATGAATCCCATAAATGGTAGAAAAGTCTCCAAAACACTGCTTGACAATGCATTAGAGACATCACAAACATCCACATAATTAAAAAGCAAACAGGTTAAAGTATTAAAAACCTAAAACACAATCTGTTAATGGTCCCTGGGGACATGACTGACAACCACTAATGGAGAAGAATTATGAAGTTGTTTTAATAGCATCAAAGCGCTTAATGAACTTCTCCCAGGGTAGACTAAATATAAAGATAGAAATGGTGCGATTGTATAAATAGCAGGGTATAAAATAATCTAATGATAATGCAAATAAACATGACTCACAATGTGATAGTTTGCTTTTAAAAACCTTAAATCATAGCGCAATATTTCTACATTGAGTAACAAGACTTCTCCTACAATAACATTTCACTTTTAGGATTTATTCTTTTAAGCTGACCTGTCACCTTGAACAAAGATTGCATATTTGAAAATGCCAAGGGAAATTGCCTTTGCATAATGTTAGCCGAAAGGCCTGCAGTTATATAGTATAGGAGATATTAACCGTTTAAAGACCAGAGAGGAGCAACTGCACACCTGCTGATCCTTAAATGGTTAATTGCTTTATTTATGTTAATGTTTGATATCTGTTTTTATATTCCCAGTACTGAGCCCAATTTCTGAGAATTCAACCACCTGGTAAAGATAAGGCGGGGGTTTGCCCTGAAATGGGTGAGGAAGAGGGTGGAATGGATGGATTGGGTGAATGGGTACGGAATTGGAGACCCAGTCATTCAGTCTCCTGGGCATATCCAGAGAGTTCTCAGGAATTTTAATGATTCCCTTTAAGAACTCGGGGGGCATGGGCATCTTCAGGGGGCAAGAGAGGGAACTTGCCCCCCTACACTTGCACCCCCCTAGATAAAAATAGGGTTGGGTGGGATGGATTGGGGGCATATTATGAATTTGCTCTCCCCCCCTGCAAAATTATCTGTGAATACCCATGCAGTGGGGTGTGCAACATATCACAATTCACCCTTCTGGCCCTTAATTGGTTAAATATTTGAGTAAATGTGTATTTTTTCCAGTATACCATCTGGACCATAGTACATCTACAAGCCAATAAGCCTGATGGTTTCTTACAGAAAACAGCTCCATCTGAATGTAAGTTGTGACCTGCTGAAGAAAGCAAGCATTTATATAGAGAAACAGACAGAGCTCTGGTTCCATTTTCCTGTCTCACTCCATTGTGCTGTCCCCCTGGTAGTACCAGATAACACCCACCGACTAGCACACAGTGGAATATGACTCCACTGTGCAATATTAATGCTGACAAAGCTTGTTTGGTAATTGTTCATGTGCACCCTTTGCTATTGGACCTTTGTTGCATGCCGAATGCTTTAACCCCTTGGATGCTTGAGAGGTTTCCAACACAGTGCAAACTAATGTGTTGGATCCTCTCTAGTAGCGTAGGTTAAATAATAGTAACTTGCATTTATTTTTATTTTTGTATGTTATCTGATTTTAATTGAGTCTTCCAACAATGGGATGTGTTTTGTTGCATTTTATAACTTAAAGGTAGAGTAATACATAAAATATAATATAAAATATGATGTAGGGCTCAACCCCCTGAATAAAACAAGGGCTGTCCCACTGTTTAAAGGTGTTTTATTCAAAAGTTATTACAGCTCAAACTTGATTTTGTTAGGTTCAATAGCTCAGTGGCCTGAAATTGTACAATGGCACTGTTGCTACACCATCCTATGGAGATTTATGGTCAACTGACCAGAGCTGATGGAGTAGTAACAGTGCCACTGTACAATTTCAGGCCACTGTGATACTGCACCTAAAAAATTCAAGTTTGAGCTGTAATAACTTTTGAATAAAACACCTTTCAGCAGTGGGAGTACCCTTGTTTTACTCAGGGGGATAAACCACATAACATATATATTTTTTTACATCTTAAGTATTATTATGCCTTTAATCACTGGTTTTATCTCCATTACTTAAATAGGATTCTGTTACAAACAACCAGGGATAACATTTATCAACTGCAGGGGAATCCAGGCTTGTCAGTAACATTTCTTAAGGTTTCATTTATTATAGGGTGACCACATTTCCGTTCTGCCATTCCGAGACGTGTGGTCACCCTAGTCCCGCGGCTGAGACTCCCGCCGGCGCTGACCATCTTTCTGAGGCTGACACAGAGTAAGAGTTCTCAAATGGTCAGCGACGGGGGGAGCCTCAGCCGTGGGTCTCACTTGGAGCACCAGCATACCTGCTCCGTCCCAGCTGTCTCGCATGCACCAGTCCAGCCATCCAATGAAATGTATTTGCTATATGGTCCTCATTGGCTGGCTCAGCCAGCCAATGAGGAGCATATAGTAAATACATTTCATTGGCTGGCTGGACTGGTTTGTGTTGCTCCATTCCGGGACTCTTTATTGTCCCGAGGAGGGGTGACCTGGGATGCGGGACACAGACCCCCAATAAGGGACAGTCCCAGGCATTCCGGGAAGTGTGGTCACCCTAATTTATTATTGTTCTTACGGTAGGTGTAATTATATTTTCTAATTATATAGGTATAGTCATTTTAGCTCCATTTATCTCAAAAGTAAAAAAGTAGATTGTAAGACAGTGGTGTCAGAGTTTGACTCACAAGAGCCACAAAGGATGTACCTGCTTGAGAACAAGTGAGTTGATCAAGGTGAATGAGCCTCTTCTTAACCCTTTGAGTGCCATTTTTCTGCAAAGGGTTAACAAAACTGTGCATCATTAGGGAAATCCTTAAACACTGGCTAGTTTGTGGCCCTTGAGAATTGAACCTCTACACCAGTGATTCTCAACCAGGGTGCCGTGGCACTTTGGTGTGCCACGGATATCATCTTGGGGTGCCACACATTTTCTATGAAGACTAACAAAAATGGACTTTTAAATAAAGATTAATAGAAATTGTTCTGCACAATATGTTTAGTTTTGTTACTATGATTGTAAGACCTAATAATAACTGTATATTTATATATTGTACCCTTCATTATGCCCTTGATAAAGTACCTTAAATATGTTAAGGGTGCCCCGAATGATCTAGATTATGTATTAGGGGTGCCCCGAACAAAAAAGAATGAGAACCACTGCTCTACACTTTGTTGTAGTCTCAGCATGGAAATCATCAATTTGCTATGTTTTTAGAGTGTGCTGAAGATAGCCAACTCACATCTTCTGTCATTCTATTTTAATAAATGCATTAATATTTATTCTTACAGGTCACTCCAGTCTAATCTCTAGGTATATACCTGGTATTGGCTAGTTCTCATTATTACTGCCTAATATTCACCTAAGATAATAATTAGTTTATTTCAATTCTAAAGCGGCTAAAAGAAAAATAGTTGTTGGGATGAGAGTATGAATATTCTGTCAGCACATTATTTTACAATGTCATTTTATTCTAACTAGGGATAAAATAATATAATGGAGAGATCCACTAAGTGGTGATAAAGAGGAGATAAAGTGGAGATGACTTATCTAGTTTATCATTCCTATGTTATTGTATAGAGCCTATGCACTATGACTTCTTCAGCTTCGGAGATCTTAGTGCATAGGCTCTATACAATAAATGGAACTGGAGAAGTGATAAACTACTTTAACACCGCTTAGTGAACCTTCCCCATTGCATATTAGAAGTATGATATTGTACGTAGCAGATACTAACCTACATTTTTGATTACGGCGGCCCTTTTTGTCACATGACTTGTTACACTGAAGTCAGATTTTTTTAATTGCAGTTGTAATCCTGCCATGCACAGAACACATTCTTCCTAAAGCCTTATGAATCTTGTAGCTTTTACAAGGATATCCTACAAATTCATAGTCATAAACCTTATCCATAGCACTGGAAACCATTTCTGCATGAATGTCTCACATAAAACATTTACAGATTTTATTATAGGAATATATATTTATCGATGTAAGTAACCATATGCGTCTTATGGAAACAAATGAACAAAGCAAATCTCTCATGTTTATATTAGTTATATTGTAGGCAGAACCACATTCTTTTTATAGCTACGTGATTTAGGAAATGTGCTTACCTATAATTTATATGGAAACCTGAAATATTTGCACAAGACAAATTGAATCAGCCATTTTCTGCCGTTTTGCGAACGTCTCTGTGCACCGGTATACACTGACATTATTATTCTGCTGACATTTCATTTATTTCACTATAGAAGTGAAGGTTAAAAGGTGTGATTTATAGTGGCATACATTTGGCAGATTTGTGGTTTATATTGGCCTCTATATTCTTTGTACATGTTTATAACAGTTACAGCTTTTTTGACTCATAAAAGTGGATATTTAGTATTTAGAAAACTAGAAAGGTGAAATTGTGGAGCAAACCAACTGCATCTTGGGGACCAATTCAAAATTCCTATTGATTTAAATGGAGATTTTAACTCCTTGAATGTAAGAGAGGTCTCCAAAGCATTACAAAGCAACGTGTTACAGATCACTCTGGAGTTTAATGGGTTAAAATCCCCATTTATATCAATGGAAAATTGGGGCATTTTTTATTTGTCTCAATGGCGTACAAAGGGGGGAAGGTCCGCCCTGGGTACAACTCATTGGGGGGGGGTGCCACAGTGCCACTCTGAGCCCGCTACCCGATTGCCCTAAGCAGGTACTGATGGCATTAGAGGTGCCCTATTGTCCAGTACCTGCTTCCTTGAGTCTATGAGCCAATGAGAGAGGCGTGCTTTGACAGGCTACTCCTCTCTCATTGGTTGTCCGTGGTGTGCGGTGGCTCTGCGCTGTTGTGCAAGGTCTGGAGGAGATGCCTGGACCTGACACAGCCAGTACAGTGCTCGAACTGGAGTAGGAGGACACGGAGATCTAAATACCTCACCGTATCCTCAGATGCCGCCAGGCAGCCAGCACTCAGCACTATGTGAGCAGCAGCTGCGGGTGTTTTTTTAACATTTTAAATGGGGGGGGGGGGGGTGCAAATATAGGATCTGCCCCGGGTGCCAAATGATCTAGGTATGCCACTGATTTGTCTCCTGTCATGTTGTTGGTTTGCTCCATAATTAACTTTCTGAATGCCAGAGAGGTGTGCAACACATTACACATTTTCTAAATACCTAGAGAAGCTAGAGACATCTCCAGGGTATTGCCTGTCTAGTATCTAAAGAGTTAAAAAAGACACCATACATGGGGAAAATAGATTAGCTGTAGGAAGTAGTTAGATTTAATATGATTATATATTTATTACAGTGATTAATCTTTCATGCCACAGGAGATTGTAACTAGAACCATGTGTAAGTGCTATTGGTTCCTATGACAACGCTAAATGTTTCCTAACACTAATTCATAAACTTTGAAGCTTCTGAAAAAAGTCATTGTTAGTCAGATTTTTGGAATATTTTTTGTTTATGGCATCGGATACAAGTGATCTGCTGGAGATAAATTTAGTTCTTGGAACCCCCCCCCATTTATATGAAGATATACATGTATTTAAGCGTATGTAAATATAATGTGTCCTGAGGCTATATAGAACATAGCATTTGATGGCAGATAGGAACCATCTGGCCCATCTTGTATGCCCGTTTTTCCTACTGTAAAACCCTCAAACCCTACTTGGTCCTTGGTCTTGTCTTATCTTCAGGACAGCCATATGCCTATCCCATGCATGCATAAATTCCCTTACTGTATAAACCTTCACCACTTCTGCTGGCAGGCAATTCCCATTCCTGTTAACTGTCCAGATCTGCCCCAGAGACTCCGGCTTTTAGAGTTAATTATTGGATCTCAGAGGCTGATTATTTGTGGTGTTTTCCTGTGAAACTCTGCCCACTTCTCTTCCTTCCCACCCTGTTCATCCCACTTCCCCTCACCTCTCCACTTTCCCACCCAGTTCTACTCATTTCCCACCACTTCATGTTATGACACAATGATAATAACCACCATTCCCCCAATTAAGTCCCACCCACTTTATGACACAAATTGCATTATTTACATTCCCCCTGGTCGCAGCACATGAGTCGTCTCTGGGGGCTGAAGAAAATGAAGTTCCCAGATATGCTTATTCTACTACCCGCTCGGTGAAGTAAAACATTCTTATATTACATCTAAGCCTCTATCACTCTAGTTCCCAGGATTAGCAACTAAGAGGGGAGAGTACAGTGTTACATGGTAGAGATCAGATTTAATTTTTTATGCTAAATATTAATAAAAGGGACAAAAATAAATTATTTATGGGGTGATTATTTAGACTGCTAATCTCCTGTTACACACCCCTCTGGCACCCAAAAGATTAAGTGATTTAAGTAGGTGCCACTTTACCCTTAAACGTCCAGGAGGTATGCAACACATTGCAAAGCAATTCACTGACCATTCCTCTGGCCCTTGATGTTTTTAAAATGGCAATTTGTATATGCAAAAATGTATATATTCATATTTTGTTACTCTTTATTACCCTTCTATATAATGTCCAAGAGGCAACCACTTTGAATACCCCACACTCTCCATTTTCTAAACAGTTGTTTTTTTCTTCTTTTTAAAAGTAAAATCCCTATGAGTAAAGTTCTACAGTACATAAGAAAAAAAAAACAGTCAGTGTATAACTGTTCCCTAATATGGTATTAATTATGAAGATCCTATAAATATATGCAATGTTGAAATAGTACCCTATAAATATCAAGAATAATAAAACCTCTCCACTGTAGGCCATATATGCCAAGTCAAAGCTGGAGTAATTATGGGGCAAACTGTGTTCAAAATCTGGAACAAATAAAAATTCACATTGCTTTAAAGGGATAGTAATGTTTCACAATAAAAACAGCTCCAATTAATCTTCTTAGTATTTGGGCCATGGAGAGTGTTATTTCAATACTATCAGAGTTGTAGTTCACGAGTAAATGAATGATAACGTATCCCCCTCCTACAACTACAACTCTGACAGTATTGAAATAACACTCTCTATGACTCAAATACTATGAAGATTAATTGGAGCTGCTGTTTTTGTGGAACATTACTATCCCGTTAAGTAGGGCTTTTAGCTCCTTGAATTCCAGAATAGCCTCAGTGCATTGCTCTGCAGATCATTGGATACTTCACTAGCACTCACAGGGTTTAAATCACTATTAAAATACATGGAAATTGTATTTGTTACCTGTACTGTAGTGGGTTTGCCCCATCATTACACCCCATTTTTTCTTGGTCCTTATGGCTCTATATGTGACTGAATGGATGTTCTTGAATCCTCTTGAACTCTAGTCAGCTGCCATTTTAGATGTCATTTGCTGGAGTAGGAAGAAGGTTCTGAGGCCCCGCTGCTGTATGTAAACATAGAAACAGATTTTGTCAACAGATAAAAAATATCCAGTCAGAGAGAGCGAGAAGATGGAGGATGGATGAAGGAAGAAGAGGCAGTAGTAGAGAAAGAAGATATAGTGAAGGAATAAGACAAGTGGTGGAGGAAGGAACAGGATGATCCATTCACTAAAACATAAGCTGAGGCTTTAAATTGTAAAATTTGCACGTGCCTTCATTTTATCTATTTTGTACTGGTTATGAGTCCGGAGGCTTCTCAAATCACTGAAAATACAGAGCTCCGCTGACAAGTTATTTGATTGCATAATCCCCTGGTACCAGAGGCATGTTTGCTGTTCATATAAATGAAGCACCCACAGATGACCCCATTGACCTCTCTTTTGTACTAGCAGCATTAAAGGGATAGTAATACTTCGTTTTAACTTTGTTTTATTTTTTAGGCATTAAAAAAACATGAAGAATGATATAAGTCTTATCTCTCAAACCTTTATGGTTTATGAGATATTCACAAGCAAAGTTTCCCCTCCCGCCCCTTTTTCCTAGTGTAAACCATCTCTTCTCAGATGTGGATCAGGTTGTATGACAGTACAGATAACAGAAGGGGACAATTTTCTTTGTATGAAAACAATGAAAGCCCTTCCCCCATTGACAAGTTTTTCAGCTATTTCCCTTATCTTAATTGAAGATTGTCCCTCTCTGCAGTCTACCTGGGCACCTCCCTTCTGATCTGGTTGAACGGGGGGGGGGGGATACTTTGTTTGTGAATATCTCTTAAACCATAAAGGTTTGAGAGATAAGACTTATATCATTCTTCATGTTATTTTAATGCCTACAAAATAAAATAAAGTTAAAACGAAGTATTACTATCCCTTTAAGTGTAGAATTTTGGGCAAAAGTATCTTATTAAAAAATAAATAGATTCCAGGGACTTTGGTGAGGAATTGCATTTGTGCGTTCCCAAACTGACACTAAATAATGGGTAGGCAACTATTGACTTTCCTGCTGTTGAAGGCTACAGCTCTCATCATCCACTACTAGCTAACGGCTAATAGCTAGTGATAGGTTTTAGTTCCCAGCAGTTGGTGAGACAAAAGTTACCTTTTCCTGATTTAGGTAATCCTTACAGGGCCATTTTAATGCCTGGGCATACCTGGTAATGTCGGGGGCCTCTGGCTTGGGGGGGGGGGTTCCACATAGCACAACCCCTTACTTTCTTTATGTAGCAAGGATCATAATTTCATAGAGGGACATTTCATCTGGGATTTACCTCCTTAAAGAAGACCTGAAGCCCTTTTCCATGCATGTTGCCATCATGTGGCAAGTTGACAAGACCAATGCATCCAAGTGACTCCTCACATATAACAAGATGGAAGGTCTGTTTTCATGCAGGGAGTAGTGTGGGACAGAGGTGGGATGTGCAAGAGCGCTGTGAAGACCTTTTGGAGCTCGGAGAATGCAGACAGAGTGGCACAATGAGTGCCTGCCCAGTTCTTTTTATGGTGACTGGTATTTGAGCCACTTTATTATTAGTGAGAGCTCAGAGGGATGCACCCACACACATGATAAATATACATATATATGTTCCGGTAAATAGGAGGTCCTCCTGTACAATTACACTAGGGCCTCTGAAAGTCTTAGAAAAACCCTGAATCATTACAGGCCAAAAGAGAACTGCCTATACATGATACTGAAAGAGCTCTGGCATTAGCACTGAACTTTATTATAACCACAACTGAGTTTACACATTTTATAGAACAGCCCTTGCAAATCAAGAGTAAGACTTCTGAGAATGTATGTGTGCAATCTCTCTCTTACAAAATCCTTTGTATTATCACAATATCAAGCCCCAAGGAAAGAACATAATTAATTCGCCAGTCGTAACTGTAAACAGCAGGGGCCATTAGCCATGTTATACTGTGTGTGGAATCCAACTGGTTTTAAACTGTAAGCAGTACTGAAAAGATTATTAAACAATGTATGGTTCACCTTGTCTGTTTCGTTATAAAATTAACAACTTATACAGAAGAGATTAATTTTATTGCAGTTTATAACTTTTATGAAGGTTTTATGCCAGTCATCTCTGATCCTTAAGACAGATTTTGTAAGTTTCAATTTATAACCAGTTCTAGCCAAAAAATAACTAGGATGTAATCCAATTTATTATCTGATGAAGCCAATTTAAAAAGTCAAGCTAGAGTGGTTTTGGGGAACACCAACTGCTCCACAGGGGATTAAAAAATTCCCAATTGAATGAAAAGGGGTTTTTAACTAAATGAATCTTTGAGAGGTCTCTAATGCATTGTTTCTCACAATATTTGATCCTCCTTAGCATAGAAGAGGTTAAAGGGCAAGTATCACCAGGATATTGTCCCATCAGCAGATTTGCTCTTTATTGCTGCATTGTGAGCCCCAGTGGATCATCAGGGAAGCAGAATGGGGATCTGAAATGAATCTTTGTTGATCCTGCAGGAAGAGACTGAACTAAGACACTAAAGTCTTGCAGGCCAGTCTCTTGCCCTGTGTGATAATATTCTCATGGACGTTCTGTATTGGTCTTGAAAGCCTGACACAATGGGTCTATAGAGACTACATATGCAATTTACAAATTTACTTCAGACTTATGTTGGGATTGTTTTTTTGACTCTACTGAATGGCTGATGGAAGCTGTTTCCTGGCTGCTGAGTGTAGCCTTAGTGCACTGGCTCATGAAGGCTGAAAAATGACTGATGGAATTTATAGGATTAATCAGAAAAGCAGCAAAACAAACCTAATGCACAACTCCAGTTACCCATAGCTTTCCATGGTTGGAAGAAAATGATGGAAGTTGCAGTCCAACAAGAGCAGTGGGGGTGATATTTGTTCACTGCAGGTTAAGAGATAAGACAGTTGATACATTGTGCAAAAAGGAACAATTCTAGGGCAAAGCCATTATGTTGTAGGGGATAACATGTTTTCCCAAATTACCATTGGTTTAAATAGGACTCTTGAACCACTGAATGCTAGAGAGATCTTCACTGCATCACAAATTATTAGAGACCTTTCTAGCATTCAAAAGGTTAAAAGCCACATTTAAAAATTAGTGGGATTGATTTTGTCTGCTGTTGTGCAACTGGTTTGCCAAGGAATTACTTAAGGCCCATTGAGTGGATGTTACAACACATCAGAGTTCACGGGTTATAGTATCTTGGCTTTCCTGTGTTATATAGAGAACATACTTTATGGTTGGGGCTTCCAGTGGAGAGGAAGGAAAGATACGGTGCTAATGGAAATAGAGTAGCTTTGTGGCATAACCTAGGACTCTACTGGTCCTAGTAACGGTAAGGAAGAGGTGAGCCTGATTAGAGGGTTCACCTAAATAGGATTGCAATGAAAAGAGAGGAGGGAAGGAACAAGACATGGGGGGGCGATCCTGATGCGATGAACCCTGGGGGAGGGGCTGTGGCCAGGTATAAATAGGCCTGCCGCCCCTACCATAAATACATGCAAAGACATACACTGCTCTTGGCTCTCATTTTTGGTTGTGGCTCTTGTAATATATGTTTGCTTCAATTATATTTAAACATATGGATTATGCAATTTTCAAAACATTTATTAAAGTGAAATAATAAGACAAATAGGCTGATTTATTTTTTTAAAAAAAGTGAAGTAAACCAATTACTGCATCATAGGGAGCAACTCTCATTGATTTAAACTGAGTTTTAAACCCTTCGAATGGTAGCATGGTCTCTATTAATTTTTGAGGTATTGCTGATCTCTCTAGCATTCAGTGGGTTTAAAGTTCCATTTCAACCAAAGGCAATGTGGGAAATATTTTGCCCCCTACAACGTTTGATTTAGCCCAGAATTTATCCCCTTTCCACAATATAAAAACTATCCTACCTCTTAACCCTTTGAGTGCCAGAGGGATATCCAATGCATTGCAAAGCAATGCTTTCCATACCCTTCTGGCACTCAAAGAGTTAACTTGGGCTGAGCAAATTTTTAACCCTGCCTGCTCTTGCTGGACTGTTTTTCATTAGACTTTACTATGGGGGTGAACTTGGGGAAGAATGTGGAAAAAGTCCAAGGTATTAGGCATTGGATGAGATCTGGCATTGTTGTTGTTGTAAAACTGTGCTGTTTTTGTTTACATTTTTTCTACTCATTTATTCCTTTGAAGTTGAATTTCACTAGGTCAGTGTGACATCTGCATTACAACTGAACAGATTCATAGGCAAAAAATAGCCAGCTCGTCTTATTTCTTCTTTTTGAAAATATTTTCCTACTAGTTTTAAAGCCTGTATACACGGGCCAACACTGGAGGTGCTGCAGTCATGCGCAGTACAGACTGCCCGAACATGCTGCGGCTGATACGGAGCGGGGCGCAGGTGTGCAGTGAGGACTACGTTCTGAATTCAGAGCGCCTCGCTCTGTATCAGCCACGGCGCGGGCAGTCTGTACTGCGCATGACTGCAGCTCGCGCAACCGTCTTTACTGCACATGACGGCTTCTGACAAACACACGTAGCGAATTATAAAATAGGATATTGAGTCTGAATTTGTAAGCATAAATGAAATAAAAATTAAAGGGACTGTAATGCTGTAAAAAAACTAGATCACAGAGATCACTAGATCACAGAGTCTTCTGAAGTTTGTCAGGTCACATGACATGATTAGAGATTCAGTGGGAGGAGACCAGAAGGGGAGGGCAGGAGATCTTTCTACAGTTAATATGTAAGAACTACAAAAATATAAGTGGTTTGAAACAGCGAAATATGTTTCTTATATTACAAATACTTGGCGATTTAGTTTTTTTACAACATTACAATCCCTTTAAAGTGACTATTTGGGGTATCAGAATTGTAATTGTAACACACCTTGATTGGAATGCATCTTTTCTCTGGAACTACTCATTTTTAGCTATCTGGTTTCAGTCTACATAATCCTGGACCAAAAAATGAATTGCAAGGTTGCTGGGTAAAAAAAAAAAAAGTCTTAACTTGCTAATTAATTTCAATGAAATGTGTTGTTATATCAAATAGTTTAGACATTCATTGTTGGATGCGAATGCTACAGGCTGCGTAAAGTATAATGAATTTCACTATGTTAAAAATTCAGAATATTTTATGCAAATTACCAACAACTTTTAGAAACATAATTGTGACCCAGGTACTAAGAAAATGGAGCAATTCTGGAGCAAACTGATTGCACCACAGGGAACAAGTACAATTTCCCAATATTCCCTTTGATTTTAATGGGACTTTTAACCCCTAAAATGCTAGAGGGATCTCCAATGGATTGCAATGCAATCTGTTGTAGACCACTCTAGCATTCAAGGGTGTTAACCCTTTGAGTGCCAGAGAGGTATGCAACACATTGCCAACTAATGCGTTGCATACCTCTCTGGCACTCGAAGGGTTAAAAGCCCCATTTAAATCAACTTTTTTTCTTTCCTATCATGAAGTTGGTTTGACTGAGAATTTTCCACTTTCTTTATAAACATGCCAATTTGTGTCTCCACATCTCACTTCTCACACTATCACTGATTACTTGTTAATGCTGCAAACACATGGATGAGCACATAGCCATCCAGGGAGAGGTGTAAATAACACACAAATAGAATACAAACAGGGTTGCTAAGGTCAACAATACCATAGCAACAACTGAGAATGTAAGAGACAAGGTTAGCGACTTGCATCTTTTAGTCACCTGTTTATCTACTGTATTACTTCTTTGCAATATTCTTAAATGTAGAAATGCTTATTTAAAAATCTGTAAATGGGGATTTCTGATGATGGATTTAGTATGCCCCATTATTGTACCATATGGGACAAATCACAATTGTCTTTGATTTAAATAGTGTGTTTAACCCCTTGAATGCTAGAAAAGTCTCCAAAGCATTAAGCAAAATGTCTGACACATTTCTAACATTGATTAAATTCCCCATTTAATCCAATGGAAATTTGGGAAATGTTAATTTGTCTCTTATAGATTGAACCATAAGGGGCAAACACAAATTCCTGTCATTGCATATCTCCCAACATTTCACCTGGCCAGATAGGGACACTTATGTTTTAGGGGTGTTGTTGAGGTCTTGTCTGGTGGGCAGAGCATTACCAAGAATTTTTAGGTTATTTTATGACCTATTGACAACTCTTTGTGTAACTGAATAAATGATTTGGAGAATTATTTGCCTTGGGATGCTGTGCTTGCAGATACTGCTCTAGAATTAAGTGCTTCTTCATTTATCCAACAACGTTGCTGTATATTAGGTATAAAAAAAAACTGCAATAACGCTGTCAGTAGTGGGAGTACCATTGTTTTACTCACCAGGAAACACCCTACAATATATGTTTTTATCACCTCAAGAAGATTTACTACTACTTTAAAGGAATAGTAATGTTTAAAAATAAAAGCAGCTCCAGTTAATCTTCATAGTATTTGGGCCACAGAGAGTGTTATTTCAATACTGTCAGAGTAGTAGTTAAAGAGTAATGAAAGCCCTTCCCCCCTTGACAGGTTTTTCAGGTTTTTCCCTTATGCTAATTGAAGATTGTCCCTCTCTGCAAGCCATCTGGACACCACCTTGCTGCAACGAGGTGAGCAGTGTTACACTCTGACAGTATTCAAATAACACTCTCCATGGCCCAAATACTATGAAGATTAACTGGTGCTGCTTTTATTTTGAAACATTACTATCCCTTTAAGGAGTATGCATGTAAAATACAAAGTTCTGCTTAGACAGTGCAATTTTTGCTAATTTCACTTGTATTTGCCTTAGGGTGACCACGGGTCCCGGAACGTCCGGGACTGTCCCTTATTTCAGGGCTATGTCCCGCGTCCCGGGTCATCTTCAACCGGGACAATGAAGTGTCCCGGAATGAAGCCAAGCCGCCCTGGATGTCAGCCTGCAAGCGGTGTGTCACATCATGGATGCTGCTTGCAGGCTGACATCCAGGGCGGCAATGCAGCTTACCTGATCTCCTGGAGGCAAGCGCTCTAGTAATACAGAGCGCTGGGAGATGACATCATCTCCCAGCGCTCTGCATTACTGAGCACAGCGCGCGGGAGCTTCAGCTCTGTGCCGGAGGAGGCACAGAGCGCTTTCCACGCCGCTAGACCACCAGGGACTCAAGGTATGAAGGGGCAACTAGGGTGACCACGTCCCAGAATGGCAGAAGGGAAATGTGGTCACCCTAATTTGCCTCACTACTAAGGTACACAAGCAGGTAATATATACTTTTTCTTATCACGTTTTTAATCTCTGCTATAATGTTATTTTAATCAGAGAAGCACCCTCTGTTATTACAGAAAAAATATTGCCTTGTAATAGGAACATGTCTGGGCTTTGTAACATATGAATGAAAATGAGTAGGTCTATTATTGATGTGCATTAATGTAGCTAAATGAAACTTTTGGTATCCAACACATTGCAACACAATCCATTGGATAGTTACCTCTCTGGTACTCAAATGATTAGATTATGATTGTGCACTAAATACTGAGTCTGATAATGGCCTGAAGCTGATTTATGAAAAAAGAACAGGAATACGTCTGGAACAAACCAGCTGTACCATGGGTGAGAAATAACCCCCGAACCCATTGGTTTAAATGGGACTTTTAACCCCTTGTAATGCTAGGAAGGTTTCCATTGCATTACAGAACAATGTATTTGATACCTCTCTAACATTACAACATGTTAAAATCCCAATTTAAGTCAACAGGAATGTTTATGTATCCCTATGCTGTAACTGATTTGCCTCCAGGTGGGTTATGCACTTTGATCTCTCTAGCTGGAGAAAACTTAGGTCATTGGCTCCATAGATTAACACCGGACTTGGAGAATGTATCTGTCACAAACCCATCCGCTCCTCCCTCAAGGCGGTCTCACTCCTGATTACAGAACTCATACACCTTTCTGTAGCCTACTTATATCCAGGACTTTCCTATTATCCCCGCCCTCAGATGGTCTGTGCTCAGCATCCTAGTACCTGTGTATCAAGCTTACCTGTGATTCCTGATTCCCGTTGTGACCCTTGCCTGTACTCCGTGTATCCGAATATCTGGCTTCCTGACCTTGGCTTTGTCCGCGACCTCTCTTCTTGTTCCTGTGATCTAACTGTTTGCTCCAGTCTTCTGTTTGACCCTTTGTGTACCGACTCCGGCTAGCCTGACCACTCTCTGCATATCTCCAGTTTGTTTGACTGCTCGTGTACTGACTCCGGCTCGACTACGACTCTCTGCTTCTCAACTCTCCCAAGGTACTGACTATCTGTTTGATCGACTTCCTGTGTACCGGACCCGGCTACCTTCGACTCCCCACCTGTCTACGACCCTGTGTAGTCTACATCAATTCTGCTCGACTCCTAGTCGACTCCAGCTTATCTTCGACTCTCTAGTATCTGCCACTGCAGCCTTTTAGTCGACTAGCAGCATAGTTTTCTGTAGGCTAACTTCAAGACTTTTGCTCTCTGTTCTCCGACTCCCGGCCTTCTGCTGTAGGGTTCCGACTCTGCCTCGTAGCCTGTGAGTTTTCATCTTCATTCTCCCGTTCCTTGCCTGGCTGAGAGAACCGTGACAGTATCACACTGGAGAAATGATCTCCACTTTATCACCACTTTATCACACCTTAGTGCATCACCCCCAGTTCCTCTTGGTGCATTAGCCTCAAAGTATTATACACCACGTAAAGAAACTGATGTACTAACAAAGTAGGGGGGAGATGCAGAGGTGATAATGTGGAGATCACTTCTCGAGTGTTATCACTCCTCCAAAGTTAGTCTGTAGAGCCTATGCACTAAGATCTTTTGCGCATGGGCTCCATACAATAACATAGGAATTGGAGAAGTGATATGACTGGATACATTTTCTCTACTTTATCACCTCTTTATTACCGCCTTATCACACTTTAGTGAACTCCCCCCTCCCAGTTCTTCTTCGTACATTAGCCACAATGTATTATACACCACATAAGGAGACTGATGTAATAACAAGATCGGGGAGGGTGGGTGTACTAAGGTGTGACAGAGGTGATAATGTGGAGATCACTTCTGCAGTTATATCACTTTTCCATTTATTCTGTGGATCCTACGCAATAAGATCTCTCCCACTTGCATGGGCTCCATAGAATGACATAGGATTTGGAGAAGCGATAAAGAGATTTGAAGTCATCTCCCCTTTATCACCTCTTTATCTCCCTCTGGCATTCTTCTGGAGTAACCCAACGCATTGATTGAACCTTTTGATTGCCAGAGGGGTATGCAACACATTGCTTTGCAATACGTTGTGTACCCCTCTAACATTCAATGGATTAAAAGGGAATTTTAACCCTTTGAATGCTAGAAAGGTCTCCAGTGCTTAGCAATGGAATGTGTTGGAGAATTCAGTAAAATTCAAGGGCTTTAAAGTTCTGTTTACATCAGTGATATCTGACATATTGTTATTTGTCCTCTATGATGTGATTGGTTTATTCAAGAGTTACCCTAGTTCTTTTCAGTACATCAACCACTAAGGTGTCTGGGGAGAAAAATGTCATTCATATATACAGAATTACATTTCTTTTCATATAAAACTACTTTATCCTGTCTTTGACTAAATAACTCCTAATAACATACAATATATATATTATATGTTTATGGTTATGTACAAAAATTGTTCAATAATCTATATTAACCCCTGGTACACCAGAAGCATCTTCAGTGCATTGCTTCGCTATGCATTTGAGACGTCTCTAACATCCAGTTGTGTAACTAATCAATCTGGTACAATCACTGTTTTTTAGTTCCTAATGCAAGATATCCTCCCAAGGGCATAATTAGAATGTATTGGCCCTTGTGGCTAAAAGGTCCCATTGAATGCAGGACTCTATCACAGTTGTACCCTCTGCACCCCTGTAGTCATGTTTCTGCTAAAGTCTAAGGGGATTAAATATTGAAAAAATTGCCCTGGTATAATCATTTACTAAACATTTTCCCCTTCGCCTGAGATTATTTTAACAAGCTTCGCTGAAATCTGGCAGGGACAAGAGTCGGACATGAGTAAAACATGTGCACAGATGTTCTGTTCACTTCGTTTTTACTGTATAGAAAAACAAATATATCTTAAAATATTAACTGGATAGCGTAGTCCCACAGACTGGGTTTAATGAAACTGAATGAGTTGCCTGGGAAAAATGAAAAACATTTAACCACTGATAAATATATATCTGTCTTTAAAATAAAGTCATTTTATAGCTAGTCCTTTTTTTGTATGTTTCTGTTACTTGTGAGGATTGCAAAATTAAAAATGTACTGCTAAAAAAATGGGAGATTATCAGATATAGTGAAGTTCCAAAATACATTTTCAAGAGACAAGGTTATATATGGCGCGATGCAAGAAACGTTCACATCAGATAAAGGCATTTTTGTGCGCAGATAGATTTTGCGCATGTTCTAATCTAGAAAGCTAAATATCGAACGCTTCTTGAATTGCGCATGAAAAATTCCATTTTACGACAACAGTACACAGACGTACAAATTCATTCGCAATAGCCGTTCTTGCATTAGGTGCATTCGCTATTCCACTCACACAGATTCGTTAATCTTAGCCACGCCCACAAAAACATAAATATACGCAGCCGTTTTCTAATCTTGAATTTTCATGTGCAATTCAACAAAATCACACGTGCACGTTTCCTGCATCGCGCCAATAGTTCTTAACAAAGCAAAGGTTTTGTCCTTTAATTGCTATATTGTGAAGTAGTAGGAGTATGTACCAATCCACCAGTGCAGCTCTGCTAATGTTAGTCTCTAAATCCTGGGAGGAGATGCACTAAGGCATGATAAAGAGGGAATAATGAGGAGAAGACTTCTCCAGTGTTATCACTTCTCCAGTTCCTATGTTATTCTATGGAGCCTGTGCACTAAGATGTCAAGCTTGATGGCCGCCGGAGAAGCGCTGCCTGTGAACAGGGGAAAAGCAGGTCAGAGTGGGCTGCAGACTTGTGCCCTAGAGTGCGACGTTTCATATTGCAACCTGAGAACCTCGCGCTTTCCTGCAGTGTGAGATTCTCAGATTTCCATTTTTATCCTGCCGACATTCTTAATCTGATATGGGGGTTGCACGCTCTTTTGCGTGTGACCTTTTAAAAGTGACCCGTGACTTTCTACGTCCCACCATTGTGTCCTTGATTTTAGAATTTTAGTTTAATCTACACAAAGCACAGTAAAGTTTTAAAATGAAAACTAGAGAAATATCTGCAAGCTTCCATAAGAGAGTGATATCTTGCATAACAAACATTACTGCATTGGTGTTTTGAAATTTAAATGAGTTTACTGCTATAAATCTCACTGACAGCTGCTGGTAATTCCCTTTATTCAATTTACAGACAAGCTCAGTGTAGTTTAGTTTCAGCACCAGGAAAAATACCTTGATCAACTTACTTAAATTGCTGGCACATATCTGCCGTAAATGAGCAATCTGTTGTATTCAGCTAAAATAAAAACATACGCTTTTTGTTTATATTAGCTATTTCTTCATGTTCCCTGTGATGAATGCAGTAATTCTTCATACAAATGCTTTGAAAATTTTCCGGGAGTGGAAAATACGACTGTTGTTTTTTAGAAACAGAAAATAAATATTACACTCTCAGTCTACTTAAAAATGTTTATTTAATGATGTAGATGGGATATTAATAATTAAGCAATGCTTTGTTTGAACTTTTCATTTGGTTTTGATGCAGAGCTATTAAGCATTTTGGGCTGTTTCTGGAATGTAGTGTGGTCTTTATTGTTGCATGCTATTGGTTAGTGGGTATTTTGAGTGTTTATGCTTCAGTCCTTTGACTGCCAGAGGGGTATCCAACGCATGGCGTTAAGTAACATTTTATTAACTCCTTGAGTACCAGAGGGGTGTAATGTATTTCATTGTAATGCACTGCACACCACTCTGATCCTTAAGGGTTAGAAATGAGTTTTTGTGAGTGTTGCTCAATCGATGTGTAATTTTTGACTCAGATGTTTCTCAAAATATAGAGCTTCTTGTGGTCAGTGGGAGTTGCAGAATGACTAATTTTTGATTGGTCACTCTTTTCATGCTCTTATAATACACTGTCAAGATGGCCTAACTTTTATTCAGCTGCCAAGTCATCTGATGCAGTATCTCTAAGATTTTTACTGGACCCATCTGCCTCAACCGACATATGTATAGCTTCCAAGTAGCCATCAGCTTTATATAATGACACCATTTATGTGAAGAGACAGTGGTTTTAAGCTATGATAAGAACAGGGCATGACACTTTTTGTTCTTAGCTTTTTAGCTGGATAATGTCCTAGATTTACTACAGCTTAATGTCACTGTGCATCTATTCCTTTTAGGCAGCCTGGAGCCATGATTTAAAATTCAACAGGGAAGAGATAAATGAGTTCACTTTTTTGGTTTTGAATCTGATTAATTTTATTGGGGCATATATCAGTGTTGGTCTTATTGTAGGTACTAAAATTATAATGTTTTGCATTTTCACATTCAAATTTAACTAATACAGATAGTATGAATAGTGCCAGTCAATACTGATTTAACCCCTTGAATGGCACTCAAATGGTTAATTACTTGGGTCTAAAAACATCAATTAATTTCCACCTTGCTTCATTCATTGACGGGCTTAAAAGAAGTCTACGTTGTCCTATGACATTGTAGTGTCAGAGAAACAATTCTGGAGCAAACCAGCTACAAAACAGCTTATCTTTCAAGTTTCCCTCTTTAGGAGGGACAGTCCCTCTTTGAGACCCAAATCCCTTTGTCCATCTTTCCCACCCTGGTGTCCCTCTTTTTCAGAGATCAGACTATGTGCTGTATATATAAGTATATCACATTGCTCCACAAGAATAAAACTCACATGATAGTTTGTTTAAATTCAGTATATTTGATTATAAATTAGTCTGTGTAAATAAAATACTTTGGTCTTGTTCTATATAATATTCAGTCACATAAAAAGGTGTCAATATGTTAAAAATAGCCACACCCTCAGAATTAAAAGCCATTTGAATGTCAGAAATGTATCTAATGCATTGCAGTGCAAGGGTTAAATATGCACATGGCCAATAGGTGATGCTAGTGACAATTGTTCTAAAATAGTGCAAAAGCCATTTGAAACAACAAATTCTAATGCAAAATACACAAACATAATGCTCATAAAAACAGATGGTACTTAAGGGGTTAAAAGAGAAATGTTCTGATATATAAAATATGGCTTGCAACTTGATTAAAAGCAGGATTTATTTAGTTAAGTGTAATTTATACATGTCTGTTATTTATGTTTATATCTGTTTGCATGGTATCTGCAGATGAATGGATTTAAAGATCTCAATTCAAAGTTTCCACTCATTTTTGTGGCACCTCACAATAGACCTTATCATCTCTTGCACTATCACTTCTCTTTCTTGTTACTTGGCCTGTATGTAGTGTTAAAAAATGAACATATCACTGAGTTGGGCATGAAATTTCACCTCTAGCTGTTTAACATACTCATTTAAGATACCAGTAGAAGACTTTTGACCTAATAAATTGATTACTGTCCTTACCCATGCAGATCTGAACATTAAGGTCCCCTACAGATATTCTTAAAGTAAACATTACTAGTCCTCATCTGGAAATTGTACAGCCTTGCTCTAATGTGTCTTTCAGTGTTGCTACCAAGAACTGTTGTTGGTAATAATTATCCTTATTAACCCTGTGAGTGCCAGAGGTGTGCATGCAACACATTGCAAAGCAGTGTTATCTCTCTAGCACTCAAAGAGTTAATAATTTGATGCTGTTTCATGAAAGTCATTTTGCCCAATGCTCAATGATACTGATAAGAAATCTCCAGATGTTCCTGTATGGTTATGCATCAAGGTAAGATTACCAATATCTAATTAACATCTTGAATGCTAGAGATGTTTTCAATGCATTGCAGAACAAATTGATGGAGACATCTCTAGAATTCCAGGGTTTAACCCTTTCAGTGTCAGAGGGATACGCAACGCATTGCAAAGCAATGCGTTGCATACCCCTCGGGCACTCAAAGGGTTAAAAAAGAATGGGCGGAAAAATTGTTGTGCTTAGCAAGAATGTTTTTTAACGGTAATAAATAATAGACAAGAGTAAAGCCAGAAAACAGAGGGTTATCAAAGCAATGGTGTAATATAATTATCACATATAGGGCTCGATTCTATTACCCGCGCTAAAATCGGCGTTACAAGAAAAACAAGTAGCGCGAATTTTGTAAACATGTGTTGCGTCGGTATTCTGTTGCTGAACCACGGTAAAACAAAACTGGCGTAGACAGCACTTTTCAGAGTAGTAACAAAACTGGCGCTGTCTGCTTTTTTCCTACTACCGCCTACAAAAAACGTGAAAAATGTCAAAGTCCAAGGAAATAGGCGTACATTTGACGACAGAAGTTCAGTGTTAGATGTGTTCTCCACATAGCAAAATCCGACAGAGTGCCCCCCCTCGACATATTAACCCTCCCTTCTAAAAGTTGACTTACAGTGCTTTCTTCCAGCACATTAATCCGACAAATATTGTTCATAGTCGACAATTAACCCTTCCCCTTCCAAATCTGACTTACAGTGCTTTCTTACACCACATTAATCCGACAAATATTGTTCATAGTCAACAATTAACCCTTCCCCTTCCAAATCCGACTTACAGTGCTTTCTTTCACCATATTAATTCGAGGAATATTGTACATCCGACATTTTAACCCCCCTCCCCCTTGAAAAGTTGACTACAGT
Source organism: Rhinophrynus dorsalis (assembly GCA_037306005.1). Lineage (NCBI taxonomy): Eukaryota > Metazoa > Chordata > Amphibia > Anura > Rhinophrynidae > Rhinophrynus > Rhinophrynus dorsalis. The sequence goes on from CM074718.1 coordinate 148,992,348, forward strand.
GCTCCCATGATTTTTTTCAACATTTTCATCCAACATTTTTCTTCTCCTATTATACTCGACATGCCCTCGTATCTTGTATTGCAAGATTAACCCTATGGGTACCAGTGAGGTATTGTAATGTGTTTGCTACCCCTCTGGTACTCATAGGGTTAATAGGCAACCTGTATATGTATAAAAAAAGTGTTTGTTTTTATTATAGATGTAATTTGTGTGAAAATGTAATTAAATATTTTATTGATGTGTAACAATGATTTTGTTCTGCTAAATTATATACATAATTTTTATTACAAAAGTACTTCAGACCTCAAGAGGGGTATCATGACCCCTCATGACACCCCCCCTAGCATGGGGGCGACAATTGCCCCTTTATTAACCCTTTGAGTGCCAGAGAGGTGCGGAATGCATTGCTTTGCTTTGCAATGCGTTGCGTACCCCTCTGGCACTCAAAGGGTTAATTAAAGAGCATATAACCTATTTTTCATCAGGCGGCTGTGCAGCAGAGCCAAGAACACGTTAGTAAAAAAAATATTTCACGGTCTTCTACATGTGATAGCAAACCAAGCACACTAGAAGACTGTTTCAGTGAAATAATTATTTTTTACTAACGTGATCTCGGCTCAGCTGCAGAGCCGCCTGATGAAAAATAACACCGGATATCCCTGCAGTCAGTACAACGCTGACTTCAGGGAAGGGGTAGGGAGGGGGGAACTTTGCTTACGGTTATCTCTCAAACCATAAAGGTTTGAGAGATGAACCTGGGAGCAATTGAATTCTTTTTTAAAGAGCTACACAATGGGGATTGGTAATATTAAAGTATTATCCCTTTAAGGTTATATCTATGGAAGAGTGTGTACAGCTGTACGCACTAAAGAAATTGTACGTGTTGGTGCATACCCCCCCAACTGGTGCATGCATATGATTTTTATGCCAATGTATAAACTCAGAAAATGAGCTACTCTAGTGGATTTGTACATTAGCCCCCAAACACAAACACATATATATATCTTCTGCAGTTTCTCTGCATTTATTCATCTCCATTTTAGGTCTATATTTAGGTTATATGTCTTAATAATAGGCTTTAGCAATCTGAATCAAATCAGCCTTGCAAAGACTAGCCCTACCTATATTCTTCAGAATCATATTAGGATTATCAGTTATTGATTTGGCGCTATAACAGTTTTCCGTGGCAAGCACATTGTATTGATATACCTGAATGTTCTATAAGAAACTCAAATCCAGATACAGGCAGCTATCATGTTATACTAAGTCTGCCCCTATGGAAGTAGATAGTAAAAACCCAAGGGCTGTGTTGTACAATTCTGGTGTTGGGAGTGGGGAGGTTGTTAGAAAACTGATCTCCTCTCAGCTGGGCTAAGGAAGGGAAGCCCATGGTTCCACTCTTATTTCCCATAGACACCTACAGTAAAATGAGATGGAACAATCTGGGACAAACCAACTGCTCCATAAGAAACAAATAAAGATTTCCCAAACTCCTATTGATTTTAGTAAGGCTTTTAACCCATTGCTTTGGGAGATCTAATATTCAAGGGTTTAAAAGCTCCATTTACACATGTGGGGAGTTTTATTCCCCCCTAACTTGCAGTTGAATTTGCTTATGATTGCTCCAGTTGTTCTTTGTACATCACCTCCACTGGTTAACACTAGGGGCTCGATTTAAAGGCAGCCGTTAACCAAAAAAATCACTAACGGGTGCGTTAAGTGTCATGTTGCAATTCAAAGATCCGTCTAAACAACAGCTAACGGCAGTTGCACAATTCCTACGGCCGATACACTTACGTGCATTCAGACGCATGGAACAACATACCCCAGAGCTATTCAAAGGCTTGCGGTACTGATAACGGCTGAAAAAAAGACACACCTAACGGCTAAAAGTTAAGACCCACTTCTCACACACGTTAGACACTTAACGGCCAAAACTAAACACCCGTTACAGAGGAAAACACACAAAAGGCTTACCGCACAACCATGTAAATGGGAAAATTAACCCGTGCAATGCCAAAACAACACAAAAACATGCACACACAACACAAATCACTACACACAAAACAACAACCAACACCACAGGAACAATGACACACAAAAAAACAACAACACAACATGGCACGGAACAATGGGGGTCATCACACAAAGCGGACCCTGCAAATACAAGCTCACCTGGGAAACATCAACACGCGACCTGCACCCCACAACTGCACGCCCGCAAATGGCACACACAGAACAAGCACAACACACCACATCTTATAACACACACACACCTGCAAACACTTACCTGGACACAAACAACTTACCATTGGTCAGCACTCACCTCATCACCACACCTACACAACGCCCTAGCAAGTACTTAAAGGGACAACTCAACACACTCACTTGTGGCTTGTTTTCCACTCAGGGAGGGAGAGAGAGAGAGAGAGAGAGAGAGAGAGATAGATAGATAGATAGATAGATAGATAGATAGATAGATAGATAGATAGATAGAGAGACAGAGACAGAGAGAGAGAGACAGATAGATACAGATAGATGGAGACAGATAGAGAGAGCAAACAGTATGTTGGGTTACATATTGTTGCGAAGACTGCGTAGAAGGCGTGCAAGGGAGAGAGCTAGGGAACATCAGCAAACCCCAAGCACGCCTCATCAACAGCCTTCACCTGTTGCAAGTGAGGATGCTCTGGCTCACCAGCCACACAGGAGTCCATCCCCACCTGGAGGGCACAGGATGTATAGACGACCACCAAGGCCCAGGGTATACCGCCCAAGGGTCACACTCTTTGGAATGGCTGATGACGAGGTCATTGATCGCTACAGGTTGAGGCCTGACAGCATCATTGCCTTGTATGAGGTCATCAAGGAGCAGGTGGATCCCATCTACATCCACAACCATGCCCTAACTGGCCTGCAGAAACTACTCTGTGCCATACACTTCATGGCAAGCGGGGCCTTCCAGTCCACTGAGGGTTACGCATCTGGCATGTCACAGGCCACATTCTCCAGAGTGCTGGCCCAGGTCCTGCCAGCCCTCAAAAGCAAGGCCAGTACCCATATACATTTTCCCACCACCGACATGGACTGGATACACGTCAAGCAGGCCTTTTACGCAAAGGGAGGCATGCCCAGGGTCATGGGTGCTATAGATTGCACCCATGTCCGGATTAAGGCCCCAGCACGTGACGCACAGATATTCCTCAACAGGAAGAACTTCCACTCCATCAACGTGCAGATGGTGTGTGACAGCAACATGAGGATCATGAATGTCTGTGCAAAATATCCTGGCAGCACACATGATGCATACATTCTACAAAACTCCTCAGTCCACAGAGATTTTGAGAATGGAACCTTTACAGGGGGATGGCTACTGGGTGAGTTCACAAAACAAAATCACACCACATACACAGGCGTACACACCACTCAGCTCAGCATGCACCTGACCCACACCTACTACGTCCACCACACAAAACATCATTCACACAACATGTGCTCCCTGTTTCACCATGTCACTCACATTACACAGGTGATGCTGGCTATGGATGCAAGTCCTGGCTACTGACCCCTCTGGCCAATCCCCAAACACATGCCCAGGAAAGCTACAACCAGGCTCATGCCAGAACCAGGAATGCTATTGAGCGGACATTTGGGCTCCTCAAGTCAAGATTCCGATGTCTGGACCACTCTGGGGGAGCACTGCAGTATGCACCGGCTAAGGTGTGTGACATCATTGTGGCGTGCGCAATACTGCACAATATCGCAGTGGACACCAGGCTGCTGGAGCACATCCCGGACCCCCCCATACAGGAAGTGGCCATGGACATCGGGCATGTGGAGGAGACCATGAGAGGGGCACAGATCAGAGACAGGCTCATCACGGAATACTTCACCTGTGAGTATAACACATGCATGCAAACAATCCATGCAAGTCCCCCAGCAGTCCTGTGACACTAACCACACTGCACATTTTGTTCTGTCTCACCCCACAGGAACAGTGACACAGCACTGCACTGGCAGTGGACGTGGAAAATTGTGTGTGTGGACTCAACAACCATCCTCCATTCCACTCTCCATGTTGACATACAGACCCCAAGGATATCACGCACACCCCCAGGAGAAACAAGGTACAACATATTACCCATGTTCATCACCTTACACGGCTTGATTGACAGCAACTAACTGGATATGCCATGATTAGAGCCTGAACAACCATGCTAGCCCAGTAGTGAAAGAGTATTATCTAATGATTTGCATGAGAAGGGACATCAGACTCAATATGGGACCTGTACTGTGCTACAGCTGAGAAGAGCAGCACAGGGGTGGATGTACAGTGGTATGGGCACACAATGTAGAGGTCATGAGACGTAGATCAGATTACCACGGACTCCATGCAGACCTGTGAGTGTGCAGACGTATGTGCCCCTGACATGAATACACACATCAACAAATGTGTCCTAACAGTTCCATGGAACAAATGACATTGGGCTGCCACTGTCACTTTCACAGTGGCAGCACAATGTCATTACTTCCATGGAGCTCTCAGAACACTTGTTAATGTGTGTATACATGTCAGGGGCACATATCCCTAGGACTGATGCACATGTCCTTAGTTCCCCACAGAATTGGTTACAGATGAGTACACAACACATTGTCAAGCAATGGTTTGTGCACTCACCTGTAACTGTGAAAACTGAGGGGATGAAAAAGACTAAATTGTTGTTGCTTGATGATCAGTTCAGGTCTACTGCTCCAAATCCTGTCCTCTTGTCCCGCAGGCATCCGTAACATGATCCATCCTTGAACTGAAGATCTTCCATGTGACTGGATTGATGTCTTGACAACACCTTCATGAAGATCACCCCTTGCTGTTTATGGTGATGTTGTTGGTGATGCAAAGTTTGACCTGAGGTTCACACAAACCTCTACTGGAACATTCACATAGAGACACAGAAAACACTAATTCTTGAGTGTTTTAACCTGTACAGTCAGGATGCTCAGCTACAGAGTTGTCAAACCTCATGGACAACACATGAGCAGGGCAGCAGTGTTACTGAAGTATTACAATTTAGTTTCAAAGTACATTTAGTGTTCTCATACAGGTGTTCAATGCATATAGGCAATACACACAGAAAACACATGTACATTCTAATGTACTTTGAGACACAATAAAGATGAACCATCACCATTCTATCTGTGTCTGTAGGAGGATATATTTGAGAACACATATGTCAATGTGTTACCACACCCAGGGTAGAGTATGCCCCATACATGGAAAGGCAACACCCACATCACAGGAGTCCACCACTTGTTTGTCAGTGACTAGACTCTGTGATGTATCCATGCAAACAGATGATGGTGGCAGTGATGCACCAATGTGTTGTGGGAGTGATGAAGAGGTGATACAGGGGACATACTTCCACAGTGAATACCTGTCCACAGTATCTGTATTGCTCAGTATAATCCATGTTCGGAGATTTTGCTCCACTTTGACATATCTCAGTACATGGGCTACCGAACAACCAGACTAAGTGGACATGTGTTATCACTGGTGAAGTCTGTTACACCCTTAGGGAAACAGCAACTAAACTTACAGGAGACCCCAATGCTCAGCCCAGGATATCAATGTGTGTGCTACACGTTGAAATCCTAGGTTAAAAACATTGGCTTCTCCAGTAAGTCAGTTGCACAATGAGTGTGTGAATCCAAGACAACATGGATACATGTCCCATTTATCTATCCTGCTTATAATGTCCCTGCTAAATCACAGAGCTGTTTGTCTGGTTATCCCATTAACCCACTGAGTGCAAGAGTGGTCCCCAACGCATTTCTTGACAATGCGTTGTCTACCACTCTGGCACTCAAAGGGTTAAACACAACATATGATGTAGACAAATATTCAGTGTTGTACAATTTGTTGTGCTAAGGGGTATGTTTTGTTGTTCAAATTCAACACACAACACCGCCATATAACACAGTGGTGTAATATGGCTCCAGGGATGTATTACAAGTTGAATTTGTACAACGGTGTGTGTGTGAACCCATGTTGTAGCATCCCACTAACATTTCACATAGGCAGAGGTTGTGTTCACTGCATTGTATGGCAGTGCATTGGAGACAACCCTGCCACCCAATCCATAACTGAAGACACAACAGATCAGACTGGAATTAAAAAAAAAATGTTTTCTTTATTGAGGGGAAACTTAACAGGTTGGGCCTTTCATTTTTTCTTCTTTGGGTGGGGGGCCTTAGCCTGGGTGCCAGAGGTGGATGCCCTTGTGGATCTCCTGGTAACCCTCTGCCCCCTAGGTGTTGCTTCAGGGGTAACACTAGAGGGGGTGGTGGTTGCAGTAGACCCCTCAGTGGAACGCAAGTTCTCCCTCTCCATCCTCAGGTTCTCCCTGCGGTTTATCTCCCTCAGCTCCACAAGGACCTGTGTTAACATGTCCATCACACCAGTCCTGAGCTGCTGGAGTAGTGTATTCCCCCTGGACACCTCCGACTCCAAACCTTGGATCCTGCTCTCCAATTGGACAATGTTCCTCCTGGATTGCCTCCTGCTCCTGGTGATATTGCTGTCAGTACTCCTGCTCGACCGGAGTAGTCTCCTCTGAAGGGCCATACACTCCGCCTCCATCCCTGTGAGGCATGCGGTGCTGGAGGTGGATGTGCCCGGTGTCCCTGGTGCTGCTGTTTCTTCCTCTGCTGCTGAGGGTGCTGTTTCTTCCTCTGCTGCTGAGGGTGCTGTTTCCTCCTCTGCTGCTGAGGGTGCTGTTTCCTCCTCTGCTGCTGAGGGTGCTGTTTCCTCCTCTGCTGGAGGTGCTGTTTCCTCCTCTGCTGGAGGTGCTGTTTCCTCTGCTGCTGGAGGTGCTGTTTCCTCTGCTGCTGGACGTGCTGTTTCCTCTGCTGCTGGAGGTGCTGTATCCTCTGCTGCTGCTGAGGGTGCTGTGGCTGCTGTTGGAGTGGCTGGTGCAGATGATGGGCATATGCCCACCACATCAAGTGATGCAGAGCTGCCCAGAGATGTGTGTGCTGGTGGAGGTGTGAATATGTCCCTGGGTATGGGGCGCTGGGGCTCACCAATCAGGCCCAGGTGTGTGTAGTCCAGTGGCCAAGGGTCATATGGTGGCCACTGATAGGTGGTGGGACCCCACCTCGGATCATACCTTGGGGCATGCTGTGGAGCCATCCAGGAGGGTGGGTTGATCTGGGAGGCATATGGCCCATATTGGGTGTTGGCCACTGTCCCTGGCAGCCATTGCCTCCCTGGCGGTGGTGGTGCTGCTGATGGAGGGTAGTAGCTGGTGGAGGTGGATGGATGTGTCCACCTCTCCTCCTGTGGCATCCAGCCACTGTACTGGGGAGGTGCAGCTGGAAAGGGTGGTGCAGCCTGTGGTGGTGCAGCTGGAAGGGGTGGTGCAGCCTGTGGTGGTGCAGCTGGAAAGGGTGGTGCAGCCTGTGGTGGTGCAGCTGGAAGGGGTGGTGCAGCCTGGGGTGGTGCAGTAGGTGGTGATGCAGCCTGTGTTGGAGGGGATGGTGATGGTGGGTAAGGTGACCACCGGCTGGTCCCCTCCTCTGTGTCCTCCTCACTGGGGGGTGACATAGCCTCCTCCACTGTCTCCCGCTGGGCTTGACGGCCGTAAGCTGTGTGGAGGAAGAAGATGTTGTGATTAGTGACTTTAGCCATATGTTTGTGGAGACAATTCTACTTTGATATGTGGGGAAGAAAAATATATGTGTTTGTGTTAATCCCCCTGGGTAAACAAGGGTACTCCCACTGCTGAAAGGTGTTGTTTCAGTTATTACGGGTGAAGGTTTCATTTTGAGGTGCAATATCACAGTGTCCAGAAATAGTACAGTGGGGCTGTTGCTACACCCTCCCATGTAGATATCTGGTCCCTGTACCAGAGCTGTCCATATGATTGTGTAGTAACAGCACCACTGTACAATATCAGGCCACTGGGATATTGCCCCTGACATATCCATGTCTGAGCTGTGATACCTTTTGCATCAACACACCTTTCAGCAGTACGAATACCATTGTTTAACTCGGGGGGGGGGGGATCCAACAACATATATTTGTCTTCACAACTTGTAGGGATGGCTATCCCTCCAGGGGGGTGGCAAAGGTTAAGTCCACCTTGATGTCAGATTGTAGACATTGTGGGAACAGATGTTGTTCTCTGTTAGTCCTATCCCTCCTACCCTCATGGTTGTTCAGATAATGCTCTATGTGACGGATGTAGATTTCAGTCATTTGTCTACACGAGGGATTTTCAGCAGAGACAAAATCAACCCATTTAGAAAACAATACTTAATTGGAATGGTGTACAGGGTGTGCATGATTTACAAGCACACTCTGTGGACCATTCCAAAGAGGTATTTCTCTCGATATGTTGTGACTTTGGCTCTGCTGAAGAGCCTCCGTGTGGTCAAATGATGGATATCTTCACCTGTCACATGGAGCAATATCTGTATAACCATGAATGTTGGAGGGATGGGACTTAGATCAAGACACATCTGTTAACGATGGCAATGATATGACATCATGATGACATTACCCATTGCTATCCCATTACAGTGACACACAAGTAGAAATGGTGATATATGTATGTGGATATGTACCCTTCATATGGATGGAGTAATATCCTTCCAAGATGTGATGCCAGAGAGCATTTCATTAGGTGTGATTGCCTTACTGGCTATATATGTGCACCCATCCAACAAGACATTGTATTGATATGATGGATATGAACATACCTCGTATATCCCATCTACGTAGGGTGTGATATACTATGTATGTGTATTTGTATGGTAGCAATGTAGGTTGATATGTGATGGGTGCACATATCTGGCCAGTAAGGCAATCACATTCAGTGAAGTGATCTCTGTGTTCACATCATGTTGGAACATATTTAGTAACATTTGAATCCTAAGGGTAACAATCCAGCCAGTAGTGAGGGATATCTTTGATTGAGGCCTGTTTTTTTGTCTGTGTATGAGCCCATCCATCCTTCTGTGTGAGGCAACCGTACTCAGTCCTAGATATCCATCAGTCATGGCCTGTTGGTGACCAAGGTACAATGTTTGCTATTTGTTTCCCATATGTATCCTGCATAGCGATGCTGGTGTACCATCGATCCATGGCATCAGCACCCCTGTGGATCCATGTGGGAATCAGATATGGGATATGTCATTTCAAGTCAGAGTAAATGATTGCAGCCACAACACCAATGCCTACTTTTTCCAGCTTGAATTCTGTAAAATAGTTTTCGGCCTGTGTGTTGCACCTACGAGCATTTATTCTGTGTGACACTGTGATGTGTGATCTGATGCCCCCTTTTGTGATTCAGTAAGCGGTGATGTTGAACTGATGAAATGAACATGATGGTGACTTCTCCAGTGATCTCCTTTCCCCATTTCCAGTGTTTTCCATGGAGTCTGTACAATGGGACCCTATGAACTTGATTCTTGTTTTGGCATATTCTCCATGGACTAACACTGGTACTGGTGAAGTGAGGGTGTGTGAGGGTTACTTTGTGTCCACCATCTGTTTGTCACCGCTTAGTGAATGTCCCCTGTGTGGCATGTGATCGTTGTCCTATTGACTTGTTTGTTGTCAGGTTAACCCCTTGAGTCCCAGAGGGGTTGCCAATGCATTGTTGATCGATGCATTGATGATCCCTCTAGCACTCAAGGGGTTAGGGTGGGGGTGGGGACATGGGTGACTGTGTGTGAACAGTGATGATCTATGACAGTCGACAATTTGAAAATGAAGGTTTGTGTATTGTGTGTAATGAGCACAGCGACAGGAGGGTTGAAGTAGGACTTTGACAGGTTTGTCCCAAGTTGGACGTTGCCATTTGTCCAGGTGTTGTGTCCTTTTTTTAACCCTCATGGTGCTGTGTTGGTGCAGTTGTATGGCTGAGTGATGGCCATGTGTTGAGGTGTGAGTGTGTGTGCAGCTGGTGTTGGTTGCTGTAGTGTGTTGTTCTGTAGTGTTGCACTTACCGGTAGTGTGGAGGCTCCTCTCATCCCCAGTGTCAGTTCCTCCCACGACCCCCTCGATCATGGTCGGGGACATGTTCTGCCGCACCATCTCCTCCCAGCCGCAGAATGTGATGGGCACAGATGGGCCACCTCCGGTGCCTCGGGCTTGCTTGGCCATGTCAGACATCTTGTTCTTGACCACCCTCCGGCAGTCGCCCCATCTCTTCTTCACAGACTCCACGTCCCGCCTGCATGTTGCCACCGCGTTCACCCGGCTGCAGATCTGATTCCAGGCTGCCTTCCTCCGCGCTGCCAGGCCAGGGACCTTTGCCGTCGGGTGGAGAACACTCTGCCTCTCCAGGACAGCTTCCACAAGAGCCGTGTTCTCTTCCTCACTATATCTGGGATCCCTGATCCTGCCCTCATCAGCTCCGGCATGGGAGGATTCAGAGCCGGAGTGCCCTGCCTGGTCTGACCCTGCCTGTGTGGGGTGCTCCCCAGGAACTACCCCTCGTCCCACTGCAGGTTCTGTCCCTGTCCTGCGTGTTCCTGCTCTTGTGGGCCTGGTCCCCCTCCGCCCTGCGGATCTCCCTCTCCCACCCCTGCTCTGCTGAGGGATCCCCTCCTGAGCTTCTTCCTCCTCCACTACTCTCCCCATCCCTCTCTCCTGTCCTCCTCTCCTTGCCATCACTCACCCAGTCACACCCAGGCACTCCCACAGGCCCTCACAGACACACTCGATCCAGTCACTCTCTGTCACACACTTTCACTCCCAGATTCACACTGTCAAAATAAAAAGTAAAATGTGTAAGGTGTTATAAAATAAAAGGACTATGTGTATGTATGTGTATGTGTTTGTATGTGTGTATGTAATATGTGCAAAGGTGTGCTATGTGTCGTATTCTGTGCAATGCTCTCCTCTCTCCAAACTCCAAACCTCCTCTACCTCCAATGAACGCTCCTGTCTCCCTCTCTCTAATCACTATCCTCCGCTCCTGGGTCCTGATATCTGGCTCTGAAGAACTCGATAACAGACAGTGTGTGGCGGTTATTTTTGGGTATATATAGGTGTATTTGAAGTTATTTGATACATTGGGGCTTTGGGATTGGCTGTGTGTTTGAATTTGTTTTGGCATCAATCATGGTTGCTTGACAACGACAGCCGTTATATTACATGTTGTTTGGAGCTCAGTTATCGTGTGATTTGGCCGCCCGTTGTGCATTAACATGAGCGACAACGGGTTTTGTGTTACGTGTTTTTTGTGTGCCTACACTCGATAGCTATTCTTGTAGAGTAGCTATTGAATCTGCCGTAACTCCTGTATTATTTGCGAGCGATGTGCCTTTTTCACTTAGCGGCTGGTTTAACGGTTGGCTTTAAATCGAGCCCTAGGAATCTAGGGGAGCTGAGGACAGAGACTGAACTAGAAGACTTCAAAGTCTCTCAGATGAGCCTGATCAGCAAGGGATCACTTATCTGATACCCGCATTGGCTTTCTGGATGTCTACCTGTGTACACAGTGAAGGCCTGGCTTTCTCTGCAGGTCTGACCCCATAAGAGCAAAACTGCCAATAGGATATAGTCAGGGCCAGACTTCCCAATAGACAGAGTAGGCAACTGTCTAGAGCTCCAAAATTGTGGGACACCACAGCTGTGGTGACAACACACACATTTTTAATTATGGGTGGAACCTGTTTTATATCCTTCCCAGGATATTATTTAATGCCTTGGATGCAAGGGGAATCGCCAATGCATTTTTAAGAGATGTGCATTGTTTAGGGGCACCTGTAATGTAAATCAGGGCCCTGGGTGGGTTTAGTTGCCCTTAAACAAATTAAATTAGTTTCTGTGTCACATAACCCTTTAAATTCCAGAGGAGTCCCCAGAGGCAATGTATTGGACACACTTCTCACAGGGATAAATGTTATAGCAAGTCAGAAATTATTGTTTTGTCAAATCTTGGTACCTACAGTAATTTTTTGTACATGCCCAGGTTAACCCCTTTGAGGACTAGACGAGCAATTAATTGTTTTGTACTGCTTTGTGCACCCACCGGTCATCAAGGGAGTTAATGTATTTCTTTCCACTGAAAACATTGATGCATGTCTGTATTCAAACCCCAAAGGCTATATATTATAACAGAGCGTGTTATTCTTGGTTCATGAATGTCCTGTACACATATACAGGTACAGCTGACTTGGAATGCAACATTTAAATCAGTAGAACAAATTAACATTCTGTCTTTTGTGAAATGTCAGATGCCCTGATCCCCATCTGTGAGGTTTAAATGGAGCCAATAAGGTATTTGTTTGTATTATAATCTTAATGAATCCCTTTTGCTGTGATTCTGTTGTATCGGCTTAAAGCCAAGTAAAAACGGATGTTTGTATCCTAGTGACCAAAGGGACTCTGTCTAGTTACAAGTATTACTGTGATAGAACAAACATAAAACAACAGCCAAATGAACCCTAGCCCTGGTACAGCAGATTCTCAGTAACTTGATGGTCATAATCATTTTCTTTAACGTGTGCTACCTCTCCATTTGAAGATTCTTAGGTTGCTTCTAGCTATAAGTGACCTTGAAGTGCCAGGCCTCACTCATTTTCAAACTTTCATGTCTAATATCTCTCCTTTGCCCTTTATAAGGTCCCTTTAAAAATGCTTGCAAGTTACATAGCAAAATAGACGATGTGACTGAAACAAGGCAAGCGTCTATCAAATCCAGTCCATGCCAAATCACCCCTGTTGATCCGGAGGAAGGCAAAATACATACTGAAGCCATTTCCAGTTAAGCCCGATATAAATGCAGAATCCTTTCTGACTCCAAAAGGCAGTTGGTTATGTCTCTGGATCAATATCCTACCTACTTTGAAAAAAATGCCATCATTCTCAATATTGTTCTGAGTTAGAAAGGTATCCATTACTTTTTAGAAAATAAGTACATTATCTGAAAAAAGAGCATCCTAATTCAAGAATTCCACTCTCCACTCCTATCGATGTATTAGATATATACTCCAAGGTCATAGGAATAGTAGCATCCATTTCTCTATTGTGTATCTCCAGATAATGTTTAGCTAAACCCGTTTAGTAATCTATGCCATAAAGAAACGTATTGGATATATTATTGCAATTCTTTAGTACCTAATGGACACAATGAAAAGTTAGATGTACGCACATTATATAAATATTCATCTTTACATACACTTTCACACATTATTTTCACTTCCATATTCTGTGTTTTGTGTTTTTTTATCTTCTATTTTATTGTATTAAGATGCTGTTGCTCTGCAGCATTTTGAGAGGCTTTTTCCTCCCTGCAGATCCTTTTTACTTAGATTATCTTTGTTATCGTAATGTTATAATTATTTGTAGGGGCATATGGAAGCTATTTGATTACAGTATGATATTTATCAGTTTTATTTTGGCATGCCTATCCTGTATGAGTGGAATTATGTGCACAGATGGCCCATATTTATACACTTTATGTGTTGACCCATCTGTGCACATATCTCCAGTGGCTGTATATATATATGTATATGTTATATTTTCAGCCATTGCACATCCCTTTAAGACAAATGAAAGGTTGAATTAAGCAAAATTCAAATACCCTTTAATTATCTCAGCTGATAATCACCACTGGAAGAAACTATTGGCTGCTCAGGGAGAGCACAACGTTTTAAATGAACACCATCATGAGGTGCACTTTTTCACTCCCTGAGAAAGTACAGGTGGAGGTATGAAACGCATAGGAGTAGTTGTATATATTGGGTGTATATACCCTCTATTGCTCATCAATTGGGCTAATTTAATGCACTTAGAGACAGCTCTGTTTTATCCACTACTACATATTTTCGGGAGGGATTCGCAAGAGATTATTTTGCACATCTACCTTTACCTGCTGGTTGCATTCACTGCAGAACACCTTGTCACATACATATAGGATGGGAGAGATTGTATGCCATGCCAGAAGTGATATATTTAAGTGGCATTATCATATTACTACTGCACCTTTTAGTGATGCGAATCAGGAAAGGATCAACAGAATTATACCCTACCTGCTGTGGACATTATAAAACGTGAGTTTTTCTTGCACTTATTGTACAGACTATTTTATTTTTTGGTGATATCACATTTTTACACTTTTTTCATATAGGATGCTATGTGTATTGTGTATTCAGTTTCATTATTTTACACTAAATATTATGTACTTTGATTAATAAATATCTGTGTATTTTTACTTGAAAATACGAGCGCGCTTCTCATTTTCTTAGATATCTTTACAAAGTTGGGATATGCTGAGGTAAAATGTAGACAGGGTACAAAGCAGAGGGTAAAGGGATAGTAATGTTTTAAAGTAAGTATATTGCTGAGTCTTCTTTACTATAAATTTAACAGTTTGCGATATATTTACTACAGTACTTTTACGTAGTTCACAAGTTATTCAATATAGAAGGATCCCCCTCCCACCGTTTCTGGCCACGTCAATGCTGTAGTTCTGTTTGGACAGATGCAGCGAGGGAAATCCCTCACTGCATTTGTCAAGGGGGGGCAGGGTTTTCCTTATACTGACTGAAGTTTGTCCCTCACTGCGTCCATCCAGTCCTGGGACCAGAATGAAGATTCAATGGGAGGTGACCAGAAGGGACAGGAGGGCAAGCCTTTTATATTGATTAACTTGAGAACTATGTAAAAGTAAGGTACTAAATATAGAACAAACTGTTAAAGGGTCCAAAAAGGGACTGACAGCGCAGGCGCACGGACGTCACTTTGGCAAGATGTCCGTGCTTCCTGCTACTGTCAGCCTCCGAAAAAGTAGAAAATCTTTGAAACCAGGTAATATTTCTGGCGAGTAGAGCTACTAAGCAGCTAGTCGCCAGATGAAGACTTAATTAACATTTTTGCGGGGTGGTAGTTCCCCTTTAAATTTATAATAAAGAAAACTCAGCGATATACTTAATTTAAAACATTACTATCCCTTTAAAGCTGTCTGAATTCAAAACTGAGTGTGAAGCTGGTGGAGATCAAGTGTAATTCAGTAAACAATGCAGAGATCAGAATCCAGAAACTCAGACAGGAATATCCAGATTTAAGCAAGGCTCATTAATGAACAAACGGTCAACGGGAAAGTTCAGTTTAAGCAGGAAAACCAGCAAATCAGAAGGCAGTGCTGGTACATCGGTGTGCAATTTAGAAATAAAAAAGGCATGCAAAGCCAAGCAAGTTGAGGTACACAGATGCATGCAAATTTCTGTAAGGATACAGGCAAATAGAGAAAAGGCAGAGTAAATGGTGCAAACACCTTCAGAAGAATCCTGCATGTGACAGATATTGGAAAACATGGTGAATGAAGCATCTGGATCTGATTGTGTTCACACAAAGGAACTTGAGCTTAGTTCAGTAATAGTAAGGCCATTATACTGTATATTTATTGATTCACTCTTATCAGGCATAGTGCCCTGTGATTGGAGGAAAACAGATGTAGTACCATTATCCAAAAAAGATGGCAAAATCAAAAACAGGAAATTATAGACTTGCGTGTTTGACTTCTGCAGTGGATAAGATATTAGGATTACTAATGATAATATTCAGAAATATTTGACAACCAAAAACATTGTTAATAAGAGTTAGCATGGTTTTATAATATACTTGGATTTTGCAAAAGCTTTTGATACTGTGCTCCACAACAGGTTTCTGCCTAAATTAAAACGCTTTTGGTTCAGAAGTGATATCTGTGCATGGATAGAGAACTGGTTAAATGTTAGAATGCAGAGAGGTGTTGTAAAGTGAACCTTTTCAATCTGGTCTAAAGTTCTATGTAGGATTCCTCAGGGTTCCGTTCTGGGCCCAGTTTTTTGATTTGCTTATTAATGATTTTGAAGTTGGCATTGAAAGTACTGTCTCAGTCCTTAGTGATGATACTGAACTGGGTTTAGTGTGGATTTTTTTCTCTGCAGAAAGATTTGAATAATCTAAGGAAATAGGAGGGCAACAGATGAGTTTTAATGTAAGGTTATGCATTTCAGTTGCCAAAACAAGCAAGCTCCATATACACTAAATGGAAAATACTTGGGAGGTACTTGTTAGAAAAAGATTTAGGAGTACTGATAGACATTATAGACTTTACAACAATGTGCAGCATCACCCAGACACTTCCAGAGATAATAGGATACTGTAATGTATAGAAAATTGTATAGATTTATGGAATGTGAAAATAATTCTACATCTTTATAAATCCATGGTAGGAGTCACCTCATCCGGAATATGGAGTACAGGTTAAGGCACCAGTCCTTAAAAAATACATTATAAAACTGGAAAAAAGTACAGAAAAATACAACAAAACTGATAAAGGGATTGGAAGATTTTTGTTATAAACAGAGATTAGCTAAACTGGATTAGTTTACTTTAGGAAAGCGATGTCTGAGAGGTGATGTGTTTACAATTTACAAATATAATTGAGACCAATACAATGTACTCTCTGAGGAACTATTTACTCAAGGAGCTTATCAAAAACAAGAGGTTATCTATTAAGACTAGAGGAAAAGCATGGTTGTCTAAAACAATGTCAAATATGTGTTTAATGTAAGGGGAGTAAGGTTGTGGAATTATTTTCCTCATGAAGCTTTGTTTGCAGATGCTGTAAAGGTTTTAAAAAAGATAGTGGATAACGTTCTATCTCAGAGCAGTACTGAGAATTACGATAGTTGGTTTCAATATAGATATAATGTTGGTCCAGGAAATATCTAACTGCATTTTAGAGTCAGAAAGGAATTTTTTACTGTTTTGTTTTTTTATTCCTTCCCCAGGATCAACAAGAGTAATATGGCAAAGACTAAACATAATGGATTAATGTACAGTTAGGTCCGGAAATATTTGGACACTGACACAAGTTTTGTTATTTCGGCTGTTTACCAAAATAAATTAAAGTTACAGTTAAATAATGAATATGAGCTTAAAGTGCAGTCTCTCAGCTTTAATTTGAGGATGTACACATCCAAAGGAAGGGTTTAGGAATTACAGCTCTTGAATATGTAGCCCCCTCTTTTTCAAGGGACCAAAAGTAATTGGACCTGTTGACTCAAAAGCTGTTTCATGTAAGTAAAAGGTCTGGAATTGATTACAGGTGTGGCATTCGTGTTGCTGTGAACCAACAACATGCGGTCAAAGGAGCTCTCAGTGCAAGTTAAATAGGTCATTCTTAAGGTTCCAAAGAAAAAAAAATCCATCAGACAGATAGCAGGAACATTAGGAGTGGGCAAATCAACAGTTTGGTACATTCTGAGAAAAAAAGAACGCACTGGTAAGCTCTGCAACACAAAAAGGCCTGGACGTCCACAGAAGACAACAGTGCTGGATTATCATAGAATGCTTTCCATGGTAAAGAAAAACCCCTTCACAACATCCAGCCAAGTGAAGAACACTCTCCAGAAGCTAGGCATATCATTATCCAAGTCTACCATAAAGAGAAGACTTTGAGAGAGCAAAGATGGTTCACCACAAGATGCAAACCATTCATAAGCCTCAAGAATAGAAAGGCCATATTAGACTTTGTCAAAAAACATCTAAAAAAGCCAGCCCAGTTCTGGAACAGCATTTTTTGGACAGATGAACTAAGATCAACCTGTACCAGAATGATGGAAAGAAAAAAGTATGGAGAAGGCTTGGAACGGCTCATGATCCAAAGTATACCACATCATCTGTAAAACACGGTGGAGGCAGTGTGATGGCATTGGCATGCATGGCTTCCAGTGGCACTGGGTCACTAGTGTTTATTGATGACGTGACAGAAGACAAAAGCAGCATGATGAATTCTGAAGTGTATAGGGATATATTGTCTGCTCAGATTCAGCCAAATTCAGCAAAGTTGATTGGACGGCGCTTTACTTTACATATGGACAATAACCCAAAACATACTGCAAGCGCAACCCAGGAGTTTTTTTAAGGCAAAGATGTGCAATATTCTGTAATGGCCGAGTCAATCACCTGATATCAATCTGATCGAGCATTCATTTCACTTGTTGAAGACAAAACTTAAGGCAGAAAGACCCACGAACAAACAACAACTGAAGACAGCTACAGTACATCCCTTTCAAAGCATCAAAAAGGAGAAAACCCAGCTTCTTTTGATGCCCATCCGTTCCAGACTTCAAGCAGTCATTGCCTGCAATGGATTATCAACAAAGTATTAAAAATGAACATTTTATTTATGATGGTGTTAATCTGTCCAATTACATCTGAACCCCTGAAATAAAGGGTCTGTGTATGAAAACGGTTGCAATTCCTAAACGTTTCACACAATATTTTTGTTCAACCCGTTGAATTAAAGCTGAAAGTCTGCACTTCAATTGCATCTCAGTTGTTTCATTTCAAATCCACTGTAGTGGTGTACAGAGCCAAAATTATGAAAATTCGGTCAGTGTCCAAATATTTCCAGACCTAACTGTATTTTTTTAGCCACATCAGCTATGATACAATGATGACAGAGTGTGTTTACTTCAAGGTATACAGAAGAGAGCATTTAGTGCACATCGGCAAAGCCAATAGACCTGCACTGGCTGTTTTGTGCATACCTCCAGTGTTTACTTTATGGGCCATTTTCATTTTTCTAACTTAATATAAGATATGAATATGTCATTACTTACAATTAGAGGTTTTTCTCACTAAAGCTAACATATTTTAGTATAGCTACCAACTTAATCCAGACAGATAAAACAAAGCAAAATAGTCTTAGTAGAATTGCTGAATTTTTCAAAACATGTAATACTTCTTGTGACCTTCACTGGAATAGTTAATTTTCCCTTTGAATAGAGAAGTATAAAGAAAAACAAAATTAGGTCTTAATTTTGTCATGAAGCAAGATGTAAAATGTCTGTGTTATCAGTCAGTCTGTTACAGGTTCCATATTCATTAGATAAAGAGGAACAATTCTGGGACAAACCAACCTCAACATAGGGAACACATACAAGTACCCTAAGATTTAATCAGTGCTTTTTATAATACATACTATAATAATAATAATAGAAGAAGAATTCTATATATATTATATTTATATATGAATATAATAATTGTTCAATGCATTGCACAGCAATAAACATTGGACAAGGAACAACTAGAGTTAGGAGAGTGTGAGGCAAAGCTTTAGAGACCTCTTTAGCTTTCAAGGGGTTAAAAGCCAAATGTAAGAAATTGGGAAATTGTGATTTGTGCATTATGATACAGTTGTTTTGCCCTGTAATTACTCCAGTTTCTCTTTCTGAATATGGCCCAGATGTTTGTTACCAGAAGCACTCTGTTTGAGCTATCATAGGCCATGATAACATAGTGATACTGAGGGCTATTTATCAGAATGCAAAATGTCCAGTTTGGTGAATGTACTGGTGAATAGAGCCCTGATTCATCATATACATATATATTGTATATATTAAGCCCCATTACACCATAGAGCCCTCTCCATTATTTTACAACTGATTTCTCCATGAAAGGTGGATAAGGAATAAGTGACTTAAAGGTGAAATAACACCATCATAATAATCCCCCACATGTGTTACTATGACCAGAACATCTTACTGACCTTTGATTTTGCTCATGTCTTTGTTCTAGAAGACATAACATCTTCAGTCAATCATGGATTTCACGTCCATGGAGGCAGACATGATAACTGCTAGCAGGACCATAGGACGCAAACTCTGCCTGCAGCAGGTGGTAATCTTAATTATGTTTATGTACTGCCTGCTTCCTTTTATTAAAAACTGCGAGCAACTGTCATATCCTATGAAATCCAGTAATGATCAAACATATTCCCTTTTCACCAGAAGTACAAGGTCAAAATTCATAGGGCAATTAGGATTTTCTGGCCATAGAAAGGAAAGGGTGGGATTATTATTAGGAGCTGTTAGGTATCCATTAAAGGCAGCATAATTGGACTTTCATCTGATTTCTGACCTTTTGTGGATATTTCTATTAATGTCTGCATCACTATAACAGTGTATAAAGTGAAAAAGCTGCTATTCAGCTAACCTAACAGCAAATTAATAACACTTGAAGACTGTTATCCCTTTGGATACTAGAAATATCTCCAGTGTATTCGGGGCCATAACAAGAACCTACTGGGCCACACACATGGTGTAGCGAAAGTATGAATAACACATGCCAACAAAGTACTTTACAAAGCATTAGACAACACTCTGGCGCTCACAGGATTAAATAAGAAAAGGGCAGGGGTTTGCCAACACTATTATTGCTTCCTGGCAGTGTCCATGTGGGATGCCGACATCAACCACCAGCCAAGATAGGACTCTGATCTAAATGTCAAGGGTCACAGGACATTGCACAGCTGATGGGTCACCTTGGATGCTGGGACCCCCATACTCATTGTAGTCACACCCCTGAATACATAGATTTCCAATGCTCTGGAAATATTTTAAACATCCAAGGGATTTAACTGAAAAGCAGTTTTATTACAAAACAACTAAATCCATTTCAATGCCAGTTTTAGAAAAGCTGTGAGTCTTCTGATATACTGCACTAGGGATCACTTCACCCATCAAAAGTTGCCATAGCTTTATATTTCTTTTAAAACATGCAAAACATGTGAAAATTCAATTCTTTGATGTGTTGCTAAGATATATTTTATTATATCAGAGACTAGAGAACTATAGAATTGTGGTTGAATGAAATCTAATTGCAAATCTTAAAATACAATAGGGCCTGTGTATGTATAATAAGTTTTATTGCAATGTGTAGTGAGACTGGTGTGGTCCATATGAACATCATTATATGAATCCTTACATATGATGAATATAATAATTTATTTTCTGATTTACATATTCATATTTACAATGAAAAAATATTCCTATTTGTTAGCATAAAAATAATACATTTTTCTTTAAAGGTTAGTAATGTCTTAAAAGAATAAGAAACAAAATTGTAGCTAATGCAAAAAAGAAATAGATTGCTGCGTCTTGCTGACAGCAGGAGATCCTGGTCCGTGGACCATCAGGCGGCTCTTCAGCAGAGCCGTGATATCGAAATCTAAAAAGAACTACTTCATTGGAACAGTCTACAAAGTGTGCCTGGTTTGCAAGCACACTTTGTAGACCATTCCAATGAAGTAGTTCTTTTTACAACTGACAACAGGGAGAGGGAAACTTTAAAACGTTCTATCTCTCAAACCATAAAGGTCTGAGAGATAGGACTTGCACTGATCTATTTCTTTTTGCATTAGCTACAATATTACTTCTTAATCTTTTAAGACATTACTGTCCCTTTAAACATATTTTAATTGCAACATGGTTAATGAATCAGTAAAAAATGTTTTCATAAATGTACAATACTAATACTAATTATTCTTGAATAATTTAATCAGAAACTTTGCCAGCCTTTTTACCTTTTGTATCTTAACCCTATGAGTGTCAAATGACTTTCTGCTCTGAATTTACTACCCTACATTATTAGTGTCGTCTGCAAATATTGAAATATTGCTTTCTATACCTAATTCCAGGTAATTTATAAACATGTTAAAAAGCAGTGGACTAAATACCGAACCCTGTCATACTCTACACTCTTCTGTAACTGTATTGGAGAATTTTCCATTTACAACAACTCACTGTTCTCTATCCTTCAACCAGTTTTCTATCCAGTTGCAAAGGTTATCCTTTAGCCCCAATTTCCTTATATTATACTCTATCTAGGCTGCTAATTTCCCCTTCATAGCAGCTCAACAGATTTGTTTGGCAAGATCTATTCCTCATAAAATCACATTGATCCCTGCTAATAATCTTATTTTCTGCAGTGTATATAAGTCCCAGGATCTGATTTAGTTCCCTTCTTAATGAAAGGTACTTCAATAACTATGCACCAGTCTTGTGGGCACTGACCCTGTGGAGAGAGAGTCTTTAAAAAGAGTGGTCTTACTAAAACTGCACTAAGTCCCTGAAGAACCCGTGCATGTATTCCTTCAGGACCAGGTGCTTTGTCAGTCTTAATTGTGCACAGACTCTCAATGACATATTCTTGTGCTAACTCAATACTTGATAATTCTGTGGTTTTACTTGTTAAGGATCTTCTACCGTTCTTCTAACATTCTTGTTACCTGTTATATACTGATGAAAATAAAGTGTCCAGAACATCAACCTTTTCTTTATGATACATAGTCAACTCACATATTTCATTTTTGAAAGGTCCAGTGCACTCCCTCTTACATATTTTGCTATTTATTTATTTGAAAAACTTTGGATTAGTCTTGCTCTCCCTTGCAATTTGAGTTTTGTTATCTATTTTGCTAATCTAATTGCCTTTTTGAAATCTTTGTTGCACTCCCTGTATTTCAAGAAATAAACTTCTGTTCCTTCAGAATTAAATAGTTTAAATCCCTTTTTCCTTGCTATTTCCTTCTTTACATTTGTATTTAACCACATTGGTTGTATTCTATTTCTTCAGCATTTGTTCTATGGAATATATTTCTGTAACCTAAATTTAAATTCTAACCATTTTTCCCTTTAAATAACTTACCCCCGTCAATGTGTTGCATTGATACTGTTAATATTTTGACGTTAGCCTTTTTAAAATTAAGAATTTTGGCTGAACCTATACAGTTTTGCTTTGTCAAACTGATCTCAGTTGAAAACATGTTGGGGTCGCTGTTTCCCAAATGTTCACATAGTTTAGTTTAATGCTGGATACCATGTCTACATTATTTATCACTAGGTACAGTACATTGTTATTTCTTGTCAGTACATCCGCTATTTGAGACATGTAGCTATCACTAAGCATGCTCACATACCTGCTTCTCTCATTTTTCCATTTTATATCTGATAGTTAATATCTCCCATAATTATAATATTCCCAAGATTCCCAACTCAGCGTTTTGTGATGTGTTGGATGCCACCCTGGGCGTCCAGGGAACCCAAACGACTCAAGCCAGTGAACATTGTTCTGTATTAGTAACTTGCAACAAAATATAGTATTAGTAATGATTTGTGTAATTAGAAATCGATCCACAACATTAGCTGTAAAGAAAAATGGTTATTAAAGAGATAGTAAACTCGAAAAAAAAGTGCTGGCGAATTTATAGGTACAATTAAAACATACTTACTGCCCTCATTCCCATATCTCAAACCGTTATGGTTTGAGAGATATAATAAAATAAAGGTCTCCGTTCCCTCCCCTTTCTGCCTGACGAGCTGTAAAGCTGTCAGAGGCAGAATCCGGTCACCCGACTTTAGGCGGCTCTTCAGGAGTGCTGACATCGGGATAGCTAACTATAATTACTTCATCGGAATGGTCTACAACATGTGCTTGCAAGCCAGGCACACGTTGTAGACCATACCGATGAAATAATTATAGTCATATATCTCGATGACAGCGCTCCTGAAGAGCTGCCTTCTGTTCCCGTAAGCAGGAACTCATGACGTCGGCTATGCAGCGGACACATGAGAAGTGGGAGGGAGCGGAGACCTTTATTTTATTACATCTCTAAAACCATAACGGTTTGAAAGATGGGAAGGAGGGCAGTAAGTATGTTTTAATTGTACCTATAAATTCGCCTGTACTTTTTTCGAGTTTACCATCCCTTTAAATGAGGAGGCAAGGAAAAAGGGAAAAAAAAGAACTGTGTGTACCAATGCGCTCACAAAATGCAGGGAGCATAATCAGTGGTGTTTATCATAACATAATTTGTAGTAAAAAAACTCAGATCCATTGCCAAATGTATTTAACAGGTGGAACCCCCATCAGCCACCTGCACAGCATAACAACACAGTGGAGTGGACTGGCCAGAGCTCCACAAGCCACTGGGAGAAAATAAGTGACAATAATCTTATAGGCCTACAACTCATTTTCAATTGATGTGTTATTTTGAAGCCCACTTAATGAAGTGGTGTCAACAATCACTTGACACTTCAACAAAGTACATATGAGAATTGTGTAGCTTTCCATTAAGCTAGGCCCTTGTACAGTAATGTGCCATTCTACCTATTGTTACGCATAACAATGCACAGAAAGGTTCAGATAAAAAATCAAGTCCTGTAATCATTAGCGGCCCAAATGAGACAGATTGTGGCACATATCCAGTATAAAGGCTAAATGACTATGAAACTACGGTCCATAATGAACTCTGCTGCAAGACTAATCTACCTCACTCACCAAACTCCTCTGTCAATCCCTACACTGGCTCCCATTAGCATACAGAATTAAATTCAAAATTCTGGTGCTTACTTATAGAGCCCTCATTAACACCGCACCACACTACATTTCATCTCTCATCTCCAAATACACTCCCTCTCGCCATCTTCACTCTGCACACGACCTTCTCCCCTCCACAGCTCTTATCACATCCTCCCACACCCGCCTACAGGACTTCTCCCGTGCTACACCTCAGCTCTGGAATTCCCTCCCTCAGCCTTCAGATCTTCAGACGCTCCCTGAAAACTCACCTCTTCAGGGAAGCCTATCAACTGCCTGCATAAACAATATCACTAAGACTCACCCCTTGCCTTGACCACTGCACTCAATAGCACTTCTCACTCCCACCCACTGACTGGCTGGCAGGAGGCACTTACACCCAATAGCACTTACTCCTTCTGTGTTATACCTACCTTCCTCTAGACTGTAAGCTTTCACAAGCAGGGTCCTCTGATCCTTCTGTTCTCCACATTTGATTGTACTATTTAATACATCTGTATGTCTACTCCCTACTGTAAAGCGCTGTGGAATTTGTTGGCGCTATATAAATAAAGATTAATAATAATAATAATAAATGTCATGGGGTGGCCAGTATGTGGCTGAATTTACTCCCTGGTCAATCATCAACTCATGTTACATCTCAAGGAAAACAAACCTCCAATAATAAATAATATCATAGAAGGCAGTGAAGGGATAACTTCTTTTTAAAGGGATAGTAACACTTCGTTTTAACTTTATTTTATTTTGTAGGCATTAAAAAAACATGAAGAATGATATAAGTCTTATCTCTCAAACCTTTATGGTTTATGAGATATTCACAAGCAAAGTTCCCCTCCCCGCCCCTTTTTCCTAGTGTAAGCCATCTCTTCTCAGATGTGAGTCTGGTTGTATGACAGTACAGATAACAGAAGGGGACAATTTTCTTTGTATGAAAACAATGAAAGCCCTTCCCCCCTTGAAAAGTTTTTCAGCTTTTTCCATTATCTTAATTGAAGATTGTGCCTCTCTGCAGTCTACCTGGGCATCTCCCTTCTTATCTGGTTGAACAGGGGGGGGATACTTTGTTTGTGAATATCTCTTAAACCATAAAGGTTTCAGAGATAAGACTTATATCATTCTTCATGTTTTTTTAATGCCTACAAAATAAAATAAAGTTAAAATGAAGTATTACTATCCCTTTAAGTCCCTTAAGTGCTACTGTCTCCACAAATTGTATCCATTTTGCCTCCTTCTGTAGAACACATCTATCTCTTTCACCATCCCTATGTAGAGGAGGCACACAGTCAATTGCCATGTACCACAAGGATGGCAATGGATGGCTTAACCTAGTAAAATGCATTGCCACTGGTTGGCCTGTGATTTTGGACAATTGTTTCTTTGAAAGATTGTTCACAGACTCAAAGGCAGCTTAATGGCTGCTCTGTGATTACTCATCCTTTCATTAAAGTACTGCTTGTCTTGCCAACATATATCAATCCACAGGAGCATGTAATAATATAGACAACGTACTGACTTGTACAATTCAAGTTGTATCTGATGGGAATTTGGAATCCCTTGTGTGGATATTTGAAGTGTGTCCCAGTCATCATGTAATTTCATGTGACACAGGACACACATCTATAGCAACCTTTCTTACGCAGGGTTTTATCCTTAAAGTAGCAGTTTTTAGGGTCTGTCAACACATAAATCTTTGAAAATGTTTGCCTCTCTATATATCTATAGACGACCATAGCAGCCAGTGGCAATGACCCTAGCAGCCTATGAGTGAACTGTTGAGTTCTTAATCCACAACAGTATTGGAGCTTGACCTGCCTGCTCTACAGTATTCACAGATGCAGCTAATCCTCTCACGTCTCTCACTTACTGTAAAATATTGGGTATAATACACACAAGTTTGCACCTTTTTCACATTATGTGAAGTGTGTGTGTGTGGGGGTGTATTATACATGAGAAAAAAAAAAAATATATATATTTTTTTCTTCTTGTCCCCTCATCCCTCCACTCACTGCAGGGTACTCCTAGCTTCCCCTACTTCCATTCATCCACACCAGAGGCATCTGGGATATCTACACAGCAGGCTGCATATTTGCACTTGCTTCCTGCATTTCATTGTGAGGACATGCTGCTTCCTGCATTTCCCTGTGAGGACATGCTGCTGTTGTGCAGATGTCTCAGATGCCTCCAGAGGGGGTGAGGGGAAGGAGAGGAAGCTGGGAGTGCATTGAGGTGGGTGGAGGGAGGGAATTAGACAAAAAAATAAAGTTTTTTAGTGAGTAGAGGTAGAAAACAAGGCTACGTGTTATACGTAGTCATTCTTTTTTACCCTAAAATCTTGGCTATAATTTACACCTACATATTATACACAGGTGTGTATTTTACCTGAGATTTTACAGTACTCCCTTTTACTAGTCAGGCAGTGCAAACATAATGCTAAATTATATGTATGTCTGTAAGTGCATTTGCCAAGGCAGCTATATTAATATAGATATCACTTGAATAATGGGGACAAAACATTGTCCCCTTACATTTTTGTGCAGATTATTGTTTACAATGCAGCAGGTTTATTTTCAGACATAAAAACAATGTACACTAATAAATCGCTTGTTTCCTAAACATGGAATGAATTAATTTGTATTTATCTTTTCTTTAGTTTCTAAGCATTCAATTATTCTAACATTTATATCTGCTTTCAGGGAACTTTATACAATTACACTCAAGTAAACAAGTATACACCAGGATTAATTTGGTAAAAACAAACTAGCAAAACATACATTATCCTATACATCTTAATGATAGCACAGCTGTGTGATTACTAACTTTATTTTAGTACATTCTAAATAGCAATAGTTAGACATAGTATTTCTTTCCTACCCATTCTTCATTCCAGAGCAAACATCTGTGGTGTTTTTATTGTTTCTTGTATTTATAAATCATGCTTCATTTTCCATTGAAAAGACTGCAGTTATTCACCCCCTTCAGCTAGCAATGGTTCAGAAAACAGATCAGTTGTACTAACTTAAGTGTGGGTGGTATTAATGAGAGTTCTATTACCATTAATACACTGCTTTGAGTTTCTTTTCTGTGGTTAGACCAAAGAGGCCTTACTGTAATTGAACCACCAGCTTTTTAAACAATTAACGTTTTTCCTAGTGAAGGTGCTTTTAACTTTAGACAGCGTCTTCCATTAAGATAACCGATGGTTTAATTGCAGAGATTAATGAACATACTTTGCTTTGATTAGGCAGTTGTCAGTATTATAACTCTTTTTACATTATTTCAGCACTAGTTTTTAAGCCCATGTACACGGGCCAACACAAGTGGCACTGCAGTCATGCACAGTACTGACCACCCGAATGCGCCGCAGCTGATACGGAGCGGGGCACTCCAAAATCAGACCATAGTCCTCTCTGAGGACTCTGGTCTGAAATTGGAGCTCCCCATTCCGTATCAGCCGCGGCATGGGCAGTCTGTACTGCGCATGACTGCAGAGCGCGGAGCCGTCTCTACTGAGCATGACGGCTTCTGACAAACATACTTATCGAATTATAATTTAGGATGGCCAGGGCTATTTATAACATCCTGATATTGCACCAAGAAGTGATCTTAATTCTATAGCCCAAACTCATAAACATCAATCAGCTAAACAGCTACATTACATTTAAAATAATGATAATAATAATAATTTATATGTAAATGGATGTTGGGAAGTAACTACAAGGGGTGCAGAGGATGCATTTGTGATGGGGTACAGAATCCAAGGGGGCCCTCAGCTCTGCACTTTCTGTGATCCCTAATGAACAGACCATATCCTGGCTGGAAGTTGCTGACATCATCACACATGGCCACTGCCTGCGGGTAAGATAACAACTGTGTTAGTGATAAGCCCCTTCTCTTTTCTTCTTAAACCCTGTGAGTATCAGAGAGGTGTCTAATGTATTGCAAAGGTCTTAGTTGGCAAGTATTATTCATACTCACTCCAGACCATGGGTGCGATGTTCAAAAAAGTCATCACAGTGAACAAAATATCAGATCGTGGGTTGGCTGTAAAAGGAGGACTATATTTACAGAAGTACATATCTCATTTTTGACAATGTGTCATAAAGAATTAAAAATAAAGGAAAGATGGTGTACTTTTTTTCTCCTTCAAGTTCAGACCATTTTGCACTATGACAGTAATACGTTAGACAATTAACAAACCATGGAGTAAATACTTTTTCCAGGTAATTACCAACAATGTCAGTTCCCTCAGATTTTTGAGCATCTCGCCGTCCTTGTGTATGCGTATTTATGTGTGTGTGTGTGGAGAGGGGAGGAGGTGGCTCAGTGGGTTCTAGTCATGCCCCTGAATTCAGGTGAGGTCAAAAATAGCGAATAGCCAAATTTGGACAGTCCCAACCTTTCCAATGGC
Organism: Rhinophrynus dorsalis; assembly: GCA_037306005.1. Lineage (NCBI taxonomy): Eukaryota > Metazoa > Chordata > Amphibia > Anura > Rhinophrynidae > Rhinophrynus > Rhinophrynus dorsalis. The sequence continues at coordinate 149,020,925 of CM074718.1, forward strand.
CAAAGAGGGACACTTTTGTTTAACCCTTTGAGTGCTGAGTGGGTACATTGTACGAGTTTGGACAGCTGTACCCGCTGTGCCAAGCTCGTACAATGTACCCACTAAAATGCGGTCACTGCATGAGCCGGTATAACCGGCATGCAGTGGCCGCATTTAAAAAAAAAAAAAGCTGGGAAATCGTGGGGGGACATGAGGATCACTCCTCATGTCCCCCCTGTTATTGATCTCCCAGCCGATCGCGCTGGGAGATCAATAAAAGCAGAGGAGAAGCACAGCAAAAGCGCAGCTTCTCCTCTCCTGTCTCTCCTACCCGAACTTCCGGGTAGGAGTGGGCGGGACCGGGGGAAGCCTCCCAACGTCATCGGTGACATGGTCATCGATGACGTTAAGGAAGTTTCCCCAGTCCTGCTCACTCCTACCGGTGGTAGGAGAGAAGGGCAGGAGAGCTTTTGCTCTCCTGCAGTCGCCTCATTGATCTCCCAGCCTATCGGCTGGGAGATCAATGACTGAGGGGACACCAGGAGGGGTCCTGATGTCCCCCACGAGGTCTGAAGAGTCAAAAATAAAAAATTAGAAAAAAATAAAAAAAATAAAAGTAACCCTGTGAGTGCCACAGGGTCCCCAGCACATTGCTTTGCAATGTGCTGGAGATCCCTGTGGCACTCACAGGGTCACTTGCTTTGGGTTTTTTTTTTTTTCTAAAGACCTCATTGGGGGGATCAGGGGGGGTCCTGATGCCCCTCAATGAGGTCTATAATTAAAAAAAAATATATAAACAAAATTTAACCCTGTGTGTGCCACAAGGGGGTCCAATGCCCCCCCTTCCTGTGGCACACACAGGGCTTTTATCATTACTTTGTTATCAGAGATTGTTGGGGGGTCATCAGGGTTGGTCCTAATGGCCCCCCAACAAGCTCTGATTACAAAGTAATGATAAAAAAAAAATTAACCCTCTGAGTGCCACAAGGGTCCAATGCATTGCTTTGCAATGCGCTGGAGACCCCGGTGGCACTCACAGGGACACTTTTTTTGATAACTTTTTTTTTTTTTGGTAAGACCTCATTGGGGGGATCAGGGGGGTTTGTATACCCCTCAATGAGGTCTATAATAAAAAAAAGTAAATAAAAAAAAATTAACCCTGTGTGTGCCACGGGGGGGGGGGGGGGCAATGCAGCCCCCCTTCTGCCGCACACACAGGGCTTTTATCATTACTTTGTTATCAGAGATTGTTGGGGGGGTCATCAGAATTGGTCCTGATGGCCCCCAAACAAGCTCTGATTACCAAGTAATGATAGAAAAAAAATTAACCCTCTGAGTGCCACAAGGATCCAATGCATTGCTTTGCAATGCGCTGGAGACCCCTGTGGCACTCACAGGGTCACTCCGTTTGTGGACATATATTTTTTTTTTACTAAGACCTCATTGGGGAGGAATCAGGGGGTCCTGATGCCCCTCAATGAGGTATATAATAAAAAAAAAAAAAAAAAAAAATTAACCCTGTGTGTGCCACTGGGAGGGGGGTTCAATGCAGACCCCCTTCCTGTGGTACACACAGGACTTTTTATCATTACTTTGTGATCAGAGCTTGTTTGGTGGCCATCTGAATACAAAGTAACGATAAAAAAATTAACCCTTTGTGTGCTGGACACCCCTGTCGCACATAAAGGATTTTTTCCCCCTTTATTTTTTATTTAGACCTCATTGTATGGGTTCTGATGCCCCCAACGAGGTCTACACAAAAATATTGGGGGGAAAAGCCCCAAAAAATGCACGTGCAACAGGAAGGGGGTCAAACGCAGTGCTTTGTATGAGGGGACATACAGTGCACAATGGTAGTCAGAGATCTCCCATACACTCTATCAGACACTGCCCCACCATCACCACCATCTTTGCTCCTCTGCTCATACCCACACACACACACTGCCTAATCCCTCACCCTCTCACACATTTTGTTAGACTTGTAGTCACAGGTCCGCATGTACACCGGCTGACGTCCTAGCTTCTTTCATCTGTTAGCCATAAAATCACACATACACTGTTTGCTTTCCCATTTCTGTTTCACTGGTAGCTACGCTCTTGTAGCGTAAATTGGTATGTCAACCCAGAGCAGTGGGGTACCATTTTTTTTTGGCTGGCAAGAAGTCCTCCTAGGAAATCCCACGCCATTGAACCATTTTAGTATCTTTGAAGTGACTGGTGTGTAAGACAAATGTTTGTTTTTCTTTCCTGTAGCACCACATTCTGGAAATAGTTGTGCCAATTAACTTAGGGGTACAAAGGCAAGTGACCCCTCATTAGATGCAGCAGGTTGTCTTCTTTCCAAAATGGTATGGTTTATCTACCTTTTCTTCAATTCTGAAGGTGTTATAGCCATTTTTGTACAGGCAAGTCAGGTTTGAGAAAATGTTTGAAACATCAGAGTTTGTAGTTGGTGTAGTTTTCTACTTCTAGCACCCCCTAAGGTAGTTCAACTCATACCAATGGGGTGTCGTTTGACTCCTAAGAGCACTAGCAAACAAATGCAGTTGAAAATTCCATGGTTTTCACAGAGCGCCATACATTTGAAGGGGCAGAAATGTAAGAAAATGCCTTTTTTTTTTCATTAGCGCCACCTCCTGGAAGCATTTGTGCATACCAGCCTTTGGGTAAAAAGGCAAGTGACCCCTCATTAGATGCGGTAGGTTGTTTTCTTTCCAAAATGGCATTGTTTCTCTAACTTTCCTGCATATCTATTATGGTTATAACCATTTCAGTGCAAGCAGATAATTTAAAAAACAAAAGTGTCAGGTTTACGTACGTGTTCCTAGCACCCACATGTTGTATGTTAACCCACACAAATGGGCTACCATTTTTCTCATGCTGGTATCAGGTTCTGAATACAGCAGGAAATGTTATGGTTTTCAAAGATTTTAGTATCTTTGAAGTGGTGGAAATGTAAAAAAAACATGTATTTATTCCCATAGCGCCACCTTTTGGAAATATTTGTGCACTTCAGCCCAGGGGTAGAAAGGCAAGTGACCCCTCACTTGATGCGGGAGAATGTCTACTTTCCAAAAAGGTATACCTTTTATACCTTTCCTTCATGTCTCTAACAGTTATGGACATTTTAGTACAAGCAGCCATTTTCGAAGAAGCAAACAGGTAGGTGTAGTTATGTGCTTCTGGCACCCCTAAGGTAGGTCGACTCATTCCAATTGGGTGTCATTTTTCTCCTAAGGGCACTAGCTAATGAATACAGTTGGAAATTCCATGGTTTTCACAGATTTCCATACAGATGAAGGAGCAGAAATGTAAGAAAATGCCATTTTTTCCTAAAGTGCCACCTTCTGGAAGCATTTGGGCTCAACAGGCTTGGGGTAATAAGGAAATTCACCCCTCATTAGATGCGGCAGGTTGTCTTCTTTCCAAAATGGTATAGTTTGTGTAGCCTTTCTTCACTTCTCTAGTTGTTATAACCATTTTTGTACAGACAAGTAATGTTTGAGAAAATGTTAGAAAAATTAGAGGTTGCAATAGGTGTAGTTTTGTACTTGTAGCGCCCCCTGAGGTAGGTGAACTCATACCAATGGGGTGTCATTTTTCTCCTAAGAGCACTAGCTAATGAATACAGTTGGAAATGCCATGGTTTTCACAAATTTCAGTACATTTGAAGGGGCAGAAATGTAAGAAAATGCCTTTTTTTTTCATTCGCGCCACCTTCTGGAGGCATTTGTGCACTCCAGGCTTGGGGTAACAAGGCAAGTCACCCATCATTAGATGCGGCAGGGTGTCTTCTTTTCAAAATGGTATGGTTTGTGTACCCTTTCTTCACTTCTGTAGTTGTTATAACCATTTGTGTACAGACAAGTAATGTTTGAGAAAATGTTAGAAAAATTAGAGTTTGTAGTAGGTGTCGTTTTGCACTTCTAGCGCCCCCTGAGGTAGTTAAACTCATACCAATGGGGTGTCATTTTTCTCCAAAGAGCACTAGCTAATGAATACAGTTAGAAATGCCATGGTTTTCACAAATTTCAGTACATTTGAAGGGGCAGAAATGTAAGAAAATGCCTTTTTTTTCATTCGCGCCACCTTCTGGAGGCATTTGTGCACTCCAGGCTTGGGGTAACAAGGCAAGTCACCCATCATTAGATGCGGCAGGGTGTCTTCTTTTCAAAATGGTATGGTTTGTGTACCCTTTCTTCACTTCTGTAGTTGTTATAACCATTTGTGTACAGACAAGTAATGTTTGAGAAAATGTTAGAAAAATTAGAGTTTGTAGTAGGTGTCGTTTTGCACTTCTAGCGCCCCCTGAGGTAGTTAAACTCATACCAATGGGGTGTCATTTTTCTCCTAAGAGCACTAGCTAATGAATACAGTTGGAAATGCCATGGTTTTCACAAATTTCAGTACATTTGAAGGGGCAGAAATGTAAGAAAATGCCTTTTTTTCCCATTAGCGCCACCTTCTGGAGGCATTTGTGCACTCCAGGCTTTGGGTAACAAGGCAAGTCACCCATCATTAGATGCGGCAGGGTGTCTTCTTTTCAAAATGGTATGGTTTGTGTACCCTTTCTTCACTTCTGTAGTTGTTATAACCATTTGTGTACAGACAAGTATTGTTTGAGAAAATGTAGAAAAATTAGAGGTTGCAATAGGTGTAGTTTTGTACTTGTAGCACCCCCTGAGGTAGGTGAACTCATACCAATGGGGTGTCATTTTTCTCCTAAGAGCTCTAGCTAATGAATACAGTTGGAAATGCCATGATTTTCACACATTTTAGTACATTTGAAGGGGCAGAAATGTAAGAAAATGCCTTTTTTTTCATTAACGCCATCTTCTGGAGGCATTTGTGCACACCAGGCTTGGGGTAACAAGGAAAGTCACCCCTCATTAGATGCAGTAGGTTGTCTACTTTCCAGAAATATATAGTTTTATATAGTTATTCCACTGTTTTAGGGTAGATTTACCACAAAAACCCTAGAATGCGCATTTTAGTTTATAAAGTTGAAAATGTCATTTTGCGCTGCTGGTGATTAGGGCTCTACGCTAGCCATGGACGTAGGTAAAACTATACAAATTTGGTATTTTTTTACTCGGGGGACTCGGGGCTTTTTCAAATAATTGAAACTTTTTCAATCAAGGTAAATGTTTTTGATACATAGTATGTGATTTTAGCAAAATGAGTAAACTTTCACTTTTTTTTGTCATTATGACATCATAGCTTTTTGCATGATGTAAAATTCTCTTCATGTAAGGTACCACAAGAAAGTTCAATTCGTTCTGAAAAAAACAATATATAGTTTTCCATATTTAACTAAAAATCCCCAGAGGAAATCAAGCCTAAACGGAAGGATAGCAAAAATGTTGAAAAAGTGTCTGGCCTGCAGGGTTCAGAAAATGGCTCGAGCCTCTGGCACTGAAGGGGTTAAGGGGGTGTAGCTGGGGGCATGGCTGGTGTTTTGGGAATTACTGAGAACTTGTACTTTATTTTATGAACCATTTACACCTCTTTGTGTAAACAAATAGATGATTTAGAATAAGACCAAATGTATTATATTAAAAAAGATTAATTTATAAATACATATATGGAAGTATAAACAAACAGTAATGTGATTTTTTTTTGTTATGCAGCAATGTGATACGCTTATATACACATCACACAGTTTGAGCTACTTAAAAGAGGGACATTAGGGTGGTAAAGAGGGACAGAGGGATTTGGGTCTTGCATTAGAGATCTCTCTAGCATTCAAGGGGTTAAAATCATAATTAAGCGCCTTTTCACACAGACACACACATACACATGTACACACACACACACACATTCACACATGTACACATACACACAAACTCACACACACTCACATATACACACACACACATACACACACAAACATACACACATACACACAAATACATCTACACTCATACACAAACACACACACATATTCACAGACACATACACACACACACACATGCACAAACATACACACACAAACACCATACACAAACATACACACGCACACACGTACACACACATACACACACATACACACACATACACACACAAACACACATATACACACAAACACACACAAGCACACACACAAACATACACTCATGTACTCACACACACACATATACACACACACACAAACATACACACACACGCACACAAACATACACACACACATACACACACAAACACATACACACACGCACACACAAACATACACACTTGATTCAGAATTGCACCTTTTTGACTTCATTAATAAATTTAGCAATTTCCCATTGATTGAAATAGGTGTATTAACCCTTTGAATGCTAGAGAGATCTCCAACTGATTGCACTGCAGTGTGTTGGAGACTTCTCTATCTTCATTGGATTTAAGGTCCCATTTAAAATCATTTGGAGTTTTTATTTCCTCTCTATATTAAAGCTAGTGTATAGTGAATTGTGCCTCTTTAGATTGATGAATAGGGCCCCAGGTGCACATTTATTGCTCCAAATTGGCTCCACTTCTTAATTGCTACAAAGAGCTCAATTTATCTACTTTAAATGTACCCATGTTTTTCCACCCAGAAGACATTACTTCTTAAGTCCCGATGATTACCTGAATTTTTTTTCTGAACAGCCACTGCTTGTGTCAGACCATTTACACGAGAGATGCATGTGTTTACCATGTCTACTCTCCTGTCGTATGTTTCACTTTACATCCTCATTGCGTCTCTCATACATATCCGGATGCTCCCAAACCCAGGCTGCAGTAGACCTAATTGCAAACCCTATAATATCTAGCATATCATGACTACTGACATAGCTGAAGATCTTTCTAATTCTGTTTCTGGAAGAAAAAAAAAACACTATTGTTGCAATGTTGCCAAAGTTAAAGTTTGAATGGCATTTCAGTGGTACTAAATTACATTTTTTAAATAATTATATCTATACCTGGGAATGTCATCCTCTTGAGCCCCCGGAGAGGGCTCATTTGCTGCGACCAGGGGTTTGTAAATTATGAGATTTGTTTCATAAAGGGGATGGGGCTTAATCAGGTGTGGGGGGGTTTATAGTCATTTTGTCATAAAGTGGATGGGAAGTGGGCAGAACAGGGTGAGAAGTAGGAAAAGTGGGAGAGAAGTAGAAGGAACAGGGTGAGAAGGAGGAGAAGTGAGAGGGAAGTGGGAGGAACAGGGTGCGAAGGAGGAGAAGTGAACAGGAAGTGGGAGAAACAGTGTGAGAAGGAGGAGAATTGAACAGGTAGTAGAAGGAACAGAGTGAGAAAGAGGAGAAGTAAACAGGAAGTGGGAGGAACAGGGTGAGAAGGAGGAGAATTGAACAGGAAGTAGAAGGAACAGAGTGGGAAAGAGGAGAAGTGAACAGGAAGTGGGAGGAACAGGGTGAGAAGGAGGAGAAGTGGGCAGAATTTCACAGGAAACTCACCAAAGCCAGAGGGTCAGCTCTGTCCCCGGAGACCCGGTAATTAACTATAAAATCCGGAGTCTCCTGGGCAGATCTGGAGAGTTCACAGGTATATGTATCAAATGGATTTATAAATGTATGGAAATGATGGATTCCAGGTCACATTACCTGAACAAGTAAGGACAAGAAAAAAATTAAGTAAATAAGTATGCAGTCATGGGTTACTTTTATCAGACCTACAGAAGAAAAATGTATTGCATTCTCCTTTGGCACTCAAATGGTTACAGATGAACAATTCTGGAGCAAACCAACTGCACGGTAGGGGAGTCATGAAAATTCCCAATCAAATAAATGGGACTTTTAATCCCTTGAATGCTAGAGAGGTCCCCAGCACATTGCAACACAATATAGTAAAGATCTTTCTGCCATTCAAGGGGTTAAATGCCCTATTTAAATCAATGGGAATTTGGGGATTCTTATGCATCCCCTATGGTGCAGTTATTTTGTTCCAGAAATGCACATCTTTTGCTTATTAACCCTTTGAGTGCCAGAGGGGTACACAACACATTGCTTTCAATGCGTTGCGTACCCCTCTGGCACTCAAAGGGTTGAAAACAACTTGAAAACAATGTGTTGCGTACCTCTCTGTCACTCAAAGTGTAAAATACAACTTGATTTTCCTCTTAACTCGTTGGATGCCAGATATGCCTCCAAGTTCATTGCTTTGCACTGACTAACTCCATATAAATCATCTTGTAGGCTCTGATGGCTGTTTATACTGTACATCCCAAGTAGACCAATGCTATTGAGTTACCTCATACTCTCCTTTAGATCTCTTTTAATCTTGGGAACTGGGGGGGGGGACTATAGACTTTAAGTACTTGGGACTTAATCTTATTTTGACAGTTTTATACACTTGGCACTAACTGTTTCAGCACCACAGATGCTTAAGATCACCTCAGTAGTAATGGGTTTAAGGGATAAGGATTATAATACACGAGAACCAAGATGGATAGGTGAAAGAGCTTATAGTTTGTCATATGGGAGAATACTTAACATATATGAGGTGCCAAAATAAAGCTACACTAGGGGAAATGTACAAATATGGTTCAGATCAAACACAGACCCTGGAATTGATTTTCTGCCACTATGCCTGCCTAAATGCCAAGTCACTAAGTTACTTAGTTGCTTGTGCCAAGCAGAGGGCAATGAAGCATTTCAGAGAGTTCCTTTCTTCTATACCATGCAGTTATGTAACTAGTTGCTGGAGGGCCCTGGTGCAAATATTTTGTGCCTCTTAACATAAAAATATATTCACCAATGTTAAACCTTCTGAGTGCCAGAGGGGAATGCAAAGTATTGCTCTGCAATGCATTGTGTACCCATCTGACACTCAAAGGGTTAACTAGAACCTATTGGCCTACTTGGGAACTTAGTCTTCTTGAGCCCCCAGTGAGGGCTTATGTGCTGTGACCAGGGGTGTGCAAATAAAATGATTTGTGACATAAAGGGGTGGAGCTTAAAGGGTTAGTAATTAGTGATGAGCGAGCGTGCTCGGCCGATGCTCGGATCGGCTCGAGCATCGCTCTGCTCGGCACATGGCGGTACTCGTCGAGTACCGCCATGTGCTCTCCCGCCATGTTCGGGTGGCGGGGATCTGTGCCGGAAGAGGCACAGATCCGAAGAAGCTCCGCTGGACCACCAGGGACTGGAGGTACGGGGGCATTGCGGAGATGAAGGGGGCATTGCGGAGATGAAGGGGGACATTGTGGAAGAGGGGCATAGACTCTATGCCCCTCTTCCACAATGTCCCCCTTCATCTCCGCTATGCCCGTCTTCCACAATGTGCCCCTTCATCTCCGCTATGCCCCTCTTCCACAATGTGCCCCTTCATCTCCGCTATGCCCCTCTTCCACAATGTCCCCCTTCATCTCCTCTATGGCATAGAGGAGATGAAGGGGGACATTGTGGAAGAGGGGCATAGCGGAGATGAAGGGGCACATTGTGGAAGAGGGGCATAGCGGAGATGAAGGGGCACATTGTGGAAGACGGGCATAGCGGAGCTGAAGAGGGACATTGCGGAGCTGAAGGGGGCATTCGGAGATGAAGGGGGCATAGCGGAGATGAAGGGGGCATTGACCAGGCACCCTCCCCTCATCAGAGCAGGGGGTGCCTGGTGTCGCCCCATTCATTTGAATGGGGCTCGGGTGCTCGGCCGAGCACTCGAGCCTCAGGGGGTGCTCGGTCAGAGCACCCGAGCACCCGAGCATCGTGGTGCTTGCTCAACACTATTAGTAATGCTTCATTAGAACAGCAGCTAACATTGTTCTTCATAGCTAAAGGGGAACTCTTATCTGTAGTTATCTTGCCTTCCTATTAAAGTTCCATTGTGTGAAAGATGTAATCCTTTTTAATTTTCAGTATAAATCTATAGTGGCTGAGATATTTGCTTATAAATTTATGCTTGTGACGTCAGTTTGGTTCAGGCTTCGGGTACAGCTCTGTACTGCAGCCTGTCAATCTTGCTCTATTCCCCTCCCCAAGTATTCCTTCCTTCCCTCCTCCTCCGATATTACAACTATGGACTGATATTGTACAGTGCGCATTTAAAACTTTATTTTTTTAGATTACAAAGTAAAGATTGATTTAAAGGAGCAGTAAATTTTTTATGAAAACCTATATGTTATAGAGCTTTTCCTGCTAAGTAACACAAGGGCATTCCCATTACTGTTAGATGTTTTTTTTTTCTTTTCAAAAGTTGTGAAAGTTCAAATAATCAGGAAGTGAATGTACTGTGTGTTTACTTCCTGGCAGTTCTCACTTCAGTCTTTCTATCACAGTCTATGGAGAAATGTTTGTTACTGACTTTCCTCTCCATTATAAAATAACAGAATAACTAACTAGAATTTGACCACTAGAGGGCACTGCTAATGTAAAAAAACCATGAGTTTAAACTGTAATAACTCTTAGCAGTGGGAGTTCCCCTATTTTGCTCAGCAGGAAAATCCCTACTATATATATCTTTCATTACAAAAGTGTACTGCTCCCTTAAAAGCCTATATTTTGTTCCCTGTGGTGTATTAGGTTTTGCCCTGGAATTGCTTTATGTTTACTTATTGCATACTAGTTGAAGAGCTTGTGTACATGGGCAACAGTGCTGGCCGGTCGCGGTGCAGTCATGCGCAGTAGAGACTGCCCGTGACGTAGCTGATACAGAGCGGGGCACTCCGAATTCAGACTGCGGTCCTCTCTGTGCACGCTTTGGTCTCTACTGCGCATGACTGCGTCGTTACAAACTTTTAGCTAATTATTATATAGGATACCCATAAGTATACTGTTTTATTTCTGCTACCTAATGGTGACAGACATTTAATCTAGTGTTCTTTCCAGAGGAGTTACTATTTTCACAAAATGCTTGAGCTTAGACCAACCTAATGACCAATTAGTGCACCATGCAACTCATTTGCACTGTTTCTAGTAGTGAGATAATTACAATTACATTCCCCACAAGCTGACAAGAATACCGAGGACTGAGACCTGGGACTTTAGCCTATCCCACAGCCACAATCAGGCAACCCACTTGGTGCCTATGTAGAAAGTAAATGCTTTGGAGATCTCTCTAGGATTCATGGGGTTAAAATCCCATTTAAATTAGTAGGAATCTTTATCCTCCCTCCGCCCCATGGTGCATTTTGGTTTCCTCCAGAATCTTTAGCTTTCTGCTAGGGCCCGATATTGTGATAGAAAGTGTCTGATTTTTGTTCACATGCTTTTGAAAAAGCTAGAATATGTGGAATTATTTTTGTTGCATGTGATGCTAATTGCTTGGAAGATGGTTCAAGACCATGTGTACAGGTGGGGTTAAGTGATATTTGTGTGTTGTATGCAGCACCATATTGTATACTTTTGATACTCAGCAGAACATCCTTTTTGCACACCTGCCAGTTACTTTATATTTTTTTCCCCTATGTAACTGGGCTGAGATGGAGAAAGGTGAATTAAATGTGAAATAAGTCCCTTTAGTGAGAGGGTGCCTCCAGTTCCTGGAGCCTCTTTTTTCCAAGTTGAGAGATCTTAATGTATGGACTCCAGAGAATACCTTATCAGTTGAAGAGTTTTTGTACTGGGAAAACGTATCTTACTGTCATGTTGCCTTGGCACACATCTTCCTTGTCTATAGGTGTCCTCTGAATATGTGAGGATGTTTGTAACATTGCATTTTTGTACACGGACTGAATAAGAAAGTAAGTTTGCTCAACAAAATGTAAAAAAATGTTTTATGAACAAATGTCTGCATAGCTGATGGCTGCCACAAATATTAAACTACACATAAATTAAAACCTTTAAGGAATATTGCATCACAATGTGTTGCACAGCCCTGTGAACCTTAAAGGGTTAACTCAAGCATCCCTGAACTGGAATTTGCTCACACTCTTTCAGTAGTATTTAATTTGTGAGAGGACGAAGAACAGGCAGATATCATCTGGGAGCATTAGAGTCACATTGATCAACCCGTTGTCTGCTTCATGCACACTGTACACCTACAAGCTTTAGTACAGTTAGTTTCTGCTCTAGGTTGGCTGTACCTCCCCTCTGCAGCCTGCAGCAAGCCTTGCTTTAGTGAATTGGGTGCAAGGGAAGCAGGCATAACATACTCTTGCTCACTTGCCCCTGGATTGGAATAGAAAGAGCTGTCCCTGACCCTACAGTGATTCCCTTCCCTAATCATCATCCCCAACACTTTAAAGTTTCCTGGGTTAACTCCTCCATTGCTGGAGTTGATTGCAAAGTGTCACACAGCAATGCATTCCAATCCAAGGGGTTTAGTCAAGATTAAAACCCAACATCCCCCTGGCAGCCTGCTTAAACCTAACCTGACCACAGATTAAACCCCTCTGTCGCTGAATTGGCTTGCATTGGCAGAACCAGCAGAAGCGGGGTTAATGGTTAAAAAAGATAACATTGACCCCCCATCTCTCATCCTGATCAGATGTCTTTGAAAAAATTAGAACATTATTGTAATGGAAACCCAAGACGCCAGGTTGTCTTGGGCCAGAGTGCCGGGGTTCTTCCTCCTGAAGCCGGTTAAAGATGATCAGCCAAGCCAGGAAATCTGGAATGCAGCATTTGTGAAAGGGTTCAAAGGGGACCCTTTAAACCATTCAGAATAACGATACAGGACTCCTTGTAGTTTCCAAATAAGTAACACACTTTATTCAGTAAAACAAGCTCTCTTATACAAAACAGATATACAATACACAATAGACTGGATGCAAAGTGGCACAATGGGGAACAATGGTGGCGGGGAACAAAACACAAAGTATACAATGGGAACATAAGCATGGGAACAAAGGGAATGTAAACAGGGCATTTTCCAAAATTCAATCTTGCCGCTCCGGATCCTAGCCAATAGGAATCAGAGCAACCAGACACAGTGACCAATCCAGACCCGGGCCATTGTCCTCTATGGGAGGATTGAATTACCCTGGTCCGTCGCTAATCCAGTCATGTAGTGCCGGCTTCTCAGCCAATGAGAGCCTGAGTGATGAATGTCCTCGGCATGGGCGACCAATGCATGGGCCACCTACCTTCCCCATATAGAAAGTCTCAGTTTCAGGGTAGTGTCCATGTCATCAGGCCCAGCAGCCAATCCGTGGTAGGCCTACTTTTTAAAGAAAGAGTTTCTGGGTACCATGACCTTGTCGGCCGACATGGTTCCTGAATCCTAGTCCTTTTTACCCAACAGTTCCATAGACCAGATAATTATCTCCTCATCTCTCCATTTTGATTGGATGTGTTCAAAATAATAACATTTTCACTCATCTCTCCATCTTGATTGGATTAGGATGGCGAACATGTTTAAAATTATATGGGGTCCTGAGACCCCATATTATGTTCTTTTGTTAAAGAGAGGGCATAAGGAGGACATTCATCCCATATTTTTAAGCACAGTGAAACAAAATAAACTGATATGGGGTCCATTTACCCCATATTAATTTGTTTATGGAACATATGCAACTAGATAAAATAAAGTAGCCCAAGCATTGCCGAATATAACCCCCTTCTGTGAGTCCCATTAACAAAACAATTAGCTCACAAACATTACCCCCCAATCACATGAAGTCCCATAAACAAACATATTGAGCCAAGTTCCTCCAAACAAATCTATTCGCCCCCAAACATTGCCTCCAATCCGACCAAATCCTATCAACAAAACAATTAGCCCACAAGCATTGCCCCCTCCATAAAACTGCTTCTGCCAAGTCTCATCAACAAACCTCCCAATAACCACCTTGGATTGCTGCTTTCCCCCCTTGTGCCATTATGAAATGTCATTAATGTAATTCTGTGTGGTTCTATAGCTGAAAGTGCAGTGGGACAAAGTTGGAGATCAGTATGTGTGGTTCTATGGCTATTGTAGGACAAGGCTTGGGTTAGTATGTGTGGTTCTGTAGCTGAACGAGAAGTGTGACAAGGCTGGAGTTCAGTATGTGTGTTTCTATGGCTACCAGTGCAGAGGGACAAGGTTGGAATATGTGTGGTTCTATGTCTGCCAGTGCAGATGGATAAGGCTAGACGGTCATTAGGTTTGGTTATATGGCTACCGGTGCAGAGGGACAAGGTTGGAATATGTGTGGTTCTATGTCTGCCAGTGCAGATGGATAAGGCTAGACGGTCATTAGGTTTGGTTATATGGCTACCAGTGCAGAGGGACAAGATGGACGGTCAGTTTGTGTGATTCTTTGGCTGCTGTAGGACAAGTATGGAGGTTAGTATGTGTGCTTCCATAGCTGCCAATGCAACAGGACAGGGCTAGGAATTACTGAACAATAACAAAACATATAACTGCAGTTTCACAGGAATTTCCACAGAAGGCAAAAAAGTGCAGTTTTCTAACTTTCCTCTTTTTGGGCAAGCATTTTTTCCCATCCCTAATCTCTAACACTCTGTTAAAGGGGAAATCACATTTTCTGTATTCATTATTTCCTCTTCTGTTTTTGTCCTCATTTTCCCCTATTTTGCACATTGAAGATTTTACTAAATAACCACATAGACTGTAACAACAGAATCACACATAGCTGAATACTGCAAAAATTGGCAAAGGCTAAATGCTATACTGTGCTGTTCTTTGAAATAGCTTAAAGTTTTAAGTTTATAGTCCATTTTATTAAGACTTCTAAAGTAATAACATATGGAAATTAATTGGCCCCATTGGTGTGATCATGAGTCATTTCCTTGTCAGAATGGCAGCACACCCCAAGAGGAGAGGGGTGGGGGGGATTTGCTGGGATCTGTGTGGGCAATGTGGGGAGTGTGGAAGGAGCGCTATATCTTTATGGCAGCATAGTGGAGTGAAATGGAATCTGGGGACATCTGGTGGGCTGCACAGAGACCAGAATTTCCTGCAAGGGGATCACAGCTGGCGTGGAAGCATTATGGGCTGTTTTCAAGAAAGAGAAATAATTCTGGGCAAACTGTCTGTCCCACAGGGGACAAATACAATTCCCAAACATTTAAATGATGATTGTAATGGGACTTCTTTAACAATTAAGGGGATAAAAGTTATTTAAACCATTGGTTTCATTTACCCTTTAAAAAAAAAAATCATTATTTAATTAGTAAGATTTTTGTCATTAAACCCTTGAAGACCAGAGGACTGTGCAATGCATTGCTTCGGTGCTAAGTTTATTTACAACTCTCCCTCTTACCATACCATAAATCCATAGAAAAGATACTTATAAGCAGATGTGTTGTTAAGAAGAACTTATTATCCAGTGAGAAAATGCTCTCCAGTTCTCTTTGTTATTCTATGGAGCCTAGCTACTAAAATGTCCCCTGGTAACCTTTAGACTTTATAACTTGGTCCCATGGAACAACACAGGAATTGGCTAAATCTATGCTGTTTCCTCTGCATGAAGAAATTATGTGATAATGCTGAATGTCTTAACCCTAGGATGTTAAAACTGTCTCTAACTAATTACTTCACAATGCATTTCAGATGTCCAGCAAAATATACGACAAATACAAATGCCCTAAACTCCCTGTGTTTTAAAGTGGAACTAAAACCTTGTAGAGCTTTGACTATTTTGTATATAAACAATAGGTGAGATATTCAGCTGTGTTTATTAGTTGATTTATGTAAATTAGTCAAGACTGGCAGCGATTGGTAGGTGGGAGGGAGTGCAATGTGGAATGTTAGTATCTTGCATAAACTGTCTAATTGCTTATTTTTAAAATGCTATACCAGGGAGAATATTTTGAGATTTCTCTCATTTTCAGGTATGTCCTGGATAACCTTTACAGCAAGAATTTACCATAAAATCTCAGGTATAATACACACCTGTGTATAATACGTGTGCTGAGCTGAGCCTGTAATGTATATGCATAAGGGTCAGAGAACAGGAAGTGAGATCATGCCCTAGGAAGTGCTAGCAGGCAGAGGCTAAGAGCAGTGTACAGAGTAAAGCAGCTAAGCAGCCATGGCTTAGAACTGTAATAAATATTTTTGATTTAAAGAGAACCTTGTGGATCATTCAGTACAACCAACAGGTGAACAACACAATACTCAGGTGTATATTATACCCAAGATTCTGGGGGAAAACAAGCGTGCCTGTGTATAATATGCATCCTTGTTTTCCCACTTACAAAAAAAAAAAAGTTTTGGCAGATACGATCCCTCCCTCCCCTGGCACAATTAGCTTTTAAAATAAGACTTACTATGTTTCATTTAAGCCCCCACTGATGTTCCCTGCGGGTGGCATGCTTCCATTCGCAGCCCGCTTCCTTCATTGAGCTGTCAGGACCTTCCGTCTATGGTATTTCCCTGTGAGGACCTTGAGATCTGCACAGGGCATTACTATTGGCTGGAGGTGGAAGGTCCTGACAGCTCAATGAAGGAAGCGGGTGGCGAATGGAAGAATGCCACCCGCAGGGAACATTTACCGGTACATCTCTTGTATTTTGCCTTCTTGGATGGAGACTTCAGTGGGGGATTACATGAAACATATTAAGTCTTATTTTAAAACCTAATTGCGCCGGGGGAGGGAGGGATCGTATCTGCCAAAACTTTTTTTTTTAAATACTCTTGTGTATAATACAACCACCCCCCCCCCACTTCACATAAGGTGAAGTGGAGTAAAATTGTGCGTATTATACGCAAGAGTTTACGGTATATGATTATATATTGTTTTTAAATACAACAAAACAGGTTTTTTTAGGGATTTTAGACTGGGAGAGGACATTCATTTTTTTTCTGGTAGGTTATTCCAGGCTTTTGGGGCTCTGAAGGGAAGACAGATTGACCAGCTTCTTTCTTTTAGTGTGCTATACTCAGTGAGTTGTTAGCAGTGGAGCAGAGGTTATTGTTAGTATGGAGAGCTGGAGTGAGCATACTACTCAAGACTACTCAGGTGGTCTGGTAGCTTTCTAGGGAACTGGTTACAAACTAGACAGGAAAGGTGAAGGGTACATTGTATAAACAATGAGGCAGCACTCCAATACTTGAACGTGCTTAATCAACAGGCACTGAATCAGTTAAAATGAAGATATTATTAAAGTACTGATAAAAAGAAAAACATATATAGGCTTGGTAGGGCATGGAGTACAGGTATAGGTATGAAGAGACTCACATATTAATACCTCTTTGGCAACAGGGTACATGCCCAAATCCTGGAAGGTGGCTAGAGTTGTGCCTATCCACAAAAGTGGGGATAAAAGTGTAGTATCAAACTACAGACCAATATCCCTACTCCCCACTTTATCCAAAATCCTAGAGAAATGTGTACATGTGGAACTAAATAAATATTACCAACAGACTAGTTTTTTCACCCCTCTTCAATCAGGCTTTCGACCAAATCACTCAACAGTCACGGCCCTCCTAAAAGTAACCAACGATATCCAGACGGGCATGGAAAATGGTGACCTCACAGGAGCCATTTTCCTAGATTTTGCCAAGGCCTTTGACACAGTAGACCATAATATTCTTATAAATAAACTCCAAAGATCAGGACTGGGTAATAATTCTCTAAACTGGTTCCGATCCTATTTATCAGACAGAATGCAGTATGTGTCAGTTGCTGGCAATGACTCCCTTCCTCTCAAAGTAACAAGTGGAGTTCCTCAAGGCTCCATTCTTGGCCTGCTTCTGTTTTCTCTTTTTATAAATGATCTTCCCAAGGTTTGCAAATCATCTTCAGTACACATGTATGCAGACGACACCATTCTCTATACTAAAAACTCAAACATATCACACCTTGAGGCCATATTACAACATGATTTCTGCGAGGTTGAAAGATGGATAGCAAGGAACAAACTGTTCTTAAACACAGACAAAACTGTCACAATGATATTTGGCACAAAACACAAACTGCGTAATCTCGGCAATACCCACATATCCATTGTAACGGAGTCTAATCGTAATTTGGCCCCAGTGGACTCCTACAAATACCTTGGTATGTGGCTTGACCCCAGCCTCACTTTTGGACATCATATTGACAAGTTAACTTCCAAGCTTTATCCCAAAATCGGTGCTCTTTTTAGACACAAATCATGTTTAAGTCCCCTGGTTAGAAAACGTATTGTGCAACAGATGTTGCTGCCTGTCATAGACTATGGTGATGTAGTTTATGCTCCAGCGCCAGAAATCCATCTTAGTAAACTTGACACCCTGTATAATTCAATATGCCGCTTTAGCCTTCAATGTAATTACACTACTCATCGCTGTGATATGTTAAAAGAACTAAATTGGTTAAAACTCAAATCTAGACGTGCCCTTCACCTTTCTTGCTTAGTACACAACCACTTCTCTGGAAAACTACCAGACTACCTGAGCAGTATGCTCACTCCTGCTCTACATACTAAGTATAACCTCCGCTCCACCGCAAACAACTCGCTACGTATACCACAATACAAGAAAGAAGCAGGAAGAGCCGCCTTCTCCTACAGAGCGCCAATGGCCTGGAACTATCTGCCTGAAATAACCAGATCTGCTCCCAGTATAAAATCCTTAAAAGTAAATGCTTCTCTATATCTAAAAACAGAGTGTAACTGTTTATAATTCTAAAATTTCCATATGAATATTTGTATGTATATTTAATAACATGTAATATATAGTGTTTCTCAATTTGTATAAATAAGCAACCCTCTACTGAAAACTGTCCAGGACATACTTGAAAACGAGAGAAATCTCAATGTATTCTTCCTGGTAAAACATTTTCTAAATAAATAAATAAATATCTTGTCTCGTGTTTCATGCTGAAATAGCACCTAATCATAGACTGGCCAGAGTACTGGATATCCTGGTTTTAAATAAGAAAACAGACCAATACAATTGGTTAAGAATATTTTCAAAACATGAGAATCCCTCCCACAATTCTATCAATTACCTATATAAGCTGGATGTATATACAAATGGAGATTTAAAGTGACAGGCGTACACAATGATGTTCCCATTAATAGATGGAACATCACTCAAAAAACCTAAAAAGGCATAATGGAAAAAAATCTTTTAATGGGATAGTAATGTTTCAAAATAAAAGCAGCTCCAATTAATCATCATAGTATTTGGGCCATGGAGTGTATTATTTCAATAGTGTCAGCTGTAGTTCAAGAGTAACTGAATGATAAAGTGTCCCTCCCGCCCCTTTTACTGATGCAACACAGCTCACCTCAAAACAGAAGGGTGGTGTCCAGATGGCTTGCAGAGAGGGACAATGTTCAATTAGCATAAGGGAAAAACTTTAAAAACCTCTCAAGGGGGGCAGGGTTTTCATTGTTCTCACAGTAAGAAGACTGTCCCTTACTGTGAGCTGTGTGGTCTGTGGACTAGATTCCACATCTGAGGGGTGGTAGCTTATACTAGGTAAAAGAGGTGGGAGGGGGAAACTTGATCATTCAATTACTCTTGAACTACAACTCTAACAGTATTCAAATAACACTCTCCATGGCCCAGATACTATGAAGATTAATTGGAGCTGCTGTTTTTGTGAAACTTTGCTATCCCTTTAGAATAAACCCAACATAAACCCAACATTAGTGTGAGAAAAAAACAGCAACAACATAGCAGCGTGTAGGACCCAAAATTATAGATCACATTCAGTTAGATCATCCAAGGATATCCAAAAGGGGTGGTTCTAATTAAACAGAATAAACAAACAGGGAGAGGCAAAGGGACATGAAAAAAAAAAAGAAAAAAAAAGAAGAAAACAAAACCGGAAAGTCATAGGAAAATAATAAATAGAAATTAGAATCTAACTAAAAAATATGGCTGATGTCCATCTCAGAGTGTAGTCCATAAGGGACCATCATCTTCAACTTAAAAATCCAATATACCTCTCGGCTGTTTATTAACCCGATACTGTCACCCCTCTCGGTAGTGGGAAGCTGTGGTGGTTTCTAGCATTCAGCATTTGAGGACGGTGAGTGAAGATTATATATTAATGTTGGCAGTTTTCCTACTGGTGTGATAGCACTTAAATGGGTATTTTTACCACTTAAATGCTAGAGAGGTCTGCAATGCATTGTGCATATGATTATTAAGACCATTTTGCTTTGGTCATTATGATTTAGTATCACTTTCACTATATGTCGTAAAAGCCAGTTCTGATAACATTAATTTTAATTACCTAAACATTTCAAGTGTGAACTCTGTTTCTAATTAGCATTGTTTTGGGATCACTGAAAGCACGCCTGCATTTAGTGAGACTGATAAATAAACAATCTGAAATAATGCCAAAAATTCAGCCTAAAGCAAAACATGATTTCAACAGACTGCCCCCATTCAATATCTAAGAGAAACTCTGACACCTAAAAAGTAAACTGAATTCTAAATATTTTCTTTTTGATACTAGATTTCTAAAAGCTGATACTAACCCTACTTTCCTGTAAGTAGCTATATTCCTGTTCTGAACTGCAACTGACTGGATTTGCTTGTTCAGCTCCTAATGAGTCACCAGATCTAAAGCAGTTCAAGTGGACCTGTCACCCTAGTTTGTTTTACAGATTATTATGGTGTATTAGCCATTTGTCTGTAATGTATTCAGGGGAGGACTGGCAACGTGTAGCCTGGGGGCAAATACAATCAAGTGACCCATTTGTACTATCGTTCACAGCCCACCCCCTTTTGTTAATATTAAAATTGACATTTATGTTGTGAAGTAAGGGAAGCAATACCACAGCGCTAACAATGGAAATGGAGCAACACAAGTGATAACACAGAGCTTACAGTTGAAATGGAGCTACACTAGTGATTCTACAGAGCTTACAATTTAAGTAAAGTTACACTAGTGATACCATAGAGCTTACAAGGAAAATGGGTTAGTCTACTAATGTACCTCCATTTAGATTGTAGCTCTGTGGTATTATTTGTGTAGCTCCATTTCTTTTGTAAGCTCTGTAGTATCACTAGTGTAGATCCATTAAAAGCAGCAAGTGAGAGATTGCGTGAGTGAAGCAGTGGCCCAGACATATGACTGGCCCAGGGGGCAATTGCTCCCCTGCCCCCCAGGCCAGCCCTTCCCTGAATGTATTAAGATAACTAAACGTATCATGCATTAGTGCTCCACTGGATATGTTGCCTGTTGTGAAAGGAAAAATGCTGGACTGTGGTGCTTTTCATAGGCAATTATCACCTCATACTAATGCACCAAAGTACAGTAAGGTACATATTTACTATATTTACACTGGAATGGAGTAAATATGTATCAAGGAAGAGCTGCAAGTGATCTATTGGACCTTTCACACAAATGTTGTTGGCACCACCCATCAATATTGGCTGACACTCACATTGGCCATCTGTCAGACATGCTTCTTCTGTGTCCATATTGACAGAGGAAGGAAGTAGAAGGTGAATGAAAGAATATGGAGTTTATGCACTAAGGATTGATAAAGAGGTGATAAAATGCTTCTCCAGTGATATCACTTCTCCAGTTTCTAATACCTATATGATTCTATGGAGCCTATGCATTGGCACCATAGAATGACATAGGAACTGGAGAAGTGATATCACTGGAGAAGTCACCTCTGCTTTATCACCTTCCTATCACACCTTAGTGTATCTCACACCCTGTGTAACAGAATTGTTGAAGGGATAACGCTCTGTCATCTGTATGAAAGAGCCCTTAAGATGAAAGGTCCACTCTAATACACTGAAATTAGCAATTACTCCTCATTTATTCAGAAAGGCTGTTACACCTATCAGTTTACAGCACTGTCACTTCTTAGACATCTAAGTATACTTAAAACAAATTGATTTCCAAGGGCCATGCACAAAGCATATTTATAGGAGTAGATGTAGCAGTGAGATGCTTAATTCAAATGTTATTATGGCTTAAATTGCAAATTGTTACAAGGACGCAGTGCTGCTTCTGCTTCTTTCTAGTCTAAAGCTCAACATTCCTTCCTTAAAATGCAATATAAAAATGAAGGAATTTATGTCAATGATTCTAACAGTTTTAGTAAACACAAACAATAATAATAAAACCATTTTTCATAATAAAATGCTACTGCTTCTTTAAGAATACATTTTAGACCTGCTGTACCAGAAACACACTTGTAACAAATGCTACTTTATAGTTCATAATATTAAAATGTATTTAATTTTTTTAACCCTTTGAGTGCCAGAGGGTATGCAATGAATTTCTCTGCAAATTCATTGTGTACCCCTCTGGCACTTAAAGGGTTAATGTTTCTTTTGGCCTCAAACAAAACCTCGCTTTACATTCACACTGTTCCACTTTAACCCCTTGGGTGCGAGACTGGTCTCCAACACATTGTTGAGCAAGGATTTGGAGACCTAACCTGTATCTAATTGCACACCTATTTAGAATTTTTAACCATAATATGATGCCCTAAGTTGTACGTGAGGGCCACATTTTGCAGCCTTTGTGGTGAATATGGTTGATCTAGAGTCTAGTCAGAAATATAGATAATATTTCTAGTACAAGAGTGAATTAGGATATGAGTATTCTTATTTATTTTAAACACATTGTATCACTATAGCAATTTTAGATGTTGACTTTTTATTTATTTTTCTCCATAGGTCAAAGCAAATGATGCTGATTCTGGACCATTTGGACAAATCAAATACTCTGTATATGACGGGTTTCACAACTCCAAGGAATCAGAGACTTTTTGGATTGATCCTGACGCAGGACGTATCTGTGTGTCCCATGATATAGATAGGGAAGGTGGACCTGGAAGTTATGACCTCCTTGTTAAAGCACAAGATGAAGTAAGTTTTTCAGTAAAATGATAGCTTGTGTAAAATAATTATTTTCGGTATTATTTAACCCCTCGAAAAAAATATAATTATTCAGGGCATTCATTGCAATGCCATAATCTTTGAAACATTAGCGTTTATACTTTGATGATGCAGTGTGTCATTTTATGGTATTTCCATACATAATATATTAACTTGTGTTTGATTTCAGTCTCATCATTTACTGTTTTACTGGAAATGTCCTTAGTGTGTGGCCTCTGTGTAGATCAAGGATAGGCAATGTGAGGCTTCCAGCTGCTGCCAGAATGCAACTCCCATTATTCCACTTCAGCCTTAGGTTGGCTGGAAATTATGGTAGTTGTTGTCTGGTAGCAGCTGGGGGCCTTAAGTTGCCCACTACTAGTCTAGATTCTTTCATAGCACTGTGGGGCAAATATGCCAATCCACCAGGACAGCTGCATGTCGTTACATTCTAACTCCAGTGTCTGCACCCAAGGATATGCACTCCAGCTTATGTATACCAGAAGACACACCCCGCTAGCATTAGACTTCAAGTGGATCTATCACATATAGAGAAGTAGTGCTCATTAGTTAGAGCATTTAGCGAAAAAGTTTAACATGTTACTAATTTAAAAAAAAAAAAAAAACATTATCTGCGCAAAAATTTATGTTTAAAAAGTGCCCGGCAGCTTACTTCCACTTGCTGCAGATTGCTGCACAGAGGTTGCTCCCGTCCCACTACCCAGCATCCTCTGATGACGGAGGCTGTCTGTCTCTAAGCTGGAGCGATCTTATTGGCTAGATATCGATCTCTGCCAATGAGATCGCTGCAGCTTAGAGAAAGAAAGCCTCCGTCATCGGAGGATGCTGGGTAGTGGAACGGGAGCAGAGGCAGTGCTGCAAGCTGGAAGTAGGCTGCTGGGCACATTTTAAACATTAATTTTTGCTCAGATAACAGTTTTTTTTTTAAAAAATGAGTAACATTTTAAACTTTTTCGCTAAATGCTCTAACTAATGAGCATTACTTCTCTATATGTGATATATCTACTTTCAATGCCTATAAGACCCACATGCCTGTCCATTGCATTCAAAGGGAAACTGACAGTAACAGTGACCATACATAGTGTAGATGTTGGAGATGTCTAAATTAACACCTTGAAACTCCCCTTTTGGCCTTGGTATGCATAACTTAGTGAATTGGCATTAGGCAGGCATAGGGACTAAGGGCCTAATTCAGCAAGCTAAAAGTAGTGCAATTCTGGAGCAAACTAACTCCACCATACGTGACAAATGAAAGTTCTCTAAACTTACACTGATGTAAATGGGGTTTTACAACTCTTGAATTCTCATAGGTCGCCAGTATATTGTTAAGCAGTGTATTGGAGACCTATCTAACATATAAGCGGTTAAAAGCACCATTTTAAACAAAAGGAATTTTTCTTTGGCTCCCTATGGTGCATTTGGTTTGCCCCAAAATTGCTCCATTTCAGCTTGCTGAATTAGGCCCTAAATAGCAGTTCCAGCACTTGATTTGGAGCAATTTTCTGTCATACATTTGTGTGTGGTACTACTGGAAAAGCACAGAAACTAAATAGTACACTGTACCACATGTGTGGTACTAGCTACTTTGGCACCCGTTTTCATTTTTACTGGTCGGTAGTTTGTCACAGAATTCCAGGCTGTGACCTAAAACTACCAATATTAATTTGGGTTAACTAATGGAGGTAATTGATTCGAGGCCTAAGTAAGTGTGTTAGCAAATTAAAACTAATTTTGATAAAATAAAATGCAGTATGGAAAGAGCTTATAAAACAGTCAACGTAGCCTTTTCATAGGAATACCAAGTGTAGTTCACTGACAGTAAAGTTCCATTAGGGTACAGTGGTACTTTGGTGTGCCTCTCTTTTTATGAATGCATAGTTAATGAAATTGTTTTTGTGCAATATATTTACTTTTTTATTATACCTGCATATTTATGCATTATACCTTTGGCTCAGTGGTTAGCACTGTTGCCTTGCAGTGCTGGGGTCCTGGGTTCAAATCCCACCAAGGACAACATCTGCAATGAGTTTGTATGTTCTCACTGTGTTTGCGTGGGTTTCCTCCGGGTACTCCGGTTTCCTCCCACACTCCAAAACACATACTGATAGGTGAATTTAGATTGTGAGCCCCAATGGGGACAGGAACCAATATGAGTGTAAAGCGCTGCGGAATCTGTGTGCGCTATATAAATAAAGGATTATTATTATGCACTTCATAAACATACCTGTGAACTTTCTTTTCTGTGCCGCTGGCGGGAATAATTGCCATGAATCGGGTCAAAAAGGGGACATGGCTTAATCACAAGTAGGGCTTTCCATGGGCATCACAAAAGTGGGAGGGAACACGGTGGGGAAGGAGGAATAATGGGAGGAACTGGGTGGGGAAGGAGGAATAGTGGGAGGGAACACGGTGGGGAAGGAGGAATAGTGGGAGGGAACACGGTGGGGAAGGAGGAATAGTGGGAGGAAGTGGGTGGGAAGGAGCAGAAGTGGGTAGAGTTTTAAAGGAAACTCCTCACATCCAGAGAATCAGCCTCTGCTCCGGACACCTGGAGTCTCCAAGGCAAATCCGGAGAGACCCATGTATGTTGATAAATTACATAAAGTATGTTAACTCTCTGAGTGAAGGAGAAATATACAATGCATTGCTTGAAATCAAGAGTGGTCTCCAGCACATTGCAAAGAATTAACCCTTCGAGTGCCAGATTGCTATCCAATGCATTGCTTCCAATTCATTGGATACCCCTCTTGCACACAAAGGTGCCCTATTTAAATCAATGTGAATTTTTATTTGCAGCTCTCATGTGTAGTTTGTCTCAAAAGTATTCCTGTTCTTCTTACATGAAAAAGAGAAGAAAAAGAGAGAAAGAAGTGGGCTTTACTGGACAATACCATTTTGAACAGGCACACGTAGTGTAAATCCTTAACCCTTAGTGCTCTAGAGGGATGCACAACTTATTGCTTCGCTATGTGTTGCATATCCTGCTGGCATTGAGTGCCCCCATAGATATCTCCTCTCACAAATATATGATGGCAATCAGAGCGAGTGAAGATTAACCCATCTGTCCTCACTTGACTAAACATTGATCCAAGTAGATCCTTCACACGGACAGACAGCCACTCCCTCTGAACCCAGCTCATGTCATCTCAAGGCTGCTCGCCTGCTCTAAGAAAACACAAAGTATTGGGGATCTAGTGTACAGTGTAACAGGTACTCACGCCGTATGCGCTAGAGCAGGTAATACTTAAGAATGTGATGAATGCACCAGTTCATCGCTTCTGGAGATTCATACACAATCTCTTTCCACCTGTTTTGTATCTGTTAGACAGCACTTCACATTCCAAAGAAGCAGTGAAATGGGGCAGTTAACAAAGTTCAAAGAATTATTTGGCTAAACATCTAAAACCGAAGATTATAAGTGAAAATATGTCATTAAAAGGATAGTAATGCTTGATTTTAATAACGTTTAACAGTAAACATATTAAAACTATAAATGCAGTGATGTGAGTTCCGTCTCTCAAACATGTATAGTTTAAGAGATATGAGTTTCTAAAATTCCTCCTTTCCACCCCTTTTAATCACGTCAGAACTCTAGCTGACAGAATGAGATCCTGGTCCAGGGAACAGACGGCTCTTCAGCAGAGCCAAAATAGCGCTCTCTACAAAGAAATACTTCATTGGAACGGTCTACAAAGTGTGCCTGGAAACCATTGTAAGCTGCATCCCTACAGATGTGGAATCTGGTCTTGAGACCAGACTGCTCAGAGCAACGGACAATCTTTGTACTGTGAGCATAAGGAAAACCCTGCCCCCTTGACAGGTTTTTCAGGTTTTTCCTTATGCTCACTGAAGATTATCCCTCTCTGCGATCCATCTGGACAGTCTTGCTGCTCTGAGGTGAGCAGTGTTACATCAGTAAAAGGGGCAGGAGGGGGATGCTTTGTCATTGAATTACTCTTGAGCTACAACTGTGACAGTATTAAATAACACTCTCCATGGCCCAAATACTATGAAGATTAATTGGAGCTGCTTTTATTATGAGACATTACTATCCTTTCAACATGTTTTATTGTCTTTGGTTTTAGATCTTTATTCAATACATTTGTCAAAAAGGTATAGTGATGTGAACTAAATTAAAATGTTTAATAGAAGAAAAAACCTACCTGGGTGTACTGTATTATCAATTTGGCAAAGTAAAATCAGTTTTACAAGAAATCCATAGCTAGGAGTACAGATAGAATGCTCAAAAATGTTCAATATACCCCCTACTGCCCTACCCTTGGTGCAGTGTTCTCTCTAAGATGAGCAGAGGAGAGCAGTCCAGCACTGACAGAGTTAAAGAGGACTTTTTCTCCAGGGGCTACACTGGAATAACAACATATGCACAGAAACCGTGACAATCCATAAAGTGCAACATTTTGACAGGCTTGTCTCACTTTCTCACACATATTGAGCAGTGTCACTGAATCGAGGAAGAATAAAGGGCTTCTTCTCTGAACCTGGCTTTGACAGCTTCTAAAAGAGCTGCATTACTCTGCAGTATCTCACTGAAGGGGTAGTCTATCCTATTAACCTCCATATGGCTCTGTCAGTTTAAGCATTAATTAAACTAGTATTTATCTGTAACATTACAGGCACAAACAGTATGGCTAAGTTTGCAAGACTGATGAATGTACCAAAAAATTAACATACATGAAATATTATCTCCTACCTCTGCTATGACAAACTGTTGCTAATTGATATTTCCTTAACCCTTGCACACCTGCTTATCCACAAGGGGTTAACTGGATGCCAGACTAGGACTGGAGCAACTGCATTGTAAAAGCTAGTAAACATTCACAAAATTCTCATTGATTTCAACTTGGCATTTAATCATTAAATTCAAGGGAAACCTCCGATGTATTGCAAAGTTGTAGTTCCCAACAGCTATAGGTCCAAAGAATGATTAACACGGGCCTTTCCAAGGAGTGACTGAAATTAGCATTTATAAGTTTATTTTAAATAAGAGTCCCTCCAGTTTTTCAAGGCCACAATTACCATCATCCCCAGCCATTCTTTGGTTAGCTGGGAATGATGAGATTTGTAGTTCTGAACAGCTGGAGGGCCTCATACTGCCCAGTCCTGTCATAGAACCATTATTCTGTAGTTTATCGTCAATTTGGGAAAGTAAAATTAGTACTGTAAGAAGCCATAGCTAGGAATACAGACAGTATCAATACTGACTTGCCATTAACAATCAAACTCTGTATCATGTAGTTCAGTTCTTATGATAGATGGTGTATATAATTTTAAATATTAACAATATGTCATATTCTCAAGAGGTGCTTCCTGCAGTTCTTCACTGAGTGTAGAATGTCATCTGTTACAGCAAATGGAGGAACTGAGACATCACTGTCACTCACTGGAATGACAGCCTTACGTGTCTGTCCTCTGTTTTTCTATTTGGTATGAATATATAATCCATTAAAAAATGTATCCATATGTCTAATATAGAATTTGGGTTTAAATTGAAAATGCAGTTTACATTTCTGGATGGAAATGCTGTATTAAAAATGTAATCTCTATTCATAACAGATCTAGGGCTGGATTTTATTGCAGGTGCTAATTTTATCTCCGGGTTTCCACATAGACTTCAATAGGAAAATGTTTGATAAAACTGGTGTTAACATTTATCTCCTGTAATAGAATCCAACCCCTAATGTGCTATTACTTGTGTTATTTATATTTAGAAAATAATAGCCTAAAATGTAGTTTTCTTGTTTTTTAACTTCTTGGATTCTAGGGGTCTCAGGTGCATCTTTATCATTCAAAGGGTTAATTTACACTGTCTCATTCAAGAAGTTTCATGTCCTTCATAGATTTTTGTTGTGGCAAATGATACACTACATGGCCAAACTGCGTGAACACATGTTCATTGAAAAGTACTAGAGAGGTTCAGACACTGATGTTGGGCGATTAGGCCTGTCTCGCATTAGGTGTTCAATTCATTCCAAAGTTCGATGGACTTGAGATCAGAGCTCTGTACAGGCCAGTCAAGTTCTTCCATTATGATCTCCACAAACTAGTTCTGTATGGGCCTTGCTTTGTGCGTTTGTGCATTGTCATGCTGAAAAAGGAAAGGGCCTCCCCCAAATGAAGTTGGAAGCACAGAATTGTCTGGAATGTCATTATGTTGTAGTGTTAGGATGTCCTTTCACTGAACATAAGAGGCCCAAACCATGAAAAACAGCCCCAGATAATTATTCCTTGTCCACAAAACTTTACAGTTGACTCAGTGCAGTTAGGCAGGCAATGTTCTCCTGGCATTTGCCAAACCCAGAATCATCCATTGGATTTCCAGGTGGTGAAGCATGATTCATTACTCCAGGGAACATGTTTCCATTGCTCCAATGGTGGTGAGCTTTACATCACTCCAGCTGATGCTTGGCATTGCATATGGTGATCTTAGGCTTGTGTGCAGCTTCTCAGCCATGGAATCCCATTTCTTGACGCTCCAATGAACAGTTCTTTTGCTAATGTTACTTCCAGAGACAGTTTGGAACTCAGTATTGAGTGTTGCAACTGAGGACAGACAATTTTTTCTTCAGCAATCAGTGATCCTATTCTTTGAGCTTGAGTGGCCTACCACTTTGCTGCTGAGCTGTTGTTCTAGGTGTTTCCACTGCACATAAGAGCACTTATAATTGACCAGGACAGTTCTATCAAGGCAGAAAGTTGACAAACTGACTTGTTGGAAAGGAGACTGTGCAATGTTGAAAACCACTGAGATCTGCAGTACAGGTCATTCTAGTGCCAATGTTTGTATTTGGAGATTGAATGGCTGTGTGCTTGATTTTATACACCTGTCAGAAATAGGTGTGGCTGAAATACCTGAATCAACTATTGAGAAGAGGTGTCCACATACTTTTAGTCATGTAGTCTATATCTGTAAAACATTATCATTGGGGTAAATTTTCAATCTTCATATATTGTGAAAAAATTACATACAATAAATCTATATATATTATCAGGGTTAGATTCAACAGGCATAGTAGGCAACTGCCTAAAACTTCAAGTAATGAGTTGTGCCTCAGCTGTTCTGGCCAAACTCACATTCTGAATGATTAGTGGGACCAGAGCAATCTTGAGTTCCTGAAGCAGTTGCACACTCTTTTACAGGCAATTATTTAACCCCTTGGATGCTATAGATATCTCCATGCATTGTGCAACAATGTGTGGAAGATCTCTCCAGCAACCAAACGGTTAAAGTTTTTTTTGTTCTAGTCGGTTATAAGCCAAGAGACAGAGAATGGGACTGGTCATGTGAGTAGTGAGGGTGTGGCCATGGACAAAACTAAGGGAGCATAACTAAGGGAGCATAGAGTGCCTTGATAAGGGGCAAATGTGATATTATTCGTAATGTTACAGTAAATGTTTGTTGACCAAGAGTCTGAGGCAGAACTGAAGCTAATTCTGGGACAAGCCAAATGTAACATAGTAACATAGTAACATAGTAAATTAGGTTGAAAAAAGACACAAGTCCATCAAGTTCAACCTTCGCTTCATACCTCAGTAACTAAGAATTTTATAGCTTTCCTGCTACCAATTAAATTAGTCTTTATCAGACCTTCCTGATCTGCCTACTAATAAACAGTATAACTCTGTATGTTCCCTTTTGAAAGAAATGTATCTAATCTTCTCTTAAATGTGTCCATTGTATCTGCCATAACTACCTCCCTGGGCAATGAATTCCACAATTTGACAGACCTTACCGTAAAAAAACCCTTCCTCTGCTGAAGTTTAAACCTCCTTTCCTCTAATCTCAAGAGGTGTCCCCTGGTCACCTGAGCAGGCCTTGGAATAAATAGCTCACCGCAGAGATCCTTGTATTGACCTCCCATATACTTGTACAATGTGATAAGGTCTCCTCTTAGTCGTCTTTTCTCTAGAGTAAATAAACCAAGTTTGTTTAGTCGTTCCTCATATGTCAAGTCCTCCATTCCCTTAATTAATTTTGTTGCTCTCCGCTGTACCCTCTCTAGTTCTAGTATATCCTTTTTCAGAACCGGTGCCCAAAATTGCACTGCATACTCAAGGTGAGGTCTTACCAATGATTTGTATAATGGCAAAATAATGTTATCCACTCTTGCTTCAATACCTCTTTTTATGCAAGACAGGACTTTGTTTGCCTTTGCTACTGCTGTTTGACACTGGTCACTGTTTCCAAGTTTGTAGTTGACAAGGATACCCAGGTCTTTTTCTAGCAACGAGTCACCTAAAATTATTCCATTAAGTTTATAAGTAGCCTTGGGATTGTTTCCTCCCAAATGCATGACTTTACACTTCCCCACATTAAACTTCATATTCCACATGTTTGCCCAATCTGACATTGTATGTAAGTCCCTCTGTAGAGAGAAAATATCCTGTTCTGAATTAATGACTTTGCATAATTTAGTATCATCTGCAAATATTGATATTTTGCTTTCTATATCTATTTCCAGGTCATTTATAAACATGTTAAAAAGCAGCGGACCCAATACTGAACCCTGAGGTACTCCACTCTCCACTTTAACTATACTGGAGAATTTTCCATTTACAACCACACACTGTTCCCTATCCTTCAACCAGTTTTGTATCCAATTGCAAAGGTTATCTCCTAGCCCCAATTTCCTTATTTTATACACCAGCCTTCTGTGTGGTACTGTATCAAATGCCTTTGCAAAGTCTAGATATACTACATCTACTGCCTTGCCATTGTCAAGGTTGCTGCTTACCTCCTCATAGAAGCTGAAAAGATTAGTTTGGCATGACCTATTCTTCATAAAACCATGTTGATTCGTGCTAATGATCTTATTTTTTGTGTTGTAATCCTGAATATAGTCCCTTATTATGCCTTCTAATAGTTTTCCCACTACAGAGGTCAAACTCACTGGTCTATAATTCCCAGGTTCTGTTTTAGTTCCCTTCTTAAATAGAGGCACTATGTTAGCTCTTCGCCAATCCTGTGGCACTGAGCCTGTGGTAATAGAATCTTTAAAGAGTAAATATAGGGGTTTTGCTAACACTGCACTGAGTTCCTGAAGAACCCTTGGATGTATACCATCAGGACCCGGTGCTTTGTCGGTCTTAATTTTGTTCAGTCTTCCCATGACATCTCCTTGAGTTAACCCAATATCTATTAATTGTATTGTTTTATTTGATACTTGCGGAGGCTCTTCTACCATTCCTTGCTCCCTTGTATATACTGATGTAAAGAAAGTGTTTAAAACATCAGCCTTTTCCTTATCCTCACTAACCAACTCACCCATCTCATTTTTGAATGGTCCAATGCACTCCCTCTTAAGTTTTTTGCTATTTATATATTTAAAAAACTTTTTTGGATTAGTCTTGCTTTCCCTTGCAATTCGAGTTTCATTATCTATTTTTGCTACCCTAATTGCCTTTTTGCAATCTTTGTTGCTCTCCCTGTATTTTAAGAAAGATTGTTCAGTTCCTTCTGACTTAAATAATTTGAATGCTTTTTTTTTCCTTGCCATTTCCTTCTTTACATGTGCAGTTAACCACATTGGCTGTGACTTACTTCTTTTGCACTTGTTCCCCATTGGTATATACAGTTGGGTACATTTCTGCAACCTAAATTTGAATTCTGACCATTTTTCCTCAGTATTTTTGCCTTTAAATAACATATCCCAGTCTATGTGTTGTATTGAGGCCCTTAACAATTTGAAGTTTGCTTTTTTAAAATTAAGAGTTTTGGTTGAACCTATACATTTTTGCTTTGCCAGACAGATCTCAAATGTAACCATGTTGTGATCACTGTTTCCCAAATGTTCTCTTACCTTAATATTGGATGTACCGTATGTGACAAAAATTCCTGTTGATCTGAATGTGGCTTTTAACTCCTTGAATGCGAAAGACTTTTCTAATACATTGTAAACCGATGATCTGGAGACATCTCTAGCATTCAAGCTGTGGAACTCTCCTAAAACAGATCCTATGGAGTATATAGAGTAACCCCATAAGATAGTATTGTGAATGTCCACAAGAGTACTGAAAAGGCCTACACTTCTATCTCATTCCAAGAGAGCTTGGCTTAGTGATTACTATGCATGGCTGCAAGCTACTGCATTGCCTTCTTCGATGCTAATATGCAGGCTGTTAATCAAATTGTTCATAGCTGCAATTGTAACAGCCCCTAAAGCTAATAATATATTTTCTTTTCATAACAGCTCTGAAAATGTTATATTCCCCTATTATAATGAACCACCTTTCCTACATATCACACAGTTAATTTTAGACAGTTCTTTTTCATACTTAAAATTCTAAGACAGGCTCCCATAATAATATTGATTTTTTTTCCCCTTCACTGCTTTATACTGTCGGCTCAAACTACGACAGGCAATTTCACAGACAGTCTCTTTCTGTATTGCCTTTATATGTGCTTTTAATGAGACAATTAACTCCTTCAGAAACACACAACCTTGAAATGCAGCTAAATCAATAAATAATTTTCCTCGATCTTTAATCCTTTGAGATGGGGGAAAGTCAGTTTTTTTTCTTGTGGGAAATTTCATGAAAAAAGGGATTTCCTTCAAAATTTCACACTGAAAATCTATAAAAATGTCCACCGTTTTGCTAAGCCCAATAAGTGTCCTATGAGAACTTTGCTGTTTTCCTCCTATTCCCAAGAATTCCTGCAGCTATGCAGATTCAGTGTGTGTTGTTCTATGGCTACCAGTACAGCTAGACAAGGCTAAGGCATTTGTGGCTAAGAGTGTAGCGGATAAGGCTGATAGGCCAGTATGTGTGGTTCTGTGGCTACTATGGAAAAAGGCTAAAGAGTCAGCATGTGTGCTTCTATAACTACCAGTGCAGTAGGATAATGATTGGGCATCAGATTATATGGTTGTATGGCATCCATGGGACAAGGCTTAGATGGCAGGCAATGGTTGGGCCCCCAGCTGACTCCAAACTACAACTACCAAAATTCGCTGCTAGCTCACAGTTGATGGGGAGTGATGGGAGTTGAAGTCTGGCAGCACCTGGAGGGCCTCCCATTGACCATCATGCTCTAGGCTACTGTATGACAAGGCTGGGGGTCAGTAAGTGTGGTTTTGTGGCTGTCAGTACAATGGAACAAGACTGGAGGTCAAAATATTAAAGGGATAGTAATACCTGAAAATAAGTTTATTTTATATTGTAGCCCTTAAAAAACCATGAAAAATGATATAAGTCTTATCTCCCAAACCTTTATTCTTTGGGAGATATTCAGAAGTAATGTTTCCCCTGGAGTGATGTCATTGCTCCACCCTTCAGATTTGGAATCCGGTCGCTTGACCAGCAGTGCCTCTCCAGAAATGCTGAGATCATGATCTTTAAAAAGAACTTCTTCATTAGAATGGTGTACAAAGTGGGCTTTCAAGCCAGGCACACTTTGTACACTGTTCCAATGAAGTAGTTCTTTTCAAAGATAGTGATCTCGGCACTGCTAAGAGCTGCCGGTTGCTATGTGGACCGAATTCCAAATCTGTCCACTAGATGGCAGACTTGGCTGAAACAGCAAGGAAAAGTGAACTATACTATATTTTACATATGAATATCTCCCAAACCATAAAGGTTTGGGAGATAAGACCTATATCATCTTTCATGGTTTTTTAAGGGCTACAATATAAAATAAACTTATTTTCAGGTATTACTATCCCTTTAATAAGACTAGTCCTCTGCTGAGTGTTGTAGTTTGGCAACATTTGGAGGGCCTCCTATTGCTTCAGGCCACTGTGGGACAGGACTAGGGGGTCAGTAAGTGTGGTTTTGTGGCTAGCAGTGCAGTGGAACAGGGTTGGAGGATCAGTATGTGTTGTTCTATAGCTGCACCTGGATAAGACTGGGTGGTCAGTATGTGGTGTAGTATAGTTGCGGCAGGACTTTTGGTGTGAATATGTGAATCCACAGTCATGTTTTTTTTTTTTCTCTGTGTGTCTGGTTTCCTACTGATGTGCATGCACTTCTGGGTATGCATACAGTTTATGATGTAGGAAGTAGTGTGTACTTGCACACACTGTACCATCATTAAAACTTTAATGCTAACAGACCTTGAACAACTGCAACATAGCATGCTCAGAGGAATGGAGCAAAGTTACACCACTTACCTATGTGCCTTAGTTGATAGCGTTAAACAATGCACAAAGGGAGGGAAACCACCACAAGCAGGCATGGCACTAAAAAAATCAGTTCCAGAAACAACTTAGGTCAGAATTGTATTACTACATCCTACCGTGCAGACTTATTTACAAAACAAAAGAGGATCAACTCAGGAGCAGAGAAGTATATATGCCTATCAATTTAATAGTAAACAGTAACAGTACAGAGCAGTAAATAGGTCTCCAGTGCTTTGTAATGTGTTGGAGATATCTCTACCATACAGAGTTTAAAAGCCCCATTTAGAACAAATGAGGGGATTGCTACTTCTGTATATCATAGTAATGGTGATGTTTATGCAATATTTTTCTCTTATTTTCCTCATTCACATACATCATTGATAAATAGCTGAAGGTATCTGTCTACATATCTCCCAACATTTCAAATGGTCAAAGAGGGACACTTTGGTTTTAGGGGTGTTATTGGTCACAGGGCAGTATCGTAGATTCAACTCTTAGACCTCTGAGGACTGAAACTACAGTAATGCTCTGAGTGGACCTTCAGGTACACAAATGGCACTAACATTATCTCCCCACAGGGGGCGGCAAATGCAAGCATACTGCCCACTGCACAGATGTCCTAGATGGTGGGAGCATATTGAGGTGAAGGGAGGGAGGAGGGAAGCAGACTTGTGGATATATATTTTTTTCTCTCATGCATAATACGCACCCCGATTCACATAAAGATGAAAAGGACAAAATTGCAAGTATTATACATAAAATTTTATAGTAGGTGATTCTGAAAGAGCTTTATTTAACTTTGCCAGTTTATGCAAATTAGACAGTACTGGCTGACATGTATATTGTTACAAATAAATACAAATATCTCATAAACTGTTCTTTTAAATAAAAACAGTTACTAATATAACATATAGGGGGCTTTTAAAGATCTTCTAAAATCACCTAAGTTGTTGTAAGGTGCTGGCTCCACTTTAAGTATATCTGATGCTGTGTATAACCCTAGCACTTTAGTTCATTGGCACTATTTAGTAGACTGGTCCCATATGTTTATCCCCAATATTCAATTTGCTTTTTGCCCTAACTCACTTTGCACAGCACAGGTCTTTGTCCATATTGCTGCCTTATCATACCTCACTTCTTTATTACATTTTTCATTTCGTAATGGCTAAACCCTTTGTGAAGCAATGTGTTTCACTCCTTCTGGTCCTTGAAGAGTTGATATATAGTAATCTGGAGAATAATGGAAGAGGCCTATAACTAAGTTGATTTTATGACTGGCTTTATGTTTTGTAAGCTGTTCAACTAATGCAAATATTTATGGATTCAAACTTTTCCTGAATCATTTTGCATAACACGTAGCATTGCAGTTTTGCACATTCTGCATTGTCCACCTTGCCAAGGTACCCTGAATTCATTTATATGTATCTTGTAATTTGCCATATTGCATGAGCTATTGTGATTTTACCAGCTTTTCTTATTTAGTTTACTGAGACAATCTGATCTAAAATGGTTAACAACCTTTCATAATATATACATTTACTAGCTAACAACTGAAGTACAGTGTTGCCCATATGAGACATGGTCAGGAGGTGGAGGACAGGAGGGGAGAGTGGTAGTGGTGAAAGAGAGAGGACAGCAAGAGTGGTCAAAGGGAGGGCAGTAGTGGACAGCTGTAGCAATGA
Organism: Rhinophrynus dorsalis; assembly: GCA_037306005.1. Taxonomy (NCBI): domain Eukaryota; kingdom Metazoa; phylum Chordata; class Amphibia; order Anura; family Rhinophrynidae; genus Rhinophrynus; species Rhinophrynus dorsalis. The sequence continues at coordinate 149,057,397 of CM074718.1, forward strand.
AAGGGAGGGGAGGAGAGGACAGCAGGAGTACTCAAGGGGAGAGCAGGAGAGGACAGTAGGAGCGTTGAAAGGGAGCAATGAAAAATAAGGCTGGCAAGCAGGAGCAGCAAAAGGGAGGCTGGACGAGGAGAGCAGGATCAGCAAAAGGGAGGGTGGAAGAGGAGAGCAGATCAACCTAAGCAGAGAAATGGAGGGTGACAGGTTAGAGAAGAAAAGTCAGAGCAGAGAAAGGGAGGGTGGTAGAGGAGAGTAGACCATCCTGAGGGCTGAAAGGGAGGGTGGGAGGGAGAGGAAAAAGCTGGAGCAGAGAAAGGGAGGTCAGGAGGGAGAGGGACCATGTTCTTGCATTGGACTTAGTTCTCCTGCCCAATCCTGTCCAAATCACCAGCCCTACACATGCAATGCCTCCTTACCTCCTTCCTAGGTTTGTTCTGAGGAAACACAAGATTCTCTTTTATACATATAGACTTAATCGGGGAACTCAGAAACACATATGATGCTACAGTCATGTCTATTGCATTACTTCATATTGCTTTCAGAGACATCTTTATCACCCAAGGAGATAAACCATACAGAATGATGTTCTTTCTTCAATTTCACTTTATTCATACAGAAGGTTGTAATTTGTTATATGCATTCACTTTAGCTGATGTACTAAGAAGAACTGGAGCAATTCTGGAGCAAATCAAATGGGAAAACATAAGTGATATCCATTGATTTAAATGGGACCTCTTGTCTCTGAATGTTAGCAAGGTCTCCAAAGCACTGCAAAGAAAAGCTTTGGATATTTCCCTAGTAGTTAGTTAAAAGCTCACTTAAATCAATGTGCATTTTGAGAAACTTATATTTGTCCCCATAGGGCGCTTGGTATGCTCCAGAATTGTTCCCATTCAGCGTGGCGCATCAGCCTTTTTGCCTTGTGTTCATCATGCTAAGGGGAGATATACTGAAGGAATGTATAAATCCACCAGCACTGCAGCACTGCTCCTTTGATGTTATCCTTTATCTCCTGCTCCTGCGCTTCATGTATGCACTAGACTCCAGGTGGGAAATGTGAAGCCCTCCAGCTGATGCCGGTACTACAACTCCCATCGTCCCTTGCCAGTGGCCCCGATGATTGGAGTTGTAGTCTGGCAGAAGCCTAAGGGAGTCACATTGCCCACAACTGCACTAGACTGTATGAGAAAACCAATGCCATGCATGGAAAAGTGGAGTAATATTATACCACTTTTCTTTGTGCTTTCCTAGTACATATCAGTGAACAAAGAACAGAGGAAAGAAATCCCCCCCCCGACTGTGCATACTCCATACCTTTGGCCTTGGCCCAACAGACATACAGTAGAGAAATATTGATGTAAGCAGCTTAATAAATTGGTGTTAGGCAAGTGTAGCATTAAGAAACTGACTGCAGCTCCTAGTTTAGCACAGAATAGTATTAGCATTTCCCCTAATCTCACTATGTTGTGTTTTCTGAGGAAAAAATAGTAGGGGGGAGATGATAATGTCTGAGCAGGGGAGGACAACAGCAAATAGCAGAACTAGACTTTGATAGCTCTGGTTCCATGATACAGAATAGATCCTTTTGACAAGAAGGCATGGCAATTCATTTTTTTAGCCTTATTGCAGTTGTAATTACTGTTGATTAAATAGCAGATGAAGGATAAGATGCATTTGGTGCTCATCAGTTTATGTCTCCAGCACTTTGCTGCATTGATTTGTCTCCCTTGTTTCAGCCAATTTCACCACACTCTTCTTGAATATCTATAAATCACTGGTGTTTACTCTTGATCTCTGACATTTTGTCATGTCTTCTTGACTATTTCATTTATATTTACAAATAAATCATGTTTCTGCATTTGATGAATGCCAGTAAATATTTTTTTCCTACTGTTTGATCATGACCTTAGACTACTGCTAACCAATTTGTTCGGTTGCCAGGGAAATCATTTCTAAATGGAGCAAAATGTTAAAGGGCTAGTAATGCTTCATATGTAAAATCCTGCACTGTAAAACAAGGGTAGTCCCATTGCTGAGAGATGTTTTATTCAAAAGGCATCGGAGTTCAAACATGCATTTTTGGCCTGAAATGTTATGGTGATGATGATGCTACACCACTGTATGGACAGCTATGTTCATTGGACAATAAACCTCTACAGGATACTGTAGCAATATCATCACTCTTATGGTATCCATACCAAACTCCGAGTCACACCACAGAATCAATGGTACCTTCACCTGCAAATCATTCAGTGTAATATACCTCATTATGTGTGCAAAATGTCCAGCAGCTCTCTATGTGGGTGAAACATGCCAGCCACTACAAAAAGACAGAGACACCAGTGGGAGAACATTTTTGCCAAAATGGGCGCAGTGTCAGGGACATTAAACTGAATGTATTGATGATACTGTTTCGCACTCGGAGGGAGAGTAAAATATGTAACATTAAATTAATGCTTCAGTTTAATACTTTAAATAATGGCCTGAACAGGGTTAGGGAATTTCTATTACATTGTGGATTAACTTTTATGACAGAGTCCCACTGGGAGTGGAAATACCTTTTGACATTTTCAGAAGATGACTGCTATTTACATCACACTACATTACCGTTGACTGATCAAAGAATCTGGGTCTTGACTGAGCTGATCTTACCTGCTTTCCATTCTAAACAATGCAATATGTACTTGTATTAAAGAGAGATGTTTTCACATTCATATTTATCTGTATAGCATGCCTGAGGAAGAGACCTGAGAGGTCTTGAAAGCTTGCATCCTAAATCTGTTTAGTTAGCCAATAAAGGTATCAACTATATAGCCTCTTGTGTATGCATGAACATAGTTGTCCATAATTGTGTGAACATAATAGGTAATTATTACTTCTAAAACAGTGTTTTATTATATGTTTGCGCTGAGATTTTTTTTTTACATTTGTCATATTGCCCTCCATTTTTTTTTTTTAATTTTCAACTTAAACTGTTCTCTAGATGACACTTATGGTTCTATTTGGCATGTTTGATCAGAAAGTGGTAGGTCTATTAACGAAGACCTCATGCCTAATGATCAACTAATTCTAAATATGCAAAGTGGTATAAAGGTAATGTGATACAATTTGGAGCATACTCAGATGCTTGTAAATGGTGTTGTATGTTTAATTCTGAGTGAGATTTATTATAAAAAAGTTCTACGTTTTCTCATGAAAGGAATACTACTGCAAAATGGAAAATAAAAAGTAGAAATAGGCTTTTCTATTAAATAAGAAAACGGACTTAAATCCTTTAAAAGAAACAATGAAGATCATACCTTCAGGTCACAATGTTTTATGAGTCGTCTAGTAAGTCTAGGCTCATAGTTCTAAAATACTGCCAAGGCTGAAAAGTTTATCCGAATGACCAGCGGCATAGTAGTTACTCAGTAAATTGTTTTATTTTTAGTAGACAAATATTCTGTAGAATAATGTGTCTATAGTAACTAGTTCCACACCCTAAAATAAGCATAAAATGAACATGTTATTTGCGTGTATATCTACATGTATTTTATATTGAAATTAAAATGGCATATAGAATAAATCAGTCTGAAAGTTGTACTCAACATTATTAGATTAAAATGTTTTGATAATTCAACTTAATTTGTATTATGAATCACAGTTAAAGAAACAGTAAACTTTTTCTAATGAAAAAAAATTATAGCACATCCTGTTTTGCTGTGTAAAACAAAGCTACACCCACTTCTGGGATATCTTTCATTTAAAAGTTATTACAGTTCAAACTTTTTTTTAACAGTGGGCAAGCTTGAGTTACAGACTACACAGCTCTATATTAAGTGATTGGAACAGTCACACCTAATGACCACAAAATAAAATTGTAGTTTCATTTAAAAAAAATATATATGTTTGAGGTGTGAGAAAAATCTCACAGTAGTGTGAATGTATTTGTTTTACTCAACAGGGAAAACAATACAAAATAGATTTTTTCTTTCATAAAAAATGTCATCGCTCCTTTATAGAGCAATACAAAGAAAAGACTCTGTCTATGGAAAATTATTCATACATACAATGAACCACTATACCAATGCTGGGTACTTCTGTAAGTAAAACTTCAAAAATATTTATTTCATCACAATAAAATACAAAACAGTACCTATCGCTTCCATAGACTTATAGAATCAGAATGCCTCAGATAGCCGTAGGTTTGGTAGCATCAACGCGTTTTGCGTGTTCACCGCTTAATCATGATTGTGATGAAATAAATATTTTTGAAGGGAAGGTCTGTTTATCTACGGGCACATGTTGAAGTACGTCCTTTCACTGTTTGCAACAAGGATTAGATATTTGATCCGGTACGTCCTAGAGCCGCTTAAACCATAATTCTTTGTTTGCACCTATGGAAAATTATTAAAAACCTAAAGGGGAAATACACTAATTTGATACAGCTTCTGTGAAATGATAACTACCACTACCTTATACTTTAAACAACAATCATGATCAGAATATACAAGCTGGGCCTTATGCAAGAAGGAAATGAGGAGCAGTACCAGAGCAAACCAACTGCGCCAAAGTGGACAATTAAATATTCCCCCTAATTAAACTAGTTTTTAACTCCTCATTTCTAGAGAGGTCTCCCGTCCATTGCTTTGAAAGCAATGGAGATCTCTCTAACAGTCTAGTATTAAAAACTCAATTTAAATCAAAAGGAATTTTGGGATTTTTATTTGCCAGACTTTGTACAGTAAGTTTGCTCCAGAATTGTTCCGTATTTTTTTTGTGCATATGACCCAATGTGTATGTTGTGTCCAAAAATGTACCATAACTTCTTTGCCATCACAGAAACATGACTCTTCTGTTGAAGCGGCTTTTTTGTTATGGTGACCTTTCTTTCTTACACACAAAGCCTCAATGGCAGAGGTGGTACATGGAAATACTCTCCCAGTTCTGACTTTATAGGCCTCTGCTTCCTTTACCATTATTTTCCTCCCCTGTACAATCCAGATGTTTCTCTTTCTCCTCCTCAGGTCGACATGATTTATCAGTCACTAGGCAACACTTCTTTATTTCTCAGACAATAAAATCTGACTTTTAGTCTTTCTTTCCTCAGACTTCACTACACTAGGCAACTTCAGTTGTGACATTTATGCCCATTCTACACCCATTGTTTCTTGATTACTTTTCTTGACCTTTTCCTGCTACCTTCAATAGTGGATTGCTGACAACTTACATGAGGAGCCATTATCTGTACCTAGTATTTACTAAAAGACCATATACTCTGTTTCTTCTTTCACTTACATACATGGATGTCCATTCTGTGTCTGAAGGTCAAAATGTTTAAAACAGGACTTAATACATTTCCTAGCCCTCTGACCGATTTCCCTGTTGTAACGACAATAGAGATCAGTTAAAGAATTCTGTCAATTTTATTAAAAAGAGCAGGTTTACTTACTTTTAACATCAGAAGCAGGACTCGGATTGCTAAAAGTTTCTTCCTCCTGTTTTTTCCTCTCCCCTCATCTCTCTCCCACACTTCTCCTATCTCCTTCTTCCTTGTTTCCCCAGCCTTACACTCTTCCCTTTCCCTCTTTCCCAGTTGTTCAGTGATTAGTTTCAAATTGATTCCGATAGTAAAGGAAGTGTCTCCAGGTCCACTGAATCAACTTGCTTCACTTTTCTCTGGCTGATTAGATTATACTCATTATAACAAAACACCCTCCCTTGGAGTCTACTGGAGTTTTCCTGGATTCTGACCTGATGTTCTCCTTCCATATCCAAACCTGTCACTTATTGCATAAAAACATTGCTCCTTCTTTTTTATGTTTGCTGTCAAAACTTTCACTCAAGCCCTCATTCTCTTTAGAGAAGATTACTGCAATATTTTGCTTTCTGATCTTCCTCTGGTTTGTCTTTAGCTACTTGAGTGTACACTTAATGTGGCTATTAGAACCACTGCCATTCCTCTCATATACCTGCACTATCAACACATTCTGAAATGCCTCTCTCCTTGCTACCCATAAAGTCCTGTATTTCCTACAAAATCCTTCTCTCCTTTAAAGTTATTTCTATCACATAATCTTCTTACATCTCTGTTCTTATGTCTCCCAACACCACTTCCTACCCTTTGCAATCTGGTCTAGGTTGCTCTCTGTTTATCCCCTTCACAACCATAGCTCAATTACAAGCATGTTCTCTGGCTGACACTGGACTTTGGAATGCACCCTAACCATTTCCCAGGCATCCCCACTCACCACCATCAATCAAGTGTTGAAAACATACCTTCATTGCTGTCCTCAGCTTATTACAAATATATAAAAATGTTATCCATTAGAAAATTATTTTTGTTTTACTCCTGTAGCTGTACCCTCTCTTTTTCCTAGCAATACAATTATGTTATTCTCACTTATAAACCTAGTTCCTGCATTGCATTGTGTAGCCCACTGGCTCTGAAAGGATTATTGCTACAGAAAGTAATCAGAGATTCAATCCTCATCTTAGCACACACAGATAGAACTAACTGTTTTACATTTTAAAGGTGACCCAATATTGTGATTTAAATGTCTATTATGCATCTCAAGGCCACTTTCATAATGGGGTTTTGATGAAAGCGTTTCAAGTACTTGATATTTTAATCTGACAGGTATCTCTTTATATCTGCACTAAATCAAGTTAATTTAAGCTTAATTCTCCTGAAGAAGACTTTTAAATGTTGAAAACCAAATAATGCATTTTTTCTTTTGTAAATTAAATCCATGGGCAGTATGTATAAAGAGAGAAGTAAGACAATTCTGCTGTGAGCCAACTGTTACATGGAATCAGATAAATCTCCCATTGAGTTAATGGGATTCTTAACCCTTTGAGTGCCCGAGGGGTATCCAACGAATTGCTTTGAAGAAGACTTTTAAATGTTGAAAGCCAAATAATGCATTTTTTCTTTTGTAAATGAAATCCATGGGCAGTATGTCTAAAGAAAGAAGTACAAAAATTCTGCTGTGAGCTAACTGTTACATGGAAACAGATAAAACTCCCGTTGAGTTAATGGGATTCTTAACCCTTTGAGTGCCAGAGGGGTATCCAACGCATTGCTTTGTAATGCGCTGAATACCCCTCTGGCACTCAGAGGGTTAACACATCGCATGATAGACAGGAATCCAATGCATTTCTATTCAATGCGTGAAATATCATTGTAGCATTTTAGTGTTGAAAGCTCCATTTAAATAAATGGAAATTGTTATTTGTACCATCTAAGTTTTTTTCCAAGGTTTATATTTTTTAATTTTTTGCAAATTCTCCATCACAGAAGACTCACTCTAGCAACACAGGTCATAACAAGCAGCTCACTTGCATGTTTTCTGGGACCAGGAAGCATCATTTGTTCTTACATCACTTTTTCTGTTGTTGTGTACCATTTCCCACAACATGGGCTGCAGTGTAATAGCTGTGCTTCCCAAATTTTATGATGTTCTAAAGTGGTTTGATCAAGAGTAGTGATGAGCGAGCATGCTCGGCCGAAGCTCGGTTCGGCTCGAGCATCGCTCTGCTCGGCACATGGCGGTACTCGTACGAGTACCGCATGTGCTCGCCCGCCATGTTCGGGTCTCCTCCCCGCACGTTTCGCGGCTGCTGCGCAGCCAATAAACGTGCGGGGAGGCTCTGACATCAGTGTAATGCCAGCAGCCATGTTGGCTGCTGGCATTACACTGATTGGCTGGCCAGAACCCGTGATCGGGTGCTGTATAGCACCCGACGCGCGAGTTCGGGTCATTCTTAGCCAGGGAGAGATGCGCTTAGGCAGGGAAAGTCAGTGTAGGGAGAATAAAATTGTTGAAACTCTTTCAAGACCCAAAAGTCCTTTTTAGGACTGTTGTGTGTGGGGGCAGCATTTATATTTTGTTTGGGGGGGCACAATTTCCTTTTTTTTGTGGGGGGGATATATGTAAGGTGACATATAATACTAGATGCACAGGAAGTCAGTGTAGGGAGAATAAAATTGTTGAAACTCTTTCAAGACCCAAAAGTCCTTTTTAGGACTGTTGTGTGTGGGGGCAGCATTTATATTTTGTTTGGGGGGGCACAATTTCCTTTTTTTTGTGGGGGGGATATATGTAAGGTGACATATAATACTAGATGCACAGGAAGTCAGTGTAGGGAGAATAAAATTGTTGAAACTCTTTCAAGACCCAAAAGTCCTTTTTAGGACTGTTGTGTGTGGGGGCAGCATTTATATTTTGTTTGGGGGGGCACAATTTCCTTTTTTTTGTGGGGGGGATATATGTAAGGTGACATATAATACTAGATGCACAGGAAGTCAGTGTAGGGAGAATAAAATTGTTGAAACTCTTTCAAGACCCAAAAGTCCTTTTTAGGACTGTTGTGTGTGGGGGCAGCATTTAATTTTTTTGGGGGGTGGCAGAATTTCATTTTTTTGTGGGGGGGGGACATGTTCTAAGGTGACATTGTACTAGGTGCACAGGGACAAATATTTCACAGTGCAGTGACAAGCTGACATATTCTGTTAGGTGCACAGGGCCAATGATTTTACAACGCAGCGACAAAAAGGGCCATTTTAAACGTGTGCCTAGCCATAGATTATTGTCACATTCTGTTTAGTGTGCAAATTCACAAATTAACGTCACATATTCCGTTCACTGTGCCTAGCCGCAGATTAGCGTCACATTCTGTTTCGTGTGCCTAGCCGCAGATTAGCGTCACATATTGTTTAGTGTGCCTAGCCGCAGATTAACGTCACATATTGTTTAGTGTGCCTAGCCGCAGATTAGCGTCACATATTGTTTAGTGTGCCTAGCCGCAGATTAACGTCACATATTGTTTAGTGTGCCTAGCCGCAGATTAGCGTCACATATTGTTTAGTGTGCCTAGCCGCAGATTAGTTTTTATCTTCCTTTTTGTGTGTTTTACGGTCAGTCTGTAAAAATGGCGTACTACGGGCGAAACATCGTTCCCAGCAGCGACGTTGGAGTCCAAGATGCATCCAGACATCCTCCCTATGCTGTCCCTGAACCATTTCTGTGGTGTTTCCATCATTTTCTGACCTTTTCCTATGAACCAGGCACCCTCCCCTCATCAGAGCAGGGGGTGCCTGGTGTAATGCTCGAGTCCTCCCATTGACTTCAATGGGGCTCGGGTGCTCGGCCGAGCACTCGAGCCTCCGGGGGCGCTCGGCCAGAGCACCCGAACACCCGAGCATCGGGGTGCTCGATCATCACTAATCAAGAGGCATTCATCCCCAAAGTGTGCTCCCAAAGACATTAAAGTGGAACTACCACCCCTTACAAACATGGCCCCAAATAATTACCCATCTGGCGACTAGCTGCTCAGTAGCGCTAGTAGCCCGAATTATTACCGCATTAATGAGAATTATACACTGCTCCCGGACTGACAGGCAGGAAACAGAGCAGACACAGTGACGTCTACGCGCCTGCGCTGTCAGTCCCAGCCTGCTCTAGGAGGTCTTGCTAGGAGTCGTTCGTCTCCAAAAGGGACTGACAGCGCAGGCGCGCAGACGTCACTATGGAAGATGTCTGCAGCATATAATTCTCATTAACACTGTAATAATTTGGTGACTAGCACTACTGAGCAGCTAGTTGCCAGATGGGTAATTATTTGGGGCCATGTTTGTAAGGGGTGGTAGTTCTGCAATGTTATGTCTCCAATTTAAAGCATACTCCAGAAGAGCATTTGGGGGGTTTATTTATTTTATTTTATTTACCTTTCTTGCATATAGAATATTGATTAAAGGAATAGGGTTTTTAATTTGAATTTGTTCTTTTATTAGTATTTATTGATTTTTTTTTACTTTATATACTTTTTAACCCTTCGAGTGTCAGATACTTCTCTGGAACTCAAAAGGTTAACGACTTCAGTTAGATGGCTTTCGCATCACTAAAATAATTAAAATAACTACTGTAAGGTAGACTCATTGAAAATGGAAGTCAGCTTTAACAGTACTGTTGCTTTAAAGAGATAGTAATACTTAATATGTAAAACATGTACCTTGTAGGGTTTATCTTCTTGAGTAAAACAAGGGCACTCCCACTTCTGAGAGATGTTTTATTCAAAAGTTATTATGTTCAAAATTGACTTTTCTTGGTGCAGTATCACAGTGGCCTGAAACTGTACAGTGGCGCTGTTGTTACACCATCCTATGGATAGCTCTGGTCAGTTGACCATAAATCACCATAGGATGGTGTAGCAACAGCACCACTGTACAATTTCAGGCCACTGTGATACTGCGCTTAAAAAATTCAAGTTTGAGCTGTAATAACTTTTGAATAAAATAACTTTCAGCAGTGGGAGTTCCCTTGTTTTACTCAGTGGGAAAAATCCAGTAACATATTTATTTTTATATTAGTATTATTATTATTCTATGCCTGTAATACAATATACACAAATTATGAAAGCACTGAAATAGCATGTAATCATGTTCCTGACCTGATGAAGAAGATCCATGTTCTTCATCATTTATTGTTTGTTTTCCAGGGTGGACTAACTGCTCAAGCTTTTGTCCGAGTTGATATTGAAGATATAAATGACAATGCCCCCACATTTGACCCCTCTACTTACTTGGCAAGCATTAGCAGTCATACACAACCAGGAACAGAGGTCCTTAATGTCATGGCTACTGATCGGGATGGAGGACTTTACGGTGAAGTGATGTATGAACTTATTCCAGGAGAAAGCTCTGCTTTTTTTACTATTGACTCATCCACAGGTAATTTATGTGCACTTTTATTTTTAGTTCCATTATTTTCTTAATAGAGTTTTACAAAAAATATTTGACGTAAGATGCCCTGACTCACCCAGAGATATGTGCAGTTCTGGGGATGGGTACCATTACCAACATCTGAGCCTAATGCATTCCCACCCACTGAATCTGTGATGATTATAGCAATTGATGTAATTTCATTTCACTCTGTGCTGTACAGCTCTAGTTATACAGCCCACAGGGAGGAAACGTCTACTTCAACATATAGGCACATATAGGCAGACTTTAATTCTGTCAAACAAACTAAACTTGTCTTAAGGTGAAATGTCCACATTAGCATGTGAAATAATGGAAGCTTATATCAGGTGTAGGCAACCTCAGAGCTTGTCTTGGATGATGGGAACTATAGTTCCCTGGAGAGCAAAAGCTTGCCTATCCCTGGTATATATGCTCTGAATTATTCTATACAGATGCACTAAGCACTACTGTATTTTTTGTGATTTCTTTCAGTCCGCATAGTGCAAAATCAGGAGAAGTCACAAAAGTAGTGAATTGCTTTACCCTGTACCTGGCAATAGTTCCATTTTACTCAGTGCATCTAATCTGACACTTGGAGAAAAAGAGTAGGAGTCTAATTATCTACACAGTACGGGTCTGCTCAGGTGTTCATTGTTAAACATCCATGCATATATTATTAGCATGAAGTGTAGCTATTAAGGTGCCCATTATTTCCCACTTATGCACTTCAGATTTACTACCCTTTTTATTTTCATAAATCTACCCTTATATTTTTAAGTAAATTAAGCTTAAAGAGGAAAGCTTGCCTGTCCAATTTCTCACCTTTGTGAAAGAGTCAATCTTGATGGGATTTCTACCCCATTCATTTATTCCACCCTTTTGGTAGAAGCTGATCTTTTCTGGCAGCATCAGAAGGAAAAGTGGGACTAGGTGAGTAATATATTAATTAGACAGGCTGTGCCACATAGGTCAAAGAGCTCAACTCTGCCTAGCTTAGAGTCCTTAACTACTAAATAAGAAATCTCTAAAACCATTACACTGACTGAAAGAAGACAAAAATGCACAAGGTACAGGTAGTTTAAAAAAATAATTTTAAATTGATACTAAAATCTGGTGGATTATAGATCTACTTTGACATATTTAGCTCTAGTCATTCCACACGACTAGATGTGGATCATTTAATCATTCTTTATGACTGGTTTCATTCCTAATCAACCATCTTCAAAATTATTTAAACATTGTTACCCCCAGCACTAAAAGTGTTAAGAATAACTATCTTGCATATTCTGTCAGTGAAAAGCATTCTCTGCTTGCACATCAAGGAAAAACAGACCAAAATAGTTCTCCAAAAGAGAAGAACTTCAAAAGAGTTGTAATTCAGCTTTCAGTCAGTGCAGAGAGTTGAGCAAAGAGGTACACAGCAATAAATCACTCACCCCTCTAGCAATCTAACGTATACATGTAGTCCACTTGTTTCCTACTATGAAGGACAAGTCATGAAGAAGCTCATTTGGATGAATTTATTCTGTATACTGATTACAATGAATGGAAAGGTAAGGGTACCAATGGCTCAATGCCCAGGAGGTCAACCAAATAATAACTTTTTTTGCATAATTTAATCATATGTATGTTTGAACTTGAAACTGATTTATGGGTTACTGACAAGTACCATATTAGTTATGCAGGTTCAGTGAAGATGCAGATGGGATTCATGCAAATGACTATACAATGCAACCACTAGTTTGTAATCGTGATGGCTTATGTGTACTAAACAGTGCTAATTCATAACATTCCATTAGATATTTATAACAGGAGTTACGATTCATTAACCCTTATTTTATTTCTCCAGTGCACTGCAAGGCATTCAAGGGGCTAATCAAATCTGCTTATCTTCAGATTGTGGACATTATTTGTGCATTACACTACATCCTATATAATAATCTACCAGATGTATGTTTTACCGATGCAGTCATGCGCAGTAGAGACTGCATGAATGCAGTGAATGCAGGCCAGAGATGCAGTCATGTGCAGTACACACTGCAGGCCAGACATGCGCAGTAGAGACTGCCTGAGTGCAGCGAACGAAGGAAGACATTGGTATCTGGCGTCACGCACTTTTGCCAGTGTACACCGGCTTTTACATTACTTTATCAATAAAGGAAAAGCCATTGGGCTGGATTCAAATGCAGGAGATAAATGTCACCTCCCTTTTTATCAAATCATTTTCCTACTGAAGTGTACGGGGATACCTGGAGATAAAAGCAGAGATAAAATTAGCACCTTCATTTGAATCCAGGCCATTCTGTGTAATTTATGTATTTTGTTTGCTTTTATTTTGGATCCTCAGGACATTGTGCTTCTTGTCCTGGTGCCATATAATGGAATTTTGAAACACAAGTATATAGATGTGAAGGACTCAATAAATTGTTCAGTTGTTCACATGAAGGGTCCTTTAAGATTCAAATTCACACAAACAGACATGCATAAAGATGACACAGGAAATACAGGTGATACTATAAAATGAGAAGATTTACATAATTTTGGTTTGTGGTTCTGCTTACAGAAGTTTATGGAATGAAAAAGACAAAAAAGAAAAACAAAAGCACATTTCCCATACTGAGGAGATCCATTCGCCCAGCTGCCCACATCCTACAGTTGCAGTCGACATTAGTTGCTATGGTGATCAGTTAGTCACAGAGGAGTTGAACTTTGGGTATGGTGCCAGTGATATTTATGTAAAATGGGCGGATTCTCCAATAACCTTAAACTATATAGCTGCACAAATAAACATTAAGTAATCACACTCTGCTTAGCCATAAGCATCTTGCATGAAAAAACCTCATATCAGGTATAAGATATAACATGAGGGCATCCCTCTAAGAAACTTCTAGAAAAAGGGGTGGCATACATTAACTATTTTATAGCCATTACGGGTGTATCTATTGTACTACCACCTATAAGTACATATACTTCCTCCCACTGTTACATGCAAGCTGTGGTGGAGCTGACTGTTCGTAACTGTGTGGCTTCACTTGTCACATAGATGCATATGGTGAACACATGTGAAGGAGACCCCTCATTTTTAAAACAAATACCAACACAGACAGCAGCTCACACAAGGTTACTATAGATTGCTCATTTGACTCCATGTACCTGTCATGCCCATCCATGACTATTCAAGTAGGAAACATTTTCCAGGTCAATTGACTATAAGTTGCAAGGTGAGTTTGTGATACACTGTCATTGCAAACTGGCCAATTCCTCAGTGGCCAGATTGTATCTCATATTTTCGTATTCACTTATGAAGTAGTGACAGATAACGTCACCAATTACATCCACAGCTGTATGCATAGATTCAGTGCATAACCATATAGTCTAATTGAAGTTCCACTTTCCTAAAAATATATTTAATTTGTTTCCCCTTCTATCACTAAGCCAGTGCCAGGAGCAGAGGATCAGTGGGTGAGATCCAGTGGTTGTGTTTTGTGTATGCTGAGATGTTTTCTGTAGCTATAGGGGAACCATATTAAAAATTACACCAATGACAGACTTAGAGCAAGTTTTAAACTGGTATTCTGACAACTACAGAAAATATCACAACATGCAATGTGTGTCATTACTGGGTTTCACATACCTGTTCCCTGCTCCTGTCACTAGCTTGGTATCCCTTTCAAATTTCGCCCACTACTGGGCGACTAACAAATCAGAGCATTAAACATGTCAAAAGAATGAAAAGGGTGACATGACAATCTCTCCTGCACCGTCGAGGGCTTAAGCTTCGCTGATGTGTCTGTATTAACTGTTTGTACTGCCGCTCTCCTTCCCCTCACTGTCCAAAGCTCAAAATAATAAATTGAAGCCGTTTATTGGAAACACATCACTCAGGGAATTTTCATTCAGTATATTTCTACTATGTCAAAATAATAAAATATCATTGTGAGTAGCACAAGTGCTCATACCACGTCAGTTGTCCCTTTTGCACACAATAATTTTTTGGACATAGTAGAAATATACTGAATTAATATGCCCTGAGTGATATGTTTCCAGTAAATGGCTTCTATTTATTATTTTGAGCCACAGACAGTGAGGGGAAGGAGAGAGGGAGTACACACAGGTAATACAGACACATCAGCTACTCTTAAGCCTGTGACATGACAATCTCGCCCTTTTGATGCGTTCGAGATTGTCATGTTGCCCTTTTCATTCCAGTGACATGTTTAATGCACTGTTTACTTGCTCGCCCAATAGTGGGCAACATTTTCAAAGTGAACTAATTCCTCTCTAGGATTTGCAGGAAAGTGGAGTTAAACAGGAACTATCATCAAATGAAATTGCCCCCTAAATCCTTATTAACATAGCGATATGCATATACATACTTTTATTTTGCTGAATAAGTCTGGCATTAGGGAGAATCAGAACTTGTTTGATAGGCAGCAGCAGCAGGGATCTTGCGGTAGGCGCTTTCTGCGCCTGTGCCGTCAGCCCTGGAGGTGAACAGGAAGGACAGCGCAGACACAGAGATTCCCTTTCTGCAAGATGTCTGCGCTCTTGCTCTCTGCTGCCTGCCGAACAAGTTCCATTTTTCACTAATGCTGGACTTATTCAGCAAAATAAAAGTATGTCTATGCTATGGAAATATGGTTTTGGTGGGAATTTAAGTTTGATGTTATTTCCGCTTTAATTTATTCCAGGTACATCTGCTCGTCACTGGGACATGGCTCAAGAAGCATTAAGTGGAGAATTTTTGGTGTAAATACCTTATTAAATCAAAGTTAGACAAGACTAACACTAAAAAATGGTTCTAGTACTTAGCACTGTGTGGAATAATACTAATACACACACACATGCACTCCTTATATGTTTTATCATTTACTATGATGGAGAGGCTGATGTACTTAAAAACTGAGGCAACTTTGGTGTAAACCAAGTGTTCCTTAGTTAATAAATAAAACTTCTCCACATTGCCATTGATTTAACCCCTTAAGGACCATTGAAGTACCCGGACCATCACACTGGTCCTGCAGGAGCGCGGTGAGTAATACCGGGGAATGAAGTTGATTGCTCCAAGACCGGAGCAATCTCTTTCAGTCCCTCGTTTGGCGTGCCGGCACACGTGATCAGTCACGTGGGGTGGCACGTTGAACTTCCCTATCTGGTCCTTAAAGGACCACACACCCTGGGACCGCTGGTCCTTAAGGGGTTAAATGAGGCTTTAAACCCACTGAATACTAGAGATGTTGCCAATGCACTGTAGCTCTCTATAGTATTTAAGGGGTTAAAAGCCCCATTTTAATCAAAAAGATTTATTTTTATCCCTTATGGTGTAGGTGTATGGTGTAGCACAGCAGCCTAGGTGTGACATTATTCCAGCTGCATATCTTTACCATTAAAATGATAACATAAAGAACGCTTTCAAGAAAAATGTTATGCACAAAATATATAAGGGAGCTGTTTAGAATGATATATTTTTACAAATGAGGACATTAGGTTTCTTGGACTGTTTTGGATTGCCAAAAAAGAGGTATTCTGATTTGGATAAGCTGGACATTCTCATCTGTAGCAGAAATACAAGTTCCACATATTAAATTCTACTTACAAAGAGTCATGGACATTTTAACCGTTTGAGTGCCAGAGGGGCACGGAACGCATTGCTTCTTTGCAATGTGTTCCGTACCCCTCTGGCACTCAAACGGTTAACATTTGCAGTCCTTTCAGTTTTGTAATGAAAACAAATGCAGGTTTTATAATATGCCTATTTGGCAACACTTCTGCACTGTGCTGCAACATATCAGAAGTATTAGGTTTATACCAGTATGACGTTTCTCTGCAGGATGGAAGAAATCTTTAGAAAGTGGACTGAAAGTTAAAACAGAAGGGGGATTTGAGACTCTATAAACAATAAGAGAATTATATTTGCTCCTTCTACAATACTACTGCCTGATCGCTCATACTGTTCTCCTACAGCTAATGGCATCCATCTCTGATTTATGCACCTGTTTTTGTAGTAGCATTGCTCTGAGCAGAATACTGTACCTCCAGGGTGATTCTGAATGTCAGCTACAGGCTAGATTACTGCAGTTGTGAGCAGAATACCATTTCCAGCGTTATGAGCGTCTGCTGTGATCATTTCTTTTGAGTCATATAAAAAATTTGAAAAGATGGTATCAGAAGCAGCAATCAGCCTAAGCAGCTCTTGTGATATAAAAAAGACAACAGACAAACAAGACTGCTTACAGTAGATAACCTTTGGCTCTCCAGCTGTTTTACACTAATACTCCCATTATGCCTAGCATCGATTAGTAGTTTGCCAAGCTGTTGGATGCAATAACTCCTGTCATCCCCAATCAGCCATTCAAGGGGTTAACATTCCAAATAATCAAGGTGAATTCCTTGTTGTAAGGTGCAGTTGACTTTCTCATCTCCCTTTGTGGATATGGCCATTTGAGGCTTATGTACTATGAACTGGACAATTTAAGAGGTCAACCAGCTGCACCATTTATTTATAATAAGGCTTTTAACCCGTTAAGTGCCAGAGGGGGCACGCAATGCATTGCAAAGCAATGTATTATGTACCCCTCTGACAATTAAAGGGTTAAACAAGTCAGAGATGACTGCAATGCATTGGAGATCTTGCTAGCATACAAGGGGTTAATGGGAATTTTTAATATTTTTATTAGACATTTATGGTGTAGTTTCTCCAGATTTGATTCAGTTCTTTTTAGTCATAAGTATCTCTATGTTTAATTCTCCAATACAATGATTATAATTGATTATATATTTACATTTTTTTTTAAGCTGCAAAATCTATTACTCAAAATGTATGGACTAAATCTATTCTTACGAGCTAAAAAAGGGGAATTCCTAAAGATATTCAGCTATTTTCTAATGGTACAACATAACCCTAGAGAAGGCTAAGTAGATCAAAGCGTATGTGGTAGAGTGGATTACAAGACAATACATTGCAGACTTTGCTGGTAGCAAACAGCTTAAGTTCTCACATACTATTCACACGAGATTCCCCATCTGGACTTTGAAAGCCAATGTAATATAAATTGTTTCATGTAATTTTAACCCTTTGTGTGCCAGAGGTTTAACTTATGCATTGTGTTGAAATGCATTGGATACCTCTCTGGCATTCAAAGGGTTAAAGGAGTACTCCTACCTAATAATAAATGTCTACTTTTCTTAATCTGCTCAGAAAATCCTTGTAGCCGCTAAGAATCATTTTATATGGATCAATTCTACAGAATTTTAACCCCCTTAATGAACAGCGGGTTAATTAGTACTAGATATCATGTCCATAGAGGCGCACCCAATTCCTTGATGCATTACTCAAGGACCACAAGGAAGGCCTATTAAGAAACATTCAGGGCACACAGTTTGGGGTCCTTGATAGGGACGGATGAAAGTTTTCACCTCAACACAGAAATAGGCAAAACATTTCCTGGGAAAGGACTGAATTTCTCCCCATCACATGCCAGTTTGCTCTTTTTTTCATGCAGGCATTTAAAAGGGTTTCAGGCTCTCACAGCATGCCATTCTCTGTTTTTGAGAGGAAGAGAGAGCAGCTAATCTTCAAACTAGAGATGATAAGCAAATAAAGTGGAGCTGAAGCTTGGTTTAGGGAGTCTTTTAGGTAGGACATTTGTTCTCTGTATTATGGGAGTCTTGGGTCACTCGGCGGCAGAACAAGGGAGAAACGAGGTTGACCCCAAATACCCCAACATTTGGTATGACTGACTGGCAAGTCACAGGCAGCTGCAGTCCACTTTCCTTACTGATCTTGCAGTTATTCTCTCTGTGTTGGATGTTTCTAGGAGTGTGAGAAGGGAGCGAAGGAGGTTGACCCCAAATACTCCAACATTCTGTCTGACTGATTTGAAAGACACAGTTGGCTATGGTCCAATTTTCTTGCTGATATTGCTATTATAAGTTATAACTTTTTTTGAACAATGATAAGATAGGGTAGACAACAGTTTAAAATAAATAAATAAATACATTAGATGACAGACAGATGAATGGGACCTTGAGGTGAGCTGTGTGACTGATGCAGACCTGATAGGTAGCAGATAAGCTTGAGTATTTTGTTGTGAGCAAGGCAAGACATCACACTCCATCAATTCTGTTGTGTACTTTAGAGTAGAAACACACACAGTTATTGAGTAATGTCCAGCAAATTCACAAGGGGTGAGTGGAGGGAGGAGCAGTGTATGGATGTGAGAGTAAAGTGGTAGTTCAGAAACTGACTGCAGCCATGGTTGGTGCAGCATTAGCTATAAAATATGATGATCCCTCTCCTCTTGGAGACTATACAGTTTGCCAAAGTCCCACCAAATGTTCTTCCACCACCACCAGTGCCAGTACTATAAGCAGATGACGAGTCACTTTCTAGTGTTGATGATGGCATAATAGAGGAAGGTGTAGCAGCTGAACCAACTGATGCACCTGGCAGTGAGACAAACCAGCACCAAAACATCTGTCCTCAAGGTTATTTGACACTGTGAGAATGTCTATACCATTGGAGCTTGGGGCCAGACCTAAGACTAAGGATGCTGGGGTCTCTGTATCCCCTACTGTGCATTGCTCTTCCTGTCATTCAGGGTTACCTAGAGAATTCTCAGGTCATTTATGCCCAGCATGTTCTGATGTCCCTGAGAGTCTCCCAGGGACCTCCAGCCATGCATTAGAGCCAGTTTGGGTGCAAGAGTTCAAGGCTGCTACTAGGGACCTTAGGTCTACATTGCAACTCTTTCCATCCCAGTTACAGGGGGTCTTCCATTCCTGGCAGACCCCCTCCTCTGTCAAGTCTTCCCTGCTAAAACCACAGGGAGTACCTGACGTTTCAGATTCTGCTGAGAAGGAACTTCTGGTGGATTCAGATGTTGAGGAATGTTCTGCTGTGGGCTCTTCTCAGTTTTTTGGGGATCCCTTTGAGGCTGATCCTGAGCCCTCGGCTGAGGGCCTGATCAGGGCTGTTTTGACTACCCTAAACATTCCCTTAGTTCAGGAGGTTCCTTCTGATCCCTCTGATGTGTTTCAGGAGCCTAAAAAGCCCCTAACTTGTTTTCCACCTAACCCCACTCTTGACCGCCTTGTGTCTGAAGAGTGGAAATCTCCTGATAGGAAACCTTTTGTGTCCAAGAAATTTGCCAAGCTTTATCCCTTCTCTGAGACAGCACTTGCTCAGTGGGTTCATCCCAAGGTGGATACTCCAATCTCCAGGCTATCTCAGTTTACTGCCTTGCTAGTTTCTGATGTGTCCGCTCTGAAAGACTGGACTGACAAGAAACTTGAGGTCTCCCTCAAGTTCATTTTTGCCACTGCTGGTACTGCCATGTGTCCTGCATTTGCTGCAACATGGGTGAACTGCGCCATTGTGGTCTGGACTGAACATCTCACACTGGCTGTCCATCAGGGTGCTCCTACTTTGGATATTTTGCGCCTTCTTGCCAACATTTCTGAGGCACAGCACTATGTTTCTGCTGCCTTATTTGATACCATCCGTTTGGTGGCCAGGGTTTCCACCATGTCTGTGGTTGCCAGATGGGCTCTTTGGCTCAAGATCTTGTCTGCTGACACTGATTCCAAGAAAGCATTCCAAGAAAGCAACCCAGGTCCCCACCCTGCTGTGGGTGGCCGTCTGCGTCACTACCACAGTGTCAGGGAGAATTCAGTGGCGGACCCATGGGTTTTACAGGTGGTGGTGGAAGGATACAGGATCCCCTTTCCTCCCTTTCATTTCTTTCCTTCTCATACAACTCAGGACGCGGAGAAAAATGCCGGCTGTTCAACGGCGCTATTCAGGCTCTTCTGGACAAGGATGTTCTAGAGTTCCAGTTCAGGACAGAGGTGTGGGTTTTTACTCAAACCTCTTTGTGGTCTCCAAAAAGGACGGCGGTTGTCGCCCTATTTTAGGTTTGAAGAATCTCAATTCCTTTGTAATCTGGACTCATTATCACCAGGAGTCTCTAAGGTCGGTGATTGCTACTTTCTCCCCGGGGTAATTCTTTGCCTCTCTGGATCTTCAGGACGCGTATTTACACATTGCCATTCATCCAGAGAGCCGGCAGTATCTCAGATTTGCTTGCGACCGAGGGCACTTTCAGTTTTCAGCTCTTCCCTTTGCTCTGACTACAGCTCCTCAAGTTTTCAACCATGTCCTGGGAGCCTTAGTGTCCGTCCTCCACGGGATGGCATCAGAGTTACTCCATACATGGACGACTTCCCCTCTGTGGAACTTCTTCATCAGCAGGTTCAGCTATGCATTCACGCTCTTACCCATCACGGGTGGATCATTAACATGGACAAGTCAGATCTTGTCCCATCCCAGTGTCTGGTCTTCCTGGGCCTTCTCTTCGACACTCAGAAGAGCATGGTGTTTCTCACGAATGAGGTAGCTCACCAGATCGCCCACAGGGTTTCTGCGGCCCTGGCTCAAGATCCAGTTCCAGCCAAGAAGCTATCCTCTCTAGTGGGGAAATTCATCTCCACCATAGAAATGGTCCAGTTTGCCATGGCACACACCAGGGAACTCCAGAGGTTTGTGATCCAGGTGTGCAAGGGTCAGCTGGACCTTCTGAAAATGTCAGTGTCCCTCCCTCTTCATGTGGAACTGAGTTTGTCATGGTGCCTCAACCTCTCCAATCTGCTGAAGGGCAAGTCCTTCCTGGTATCCTTCTGGACCATGGTGACAATGGACGCCAGCCTCTCCGGCTGGGAAGTGGTCCTGGGTCGCCTGAGTGCTCAGGTTCGGTGGTCTCTGGAGGATTCTCTCCTTCCCATCAACGTGTTGGAGCTTTGGGTGATACTTCATGCCCTTCGTCATTGGACATCTCAGCTGGAAGACTGTCCAGTCCGGGTACAGTCCGACAACGCCACGGCCATGGCTTACATCAACAAGCAGGGAGGAACAAGAAGTCTCGCCACTTGGTTAGAGGTCAAGGCTATTTTGTCCTGGGCAGAAGAACACGTTCCTGCCATATCCGCAGTCCAAATTCCTGGCATAGACAATGTCATGGCAGTCAACACACAGTGGACAGCGGAGAGTGGGAACCGCACCCAGAGGTGTTAACCCTTATTGTTCAGAAGTGGGGTCTTCCTTACATCGACCTGATGGCGAAAAGACACAACAGGAAGGTTCCGAGGTTCTGCTCTCGGTGAAGGGACCTTCTAGCTCTGCCGGTGGATGCAATGTCCATTCCTTGGTTGTTTCCTCTGGCTTATATATTTCCTCCCCTCCCAATGTTGCACAGGGTGTTATGGAAATTGTGACTGGAACGCTGTCCAGTCATTCTGATTGTTCGTACTTGCTTCGCCAAGCTTGATTTCCGGAGTTGTTGGATCTGTCAGTGGTGGAGCCATTCCAGCTCCCTTGCCGTCCTTCTTCTACAGGGTTACCTGTGGAAAGAGGATGTTCATCGGCTAGCTTTGACGGCTTGGAAATTGAATCCTCAATATTGAAGAAGAAAGTTTTTTATTCTGGTGGTGGCTACTATGCTCAGTGCCCGCAAACCTGTTTCTTCCAAGATCTACCATCGTGTCTGGTTGACCTTTCTATCTTTATGTACTGACAAGAACCTGTTTCAGGATTTTGATCTGCCTACGATCCTGGCCTTTTTGCAGGACAGTGTGGATAAGGGCCTCAGTTTGAGTTCCCTTATGGTTCAGACATCTGCGCTCTCTGTTTTCTTTCAGAGGCCCCTTGCCATCCTTCCTGATGTCAAGGTTTTCTTCCAGGGGGTTGCTCATACTCGTCCTGCCTTCAAAAATCCCGCTCCTCCGTGGGATCTTAACTTGGTTTTGGGCGTTCTTCAGCGCCCTCCATTTGAGTCCTTGGCTACTATTCCTCTACGCCGGTTGATGTGGAAAATGGCCTTTCTTCTGGAGATCGTGTCCGTTCACCGTGTCGCGGAGTTACATGCTCTGTCCTGTAAACCACCTTTTCTGCTGTTTCACAAGGACATGGCGGTGCTTCGCACTTCTCAGAAGTTTCTTCCGAAGGTGGTTTCGGAGTTACACATCAATCAGGAGATTGTGGTGCCTTCTTTCTGCCCTGACCTTACCTCTGACAAGGAGAGGGCTCTCCACTTGTTGGATGTGGTGCGTTGTCTCAGATCTTATGTACATTGCACTGAGTCTATCAGGCAATCTGACACGCTGTTTGTCATTCCTTAGGGTCCCAGGGCAGGAAAACCTGCATCCAAAGTGACTATTGCTTCTTGGATCATGTCCATTATTTGTAAGGCTTACGAGCTGAGGAAGAAGCCTGTCCCCTTTCGGGTCATGGCTCATTTTACAAAATCTATTGGGCTTTTTGGGCTTACAAAAATCATGCCTCTGCTGATCAGTTGTGCAAGGCTGCCACTTGGTCGTCTCTGCACACCTTTTCGAAGAACTACCATGTTGATGTGTTGGCATCGGCTGACACCAGCTTTGGGTGGAAGATCCTGGAGGCAGTTTTGCCTGTTTAGGATCTTCTTCGGTTCTTGGTGTTTTCTTCACTTTTGAGCCCTGTTGGCTGTGTAACAGTTTGGGGTGTTGTTACCCCTGTTAAGTGTCCATTGATACTTCATTGTTTTGTTGGGCTATCTCTGATCTGATGGTTCATATCTGCTCTGGTGACTCTGGGGGCCTTGAGCCTGTTCCTTGCCTTCCTTCCCGCCTCTGGGAAACTTAATGGTTGGACCTCCCAAAGTTACCAGTAACCTGTATTGGACGACAGAGAAAAGAGGATTTTAGTCTTACCTGTTAAATCCTTTTCTCTTAGTCCATACAGGTTACTGGTCTCCCACCCTGTCAAGGGCTCTTGGCTCTCCTGTGGCAGACCGTGGGGGTCCTTCGGGGTCACACTTGCAGGTGTCTTCTTTCCCTTCCACTATCTAGTCAATAGTTAATGTCTCAAATCTTTCTGGAGCTGGTTGGCTAGCTGCAGCCAAGGAGGGAAGGTAGGCTCCACCCCCTGCATACAATTCTAGAATTGTTCCTGCCTACAATTAAAGGGGCAGATCACCTACCCAAAGTTACCAGTAACATGTGTGGACTAAGAGAAAAGGATTTAACAGATAAGACTAAAATCCTCTTTTCTACACGTTGATTTCAATGCAATGAGCTAGGTGAAAAAAAGAGGGAAAATGGCACTTTTCTCTGGAAATTTTTCGCCAAGCTGAAAGTGACATTTTTCGCTGATTTCAGTTTGAGGTGAAATTTTTTGCCCATCCCTAATCTTGCATATATATTTCTGGTAACTAAAATATAACTTGCATATCTGAACATAACACCTGATGTTACCAGTTTGAATACAGTATTAATTAGCATATACAAATATACTTTAGTCAATGAAATACATAGAGAGACATGAGAAGAGAGCAGTGGTTCTTGATCCATTTGCAAGCCAACCCTAATTTGTTATAGTTTTATATGTCAAGGACATAATGAAGGGAGCAAAAATAAATAATTATAAACGTTATGGACAGAAATGCTTCTTGTGTATACTTACACACACACACATACACACACTCTCCCCCAACACACATATTCTCTGCCCACCGTGCACACAAACATTTTCTCTCTATGGTACACAGTCACAAAAAATAGTCAGTGTCCAAAACACACACTCCCACATTACACACATGAACACACTCTCCCATAAATAAAATCTCATTTTCTCTCTCTTTCTGTCTTCGAACCAAACACTTTTTTTCTCTCTTTTGCTCTCATTCCTTCTCTCTATCGCTTTCTCCCTATACACACACACACATTCTCCCTCTATACACACACTCTATCTCTCTCTCCCTCCACATACAGATAGACTCATATACTCTCCTTCCAAACACACTCTTCCTTCCTCCACACACATATACACACACGCACTTCACTCACACTGTCTCCCACACAAGCATACACACACTCTCTCCCCAAAATACTTTCTTTCTCTCATTCTCCCTCATCACACGCTCTTCCTCAACACACGCAAACTCTCTCCCACACATGCTCTCTCCCAAAAATGCTTTTTATGGATAAGAATTTCTTGGAAAATTCTATTTACTCTGTTTGCTTACTGTCTATCATCCTGTCATCATAGTCTTTATAATTATAATGTTATTTAACTATCAAAAGGCATCCCTAACACAGTTAATAATAGTTCAAAGAATTATTATGCTCTGTTCTAACAAGCTATTCTCCAAGATTCAATTCTAACTTTTTAAATAGCTCCAAACAGATGTCCCACAGAGACACTTTGTAAGCTTTTCCACATAATATCTTATTGAGCCTCTCATAGTAATATATGATTTTCCACTCATCTAATTATTCCACCCAATGATATTATTTGAACTCAGGCTAAGATTTAGGTCTTTCAAGTGAACATTGAGCAATATGACAAACTTCTATTCAGAGTATATTTATATATAATTTCCCATATTTTATCTGTTATCCATTGTCAATGAAGTTTTTGAAGTTAATATTTTTCTTCTAACATTTCTCAGAATGAACCCCCACAATGCAGTGTTCAGGATTGCTGGAGTTAAAGCATGCATCATGATCTTTTGATTTTCTATCCTTAATCCTTTACTCCCAGCTGCCACCCTTTCTGTTTGAGACTGGGAAACATAAGACTGAGGGGAGAGAGGATATGAACCCTACCAGATCATTATTGTTATATCTTTGTCCTATAAAGAATATGTAGGGTTGAATTAATGACATATAAACTGTGAATGGGGACTTACTAATCCACTCTTCCTCCACATGGACAGTGTCCTTTAGGTTAAATCTATCATTACATTGGAGATGTCATACAAACTTCAGATCCCACCCAACATGATGCAGTATAATTATTTAGGGTCTGCAGATCACTCCTTCACCCTATCCATGGGTTGTGAGGTAAGAGGTTGATCAATGTGGTTATGGGTTTTGTGAAACCACCAACTCCTATAACTTGGTTCTGTTGGGTGCCAGGGCATGTTAGGACCCTTCTAGGATCTGATATAAGATTTTCAATAAAAACAATGGAATGCTTGGCCTTCTCCCTTCTGCATGGGCTATGCAGAGCTGGACCTATAGTGAACCTTTGTTTCAGGAACTGACAGTATATATCCAGGACCGCACATAATTGTGCTAAACTCATATCTTGGTCTAGGATATCTAAAGAGGTCATCACTTAGAGACATAACCCTTCTCATGTGTGCTTGTACTCACACTTATGTTTAATTTCTATACACATCAGGCAAATTTGCATCTCAATCCATTTCTGATGTCTGTATCAGTACCACTGTCCTGATACTATGTAACATAGTAGATAAGGCTGAAAAAAGACATGCGTCCATCAAGTCCAGCCCATGCCAATAACACCCCTGTTGATCCAGAGGAAGGCAACAAAAAAGCCCTCTGGAGCAATTTCCAATGTAGTCCCAAGTGTGTGTGTGTGGGGGGGGAACTATTCCTTCCTGACTCCAACTGGTAGTCAAATAGTTCCCCGGATCAATATCCTATTTGTGTTGAAGCCATCTGTCATAATTGTCAATATTGTTCTGTGCTAGATAGGCATCCATTGCTTGTTTGAATGCAGTTACATTATCTGCAAGCACAACATCCCGAGGCAAAGAATTCCATAGCCTTACCGCCCTTATTATAAAGAATCCCTGCCTGTGTTTTAGTCGAAAGCGCCTTTCCGGGGCCACAGTAACCTAACCGGGGCCACGTAGTTTCCTGGTTTTATGGTACTTAACTCATTCAAGTGCTCATTTCAATCACTGCACCAGAATAAAACATTAGAGGGGCTTTTAAACTTGAGTTTATCTGCTACTTTTTGCATTTAATTATCTCACTATACTATAGAGCCCGTGTATAGGGGCCACAGTGCCACCCAGGAATGGCCGCGGTGCAGTCATGCACAGTAGAGACTGCCCACGCCATGTCTGATACAGAGCGGGCGCTCCGAATTCAGACCTTAGTCCTGTCTGTGCACCAAAGGTGGTCTGAATTCGGAGCCCCGCTCAGTTATCATCCGTGGTGCGGGCAGTCTGTAGTGCGCATGACTGCAGCGCGCGTAGCCGTCTCTACTGCGCATGACGGCTTCTGACAAACACACACTTAGCGAATTATTATATAGGATTACTCTTGAATTACAACTCTGACAGAACTGAAATAACACTCTCCAAGGCCCAAATACTATGATGCTTTTATTATGAAACAGTACTATCCCTTTAAAAGCGTATATTTTGTACCTAAAATGAAACTTCAAGATTCGAAAACTTAGAAAAGATTTTAAGTAGTGAAGTTTTGTTCATGAAGGACATGATGATGATTGTACTGGTGGTGGAGTGTGTATGTTTGTGTGTGTGGCGTGTTTGTGTGTGTGTTCCAATGTGGGCCTACGATTAAGTGATTTTGTTCATGAAATGTGTAAGGCGGATCATGTTTCCGCTCTGTCTCTTACTTCCATCTTACCTCCATCTATTTCTTATATACCAACAGTTATTGCTTTAAAGATTACAATAAAGAATGAGTCTTTTATTATTATCTCCTGACTGATTTGTAAGTTGTCATCCTGTATCTTCTTGTGTGTGCATATGCGTGTTTGTGATTGTTTGCGTGTTTATGTTGGTAGGGTATTTGCTTTGGCTCCTATATTGATGACTTGTTTCATAATTGTTGTTAGTAGTGCATGGGTCACAGTTGCTCCCTGTTTGTGACTACTTATAAATGGCTAAGTGTTTTAGTTCATTTGATATTTTGTAAACAGTGTTTTTACACCTAAAGTGGCAGACAAGGGACATTCCAGCTGTTGAATTAGAGTTCCTACAGATTGCTCATACCTGTTGAAAAGAGAGTTGCATACACTTCTGTTCAACACAGACTTATCCAGGGGAATCTACAAACCTGTCAGTGCAGCTCATTTCCTGCACTTCTATGTTTGTTTAAAGATCCTGCTCTTGCAATACTTTCAGGCATTCTGATATTCCGCATGCATTAAGCCTTTAATAACACCATCCTTCTTCATAGCACAGGACCTTGCCCCCCCCCCCGTTTTGAAGGATAACTATACCTACAGATAGAAATGGTTCATAATGTGTTTATCACAGTGTCATGCCCAGGGTTTTGTGCTACCTTGCTCTGAGCTTTTCTTTGTGTTTGTTTCCTTTTTTATTCTTTTCCTCTTCATCTTTTGGTGTGTGTGTTTACCTGTCTGAATACCTGGTTCTTGAGGCTTTGTTCCCACTCCTTTGATTCCTGAATTCATGGACTTTTTGTGTACCTCTCAACGTTCCTTCCATGCAGTGCCAGATCAATACATATGCTTACCAGCTTAAACCACTATCCTTCACCACACGTCACTCTATACATCAGGTAGTTCTCTCATTGTCCATAGCTGCAGAAAAATACCTCAGTCCTCTTGTGGCTTGAAAATAATCATCAGGTGGGGAGACTTAAAAGTAGGAGATAGCATCATAGATATAGCTAAGTGCCATTCAACATAGATCAACACATTTCGCATGTAGAACACTTACTCATGATCCAAGCTCTCGTATTGTCCCCTTGGCCCTTCGTCTTATCCTCCACAGTCCACTCCTGGTGTGATACTCTGCTATTCTTCTCTCCCAGTAGGGGAGTCTGTGGGCCTCTTTCAAATAATCCTCCATTTGGTGGTTCTCTTTCCAATGTCCTCTCACTTACATCTTCTGTCCAGTCAACCTAGTCTCCTACTGGTTCAACCAATAGGGGAAGATCTGGCATTGAGATCAGCAAATATATCCAGTTTCACCTCAGCATGGCTAGGCAAGAGGCATCTGTGAGCCTAAGCCCTATACCCAAGCACTGAAACCCAGCATGTAAGAAGGGTGTTGGAAGAAATCTTACAGATAACCTCCCTTGCAGTGCTCCACACAGTGAAGAATTTAATAGCTCTTTGTAGTATTTTTGAGAATAGGTTACAGGATAGGCCTCAGTTATGGGATAGTGATAGTGCCCAAACCACATGCATAAACCTGTCATACAGGCACTTCGTGGCTGGACTGTCTTTTGGTAGGATCAGTATGATGTGCTTTAGGATATTTCCTCTCTGTGAAAGGCACTAGTGAGCTAAAAGAGATTGCACCCTGGGTAGGATAATTATCCTATAGAGCCTCATCAGTTTGAAGACAAACTCGTTCCTAGTTGAGCATCTCTGGCTATCTCTTTGCGTATGCAAGTTACCCTTGGAATTAGTCACCCTAAGGGTAACAGGGTAATCCAGATGTGGACCCCTTGCTCACAGTGTCTAGAGAGATCAGCTGCACCTCACTTACGAGGCCCAAAACTGAAATGTACGTCTGGGGTTGGCTGCTTCCCTTGTTCAGGGGGGAATTGCCAGGCACTTTTTGGCTGGACTGCCTTTTGCTAGGATCAGTATGATGTACTTTAGGATATTTCCTCTCTGTAAAAGGCACCAATGAGCTAAAAGAGATTGCACCCTGGGTAGGATACCTATCCTATAGAGCCTCATCAATTCAAGGGCAGGCTTGTTCCTAGATGAGCATCTCCCTCTCCTGAGGTATGTGCAGAACCTATGGAGACAGAATGAATCACACAGTTAACCAGGAGACGTCTAGATGTAAAAGTATCTGCTGTGGTTCTCCTGGTCACCACATCCATCTCTGCACTGTGAAAGCAGGAAACACATTGGGGAAGATGGACTAAGATGTGATGAAGAGGTGATAAAGTGGAGATGACTTCTCCACTGATATCACTTAATATATATGTATTTTAACTCCTGAATGCTAAAGGCACATTGCAAAGCAACATCGTAAAATGCCTTAAACTCCTTAGGCAGTTAAGGACCAAGGAGCATTTTTATTTATTTATTTATTTATTTTGCTTCAATGGATTCAGGGGTCCCCAAACGGCATGCAGCTAAGTGGAGACACATGAATTCCGTGACGCACAGTACTTCATGGATGTCCTGGTACTTCATGGGTCCTTAAGGGGTTAATACCTTGAGGAACAGATGGCTGTACATCACAACAATGTGTTGTACAGCCATCTGGTCCTTATAGAGTTAATGTTCAAAGTATTGCACTAGTCTTTGGATGTCCATTTCTAGTGTGCATTGTATATTTCAGTTTGTGAATTGTGACCTTCAGAGAGTCATTTCACAATTGGCGTGCTCATTGTGTTATGCTTTTGATATGTCTAAAGACTGAAAACACATTTGCTTATTTATATTTGACTTTTGTTAATGGCATACTATAATAAGGTTCCTTGGCCCAGTAATAACATATTTAAATATTTGAGTTATATATAAACCTTTGCGGTGGATATGTTTTGAAGCTAAACTTAACTGAAAACGTTAGTCCCCAAATCCTGCTTGTTTTTCCATTAAGAAAAAAATATGATGTATTTAATTGGAACCAGATGGAGACCTTAGATGATAGTTACTCTGGTTTATTGGTTACAGCTCTTTGCACTAAAAAGGAGACTGTTTTTTATTACTTCATCAAACGTACAAATAAGCCCTTGACCTTGGGCCACGTTTGCATATTTAAACCTTCCCACTGTCCGAGATATTACAATTTTGAATGAAAGACAATCAGAATTGAAAAAAAAAAGTTTTGAGAAATTCATTTTTGTATTTCAGAGGGTCTTAGTTTCAAAAAAGAAAGTGGAATAATTCTGTGGCAAACCAAATACACCATAGGGCAGTGACCAGCAAACTTGTCCATGTCTTTAAGGTTTCCATGCTTGAGCACAGCTGTGTCATTCTGTGGCTCGTTCCTTTTAATTAACACACCAGTACTCAAGCAGGGAAATCCTATTACGTGAGAGCGAATGTGTGAATTCTCCTAATTCAAGGTGGGCACTAGAGCAGTGGTGGGCAATGTGAGGCTCTCCAGCAGCTGCCAGATCACAACACCCATTATTCCCCACCAGCAAATGATGGGAGTTGCACTAGAGCAAATGATTGTTTTAGTGGAGACCACATCAACATTCTTAAGACTTCAGTGGTAGCAAGCCATAACTCCCTCTCCAGTAGAATGCAAAGGAAAATGGAGTCAAGTTAGGCTATTTCCTATGTGGCTTGATTGCCTTGTGTACTCCTCTACTCCTTAAAGGGATAGTAATGCTTCAAAATAAAAGCAGCTCCAATTAATCTTCATAGTACTTGGGCCATGGGGAGTATCGTTTCACTTCTGTCAGAGTTGTAGTTCAAGAGTAATTAAATGATAAAGTATCCCCCTCCTGCCCCTTTTACCTAATGTAAGCCACCTCCCCTCAGGTGTGGAATCTGGTCCTGGGACCAGACAGATCAAAGCAAGGGACAATCTTCTTACTGTGACAGGTTTTTCAGGTTTTTCCCTTATGCTAATTGAAGATTGTCCCTCACAGCAAGCCATCTGGACACCACCTTTCTGTTCTGAGGTGAGCAGTGTTACATCAGTAAAAGGGGCTGGAGGGGGATACTTTATCATTCAATTACTCTTGAACTACAACTATGACAGCATTGAAATAACTCTCTCCATGGTCCAAATACTTTAAAGATTTATTGGAGCTGCTTTTATTGTGAAACATTACTATCACTTTAAAGGAGCAGTAAACTATTTTTAACCCCTTAACATTCAGTGACATGCCAGAACCACCATTGCTATTATTACGTTAAGGACCAGTGATGGTCCTGGTATGTCATGTAGTTTTTACTCACAGCGCTCCTGCAGGAGCGCTGTGAGTAATAGCGGGGAATGAGTGTCGGCTCAAGTGATCAGTTACGTGGGCCGGCACGTGAAAGTTTTCTATCTGGTCCTTAATGGGCCACACACCCTGGGACCTCTGTTCATTAACCCCTTAGGGACCATTGACGTGCCAGGACCGTCTTGGCTGTCCGGCGCTTAAGGACCAGTGACGGTCCTGGCACGTCATGAAGTTAAGGGCTCCCGGCTTAGCTGCACACCGCTCCGGGAGCCCTGAACCGAAAGCACATGGGTCCTTAAGGGGTTAATAAAAACCCTATATGTTATAGAGATTTTCCTGCTGAGTAAAATGAGGGCACTCCCACTATTGTTAACTGTTTTATTCAAACGTTATAACAGTTCAAATAATCAGGAAGTGAAACAGAATAACTAATTGGAATGTGATCACTAGAGGCCATTGTTACTGTAAAACAACACGGTTTAAAGTTTAATAACTCTGGATTTATGCATCTCTCAGCAGTTGGAATACCCTTAGTTTACCAAGAGGAAAAAATCCTCCAAAATATATTTTTTCGTAACAAAAGTTTACTGCTCCTTTAAAAGGTCAAACAAAGTGCAAAAGAAAGAATGCTCCTGCATGCCCATATTGTCCCACACCACTATCCCCTTAGCACAAGCAGGATTAAGGGGAGAATTTTCAGAGTAAGTAACTTAGTAAAAGCAGTACTAATAAATCAATTTTAGGGCATGTTATAGACAGAACTGTATAATGGGCATTGAGGGGCAGTTTGTGGACCACAGTCATAGAGGGCAAATAAAAATTCCCACTGATTTAAATACGACTTTAAACCCCTTAACTCACAATGCGATGGAGATCTCACTAGCATTTAAGGAGATAAAACCCATTTTAATCAATGGAAATTTTCATAATTTTTATTTTTCTCCTATGTTACAGTTCGTTTGCCCCAGAGTTACTCCACTTTTCTTTTTGACTTAAGGCCCATAGTGATTGGTACGGGGCTTTTACAGACTAAAACACAAGCAGCGCAGATCATTTAGAAACATCAAAACATAATTTACTTCTCTCTCACTTAACATAATCTATGGCAGAATGCTGATTGTCAAATTAGGAGCAGGATTAACATCCATGTGTACCTCTGATTAAAAAGCCATGACAAGTAAACTCCTTAATTAACGTAGGTAAGGAAACACAGCAATGATGTTGGTATGCCTCTGGCAATTTAGAAGAGTTGAAAAAAAAGTTTTATCTAAAAAAGCAAAAATGTTTACTTTTTTTATTGCTGCATATTAACCCACTGAATACTCTGCAATGTGCTGCTCACCTATCAGGCACTAGAATGCCTAAAGCAAATATTTTATGGTGACATGAAAGTTATACCTATGATATATATAATTTTGTTTGTTTTTTTTTAAACAAGAAACAGATGTTTGTTTTCACTATAGCTAAACATCAGTTTTATATATATATACTAGTTGAACAGCCTGTGCACATGGGCAACAGTGCCAGGCAGCAATGGCCGCGGTGCAGTAATGCATAGTAGAGACTGCCCGTGCCGCGGCTGATAACGGAACTGGGTGCTCCGCATTCAGACTGTTGTCCTCGAGGACTACGGTCTGAATTTGGAGCGTCCAGCTCCATTATCAGCCGCGGCGCGGGCAGTCTGTACTGCGCATGACTGCAGCGTGTGCAGCTGTCTGTACTTCACATGACAGCTTCTGACAAACATACATTAGCGAATTATTATATAGGATATCTTAACATTATATATAAATGTTTCCTCCACATTGTATACGGACAAATTAATTGGGTGTGAGCTAGTGAAACTCACCATAATATGCCTCCTTTTTGGAGTGCACAATCTGTTGTGTACCCCTTTGGCATGCAACAGGTTAATAATAAGTTTGTCTTTATGTAATTGACCAACTTTTTGCCCAGGGGATGCAAAGCTCATTTTATAAAAGACAGTGATAGAGGAAGGTTTCTTTGGTGCAGGCCATAAGCAAAAACTTTTATCTCTGCCCCAATGAGCTTCCAATCTAAATGTGTGGTGATAGATAGATTGATAGATCAACTTGTCTAAATTCAAAAAAGGTTTCAGTGGGATGCAAACAAAGCTTAACAAATAAATTATAATCTCTTTTTTTCATCTAAGCTAATGCCTGGTCTTTGCTAAAGCATCCTCTTAGTTTTCTAACGAAAACATACTTTTCTTTACCCATTTTATTTAAATTCTCAAGCTGAATTACTTTAGGACAGAGGCAGGGCAGGTTTTAGGGATACATCTGCTTTTGCATAGGTGGCTTAATTAAAGTGAATGAACCAATGACCAAGTCATCTTTGCAAAGGCTGTTAGAACCCTAAACCTTCTAGGAATAGTTTTAGACCCCTGGGCTAAATAGTAATGACATTATAACATGACTATGAATTATTACACCATTTTTTTATTTATTTTTTTTCCTGGTCACCAGAGTGTGTGTGTGTGGGGGGGGAGGTGAGCTAAAGGGCCATAAGGGACTCAGATGGCAAAATGGTGACAAATACCTGTCAATAGCATATCGACAATATGTACTGAGATGTCTTCACCATCATACCCCAATGAATTTGCCACCAATCCACGACAATCCTCCAACATTGCCACAAATCCACCATGTCATTGACAGGTTTAAAATTTTGCTAGGCAATGGCCCATTTTCATATGGAAATGCAGGCTAATAAGCCAGTGTTATATTCTTGTGTATATAAAAACTAACAAACAAATATTGGAAAGAACTGGCATCCTTAAAGGGATAGTATACTTCGTTGTATCTTTATTTTATTTTGTAGGCATTAACATAACATGAGGAACGATATAAGTCTTATCTTTCAAACCTTTATGGTTTGAGAGATATTCACAAGCAAAGTTTCCCCTCCCGCCCCTTTTACCTAGTGTAAGCCATCTCTTCTCAGATGTGGACTCCAGTCCATAGATCAGACAGATAACAGAAGGGGACAATCTTCTTCCTATGAGAACAATGAACGCCCTGCCCCCTTTGACAAGTTTTTCAGGTTTTTCCCTTATCTTAATTGAAGATTGTCCCTCTCTGCAGTCTACCTGGGCACCTCCCTTCTGCTCTGGCTGAGCAGTGTTACATCAGTAAAAGGGACGGGAAGGGGATACTTTGTCATTGAATTATTCTTGAACTACAACTCTGACAGAATTGAAATAACACTCTCCAAGGTCCAAATACTATGATGATTAATTAGAGCTGCTTTTATTATGAAACATTACTATCCCTTTAAGATTCTAAAGTCTCAGCTGAGCAATATAAATGCAATAATAGAGGAACTATATGCTGCTTTCCTTAAATTCTGTCAATAAACAGAATTAAAATAGAAAACAAACAAAAACACAATAAGGAAAGCGCAATATATATATAATAAAAACCAATATTTATTATACAAATTTATAAAACATAAATAGATATAATAGCACAGAGTTCTCCTCTATAATATAAATGTATCAAATATCACTGTGAATATAATACATACAAAGTTATAAAACAGTGTTAAAATGTGGATATGTTTATATGTTAATGTGGCTGTTCTCAACAAGCAGCATGCTCTAATAGCTGCCTTTGCAGTCAGAGTACATAGTCCCAGCATCATCAACCCGAGGATGGCAATTCTGATGTCCATTTAGCTTCCTATGAGGCCAGAGGACAGTTTGCTGTCCCTGCTAAATAGCAGAGACAGAAGATTCCTTCCCTTAACCCCAGGCACGTGCACACATAGACCCCAAGGGGGGCTTGAGCACCTGCCCTTTTTGTCCAAAGTGCCCTTGTGCCCTTTTAACAAAAAAAATAAATAAATCAAAAAAATTAATTATGAGAAGTGCCCTTTTTTTAATTTGAGCCCCTGCCCCCCCAAAATGTCTGTGCACGTCCCTGCTTAACCCATTCAGTGCCACAGGGATGTGCCTTGCATTGCTGACATACAATTAGCATAAGGAACACTTTCAGTAACATTTTAGTTGGATCATGAAGAGCCATACGTGCACACCTGAGAACCTTCTTGCTTCTAGCACCCAGAGAAACTCTCTAGAACTGAGGATGGGAGTTTCCACATGATGTGTTTTGCATCATATTATGGTTGAGCTTCATCAGGTAGGTGTTGGCAATTGGTTGAAAGTAGTAGCTTGCCATGAAATGAGTGAGAAAGTGGGCACATGGGGCAGGAGTGTGCTTACTGGATTGGAAAGTAGTCAGAATTAGAGGTTAACTCAGCAAACCAGATAATCATCTTCTGTCCCCAGAGACCCAGTAAGACAATCTGAAATCTGGAGTCTCCAGGGCAAATTCAGGGATTTCCCAGGTGTTCATATGCACAGTCAGCAAATAGGGCAATTCTGGAGCAAATCAACTGCACAATAGCGTAGGGAACAAATATAAAATTCCCAGCTCACATACTGGAACTGTACCATTCTGAGAAACAAAAAAAGGATGATGAAAAAGAAAAACTGCAACGAAAGAGTCAAATAAAAATCCCCATTTTTGTAATGGCGTTTGTAACTCCTTGAATGCTAGTAAATACTCACATTTGCCTTAGTACATCAGCCTAGAAGAAAAAGAAGAAAACCAGACCCACCCCTTTAAATGGCAAGAATGGATTACACTCTTCAACGGAGAAGATTAATCACCTCAGTTGAAGAGTGTAATCCATTCTTTTCTTGGTATATTTGTCTAATTTAAACAATAAGCACATTCCCTTTAGTGACATCACACACTTACACTTTGTAGGTGGTGTACCAAATGCTGCTATTCTTATTACATAAGCCCCAACATGTTGTCTGTACTGTTTCACAGGCTTTGTAATGGGCTACTTGAAAATATATGCATATTGTATCAAATACTTTCCATCACAAAATTATTTACCAACCAAAAGAAACAAATGAACAGGTCACAGTGGAAAAAATTTTTGTGAACATTTCATGTACAAATTCATCAACTTTGCTTATTTTCTGCACTGGGACACTGGCTCATGCATACATACACATCATGAAGACTTTTTAGGTCAGTTAGCGAAACCAATCAGATTGCAACCCCCCCCACAGCCAGTACTTTTGCGCCACCCCAGTGGGGGGTAGCATCACAGCTTTCCCATCCCTGTACTTGAGTGTATGATCTGTAGTGCGCACTAGCACACAATGCCATCATTAAGACTTTAATGCCATCCAGCGCTGAACCCCCCCTCACCCCATAGCATGGTCAGGAAAATGAAATAAAGTTACACCATTTCTTCTGTGCATTTGTTAGTATATAATATTAAAAGGGAACTACCACCCCGCAAAATCTTTATCTCAATGAAGTCTCCATCTGGTGACTAGCTGCTTAGTAGCGCTAGTCGCCAGAATTATTACCTGGTTTAAATGATTTATGACTTTTTCAGAGGCTGACAGTAGCAGGAAGCACGGACATCTTGCCATAGTGACGTCTGTTCGCCTGCCTTTAAATAAGGCACAAAGGAAAGGAGTGCCCCTCAAATGCCCATACATTACCCCACTGCCTTCCACTTGGTGCAAGCAGTGTATGGTAGAGAATTTTCGGAATGAGCAACTTAGTAAATTGCTGGTAGCCAGTTCCTGTTTAGTCATGGAGATGTATTATTACATCCATCCTTTACTGTTTCACTTAAAGAATCATTTAATTAAAGGTCAATTGAAATAAAGGAACGTTTTCCAAAAGCACCAAATGATATATTCACTGCCCCCAAATAATATTGTTTCACAATGTTATGTAGACCTCTTTAGTTTTAAATGGGTTAAAGGCCCATGTTAATCTATTAACCTTATGAGTGCCAGAGGGTTATTCAACTCAAACTTTGCAATATGTTGCATACCTCTGTGGCACTCAAAGGGTTAAGGACCGGAGGGGTTTGCTTAGCATTTTGAAGCAATTTGTGAACAATTCTCTGGTCTTTAAAGGGTTAAAGGGATAGTAATGTCAACATATAAAGTTATGTTGTTTATTGTAATTTTATATAATGCATACTACCGTTTGAAATGCCTTTATCTTTGTATTCTGCTTGTAATTCGAGTAAAAAGTTTCCTCCTCATGCCCCTTTCCACTACGACAATCATATTTCCCTCAGATCCAAAAGCAGGGCTGGATGGATCCCAAGGAGGGACAATATTGTGTCAGCATAAGGAAAACCCTACTCCCCTTCGTCAACAGGAGCAGGGTTTTCCTTATACAGACACACACAATATTGTCCCTCAGTCCTTCAAGCGACTGGCTTTCAAATCTTAGGGGACTATGACTGACATAGTGGAAAGAAGCAGGAGGGGAAAACTTTCAACTCTAATTACAAGCAGAATAAGAAGATAAGATAGAAAAATAATACAGTTCAAAGAGTAGTATACATGATATAAAGTTACAATGAATAATATAACTTTATATGTTGACATTACTATCCCTTAAAGTCAGTGGAAACTTTTATTTGATACCTATAGCATAGTTGGTTTGCTCTAGAATTGCTTTGCTTTTAATTTGTTTATATGGTCTGAAGAGTCATAAATTGGCTATCATCCAAGGGGTTAATTTAAATAGGTAAATGAAAATGATTGGTTATACAGTAGGATTATCTACTTCACAAAATGTTCTTTGTGGCTGCCATCATATGTTCTGTATTTTCCCAGACCAGTGGTTCTTAAGCTTGGTTCTTTGAAACCTTGGGGTTAGGTGAAGGGGTTCCATAGTACTAATTAAGGTAAAAGGGGACAGAGCAATAAGGCTGTAGTAGCAGACAGTGGAAAGATTAAATATTCCATATCTCTTCTGGCAGGGCTGTCCAAGTTTAGTCCTCAAGGACCACCAACAGGCCAGGATGTAAAGATTTCCCTGATATTTTTGAGGGAAATCCTTAAACCCTGGCCTGTTGGTGGCCCTAGAAGACTGAACTTGGACAGCCCGGTCTTTTGGTAGTAGTAGAAAAGTGGAGGAATTCTAGACAAACCATTTGTATTGTGGGGGAGAAATAAAAATTCACATTGATTTAAATGGGGATTTTAACACCTTGAATGCTACAGAGGTCTCCAACTCATTGCAAAGGCCTTTGATGCAGTAGACCATAATATTCTGATAAATAAGCTCAAAAGCTCAAACTAGTTCTGATTTTTATCAGAAAAAATGCAGTATGTGTCTATTGCTGACAATATTCCCTCTCCGCTCAAAGTAACAAGTAGGGATCTCTAAGGCTCCATTCTTGGTCCTCTTCTATTTTCTCTAATTATAAATGACCTGCCTATGGTTTGCAAAGCATCTTCTGTGCACATGTATGCAGATGGGTTCACTATTGAAATATCACCCTCTATTTAGTGACCAGCAAAAGGGACACATCATAATGTTGCCTGAATGAAAAGGGCAACATCAGAATGTCGTCCTCTGTGCCTTAAGCTACCATCTTCTGCCCTATTGGCTGAACGCTCATGAGCATGATGTCATCAGGTGGTTCAGTCACCAGGTCTGAAGAGGGCAGCATAAGGCACAGCATGGAGAAATGGCTCGGACACCGATTTCTCCACAGAGGGTATGCATAAATTTTCATTCAGGTGACATTATGATGTTGCCCTTTTGCTGGTCGCCAAATAGAGGGTGACATTTCAATAGGATACCATGCAGATGACACTAACATCTACACTAAAAATCCAAACGGATCACAAATTTATTACAGGATGATTTCTCTGAAGCTGAAAAATGGATAACTAAAAACTGTTCAAAATGGTCACAATGATATTTGCTACATAGCACAAACTGTTTACCCCCTTGAGTGCCAGTATTGTGCCCAACATATTGCAAAACAATGCGTTGTGTACCCCTCTGGCACTCAAAGGGTTAAACTTTGAAATACCCATTTATCCATTGTTACAAGTTCTAATCATAACCTGGCCCTGGTTGACTTCTGCACATATCTTGGTATGTGGCTTGACTCTATCCTCACTTTTGGTCTTCTTATTGATAAATTAGCATCCAAACGTTATCCTAAAACATGCACTTGGTTTAGAAATTAAGCCTGTCCCCGGGTAAGAAAATGCATTGTTCAATACATGTTAATGTGAGTCATGGACTATGGGGATGTAGTGAATGCTTCTGCACTAAAATACAACTTGATAAACTTGACACTTTGTATAATTCATTATGTTGCTTTGTTCTCCAGTGTAATCACACTACCCATCATTGTCATATGTTTAAATAACTAAAATGGCTAACACTTTAATCTAGTTGTATCATTACCCTTTCTTGCCTAGTTTATAACCGTTTTTCTAGAAGGCTACAAGACTACTTGAGCAGTATGGTCATTCCACTTTCCATACTAACTATAACCTCCACTTCACTACTAACAATTCACTGAGTATCCCACACTAATATGAATTAATTAATTAATATGTATATTTATATAGTGCCACAAGTGTATGCAACACTTTACAATTTAAAGATTTGAGACATTATAGTGTTACAATTGCTTTGCGAAGTGAAACACTGGAAGTGAGGTCCCTCCCCAAAAGCTTACAATCTAAACTTAGAACGAAGCCCGTCTATCTGCCTTCTGCTTCAGAGCTCCAAAAGCCTGGAATAACCTACATAAAAAAATCAGATATTTTGCCAGTGTAACATTTCTAAAAATAACTACTTCTTTGTATGTAAAAACAACATGTAACTGTATATAATATTTATATGTTTGTGTGTATATACATGTGTGTGTATATATTGCGGTGTTTCTCAACTCCTGCCCTCAGGACCCACTAACAGGCCAGGACTTAGGGATTTCTCTGCTAGAGCACAGGTGTGGTGATCAGAAGCTAATTCACATTGATTAACTCACCTGTGCTCTAACAAGGAAATCATCAAATCCTGGCCTGTCAGTGGGTCCTGGGGACAGGAGTTGAGAAACACTGGTATGTTGTTTCTCTGTTTTGTTTAAATATGTAATATCTTTCTGTTAAAGCTCTCCAATCTCCTGGACATACTTGAACTAGAGAAATCTCAGTTTATTCTTCCTGGGAAAACATTGACATAATTTTATGTTATCTAATTAATGCATAAATGCATTTATATCAGTTGATCCTGTATATTTTGGACAGTATTTCTTGATAATGTACTTTAAGTCATAATGTGTAAAACCAATAATCCTCAGAAGTTTAGCTCCATTTAAAAGATTTTGAAATTAATTTGTCTGCCAGATTTTAAGGTTAGTTTGGGTGATAAACTTTTCGCCTCTTTTGGCCATCTGCCTGGCTAATTGGCTGACCTGACTTGAGAACCATTGTTCATAAACTATCTGCAATGTCTCAGTTTATATTAAAGGGACTCTAACGGCAAAAAAAAAAAAAGTTGACATACCTTTAAATATCAAGTACTTACAGTGAGCATATGCAAAAATGTATTACTCATATGTCACATTCCTAAAATATAATCCTATACTTGCTTTTAACTGTGTAAATTGTTCTGTTCAGAGATCATTTATTTAAAGTGGAACTACCACCCTATATAAAGTCATCCCCCAATTATTAGGCATATGGCAACTAGCTTCTTAATAGTGCTATTACCTCACACAAGTACGTGGTTCTGAAGTAATCCTTTTTCTTCTGAGAATGATGGCCAGGCTTCTTGCTTTAGAGCCATCTGCACACTTGCACTGTCAGTCCCTTCTGGTGCCTTAAGGCACAATGCAGTGCCTCCTAGAGGAGAACGGACAGACAGCGCAGACGTCTCTAAGCCAAGATGTCTGTGTGCAAGCCTGGCTTCCAGTCTCCGAAGAATAAGGATTACTTCAGAACCCGGAACTTGTGTGAGATAATAACACTATTAAGAAGCTAGTCTCCATATGCCTAATTATTGGAGGGTGGCTTTATATAGGGTGAAAGTTCTGCTTTAAAGGGATAGTAATGTTTCACAAAAACTGCAGCCCCAATTAATCGTCATAGTATTTGAGACATAGAAATTGTTATTTCAATACTGTCAGAGTTGTAGTTCAAGAGTAATTGAATGATAAAGTATCTCACTGCCACCCCTTTTACATAGTGTAAGCCACCTCCCCTCAGATGTGGAATCTGGTCCACAGACCAGACAGCTCACAGCAAGAGACAATCTTCTTAATGGGAGAACAATTAAAGCCCTACCCCCATTGACAGGTTTTTCCTTTATCTTAATTAAAGATTGTCCCTCTCTGCAATCCACTTTGACACCTCATTGCTGCTCTGAACTGAGCAGTGACATCAGTAAAAGGGGCAGGAGGGGGATACTTTATCATTCAGTTACTCTTGAACTACAACAGTAAAGAAATAACTCTCCATGACCCAAATACTATGATGATTAATTGGAGCTGCTTTTATTATGAAACATTACTATCCCTTTTCTGATGTTTGTGCTGAGGGAGAAGACTAATATCAGTTAATTGACAGGGATTAGTCTCAACTGCACTAGTATTCAGAAAAGCTGTTATCTTAGCCAATTCACAGATACCCCTGGACAATCAGTGGGAGCCCTGGAAAAAGGCAGGGTTATCAGCTTCCTCATAGCACATGTCAGGCCAGATTTTAGGCTTCAGAAAGCAACTAGAGAATTTTTACTGACACTAACAGGATGTACAGGGTATTTAAGTGTATATATATATATCCCCAGTTCGTTTTAGGTGTTAAGTGTTACTTCAAAACCAGTGTAAAGAAAAGAAATCCATCAAATGGGATTTACAAATATATGAATTCAGCAATGGGTATATTCATATTTCAGTCTCGCTCAATGCAAGAATACAAGCAAATCATACTTAATAGATTTGCTTTAGCTACACATCAGATCATTTTGTAAGGTTACACTTGTTAAAGGGATAGTAATGTTTCATAATAAAAGCAGCTCCAATTAATCATCATAG
Organism: Rhinophrynus dorsalis; assembly: GCA_037306005.1. Lineage (NCBI taxonomy): Eukaryota > Metazoa > Chordata > Amphibia > Anura > Rhinophrynidae > Rhinophrynus > Rhinophrynus dorsalis. Next base: position 149,099,698 of record CM074718.1, read on the forward strand.
TATTTGGACTTTGGACAGTGTTATTTAAATTCTGTAAGGGTTGTAGTTCAAGAGCAATTCAATGACAAAATAACCCCTTCCAGCCCCTTTTACTGATGTAACACTGCTCAGCCAGAGCAGAAGGGAGATGCCCAGGTAGATTGCAGAGAGGGACAATCTTCAATTAAGATAACGGATAAACCTGAAAAACTTGTCAAGGGGGGAAGGGCTTTCATTGTTCTCATAGGAAGAAGATTGTCCCCTGCTGTTATCTGTCAGATCTAACAACCAGATTCCACATCATGGCTTACACTAGGTAAAAGGGGTGGGAGGGGAAACTTTCCTTGTGAATATCTCTCAAACCATGAAGGTTTGAGAGATAAGACTTATATCATTCTTCATGTTTTTTAATGCCTACAAAATAAAATACAGATAAAACAAAGTATTACTATCCCTTTAACATATGACCTGCTCTATAACTGTGGATAAAAGGAGCCTTTATACTTAATTTGTGGAATCTAAATGGGCTGCCAAATTTGAATAGATAAACCCCAAATTTTGTTTCAATAAGTTTTGTTTGACGTACAAAAGTCTAGTGAAAAATAATTATTTATCACATCAGGTTTACATATAAAAATGTATTTATTTATGTTATTAGGATGTCTAGTTAATCACGAAGGTGAGATAAAGGTGAGAAAAGTTAATCCAGTAGGAGAAACTCCCATTTCTGTTATTGCACTGAGCCTCTCTGTCAAGTTCTACAGATGTTAGTGCACAGACTCCATAAATTAGCATAAGAATTGTATAGGTATGTCACTTTTACCTCACCCCACAGGTACTGAAGCCACTTACTTGTGATCAAAATAGTTCTATAAAAATGCAGTACTGTAAAATCTGACAATCATATAATATAATTAAAAGATATGATAGTGTATGATGAATTACTCATTTCTCAGTTGTTGCCAAATAATTGTATTGTTTTTGATGTCTAGGAATTATCTATTTAATCGCTGCTCTCAATCACTTGGAAGATTCAAGGATGACCTTATCTGTTTCTGCTCGGGACAAAGGGGGTCTTACCTCAGCTGTGAATGCTGCTATCATGGTCAACATCCAGAAAACTGCTACAGCTCCTGCAATTTTTGAGAAGCCCCGTTACTCATTTTTCATTGCAGAAGATGCTCCAAAAGGTAGTGCTGTTGGTACAGTGAAGGCCAGAGAACCTTTAAGTAAGTAACACTGAAGCTTTTCATGATAACTGTGGCTTTAGGTGCATCTCCAATGCACCAAAGAGCTTTCTTATTAGGTACACAGACATCTTTATAGACTTATGTTGCCCACTTTTTATGGCCAAGTGGCAAACAATGAATGCCTGGATAGCTACACAGTGAGGCTGATGTACCAAAACAACAAGATTCATTCTGGAGTACACTAACTGCACTATATGAGACAAATAAAAATTCTCAAAATTTCTATTGATAGACTTCCATTACATGCATGATTCCTTGCCTGTGCAGCTGAATAGTAGCACTCTCTGCCAGGACTGCTTTATTCAATAGGCAAAGTGGACATTTGCCCAATATAGGGCCCAATGATGAAGGCTCGTGTTACATTTTCTTTATATCCTTGCCTATCAAATAAAGATGCCTTACCTGCTAATTTTGGTGCTAGAAACATAGAATTTGATGGCAGATAAGAACCATGTGACCCATCTACTTTGCCCATTTTCCTACTGTAAAAAACGCAAACCTTATTTTGTCTTTGATCATGTCTTATATTGAGGACAGCCTTATGCCTGTCACATGCATGCTTATATTCCATCACTGGTAGGCTATTCCATTTAACCACTACCCTCTGCGAAATAAAACTTTCTTACATTACATTTAAACCTCTGTGCCTCTATTTTTAGACTATGACCTCTTGTCCTGCCATTTTTACTCCTTTGAAATGTACTTCCATCCTACACTTTGTTTAATCCCCTCATGTATTTGAATGTTTCTATTAAATCCCTTCATGTATTTGAATGTTTTTATCATATCCCCTCTCTCTCTCTTATCTTCTCCAAGCTATACATATCCATATCCTTTAGTCTATCTTGATATTTCTTTTCCTATAAACCAGTCAGCATTTTAGTAGCCCTACTCTGAAATTTTTCTACAGTATCTATATCCTTCTGGAGATGGAGTCTACAGTATACTCTAGGTGAGATCTATGTGGCATGACCACTTCCCTTTTTCTGCCCCTAACTATACAATGTAATCAATCTATAAGGATGCATATTTCAAATTAGCATATATATATATATATATATATATATATATATATATATATATATATATATATATATATATCCTCTATAGTCCTCCCCCTCACTTGTGCAACCCAAGTGCAACTTTAGCCCTTTGCATTCCATGTATGTGTGTAATGTATATAAATGCATTTTACACCTCTTTGGTGCTCAAAGTATTAAATGCATTTAGCAATTGGCCCAGGGGAAAGGAGTATTTACATCTGCCAGTCAGTGTACAGTAGCTATTTGCAGTAAAAGAACAATCATCTTTATGTACTGGAGTAATGAAAGGGTGAATAAAGGAAAGAGTGGGGGAAATCAATAAAATGCTGTAATATACAGGATCTTGGTGGTACTATAATGTTCGTTCTATTTATGTTTTTATAATTACAAGTCAGATACATCAAGAGTTAAATCCTTTGAGTGCTAAGTGTGTGCAAACCCCCCTGGAATGCAAAGCATTTGTGTCAAAGCATTAAATGCATGTTAATTATAATGAGTTGGAGGGAGACGGGGGAGATGCATTAAGGGGTAATGCTATTACAATGTGTTGCGAGCACATCACCATATGCACTAAAAATTATGGATACAAGAGGAGAATCAACTCATTAGCATGCGTGGTTGTTGAACTGCAGTCTATGGGTAAGGGGTGCTCTCTCTTACACATCACCAGGAGTTTGAGAACCCTGAAGTCTAAGCGCATCCTCTCTGCTTTTCTGCTTGCCCACTGCCCACTGGATCCGCTCAGACTTTGGCATCATAAACAACATCGCTTCCTTAGCTCTTTTAGTGCCGTAAGGATGTGGTCACACATCCCTGTTGCAGTGAAAGGGTTCCAAAATGAGAGCATGGCAGAGAAGCTATATATTTCATAAAGTTTCTGCCCTTCTGTACTGACTGAACCAGCTGAGCGGGCTATCCACAGATCAGCTGTTTCAGGTAAACAAGGATTCAGAAGGCACTCTGAGAGACCTGTGTTTACCTGAATCAGCTGATCAGTGGATAGCACGCTCAGCTTGTTTAGTCAGTACAGGATGGCAGAGAAGCTGTAAAATATCATATCTGCCATTCTCTCATTTTGGAACCATTTCAGTGCTACGGGGGTGTGCAGTGCACATCCCTATAGCACTGAAAAGGTTAAGAGAGTGCAGTCTCTGCTCTTTAGCAGAGACTGCACACCTGTCTTATGGCTCTGTAGTGAGGTTTGGGTGGATCAAAACAATGCAGACTTCAGGTTGGCGATGTTAGGACTGTGAACAACAAAGACAAATATTTGAATCTTATGACAAACAGCCACATTAACACATAACCACATCCATATGAATACTCAATGGCTCATTAACCTGTATTTCCATATGCAAATTAGCCATTGTCAATTTTGTGAAAAATCGTAAATCTGTTGAAGGTGTGGCAGATTCATGGTGATGTCGGAATCACAGGGATATGATTGTGAAGACATCTCCAAGCATATTGCTGATATGCCACTGATACAAATTCACCACCCTATCACCATCCTGGCCACTTATTGACCTTTAGTGCATCTCCCCAAGGTATTTCTTTGATAACGAGGACAGTTATCTCCTATGATTTTTTTTTTAATGTTGTATAAGATTTTAATAGTATATAGGTAAACAGTGGGCTTTTTGGCAAGATGTTTCAAAATTGCCTAAGTTGTTTTAAGGTGACAGTTCCAGTTTAAATAACTTAACCCTTTGAGAACCAGAGAGGTATCCAGCGCATTGCACTATGATGCATTAGATACCTCTCTGACACTCAAAGGGTTAAATTAACATATATGCATTATTCATACACAACACACAATGTAGTTAATTATTTTTAAATGCTTTGGATTGAGTCATTCCAATGAAAAAGAGCTGCAAAATACATTGGCTCTTTATAAATAATAATGTACAGTCACAGTCCATAAATTGAATGATTTTAACAATTCAAAATTATAAAAATGAACTGCCGTTAAAGAAGCCATTTACATTCACAGAACGTTATCCATCAGTCAGTACAATGGTGGCAGGAGAATGGATTTAGTCATTTCTAATACACAACAGCCTATAAAGGAGAGAAGGTTTTTAAAACATGTGTGCAATATATCAGTTTAATGCCCCCTTTCCAAACCACATCTTAATAATTACAATTAATTATACATTATATCTTTGAGATGGCTTACCTAATATTTATATGTGCCAAGGGATTCAATACAGAGCACAAAAATAGAGGACATGGAAATATTCTGCAGCTATCCTACAAGACACTTCACAGAATAAGGCAAAAAGCAGGGCATTTAAATCTACCAACAACATGTCCAGAACAAATGATGTGGTTTGACAACCTCTCAGAAGACAAGCCAAGCAAAGAGGAGTAATATGTACTTTGAAACGGACTTTCCTTCAGCCCAACCACACCCATGGATAAAATGGAACTCTACAGTGATATGGAGGAGTTCTTCAGAAAATTTAGACTCAAGGAATTATTTCATAATGAAGAATACAATGAATAATTCCAAACCACAGAACTAAGTTACCACTACAACTTAACTACAAGAAAATCAAATTGGAACCCACCACCACTGGACATGTATATAGAGAGCTTCAGAAATAGAGTCACATCGTATAATATATAAGGCCAGATGTATGTTTGTCCCATGCAGTCATGTGCAATAGAGACTGCCCGAACTCTCGGACAGACTCTAATTTGCAAGACTGCCTCTGTGCATTCGGGCAGTCTCTACTGTGCATGACTGCATCCGGCAGTCTGTGGTGATGGAAGCAAACAATCCTTGCAGTGAGGTATATCTGATTAAAGCATAATAAAATGAATACAGCTCTGACAAAATCCCATAAATTGCAACGCATTTCTTGGCAGGATGATAAAAATATAACCACTTGCTAATGTAATAGGATCCAAGGCTTCTGATGAGTGAGCGGCATTGTATCCAATATGGTTGGTTAGGTGCTCGATCCCATGGTATTATCCACAGAAAGTGACCGTACATACCACTCTGGTCCACTATTCACAATTCTGTGTACTTCCTTTGAGTTCAGCCCATCTTAATAGACCTAGCTATTTCATTCCATGGAGCTACCCACAAACATAGTTTACATATGCCGTCAAGACTACCCAGCAAATTGATAGGTAAGGTAAATAAAGCCACTTTTAAGGCTTTACAGAAATGGATCAAAAGTCAAATGGTCATCAAAACTGGTGCTTTATTCCAAAGTTTGCAAATGCAATGGGATGATACAGTGTGAACACATAAATAATACACCCAGGACATGGGTTTGTTGCATGAGGAACTTGGAAGGTCGTATGAATAAAAGAAGAAATGACAAAGAAAAACAGAAATCACAAGGACAATTGTAGTTCATGATTAAGTCCCTTAGATGCCTTTATGGTTTGAGATATATACCTTGCTAAAGTTACTTCTTCCTGGCTGTTTGAGAGAAGTCAGCTTTCTATATTGACAGCTGAAGAATCCGGTCATTTGACCGGACGGAGCCTCTTCAGCAGAGCTGAAATTGCACTATTTAGAACTAAATACTTCTTTGGAACGGTCTACAAAGTGTGCTATGCACAGTATAGACTGCCTGAATGCACAGAATGCTGGGAGGTGGTTCTGCGGTAGTACACCTGCTGTGTAGTGTTCTGTGCGTTCTCTACTGTGCATGACTGCATCGGACAGTCTCTACTGTGCATGACTGCTTCGGACAACTGCGCATGACTGCATCACAGCACTTTTATATATGTTGCCACACTAAGCTAAATGTTTAATACCTTTCCAAAAGTTTTAGCTACCCATAAATCAGACATTTAGATTTTTGAACATTGTGTGACAACTTAAATATGGATGTGGAAAAGCTTAAAAAAAGTCTTGGAACCACTAAGCTAGACATTTCAGAAATACATCATCATAAAAACATACATCTGGCCTTTTATATTATTTTATGATGATTAATTTTTTTACGCACTTTTGCCCTTGTACACGGTCTTCTATACTAGTCAACTATACTTGATAAACAACACAAACTGGCACACAACTTAACTATCAAGGAACAAAAAGCAATACAGTCACTAAAGGACAACAACATAGTCATTAAACTGGCAGAGAAAGGTGGCGTGGTAGTGATTATGAACACAACTGACTATATAGAAGACGCATACAGGAAACTCTGCAAAAATAAAATAGGTCCTGAATGAAAACATCAATAAAATGATACGCATAAAAAAGTTCTTCCTAGAGTTATAATCAATTATGAGAAAGAACTGAGAGTACATACAAGATCAGGGTGACTGCTTTGACTGGCTCTGATTTATTTTCTATTCATTTTATGTAGGTGTAGAACTGTTTTGTGATGTCATATTTCCACTTGCAAGTAAGAGATATCTGCAGCATCCAAAGGATTAAGGAAAATAAGGATAAAGGGCTGGATTCTATTGCAGGTGCTAATTTTATCACTGCTTTTGGCTCCAGTTTTCCCCATAAACTTCAATAGGAAAATGTTTGATAAAACAGGTGTTAACATTTAGCACCTGCAATAGAATCTAGCCCAAAGATGTGTTAAAACAACATTAAAGGGATAGTAATACTTCGTTTTAACTTTATTTTATTTTGTAGGCATTAAAAAAACATGAATAATGATATGTCTTATCTCTCAAACCTTTATGGTTTATGAGATATTCACAAGCAAAGTTCCCCTCCCCGCCCCTTTTACCTAGTGTAAGCCATCTCTTCTCAGATGTGAGTCTGGTTGTATGACAGGACAGATAACAGAAGGGGACAATTTTCTTTGTATGAAAACAATGAAAGCCCTTCCCCCCTTGACAAGTTTTTCAGCTTTTTTCATTATCTTAATTGAAGATTGTCCCTCTCTGCAGTCTACCTGGACATCTCCCTTCTGATCTGGTTGAACAGGGGGGGATACTTTGTTTGTGAATATCTCTTAAACCATAAAGGTTTCAGAGATAAGACTTATATCATTCTTCATGTTTTTTTAATGCCTACAAAATAAAATAAAGTTAAAATGAAGTATTACTATCCCTTTAAAGCTTGGTGTTTTGCTAGTCAATCAATGCTACAACCATCTGTGGCATTAGTAGGTTTAAAACGTACACTCCCAGTTGTATAGGTCCCACCACAAGCTTCTTCAGCAAGTGATGAAGCTGCCAGTATCAGCCTAATTCCTACTGATTGTGCATGTGGGTGTTAAATTGCAGCACCCAAGAGGAAGCATCAGCTGTCTCTCCGGACCACACAATACAACATTGTAGATGAGAAGGCCAAAGGGAACAGATATGGATGTGAATTTGTAATACAGATACTCCCATACTTGGGAGTAAATGTGATTACCTTTTAATAGACTGAAAATATATGTTATAGGGGTTTTCTTGCTAAGTAAAACAAGGGTGCCAACACTTCTGAGGGTTATTTCCTTTAAAATATATTAGAACTCATAACTTTTTTCTTACATTTTACTCCAATTCCCTATAGCGGAAACAAGATAGCACTGTTTGTATCATAATGTACGTAAAACAAACAAATAAAAAACAGTTGACGCTCACATATTGACTCGAAAATAATACGTTTGAGCTGTAATAACTTTTGAATAAAAATATTTCTCCTGAGATTTACTCAGTAGGGAAAAGAAAACAGAATACATTAATATAAAGCACAGGTTACTAGTGGGGAGCTTCAAGTGCCTGTGCTTGGTCTTCATTAAGGATATTACTAATTGTATTCAAAGTAAGGTGTACCTACTTGCAGATGACACAAAGGCATGTAACAGATTTGATACTTCTTCAGGGTGAATAATTCAAAAGGTTAGTTGTTTAGAAAAATTGGAATAATGGACTAGCATATGGGATATATTGCTTAATACTGAAAAATGTAAGACCGGGGGTGGAGATACAGACTTAATGGTGCTTTGCTGACAACAACAAACAAAAAGGACTTCGGAGTTATTATTTCAGATAATTTGATAATAGGCAAGCAATGCAGTAAAAAGCAGTTGGAAAAGTAAACCTGGTACTGGGCTGTATAGGTAGAGTTATTAGCATCAGGAGAGAGTTATTAATTCCACTTTACATTTCCAGAAACACATTAATAAAGTGGAGACAGTTCATATAGCTTGGAAGAGATGAGGGAAAAACCTTTAAATATATTAAATAATTTAATAAAGTTCTGGAGTGAAGCATTTTTTTATATTTAACTGGCTAACACAGTACCATCTCTTTTTAGGAAAAGATAAATACTAGAGAGCATGAGTGTATAAGATTCCAAAGTAATGTGTGTGAGTACTACTTTATGAAGATTATAAATTTATGTAATAGCCTCATAACTGAGGTATTACGGGCTAATAAAGGTTTAAAAAAAAATGCTGGAATAGATATATAGATTCTAAGAACTATGTAAGGCTCAGTATTTTAATTAGATAGGAAAATAGGCAGCCTGGACAGGACAGTTAGTTCTTATCTGCTGTCAAGATCCGTGTTTCTGTCTTTCCTTTTTCTAAGCACGACCCACAATTCCCTAATTTTATGGGCTGTGTAGGAGGCTCAGGGAATCCCAGCCATGTTATTATGGCTTCCCCGAGTCTCACCGATAAGTTAGGGAGAGATGAGATGAGGAATGAAAAGGGTCCAGTTTGTAAACATGGTGGCGAACAACACTCATATCCATCTTGCGTAATGCATTAAAGCAGTGATTCTCATCCAGGGTCCCATAGCACTTCGGTGTGCCATGGATATTTACTTAGGGTGCTCATTATTTATACAAAGTCTTTGCCAAAAATGTGATTACGGAGTTTCAATAGTGTATTTATGAAAAATGTTGTTCATAACATTGTTTATTTTTGTAATTCTGTTTGTTTCTATGTATTTGAAGCATTCATTATGTCATTGTCAAGTGACAAATATTTTAAGGGGTGCCCTGAAAATATGATGTTGTGTATTAGAGGTGCCTTGAGCAATAAAGATTGGGGACCATTGAACTAAAGTATCTTCACCAGCTCATCCTGGCAATTACACCTCAAATATGCATAAATCACCATTATTTCACAATGCATTCATCAGGTGTCTCATTTGTATATTGAAATACAGCTTAATGAGCCATTGTTGTACTTGTCTGAGTGTGTTTATATATTAATGTGGCTATTCGCCACCTGCACTAAGCTTTATTAGCTGTTTTTGCTGTCAGAGTTCACAGGCCTAAATTCTCCAACCTGATGATGGTGAATATGGCTTCTTTCCATACCTTTCTAAGAGTACACAGAGGACAGTTTCCAGACTCTACTGGACAGCAGAGAAAGCAGCTGTCCTTCCTTAACCCTTTGAGTGCCATAGGGATGTGCAACAAATGGCTTTGTAATAACATACACAATCCCATGCCCCACTTAAAAGCTGATACAAATACACAGGAAAAATGACAGATCAGCTGTTACATGTAACAGATGTATTTACCGGAAATGGGAGATTAGCTGTTTCATGCACACAATGGACAGTGCCAGTCAGATGATTCATTTGAACATAAATCTCTGCTAAACTATGCAAGGCTCTTTCCCTTGCGAAGTACAGCAGATTCTTATGTTTACATGAAATAGCTGATTGACATAGTCTTAAATGTGTACATGAAACAGCTGATCTGCCATTCAGGTAAACACAAAAATGTTAGCTCAGCTGTTACATGTAACAGTTCTGTGTGTATTTGAATCCGCTATTAAGCAGAGCTGGGCATTGTATATGTTAAAAGGGAGTGAGGTTGATGTTCTTGGTGCTGAAGTCTGAGGTGCTGAAATCTGAGATGGTTGTGGTTTCAAAATTCTAATAATTATGTAAGACTCAGTATTTAATTAGATAGGAAAATGGGCAGAATGGACAGGGCAATTAGTTCTAATCTGCCGTCAAGATCTGTGTTTCTATCGTGCATCTTTCTAAGCACAACCCACAATTTCCTAATTTTATAGGCTGTGTAGGAGGCTCAGCGAAGTCCAACCATGTTATTGTGGCTTCCTAGAGTCTCACCCATAAGTTAGGGAGAGATGAGATGAGGTATGAAAAGGGTCCAGTATGTAGACATGGTTACAAATGACACTCAACTACATCTTGCTTAATGCAATAAAGCAGTGATTCTCATCCAGGGTGCTGATTATTTATACAAAGTCTTTGCCAAAAATGTGATTACGAAGTTTCAAAAAGTGTATTCATGAAAAATTGTGTTCATAATATTACTTTTGTAATTCTGTTTATGAGACTGTTTGTGTCTATGTATTTGAACCATTCATTATGTCCTTGTCAAGTGACACATTTTTTAAGGGTGCCCTGAAAATTCGATATTGTGTATTAGGGGTGCCTTGAGCAAAAAGATTGAGGACTAATATGTCTTCACCAGCTCATCCTGGCAATTACACCTCAGATATGCATGAATCACCATTATTTCACAATGCATTCATCAGGTGACTCATTTGTATATTGAAATGCAGCTTAATGAGCCCATGTTATATTTGTGTGAGTGTGTTTATGTATTAATGTGGCTATTCACCACTTGCACTAAGCTTTAGTACATGGCTATGCTGTCAGAGTTCACAGACCAAAATTCACCAACCTGAAGATAGTGAATTTGGCTCCTTTCCATAGATTTCTAGGCAGCCACAGAGGACAATTTCCTCTCTCTAGTGGACATCAGAGACAGCAGCTGTCCTTCAATAACCCTTTGAGTGCTATAGGGATGTGAAACTTATGGCTTTGCAATGTTGTTGCACACCCCCGTGGCACTTCAAGAGTTATAATATACACAATCTCATGCACCGTTTAACAGCTGATACGAATACACAGGAAAACTGGCAGATCAGCTGTTAAATCTCTGCTACACTATGCAAGGCTCTTTCCCTTGTGGAGTGTAGCAGATTCTTATATTTACATAAAACAGCTGATTGACAGATAATCTGAAATGTGTACAGGATACAGATGATCTTCCGTTTAGGTAAATACAGAAATATCAGATCAACCGTTGCATGTAAGCAAGTCATAGTGATGTTCCTGGTGCTGAAGACTGAGGTCATCCATTTGCGCTTCCCAGCACATCACTATCATTAAGCCAACCTGATATTCTAATGATCAAAGTCTCAACCCTTCTCACTGCATAGATAATTCTTAGTGCATATGGAGAAGTTTGTTGTATTCTCCATGGTGAAGTGATCACCACACATTGCCAGACAGACTTTGAAATTGCTACTAACTTTAGTGCATCTCAGGTTGTGTCCAGAGGCTAGGTAGGGAAGTACAGGGAGATATCAACTATGACAACCTAAGTTAGTTGAAGTGGAGATTGTGAACTCCAACAGCAGAGGCTGCTATCGGAGTTTACTGAATGAGTCAAAGTGTCACATTAAAATATCAGCATACGAATGTGTCTCATTATTCAGCATTTCCATATGGAAATGGGTCATTATGCTTCATTTCCATATGGAAATAGGCCATTGTTGATGTGATGAATGAAAATTTGTATACCTGTCGGATTGATGTCAATGTGGGCACCTTTTTGTCGGAGTGCTGGTGATGTAATGTTGTAGACACTTTGGTAAATACTGTGGATGTGCCTACGACATTGCTCTGACAGGACATCGACATTTTTAGCCCTTTACGGATTTTTGTGCATCTAGGCCTTTGTTTGCAATGGCTTTCTTAGTAAATATATTTTTACAGTGGTTACATTTCTGTTGCTGGAAAGCTTTTCCTCCTAATTCAAAATTATGTGTTATGTTGTTTTTCCCTGAAATCAGACTTGTAAATACTATTATTTTCTGTAGCTAATTTGCAGCCATTCAAAGTTACTATGAACCTATGAAGACATATACACATTTGGTATCATTGTGCTCAGGATGTATGTGGCATTCACATTTCATACTTACTTTGTTTGTTAGACTAAGCCGATACTGAGTGAGCTTTGTGTATATTTCTGGGAAAAAAATTTAATTCCCTGTTTTAACAATTTTCTGCTTGATAATTTTGGATGACACTTAAAGGTGAACTACCACCCCAACACAATGTAATCTCTAAGTCTTTGTCTTCCTATCGTTATTAGCAATCCATAGTTAGTTTTCTCCAAAAAAGTGTTGTAAGAGCACTATACTTATACTAAATTTCTACCTGATGACATCTTGCCCCTTGAATCCGTTCTGCGCATGAGCGCAATGGAGCCATTCAGCTTGATTGTACCTCCCTCCATCTTTCCCATCACTCGTACGTCACTGTCCTCAGCAACACATGACCTGCTGAGCTCCTGGCATCAAGAGCGGTCGGTCATTTCAGCCTAGTGGAAACAGAGTGCTTCACATGCACCAGCTATATATAAATCACTGGTCTGTTTCCACTAGGCTGAAATGACCTGATCGCGCTTGATCCCAGGAGCGTGGCAGGTCACGTGGTGCTGAGGACAGTGACGTACGAGTGATGGGCAAGACAGAGGGAGGTACAATGGAGGCAAGTGGCTCCATAGCGGTCATGCGCAGAACGGATTCAAGGGGCAAGACGTCATCAGGTAGAGATTTAGTATAAAGATTGTGCTCTTACAACCCTTTTTTTTGGAGAAAACTAACTATGGATTGCTAATAAGGATAGGAAGACAAAGACTTAGAGATTACATTGTGTTGGGGTGGTAGTTCCCCTTTAATACCATTTTGTAGTCATCATCAGGAGATGCTTTAAACTTAAATTTGTGTTTTATATGGTAAGATTGTAGTAATATGTGTAACTCTGTATTTTGTTCATAATTATCCTATATAATAATTAGTTAGGATTTTTGTCAGAAGCCGTCATGTGTAGTACAGACTGCGGCATTCGGGCAGTCGCTACTGCACATGATAGCATTGCGTAGGTGAGGGGACGCAAGACTGCATCACGTGGAGCGGAGAGATAGAGGCTGCTTAACATTACCCAGACCTTGGCCCGTGTACATGGGCTTTTACACTAGTTACATCATAATTTGTTGCATGACCAATGCACACATGTAGAAGGGCATACATATAAGGCATAACTAGTAAGATGCCAAATAATCATTTTATTTAGCTGTGCAAGGTGGTGTTATAAATGTATGTCCAGAGTAAAACTCCATTTAAAAATTATTTATTGTGCTAACACTCTGCTATTACATACTGAGCAATCTGTATAGACCATGCTAAGAATATAATACTTTTTCTCGTACATTTGTTACACATACAATATTGGTATACATAGAGCTACTAGTTTGTTGTGATGACTAAGAGACAATAATAATGTTTAAGGGCATCAGTAAGTTGTTTCTGATATTTGAAAATAAACTTTACTCTGAAATGTTAATTTATTATTCTTTTTTAATAAAATGTCCATGTCTATATCTTGTTTGGTTTCTTCTAGATTCAGTGGAACCTATTTCATACAGAATATTATCTGGGGATCTTAATCAAATGTTCACCATAAACTCTCAGTTTGGTATAATCAGAACCAAAAAGCAGCTGGACCATGAATCTCAGCCGTTTGTGGTACTTAAAGTTCAGTCCCAACTGGGCAGCTCTTCAGTCTTCAGCAGCACACAAGTCAACATTACAATAACCGATGTTAATGATAACCCACCAATATTTAAATGGGAGAATGAGGTAATAAGCATATTTCAGAGTACAGCACCTGGCACTGCTTTATATATTGCTCAAGCAGAAGACATGGACAGTGGATACAATGCACTAATCTCCTACAGCATTGTGAGTGAAAAGCAAGACATGTTTATCATTGATAATAACCTTGGAATTCTATATCTTAATATTACTTTAACAATGGTCGGTGAACATATTGTTCAGATAATGGCGGAGGATAATGGTCACCCTATCCTAAGTTCCCTTCTTACATTAACTATTAATGTTGAACAGCAACAAAGAATGAATAGTCTGATCTTTGGGAACTTGGTCCATTTGATAGAAATCAGTGAAGCTTTACAAATTTACTCCAGATTACTGCAAGTGAATGCATATATTGACGGAACACAAGGCTCATCACTTAAAATAACTTACACTTTAAACCCTTCTGTTGATTCAATTGTATTCGGAATCCACCAGAGCACAGGGTGGATATATTTACGTAGGGCTTTGGATTATGAAAGTGTAAAAAAATACAATCTTAAAGTGGTTGCAAGCAGTACTGATCATGGAGTGAAGCAAACGGCAACCACTTCTGTAATCGTGAACATACTAGATGAAAATGACAATGCTCCTGCTTTTCAACATGCAATTTATTTCTTCACTGTTGATGAAAGTCCAGTTCCTCATGGTGTAATTGGCACAATCAAAGCATTTGACAGAGATTCCGGCAATAATGGACAACTATCATATTTCCTCTTGTCTGAAGGAAATTATTTCCTGATCAGTTCTAAGACAGGTAATTTAAATTATTTATTTTACATTATTAGTACAGTGTTTTAAGGATAAGTCTGTGTTCAAATGTGTTATAAAATATGCACCAACTGGGATTTTTTTTTAACCCTTTGAATACCGAAGCATTGTGTTACATACCCCCCTAGAACTCAAAGGGTTTTAAACATATTTATAAATTATAGAATGTCTGATTATAGTCCAAAAGGCTGTTGTGCTAAAGAAAAAAATCTAGTGCACACCAAGGGAGCCATGGACAATAAAGTTAAATACTGATTGATTTATATGGAGCTTTTAACCCCATAGAATCTGTATCATCTGGACACAAGTGTGGGGAAGACAGCACAAATATCCATCTAAGTGTAGCAAACCAAAATGAAACATAAAAATGATCAATAGATACAATATACACAAACATAATTAAATACAATTGATCACACATGGATCAATAAAGTATAATATAAAATGGAAGAAATACATCAAATTAAATATGTGCTAGGACACAGTGTGTTCAAAAAAATTGGTAGACCTAAGAGATAGAGCAATAGTGGATATAAGTATCCCGAGGAGATAATTGAATTCTGCACAGTGTATGGGCATGAGTATAGGGAGGAGAACCCCCAACAGGAGCTAAGAGTAAAGGAGAGACTGTAAAGTAGGTAATGACCCCTTTTCTACTTTAGAGTCTCTTCTTTAAATGGATATTCATGCTGTCTTCCTCTCCATTATGTTCAATTTTTGCATGCACTTTGCTACCTAAGCATAAGCACTGTGCTGCCATTGATACAGGCCCTTAGAGACATTATAGGGACAGATAGAACCACCTATTTATTTGTGTCTCACTGCTCTGTGTATATGTATGTATGGTGTCAAGCGATTATACATAAGAAGATATAGGATTAAATATTTACAAATTTGTGCCTATAGATAACTTTGATCTACTTATCCTTTCCTTCTGTTAATTACTGCATATATTAGATTGCTGTCTAAGGCAGTTGGCCAAAATCACTTACTCTACATCAGAGATATAGTGAAGTCACGAGAAGTAGCGCTGTTATCCCTTTATCTGGATACAAGCAGGCAGACTAAAGGCCTTGTACAAAGGTGCAACACCTGTATAACTATTTATATATTTTTACATTTTATTGCAGTTTCCTGTATTAACCAAACTCCAATTTAGTCCATTTTAGATTAATCATATTGTTTTCTGTGAGGAAGTTTAAACACTTTGAGTGAGATGATTCCTAGAGAACAGCTTCATCCATGATTCTTTTGAAATATGTAAACACTTTCAGATAATAAAATGCTACTGTCCTGATAAATACTTGAAGACATTTTCAAAACAATAAATAATTAAGTAGATATTATTTAGCTGTAATGCATGAAACATGTCTGCCACAGGAAATGTTTCTGTGAGGCAAAGATCCATGTATTCTATTGAATAAGTTCCCCTTAAAGGCATAATTACCTGTGTTTACATTTAGAACACTAGGAAGTACACTCCAAAGTGTTGGCATAAAATGTTTATTACTTGTTCTTGCACATAACAATGAACATATTGTTTCAATTAGTACAGTCTTTAGACATTATTTTAAGCCAATCTCAGTGAAAAGAACATTTAGTCAACAGAGGCAAATACGTACTTACTTTGACCTACCAAAATTAAGTGTGCTTATAATCACGTTGTTATACTCCTTGCATAAAGTATCAAGTGTTTACCCCTTTCAGGACCAGAGGGGTGCTCAGTGCAATGTGAATCATTGGTCCTGGTTCTTAAAGGGTTAACTACATTTTCCAAAGAAAATTATAAAGTACATTTTTAATGAATTTAAAGTTCAACTCCACTGTTTAGGTACGTTTTAAAAACCAAAGGCTCAATTTTTAAGCACTCGATTTAGTGCCAAAAAGAGTTCCAGATGGTACACATATCTTTATACTGTAGGAATTCTATTCCCTGGCCTACATCCTCCACATTGGGTTTTGGTTGCATGGCTTTCTGTTCCCACGACTTATGCTAAATAACGTGAGAAGCTTGAACATCAAACGTATAGTGTTAAACACTGTCCACAAGCTAGTTTCACACACTCACCCCTCCCTTTCACACACTTCACCCAAAACACTACTAGTACAATACCACAATCCTAACATTAACATATGCCCTTCCCCATACCTGTAACAATATCACACTTACCTTGATGTTGGAGGTCCAGCAGTGACCTCTACTCCCTGGTCATTTTAAAATAACCATTAAAAGAAAAACTCAATACACCACTGCAGCTGCCTCTAAAACATAAAAAGTGTCCCATTGTCCCGCTTGGTCTATTACCAAGCCAATGTGAGCAAAAATGAACAGGGATTGCCTTTTATATGGCCAATCACTGTTCAAATTTTTCCCACACTCCCACTGGCTGAGAAGTGGGGTTATTCAAGGCATAGAACATTCCCTAGATTAACATTATCTACCAGCGAATCAGCACAATGCTTGTTGTAAAGGAGGTGGCAGCAACTGTGGTGGTGGAATATTAGTTTTTTTTTTTTAATGGTTATTTTATTTTCTGTGAAGACACAGGAGAACCAGGGTATAGAGGACACTGCTGGACCTCTGATATCAAGGTAAGTGTGATTCTTGTTACAGGTGTTGGGAGGTGGCATGGGGCATAGGTTAGTGTTAGGACTCAGGGGGTTAATGTTTTGTTGAGTCGGTAGTGTTTAGGGAGCTACGTTGTTTTTTTTTGTTTGTTTGTTTTTTTGAGATTTGCTTGAATTGATGGGGGCTTTGTCCCATATATTCATTTATCTGTGGGTTGTTAGTGTAGAGATGCCTAGCTGCACACGTTTGTGTGTTTGTACTGTTTTTTCTATTGTTCATCTGTGGTTTTAAAAATTACTAATCCCTATTTTGTAGCCCTTAAATAAAGAAGAAAAATGTCCCCAGTGGCATCTCTCAAACCCTTATGGTTTGTTAGATAACCGCTTACAGAGTTCGCCCCGCCTGACGTCATCATTCTAGCTGACAGCAGGGGAATCCGCCCCTGGCAGGGCCGGATTTCCCAATAGGCAGACTAGGCACCTGCCGAGAGCTCCAAGTTTTGATGGGTGCCTCAGATGTGCTGGCCACACCCACATTCAGAATTGTGGGTGGGGCCAGAGCAATATCTGTATCCATGCTTATACACCCCTTTACAGGCTAGTATTTAATCCCTTGGATGCTAGTGATATCTCGCAATGCGCTGGAGATCTCTCTAGCAACCAAGGGGCCAAAGCTTTTATGTCCTTGCTTGTTCTAGGCCAAAGGTATTTTGTGTGTCAGAAAACAGTGGATGAGACTGGTGGCATGGTCGTGTGAGGAGAGGGGTGTGGCCATGGGCAGAGCTAAGGGTGCCCAGATTGCCTTGCCTAGGGGAGCCTGGAATGTAAATCCGGCCCTGGCTCCCTGGATCAGCCTGTGGCTCTGCAGCAGAGCCGAGATCGTGTTAATGAAAAATAAATCCTTCACTGAAAAGTTCTTCTACATGTGTTTGGTTTTCAAGTACATGTAGAAGACCTTTTAAGCGAAGGATTTCTTTTTCATTAACACAATCTCGACTCTGCTGCAGAGCCTCCGCCGGGCCCGGGACCGGATTTCCCTGCTGTCATCTAGAATGCTGACGTCAGGCAGGGGCGAACTTTGTAAGCGGTTACCTCTCAAACCATAAGGGTTTGAGGGATGCCACTGGGGACATTTTTCTTCTTTATTTAAGAGCTACAAGATAGGGATTCGTAATTTTGAAGTATTACTATCCCTTTAAACATACTTTAGGGACGCAATGCCAATGTATGTCAGTGCTGAATTACTGGCAGAAAATGCACCCCATTAACTTGTGTTAACATCCACCATGTACAATAGAATGGGAAATGCTGCTCCACTGATTAAACTGGGAACTAATATTACACCCATCGTGCATTTTTAACTGACGGTAGTTTGTCACAGCACAGGTAATAGTCTGAAAACTACTGCCATTAGTTTAAATTTCCTAATTGCTCTATAAGAATCAAATGCCAAATGAGTTATGTAATGCTTACATACACGTCATCAATTCTTATACATTAATTCTGTAAACTGTTTTATGCTTTCAAAGTTTGTAACAACACTTTTTTGTATATCATTATAATCTACGTAATAATAATCATCTGCTCATCAGTGCAGGCATAGGACTGCTTCTATTACTTACTGCTTCCCGCTGCATGTATTTATGAAACATTTAATGCAGGTTTTGACCTTATAAGCAGCAAGCATTGTGGAAATATTTCATGCAAGTTTTGTAGTTTAACCTTATTAACATGTATAAGGCACATAATATATGAACCCATAATATAATAAGCCTTTAAGGAACAAAAGTTATAGTTTTGTCAATGGGTGATTCTTATGCAAAAAAGGAAAGGAGACATTCAGTGGCAAAATTATCATTAATTTAGATTGGGCTTTCTAGTCCTTAAATGTTGGAAATGTCATTAATGCATTGCTTTAAAAATAGTTATTTTATTTTTCCACTGTAGTTGGTTTGTTGTGAGTGTGTGTGAGGGAGAGGGTGCGTTGGTGGGGGATTCATTGAGTACTGGTAAAGCAGCTTATCAAATAAGCTTGGAATAAATAAATAAATAGGTTAGCGCTATAATAAATAAATAATAATAATACATTATAATTATGCAAAGTGGTTCTGTGTTTAATTGGAAACAATAATGCAATATTTTTAGTTATACTGAATTATGGAATTACTTGTAGTAGTAATGGTATGCAAAAATTAAGTGAACTCTATCTTTATATATATATATATATATATATATATATATATATATATATATATATAGCCAGATTTATGTTTGTCTGATGCAGTCATGTGCAGTAGAGACTGCCTGAACACAGGCCAGATGTATGTTTGATGAAGTCATGCTCAGTAGACACTGCCCGAACACACACAATGCTGACCCGTGTACATGGACTTTTATATGAGTATAATTCTAATTCAATAAAGTGCAATAGTATAAGATAAAATAGTCAGAGGAAGCAAGTTTGCATAGTATTGTAAAATATTGAGCACTCAAGATTTATGGGAAGGTAATCATAGGTAGAGATACTCTGCACTGTTCACGCCCAATGATGTCAATTCACATCAGAGAGTTATAGATATTTATAACACATGCAGTGCGAATAAGCAGACTTTTTAAACGAATACTTGTATTTAACTTTTAATTTTTATTTTTTGTATTTATCATTTTTGCATTTTCAAATAAACTAAATTCTACTTCAATACGTTCATAAAATAGCATATTATCACAATTCAGAGTATAACTTTATACAAAGTATTATTCTCGATACAACATCCTAAAACGTAGTCTCCTCAGATTCTGTAATCCAAAACTATACAGTGGGGGTGGTTGTAAATTACCCTCACAAGCTCCATGCCTAACGGTAACTGTGAGTGTTGTTATCCTGTACATTATCATACCTTGATTAGTGAGTGGAAGTTCTCATAGATCTGTTGTAGCTGAGTGAGGGCAGCTGTAATAATATCCCCACGAGATCTCATAGCTTGTCTGATTGACGATCAGTCGTAAAGTGTGAGTTTTGTGTATCACGAATATCAGATATATATTTCAAGTTTGGACCAGTGCAATTATCCATTTTCTCTCTTGGACAGACACTTTAATTCTGGGTTTCTGATGGTATAGCTTTGATAAGTTTACAGTTGTGTTATTCAGATGACCATTCCCTAAACAGCTGCAGGTTCACAAGATATTCATTAGTGGAGTACCTCTCTGGCACTCAAAGGGTTAATATAGATAAAGGCTATTAATGTGTTAGCCATAGGAAAATCAGTCTACCAGTGTCCTTTGTTTATTAAGGTACTAGTTGAAGAGCCCGTTACACGGGCCACACACTGCCCGTGGCATGGCTGATACGGAGCAGGGCGATCACTCCGTATCATCCGCATCGTGGGCAGTCTCTACTGCGCATGACTGCACCACGTGCAGCAGTCTCTTCTGTGCATGATGGCTTGTGACAAACTTTAGTGAATTATTATATAGGATTAATAATATGTATTCTAATAATATGTATTCTTTTAATCCTCTTTATCTAGGGGAAATTATAAACTGTGCTGCATTAGACCATGAGCAGAAATCTCATCATGAGCTCACTGTCTTAGTAACTGACCATGGAACAACACGTCGTAACAGTACAACAACTGTTTACATCAAAGTCTCAGATCTTAATGACAACAAGCCTTACTTTCCACAGCTGCCTACAGGAAACCAGCTAAACATCAAGGTTCGTTGATTACTGGTTCTGTTCAGTTTTTGCAGTAAAACATAAAGTATATGATTGTAACATTCTCATTAGTGCCTGAGACCTCAGCACCATCTAGTGGCAATAATATACACTAGCCATTTTAGGATAATAAACTACACAAGGTAATGTTATTATACAATTCATGTTTAGTCAAAAATAGTCAACGTTAGTTGTCATGGTCACACTCTGGTGTTAACTGGAATAGATGTTAATGTCATAATTTCATTCTCTAGAGAATATTCATTTAAGTTAAATATATTGGTACATTTCCACACGTGTAATGTTAATAAAATAATACTAATTTTATATGTATCCATAAGAAAACAAAATGCATACAATATTTTATGTTTTTATATCTCATAAAATAGTACCAAGCAAAACAACAAATTTCAATTTACTATAATAGACACAGGGCTGCCACCATCTTGCCAGTGTCCCGTTCCTCTCTCTGACCTTGTTTACTATTGCCCCCTCATTGCCTTTAACGGAACACTAACACCATGCACCCAGAATCTTTCTCTGATCTGTTTGGAACAGAGCTTCCCCTTCAGAGAGTCATGTACTCTTCCGGGGCCATGAGAGTCTACACTGTCAAAGAAAGCACTTCTGTGACTCTTATAGATTCTCCAGGGAGCTTCTGTCTACAGGTGGCCTCCTGTATTGTATGTATACACTATGGAACATAAGTGTCACGTGAGAATTAGAGGTGGATGAAAGGTCTCGGCGTGTTCCCACGAGAAATTCTGTGAAAACCACGTTGCTGTCTGCTTTTTCATAGAAAAATCCTCTTTAAAACCAGTGATTAAAATCTTTGCATTTTTCGGCCATTGGCTAACACCATTTTTTCAATGGCTAGAAAGTTTTCACCCATTGATTTATGTGTTTTTCGTCTTTTCGCAATAAAAACACAATATTCCAGGAAGTAGAACACAGCAGAAGCAGCTACAGAGCGAGGTAGACGTGCTGTACTGTTCTGCTGTGAATTTGAAGCAGGAGAGGCTCATAGTGACTGCTATTACTATGAGAAAGTTTTAAAATAATAAAAGGAGGAACTGGAAGGACCCTTTTGTGTCCACTGAGTCCCTAGGGATGTTGGGGAAATTAATGTCGAGGAAGGAAGAAAAGGGTAGAGGTGAGAGCAGTACAGGTCAGCTGTCTGTGCCTGCTGCCAGACGTGCTGCATCTGCTGCCACCATTGCTGTACCGGCTGCCAGACATGCTGCCCCTGCTGCCACTAGTGCTGCACCTGCTGTCAGATGTGCTGCTCCTGCTACCACCATTGCTGTGCCTGCTGTCAGACATGCTGCCCCTGCTGCCACTAGTGCTGTGCCTGATGTCAGATGTGATGCCCCTGCTGCCACCAGTGCTGTGCATGCTGTCATATGTGCTTCCCCTGCTGCCACCATTGCTTTGCCTGCTGCCAGTGCTGCCCCTGCTGCCACCAGTGCTGTGCCTGCTTCCAGTGCAGAACCTGCTGCCACCAGTACTGTGCCTGTTGTCTGATGTGCTGAACCTGCTGCCACCAGTGGGGAACCTGCTGCTATTGGGTCTTGTAATACTCAGGGGAGAAAAAGGAGATGATGATGTCAAGTTTGACAGCAGGGGGCCCTAATTCACACTTTCCATCCCCAAGCAGTCCCACCAGTACTAGTACTACTAAGAAGGTCCAGCAGCTTGTTAGGGTTAGGAGTGAAGGAGAGGGTAATCGATATCCTCATAATACTAGTGAATCTGAGGAAGAAGGGACTGGACTTGATGTGGTTGGTGTTAGTAATGGTGAAGCAGCCGGTGGGACATATGTTAGTGGAGTGGCAGGGGAAGCATTTGAGAGCATTCAGACTAGCGGTCAAGGGAGCCCACACCATTCCTCTGGCCCTGAGAGTCCCCTTCCTTTCACGTGTCCAGGTGGAACATGATCCTGAAGAAGCCAGAAATGGGGGTGGATAGCAGGCAAAGCAATAATACCAACACCACCAGGAGCATATATCAGGTAGCTGCCTGTGCCTGCTGCTACTGCTGCCAGTCTGCCTTCTTCACGTCAAAAAGAAATGGCAAGTGTGACATTAGGGGACCCTCTGTCACATTGCTCGTCACCTCCTCTAACCAACAGTGAGATGTCTGTAATAGAGCAGTAGCAGCACATAGGGACTAGTGGTGGTGGTGATGATGATGGTGGAGAAGCTGGGGTGGAGGAGAATTTGATGGCATTTTTACCCCAAACTGAGAAGGAATAGGAGACAGGGATGAGGAGGGGCCGCTACCACCAGCAGTGAGCTTTTGGAATTTGTAACTGCTCTAATTCCTGCTGGTGAGTTGCAAGGGCAGCAGGATACTGAGGAGCAGACTAGTGTGCCGCAGACCACCATGGACACAGTGGGAATGGGGTCAACAAATGATGCGGGACTAGGACAGGTTCCACTTGCCAGGAGCTGAAATACTCCTGGTCCTAGTTGCAGTGCTGATTCTGAGCAGTAGCAGCAACAGCAGCAACATCAGCCTCTGCCCCAGACAGTGATGGGGAATGTGGAGGACAAGAAGAAAGAGGCCATTCTTCTCCACCTGTTCCCTATCCCTATCTCCTGAGGTCATGGGTGTGGGACTATTTTTCTCTTGGCGCAGGCACAGTTCAGTCATCACCAACTTCACTATTTCACAATTTGTGACAAGTCAGTGAGAAGAGGAAAGGAAGGAACACATCTTGGCACAACTGCCCTGATAACACGCATGAAACTCAGACACCATGACAGTTATGTCAAACATGTTAAAGCCAAACACCCACTACAGAAATAAAGCACAGCATTTGCTATACCCTCTGACTCTCCAGAAAGGCAACAAGAAGCAAAGTGGAGATCAAAGAGGAGTAAGAATAGAGAAACCCAGGCAGAGGTGGGAAGTTACATGATGAGCGAAACAACTAGCTTGCCATCACCTTCTACCTCTAGGGTAACTACATCTTCTGCCAATCCACCTTGTTCATCATTATCTTGCCCCCGTCAAATGATAGCCAATCTCTAGATGTTAGGATGTGGCAGTTCGTGTCCACCCATTGCACACTGTGTGGTGCAATGACTGCACATGGCAGTGTGGTGGAGGATAATCGTAAGCAGGGCATCAAGTGACACCTGAGGAGATTCCATCCCATAGATTATGCTAAGCTAGTGGCAGGGAGGGTTCATCATTACTATTAAACTGTTAGCAAGCTGTCATATTGTCACGGTTTATTATGACTCTCAGACACAAGTTTTAGGTAAAAAAAATCAATTTTATTGAAATAATAAATGATAACTTAGGATGGCAATAACATACATATATATATATACAGAATATAGCACAGACAGAAGGCAGACTCTACCGGTCCTGTCAATATACCGGACAGGACAGTCTTTAGGCTCTACCGGCCTTGCCAATACCGGGTAAGGCAACCTGCAGATGGAATAGCATAACGGTTTTACCGGCCTTACCAAATTACCGGGCAAGGCAGCCTCAATAGATACACAATGTAGGCTCTACCGGCCCTGCCAATACCGGGTAAGGCAACCTCAGATGGAATGTGGCAAAAGGTTCTACCGGCCTTACCAATACCGGGCAGGGCAGCCCAGAGATAATAGCAGCAGTCAGATGGAACTGGCAAATTAGCAGAATCGTTAAGCAGCAAGGCTTAGGAGCAAACCAGCGTCCGCACGCTGGGGCCAACACAGATTTGTAGAGCTGATAGGCTTTGGAGCAAACCAGTGACCGCACACTGGTGTAACAAGTGAGTTTGTATAGCCGCAAGGCTTAGGAGCAAACCAGCGTCCGCACGCTGGGACCAACACAGATTTGTATAGCTGATAGGCTTTGGAGCAAACCAGTGACCGCACACTGGTGTAACAAGCGAGTTTGTATAGCCGCAAGGCTTAGGAGCAAACCAGCGTCCGCACGCTGGGACCAACACAGAATTGTATAGCTGATAGGCTTTGGAGCAAACCAGTGACCGCACACTGGTGTAACAAGCGAGTTTGTATAGCCGCAAGGCTTAGGAGCAAACCAGCGTCCGCACGCTGGGACCAACACAGATTTGTATAGCTGATAGGCTTTGGAGCAAACCAGTGACCGCACACTGGTGTAACAAGCGAGTTTGTATAGCCGCAAGGCTTAGGAGCAAACCAGCGTCCGCACGCTGGGACCAACACGGAATTGTAGCAATGTCACCAACGCGACCAGGCAGAAGGTCGCCAGGATACTGAAGACAGGTGATGAGATGACAGGAACCAGCAACGATCAGTCAGGTCAGAAAACAGCAGAGAAGTTCAGCAGGAACTGCAACACCAGAGACTAGGCCGGAACCAGGACTGGAAGTACTTCAGCATGCAGGAAACACTGGAACAGTAGAGATCAGGAACTCAGGAACACATGAGATCAGGAACTCAGGAACACTGGAACAGAGGCCCAGCTATCACTAGCATAGTGATAGCAAGAAGGTCAGAAACAACACGAAAGGGCACTCAAAGGGTGCCCAATCCAGGTTTAAATAGTCAATAAGAGGCGGGCTATCTGCAGACAGCCAATAGAAGCCCCCTACTGGTGACAGACAAGTAACTGCAGCAAATCACGGGCACCGTGATAGTACCCCCCTTTCAAAGACCCCCTCTCCTAGAATAGGGTTTAGGTTTCTGCGGGTAATTGGCATGAAAGGCCCTAGTTAACCTAGGTGCATGAAGGTCCGTACTATCCACCCATGATCGATCCTCAGGACCATACCCTTTCCAATGTACCAGGTACTGTACCCTTCCTCTAAGCCTACGGGAATCAATAATGCTCTGAACCTCGTACTCCTCCTGGCCCTCGACCTCAACAGGTCCTGGCACCACAGGTGTGGTAGTATAGCGATTGCAAACCAGAGGCTTAAGAAGGGACACATGGAACACATTATGGATACGCATGGATGCAGGTAGGTCTAGTGCATAGGAGACAGGGTTAATTTTGCGAATAACTCTGTATGGACCAATAAACCGAGGAGCCAACTTATTAGACGGAACCTGCAGCTTGAGATTTCTGGAGGAAAGCCATACTCTATCCCCAACCTGAAAGGAAACCTCTGGAAGCCTTCTGCGATTAGCATGGCGCTGATGACGCTGAAATGACTGACCAAGTGCCCTCTGAACTTGTGCCCATGTGGAACGGAGTTGCTCGATATGCTCATCCAGAGCTGGAATCTGTTGCGTCTGAAATGAGTCTGGAAGCAAACAGGGCTGGAACCCATAATTAATCAGAAACGGAGAGCTCCCAGATGAAGAATTGACCGCACAGTTCCTGGCGAACTCTGCCCAAGGCAACAAGTCGGACCAATTATCATGATGGTCAGTAACGAAACAACGGAGAAATTGTTCCAAGCCCTGATTAGCTCGTTCAGCGGCTCCATTGGTCTGGGGATGGTAGGCAGAGGAGAAGGACAGCTGTATGCCCATCTGTTGGCAAAATGCCCTCCAAAATCTAGACACAAACTGGCTCCCCCTGTCAGACACCAGTACCCTAGGCACTCCATGCAACCGGAATACTTCTCTGGCGAACACCATTGCCAATTCCTTCGCTGAAGGAAGACCACGGAGGGGCACGAAATGAGCCATTTTAGAAAACCTGTCCACCACCATGAATATAAAGGAGTACCCCTTCGACATAGGCAACTCTCCCATAAAATCAATGGAAACATGAGACCAGGGGCGTTCACCATTAGGCACCGGTTGAAGCAAGCCCACAGGGAGATGTCTCGGGGTCTTAGCGCGGGCGCAGGTGGCACAGGCATTCGTAAATTCGGCACAATCGTTTCTCATGGAAGGCCACCAAAATAACTGAGAAAGGGACCATAACAATTGGTCTCTACCAATATGTCCCGCAGCCTTAGAGGAATGGTAGGTTTCGAGCAGCCTAGTACGAAATGATTCAGCGACAAAACATTTGCCCACTGGGGTTTCATGGGGAGCGGACCCCTGAGAGGCCAGGATCTCCTCCCCTAGAGGAGAAGTGATACTCGTGCGTATAGTAGCCAGTATTCTATCAGGTTGGATGATAGGAGCTGGTGCTTCCACTCTGTCACTGTCGGCCTCAAATTGTCTTGACAGTGCATCAGCCCTGATATTTTTTGACCCTGGTAAATATGATACAATGAAATTAAATCGAGACAGGAACAGTGCCCACCTGGCCTGACGAGAGGACAATCTCTTGGCCTCCGAGAGATAGGTCAGATTCTTATGATCTGTTAGGATTAAGACAGGATTCTTAGTACCTTCAAGCAAATGACGCCATTCCTTAAGAGCAAGGATAATGGCCAATAATTCTCTGTCACCTATCTCATAGTGGCTTTGAGTGACAGTCAACTTTTTAGAGAAAAACCCACAAGGTCTGAGAGTTCCACCTTTCTCGTGTCGCTGCGAAAGTACTGCCCCGACCCCAATATCTGAGGCATCAACCTCTAACGTAAATGGAAGTAAAGGATTGGGGTGGGATAACACAGGAGCCGCAGCAAATGCCAGCTTCAAATTCTCAAAGGCTTTCTCAGCAGATACCGGCCAACAAGAAGGATTAGCACCCTTGTGCGTAAGATCGGACAGAGGTTTGACAATGGAAGAAAAGTTCTTAATAAACCTCCTATAATAATTAGCGAAACCCAGGAAACGCTGTATGGCTTTAAGACCCTTGGGTTTCGGCCATTGTAGGACAGCTGACAACTTTTCTTTGTCCATGGCAATGCCATCATTGCCAATTATGAACCCCAAGAATGGCACACTGGTTCTATGAAACTCACATTTTTCCATTTTACAAAATAATTTGTTCTCACGGAGTCGTAGCAATACTGCGGATACATCTTTGATGTGCTGTGCCATGTTTTGGGAGTAAATCAGTATATCGTCGAGGTACACCACAACACATGTCTGTAACATATCTCTCAGAACATCATTTATCAGTTCCTGGAAAACTGCGGGTGCATTACACAGCCCAAAAGGCATTACTAGATACTCGTAGTGCCCAGCTCGAGTATTAAAGGCAGTTTTCCACTCATCACCTGCTCGAATGCGAACCAGATTGTAAGCGGCCCGTAGGTCCAACTTGGTAAATATCGAAGCGCCCTTAAGCCTGTCAAAAAGCTCGGTGATGAGTGGTATTGGGTATGCGTTTTTTGCCATTAGTTTATTCAAGCCCCGGTAGTCAATGCATGGTCTTAATTCGCCATTTTTCTTTTTTACAAAAAAGAACCCAGCCCCAGCTGGAGAGGTAGATTTACGTATGATCCCTCTAGCAAGGGCATCAGAAATGTAATCCTCCATAGCCTTATTTTCATCACAAGATAATGGATAAGTGCGTCCTTTCGGAGGTACTGCACCAGGCTGCAATTCAATGCAACAATCATAAGGTCTATGCTGGGGTAGCATACTAGCCTCTCCTTTGCTAAAAACATCGCCAAACTGTAGGTACACATCAGGCATAGCAGAGGAGGTGCACATGACCTTAATAGGCTGGATGACGCACTTGTCCATACAAAACTGGGACCAAGCAGCAATTTCACACTTTTTCCAATCGAATTGTGGGTTATGTAACTGTAACCACGGAAATCCCAATATCACCGCATGGCGCGGGGAATTAATCAGTTGAAACTGCTGCTCTTCTCTGTGAAGTGCCCCAATAGTCATAGACAATGGCATAGTTTCAAATATAACCTGAGGCGGTTCTAAGGGTCTACCATCAATCGCTTCAATAGTCAAGGGGTTTTCTCTTTCAATGCGTGGAACTCCGTGCAATTCAGCAAAGGTATTATCCATAAAATACCCTGCTGCACCGGAGTCAACCAAGGCCAAAACCTCCACAGAGCGTTGTGCCCAAGACAATACCACCTGTATGGTGGGTTTCATTATGCCCGACACTGGGGACGATTGTACACCACCTAGGGCCTGTCCCCCAAGATACCCTAGGTGTGTGCGTTTCCCGGACGTACCGGACAGGAATTTAGCAAGTGCCCTTTTTTACCGCAGTATAAACATAACCCTTGTTTTTTGCGATATATTCTCTCTGCCTTGGATAGTCTAGTGAAGCCTATTTCCATAGGTTCACTTGTTTCCCGTACTGGTTCACTAGACTTCAATGCCAAGGGAGGGATGGGTGGGCAAAACATGCTACTAGGCTCATTATTTTTTGACCGTAACTTACGATCTCTGGCAATTGATCTCTCACGTATTCTGGAGTCAATTATCATAACATACTCAATGTAATCATCTAGATCAATAGGTAGATCTTTAGCAGCGATTTCGTCTTTAATGTGGTCATTCAGGCCTTGAGAGAAGGCTGCCAATAATGCCTCGTTATTCCAACCTACCTCTGCTGCCAATGTGCGGAATTCGATGGCATAGTCGCCCACTGTACGCCTGCCCTGTTGTATCTCCATAAGGCGTTTGGCAGCAGAGGTGGTTCTACCAGGAGGCTCAAACACTCTTCGAAAGGAACGCACAAATTCACTAAAGTTCTTAGTACAAGGTTTAGCATTCTCCCACAAGGGGTTAGCCCAAGCCAATGCTCTGCCAGTGAGCAGTGATATCGTGAACCCCACTTTACTACGATCATTGGGAAATGCGTGTGCCGTCAATTCCATAAAGATTTCGAGTTGATTGATGAACCCTCTGCAGAGACTAGGGTCACCATCATATCTTAGCGGCAAGGGTGCAGAAGCCGTTAACCCTTTAACAGTACCCCCTAGGGGTCTGGTATCACTTTCCGGTGTCTGACTTGGCGAGACCACCGGGCTAGAGCTAGATTGGTCAGCAGGTACCGTGCGTTCAAGGATCGTTTGAATTGCAACTGCCAACTGATCCAAACGTTGCTCGAGCACATCCATCCTCCAATGGATATTCTGTGCGTTACCTTCACCCTTGCTGTCTGAGGTCATGGCCCTTTCGTACTGTCACGGTTTATTATGACTCTCAGACACAAGTTTTAGGTAAAAAAAATCAATTTTATTGAAATAATAAATGATAACTTAGGATGGCAATAACATACATATATATATATACAGAATATAGCACAGACAGAAGGCAGACTCTACCGGTCCTGTCAATATACCGGACAGGACAGTCTTTAGGCTCTACCGGCCTTGCCAATACCGGGTAAGGCAACCTGCAGATGGAATAGCATAACGGTTTTACCGGCCTTACCAAATTACCGGGCAAGGCAGCCTCAATAGATACACAATGTAGGCTCTACCGGCCCTGCCAATACCGGGTAAGGCAACCTCAGATGGAATGTGGCAAAAGGTTCTACCGGCCTTACCAATACCGGGCAGGGCAGCCCAGAGATAATAGCAGCAGTCAGATGGAACTGGCAAATTAGCAGAATCGTTAAGCAGCAAGGCTTAGGAGCAAACCAGCGTCCGCACGCTGGGGCCAACACAGATTTGTAGAGCTGATAGGCTTTGGAGCAAACCAGTGACCGCACACTGGTGTAACAAGTGAGTTTGTATAGCCGCAAGGCTTAGGAGCAAACCAGCGTCCGCACGTTGGGACCAACACAGATTTGTATAGCTGATAGGCTTTGGAGCAAACCAGTGACCGCACACTGGTGTAACAAGCGAGTTTGTATAGCCGCAAGGCTTAGGAGCAAACCAGCGTCCGCACGCTGGGACCAACACAGATTTGTATAGCTGATAGGCTTTGGAGCAAACCAGTGACCGCACACTGGTGTAACAAGCGAGTTTGTATAGCCGCAAGGCTTAGGAGCAAACCAGCGTCCGCACGCTGGGACCAACACGGAATTGTAGCAATGTCACCAACGCGACCAGGCAGAAGGTCGCCAGGATACTGAAGACAGGTGATGAGATGACAGGAACCAGCAACGATCAGTCAGGTCAGAAAACAGCAGAGAAGTTCAGCAGGAACTGCAACACCAGAGACTAGGCCGGAACCAGGACTGGAAGTACTTCAGCATGCAGGAAACACTGGAACAGTAGAGATCAGGAACTCAGGAACACATGAGATCAGGAACTCAGGAACACTGGAACAGAGGCCCAGCTATCACTAGCATAGTGATAGCAAGAAGGTCAGAAACAACACGAAAGGGCACTCAAAGGGTGCCCAATCCAGGTTTAAATAGTCAATAAGAGGCGGGCTATCTGCAGACAGCCAATAGAAGCCCCCTACTGGTGACAGACAAGTAACTGCAGCAAATCACGGGCACCGTGATACATATATCCTTAGCGGGTTATGGACAAGGAATATAGTGACAGCAGCTGTGCTTGGATACAGTTGTGCTTGGATACAGTTGTGCCCCCAGATGTTATTTACCACACACACACTGTGCACATTGCAGTTTCTGATGAGAGGCACAGTTCCTGCTCTCAAGAGAACATTTTCTATTCTAATAACAACACACCCATGATTTTGGAGGAGGGGCAGGTGGAGAAGAATTATTGCCCAAGTTATTTTCTCCACATATACGGGGGGGGCTACTTATTGTGCTGCTACTGTCTCAGGTGCATCACAGGAGCTAGTAGTGGCAAATGGAACCTCATCCATCACCCATGTTACTGCTGTTGTTGATCCCATTCCCTTTGAGCTGCTTAATCAAATTCCGCATTTACATCAGGGCAGTTGACAATGGCCAGTGGCCACTGGCCAACATGACATGACCTGCTGACACTAGGCCAGTAGGGTATTTTTTTTTCTTCAGGGCTTATGCTTAAAAAGAAAATAAAAAAATACAAATAATTATAAAATAGCCTTACAAAAACAGTGTTTAGTGGTTTGTTTCTAACAAGCCTAAATCCTACAAATCAGGGCTTGGGCCTCTACAAGAAATCTTGTCTATCTCAGTTGCAGCTTATGTCAGGGGGTTCCTGTCTCTATCACTTCACATACAAATTTCTTATTTTATTTATTTATTTTTTTATTAACTGACCCCTAATACAAGTCAAGAACACCCTCAAAACAAATTTTTATTGTATTTAGGATTTATTTTTATTAACTGCCTCTAATCCCAGTAAACAACCCCCCCACAAAAAAAAACATTCCCTGTTCAACTGATTCTTTCTGCACACCCCAACATCACAGGCACCCTCATGCCCCTTTTATACTATGCCTTTGGGAAATAAAATAATATTTGTTACATGTCATGTGTAAATTCAATGGAATGAGCTAGGGAAAAAGAGTGGAAAAACTGCATTTTTTGATGGAAATTATTCACCAAGGGGGAAGTGCTATTATTTGCCAATTTCAGTTAGAGGTGAAAATTTTCGCACATCCCTAGTGAGAACAAGCCTTCAACTGAATTCTAGGCATTTCCACACACAGTCCCTGGACCAGGAACAGTAGTCCCTTCTTAGTGGCAGTCATGAGTAGACATTTTATGGTGTTAAGTTCCCTTTAGCCCCATAGTCACAGTATACGTCAGTTTGGATTGTCAGAATTGCTTCAGACTTGAAAAAGTAAGGCTGTATAGTTCACCATAAATATAGATCAATGACAGGAAAAGTTTGTTACAGCTTTTTAAGCATCAGGGCCAACTGGTGTCTAAATAGCATTTTGTTTTAATAATGTACTCTGTGGGAGAACTTGAATCAATTACTACAGTTGTCAATAATAATTGATAGAAACTGGTGACTTTTCAGCATATTTTCTCCCACATAAAGTCAGGGCTGCATTTTGGGGGGGGGGGCAACAATGAGGTTCTGAAAAGAGACAACTCATGCTTCCCCAGAGCATAATACTGCATAGTACATGAAATTTCTCAATATTTTTACTAAGCCAGCACCCATTTGAACAGACAAAAAATGATGATTGCCTTTTACATAAAAAAGTATGAGCTGTAATAAACTTTGAATGAAACATCTCCCGACTGCAAGAATGCCAATAATGTAGTATAAATCAATACATGTATAATAATGTATTATAAAGCATACATAATATGTTTCAGATATTTTCACATGTTAAGACCATGAGACATTTTTAAAAAGTATTGTAAAACTCTTGCAAACTAGTTTGGAAAGCATGAACAGTTTAAATGTATGAAAATATGTTTCTAAAATGT
Organism: Rhinophrynus dorsalis; assembly: GCA_037306005.1. NCBI lineage: Eukaryota > Metazoa > Chordata > Amphibia > Anura > Rhinophrynidae > Rhinophrynus > Rhinophrynus dorsalis. The sequence continues at coordinate 149,132,738 of CM074718.1, forward strand.
ATTTTTGAAAAGCATAACCACTTGTTGAGAAAGTTTTCCCATTAATTAAATTAAATTGTTTTTAAAAAATATATATAAAACATATATGTATAACAATGATACACTCACTAGAGGAAGAAGGTAGGACAATGGTACTCTCACTGATGGATGATGGTACAGCTTTTACTGTTGTGTAAAACAATGGTAGCCTCAGTGGATGATGGTAGGGCTTTTTCTATTATGTAAATCAATGGAACTCTCAACGCGGGATGATGGTATGGCTTTTTCCATTGTGTAAAAAGTGGAACTCTCACTGGTGGATGATGGTAGGACTTTTGCTGTTTTGGTAAAATAATGGGACTGTCACTGCTGAATGATGGTACAGTTTGTCCAGTTGCATAAAAAATTGGTACTTTTTTTCTGGATGATGGTAGGGGTTTTACTGTTGTGTAAAACAATACTAGTCTTTCTGGTGGAAGATGTTAATTCAAAAGTTATTATATATTATAAGTTGATCAGGGACGATCACAACCAAGCTAGTTCTCCTTCCTTTCTTATTACCGTCTATCTTTCTCTTCTTCCTTTTTCTTTCTTCTCTCTGTTGTTCTTTTCTCTTCTCTCTCTGCTCTTCTCTATTATCCAGATTTGGCATGCTGTGATGAGCCCTTTATATTGTGCAATACTTACCTTCCTTACAAGCGTTAACTTCATCAATCTTCCTTTGTTAATTTATACTGCATTCTTCTAATTGTTGTATTTGTATGCTGTGTTTTTGGCAAAACCTTAATAAAAATCTTTGAATAAAAAGTTATATCTCAGAACTGCAAAATGCATTTTCTCTAGCTGTCTTTCAGTCATTGACTTAAATTCTCCATAGTCAGAAATAGAAACAATGCCATCTGGCTGTAGAGTTTAATGTCCTTTCATAAAAAACAAAACGTTTGAATGAAGCATGTCCCACCAGTGGGAATGGTCTTGGCTGGAAAAAGAGAGCAATAGATAATAAAATATTAGTGCAATTTAAATAAAAGAAAAGCATCGATAAATACCACAGAAGAAAATCTAAGAGCTACAGAATTTCATTACTGGTAAATGTCATGTTTAATCTCTCACTATCTGATGAAAAGCAAACTGCACAGATATGTATTGTTAGCTGTAGTTTGTTTGTGTGTCTTACATTGCTTTAATCACGGGAACATGATGTGCATTCATGGAAGCTGAAAACAGATATTGATTTTTTTAACCACAATTTATGCTCAGTTCTTTTATAAACATCCTTTTTCCTATGGCCATTTCTTTCTCATTTATTAGTTTGTAAAATGATATAAAAAATATAACAATACTTGCTTCAGGTCAGCAGAGTAAAACTTTGCCTAACGGATCCAAGTTTCTGTTATGGTATGATTATAGAAACTTTGTTAGATTGCAGTTCAGTGAAAAGGAATATTACAAATTCAAATGAATGAACCAAAAACATATATTTATTTGTTAGTGTTTTGCACCTTCTTTAGTAAGTTTTGCATTAAGCTTATTCTATATTGCAAAAATCTGAATCCAGACCTGACCAGGGCTGTTGCCATGACTACAACACATATACACAGGATGCCACCCAGCTTGATAACAAAACATTGTTAGTGGGAAACCCTGTTTTTGTATTTCTAACTTGGCCCTTCGAAGTCTAACAACGGCCCTGAAATAGGCAGAGAAAATATAGGAAAGTAAAAACTAGGGGAGCTTTCCAGTTTACTGGTCCATGCTGTCCAGTTGCTGGCAGCTTGGCTCATCCTATATAATAATTCGCTAAAATGTGTGTAACGACAAAGTCATGCGCAGTAGAGACTGCCCGCGCCGAGGCTGATACAGAGCTGGTCCAGCTCTGTATCAGCCGTGGCGCGGGCAGTCTCTACTGCGCAAGACTGCCCCGCAACCGGCTGGCAGTGACACTGTGGCCCGCAGAGGCATAACTAGAAGCCACTGGGCCCTGGTGCAATAATTGCCATGGGCCCCCCCCGACCACATTGGCCCCCTCAACCACATTGCCCCTTCCACAATGCCCCCTTCATCTCCACATTACCCCCTCCACAATGCCCCCTTCATCTCCACAATGCTCCTTCCACAATGCCCCCTTCATCTCCACAATGCCCCCTTAATCTCCACAATGCCCCTTCCACAATGCCCCCATCATCTCCACATTTCCCCTTCATCTCCACATTTCCCTTTTATCTCCACATTGCCCCTACCTCCAGTTCTGGTGGTCTAGCGGCATGGCTTAACAGATCTGTGCCTCCTTCGGCACAGATCTCTTGAACTGAAGCTCCCGCGCGCCGCTCTAGTAATCAATATTTAATAAGTAAAAGTAAAATATAGCCAGTGCACACTGTATAATTAAAAAAGCACGCTTCATGTTAAGGTGTACTAATCAGTGTTTGTCTGTGTGTGTGTCTCAGGGAAATAAAGGAAATATTGCCTGGATTAATAAACAATGCACTAGATTACCCTCATACACTCAGGTTCGTCTATGGTATGTCCTGAAAGTCTGCTGTTCATCTTTTCTTTATACTTTATGAGGCTGTGCTATGCACCCTTTAAGTGCCTAAGCATATCCTCTGTACTCTATAGACAATGAATACTGAGCAATATAACAGTAAAAAAAGCTAACACTTTCAGGGCATTTCACAATTCTTATAACCCAAACGTATTACCTACTGTTAAAAATGATCATACCCATAAAAACTGATATACACAGCAACTAACATCTTGATATAGGCTGGTTATACCTGTATCTAACCTCACTCACCACCAACAGGTGAGTAATATACATAATAAGAAGTAAAAACATATATATAAAATAAAAAAGCTTAGAAAAGGCTATAGATTATTTAAAAAGCAAGAGAATCAGTGGAATCAATGCTAACACACACATACTGTTAAAGAAGCATCAATGCTTTAGTATCCTGCAAAGGTTAAAGCTATGTTTGTGCTATTTACAAAAACACTGTAAAGTCATGATAACTATTACAGAACAAAGTGAGGGTGAGCACTACCCTGAGTAGTTGGTTGGAGTGGTGTAGGGTGATCAAGTGCCTTTAGTTGTTAGTGAGAGGCTGTTGGGTTAAGGAGTGGAGTCAATATTGAGACTTGAAGATGGAGCCGGTCAACTTGTTTGTGTTCTATTGAGTCTAGGGTCGGCTTCCGCAGCTAACTCAGATTGTTCCCTGTTGACCAAGTGAAACACGTTGGGCCTAATATCTCCCCTCACACTAGTATGATAAACAGCAACTTAGCTCTAATATTAAGACATGGTGGTGGGCAACAACATTAGTTATTTCTGGTGGAATGCCAATTGAGGCCAACCACCAGGGGCATAACATGTGGAGTCAACACCGTATTTTGAAATTGAAGAGCAAACATTCAGTATATCAGCTACTTTGATACATTGTAAGTTAAACTACGAGCGTAAAACAGAGATCAACCGATAACATTGATATACTGTGTTCAGTGTCATTGTATATAATAATTCGCTAAAGTATGTTTGTCAGAACCTGTCATGTGCAGTACAGATGGCTGCGTGCGTTGCAGTCATGCTCAGTACAGACTGCCTGCGCCGAGGCTGATAATGGAGCGTGGCACTCCGAATTCAGACCATAGTTGGTCTACGCTCTGAATTCGGAGAGCCCCACTCCGTTATCAGCCGCTGCCCGGGCAGTCTCTTCTGTGCATGACTGCACCACAGCCGTCGCTGCCTGGCACTGTGGCCCATGTACAGGGGCTGTTCAACTAGTGAAATAATAAAATGACAAGCCAAAGCTCCTACTAAAGTGCCAAAGTATATATGCTGTAATACGATTTACACATAGACTACAAGGCCGTGATTTCGAAGAAAGGGCATGTGAACGTAATCACAAGTGCAAAAATATACTTGCATTAACACGATACATACATAGGCTATAAGGCCATGATTATGTTGAAACACAACTACTTCTTAATAAATTCCTGTAACTGTGGTAAATAAACCTAGCAGAAAGATTTGGCTTGTTGACTCTGATTAGGGCATATTAAAGGCGTATCTCTCTATCGAAATTGATTCAGAGTGCAAAATAATTGAGGAGCGGCAACACACTAACCACATCTGAATATATCTATAAAGCCATATAGGTCATGGAAATATAGCCATTTACTAGCTATAGCATGGGGAATGGGGATGTGCTTTTAATATACAGGTTACCACAAATGTGGTTCCTGCAATTGTTTTTAGATGTTTCAAGACTAATCAAGGATATGAATAATTCATGATTTTAATAAATATAGTAATAAAAGTTAAGTCTTATGATCACTACACTGCAAAAACGGCACTGAACTGGTTCCTGGTATGAGTCTATAGGCTTAGTTGCAAAACCCTTTTCTCACACAATATTCTCCTTACACGAACAAGTGATCCAAGTCAGGGGAGTAACATATGCTGTTTGGTTGTACTATTCCACCTGCCCTCTTCTATACCAGGAGCCTCATGACCTTTCTATTATCTTTAATTGGTGATATGTTTTAAAATATATTTTTCTACGTGAATTCACATATTAGTTAATATAGCTCTATATTAGCTAGGGTATAGTATATTTACATATGTGTTTTTTAATGTATTTCTGTGTTTTATAATAATAAATACATTGTTATTTTTTATAAAGAATTAGCGCTCTCTCCACATTGTTTTTTCTTTTTCTACTTTTGGTCTGTTCACTATCAGAATAGTGGAGATAGTAGTGATTATTCTTTATCTTTTATTTTTATATAGATCCATTTAGCAGGGGTTTTACATAGGCGCCATTGTCCATAGCTCTTTTGTATAATTATATATATATAATTATAGAATTATATTTCACAGAGACAGGGACCTTGACGTGAGCTGTGACCAAGGAAGATTGATACTAGATGAGATAGAGTATTTTGTAGAGGGACAAGGAAAGACTTCACACATAATCTGTTCTATTGTGTATGTGTGAGTTGCATTCCAGTGTTGATGGCATAGTGAAAGTAGATGTAGCAGTTCGACCACTGAGTGAGACAAAGAAGCACAAAAATACATGTTCTGAAAGTAATAGTGAAAGTGGTGAAAATCTGTCAAAGGGGAAAAACAAAAAGAAATTGTTTGAGACCTCTAAATACCTAGAAGAATATAAAATTAGTGGGGAAGAAGCATTGGGCATTCTGAAGATGATCTAATTACGAATGATGATGATCTATAATATATCCCTCCAGCATCCTTCTCTTTAGATTCAGATGGCCAGAAAGTTAGCAGAAAGGCAAAGCTCACTTTTCCACCACTGAAAAAGAGCACTGTACCTGTCTAGAAACTGTTTGACAAAACAATCGAAAGTCTGACCTTGGACAAGCAAAGATTAAAAAAAAATACACTGCCATCCTGTTAGCCATCATCAGCATCGTTCAAGAGTACCGTAAAATCTCAGGTATAATACGTACAATTTTACCCCACTTCACTTAAGGTGAGTATTACACATAAGAGTTTTTACAATGAAAAAAATATAGTGTTAGCAGACCTCTTCCCTCCCTCCCCTTGCGCTCCGCTTTGAAGATAAACCTTACTTTTGTGCAAGTGAACTGCAGAAGAGAAGGCAAAACTTGCACTTGCCGCCCTGCCACCCGCTTCCTTCAATTTGGCTTACAGGACCTTCTGCCTCCAGCCAATGGTAATGCCCTGTGTATCTATCTGTTTACCAAGCTCAGACTGATAAAATACAGTAAACTGACATCTATTATTATTGTGAGTTAGCATGGTGGGAATACAAGTGAAACTCTTCACATGGTGAAATTACAATATTGTTATTTATTTCAGTGCAACAAAAAAAGCACTTTTAACGGAAAGTACCATGTTTCACTCTTGTAGTAAAATTTTTCTCCCACCCCTATTTATATATATAACTCTGTATATAGAAAAAGTATTGATTAATTACATTCACAGTGTATAATTACCTCCTTTCTAAGATGTCCTAACCAGTTTTGATGCAAGCCCTTTTGAACTCATTAACAGTTAACTATTTAATGTTCAATGCTTTTTACCAGCTAATGACGCCACACATCTAAGAAACAAGGGAAATATAATCTAGTGATCAAGGGAAAATGATTAGACCTCTTAGTGAAGGAGTTGTAGAGCTATTCAAAATGGAATTTTCTGTTCAAATATGGTAAATCATTTTAGAGATGTTCATGTTTCAGATCAAGGTCTTTTGTGGTTCATTGGCTTTGAAATTTTTAAAACTCAAGAGATGTGGTATAAATAGGTTGTTATTGCAGATGGGGAAGAATGTAACTGCAAGCTTAAAGCTGTTGACCCTGGGGGTTTCAATAGTTATAATGTCTTTACAGTGTTTTTTGTACACATAACAGGTCAATTTTTAACCCCAGCAGTGATATAAAGCACTTCATACATCTTAAACTGTAAGTGTACACTCTATAAGCTAATTCCCCTGATACTCTTCTATTCTTTTACAAATAGTTTATATCATTTTCTGTTGATTTTGTATATTTTTACTTCTAGATATAAATATATATATATATATATATATATATATATATATATATATATATATATATATTTATAACGTATATGGTGGTAGTGGTGTGTGTTTAGATACAGAAATGACCAGCCTATAGCAAGATTTCAGAAGCCTAGCTTCCAGTTAATCACTTCAACAAAGTGTCCAGGCAGACACAAAATGGTTTCAGTGTTTGAGCTATAAAATTGTAATGAGTTGCTTCAAGGGACATTGTGTGCATGTTGCAAGAAAACATGATGTATAATCTTTGAAATTTTTTGTATCACTGGTATGTTTTACATAATCACTTTACCAGTTCTTTTGGGTGTTAGTTTAACACCTTTAACTTCCCTAAAATTATTTGTCAATACATGTTGCAGAAAGGAAGCACTCATTGGACTTTCCTTGTTGAATCTTTATAGCAATATGCACAATGAAAAGAGGAAAAATTCTAGGACAATTGAAAATGCCCATTGTTTGTTCAGAACTGTTCCTCTACTGTTTTGTGCATATGGCTCTTTATGTGTTTTTGTCATAAACATAGGAACTTATTTAGAAAGTGTGGTACTCATATTCCATCTGTAATTCTTCCCCACATCATTATACAGTGACCTGTTGAGATGTGATGTTGGATAATGCACACTTCCACTTGTTGTTGATTAGCATTCCTCAACATAATTATTCAGCCATCATGACATCATAGACAGAACTGTGATCCTTAATTGAAGAGCAGAGATCTAAAACCCTGCCTCCAGTGTGCCCAAGAGTCAAACCATTGTTGTCCTATTGTCACATGCAGTGGCAGGCCATGGTATGGTTATCTTGCTTGAAGACTGATGTTGTGCAACATTAAATGGATTGAGTTGATACTGTTGTACAATGGCTGTTGAGAGGTCACCCTGTAGTGTGCTTGCTGCTGCAAATTGGTTGTTCAATGCAATTCTCCTAGCTGATGATCTTTACAAACTGTGATCTAGAGTTGTGAGTAATTTCCTAGCAACTGAGTGCTTTGGAGTACTCAAGACCAATGGGACCAACATTGATGCACAGTTCAGATATCATTGCCAACTCCTGCTTCAATTGCATACATGGTCACAGACTGTCTATTTACTATCTCAGACTGGATGGCTCGTCGGCACCTCAAACCCAACATGTCTAAACCTTATCTAATCCTCATACCACCTAGACCAGGCATGGTAGTGCATTTCCATTTGACAGTAGCACTACCATCAATCCAGTCTCTAAAACACAATGTCTAGGTTTCATAACTGACAATGCTTTCTCACTCATATCATTGAAATCACCAAATACTGCTGCTTTCTCTTACATAATATAGCACTCTTCAAGTCTCACTTAAGATCACTCCACCTCAAAGAAACTTCATCAAGCTACACAGCACTGGCTCACTTTATGCATCCAAAGAATTTATAGTTTATTCATTTTACCCTTTCCTGACCAGAATATTTGAGCGCTGTATTCTGCACTTAACCCTTATGCACTTTATATATCTCCATTAGTCAATTTAGATTTTAAGCATTTGAGCAGAGACCCCACTTACAGTGTTACACTTCCAAAGCACTTGTTATTGAGTACACTTGTGTAGCTATATAGCTAAACATATTTATTCATTCATTTATGGTCAGCCTGATATTTCACAATTTTATGATCCTGTCCTTCTCTGTTAGCTGATGATCGTGCAAAAATGTGGTATTAAAAATCTTCACAATGTCATAATTTAAATACCTCCAAAAGCCAGTTTCTTCATTTGATTACCATAGCTCAGTGTCTCCTCCTTATTGATACTGTAATTTTACTGTTGATTTGAGTAGTCTGTCTGTCTATCTATCTATCTATTTATCTATCTGTCTGTCTGTCTGTGTTCCTGTGGCTAGTATTGTTTTCCTAAAATAAATTGTCCATTTAAAAAGAACTTTACTTAAATGTATTTTTGTATCCAGGTTGTGGAAGCCCAGCCCGGACCCATGTTGGTGACCACTGTATATGCAAAGGATCCTGATGCTGGTAATAATGGGACAGTTGTGTATTCCTTGTCGGCAGGTAAGAGATACAGTGACAGAAAAAAAAAGTTGTGTAATGAATTCATTTTCATTGGTAATATGCATAAAATGTAACAGTATATACTACTCACTAGCTCTGCTCATTAACCTGAAGATTTTTAGGTGACTACTTTAGTAAAACAGACTATCATCTTCACAAATCCTCCCCTCAAAGGGAAAGGATTTGCATACATTGTCCTCCCCATTCATTTATTAGCAGCCTAAGAAGGCAGAGAAGTATTTTTCTGGATATGTGAGTTAGTGGTAGAGCTAGTAAATAAGCAGCAAAAGTGGCTGCTTAGGACCTCCACTTGATCAGAGGACCCTGTGCTTATTCAGTATCACTGCCATATGTGAACAAAATCAAATTTGTGAATTTTTTTGGCTTGGAGCCCCTAAAAGCATAGAGTTGCCTCTGATGTGAGTAATTAATTATTCAGACTTTATGAGACAGGGCAGAGAACAAAGTGAGGAATTCTCCAAGAACAAAACCAAATTCTCCAGAGCTATTAAAGTGCAAAAACAACAAGCACAAGGTAGCTTAAACAGATGCATTTAATGAGACTAAAACCTGGTTGGTGACAAGTCACCTTAAAAGGGGAACTATGCCTTAAAAATAAGTAGTTCTTAATTTGTTTAACAGATTCATTTACCTAGGTAGGTACGCAATTAGGTGGACGTACCTATTTAATTTATGGGTTATGTCTGCAGTTGCCTGTAGAGAGTGAGTTCTATTCAAGCTTACATATAAGTTACACCTCCTGACAACAAATAATAGGTGTCAATATAACCGAATGCATTGTGAGGATCACAAGTTTTTTATCAGTCGGCAAAAATAAATATTTAGCAGTGCAAATGCTCAAAAATAAACTATATAGGTGTAACTGCCTGCTGTGTGAGGGACACTTACCTAGTTAAATAACTCTAACAAAATAAGAGCCACTTACTATGCTTGCGTGAATCTATCTAATCTGATTTATTATAAACACCCACCCCACGTCCCTGCTGCCCACAGTTAACCCTCAGTGGGGGATCCTGAGTCAACAGCAACAGACTGCATAGCTGCCATTTAAAAATAAATAATAAAAAATGTATTATTATTGTTATTATACTTTCTCTTCCTTAGCAAGATAAGAGGAAAGGGTCCCAGACAATTATTTTAGATTGATATGGGGGTTTCAGACCCCATAGCAGCCTTTTCTCTTTTTCCTGCCTTGGTCAGTGTATGAATCAAAATGGTGTCACCGGCCCCCCTACTGATTTAATTTGTTGGCTTTCATTTTTCATTGGTTTTGCTTTTAATGAATTAATATTAACCCTCTGAGTGCCAGATGGGTACGCAACGCATTGCAAAGCAATGCGTTGCGTACCCCTCTGGCACTCAAAGGGTTAAATGTATATACCTCATATTAATTTATTTGTTTTTTAATTTAAAAAGTTGGGTTATTGTGCCATATTTTTTATTTAATTTGTTAAAATAGGGAACAAAAGTACCCTCCTTTTAACAAATTCTCTCCATTCTGTTCTGTCCAGAATAGAAAATAGGGGTATAATGTTATCCCCCAAAAACTTTATCTAAGGCCATATTGGTCTTACGTTTAATAAATTATTTATTTTGGACAAGTGTAATCCCTTGGACAAGTGTAATCCCTCCAGTACCTGGCTGGACAGAAAACATTGATTTCAAAGCGTTCCAGCCAGTTCAAGCAATGGGGTGTTAATGGTGGACCCAGTTAGGCTCTTGGAGGGGGCGAGGTAACATGGTACTATAAGCTTATTTTTGGGACAGTTAACGCATTTGATGCCAGACAGTTTAGATTGCATAGCAATGTGTAGCAAGCTGACTGGCAATGGAAAGGTTAAAGAGGACTTGGGAGAGTGTGTGTAATGTACACATGAGGATATTGGGGGTTGAGGGCATGGGGTGGCCATCACCATTAATAGCTGAATATCCTTTTTTTACCAGGCTCAGGAGCCATGTGTTATTTTGCCCGTGAAGGCCTGTCTGGCTGCAAAAGTGAGTATTGAAATGACCATTTTGCTGCAGTGTAATGGCATAATGGACATTTGCAATGCTTTTTTGGGACATTTTATATATATATATATATAAAAAAAATTCAGACTGTATAACAGCAGCAATTGAGTGGCCAAAGTGAGAAAAGAGCTAGAAAAAAAAAACTTTTGCTGACCGAACATCGACCTAGCTGTACTGGAATCCAGGCCATAGCCAAATAAATTGAGATTGTTGTACTAAGAAGAACCTGCACAATTCCTGAGCAAACCAGCTGTACCATAAGAGCCAAGTACACATTCCCAATGGGATTTCCCCTTTAAGAACTGTAAGGCTGGACAGTGCATTGCTTCACAGTTTGTTACCCATCCCTCTTGTACTTAACGGGTTAAAGGGGACTTTTAACTCCTTGAATGCTAGAGAGGTCTACAACACATAGAGAATCAATGAGTTGGAAATCTCTTTTGTATTCAAGGGGTTACAATTATTACTTGTCTCCCATGGTGCTGTTGTTTTGCACCAGAATTGCTCCCAGTTCTTCTTATTATATCAGGGCAGTATGTTATTTTTTAAATTGAACAAGCAATGGCTTTAGGTTTAACTTGCCAATTGTTGTGTTTAAATGTTATAAGAAGAGATGTTATTATGTCATATTTTTTATGATCTGCAGATGAAAGTCTTGGTCATTTTATTATTAATGCAAGTACTGGTGAAATATGGATGACCCAGGCTCTATCAGCAATGCTAAGATCCCAATATCAGTTAAAAGTCACAGCAAGTGATCGGGGAGCCCCTCCACTACAAGAACAGGCAATTGTTAATGTTCAGGTATGGACAAACTGTACCTCACTGACATCTAACACACACTGAGATCAGTCTGCTGGCTGCTTTCACATCACTAGAAGTCTAAGCAACAATATACCTCTCTAGTATTCACAAAAATGCTCGTTTTGGTACATAATGGCAAACATTTATCGAGTATACATTTATCGAGTATAAGTTACCAAATTATGTCACTTTAGAAAGCACAACTGTCTTATACTGAGTTTAAAAGGACAGAAGATTTTTTTTTTTGTTATGGGATATTCATTATCTGTTATCCAGGCAGCCTGGAGAATCAGGAACATTCATTTATTATTCCCTGGGATGTTAGAGACATCTGCAAGGCATTGTGGAACAATATCTTTGAGATGTCTCTGGTATCCAAGGTTTTAAAGATATCAATTAGAAAGTTATTTTTCTTTAGGTGACAAATCACTGTATTAAAGACAAAGAGGGCTCTGTGTGGGGCAACAAGTTGGAAAGGCCATAACAATGATGGCCCTAATAATTTACCTTATGACTATGCTGTAGCACTGCCATAGTTATAGATCCAAACGGCAAAATGACCACACTCCTAGTCTTTGGGCTTTCTTAGGCCCCTGTTATGGAAATGCTTATATATATGTAATTTCTGATAACCAGTCCAGGCGAAATTGGTTCAAACTAGCCATTAGAATTTTCTTCCCAGATTAAAGTAAACGGGAGCTTATTAATGTTAGTATTCATTCCTTTAATGAGATAGTAACTTTATTTTGACTTTAGATTTTCTCCAATTATGTAATATATTAAATTACTGATACCTTTTATTTTACTTTTCATCTTCGCCTATTGTTTTTTGTTTTGTTTTTCTATTTTTATGACCCTGACAGTAAGCTCTTTGGATATCTGTTTCCAAAGAGCTTTCTGGTCAGTCAATAAAAATAATAATACAATGTAATACTATCCAGGTATCACTGAGTGCTCTATATGCTATCTTTTTATATTGCGTCATTATAGCTGCTTTCAGAATCTCTGACAGAAAGCTTTCAGGAAACAGACCTCCAATGAGCTCACTGTCAAGGATGTAAAAATGTTAAAAGGAATAGCTGAAAATGAAAAAGTATAGACAATTTGACTATATATTATGTACCTGCAGAACACTGAAAGTCAAAATAAAGGGTATTGAAATATAAAGTAACAAGAATGTGCAACAATATTTTTTAATGCAATGGATTAAATAATCAAAGCCAATAAATAGTAAAATCATACATTAATATCATAGCTAACTCTTAACCCATATGTATTTTCAGGTCATACCAACAGTAAAAGAAAGATTTAAGATTTTACCTGAAGTAAAGAATTTGAAAGTCCCAGAAAATGTTGAACCTGCAGAAGTGGTTGGCTCTGTAAAGTCAAGCGAAAATAAACTTTTGTTAAATAAAAAAGTGCTTTACCGGATAGATGATGAAGGCCACAATGGCTACTTTGTTACTGACAGTTCAACTGGAGATATATATTTATCCAGACAACTAGATTATGAAACAGCTTCACATTATGTCTTAACTGCTAGCATACAAGACTATAGTATCCCTTCTCAAAATCATTCATTTTTCCTCATGATTGATGTAGAAGACAAAAATGACCACAGTCCATTGTTCACTGATCCTTTTTTAGTTTTAGGCATTAATGAAGATATACCTGTTGGGACACTTATATATACATTTAAAGCAATAGACAAAGACGGAAGTCTTCTGAACAGCAAGGTTAAATATTCCTTAAGCGTTTATGGCACTAGTGAAAATCCTTTTGCTATTCATGAATGGAAAGGTACCTTGATCACAGTTAAAGAATTGGATAGAGAGTCGACAGAGTCATTTATTCTTATAGTAACTGCAACAGACCAAGCTGCCAATATTTCAGATCGCCGGCATAGCTCGATAATAGTAAGAATTGTCATTCAAGATGTTAATGACAATGAACCACAGTTTGTATCATTGCCAGCTGCTTCTGTAAGTGAGGATGCAGAAATTGGAGCTCTTATCCATCACATAGTGGCTGATGATTTGGATGAAGGAAGGAATGGAAAAATAACATTTCATATAACAGAAGGCAATTCACAGCAGTCCTTCTTGTTGGATGAAACAGGTATTGCGTTTATTTTTTTCCTAAAGAAGCAATAATCATTGAAACAATTGACTGGTAAGAGAGCTCAGCTGATTAATGTACCAGCTGTAGAATCTGTTCAAACCTCAGAGGTGCAGCTTCTAGTCCTGGCAAGGTCAACTCAGCCTTTCACCCTTCTGAGGCAGTTAAAATAAGAACCCAGGAAATACATGAAAATGAGACATAATCTCAGTGTATCCTTCCTGGTAAAATGTTTTTATAAAAAAAAAAAAAAAATCAGTAGATGCATTTTAAAATCTACTGATTTAAAAATCAAATTTACATGTATAAATGTGTTATTACATTGCCTTTTAGGAGAGGAGGTGTGCAAAATACTGAGAATGGGCTAATACTGGTCTTCGATGGGCTAATAATAATAATACATTAATAGTAATACAAATATATTTTTTTGCCATTCAAATAAATTGAAAAATTAGACACCAGGACAGAAACTTAAAGGAGCTGTAAACTTTTATTTATGAAAACACATATTTTACAGAACATTTCCTGCTGAATAAAACAAGGTCACTCCCACCGCTGTCAGATGTTTTATTCAAGATTTATATCAGTTCAAATAACCAGGAAGTGAATTTACTGTGTTTACTTCCTGATTGTTCTAACTGACAGGAAATGACAGGAGTTTCTATCACATTCTATGGAGAACTGTATGTCTCTGACTTTTCTGACTTTCCTCTCCATTAGAATCTAACAGGAAAACTAATTAGAATTTGACCACTAGAGGCCACTGCTAATGTAAAAAAACACATGGGTTTAAACTGTAATAACTCTGGAAATATAAATCTCTCAGCAGTAGGAGTACCCTTATCTGACTCAATAGGAAAATCCCTACAATATATATTTTTTCATAAAAAAAGTTTACTGATCCTTTAAAATTAATTGTATAAAAAACCAATAGGAACATAACATCCACATTCCTGATCAATAAGTAGCCCAACTTGCATAGATGCTTCCTTGGCTGTGACTCATAACACACCAGTCAATTTATAACCAAAATGTTATATTTAAGTAAAGATATCATATGGAATGCATGAAAATTATACTATTTGGTACTGAATTTGCTAAGATATTCTTTTATTTTATATGTATAAGAATTTTGAAGTGGCTATTTTGTGTTCTATTACTTTTGAAATGTGGATGTTTCTGTAAAATCAAGGAACTACCTGCAACAATAATCTTAAAAACATTTTAGCTTCCAAGTGACTAACTCCTTGAGAACCAGTGGGTGAGCAACCCATGGCTTCCCTTTTAAAAGTCTTTGTCCAGTCTTATAGGCTTGTATAACTGGACACCAAGGAAGCAATCCTTCCACCTGTGCTTGTCATGGAGGTCTATCCAATATCCTAAATCATGCTGCTTCTCCTGCACTGAGGTTCCGATATTCATTATATGTTTTATGATTGCTAGTATATTTTAATTCATTCACAACAAAAGTAAAAGTGCTAGGAAGCATGCAGTGTATATAATAAATATTGGACGTTGAAGAGAGCTCCAGGAACTATCTTTTTGTAGCTGCCAAACTAATATTACTGCATGTACACAGAGTATATCCCATATGCGCTTCTTGATTTAGTGTCCCTGCACAGAATGTCTGTGGTGAGAAAGGCAGAACTTACAACAGCAGATCTCCCCTCTGTGCCTGTCCTCCTCTCTCAGCCCTGTAGTCTAACACTTAAGAGAGATAGAGCAGAATGCAAGAAACATGCGCAATTGCTATAGACTATGTACTTTTGATGGAAAAATTATTAGCACCAAAATTTTACAGAATTGCACTTTTTTAATGAATTGTCGATAGTGTGTGCTTTTTTTAGCGAATGCATTTCAGAAAGCTAGTGTGGCTAAAATGTCAGTCATTTGTGATTGTGCCTAATTTAGCAAAGCTTTATCACACATTTTCATACTTCTGGCTAACTATGAAGTTAATTTATGAGCATGCGCTTTTGCCATTAATTTAGAAGCGTGCAATTCAGCATCAAGGCATTAGTATGTTTCTTGCATGAAAACATAAGCAATTGCACATACCTCATATGTTTATAGCATTCAAGAAATCGTTAATACTCCACTTTCTTGCATTCTTCCAATAGAACTAACGTGGGAGAGATATCACTCGAGACTGGGTATCACTGGTGATGCTATAATTCGAGAAATTGCTACTATCTGATATTATTTACATTTAAGATCATAATAAAAGGATATTAATAATACCCCCATCACACAACTTAATTTTATACTCAGCACTATATTCCTTGGGTCTTTATGCCGAAAAAAGTTATTCTGTAACATACCAACTACACCATAAGGGCAAATTAACACCCAGCCAGGAATGTTAGAGAGGTCTCCATGCTTTGCAAAACAATTAATTGGAGACGTATCTAGTTTGTAAGCTCCAGAATTACTTATCATTTGCATTTTGCTCTGTATTTCCCGCTACCCTTGCAGCATGAGAAAGATGCTAGATTAACCATCTTTCCTGTAGTTGCCACATAGGGGTATATACACATACATTCATTTTACTTTTTATTGTTTATTTCTTCAGGATGGTTGACCCTATGCTCCACAATTGACCGTGAATTTCAGAATTATTATATTTTGACCATTCAAGCATTAGATGGTGGCACACCAGTGCTCTCTGCAACACAGACATTGACAATCACAGTTATTGATGTAAATGATGAGACACCAGCATTTGACCAAGCCCTGTATGAAGCTGCAGTTCCAGAAAACCAGGAGCCTGGAGTATATGTAATGAAGATGGAAGCAGTGGACAATGATTTGGGTACCTTAGTTTTCTTCTTTGTTAAAGCAGAACGAATAATAAATGCCCCTCAATTATCTTGCGATGGACAGAAATCCTAATTGCCCCAATCAGGCCTGGGTGACATGTTTCTGTAGTAGCAGTGTCATTGGACACCGCACCCAAGACTGATTGAAGTTATCTCTTGAACAAAGACACAATGGCAACATTTTCTGTACATAGTAAGATATGCTGTAAGTAGTATTAGGAGCTGTTAGAGTTGTAACAATATTAAATGTATAGTAACACTTAATATGTAAAAAATATATTATATGATCTATCCTTCTGAATAAAACAAAGGTACTCCCACTGCTGAGAGGTGTTTTATTTAAAAGTGATTGCAGCTCAAACTCAAATTTTTTAGGTGCAGTATCTCAATGGCCTGTTATCTTACAGTACTGCTTTTGCCAAACCATCATACGGTGTAGGTCATTTGACCGTAATCCTCCATTTGTGCAACAGCACCACTGTAAAATTAGGATACTGCTCCTACAAAACTCAAGTTTGAGCTGCAATAACGTTTGAATAAAATACCCCCAAGCAGTGGGAGTACCCTTGTTTTACCCAGGAGGATAAACCCCTACAATATAATTTTTTTTACATATTAAGTGTTACTAACCCTCTAATGGTATGTAACCTGTGTTGACTGGAACATTTTATCCTGGAGGACAAGTCCATCTAGATAACTACTGACACTATACATACAGGCATTCAAAACATGTTCTCATACTGTACACATACTAGATACAGACACATGATATGCATATATTCCCATTTCACACATAGGTGTGATGGGCACAAGGACAAACGTGGAGCAGTTCTGGGGCAAAGCAACTGCACCATAGGGGACAAATAATAATGACCATTGGGTTAACCCTTTATGTGACAGAGGGGTACGCAACGCATTGCTTTGCAATGCGTTGGGTACCCCTCTGGTACACAAAGGGTTAAACTCGGCTTTTTTTCCCTATGAAAGCTAAACAGGTCTCAATGACATTGCTTCATACTATATTGCAGTCCGCTCTAGCATTCAAGGAGTTAAAAGCCCTATTAAAATCAATGGGAAATTTTCCGCTATGATACTGTGGGTTTTGCTCAGAAGCATTCATCTTTCCTTTTCTTTAATTCCCTGCTAACAGTGATATTTAGTAATAGTAGAGCAAAATTACACCAATATGGTCATATTAGGGATGAGCAACCTGAGACCCTCCAACAGCTGTCAGGGAATGATGGGAACAGTATTCTGGCACCTCACATTGCCAACCACTGCTGTACATTTCAGAGATGAGATAATTTTCATGTTTACATTTTTCACATTAACAAATAATTAAATTCATAATTTATTAATATTTTATGTACTGTTTTAATAATTATTTTGTAATCAAAATGTAATTTTGTATTATTATTCCTCCTCAGTCAAGTATGATTCATCTCTCACATTAAAATCAACATGGCTATTCCCAATGTGTCCACTAGGGGTCAGTCTTGTGACATATAACATTCTGACTGCAATACTGAAGATTAATTTTAATGTGCAAATTGTTCAGAATAACTGAAAATATTTTAATTGCTCTGTATTGCATTACTTTATTGTAATGATTATACCACAGGAAATACAAAACATTGCAGTTTAACACCATTTTAATGAATCTTTAATATAATGTTTTCATGTTTGTGTAAAAGGAGTTAAATAGTCTATGGCAAAACTAGTAAAAATAAAATGGATTCTGGTCAGCTAGCATAATGGTACCATCTCTTCCTAGAAAAAGGCCTCCACTTAAAGGGAAACTAACATTACAGGCTATTATTTTTTTATAATTCCATTTGCACTAAAACATAGTATTACATAGTATATGTTTTATTTTATTTATTAAGCACCAGCAGTGTACATAATGCCATGCAAAGTTACAATACCTGGTAAATTACAGACCTGAAGATAAAAAGAATAATGAAAAGTACAGGCAATTTGACTTCATACATTAAATTCAAATTAAAGAGCTACTCTCCTTTATTTTAGCTGTCTGTACAGCAGACAACTTAGCTTACGGAGTTGCACTGAGATACAACATTATTCTTAAAATTAATAATAAATCCTAAAATATAAAGTTGCTTTGTTTTGTTTTCTTGTTGTTTTGTTTCTGGAGGGAGCTAATATGTTACATAGGGAATTTTGAATTAACTTTATTTATGTTGAAAGGTCCATGTTAAGAGGATTTTTTTGTGTTTTTATGTTATAGTCCAGGGGTAACAAAACACCATCCTCAAGTCCTAAAAATAATGCCTGTTTTCTGGATACCGCTGTTTGAGCAGAAGTTAATCAATTGAAAGTGGCCAAGCCACTGATTTAACCAAGCTGAGATGTCTCAAGATGGTTCTTGAGGATCAGTGTTAGTTTACTGTTTTATAGGTCAAGGGAATTTTTTTTAACAGCAAACAGCATCTTAAACAGCATCTTTGAAACAGTTGATTTGATCATCACTGATGGCAAATGAAGGTTTACACCTGGCCTTTAAAAATGTAATTTGAGACTCCATTAAGTTGATTTTAAATCTATTGCTGCCTTCACTCTCATAAAAGAGACAAGATAAATGTGTAATGATGGTAACAATGTAGCATGAAATAATAAACAGTTATTGTTCATTATATTTTTGCAGGAATCAACTCAGTTCTCGCATTTCAAATAATGCCTGGCCCAGCATATGGACTTTTCAGAATAAATTCACAGACTGGAGAAATAGTAACAGCAGCTGCATTTGATAGAGAGGAACAGGAAGTATTTATCATTAAAGGTATTGCCCGGCTACAGAAATTATATAAATCAAATGTATTAACCGTTTGAATGCCAGAAGGGTGTGCAACACATTACTTTGAAATGTGTTGCACACCCATCTGGCGCTCAGTGGGTTTAAAGAATGAAGAAGGTGTTTGCTTGAGAGTGGATTATAACTGGACCATTTTTACCAGGGGGGTATGCACTAAGGCATGATAAAGAGGTGATACATTGGAGATAATGTCTCCAGTGATATCACTTCTCCAAGTCCTCTACTTTTCTATGGAGCCAATGCACTATGTTTTTTCCAACTTTGGATAACTTAGGGCTGTATAGAATAACATAGGGACTGGAGAATTGATATCATTGGAAATGTTATCTCCACTTTATCACCTCTTTTTATCATGCCTTAGTGCATAACCCTGAGGAGTTGTATGAAAAAATCATGATTATAAATGACTAATAAGGAGCAAATTCGTCAGGTACCTTTAATGACTTCTCATTGTGCTATTCACTTTT
Source organism: Rhinophrynus dorsalis (assembly GCA_037306005.1). Lineage (NCBI taxonomy): Eukaryota > Metazoa > Chordata > Amphibia > Anura > Rhinophrynidae > Rhinophrynus > Rhinophrynus dorsalis. The sequence goes on from CM074718.1 coordinate 149,152,398, forward strand.
TACCCTTTCATTTGGTAACCATACCCCCACATCATACCATGATGAAATGTGCATAGTGAGCTGCAATACTTTTACTCTGCCAATAAAACCCCCATCTGAAATAGGGATATATATACGCGTGTCACTAAAAAGTCACTATTTAGTAGTTTATTGTGAATAAGACTTGCATGGCTATCTTTAGTCTCTATTGAATTTCTGGGAGTTCACTTTTGATATGTCTCATGATGAGTCACTAAATCTGCATTGGTATCTCTTGTTTATCAACTAGATGCAAATGCAGAATCAAACTTGTTGCTATATATCCCAATGAGCACATTTCATTAGGAGTCAAGTTCCCTCTTCTCTTGCTTTCAGAATATATACAGTCAGGAAATGAATGATTATCCCTCAAAGTTAAACTTACATTTATTCTTCTGATTCTTATTATATTGTAATAATCTGGTTACTTTACATACCTTTAATTCCAGTAATTAAAAATAATCCTATTCATCTCAAGTAAATTACACTATTTTAACTGGTACACCTACCTGACAAAACACTTTATAATTACACTAGTTGAAGAGCCCGTTACACGGGCCACAGTGCCGCTGCCAGCCGGTCGCGGGGCAGTCATGCACAGTAGAGACTTTGAAGCGTCCAGCTCTGTATCAGCCGCACCGCTGGCAGTTTCTGCTGCACATGACTGTGTTGTTACACACATTTTAGCGAATTATTATATAGCAGGGCTCAAAATTTCCACTCGCCTCCTCGCTTTTGGCGAGTAGAAATTGAGTGGGGGAAATTGAAGCTCCGCTGTCCCGCCCACCTTAGTGCCTGTCTTCCATGCCTGGCCTCAGTCCAGCGACACCGGAGGCTGCCAGGAGGAGAAGAGGATAGCACCATAAAAAAAAAACGGCACTCAAAGGGTTAAGGTACATGCTGTGCTGCTCTGCAATATAACGAAAAGTAAAGGCATTCTTCAGAATGGCTTCTTACGATGTTCGTGTAAACCTTTTGAGTGCAAGGGTTAACACACAAATATCATAAGAAGCCAGACTGAATAATGCCTTTACTTTACATTATATTGCAGAGCAGCACATCGTGTACATTAACTCTTTGAGTGCCGACACATCTGTGCCCCACGTCCAGAGAATTAGGCAGCCGCCTACGGTGCACCGGCCCAGGGGGCACAATGTCCAGGCTCCAGGTAACTGGCAGGAGGGGAGCACACAACACAGCGCTCCCCTCATGCCAATCACTTCTTGTAGCATGGCCACGCAGGCCGCGGGTTGAGGATCTTCTGTATCCTCTACCCAGTCTGACAAGAAGTGCTCACTAGGAGCAATGAACAGCTTCCTGTCAGACTGGGTATAGGATACAGAAGATCTTCTACTGCGATTCGCTCGGCCACGCTACAAGGAGGGAGGAGAGCAGGAGCGCAAGGGGGAAAGAGACACATGAAAGGACCTGGGGAAGGGGACAATGAAAATCACAGAGGAACTGGGGAAGGGGACACAGACACTCAAAGGGGCTCGGGAAAGGGACAGAGGCACACACACAGAGGGGCTGGGGAAGGGAACAATGACACACACACACAGAGGGTAAGGGGACAATGACACACACAGAGGGGCTAGGGAAGGGGACACAGACACTTAGAGGGGCTGGGGAAGGGGACAGTGACACAGGGGATGGGGAAGGAGACAATGATGCACACAGAGGGGCTGGAGAGACAAGTTGCGCTCTAGTAAGTGCATTTAAACAGCTACTCTCACATATTATACTCTCTTTTTTGTTTGCAATGTGTGGAGGACTACGGTTTGACCAGTGTGGGGAGGAGGACAATGTGGGGGTGGACAGTGTGTGGGGGGACTGTGTGTGGGGGCAGTGTGGAGGTGGACAATGTGGACAGTGTGGAGGTGGGCAGTGTGGAGATGGGCAGGGTGGACAGTGTGGAGGGGGCAGGGTGGACAGTGTGGGTTGTGTGGAGGGGGCAGGGTGAACAGTGTTGGCTGTGTGAACAGGGTGTGGGCAGTGTGTGGCGAGGGTGGGCAGTGTGTGGACAGGGTGTGAGGGTGGGCAAAGTGTGGACAGAGGGTGAGGGTGGACACAGTGTGGGCAGTGTGTGAGGGTGGACAGAGGGTGGGCAGGGTTTGGACAGGGTGGACAGAGGGTGTGCAGGGTGTGGACAGGGTGGACACAGTGTGGGCAGTGTGTGGACAGGGTGGACAGAGTGTGGGCAGTGTGTGGAGGTGGATAGGGTGTGGGCAGCAGTGTCATTTCATTAAAGTGAACTTGAGATGGGTGAGGTTAAAGGCGGACATATTGGTGGGGTTAAAGGCACAGATATGGGTGGGGATAGACGTGGAAACTGGTGGTGAGTAACTTTTCAGTCCTGGCTAGTAGCTCAGGTCTTGAAATTTTGAGCCCTGTTATATAGGATACTTGTATATGCTAAATGTATCTGCATTCTGCCTGCACCATGCTAGTCTTCATGTTAGATTTTTTAAATGCAGTTGTTCTTGTTTAAAACCTCTATATATTGTAGCGGTTTTCCTGCTGAGTAAAATAAAGTTGAAATCACTATTTGGCAGATGCTTCATTCAAAAATTATAATGGCTTAAAGCTTTGTAATATCAAACTGCAATTTTTGGCCAGATCAGCAGGTGGCTGTTGCTGTTACTGTCTTTGGAGTGCTATGATTGTGATACAATTGTGAACCAAAGGTAGTAGACAACAGTAGAAAAATGTTACTTGCGCTTTGGTCGCCATGTTTGATCTATGGTGATTTTTAAATTAAGGTATTCCCCTATCAGTGGTAATACCCATGTTGTATTCAAGAAGAACTGTATGCAATACATATATAATTCCTATTAAAAAAATATTATTCTTTTAATGCTCAACCTACACATTTTCAAAATGTCATAACTTGATAATAATGTCTGTTTAGCCCTTACTGTTGTACTTACTGGAGGTCTGTTTTTATTTCTCACTTATTAGTGCTAGTGACAGATGGTGGATCCCCTTCATTATCCAGTACAACAACTGTTGTGTGCACAGTATTGGATGAAAATGATAATACTCCTGAGTTTTTATTTCCTGATTATGAGATTCAGGTCCCAGAGAACGACGACTTGGGAATAATTCACACAGCACTGGCTGTAGACAAGGATGCTGGCAACAATGGAAGAATTCAGTTTCAAATAATTGGTAATTAATTATGCTTGCTAAACAGCCTTACCAGCTGTTTTAATGGACATTACAGGATGTATTATATATCTCCAGCATTATGTGCAGACTTTTTATAATTTAGAGTTTTTGGAGACTTTACTCCACTGGTATTTGATTTTTTACATGCTTCAAACTTAAAAGAATATTGATATTAATTCCATGTTACCTGAAAGAGCATAATATTGCCATCTTCATTGATACTAACATCTTTCTTTTCAGATTACCATAAAAACTGATATATGCTTAATGTATTGTACCGACTGCCATCCTTGGTATACACCAACAGTTCTGGTTTAGTAGACGTCTCGTGTTCTAAATAAATGATTATGCATTGTGATTCTCTGAAAACCTAACCTGTCGATACCTATTAAGGATGAATGTTGTGAAATACTGTTACATATCCATTTAAATGACAGAGCAATGTCCAGTACATCACTGTATAATTTAAACACCAATTTTTCAAGTTCAGCACTTTATAGAACACACAAAACTAGTTTATAAAATTTAAAGACACCAACATTCCACTAAATCACAAGAACTGGAGAGTGAACAGAATATACCACTTGATTGAAGCTTGATATCCTATTGATTCTATCGAGAGTCTCACCAGTCATACAGTTACTACTGGTTTAAGTGCATATCTAAAGAGTCATCAGACTTATTGAATTCACTATTCAACAATGTTTTATACTTACATTAAAAAGACACGAAAGTTGGTATCTCTTACTTTCAAAGCAGGATTCATATTATATTTGTTTGCTTGAAAAATTGTATTTCCATAAACTTCCTATATCTTTGAAAGGCATTGTAGTGAGATAATATGCTATATAGAAGACAATAATATTTTATGCTTGTTGAACTTAGCTTTTTTTATAGTTTTTAGCTTTTGTAGCAAAACTGTTTGACATTGGTTAACATAGCAATATGTTAAGACAGACATTTTATAAGGTGTGTAGATTTCAAAGAAGGATTAACATCTGGGAAAGTAATTTCACTGTAATGGATAAGACATTCTGTATTTACTGACTGTCATTGCCACCTACTTATTTAAATTAAATACAGGTTTTAATTTGAACAGAAGGCAGTTATATACCAAAGACATTTAAACACTCTAGCTGTACAAGCAAAAAAGTTTCATGTTATTAGAATTTCCAAATTTTTGAACAGTGTTACGATGATATATGTTTCTACTTGCCTGTGCTTTGGTGACAGCTCTTGTTTTATGTCTTATTTCTTTTGAAGGTGGAAACATGGGAGAATATTTTGCCATCAACAACACATCAGGGGAGTTATGGGCCACCCGCAGTTTAGACAGAGAGGATGTCAGCAGTTTTATTATTATCGTGGAATGCTATGACCTGGGCAGCCCCCGTAAAAGCACCACAGCCAAGCTACACATTACAGTCTTGGATGAAAATGACAATCCACCTACATTTCCTAAGAGCCTGTACCGCACATCTGTCAGAGAGGATTTAACCATTGGATCTGTCATTTTTAACCTCCAGGCATCAGATATAGATGAAGGATTAAATGGGAAAATAATGTACTCTTTAATTGATGATACACAGGGTATTTTTACTATAAACAGTACTACTGGTAGTATTGTAACTACAAAGACTTTAGACCGAGAAGTAAAACATCAATATGTATTTAGGGCAGTAGCAAGCGACTGTGACATACATGGTCCAAGAAGTACCACTGTAAAAGTACTGGTGCATATTGAAGATGTAAATGACAACAGTCCAGTTTTTTCAGAAAATCCTGTTCATGTTCTTGTTTCTCCCAAAATCCCTGTGAATAAAACAATAGCCTCTGTACATGCAAGTGATATGGACCTGGGACTGAATGGCACTGTAGTGTTCAGTTTGTTGATGCCTAATCCATTCTTCCATATTATCCGAGAAACAGGTGACGTTAAGCTCCAAATGCTCCTGCCAGCTGAAACTTTCAGGGGTACAGTTCTCCAAGTGGAAGCCTCAGACCTCGGTGTACCAGCAAATAAAGTCAATGGCCTAGTTATCATTGACATCCAAGGTCTAGAAAAAGAATTGTCCTTTGTACACAATCTCTATGAAGCCCTTGTACCAGAAAACAGTGAGGCAGGTTAGTTCCAACATGTACAAGTCTGTATTCTGCTACTGGATGCCTAAAAATGATGAGTTGTTTCACATATTATTTTCTACTTTATCACAGCTATATTTGGCCAAGAGACCTCCAAATTCCTAATAGTTTTTAGGTAAAAATATATGTAGTTCCCATGTATGTAAAAAAGGATATACCTGTTTGAAATTACTGCTCCAATATGATTTTCATAAAGACAGTTTCAACATAGATCAGTGGTTCTCAACTCTGGCCCTTGGGACCCACTAACCGGCCAGGACTTAGGGATTTCTCTTCTAGAGCACAGGTGAGTTAATCAAATAGACTGAGCCTCTGATCAACACACCTGTGCTCTAGCAGATAAATCCATAAGTCCTGGCCTGTTAGTGGGTCCCGAGGGTAGGAGTTGAGAACCACTGACATAGATATACCTTATTCAGAAGTGCACATTTTACACAGAATTGTGCACAGTTCCAGAATTCAGAATAGTTTTCAAAGCTTCATTACTATGTAAGTGCCACATAAAGTTAATTTAAAGTAGGACTCGTTAGTATTCTCCTGTAGTATCAGTATAATATACGGTTTCAAATGCCTGATATTTATTTAGAAAGTTTTAGAAGACAATGTTTGATTTTCTGATTTATGTTTTACTTTTTCAATTTATCATCATATGATGTCAAAAATAATTCAGTACAGTTATGACAATTTTCTACTATAAGATGTACATTTTTCTAGCTGTCCCAGGTGTATAATATGCCAATATGACAAAAGTCAACAAACATATTATCTCTTTCTGAAAACCACTTTTTTTTTTTTTTTTTTTTTAATAGGTACAACAGTTGTTAAAGTAGAAGCATATCATCATAATCCAAGTGGTGAAACAATACAATACAACATTTTTAGTGGTGACCAGGAAGGAGCCTTTATAATAAATTCTATAACAGGTAATAGTACACTGTATTTTTATTTTAAAAATAAAATTTTTAATTTTTATATTTCATACTAGTTGAAGAGCCCGTTACAGGGGCCACACTACCAGCTGGTCGCAGGGCATTCATGCGCAGTAGAGACTGCCTGCGCCATGGGGTCAGTCATGCGCAAGTCCAGCTCTGTATTAGCCATGGCACGGGCAGTCTTTACTGCGCATGACTGCAGCATGCACAGCAGTCTCTACTGCGCATGACTGCATCGTTACACATGTTGTAGCAAATTATTATATAGGATTTTGCGTTCCGGAGTGGTATCCACAATATTTTGCATAGTGTTGTTGAGGATATTGAATGCTATATTTTACAAAATCTCAAACAGAACACAAAACAGGTTGTAGAGGCAAAATAATATTAATTGTTAATATGATATTTATGTCAACATTTTTATAATGTGTCCAATATATTAGAACAGGGCTGTCCAAGTTCAGTCCTCAAGGGCCACCAACAGTCCAGGATTTAGGGATTTCCCTGATTAAGCACAGGTGAGTAAATCACTGGCTCATTCATTTTGATTGGCACCTGTGTTTAATCAGGGAAATCCTTAAATCCTGTACTGTTGGTGGCCCCTGAGGACGGAACTTGGACAGCCCTGTATTAGACTATTTGAATTTGAATTGTAGTTATTTGTCAAAACCTAATTTTGTATTGGACATTGGTAAGAACTAATTTAATCACAGACCTTTCCTCAGATTTATAGCCTGTGTATTACCTTCACAAGTCTCTTGGAACAAGATTACTCAGTCAGCCAGTTATGTCTTTTGCTGCTTCAGGGATTTATATTGCTTCTCAGGCGTACAGAAGTAATTAAAATGGCAAGGGTTATCCGTTTGAGTGTCAGAGCAATGTGGTGCATACCCCTCTGGTATTCAAAGGGTTAATGATATGTTGTCTTATATAGAGTATCACAAAGGTACCCAACCTATTGCACTGCAATGGGTTGGGTAATGCAATGGGTTGTGTACCTCTCTGGGACACAAAGGATTAAATAAGAATGTTATACGTCAGGCGCATTGTAAAAGTTTAGTAAAAAAGAACAGAAGAGCCAGCCAGAAGGAAACAGTCTTTTCTTCTTCAGAGACACAAACAATACATAAATTCTTTTTAATAAGCAAAAGAACACACAGAACAACTGTGTAGTAGTCCCACCTGTATTACTTTCATAGGCAGTAAGGCAAACCATGGCCATCCTAGACTTGAGTCTCAACAGACTAGATTTTCTCAACTACAGTCTCACGTATCCCTAGCAGTGCAGGTTTTCTGGTGTGTGTGTGTAATTCATGCATCACTACTTCCTCTTTGCTCAGGTAGAGAATCACTTAAAATCTACACTGTTAAGGGTACTTCAGAGCCATAGTTGATAAAAACTGCAGGATATAGTCTGCCTCTGTGCTTTCTTTGAAACTATCTTATTGGGCATGCAGGATGTAAGAGAATCACAAAACCAGCAAAGATACATGCATTTATAATCCACCCAGGAAGGGATGGAGACAAGTAGGAGAGACATCAAAAAGCTGAAAAGAAGTAGTAGTTCTAAGTCAGGGGTATCAAATATCAGTCCTAAATGGATGGAAACAGGTCAGAATTTTAAGATTTCCCTGTATAAGCATTGGGGTGTCAGTCAAAATGAACTAATCATTGAATAATTAACTATGTCTAATCATTTATATTCCTCAGTCTTGTTCAGTTTATTCTTCTTTAGGACCAACCTTCAACACCCTTTCTCTAGATACTATTATGTCATGGCATGCATGTTGTATTTAGGAATCAGTATCATCCCAGTCATTCTAGTGATTCTGAGCTGGAAGAACATGTGGAGAAACCCCTCTCATTTATATATGTCCTATTTAGTTGGTCAACAAAATCTCATACTGATAGCAATTAAATTGTTAATCATCTATTAACTGTTATCTTTTCATCTGATATTTAACAGGAGAACTTACAGTAAAAGAGCCAACATTTCTTGATTTCGAAATCAGAAATAAAATTAATCTAATTATCTCTGCCAAAAGCAGCCTGTATGTCACTTACTGCAGAGTGACACTTTTAATCCAAGATGAGAATGACAATGCGCCAGTATTTGACCAAAACCATTATATATCATTTGTAATGGAAGGACAGGCCTACAATACATATGCAATTCAGGTAATTAAGCATTTTTTGTGTCTTTTGATTTTTGTTTTCACAATATCTAATGTCATACTCAGAGAGGAATGTGCTTACATATATTTGATTATGGATCTTGTGTCGTTTGTCTTTTAAACCAGTCAAAATGCTGGGAATGCTTTAATGTAATGTCCATTAAAGAAAAAAAATACAGATCCACCTACCTTCACATGCAAGTCAATGCAGATTTCTCTCCAGGCTACTCAGCTTAACAAATGGTATGTTTCATGCAAATTCCAAACTTACAGAATCATTTAGCTCATTCCTAGTAAGGAGTGCAATTAAAGGAAAGTTGTTTCTACCAGTTGTGTATAAACTTCATATATATTACTATGAGTGTTACAACATGCTCTTTAAATCCTTGGATGCTAGACATCTGCAATGGATTGCAAAGCAATACGTTTGGAGAGCTCCTAGCATCAAAGTGGTTAATATGAGGGCAACTTTTCGGCATTTGATTTAACTAAGGGCCATATCGCAAAGAAGAAGAAGAATATCAATGCTGGGGAAAACCAATAGCATCAATGGAAACACATAAGTATTCCCATTAATTTAAATGGGGATTTACACCACTTGAATACTAGGGAGGGTTCAAACGCAATGCAAAGCACTGCATTGGGGAGCTTTCTTGTACACAAGGGGTTAAAATACCATTTAAATCAATGGGTACTTTGAGAATTTTTATTTGGGTATAGTGCAATTGCTTTGCTTTGAAATTGCTCCACTTTTGTAATTGTGGTTATGTATACCAAAGTTATGACAACCTCAATTTGTCATCTAAAACTTTACCTGAAACTTTCTAAGCCTCTTTTTTCAACACTACTAACATATGTTTATGCCAGTCATGGCTTCAGGTGTGTACAGATTCAGAACACAATACCTTGGATATCATAGAGGTCTTCAAATGCATTTCACTTCTGCCATTCAAACAGTTAATATGCTTTATCTTTATACAGCCTGTATTTAGCAATAGGGATGTGTAAAGCTTTTTTCCTCAAAAAAGAAACATGTGAAAAAAGGTCTTCACGACATACAAGTTTCTGTGAAATGTGGCAGTTTTCTGATTTTTTTCCCCCCGCCTTTTTTCATTGCATTGAAATGCATTGAAATTGAAGACTATTCTGCCCCCCCCCCTCCAAGTGGAAAGTTTCCCCCCATTTATTCTCACAATGCTAGTGTCAGTGTCCTGCATGTTGTCAGTCTATGTTTGTGAGATGGAAAAAAAGCAGCTAAATGTTTGATCTGGAGTTGCTTGATAGAAATATTGGGGTTGCCACTGCCAGTTATTCTCCGGGTGTGGGTGTGAAGACAGAAGGGAGAGTATTAAAAAAAACCAACCTTTTGGCAGTCAGTCAGGCAGGTGATTTCTACTGAGACTGAGTGACTGACAATACGTTATAGATTCAAAGGAAGACAAATAGACAACTTGACATAATATATATCTTATATACACTTTCTCTAATATCCTCATGAAGAGGGACAAGCATATACTGAGTGGCAATGGGTATTGCACCAGCTACTGCGTGCGTTATTCTTTTATAACAAACTAGTGGTGGTTAGGAAGCTAACACAGATCTATCCCATAATCTAAAATCTAAAACTGGCTAACTGAGTGGCTCTACAATGCAGGCTTTCAAAACAGCTTAGGTCTCTTCTTCAAGCTTACATTTTTCTATGACTAATACAGTACAACCTTTTACCTATAAAGAACATTTTGACATTAGCTAGCTAGTAGTGTAGAGGCAGACAGGCAAAGTTGGAGAGATAGAGTTCCTTGTGATTGCAGGGAGTGTGGATGTGATTTGTATACAGTGACACCGATCATGTGACAGACAGGGGCAGCATAAATATGTAAATGTAGCACAGACAGTGACAAGCAGAAGATCTTTCAACATAATAAATGATAAAACATCACTCCAAATTTTAAAGTCTGTGTGTTGTGTGATTTACAGTAAAAATTATGTCTATCAGGCATGCTAGGGGAAGAGCTAAGGAGAAAGGAGTAGGAGGAGTGTGTGGATGCGTTGGTCTTTGTAAAGCCATGCTGCAGAAACTGACCGTGGCCATGGTTGCTGCAGTTTGTGCAATAAGTGATGACGATGAGCTTTCCCCTCACAAAGAGGCAGTTTGTAAAAGTGACATTAAAAGTTCCATCACCAGTAGTAGTACTAAATCTAAAAATTATAAGGAGTCATATTATTGAGTTTTTGCCACAGCTGAAGAGGATTTAGCACTGAGACCAAGTGATATGTCAGACAATGATAGTAACACCACGCTGCAGACTATTTTTAATCTTCTATAAATCATGCTAAGGAGAAAATTAAAAATAAACTGTACTAGACTTTAAAAAAATCTACAAGAATATGAATTAAGTAGGGATGGAGAAGTATGCTACTATTAATTACCTAATTATTTATAATAATGATTATTATTTTGAGCGAGAATGATGTTGATTGAGTCCAATATTGGTTGAACAGAAAAGGTTCAATCTTCCACCACTGGAAGGGAGAAATATGCCTGTGTATAAACTCTTTCAGAGATCATTTGCAGAGTCTGGAGAAGTATACATGCCTAAAAATACACAATCATCTCAGTGATCATCAGCAGCAGCACTGCTTCCAAGTCCAACCCCCACCCAGTTATACTCACTATTGTTCACTACTAAGCAGCAACATAGGTCAGCAATCATAACACTAACTATGATAAGTGCTTCTTTTGCTGTTCAAAATGCAGTGCCAATAACTCCTAGTGCTAACTCTATTGCAACATATATCTCTTGTAGTAGTAGTATTTGTAGTTCCTCAAGAACCTTTCGTTTTATGAAACCTTCAGTATGGAGATACAACACTCATGATCCAAAAGCTAAATATGTTTCTATCTGTTGATCTTATTGAGATCTCACCCGAAGTAAAACCAAAAGTCTGATTTGGAAACGTACCAGCAGCAACTAGACTCAACCGAAACATTCTTAAAACTTCACTGCGCTGAGGGTACATAATAGTAGTGCTATTGATGTCTCATACATTGGAACAACATTTTGTTCATTAGCAATAACACTCATGTCTCCTACGGCTGTTGTTCAAATGCAAAGCACAGAGGAGGATGTCTTGGATGACAAGAATTATAAAAGTCTCAATATCTGATCAGGGCCGGATTTACATCTCAGGAGTCTGTAGGCACAGAAATCTGAAGCGCCCCTCCTCCCCATTGGCCATCTCCACTGGACACCTCCACAATGCTCCTAATCACCACATTGCCCCCTGTCAGCTCCATATTGCCCCCACATTGCCCCCATCAGCTCCCACTTGCCCCCATCATCTCCAACTTGCCCTCACATTGCCCCCATCTGCTCCATATTGCCCCATCAGCTCCAACCTGCCCCCATCAGCTCCAACTTGCTATCACATTGCCCCCATCATGTCCATATTGCCCTCACATTCCCCCCATCAGCTCCATATTGCCCCCATCAGCTCCAACTTGCCCCCCATCAGCTCCATATTGCCCTCATATTGCCCCCATATCTCCAAATTGCCCCCTCATCTCCACATTGCCCCCATCATCTCCGTATTGCCATCACATTGCCCCCCATCAGCTCCAACTTGCCTCCATCAACTCCATATTACCCCCATCATCTTCATATTGCCCTCATATTGCCCCCATCATCTCCATATTACCCTCACATTGCCCCCCCATGTCCGTTTCCTACCTTCCTGGTGGTCCAGCGGCATGGCAGAAGAGGTCTGTGCCTCCTTCTGCACAGACAGTTTATATTATTATTATTATTCTTTATTTATATAGCGCCAACTAATTCCGCAGCGCTGTACAATTGGGGAATAGACATACAGAGGTATTAAATAGTACAATCAGATGTGTAGAACAGGAGGATCAGAGGGCCCTGCTCGTGAGAGCTTACAGTTTATATCTCACATACAACTGTGCCTCCTTCTGCACAGACCTGTAGCTGCTGGAGCTCCTGCGTGGTCTTCTCTCCCAGCGCTCTGCATTACTAAAGAGCTGATGAGGGAGCTCAGCAGCTACAGGTCTGTCCCGAAGAAAGCACAGACCACACCAGGAGCGGGGGGGATTGTTACGCCACTGCATGCAGCGTGGCGACTCCAGCAAGGCTAATTAAAAAAAAAAAAATGATCCCAATGACAGGCGCCCCTCTGTGGGGTGCGCCTGTAGGCAGATGCCTACTCTGCCTAATGATAAATCCGGCCCTGTATCTGATACCACTTCCACCACTACTAGTCATGTTATTAAAAAATAAACAACATTGCTGTAGGACTTGCTCCCAGAATATAGATTGGTAACTCATTCACATGAACACTGTCTAGTGACCCCCCTGCATCTGATATATTTACAGCATATATGCAGGATAACTATGTTTCAGGCCAAAATGATTACCCTCTTGAGTACTGGCAAACAAAATAGTGTGTAAGGTCAGTGCTGGTGTACTGCAGTGGAAAGTAATAGTTGCCCATCCTGCAAGTGTGCAGTTAGAGCAGTGTTTTCAGTGCAGGTGGTTATAACATTAATGACCATTGGATGTCTATCCAGCGGCAGCGTTGATAAACCTACTTTTTTTTTTTAAATGCACCAGAATTTAACACAATCAGAGTTTTTTGTAGCAAAATACATAGAAATATGATATGACACATGTAGAAACTGCAGCACTGAGAAGGAGAAATTTGCACAGGTCTCATGGTTGCCATCATCCACAACAGTTGGTGGCAGTGCTATGAATAATTATAAAGGATTGACAAATAATTATATGAGGTTATATTGGAATCATACATGCTTCTAATCATAATTTATGTAGGGTTCATTCCTACTCATTATCATATATTATTCACCACCACCATGATCCACAGCCATCATATTACATCCAACCTTTTATTTTGTTATCTTTATGCTGTTGAACAATGTTGAGATTAAAATATAATGTTATCAACTTTTATTTTTATGAATCTAACTTTAAAATTACACTATCAAGGTTAATAGTGTTGAGTGTTTTAATTCAGATAGCAATGCAAACTAGTTAAATGTTTCGATTCAGATAGCAGTACAGCTGGTATGCCTGTCCAAATATTATTATCAAGCCTACATGAGCATGATGGCAAAGGGAAAAGGACAGGTGTACTTTTGAGCAGTAACCTACTAGTTAAAACTTCATAAAAATGAGTATTTTTTTTTTATAAACAAGCTAATACCCCTTGTAACTTAAAAAAAGCATTTCCAAAGTGAAATTGCTTTGAATTTAGGCTTAATACATTTCTTGTATGTATTCATTGACACTATATGTTTCTTTTTTCACTAAGGCACCAGTTAGGATATCTATGGTCTTCTTCCAAATGCTTGTGCATCATTCCTACAAATATTGAACCAGTATTCTTTCTCTTATGTAATGTACATATAATTAGATGGATGATTACAATTTGCCCACTGCTCAAGACCTTCCGTTGTAGGGAGTAGGCGAGATTTACCCTTAATACACCAGTCTCCCAAGCTAGAAAATAACTAAATCAGCATTCTGATCTTTTATTTTAGATGTCATAGACTCCCTGCCAGAGACGGATGCATCAGTACACTACATTTCTTTAGATCTACAGCTAGTGGATCTACTATGTTAGCTCTGTCCACTCTTACAGATTTTACACTCCCTTTCACCTACCAGCCCGCTGGACACTCCTTTTATGTTCTCTAATTTATAACGTTTGTAACCCCCCTTTTGCCTTTACCCTTCATGATATGACTCAATATTCACCACATAAATCCTTCTGTTATGAGTGATACATTACTGAAGGTGCTTTCTGTCAATCCTAAGGGATTACACTTGAAAAACTATCTTAGAATTGAGGGAATCTGACCATCTCAAAGAAAACATAATCTATGTACAGAAAACTCCCTTCTTAATCAAATATCCCAAACTTACAAATATCATTTCTCTTTTGTCCACTGTGGAACACAGGAACCATGGGCTAAAATATCTTCCCACAGGAGACAAACTTGTGTAAAAAAGAACTCTCTGAAGACAGATACTTTCTTCCTACACAACTATACCCCCACCAGACATGCTCAGTTTTAAAAGTGACCTCAAAAGAGATGGTCAGGGCAAATATTCCCTAAGATTGCTTATTTATTTTTATATCTTACACAGGTCTGTTCAGTCACCGGTGGACTCTAATCCATTTTACTCTAGGATGAATATGGCCAGGGAGCATAATTTTTCAGGACCTTGGTCTGGTAGAGGATGACTTTCAGAATTTTACTTAGCCACTCTCCTCTCTTTCCTCTTTTATTGCGTAGGAGTCTGAAGACTAAACAGAATTCCAGTTTAGAGTGCACAGGTCCTGTAAGTATGCCACTGTGTGTGCCTAGCATTAAGGATTGGCAAAACTTTTCACCTCAAAAGCAAAACATGAGAAAAATGTTACTTCCCTCCAAGCAGGACATTTTTCACGAACACCTCAGATGATCTGTATTTTTTTCACCTAGCTTATTGCATTGAAATCAGTGGAAAGACTGAATTTCCCCTGCCACATAAGTTTCACTTATTTTCCTGAAGACATAGTATAAAAGGAGTGTCATGTTCCCTCAACATGTCATTCTATGTTTGTGAGAGACAGAGAAACATCATATTTTTGTGCTAGTTAGGGCAGGCAAAAACATCATATTTTTGCGCTTGTTAGGCCAGGCAAATAAACTAAAGTTGGAGTATAGTTTAGTGTCTTGTAGGAAATATGTTCTCTGTGTTTGGAGAGTCTGAGGTTGTTTTTTTTTGGGCATATGCGTCAACATTCCTATGCTGCATATGCTTTATTAATGCAGATGTGCAAAGATGGGATCCCTCCTTTCCCCTCTTTACTGCCCATTCACACAGGGAGCACAAAGCATTTTTAGTTTCCTGCATTGTTCCAAACCCTAGGGAGAAAAATGATCACACCCAGGGCTTCATTGTAGGAGGAAGAGGATGAAGAGAAGATGATGTTCTTGTGTCTGAAACATGTGCTGCAGTGTTTGAGTAAGACCCAGCAAATGATGATCTTTTTGCTCTGCCTTTCTGATTCTCCTATTCAACCTTTATAGCTGCTGTCACCAGTACCACCACCACATTTTTATGCCCTGTCACAAGAACCTGGCCATCTTCCTGCCCACTCACAGGATCCTGCCACTCTTCTTGCCCACTCACAGAAACCTGGCCCTCTTCCTCCTGACCAGTCACAAGATCCTTCCCCTCTTCTTGCCTACTCACATCCAGAACTTAACCCCTCACAGGGACCTGCACCTCTTCTTCCTGGCCACTCACAGTATCCTCTACTATATAATCCTGTGGCCTGCTAATAAGAAGATCTCTGACACCTAGTAAACCCACCTGAACCACCTCCAATTCCACTATCTCCTCCAAATCCTCATACTCCATTCTGTTCCTCTCTGTGCCACTCCATGCTCATCTGGTGAAGAAAGCTGTGGGGTGCACTGAAAGACACAGTGGAATTATTGCTGCTATCTACCAGGTTGCTTGATGACAAGGGCAGTATGCCTGGTGTTACCATCATTGTTAGTGCCGGTGGCACTGCCTGGGGATCCACTACAGTGCTGCTGATGGCGGTGGCAGCAGCAATGGCACTCACTCCATGACAGACCAGTGGGTGTTACGGGTGATTTCAGAAGATTTTGCATAGATATCAAATTGCTGCATCCTGACTTTTTGTTCAGAGTCCTTCGAGATCTGTTGTGGGGCCAGTTATTCTTAGAAGCAGTTTCTTCCCTAATGCATATGCAGGTCATTGTACCAGTTCCTACTCAGTAGAGATTCATGCTATTCTATCTTTTTTCATAATTTTCAAAAAAGCATAGAGGCTGTCGTCTTATCGTGGATTAGATGAATCTCACATTTTTCATGATCCTTGCTACATGATGTTGTCCTTGCACTCCATCATCGCTATCATGTGCCCAGAGGAGTTTTTAACTTGTTTAGACATAAAAGATACGTATCCTCATATCCCTATCCATACAGATCATCAGGACTTCCTTCGATTTGCCTTTCAAGAGCGACATTCTTAGTTCATCGTCATCCCTTTTGAGCTGGCTTCAGTGCCTTGGGTTTTCATGGCAGCATTGGCTGCCCACTCTTGTATTACCTGACTACCTATCTTGATGCTTTTTAAATAAAGGCTCCTTCTGTATTATCAGCTCCAAACAGCAGACTCTTTAGACTGGTTTCCTGCTTGTCATTGTGTCAGTTTGTTTCTGAACTATAGATTTTATACTATAAACCCCTCTTTCTGATCATTCCATTACAGTAGTTTTGTGAACACCCTTTCTGTTTCTCACCAAGGTACCATATTTGCCCGAATATAAGTCAACCCTAAATGTAAGGCGATCCCCCAACATGTGCTACTAGGTTTTTTGAAAAAAAAAAATGCTGAATATAAGGTGAGCCTGTGTGTGTGTGTTCCTCACTTGATTTCTCTCATCTGCCTTTCATCTCCCTCGCCTTCATTTCCCTTCATCTCCAGCCCTTCACCTGATCTTCCTCCCTTCCTTCATTCATCTCATCATCCTCTTCCTCCCTTCATCTCACACTCATCTTTCTCCCTTCATTAATTCATCTCATCCGTCCTCTCCCTACTTTCCTCCATTCATTTATATCATCTTTTTGTCATCTCATCCACGCCTTATCCCTTACCTGACATTGAAATTTTGCAGCTGCAGCCTTGTGGAAGTTCGGCGTGATGGGTGACATGTTTGAATTCATCTCTCACCTGGTATATATTCCACATCATTTTACATCCTTTCAGGACCTTCTGCAGTCTCAAACTAGATGTGGTGCGAAAGTGAAAAATCTCATTCAGTTTGAGCCTGCACATTAATAGAATGTCCTTAACCCTTTGAGTGTCAGAGTGGTATGGAATGCATTGCTTTACAATGCATTCCGTACCACTCTGGCACTCAAAGGGTTAATTAAGGGAATGGAGGACTTGACGTATGAAGAACGCATGGAATGACTAGACAAACTTGGTTTACTTACTGTAGAGAAAAGACGACTAAGAGGAGACCTTATCACATTGTACAAGTATATGAGAGGTCAATACAAAGATCTCTGCATGAGCTATTCAATCCAAGGCCTGGTCAGGTGACCAGGGTACACCCCTTGAGATTAGAGCAAAGGAGGTTTAGACTTCAGCAGAGGAGTAAGGTCTTTTTACAGTAAGGTCTGTTAAATTGTAGAATTCCTTGTCCAATGAGGAGGTTATGGCAGATAAATGGATACATTTAAGAGACGATTAGATACATTTCTTTCAAAAGGGAACATACAGGGTTATACTGTATTTTAGTAGGCAAATCAGGAAGGTCTGATAAAGACTAACTTATTTGGTAGCAGGAAAGCTATATAATTTTCATGTCACTAGGGTATGAGGCAAAGGTTGAATTTAATGGATTTATTCATCCTAATTTACTATCTTACTATGTCCTGAAAGGACCCAAAAATTAACCTGGTTATACCATTCAACTATTCTCTGCTGTTTATGTGCTTCGTTGTCCGTCTGTTACTGACCCTGCTAGTACAACCAACTTACAATCCTTCTCATTCCATCATCTGTTTGACTTATCTGTCCTCACCGTACACTGAACTAGTGACAGTTTGACTTCCTCAACAATCTGTACTTCATTTGTTCGATTGCCAGTCAGTTTACAGACCAGCTAGTTGAACTTTGACTAATAGTCATTTGTTTGTGTTAGAGGTTGAATATTCCTGCTCTCTAACATCTCCTTCGAAAAATGTTTGAATAACAGTGCAGGTAAGTTTCTGTCCTTTTCTGTCGCCTCCTCCGACCCCAGTAGGTAGTAGCTATGCCCTAGTCATCCTGGGTTTGGGCTGGCTCCTCTGGTTGTCACTAAACTGACACATTTAATTTGGCCTTGGCCACAGCAAGGTAGCCTAGGGGACTAGCCAATGCCAGCCAGCTCCATCCCCACTCTGCACATTCTAGCACCTTGCCTACTGGTAAATTTCCTTACTGTTTGAGTTGCTGTGCACCACTCTTGAGTTCCTGTGAACCTAATGTTTAGTTTGTGTGTGTCTTCTGTCTTTTTCTTATATAATAACTACCAGTCTTCTATTTTTCTATGAAGTATCTACTCCAAAGAGGACAGATTCAGGTGGCTTACATTAGATGCTCCCGTTTACATAGAACCATTGTAAAATGTTAGACCATAGAGATAATGCATCATAGTTTGTGCTGAAAAACTTATGAAAATGTGTTCATGCCAAGTGATTAGTTGATCACTCCATATAAACCCTTTCATACAGTGCATCATTAGAAAGGACTCTCCCCTTTTCATTGATGACAGTTTTATGTCTCTAGGAGCTGTGGGGGCCAAGTCATGTTGATGATGCATGTTCACTACCCCAGGTCCTACTTGAAAGACTTTCCTGGTAGTCTATTGGGCACCACCATCTTGTGACAACACCATGCATGCATGGGGATGTTCCAGGATGGTGGCAGGAGCCAAACAGCATTAGGATGAAGGACCCATTACTAGATGCCCAAGTAAGTATTTTAAGTCCCCAAGCTCAGTGATTTACCTCCACACCCTTGACTGCCATCAAATATTGTGATATGTAATTCTCACTTAGGGCCTAAAAGCATCAGGTCTCCCAAGACATCATCTGCACTCATCATTCACACACAAGAACAACCTGGTTTGTGTAACAAGGATCATGGTTACATTAGTTGCTTATGCCAGTTTTCCAGATGACATAATCTTTTGATTTTACAGTTTGACTTTAAATACTGAGGTTCCATTTAATTGCTTATCAATGAATATTTGAACATTTTCTCACTTCACAGGTTATTTCTTCAGACTCAGACAGTGGATTAAATGGACAAATTGATTATTCCATAGCAGGTGGGAATGAAAATAATGCCTTTTCAATTGATACACGGCATGGTATTATATCAACAAATGCAATTCTTGATCGAGAAATCAAATCCTCATACAGGTCAGTAACTGCAATTTTTCAATGGAATTTTTTTTTTACAAAATTTTCAGTAAATTAAAACTCTTGAAAGCTAAAGAGGATTCTAAAGCAGTGCTTGACAATGCATTGAAGACCTATCTAGCATCCAGAGGGATAATAGTTTAAAAGTTGAATCAAATTAATTTAAAGAAAATATTTTGAAAAATTGGCTGATAATATGACTTTAGGGTTTTTGGTTATGTATTAGTTTATGTAGCTACTTACCTCATAAGTTTCTTTACCTCCAGTAAACATATCCTCCCTCTGCCACCATTCTCTTTTGAATCAGTAACACTGTAACTCTTGACAGTGTTATTTTAAAGCGGAACTTTTAATTCGCTATCAAGTTGCCCTGCTATAATTAAGCAGGTAGCGACTAGCTTCAGAATATATATTTTACCTTTGAAAAGTAGCCAGTTCTAAAGAAATCTGTCATTGTAGGAGACTGACAGCCGGGTTAGAGCAATCTGCACGCCTGCACCTTCAGTCCTTTCCGGTAACCATATGATGCACTGCAGTCTACTCAATGGAAACTGGGACTGACAGCGCAGGCATGCAGAAAAGATGTCTGCGCTGTAGCCTGGGTTCTGGTTCTTTAGAACGGGCTACTTTTCAAAGATAAAATATATAATCTAAAGCTAACCGCTACCTGCTTAATTATAGCAGGGCTATAAAGTGGAAAAACACAAATATGTAAATTAAATTATCGAAGTGTAAGGTTTTCCCAGTCCCTACTACAAAATAAAGTTTTATTTATGATTTAAGGTGAAATGAGTGTACATGAGTACTCTGTATGCAGTCTATGATCTCTGATTCAAAATACACTATTTCTCTTCATAGAATTTCAAAATTATATTAATAAGCAACATAAGTTGTCATGATCAAAAAATTATAATTAGCATCATTCAACAACATAAAGATACTTGTAAAATGAAAGGCTGAATATAAGTTGGTGGATGTGGATGATGGTTTTGATTATAGAATGATGAACAGGAAGAAATGTTAGGCTAATTAAATGCCATATCATGTTTGATTCCAATGTAACCTCATTCATCAATGTTTATAGTAGTACTGATCCCAATTGTCAAGAAAGGTAGTAACTGTGCAATACCCTCCTACTACTTGTATAAGGTGACTTCATGATACTCATGTGGTATTAGATGTGGCTTCATTTTTAAAAATCTAAGTGTACTAACTGTGCTGCCTCATAGACATGCAGTGGAGTCACTGCTCTGAGATGGATAGTTTTCTTGTGTATCAGTTACCAACCCAAATTCTGGGAGCTAGTCCCATAGAGATATTCCAGTGCCGACACCTACACCACAAATGGTAGAGCATCTCCCCCGAGACACTTTAATTGCTTTGTGTGTCTACAAATTGTTGTGACATTGTGGTTGCTAATGCTGCTGAGGGTATAGTCATTTTGCTTACTTCCCTTTCACTATTCTTTCTTGTAGTTTTGTCCCCATGTTTCTCTCCCTCATAATCCAAACTTACAATCAATCTATAATACTTTATATGTTTTCATAAAATCTCATTAATCACAGTGCTGCTGTTCACACATTGGCATACATTCAGAAATATTTCAGTTAAAGTGGGGGGTACAATTCAAACCATTGTAGCATGTCATTCACCAACTGTTCCATGTCTGTTGCTGCTGTTGTCCTTGTAAGACTCATTGACTGTGCTCTTATTTTTTCTTTAATAAATATATTAGTGGAATATCTCACTGACTCTTACATCAGCACAACTAACCAGCAAGGTGGCCACCTCAAAAGTCTTCAGCAGTTCACACAAGTTACACATTAGCGGTTATAAACCAGGTGACAAAGAATCTCCGTCCAAATGATTTCGGTTAAGAACTATATATTCACTGATGGCCTTATACTGCTCATACAAATGTGAAATTAGACTTGGTAGGGAGATGGGACCTCAGTTTTAACCCTTTAAGGATCAGAGGGGTGTGCAATGCATTAAGCAGGTGGTTATGCTCTTTCAAGGCATGTAATGCATTGTGCACACTATAGGACTAGCTAAAATATGCACAGATTAGCATTTATTTGACAGTTTCAGATTCTGAGAGGAACTGAGTAACGATTAGATTTAGGACATGGGCAAAACAGGATAATGCACAGCATCTGCTATTCTCAAGACAGTTATTTTATTGGAGCCATTGTCATTAGACAAAGACAGCGTTCTAGGAGCATTGCACAAGCTATTTGTCTATGAACTGCTACACGTCTATAAGTTACTTGTCTATGATCTGCTTACAGCTCTGCATGAATAAAGGTAAATGCATTGAAGCTAGTTAAAGATAACATTAGTAAAGTCCTACTTCTGCTGAATGCTGATGTTCACTGATGGAAATGATACTGAATGAGCAGTGATGGTCATATAGTCTTTATTTTGGCTACTTGTCCACATATCAGTGGTCTGGTGAACATCTTGTAAAATAACTGTGTCTTGGGATATCCCACCTGTGTGCAACACATAATACCAGTTCATTAGAACCTCTGTTTTCTGAAACAGAATAGGGCAGCATATCAACTACCAACATTTTGGTAAGTTTGCCATTCCACATGAGTACTTTTGAGACTGCATATAAATATACAAAGTCTGTAAGTTTGTACCTGTTTTGAGTGTACTACATATGTCTACACATAATATGTCATTCATTCACTCAGACTCATTGTCACAGGCTTAGTCAGCTCAGATCGGAACTTAGATCACCTTCCTGTCTGACTGCCACATATTAGTCAAAAAGCTATTTATTTATTTCACATCCACACCCAGGGACTAACTGGTAGGGGCTAATAACCCCAGTACTCCTAGCAAGCAACACCAGCTGTCTCTTTGCCTGTCTGCTTACATTAGGTAGTATGATGGAAATGCACATTATTAACATTGATTTTTTTATAGGAATTCCCATGGAAGGTGAGAGATGCGGTTTTTTGCATGTTTCACATTTTAGTCAAAAAGTTTTATCCATTCCTAGACAGAAGCAACAGGGCAATCACTCATGCAAGATGTACCATGTACTGACATTAAAGTTGAAAAAGAAAAACACTAAGAAATTCTTCATCAAATATTTCCTAATGTTAAATAGTTTTTTCACTAATTTAATAACCAATAAACCGTGTAATCATAGAATTAATGAAAACTGCCATAACTTTCATATTTCTTATAATTAAATGCATTTTTTAAATATATTTTATTAGGTCCCAAGTTTTACATTTATATAGTGTAAGAAAGCAAACTTATGGTGGTATATGGGATTTGATATGAAAGTTAGCACACTTCCAGTTATAGATATGATTTTATTGGTGGTAACTACTTTGAGAAAGGTACATGTGGGTTGGTTCCTTCAACCTTTGCTCCTCATGGAGTTGATGATTGCAGTACACATATGAAGCAATTTATTGGACACCACTCTGACAGTCAAATGGCTAAAATATATGCTAAGGAAAGTCTTCTTGTTGTCTAGAGTGCCAAAGTGGTGAACATATCTATCTCACATTTTTATTTAAAATTACCATCTCAAACGGGAGTATCCTTTCAAACTTTGGAAATACAAGAACATTCATACCCTACAGACTCTTTTGAGGACCACGGGAGTTCCGTCTTTCGAGGCCTTAATGGAAGACTAGTCACTTCCACCTACTCATAGGTGGAGCTACCTTCAGGTCCAGCATTACCTAAAGACACTGCTGGCTAGAAGCCATGCAGTACGGGACCTGACTGTCTTTGAGAGACTGTTCCACGCATGCTCTTTCAGTTCTAAATCACTTGGCACGCTTTACAGGCTTCTGCTCTCCACCATGGATGTGCATAAACCCCCTTTTGTGAGAGCATGGGAGGCTGACTTACAAGTAACCTTCCCTGCCAAGAGTTGGTTCCTTTTGTGGCAGGATTTGCCTAAATGCACCCCAGACACCTTGATGAAAGAGTCTAGTTATATGATCTTCACCAGGTGGTACTATATACCAGTCCAAATCCACAAATTTTTTCCTGCTGTCCCTTCTCTTGTTTGGAGGTGTATGGAGGGAGGGGGAACATTATTTAATCTTTGGTGGACGTGCCCACTTGTTGTGATATACTGGAAAGATGTCTTATCACGTCAATGACATACTGGAACTCACCTTGATGATGGACCCCTTCTTGTGTCTCTTCCTCTCTGTACTAACATCCCCAGTGGTCCCCTCACATAACAAATTGCTTCTGTCATTTATGCTTCATATAGTGAGACATAACATTCCAAGATGTTGGAAGTCCTCCTGCCCTCCATCAATTGAGATCTGGTTGGCCTGGGTGAAGAGAACATATGAATTAGAAATTACCCATGCTGCCTTCACAGATTCTATGGACTCCTTCAATAAAATTTGGTCTCCCTGGCAATCCTACTGGATATTTAGGTGTACATAGGGCTCTGCATGAAGGACGCTGACGCCGGATTATGCTTTTGTTGTTGACTACTCTGCAGTTGTATATATGAGTCGCCGTCCACGTTAGCGGCCAACTCAGCAGACGTAGACCAATAAGGTAAAGGCTCTATGACTGGAATGGAGGTTCGGCAAGAGAGAGACGGCACTGCAAGGGTTAAAGGGTACGTTTAAATCTCCCAGGCTCGGTATGGTAACTAAGCTCTGCAAGAGTATGGAGGCTCTGTACAAGGAGCACAGCTCTGCAAGTCAGCAAGGAACTCTGCACTGGAGAAGGGTTACACCGGAGTGTAATGGTCACACTGCGTCAGCACTCAGTACAGCAGGAGTCAGAATGTCGCGGCGGCGACAACGGGCAAACACAGGTCGCTGGAACAGGCCGTGGTCGATCACGAAGCAGGAAGTCAGCCAAGCCGGGTCGTAGCACGTAGGAGGTTCTCAGACAAGCCGGGTCGTAGCACGTAGGAGGTTCTCAGGCAAGCTGGGTCAAACACAATCAGGAACACTGGAGCGTAGTCAGGACAGGCCAAAGTCGGTACACAGGAATCCGGATACAGGAACACAGCAGCAGCAAGACTGGCTCAGAAACACCACGAAAGGGCATCTGACAGATGTGATAGTCAGGTATAAAAAGGTCACCAGGGGGCTGGCCAAACCAACTCAGCAAATCAGAGTATGCAACAGATGAGAGTGACAGGAAGATCACAGGCACTGTGATACCTACTTTCTCTACACCTCTCCTCACCCTTCCCTTTACTCCCCCTCCCCCCCAGAGTTGTATTGACACTGTAATTTATTATTCCCCCGGTAGGCCACTGACTCTCCCTGGCAAGCCACTGCTGGCTCGGAGGACCTGGTGGCAGCCTGTGCTGCCTTGGGGGGCCTGGATCTCTGTCTCTCCCCCTGTTCAGGTCCTGGTGGGCACCATGATTTTCTTTGGTTTCCTTATTTTCTTCCATTTTATGTTATCTGTTCCTCTCTTAGTCTTTTATTTCTTCTATCCACCTTCTCTCTACCTCTCTTGCATTTCTCATTCTTCCTGCCTCTTGATTATGGGGCTTCTTTTCATACTCTACTATCTCACCAGAGGGGAGGGAAGACTCTGGCAAGTAAGCCACTACTAAAGCTCAGACTATATTGAAGTTTATACTTACTGTCTAAATGTACTACTCTTGCACATTGTCAGATCTATTGATGGTCCACTGTTGGAAGTATGTCAATTTTAGTATCTGCTTTGTATATCTGACTGTATCTGTGCACTTCACTTATTTGAATATTTGTATGATGTGTTTTCTTCATTAAAGTTTTAAATATTATAAAAAAAAATTACCATCTTGAGTGCTCCAATTTTTTTTAACAATGTTTGCAAACACAATATACAATAGTTGTCAGCAGACACAATAACATGAAGATGGATACCATTGAAAGTGAAAGCAATAGCTCTGATCTTATCACAAAATTTCCCTATAAATTTCACCTGTGGTGGAATGAACTTACTGGAGCCATTTTCTTTGATATTGCAAAGGCCTTTGATACAGTAGACCATAATATTCGTATAATATACGTAAGCGCAGAAGCTTGGAATTGTATAACCATTCTCTAAACTGGTTCCAGTCCTATTTATCAAATAAAATGCAATATGTGTCTATTGCTGACAATATTTCCCTCCCAATCAAAGTAACAAATGGGGTTCCCCAAGGCCCTATTCTTGGCCCTCTTCTATTTTCCCTATTTATAATTGATCTCTGTGCGGTTTAAAAAACATCATATATGCACATGTATGCAGATGAAGCTATAATTTGCACTAAAAATCCAAACATTTCACAACTTGAGACACAGAATGAGTTCTCTGTTGAAAGTTGAAAGATAAATAGCTAAAAACAAACTGTTCTGAAATACTGACAAAACAGTCACAATGGTATTTGGTACAAAGTACAAACTATTTAAACGCTTTAATGCCCATTTAACCTTCATAACAAAGTCTAATCATAACTTGGCCCCTGGTTTACACCTACAAATACATTGGTATGCAGCTTGACCTCAACTTCACATTTGGTCTTGATAATGATAAATGAACATCCAAACATTATCCTAAATTAGGCACTCCGTTTAAAAACAAAATGTATTGATCAACAGATGCTAAAGCCAGTCATAGACTATGGGAATGTAGTGTATGCTTCTGCACCACAAATCCATCTTGGTAAACTCGACACTCTGTATAATTCATTATGTCACTTTGTTCTCCAATGTAATTACAGTACCTATCATTGTATGTTTAAAGAAAAAAGTGGCTAACGCTCAAATCTAGGTGTACTCTTCACCTTCTTATCGAGTGTATGAGCAGTATGCTCACTCCAGCTCTCCATACTAACTATAACCTCTGCTCCACTGCTAACAACTCACTGAGTATCCCACACTACAACAAAGAAGCCAGTCGATCTGCCTTCACCTTCAGAGCTCCGAGAGCCTGGAATTACCTACCCGAAAAAAATCATATCTTCTCCCAGTCTAAAATCCCTAAAAATAACGGCTTATTTTTATCTAATTAAATTTGCACCTGTGTATCATTTTTATATTGTTACTCTGTTTGTTATAAATATGTAAGTTCCTACTGTCAAACCTCCCAGGGCATAAAAATTGAGAAAACTTAATGTATTCTTCTTGGTAAAACATTTTCTAAATAAATTCATAAAAAGCTCAGTTCATAGTTATGAGAAATGAGATTTAACTGATAGGATGGAATAGGCATCTCTATATTGTTAACTTCATAGACTGAGGGGCTCCTGAGGAGCTACTTCTACTACTGGGGCTGGATGTTGCAATTGTATTACCTGAAGTGTCAAACAGTGTCTTTTTACTTTTCCCCTTAGAGGGATTTTCAGTACAGGTTTTTTTACTGGTACTTCTCTCTGGATTTGGATACACAGTTTACAGAATGATGGCAGTGAAAACCAGTGATTAATTATTTTGCCTGCTACTATAAAGTAGGCATTCTTATTTCCTTTAGAACAATTACTAATGGTTACCTGGTAATACATTGCTTATTAATAATTGCAATGTGGAGGGTGAAAAATATTTTTGTTGTAATTTCCAAAACAGTTTTTAAGTCTTAGAAATGTGGGAAAAGACAAAATACACTTTACAACTGATGATATATAACAATAGCTAATGTTAATACAATTTTTAAATAGGAAATGGATGCACCAGCACTCCAGAAGTTAAGCATGCAGAACTGTATACATAGAATTCCTTAAAACTCCAATTTATTAGATAAATGTTAAAATAACAAACATGGAATTGCATAGGTACAGCGTGACAAAAGATGGATAAATGGGATCACAAATCTGTCTTACACTTTTTGCATTTTTCAGCACTTAATCATAGACTTGCAGACAACTGTAAACACTGTGTTAAATAGAAAGTGAGAACAAATACAATTGGTTAAAAACAAACAATGTAAGACCCTCCTTTTCATCCTTCATTCCACTCAACATAGTAGCCTACTTCTGAGGAATGCTTAAAGTGAAGATTTACCCTAACAAGATATTGGAGACAAAGTTAAAGCTGCCAGTATATCCATATATACAATCATGTCCACAGATGGAAAACACCATGAAGAACAGTGCTCTCTCAGTGTAAACACGTAAGATGGGTATGTAATCCCATTTTTCCATCTTTTGTCAAGCTGTACCTATGCCCTACCATGTTTGTTATTTTAACATTCATTTTAAAGGCATAGTAATATCAGAAAAAAGTATTAAGTATATGGTAGATTAAAAGAGATTACTTGTGCTTATTCGTATCTCTCAAACCGTTATGGTTTGAGAGATATACGAAAATAAAATTCTTCGCTCCCTCCCCTTTCTGCTTGACGAGCTGTAAAGCTGTCAGAAACAGATTCTGGTCACTTGACCAGACGCAGCTCTTCAGCAGTGCCGATATAACGATATCTAAAGATAAATACTTAATCGGAATGGTCTACAATGTGTGCTTGCAAACAGTTGTAAACCGTTCCGATGAAGGATTTATTTTTAGGTATAGCTGTGTCGGCACTGCTGAAGAGCTGCCGCCTGGTCCAGGAACCAGGATCTCATTACGTCAACTATACAGCTGACGTATGAGAAAGGGGAGGGCGCAAAGAACTTTATTTTCATATATCTCTCAAACTATAACGATTTGAGAGATATGATGAAGCCCAACTAATCTCTTTTAATTGTATCTACCATATAGTTAATACTTTTTTTCTGACATTATTATCCCTTTAAGGAATTCTGTGCATCTACATCTGCACGCATAACCTCTGGAGTGCTGCTGCATCCATTTCGTATTTGCATTAACCTTTTCTGATTGTGGAGAGCCATGATGGTAGAGCACCCAAAACATTATGATGGTGAGTCTTGATTAATAAGGGTGTATCAATTTTAGCAACTATGTTTTAACTTGGTAGCACCATCAACATATTGCATGTTTTCATCCTAGCTCATGCAGCCTGCATTTTCACCTCCACCAGAGGAAGGTCTAATAAATCACCAAATTCACTGGCATTGGTTAAATCCTTACATCCATTGTTTGCACTGAGTTGCTGATTTCTTTTTGTTCAGGACTAGGCTTATTAGTAGATTATTCAGTTAAAATAATTAAAATCAGCTGGCCTTATGCTTAAAAGCAGAGAAGTAAAATTCTAGGTTAAACCAATTGCGCCATAGGGGAGGCATGTTAGGGGAGGTCTCCAACTCACTGCTTGGTGATGCTTTGTAGATTTTTATTTTTTACACTGCCCCAGTTTTATACATCAGACCTGGTAATAATGATATTGATATGACAGAGATGCATGAAATTATCTTTTTTAAAACAATAAACATCAGTTTTGAGAGAAACAGACTACAGCAAGCACTGGCTGGATGTCCTTTGTTTCTTGTTTACTAAAAGGATACATGTTTATTGAAACCCCAAATTTTTTACTTAAACATTACATAAAATGTATAATTTGTATTGTCTGTACACATTGCATGTTATGGTTATGGCTCCAAGAAACAAATGTCTTACATTTTGGACAACAAATGAAATTTGACAAAGTATATTAAAATTAATTCAACATAGTATCTAAGATCAAATTCCTATGTAATCATATAAAAACAACAAGTAAAGCTTACACATTAAAGTATAATATCGGTAATATGGCAAGGGAAATTCAGACATTCATCATAAGGAAAAGAAGCACTTTGCAAGATGTGCAACAGTCCATTAGTAGCGATTTTATAAGTATTTGTCTTACATTTGTTATTTTTTCAAATGTGTCTAAAATCCAGAGGTGCAGTTTTGAAATAACAAGTCATTAATTATTGTGCTCAAAAACACTTGAGAGAGGTTTTGCTTCTTCTTGTTGGCTTCTTTTCATATTCCTGTAGCACTGTAACAATAAATCATGACTTGCATTTTATAACAAAAGCATGTTGCAGACTTAAAAATGAGTTACCATGACTAGATTTGGTCGTAAAGTCTAGTTATTTTGCACTAACGTTTCCAAGTTTTTTGTTGATTGGATTCCACAAAAGATCAGTTGTTCCCACTGTGGTTTAAAAAACCAACATTTTGCACCATTAGCGTCAACAGTCAGTTAATCATAACACAGTTATTTTCTGAAGAAAGATACACAAGTGCTTTTTTACTATGATAAACACAGATTGCTTTTAAGTTTTTCTTTTAGATCAAATTACATATTTTGTAAAATACACAACAGAGACAGAAAAACAACTGGTGTTAATAAATTCTGGCAGGAATCTGCACGTTATGATACCCAGTGGTGGGTGCATTAAGATTGAATGTTAGTGTAAATGTAACCTTTCACTTGCAGCTGTGAGAACCTGACAGGTATTAATATTATTTCCCTTAAAATCAGCTCCTTTGGTGATAAAAGTAGGACAAAATAAAAGAAAGCAATTGATCATGTAGTAGAAGAGTATTTTGCTTTTTTTTTTGTTTGTCACTTTGTTGTCACATCTAATACATAGCAGAAAATGTCATTGATTTGAAAATTAACATTGATAATATAACAACCAGATCCAGAGCTAAGGTTTATTTAAAGATGACAGTGCTAAGTGAACACCATATTGGTAGACTGTTTTAAGAAGATTTGCAAAATATGTTTATGGGCACTTATACCAAGAAAAAATTCTGTATTTATACATAGTTAAATATAGTTATATAGTGATGAGGCTGATCCAAAGAGCAAAACCCAACAAAGCCATTTATAATTTTGCCTTAAAAGAGGAAAAAATTGTTCTGGACTTCAAAATAGCAATTGCATTTCTTCCTGGATCACTTTCAGTTATGATAAACACATGCTATGTTTAGAAAAGGAAAACTATTTAGAATTTAACAAATTATTTTTCACAGGTAATAGTAACACAAGTAAATGGATTCCTGTAAATACAAGAGGTTTGACAAGAAAAACTGAGGGGTAGAAATAATAGCATTAAAAGATGGATTCCTTTACACATAACCAGCAGTATGACAGCCCTGTATGTTAATGATTGCATTCTCTTTCCCTCCCTTTTCATACTTAATTCTTAGTGCATATGGCGATGACTGTCTATATCAGTGATTCTCAACGAGGGTGCCGTGGCACTTTGGTGTGCCACGGATATCAACTTAGGGTGCCCCATGTTTTCTATGAAGGCTAACAAAAATTGACTTTTAAATAAAGATTTATAGGAATTATTATGCACATTATGTTTAATTTTGTTATTATGATTGTAAGACCTAATAATAACTGTATATTTATGTATGGTACCTTCATTATGCCCTTGATAAAGTACCTTAAATATGTTAGGGGTGCCCGAATTTTCTAGATTACATGTTAGGGGTGCCCTGAACAATAAAAGATTGAGAACCACTGATCTATATCGATCTGGCAATGTGCTCGCAACACATTGCCAGATACATCGCCATAGCATTTGTGTTCATATTCCTCCTAGAGTCACATAACTCACATTAAATGGACATGGGTTGCTAACTGCCTGTGTCCCTCAAAAGATTAATAAAAAAAAAAAAACAACAGTTAAAGGGATAGTAATGCCTCAAACAAAATGCTACTCTGATTCTTCTTCATGCTAGTTTAGTTGTCCCATGTAGTGCTGTATTTTAATAGTATCAGTCTTGTAGTTCAGCAGCAATTGAATGGGAAAGGATCCTCCTCCTGTCCCTTTTATTTACATCATGCTGCTCTTCAAGCCGTTATAGATGGAGCACAGCGAGGGACAATCTTGAGTAAACAGAAGGAAAATCCTGCCCTCCTTTGTCAATTGGGGCAGGGTTTTACACTTACTGCATGAAGATTGTCCCTCACTGCAATCTGTCCGGTCCCAAGAAAGGATTCCACACCTGATGGGGGGTGCCTAACAGGGGCAGGACAGGGATCCTTTCTCATTCAATTGCTGCTGAATTACGAGTCTGATAGTATAGAAATACAGAGCTATGTGGGACCAATAGTATGGAGAATTGAAGCTGCAATTTGTTAGAAGTATTACTATCCCTTTAAAAAATAATAAAAATAGTTATCCCCTGTTTAGGACATAATATGCAGTCTGTCCCTTTAACTCATATGGTGCAGCTAGGGGAACTAGTGTTTTCTTGGGGGGGCATTTTACTACAACTCCTCTAACTGCACATATAATAATCAGGGGCAGAAGCATGAGTCCCCCCACCCATGTTGTCACATTTATACATGTTATCTATATAAAAGTAGGTTATCTATATTAACATATGGGGCAAAATGAAAGCTTATTGAAGCTTGAAAGAAATATATATCTTGCATGGGTATGTTATATAGTAAAATAATGAAACTGCATTTAACTTATACAAAGTAAGAAATGTGAAATTAGTAGGGGCCTTTAATGAAAAAAAATAGATCAAAGGGGACAAACTGTATGTTCAAGCTGCTCTTAAACTATATTTGTATACACTAACAGTTGGTACTAAATGAATCGATTTGGTTTAAAACATAATATTATAAGGGCAATGAGGCTGATGACTAAACCATTGCAGTAGTATAGTTCTGTGCAATTTAGTTCCTCTTGCATTCAGAGTATCGGGAAATAATTGTAATTTTTTTTTTTTTACTTTGTGTAAATATAATTCAGCACTTTTGTAGCTGGAAAGATATAAATTGCATAGCTTCTCATCTAACTCATAACTGTATTTCTGTTGTATTATAAAGGTCATATACCCATTTAATTGTTGCCAATAAGGCGTCTATATGTGATTGTTAATTTTCAATGACCATAGCTTTTTGATGGCAGGTTGGTTCTTCAAGCTACTGACCGAGGCTCTCCTAGTCTTTCTACAACATGTGAGGTGACAGTGTTAGTCATGGATATCAATGATAATGCACCTACTATTCCAACACTGGAAACTGTATTTATTGCAGAAGGTACGTTTTCTGAATGATATTAGATATCTGCAAATATATTTATTTTACTAAAATCTTAACCCTTCGAGTGCCAGAGGGGGATGTAACGCATTGCTTTGCAATGCGTTGTGTCCCCCTCTGGCACTCAAAAGGTTAAGGTAGTTCTCCCTGGGGAGAATAGAAATGGCGGTCCCATGCTAAATCAGGCACTGGAACTAATTTTCTTTTTATAATTTGGCTATTTTCCTCCACTCCTTGATTATGGCTGTGCAGTAAACAAAGCATAGATAAACTGGTGTGAATGTATGCCATTTCCTAGTGCATGCTGTGGACTGCAGTCCTTTACTTGCAGGCACTGAAGTCCTAATTATTGCAGAGATTGTCCACCTGAGTGCTTTAGTGAATAACTGAACTGCAGCCATTGGCATTAGAGGCTAACGCCAATGCAGATGAACTGACGATCGAATTTGTACATTTGACCCTCACCCCATCTATTGTTTTGCTATTTTGTGAAGCAAGTTTAAAATAAAAAAAGAAAGTAAAATAAGTAAAATTAAACTTTATTTGTCCTGAAATCCTGTTATGATTGACAAAAACCATGCAACCTCTTTACACCCTGTCCAAATAAAAAGAGCATCTAAAATCACAGCTTACTATACTCCTACATTCAAACACAACTTCTATTGATTTTACCCCTTTAATTTTTCAAAAATAAATGTCCCTTATAGGGTTAGGTGAATAGTCCAATTTTTTCATGTGGGAATTTTTGCTGAACATAAGAAATGTGCTGCTTTTTTTCATGGAAACCCCCATGCATAGAGATCCCATACAATTTCTCTCTTTCTATTAACCCCTGTAAATTTTCTGCAGGTACATTCCATATGACAGAGAATTCCCTCTGCAATACTTGGGGGTGGGAGTCAGACTTAGT
The DNA here is from genome assembly GCA_037306005.1 of Rhinophrynus dorsalis. Lineage (NCBI taxonomy): Eukaryota > Metazoa > Chordata > Amphibia > Anura > Rhinophrynidae > Rhinophrynus > Rhinophrynus dorsalis. The sequence goes on from CM074718.1 coordinate 149,185,666, forward strand.
ATGATTCTACATCTATCAGTGCATGGGGACAAGATGGGGGTTCAGTAGTTGTGGTTCTATGACAGTGATGGAAAACGTGAGGCCCTCAAGGTGCTGTCAGGCTACAATTCCCATCTGGCAGGGAATGATGGGAGTTGTAGTATGGTAGCTTATAGATTGCCTCAGATTGCTCTAGTTCAGTGCAACAAAAGTGGGAGATCATTATGTGTGGTTACATGGCTACCGTAGGACAAGGCGGGGGGTCAGTATGTGTGCTGACTACCATTGCAGTGGGACATGGCTGGAGGGAGGTCAGTATATGGGGTCCTACTGGCACCTGCAAGTGCAGTGGGACAAAGTTGAAGGGTTAGTACGTGAGGTTCTGTGTTTGCCTACCAGTGCGTAAAATAGCTACCAGTGGAACAACGCTAGGGGTGTCCATTCAATACGTTGAAAAAACATGCACTTTTCAAGGGATGTGCAGTGGAAGGCACAAATGTTGTTTTTACATTTCTCAGCCTATTCCCCTTATAGGAGAAGGAAAGGATTAATGGGTCATCCCTTCCCTTTTCAACTTTGATTCCTTTATCAACTTAGCACTCTTTGGACCCTACCCTTAATATTTTTAAGCAACCCCTACGTCAGTTAGAATGTGTAGAAAGTAAAGTGGGGCTAGAGGTGATCATTTAACATTACTCAGCAAATGTATTCAATACAAGATCCTATGGACCAGATAATCCACAGCCTGTGGCAGTGGGTAGAAGGGTTCTATTTGTGTTTCATTAAGATCCCACCACATGGACTAAAGGTGAGGGCTAGAGGAAACCCCACAATTAGATTATTTATAATTTTACAGAGACCATGTTGTGAGAATAGAAAGGATCAGAACACCCTTAATAATCAGTGGGTCTCTTCGTACCAAGGTTCGGGATTGCCCGCATCCACTAATAATTTAATATAAATATTTCTTCTCCTGGAGTCCATAGACCCATGTTGTTTTTAATAGCTCTTTAAGGAAAAGATTGGTGTGTAACACTTTGCAAAGTAATGTATTTTCCACCCCTGTGGTCCTAAAGGGGTCAAGCTACCAGAGTAACTTGTAATGGATTGCACAGAACAGAGTCCTAATACTGAATGGATTTGTGTTCTTCTATATATGGGCTTTGGGGTGATTTATTAAGTTAAGGAGCACTCTCAAAGCATGCATATCAACCTCCCATACACTTGAAAAAGGTCAAGAAAGGTTAAACCATTTCATTTTCCATTCCACTTAGACAAATGGATGTATTTTAAATAGTGTGGAAGGACATAGCTTGAAGTGCAATAGCCACTGCAGTCTAGTTGCTTCAGATTCAGTGGAATTAAATGGCAAAAGTTACATTCCAGAAGGTAAAAAAATGAACGTCTGCCTGTAATGGAATTACTTGCAGTTTTGAAGAAAACATCCTCAAATATAATAACTAAACATGTTTTGCTAATAATGAAATCAAGTCCATTCTCTGGGCACATCTCTGTATAAAGTTAATGCATGTCAGTGTTCCATTTTTAAAAATTTGGAGACAAATAATTTCACTTGCTGTGAAGACCATACCCATTGTTTTTTTTCATTATGATGCCAATTTAACTGTTCTACACATCTTCCTAAATCCTCCCTAATTGATCAAATTAAATTACATTAATTAAATTAAATAAATAAATGTAAAATATGTATTACAGAGCTGCAACTGTTAACCTTCAGTCCTGCAGTATGTTTGTGTCATAACTGTAGAGTTTTAACCTTTTGAATGAACTGAGGTCTCCAACTCATAGCGTGGCAATGCAATGGAGACCTCTTTAGTACTCAAGGTGTTAATTGGCCTAACTGTGAAAGTACAATCACATTACTTTAATATCACTATTAGTCCTACATTTAGATGCTTTATGCAGCATTAACCCTTTGAGTGCCAGAGGGGACCACAATGCAATGCTCTACAATGTGTTGCATACCCCTCTGCCATTCAAAATGTTAACATGCCTTGGACAGTTAAGAAAGCGCAGTTGTTTTATGTTAAAAAGAACTACCACTGTGTCATTTTATCATGGAGGTGAGTATTACAGTAACTGTATACTTTGAATGCATTTATTTGTACTTAATAATATAATTTGCAAATATTGTTTTGTCACCTCAGAATGAATGTGTGTAAATCTTGAATCCAAAGGTAAAGGTAAAATAACAAATCTCATTCAAACATACCATATTGGTTTGATTAATATTCTGTCTTACGCTTTGATTTCATTAATCATCATACATGGCGATACTGATTTTGTGCTCTATTGTTGTGTTACATTTTTTACTTTTCAGATTCTCCCCTGGGTTATACTGTAACAAGTGTATCAGCAAATGATGTGGATCTGAGGCCACATTTATCATACAGTTTTACTGAGAATGGAAATCCAGGGATGAAATTTTCTATAGACAAGTATTCTGGCAGTATAATTCTTATTGGTTTATTGGATTATGAAGAAACTTCTCAATATTATCTGACAATTCAAGCCTCTGATTCAAAACATCAGACAGAAGCCAATCTCATAATTGAGGTTTTAGATGTGAATGACAATCCACCAAGATTTACTCAAGATTCTTATAAGGTAAAATTATAACACCAATAGAGCCTTCTATGGACATAACAATAAATATTTTTTTCTGTTAAATATAAATGTAATTATTTAAACCAGTGCAAATTATGAATCAGTTCTTATAACAAGCAAGATGGATGGTGTTTAAACTTGTTTCTACTGCACTCTTTTTTTATATATCTCTTCACTCGAAACCCTAAATTTTATAGCTACCCCAGCAGTGCAGATTTTAAGGATGTTCATACATGAGCACAGTTGTATTAATACTTTGCTCAGTGTTTTAATTAATTGAGAACTATATATGTATTTTATAATGAGGAAGAGTAAATGCTGTATTAATAATGAACTGTATATGTGTCATTTGCTCTTATTTTCTTTATTCCTATGAAATATGGACCCCACTATTGTTTTCTCTGTTATTAATTACATAGTTTATTAACAAGAAGGCAAAACTGTGGTTACTCATGGAAATAAACAAGTGTTGTATTTCTGACACCATATACTTTGCACATAGACATACAGTATCTAATGTATACTTCTACTAGCCTTGTACTGCATTCATATTCCTGGAAGAGGAAGTATTTATGTAGTAAAAGGGATACATTTGCTTGACCCAATTCATTTTAGAAGATCTGCTTAAATTCCTGCTCATAGTTCTGCATGCTTTGTAACAGAGTGTTTTAATTGTACTCTTACTCTAGAGACCAGCTTGAATCTAAACATTATGACCACCAATGCTCTTTGTTTAATTGTATGCTATTTCAAGTTTTGATTAGCTGTCTCATAATTGGGCTACAGATCAAAATTTGCTGACTCATAAGGACTTCATAGTTTGACTAATGGGTCCTGAAAGAACATTCCTGCACATGGGTTTCAAAATTCATATGATTCTTTAATTGAATACAGAAGTTTCTAGTGCAACTAAAACATTTTAATGAGCCTTAATAGTTGTCCTGTGCAAAGATAATAATGGACTTTTTAAATGATCCATTTATTTTGTAGCAGATTCCCAAAGTTATAAAATCATGTTAATGTAACTTAAATTATCTTAATTGATATTTCTTTTGGCTATGGTAAAGAGGTTGCCACTGTGACATTTTTTTGAACTACAACATACCAGTGAACTGTTAAGTATAATTATAAAGTCACCTCAATCATAACTTTAATATATTGTATGATCCTGTACCAAACCTTAAAGTTAACGTGAAATATTTCACTACTGCCTAATGGGCAATCAGATAAAATTCTTATTTGAAGCACGTTATATATTTATAAATGTTTTAACTTTATATTACATGTGTAAATTACGGTAGATTTAATATCACTGGATTAAAATAGCAAATGCATCATGCAGTTTGCCTGTGGTGTCATGCTGACACTTATAGCACTTGTTAACCTGTTACCTGAAAGAGGCTAAAGACTAAACCAATGCAACATAGGATTATTGTTCAGTGTTTCATCCATTCGTAGCATCTTTCCAGAAATGAACACTGAAAATGTGAATTAGTTACATATATATAAATGAATGTGGAATTTAAACATAGTTTTACAGGCAATTTATGTTTGAATATCAAACATGGGGACTGGCCAGATGCATTTTTGTGAAATCCTGCTGTTCCTATTCTGTCAAGAAGATTAGGCTAAAATACGTGAAACTGAAAGCACAGGTGCTTTGAACACAGAATGAACTTTTAGATGCTATAAAATGTCCGCATAATGGAGTGCCTGACTAACAATTCCTATGCATCTACAGGACCAGACTCATCTTAGTGGAACTAATAGCAGATAGTCCCATTTTCAATCTTTAGGATATATTAACCAAGTTTAAGATGTAAGTAAGGAAACAATACAGCAGTTTCCCCACTGTTGTAGAAGGTGGCAACCTTGCAAATACCTCCTCCTCTTACACCTCAGTGCTGCTGTTTCAACTGTGCCATAAGATTCTCTGTCATGTATTTTTTCCCATTTCGGCTACATAATACATGATATTAGATGCTGGTTCATTGTTTAAAAATTAAGTCTATTTACACTGCTGCTAGATAGACTTGTCCTTCCATCTTTACCTATATACCCAGCTGCACTGAAAACCTGCTCAAACTGCATGCTTGCTGGTGGGCAACTAAGGGTTTCCACTGCAGTACACACCAGTGCTGGACACACACACTGTTTTATTTGCAGTAGTTGAATGTGTCATAATTTCTACCTTGAATATAGTTGCCTTGTAGGTATGTTGTAACAATCTCACATGCAGTTGGGCAGCTCTTGGAGTTAGACTGTGTTCATGTTCATCACCAATCCATATTTTGGGAACATGTCCCATAGAGATATGCCAGATACGTAACTTAGTTTTGAAATCGAGATCTGAGGATAGTTGCATAGATGATAAGAACAATGAGAGGTATAACTTTTGTAACTTGGATATTGACAGGAAGAAAAGAAATACAGAATTCCATTTAGAGGAACTGGACAGCAGTGAAAATAGTCTCATTGCCAGGCAGCCCTTAGTTGATTTTAACTGTTTGAGTGTCAGATGAGTACGTTAAAAGTGGCATTAATGTGACAGACTGTTTGGTCAATACTGATAGAAAAGAAATATGACATCTTGGCTGACAGAGAGCCCACTACATTGTTACCAGTGTGCTGGATGTACCAGCTGCTGTTCTGTGAGGAAAACTAAAGTATTTACACATCCAAATAAGAATAAATCTTATAAGATTCATCATTTTATCACTTGTACCATGAATTCTGTGATCTATATGATCAGGTGTCCATGTGGATTGTGCTATGTAGGCATAACCAACTATACACTTAGGAAACCTATGGCTGAACATAGATCACCAAAAGACAGATAATCCTGTACAAAACACTATTTGCAATGAATATTTTATCACTAGAATGTTCTATTCAACCTCTCCTATTGTTGTGGTTTACATGAGGTGGCACACAAGTGTTTCTACTGCCTTACATCAATTATCCTCCTTTGGACTCACACATTGTTAGCTTCTATATTATAATAAATATACTGTATAACTGTTTAGATGAAGATCTGTGAGTGTGTTTGCATATGTCTAACTGTACCCATTAGTGAACAGTTATTTGGCATGAATGCGGTATAGAGAGAGAGATAGAGAGAGGATAGATAGATAGATAGATAGATAGATAGATAGATAGATAGATAGATTTGATGGATAGATAGATAGATTCGATGGATAGATATACATATGGCTTACTTATAATAAGGAAAATTTTAGCAATAGGGCAGTGTGAGCTTGTACCCGGAGCCCAATAATGAAGATCTCTTTAATATCCAAGAATGTAAGTATTTTACTATTTGCCCTGGTCCCCTCAGTGGCTTAAATCAGCCCTGCATATATTGATTTAGAATGATCAAAGTCCCAGAAACATTGATTGACTCTAATTTCGTCTCTTTCCTGGAAGGTCACGGTGCCTGAACTTTGTCCACCAGATACATCCATTATAACAGTGTCTGCCATAGACAGAGACTCTGAGATTCATGGTCCTATTTCTTACAGAATTCTTTCAACATTTAAGGGATTTGTAATAAATACAACTAATGGTAAGTTGTTCATTTTGGTTACACTTTTCATGTTACTCTACTTTTTCTTTATTGACAAGTTATTTTCTTTTGCCAAACATTTAAATAAAATTAAATGTACTCTAACTTCAAGGTTCTACAAATATAACTACTGATATAAAAGAAGGGGACAAAATACTCTGTGGTCTTTATTCATGAAGCAAATATAGTCAAGTCGATACCTTTATCGTCTAACTAAGCAGATTTGGGATTCAAGCTTTCAAGACCTCTCAAGTCTCTTCCTCGTGCATGTTACACAGATAAATATGAAAACATCTCTCTTAAATACAAGAACACATTGCTTTGTTTAGAATAATAATTCTAAACAGTGTAATGTGTACTTGTATTTAAGAGAGATGTTTTCATATTTATCTGTATAACATACATGAGGAAGAGATCTGAGAGGTCTCAAAAGCTTGCATTCTAAATCTGCCTAGTTAGCCGATAAAGGTATCAACTTGACCATATTTGCCTCCTGTATTTCTACGGCTAACATGGTACCAAATCTCATCTTTTTTCAGAAAATTAAAGAGGTGAAATTCTTGGACAAACCAACTGCAAGGGATAAACAGAAATGCCAAAAATTACCACTGACTTAAACAGGGCTTTTAACACACTGAGGGTTAATCACTAAGGTGTGATAAAGTGGAGATGACTTCTCCAGACATATCATTTCTCCAATTCCTATGTTATTCTATGGAGACAATCAATTTACAAACATTTCTTAAGTTTTGCATAGGCTACGTAGAATAAAATAGGAACTGTAAAAAAGTGAAAATTCTGGAGAAGTCATCTCTGCTTTATCATCTGTTTATCACACCTTAGTGCATAACCCCCATTGAATGCTAGAGAAGTCTCCAACACATTTCTTGGTAATGCCAAGTTGCCAAGTATGTTATAGATAAGCTCTCTTGTATCATATAGTTTGGTAAATTGCAAGCTCTGTTGTCTTACTTCCTTTTCCTATATTCAATTCTTCAAATAAATGGCAAGTGGCAATTATTGCACAGTGTCTGTTCATACTAAGACACAATTTTTTTCTCGTATCTTATTAACGTATTGAACTCCAAAAGAGTGTCAAGCACATTGTGAAGCAAGTGCACTGGGCATTCTAGTGGTACATAGGGGTTTTATCCTCTTGGGTGCCATAAAGGTATCCAAAAAAGTGCAAATGGCCTCCTGCTTTCAACAACAACAAAAAAAGTCCCTCCAGTTTAATATTTTTGCTTCTGTGTCTTTATGGAAAGGGGACCAGTTCTGTTAAAGAGGTGGGATAAAGTGAGGGTGTGGAAACATGTCAATGGGGGCAGGTGCAAGCACTTGGTATGGCCTTGGGCAGCAGAAACTTAAATAAATCACTGCAATGAATGCATGGCCTCTCTTATGGGTGTCCCATTTGCATTTCAGTATGATATGATCCATAAAGACAGCAGGAACCATAAAATTGATAACCACTGAATTTAATTACCATAGATCTCCATCTGCAACCTTACATACTGACAATCTTTAAAGACCCAAATAGAAGCACTAAAGCATGCTTACATTTAGAGTGATAAGATTGGCAGCTCCCTCAGTGTCAAGCCATGAGTAGTAAGCATCCAGAGGCAATAATTCTAAACATTTAGGACAGATCACATACTTTCAATAAGGTTAACATTAAAACATTCTGACATATGATTATATAAATCAAAGGTAAATCACCCTATAAAGAATAATGTTATAACATTGCTGTGCCTTTTGGAGGAATAACTCCAAAAAATTCAAGGCAGCTGTAGTTTACCTCACACACCAAAAAATGAAAAATTATAAAATTTAAAGCCAAAAACTACTACGTCAAAGAATTATAATGTAAACAAGGTTTCACAGAGGATATATATAAAATACAATTTATCATTTCAAATATACACAAATCTACACTGTAGTACAACATAACATATCATAGTTTTTTGAAAAGTCTAAATCCAATCTAAAATAAAAAGAAGACATTTCCAATATGTTGTTTGCATATAATAGCAATACTTGCCTGTTGTTCAGGTGATTTGGATAATTAGACTGTTTACAAAGGAAGGTGATGGAGTTTGATAATGAAAGGATGAATGATAGTGTGGCACACATGATGTGATGGAGCGTATATGCAGAGCTGTAACTCAAGGTCCTCTTTTGCCTTATGCTGTGTGTTCCATCTCTTCATATGTGGGAGTATCACTAATACCATTTAAAGTGTCACTTTTAATGTAAATAGTCAGAGAACCAGGCATAGAGAGAGTTTTGTAATAACAATTATTTCAAACTAGTTAAAGAGCCCGTGTACACAGGCCTCAGTGCCACCCAGCAATGGCCCCGGTGCAGTCATGCGCAGTAGAGACTGAGTGGGCCACTCCAAATTCAAACCGTAGTCCTACGGTCTGAATTCGGAACGGCCTGCTCCATTATCAGCCGCGCTGCAGGCAGTCTCTACTGCGCATGACTGCAGCGCTCACAGCCATGGCAGCTTCTGACAAACTTTAGCGAATTATTATATAGGATGCTTCCCCTATCAGTTTTTTACAGAACTGGTAGTCCAGAGAGTCCCTGTAAAGAGATCAACCATAGGACACCACCACTAACAAGGAAGAGGGAAACCTCTCCCCTTCAAAGAAAAGCATAAGATCTGAAGTTTCTTGATTACGTGTTTTCTTAAATAATTACATTTTTGTACATGTAACATATCTATTGCTAGTAGGACCACAAGGCAAACTCAATTCACTACACATAACAATCTTAACCCTTTGTGGACCAGAGAGGTGTGGAGGCCTCTATCTACTTCTGTTTAAAAAACTGCCAATGGCTGTCATGTCCAGTTCTGTGTATATGATATCCAGGACTGGTAGAAAATGTTCTCTTGAAATTCAACTATGCCAAACTGCATATGGCCATTAGGATTTTCTGGCCATAATAAGGTAATTGAGGGGTTATTTTTAGGAGGTGTTACTTCTCTTTTTAACTCCCCAAATTAACAGAAGGATAAATAATACACTGTTTTACTGACATTTTTAAATAGTTATCATTTTATCAATAATTTAAGAAATGTCTAACAGCTGCTCTGTGGCTTTGCCTAGAACTTCCAAACTAAAACCTAAAAAAGTATAAACATAGCATAACTATTAGGTGCAGACTTTTTATTTTTATAATATTGGGAACCTCACAAGGTTATTAAAGTCTCGCCCAGTATAACAAATTCAGACATGTTTTTCAGTTTCACTGAGAGAGAATGGGAAATGAAGTAGCTTGTCTTGTAGAACATTCCCTTCCTGATATTTTGTTCTCTAGAAAAATACAAAAGATGAGGTAGAAGGGCTGATTTTTTTAGAGAACTCATGTTTCAAATAGAATAAGAATGTTATTGTTGGTATGTTCTAATACCAGCTTGCTACTCCTACAGTGAGATAACTATATATGATTGGTTTTTATATAATATATTTTAAATATTATATACATACTGTTAAGAATATTTGATTATAAATTGTAATAATATATAGATGTATGCTAAATCTATTCAGTTTTTTCCTGCACCAAAACGTCGAGTTACTAATATATACTTCTAAACGATATGCAAATGGTATATTATTTCATTATTAGCATACGATATGAACCTTATGCACACAATAAATGAATAGTAATTATGGGGCAAACAAATTTGCTATAAGTGAAAAGTGTAAATTCTCATTAATTTAATTAAGGTTTTTAGAGCCTTAAAATAACTTTTTTAGCACATTTATGTTGTAGCCATATCTTAGATGTTCAACTTACCATAAGTTAATTTTCAGTTCCACAGTCAGTGGAAAGCAAAATCTTAGCCCTATGCTGGAGAAAACAGATCTTAACTCCTCAAGGTCCTTTGCACAATTTATAAACAACATCCTTTTGGGCACATTCACCTTGTGTGCCATTTCTAAATGGTGGAAGATAGTCTGTCAGGATGTCACAAGTGGCATTTGCCAACACCGTATAGCACTGCTGGCGCTAAGCCAATAGGACATACAATTTTTTTTTCATTTTTTTTGGTAGCCTATGACCTACAAACTCATTTTCTCAGGGTTTGCTTTCACAAGCCTGAAGCCTGCATATTTTCAGGGATAGCCTTTTTTGATGTAAATATATAATCATGATTTATAGGGCTGAAAACAAGACCAATTATTTGCATTTTCCTCTTTTGGTCTAATTTAGACTTGAATTAGTTTCGCGTTATTGTCGTACATAAGCCAGTGGTCAAAGCAGTGGTCCCAACAGTGGCAGGTGGCAGTAATCCTCTAAATCCTTCTTCCTCATCTTCTTCATCCTCAGTGCTGCTGTTAATAGTACATATGCCTTGGGTTTCCCTTTCAAAACTGTTATATAGATATCATGTTAGCAATAATTTAAGAATTGCCTAAAAAATACTCTATGTTTTTGCCTATAACTTCCAAGTTAAAAAGTAAAAAAGTATAAAAATAGCACTAACTATTAGAGAAAGACTTTTTTTGTAATATTGGGAACATCACAGGGTTATTAAAATCTAACCCAATATAACAAATCCAGATATGGTTTGCAGTTTCTTTGATAGAGAATGGGAAACTAAGCAGTTTGTCTTGTAGAACATTCCCTTCCTGACACTTTGCTTTTTAGAACAATATGAAAGATGTGGTTGAAGGACTGATCTTTTTTAGAGAACACATGTTTCAAATAGAATAAGTATGTTAATGTTGTCCCAACCTGAGACTCAGATGGTATTAGATTTTAGTTATTTTTTTACAGATTTAAGTCTCTCAACACTGCTGCTTCATAGTTATGTCCTACGGTGATTTACAATATAACCTGAAAAACCGATCAGATGCCACTCTTGCTGGTGGGCAACAAAATGTTTCCCGGCAGTATGTGCCAGTGCTTTACACACACACACACACACACACACACAACATTTTGTGTGCCAGTAGTCTACTGGGTCGTTGTTTCTGGCTGGAATGTAGCTCTCCTGCAAGTATGCTGTAACAATCATGCAGTGTGACCACTCTCAGGAGCTACAGTGTTCGTATCAATCAGTTTTCATCCCATAGTCTGGGAGTAAGTCCCACATAGATGTGCTCCCACCACCACCACCACCACCACGAGAAATTTTAAATTGCTGCCCCTTAGACACATTAATAGCTTTCTGTGATGATGATGATGATGATGACATGTTGAAAAATATATTGGGAATGGATGTCCTTGTTGATGTTGTTGCTGCTGCTGGTAAAAACCCTTTTGCTTTCTCTTTTTTAATATGCTTTTGACCAATTTGTTGGTCCTAACTTACTCTCTCTCATCCTCCACAATACAAATCTTCACAATGCAACCCTCCATTGATCTACAAGCATATAATTGTTTTAGCTGTGGCATGTGTGAGCACAACTCTACGACAAACTCAGTCATACTCTGCAGCAGGAGCCATATGTGTTATTACAAATTAATTAAATCCTGGCACACTCGCTGACAGATCAACATAACTTCTTTTTTGTACCCCAGAGCCCCGTCCTCCTACAAGCTGATGGTGTGCTTCAGGTGGGAACTCAATGAAGAGGTACTTAGGTGTGAGCCTGCTTACAGTTTGCTGACATTCTGATACAGACAACAGAGCAACATGTTAGCTTTTGGATTATAAGTGAAGTATCTCCATACTGTGTACTTCATAGATTGAGGGTTTCCTGAGGGGCTACTACTGGGGCTAGATGTTGCTGCAGTTATGCTACTATGTCTCAATGGTGCTGCACTTCCCACAGCAGCAGAGGCACTTATAATTATTTGTCATCATCTTTCTCAATCTCAAATCTGAAGAAGAGGTAGATGCTGGAGGAATATATTCTAGATTAACATCATTATTAGTAATTAGGTCATCCTCAGCTTCTTCCAAGCAACTTTTATATTCCTTTAGGATTTTTGCAGTGTCAAACAATTTCTTTTTACCTTTCCCCTTACAGGGATTTTCACAATGTTTGCTACTACTTTCAGGACAGGTGTTGTACTTGTTTTGTCGATGTCAGATGCAGTAGTTGGTTGAATTGCTACACCTTCTTCCATTATGCCATCAACACTGGAATGCAACTCGTTGCCACCTTTAATGTTGTTAGATGGTTTATTAATATTAATGGTGGTGTTGAACTTTTTATGGGACTTTGACAAACTGCCTCCTTGGGGTAAATCTCCTTTCACATACCCCAGGCACCCCTAAAACAGAGATAACATCAAGATCCATAAGGAAACTGGATCATAGCTGCTTGTGTTTATCTTAGTAACACAAAATTTTGGAGGATTTGGGGTAAATCTCCTTTTCTCCTTTCATACACCTCCAGGTTCCCCTAACACAGAGACAGCCAGATCATGAAGGAACTTGGATCACAGCTGCCTGTGTTTTCTCAGGTACACAACATTTGGTGGTATATGGGGTAAATATCCATTGCTCACTTCCGACACCCCAGACTCCGCTAACACAGAGATAACAACAGATCAGGAAGGAACTAGGATCACAGCTGCCTATATTAATCAACCAAGATTTGGGAGTATTTGGGTATATCTCCTTTCTACCTTCACATTACCCCAGAGTCCCCCAGACTTCACTAACAAAGAGAACACATTTCCTGCCCACAAGCCTCTCTAAACTATACTCACACTTTGCTTTATTTGCTTGTCCTAGCTCAAAATTGTGCTTTCTCTATGTTTCAAAAACACACAATGTCATGCTGCAGGAACCTGGCACCTCCTTTCTACTATCCCTGCTAGAAAAGAAGGGAAACTTGCCACATGGTGGGGAAAATTTAGTGTTACAACTGATTTCAATGCAAGAAGCTAGGTGGGAAAAATGGAAAATTGGCACTCTTTGTGAAAAGTTCCCGCTTGGCGGGAAGTGACATTTTTCATCTGCTTTGCTTTTGAGGTAAAACACTTCACCCATCACTAAGCTGAATCCTGGAAAAGTTTGTTATTTGTATCTTTACATATGTTTATTAATAAAAATAATTAATGTATATTTTCATATAGTACCAAGTGAAAACATATTCTATTCCTCAAATATACACTTTGCATGAGTACACTAATCAATACAGTAGAGAAACCACAGCCACATATGAAATGTAAAATTTGTCCTTAAGTTGCAAAAATAGGCCCAGTTCTTAAAATATTCATTAAAAATTATTTAACTAAAACTAGAATACCTGCAAACTTGTTTCAAAGCAGTCAGGGGGTTGGATTCTATTGCAGGTGATAAATGTTACCTACTGTTTTATCAAACATTTTCGTATTGAAGTCTATGGGGAAACTTGGATATAAAAGCAGAGATAAAATTAGCACCTGCAATAGAATCCAGCCCGGGAAGAGGCAAAATGTCAAGACTTTCTGTTCAAGTAAAAACACAGGGTCACATGCAAAACTAACCTCACCCTAGGGAACAAATATTACAATGGGATCATAAGCTCACACATTCACTTGATAAAATATGCATTTAAATGAATCAGAATAAGATTTTCTCCCCTATGAGGCAAGTGTTTTGCAAAGAATTGTATGACTTTCTTTGCATATACAGCCCAAAGTGCAGAAGATTAAACAGGGATTAGTCTGCATTATTTTGTTTCCTGACCTTTAAAATGGTATTAATGAATGTGATAATAAATATGTACTATGTGTAATGGATTATTATGTTAGCATGCCTTTTGTATTTGTTCTATTTTGGTACAGTGTCTGTTAGGCATGGCACGTGTTAGTGCTACACTCCCTTTTTGAAAATGCTTTCTTTTTTATTTTGTGGGTTGCAATGAATGCCCCACATCTTCAGTTAGAAAGCCACCACATAACATTAAAAAATTATTTTTTCAACCCGAAAACAGGGACTGCACACTGATTGTGTTGACTGTTCTTAAATTAATCTCACCTTGTTTAAGCTCTTTGAGTGTCAGAGGGTTGTGCAACACAATGAACTCAAAGGGTTAAAGTAAATAATTACTTTTTGTTATGGACTACTATGCAACCTATAAACGTCAAGCTTAGTTTTCATTCGGTACACAGCATTTTATCCAAATATGTTGTAAGTTCAATTATGTTACTATTAATTTATTGCTATGTAATTAACTCTGTTATTGTAAATCTAATCAACTTTTCTTGTCCATCTTGTTACAGGCTCAGTGTACACTGACATGCTAATTGGAATAATGGAAAAGAAAACAGAGGTTAAAATTCTAATAGAAGCCAAAGATAATGGAAATCCTCCTTTAGTTTCAGTTGCCATTCTCGAGATACTGTTTCTTGATGTCAACAACTATGCGCCAAAGTTCTCTGAGGATTATTACAATGTCAGTGTCAGTGAGGATGCATTAGTGGGCGATTCAGTGCTTACATTTACAGTATCAGATTTGGACTGGTCATATGAAAATTCACATATTGATTTTTCCATTATCGGTAGCAATGCTCACAATCTATTCTATGTTGAAAGCACTGGAATGTTTCGCCAACCTCCTTACACAGCTGTTGGAAAACTTGTGATAAATAGTTTCTTGGACTATGAAACTGTTTCCTTCCATAGTCTAGTTATACTTGCCACTGATAAAGGGTTTCCCCCTCAAAATTCAAGTGCTACTGTTTTGATATCGATTATTGATTCAAATGACAATCCTCCTGTGTTTAGTAGCAAGGAATACCATATTAATATCAGAGAACACCATCCGGTAAATACCAGTATTATTATCATTTCAGCAGCTGATTGTGATACTGGAGATAATGCAGACATTACATATAGTATAGTATCTGGGAATGATGAAAGATTTTTCACTATAGATGGAAAAAATGGCACTGTTACACTTTTACAACCTCTGGATTATGAAGAAGTCACAAAATATACATTAACTTTGCAGGCTACTGATGGTTGGGGAACCAAAAGACATGTGGCTTTCACAATACTCTTCATCAATATTTTGGATGACAATGATTTTTCTCCAAAGTTTCTTTTTAATAGTCAGAGTTGCAGTTTATATGAAAATGTGCCCACCTTTTCACCTGTTTGCACAGTTAATGCCATTGACCTGGACTCAGGACAGTATGGTATCCTGAGTTACTCCATTCAGTCTTCATGCCTCAATGATCCAAAAACTCAAGATATATTTTTCATAGATTCATTAACTGGGGATATTTATACCAAGCACAATATTGATTATGAAATGCAGAAAAGATATTGCCTCATTGTTCAAGTGAAAGACAGAAGTGAATCCACTTCCTGCACATTAGTTTATATAGATATTGAGGGAGAAGATGAGTATCAGCCTATCTTCTACCAAAACCAATATTTATTTCATTTACCAGAGAAAAATAAAGCTGGAGAAGTGGTAGGCAAAGTAGATGCTACAGATAATGATGAGGGACTTGATGGAGTAGTCCATTACTTCCTTGAAGCACCTTCACAGTTTTTTTCTGTTAATTTAACAAGTGGGATGATATACTTAACTAGAAGCGTTCACAAGAAAAGTAGTAGTCTAGACAAAAATTATGAAATTATTGAGTTCTCTATAAAAGCTCATGGTCCAAAATTTGACTCTAAGTCAGCAACCTGCACTGTGAGAGTTAACATTTCCACAGCTTTTGAAGCTTACCCTGTTATGTCAACAAACATACTTTCCATTAGCTTCAGCATTTCGTTTGTGGTTTTCTTGCTTTTGGCAATAAGCCTTATTGGAATTATTTTAAGATATAAAAGAAAAGATGTTGTAAATACTTGTGGAATAAAAGAGATTGCCATTCCTGCACTTCCCAATTCAAATAGAAAAGACTGTATACCTGATGAATGCCCCAAATATGAAAATATCAAAACTAACATAGGTCCAAATACATCTGAGTGGTTAGGATTAGTTGGAATTAGAGAAAAAAAAGATACAGGAAACAAATGTAGGAATTCTGACTCAAGTGGTCATGGATCAACAGAAGGTGAAACTGCTGAAGATGAAGAAATTAAGATGATCAATGAATATCCTATAAGGAAAGAATCTAGCTCAGTTCTGAGTGAAAGAGCTTCACGGGTGCCAGACTCCGGCATCCCAAGAGACTCTGATCTGCTGTCTTGTGAGTCAGATGAAACAGATGTGGTACTTGGAACAGAGAGCACAGAAAGCATAGTCATCCTCAAAGAGGAAGACGGAGAAGAGGAATGTGATACAAATATTAATAGTGACAAGGAATTGCCACAGTTGCAGCACAACTCAGAGGGTAAAGAGAAAGATAAAAATACACTCCCTGACATAAAAAGAGACTACATCTTTGTACCTACATCATATGATTCTAGGTATGGATCTCTTGCATCATTAGTGGCTTCTGATGAGGATCTCAGAGGAAGTTATAATTGGGACTATTTACTCAGCTGGGAACCAAGATTTCAGACTCTTTCCTCTGTATTTTGTGATATCGGGAATCTGAAAGATGAAAAGATGCACAGACATGGCTTATCTAAACAAAAAAAACCTTTCATTTTTCCACCCCCACTTATTACATCAGTAGCACAGCCTGGCATAAGGGCCGTTCCACCACGGATGCCAACTCTAATGCCTGGACAAACCTTTTTAAAATACCCTCGCTCCCCTTACTTCACTAATCTTGCATGTCAACCTTCTACTATGTCCCCAAGTTTTTCTCCTTCTCTCTCCATGCTCACGGTGCACACTCCTTCAACCTCCCCTGTGCTTCATGACAGAGGCGTTTCTGGAACATCTGTGCCTAGTCGGTCTGAGGAACTATTAATACAGAGAGAATTTCAAGTGTGAAACTTTGAGAAGTTGCAGTTTTAATGAACATTTAGCACTTGTGAGGACCAAATAAGGCATGTCTAAACAAATTCATTCCACTTTTCTCAAATTACTTGGATATTGTTGTGGTCCATATGTAACATTTTTAATACCTAGTGGATTGGTACAATGGCAATTTTGGCCATTAAAAACATAAGCTAATTGACTGGTTATATTTTTGTTGCAAGAAAGCTTTTCATGTCTCCCATAAAAACACATGTATATTGATTTTTCTGTTTTCCTATAATGCATGAAAACTGTTCTATAAAATAAAAAAAAAGGTTCAAGTGGCAAACACATTTTTGCAGGCCAGTATCTATAAGGATTTTTCAGTATGAATAATGTTCTGTTTAAAATGTCTCAATGTTTTCTTCAGTATTGTGTACAGAGTCTTTGTAAAATACAGCTCTCAAATTCAAAGAAAATAAGTAAACATTTTGAATATCACGATTATGTGTAAATGCCTTCAAATGAAGAACATAATGAATGAATGGTAAAGTATTCAAGGGAGAATTGTAATGTATTGAGAGGTATCATAATGTAAAGACACCAGCTGTCATTAAATAGTGCTGAAAGGAATCTGTCATTTATCAAAAAAGTATGTACATCAATTAACAATAAAAAGTTAACTATAAACAAGGCTGATGTACAATCCAGCCGCATCACAGAGGGCAAAACTTTCTAAACATTGTCATTGATTTAATTGGGGTCCTTTAACTCACTGAATGTAAGAGAGGTCTCCAATACATTGTTTCACAATGCTTGTGTGACATATCTAACATTAAAGGAGTTAAAGTCATATTTTAAATTAAAGGGAGTTTGCATTTGCAAAATATACTGCAGTTGGATTACCTCAGGTTTGGCCCAGATATACTGAGTTCATCAGCCTCAGTGAAAGGAATATGTGAATCCTCCACAACAGCTTGTAAGATGACCTAATATGTCAACTTGAAAATCCAGAGCCTGCATTTGCTCTTATTATATACATATATCTTTAGTCCATAGCAATACACACAATTTTTAACAAGGATGACTTTAATATGAGCAAGCCATAATGCCAATCCTATAGCATGCTTAAAGGTATAGTAATGTTTCAAAATAAAATGAGCTCCATTTAATCTTTATAGTATTTGGGCCGTGGAGAGTGTTATTTCAATACTGAGTTGTAGTTCACGAGCAATTGAATGATAAAGTATCTCTCTCCTGCCCCCTTTAGTGATGTAACACTGCTCACCTAAGAGCAGCAAGGTGGAGTCCATATGGATTGCAGAGAGGGACAATCTTCAATTAGCATAAGGGAAAAACCTGAAAGACCTGTCAAGGGGGGAGGGCTTTCATTGTACTCACAGTAAGAAGATTGTCCCTTGCTGTGAGCAGTTCGGTCTCAAGACCAGATTCCACATATGAGGGTAGGCGGCTTACACTAGGTAATAGGGGCGGGAGGATACTGTATCATTCAGTTACTCTTGAACTACAACTCTGACAATATTGAAATAACACGCTCCTTGTCCCAAATACTATGAAGATTAATTAGAGCTGCTTTTAATTTGAAACATTACTATACCTTTAAAGTGAGCCTGTCACCTTGAATTGTTTTTTACATATTTGAAAACTTCATTCAAAATGGTCTATGTGTTATGTTAACCAAAAGTCCAGCAGATGTGAACTTTAAGAAATATTCACACTATTATTTCTTGGAAAAGTGAAAGTCTCCCAGTGCAGCCCAAATCTTAATTAGTATATGAAACATCACTGAAAACGTAATTAGAATGGATGTCACAATTAGCATATACAATCATACAATACCAAGTATGAATTGCACCTTAACTATACATTTGCTGGTCTTTTGACTAACATGACACATAGTAAGTTTTAATGACTTTTTCAAATATGCAAACCTGAACAGGGGACAGGTTCACTTTAATAAAAATATATATATTTTTGCACTGATTAACTCTACACTAAATGAGATAAAACAAGGTAAAATGAGTGATATACCTGTATACACCCACACTTCTCTCCTCTTGGTGCAAGCTGCCATTTTTTCACATAGAATGTATAGTATAGCCAGTAGCAGAGCACAAAAGTAGTCCCTTGTGCATACCCCTCATAGTGTTTTTCTATTTTATTTATGAAATGCAACATTTTCTTTTAACTTTAAAAAACCTGTCTGTATAGTGTGACATGCCAAATTCTAAGCACACTTTGCTGGTCAAACACTTTCTGTGGTATTTCAGAATGAAAATATTGTATTTAAAAAAAGAAAAAACAAGCCATTTTTGTAAGCACTGATTCCCAAGCAGAGTGCGCTGTGAGTCAGACATGTCAGGCTAATCAGATCAGGTCATACTTAGATAACATTTAAAAGTCAGAATCAAAGAAAAAACATCTAAGGCAGAGTTAACTTTTGATTGTTAGTTAGACATGTCTTTTTAATATTGATGTGTTATCTTAAAATAGTGTAAAAGCCCATGTACACGGGCCAAGGTCCGGCCGATGTTAACCCTTTGAGTGCCAGAGGGGCACGCAAAGCATTGCAAAGCATCCCTCTGGCACTCAAAAGGTTAAGAGGCTAGTCCTGCTCTGCATCCTGCCGCCAACACAGTCATGTACTGCAGAGACTGCCCGAAAGCACAGAATGCATCCAGCAAAGAACTCATTCTGTGCGTTTGGGCAGTCTCTACTGTGCATGACGGCTTCTGACAAACATCCTAGCAAATTATTATATAGGATGTTTCAAAAAAAGGCCACAGGTGCAGCAGAGAGTGCTGCTCAAAAGTCAAGGTTGGTGGGACATGTATCAATTCTGGAGCACAGCAACTTCACCACAGGGGACTAATGACATTTCCAAAGTTACCATTTATTTAAGTGGGACCTAACCCCTTAATACTAAATACATTTCCAATGCATTAGGGAGATCTATGTCATTGATGTGTTTGCTTTGCAATGCAATGCATTGGATATCCCTCTGTGGTTCAAAGAGTTTACCCATTATATGCTAGAGGGGTGTCCAACGCATTGCTTTGCAATTCACTGGGTACTCCTCTGGCACTCAAAGGGTTAAAAGCCCCATTTATATCAATGACACTTTTCACTTGTGTCCATGGTTCTTCTGTTTTGTCTGGAGTTGTTCATCTTCAGTTTCCTGACTATGGTGCACATTGTGCGAGTTCTGGTCTGATCTTTTGCATCAAATATTAAACATTTTAATCAAGTTGTTAAAGATATATTTAATTAAGAGATCTGTATTTTTATATTTCTTGTATGTTGCAAAGAACGGTGTTCCTGTTGTCTAAATGTCAAGAAAGCATTTAACCCTCTGAGTGCCAGAGAGGTATCTAATGAATGGCAATATAATATGTTGGATATCTCTCTGGCATTCAAAGTGTTAATCGCTCTATCAATATGAATATGCACTGTGAATTAAAAAGAGTCTATTAATGCAACTGATTAACTCTTTGAGTACCAAAGTGCTGTCCAACGTGTTTCAAAGCAATGCGCTAGACACCCTGTGGCACTCAAAGGGTTAAAAGAGATAGTAATGTTTCACAAAACAGCAGCTCCAATTAATCTTCATAGTATTTGAGCCATAGAGAGTGTTATTTCAATACTGTCAGAGTTGTAGTTCAAGAGTAATTGAGTGAAAAAAGTATCCCCTCCTGTCCCTTTTACATAGTGTAAACAACCTCCCCACAGATGTGGAATCAGGGCCATTGACCAGACAGATTGCAGCAAGGGACAATCTTCTTACTGTGAGCATAAAGAAAACCCTGCCCCCCTTGACAGGTTTTTCAGGTTTTTCCCTTATGCTAATTGACGATTGTCCCTCTCTGCGTTATAAGGGAAGTAAAAAAAATAATCAGATACTCCAGTCTGCCATATATATTTTATTTGGTGCTTAATCTTATGTCTATGACTTTGTAAGAACCAATAGCAGAATCCTCCTACCCAATATTTTAAGGTTTTTGGTGAGGCATTCTTATAGGTTGTAAATGTTATGTTTCATGACATATACTGGTATTATTGTTTTATATTTTATTTTTACAGTCCATACTGGAAACTATAATAAATAACTTATGGAGTTATATGAAAACTTTCTGAATGAACCAAATATAGTATCGTGGCAATGTGCTTATAAAATGTTCCTAATGCAACTTTCATTTTAAGCCAAAATAAAGAATTTTTATATAACGTTTTTTTATTATTAATGTGTACAAAATATAAAAAAAAATATTATTTAAGCCACTTGCAGCATTTGATTTTATTCCTTTGGTACGTGCTAATTTTGTTAATATTAGGAAAATATGTACAAAGCAAAAATTGTATTGATTCTGGGGAATTTCAAGAGCACTATATATGCCTTATCTACAAAAGCAATGTGGACATATTAAAAAATCCCATTAATGTTTTGCAAAGTCCCATTTAAATCATGTATCCTCTGCAGTTTATTTGGTTTTCCCCTGAATTGCTCCACTTTACATTTACCTTAAGCCCTTATGTAAAAAATAAAAAATCTCTTAGCTTTAATTGGTACTTTAATAAATGATTCATTTATTTGCCCCAGAGTCACTCTACTTCTTCCTTTATACATGAGCTCTATGTGTCAAAGAAGTTTAGTTCTGGTTGGAGAATTGCATCAGCAGGATATGATTCCAATGAATGCATAGCCAGATTGGAATTGTTAGCTCCACACAATTAATAGGTTTGGGACCCACAGTTACTTATATTGGCAGATACAGTAAGTTCTACTTTAAACAAATTAGGAGCAGTAGGTACAATAAGTTATATAAAGAACAATAATGCAAAGTTCCCTAGTACAATATCTATATATATAAAAGAATAAGCCTCATTTCATAATTTATGGTACCTCACACACAGAACATAATTTATGTCTCCTCAGAAAACAAACACACATTGAACAGAATGCCTCATTACATAATTTATGTCTCATTAGGAGACACAATTCCCATTGGGTGATTCAATGGGGAAGTTACTGCTCCCATTGGGTCATTCAGTGGGGGCATGTTTATCATACAGGGAGTTGACCCGCCCCCTCCAGCCCGCCCACCACTATCCAACTGACAAAAAAAAATATAGCTGCCACTCACTCCTGAAGTAGGGGATATCAGTAACTTCTCCTGGTCCACTCACATTCTCACTCAGGATCATGACCCCACAAACATACTGTTTCACCTCCCACAGATAACTGTAACCCTCCATACACTCTGTTTCAGTACGAGGGTGTAATGTTTCCATAAAATACAAACTGAGGGATAAACTTAATAGCAGCTCTTTTATTTAACCCTTTCAGTGCCAGAGGGGTACGCAACACATTGCTTTGCAATGTGTTGCGTACCCCTCTGGCGCTCAAAAGGTTAACTCTTTTCATCTCTTCAGTCACCTCACTGTCTGTTTTCAACTGTCACTCCTCTGCTTCCTGATTCCCGCCCTTTCTCCTTAAAGGGAGAGAGATGCTTTGCTGTATGTTACAGAGGGCAAGCTTCAAACACCACTTTCTATTTGATCCCTCAGCATATTGCTACGTTGCCTCAACTGAAGAGCCACTGTGTGTTATATTGCCATGTTACCTCAGCTTAAGTAAGGAGTTACAACAAAATGGCTGCCACTCGCTCCTATACCACAGACTCACACACAAGCCACACACACAAGCCACACACACACACACAAGCCACACACACACACAAGCCACACACACAAGCCATACACACACACAGAGTCCCCAGGGGTCCCTCCACCAACCTAAAGCACACATTGAGTTGATCCATCAAAGAGAGGGCGGGATCGGCTCCAGTGTACCTTCATTTCTGGTATTCGCAACACAACAATGCTTTTGGCTTCTGGTGCACAATGTGCTTCTGCTGCAGGAAGCCCAGCTGCTTCATGTAGATTGGAGGCAGGCAGGCCCAGTACCAAATCCTTCATGTTCCCCCTTCATGAAGCACAACACTCCACCCCGCAACAGCCCGGTCATGCGGCCCTTCAAGGAGCTCTCTACAAGAAGCAGCTGGATGCGGCTATTACCCATGGCTGAGGGGCTGGAGACAGACCATGCTGGGGCCACTGTGTAGTACACACTCTTACACACAAGCTTCTTCTCTGCCGCTCTCTGCCCGCTGTCACACACCTGCATTGTGTAAGTACCCTCGCACAAAAAATATACATGCCGCACTATAGCTGCTCCAACAACACACACCATCCCTGCTCCAACCACATACACCATCCCTCCTCAGTTCCTGCTCTCGGTGCCCGGGCCGCGTCCCTAGTAACACTCTTGGCCAAGGCCTGGGGCAGGAGGTGTCTTCTTGGCCAGGGAGCCGGGCCGGCGGTTGTCTGGCAGCCTCTGAATGTGCATGTACAGAGTCCACTTCAGGGACTGTGGACTCCATGACCCTCGCTACATACTGGGACAGCTGGTTAACCCTTTCAGTGCCAGAGGATTAAGCAACACAATGAGCATTGCCTTGCCTACCCCTCTGGCACTTACAGGAAAGTAATAATATCTGTATGTGTGTGTGTACGCATGTATGTACATGTGTATGTATGATGTCACTGTATCTGTGTGTGTCTATGTATGTGTGCAATATGATTCTTTCTGCTTCACACAGTACAGAAAAACACATCATCAGTCAATACAGCTAAATGAAATGTACAATACAAACAACACAAAAAATTCTTACAAAATACCTTCAACATGCCACCTACAACATTTCAAACAAAAAATGCTACATAACACATACCCTACTACAATGACGGGCAACGCCGTCACATATTGCTAGTATAATATATATATATATATATATATATATATATATATATATATATATAAATATATATATATATATCCTATATTTTAATTCGCTAGGGATGTTTGTCGGAAGCCATCATGCACAGTAGAGACAGCTGCGCGGGCTGCAGTCATGCACAGTACAGACTGCCTACGCTGCCGTTGATAGGGAGTGGGGCGCTCCGGATTCAGATTCAGACTGCTTGGTCCCAGGAATGTGCACAGAGTGGACTACTGTCTGAATTTAGCGCTCACTGATCCATATCAGCCACGACACGTTTGGGCAGTCAGTACTGTGCATGACTGCAGCGCCGCCAGTGTTGGCCCGTGTACATGGGCTAAAATTAGTATATATAAAAATCAATAATAAAAGGAAAGGGGAATAAAGATGACCTGCAAAGAAGGAAGTCTTAATGGTATCTAGATGTAAAGAGGGCATATCAGTGACCCCCCATAAAAAATACAAGGCTATTAAAAGAGATGATGGCTGTACTTCCAATTCTACTCACAACATTTTAATCAGACAATGTTGACAGGAATATTTTGAGATGAATGGGCAATTTCTCATTAAGTCCCAGTTTACAAAAAAGTAATTGAATTAACTCTAGCATCCACAAGTTTGTCAGTCTGACATTAGCATTTGTACGATTATAAGTTAGAACTGATGTATATTTGAAATGTACAGATTTGCCAGTTCCATGCTAGAATGGATTTACACGAAGAAGTTCTTGTTAAATAAATCATATAGATTTCTTAACCTTTTAACTAAAATAATACTTTAGCTTATGCAAGTAGCTGTAACTTATCTAGATTATAGTAATGCATTTGACACTGTTCCACAAAAAGATCATTCACAAGCTGTATTTTATAGTCTCGGAATAAAAAATAGATAATTGCATAAAATATTGGCTGAAGGTTAGGAGTATCATAACCAATGGACTACATTCGGAAATGAAGGTAGTATTTCAGAGATTAGTGCTAGGGCATGCTATAATTAATATATTTATTTCTGATATTAATGATTGTCTCCAAAGGAAGGTATGCCATTTAGAAAATAACATGAAAATATTTAAAGGAGTTGATTGTTCCACTGGGGTAAATCAAATGAGAAATAGTTTGAAAAAATTGCAGGAATGGACAAGAGTATGTGAACCTCAATGCCACAAGAGGCAAAATAATGTATTTAGGACACAATCAACAAAAGGCTGAATAAAAACGTAATGGTATTCTGTGCACAACAAGACAAGAGGAAAGGAACTTGGAAGTAGTTATATCTTATTATTTATGATAGGCAAGCAGTGCTGCAAATATGTGGGAATAGCCAGCAAGATACTAGGTTGCACTGGAAGAGGCAAAAAAGAACAAATTCTAATGGCTATTTAGAGATCATAACTAGACCTCACCTACATTATGGTGTACAGTTCTGGAGGCTTATATACTGAGAACAACTGAAGTAAATCTGTGGTGTATCAACTATATGGGGACAAATAAACATTCCCATTGATTTAGATATGTATGTTACCCCATAAACACTACAGGGAACTCCAGCTCAGTGATTCACAATGCACAAAAGGTCTTTCTAGCATTGAAGAAGTAAAATACCACAGTTAAATTGATTATATTATTATATTATTGATTACGAGAGATATTTAGACTTTCTGGGTCAGTGTGGTGCTAGCTGACTGGTTCATACAAGTAATTATAATTAACCCCTTTACGACTGGCCGCTCGGAGACTTCTGAATTCCATGACATGCCAGGATCGTCATGGGTGCTTAACGCAAGTTTTCCCATGACTGTCCTGATATGTCATGGGTCCATAGGGTTTAAATACAATGCCTAACCAACTGATTTGTTACATTAATTACAACATTAGTGACCCTTTGTTAGCGCAATGGCTAGAGGGATGTGATGCAGGTGTACTCATGCATGCCCTACATCACAAGTATGCACAGTAAAGAACACACGCTGATTTCTTGAAATATACAAACATAAAATACACATTTAACTAGTTTAAGAAATGCCATTTGCTATAAACTGCATACATTACGATGTTCCCTCTAGCACCACTTCCACAGCGAGGCCAGGACCAGGGAGTACTGTGACTCCCTTCAAGTCTTGCTCCGGTGTTGTCACTAGCAACTGAGGACACCAGATATATCATAAAATTAATAATAGATTACTTCTTATTTCAAAGGCAAATTGTATGTTATTAAACTATTTAAACATGTATTTTATGTTTGTATATTTATCCCATGATAGAGTGAGTTCTCATGAAACACTTTATCTTTTCTTGCACTCTATATATCATAGATAAGCTATCTTTGTTGTGTTCCACCCCACTAGCATGACATAAGCTGCAGTTATTTTTTCAAGAGTGGCTGGTTATGTGGTGTAATTAGGTAGTTGGTGTTGTGGACAAAGTCAAAAGAGTACAGACTATACACAGACAGCATGCACACAGACAACATACATAGAACTCATACCTTACAGCACAACAGGAAATTCTGGGTTTTATAATATTTCAGCGAAAACTCTGGCAGCCATAGAAAGCATTTCTTGTGGGAATATCATTGGTGGCAGAGAAAAGGCAGACATTTTCATATATTTTCAGGAAAATTGTTATACAAAATTTCACATAAAAGTGATCAGGTTTATGTAGGACTTCAATGACAGAAACACATGCATTGCTTTCCTCAATGCTTGTTACACTCATTGGTGCATACCCAAGTTAACACAGTTCATGTTCAGTGACCTACTGCTTACTGGAAGGGTTTTTCTATTAAGAGGGAATTTCATGTCTACAGAATGATATATGAATTACCATATGCACAAAATGGGAAAATCCATGGGCAAACCAAATTTATTATAGTGAAAAAATAAACATTCACCAAATTCCTATACGGTAGATTTAACAGGGCTAATAAGCCACTGAATGAGAATTAAGGGGATTTTTATGTGTCCTGTTTGCTGCAATTAGCCTGCTCGGAATTGATTGTATTTTTCTTTCTGCATATGAACCCTCATTAGGCTTATACTGGGAATGAAACACTAGGAGGAAGAGTTTGTATTGCTGCCCCCATTTACATCAGGGATGCAGTTGTGGTCATGAACTGAGCACAATTCTGCATTCACTCAGTTCTCTGAGAGGTACTATATTGCACCCTAAAAGTCGACTGATTGTGGGGAGTATAAGGAGAATGTTCACAAATACATGCATGATACTAAAAGGTACTTTCCTCCTAGGGCATTATGCCCAGTTGGGGATCATAGTTTCCAACAAAACTGCAAATTTGTGTTTTATAAATGTATAGTCTGCTTGTTATATTTACAAGTTGCAATTCACCATTAGATTATGTTAAATGGTAAATCACTTATGCAGAGGCAGTTAATATGTAGCTGTGCTCAAGTTTAGAATGCTACCACTGACTGAAGGACATATTTCATTCAAAGGCTTGTGTCTGGTGTGGTAACTGAACACCAAGAAACAATACACTGACTGTATGATATGATACTAGCTATTGTTTATAAATGCAACATCTCGTTTAGCTAGGGGCATTTGAGAGATGTTGCTATTATATATAGTATCTAGAATTATAATGTATGATCACCAAATACAACACTTTGAAGGAGATTAGTCCTTCAGTCATTGGTGGCAACATACAATTGGCCTCTTAAACTTGAGTACATAGGCTTAAACCTTTAAGTTCCAGAGGGGTACGCAATGCATTGCATACCCCTCGGGCACTCAAAGGGTTAAAAGTCTACCCTGTTTTTGGCATTGCCCCATCCTGGAAAAAAATGTCTGCAGATGCCCATGCTTGAGCATAGTTACATACTGACTGCCCCTGCATAATAGATTTATCATGTAACATAATGTGGTGATGAATCACAACTCTTATGTATAACAAGCAGAATACACACTTGATAGAGAGACAATATAAGGTGCCACACGAAAAGGCATTCAAATATATGTTTCAATCCATAATAAGGGCATTCATGTTACAAAGACGTGCACCAGGAAACATGTATTTAATATAATTCAGTGTCAAAATGTGGACTAAAACACACCAATAATAATAACATTTGCTCTCATTTGACAATTTGATAAATAATAACAACTCAGTGTGCTATATTATAAGATTAGTGGTGTGTTTTATTAAACATATGTTTACAATAGTTAGTTGACAGACAGCTAGTACGCTTAACAGATGTGTCAGTAAGTACAGAATTGTAATGTTTCAATGTACATCCATATGGCACTGAAAGGGTTAATGGATGTCATCTGCTGTCTCTGCTTTCCAGCAGAGACAGCAAACTGTCCTCTGGCTCCATAGAGAGTTATAGGAATATCCTAACTCGCAAGCATCACGTTGGCAAAGTTAGGACTGTGAACTCTGACAGCATAGGCAACTATTAGAACTTAGTGCATGTGGAGAAGTGCCACATTAACATATAAACACGCCCACTCCATTTCAGTAGGCAAATGAGCCATTGTCATCTAAACAAATATGGTCATTCAGGCCCATTATTGAACTTTTGTGTATCGTCCCCTTAACATAAGAACCATTTGGCCCATCTAGTCTGCTTATTTTCCTTATTTGGTCCTTAGTCCTGTCCTATGTTCAGGACAGCATTATGCCTATGGTATGCATATGATATACATCCAAGGTTTCTTGGGAACTCAGTGCAGTGTTAGCAAGAACGCTCTTTTTTTTTGTTTTGTTTTAAATAATCATTTATTGTAGAAAATTCAGAATAATACAGAGTAAAAGACAATACATAGGTATACAAAAAAGAATACAGGAAAATGATACAGTGCAATATGAGTATGGTTACATCAGACAACATCAGTTTGTCCCCAATACACAATGGCTTCAGTAAGAACAGAAGTGGGTTATAACCCTGTATCAGGGGCAATATATCTCCAGTATAGGAAAGACTGCAGGAGGTGGGGGTAGCGAGAAGAGGGGTGGGGGCAATTCCAGTCCAGCCGGGACTGTTAGGGGGAAATAGGGAAGGCAAAGGAGGATGGTGGGCAGATAAAGAAGAAAAGTGGGGTGAAGGAGACAGGGTGTGAGGGGAAGTGGGTACCACCCGTCGGTGACACACACCATGAGATAACTCAAGGTCTGAATTGTGACAGAAAGAACTCTGTAAACTTATCTGTATCCTCTCCCTTCATCAGCTTCATCAGTCTCAATATGGTGACGTGGTCTCTTGCTTTCTGTACCCATTCTGAATAGGCAGGAGCATGGACTGGAGTCTGTGCTTTGGCTAATCCCAGCAAGGCTAAGGGTCTCTATACAGTTTAATATCTAAGCTATGTTCAACACAGTCCAGGTATTTCATCCAGTAATCCAATAAAGTGGGGCACGTCCACCAAATGTGGGCTGGCGATCCCACCTCCCCATCACACCTCCAACATCTCACACAGTAGAGAACATAGCATGCAGTCTCTGTGGAGTGTAATGCCATCTACACATACATTTGAAATGAGATTCCAAGACTTGCAAGGAAATAGAGCAAGAATGGACGCACACTAGATATTAAGCCAGTTTTCTCCAGGCAGTGTTCTCCCAAACTCAGCCCCCCAAGCCTGAACATAAGAGAGTTTCAATGTAGAAACAGGGTCGGACAGAATATTGTAGATCTTGCTTAGGAAGCACCCGGTGGCAGCAGGGAGGAGAAAGAGGGACTCGAATTTGGTAGGTGATTCAAGGGAATTATTTTCCCACTGTCTATGAGTTAAGACTACTCTTTTATCTTTAGGTAAACTCTCACTCTTTTTTGGGGTAGGGTTAACTCTGTTCTACTTATCCACACTGAGAAGATAAATATCACGATGCCTGTGCTCCCCGTGTTGCCTTCTGTGAGTTTTGGCTGTGCGATGCTCCCATTGGTTGATCTGCAGTTAGCCCGCCCAGTATGGCCTTTATATACTGGGCTCTGGCACCTATCCGGTGCCCTTTCGTGATGTTCCTGTACCAGTGCCTACTTGAGCTTCATGGATTCCAGTGTACCGACTTGGCCTCGTTTGACTAATATGCTTCTTGTCTCCTGCTCCTGTGATTCGAACCGGCCTGCTCCGTGATCTGACTCGGCTTGTCTGACTTCCTTCTCCATGATTCGATCCGGCCTGGCTGACGTTCCTGCTCCGTGTCTTGACCCGGTTCTCCTGTTCCAGTGTTCGCTGTGTCGCAACATTCTGACTACCACTGTGCTTGGGAGCCTAGTGTCCGTTACTGCTACAAGCAGTAAGCCATTTGCTGTGACCTCCGTTAACTCTTGCAGAGCCTCCGTGTTGCCTCCGTTATTGCTACGGCTGTGTGCCATTGGCTGTATCCTCCGTTAACTCTTGCAGAGTCTCAGTGTTGCCTCCGTTACTGCTACGGCAGTGTGCTATTTGCTGAGTCCTCCGTTTAAGCTCTTGCAGAGCATCTGTGTTGCCTCTGTGACTGCTACAGCAGTAATCCTTAGTCTCAGTTACCGTTCTGGTGGCGTGCGAGTACTCTGGTCTCCGTTACTGCTTGGCAGTTTCCTACATTGCGCTATTCTACCATGCTGGGCGTTACTAAGAAAACTCACCACAGACTTCTCTGCACAGAGACTGATTACACCCATTGGAGAACTTTAACCCATGCTGAACTGTTGCTCTGGGTATACACCCTTTCCTGCCTGACCTGTGTCAGTATAAGACCACTCTGGACTTTCAAGTTATACTGGAACTGCGTAGGCATATATATACATAACCTGTCTTGTGTCTGTATTATTCTGCTGAAGTACTACAGGGCCTGTGAAGGTTATCTTATTATTTACGATTTCATTAAAACTGTGTTTTATCCTAACCCACTGTGTCTGTGTTTTGAACAAACCATTACAGTAAATGACCTTACTACAAAGAACACCTTCCTCTGCTGAAGTTGAAATCTCCTTTCCTTGAATCTTGTGGGGTGGTCCCTAGTTGCTTTATTAGTGGATTCAAATCCAAATAATCATTGAGAGTTTGTATGCTTTTCCTCGGTGTAGCTTGTGATGTCCCGCTTGCCCAGTGTCTTACCCTGGGCGTTTCTTCAGCTCCGGGTTGCCTTTCTGGTCCCCGCGCTACTCCTTTGATCTGCGCCGCTTTCGGAGATGGCATGCATGCGCATATTGGCGGACCATAGAGAGGATTTGGTAGAAGGTCCGCAGACATTCTAGCCACCCTCTCCAGGCTCCTTCCAGTTGGGGATCCTTATCTTCTGCCTCCAGCTCTGCTTAGACGCATTTGTATAGCGTCTATCTGAGTTTCCAGTACTTGTGTTCTTGCCTCTGTGTATGACCTGGACCTGCCTTGACCAAGCCTTTGCCTGATCCTGCTGTGCCTCTGTGTATGACCTGGACCTGCATTGACCAAGCCTCTGCCTGATCCTGCTGTGCCTCTGTGTATGACCTGGACCTGCCTTGACCAAGCCTCTGCCTGATCCTGCTGTGCCTCTGTGTATGACCTGGACCTGCCTTGACCAAGCCTCTGCCTGATCCTGCTGTGCCTCTGTGTATGACCTGGACCTGCCTTGACCAAGCCTCTGCCTGATCCTATGCTGTGCCTCTGTGTATGACGTGGACCTGCCTTGACCAAGCCTCAGCCTGATCCTCTACTGTGCCTCTGTGTATGACCTGGACCTGCCTGTGACTTAGCCTCAGTCTGACCCTCTTCTTTCTCCTTTGTGTTCTTTCCAGGATCAGTATTTGACCTTGCCTCTTCTGGTTCCAGCTGCCTGAGAATCTTCCCAGACCTTGCCCTTTTCTCCCCGCCTGCCTAGGTATATCCAACAGCTGTTCCTGCCTCGCGGGACTCCTCTTCCTAGGAGACCTGAGTGAGTACCTTTTTCTTTTTTGAGATTTAATTCCTCCCTGGGGACCTCTGAGTATAGTTTGTCAAGGTTAGGGTTATCCGGGGTTACCCAGCGGCTCCTCTGCTGGGGTCCACAACATCTGGCTTTGCGGCCAGCACCTATAGGCAGCTCAGCCACAGCACAACCCTGGCCTAGGCAACCTATGCTCCCTAGCTCCGTTCCCTAGCGTCACCCCCTAGCATCTTGCTCAGTGGCCTCTTGTTGGAGGAGAGTCCGTATCCTGCTCCCAGGTACTCTGGTTCCTTCCTGTCCTCACCTCTGGTCGTGACACAGGTGGCTTAGTCCAGAACTGCACCTCTGCAGCTTATTAAATATGGCCTATAATAAATACTACAGAAGAGTGAAATGATTCTGCACTTTCATATTTTGCCTGAAAAAATGTCTTGTGACACAGCTGTTTCAGTTCAACATTTTGTAAATAAATTAAACTAAGAGATTTTCATATGTTTATAGGACATTCATAGAACTTATTTCTCCCTCCTTCTTCCTTATTGCTCCAGGCCCTCACTTCTTCCATCTTGTTGGCCTTCTCCCCTCCCTCCCATCTTCTCCAGCCTGCTTCCCACTTTGCATGCACACTGGATGATCCCTTCTCTTCTCAGTCTTCTGGCCCACCCCCACCATGTCCAATGGCCTACGTCCCCTCCTTTAAATATTGCCTCCCTCCTCCTCTCCCCTCTTTTCAATATCCTTAGTGCCAATTCCTGGCAGCCAGTCCCCTCTTGCTCTCACCCCCTCCTGACCCACATTGCATTTCTTATTCTGCCCTTTCCCTCCATTCCATCTGGCTCTTTCACTCATCCCTAGAAACGACATGCCTATACAGGAATGAGTGTGTGCACATATGGGTGTAATTCCCACTCATATTTTCTTGTTTTATCTATCTTCATTGTTTTTCCCTACCTCACCCAGGAACATTTTAACAATAATGCAAACTGTGCAGCTTCCAAGGGCCCACTAGTGGAAGGATCTCCCCATAGTCAATAAGAAGCTCTGACTGCCATTCAGCTCAGAAGGAAACCATCTTGCTCTTTCTATTCCTGAAGATTTTAAATACATTATACAGCATTCTCAATGTGTTAAAGGAATAGTAATGCTTCATTTTTGGAGGCAATCATATTGTATGTATTTGTAACTGGTAGAGGTTTTATGCTTATTTAATATTCATGGAATATGTGCCATAAAGTCACACACACTCCATGAATATTTAGAATGACAATTTGGCTACGTCCACAGCTCATTCACATATGTCCGTGACTCATTAGGACAATTATTGATTGTTCATAGGACTGGTGGCCAATATAAATATAAACTTATCCTGGGGCGAAGATGGAAAATATAGCGTAAAGAAACAGATATATTGAAAATATAAGGAGCCCCAGGCTTATTGCATTCTACAATTAATCTATTGCATAAACCGTTATACACACATTTATATGTGAAAAATAATGCAAGATTCTTCAACAGATTGCTGAGATTAAAATTAATGCAATTTAATATTAGATCAGTACATCACATTACAAGAACTAGTTCTACATTAAATATACATAACAATACAAAACATTCAATACAACACAAAACATATCATTTGCGCAATTCTCTTAAGCATGCATGACATTGCAGGTAACTAATGAATGAGGGGCTTACCCAAGCTTGGCAGATTTCTTCCCTGGCCCACTCTCTCTCTGGTTCTCTACCCCTCCTTCTCCTTCTACTCTCAAAACTTAGTAGTGGGTCCCTCTTGATATATGGCTCCCTTGCCCAAACGCTACCATGTTGAGGCTCCTGATTGGCTGTGGTAATATCACTCCAGGCTGATAGGATTTGTGCCTTGATCTCACTTGGAGCAACAATACAATAAGTCAGTCAATCTCCCCTTGGCAATATTTGTGGACAGTTAAAACAATACCTCAGACTCCATGCTCATCAGGAATACAGGGTGTGTGAGTGTTATTTTTTATATCAAGATAGAGGGTGACCTTTATCTCCCACCTGGACAACAGAATACTGCCAGCTTCCATCTAGCCAAACAGGATTTGGATGTCCAGGTGCTGTGATAATTTGTTTTGGGCTGCAACTCCCATGCCCCATGGCCCCAGGAGATCTCACTGACTGTGTATATTTCATTAACCCTCTACATACACCAACTCACTCACTCTGTATACCAGTATGGTCCATTATATCATGTGGGCATAGTCTAGCTATATGAATAAAAAAATAAAGATAATTCACAAGCAATTGCCCACAAGGTAACAGTCGCCCCCTTGTGGCCATTCAACTAACTTGTGTGGCCACACTTATGATAACAATTGCTTGTGTCTTACCTCCATTAAAGCCTTCATTCTTTTCTGATGTGCCTTAAACAATCTGCTCAGTCGTATGGTAATTATTATAAGAATCACCACCAATATCCCTTGACCCACTAACAAACCCTTGATTCCTACTTCTACCCACGTATTAGACAGGACAAGACTGACATCCCCATCATGTAATAACTCATTTAAACCATCATCTGCCTTATCCATGTTATTACTAATTTGCATGATGTGGATGTCTTTCCTTTCCAAGAGTTTGTGTAGATTTAACGATAATGGGTCTATATGAACGTCAAACACAGGGACATAAGCTTCAGGTCCTGGGATATCAGGTTCCCTGTCCAAAAGGAAGTCCTCCTTAAAGACAGGGATAGGAGTGATTACTATATTCCCAATGGCAGTGTACTCATATGGAGTAAAACACAAATTTGGGTAAGGTATAGGACACACCAGATCCCCATAGAGGTATTCCTTATGGTTAGTCACCACGCAATACAGTCCATCCATATGGTATGTTGCCTTCGCCATAGGTGTTCTCCATTTCGTGAGCTGTATAGGACATCCGATTTCTGTAGGAAGAGAGCTTTGGCTTGTACCTTCCAGGTGTGCAGTCACCAATTTTTCCTTCTTCTGGGGCTTTTGCGGTTCACTGCCTTTGATTCCATATCCCTCCAGTGTAGCTGCGGTTTCGTCCATTGTAGACTTCTCCTGGCTTTCGGTGAGTCTTTTTTGATCTATGCCGCACACTGGAGTGTCAATTTCAAAAACATCACACCGACACAAGTACCGATTTTCTTTCACGGTGCAACAGGCTGTGTGGAGTACTCTCCAAATGCCCTTGACTTGCACTAAAAGTCCTGGTAAGTCAATTCTCTCCTTGTAGATTGTTTCTTCCAAGTATCCGACAGAATGTGTTGACGCCAGTCTACTAAACACTGAGGTTTCTTGATCAAATACTGGTAAGGAGATGGTAAAAGATACATACAGGTTGTTTTTGGATGAACAGGATGATTCCTTACCGCGGCATCGATAAGGGCCTCTATTTGGATGTGGTGTCACTATACCCAAATTACAAACAGTAGATAATGGTAACGGGTGACAGCTGTTACCTTTAGTGCCTTGAGGGCAGTACCATTGGGTCAAGTCATCATCTTTGAGGATGTCCGGAATCGTACCTGAGCGTATATCCCTGAGGACATTACTGATTTTATTCATAACAAAATTACCATACGCTGTGCAGATTATTTCCCTCCCCACATGATTTTCCCTTACTTTTTTATTGTTAACCTCTATGAATTCATTAAGTTTTTCCTGAGTTTTAATAAACAGACCTGCAATATCATGCATGTTATAAATTGTCAGTTTTTCCTCATTAGCCAGTCCCTTGATACCCTTTAGAGCCGGTTCCAAAACATGTTGCCCTTCTCTCTCTTCAAAGGTAGCCACATGTCTCCGAATCGCCTCCAAATCAGCTCTATTCCATATTGACATTCCAGATCCAAAAAGCCCTGGGACAACTTCCATAAGCCCATTTACCCCCTGAGGTTTCCTAGACCTGAAGGTATCCCCCCGTGAAGGAATATTGGGGTCAAAAGAGGGCTCTTTGGTTTTACTGACATGTGAGGATATCAAGTCCATTAGCAAAGAGGAATAGAATAAAGAGACGTTCGTGTGCATACAAAATCCAAATTCAGTCATCCTCCACCTGGACAAGTTCATTACGACTGGAACATGGATGAATTGTACATTGTTGTACAAGGCCCCAGGGACTGACGTGGCAGTCAAACTGCTAGTTGGTCCTGGTTTCATTGTTGAGCAGTGTATATTCCGAGCTGTGGTGGAATTTATGGTTGTTGTTGTGTGCGTCTTAGTTACGGTCATTTGTGTGGGTTTCGGGAGCACCTGCAAAGTGATAGTCCCAGGAACATGATGTCTTGATGCCTCTGTTCCTGTTCCGGAGATAACAAAGAGGTATGCCCACTTCCCCGAGTCTTTTAACTGTGTTTGATGAATTAGCACGGAACCATTTTGGAAAACCTCCACCCTGTTTTTATAAGTGTTTGTTTCTACCCACCCCCCCCCTTCATCCCAGATTTTCTCTCTGTCTGGACTCCACCAAGATGCCTGTAAATCATTTGCTCCCACTGCTGTGATTGAGAGAAGAGCAGAGTCTCCTTCTTGACAGTTAACTGGGTTGTTCTCTATTCTGATGCTGAGGAGCGGTTTGCAAACTACCATCAAACTGTGATTAAGGATTCCAACTATGTAAGCCTTCATGACCTGTAGCAAAGGTATAGGTAAAGGGATAGAAGAGAATGGAAAGAAAATGCACCTAATTAGTACAATAATACAAGAACAAAGAAAACATCACTAAATTACTTGGGTTAGTGATAGATTAATTCATATTGCCTTCTCCTTTAAACAGCTTTATCTGGTTGGCATGCACCCATTTGTCCTGTGTTTTCCCCGCATTAATTAGAATTTTATAGACTGACGGGCTTAATTTGTCTATGATGGTGAATGGGCCCATCCATCTTTTGGCAAGGCTGTTTTCTGGAGAATGGAAATTAAAGAGCATTACTTGATCACCTACTTCCCAGTGACACTCCCTTACTCCTTTGTCAAATTGGATTTTGGCTTTCCCCTGCATCTTCCCTAGTTGTTGTGCTGAGAAAACATGAATTTCTCTAAGGGCTTCTTCTAATTTTAGAAGATACTGATCCATTGACAGCCTGTCAATTGTGGGAGTGTGCATTTCTGTCCACAAGTGCTCTTGTAGTCTCATCTTCCTCCCTGTCATGATTTCAAAGGGTGTTATTTGAGTTGCAGAGGAGGGAGTTGCCCGTATTGCCATTGCTAGGAGGGGCAGGAGATTATCCCAGTTTTTCCCATTGATGTTTACAAATTTTTTTAACATGGTTTTAATTTCTCTATTTGTTCTCTCCACCTGGCCAGAGGATTCGGGATGGTATGGAATGTGAAACTGCTGTTTGATTCCTAACATCTCCATGCAAGTCTGCATCACTTTACCCATAAAATGTGTGCCCTGGTCAGATTCTATGGTCGCTGGCAGGCCCCATCTAGTAAACACCTGCTCTACTAGTATCTTGGCTGTGCTAAGAGTCGTGTTACTTTTAGTGGGAAAAATTCCTACCCATTTTGAGAAGAGGTCTGTGATAACCAGTACATATCTATTGTTTTTGGCTGTAGTAGGAAGGGGACCCATAAAGTCCACTTGTAGGCAGTTCCAGGGACCTTCTCTTAATCTTATTCTCAGTGGGGCATTTATTTTCCTAGGTGCTGGGTTGACTTGAGCACACACGATGCAATTATCACAATAATGCTTTACGTCTGTGCTCATGTCAGGCCACCATCCTACCTCTCTCAGCCTTAGGTAAGTTTTTTCTGGTCCCTGGTGACCTCCTGTAGGAAGGTCATGGACTAAATAAATAATTTCTTTCCTGTAATTCGTTGGGACAACCCATGTAACTTCCTCCCCAATGTGCAGAAGAATTTTGTTATCATCTGATAGTTTTAATGATTTAAAGTGTCTGCTCAGGGGGTTACCCTCCGTAAGGTCCAATTGTTCCTGTGTGATTTTCCTTATGACCTCTTTAATGTCTGGGTCTTACATTTGCAGGTAAGAAATATCTAGGGTGTTAATGGAGGAGGTTTTTGTTAAGGCACAAATAATGGGGTACAAATTTTTAGTGTCTTCCCTCTGTGTAAACTCCCAGATCTCCCCCCCTTGTGCACCTTGTTTGGCCAGTATGTCAGCCATGCTGTTTTGTTCGTAATGGGGTGATTTCATGGAATGGCTCTTGACTTTGCACACCCCTGGTTTGTGTGGTAAACTCTGGACCAATGTAACAATGTATTGTAGTAGATATTTGTGTTTAAGTGGTTTGCCATCAGATGATGTATATTGATGGGTGTGCCAGAAAGGAA
This sequence comes from Rhinophrynus dorsalis, assembly GCA_037306005.1. Classification (NCBI taxonomy): domain Eukaryota; kingdom Metazoa; phylum Chordata; class Amphibia; order Anura; family Rhinophrynidae; genus Rhinophrynus; species Rhinophrynus dorsalis. Next base: position 149,223,623 of record CM074718.1, read on the forward strand.
GGAATTCTGTTAGTGCATTACACACCCATGCTGAATCTGAGTACAAAATGATCTCTTCATCACCCTTCATCATTTCAAGGGCATGCGCAATTGCTGCCATCTCTGCATATTGAGCTGACTTGATTGAGCATGACCTAGAAATAGATATTGGGGAATTCTGTTTAGGATCCAATATATACAAGCCAAACCCAGCATGAGGAGTTCCGTCAATGTAGAAGCACGAACCATCAGTAAATCTCTGTATCACATGTTCAGGGGCAATAGCTTCCTGTGGTAGTGTTTTGAAAAACTGGCTTGCTCTGTGGTTTGGTGAGATGTCGCATTCATGTGGAATCCCTTTGTAAATAAGTCCATGTGCTGGAGCTGATGGACTAGAAGTGTATTTCACATTAATGTCCCTGTCTTGAAGCAATACAGCCCAGTGTGCCAATCTTGTATTAGAAACATTACCATCCTTTATCCTGTCTGTGAGGAGGAATTTTGTTGGTGAATGGGATGAATGAAGGATGATGGGGTTGAGTCCTATGATGTACGTAAAATGTTTTATTGCCCAAAATGTGGCAAGAAGGTGTTTCTCACATGGAGAGTATTTAATTTCCACGGGGCTTAAGAGTTTGGAAGCATATGATATGGGTCGCTGTTGTCCATGTACTTCTTGTGACAAAACTGCAGCCATAGCTGTGTCTGTGGATGCTGTCTCTATGTGGAATGGCAAATATGGGTCAGGATTGGCTAGGGCCGGTGCTTGTGCTAAGTCCTGTTTTAATGTTTCTACTGCTATTGTATGTTCATTAGTCTGTTCCCATGGGGCATCTTTTTTTAATAAATCATACAAAGGGGATGCTTTTTGTGCAAAGTCTGGAATAAATCCCCTGGAGTAGTTTACCAATCCCAAAAATGATCGTAATGTAGATGAACTGACTGGTAAGGGTAAATTAAGGATGGTTTTTACCTTTTCTGCTGCTACCGTACGACCTGATGAGGTAACTGTTATTCCTATGAAGGAGACGGACTCCCTGAGAAACTGTGCTTTAGTAGGATTACACTTGAGGCCTGCCTCTTCAAGTATTCCTAGTAACTCGTCCAGAAGTTCCAGATGGTGCTGTTTGTCTGTGGTGGCTAGTAGGAGATCATCCACAAACTGTAAAAGATTCTTAGGGGAAGAAAATTTTGTTAAAATTTCTCGCATTTTTTAATGAAATAAAGAAGGAGCATTATGGAACCCCTGTGGTAAGCATGTGAATGTGTATTGTTTCCCCAAAAATGTGAATGCAAATTTATATTGGCATTTCTGTGAAAGAGGAAGAGACCAAAATCCATTTGAAATGTCAAGTGTCGTAAAGTGTTTGTGTTCTGGACTAAGCATGCTTAGGATGTCTGGTACTGACGCTACTGTGGGTGCGCAGCTGTTGGTGACGTTATTCAATTTCCTATAATCAATAGTCAATCTCCAAGTGAGGTCACTCTTCCTTACTGGCCATATAGGTGAATTATTTGTGGAAACACATGGCCTGATGCCCCCCTGTTGTAGCAGCGATTTTATAGTATCTTGTATAAAACTAACAGCTTCCTGAGGAAAGTTGTATTGTTTTTGTGGTGGGGGGTCAATACCCGTGATTTCAATCAGTGTGTCAACCCTACCACAGTCATGTTTGTGTTTTGCGAAAACATCAGAGTGTTTTTCTAAAAGTGGCTGTAGAAGCTGTTTGTCTGGGTGGTCATGAATAACCTGAAACAAATCATACGTAATATTATTAAGTTTTATGGTTGCAATGTTGTGTGAATCAGGAATCACAACTGTTTCAACAGAATCTGTAGTGGGAGAAGTCTGTAAGATCAAAAGGTTAGTTAAGTCCAACATGCATCTATTTGGGACCAAAAAATCAGAACCAAGCAAGCTAATTTCATTTGGGAGAGACATTAATGCAAATGGTTGTGTCACAGACATATTCCCTATTTCCAGCTTCAATGGTTTGGACCATGTGGAATTCACATTATGCCCTGCAAAACTTTGGAGATGCATTGGTTTACCTGAGGATAGTTCAGATTCAGAAGGATTTTTAGTATGTAAGATTGATATGGCAGCCCCTGTATCTACAATCATATTGCATTGGCGGCCCCTTACCAATGCTGACACTTGAGGGAGGCCGCACCTATCCAAAGTAATAGGTGCTATCACCATTGGGGCCTTTAACCATCACTGTTCAGCATTTGGCTGGTCATGGTGGTCTATTGTATTTGTATCTGATTGATTCTGCAAGCTTCTTAATTGCTTTCTTAACTCTGTATATGTTGGGGCATCCTTTGTTTGGTTCCTATCCTTTTGTTTATAGTTATTTTTCTGGTGTTGCCCTTTGTTGTTGAATGTAGGTCTGCCCCTGGGGTTTTCTCTTTTAAAGTACATGTTTCCCTTCCAATTTGGATTATAAGGTGTGTTCATCTCTCCAGGGGGCTCAGGACCTTCTATTGTTGTGGGTTTGGGTTGAAAGGCTGCTATCTTTTTAGTAAAGTGCCTTTCATCCCTATATTTGAACTTGTGTTGTTTATATGTTAAAATATCTTGAAAAGACCTCTGCATAATACCAATTATTTTGTCATAGCTGTGTTTTCTGGGGTCTATGAGATGTTCACATTTATTTTTGATTTCAGAATGGGCATTTTGTATAAGTAAATTTTTATATTCTTGGTCATCTCTTGTACAATTTTTCCCACAACCCATTCGATAGGCTGCATATAATCTGTTAGCATAGACTATAGGATTCTCATCACTATCCTGTTTTATTTGATAAGCAGCCATTAGACCTATGGCCGCTGGATTAATGATTTTTTGCAGTTCTTCAACTGTTTCATCATAATTTCCTTTTCCCTCTTTAATTTTGTCAGGCAAAGCACTCCACACATGCATATCAATAGTTAATTGTAAGACTTTTACTTGATCATTAGGGTTCCTGACACCCAGTAATTCACATCTTTGTTGTACAGTAGATGCATGTGAAGTTATATGTTCCCCAGTTTTTAATTTCCCAATCAGGTCAGCAACTCCCATAAGTGTTTTCAAGGGCTGGAAAGGGTGAGTAATTGTCTGACCTGAGTATACTGGTTTCTCTGCACTGTCAAATCCAAGCAGAGTGGTGTTGCCTTCAGTAGAAGGGAACAGACACGTTCTAACACAGGTGGGGGTTTTATCTGCGTTTCTATTGCTGTCATTGAAAGAGTTATCTGTTTCAACAGTAATTGAACAGTCACCTGGGTTATCTGCAATTTCCCCCAAGGCAACAGGTAGATAACCATCCGAATCAGAATTAGACCCAAATTCATCTTCCCAGCTATCCCCCTCAAAATTACTCAGTGTGGTGCATTCATCTATTGAGTATGCATCAGTGGGGAAAAATGCTTTGTCACTCATTCTCTGAGCAATTGCTACTTTTCCTTTAAGAGTAGAGATGGTTTGTAGCAGCTTTAACTCTTTGTGTTTACAGGGGGTATGATCAACAGTATTCCCCTTTTTTAAATCTATAATTTGGTTTTGGATCACATTATATGCGCTACAAATGTGATCTCTTTCAGTTTGCACTTTTCTTAATTCGTCTTTGCAAACTTTTGCCTCCTTTTGTGCAACTTTACAGCTGTTTGCATATTCCTCTTTTGAGGCAGTAATTAAATCATTAAGGGAGGTCAAAGTTTTAACTTGACTTTCTAGTTTCTCATTTTCCTTTTTGTTATTGTCAAGTTTACTCTCAGAATTTTTAAGGGCATCTTCCAATTTAGATACTTTAGCGTTCATTGCTAAGCAGGCCGCAAACATACCTGCCATGGCCTTGCCCTTGAGTTTTTTGCTATTTTTTTTAGAAATACTTTTCTCTTTTTCAAAGAGATTCTGAACATATGCCCAGGGATTGGCTTGCAATTTTGCATCGCAGGCAAAATCATTCGCTTTGTATTTTGTAATACAAGCTGCCACAAAGCTCTCTAGGCTTGAAATTGATGCCATTTTGCAGAAGATACACAAAAGGCTTAATGTCCCCTTTCACAACCAACAATTTGTACCGGTAAATATGGTTGTGATGTATACAATATTTGGGGTATTTGTTTCCAAACAAAACAATCAGCTAGCTATAAACAATGCCTTATATAGCAATATAGGCCAATAAGCTTAATAACTGTGCACTTTATAATATTTCTGTGTACTGTAGGTCAACTGTCTTTCAGTTTCCCAGCCCAATACCCTTATCTTATCCAAATATCAACATTTAGATGAAGGCTTTACATTAATTAACCTCAGCAATTGTCTTTAGAACCTCACACTAGTCCTACTTCTTAATATAATAGAGGGTGAGTCATATAGAATATATTAGATATGTGTACTATGTGCTACTTTATGACTTATCCAAAAATACATATATATAACCATATACCTTAAGACAGTGTACACATGATTATATATAATTACTGCTGGCTTATTTGTATTTCTAAGCAAAGAAACACCCTCGTTATATACATAGGAAGAAAAAATATGGGGGTTTTTCTATAATGAAACAGATAGCTTCTATCAAATCAGCAGGATTAGTTGGGACCAGTAAACAGTTATCCTGTATACTGCTAGTATGCTGTACTCAGCATCTGAACTCCCAACCCCTTCGAAGTGATAAATCAAATAGTTAGGTGCTGACTTAACAAAATACTAACTGTTTCATTCCCAATATCGTGGTCGCCACTGTAACTGGTAGAGGTTTTATGCTTATTTAATATTCATGGAATATGTGCCATAAAGTCACACACACTCCATGAATATTTAGAATGACAATTTGGCTACGTCCACAGCTCATTCACATATGTCCGTGGCTCATTAGGACAATTACTGATTGTTCATAGGACTGGTGGCCAATATAAATATAAACTTATCCTGGGGTGAAGATGGAAAATATAGCGTAAAGAAACAGATATATTGAAAATATAAGGAGCCCCAGGCTTATTGCATTCTACAATTAATCTATTGCATAAACCTTTATACACACATTTATATGTGAAAAATAATGCAAGATTCTTCAACAGATTGCTGAGATTAAAATTAATGCAATTTAATATTAGATCAGTACATCACATTACAAGAACTAGTTCTACATTAAATATACATAACAATACAAAACATTCAATACAACACAAGACATATCATTTGCGCAATTCTCTTAAGCATGCATGACATTGCAGGTACCTAATGAATGAGGGGATTACCCAAGCTTGGCAGATTTCTTCCCTGGCCCACTCTCTCTCTGGTTCTCTACCCCTCCTTCTCCTTCTACTCTCAAAACTTAGTAGTGGGTCCCTCTTGATATATGGCTCCCTTGCCCAAATGCTACCATGTTGAGGCTCCTGATTGGCTGTGGTAATATCACTCCAGGCTGATAGGATTTGTGCCTTGCTCTCCCTTGGAGCAACAATACAATAAGTCAATCAATCTCCCCTTGGCAATATTTGTGGACAGTTAAAACAATACCTCAGACTCCATGCTCATCAGGAATACAGGGTGTGTGAGTGTTATTTTTTATATCAAGATAGAGGGTGATCTTTATCTCCCACCTGGACAACAGAATACTGCCAGCTTCCATCTAGCCAAACAGTATTTGGATGTCCAGGTGCTGTGATAACTTGTTTTGGGCTGCAATGCCCCATGGCCCCAGGAGATCTCACTGACTGTGTATATTTCATTAACCCTCTACATACACCAACTCACTCACTCTGTATACCAGTATGGTCCATTATATCATGTGGGCATAGTCTAGCTATATGAAGAAAAAAATAAAGATAATTCACAAGCAATTGCCCACAAGGTAACATATTAAATAAATAAACCAACACATCCATGTATTTTCCCATAACTTTCATAGTTTAAGAGTAATCGCGATCTAAAGTTTACCCCTCCCGCTACTTTAATCTACGTCACCGCTCTAACCGACAGACTTGGATTCTGGTTTGCAGCACCAGACAGAGTGTCTGGAGAACAGAATTAGGAATGGATACCAAGGAAATCTTCATGAAGATGGTCTACTGCCTCAAACCGTGCCCACTTTGTAGACCGTTGTCATGAAGATTTCCTTGGTATCCACTCATATTTCGGCTCTCCAGATGATCCAGTTGGTCCGCAGACCAGAATCCAAGTCTGACAGCTAGAGCAGTGATGTAGATGAAAGGGGCGGGAGGGGTAAACTTTAGAACGCGATTATGCTTAAACTACACAAGTTATGAGAAAAACACATACATACTTTGGTTTATTTATTTAATACCTACAATATTATTGCCTCTAAAAATGAAGTATTACTATCCCTTGAAGCCAGGTGTGAAAATGCAGAAGTGTGCAACAATGGGTGAGAAAATGTGGTATTTATGGAGTCACTGTAGATGTAAGCATTTAGCATTATGTGAACCTAGGTGTGATCACAAAACATTATATTGTGATCATGTTCTTAATAGTCTGAAGCTAACAGAAGCTTGATTATTCACTTTTAGCAGGAGAGACATAAAGGTAGCTAGTTATTTTTTTACTTTTTGAATGCTAGAGAGGTGTTCACTTTGCATAGCAATGCTTTGTTTACAGGTTTTATACTTTGCCAAGACCCTACAGTGACTTAAAATGGCCCTGACTCACCTCACTTTACCCAAGAAAAGGGTGATAGTGTGAATTCTAATTTCCTGTGTACCATTGATGTTAGTTGTCAACCCATTTTCCTTCATTTTCATGAAAACACTACAATAATGTGGAGTTGCACTGAAAGAAAATGGGGCAGAGAAAGAAACCTGTAACTTTGAGCTCATGGCCTGTTGGACTAGCCCTGTGCAATGAATTCCTTCTAGACCTTGTAGCACCCCAGATATTGTCCTACTATCCTCTTTTGCCAGTATAACACTGGACTCCTTACAGTCCATCGACTTATGAAATAGTAACTCAGTCTTTTAGACATAATACATTTCACTTATATAATCAAATGCAAAAGTACTAGTTCCCTGATTTATTATAGAAATTAATATCAGAATAGCTTGTTCAATGTTAGTGTAGCCAAATAAAGTAATACATTTTAAAATCCAGAGTATCATATGAAAACCTCCATGAAAGTGGAATAAAAAAACATAAATATTTTATCTTTTTATGACAAGCATTTTTAACATAACTTCTACAGAACTACAGACATACTTTGAAAAATGGACCTGTTTATAAATTAACAATTATGTGTCATGGTATGCACATTCCATTGTGGTTTGCTGAATAGTGTTCCTTCACATACTCCAAAGGAGAAATGTATGGAATTCTGGGATCTCACTTATTTTGGAACAAGTGTCATGAGGTATGAATCCTTCTAGTCATAGTAAAAGCAAGGGATGGGCGCTAAGTACTGTCAGGAGAATCACTATATTTTTCTTGGTCATTGATGATTTTCCAATGTATGATAGAACCCATCTGTTTTCAATAATTCAATATAACTGTGACTGGCAAGTATAAAGCATAAAATGTAATCCTGATTATTAATCCTATGTGAAACAATGCATATGAGACGTTTCCTGAAGCCAACTTAATAATGCATGATGGACTAGGACCATCACAGAATTCTGTCCTTTGAGCACAGATGACAGTCCTGACATGTCATGGGTTAATGATCACAGTAAGTATCAGGGCACATTGTGATTACAGCAGGGATGCTGCAACTGAATGCTCCAGGACCGAAGCTGTCAGTTTCAGATATTCCCCAGTGGTTTTGCACATGTGATTGCTGGCTGCTACAGTGAATGCATGTTTAAACCGAGCCACTGTTCTCTATCTCTTTCCTCCACACTGTGAATTTGAGGCAAATAGTCAAAAAGTTGGGCTTTTTTGTTTTGCGTGGTGTTGCTGAGGGCAGGACTAGTGGGTATAGCATTACCTCTATGTGTAGCTGAAAATCTAGGTTTATATAGTCCAGTTTATACAAAGACACATCTTTTCAAGCAAACAATAATGTGAGTTTTATTACTGTGGAGCAATATGATAGGAGGGACATAGGGATTAGCATCTCAGAGGGACAGTACTTGGGAGGTACAAATGAACATTCATACTTTTATTCCAGTCCTTGTTAAAATGCACTTAATGCATTTCAGAAATGTTCCATTTTGATATTATCAAACTAAATGCAAGGTTATACATTCAAATATGTCATCAAAAGAAATCCTTACATATCTTTAAAAAAGTATAATTTGTGTGAATGTGCTAAATGAATTAAAGAGAAAATATGGTTGAACAAAAACATTAAAAAGGTCCAAATTGCCCACCCTATAGTTAAAAAAAGCCCTTGTCACCAAGGGGTTAATTTGTTTAATAGAATGAATTAGGAGTCAATTTTAAAATTATTTATGTATATATATATATATATATATATATATATATATATATGTTTTTATTAGTACTTGATCTCTTTTGTAGCCCACATGTAATTGTTTCAGTCTGCAGTCTGATAAAGACCAGTGACCTCTATAAACCATTCTGTATTACTGAAGCCTGTAAGTAGGTGAGAAAGTATCCTACTGAAATGTCGCCATCTATTGGATGACTGTCGATATGGTGAGTTAAATGCTGCAAGAATCAAAATAGCAATATCAGAATGTCGAGCCAATCAAAAGATTGACATTCTTATGTCGCTTGCTTAATAGTCACCAAATGGAGTGCTACATTCAATGTACACATATGTCTCCATCTGTACCTTAACCCACTGAGTGGCAGTGAGGTCTGCAAAGCATTGTAAAGGACCCCCTCTGGCACTCATAGGGTAAATAAATATGAAATGTGTAAGCATTACAGCAACATTTTGTTTCTGTCTTATATGTAAATCTTTGAGCTCCACAGATGTGTGCAATGCAATGCTGAGTAATGCATTGCTTACCCGTCTGGCACTCAAAGGGTTAAACCGATAGGTGTTAGGAGATGGTCAGAAGGGATTTAATGTTCCCATGTTCCTAACTGCAAATTACAAAGACTAAGCCACCCTCACCTCTAAGGTTTCCAAACGGGATCTCCAATACAGTTTTGTAGTCAATTCCCTGCCATAGTCTGCCCCATGCATATGGTTTTGCTCTGGAGTTCTGCCCTATGCTGCGCTCTTCCTCCTCTCAGAAGAGGCTGAGAGGTGGACCAGAGAGGAGAGTGAGAGTCACCTCTGTGACACTCAAAGGGCTAAATATAAGAGAGAAACAAAATGTTGCCGTAATGCTTGCACGTTTCATACTCATTTACTCTTTGAGTGCAAGAGGGGTCTGCAATGCGTTGCAGACCTCTCTAGCACTCAGTGGGTTAAGGCACAGATGGAGACATATGTGTACATTGAATGTCACACTGTATTTGGTGACAATTAAGCAAAGCGACATCAGAATGTCAATCTTTTGATTGGCTCGACATTCTGATGTTGCTGTTTTGATTCTTGCAGCATATTTAACTCACCATATCGACAATCGCCCAATAGATGGCGACATTTCAATAGTGAACCTTTGGGAGGAGGTATAAATAGGAAACTGCAGATACAATGCATGAAATATATACACCTGAGTGCTGTATGAAGGACACCTATTCAGGTAAGTCAGTCTGCTAAATATAATCTGTTTCAAGGAATAGCAATGCACTATTTGAACTTTTAATGTTTAAGTAGTACATATTAATTAATTAGTTGACCAAGGTGTCATGACATTTTTGGTGCATCATAGACATAAGAGATTGAACTGAAATTGTTTATCTGTATCTCCTGGTTTGGAAGGGTTAATATTAATAAATTGTTGCCTTACACAAAATATTTTATCTTTCAATGTTATCCTCTCCAAACTTCAGGCTAATATCAATTATTTTCTATGGGCATACTAAAACATGAAGCACATATTGGATATCCTAGCTAGAAAACATTCCACAGTTATTTGGGGACTCTCTGACATCCATAATTGCTATACCAGAGTCATCATCACCAGCTACCTAGATCTTCATGCCTCACAGAGAAAGGACTGAGTGCTATGTGCTGAGCTCTTTATTCCCAAAATTAGACCCATCTCAGCTTATATGTTTAAAAGTCCAGAAAATTACATTAGTGTTCCAATCCCATGTAAAAGTGGGGCATTTGCTAAACATCTGGGACAAATATAATACGCTCTTTTGTCTGTATTCATTTCCTTACCCTAGACTCTCTGCAATAGACAACCATGAGTTCCCTCCTGGATTAAATGGTCAAGCATAAACAGGTGGACAGTGGACTCTCTGATCCTAGACACTGTAAGAGTGAAAGTTGACTTTATCATATGCCATCATATATATACCCAAATAACTGTATAAATATAAATAGATTCACTATTTTGTATTGCAACTTGTAGTTTAGTGTTGCTAACATAGAGATCTGAAAGCTTTCATATATTCTCAGTGAAAAATCCTACATGTACCCCTTGTCTAAATTCTTACAATCCCCATGCAATTGCCATTAGTTAGATTTTATTACTCAAAGGGAAAGGGATCTTCAGATTAAGATTTCTAATTTATTACTCAAAGGGAAAGGGATCTTCAGATTAAGATTTCTACCTCAGACTGTCATAAAAATTTCAGAGACAACTTTAAATTATATAGAGACTCATCCATTCAGAAAATGTATTGATAACTAAAAACTGAGTGACATAGACCTCACCAATTATTTCATAAAATCTATCCCACCTATCACCCTTTGTGTTGTAAATGTTAAAATCACTCTGATTCTATCTAACATATTTGGTTGACAAGTCCTCTTATTATAATTTACTGTTACAATATACACAAAGAAATCATGGTCATCCTCAAGATTCAGTTTGCTCTCTCTCCCCAGAGACGTATCTTCTTCCTCTCTCTTCCAAAACCTCTAAAGCTGTCCCATTCCCATTGTTTTTTTTATAATGTTAATAAATGCAGCCAGATCTTTAATACTACTCGACTGAAAGACTGCTTCTCCTCTCCAACTATCACATTGGTGAAATATGGTACAAAACAAGGTAGAAAGTACTGCTCAATAAACTGGATTAATTCAAATATTGTTGGAAACCCTGGAAAGGTTATATAAAACATCACCCTTATCCTCTTTAGGCATTGTATATATTTATACTCGTATCTCATAGTATGCATGATTATACACAGCATGCAATATACCTGATTTTGTCTAAATGTATTCAGTGCCATTGCATTTAACAAATGTTCACACCTCTTTCCTCACCTTAACCTAAGTTTTATACATTGCTTCTTGGTACAGAAAATCCCTGAGGTTATAACATACAATCCCCCCAAACATTCTCAAAAGGTTTGCCAGTGAAGGGGTATATCAGTTAGTAAATAGTCTGAATGTAAATGGACACAATAAGAAGAACAGATGCAATTCATGGGCAAACCAGGTTCAACATAGAGAACAAATCAATATTCCCAATGATTTAAAATGAGAATTTTACCACTTGACTGCTAGAGAGGTCTCCAATGCATTTTTTTTTTTTTTTGCAAAGCCCTATTTACACCAATGACTTTTTGGAGAATTTGTATTTTTTCCCCCTATGGTACAGATGGCTTTCTCTAAAAGAACGCCAAGTAATTCAGCCTACGCACAGACTGGTCTACATAAACCAACATTACACTTCCAGTACAGGGCAATGGGATTGACTTGGATATAACCAACAACTTGAAGTGGTTGCCAACTCTGTCTCATGGGAGATCCCACTTTGGATGTAAATTACTCAAACAGCCACGGGGTTATGAAGTACTAGAACTGACATATCTAGGGACCAATAGCAAACCAACCACACCACAGAACACAGAAACATCCCAGTATCACCACTGATTTAAATGTTGCGTTTGAACCCTTTTGATGCTAAACAGGTCTCCAACGCATTGCAGAGCAATGCACTGGACACCTGTCTAGAATTCAAGGGATTAAAAAACATATTTATATTAAATGGATGCCTTGTGTGTCACCTGCGTGCAGTTAGTTTGCTTCACAATTGATCCAGTTTAATTTTATATATAATCCCCAAATCCTCTAAATAAAAACTTTACACATTAAAACAAATAACATAAGCAGACCCTTCAATTAATCTCTTTTAAAAGGGCTTTACAGCATTTGAAAAAATAATAAGTATTGAGGGGGAACTAGAAATCTGAGCTCATATTTAAATCTTAATTCTGTTTTTAGAGTATAAATCATCTGTCCTGTACATTTCACTTCACATGTAAATGCAGATAGGTTTCAGAATGAATGTGTGTAACAGTCACTTGTGGTAAATTACAAATCCCAAACACAACAGTTCAGCCTGTAAAGTATAGATTACTTCTGTACTGTTGATTTTGTCTACTAATATATTGTACAACTTTGCAAATATCCCCTCGGCATGCTCTCAAATATTCAAAACAGAACCAGGCATACTGAACCAAATGATGGGGTTTTCTGCCAGAGGAATGCTAGTAGAAAATTCTGAAAACATACTTTTTTTCTGTAAGGCTAAAAGACCTGGAATTATATTCCATTAAAGCACATTTACATTAACTAATGTTACACTTATTACAGTTGTGATAATAAGCTGCATGAACTTCGCTTAATAACCCATGAGAGGGGATACCTCAAGCTAGAATAGTTATTTTATAGGTCATGGGAATGGGAAAGAAAATAAGAATGGGCCTACACAAGCATTCATTTGTCATGTTACTTGGCTCAACGGTTTGCCATGTTATCAGTAGGAAGCAGTATAAGGGCTTCTGTACAAAAAACTGAGCAGAAAACCATCTGCACCATAGGGGACAAATTAATATTGCTATTGATTAAAATGGGGAATTAAACCTCTTGAATGGTAGAGAGCTCTCCAATGCATTGCTTTTCAATGCATTACAAACCTCGCTACCATTTAAGTGGTTAACAGCAGTTTAAGGAAGCCGGGCCTTACAGATACAGTGCAGCTAAGTAAATCTGAAGCCATCCAGCTATTAAAAATTGTTTTTTATGACAGGTGTGCATTATTCTCTGCATTTCCATAATTCACATAAGCTCACTCTTGAGAAGTTTGGGTTCTTATTGTTTAAGCCCTTGAATACAAGCAAAAACTGGAGACCTCTCTAGGATTTTCTCACATAGACATACAGTAATTATAAATGTAACCCTACTGGAACACTAATTCTTGCAGTTCCTGGTAGTGACCAGCAGATGGGGAGCTTCTATGTACATGGGTGGATTCAAGATGCCATTTTTAGTTTTCAGTTTGGTTTTAGAGCTGAGTTGAAGTGAGTGAAGGAGCCTCTTCTAAGCAGAGAATGGAGACCTGTCTGATCCAGTGCTGGAGCATCCTGGAAGAAGCATTCCAGCAGACAGCTGTAACCAGACCAAGGCAGAGAATGCTGTGATGGGTGCAGGAATTCCAGAAGCAGTTAAAGGGGCAGGCTTTCCCCTTCCTGAACTGACCCGATTGCAGACTGTGGAGTGGTAAGCTTGAAACCTCTCACCCTGTTTCACCACAGGTCACCCTGAATCTAGGTACACAATTAAAGGGATAGTAATGTCCCTGAACATGTTTTTCTAATTTTGTAGTGCTTAAAAAATGGAGTTTAACTCAAAAAAAAATCTCTCAAACCTCAATGGTTTGAGAGATATCTTCGTTCAAAGTTTGATGTCTCATGCTGTCAGCTGTAAAGCTCTCAGAAGGAGATCTGTGTCGGCCGACATGGAAGTTCTGCAGCAGAGCTGCAATCACGTTTTTTAAACAGAATGACTGCATTTCAATGATCTACCGAGTGTAAAAAAATAAAACAAAAAGAAAAGTGCAGGCAATCTCCTCTAAGTGTAGTATATTTTAAAATTCTCAATCCATCACCAGCACCCAATCAAAAATGTTTTCAAAGGCTCTACTCACATTCTTCAGAGGCAATATCCTTCCTCCAGATGAACAGACATTCACTGGCTCTCACCCCAGTATGGTGTCTTTCAAGTAATATACAGGATCTTCAGCTGACTCTCTCTCCTTCCTTAGCTTATATGACTCCCACTCTTTCTTTAGCTTGTATGGTAGGGTCGGGTTAGTGTAAAATTTTATACCACTGCACCCATTGACCAACTTTATCATTTACTGATACCCACAAGAGTTCTAAAAATATAAAATATAAAAAAAAATAAAACTATAATAGTGAGTTCTTAAATATAGATCTTTCATTGAGGCCAGTGAGCTCTTAAATATCAATAAGAAAATATAAACATTGTCACAGGTATATCATCTCAATTTTTTTCCCAACTAGTGGGTATTAAAAAGAGGACTCCATTATATCTCTAAACAAATATATAAATCAATTTAAGACCAATATTTTGAAATTGCAAAAATAACAAGTACACTTAGTAGATCATTGCAATGCATTCATTCAGTTTAAAAAACACAATTCCAGCTCTGCTGCAGAGCTTTCCTGTAGTCCGACACAGATCTCCTGCTGACAGCCTTACAGCTGACAGCAGGAGAAGTCAAAATTTAAACTCCACTTTTTAAGCACTAAAAAATTAGAAAAATATGTTCAGGGACATTACTATCCCTTTAAAGAGACCTTACTCTATAGTTTCACTGATCATTGGAAGATTACAGCATAACACAAACTATAATGTGTATTATAATTACTCTGGGCCACAACTATGTGCATCAACTAATGGTGCCCAACTGCCACCAGGGTTAAGCCTAGGGTGGGCCGTAGTATTTGTTGTGGGTGGGTGAATACCATATTGACTGTTGCATTCTTGATCTGTTTTTTTGTATTATATTCATTTATCTGTTATATTCCTGTATATCTGTTATATTTCTGCATAGGGTTTTCTTTTTGTGCAATACAAAGTTCTGTTTAACCATTTGAATGCCAAAGGGGTTCCCAACATAATGCAATGCGTTGTGTACCTCTCTGGAATTCAAAGGGTTAAGATAGTTCTGTGTCAGTTTTATTGCTCACTTAGATATGTTCCCAACTAGTCCCCACATCCATAAGCTGGATGCCCAGCTGGGTGGAGGCAATGCCGCAGTCATGTACTCCAACTTCCGGATAGCGGAGGCTCAGAATCGGCTTGCAGAGCACAAGGAGGTTTCTGGGGTATCTGTGGGCCCAAGCAAAACCCTGTTACATAAACATGACTTTTTATAAATATGAGCTGTTGCTGGAAGTATTAGCAACAATTATCATACATACACCCACTCTGCTGGGTATGTCTATTCTTCTGGGTATGTCTTTTTCTTTTTTAATTTATTGTATATGATACTGCTGTACCTCAATAAAGCTTTTTTTTTTTTTTTTTTTAAATGGTTTCATACATCTCCCTCAATGTTGCTTAAAGTGATGAGTAGACTGACAGGCTGTTCTGACAACAATTTTGAAGACTGAGCACACATTTTCTGCATGTCTCTCCTTTCATTTTCAGACTTGATAATGATCAGATAAGCACTTATTTCTCTTCCTTCCCTTAACTCTTCTTACTGTAAGTCCCTTCACTTTAATCTGACTGTTATTATATTTTCTTCTGTGTACTCCCCGGCACTTAAAGAACAATGGGCTTTATCTCCCGCCTCCAGGTCGTAGGACTGTTTAATTTTGAATATAAGGTTGCATTACCCCTTCCGCCTCCGTTATTTCAGTCCTACCAGCTGGAGGGCGTGAGGCGAGTAGACATGTTAAATATTCAGATGGACTGGCATTAAGAAGAACCAGTTGTAATTTATCAATCCCATCCTCCACTTACTAAGATGGATAAGTGGTGTTGTTACATGCAGATTCACCCGCTTTACAAATTACTGGTATTATTGGCAAGTTACCTGGGGTTTCATCCAGGAATACAGCCGCTTTCTTGCATCCTATTCTCTAATAGGGCACACAGACAGATGACATGATCGCATGCTCACTTCATCAGCAAGGTCACGCTGGGCCAAAGGAGAAAGGGGAAGAACAGTGTGACGGATACCCATACTCAGACTGAGTAGCTCCGCCAAAACTGTGCTTCCTTAATCCAGGACAACACTCAGGAACTCCACCTACAGACAGTGTTTTTTATGCTTGACCAATCAGCCACCAACACCCTTATCAAGATAAACATGCAAATTAGGGCTTCAAAAATGGGCATTCTAACTGGATCATAAATCACCTCCCTGAATGGTCAAGGAAGCACAGCAGGAATCAATTAACATTCCAGTCTTTCCTCAGCACAGACCTGAAGTATATTGGAAGCAATGCCCAACCACCACTCCCAGCTACCAAATCCCTACACAGAATTTATAGTGTAACGTCACACACTATTACATTATACCACACAATATACAATACAATGAGCAATATTTCAAATGTTATAGTCCTGAATCACTACATCTGGTGACATCTACTATTCCCCATGTAAAGTCCATGAGTCTGTAGGAAGGGTGCTGGCCCCCAGGCCCCTCCAGGAGCCAAGGGTTTCCGTGACAAACAGCAACATGCTTTATCCCTTTGTTTATGAACACGGCACCAAACGGGGTGCGTTCCATCGGTGGAACACAAGCAGAATATAAGATGAGGGATCATGGAGGCAAGGTAAGGATAAGTCTAATATATTTTAAAGATACTCAATAAAGTTCCGGTTTTTAGTATTGTTTTGATCCTAAGTTAGTCAGTATGTCGTCTTCAGCTAAGGGTAGCTCTAAGGAGATGTCAGATGCTGGTACACCTAAGGAGGGCTCTAGTTCTGAAATTAAATCCACTAAGCCTAAAATTTGTCCAGGTTGTGATAAAAAAGCTCCTGAAGCTAAAGGGTATAAGCTTTGTTTGGAATGCCTAACAATGCCTAAAGAAAGCAGCAGGACAGGAATTGCCACTCCAGTTCCAAAATTTCTTATCCTGGATGCAGACCTCAATGAAAGAAACATTCTGTGCCATGCAAGAGACTGTAAATCCAAAGAAAAGAACAAGGACAAATGACCCAGGAGAAGCACTTCATCTACCAGGGAAGTAGAGATTGAAGAAACAAACAGCCAGGATCCTTCAGACAGTTCTTCAGAAGAGGAGGAAGGAGAGATAATTGAATGTACAGGTGCCTTTTCCCTAGAAAAAATAGATAACTTCATTAGATATATCAGGAAGTCATTAGGTACTACAGAAGAACAAAAAATAATTAAATATTATGGATGCAATCAGAAGACTGCCCCTCAATCACGGTACACCATTCTATATATAGTTCAAGACGAATGGAAGAAAATAGATAAAAGACTGCCCCTCAATCCCGGTACACCATTCTATATATAGTTGAAGACGAATGGAAGAAAATAGATAAAAGATCCCTAGTAACAAAAAGATTTACTAAAATGGATCCCTTTCAAGAAGACAATGTAAAATTTGGTTTAATCCACCTGAAGTATATGCTGTAGTTTCCTGTTTGGCGAAACAGACAGCCATTCCCTTGGAATATGTGTCAGCTTTGAAGAATCCAATGGGAAGAAGAATGTAATCCGTAGTAAAGAAACAGTACTCTCTGATAGGTAATAATATCAAGGTTGCTACTGCTGTGGCGTCCGTATCAAGAACTATGAGAATCTGGCTGAATTCCCTAGAAGAGAAGATCGAAACTGCTAAAGGAAGTAACCATTATAAAGGAGGCTAATAGTTTTTTGTGCGATGCATCCCTGGATTCAGTGAGACTGGAGTCAAAGGCATCGGCATTATCAGTGTCATCAAGAAGAACACTCTGGCTGAAGTCATTGGGGGTGGATGTTCCATCAAAAAATAAATTGATTTCCTTGCCATTTAAAGGAGAAATGTTATTCGGTGATCAGCTGAAGGAAATTATAAAGAAGCTGACTGGAGGATGTAGTGCCTTTTTACCACAAGCAAAGAGAACAAGATCATCTCCAGTGTGATCAATGCATTTTAGAGGAAATAACTATTCATTTCACAGTCAAGGGAAAAATCAAGGAAAACAAGGCAACATTAGAAGACAGCAATCCACCCAGAACTTCAGGGGATCATTTCGGAAGGATTTCCCCAGGAAAACACAATTTAAAAAGGAATTCTGCAGAGCAGTGGGTCCTGTCTCCAAAGCAGGTTGGGGGGCTCCTGCAGAATTTCAAAGGTCAATGGAAGACAGAAGACGGGTCCACAGGATTCTGGAGATAGGATATCCGCTGGAATTCAAACCCTCCCAGAAAACAAGTATTCGAGACATCCAGAATACCGAAAAATCCTCAGAAAGCCAAGCTCTTCAAAAAGGAAGTACAATATCTAATCAAGAAAGCAGTATTGGAACCTGTTCCTGCGGAGCAGAGTAATTCTAGGATTTATTCAGTATTATTTCCTTTCCCAAAGCCGTCTTGAACATGCAGAATAATTCTAGATCTAAAGTGGCTCAGCAGCCATTTGAAGCAAAGAAACTTCAAGATGGAGTCAGTCCTTTCTGTAATAACAGCAATATGCCCAAACAACTTTATGACAAAAGTAGATCTCCAAGATGCCTATTATCACATACCTGTGAAAATACCTAAGATTTGCCATAGAAGAAAGGCACTTCCAGTTCAAGTGTCTCCCATTCGGGTTAACCACAGCCCCAAGGGTTTTCACAAAGATCCTGGCCACAGCTCTAGAACCTCTAAGAAGAGAGGGGATTCTGATAATTCCATCTCTCGACGATCTCCTTATTATGACAGAGTCGGAACAAGGGGCCTCCGCTCATTCAGTGAGAGTGGTGCAACATCTAACAAATCTGGGTTGGTTGATAAATGCCAAAAAAAGCCAGCTTCAGCCAACCCAAAACTTGATCTTTTTAGGAATGAGGATAGATACAACAAAGGTTCTAGTGACTCCGTCAGACGAAAGAGTTCAAAATATCATCAAGAGAATGCTGGAATTCAGAAAGAAAGAAAGACAGATGGCTCAGTCAATTATGGAATGTCTGGGATGCAGACATCAGTATTCAGATAATCTGGAATTCCAGAATAACACAAGGAACATGGAGTCCAGCGGAAACAAAACATAAATATCATAGAGATAAGAGCAGTAAAGTACACTCTGCTCCACTTCCAGAGTCTACTATTCAACAGGGCAGTACATATAATGTCAGACAACATGACGACTGTACAATATATAAAAAAACAGGGTGGGACAAGAAGTATCACCCTAACCAAAGAAATTTGTTTGGTGTTCCAATGGGCAGAAAGAAACCTAAAGGCTCTGTTAGCTTCACACATCTCCGGAATACTAATCAAGAAAGCAGACTACCTGAGCAGAGTAAAGATAGATCCAGGAGAATGGTCACTCAATCAAGAAGTATATCATTAGGTTATCAGCAGATGGGGAACTCCTGTAATAGACCTAATGGTAAAACCACACAAATCAAAATGCAGTCTGTATTTCTCCAGATGGAACAACAGTCAAGCAGTAGCACAAGATGCCCTGAAACAATCATGGACATTCTCTCTGGTTTATGTCTTTCCACCAATCCCTTTAATACGGGAGGTTCTAAGGAAGACAAATGTAGAAAAAGCAGAGATTATTCTCATAGCACCAGATTGGACGGAGATGGTGAAAATGTCCAACCAAAGACCTTGGACTCTTCTGAAAAGTGTGGCTTTACTACACCAGGGACCCCTGCTTCACCAGAACCCAGATTTTTTTCACCTGACAGCATGGAGGTTCAGCGGCAACATTTAAAATCTAGAGGCTGTCCAGATAAAGTAGCAAAAACAGTCATCTCGGGTAGAAAACCCTCTACCAACAGGAAGTGTCCACTACAACAGTCTTGGAATTTTTACAAAATGGATTTGACCTTGGTACTTAAAGGTCCAGATTTCAGCACTATCTGCTGTAGTTGCCAAACACTGGGCGGAGAAAGATTTGGTCAAGCATTTCATCAGGGCAGTCGAAAAATCTTGCCCTAGAATTAGTGAAATAGGTCCAGCATGGGACTTAAATATTGTCCTAAACCAACTCATAGACTCACCCTTGTTTGAACCTATTCAGCACATTTCAAACATTTGACTTGGAAGACTGTTTTTCTTACAGCCATTACCTCAGCTAAGCGAGTTAATGAGTTGCAAGCCCTGTCCTGTCAAAGCCCATTTTTGACCTTTCATCAGGACAAGGTGGTCTTAAGAATGAAACCTAGCTTTAGAGGTAAAGTGGTGTCTGACTTCCATCTTAATCAGGAGATTATTCTTCCCTCCCTGTGTAAGGATCCTAAAGGAGATAAAGAATGTAGACTTCACTCTCTGGACCTGGTTAGATGCATTTCTACCTATCTAGACAGAACTAGGGAATTTAGGTCTTCAGATTCACTATTTGTTCACTTCCATGGTAAAAGTAATGGGTTATCAGCCTCTAGACTATTTATTGCTAAATGTAATAGGCAGTGCATTATGGCTGCATACAAGGAAGGCAGTTTAGTCCCTCCTCTTAAGATTAAGGCTCACTCGACCAGAGCAGTATCAACCTCCTGGGCACTCAAGGCAGCATCTCCATGATGGGGCACTGATGTCAATGATGGAACACTGAGGTTTTATGAAATCTTTCTCTGCCCCGGTTTTCAGTACAGCTATAAAGGAGGTGTGAGGAAGGCAGGGACATTTTCATTTCATTATATTTATGCATAAAAAAATACACTTGCAGAAATTACGCTTATGTGGAGATCTGAAATAGCCATGATAATCAAAGTCTTACAGCAGTATATAAACTTGACGAATCCACTCACTATCTGCACAGTTACAGTAGAATGTTGCAGTCAAATTGTTTGTCCCTAAACAGGTTTTCACAAGTCCAAGCAAAACAGACACTAAGGGCCATAAGCACATAAAGAATTTGGAATAATTCTGGGAAAAACCAACTGCACCACAGGGATTAAATAAACATTTCCAAAATTCACATTGATTTAAATGGGACTTTTAACCCAGTGAATGCTGGACAGCTCTCCATTTCTTTGCACAGCAATAAGTTGGAGACCGCTTAAGAATTCAAGGGGTTAACAATCCCATTTAGATCAATGGAAAATGTTTTTGTTCTCTAGTGGCTCCATTTTTCTATTATGCATATGGCCCTATGAGACTCATAACCAAATACAAACTCATATAATCCACACTGTCCTGCACCCCCCATTTATATGTATATATATATATATATATGTATATATATATATATATATATATATATATATATATACTCTCCAGCGTAACGAACATTGGAGAAGACTGAAGTGAGGCAGGGGGACAGATAGATGACAGGTCAAATGAAATAAGGGGATGAGAGAGAAGTAAAATGAAAGAGAAGATGGTAGACAAAAAGGCTGAAGGGGGATATTTTGATACACGAGGAACAAAGGAGATAAGCTAAACTGGTTTGGGCTGTGTACATTCAGTTCAAACATAAAAGAGACAGCACATCTTGAGTTGCTCTGCCCCCCTAGGCAAGGCTCTGTAGATGCCCTTAGCTTCACCCATGTCTAAACCCCCAGACCATCTACTATTCCTGGCACAGAAAATACCCTTGGCCTATAACAAGCAAAGCAAAGCAAAAAAAAAAAAAAAAAGTGTTGGAGATTTCTCTAGCATCCAAGGGGTTAAATAATAGCTCGTAAAAGAGCTCAAAAAACTGTTGCATGGATACTGATATTGTTCTGGCCACACCCACAATTCAGAATGTATGTAGGAATGACAAGCACCCCTCAAAATTTGGAGCTCTAGGAAGTTGCCTACTCTGCCTATTGGAAAAACTGACACTGCTCTCTCACTTCTGCTGAGGTTAAACAGGATGCAGAAGAAGAGACAAAGTCACAAGGGACCGCAGAGCTCTATCTCTATATATTCATTCACCTTCTTCTCTGCTCCAAGCAGGCAGTTCTATATCAACACTGGAACAGCAGTTCATTTATGATGGTAAAGAAGCACAGAAGGAGGTACTGCAGAAGCCAGAATGCCCAGGTTCTAGACCCCACTGAGTTGTCAAGCCTAGCAGCCTACAACGTATTGCCTTCCTGACTATATCAACCAGAGCAAGAAACACCATCTGTTCTTACCCAGATGGTCATATGATGGCGACAGATTAAATATAGTCCCACTCCTGGCCTCTTCTTAGGTAGGAGGGGGTTCTCGGGACTGTGGGACTGACTAGAGGCAGCCAGCTCTTTTCTTCAGCCCATGATGCTGTCCTTATTGAAAATAAGGGACAAATAATAAACAGGCATGAGGAGAAATCTTGCATCAGGAGAAATACACAGTACAAATGAGTGGGCATTGGCATCTTTGACAGCATTCTCTAGTGAGCAGAATAATTAAATTCCTGCTCAGAGGGTTCAAAGTTTCTGCAAGGTCTGCAAGCACACTGCTTATAGGTAAAATTGGCTGCTTCATGCTGAGCTTTGGCTGGGCCTCTCAGGTTGACACAAGTCCTGGGCACTAGCCTAGGTTGCTTAGTGCATATTCAGGCTGTGCTCTCCCCTAACATGCCTCTCAATTTTCCTATTTTCTGCCTACCCCACACTACAATGTAGCTCCCACTCACTCCCATACTCCAGAATCCTGTTTCCATTATGCGCTTGTCTATCTCTCTCACACTACAATGCTCCTGCTCTATCCCACACCAGCCTTCTTTGTGATCTCATACACTTCCCTCTAGCCCTCGCTCCCTCTCTCCTCATCCCCTTAAATAAATGGCAATATTCATCCACCCCTCCAATGTGCAGTTTACTCCAGAATTGCTCCACTTTCTTTTAGCACATATGCCTCATGCACACTGTCACTCTCTGCCTCTCCAGCCCCTCTTCTCTCTTTCTTCTGCTGTCACACATTTCCCTATCCTCTCCTGATTTCCTTGCTTCTCCATGTTTGTTCTGAATCCATTTGTACAAATAAATAATTGCCTACAGATCCTTAGAATCAATCAGTGAAATTCATCTTTCCTCATCTCTAGTAAAAACACTGCATTTAGTTCAAATGGAATTTTGACTTGCCCCCTGTGGGGCACTTGATTTTTCCTAGAATTGCTCCAGTTTCTATTAGTTCATCAGCTCTGTCTTCTGTGGGAATGAAATTTAGCAGTATATTTTATGCTGGTTCTCATGAGGGAAATCAGCACAGTAATAACACAAGTTTGTTTTTCTTCCCTGTGAATTTATAAACGTTGGTATGTGTGAAAATTCCCACCTTCCATTTCTTGTACTTACTGAAAGGCTCAAATTCCACATATGTTTGATTTTTATTCTCTTTTTGTATGTATCTGCTGCCTGCTTACAGTACAGTTATACAATTTATTTTTTTAACAAAAAGTTATGGACATATTTATGAATTAATGCAAACAGAAAAGTGTTCCATCTTATTTCACTTTATCTCAATTGTCCATAAAATGCAACAGTTCATAATAAAGAGTCCCATCTGAACACAGTTTATCAAATGATCAGAGTAAATGAGATCGGTAAAAGGCTTACTCCAGTTCACCAAATCCACAGGTTTCTGTAAATATTTAGATCAAAAAGGAGGTGAAATGAAATGATGATGAATGGGTGAATCAGCAGTATGGAAGTTGGTAGGAGTTTGAACAGATGTACACAGAGGCAAATACGGACCAGTGACTCAAGTTTAGTTGTTTTAGTTCTTTACTCCAAAACACTGGATTTGAAATGAAACAATGACTAAAAGGATAAGGTTCAGACTGTCAGCTTTAATTTGAGTTTATTTATATCCACAAACCATGAACTGTGTAGGAATTACAACCTTTTTATACATAAACCCTCAATTTTAGCAGACCAAAAGTAATTGTACAATTGGCTGCTCAAGTTGTTTCTTGGCCAGGCATATGTTGTTGCATCATTAGTAGGGATTGGTGAAAATTTTCCCATGAAAAGGGCAGTTTTTTCACTTTTTTTTGCCTAACTCTTTGCATTGAAATCAACGGGAAATATATAGCAAATTTTAGTTTGTTTCCCACAGGCATAGTATAAAAGGATGTCTACATTGTGACGACTTGGGAAAGAATCAGTTCAAAAGAGTTTTTTTTGGCTGACTGGGATAGGGGCAGTTAATTAAAAAAAAAAAAAAAAAAAAATATGTGTTAATAGTTTATTTTTAACAATTAACAAAATGCTAGTGAGTAAACAGAATAAAAATCTAAATCAAATCAATATTTGGTGTGACCTCCCTTTGTCTTCATAACATCATCAATTCTTCTAGGTACATTTGCACAAAGTCAGGGATTTTGTAGGCATATAGTCAGGTGTATGATTAAATATTTGTTCCAAACATGTTCGAATGATCACCAATTTAATATGTGGGTTGAAACACAATCATTAACTGAAATAGATTCTGCTTTGTAGGAGTAATAAAACTGGGTGAGGAAGAGCCAAACTTGACTATTGAGGTGATGTTGCTGAAGACAGTTTAATATAAAAAATCATACACCATGGCAAGACTGAGCACAGCAATAAGACACAAGGTAGTTATACGCAAGGTCTCTCCCAGGCAGAAATTTCAAGGCAGACAGGGGCAAAGTTGAGGACCATAGATGCAATGGTTGGCAATGGAAACTTAGAACACCAGATGAAAGACACACCATGCTTACTTCCATTTCCTACTGGAAGATGTCCAGTAGTGCCATCAGCTCAGAATTGGCAGAAAACAGTGGGTTTCTGTATACCCATCTACTGTCCAAAGAAGTAAGAAGTGGTCTTCATGGAAGACTTGTGGTCAAAAATCCATACCACCAACGTGGAAACAAGGTGGAGTGACTGAACTATGCCCGAAAACACAGGAACTGGGGTGCAGAAAAATGGTTGCAGGTTCTTTGGATTGATGAGTCAAAATGTAAAATATTTGGTTGTAGCAGTAAGCAGTTTGTTCACTGAAGTGCGGAAGAGCTGTACAAAAATGAGTGTCTGCAGGCAACAGTGAAGCATGGTAGAAATTCATTGCAAGTTTTAAGCTGCATTTCTGCAAATGGAGTTGGGGATTTGGTCAGAAATAATGGTCTCCTCAATGCTGTGAATTACAGACAGATACTTATTCATCATGCAGTACCATCAGGGAGGCATCTGATTGGTCCCAAATATATTCTGCAGCATGACAGTGACCCCAACATACATCTAAAGTCATTAAGAACTATCTTCAGAGTAAAGAAGAACAAGGAGTTGTGGAAGTGATGGTATGACCTCCACAGAGCCCTGGTCTCAACATCATCGAGTGTGTCTGGGATTACATGAAGAAAGAGAAGCAACTGAGGCTGTCTAAATCCACAGATGAACTGTGGTTAGTTCTCCAAGATGTTTGGAACAACCTACCTGACAAGTTCCTTAACAAATTGTGTGAAAGTGTACCTAGAAGAATTTATGCTTTTTTGAAGATAAATGGTGGTCACACCAAATGCTGATTTGATTTAGATTTTTTTCTCTGTTCACTCTGCATATTGTTAATTGATAAACAAACTATTAACATGTCTATTTTTGAAAACATTCTTACTTTACAGCACA
The DNA here is from genome assembly GCA_037306005.1 of Rhinophrynus dorsalis. Classification (NCBI taxonomy): domain Eukaryota; kingdom Metazoa; phylum Chordata; class Amphibia; order Anura; family Rhinophrynidae; genus Rhinophrynus; species Rhinophrynus dorsalis. The sequence goes on from CM074718.1 coordinate 149,249,089, forward strand.
CTTGCCTAAGAAGTACTATATACATGGCTTGTTAGAGGCACACACCCTGAAGATCCAGTGATTATATATAGGCCTCCTTTCCCCTTTTCACTGACTTGTCACAGATCGTGCACAGTGCTGTCACTGATGACTGCAGTTTGCCTGCCACAACAGAAAAATAGTCCCACATGCATGACCTCAGGGGGTAAAGGAAAGGTGGAGAAGAATGGCCTCTTTCTTCTTCTCCACAATCACCTTCACTGGCTAGGACAGAAGATGCTGCTGCGGCTCCATCAGAAACAGAACTAGAACTAGGACCAGGATTATTGCTGGCAAGTGGAAGCTGTCCTAGTCCTGCATCACTAATGCTGGACCTCAATCCCACTGTGTTTCACGGGGGTCTGTAGCACACTACGGAGACACAAGCCCTGAGTAAATAGTGATTAGACTTGTTAGAAAGAAGCCCCCAAATTGGTTATTGTAGGCCTCTATTATATATAAAGAACAAGCCCTGAGAAAAAAATGCCTTACAGACCTCATTCTCTCCTCCACCCCAGCTGCTTCACCATCACCCTCATCACCACCACTACCACCAGTCCCTTGCTGGTGCTGTTGTTGTTCTGTGAGAGCTGGACTGGCTGGCGATGATGACAAATGTGACAGAGGGTCCTCTACTGTCACATTTGCCATCTCTTCTTCAGGTGGAGAAGGCAGACTGACAGCACTAGCAGCAGTCACTGCCAGCTGATCTGTGTTGATTCTAATACTGAAAGCCAGTTCTGCTTTCTTCATCATCCTGTCTCAGAGGCACAATGGCAGGGGAAGGGGAATCAAAGGTTCAGGGGGATGTTGTAGGCTCCCTTGACTGCTAGCCTGGCTGCTCATAATCATCACTTCTCCTTCCACCTTAGCATTAGGAGGAACAACACTCATGCTAGTCCCACCACCAGCTGCTTCACAATTACCATTGCCACCACTCCCTCTGTCATCTACACCACTCTTTAGTTGCTGCTTGGTAGTAGTGGGACTGCTTTCGATGAGAAATATGATTTAGGATCCTCTGCTGTCACACTTGCCATCACCTCCTAGAAACCTCACGCTTTTGGAGCAAAAATTGGCAGGAAGTTTGTAGCCATTGTAGTGAAAACATGTTTGGTGTAGGGGAAAATGGAGAACATTTAAAGGGGTTTGTTGAGGGAGGATTTTCATGCAAAAAAGTGGACAACCATGTGGTTTTAGTAGAATTTCTTGCGGGAACACAACGGGACCTTTCGCCCACGCCTAATTATTAGTTCATGCACAAGAGAGCTAAAAAGAGCGCTAAAAAGGTATATAGGAGATATTAGGCATGTTATTTACATTTGGAGTTTGTCTCTGTTGTCTCCCAACATGAGGATAAAAGAAGTATCAATGCCAGTAAAGTAGGCCATCAGAAGGCTGAAAAATCACAATAAATCAATCATTGACACATCCAAAGTTTCAAAATCAACAATGTGGTACATTGTTAAGAAGAAAGAATACACAGGTAAGCACAGCAATAGCAAACAACCTGGTAGTTCACTGAAGAATGCTTGCGATTGTGAAGTTAAACAGATCAAGAATATTCTCCAGGATGTAGGCATAGAAGTGTTAAAGAGTAACATAAAGAGAAGACTATAACCAAAGTAAGGGTTTACCACAAGATACAAACCAACACAGTTTGCTAAAAACTACATAAAAAACATGAAGAGTTTTGGAACAAAGTCTCATGGACAGAAAAGTCAAAGATTAATCTGAACCAGATTGATAGAAAGAGAAAAGTGTGGCGAAAGAAAGGAACTGTGCTTGATCCAAAGTATACCACCAACATGGTGGAGGTAGTATTATGGCCTGAGAATGTATGGCTTACACTGTAACTGGTAGTAACTGGCTCACTTGTCTTTATTGATGATGTGACTGCTGACAGCAGCAGGATGAATTTTAAAATGTACAGAAACACCTCCTCTGCTCATATCCAACCAAATGCCTCAAAACTCATTGGAATGCATTTCAACGTACAGCAGGACAATAAACTACTACTAAAGCAACCAATTCGTTTTTCAAAGCCAAAAATTGGAATGTTAATGACTGGCAAAGTTAATTCCCAACTTAAATCCAAACGAGCATGCTTCACTTGCTGAAGACAAGACTGATAGGAAAAAATGCCCTAAACAACAGAAAATGAAGATGGCTGCAGTACAGGCCTGGAATATCATCAACAGTAAATATATACAGAGTCTGGTGATGTCTATGGATAACATACTTCAGGCAGTCATTGAATGCAATGGGTTGGCAAACAGCAAGACTTTGTTCAAGATTAAGTTATTTGTCTAATTACTTTTGGTCCCATAAAATGGAAGCACTATATACAAAAAGTGCTGTAAATTTACTTTTCATAGTTTACAGTTGTAAATACCCTCAGATTAAGGGTGACAGACTTTATCCACTTCATAATTGTTTTGTTTCAAATCCAAAGTGCTGGAGTACAGAGCCAAAAGAGCAAAACCTATGCACTGTACTGTATATCCAGAAACACGGACAATCATTAACTAAAGAGATCAGTTCAAAGCTGCTTTTTTTCCAAGTGGCCTCTTCCACTCAAAAGGAAATAAAAATTTAGAAAGCAATATCTTCTAAAAGTACCATTTTTATTAACCCTTTGAGTGCCAGAGGGGTATTTAACGCATTGCAAAGCAATACGTTGCATACCCCTCTGGCACTCAATGGTTAATAAGCTGCACATACATATACCATTGAATTTGCAGGATTTTCCACAAAGAGCTAGAGTAACAGATTCCACCTTTCAGTCCAGGCATACTATTCTCTAATCTCTTATGTTGCTGTCCATCTCTTCCCCCCTCAGAGGTATGCTTCCCTCTTTCGCAATGCTCTCCAGGCTGCGGTAGTCCTATTTTATATCACAAAATCTAAAGGGGATTTATTTGCTCCAATTCCAGAGTTGTATTTGTGTCACAGTAGGCTAAAGATAAGTGCCTAGACCAAGGTGGACAGCACTGAACTGGCTACCACCTGTGCAATTCAGAGGAAGTGCACATACTTGCCAATGATACTCAATGAAGAGCAATTATTATTCCTACAAGAACAATGGAAACATCTCATTCCAACCTGTTAGACTTCTAGGCCTGTTAGTAATTTCCTGGTTAGCCCTGTAACTCCTCCACAAACCATGGCAAGAGTTCAACCCTGTCTGACCTGGTCCAGGTGCTTATTTTTAGCCTGTTGTGGCACCAATACAACTTTAGAATTGGATCAAATACATACTTCCTAGTACTCTGATATAGTATCAAACTGAATTGGGCTACAGCACAGTGGAGAGCATTTCTAATGAGGAGAGATGAAGAGGGCAACAGACGTAGACTGGAGCATAGTATGGGTTGAAATGAGGACTCTGATTGCTAGATCTTAGTGGAAAAACCTGTAAGTACAATAATTTGCAACTGTATGTGAAACTTTATAATAATTAAAAAAATGCTACCTTTAGAAAATTCTGACTTTTATTTTTTAGAAAATACATATTTCTAAAGTACATGGAAATTCATGAAAATTGCCATGCTGTTTTAAGACCATAAATCAATGCATTTAAATAAGACAGGACTGGACACTGGCTATCTTTGCAGGATCCATAGTCTACACTATACAAGTGTAGCCTCCATGTTAGCTCCAGGACAATTAAGAAGATTCGGTTGATCCAGTGCTAAGAAGGACAAAAAGATTGTTTGAGCACACCTTCCTCCACATAAAGAGATGGAGAGAAAGTGTGATCATATACAGATTTGTCCGCTTTTGTATTCCGGTGACTGTGGCAAATTACCTGACGGTTGTTTGATCCTGGAGTACAGCATCCTCGTGGCATCCTGTCCAGGTTAGAGGGCGCATATGGATGATGTCATCACGTGCTCACCGCATCAGCAGGTGCATGCTGGGCCGGAGGAGGAAGGGGAAAGTGCATATAGCAACATGCTTTATCCTTTCGCATAGGACCTGGCACCAAACAGAGTGTGTTCCACCTGTGGAATACAAGAGATATAAAAGCAGACTATCCATGGAGGCAAGGTAAGGTTTAGCTAATATTTTTTAATTTATCTCAATAAAGTGAATGTTTTTAGCATTGTTTTGTCCTAGTCAGTTAGCATGTCTTCATCAGCTAAGGGCAGCTCTAAGGAGAAGTCAGATTCTGGGACACCTAAAGATAGTTCTAGCTCTGAAGTTAAACCTTCAGGTTGTGATGGGAAAACTCCTGTAGCTGAGTCTAGAATGCCTAAAGAAGGCAGCAGAACAGGAATTACCTCTTCAATTTCAAAAGTTCTTATCCTGGATGCATACATTCATGAAAGAAACATTCTCTGCCATGCAAGAGGCTGTGAATCCAAAGAAAAGAATAAAGACTGAAGACCCAGGAGAAGGTATTTCATCCACCAAGGAAAGAGATAGAAGAATCAGACAGCCAGGATCCTTCAGAAAGTTCATCGGAAGAAGAAGAAGAGATTATTGAAGGTACAGGTGCTTTTTCCTAGAAAAACCTTATTAGATATATCCGAAAGTCATTAGGTAGAATGAAAGAACAAAAAGAATTAAATATTATGGATACAACCTTCTTGGGAAATCAAAAAACTGCACCTTCTTTTCCAGTACACCATTACATATCCGGTATAGTACAAGATGAATGGAAGAAAATAGATAAAAGATCACTGGTAACAAAAAGATTTTCTAAGATGCACCCTTTTCAAGATGTAAAATTATGGTCCAATCCACCTAAAGTCGATGCTGCGGTTTCATGTTTGGTGAAGCATTCTACCATTCCCTTGGAAGATGGCTCAGCCTTAAAGGATCCAATGGAAAGGAGAATGGAATCTGTATTAAAGAAATGGTACTCTCTGATTGGAAATAATATCAAGGTTGCTACTGCTGTAGCGTCAGTATCAATAACTATGAGAATCTGGTTGAATTCCCTGGAAGAGAATATAGATTCCTTAGTTTCCAGATCGAAATTGCTAAAGGAAGTAGCCATCTTAAAAGAGGCCAATAGTTTTTTGTGCAATGCATCTCTTGATTCAGTGAGGCTGGCAGCAAAAGCATCAGCATTGTCAGTATCATCATGAAGAGAACTCTGGCTGAAGTCATGGGGGGCGGATTTCTATACCCTTTAAAGGAGAAATGTTATTTGGCGATCAACTGGAGGAAATTATAAAGAAACTGACAGGAGGGTGCAGTGCCTTTCTACCCAAACAAAAAGAGCAAGATCATCTCCAGTTAGGTCTATGCATTACAGATCAAAGAACTATTCATTTTTCAGTCAAGGGAAATTTCAGTGTAAACAAGGTGACAGCAGAAGACAGCAATACATCCAGAGCCCCAGGGGATCTTTTCGGACGGATTTCCCCAGGAAGGCACAATTTAAAAAAATTATGAAGATCGGGGGGTCCTGTCTCCATAGCAGGTTGGGGGGCGACTGCAGAATTTCAAATATCAATGGAAGTCAGAAGACAGGTGGGTCCACAGGATTCTAGAGATGGATATCTGCTGGTATTCAGAAACCCCCCAAGAAACAAGTTTTCAAGAGATCCTCAGAAGGCCAAGTTCTTCAAAAGGGAGTTACAACATCTAGTCAAAAAAGCAGGGGTGGAACCAGTTCCTATGGGATAGAGTCATTCTGGAATCTAGTCATTATTATTTGCAGTCCCAAAGACTTCTGGAATATGCAAAATTATTCTAGATCTAAAGTGGCTTAACAACCATATGAAGCAAAGACACTTCAAGATGGAATCAGTGCAGTAAGTAATAAGATCAATATGTCCAAATAACTTTCTCATGAAAATAGATCTCCAAGATGCCTATTATCATATACCAGTACAGATAGTGGATCAAAAATACCTCATATTTGCAATAGAAGAAAGTCACTTCCAGTTCAGATGTCTCCCATTTGGATTAACTACAGCCCCAAGGGTTTTCACAAAGGTCCTAGCCACGGTTCTAGAACCTTTAAGAAGGTAAGGGATTCGGATAATCCCAAATCTAGACAATCTACTTATCATGGAATCAAAAGAAGGGGCCAGAAGTCATACACAGGCAGTGGTTCAACATCTTACAAACCTGGGCTGGTTGATAAATGCCGAAAAAAGCCAGCTTCTGCCAACCCAAGACTTGATCTTTTTAAGAATGAGGATACATACAACAAAATCTGTTGTGACTCTATATGAGGAGAGAGTTCAAAATATAATCAAGAACATGCTGTAGTTCAAAAAGAAAGAAAGGCAGATGGCTCAATCAATTATGGAATGTCTGGGACGCATGACATCAGCCATCCAGATAGTTCCTTGGTCACGATTCCACTCCAGATGTCTACAGCTGCATTTCCTCAGGCACTGGAATCACCAGCAGGATCCCTGTCAAATGATTCCCCTTCCACCAGAAGTCCGGAGAAGTATTCTCTAGTGGACAAAGAAAAGACATCTGAGAAGGAGCACAATGATTGTGGACCATAAATGGGAAATAATAAGCACGGATGCAAGTCCAACTGGATAGGGAGGCATCTCGGATTCCAAAATGATACAAGGAACGTGGAGACCAACAGAAAGAAGACTGCACATAAACATCCTAGAGATAAGGGCAGTAAAATACACTCTGCTCCACTTCCAGAATCTGCTATTCAACAAAGCAGTACATATAAGGTCAGACAACATGACGACAATGCAATATATAAAAAAACAGGGAGGGACAAGAAGCCTCACCCTGAACAAAGAGATTCACACGGTATTCCAGTTGGCAGAAAAAAATCTAAAGGCTCTGTCAGCCTCACACATCTCCGGAATACAAAACAAGCAAGCAGACTACCTAATCAGAGAAAGAATAGATCCAGGAGAACCGTCACTGACTCAGGAAGACTATTAACAGGTCATCAACTCTGGAGATAGACTTAATGGCAACACCACACAATGCAAAATGCTAAAAATTTTTCTCCAGATGGAACAACATGCAAACAGTGACACAAAATGCCCTGAAACAATGCTGAACATTCTCTCTAGCTTATGTCTTTCCGCCAATCCCTTTGATATGAGAAGTTATAAGAAAGAAAAAAATAGAAAAAGCAGAGTTTATTCTCATTGCCCCAAACTGGCCAACAAGAACTTGGTATTCAGAAATGGTGAAACTATCCTGCCAAGAACCTTGGCCGCTTCTGAAAAGAGTGGAATTACTAAACCAGGGACCCCTACTTCACCAGAATCCAAATTTTTTCACCTGAAAGCATGGAGGTTGCACGGTAACATCTAAAATCTAAAGGCTGTTCAGATAAGGTAGCAAACACCATAATCTCAGGTAGAAAATCCTCTACAAACAAGATTTCTCACAGCTATTATCTCAGCTAATAGAGTTAATGAGCTGCAAGCCCTGTCCTGTCAAAGCCCATTCTTGACCTTTCATCAAGGTGGTCTTAAGGAGTAAACCTAGTATTAGAGGGAAAGTAGTGTCTGAGTTCCATCTCCCCACAGGAGAGAGAGAACATAGATTTCACTCACTAGACTTGGTCAGGTGCCTTACTACCTATCTAGACACAACTAGGGAATTTAGGTCCTCAGTTTCCCTATTCATTCACTTCCAGGAGAAAAGTAAGGGGTCAGCAGCCTCTAGGCCTTCTGTTGCTAGATGGATTAGACAGAGTATTGTGGCTGAAGGCAATTTAGTCCCTCCTCTTACGAGTAAGTCTTACTTGACCAGAGCAGTATCATCTTCCTGGGCACTCAAGGCTAGTGCTTCCCCAGCAGATATACGTAAAGCAGCCACCTGGACGTCAATGTCTACATTTATTAGACATTACAAGTGTTACGGTTTTATTGACACTCAGAGACAGTAAGTTAGGTAAAAACACAGTTTTATTAAACAATTTAAAGTGGAAATAACCCTCACGGGTCCAGTAATATATATACAATATAGTACTGTCACAGGACACGTTACAGAAGTAGATACCCACACGGGTCCAGCTATTGTACAGACAATATACTGACACGGGTCAGGTAATACGTGTGATTCTCAGACAAGGCAGCAGTGAACGGGTTACTGATAGGCCAGGGAGACTGAAAGGCCCTATCAGCACGAGGCCCTTAAGACCCTCACTTGGGAGGGAGAGTATAAACAGCGAGTAATGCCACAGGAATAAGTAAAGGCCCTTAGTAAAATTATAGAATGCCGTAGCAGTAGCGGAGGACAGACTGTATGCCCAGAGGTTGCCCAAGGGAGACTACAATGCCAACAACTGGTGGAGAACAGCCCTTTCCCCCATGGGGATAGATGAACGCTCAGACCAAATGTCGACTGCTGAGGTGGAAGTAGCCTGAGGCGCCCAAGGAAGGCCAACCTCAGCTGATGGCAGGAGTATAGGTCTAGCGTAAAGAGGCACAGAATGAAAGGCTCACACCGGTGTGTCGCCCACGCGACATGGAATGTAACCGAGACCAGGCTGCAGGAATGAAAGTACGTTATACAATACTGCCCGGATGCCAAGCCCAATGGAGACACAAAGAAGCAGCAGGCAGCCCTGGACAGATAGTAACGGAGGCCCAACGGGTCAATACACAGATCAGGAACAACAACCAACCGGAATTGGTATCCAAAGCAGGAACGTCAGCCAGGCCGGGTTGGTACAGAGAGCAGGAACGTCAGCCAATCCGGGTCTGTACACAGAGCAGGAACATCAGCCAATCTGGGTCAGTACACAGAGCAGGAATGTCAGCCAGGCCGGGTCGGTACAAAGAGCAGGAACATCAGCCAATCCGAGTCGGTACACAGAGCAGGAACAGAAGCAGCAGAGTAGTCAGGCAGTCCGGGTCATACACTGAGATCACACGAGAAACTGGAACAAGCACTGGTACAGAAACACCACAAAAGGGCAACAGCGAAGTGACAGGACCCAGTATTTAAGCACTCTCTGCTGTGGTGCGCTCCCATTGGCAGAGCTTGTTTAGCCCGCCCAGTATGGCCTTCATATACCGGGCCTCTGGCACCTGTCAGGTACCTTTTCGTGGTGTTCCTGTACCAGTGCTTCCGTTGCTGTGTTCCTGCGTTCCTGTGTACCGATTTTGGCCCGTCTGACTATTCTTCCTGGTTCCTGCTCCGTGATTGACCCGGCTTGGCTGACGTTCCTGTTCCGTGATTGACCCAGCTTGACTGACGTTCCTGCTCCGTGATTGACCCGGCTTGGCTGACGTTCCTGCTCCGTGACCTGATTCCGGTTATCCTGTAGTCTTGAGAGTGTTCCTGTGGAAGATCCTGATTCTATGTCGCTTTGCGACATTTCGAACTTTTGTGTGCAGTGTTGTGCAGACTCACACCCAGTTAAACCTTGCAGAGCTTGTGGCCTCCATTACTGATCCTGTCCGTTAACACTTGCTGAGCACTGTTGCCTCCGATACTGAGCCTGTCCGTTAACACTTGCAGAGCATTTGTGGCCTCTGTTAACTGTGCTTCCGCTTAACACCTTACTTGCACAGTATAGCAGTTGTCGCATCGAGTGGTGCTGTTGGGCGATTCCTTCTGCTCTCGCAGTGTACAGGGTTCCGTTACCGCACCGGAAGGGTGCTATTGGCTCTGGTACTATTTAGCTCTTGCAGTGTTTGTGACTCCGTTACCGTGCCGGTAGGGGGCTATTGGCTCTAGTCCCATTCAGCTCTTGCAGTGTTTGTGACTCCGTTACTGCACCAGAAGGGTGCTATTGGCTCTGGTTCCATTCTGCTCTTGCAGTGTTTGTGACTCCGTTATTGCACAGGAAGGGTGCTATTGGCTCTGGTTCCATTCAGCTCTTGCAGTGTTTGTGACTCCGTTACTGCACCGGAAGGGTGCTTTTGGCTCTAGTTCCATTCAGCTCTTGCAGAGTGTTAGGTATCTAGCTCATTGCCTGTCCTTGGAGTGTGTCAGTTCTGCCTCACTGCTAAGGTGCTTTCACACCTTGCACCACAGTCTCTTGCTGCTCTTACCATCTACTGGGTATTGCCTAAACACACCACAACAGAGACTGATTACCTACCTAGGACTTTAACCCTTGTGTCATTACTGTTTCTTATTTTGCCTGTCTTGTGACAGTATATGCTCCTACACTATATTGTGCCTGAGACGGCATTCATTATCTATACCCATTTACCTGTCATTGCCAATTTAGCCTATAGTGGACAGTGTTCCTTGTCTCTTTCAATAAAACTGTGTTTTATTCTAACCTCCTGGTCTGAGTGTCTTACAAACAGTTACAGCGGGACTAATACCACTGCAACCAATAGGAGCCAACTGGGAACAAGACTGACAGAATGTCGCCCGCCTAGCACGGGCACCATGATAACAAGCTGGACGTAAGCTCTTCAGCAGAGGCCAAATTTGGACATCAGGTGCTAAGGCGGTGATAATAATAAATAATTATGTCTTTACCATGTTTTGTACTTTTGCTATAGGTCTACCCTCCCAACAAGAGGCTTTGTTAGATCCCATTGTTTTTAGTGCAATGGAGTACACAGAAGTAAGGGTGAAATTTAGTTACTGATATTACCTTTTCTTCTGTGCATCTCCACTGCACACCCACCCTTAACTATCTCACCTTTTATTTTAAATACTCTACAGCTCGGCTAAGACAAGATAACTGAGGCAGAAGGGGTGGAGCAACCTTATATTCAAAATTAAGCTGTCCTACCAGCTTGAGGTGGGAGATAAAGCCCATTGGTTTTAGTGCAGTGTAGATACACAGAAGAAAAGGAAATATTGGTAAGTAAATTTCACCCTTTTCTAAGTTCCCAGTCCTTCATCTTGGACCTGAAGGAGATCAACATATATCTAAGACTTCAAAAATTCAAGATGGAAACAGTCATGACAGCTATCAAGATAGTACACCCTCAGTCATTCCTCATCAGGATAGACCTCAAGGACGCATATTACCATATTCTGATTCAGCCTGCACACAGATGATTACTCAGATTCCATATCTTCAAAAAACATTACCAGTACAGGTTCTTGCCATTCGGCCTTGCATCAGCACCAAGAGTCTTTACAAAAGTATTGGCAGTAGCCATGGCAGCCCTACGCCAGAGACAAATAAGAGTATTGCTGTACCTGTATGACATGCTGATAGTCGAAGACTCAGCGGAAAAAGCAAGAGAAAGCACATCCAGATGTCTGGAGCTTCTTCGGCAACTGGGCTGGATAATAAATCTAGAGAAAAGTCAACTTCATCCATCACAGGATCTGATTTTTCTAGGAGTCCAGTTCGATAGAAGGCAAGAACTAGCAGCACTATTACAGTCTCCGTCTCAGCGTATCACTATTCTTAAAAAGTCGGTTACAAACTGCAAAGGACTTCTCAAAATTGTTGGGGAATCTGTCATCAGCACACCAGATAGTTCCCTGGGCCAGATCCCACAGCAGATGGACACAGATTAATTACCTCAGATACTTCAAAAAGACCCGTCCAGTGTTTCTCAAAAAATCCCAATTCTCCCATCCACAAGTCAGGAGCTAAGATCGTGGTGCTATCCGGAACACATTGCACAAGAAAAGCCATTTAGGTCCGTCCAATAGGAGACCATCACCACGGATGCCAGCACAACTGGATGGGGAGGAATATGGAGAAACAAGACGGTCCAGGGAAAATGGACAACAAAAGAAGCAGGACTCCATATAAACATCCTGGAGCTCCAAGCGGTCTGGAACACTCTCAGCTGAAGACAGACCTCAAACACTTACATATTCTAGTCTTATCAGACAACACTACAGCGGAACGGTACTTGTTGAACCAAGGAGGAACAAGGAGCCGGAAACTCAATCAACTGACACTCAAGATCCTCCATCAGGCAGAATCACATCTAGCAGCATTATCAGCCATACCTATCCAGGAATTGCAACATACAGGCAGATTACCTGAGCAGAAGTCAGATCCAGGAGAATGGTTGCTAAACAGTCAGATATTTCATGAAATCATATCAGAACTAGGCGAACCAATGATAGACCTCATGGATCATACATAAACACAAAATGCCAAATCTTCTTCTCAAGGTGGAAGACAAGCAAGGCAGCGGGCCAGGATGCCTTCCAGTACAGATGGAATTTTCACCTAGCTTACCTGTTCCCTCTACTTCCTCTTCTAACAGAGAACATCCAAAAGATCAAGAGGGACAAAGCAGAAGTGATTCTTGTAGCCCTAGATTGGCCCAGGAAGGTATGGTATGCCGACCTAAAGAAGATGTCTAGCAGAGCACCAATCAGTCTGACGGTAGTTCCTCACCTATTATCTCAGGGCCACATCTACCATCCGGATCTGGCATTTTTGAGGCTGAAGGCTTGGCGGCTGAGTGGAGCTCATTAACACAAAAAAGGCTTTCAGATTTCATAATAGATACTATTCTGGCACATTTCATCTCAGTCAAGAGATCATCCTCCCTTCCTTTTGTGCAAATCCTTCCAACAAAATGGAGAAAGAATTGCATAACTTGGATTTAGTTAGATGTTTGCAGATTTATTTTCAGAGAGCAAAATCCTTTAAAAAAACACAGGCCTTGTTTGCCCACTTCACTGGGAAATATAAAGGAACACTGGCTTCTAAGGCCTCTATAGCCAGGTGGATCAAAGATGGCATTAGGCTTGCCTATGAGTCAGCCAAGCTGGATCCTCCAACCGTCATCAAGGCACATTCTACTAGGGCTATTTCCACATCCTGGGCGCAAAAAGCGGTGGCAACATCAAAAGAATTCTGCAGGGCTGCCACTTGGTTGTCAGTATCCACATTCATTAGGCACTATAAACTGGACATTCAGGCATCTGCAGAAGCAAAATTTGGAAGGAAGGTGCTGGAAGCAGCCATTCCTGTCTCAGACTGAAATTTCCCACCCAGACTACTGGGGCACTACTTTGGTAAGTCTCACAGTCCATTGCCTTGGATTGGACACAGAGGAAAAGGTAAAATTTACTCACCAATATTTTGTTTTCCTCTGTGTCCTTCCATGGCAACCCAACCCTTCTTTAGATGTATGGTTATTGGTATCATTCCTAGATTTATCATGATCTAATGCACATGTATGCTGTATCCAGTAGCTTGACTGTATCTAACAATTTTTTTGTATATTTTAAAGCTTGGTTAAGAAACTGAATAAAGAGGGAGGAACTGACGTTTTTATATTTTTATTGGTCCTACTAGCTGGAGGGCGGTGTCACAGTTTTTGTAAGAACAATCAGACAAAAAATAAAATAAATAATCAAGGAAATATGCACTTCCCCAGCCCACACAGGACCAGTGGGGAACAGTACCGTAGTACTTCCCAGCAATGTCACAGGTCAGGTATGGAGACAGTGCAGGCTTACAGAAAGGAAGACTAGTCTTCAGATTGACCCCGGAAAAGTATAGGAACTGACTAGTGGAGATGAAGGCAGAAACTAGTCAAAAAAGGAGAAATTCTTTAACTCAAAAATAGAACCTTCCAACAGTACGCTATTGGATCAGACTGGTAATAGGCAACGACCTACAGACAAGGCAACGGTAATGACTTCAACTGCTGAGGTTATAAGTAGGTACCAGTAGGAAGGAGACCTACAGAATGGATCCCTAGTACTCTAGGGAGCATAGGCAACAGGCTACTGGAAATGGAATGGGCGACTGGCAAGGATCCCCCTCGGACAACCCTAGAATGCTAGGGAACATAGGCAACAGGTTACTGGAACAGGACTGCAGGCGACTACAAGGAGGAACACTCGACCTTTATGGTTTGAGTGATATACCATTCTCCTCTCACTGATGTCAGCTGTAATGCTGACAGCAGGAGATTCATGTCGGATGACTCGAGGTGGCTCTTCAGAAGAGCTGAAATCAGAAATCTAAAAAGAAATACTTAATTGGAACGGTCTACAAAGTGTGCCTGGTTTGCAAGCACACTTTGTAGACCATTCCAATGAAGTATTTCTTTTTAGATTTCGGCATCTCGGCTCTGCTGAGGAGCCTTCTGCTGCTCCCCAGACCAGTTGTCAGCTTACAGCTGACGTCAGGGAAAGGGGAGGGAGGGGAGAACTTTAAAACATGATATCTCTCAAACCATAATTTTGAGAGAGAGAACTTGCACCGATCTATTTCTTTTTTGGATTATCTACAATATTACTTTTTATGCATGTAAGACATTATTAACCCTTTAAATCCTAAGACACACTAAGGTCTTATAAGACACTTGTTTGGAGAAAACCTTTCAGAATACATTACCTCTTCTTATGCTCTAAGAATTATTTGCTCCATTTTTTTCAATTGTGTGTAAGTAAGATGATATTAGCTGCCCTCATTGGTGGTGTTAGGCTGATGTGGAACATTGGGAAAGAGTTACAAAACTGGAGTTGTAAAGAAAGTGTCTTTAAAGTCGCAAATTGACATAAGCAAATAGAACTCTCTGGATCTGACTCATTTTTTTGTTGTTAATTACTGGGTCACATGGAAAGAGGCTGATTCTCCGGTGGTTAGTTTCTTATGAATCTCTGCCCACTTCTCCTCCATTCCCATGCTGTTCTGCCCATTTCCTCCCACTTCCATCACACTTTATGACAAGGTCTGTTAAGCCCTGCCCCCATCCACAATTAAGCTCCACCCTTTTGCGACACAAATCTAGTAATTTTTATCTCCCAGTGGCACCAAATGAGCCCCCTCTGGGGACTAAAGAAGTCAAAGTTCCCAGGTATGGACATAAAGATATGTGTAAACATTTAACTACATTTTCTCTGCCCACTTCTCCTCCATTCCCATGCTGTTCTGCCCATTTCCTCCCACTTCCATCACACTTTATGACAAGGTCTGTTAAGCCCTGCCCCCATCCACAATTAAGCTCCACCCTTTTGTGACACAAATCTAGTAATTTTTATCTCACAGTGGCACCAAATGAGCCCCCTCTGGGGACTCAAGAAGTCAAAGTTCCCAGGAACGGACATAAAGATATGTGTAAACATTTAACTACATTTTCTCTGACTGCTAACTCCAGTCAGAGAACATTTTTAAAGAAATTTGCTAATTGCGCAGAAAATTAAAGACAGTTTTAATGATTAAATCTTAACACCAGTTATAACCTGTCCTTAATGCAAGTAAATAATGAAAGCTATAGATGCGAAAAAATATTCTCAGTTGCAGATTTTCTGCAAATTTGTCTCACAATATTCTCAGAAAATTCTCAGGCAAACATATTTATAAACTTGATTTTACTTTTTTATAACTATGACCTGACATTGTGAACTGTAGTGACAGTTCTTAAAGGGATAGTAATACTTCGTTTTAACTTTATTTTATTTTTTGTAGGCATTAAAAAAACATGAAGAATTATATGTCTTATCTCTCAAACCTTTATGGTTTAAGAGATATTCACAAACAAAGTATCCCCCCCCCCCCCCGTTCAACCAGATCAGAAGGGAGGTGCCCAGGTAGACTGCAGAGAGGGACAATCTTCAATTAAGATAAGGGAAAAAGCTGAAAAACTTGACAAGGGGGGAAGGGCTTTCATTGTTTTCATACAAAGAAAATTGTCCCCTGCTGTTATCTGTACTGTCTTACAACCAGATTCACATCTGAGAAGAGATGGCTTACACTAGGTAAAAGGGGCGGGGAGGGGAACTTTGCTTGTGAATATCCCATAAACCATAAATGATTGAGAGATAAGACTTATATCATTCTTTATATTTTTTTAATGCCTACAAAATAAAATAAAGTTAAAACGAAGTATTACTATCGCTTTAAAGAGTTACTAATGTCTTAATGATATAAAAAGTAATATTTTAGTGCATAAAGGTCTGAGAGACAGGAATAGCACCAATGGATTTCTTATTTTCTGCACTACATTATTATGTTGTATTTAATTTAGACAATACTATCACTTTAAACATATACTAAGTGCATTTTATTAATCTCTTATCTTTAGTAATGGCACATTAGACTAGAACATGAAGTTCCTGAATTTACAATAGAAAAAAAATTATTGTTCATTCTTTGTGATTATTTGGACATTTTGGCTTGATTCTATATGGTTAATATTTAAAATGAAGATTAAAAATGGTTACCAAACATTCCAGTTCTTATATGTATAAACAAGCTAGTAATTTTTTATGACTGCTGACAACTGTTTAAATTATTATTTAATTAATTTTTGTTACTAGAGGCTAAACATTTGATAGGCATTTGGTTATGATTATCAGGCCAAAGTAAAGATCCAAAAGGATATGAGCCAAAAAAAAAATCAAAGATCAAATTTTGTGCCTTGCATAATTTTCCACTAACAGTTTAATACAACACTCTTTTGAACATATCCAGAAGTAAGAGATCATGAGTGGTGTATGCTAACGCACATTTGTTAATACATTTTACAGGTTACACATTTACCTGTGGCTTTCAGCAGTGAAAATAACAAGGTCCTAAATAGAAATTAGTGAACAAGTCAACTAAATATTGTAGGCAATACATTTTGAGTCCCTAAGTAGAAAGATCTAATGGGGTTGTCAGCATGAAAACAATTAAACATATCCATCCTAAATTAATCAACAAGTCCATTTTTGAGTTGCTCAAACTGTAACAAGCAAATAATTTCACCTGATGAATGGAGGTCTCCTGAAACATTTTGAATCTGTCTACTGTTGTTTCCTACTAACAAAACTGGACATAAAACTGAATTTTTTACTGTATTCCATGCTTACTTTACAGACAAGATATTATACTTCCCAAATGCATACACACACCATTGAGTACATTTGTTTACTGCACACCTGTATCTGTCTGACTTTTTATCAAACTCTGTCTATCTCCATCTAATTAAAGGGATAGTAATGTTTCACAAAAACAGCAGCTCCAATTAATCTTCATAGTATGTGGGCCATTGAGAGTGTTATTTTAATACTAGATGCTTGTTGGTACCATGTTAGCCGTAGAAATACAGGAGGCAACAATTTAATAAATTTGATACCTTTATTGGCTAACTAAACAGATTTAAAATCCAAGCTTCATGACTTCTTAGTAGTGATGATCGAGCACCCCGATGCTCGGGTGTTCGGGTGCTCTGGCCGAGCGCCCCCGGAGGCTCGAGTGCTCGGCCGAGCACCCGAGCCCCATTGAAGTCAATGGGAGGACTCGAGCATTACACCAGGCACCCCCTGCTCTGATGAGGGGAGGGTGCCTGGTTCATAGGAAAAGGTCAGAAAATGATGGAAACACCACAGAAATGGTTCAGGGACAGCATAGGGAGGATGTCTGGATGCATCTTGGACTCCAACGTCGCTGCTGGGAACGATGTTTCGCCCGTAGTACGCCATTTTTACAGACTGACCGTAAAACACACAAAAAGGAAGATAAAAATGATTTTAGGCGAAAAATTGTTACCAAACAGTATTTGCTGTATATTTACTTGTATAACATCTGCAAATTCTGCAAAAAATTTCATCGATTTTTCGGAACTGGGGCCATGATTAAGAGGGAAACGTGCGCAGCGTAAAGCAGGTGTTCAACGTGGTTATGGCCCGGGTAAGGTACAGCATTCAGGAACGGAGGCCGCAGCTACCACAGGTTTTACAACATGTCCGTTTGCCCTTGTTAAGTCCAAAATTTATAGTCGGAACAGTGGGGTCTGATCCATTGAGTAAAAGTGACGAAGTGACTTAGTGGATGAAGCCAAGAACTACCTTCTGCTCTGTCGAACACCCCAGCCCTATTTAATTCAATGGGAGGACCTGAGGCACTCCGATACAACCTGTATATCACAAAATGGAGGGCCTCATTCACATTGTGGTACAATAGTTCAGGTAGTGGCCCAACACTCATCAAGCCTATGCACTAAGTGAAAGGGCTGCCAAAAATTAGACTGAAATGTCACTCCAATACACCCTTTATTACACATAAAGGAGGGCATCATACACACCCTTGAAAAATTAGGATTAATGGCCTGCTGGTGACCCTCTAAAACATTAGGGGCGAGGGCATGCCGCTAAGCTGACCATCTAAAACATTAGGAATGAGGGTCTGCTGCTGAGCCGACCATCTAAAACATTATGGGTGAGGGTCTGCTGCGGAGCTGACCATCCTAAACATTATATGCAAAGGCCCGCTAGTGAGCTGACTCTATAAAACATTATATGAGAGGGCCCGCTAGAGAGCTGACCCAATAAAACATTATATGAGAAGGCCCGCTGGTGAGCTGACCTATACAAAAATTGTCAAACAGGGCCCGCTGGTGAGCTGGCCCTATATAAAAATTATATCACAGGGCCCGCTGGTGAGCTGGCCCTATATAAAAATTATATCACAGGGCATATGGAAGAGGAGGAGGAGGATGAGAAGATAAAGAGTCAACCATATACCCGTTTTTTGGGTGGAAGGGGTGAATGGGAATACAGAGTATTCCCATCATTGTAAATAACATATCTAAAGTGACTTTATGTTCACCCGGGGCTTTCCTCCAGTGGAGTGGAGAAGTCAGGGGAAATCCAGGCCTTGTTCATTTTTATAAGTGTCAACCTATCAGCATTTTCGGTGGAAAGCCAGATACGCTTATCTGTTATGATGCCACCAGCAGCACTAAATACCCGCTCAGACAGAATGCTGGCGGCAGGGCAGGCCAGCACCTCCAAGGCGTAGAGTGCCAGTTCATACCACGTGTCCAGCTTGGACACCCAGTAGTTGTAAGGCACAGAGGGATCAGTGAGGACGCTGACACGGTCTGCTACGTACTCCTTCACCATCTTCCAAAACTTTTCCCTCCTTGTGACACTAGGCCGCGCATCAGGGTGAGGGTGCTGGCGGGGTGTCATGAAGTTGTCCCACGCCTTGGAGAGTGTTGCCCTGCCTTTGTCGGAACTGCTGTGTGCTCCCCTTTTCTCCCCTTCTCGGTTGGCCAAGGTAGCACGTACTCTGCCGCCAGCGTTGTCAGATGGAAAATTTTGGAGCAATTTTTCGACAAGAACCTTCTGGTATTGCACCATTTTGCTTGTCCTCTCCACCAGAGGAATGAGAGATGAGAAATTCTCTTTGTAGTGGGGGTCCAGAAGGGTGAACACCCAGTAATCCGTGTTGTCTAAAATGCGTATAATGCATGGGTCACGGGAAAGGCAGCCTAACATAAAGTCAGCCATGTGTGCCAGAGTACCAACAGGCAAGATTTCGCTGTCCTCACCAGGAGGATGACTCTCAATCTCCTCTTCCTCTTCCTCCTCTTCTGCCAACCCATTCTGAAGAGATGGAAATAAAGTTCCATGGCTACCCTCTGTAGCGGAGGCAACCGTGTCTTCCTCCTCCTCCTCCGCCTCCTCCAATTGTCGCTGAGAAGACGAAGTGAGGGTGCTCTGGCTATCACCTTGTGTAAGCTCTTCCTCCCCCATTTCCACCTCTTCCACATGCAAAGCGTCGGTTTTAATTGTGAGCAGCGAGCGTTTCAGTAGACACAGAAGTGGGGTGGTTACACTGATAATAGCGTTATCGCCGCTCACCATCTGTGTCGATTCCTCAAAATTGCGTAAAACCTCACAGAGGTCTGACATCCATTCCCACTCCTCACTTCTGATTAGAGGAAGTTGAACGGAGAGGCGACGACCGGGTAACAGCTGGTACTCCACTACTGCCCTCTGCTGCTCACAAAGCCGGGCCAACATGTGGAAGGTGGAGTTCCAGCGCGTGCTCACGTCACACAGCAGCCGGTGAGCTGGCAATTGTAAGCGCTGCTGCAGCGTCAACAGGCCGGCTGAAGCTGTAGATGACTTACGGAAATGTGCACACACGCGGCGCACCTTCGTCAAGAGATCATGCAAATTGGGGTAGGTTTTTAGAAATCGCTGAACCACTAAATTAAATACATGCGCTAGGCATGGTACGTGTGTGAGCTTGCCGAGCTCCAAAGCCGCCACCAAGTTACGCCCATTATCACACACAACCATGCCTGGTTGCAGGTTGAGTGGCGAGAGCCACTGCTCGGTCTGGTGACTAATCCCCTGCAACAGCTCTGAGGCCGTGTGCTGTTTGTCCCCAAGGCAGATCAGCTTCAGCACGACCTGTTGACGCTTCCCCACTGCAGTGCTACACTGCTTCCAGCTACCGGCTGATGGGTGAGTGGCGCTGCGCGCAGAGAATTCGGAGGTGGAAACGGAGGAGGAGGAGCCAATAACGTAGGTGCTGGCGGAAACCCTGATGGAGGTAGGGCCCGCAATCCTCGGCGTGGGTAGCACCTGTGCCATCCCAGGGTCCGAGTCGCTCCCAGCCTCCACGACATTCACCCAGTGTGCCGTCAGGGAAATGTAGCGTCCCTGGCCACAAGCACTTGTCCATGTGTCAGTCGTTAAGTGGACCTTCCCAGTAACTGCGTTGGTCAGGGCACGGGTGATGTTAAGGGACACATGGTGGTGTAAGGCGGGGACGGCACACCGGGAAAAGTAGTGGCGGCTGGGGACTGCGTACCGAGGGACAGCTGCTGCCATCAGGCTGCGGAAGGACTCAGTCTCCACAAGCCTAAATGGCAGCATTTCGATGGCCAGTAATTTGGAAAGGTGTGAGGTTAGTGCTATGGCCTGTGGGTGGGTGGCTGGGTATTTTCGCTTGCGCTCAAATGCCTGGGGTAACGACATTTGGACGCTGCACTGGGACAGGGAAGTGGATGTGGTCGCTGATGGTGCTTCAGATGGTACAGGTGCAGGGCGGGAGGTATGCGGGCCTGCGCCTTCGACAGTCGATTGGCCGGCACCGAAAACAGGGGAAGAGGAGGCAGTGGTGTGGCCTGCAGACACAGATTGGCGATCCGGGCGTTCCTCCCACTTATTACGGTGCTTGGATGCCATGTGTCGGATCATGCTGGTGGTGGTGAGGTTGCTAGTGTTCATGCCTTGGCTCATTCTGGTGTGGCACAGGTTGCAAACTACAATTCTTTTGTCATCCGCACTTTCCTTAAAAAAACGCCATACCGCGGAACACCTAGCCCTTGGCAAGGGAGATTTACGCAAGGGGGTGCTCCGTGGAACATTTGCGGGCCGGTTTGGTGCGGTCCGCCTTCTTTCTTTAGCCACACCACTACCTCTTCCAGCCTGTTGCGGTGCTGCAGATGGCTCACCCTCAGGACTGCTGTCATCGCTCGGCTTTCCACCTTCCCAGGTGGGGTCAGTGACCTCATCGTCCACCAAGTCCTCCTCCACTTCCTCACTCTGATCATCCTCCTCATTTCTTGATCCCACCACATCCTCAGTCATTGACAACTGTGTATCATCCTCCTCATCAAGGTCTTGAGACAGTAATTGTGGTTGATTTGATGGCAACTGTGTCTCATCATCATCATCCACTTCCTTTGACCTTAAATGCCGTTCCCCTCTGTCATCTTCTTGTGATTGGGTACCCTCTAGAGGTTGTGAATCAGGGCACAAGATCTCATGTTCCTCTGCAAGCGTGCTTGGAGAGAGGTTCAAATCAAGGATTGGTGATGAGAAGAGCTCCTCACTATATCCCAGTGTGGGATCACTTCCTTGGCCAGACCCTCTATGGTGGGAGGAAGGATGATCAGGGTGAGGATTATGTTGACCAGACTCTTGGCTAGTGAGAGTGGACTTGGTGGAAGACAGGGTGGTGCTTAACCGACTGGAAGCAGTATCAGCTGAAATCCAACCGACCACCTGTTCGCAGTGGTCTGACCTCGAGAGTGATGTCCTGCGATGCCCTGTAAACTGAGACATGAAGCTAGGTATGGTGGATGTCTTTCTTTCTTGTGCTCTGGCACCAGGCACAGTTTCTACGCGTCCTGACCCGCGCCCTGAACTATCAGGATCACGTCCACTTCCCCGTCCCTTTTTACCCGCCTTCTTCATATTAAACGGAATATATGCCAGTAATCTGCGGCTAGGCACACGAAACAGAATGTGACGCTAATCTGCGGCTAGGCACACTAAACAATATGTGACGCTAATCTGCGGCTAGGCACACTAAACAATATGTGACGTTAATCTGCGGCTAGGCACACTAAACAATATGTGACGCTAATCTGCGGCTAGGCACACGAAACAGAATGTGACGCTAATCTGCGGCTAGGCACACGAAACAGAATGTGACGCTAATCTGCGGCTAGGCACAGTGAACGGAATATGTGACGTTAATTTGTGAATTTGCACACTAAACAGAATGTGACAATAATCTATGGCTAGGCACACGTTTAAAATGGCCCTTTTTGTCGCTGCGTTGTAAAATCATTGGCCCTGTGCACCTAACAGAATATGTCAGCTTGTCACTGCACTGTGAAATATTTGTCCCTGTGCACCTAGTACAATGTCACCTTAGAACATGTCCCCCCCCACAAAAAAATGAAATTCTGCCACCCCCCAAAAAAATTAAATGCTGCCCCCACACACAACAGTCCTAAAAAGGACTTTTGGGTCTTGAAAGAGTTTCAACAATTTTATTCTCCCTACACTGACTTCCTGTGCATCTAGTATTATATGTCACCTTACAAATATCCCCCCCACAAAAAAAAGGAAATTGTGCCCCCCCAAACAAAATATAAATGCTGCCCCCACACACAACAGTCCTAAAAAGGACCTTTGGGTCTTGAAAGAGTTTCAACAATTTTATTCTCCCTACACTGACTTTCCCTGCCTAAGTGCATCTCTCCCTGGCTAAGAATGAGCCGAACTCGCGAGTCGGGTGCTATACAGCACCCGATCACGGGTTCTGGCCAGCCAATCAGTGTAATGCCAGCAGCCAACATGGCTGCTGGCATTACACTGATGTCAGAGCCTCCCCGCACGTTTATTGGCTGCGCAGCAGCTGCGAAACGTGAGGGGAGGAGACCCGAACATGGCGGGCGAGCACATGCGGTACTCGTACGAGTACCGCCATGTGCCGAGCAGAGCGATGCTCGAGCCGAACCGAGCTTCGGCCGAGCATGCTCGCTCATCACTACTTCTTAGGTCTCTTCCTCAAGCACGTTATACAGATAAATATGATAAATACAAGTGCTCTGAACAAAAATACAAAAAAATGGCACATAACCCTACCTACAAAGTAGGTGTGAAACCTGTGCACACATTTACACCACAGACAAGATACCCATACCGAGCACCCAGTTACACCATAAGATCAACGGTAATTTCACCTGCAAATCATCCAATGTAATATACCTCATCATGTGTGCAAAATGCCCAACAGCTCTTTATGTAGAGGAAACGGGACAGCCATCACATAAGAGTTTTAATTCCCACAGATCCAGCATTAACAACAAAAAGACAGAGACACCAGTGGAAGAACATTTTTGTCAAAGTGGACACAGTGTCAGGGACATTAGACTGACTGTACTGATGGGACAATTTCATACTCAGAGGGACAGAAAATTATGGGAAGGAAAATTAATGCTACAATTTGATTCTTTGGCTTATGGGCTGAATAGAGACAGAGAGTTTCTGTCACATTATCACATTGTAAATTAACCTTTACGACAGTCCCTCTGGGATCATAAATACCTGGACTCCTCAGAGGAAGAATGCAATTTAAATCACATCCTTTACCATTGACTGATCAAAGAATCAGTATCTGGACTAACTTTCTTATCTGATTTCCATTATAAACAATGTAATGTGTACTTGTATTTAAGAGAGAAGTTTTCATATTTATCTGTATAACATGCCCGAGGAAGAGACCTAAGAAGTCTTGAAAGCTTGCATTTTAAACCTGTTTAGCCAATAAAGGTATCAACTTTACTACATTTTTACTCCTTTATTTCAATACTGTCAGAGTTGTAGTTCAAGAGTAATTGAATGATAAAGTACCCCCTCCTGCCCCTTTTACCTAGTGTAAGCCACCTCCCCTCAGATGTGGAATCTGGTCCTGGCACCAGACAGCTCACAGCAAGGGACAATGTTCTTACTGTGAGTATAAGGAAAACCCTGACCCCCTTGACAGGTTTTTCCTTATGCTCATTGAAGATTGTCTCTCTCTGAGATCTATCTGCTCTGAGATAAGCAGTGTTACATCAGTAAAAGGGGCAGGAGGGGGATACTGTATTATTCAGTTACTCTTGAACTACAACTCTGCCAGTATTGAAATAACACTCTCCATGACCCAAATACTATGAAGATTAATTGGAGCTGCTTTAATTGTTAAACATTACTATCCCTTTAACTTTTGTCCCCAAGCTACCCCCCACTATTCTTTTTGTTTGCCTCCTACTGATTATTCCCCAATACATCCCTGTCATACAGCCAACACCTATATAGAGATGCACTGGATCTGATGCTCTTGTTGAATCGTTGGAAAATCCACTTTAAATAAAGTGATTAATATCTTCTCTGTTTTTGCCCATTGGCAAAGATTCTTCACTATTTTTTCAATGCCTAGAAAGTTTTTGCACCTTTATCAATGTGTTTTTTCACCTTTTCACTACAAAAAACATGCCATTTTCCAGGAAGTGAAACACAATACGAGCAGCTACGGAGCAATAGAGAGCTGCTGTGTAGCTATACTGTGATATTTATAGCACAAATGAGGCAGGACTGCTATCACTAAGAGCAGGTTTACAAACAATAAAAGGAGGCGATGGAAGGACCCTTATGTGTCCAGTGAGTCTGAGGAGGAAGTGACCACTACCATCAGGGTCTGCCCTGATTCCCCAGATCCAATGCTGTCTAGTCCCCCTAAATCACCCCTAGGGATCTTGGCGAAATGTATCTCACTGGAGGAAGAAGATGGTAGTAATGAGAGAAGGACAGGTCATCTGTTTGTGCCTGCTGTCAGTGCTGCACCTACTGCCTGTGCTGCCACCAGTACAGAACATGCTGCCAGTTTGTCTTGTAATTCTCAGGGGGGGGGAGAAGATGATGCTAAGTGTGACAGCAGGGGACATTAAGTCACACTTGCCATTCCCAGGCAGTCCCACCACTATTACTACTACTAAGAAGGTCCAGCATCTTGTTTGTGTTGAGTGAAGGAGGTGGTGATCATAATATTACTAGTGACTGTGAGGATGAAGACTCAGGGACTGAAATTGATGTGGTGTATGTTAGTAGTAGTAACAGTGATGGTGAAGAAGCTGGTGGGACTAACCTTAGGGGGGTGGTGGGGGAAGAAATTGAGAGCGTCCAGAATAGCGGTCAAGGGAGCCCACACCATTCCCCTTACCCTGGGAGTCCCTTTCCCCTCTCAGCATTGTCCAAGTGGAATATAATCCTGAAGAAGGCAGAATAGTTGCCTAGCAACAATAATACCACCACCACCACAAAGAGCATAGATCGGCTGCCTGTGCTGCTAGTACTGCCAGTCTGCCTTGTTCAGTTCACCAAGAAATGCAAAGTGTGACATTAGGGGACCCTCTGTCACATTTCTCATCACCTCCACCAACCAGTGAGATGTCCATAATAGAGCAGCAGGGCATCATCACCACCACCACCAGCAATGAGCTTTTGGAATTTGCAGAGTTTGCCACTAATCTATTTCCTGTTGCTCCTGAGTTGCAAGGGCAGGAGGGTAAGGATCAGGCTAGTGTGCCACAGACCACCATGGACACAGTTGGAATGGGATCAACAAGTGATGCAGGACTAGGACAGGTTCCAATTGCCAGCAGCAGCAATACCCCTGGCCCTATTTGCTAATTCTGAGGCAGTAGCAGCAACATCAGCAACATCATCCTCTGACCAGCAGTGAAAGGAAATGTGGAAGAGAAGAAGAAAGAGGCCATTCTTCTTCACCTTTCCCTTCCCCCATTAAGTCATGGACATGGGACTGTTTTTATCGTTGGGCAGGCACAGTGCAGTCATCATCAACAGCACTGTGCACAGTTTGTGACAAATCAGCGAGAAAGGGAAAGGAGGGAACACACCTTGGCACAACCTCCCTGATAATACACATGAAACACAGACACAATGGCATCTATGTGAAACACGATAAGCCAAACACCCACCAAAAAAATTGAGCACCAGAGATCAAAGAGGAGGAAGAATAGAGAAAACCAGCCAGAGGCTGAAAGTCCGATGACGAGCAAAACAACTAGCTTGCTATTACCTTGTTGCTCTAGAGTAACTACATCTTCTGCCAATCCACCTCTTTCATCATTACCTCCCCAGCCAAGTGATAGCCATTTTGTAAATGTCAGGATGTGCCAGTTTGTATCCACCCATTGCACACTGTGTGGTGCACTGACCACACATGGGAGTGTGGTGGAGGAGAATCGCAAGCAAGGCATTAACCTGGCATCTGAAGAGATTCCATCCCACATAATATGTTATGCTGGTGGCAGGGAGGGTTCATCATTATTATTAAACTGTCTGCAAGTTGTTATGTGTCCTTAGTGGGGTGTGGACAAGGAGCATAGTGACAGCAGTAGCAGTACTTGGTTTCTGGTGGGGGGATTTCACATTGGGGACCCTAAGTGTCATGGTGTTTGGATAGAGTTGTGGTAGGTGTTTTGTGTGAGTGCAGATGTACCCATTGTTCCCAGTCCTTCCCTTATTTACACTGTGCACATTGTAGTTGCTGATGTGAGAGGCACAGTTCCTGCTCGTAAGGGGAAAATTTATATTCTTAACACATCCGTGATTTTGGAGGTGGGGGCAGGTGGAGAAGCATTATTGGCCAACTTCTTCTTTTCTCCACATATACCTTAAGTGGTGGGGGCTATTTATGGTGCTGCTACTGCCTCAGGCGCATGACTGGAGCTATTTGTGTCAAGTGGAACCTGCATCACCCATGTTATTGCTGTTGTTGTCCTCAGGAGCTGCCTAATCATCCTGCTGCTTAAATAACCAGACAGCAGTCGCAAATTCCAAATCTCCATCAGGGCATTTGACAATGGTCTTACAAATCAATGTTTCCTTGTGCCAAACACAAGTTTTATTTCTACAATAAATCAATGTTTTCTCAGAGCTTGTGCCTCTAATAAGTCTAAGTCCAACAAATTATCACGGTGCCCATGATTCCTTGTTTATGTTTTCCTGTCAGTTATCCTATGTTATGTTCTCATTGGTTGCCTCTGTGTTGCTCTGGTACATTGTCATTGGCTTACGCTCCACTCTGTCAGACCGGTTGCAAGTGTTGCCTCCCTGATTGCTCTGGTACGTTGCCATTGGCTTACGCTCCACCACTGTCTTACTGGCTGCAATTGTTGCCTCCCTGATTGCTCAGGTACATTGCCATTGGCTTACACTCCACTCTGTCAGACCAGTTGCAAGTGTTGCCTCTGTGATTGCTCCGGTACATTGCCATTAGCTTACGCTCCATCACTGTCAGACCTGTTGCAATCACGGAGGCAACACTTGCAGCCGGTATGAAAGTGGTGAAGCGTAAAGCAATGGCAATGTACCGGAGCAATCACGGAGGCAACACTTGCAGCTGGTAAGACAGTGGTGGAGCGTAAGCCAATGGCAATGTACCAGACCAATCATGGAGGCAACACTTACAACCGGTCTGACAGAGTGGAGCGTAAGCCAATGACAATGTACTGGAGCAATCACGGAGGCAACACTTGCAGCCTGTATGACAGTGTGGAGGACTAGGCCAGAGGAGCTCCACAGAGCAATACTGAGACAACACTTGGCGAGTCTGCCGGAGCAGAGATGCTGGATAAACCAAGGCACTGGATATAAGAATGTCGCTGAGGCGACAAGGACCAGGGATGCTGGAACAAAGATCAGCCGGGTCGGTGCACGGGAGCAGGAATGTCAGCCAGGCTGGGTCAGAACACAGGAGCAGGAACGTCAGCCAGTCCAGGGTGGTACACAGGAGCAGAAACGTCAGCCAGGCAGGGTCGATACACAGGAGTGGACACAGAAGATTAGTCAGGCAATCCGGGTCGGTTCACAGGCGGAGGAACTGGAGAGTAGTCAGGCAAGCCAAGTCGGTACACTGGAAACCCTTGAGTAATAGAAGCACTGGTACAGGAACACCACGGAAGGGCAATGTGTGGGTGCAGGAGCCCAGTATATAAAGGCTATACTGGGCGGGCTTAACACAGAGGAAACCAATGAGAACATAACATAGGATAACTGACAGGTTGCCGGTTGCCGCCGTGATTGCTCCGGTACATTGCCATTGGCTTACGCTCCATCACTGTCAGACCAGTTACAAGCGTTGCCTCTGTGATTGCTCCGGTACATTGCCATTGGCTTACGCTCCATCACTGTCAGACCGTTTGCAATCACGGAGGCAACACTTGCAGCCTGTATGAAAGTGGTGAAGCGTAAACCAATGGCAATGTACCGGAGCACTCACGGAGGCAACACTTGCAGCCGGTAAGACTGTGGTGGAGCGTAAGCCAATGGCAATGTACCGGACCAATCACGGAGGCAACACTTACAACCGGTCTGACAGGGTGGAGCGTAAGCCAATGACAATGTACCGGAGCAATCACAGATGCAACACTTGCAGCCGGTATGACAGTGTGGAGGACTAGGCCAGAGGCGCTCCGTAGAGCAATACTGAGACAACACTTGGCGAGGCTGCCGGAGCAGAGATGCTGGATAAACCAAGGCACCGGATATAAGATACAAGGGATGCTGGAACAAAGATCAGCCGGGTCGGTGCACGGGAGCAGGAATGTCAGCCAGGCCAGGTCAGAACACAGGAGCAGGAATGTCAGCCAGTCCAGGGTGGTACACAGGAGCAGGAACGTCAGCCAGGCTGGGTCGGTACACAGGAGAGGACACAGAAGAATAGTCAGGCAATCCGGGTCGGTTCACAGGCGGAGGAACTGGAGAGTAGTCAGGCAAGCCAAGTCGGTACACTGGAAACCCTTGAGTAATAGAAGCACTGGTACAGGAACACCACGGAAGGGCAATGTGTGGGTGCAGGAGCCCAGTATATAAAGGCCATACTGGGCGGGCTTAACACAGAGGAAACCAATGAGAACATAACATAGGATAACTGACAGGAAAACATAAACAAGGAATCACGGGCACCGTGATACAAATAGATGGTTCCTCAGGGCTTGGGGCTCTAACAACAAATCTTACAAATCATCCTCTACAAAATACTCTATCATGTCAAGAATCAATCTACACCAGTCTCAGCTTATATCAGGGGGTCCATCTCTCTGTCATGTTACACAGAAATTTCTTATTTTACTTTATGCATTTATTTTTTAATTAACTGTCCCCCAATACCATTCAAGAACACCCACCCAAAACAAATTCCCTGTTCAACTGATTCTTTCCCCAGACTCCACCCACCAACACAGGCAGCCTCCTCAGACCCCTTTTATACCATGTCTTATGGGTTTTTTTAAATTGCATTTAGTTTTTAGTTTTTATTAACTTCCCCCCCAATCCTAGTAAACACCCCCCCCAAAAAAAAACATTCTCTGTTCACCCTATTCAACTGATTCTTTCCCCACACTCCACTCATACCTCTTTTATACTATGCCTTTGGGAAATAAAATAACATTTTCTATTAATTGTGTGTAAATTCAATGTTACAGATCAGTTGTGGAATGCAGTAGAGAGGTGAGTGATCTACTCAAGAAACAGAACTGTTGCAGAGGCTGCAACCATTCTGTCACTTAGTTGTAAAAGCCCTTATTCCCTCTCTGTAACATGCCTTTATCTTATTCTTATTACCTGACCTTTCCTTCTACTCTTGCTATATAATTCCTTTTAACCTATTATCCAAATTTACTGAATTCTCTAGTCTTACTCTTGCTCACTCATTTCTTAGGTTCTGTAGCAGCTTGAGGAGACTATAAAAGCTAGCTCTGACTAATGCTTGCCCTGCAGTTAATAGCAATGATAAGCCAATTTAACCATTTGAGTTCCAGAGATGTATCCAACACAAGGCAACTCAATGTGTTAGATATCACTCTGGCACTCAACAGGTTAAAGTGGATCTGCAAGTTCCAGACCAGTTTAAATAGTTTTTAAGAGAATTAAAATCTACCTATATGTTGCACTAGTCGTTTTCTTTTATGTAAATCATTTTTTGAGATATAAACCTTAATTTTTTTTGGCACAAAGTGGCACATTATGCTATTTCCCTGCACAGTATGCTAATTAATTATGGTTGTGGGCAAACTTTCAATTAGCTGTGCTATTAGAAATGCTCCCAGTGTGTGGGTGCTGTCTAGATTAATTCATGATGGGATGTGTAATATTGTCTAACCACTGAAACCACTTAGCATAAAGTACTCGTTGTGCTACCATCAAATAAAGGTTAATTTCATGAAAACTGTTTAATTTGAAAAACAAAAGATGGCTGAACCAACATATTGAATGTTTTTAATTATCATTAAAATGAATTAAACTTTTCTTAAAGTGATAGTAATGTCTCTATTAAATTGCAGGTCTGATTCTTCTTTAAAGGGATAGTAATACTTCGTTTTAACTTTATTTTATTTTGTAGGCATTAAAAAAACATGAAGAACGATATAGTCTTATCTCTCAAACCTTTATGGTTTAAGAGATATTCACAAGCAAAGTTTCCCCTCCCCGCCCCTTTTACCTAGTGTAAGCCATCTCTTCTCAGATGTGAATCTGGTTGTAAGACCAGACAGATAACAGCAGGGGACAATCTTCTTCCTATGAAAACAATGAAAGCCCTACCCCCCTTGACAAGCTTTTCAGGTTTTTCCCTTATCTTAATTGAAGATTGTCCCTCTGTGCAATCTACCTGGGTACCTCCCTTCTGCTTTGGCTGAGCAGTGTTACATCAGTGAAAGGGGTGGGAGGGGGACACTTTGCCATTGAATTACTCCTGAACTACAACTCTGACAGAACTGAAATAACACTTTCCAAAGTCCAAATACTATGACGATTAATTAGAGCTGTTTTTATTATGAAACATTACTATCCCTTTAAGCTTTTAATATCACCTAGTGCTATGTTTAATTACTTACAGTTCTGTAGTTCAAAAGATATTCAAGTTAAAAGGATCCTCCTCCCACCCTTTCTGGTCTCCTCCCCATAGAGCTGCAATCTGGTAGTGGGACCAGACAGATGCAGGAAGGAACAATCTTCACACAGTAAGTAAAAGGAAAATCCTGGCCTGCTTGACAAAGGAGGGCAGGATTTTCCTTTGCTTACTGAAGATTGTCCCCTGATGCTCTCGATCCAGACTATGCTTACAGGCAGTGTGATGCAGGGAAAGGGGCGGGAGGGGATTCTTTCAGCTTGAATGTCTTTTGAACTACAGCACTGTAAGTAATTAAATATAGTGCTAGGTGTTATAAAAAGCATAAAGAAGAATTGGAGCTGCAGTTTAATTGACATTACTATCCCTTTAAGGTAATAAGTCCAATGACATCTTCCATGTGGAAGGTGGGGACCCTAAGCTTTTACAAAAGCTACTAATATATCTGGGAATGCACCAAAACCAGTATGCTTCAAATGCGAAGAAATAAAAAATGGCCAAGAGCGCATCAAGAGTTTTATTCACGTAACTGGTGGATATTGCAGCTTAATATAATACCAAAAGCCCTTCAATTATGATATATAAAAGTTCCTCTGGCCATCCAATTTCCACCCAGATGCCACCTCGATGCTTTGCTTGCTGGATCTCCTGACTGCCTCTTCTACATCCACATCCACCTCAGTTTTCATATTGAAAGCCATAGCTGGAATAAAGATGAAAATTACTCCAGGGGAGAAAGTAGGGATCACAAAGATGGAAGAGAAGAGAAATTACAGAAAACGGGACTAGGCACTAAACAAACTCCCAGGGTAGTTTTATAGAATGTACATTATTAAAAAGCCGTGGATCTTGTACAGTTGAACAATATAGAACATAGCTATCCAATAGGTAATAGGCAGCGTGATGGATATCGTGAACCATGGCCTTCCAGAGACCTACATAATATTGATTATAATTTGTAATTTTTTTAATGTGGTCTGTCAATTTGTGGCCAACCTCATGGAAAAGCTGTCACCAACTACTGTTTATATTTGGTTTTAATGATAGTTTGTTTTGTACTTCATTCTTTATCTCTTAAAATTACTAAGACAGACATTCTGAATGTCTTATACCTAACTATTTTTTCTTGGTAAAAATGAAAGAACATCTAATAAGACACATAACTATTGTTTATATATTATACTTTATGTTATGCATAAATACACATATTACCACTTGACACTTTAAATAATTTTAAGATTTTGAACCAAAGTTACTTTTGTATTCCTTCATTGTTCTTATTTTATTTTCACATTCAGCAACAGTGCAGTTCAATGCAAATACGTATTGTGACTCATTGCAGAAACTAGTTGGCCAAGTATCTGTGTATGCCATTTTTGTAACTATCTTTATATTACAATCTGTTGTATATCAGTAACAAACATGTAACAAACAAGTCTGAGGACAACAACAACAGAGTTTCATTTTACAAGTGCAAATGGTTGCTGCAAGAACAGATAATGCAATTCAGAAACAAAATAAATTGCACAGAATGTAAAGCAGGAAAAGTAGCATCTAATAATAAAAGCATTCCTTGATTACACACATTCGCAATTCCACTCATTCAGCATGAAAAAGAATAAAAGGAAAAAAAAAAGGCTTAACGAAAGAGGGAAGTGAGAAAGGAGAAAAGGATACAGAGGTGGAAAGGAGTGCACCAGGGGCCCACAGTGTGGAGCTAAACAGCTGCAGGCAGGCCTCACCACAGTCAGTCTCTGTTGCTAGTTGCTTTGTTTTTGGGTCTACAGAGTCATTTAAGTCTCAGGAGTGTTCCCATATATCCCAGACTGCTTTGAATCTTGGTATAGGATCGTGGAGGACTGCAGTTAATCTCTCCATTCATTCTATGTATGAGATTCTATTGAAGACCTGAGTCTGCAAAGGTACATGCTGGGACCTCCAGCATTGAGCATTGAGACATCTGGCTGCAGTAAGAATGTGTTAGGCAAGTTTAGAAAACGTTTGTTAAGTTTGAGGGGAGGAGCACCAAAGAGAAGAGTAAGATTGTCAGGTCTAATGGTATCTTGATCACTGTGACTTGTGTTATGTGATCAACAATGCTCCTACAAAATGTCTGCATAAGTGGACAGGACCACCAGATATGGCAGAGGTTGCCCCTCTGAGTAGAATCCCTCCAGCCAGAAGAGTCAGCGTGAATGGTGTGCAATCTAGCCGGAGTGTAATACCATCGGAGAAGTATTTTGAAGATATTTTCTTTAGTGGTAGCACAGACACTCTGGATCAGATCAGTGACCAATAGTGTTGAGCGAGCGTGCTCGGCCGATGCTCGGATCGGCTCGAGCATCGCTCTGCTCTGCACATGGCGGTACTCGTACGAGTACCGCCATGTGCTCGCCCGACATGCTCGGGTGAAGAGGATCTGTGCCGGAAGAGGCACAGATCCGAAGACGCTCCGCTGGACCACCAGGGAATGGAGGTACGGGGGCATTGCGGAGATGAAGGGGGCATTGCGGAGATGAAGGGGGACATTATGGAAGAGGGGCATAGACTCTATGCCCCTCTTCCACAATGTCCCCCTTCATCTCCGCTATGCCCGTCTTCCACAATGTGCCCCTTCATCTCCGCTATGCCCCTCTTCCACAATGTCCCCCTTCATCTCCTATGCCATAGAGGAGATGAAGGGGGACATTGTGGAAGAGGGGCATAGCGGAGATGAAGGGGGACATTGTGGAAGAGGGGCATAGAGTCTATGCCCCTCTTCCACAATGTCCCCCTTCATCTCCGCTATGCCCCTCTTCCACAATGTCCCCCTTCATCTCCGCTATGGCATAGGAGATGAAGGGGGACATTGTGGAAGAGGGGCATAGCGGAGATGAAGGGGGACATTGACCAGGCACCCTCCGCTCATCAGAGCAGGGGGTGCCTGGTTTAATGCTCGAGTGCTCCCATTCATTTGAATGGGGCTCGGGTGCTCGGCCGAGCACTCGAGCATCAGGGGGTGCTCGGTCAGAGCACCCGAGCACCCGAGCATCGGGGTGCTCGCTCATCTTTAGTGACCAAGTCTCAGCAGGAATCTCCAAGCCTCCCTACAGTTATGTTTATAGGTAGTCAGTGGTGTGGTTAGAGGTCATATAAACTAGAGATAAGGCCCTTATGGTACAATGAGGTTATGCACAATGTATCAAGGGGGAAGATGCCGGGAGAGTAAGGTGTGAGGTCGAGGTGTCACAGTTACCTTAGATCCAGCAACTCCTGATGGGTTGACGCAGGTATATGATGATCTGAAATCTCGCTGCGGTGTCATCCCATGCATCATTCCGAGGACTGGGCCTAGGCATGCTTGGTGTTCTTAGCAGCCGTCCATGTCCTCATTCAAACCGGGCCTGCTCCATAGATTGATGCATCCCGTGGCCATGCATCACTTTCGGGCGTGAGGTTGCAATATGTCTCAGGACTCTGCTTTGTACTGTTTGGGGCTGTTTGCTCCACCCATCTACTTTGTTGACTCTGAGCAGGTCATAAGACAATAGATTTGGTAGCCCGTTAGCTTCTGTTCCCTATGAGTTTTTTCAGAATTGAAAATTACTTTATATTTTACTTGGCCTGAAAGCTCCACAGATAAACAAACATTAAGGAAATACATAGATATAAAAGATTATTCTTTATATATATATATATATATATGTATATGATTTTGTAAAGAATAATTATTGCAAAAGTTTGGATCATGGATTCTTCCACTGTTCACTTGTTTAAAAAAGAAAATTAGTACTGTAGCAGAACAATCACATTTAAGAAAGATGCAATGTTGAAGATAGGGTTGAGACTACATGAAGCGACATGAAGAATATTTTTTTTTTCAATTACAAAAATATTATAGTACCAAAAACCACAAAACTAAATGAAAGTTTAATTGTAGAACTGGCTTTTCTGGATCACTTGGCAAAACAATCTTATGCCTCAGGCGATGTTCAGCCAGTTAGTTTAACTAAAGCAATAAGTCTTTGCTAATTCCTTCCATTCTCTGGGTTTCCTGTTTTAGAAGCCCACTCTGTTCAATGAGTGTTGGAATACTGCTGTTTTGATTTTTCCACTTGACATCTGTATGAAGGTTAATATACTATACATATGTTGTTCTAATCTGATCGGCTGCTGGTGCTTATGACATTGCAGAAAGTTAAAAGAAAAGCTGGAACTTGTGCAGTTGCAGACTACTTCAACCAGGCATGACTTAGTAAGCCTTTTGTGCTCCAAGACTGTGTGTGTGGGTGGTTACTGCACTACCTCAGTGACCAGCAGACCACCAAATCAAATGATATATCAAAGCCATTATGTCATGTTTCTTTATTTTCAACTCGTGCCCTCTGGGGAAAAACCCATAATGTGTTCATAGGCAATATTTTATTATAGTTATCATTCCTGTATTATTTAACACCTTGGATGATGTCGAGGCCTCTAATGCATTGCACTGCCATATGTTGGCATGCTTTCTACCATATACATATAATTAACATTTTTAGTATTATAGGTTCTATTCTACCTATGTGCATAGCACTATTACCATCCAACAGTCATTTATTATAGAGGACTGATTTAAATTAGCAATACAAACTACTTACAGGAGATGCTGGGTCACGTCCTATCTCACTTAACTGGCAGTAACCATTTTTCAAACATGTTGTGGTTATTACCCTATAGGCAGTTGTCTAATGGGCTGCAACTTTGCTGAAAGAACCAACCACACAGAATCAAGCCTGGACAACATTTGCCCTTTAATTAGAGCCTAGTATAGTTACCTGATGCTTTCTTATGTTTTCTATACTGTATAATATATCTAAATTATCATGGCACACCTTTAATTTTGAAGAAATATGTTTTTGCTTCCAAAAATGTATTTCCTTCTTCTGAAATGCCTTGTAACGGGATACCATTAAATACAGGCTAAAGTGGAACTGTCAATTTATAACAAATGTGTGATTTTAAAAGAGCTTTGAAAACTATCTATATTTAATAGTTTGTGAAATATGTAACTCTATTTCTGTCATTTTATCCAAATACTAATACTAGCTGACAGGAAATGCTAGCTGGGATGGGGTGCAGTTTGGCATATTAGGTTTTTGGCAGGCATGCTTGAAAATACTGTCTAACATGCATAAACTAAAAATAAATAAATGTAAATGACTGATAAATTATTGTTTTAAATAAAAAATAGGCCTATCATAAATATAGGTATTTTGAAAGATGCTAAAAAAAAGTGACAGTTTGATTTTAAATTCATATTTGTACTGTTTGTTCTGTTAAAGCACAGTCATTTCTTCCTGAGCCAGGGTAAATAGATAAAGATGCGTAATAATGTTACTGAATTATTCTCTGACTAGTGTAAAAGCCTATGTACATGGGCCAAGGTCCGGGTAATGTTAACCCTTTGAGTGCCAGAGGGGTACCCCATCTGGCACTCAAAGGGTTAAGCGGCTGATACCTCACTGCTCCACGCAACGCAGTCTTGCACAGTAGCAACTGCCCGAATGCGCGCAGTCTCTACTGTGCATGACAGCAAACATCCTAGTGAAATATTATATAGGATTATTGTCAGATGCCTAACTTTTTGTCTTGCTTAAGATTCACAAATGCATCTATCCATTGTTACATTAGCTGTTATGCTAAGTTATTCATGGTTCATGTGACAATAAATGTATATTTAACTGTGAAGACAAATTGTTAGTTTGTAAGGATTAGAGACTTTGTAAACTTTGTATTGTGTCTGTGTAGATCTACTAACACCTAGGCATAGGGAGAAAACACAGACCTGGTTCTCTTGCCCATGCACATACATATTACCTGTGCCCTCAGTGGCTACTAACAGGTCAGGATTTGAGAATTTCCTTTTAAGAGCACAGGTGAGTTAATCAATATGACTGAGCCTCTGATCAACACACTTGTGTTCTAGCAGGGATATTCCTAAATCCCGGCCTGTTAGTGGCCACTGAGGGCACGGGTTGAGAACCTCTGTACTAGAGTGTACAGCTACGATGCAGAGCTTGAGAGCATAGCCAGTTTCCACAACTACCTTGCTGCAGCCAAAGCTGTGAGTCAAAGTTACCAAGCACATGATTGGTTGGCCAGAACAGAGATGAAATACAAATTCTATTACAATATATTTTAAAGACACTAATGAAAAACTACTACTTTTCAAAATGATGCTGCATCTCATATTCTAAGTCTTGACATGGGAAATGGCTCCTTTTGACAGTGGGTCCTGGAGCAACACAGACACATTGTTGTTGGTCACATTGTACAAAGCACAGTGTGAATAATCATGTGTCCATCATTGTTCCTGTTTTATACATATGAGAACATTTATATATGGAAGGTTTAGGGTTTTACTAGCTCTGTTAGTGCAAGCCACAAGTAAACTGTGCCATGTGTGATGTTTAATATAATTTCATCTGTTTTTATTCTGGGAAGTATTGTTTTCTTTTGTCATTCTAGATCAAATACAAACTGAGTGGTCAGTCTGCTAGGCTGAATATTTCCTGAAATATCTTATAGTCATTTCCAAGTTATTTATCCTTAAAAGATGTGGATTTCGGAATACTATTTCAATTATATTTTTAGAAAATTACTTACCTTGTGAATTTTGCAAAACAACTTTTAACAGTGTTATTACTTAAGATATTTTATCAATGTTCATTATCTTTCACTGTTTGTTTGTTATCATGCTATCTACTATAGATAAAAACAACAACCTTTTTTTCTGCTGTGAAATAGAGAGCAGTAGAAAATAGATTAACCGCTTAATGACCAGATGGTTTTACAACTTATTGCCTTGGAATGCTTGGTACCCCCAGTCCTTATAGGGTTAATAAATAAAAAAAAAATGGAGCAATTCTGAAGCAAAACCAACTGCACAATCATTTTTACACATTCATAAATGACCCAATAGCAGCATTTGTTAAATAAAATAAAGTTTATCAGGAAACTAATTCCTGGAAGCAGCCTCCAGTAAATAATTTTGGCCCCGGAAATTTGTGCTTCACTGAAGTGTACACTGAGTAATAATATATTGGGGATTATGCACTAAAGCGTGATAAAGAGGTGATAAAGCAGAGATTACTTCTCCAGCGATATCACTTCCTCAGTTCCTAAGTTATACTATGGAGCGTATACACTAAGATCTCTAAAGTCTTAGAAATCTTAATTAAATGGCTCCATAGAACAACATAGGAATTGGAGATGTGATATCACTGGAGAAGTTCTCTCCGCTGTATCACCTCTTTGTCACGCCTTAGTGACTTTCCCACATTAGGTTTGCAGCATTTTCTTCACTTAGGTCAGGCAATTATATAAAAACTTTTCATAGAATGATAAAAGGCAAGGAAAGCCAATCCAAAATATCACATATGATATCATGTAGTATGTAAGAATAATAAGTGTGCCTAGTCGTGGTATATAGATAAAGGGTGGTACCATGTTAGCCAGAAAAAGAAGGATACTGGTAGAGGAAAAATTATTTGTAGTTGACTAAGTAATAAAAACAAGATTTCTCTCTAGATCATACTGAGTCCACTATGTATATCACTTTATATAGATCTCTTTGGCAATCCTTATTCTACCTCCACCTACCTCCTCTCCCTTTCTAGGCCAAACATGCTCTCCTCACTATGCTAAAACTAAGCTAAAACTCTCATTCCCTGTTATTAGCGCAACACAGAACCACCAGCCTTCGCTGAATGGCTGGCCCTGACTAGGGAACAACTCCTGTTGCTCCGATTGACCTTGATTAACAGAGGTCGAGATCCTTTTGAAGCATCTTTACTGCTTCTGAACCCAGCCCCTACTTGATATAATCTGTCTTCCTCTCTCCTTCCTTATGTGACCCTGGGTCTAATGTTCCCTAACATTACTCTCTTCTTGCCATCCATCATTTCTTCTGGCTGTATACTTGATTTATTTTATGTTCCAGCTACACCGGTATTCCCTCCCTCCCCTTCCCTGCTCTCCCCCTCGTCTTTCCTCCCCCCCTTTTTTTCTCCCTCTCTGTCTTTCTCTCTCTCCTATTTTTTTCTCCTCTTTATTTAACCTAATGATTTTGTTCCCAAAATATGAGTATATGTTTGATCTCTGATCATTTCTGTTTTCACATGATATGTGGAACCTGTATTCTTTTCTTTGTCTTTATGCAATTCTTCAATAAAGCTTTTTTTTTTAACCCCTTCCCGACAATGGACGTACATGTACTTACCGCAAAAACTGTCACTTAGTGACAGAGGACATACATGTACGTCCTGGAAGTCCGGGTCCCTGCGTAGCTGCACGCTGTTCGGGGACTCCGGAATAATTTTTTTTTTTAATTCTTAGCCGGGCATTAAGTGAAGGCCGCGTATGTGCTCGGCCATTCACTAAAGAGGTTAAATAAAAAAAAACAAAAAAAAGATTTATAAACAAGGTGCACAGAAACAAGATGATCCTCCACTTCTCCTTGACCTGAATTACAGATACAGTTGACCACTGAGTATTCATGTGTATTTTATCTCAAGCCTCTTCCCAGCAGGACTCTGACTGTGGTAATGGTAAACAGGAGACAAAACCAAACGAGAAAGTGAGATGAAGGCTCGAAAAACAAACAGCATTCTCAGTGTTTTCTCCTACTTTATCAGAGTTGCACAGGGAGGAGAAATATGGAGCCTATGCAGAGAGAAAAGGAGTAGCAATTGTGGGGAAAACCAACTTCATCAAAAGAGGCAAACATAATTCCCAGTATTCCCATTGAATTAAATTGGGCTACTAAATGAGGTTTATGTGGTCTTAATCTGCTTCATGAGGGGTATAATTCAAACAGGACATAGGGCTCTCTAAATAATTAAAATATGTCATATTTCTTTGAACATCTATCACATTTGAAGAAATTCCTTGGAGACCTCTCTTATCTTCAAGGGGATGAAAGACTCACTTACATCAATGGTGATTTTCATTTGTCCCCAGAATTGCTATTCTTTTGCACTCTGCATATGGCAAATGGGTTCACCCTCCTACTTTACTACTTGTGAAAATGCCCATTTGATGCCCTGGCTAACTGAAGGATGCATTTACTGTACTACACTTTAGGTGGCCTCCTCGTCCTTCAACCAAGCACCTGAAAAATGCATTTTGTGGAATTGAAAAGGAATCACAGCAGTTCTGCAAAATGCATATTTCAGATGTGTTCATATGTGTTGGAGCAACTAGTGAGGCTCAGCAGTGTACATTTTTCCTACTTGTTTGGTTTTAACTATGTATGTTTTAAGTATAAAAACCATAGGTTAATTGCAATAGTATTTCAGGGCAGCTTGCAACATGAGAGGTTTTACAAACATTTGTCTAAAGGCAATACCAGAACTTCTCCTTTAATTCATACAACAAAAAAAAAAATAAAATGCTTGTAAAATGATATACATGAAATTTTATTAATTTTAAGCTTAAAAAGATTACAGTGAAATATTCAGTTTTACAAACTGACACATTTATTTATTTAGAAAATGTTTTACCAGGAAGAATACATTGACATTTCTCTTGTTTTCAAATATGCCCTAGAGAGTTTACAGTAAAGGGTTACATATTTACACAAATAGAGAAACATTATATAATGTATATATATATATATATATATATATATATATATACACACAGACACAAAAACATACATTCATACAAAAAATTAAATACAGTTACACATTGTTTTTAGATATAAAGAACAGTTATATTTTTATATATATATATATATATTTTTTTTTATAGGATTTTAGACTGGGAGAAGACCTGACTTTTTCAAGCAGGTTATTCCAGGCTTTTGGAGCTCTAAAGGAGAAGGCAGATCGACCGACTCCTTTATTGTTTTGTGCTATAAGCAGTAAGTTGTTAGCAGTAGAGCGGAGGTTATAGTTAGTATGGAGAGCTGGAGTAAGCATACTGCTCAGGTAGTCTGGTACCTTTCCAGAGAAATGGTTGTCTACGAAGTAAGAAAGGTGATGGGCACGTCTATATTTGAGTGTTAACCAATTTAGATCTTTAAGTATATCACAGTGATAGGTAGTGTAATTACATTGGAGGAT
Organism: Rhinophrynus dorsalis; assembly: GCA_037306005.1. NCBI lineage: Eukaryota > Metazoa > Chordata > Amphibia > Anura > Rhinophrynidae > Rhinophrynus > Rhinophrynus dorsalis. The sequence continues at coordinate 149,290,003 of CM074718.1, forward strand.
AAAGTGGCACAATGAGTTATACAGGGTGTCAAGCTTACCAAGATGGATTTGTGGCTTGGGAGAATATACTACACCTCAATAGTAATGGATTTGTTTCTGAACAGAGCATATATTTTGGGATAAATTTTGCATGTTAATTTATCAATATAAGGGTGAAATGTGAGACTGGGCCATGCCACATACCAAGATAGTTGTAGTAGTCAGCTGGGGCCAAGTTATGATTAGACTCTATTACAATGGATGTACTGGTATTGCCGAGATTACGCAGATTGTACTTTGTACCAAATAACACTGTGACAATTTTGTTGGTGTTTAAGAACAGTTTGTTCTTTGCTATCCATCTTTCAAATTCATAGAAATCATGCCGTAATATGGCCTCAAGCTGTGATATGTTTGAGTTGTAGCACAGATTATGGTGTCATCTGCATACATGGGCACAGAAGATGCTTTCCAAACCACGGGCAGATCATTGATAAAAAAGAGCAAATAGAAGAGGGCCAAGAATGGAGCTTGGGGAACCCCCACTTGTTACTTTTAGTGGAGGATAAATATTGTCAGCAACAGACACATATTGCTTTCTGCCTGATAAAAAGGATTAGAACCAGTTTAGAGAGTGATTACCCAATCCTGAACTTTGGAGTTTGTTTATCAGAATATTATAGTCTACTGTATCAAAACCCTTTGCAAAATCTAGGAAAATTGCTCCATCCACAAGTTTCCATACCAGATATCGTTGCATATTTTTAGGAGGACAGTGATGAGTGATTTGGACAAAAGTTTGATTGAAGGAAGGGGTGAAAAACTGGTCTGGCAGTAATACCTATATATTTATGAGTGGAAACATTTTTCTAGGATTTTCGATAATATGGGGAGTAGGAATATTGGTCTGTAGTTTGATACTATATTGGTATCCCCACTTTTGTGGCTAGGCACAAATCTATCTACTTTCCAGGCTTTGTGCATATACCCGGGTGACAGGGAGGCATTAATTAGGGCTGCAAAAGAATGGGCAGTGACAAAAGCATTGATCTTTAATAACATTGCTGGTATTTAGTCTGGGCCAGATTGTGATTTCAGGAAAATTAGTTCATTACTGTCATTGAACCAAATTGTAGGTGACAGCCAACAAAATAGCTGTTCAGCGCATTAGCTATTTCTATGGGGCACCGTATTGTTTCTTTGCCTCAAAATAAATACAAATTACTGTGTTTTAGTGTATAACAATTTAACTTCAGATAGTGAGTCATATAATGGAATTATTGTAGATTGTATCTGAAAATCACACATGTTCTATCCTCTCATTAACCTCTGCATTGCATCTGGCCTAAATACTACTAAAGTTGTACAACAGACATTGAAATTACTTCCTTCTCTCTTATTGCAAATCTAATATACAGTATGATGTACTAAGCTAATTATCCCAAACATTCTCATTGTATGACACTTGCTTCATGGAGAAGTACTTTTTAGTCTATGGCTTGTTTAAAGCTATGTACTAATGGGGGCAGGGGAAGTTGCATATATTTATTTCTTTTGCATACTATTGGGCAGAAATGTCTGGCTGCTGGTAGACTACAACTCTCATCAACCATAGACCATCAGCTAGAAAGTCTCACGTTACCCCCCACTGCTATGGGGTATTTGTTCAGGGATTGCTTGCATTAAGAGTTAATAATAACAGATAGTGTGTCAGCAGTACAAACCCCGAAGTTCAGTCAAATGTGCTGGAGGCTAATGCAAATTGAACTGCACTAGCTGATTCATACATACCCCCTCTCCCCATATACTCTTAGACGTTATAGGCATTTTCCTGCTGAGAAAAAACAATGGTACTCCCACAGTTGTTTTGTACAAATGATATAAATTATAAGGAAGTGAGTGTCAGCATGATTACTTCCTGAAAGTTCAAAACGTCAAAAGTGAATGAGCAGTTTTTATCACATTCTATGGAGAATTATTTGTCGGTGACTCACATCTCTCACTAAATTCCTCAGAATAACTAAATGAAAAATGACCACTACACAGCAGTGTTAATGAAGAAAAAAAACCCAGGAGTTTAAACTGTAATAGCTTTAAAAATATGAACCTCTTGGCAGTGAAAATACCATCAGCAGGAAAAGTCATATTTTTGTATAAAATTGTTTGCTGTGCCTTTAAGTAAATTAATATCTTACAATGCTACATCTTTACAAAATACAAAGAAATTAAACTGCATTCCTTTTTTGATTTTGTGTTAAGTCTGACCTTTGAAAGATTACTTCTGGGGTCTCTATTCATTTACCACATTCTTAGTATCTAGCCAAAACAGCTGTTTGTTGCAGATCATATCTGTAAGTGCAAATGGAAACATGTCCATGTTTAAAGAAAGTAACAAAACCCATTTGATTTCTTTCCATTTATTTAAATTCAAATCTACAAGTTGGATATGGGCCATATTTACCAAGTGCAGCAATTATGGTAATTATGGTGCAAAGCAACTGTATTGTAGGGGACAAATAAACATTCTCATTCATGAATGCCAGAAAGGTCTCAAATGCATTGCAAGGGGCCAAAGAGAGGTATTTAGCATTCAAACAGCCAATATCCCTGTTTCAATGAATTGGAATAGTGAGAATTTACCTTTATCCTTAATTCACGGTAAGTTGATGTGGGCCATAGAAGATATCTAGCATGCCCTAGAAAGAGTCATGGCTCATAGAATCACCACCCTTCTGAGGTAGATAATCCAACTGCACCAATGCAGACAATACATGTTCCTACTGCTGGTCTAGAATATATAATTGCCTGTTCTCTAGATTACATGGTATAATGTAGAAATAATTCTTCTAATTTAAGTTTTTTTTAATATTTTCATAAATCTAGATCACTATGCTTTCCATTGTTGGCAAAGGGTATTATGAAATGTAGGGCTGTATTGAATAATCTGATGAAGAGATGTTATTTTGGAGCAGACCAACTGCACTGAAGGGCACAAACGAAAATTCCCTATACGCCACTGAATCAAATGGGCTTTTTAATCCCTTGAATAGTAGATGAAGGCACTGCACTGGAGATTTCTGTAGCATTCCATTTAAATCAATGGAAATTTGGGGATTTTTTGTCTCTTTTTTGCTCTGTAGGGTGCAGTTTGTTTGCCAGAGAAATTGCTCAAATTGTCTTTGTGTGCACAGCCCAAAACAACTGTCCTTGTTAAAATAGTAGGGCACATTTATCAAAGGGTTGCTGGTCACAAGGGTCTTATGTAAACCTATAAACCCAACTGAAGAGTTGGCTGCTTACAGAATCATTAGTCATGTACCAGCTAGCGCTGAAATCTTCAATTGGCTTCACTTGTCAGCTAGCAGCCATTTTTACTACTAGCATTTTGGCTTTACTATTATGGGACTGCAGATTCCAGCATCTCAGAGAAGGTATCCTGCAATGATGCATGATGATAAGCCCAAGAATCAGAATGTGTAAGTAGATCCTACTTTTCATTCGGACAACACTGATATAGTGTGTGACAGGGATATTCTGTGTTTCTTTGGAAGGTGAAGTGCAGAAGAGCACTTCATTCATCCAGAGGTAGACTTCTTTGAATACAACATATGGTGTTCCCTGGAACAGCATGCAATATTTATCAAGCAGTTGTGGATGCGGTGTTAAATATTCCAAAAGAAAAAAATATTATGCCTGCATAGAAATAGCTTTATTGATATGTATGCCACAGTAAGGCTGCTGTATCAGGATGGGCCAAAAGTCTTGGGTTTTTCCCACAGGAAATGTCATTAAAAAATACAAAATGTTCTGCTGGGAATTCCTATGAATCTTTTACTGGTGAATTTCCTCTCTATTGTTTGCTTTAGGTGGGAATTTCTCACAACTTAGAATTTTCTGCTGAACTCTGCACAGAGTGTAGTCGGATCCATGGCTGAATTGGGTGGTGTCAGTTCCAGTTGCCGGATATGTTTCGGTTCCAGTGGGGTTGTTTTTTCCTGTTTGTTGGTGTACTCTCAAAGAAAGAGGGAGGGATTTAAGGGCAAGACGGTTTTATGGGATATGTTTCTGTTTTTTGATTGGTTAACTTGGTACTTGCTGCTGTGAGAGTGAGTAAAGAAGTATTTATGCAAAATACGAAGCCTCCTGTCATGCTATAAAATTATATATAAAATAAGATAACACAATAATTAAAAAGTATAATGACACACTAATGAAAAATTGAGAGAGAAAAAACAAAAATTCACAGACAAAAATAGTCATACTTAAAAACTGAATCTTCCTATTGAATCTCATAGTCCAATTTCCCATACTACATTAAGATTTTACAGGAAGACATTCCAGATGCGAAACCCAACACTATCTTACAAATCCCCTATATACTGTAACAAAGTATAAACTATTTCTAAATATGATAAAACTATGTCATATCAAAATCAGAATTGCTATAGTGGATCCAGTACTTATAAACTGGCAATCTTATGTGAATGGGGTGTAAAAGCATAATAATAATAATAATAATAATGTCCACAATTGTACCGAAATAATATATAACCTCCAACATTATTCTATTTAACTTCTACTTGTATAAACTTGTATTGGGTCTGAGATCTGATATTAGGGATACTACACAACTTTTAATGGAATACAGATTATTTTTGGATTACACTGGATGTAGAGGCATTATATTCTAATATTGAACACGAAATGGGAATTACTGCTGTTAAAACTTTTTAAACCCTTAAGGGCCGGCCACACGCACTTGCAGCCAGCACTTAAGGACCATGGAGCATTTTTTTTTTAATGCATCCAATTCAGGGCTCCCTAAACGGCGTGCAGCCGAGTGTGGAGCCCTGAATTCAATGAAGTGCCAGGACCATCATGGGTCCTTATGGCAAGTTTGCCCATGACGGTCCTGGCCTGTCATGGGTCCTTAAGGGGTTAAATACAGATTTGTTAATGCCTATTAAACAAAGAGATTTTTAATTATAATCCATCCGATTTTGCTGTTGGAAGTGCAGCACCTGGGACTTCTAGTAGTATTAGAACTGCATCAACATCTATCCTCAGTAGTAATAACAGCCCCTCAGGAATAGGGGTGGGCAAAAGTGTGAATCATGTCCCGCATTACTTTTTGTGAAAACTTGCTGGTTTTTTGCTTTTCCTGAAAAAGATTTTGCCTTTCCGCCTATGCAAAATTTTCCTCCTTTTCGCCTATGTTAACAAACTTTTTGCCTATTGTAACATATTTTTTGCCTATATTTCCTATAGGTTCTACATTTCCCACTGTAATATTACTTCTTCTGAGGGCTGTAGTTTAGAAATAAGTGTCTAAAAGTCAAAATTGTCAGTCCTACAGCAACATATGCCTTGAAAAATGTGTTAGCATTCAGAATTCATTTGTCCTTTGCCCACAACACTAACTTCCTGCTTAAGTGACACTGGCACAGATTCATGATGATGTCATGGAATAAAAAAATAAAGTACAACCTACAATGTGGCAGATGTGTATTGTAGTGGTGGTGGTGGGGGACTGGCTGTATGTTGTGATTTGTGTATGTATATAGTTTTTAATATTGTCATGTTTGCGTCAAATCTCAAACCTCCTTCTCAGATTATTGACACACATTATTTGTCACCCATAGCAGTGGTCTCAAGTGGGTTAGATGGTGGCAACCCTTCTTCACATCCCCCTTCCACCTCCTCATCTGTGCTGCTGTTAATATATTTGTCCTGACTTTCTCTGTCATGTGTGGTTCCTGCTACCTGAAACTCAGATGGTATGAGATGTTGGTTCATTTTTAAGAATGTTAATCTCCCAACATTGCTGCTTCATAGCCGTGTCCTGCGGTCATTGACAATATAACCAGATGCACTGAAAACCCTTTCAGACTCACACACACACACACACTGCTTTGTTTGCCAGTATTCCATTGGGTCATTGTTTCTGCCTAAAACGTAGCTATCCTGCAAGTATGCAGAAACCATCTCACATGTAGTAGGACCACTTCTAGGAGCTACATGGTGTTCCTGTGTGTCAGTTACCAACCCATACTCAGGAAGCATGTCCCAAAGAGATGTGCTGCCACCACCACCACCAGTGTTGGGGTTTTGCCGCCCCTGCTAAGACCCATGATGAATTGCCCTGTGTTCTGAATGGTATATTCCGGTTGATGATGATGTAGCTGCTTCTGTTGTTTGAAATGCTTTGCTGCCTTCCTTTTCACTATACTGCCTAGATGTTGTGCCCTCACTTTCTCCCTCTCATCCACCACAATGCAACCTTGCCACATCATAAGAATATATGACGCACCAACATAGTGCATTCAGCAAGATGGAATGTCTGCAGATGCTCCCTGATACTCTGCATTGATTGCTCTTCACCACTTTACTATGTATGATCAGCACACCACACAGTGTGCTATGATTGGATATAAGCTGCCAGATTCTCACATCTACAGACTCGCTATCAGCTGATGGGGGAGGTAATGGAGGCCAGAGGAGGAAACAGGAATGGTTGTGAATAAGTGCACCTTACCTCTTTACTCCCTTCAATGAACTCTAATTCCTAATAATAAATCCTCGCTTCACCTACTGCACTGTTGTTCTCTGTTCCTTCTGAAGGCTAAGGTGCCACTTTTTGGGTTCTTATAGAACCATGACTACTTAAACCAGTGGTTCTCAACTCCTGTCCTCAGGACCCACTAACAGGCCAGGACTTAGGGATTTCTCTGCTAGAGCACAGGTGTGGTGATCAGAGGCTCATTCACATTGGTTAACTTACTTGTGCCCTAACAAGGAAATCATCAAATCCTAGCCTGTTAGTGGGTCCTGAGGAAAGGAGTTGAGAATCACTGACTTAAACAAACACCAGTAATTCATCATAATAAGTGTTTAAGGTATCCTAGACATTTTCCTACTAGAATCCCTTCAGCAAGTAAACAAACATTATCCCTTGTTGAAGAGATCATAGAATATAAACTCCTCCCACTGAAGGCTTCCTAAGAATCCTCTAGTGGGAGGAGTTGAGTACAGGAACCCTTCAAAACGAAACACGTCTACCTCCACAGATATGATATACAGTATCAACTAAAGATTTATTTTGGAGAACCAAAAGCAGAATTGATTCATATTGTCCATTAGGATTTTCTGCTCAGATTAAGATACATGATGAGATATTATTAGGAGGCATTGGTTTTCCTTTAAGTACCGCAGTCAGCAGAAGGACCAGAGTACAAAAGGGAATGAACACCAGTATCCTAAAAACTAACTACATGTTGATTGCTCCTCAAACCTTTCTTTCTGCTTTTAAGTTCCAGCCCCTGACCCACAAAGGTTTAGGCTTCCTTTTTTCCTGCAATATAAAGTGAAGCTCACAGTAAGATAGGACTCATATTTGGATCAGTTAATCGACTGTTTGACATCAGATTCTTGTTTGTCAATTTTAGAGGGTACAGATTTGTAATTTTAAACTAGTTTGCAATTGTCCTTTTCATCAACCTCTCCATAAATTAGTACTTATACAAATTACTTCTGAATTTTCTTCTAAATTTAGATGATGAATGACCTCTTGTTCTAACACTCCTCTTTTCCTGAAATACACTTCACTATTGCACTCTATTAAATCCCTTAATACATTTAAGGGTTTCTATAATATCAATAGGCTTGGACGAAAGGTCCTGTTGTGTTCTCACAAAAAAATCTGCAAAAACCACATGCTTTTTCAAAGGAATATCTGCTTTAAACAAATCCATTAAAATTTCTGCCTACGGCCAAAATGTTTTCACTATTTTTTCCAATGGATGAAAAGTTCCTGCCCATTTACTTACATGTGCTTCATGTATTTGCACCAAAAACAAAGTTTACAGGACGTGAAACACAAAACCAAGCAGCTAGGAAGATAGAGACTGCTTATTCTAAGCAGCAGCATCCTCTATCCAGAAAGTGAAGGGAATTGTGTGAAAGATGATCACAAAAACACTAATAAAGTGCTAAGTGAGGGTTCTTCCCCTTGTCCCAGAGAATGTTATGAGATATAATTATTCCCTATTCTAAATATGAGTTCGTAATATCTCAAAGTTATATCTGTAGACAGGCCTTATACAAGTAATATAAGGACAATAAAGAGGATTACAGAGTCTGTGCATGTATTATGTAAAAGTTTATTGGCTATCTATAGAATATAAAGTAAATAAGAAACTTATCAAATAACACAATAAAAACAAGTTACATTACATTACAAATCCAACTAGCAGAGTATAAGATAATTATAAAGTATTGCTTGCCATAGTATTAAAAAATAATTAATTACATACCACTCAGCCTCGATGAATAAGAGTGTCAGATAACCTGATCTGTCCGGCACTAACTATAGGCATCATCTCACCCATTATATACCTTTTTTCTTAGCATGAGCTAAGGGGCGTAAAGGATCATGCATATAACTCGTGCATGGAAAAAACATATTTGGAGGTAGATATAACAATTGGTTATTAAGCTCATAGCTAAAGGGCTTAGGGCATAATAGCTAAAGTTATCTAGGGTTCCAAGGGTGAAAAGTGTAAGTAGATAACTTATGCTTCCCTATCTGTGAGAACTATGGAGGATATGTAACTCGTGGAAGGTTACAAGGCCATAGACCGTCTCACAAGACCATAGACCATGTCTGTGTCAAATGGGGAGTGTGATGTAATATAGACCATGTCACAGGACCATAGACCATGTCTGGGTCAAATGGGGAGTGTGATTTAATAGACTAGCTGTCTCTGCCATGGCTAAAGAATAATAACCTTTTGTGTGCTGTATAAAATAGCTATATGCTAAAGAAAATATAAATGTATATAATAACCCTTTGTGTGCTGTATAAAATAGCTATATGCAGAATGCAATAGGGTTATAGCATATATAAACAGTGTACACAAGTTGTAGGGGGCTTATTCCCCTGCAACAATTGTGCAGAAGAAGAAAGAGGCCATTCTTCCCTACCTTTTCCCTTCCCCATGAGGTCATGGGTGTGGGACTATTATTCTCTTGGTGCAGGCACAGTGACATCATCAGCCACGGCACTGTGCAGTGTATGTGATCAATCAGTGAAAGGAGGGAACACACGTTGGCACAACTGCCCTGATAACACATATGAAATACAGACACCATGACAATTATGTGAAGTATATTAAAGCCAAACCCCTTATCTCTCCCAAAAAGCACCAAGAGTCAAGGCAGAAATCTAAGAGGAAGAATAGAGAAACCCAGCCTGAGCATGAAAGTTCATCGGCAATCATCCTGGCACGCCATCAGCTTCTGACACAAGAGACTGGGCAAGGGAAGACCTTGCAACATCTTCTGGTGATACACCTCTGTCATGGTTACCTCCCCACCAGCTGATAGTGAAATGCATAGTTCCTTCCTGCTCTCATTAAGCTTCCAGGATATGAAACACAAAACCAAGCAGCTAGGGAGATAGAGAGGGTGCTAAGCAATTTTCTAGCAATTTATATAGCGAAATAGGGGCAACAGAGGCTCAGACTGTTAGATAACAGGATGAACAGCAATCTATAAATAAGGAGGAGCTGGAAGGACCATGATGCATCCAGCAAGCTAGAGGAGGAGGAAGTGACCAGCAACAGCATAGAAGTGTCTGGATGCCCTGACTCCCCAGACCCAACGATGCCCAGTCCCCAGCCATTGTCCCTTGGGATCTTGGGGAAATTTAACTAGCAAAGGCACAAGAAGAAGTGGGTAGAAGTGTGAGCAGGAAAGGTCAAATACCTGTTCCTGCTGCAACTGCTGCAAGTATGCCTTCTGATACTCAGGAGGAAGAGGAGGAGATGATGATAAGTGTGACAGCATAGGACCCTAAGTCACACTTACCATCCTCAAGCAGTCCCACTACTACTACTACTACCATGCATCAGCTACTAGAGAGCATTGGGCATTAGGGAGGGCATGATGATGGTGAGGATAGGGATGCAACTGGTGGTGGGACTAGCATTACAGCTCTAGATCTTCCTGCTGTGGTGGAAGGGGAAGTGATGCAGAGAAGCCAGACTAGCAGTCAAGGGAGCCCACAACATCCCCTGGACCTTGTAATTCCCCTTCCCCGGCATTGCCTCTGGGAGAACTAGCTAGCAGTATTAGCATCAGCGCAGATCAGTGCTGCCAGTCTGCTTTCTTCACCTCAAGAAGAAATGGCAAGTGTGACAATAGGGGACCCTCTGTCATATTTGTCATCATTGCCAGCGAGATTCTCAGCAATGAGGGACTGATAGTGGTGGTGCTGATGAGGGTGATGGTGGAGCAGATATGAAAATGGGGATGGGCATCATGACCACTACCAGCTGTGAAAACACATATGAAATACAGACACCATGACATTTATGTGAAGTATGTTAAAGCCAAACCCCAATCTCTCCCCAAAAGCACCAAGATTCAAGGCAGAAATCTAAGAGGAAGAATAGAGAAACCCAGCCTGAGCATGAAAGTTCATCGACGATTGTCCTGGCTCGCCATTAGCTTCTGACACAAGAGACCGGGAGTGGGAAGACATAGCAGCATATTCTGTTGATCCACCTCTGTCATTGTTATCTCCCCCACCAGCTGATAGTGAAATGCATAGTTCCTTCCTGCTCTCAAGGGAAAAATGTATATTCAAACAACACACCCATGATTTTGGAGGCGGTGCAGGAGGAGAAGCATTACAGGCAAACCTCTTTTCTCAATTAAGTTATATAGAATGGTAATCATTCACAAATTTCTATATAGGAAGTATATCCATACATAACACATGTGGGGTGCCATAAAGATAATAATAGAATTAAAAAAAAATAAGATAAAGTATCAAAAAAAGTATCAAAATATAATCTGTATATACATATAAATAATACCACATCAAAATATGACAAGCAGTGCGCTCTAATCAAAAGAGATCTTTTCTCCCAATAATCCCTCTAAAAACATACCTAACACACATCCTAACTAACTCATATAAGAAGGATCACAAAGAATAAGCTGGGCCCAGCACATATAGGGTTGACAAAAAAGCAAGTTAGAAATTACCAGATAATGTCCTTAGCTTAGTTGATAGCACTAAATGTTCATATATCCAACCAGAATATAATTGATCCACTTATTATTATGTCTGGTACAAATAGACTGACAGATAGGCAAGTATCAGGCAGAGCAAAGCAGCAAAACATGAAGTGCCCAAGCATAGGTGCAAACGTTAAAGTGTAACAAAAGCAGGAGGTATAGTAAATAAACTGTATCAATCTCACCTGTATGTAGTTTTCTCCATTATGTCAATTGGCACCTGCTCTAGAATCAGCACCCGGGTCTTCACCTTCATAGACAGTAAAATCTTGCTCACACACTTTGTATACCGTCCTCTTCATGCATGCCAGTATAACGTCAATGCCAAAGCATAACTGTAGTAACTCCAGACAAAATAGCAGAGTCAGCCAAGGACTGGGGAATACATCACTGACCGCCCACCTATTTATATAATAAACAGAAGTCTACATCTTTTAAATTCCTCCAATCAAAATTAACCATCCATTAGTTTTAAAGGGATCACAAAGTGCAATTGTTCCAACACCAAGCAGACATTGCAATCTCAGCAGCTAAATAAAGCCACAATAAAAATGATCTACATACATCTGTAAATAATCAAAGATAAATAAAACATACATATAACATTTCATAAAATACCGAAATAGAGGCACTCAAAGGAAGACCAAAGGAACATATTATACTTTATCTCCTCATTTAACCCAGTAGCCCCAATAGCTCCCAGGTTAAAGATTTTTGAAGTAGAACTCTATCATGATCACCTTCTCTTAAATTCTTTTTAAGCTGTATGATCCCCTTTACCTGCAAACCCTCAGGAGATCCTTCATGTCCCAAAAATACCTTGTAATAGGGCTTTCCAGACTTTTATTTGTAATATCTCTACTTTTCTCCACATATACCTGAAGTGGTGTGGGCTAGTTGTGGTGCTGTTAGGTACATCACTTGAGCTAGTAGCACGTGGAACCATGATCATCATTACCCAAATCACTGCTGTTGTTGATCCCATTCCCTTGGAGCTTCCTAGTTTACCTGCTGCTTAAACAACTCAGCAGCAACAGCAATAACCGTAGATGCAAATGCCTCAATTACATCGTGGCATTGGTCAGTGGCCACCATAACATGACCTGCTGGCAGTAGGCCATATTTTTTTTTCTGATCTTGTTCTTCATATATACCAGAGGCCTACAAACATATTTTTGGGGCTTGATTCTAACAAGCCTAAGTCCTACAAATTCCTCAGGGTTTGTGTCTATAATGATCCTGAGTCCAAAAACTCTTCACTGATTCCTTAGGGCTCGTGCCTATGTCAATTTCTAAGTCAAAATAATCACTGATTTCTCAAGGCTTGTGCCACTAACAATCCCAACTTCAAAAAATCATCACTAACTCCTCAGAGTCAGTCCAAACAATCATAATGGATTCCCCAGGGCTTGTGTCTCTAACAAGCCAAAGTCCTGCAAATCACTGTTTCCTCAGACTTGAATGTAAGTCTGAACGTAAGTCTAAGTCCTACAAATCAATGTTTCCTCAGGGACTGTGCCAAATAAGTATAAGTCCTACAAATCAGTTTTTCCTCAGGGCTTGTGCCTAACAAGTTGAAGCCCTACAAACCTCTGTCTTCTAAGGTCTTGGGCCTCAACCAACAAGTCTAAGCCTTACAAATCAATGTTTCCTCAGGGCTTGGACCTCTAATAACAAATATGAGTCCTGCAAATTATCCTCTACAAAATACACTATCCCATCAAGTATCAGTCTGCCCCAGTCACAGCTTAAGTCAGGTTGTCCCTGTCTGTCACATTACTTAACATACTTTTATGCTGCAATCCCAGTCAACAACCTCCCCTCAAAAAATTCCCTATTCCACTGATTCTTTCCGTAGACTCCACCAACACAGGAACCTTCAGACACCTTTTATACCATGCCTGTGGGAAATAAAATAAAACATTTGCTATGTGTAAATTCAGTCTTCCCATTGATTGAAATGCATTGGAACTTTTTACGGGAAATTTCCCTCTAGACAGAAAATGTCATTTTTGCATATTTTGGTTTTGGTTTGGGGTGAACATTTTTGCCTATCCTTAAATATTACCCCTCCATCCTCTCTTCCAAGCTGTAGACATTAAGTTCTGTTCTGGAACCCAGTGACAGGAAGACCCTGCCCAATTTTAGTGGATCTTCTTTGAACTGGCTCAGTTTATTAATATCCTTTTGGAGTTAAGGTTTCTAGATTTTACAAGGTTCTCGAGGTGACCTTTGTAATGCTTTGGAGACATCGGTAGCATTCAGGTGGTTAAAAAAATGACATTACTGGGTCCCCTGTAGTTGGTTTGCTCCATAATGTCCACACTACAATAGATATTCAGTGTAAGTTAGGGGTCTATTGCTCAGATCTTTATGATTTTTATATTGATGTAAACACTTTGCTGCCATGGAATGTATTTATTCAGCGGCTACATTGTGTAGAACATTTTAGGGACATATCTGCGACATCCTTATTTTACACTTGTTTGTGGTGTCTCAGAGATAGATCCCAGCATTTTAGAATTTAGATAATGTGTTTTTTATGAGAGAGATGGTATGATTTGTGCCTTCTCTTTGCTTCTTTTTTCTTTTTTAAAGATGTGTGATGGTATGTGATATTGGTGATATTTGCTAGATAGTAATGCTGAATTAAACCAATTTTGTTTTACTGTGCTCTTATTGTGGAAATAGATAAAGTTTTTTGAAACAATGGGATGTTTATGGAATTTTTTCCTCTGTTGTCTATGAATGTTTGTTATTATCCTACAATAATTGGCGCCAGACCAATTGTTTTTTCTATATATTTTGTTCTTGAACTTATGGAGTAAGAGTTCAGGTCAGGCAGCTGGAAAATACTCAACATCTTGCTCTATCTGGCTAGCGCCACCCAAGTTGGATTAAATCTCAAAATAACCTGTCTTGTGTTTTTGCGGTGTACTAAGCCTCTATAGGCTGATTCCTCATTGGGGGGCACGATGCCAACTGATGAGCTGATTCTTAAAGGGATAGTAATGTTTCATAATAAAAGCAGCTCTAATTAATCATCATAGTATTTGGACTTTGGAGAGTGTTATTTCAGTTCTGTCAGAGTTGTAGTTCAAGAGTAATTCAATCACAAAGTATCCCCCTCCCGCCCCTTTTACTGATGTAACACTGTTCAGTCAGATCAGAAGGGAGGTGCCCAGGTAGATTGCAGAGAGGGACAATATTCAATTAAGATAAGGGAAAAACATGAAAAACTTGTCAAGGGGGGCAGGGCTTTCATTGTTTTCATGGGAAGAAGAATGTCACCTGCTGTTATCTGTCTGGTCTATGGACTGCATTCCACATCTGAGAAGATATAGCTTACATTAGGTAAAAGGGTCGGGAGGGGAAAACTTTGCTTGTGAATATCGCTCAAACCATAAAGGTTTGAGAGATAAGACATATCGTTCTTCATGTTTTTTTAATGCCTACAAAATAAAATAAAGATAAAACGAAGTATCACTATCCCTATTCTTAAGTTCCTCATTTGCTGATAGCAGGTGCCCTTTTATCTGAAATAGTGGCCCATGCCCTAGGCAAGAGTGCTAATGATAATGCTTACATATGACATATTCAATTATTAATTATGTCATGTACCCCCCCAGGAGGAAATACCCCCTTCATGAAATGTCTCCCACGCATTTTATTATTATATAAACTCATGAATCTTCTTAATAAAATCAGAGAGAGATTATAGCACACACACTTTTAGTCCAAGTGTTTTTGATTTCTCTCTCTGGGCTGCTTGTAAGACCTAGGAGATCCTGAGGAATGGTGTGACGTCTGCAGTCCCCAGGGAGAAAGGTGTTAGACCAGAGTAGAAGAAAAGAAGTACCGATTTCACTAATTATCTATTTATTCATCAGGGGAGCATTGTCCTTTTAGGTGGGCTGCCACATGCTTGTGTGAGACCATAGAAGGTGTAAGACAAGTACTATTATTTGAGTTTACTTAGCCACAGCTACTTTACTGTAGCTCATGCCAAAGTTGCTAAGCATCAACATTTGTAATGACTTAAGCGGTATATTTTCAGGTCATATAACCTTTAAAGGAATTACAGGGGTATGAACATTTTTGGGGAATGACTATACATTTTTCTTACTCCACTTTTTACAGTAAATTGAATGGAGTCTACTAAATGACAGACTCCTTATTTCTCTATGAAATTGTGTTGCTTTTTAAGTAAAGAAGCTTTTGAATCAACCTAAATGACCCCACATTTGTATTTGGCAGAGCTTCTTGTGATATCCCAAAGTTTCCAACAATTTTTTCTTCTCGTATTCACTTCCTTTGAAGTCTTGTGCAACATGCTTGACTTGTAGTCATTTCATAGATGTTTAACTGTTATTTAGACAACGCGTGGGATTTTAAAAGGTACTGAAAAAACACCAAACATTTTTGTATTACAATCACAGTTAACTTGCCCAGTCTTTTTTTTTCTTTTAAGTTAGCTTCCCTGGCCAAATATTTCATTGAGATATATTTCATTTGTTTTTAATTATGTTAAAAATGTCAAAACATGATTGTATTGGCTTTTAAAAAATGGCCATTATTGTTCTTTCCTAAAACTTCTTTGTAATTATACATTCCAAAGAAGAAAGGTGAAGCAGTTATGGGACAAACTAACTGCATCACAGAGCACAAACCTGAATTACTTAATTTTCATAAATTTAAATGGGAAATTGAAACCATTGAATTCTATGCTAATGACTATTTATTTGATTAAGGAGGTGGGGAGAATCATTTTCACTATACATTACTGATTCAAATTCATTACCCTGGTCTTCAGTACTCCATCACTGCTTTAAACGAGGTGAGTTAACTATTTACTCATGTAGGTCAATGAGCTACCTATTTCTGGTATAAAAAGAGACTTTGGTACATGTTCCTCATTAAGACTTTTTTAGGAGCAAAGTGACTATATGTTACTTAGAAATTCAACTGTTCTGTTGTAGGTTATAAATGTAAAACCCATGATATCCCCAACTTTCCCCATAGATTACAATAAGAATGTGTAAGATAAAATGCAGTGCTAAATGTACCACCTGCAGTAGAATCCAGGCCAGCATGACCTGGCAGACTTTAAATGAGTGCACTAAATACTGTTAACTAGTTATAGAGCAATATTAAAAATAATTAAATTTACACAAAGTGTTTTATATTTTAAATAGTTTAAACAAAAATGACAATTGGATTCTAGGAAGTTGGGAAGGATTTGCCTTTTTATTAGATACTAGTGTAAAAGGCCGTGTACACTGGCCAAGGTCTGGGCGATGTTAACCCTTTTAGTGCCAGAGGGGTACGCAACACATTACTTTGTAATGCGTTGCATACCCCTCTGGCACTCAAAGAGTTAAGAGGCCGATCCTGCTCTGCATCCTGCCGTCGACGCAGTCATGCACTGTAGAGACTGCCCAAAAGCACAGAATGCTCCCAGCATAGAACTCCCAGCATTCCTACATCTCCCAGCATCCTGTGCATTCGGGCAGTCTCTACTGTACATGATGGCTTCTGACAAACATTCTAGTGAATTATTATATAGGATATATTAAAAAGGGTGATTGGGAGCATAGCATATCACAGATGTCAAAACAAAGTGATCGCTAGGGATATGTAAAAGTCCTGATTTCTTTTTTTGTGGAAAACCCCCCATTTTATGGATAAAAAAATCCAATTAATTGTCTTTCTTTTTTGTTCTTCCAATGAAAGTCCCTCAAAACCATTAAAAAATTTGCGACAATTTTTTAATTTTCATACTATTGAAGGGTACAGGGATAATGTGTGTAAGAATTATGTTCGGCACCTATAGGGTTAAAAGTTTCATTTGACTGATTCTGCAGAAAACTATGTACGGGGAGGAACAACACGAGTAACCACCAGACAGGTTTGTTTTAGTTCCTTATCTGAGTATGCTCAAGGTTGTTACGCGAGAATGAGCAAAGTTTCCAGAACCCCCCACGGGGGAGGTGATAGGATACTGAAGGAACTGTTATCTATACTCCCTCCCCTCCCCCCCTTCCTGGGAACAAGTTTTGCTTTTCTGTTTTTATATAATTTTCTGTTCTATGTTGAAAACTGTGCTGTGCACCGCCCCCCTCCCTTTAGGGGAAGGGGGGCTGTATGGGCCTATAAAGGCTATGTGTGATAAGAATAAAGAGAGAGCTTGTATGGTATACGCTGTTGTGTGTGTTTTTCCTTGCGATCCTTACAGCCTCACGGTATACCGATAAATTGACATAGATTTCATAGATAGACTAATAATAATAGGGTGAAAGGTATCTCTTCAGGCAGCGATCCAGGTAAAGATTCCCTAACAGTTTTTGGTGGAAGAATGCGGGCGGTGTGCATCCATGGGTAAGTGACTATATGTTGTCGCCGTCCCAGGGATCACACTGCCGTGTTAAGGGTTGAGTGAAATAGGGAGATAGGGAGTGAGTTTCTGTTAGTCTAATATATCAGCGCGCTATAGAAATAAGGTTCGAGGCATAGGGACTCGGGAACCAAGATATGAGGTTCGAGGCATAGGGACTCGGGAACCAGTATAGTTCGAACCACCGTACTCGGGAACTAAGGCTCGAGGAGCCAGATTGATAGACTCGGGAACCAAGGTTCGAGAAATCAGACTGGCAGACTCGGGAGCCACGGTTCGAGGAACCTATAAGGTAGACTCGGGAACCGATGTTCGAGCACATTAGGGGTGGTTCGGGAACTACTGTAGTCGGGAATGACCACAGGATTCGGCCCTTGGCAGTCTCGGAAGGTCACCGTGGATGACAACCGGGAGACTGCCCGGTAAATTAAGTGAGTGGCATTTGACTACCGAATATTAGGCAGCAGAACACTCTCCACTATAGGGTCCCTCCGTGAGTCTATGTCAATAATCTACTGTTCTGTCTTCTCTTGTCTGTCAAATTGTTTCGTGATACTATATGATTACTATGCACTGGTGTTGAGATATGGATGTTTGTAGAGATGTCAATTAAGTATTGTATCAAAGGATATTAGAGGCTGAGAATAAGTATTGTGTTATTGTGTGCTGTCCCCGGTTCAGGTGAAGGTAAGCACTGGGACCGAGTGTTATTCCAGGTGAAGGTGAGCACCTGAATTTTACTTTTACTTTTCCTTGTTTATTTGACATTGTGATTGCATTGTATTGTACAACTTGTTGTAAGATGGGTGGTCAAGAGAGTAAGACCCCAGAAATAGGTGAGGATTGTATACACTATGTAGAGAGACTGACAGGGGGTTCCTATTACACTATTCCATTCGTGTCTAATTTGGTCCTGCAAGATACCACCCACTGACTTTCTCCCCCTGATCACTGTGAAAATTTACAACTGTCTCATATTTGTTACGCATGGCTAACCTGTTTACATACATGTTATGTGTCGTTTGTCTGGGGTAGATACGTGCCCTGTTCCGGAGGGATATAGTAAGTGAGCACAGAAAGAGGGAGAGTGTGCCTACATCACCAGAGAGAGAGACTTGAGGGACTAAATGGGAAAGTTATTCAGAGTGTGTGGATTATTGCTATTAAAATCAGGTACTAACACATTATCCATTCATTTAGTGACAGCTAGGCAGGGGTTAAGCCGCCATGCTTGTAAAATGTTGATGCTATGAGAAAGTTAGCGCAGCTCTGATTCCCCCTCCCTTCTCTTCCATTCTACCTCTCCCCCTTGTTCTCTCTGTTCTTAGATAAGGAATTTCAAGGTCATCAACGCTGCTGTTTTTCTAAAGGTCCTATTGTTAAGATGTTGTCTAGTAGCTGGGAACTAAGGGTTAATAAATATGATTGGGTGGAAATATAGATTTGTATTATGGTATAGATTTGCATTTAAATATCTATATACCGTTTTGTATTTCCTTGTTAAAAGGGGACCGTAATAACTAAATGATCCGAGGATTCTGACAGGGGCAGGTTTTTTTTTTTTTGTACATTTATGTGGATATGTATTGCCAGGGTCAGGTACTGGTTGGCCACCAGTAATAAGCCTGGACAGGCACACGGTATTGGTTCTGAGATAAAATGTTGCAACATTTAGGTAAATTCAATCCTAATTTTGTGTAATCAATTGTATGGATCCAAGCAAGTAAAAAATATGGATTTGTTAAAGAAATTGTCAATGTGTTATAGATAATAGAACTGAAATTATGTTCTTGAGTGAGAAGAGGCAGGAATGTGGGGGCTGTCTTGCTGGAAGTGTCTGAGGGGGATTTGGCATTGGTCTTACCGGTTCAATGGTTCTCAGTGATCTAAGACCGAGTAGTCCAGCCAGTCCACCCGGCACGGTCACGGGCACCCCTTCCTCTCCTGTTTTTGACTTCTTGGGAAACATATATTTCAACTGAAGTGGTGCACCCAATGTGTATGTGTATGTGTATATATATGTGTATATATGTATATGTTCAACTGAAGATTTGTTGAATTGTGATTTAGCCTCCATAAGAACAAATTGTAGTTATGTATATGTGCCCTTTGCAACCTGTTGTCTGTTAATTAGATAAACAGCAATCCTGCTTTCCCTGAAAATGACAGGAAGGGGTTAAATGCCTGTGTGCTGATTCTCTGCTACTATGAGACGATCGCGCAGCATCAGACCCCTCCCTCTCCTGTGTAAATCCTTCCCAGTTGTAATCATGTTATGGGGGAATGAAAGAGAAAAGATTGTTGACACATATAAGAAATTAACTTCTAATGAAATTAGAGACAGATAAGTAGGGACTGGAGATGCATTCCCTCTTAATGACGTGACTGATAATGTATTATTGTTTTACTGTTCTCTGATCCTGGGGTCCGTGCGGACATGTGGGAAACCTCATTTGAATCTTCCTGGGGTGCAGTAGGTTGTGCAGCAGAGGGATAAGTCCCTTTCCGCATCTTTGTATGGATTTAGGGAAACACTGAGAGTGTGTTGAGCAAGCCAGTAAGTGAAGTAATGGAGAAAGAAAGGACAGAAGTTATGTACAGAGATACAGAGGGAGACACAAAGACTAGGCAGGTATTGAAGGACCAGGCAAAGTTTAGTGCTTTAGCAATTGCAAGGAAAGTTGGCACTGTTGAAGCAGGTAGAAAGAATAATGTAAGTGGTACAGCGAGATCTAAGCAGGTAGAAAGAATACATGTTTTTACTGTAAACAGGAAGGACATTGGAAGTGAAATTGCCCCAAGCTGAGGAATAAGTATAGATATACAGACAGAAATCCCCAGGAAGAAGGTGTATCTGTTAGTGGTGATGCAGACAGAAATGACTCACCTCATAAGACAGAATAGGAAGGGATCAGGATCAGTCTTTTTAGCATTATCCTATAGTGCAGGAGGGTGGAATTCATAGTGAAGAAAACTATCAGTATAGTAGGGGTGGATTGAATTCCCTCCTCTATGCCATATATACAACCTATGGAAGTTACCATAGAAGGGACTATGGTCCAAGATGGTTTTCTCCTATCAGAGTCATGCCCCATTGCACTGTTGGGAAGGGATTTGTTGACCAGATGGAGGACAGAGATAACTTTTGACGCTGACAAGATAGAGGTATATGTACCTGACTATTATGACTTGACTTTCCAGATGGCACTGAGACACACTTCCCAGGATAGTCATGATTCAGACATCCCGGAGGAGGTTCTGCGCTCAGTGCCCTCTGCTGTTTGAGCAGCTGGAAAGCCAGGGGTTGGTAGAGATGCCCGACCCGTTATTGACTTGCAGCCTAATGCAGGACCGGTCTAGGACAGATAGTACCCCATCAGCCAAGAGGCTAGGCAAGGGTTAAGCTAATAGTGGCCAATATTTTGACTGAAGGATTGTATGACAAACTGACTATGATTCTCCTGATACGATAGTATGGGATGAACTGAAGCGGGTGCTGATGTTCGCCCCTGCTTTAGCTCTGCCAAAACCAGTTACCCTATTGACCGAGGACATAAATGATCCTCCAGAGCATGACTGTGTAGACGCCCTGGAGGAAGTGACTTTACCCAGACCAGATCTGTACAAAGTAAGTTAGAAATTGTTGGGATTTGTGTGATATATACTTGTAAATAAATCCTAAAATGTGACATATTCTAATCACTGGGGCCAGGCAATGGGCTTGGGTGTCATTTGAACGGCTCCAGATAGATTATATTGGGTTGTTTTGCAACCTGTACTGGGATTTTAGTATGCTGTTGTAATAGTTGATTAATTGTTTAAGTGGCTAGAGACATTTTTTTTGAAAGGAGCTACTGCGGGATCAGTAGCTAAGGTGTTAATAAGAAAAGTAATTCCAAGGTTTGGTTTGCCTCGAGTCATTGAGTCAGACCATGGAAAACATGTTACAGCTGAAATTGTTAAAAGTAATTGTGTCACTCTAGGGGTGGACTGGAGATATCATACCCCCTGGAGGCCTCAATCCTCTGGACAAGTTGAGAGGATGAACCAGACTCTTAAGCGCTCTCTGACCAAATTATGTACTGAACTAAGACTCAAATGGCCAGAGGCGCTTTCCCGTGCCTTGACTCACTTCAGGGTGACCCCTTCCAAATCCTTAAAAGCTTAGTCCTTATGAGATCCTCTTTGGTAGGCCCTGGAATAGGATTGTGATGTATCACGGATCTACCTTAGAGATTGGTAATCAGCAGATTATGGATTATGTAACTGCTTTGCAGCATAACCTTTCTTTTCTTCCCAGATTTTCTGTTCCACAGCCTTTGCTTTCGGCTGGCCCAGTGCAAGTTTCCAGATTGGAGAGTGGGTATATGTACAGACATGGAGAACAGAGTGTTTGGAGCCCCAGTGGAAGGGTCCATTCCAGATTCTGTTGACAAGTTACGGCGCAGTCAAGCTGCATAAAGGAAAGACCTGGATATACCACGCCAGAGTGAAAGCTGCACCAGAGCCTGAGCTGGATAAAGGCCCTGTGCCCTCCCAGTGCCCAGCAGATGCCCAGAGGGAGGCAGAACAGGGTGAAGGTCTGAGGCTTTTGTTCAGGAAATACCAGTAAGTAGGCTTATTGCATCGCCTACCTCCGTGGGACCAGTAAGCAGGCTTATTGCATCGCCTGCCACCGTGAGATCATCAAGTAGGTGTTTTGACGGGCATAATAATCCCTGACCACCTGCCTCCGTGGGACAAGACCATCATGAAGATCCATCCCTTTGGAACGCTAGCACCCTGTGGCAGTGAAAGTGGCCTGCTTGGGGAGGTGCCCCTAAAGATAGAAAATGATGGTCTAATGTGTATTAACATTATAAGTGTGGGGGGTGGAAGGCTGGCTTATGTATGCAACTTATGTCTCACCCTCACTCACGTAAGGATTTCTAAATGGCCACCTCTGCACTGGGGTCAGCTGGACTGCAGAGACACCCCAGAGACCCGTGAGAACTCCAATGTCTGAATCTACTTAGCACCAGCATGTTATGAACATTACGAACTTTTGCTTGTGCAACATGGTCAGCCCTACTGACGTTATGACCACTTGCCTCATCAGCGTGCCTGTTTCGCTAGCTGTAATCCAAAAGTATTATTGTTCTTTATGTCCTATTTAAGTTTTTTGCTTTTCCTCATTGCCAAAAGGTGTAGTTCCCCTGGGTCAGGCCCTTACACCCAGTATTTAAGTCACCTCCACAGTACTGCACCTCTATATGATGATGCCTTATCCAGGTTGTAAGATTTGTGTGAGTCCGGGTATGCTCGGACTCAAAGAAGGGATTGAAAGGATTGTATAACATATAGAAGGGTTAAATATTCTTAGGGTTAAATTGTTTGTGTAACAAGTCATTCCATATTTGTCAAACAGGCCATGTTAACATTATAAAGGGAGTCTGGTTATCAAACTGCTGCTCTGTTGCTGTGCATATCACGCCCGTAACTCCCCTGCCAATCCGTATGCCCCTTACTTGAAAATGTTATCCCGCCGCCCTACCCCTCCCACCCCTTGCTATGATGATATCCATGGCCCAGTGTAACCCCCAGAGTTTAGTTTGGTGAATCAGTTTAGTACTGATTCAAAGAAGGGATTGAAGGGTACAGGGATAATGTGTGTAAGAATTATGTTCGGCACCTATAGGGTTAAAAGTTACATTTGACTGATTCTGCAGAAAACTATGTACAGAGGAGGAACAACACGAGTAACCACCAGACAGGTTTGTTTTAGTTCCTTATCTGAGTATGCTCAAGGTTGTTACGCGAGAATGAGCAAAGTTTCCAGAACCCCCCACGGGGGAGGTGATAGGATACTGAAGGAACTGTTATCTATACTCCCTCCCCTCCCCCCCTTCCTGGGAACAAGTTTTGCTTTTCTGTTTTTATATAATTTTCTGTTCTATGTTGAAAACTGTGCTGTGCACCGCCCCCCTCCCTTTAGGGGAAGGGGGGCTGTATGGGCCTATAAAGGCTATGTGTGATAAGAATAAAGAGAGAGCTTGTATGGTATACGCTGTTGTGTGTGTTTTTCCTTGCGATCCTTACAGCCTCACGGTATACCGATAAATTGACATAGATTTCATAGATAGACTAATGATAATAGGGTGAAAGGTATCTCTTCAGGCAGCAATCCAGGTAAAGATTCCCTAACAACTATGTTAGTGAAAATTCCCACTCCAATACTGCTGTTGGAAAATGCTGAAGTTAAGAAATCCACAACTGAAAGTAAGAGTTGTTAGCAGACTGAGTCTTATGGTAACATATGTATTGAAGAAAGTTTTAGCAGACTGATGCCTATTGCAGCATACACAAAATGCTAGAGATAGCACTTAGAGCAAGTCTACATCAAGGTAAGCCTTTAAAGCATTTTTATCCCTGGTGGTGGCGGGCTGCTGGACTGACAACTGACAACAAGAGGTGGAGGTGGGGGTGGTAATGGGTGACTTCCCACGGGTCATAAAATTAATTTGCCCTATCTGATCCTCGCAATATGACAAGTATTCCTCTGGGTGGATGTAGATGTCCCTCTGTACTTTAAATAATTTCAGTCTCCACCGTGAACAGGAATTTCAGTGCAAGATTTTGGAGAATGATGTTGCGGTCATTGTTGGGGACAGCTAAGGGGCATAGTAGTGACAGCAAAAGCACCGGACTATTTTCTTGGAGGACAGTTTAAAACTTGCAACATAAAGCACAATGTAGCGAAGTTGGATGTACTTGCTGCTTAATAAGAGCAGACATGCCAAGGTGTGATCCCTCCTTCTCTCTCTTTACAACCTTTCAAAAGTATGCACAAGTGAACAATTCCTTGCTCCACCAAGCAAAAACATTCCTACACCCTGCCATGATTTATGGGGAGGTGGAGGAGGAGGATTATGGTGACTGGATAACACAATGTTTTATTTGTCAATCATTCAACAATGCTCGTGACACTTGTCTCAACTGTAATAGATGATGGCAACTGTGCTCATCCCTCCTCCTCGTCTTTCACAGTGCCATTACCAGAACTACATGTTCTGCATGTTTTCTTTATCTGGAGCATTTAAAAAAAATATGTCTCCCTATACTGCTGCTGAATAGTCCTTTTTGTCATCAACTGAAAACCCACTCTGACTGAGAACTTGATGGTGGGCAACTACAGTTTTCCATAGTAGTATGCATGAGTGCTAGCCATTAGGGATGGGCAAACAGTGCTCTCTTTCAAATCCACCCCCCACACACACACAATTTGCTGCTTTTTCCTTATAAATGTCCACTCGTAGAAAATATATAACATTTCCATAATTTTCCTACTGCCAATGAATTGTTTGCGAGAAGTTTGACATCTTCAAACTAATGCTGATTTCATAGACAGAGGGTTTCCTAAGGGTGCTGCTCTTTGAACAGTCTCCGATTCACTTCTTGCTGCTGTTGCATATGTTGACCTGGGTGTCTGCTTAGTTAGAAATTGTGAACAGGACTGGATGGGGGTTGGATTTGGAAACAGTGAGACTAAAAGGTATGATTGTGTTTTTGCAGGCCTATTTACTTTAAGGATCATCCAGCTGATTTCTCACATGGTTTATAAACAGGTATGTGTCAAGTATGAACTAGCCTGAGATGACATGTCACAGTCTATTAAAGAGCTCATTATGATGACCATTAAAAACGATTGCTGACTTTGTGAACCAGTGCAGGAACAAACTCATGCCTTAGCGCTGGTCTATTATCCACAGGGTTGGTAACCCTCATCCTCCTACTGCTTTCCAGAGAATGTTTCCATCCATATCTACTGAATTCATTGATGTACTGCTGAAGTGACTACCATTTCCTAGCTTTTCTTAGCCTATACTTAATTCAGTCAACCCTCTCCTTCTAGAGCAGGATTCCAAAAGACTGACCTTCCCAACAATTATTATTCCTGAGCCAGTATTAACATCATCAACCTTCCATCTTACTACTCTCCATCAGGTTCCACTGATCAAGAAAAAAAGACTCATGTCCATATACAAATTATTGCTTTTTCTGTTCATTCTCAGAACTGATCATCAAGAACAACTAAAATTCTATATAACCACTACTTATTTTATTTTTTTTAGTTCTGGGTTGCCATAGCTCTGACCACATGACCACTGACTGGTCTGCTAGAAGACTTATATTCTCACATGAACCCTGTCCTCAATATTGTCTCCCTTCCTCATCATTTTCTGGACACCTTTGCCAAGTCCATCTAGTTCCTAATAAATCCACTCTGTTTTTAGCAGAAAGTGATAAAGCATGGGAGAAAGAGATGAATATGGGATAGCAAGTCTGCAGATGTGAGGATGCACTGATGAGACATGGCAATATGGTGGAGAGCAATTGAATGTAAGGAATCAGAGAACATCTGCAGATATTCCATCCCATTACATTCCCCCCAAGCCGATGATAGGGAGGTTTCATTATTTTTATGCAACCACCATCACCACCCAGTCACCTGTCCTTAACGGATGTAAAAAAAAAAAAAAACACCATAATGGCAGTAGCATAAAGTTTCATGGCAGTTAGTTTAGCACTTCCAACATAAACATCTAAGTGGTGGTTATATTTGCTCTAGCTGCTTAATATTAGAACAGATGTGCCAAGTGAGATTCTTCCCAGTCCTTCCTGCTTTCTCAATGCTTCCACACACTGTGCACATTGCAGTTTCTGATGATAACCGCACAGTTCCAACTTGCTCTCAATGGTGTTAATAATTTGCAAACACATCAATGATTTTAGAGAAGGTACAAGAGTAGAAGCATAATTGGCCAACTTCTTCTAACCAGATGAACCTGAAGTGGTGGGGGCTTGTTGTGGTGCTGCTGCTACCTCAAAAGTACTTGGGCTAGTGTAGCCATTATTTTATCACAACAGGTCTCATGTCATTGCTGATGATCCCAGTCCATTGCAGCAGCATAATCCTGCGCTCAGATAACTAATTGGGTGGCATAATATCTCTGGTGGAGGTTTGCCACTAGGCCAATGGCCAAGAGCTTGATATTTGCAAGCTTGAAGCCCGCATACACATTTTTTCAAGTTATTTTTTTCAAGCCTAGAGCCTACAAATAATTTTATAAGACCTTGTTTTTTGCAAGTCTGAAGCCACACAAAGTTATTTTCAGACCTTTTTTTTACAAGTCTGAAACCTACAAGTAATTATTTCAGGGCTTGCCATCAATCAATTTTTTTTCAAGGCTCGCTTTGCTGTAATATTTGTGACTTTATTTAAGCCTACTGCTATGCTAAACTTTATTTTTAAAGAGAATAGAAAAGGCTACATGTAATGCAGTAAATGAGTATGGTGTTGGTGAAGTGCTGCTGTTAATTCTAAATCTGTCATGGGCAACTCTGTCTTGTGTGTTTTTGTCCTCTTCTGCTAACTGATACTCAGATGGTATTAGATAATTGGTTCATTTTAAGAAATGTAAATCTATCAACAGTGCTACGTGATAGCTGTGTCCTGCAGCCATGTACAATATAACCAGCTAGCAACCCATACTCCAGGAGTAAGTCCTATAGAGATGTGCCATGACTACCATCACTAATGTTAGATTGCTGACTCTGAGACTCTGACTTGCTTTCTTTGATTATGTTATATTGGTATATTTTTGTTGATGTTGCTGTAGCCGATGCTGCTAAGGATATAAACCCCTTGCTTACAACTTTTTCATTATGCTTTCAAATAGAATTGTGGCCTTACCTTTCTATATCTCCTTCTCCACAATAAAACCCTATGCTTTAAGCCAGTGATTCTCAGCTCCGGTCCATGGGGCACACCAACAGGTCATGTTTTCAAGATATCCCTAATTAATCACAGGTGAATCAATCACAATGAATGAGCCACCTGTGATTAAGCAGGTACAACCTGAAAACCTGCACTGTTGGTGTGCCCGGAGGACTAACGTTGAGAAACACTGCTTTAAGCATATCTTTATGTTCTTTCACAGAATCCAGTTCATCACAGATATGCTGCTCAAGCACATATTCAGAAATGTGTGTTTAGAGTGGGGGTAAAGTAATGTAGCAGTAATGTATTCCTCATTGTTTTTACTGGACACTAAGTGAGGGTCCTGTTTAAAGCATACGAAGATATTATTCACTAGCTGGTTAATGTCTATTGTCATTATTGTCATGCCATCAGCCATGCTCCTTACTTTTTTTCTGCAGTAAATATATCAGTGGTATCTCACAAACTGCTGCCCACAACTATCCAGCAAGTTGGCTTCCTCAGATGGTTTCAGCAGCTCACATACATCACATATTAGATGCCATTGACCAGGGGATAATTATGCTCCCTCTGAAGCTTTCATGTTTCTCATTTTTTTTACTTGCTAGTGGTCTTATTTTGCTCACATATAATGCTCTAGCATATAGAATGTGGAATTCTACCTGGTAGGGACCTTCTTTTTAAGCTCATGTCCATTAGTAATTCTGCCAAAACTGGAGGCAAGATTATGATCTGTGACCTGATGCTGCAGGCTCTTGGTGTCCACTAGTGAAGGGACACCCAGTGAGTAGTGACCTTCGTATAGTCTTTACTCTAGCTGAATGTCTATCTCTGATGGCAGGTAAATTTTCAGCCCCTTGTACACCACACTAACCACCTTCTTCTACAATTCTGGCACACCCATCCTTGAAAAATAACTGTGGCTTGGGATATGCCACTACAGTTCTTTAAAATCTCTTGAATAAGGCAGCATGTAAACTGGTAACATTTTGGCAATTTTCCATTCTATATGAGTACTGTGTGATTATTTTTGTGCCATTTTTAACTCAGTGTCAGTTGGCTGTGCATAGCAGAAAAAATGTGTAATTTTATCACTTTAACAACGTAACTGGTGTTTGTGGAGGTAGTGATGGTGGCGATGGTGGGTCCGGACACTATGAGTCTTGTACTCTCCTTCAAAAATCAGAGTCATACTTCTCTGTGTTTAGCATTTTCCTGCAGGAGCCATAGGTGTTACTGCTAAAGGAAATTTTGGCATAGTGTGATGCATTATGTGCCCCTGAAAACTGAGAACTTTTAGCAGTGCTTTTACTGCTGCTAGTCATGGCACCTCTGACATGTTGATAGTGTGCTCCCCAATACCTGTGTTTGGGCTTCAAGGATGATCTCAATAAGGCTCACATGCCTTTTACTCAGACAACAGATAGCACCATATTTAGCTTTTTGATCATAAGTGAAGTATCTCCATACTGTAGACTTCATAGATCTGAGGACTTTCTGAGGTGTGGCTGATACTACTATTATTACTAGGGCTAGATGTTGCAATTGTACTAACAGTTTGTGTCATTGGTAGATCACTTCCAACAACAGCAGAAGCACTCATCATAGCTAGGATTGTAGATGTTGATGACCTGTATTTCTGATACTCAACAACAATGTATGTGTGGTTGGGGAGAAATGTACTTGGAATCAGTGTTGATGATGATGACTAACAGGATCATTGTGTATTTTTAGCCATATTTTCTTGTCCAGAGTCAGACTTGCCCTCCGATCTCTGAGAGAGTTTAGAAACAGACATAATGTCCCTTTTCAGTCGTGGAAGACTGAGCCTTTTGCTTTCAGCTATGTATTTGGCCATGTCATCATCTCTCTCACTTTCAAGTTCATCTGTATCAGAAGATGGGGAGGACGCTAAAGGAATATATTCAGAATCAACATCATCATCAATAATGCTCCTCTGCTTGCCATAAACACTAGAATGTGACTCGTTTTCAGCTTAAAGGGATGGTAATACTTAAAATGTAAAAAAAATATGTTGTAGGGTTTATCCCCCTGAGTAAAACAAGAGTACTCCCACTGCTGAAAGGTGTTTCATTCAAAAGTTATTAATTTTCAAAGTTGAATTTTTTAGGTGCAATATCACAGTGGCCTGAAATTGTACAGTGGCGCTGTTGCTACACCATGGCAGCACAGTGGCTCAGTGGTTATCACTGTTGCCTTGCAGCGCTGGGGTCCTGGGTTCAAATCCCACCAAGGACAATATCTGCAATGAGTTTGTATGTTCTCAGCGTGTTTGCGTGGGTTTCCTCCGGGTACTCCGGTTTCCTCCCACACTCCAAAAAAAAAACATACTGATAGGTGGTTTTAGATTGTGAGCCCCAATGGGGACAGGGACCAATACCAATATGAGTGTAAAGCACTGCGTAATCTGTGTGCGCTTTATAAAAATAAAGAATTATTATTATCCTATGGAGATTTATGGTCCTGGGACCAGAGCTGTCCATAGGATCATGTAGCAACAGCGCCACTGTACAATTTCAGGCTACTGTGATATTGCGCCTAAAAAATTCAACTTTGAAAATTAATAACTTTTGAATGAAACACCTTTCAGCAGTGGGAGTACTCTTGTTTTACTCAGGGGGATAAACCCTACAACATATTTTTTTTTTACATTTTAAGTATTACTATCCCTTTAAAATGTAAAAAAATATATATTGTTGAGTTTATCCTCCTGAGTAAAACATGGGTATTCACATTGCAGAGATATTTTATTCCAAAGTTATTGCAGTATAAACTTGAATTTCTTTTAGGTGTAATATCTCAATGGCCTGAAATTTTACAGTGAGCTGTTGCTACACCATCCTATAGAGAATTATGGTCAAATGACCAGAGCTGTCCATAAGATGATGTAGCAACAGCGCCACTGTACAATTTTCAGGTATATCAAAGATATTGCACCTAAAAAAATTAAGTTAGAGCTACAGTAACTTTTGAATAAAGCACCTCTCAGCAGTGGGAGTGAACTTGTTTTACTCAGGAGGGTAAACCCTACAATATATATTTTATTTTTACATCTTAAGTGTTACTATATCCGTAAGTGTTCTTATATGGTTTATTAATACTACTGGTGGTACTGCAAGTTTGTATCACTTGCATGGACAACCTCCTGAGGAGAAGAATCATCATCATTTATTGCACATGCTGCAGCAACCATGGATGCAATTTTTGGACTACCACTTTACAATCATATCTCTAAACTGTTCCTATTCCTGTATCCCTACTCCTAGTCTGTTTGTTTGTCATTAATAAAATAGTGTTGATTTTAACAGTTTTTGTACTATCACTTTTCTAACATATCCCACTCACTGCACTACTTTGTTTCCCCACCACTGCCGCTAATATGGCTGGACACTGTCAAAGTACTGTGGATTTTAACTATAAAGTATAAAACAGAATTGCTTACGTGTGGTGTTTTGCCCTTCACAAAATCCTTTACCATATAACTCTTTGACTTTAGTATTGAAAATATTTATATTTCACCAACAGTTGAACAGTAGTATGAGTTAGAACACCTTAGTAGGTGTGGTGCCAAGTGGAAAACAATAATTGTAAACATAGAGGGAAAGGGGACCACTTTCAATGGCACTCAAAACTTAACTTCTATTATATAGAGAGACCCTTTGATAATAGGACAATACCAGAATAAAAACAAATTGGTCTTTATTGGTGATACTTTAAAAACAAAAAAGAAAAAAGAAAGCAAAAGAAAATAAAAACATAAAAAGAAAGGGGAGTGGTAGTGTATTGGAGTAGACCAAGACCTAATTGGATCGAATAACTTCTACCACGATCCTCTTCAGCATACATTCAGATCTTATTGTACTCAGTTATTATTGTGGTGCTAACTTGAAAGAGTCAACAGGCTTAAATCCTCTTCATACTCTGTCCCTTATATAAAACACCTCAGACAGAATTATCTTAAATTAGGAACATGTTATCTGTTCACTAGTGCCTTAGACATATCACAGTCTATGGACCCCTTCGCTACCACTCATTAAAAAATCAGACGCTGGTGCCAAGATATTGAGGATACTTAGTAAATCCTTAACGTGACTTAGGAGTTACTTAATGTTACTAAATTGTAACCACATTAATCAAACTTGTAACAAATATAGAGCACTACCATAAATCACGTCTATAGTCCATTATAGTCTCAAAACGGAAGCAATCTTATTAAAGGGATCAATTGTATAAAACTTTCATTAACCCTTTAGCTGCCACTAAATACTCTGTAGATGCTGGTGCTCTAAAGATATAAGCTCTTACAAGTCCTTATCATTGACTTAAAAGTCTCTTGATTGTGTATTTTTAGGCATCTTTCCTTGTCCAGAGTCAGACTTTCTAATTGATTTCTCAAACTGTTCAGCTAATTTTTGGGACATGTCATCATATTATCTGTGTCAGAAGAGGAGCATGCAAAAGGGATATATTCTAGAACACACTCCTCTGCTATTCTAGTAACACTAAAATGTGTCTCACTGTCATTTTCCTCTGTGTCCAATCCATGGCATGCTGTGGGTAATTGGCTCCGCTCCCCAGCAGGAAGGACCAAATCAGATTCTATAAATTTTCTGCATCACCTCCCTCCTGCAGTCATTTTGGTCCTACCTAGCTCTTGCCTCCTTGTTATATTTTTCACAACAATACTTTTATTATGTTCCTCCTGCCCATGTAGCCTGCTTCACCATGGATTACATTGTTCTGCTTGCACATTTGCTTACCTGAAATTATCTGGAGGATGTCATACTGAAAAAGTCCCTGCTGCTCACATGTTTCAGGGACACTGGTATCTGCCCACTGCCATACCAGCCCCCTCCCCTGTCATCCGCATCAGATGCTGTCTCTGAACGCTTGCGCTCCTACAGGACAGCTTAAACAACAGGAACTGGAAGTAGCGTGTCTTGCGTTGCTGGAACGCATGCCAGAGGAAGCATGTTCCAGTTCCCCAGAATGCTTATAGCAGGGCTCAAAATTTCCACTCGCCACTAGCCAATGGCGAGTGAAAATTTTGCCCTGGTGAGTAGAAAATCAGCCCTGGTGGGTATGTTTTAGCTTGCAGTGGCGAGTAACTTTTCAGGTCTGGCTAGTAGCAAAGGATTTAAAATTATAAGCCCTGCTTATAGTACAGCGGATGTCATCTGAAGCTCAGACGTATGTCATGCACAGTGTTCTGAAACTCTGCATGTTTATTACATTGATATAATGTTAAGGGTTGTACATTCTATCCTAGAGGCTTGTATTTGTTTCAGGGCTAGTTAAATTATTTACTTGGCTGGTTATCATGTCTGCCCAAAAGGAGTCCAAGGGTGACAAGCCCAAGATATTTGATCCTCCTAAAGAAGATAAGGCATCTCCAAAATTAAAAAATTGCCTCAAGTTAGCAGCAGGAAGTGAAGTACCTGTGAAATTTCAGGATTTTCTCCCCTGGAACCTCTATGCAGGAGGCAGTAAAGAAATGACCCAGGACCTTGGTTCATTACAAAGGGCCTTCTTGGAGACCTGAAGATGATGAGGATAGCTTCATTCAACTAGAATCTGATGCGTCATCAGCTGAGGAGGAGAAAATTACTGAAGAGACTGGTAGCTTCAGTTTGGACAAAATAGACGGTCTGTTCAAGGCCATGAGGAAGTCCCTAGGCCTATCAGAAATCCAAAAAGAGCTGAATATCATGGACGCAGCATTTGTAGGCTACAAAATTTCCACAAATGGTTGGACGCATCAATGCTAGAAGCATCATCTGCAGGTGCGAGGCTTCAGCATACTGCAGGCCTCTGTTTTATGTGTTTGAGGCCTGTAGTCTCCTCCTACCTACTTCCTCACACTGAGCTGTTCCTCCTACCTACTTCCGAAGTAGGGGTTTAGAGGGCAGACTGAGTCCTGACTCAGTTACCCTTACATTGTTGTTCTGAGCAATTCATTTATTTGGTATTCCTGATTCCTGTGTATGACCTGGCTTGTCTGTCCATCCATTCTGGTGTTGACCTGTGGCTTTCCCTGACCATTCTCCTTGTACGTTCCGATTTGGCTTAGACATCCTTTCTGGTGCAAACCTGTGGTTCTGGCTGACTACCTGCTCCATGTATGACCTGGCTTGTTTGACTACCCACTCTGGTGTTGACCTGGGGCTCTGTCTACTGCGCATCCAGCATACTAACGTTTCAGTGGATATCCTATCTGTGGCTCTGGCTGAGTGCCCGCTCCGTGTATGACCTGGCTTGTCTGACTACCCACTCTACTGTTGACCTGGGGCTCTGTCCACTACGCATCCAGCATATCAACGCTTCAGTGTATATCCTATCTGGTGCAAACCTGTGGCTCTAGCTGACTACCCACTCCGTGTATGACCTGGCTTGTCTGACTATCCTATCTGGTGCTTACTAGAGGGCTCTGTCTGTTTGCTCTGTGTGTTGGTCCTGATCCACAGACATCCTTCCTAGTACTGACCTGGGGCACTATCAGACTCCTAGCTATTGACTGCAGGTGTGAGTCAGTAGTCTCTGTGCTTGCATATTGAGACTCCTCTCCTAGACTGACTGCAGGCTGAGTCAATGCTACCTCTGAGGCCTAGTCTCAGACAGTGTGGTGGATCTATTGGAAGACTGCTATTTCTGATACAGTGCTTGCCTCTTTGATCACCCTCTGTGTGTTATTTGTTATTTGCATTACTGTTTATATATTTCTAATAAAGGTGATCTTAACCGTCTGACTCCTTGTCTTGCTTGCCAACCGTAACATAAAGTTGATGCAGCCGTTGCTTAAACTTCATGAAGAACAACCACACTCCTGGAGGATGGGACCACCCTTCAGGACCCTATGGATCAGCAGGCAGATAGTGTCCTGAAAAAACAATTTACTACCTTAGGTCTGAACCTGAAGACAGCCATGGCCTCTATATTTGGAACTCTGCACATATGGCTGAATGACTTAAAAGAAAAGATTGAATCCTCTGTATCCAGATCCCAAATTCTCAAAGAGCTATTTATATTTGAAGACGCCATTAACTACACCTGTGACTCCTCCCTCAACAATATCCACCTCTTGGCAAAAACTTCATCATTGTCAGTCACAGCAAGAAGGGCCTTATGAATCAAGGCCTGGAAGGCAGAACCTTCATCAAAAAACAGATTAGTGTCCTTACCATTTACAAGACTTAAGTTATTTGGAGACCAGTTGGAAGACATAATTAAAACATCCTCATGGGGTAAGAGCTCCTTTTTACCACAGGAAAAGAGAACTAGAAGATCTCCTGTTAGAATGGGACAATATAGAAAGCAGTCCTTTCTGGAAGCTAGGACCTACAAGTATCACGGCGCCCGTGATCTGGGCGACATTCTGTCCATCATGGCTGATTCTATTCTCCTATTGGTTGCCTGTACTGCTCCTCCTAGTGACAGCCTTTTTATACCCTGGGCTGTCACTCTGTGAGTGCCCTTTCGTGGTGTACCTGATGCCTGGCGCTAGTATCGTTGTTCTGATCCAGTGTATGACCCCGGACTGTCTGACCACTCTCTAGTCTTGTTCCTGCTGCTGCTGTGCACCGATTCGGATTGTCTGACGTTCCTGCTTCCTGTTCTGACCCGGCCCGGCTGACGTTCCTGCTCCATGTACCAACCCGGCGTGATTGACGACCCTGCTCTGTGTACCGAACCAGCACGTCTGAGGATCCTGCTCCGTGTGCTAACTTGGCCTGGCTGACGTTCCTGATCTTGCTATCGCCCATCCAGGCGAGGTTCCTGTTATGCTGTTCCAGTTGGTGATTTGTGTTGCTGTTGCCAGCCTCCTGGTTGGGCACCAATCCTGTGTTTGGTCAAAGTGCTGTGCCCATTGTCTGCGCACTCTAATCTGTTGTCAGAGTCTCGCTGCTTCCACTCCGTGTTGCACTCGCTTGGTCTGTGTTGGTTCATTAGGGTGCCTCTGTTACATTCCGTTGTACAGACCACAGCACATTAACCCCTTCGGGGGAAGGGCCTCGTTATCACTACCATTGGGTTCCGTTGGGCAGTATTGTTTGAGCTTGGTATTCCGCTGTCGAGTAGGGCGCTTCCTGTGGCCAACAAAAAATTGTTTATTTTTTTGTTTGCTTGTTTGTTTGTTTGTTTATTTGTTTTTTAAGCACAAGCCCTGAGAAAAAAATAAAAATGCCCTACTGGCCTAATGCCAGCAGATCATGTTGGCCAGTGGCCACTGTCAAATGTCCTTCTGAGTCCTGAGTTGCAACTGCTGTTCGTACTGTTGCTGCTGAGTTGTTTAAGAAGCAGGGTGATTAGGCAGCTGAAAGGGAATGGGGTCGACAATAGCAGTAACATGGAAGATGGACAATGAAAGTTCCACTTGCCATGACTGGCTCCAGTGATGCGCCTGAGGCAGTAGCAGCAGAATAAGTAGCCCCCAGTATATGTGGAGAAAAGAACAAGTTGGCCATTAAATCTTCTCCACCTGCCCCATCCTCCAAAATCATAATGTGTGTTATTAGAATATATTTTTCCCTTGAGAGCATGAACAGTGGGTCTCATCAGCAATTGCAATGTGCACAGTGTGTGTGGTAAATAATATCTGGGGGAACAACTGTATCCAAACACCATGACACCTGAAACCAAGTACTGCCACTGTCACTATACCCCTTTTCCAGACACGCTAAGGACACATGATAACTTGCTGACATTTTAATAGTAATGATGAACCCTCCCTGCCACCATCTTAGCATATTCTGCAGGATGGAATCTTCTCAGATGTCACTTGATGCACTGATTGCGATTCTCATCCACCACACTGGCATGTGTGGTCAGTACACCACACAGTGTGCAATGAGTAGAGACAAACTGCCGCACCCTAACATCAACAGAGTGGCTATCATTTGGTGGGAGAGATAATGAATGAGATGGATTGGCAGAAGATGTAGTTACCCTAGAAGGTGATGGGGAGCTAGTTGTTTCACTCGTCATAGAACTTCAAGTCTCTGTCTGGGTTGTTCTATTCCTCCTCCTCTTTGATCTCTGCCTCGCCTCTTGTTGCCTTTGTGGAGCATCAGGGACAGCAAAAGTGGTGCTTGATTTCTGTGATGGGTGTTGTCTTTAACATGTTTGATGTAAATGTCATTATGTCTGTGTTTCATGGGTGATATCAGGGCGGTTGTGCCAAGGTGTGTTCCCTCCTTTCCTCTTTTCACTGACTTGTCACAAATTGTGCACAGTGCTGTTGCTGATGACTGCACTGTGCCTGCCCCAAAAGAAAAATAGTCCCACACTCATGATGACTTCAGGGGGAAGGGAACAGATGGAGAAGAATGGCCTCTTTCTTCTTGTCCTTCACATTCCCCTTCATTGTCTGTG
This sequence comes from Rhinophrynus dorsalis, assembly GCA_037306005.1. NCBI lineage: Eukaryota > Metazoa > Chordata > Amphibia > Anura > Rhinophrynidae > Rhinophrynus > Rhinophrynus dorsalis. The sequence goes on from CM074718.1 coordinate 149,326,611, forward strand.
GCAGCGAATAATGTTCCTGCTGTTGCCTCAGATTCAGCACTGCAACTAGGATCAGGAGTATTGCTACTGCTGGCAAGTGGAACCTGTCCTAGTCCCACATCACTTGTTGACTCCATTCCCACTGTGTCCACGGTGGTCTGTGGCACACTAGCCTGCTCCTCAGCATCCTGCTGCCCTTGCATCTCAGCATCAGAAGGAATTAGAGCAGTTAAAAATTCCTCTAATTCTAAAATGTCATTGCTAGTGGTGGTAGTGATGCCCATCCTCATCTCTGTCTCCCATTCCTTCTCAGTTTCTGTTAAAAAGACCATCAATGTCTCTTCCACCCCAGCTTCTCCAGCCTCATCATTATAGTAACATAGTAATTTAGGTTGAAAAAAGACTTGCGTCCATCTAGTTCAACCCTTTTCCTATTCCTGTTTATCATCGTTGATCCAAAAAAAGGGAAAAAAAAACCCTCAATACAGCAATTTCAAATTCTGCCTTGAATGGGGGGAAAAATTCCTTCTTGATTCCAAATGGCAATCAGATTTCTCCATGGATCAACAAGTACTAACTAAATATTAATCCCAATAATAACGTTCATAGCCCTCTATGTTCTACTCTTTTAAATAAGTATGCACGGCCTTTTTAAAGGCATCTAATGTATTCGATAGCACCACCTCCTCAGGCAGTGAATTCCATACCTTTATTGTTCTTACTGTAAATAAACCCTTCTGCTGTTGTAGATGAAATTTCCTTTCCTCAAGTCTAAGCGGGTGGCCCCTTGTCCTTTGTACTGTTCTGTTAATGAACAAGTCTTTGGAGAGCCCTTTTTATGGGCCCTGAACATATTTATATAGTGTTATCATATCCCCTCTAAAACTCAGTTTTTCTAGTGTGTACAAGGTTAACTTTTCTAGCCTTTCTTCATAACTAAAACTTTCCATTCCCCTTACTAGTTTTGTAGCCCTCCTCTGCACTCTCTCTAGTTCCATAATGTCCTTTTTCAGAAAGGGCACCCAGAATTGAACAGCATATTCTAGGTGGGGTCTTACCATGGACCTGTAAAGAGGCATAATAATATCTTCCTCCCTTGAGTCAATACCCCTTTTAATACATGCCAATATCTGATTGTCCTTTGCAGCTGCCAGCTGTCACTTCATGCTACTGCTAAGCATATTGTCTACCATTATTCCCAAATCCTTTTCATTAGTAGATTTACCCAGAGAAATACCATTTAAACTATATGTTGCATTTTTATTATTATACCCAGAATGCAGAACTTTACACTTGTCTATACTGAATCTCATTTGCCATTTGCCTGCCCAGTTACTCAATTTGCCCAAATCCTCTTGTAATGAAGACACATCCAGTTCAGACTTTATTACCTTACTTAATTTTGTGTTATTGGCAAACACTGATACATGGCTCCCTATGCCCTTTGAGAGGTAATTAATAAACAAATTAAAAAGAAGAGGACCCAGGACAGATCCCTGAGGTACTCCACTTATCACGTTTATCCAATCGGAGATCTTGCCATTTACTACCACTCTTTGCATTCTATCACCACCACCACTAGTCTCTACATGCTGTTGTTGCTGTTATCTATTCCTTACATCTCACTGCTGCTTGGAGGAGGTGACGAGCAATATGACAGAGGGTCCCCTAATGTCACACTTGCCATTTCCTTTTGATCTGAAGAAGAAGGCAGACTAGCACTAGCAGCAGTAGCAGCAGGTACAGGCAGCTGATCTGTGCCCCTGCTGGTGGAGATGGTATTAATCCTGAGCCTGTTCTCCCCCAAAAGCAGTTCTGGCCTCTTAAGGATCATGTTCAACTTGGACACTGTAGTGAGGGGAAGGGGACTCCCAGAGCTAGAGGAATGGTGTGGGCTCCCTTGACCACTAGTAAGGTTGCTCTCAAATGTTTCCTCTACCACTCCGGCTGCTTCGCCATTACTGCTACTAGTACTAACACCAACCACATCAAGTTCAGCTGCATAGTCTTTCTCCTCAGTCTAACAGTCACTAGTAATATCAGGATATTGTTGATTACCCCCTCCTTCACTCCTAAGGCTAACAAGCTGCTGGACCTTAGTAGCAGTAGTACAAGCACTGGCAGGACTGCTTTGAAATGGCAAGTGTGACTTTGGGTCCCCTGCTGTCACACTTGTCATCATCTTCTCCTCCCCCTCTTCCTGAGTATTACAAGAAACACTAGCAGCAAGCAAAGTATTGGTGGCAGCAGGTTCAGCACTAGCAGCAGATTCAGCACTGGCAGCAGATACAGCGCTGGTGGGAGCATGGGAAGCACGTCTGGCAGCAGGTACAACACTAGTGTTTGCAGGTATAGCAATGGTGGCACTGGCAGCAGGGGCAGCACAGCTGGCAGGAGGTACAACACTAGTGGCTGCAGGTACAGAAATGGTGGCACTGGCAACAGGGACAGCATGTCTGGCAGCAGGTACAACACTTGTGACTGCAAGAACAGCAATGGTGGCACTGGCAGCAGGGGCGGAACATCTTTGCAGCAGGCACAGGCAGCTGACCTGTCCTGCTCTCACTAGTACTACCCTTTTCTCCCTCCCTCCCTTCCCATTCCCTTTTCTCCCTCCCTTCTCATTAAATTGCCCAAGATCCCTTGGGGTTATTTAGGGGGACTGGACAGCATTGGTTCAGTACTGCTCCTCCTCCTCAGGCTCAGTGGACAAATAATAAGGGTCCTTCCAGTTCCTGTTTTTGCTGCATATAGTGATAGGAGTCACTATGACCCTCTTTTGCTTCACTTTTTGCAAAATATCACAAGAAAACAGCACAGCACGTCTACCTCGCTCTGTAGCTGTTTCTATTGTGTCTGCCTCCAGCGAAAACATCACATTTTTATAGTGGAAGTGTGAAAACAACGTGAATCAATGGGCGAAAACTTTATAGCCATTGAAAAATGGCAAAAGATTTTGGCCAATGGGCGAAAGATGCAAAAATGTAACCACTAGTTTTAAAGCAGATTTTCCCGAGGGAACACGGCGACAACTTTTGCCCATCCCTACCCAGCAATCGGAATGATTTCCAGAAGAAGGGTCAATTTCAACAATTAAGCCAGCTCCCCCCCTTCTGTTTCTCCAGTTGGGGGCAGGCTGGAGGCTTTCCATCACGCCTGGGAATAAATTCATCAGGACAGATGGGTGATGGATATAATTCAGAAGGGGTATGCATTGGAGTTACAAGCTGTCCCAGTACCACACCGATTCAAGACATCAATCCCCAGACAGAAGACAAAGATTCACCAAATGAGGTAGGCCATTCAGGAATTACTCTACAAATGAGTTATAGAAGAAGTCCCAACACACCAGAGATTCGGCTCTTTTTTCAGTTATAAAGCCTACTGGGGATCTGCTCCTCATCTTAGACCTTAAGGATCTAAATGCCTGCCTAAAGACTCGCCACTTCAAGATGGAGACAGTGGCATCAACTTTAAAATTAGTCCAACCTCAGTAGTTTCTCACGAGGGTAGACTTAAAGGATGTGTATTATTATGTATTAATCAGAGAGGACCACAGAAAGTACCTCAGGTTTCACATATTTGGCCAACATTTCCAATACAGAGCCCTACCATTTGGACTGGTGTCGGCCAAAGATCATGGCGATCCTGATGGCAGAGTTACAATAGCATTATCAGGTCAGAATTGTCCCATATCCTGATTATAGACTCACCATTCCAGATTTCAGAATCCAGCAAAAAGCACTGCCTGGATCTATTAAAACATTTGAGCTGAATAATCAACCAGGAGAAAAGTTCTCTGACGCCATCCCAGAGTTTAATATTCCTGGGGATACACTTCAATACAAAACAGAACAGAGTAACATTATCCCTAGACCAACAGCACAGGATACTCAACACAGTGAAGGCTTTCCTCCAAGAGACACCCCATAAGGCACACGGTTTCTCCATTTTACTAGGACATCTGTCCTCAACATTTCAGATTATCCCATGGGCCAGAATCCATGAACACAGGTCTCAGTAAAATTATATCCTTTACTTCAAAAATAATTCATCAAATCAGTTTCAGAAAATTCCACTAATGTTGAAATGCAGGAAGGAATTGTCCTGGTGGATTCAGCTGTAACAGCTAGCAACAGGTCATTCCATATCGGAACCAGAACGACAGATCCTGTTTACAGATGCCGGCAAGTCCATAATAAAGAGAACAGATTTCTTGCCTACAAACCTCCCTAATCTAAGCTCCAACACCAGTTTATTAGCTTATCTTCTCTAGCTCAAAAAAATGTGCTGCTTTCTCCTCTCACAAACACAGAATAGGATGTTGTGCGAGCCTGACACCCTTTTATATGTCTGTAATAAAGGAAAAGAAATTTGCCATGTGTTAGGGAGAAATTCTGTCTTTCCATTGATTTTCAATGCAAAGAGAGAGGCTGAACAAGCAGGAAAATGACACTTTTAGGGAAAATGTCCCTCTTGGAGAAAAGTGCCATTTTCTCCTGTTTATCATTTGAGGCAAATCATATATCCCTACCCCCAAGCACAAAATGTCAACATGTTAAACAGACATCCTCTTTTTTATATTTTATATTTCCATCAGTTACTAACCAGTATTTTTCAAGCTAGTAACAAAGAGGTGTTCCAGTGCCTTCACTACCACCATCACAAATGTTAGACTTTCACCCCCTGAGACACATTCATTGCTTTCTTTATGATAATGTGTTCTACAAAATGGTGTGATGTTGTTGTTGCTGATGATGAGGGTATAATCTTTTTTTACTTTCTTTTTTTTAGTTTTAAAACAGCTTTATTGGAAAAAACTGCAGCATTACAAAGATAAGGTACATAATGATATTTGAGAACAGTAATAAAAAAGCAAACCAAAAACATGAATAAGAGCTATACCTTACAGAGATTGGAAAAAAAGTCGAGAGGCTAAAAGAGAGAGAGAAAGATAGAGAAATCAAGAGAAAGGGGGGAGGGGGGGATGAAAGGGAGGAGAAGGAGAGGAGGGGGAGGGAACAAGGGGGAGAAGAGGGAGATAAAAGAGGATGGATGAGGGGATGGCAGTGAAGGGGGTCACCTCCAGGGGTGGGGGAGGATCTTAGGGCATGAGGACCAGGAAGACAAAAATATTTTATACAGATAGTGGGAGATCTATTGGGTAGGGAGAAACCATAAGAAAAAGTGTGTCCCCTCTTCAGGGTCTTTACCGTTTTTAATAAGTGTCAAAGGGAGTAGCAGTACATGTTCCCGAACCAAGTCCACCCATTCTTGTAGGAGAGGGGGATCTGGTCTATGCCAATGTCTTGATATTAAAGCTTTAGCAGTTTTCAATATTGTCAGGAGTGCTTGTTTAGAAAAGAATGGTAGTGGAGGCAAACTGAGGTAGAACGAGATTTGCCGAGTATCTCTGGAGAAGATAACATTGAGACACTTTTCTATGGATTTTAGACAACTAGTACTATTTTCATATAAGTCTACCATATATAAGAAGGGGTACCTATGTCCTGGTGACTTCTCTCGCAATCAGGGAAAGAGGCCGCGGACATGGTATGCAGTTTGGAAAGGGTATAATACCAGCAAAATAAAAATTTGTAGTGAATATCCAAAATCTGTGTTGAGATGGATGCTGAGCAGACCATTCTTCAAATGTTAGGCCAGTCTTCCTGAGAACACAAACCAGCTATTTTTAATATTACTGTGTTTCAGTCAAAAGAATCTCCATAGATCGCCAGGGGATAAGGAGAGTTGCCCCTGTAAAGAATCAAAGTGTTTAAGTTTATCATCCTTGATACAGTCCCCTATGCACTAAGTACAATTAGAGGATCAATTAGGGAAATCACCCAAGGGGAGAGAGAGTAAGGACTAACCCTTTATGAGAATATAGGCAATGCAAGCTTGGGATTGAAGAAACAAAATTATTTCTATTGTAGGAGACCAAAGTAGTAGAAACAACCTACAGAAGATGGTGAAGTTTCAGACCCTGAGATCGAAGAGGAGGGGGGTAAAAAGACTAACCAAGGGATCAGTGAGTAAAATGGCCTTCCTTTCAATTTTAGATCACAGTTTGGAGGATACGTTATGTGTCCACTCGTAAATGGTGGATAAAATAGGCGCATGATAATACTTTTCTAAATTAGGGAGGCCTAGACCTCCTTTAGCTTTGGGGAGGTGAAGAGTGGACCATAAAGCTTGTGGCAGACCAGATCTCCAGATAAAAGTCATAAGCAAATGATGAAATTGGCAGAAGAAAGAAGAGGGGATTTTGATAGCGAGAGTTTGCAAAAAGTATAATGCCCTGGTATCATATTCTTTGAGCCTCGGGCTGCCGCTGTCGGCATTCTATTTGTGTTTGGGCTTCTGTCCCTCTCTCTTCTCCACCCGTGTCCTATTGGTTCCTACTAGTTTTTAGGGCCTGGGTTTGCTATCCTCAGTGCCCGATTATCGAGTTTACCTCTGTGCCGTGGCTTTGTTGTTTCCTTGTTGGCTCCTGACCTTGGCTTGTTTCCGAACGCATCTCTGGTGTTTCCTTCCTGGATCACGTCTGACTTTCCATCTGAACTCCTCCATTGTGCCTGACGCTCCCAGTTCTGACCCTTTGGCTTGCCCCTGGACTTCACCTCTGTTCTGTGTGCTCTGGCTCTCCTGCTTTTGGACCCTCGGGGTTGTCCGCTTATGCAGCTGCTCTCTCCCTCCTTGCTCAACCTCGTCTGTCGGCTTGGTAGTGTCCGCCACAGGGATCGTGGCTGTTTGCTCTCTGAGCTCTGATCTGCTTAAGAGACGTTGTGCGTCTCTGTGGTTCGGCTGCACCTCTAATGCAGGCTTGGGTGACTCGAGCAGAAATTGACCATGGTGGTTAGAGTGGCGGTCCTGCTGCTGCTTCTGGCACTTGTGGCTTCTTCTGTCTCTATCCCTTTCTCCTGCCTCCTGTCAGTCCTTGTAGTGCCCAGTTTGCAGCCTTTCAACCTTTCACCTCAGGTTCCCTGGGGAAGCCAGTCTGATCTTAAGTCAGCACCTCCCTGCAGGGCTTCTGCCTAGCCTAGTTACCCAATTCAGCTGCGTTTGGTCGCCCTAGGCTGTCCTGGCCCGTCCTCTTGTTCTTGGTCCCTGGAGTAGTCCTATTCATGGCACCTGGCCTCTCCAGACTTTGAGGTCTTTGGGAACTGTGTTGCTCCGTTGTCTCCTGGCTGTCTTGGGGTCATTCCAGGGTTCCCGTGCAAGCGTTCGCCGTAGTTGCTGCTTGGATTTCAGATCCATGCTCACCAGTGTCGTTCTTCACCCTTGCTTTCGGTTTTCTTGCTCTTGGTAGCTGACTTAGCCTTCTAGGCTTTTCCCTTCTTTTGCCTCTCTCCTTCTCCTTCTGCTGTTCTGCTCATGTGGATCCTTTTCCAGTTTGTCTAGCCTGGGAACTTCCACCGGTTCATTCTCGTTGGCCATCCTGGCCTGGGCCCCGGCTCAACTGGGGTCAGGCATCTGGCTTCGCGGCCAGCAGCTTTAGTACGGCCATAGCCACAGCAAGGTGCGAGAGTGTCCGGCTTCGCACACTAGCATCGCTCTCTAGCTACGCTCTCCAGCAGCGTTCCCAGAGACACCCATGACAGAGTGTCCGGCTTCGCACCCTAGCATCGCTCCCTAGCAACCCTTTCTAGCAGCGTTCCTATTGCTACCCATGACACCTGGGCAGAACATTCATCTTGAGCACATTCATTTGACAGGAAGAGAGGTTCCCACCTATGCAGGTCTTGGTGGATCTTCTGTAACAAAGGGGCATAGTTAAGGGAGAATATATCCAATAAATTGTGGATGAGATTTCAACCGAGATATTTAATAGAGGAGGGCGACCAACATAAGGAGAAAGCTAATCTCAATTGCTGTAATAAATCCGGTGAGCAACCATTTGGCAAGACTTACAACTTACAAAAGTTGATTTTATAGTGGAATTTTTACTGTCTTTCTAGTAGTTTTGCCACTACATTATTGAATTATCTTTCACAATCCAATCTTCCACTCACTCTCTAAGGATTTACTTATATGCTTTCATAGAACATGATTCCCAAAGGTTGTATCAGAGTTTCACATTAACCACCAGGAAACTGTTCTCTTTGTCATGCTCCATCTAACAGACAGGATCAGCAGCTTATTTTTGTGGATGTAGTTGTTCTGGGCAGGGGCATCCTTTGGGTTATCTGGTTCACCCTTTTCATGCTTCATTTCTGATTTTAAATTTTGTTATTCATTAAAACTGAACACAACTGTTGGATGTAAACTAGAGCGTGGAAGGAGTCTCTACTTCCAGAGAACCTTTTAAGACAAGTGCCATTCCATCCTGACTGGAAGATACTTTACCCCATGATTCCAGAGTTCCACATGGACTAAGAGAACTTACTGGTAAGTACACAAAAATCCTCATATAGCAGGAAGCAGTGTATTACTCCATTAAGTATCACCATGTGCATCAATTTGGCAAGCAATTTTCTTTTAAATTAAATCAGATCTAGATCTGTGCAATATTTCTTTGTTCATTGTAAACATAGTTAAAATTATTTGCAGATGGTTAATAATAGAAGAAAGTCTCCAAAAAGGTGTTCTTCATTCTTTTCTTTGGTCCCGAAACTATTGGCCTATGTGCTGACACTTGGATACTTGTTTTACAGTACCATTTGACATGTGAGATTTACGTGTCAAAATTTGCTTTTAAGCCAAATTAATGTCAGCTTGTAAGGTATGAACCAAGAAACCATTAGACTCCGTTGCTTTTAAGACAGAAGTCCGTCATATCTCAGACACTGCCAAGTCATAACCTGGCACCAAACAAAGTAATATTGACATAGCTGCCAAAAATATAAAATATCTTTAATGTTGTGTGTTAAAATTCCATTACCTCCTTTATCATTAGGAAAATAATATAATAAAATTAGACTTTCCCCCAAATGCATTAATAAAGATAACTTGCTGGTCTAAATCCAAAACCACTGGAGCCACATTTAATTTGCTTGTTTTTGAATCCAGGATTTAGTATTCTGAGATGTTCAACCCAGTGTAAAAGTATATTAACATATTGTGATGGTCTGTTTGTCAGGACTGCCCCGTTATCTCTCAGTGAACCTTGTCAGTGCACTTTTTTTAAAATATGTAAATTATATCAAATTGCTTAAGTGAAGATAGCAAATGTTGTCAGGATGAACCATCTTTTATTAGAGAAAACTTTTCCAAAATGAATTATATTATTGAAAAATGGCTGCCGATAAGGTCTTATGGTTTATGAAAATAGCAGTTTCTATCAAAACAGTAACATTTTCTAGAAATGTGGGGCATTTGTGGCATTTGTGGCTATCAAATTAATTCCTGAATTTCTTGTTGAAGCACCAGACTTTATATTCATTTTCTAGAAAACACTGAACAAATATTTAATTGCCACATTTGTACAGACCTTCATAATCATTCTTCTTACATTTGTTAAATATTTATTTGAACTGGGCCTATATCACCAGTAACAACACACAAACAATCAATCACATACACACACACACACACACACAAAATCACTACTAGATAAGAACATCTAGAAACTAACAATAAATTTGAACTACAGTTTAGAAAAGGACATATAAAAGCAATTTAGAAATGAACCCCCTACTTAAAACTGTTGTGAGTTGTAGGAATATTGGAACCAAACTGTGGTGTTCCATTTCACCAAGGTTCCAAGCTGAGTGGAAAAAAAAGTATTTTTGATGGTGTATATATTAGTTTTCCCATAACAAACATTTTTATCCACCTATCATGCTGCCAGATGTTTTAAGATTTTGGTTGCGCTAGTTTTTGAATTAGGGCATTTGTGTCATGCAGGACTACATTTGACATGTATACACAATTTTGTCCACGGAAACACTTTTATGTACTAAAACGCAGTTAAAACAGACCATTTTGGAGCACAAAGATGCTACTATCAATGTGTAAGTGAACTGAAACCCATGGATGTTATTCAAATCTACTTAAAATAACAGTAAAACATTTGTACTTTACATATCCTTAAAGGGATAGTAATGTTTCATAATAAAAGCAGCTCTAATTAATCATCATAGTTTTTGGACTTTGTAGAGTGTTACTTCAATTCTGTCAGAGTTGTAGTTCCAGAGTAATTCAATGACAAAGTGTCCCCCTCCCGCCCCTTTTACTGATGTCACACTGTTCAGCTAGAGCAGAAGGGAGGTGCCCAGGTAGATTGCAGAGAGGGACAATCTTCAATTAAGGGAAAAACCTGAAAAGCTTGTCAAGGGGGGCAGGGATTTCATTGTTTTCATAGGAATAAGAGTGTCCCCTGCTGTTATCTGTCTGGTCTATAGACTGCATTCCACATCTGAGAAGAGATTGTTTACAGTAGGTAAAAGGGGCGGGAGGGGGAAACTTTGCTTGTGAATATCTCATAAACCATAAGGGTTTGAGAGATAAGACTTATATCATTTTTCATGTTTTTTTAATGCCTACAAAATAAAATAAAGTTAAAACGAAGTATTACTATGCCTTTAAAGTGCATAATATATCAAGTCAATTTGTCTATATTTTTTATTTATTTTTCCAGCTTCACCTAATCTTTAATCTCCCTGACTGTTATCTCCCTGCATCACTTGTGCCAGAGAGCTTTCAGTAAGCAGAGATAGTGATACAATGCAAACACTTAGGCCTTAATTCAAGTGAGGCCAGTAAAACAGCTGGGGGCAAAATTGGCTAACGGCTTGTTAGCAAAAAGTACTAGTGTAGCAATTCAATTGCCCTACCAGCTGAAACCACAATGGATGTTAGGCAACAGAAACTGACTTTTGGCCAAACATCCATTTTGTATGTTAAGTTCCCAAAATTCATGCTAAATAGCATGAATAATGGTAACATCAAAGGAAAAAAGCGAATGATCGGTGCCTGATACGCTGTCAAGCACAGTCACCCTCCTAGACGTTAACCCTACACTACCTCTAACAGTAAAGTGCAACAATACTACCCCTAAGACTAGCCTAGCACCCAGATCTGTGTAACACTTACCTGTCATCCACTGTCAGTCTTTTTGTTCAGTCTTCCTTCTTCTGTTCTCTGCAATCTTCCTTATTCTTAGCTTCTTTTTCTTATTTTTCATCTGTCCTGCAAAACCTCAATGCGAGTTATAAAACAAAATTCCTCCAAGATATGCCTGAATTTATCCTTTGAGTGATGGAGGGGTAAAATGCATTCAGACATATCTGTTCAAAAGAATATGCTGCCATTCCAGTTTCAATAAATGAATGAATAAATGAATGAATAAAAGGGCTCTCTAGAGTTAAATATATTTCTGCTGTCTCTGCATCCTCTGGTGGCGGTGGCAGGAATGGATAGTGCCACATGCACCACCCCTTTATACTTTCAGAGCCTTTGCCTGAGTCTGAATTAGGGAATTTTGAATAGAGACTGACTTTTTATATGGCCAGTCTCTGTTCAAAATGTATTCCAGCCTACTAAGCCGCATATCAATACATCCAAAGCAATACCAAAATGTGTCAAATGTTAGTAGAATTAACAACTGGCTGGGATGTGTTCTTACGCACCTCCCAGCCAATCAACTTCTAGCTGGTTTCATCATCCCCCCCAGAAGCTGATTAGCTGGGAAGGTGGATAAGCACACATTCCAGCTAATTGTTAATTCTACTAACATTTAACACAGTTTGGTATTGCTTTGGATATATTCATATGGGGCTTAGGGTCCTATTTCAATACACCCACTTTTCAGCTTTTTTTAGATATAATCTATGCGTCGCCACTTTTCAGATGTGTTAAAGGGACTCTGCCCCCCTGAAAAACAGTGGATCTCTTAATGTATCTTTGTGCCTAAGGCATGGAACTGAATGGCACATTTTGGTATTTTGTGGTTTGTTAATGGGCGAAAATGCATTCAAATTTATCACTTGAGATGGGTATCTTTTTTCTGAAATTTTTTCTTAGCAAAGGTAATTGCATGGCTTATCGAGCTTGAAAAAATACCATCTGATGTTTTTTGTTTTTTTTTGCCGATGGGGCTAATTGAATCGAGGTCTTAGTGCTCTGCATGCTGTATTTAATGGACTGGAGGCAAGCATTTCTGATGAAGTGTTACATTGTCATAACAACTGTTTTACTGTACTTGAGAGAAAGCTCTCTGGAAACAGAGATCCATGAAACTCAGTGTCAGGTGCAATCATGCAAAAACAGTTGAAAATAAAAAATGAAATAAATAAAGCATATAGGCAATTTGACCTTACATTTTGACCTTTCAGAATATGTTAAAAAAGGTTTACTATGACTTTAAGTTCATGGACTGGGTAAACATAGAATCTTATTAGAAGATTAATCCAACTGCATTTTTAAATTACAAGTAATCACAGTGGCCTGAAATTGTACAGTGGCGCTGTTGCTACACCATCCTTTGGAGATTTATGGTCCCAAGACCAGAGCTGTCCATAGGATCATGTAGCAACAGCACCACTGTACAATTTCAGGCCACTGTGATATTGCACCTAAAAAATTCAACTTTGAAAATTAATAACTTTTGAATGAAACACCTTTCAGCAGTTGGAGTACTCTTGTTTTACTCAGGGGGATAAACCCTACAACATATTTTTTCTACATTTTAAGTATTACTATCCCTTTAATAGTAATGATGAACCCTCCATGCCACCAGCTTAGCATATTCTGAAGGATGGAATCTCCTCAGATGCCGCTTGATGCACTGCTTGTGATTCTCCTTCACCACACTACCATGTGTGGTCAGTGAACCACAAAGGATGCAATGGGTGGATACAAACTGCCACATCCTAACAGCTACAGAGTGGCTATCATTTGGTGGGGAGGTAATGATGAACGAGGTTGCTTTGCAGAAGATGTAGTTACCCTAGAGGAAAAGTCCAGTCTCTGCCTGGGTTTCTCTATTCTTCTTCCTCTTTGATGTCCTCCTTGCCTCTTTTTGCCTTTTGGGAGGGTCAGGGGGTACCACAACAGTGGTGCTTGATGTTATGGACACAGGTATGTTGCTTCAGAATTTGCGACAAAAACTGCGTCCATTACATGGATATGTTCCCCTGTCCTAAAATCACATTTAGTGTTTTAGACACCATTTTCCTTTGTTGTCTCCCTGGTCTGTTTGGGCGGGAAAATGACAAAGAAGGACAACCTGCTCTTTTGTTTCCTTTGTTCTAGGAGAGGGGAGGAGGGGTGTGTCAATCAGGTAAAGTGGGCTGGTGATGGGCGGGGCTTGCCAACAATAAGAGAGGTGTGCAGAGAGTCAAAGGGGCAGTCTTGAAGAGGTCTTTTGGGAAGAAGGGTTTTGGAGCAGGAGAGCTACGGAGAGGGAGATGTGACCAGCAGCAAGGGGGCCATGCCTTGCCTAGGCCCCAAGAACTGTTCCAGGATCCTGGTCTGTTTTTCCCCTGCAGCACCATCCTCATTGTTCCAGATAGATGAGTATAGAAACTAAGTATCTCTCTATTATTTTCATAGTATCTATAATATTTCTAGGAAAAATACCTTAGTAACCAACGTATAGTGTTTTCTACTATAATTGTTGTATTATGTGTTTTATTTGCACTGCAGTAAGTAATTGTCTAGTTAATATTATTAGATGTTTTAGCTAGAATATATTTGATAATATACAGTGTATTGTTAATATTATTGTTTGTTATTAAATATTATTGCTTATTGCTAGTACTGGGGTGTTATTGTGTTAATTGTGGTATTGGTCATTAGGACAAATTTCTCTGGATATATCCTTTAATTAAAGGGTTGGCTTTTTGGGTGTGGGCAAATTCATATTGCTTCTAATAGCTGTGTTGGGGTTTGTGTGGTGTGAGCAAGTTGTAGGCCCTGGCCTTGCTCATAGATTTTATCTCAGAGCAAACACATGGTCTGACTCCATCTTGCTAGGCCCCAGCCTGTCTCCACATGGTTGAGGACGCCATTTTGTAAAAAGCACATGGTGTGAGTTTGCAGTTTCTTCACAACTACATTGATTTTAACACAGCTGCTATTGTGCAACCTTTTGCGCCAAATTAATTCACCCAAAGCCACGAACTTAAAACAAATGGCGTAGTCGGCAGGATATTCGCAGAAATTATTAATATTAATGATTAATAACCATTATTGACATATTTCCTAGAAATTAATATTTTGTTAAATACATTTTTTTTTTAATTATTTTTTAATTAATATTTTTTCCTGGGCAATTTAGTCAGTAAGCCTCCCAAGTTATTTTTGTGTGCCAGTTCCACACTGCGACAAGAGTGGTGGGTTTTAGTATTGTCACATTGCAAGGGGCTTATTCACTAAAAGAGGATTTGTGTGCTGGAATACTCTTGAATTGTAATAAGTGTACTTTTCATGCTTTGATTATAGACTTGTGGGGCCCTCATAGAGGAGTTTCAAACTTCGAAGTGTATAGATAAGTGCTCATATTGCAGTTACCTGTATTGTCTGTATTACATATATGCATATGTGTGTGTATACATGCCTGGGTATTTTGTATGTGTATGGGTATAGATATATACAGAGGCAAGAGGGAACGTTTACAGTTACACTGCTTCAATTAACCCTTGTGTGCTCTCATTAGAGGAGTGCTAACTTTGAGGCATTTTAATTGTAACCGTTCAGGTCAAGGTTCTGCAATTGCCGGACGTGATATTTCTAGTGTGGCTAGATTTATTGCGCATATGCATATCTCTGTACTGTCAAGATTTCCTATTAAAGGGACTTTAATTAACTCTTGTGCGCTCTCTGTAGAGTGTAACTAACTCTGAAGTCCTACTTCAGTTAAATCCTTGTGTGCCTCTGCAGAGAAGTGGCTAACTTTAAAGTCACGCTTCAATTATAGACTTGTGTGCTTTCCATAGAGGGTAACTACATTGGACAATTGACTAGTCACTAGCACTTGTACCTAGACAGGTGGCTTGAGCGCCTGAGGCAGGTGACTAACTAGCATTTGTACCATTTGCCTTTGTGGAGATGTCACTAACTTTGAAGTAGTGCTTCAATTATAAAACTTGTGTGCCCTTTCATTGGGAGAACTAACTTTGAAGCCTAATAGGAAGTCACCTGACGTGCAGGTGTGTGTATATGAGTTTGTTTGTTTTCTTCAAAGGCATAAAAACATTCAACAGTTTGTGTGTTCTGTAACTTTCATAGTGGTTTGCGTGTTTTCTCCCTGTGTGAAAGTAAAAACATACGTGTGCCTGCTAACCTGTGTTCAGGTACTTGGTTAAACACGCATATCTGCTCTGCTGTTAAATTGCTTTAATTAGAAACACTTGTGTATTGTTTACAATACTAACTTTAAAGTATATTTAACGGAGAGCATGAATTTCCTGAGAGCATGAATTACTGAGTGCTTTGATGGGGGATTAAATCTACACTGCCCAAAGTAATATGTCTGGATAAACTGGATTATTACCTACATAACATCATACATCATCAGGTGACTTTGAGCGCTTGTTCCCTAGGCAGGTGACTAACTAGCATTGTACCATTGCAGTGGACAATTGACTAGTCACTAGCACTTGTACCTAGACAGGTGACTTCAAATACTTGTACTAAAATTCCCAAGACTGATGTATGTGTTATGTATGAGTTTGTTTGTTTTCTAGAAGGGCAGGAAAAAAACATTCAACAGTTTGTGTGTTCTGTGACTTTCACTGTTAGTTTGAGTGTTTTCCCAAGAGTGAAAATAAAAACACATAAGTGCGGCCTGTGTGTGTGTGTGTTAGTGGTATACACATACTAGTAAGGCTCACTACAAACACGTGATTGTCCTACCGTCTGATTGCGCTTGAGATTCTGACTGAGAGAATGGGATTCTTTAAGAAGAAGTTGAGTGCATTGATTGGGGGCAAAAGACCCAAATTTGGGGCTGTACCACATTGGGCTACAGCTATGGGTAGATGGAATGCCATAGCAGATGAGCTAGTACGTCACAGTGCTCCAGTGTACCCAGAGGTTGGGGAAGAGATAGGAGGTATGGCACTTAAGCTTGATTTAGGGGTCTATTCTAAACATGAGAGCAGAGCTGCGGCAGAAGTGGGGTGGATTATTTTACATGCCTTAAAAAATGAGGTAGTAAAGAGACAAGCCCTAGAAAGAGATTTAGCTGATGTAAGACAAAAATTGTTAATATCAAATGAATGTTTGGAAAATAACAATGCCCGTAAGACTGAATTACAGGAGACTAATACTCGGCTAATCAATAAACTTGACCGTTGTCGCTCTCACAGGAGTGAAATGCCATACACCACCAGAAAGGTGAGAACACTGACTACAGGGCCCTGCAGGGACCCAGAGTCACTCAAAATACTCATATGTTTCCTCCTCTGATGATGACGAAAAGGTGGACAGCTTCAAAGCTCGCCCACTCATCACCCAGCAGAGAAAACAAAGGGTACACAGGGACTGTGATAGACATGAGTCTGTAAATGCTAAAAGAGGGTCCCCTTTGTCAATGATAAATGGTACAGCAGAAAATGGTCAGATTTTTGTGAGTACAAAAAGGTTAGCAGAATTGGGGAAATACAAAACAGAGGAAAAGGTTAATCAGAAAAGGGGTGTCTCCATGGCTAGCAAGCCAGAAAGAAAGGATGAAGGGAAACCACCTATTGATAAACCTAAGAGGAATAATAAACAGGATGCTTCCACACACACAAAGGTGTCAAGGAAAGAAATGATGGTAGATCTTGTTAAAGCTGGTGTCAATGTAGATGAGCTAAAAAAAAGGTCAAATCATGTCTTGTTCAAAAGGTGGAAAGCTTTTAAGAGAAAGGTACATATTAATGTACCTATTTCTAAAACTCTCACTAATGAAGCAAATCTGATATACACACCATCTGAATTTAATATTCCTGTTGCTAATTCCTGTCCTCCTGTTCCCCATCCTAGGAAAACAAAATCCATGTACCCATCAGCTGAATTATGTGCCATAGCAGACAATGACGGAATGGACCCATGGGACGGCCAATCCCCAGCACAATGTTACCCATCAAGGCTGGGGATCGACAGCCCCATGTTCCTTTGACTGTAGGGTGGGGAAAGGAAACCAACCACACCTAGGTTTTAGCCTTAGTATACACTGGGGCCGAGGTAACAGTGTTACAGGTAACCCTTCCAAACTTGTAGGCCCCATCATTTCACAGAGAGGGTCTAGGGGAAAGAGTAACTAAGGCTATACAAACCACAGTCACATATTCCATAAACAAAGGGCCCCTGGGTTTATGGATAATATTTTGAGTTTCCAATTTCCTGACAATATCTTGGGGGTAGATATATTGTTAGGACGCATAATAGAGATGCAGTTGAAAGATGTTCAGATTTTGGCTTTCCTCACAAACCCTTTTATGTTCATGCGGCATGGGAGGTGGTGAGAGGAAATACAAACTGGACACCTGTTGTCATTCTCCCTCCCTGTAGTCCAACAAGGGCTACCAGGAGGGTTGAAAGAAATCAGATTAGTCAGTTTTAGTTCATCCTGCAATTTTGCTCTTTAAACGCTCCTGTGATTCCTGTTAAGAAGCCAGACGGTTTCTTGGTGTGGAACGATAGATTATTGGGGACTCAATAGAGTGGCACCGCCATTGAGCGCTGCAGTCCCCAGTATCGTCCCTGTCATTTATGACAGCCAAACAGACACAGGGGTGGCATGCAGCGATTGATATAGTGGATACTTTCTTTTCCAATTCTCATTGCACCTGAGTCACAAAATTCCATTTGCATCCACTTGGGAAGGAAGCTAATATACCTTTGATGCCCCAACACTATCTACACTCCCCCGCCACATGCCATGATCCGGTTGCCAGAGAATCAAGCCAACTTCCAATACCTTTTAGAGACTGTGACATTAAAGGCCCCAACCACTTGGGGTGAAGAGGCCTACCTATCCATGCAGAGGTGGGCCAGGAGTCCAACTCTTATGAAGTGGAAAATGGTATGCACAAGAGCAAGGTGGATTAACAAAGCTTCAATGGTCTCGCGACATATGAATTCTTGCCACATCCAAATACTTGGAAGATACCTGCGTTACAGCTTTCTCCAATCAAGTCAACTTTGCCATATGAGGAATTATACCCTGCAAAGAACAAAAGACACTGGACTGTTGTAACATGCAATCCGTATGGAGAGGTGGTGATATAAGAGCAAGATACAGGTGATTCAAATTACCAGAAGTATGCTGATATAAAGAGACTACCTTTGGCTTATTACATGGAACATTAGTGTGGGGAGGTACAGAACTCTGGGAGAAGATTTGGGCAGCCGCCTGAACAAGACTAATGCCAAGAGTTGTGGGGGAAATGAACCTCAATAAAACTACGGAAGAACTGACTCAAATAAGGAACCTGAAGACCAAAATGAAGACTTCCCGTATAGTTTTCAAAACTGACACCGGTACTCGCTTTGCTGGTCAGTCCAACAATGGGCGCAGGCTATCCCATATCACCCCAAGTCTCGGGGGTTGATTAAAAGGTGCAATGGGCTTTTGAAAGGACAGATTCATACACTATCCCCAAGTATGTCATAGAAGGGGTGGGATAGAACTTTTACACAGGCTTTTAGGATTTTACATGACTGACCAACAGAACTTATCTCTATATGCTCGGCTTACATGTAATGACAATCCATTTGTTAGTTTGCGGGTTGACATGTACTGGTAGCCACCCCATATTTCAATTTAAACTAACATTTTATTTTATTTTTTCTCTTGGTAGTGGGAGAGGTTAACAGAAGTTAGTCTTTCCCATAGGAGGCATTATGCCTCCAGGAACAAGAGGTAACCTTAGTGCTCACTAAAAAACTGACCAAAGAGGGTTGGAGCACAACAGGGAGTGTGAGTGTGGATGGATGAATGCATCTCTGTCTAGGAATGACCCAAGTAGGTTAATTGCTGGTACAATCCTAGGAGAGGTGTCAGCCTGGGTACCCCATAAAATCTTGTTATCCTGGGATGAGGATAAACAAGTGCTCATGGGGTCCAAAGTGTGGGTGTTACCGCGATCCACTGATCAGCACAGGCAGAAAGGAGAGGTTATTTCAGATGGTCCTGGTAATACTAAAGTTGTATTATGAAATGGTGATTCTGTACCTGTCTTCTTTCCCTCAAATAGATTGGTGGCCGGCTAGCTCCTCTGAACCCTTGATCGTCCACAACATTCATGAACCCCTTGGCCAGCTAGGCAAGAGTGGACAACTCCTCTGACTGTTGCGGCACCATCCCCGTCAGTGAGGAAGGAGGGTACCCGTTCCTTGGAGTCCCGTGGGCACAGCGAGAAATGAGACAACTCTCTGGACACAACACTGGACTCTACTACCAAACTGTCTTATGAGCAGCTACAAATCAGGGCGGTAGCTCTCCAAAATCGCCTAGCCCTGGACTGTTCTTACTGCCAAAGTAGGAGTTTGCTGGCTGGTAGGAAAATAATGCTGCAGTTATATTGTGAACTATGAAGGCGAATTTAATTATGATCCATCGAAACTGACAGCTATAATAGACAAACTCCAGGAAACATCAGACGTTGGACTATTTGGGTGATTTGGGAAGTCAGTGACCTACCTATCCAGTGAGCGACTTTAGTGTGGTTTATGACATGGGACCAAGAGGTGGAATGTTATGGACACAGGTATGTTGCTTCAGAATTTGCGACAAAAACTGCGTCCATTACATGGATATGTTCCCCTGTCCTAAAATCCCATTTAGTGTTTTAGACACCATTTTCCTTTGTTGTCTCCCTGGTCTGTTTGGGCGGGAAAATGACAAAGAAGGACAACCTGCTCTTTTGTTTCCTTTGTTCTAGGAGAGGGGAGGAGGGGTGTGTCAATCAGGTAAAGTGGGCTGGTGATGGGCGGGGCTTGCCAACAATAAGAGAGGTGTGCAGAGAGTCAAAGGGGCAGTCTTGACGAGGTCTTTTGGGAAGAAGGGTTTTGGAGCAGGAGAGCTATGGAGAGGGAGATGTGACCAGCAGCAAGGGGGCCATGCCTTGCCTAGGCCCCAAGAACTGTTCCAGGATCCTGGTCTGTTTTTCCCCTGCAGCACCATCCTCATTGTTCCAGATAGATGAGTATAGAAACTAAGTATCTCTCTATTATTTTCATAGTATCTATAATATTTCTAGGAAAAATACCTTAGTAACCAACGTATAGTGTTTTCTACTATAATTGTTGTATTATGTGTTTTATTTGCACTGCAGTAAGTAATTGTCTAGTTAATATTATTAGATGTTTTAGCTAGAATATATTTGATAATATACAGTGTATTGTTAATATTATTGTTTGTTATTAAATATTATTGCTTATTGCTAGTACTGGGGTGTTATTGTGTTAATTGTGGTATTGGTCATTAGGACAAATTTCTCTGGATATATCCTTTAATTAAAGGGTTGGCTTTTTTGGGTGTGGGCAAATTCATATTGCTTCTAATAGCTGTGTTGGGGTTTGTGTGGTGTGAGCAAGTTGTAGGCCCTGGCCTTGCTCATAGATTTTATCTCAGAGCAAACACATGGTCTGACTCCATCTTGCTAGGCCCCAGCCTGTCTCCACATGGTTGAGGACGCCATTTTGTAAAAAGCACATGGTGTGAGTTTGCAGTTTCTTCACAACTACATTGATTTTAACACAGCTGCTATTGTGCAACCTTTTGCGCCAAATTAATTCACCCAAAGCCACGAACTTAAAACACTTGATTTCTGTGCTAGCTGTTTGACAGGTGTTGGTGGTATTACTGTGGTGGTATCAGTTCTGCTTTCTTCAGGATCATGTTCCACATGGACAATGCCGTGGGGGGGAAGGGGACTTCTTGAGTTAGGGGAATGGTGTGGGCTCCCTTGACCACTAGTCTGGATACTCTCAATTGCTTCCCCTACCACTCTCCTAACACTAGTCCCACTCGTTCCATCACTCACTGTTGCTATTACTAATAACACCAACCTCATCAATTTAAGCTCCTGAGTCTTCCTTCTCACAGTCACTATTAATATGATGATTACCCCCTCCTTCACTCCTAAAGCTAACAAGCTGCTGTAACTTCTTAGTAATAGTACTAGAACTGTTGGGACTGCTTGGGGATGGCAAGTGTGAGTTAGTTCCCCTTCTATCACACTTGGCATCATCTTCTCCTTCCCCCTACTGAGTATTACAAGACACACTGACAGCAGGCACAGTACTGGTGGCAGTAGGTTCAGCACTGGAAGAAGGCACAGCACTGGTGGCAGGTTCAGTATTGGCAGCAGGTTTATCACTGGTAGCAGTAGGGGCATCATGTCTGACAGCAGGCACAGAACTGGTGGCAGCAGGTTCAGCACTGGCAGCAGGCACAGCACTGGTGGCAGCAGGGGCAGCATGTCTGACAGCAGGCACAGCAGTGGTGGCAGCAGGTTCAGCACTGGTAGCAGGTACAGCACTGGTGGCAGCAGCACCAGCACTGGCAGCAGGCACAGCATCGGGGCGGCAGGGGCAGCACATCTGACAACTGGCACAGCGCTAGTGGCAGCAGGTCTGACAGCAGGCACAGCAGTGATGGCAGCAGGTTAAGCACTGGGAGCAGGCACAGCACTGGTAGCACTGGCAGCAGCAGTCTGACAGCAGGCACAGCACTTCTGGCAACAGGCTCAACAAGCCTGGTAACAGGCACAAGCAGCTGACCTACCCTTTTCTTCCTCCCTTGACATGAACCCCTTCCCGACAATGGACGTACATGTACTTCCCGCAAAAACTCTCACTTAGTGACAGAGGACGTACATGTACGTCCCGTAAGTCCAGGTCCCCATGCAGCTGCACGCCGTTCGGGGACTCTGAAATAATTAAAAAAAATATTAAAAATTCTTAGCCAGGCGTTAAGTTACGTTAATTTCCCTAAGGTCCCTAGTGGTGATTTAGGGGGACTGTCCAACATTGCTTCTGTAGTGCTCACTTACTCATCTGACTCAGACTCAGTGGACACATAAAGGTCCTTCCAGTTCCTACTTTTATACTTTTAAACTTTTTCATAGTGATAGTAGTGACTATGAGCCTCCCCTGCATCAATTTTGCAAAAAAAATCACAGCAGAACAGCAGAGCACGTCTACCTCGTTCTGTAGCTGCTTCTATTGTATTTCATTTACTGTAATACATCACATTTTTCTAGTGAAAAGACAAAAAACATGAAAATCAATGTGCAAAACTTTCTAGCCAGTGAAAAACTGGCAAAGAATTTTGGCCAATGGATGAAAAATGCAAAGATTTTAATCACTGTTTTTAAAGAGGATTTTCCCAATCCACCCAGTGGTTTCTTTATAGATATATCAGTGAATTTTAAGTATGTAACTTTATAGGGTGAATAAAAGAGTTCACCTCTTACGCACAGATTATAGAAATTTTAATGAGATGTATAGGAATGGCTTTAACGTATTCTGAGTAAATGGATACATCATATCAATGAAAGAGGTGGCTGTTTTTTTTTTTAATCTCTTCCTGAGAGGTAAGTAATTTTTGTGAAACAATTAAGTGTTGCGTGAGATAAATCCCTGAATTGTTTTTGACTATAAGGATCATTTCAAAGTAGTTTTTAAATTTAAAAAGCCTATAGTTTCTGGAATATTAACATTTAACCCTTTCAGTGCCGGAGTCTCGGGCCATTTCCTGTACCCTGCAGGCCAGACACTTTTTCAGCATTTTTGCTATCCTTCCGTTTAGGCTTGATTTCCTCTGGGGATTTTTAGTTACATATGGAAAACTATACATTGTTTTTTTCAGAACGAATTGAGCTTTCTCGTGGTACCTTACATGAAGAGAATTTTACATCGTGCTAAAAGCTATGATGTCATAATGACAAAAAAAAGTGAAAATTTACTCATTTTGCTAAAATCACATACTATGTATCAAAAACATTTACCTTGATTGTAAAAGTTTCAATTATTTGAAAAAGCCCCGAGTCCCCCGAATAAAAAAATACCAAATTTGTATAGTTTTACCTATGTCCATGGCTAGCGTAGAGCCCTTATCACCAGCAGCGCAAAATGACATTTTCAACTTTATAAACTAATATGCACATTCTAGGGTTTTTGTGGTAAAACTACCCTAAAACAGTGGAATAACTATATAAAACTATATATTTCTGAAAAGTAGACAACCTGCCGCATCTAATGAGGGGTAACTTGCCTTCTTAACCCAAGCCTGGTGTGCACAAATGCCTCCAGAAGATGGCGCTAATGAAAAAAAAGGGCATTTTCTTACATTTCTGCCCATTCAAATGTACTAAAATGCTTGAAAACCATGGCATTTCCAACTGTATTCATTAGCTAGTGCTCTTAGGAGAAAAATGACACCCCATTAGTATGAGTTTAACTACCTCAGGGGATGCTAGAAGTGCAAAATGACACCTACTACAACCTCAAATTTTTCTAACATTTTCTCAAACATTACTTGTCTGTACACAAATGGTTATAACAACTACAGAAGTGAAGAAAGGGTACACAAACCATACCATTTTGAAAAGAAGACACCCTGCCGCATTTAATGAGCGGTGACTTGCCTTGTTACCCCAAGCCTGGAGTGCACAAATGCCTCCAGAAGGTGGTGCTAATGAAAAAAAAAGGCATTTTCTTACATTTCTGCCCATTCAAATGTACTGAAATTTGTGCAGACCATGGCATTTCCAACTGTATTCATTAGCTAGTGCTCTTAGGAGAAAAATGACACCCCATTGGTATGAGTTCAACTATCTCAGGGGGAGCTAGAAGTGCAAAACGACACCTACTACAATCTCAAATTTTTCTAACATTTTCTCAAATATTACTTGTCTGCACACAA
Source organism: Rhinophrynus dorsalis (assembly GCA_037306005.1). NCBI lineage: Eukaryota > Metazoa > Chordata > Amphibia > Anura > Rhinophrynidae > Rhinophrynus > Rhinophrynus dorsalis. Next base: position 149,350,396 of record CM074718.1, read on the forward strand.
ATGGTTATAACAACTACAGAAGTGAAGAAAGGGTACACAAACCATACCATTTTGAAAAGAAGACACCCTGCCGCATCTAATGATGGGTGACTTGCCTTGTTACCCCAAGCCTGGAGTGCACAAATGCCTCCAGAAGGTGGCGCTAATGAGAAAAAAAGGCATTTTCTTACATTTCTGCCCATTCAAATGTACTGAAATTTGTGAAAACCATGGCATTTCCAACTGTATTCATTAGCTAGTGCTCTTAGGAGAAAAATGACACCTCATTGGTATGAATTCACCTACCTTAGGGGGAGCTAGAAGTGCAAAACGACACCTACTACAACCTCAAATTTTTCTAACATTTTCTCAAATATTACTTGTCTGCACACAAATGGTTATAACAACTACAGAAGTGAAGAAAGGGTACACAAACCATACCATTTTGAAAAGAAGACACCCTGCCGCATCTAATGATGGTTGACTTGCCTTGTTACCCCAAGCCTGGAGTGCACAAATGCCTCCAGAAGGTGGCGCTAATGAGAAAAAAAGGCATTTTCTTACATTTCTGCCCATTCAAATGTACTGAAATTTGTGAAAACCATGGCATTTCCAACTGTATTCATTAGCTAGTGCTCTTAGGAGAAAGATGACACCCCATTGGTATGAGTTCACCTACCTCAGGGGGCGCTAGAAGTGCAAAACGACACCTACTACAACCTCAAATTTTTCTAATATTTTCTCAAATATTACTTGTCTGCACACAAATGGTTATAACAACTACAGAAGTGAAGAAAGGGTACACAAACCATACCATTTTGAAAAGAAGACACCCTGCCGCATCTAATGATGGTTGACTTGCCTTGTTACCCCAAGCCTGGAGTGCACAAATGCCTCCAGAAGGTGGCGCTAATGAGAAAAAAAGGCATTTTCTTACATTTCTGCCCATTCAAATGTACTGAAATTTGTGAAAACCATGGCATTTCCAACTGTATTCATTAGCTAGTGCTCTTAAGAGAAAAATGACACCTCATTTGTATGAGTCGACCTACCTTAGGGGTGCCAGAAGCACATAAATACACCTACCTGTTTTCTTCCTCGAAAATGGCTGCTTGTACTAAAATGTTCATAACTGTTAGCGACATGAAGGAAAGGTATAAAAGGTATACCATTTTGGAAAGTAGACATTCACCCGCATCACATGAGGGGTCACTTGCCTTTCTACCCCCTGGCTGAAGTGCTCAATTATTTCCAAAAGGTGGCGCTATAGGAATAAATACATTTCCACCACTTCAAAGATACTAAAATCTTTGAAAACCATAACATTTCCTACTGTATTCAGTACCTTCTACCAACATGAGAAAAATGTTACCCCATTTGTGTGGGATAATATGCAATATGTAGGTGGTAGGATCACTTACCTAAACCTGACACTTTTGTTTTTGAAATTATCTGACTGCATGAAAAGTGTCATAACCATTATAGATATGCAGGAAAGGTAGAGAAACCATACCATTTTGTAAAGAGGATAACCTGCCGCATCTAATGAGGGGTCACTTGCCTTCTTACCCCAAGCCTGTTGTGCCCAAATGCTTCCAGAAGGTGGCACTATAGGGAAAAAATGCATTTTTTTACATTTCTGCCCCTTTAAATGTATGGAGCTCTGTGAAAACCATGCAATTTTCAACTGCATTCACTAGCTCGTGCTCTTAGGAGTCAAACAACACCCTATTGGTATGAGTTGACCTACCGTAGGGGGTGCTAGAAGTGCAAATGACACCTACAACAACCTCTGATTTTTCTAATATTTTCTCAAATAATGCTTGCCTGTGCAAAAATGGTTATATCAACTACAGAAGTGAAGAAAGGGTACAGAAACTATGACATTTTGGAAAGAAGATAACCTGCCACATCTAATGAGCCGTGACTTGCTTTTCTACCCCTAAGTTAGAATGCACAACTATTTCCAGAATGTGGTGCTACAGAAAAAAAATGTTTTTCTTACAAATCAGTCACTTCAAAGATATGGAAATGGTTGAACACTATGGGATTTCCCAGGAGGACCTCCTGCCAGCCTACAAAAAATGGTGCCCAATGCTGTGGGTTGACATACCATATTGGGTGCCAGGAGCGTGGCTACCAGTGGAACAAGGATGGGGAAGCAAACAGTGTACGTGTGATTTTATTGCTACAAGTGGTCAGTCAGTGTAAGTGAGGACTTTTGTCTGCCAGAGAAACCAGCTCGGGGAAGGGACAAGGGGTCAGGCTGTGTAAGTGGGTATATCTACCAGTGGGCAGTGAGCAAGTGTGGCGGTGGTGATTGTGGAGAGGTAAGTGCATATGGGGGATTTGTGGTTACCAGTGTGCATTGTAAGTCCCCTCATGCACTGTTTGATTCCCAGCCTGAATCCAGGGCGTACTGGCACTTGTATCTACCAGTAGGCAGTGGAATCAGGCTGGGGGTCAGACTGGGGGAATGGGACTGCCAGTAGGCTGTGGAACTAGGCTGGTGGGTAGGGTATGTGGTGGGGGGGATTGGAGGCATTTTGTGTGCATGCCACAGAGGTGTCCTATGCACTGAAAAGCAATGCACTGGACACCCTGTTGCACACAAAGGGTTAATTTTTTTTAGCTGTTATTTTTTTATTCATACCTCATTGGGGGGCATCAGTACCACTTCTCATGCCCCCCCAACAATGTCTGAATAAAAAATAATGGGAAAAAAAATGTGTCACAGGGGGTCCAGCGCATTGTAAACCACTTGTATTGGACCCACCTGTAACACATGCAGGTTTTGTGGTGTTCCCCCCCAAAAAAAAAAAAAAAAAAAAATATATATATATATATATATATAATATAATGTGCGTAGACCTCATTGGAGGGCATTAGAACTGATGCCCCACAATGAGATCTGAATAAAAAGTAATGAGGGAAAGAAAAAGAAAAATCCTTTGTCCGCCACAGGGGTGTACAATGCATTCCAAAGCAATGCATTGGACCCACTGTGGCAAGCAGAGGGTTAATTTTTTTTTCTTTTATTATTTGTTATTCATACCTTGTTGGGGATCAGGTCTACTTCTGATGACCCCCCAACAAGGACAGAATAAAAAATAAATAAATGTGTGTGCCACAGGGGGGGTCCAACGCATTGCAAAGCACTGCGTTGGACCCCCCTGTGGGGCACGCATTGTTTTCCTATTTATTTAATTTTTTTTACACCTTGTTGGGGGGCTTCAGGACCCCTGATGTCCCCCAATGAGGTCTAAATAAAGTAAAAATTAAGGGGGGGGGGAACACTTTGTCTTCCACAGGGGTGTCCAATGCATTGCAAAGCAATGCACTGGACCCCCTGTGTCACACAGAGGGTTAATTTTTTTTAATTATTATTATTTTTTATTCATAGCTTGTTGGGGGACATCAGGGCCCCCCAACAAGCTTTGAAAAAAAAAAAAAAACCCAAACCAAAGTCCTGTGTGTGCCACAGGAGGGGGGGGGGGTCTGCATTGGAAACCCCCCCCCCATGGCACACACAGGGTTAATTTTTCTATTTTTTATTTTTTTTTTAATAGACCTCATTGGGGGGTCATCAGGACCTCTCCTGACCCCCCCAATGAGGTCACAGTTAAAAAGAATGTGTTGCAGGACAATGGACCCTGTGACTGCCAATGGGGTCTCCAGCGCATTGCAAAGCAATGCGCTGGAAGTCCCCGCGGTGCTCATAGGGTTCTTTTTTTTAATTTTTTTATTTAATTATCTTCAGACCTCGTGGGGGGACATCAGGACACCTTCTGATGTCCCCCCAGTAATTGATCTCCCAGCCGATTGTGCTGGGAGATCAATCTGGCGACTGCAGGAGAGCAAAGGCTCTCCTGCCTTTCACTCCTACCACCGGTAGGAGTGATCGCGATCGGGGAAGTCACCTAAGGTCATCGGTGACTATGTCACCGATGACGTTAGGAGGTTTCCCCCGGTCCCGCCCACTCCTACCCGGAAGTTCGGGGTAGGAGGGCGGCGGAGGGAGAAGCTCTGTTTCTCAGAGCTTCTCCCTTGGCGATATTGATCTCCCAGCGCGATCGGCTGGGAGATCAATACCTGGGAGGACATGAGGAGTAATCCTCATGTCCTCCCAAGAGTGCCAGGCTGCATATCCGCTGAAATGCGGCCACTGCCAGCCGGTTATACCGGCTTAAGCAGTGACCGCATTTTAGTGGGTACATTGTACGAGCTTGGCACAGCGGGTACAGCTGTCCAAACTCGTACATTGTACCCACCTGGCACTCTAGGGGTTAAAACTAAACATTTGTTGAGATGTGTTTTGAAATAAGAGATTTAAGAGCTTCTACTGAATTTGTGTAATTCTTAGAACATTTCTCATACTATAATTACAGGCGAGGGATGGAAAGAGTTATATTATCAGCAAGCAAGGATAATTTAGGTTTCTGAGTGCTGGTTACAATTCTTGTCTGTTTGAATTTTGTGTATATTGCAAGCCAAAGCTTTCATTATTAGGATAAGTATAATGGGAGAAATGGTACATCCACATCTTGTACCACTGACTTATAAAGGCTGAATGGTTAGAATATAAAAATTGGGGATGGACAAAAATGTTTCCCTCAAACCGAAATTGGCGAATAATGGCACTTCCCACTTGGCGAATAATTTCCCATGAAAAGTGCAGTTTTTCTGATTTTTTTACCTAGCTCATTGCAATGAAATCTATGGGAACATTGAATGTACACACAATCACATAGCAAATGTTATTTTATTTCTCAAAGATATAGTATAAAAGGGGTATGAGGGTGCCTTTGTTGGTGAAGTGTGGGGAAACAATAAGTTGAACAGGGAATTTTTTTGGGGGTGTTGTTTACTGGGATTGGGGGGACAGTTAATGAAAAAATAAAAAATAAATATAATAAAAAAAGACATGGTATAAAAGAGGTCTGAGGAGGATACCTGTGTTGGTGAGTGGAGTCTGGGGAAATAATAAGTTGAACAGGAAACATTGAGTTGTAGGATTTAGACTTGTGTTAGGCCCAAGCCCAGAGGAAACATTGATTTGTAGGACTTAGACTTGTTTGGCATAAGACCTAAAGAAATATTGATTTGTTGTAGGACTTAGACTTGTGTTAGGCTCCAGCCCTAAGGAAACAATGATTTGCATAACTTAGGCCCAAGTCCTATGGTTGTCATGGCAACCATACACTTGTTGATCCGGTGCCAAATTCAACAAAGGGTTATTTAAGCAATGATTACGGAGGTAGTCTGTAATATGTTGGTCCCTGATGAAAGCCCCAGTGAGGACTAAAACATTGGACACAAGTATCAAACAAGTATTTTAGCAGACATTTTAATAAAACTGAAGTTTTCTTAGATTGGTGAGTGCTCTGGTTTTTGTTGTAAACTTGATCAAAGTCCTGAGGAAACATTGATTTGTTTTTTCTACTTTAGTCTTTCTCTTCTTCTTGTTTTGTTTATTGCCTATCTTAAAAAAATAGAGCAGAGAAATTGCTGGATTCCAAAAACAGCCACATGTCTATTGATACATTTTTGCACATGGATGTATTGATTATACTTTGTGACTCTATTGTATCGTGCTTGCAGATATTGTAACTGCTTTAAAAGAAGCGCGAATAGGACGTGCAAGAATTTTGTAGTAGCTCCAGTGTTTTGTTTATGTCCAGAGGTGTAAATAAAAGTGAACACCATTTTACTTAGTTTCTTATGCCTCTGATTGATGGGTTTTAATAAGTCCTCCTGTGAGTATTGTAAAGCTCTTTGTGGTTTTGTTTCCAGTTCACTATTGAAATATCCTCTTTCAAGAAATCTGTATTTCAATTCATCTAACTGGGTCATAGTTATATTTTTGTCGCTATTTTTTCTCAGGACTCTAATCCTTTGGGAGTATGGAAGTCCTTTTTTAGTATGTTCTGGGTGAAAAATGTTCCTATGGAGAAAGGTATTGTGGTCTGTAAGTTTTCTTTCCATAATGCGACATCCAAAAAATACAAAAACTCAATGGTGTTAAGATGTGCCTTAAAAGTGAAGCTGGGTAACTGGTTGAGATTTTGCAAAAATTAGGATAATTCATACATAGTCCCCTCCCATAACAAGAAAATATTGTCGATGAAGCAAAAATTTTGCAGTATCTTAGTACTGTGAGAACTCAATATGTATCTCTGTTCTTATGTTGGCATATGCAGGGACCATGTTATTCCCCATGGCAATGGACACGTACCCGATACTGGTCAATATGAATATATTCTCCCCTTAACTATTAAAGATGGAGTTACATTTGCTGCCTGTAAGTGTTCCGCTTACCTTTCTAAGGACGGCTGTGATTACCCAATGAGCGGCCGGTCCCTAGTGGCATCCTCGTGGAGTTGACGCGTTCTGCATGATCAGGAGGTACACGTCTGGGCGACCGGTCTCCTTACTGTTCCCCCTGGTGGCTCCTGCAGCATCTGTGAGTCAGGAGCACGTCATAGGGATTCCCTGATGATGTCGCGACCCGACTTTCTTAAAGGTACAGTACATTATTGCTCCACCTCTCAGAGGTGGAGCAATCAGTATTTAAACTGCCTGCATACCACTTCAGTTGCCCGATCGTGTTACAGTGCAGTTGTTGTTTGGGCTCTGTGTATTACCTGGCTTGTCTGACTAACCGATCTGGTGCTGACCTGTGGCTCTGTCTGACTACCCGCTCTGTGTATGACCCTAGGCTTTTCCAACAACAAATCTGGAGCAGACCTGCGGCTCTGGCTGACTATCCACTCCGTGTATTACCTTGGTTGTCTGACTACCCGATCTGGTGCTGACCTGTGGCTCTGTCTAACTACCCTCTCCGTGTATGACCCTAGGCTTGTCCGACAACCAATCTGGTGCAGACCTGCGGCTCTGGCTGACTATTCGCTCTGTGTATGACCCAGCTTGTCTGACCATCCCATCTGATGCTGTCCTGTGGCTCTGTCCGGCTTATCCCTTGAGTAGCTCCTCTCACGCGGACACCGATCTGGAGCAGACTTGGGGCTGTGGTAGACTATCATCTGTACTGACTGCAGGCATGAGTCAGTTATCCTTTCCTACTAGACTGACTGCAGGCGTGAGTCAGAAATCCTTTCCTGCTAGACTGACTGCAGGCATGAGCCAGTACCTACTTGTGTTCCTGGTCGAAGTTAACCTGTTCCAGTGCCAGTTCATGTTCTACAGAAGATCATCATTGACTGATCCGGTTCCTGTTCCAGCAAAGACTACCAGTGGCTTCGGCCTAGTCTCAGCAGTGAGGTCTTTCCTAGGTGGTCTACTATGCCTGGTAGTAGTGCTAGCTTATCTGTTGACCTACTGCCCATTCCTATTTGTCCGCTGTTATACTTTATTCTGTGTCTTGAATAAAGGTTATATGTTCTGACTCCTGAGTTATCTGGGTTACCATGACACTGCCCAGAATGTTGCGACATGAGGGAGTAACTGGTTTGCTCAGTCTTTTGTTTACTGATCTTCTTAACATTTGGAGCTCTCTATGCCCATATTACTGAGATTGCACCTTTAAGGTGTTCATATTTTTCTAGTTTTGTGATTTGTGATGTGAAGGAATATAGGATATGATGGGAGTCTATTCCATTTATTTATTACTAGCTGTTCCCCAAAGCACTTTTGAAATATGATATTTTCCTTTAATGATTAGTGCCATATCTTTGTAAAATGATTTTTTTTTTATTTGTTGCAACTACTCATATTGCATGGGATAGTTTCAGCTATTTTATTACAGTATTCCCAGTAGATTATTACCAGGAGGGACTTTTGTCTTCACGATACAATATTTCTTTGTTCTGAACTTTAGGAGTTTAAGCACTCCATGGTTTTAACTGTATTTGGTCACCATACGCTGTATTTATTGTCTATTGTTTGGGAGTAGGGTGTGTTCAGTTGTCATTCAGATTGAACATCACTCATTAGTGTTAATAATGCTATATTTGGCACCTTTTTACCATTTGAATGTTCACAGGATATAGAAGGGTGGTTTATTTTTGTGTTGTCTAATCTTGATAAAGGCCTTGTAAGTTGGCCAAAATGTCGATTTAATAAACACCAGCATATTTTATTTGAAAAAGATCCTGTGAGTGCCGTCTATCATTATGTGAATTGTGTATATCAAATTCTTGTATGATGTGCACCCAGGTCCAATTACATTTGTTAGCAGAATACGCATCCATCTACAAATTATAAGTAAATATATATATATATATATATATATATATATATATATATATATATATCTCCTATATAACAATTTGCTACAAAGTCTGTAACGAAGCAGTCATGCTCAGTAGAGACTGCCTGTGACAAGGCTGATACAGAGCGGGGCGCTTCAGGTATAATGTATATTAATGCACAATGTACACTCAGGAGGATATTTGTACATTAATCTACATTATATATACACTTGTGTGTACATTAATATTTAGGAAATATACTGTACATTCATATATATTATATATACATTTGTGTGTGATGAAGCTGACATTAGCCCTTTCAGTGCCAGAGGGGTAAACAATGCATTGCAATGCGTTGTGTACCCCTCTGCCACTCAAAGGGTAAGCATGGTTTTAAAAATAAATAAAAAAGATGGGCAATGCCATCCCACACTGCTATATTACCACAAAGGCAGAGGGAGAAGTCCTGTTTATGTTGTGAGGTTTCAAGCAGTTATTAATAGTCGTGTGTTTAGGGTTACTTGAGAAATGATTGCAGCATCGCTATCAAAGAGGAAGCAGAGACATATTGCTTAGAATGTAAAGTCTTGGGAGGTTTAAGGGATAACCCAGGGTCAGCACATTTTAAAGTTGTCAGTTATGTGACTCTCCAGCTGCTCTCATGTGGCTCTCCTTAGAATGTAAAATCTTTGGAGGTTTAAGGGTTAACCTAGGGTCAGCACATTTTTTAGGTTTGCAGTTATGTGGCTCTCCAGCTGCTGACATGTGGGTCTCCAGGTTGGTCACCTCACAAGTATGCCCTCCCATTTACCTTGTACAAAGTGACATTCCTCCCCATATCTGTCACCAGGACCCTATCTGCCTCTCCTCCCACCTACAGCTCCTCGGTCAGTCTGCTCCTGGTGATATGTCCACGCAGCATGACCTCGTCACTGAGCGCGGCCATATATGGCACTCATATGGTTATAAAAGGAACATGCATGAACATTCCTATATGACTGTAATGAAATGTGCGGTGCATTAGAAGGTAACATGGTCTGACAATGTGTAAACACATCTTGGGATTTTGTATTGATTTCAGTGGTGTTGTAATCACTATTACTGTCAGAGTTTGAAGCTTTGATATGAGAGACATGCTGGTCGGGCCTCCACTACATCACAGACCTTTCTCTATTGTACATTAGTCAGCGAGTCTGAAGCACTCATGAGCACTGTAGGTAGACAGAAATCTCCTCCCCTTCTATGGACACAGTGGGCGGTGAAGGCAGCGGAGCAGTGACTGAGGCATGGAGCGGCTAGGGAGCAGGCAAACACACCTCTCCACAGTCTGACAAGGCTTCTATGAAAAAGCAATGTCCCACAGTTTTGAACCCTCTGAATGGCAAAGGGGTAGGCAACGCATTGGTTTGCAATGCGTTACATATCCCTGTGGCACTGAAAAAGGTTAAGAGATGCGGGCTTTTTTCAAAGAGGCCTTGCCAGACTGTGCATGGAGAAGTACTTATTGTGTGCGTTGCTGCATATCATGCTTGGAAAAATGCCATTTGCTGTTTTTTTTTTTTTTGCTGACGAATCTCATTGAATCAAGGTCCAATGTACTTGTTTAACAGCCATACGTAAGAACTGGGAGGACACATCGGTGGAAAAACTTTTCACTTGAGGCAGAGTGGACAATTTGTCTTAAAGGGTTAGTAATGTTTCAGTGAGTGGTAAGCTATAATATGTCTTTATACTTTTGCTCCCCATCAGTGATAATGCTGAATTCACTATATTTTCTGTGAAATCATATTAATTGTCCCCCTCTAGCCTCTTTTCAGTCCGGAAAGCCCTCTCCTCTCAGACCTGAAAGCAGTTTGCAATGAGGGAAATCCTCCTTCAGTATAAGGAGGGCAGGGGTTTCCGTGAATCAGATGAAAGAATTTCAAATCTGAGGGGAGGTGGATTACAGGACTGAAAAGGGGAGGGAGGGGGACAATTTATAATATGATTTGACAGAAAATATAGCAATTTCAGCATTACCGCAATATAAGGACACATTGTAGCTTACCACTCACTGAAGTATTACTAGACCTTTAAAGACAGTACTACTAAGCTTTCCAAATGCTTTCCATCCCAATTTTATTTATTGCTCAATTTCCACCATGGTGTTTCCATCTGTTGACATTTCCTATACAACGTAAACATACTTGTACACTTCTAGCTCTTGTCAATCTACTGTGAATTTCCTGTGTATGGTAACTTGCGTTTTGTTGATATTCACCTTCATACCAATATTTTTGCTTTTCTGTTGTAGCTTTTCAATGCATTCTTGCAGTTCTACAGGACTACTGGCAGAGTATGATCTTGTCTGCAAACCATTATACACTTTTTTTGTCCCAATTTAATTTACAGAAAATTTTTTCAAAGCAAACAGAAATTAGTTTTGGGGAGATTGTGTCTCCTTGTCAGATGCCTTTTTCTATGTTGATCTGGACATTAGTGTTGTTGACCTATATTAATGCAGTTATATTTTCATATACTAATTGAAGGATATTGATGTAAACTCTCTCCATTCCTAGGCTAAACAGGGCATAGATTATTGCTTGCTTTTTTCCTGAATCAATGACCTTGTCATAGTCAATGAAGCTATGCATAATGGAAGGTTGTATTCATTATGCCACTCTATAAGTTGTTTCACTGTCTGGATATGATCTATTGTAGTGAAACTGTTTCATGAGCCTTCTTGTTCTTTAGGGCATGGGCAGTGTCTACAATATTCTCAATAACTTTTTGAAATTTGTGTGTGTTTGGAAGGTCTTGCAGCACACTGAAGCAATTACACAGTCTTACTCAAAATTCTTATGCTTTTTCAATAGCTAGCTAGTGTCAATCTTCATATTTATTGACTTGATGATTTTTTCCTTTTTTCTTTCTTGCAGCCAATTTTGATTTTTGCTCTCAATAAACAATGGCCACTTCCGATTTAAGCCAATGATAATTGTTTTTGTAAGTATGAAGTCTATTTCACTTGTATTACCATTAGGGCATCTCCATGTTTGTTTTCTCTGTGCCTTTTTCCAGCAAAATGAAATAATGATGTACAAATGTTGTTCTTTTGTAAATTCGATCAGTTGGTTGCCTCTATCATCTCTTTTTCCAGTTCCATGTGGTCCACTCATTTTTTCACACTTTTGGATGATACCAATTATCATATTGAAATCTCCCATTATAACTATATTGTACCAATTGTCCTTTTTGTATAGGTGTAATAAATCATCATATAACTTCATCACCACTGTGACTACTTGTACAGGCATAAACTAGTTTAAAGAATATGGTGACTATTTTTTTTTTTAACTGTTTTTATTAACGGACCATACCGAACCAATCACATGACAAAGCAATTCTCATACAAAGACAGTACAAATAATCATGACCATAATTCATTCATGAGAATGGAGTACAATGGACAAAAAAAGACATGATCAGCTCAGCATAGCCCAGAACTTTTAACCCTTTTTTAAACTCCCTCTGCCATTGAGCTGGTCTTCCCACTACCATAGGCAGTAGCTCTCAAGCCTCCGGGGAATAAGGGCCGTTTGGTTTTTGTGAAGACATGTTGGTATGGACCATAATCTGCTTCACTGGTCCAGTGTGAATCAATTTAGTCTGGTGTCTTAGCTTTGATCTATCCATGCCCACCACTATAAGGCATTGATCCATGGGAGAGACAAGCACTCACCCTTATAAGTTATAACCCAGGTGCACAATCCCAAATATGTAGATACAAAACAAAAAAGGAGGGCAGCACCAGTCGGTCTTGATTTCAAGATGTATTATAAAGGCACAAGGGTATATGGTCTGGTCAATGTTTAGGTCCTACATTGACCTTTCTCAAGACCTTGAGAAAGGTCCATGCATCACTGAAACATCAACCAGACCATTTACCCTTGTGCCTCAATCAAGACCCACTGGTGCTTCCCTCCTTTTTTGTAGATAGATAGATAGATGCCCCTTTTATACAATGCCTTTGGGAAATAAAAAAAATTGCTATGTGTTGTGTATAAATACAATGTTACCATTGATTTCAATGGAATGAGTTAGGTGAAAAAAGCGGAAAATCGGCACTGTTTGCGGGAAATTATCAGCAAAGTGGGAAGTTCCATTATTTGCTGATTTCAGTTTAAGGCAAAATATTTCGCCCATCCCTAGTTACTAGATGGTAAAGTAACACCCCATTAGTAGGGTAGAAGTAGAGGTAAGATCTGACGGCTCCATTATTCATTCCCCAAGGAAGCTGATGACTGGAAAATTGCTTTGTATATTGTGGATTATGATAAAAGGTACAGATAAAAGGTGATCTTGGTTTGCTAGATGGTTGTAGACTGAAACTGGAAACACCCACTAACTGTGAGAAAGATGCAGCTGGAATGATACAGCACAGGGATACTGAGGAATATGGAACCTGCAACATATTAGGGACAAAGTGAGAGATCCACTTACCTCCCTGTCTATCAACAGCATCTGTCTACAGTGTAAGTTGCTACATTTTTATTATAATACTTTTTATTCTCACTTCTTGAGTAAACTTTTAAACTTCTACAGGAGAGCTGGTAGCTGGGGAGCATGACTGGGGAACACAGTATTGAAATACTAAACAAAGGTGATAAATTAGGAGCAGGCTGCAGCAATGTTCATTTAACATAGCTGAGAACGTAGGCAGATGACAGAAAAGGTAATCTGGATAAACAACGGAGCCATAGTAAAGGCTGAGTGTGACAAATAGATGAGTTCATGGGAAAGAAGCAGGCAGAAGCAGTGGTTCTTAACAGGCTGAAGTCGATAACAAGGTTAGGTATATATCACAAAGAAGTGGTGGTTACTTAAGCCGGGGCCATACAGTTGTAGCCAGCCTTATCACATCTGCACACAGGAAACTGTTATCAAGGCTCTGGAACACTAGTCAGTGTAAATGCTTGTGCACTACATTGCTTGATATAGGCCTTAGATGTGTTTTCATGAAAGTTGACAGCAGCATAGGTGATACAGGTAAGTACTGAGCTGGCATGAGTAGAACAGGTGTTTTGTCCAATAAAGCAGAAAGAACTGAAAGGAACACCAGTCCAGAATCTTTGAGAGCTGATTCTCACTGTTCTTCAATAATTTGTTGGTGATGACCATCTTCATTATTTCTAGGTCCTCTAAGTAGCCCTAAGTAGTCATAAAATTCTTGTTCTTAGAATAAAGGCCTGTCTATAAAAAAGGTTGATTTTTGAAAATGTTGACATTGCTTCCCATGACAAAGAAAAATTATCTTACCGCCTGATACATTTTGAGTATGTCTGTGTTTCATCTTGCAATTAAAATGTTTGAGAACTGTTATGTTAGATTAAAAAGCTAATTCACTACCTTTAATAAAGTATCTATGAGGATACAATGAAAACCTTTCAATACCTGCTGTAATATCTCAGTGTCTAAATCATCCAGTCATCTACTATTAACAGTCCAAATGGATTTAGATCTCCAATTAATAAGAAAATTAAAAAGGATAATATGACCTGTCCATACTTTCATAGGAATGAAAATATATAATATAGAGATATCAATGGTTGCAACTACAATGAAAAGACCTAAAGAGGACCTTTCAGTCACAGTTGGATTGTACAAGAAGCTGTCTGTCACTAATGGAGAGAGGATAGGGATGGACTCCTGTTCATTTTTGTGGTAATTTTCTCTGAACATTTTTTCTTTCTATTTTTCTCAAAAATTCTGACAAAAAAAATTGAAAATGTTGCTAACACAATGAAACTCTTGCAGGAACTTTGTCAATTTCCAGTCAATTTCCAAACAATTTACATCTATGCTTTCTATGGAAGCAAGACTTCCCAGTGGAATTCTGCTACTGTGTGCTGAATAGGAGAATTCCAGGGCTGATAGTGATCATTACTAGAAGGTTAAAGCATTTAAAAAGTTATTACCAGGCTGAGTCTTATATCAACAAACGCCTTGAAAAACTTGTTAGCAGTCTGGTTGGGGCTTGTGATGGGTTAAAGCTTTAGCCTCAAACCAGAATCGGCAAAAAGTGGCACTTTCCGCTTGATGAAAAATTTCCTACAAAAAGTACTATTTTCACAGAATTGATAGACAGTAGACAACATTGATAATTTTGTTGAAAGCTAAGGCAAGACATCACACTCCATCAGCTGTGGGACATCAGAGGAAGCCAGGTCATACACAGGTACTCAGCCAAGCCGGGGTGAGGAATATGGAGATCATCGAAGTCAGGAACAATCCAGGAGCCAGAAGGGACGTCAGAGGAATCCAGGTCATACACAGATAAACAGCAACGTAGCAGAACACTCTTGCAGCCAGAAGCAAAAACAAGGGCAATCAGGTAGTGAGCCAAGCTGCTTTAAATACCCTGGGAAGGTTGGTGGTTGGCTGATAGCAGTCAGGTGAGCAAACACAGAGAGGTCAGTTGATTCAGCCTGATCCAGCAAAGGAAAGGCAGCAATAATGGATAGCAGAGCACTGGATTAGCTCAGCCAAACCTTGACAATGTTAAAACATATTTTTAAGGTATATGTTGCTGTAGGACTCACAATTTTGACTTCCAGCTACTTATTTCTCCACTACAGCCCTCAGAAGAAGTAATATTGTGCTGGAAAATGTTGCACCATAGGAAACAAAGGCGGAAAATGTGTTGTAATAGGAGAAAAATGTGTTGTAATAGGAAAAAAATTGCTGGAATATGTAAAAAGGAGGAACATTTTGCACTGGACAAAACAAAATACGTTCACAAAAAAAAGAGAAAAATCATCAGTTTTTCACTAAAAGTCACGTGCAACATTTTTCATTTTTTGACCACCACTAGTTAGGGCCTCCATTTAAAGCTGATGATGGTGCAACTGACTACACTCTTACAATGAATGTAATGCATTGTTAACAGGTTAAAGTCCTACAGCAACACTAGCCTTGAATAAAATAGCAGTTAGAGCAGGCCTATAGCAAAGTAAGCCCATACTAAATTGCTAGTAGTTGACAGTAGCACTTAGAATAGAATTACATCAAGGTAAGCCTTTTAAAAATGTTTTGCTCCTAGTGTTATGGTTGACTGGTTACTGACAAGTGAATAGATTTGGTGGTGAATGACATACTTCCCTTGCGTCATACTCATTACCAAGTAAGTAATAAAATAATTGACCCTCCCTGGTCTGAAGTGATGCATATTATAAAGTGTGAACGGTCAGAAGATGTTCCCTTATACTCTTCATCCCCACCATTAACAGGTACTTCAGTGTTGAATATTGGGGAACATTTTTGAAGTCATTGTGACGGACAGGCAAGGGGCACAGTGGTAACAGCTAAATCACCTTTTTTTTCCTTGCAGGATGGTTTAACATTTGCAAAATAAAGCTCAATGGGGTTATGCTGAATGTGCCAAGGTGTTATGCTCCTTCCACCTCTAACCAATCTGTTCATAATGTGCGCGTTGCAATTATTGATAATAATTTTGTATACCTGTGTATACCTCTAGGAATTTGTTCTTTTGAATTCCTCCCAAAGTCTTGTAGCACACAAAAAATATAAACTATTTAACATTAAAATTGGGGGAAAATATTTTTTTTGCACTCAAGGTCACTATTCTGCCCTGTTGTTTTAATGGAGCTAAAGCACATTTGTATATTAAAACGAAGGCAATGTATCACTTCCATGTGGAATTATATAAACAGTCTCATTTCAATAGAAAAATCAGTTTTGCCAAAAAAAAGAGTTTTCTGAGTGTATCGTTCATAAATGTGCAATTTAACTTGAAGTCAATTTGAAATTCGAAAGGTAAACAAGTAGAGGAAAAAAATTAACAACTGAACTTAACCATTTTTAATGTAGACAACAAGTATAAAAACCAAAGGAAAATGCTTTTGGACAACAATGATTAAAACCAGTCCACATACTGTTCTAATTTATTGCAGAAATAGTTTTTTTCTTTTGGATCAGTTTATTTTAATGACACTATAGACCTATTTGTCTTGCTTTGTATGGGTTGTCTAACCTGCCTCAAGAAAACAGGATAAGAGGCAATATTTAATTTACATGTGCAGTGGGTGAACATGAGCTAACCTTCAATAAAATAATAACGTTGAAACTATTAGCCGGTAGACAAAGCAGTAAACATTAAAAAAATTATAAAGTTTAATTCCCCCTCCCTCATTTCATTGGTGGAAAGGGGACTGCCACATATCCTGGAACACTACTCAGGTTGGATAGGTTTCCTGTCCAAGGTTACAAATGTTTTCAACTTGCCCATGGAATACAGTTATACTCTTAGTCATGTTAAATAAGAAGATGGTGCAACCATTGCTTCCATAGTACACCCCAGCCCCTTTTCACATGCATGAGAGGTCTCCCAGCCTTATAATGTTGAAGAAAATTTGAAAGAGCAGCATGAGCTGAAAGGGCTGGGTTGGATCTGAGAAGCTATCATCACCAGATAAAGAGAAATTGAGAGCAAAGACTATGTTGCCATAGCAACAAATGAAGCTTGTTAACCCCTTAAGGACCCATGACGTCTGCACCGTTATGGTTTAAGAGATATTCACAAGCAAAGTTTCCCCCTCCTGCCCCTTTTACCTAGTGTAAGCCATCTCTTCTCAGATGTGAATCTGGTTGTAAGACCAGACAGATAACAGCAGGGGACAATCTTCTTTGTATGAAAAGAATGAAAGCCCTTCCCCCCTTGACAAGCTTTTCAGCTTTTTCCCTTATCTTAATTGAAGATTTTCCCTCTCTGCAGTCTACCTGGGCACCTCCCTTCTGATCTGGTTGAACAGGGGGGGGATACTTTGCTTGTGAATATCTCTTAAACAATAAAGGTTTGAGAGATAAGACTTATATAGTTCTTCATGTTTTTTTAATGCCTACAAAATAAAATAAAGATAAAACGAAGTATTACTATCCCTTTAATTTCCATCTACACTGGGACAAGCTCCTCCACCTCAAAACTAATAATAGTTTTCCACTATTGTCAGCTTAAGATCCTGCTCTACAGGTCCTTATAACACTTGCCACCATCCTCTCTATATTGTCAAAAACTGAGACTGGACAGCTCAGCAAAAGCAAGAGTCCATAATTTTCTTGTTTAACTGCAGAATCTGTTGGTGCTTTATAAAGAAATAATAATAATAATAACAGTAACACATACTCCCAACCAATCTGATCTGGAGTACAGATGAACACAGGATACCCAATTATTCAGGCCATTCTGCCATATATTGTACTCACAGTATCTGACTGGCTGGAAGATTACTAAGCTGTGACTGTCTTATTTCAGTCAATCACACCTTAGTAAATGCTCTGTGGTGTCTGCCAGGGAAAATTATACATTTTCCTGAAGAATGATTAAGAAATTAGCATTTTTCCCTTTTTCATATTCTGACATAAACCCATTGAGTGCTACGGACCTCATACCGTGTATTTTCTCACCTCACAGCCTTGACGGTGATAAGAAGAATTACTGTAGTTTGCGGACTATAAATATCACCAACGTATATCACACCAACATTTTAGAAAGAAAATGTAATCAAAAAAAGAAAATATTTTTGATCATAGTATGTCGGGGGCAATTCATTCATGATTTACACAACTAGAAGATTATTTGGAGGTAGGTAGCACTAAAGACTTTTACCCTATAACGAAGAAAGGCTTTGGCAGGGAAAGCCACCATGACATTTCATGGTGATTTTGTTCTTCTGGATGTGCAGAAGAACATAAAAAGGAGGTATTTTAATCTGTTTCACCTTACTTAGTATCATGAAACAAACAGAGCTTAAAGTAGAACTGTCATACAAATAATACTGGCACCTGTAACCTAGCGATTTGCAAATCCTTACTGTCTTTAAAGTCAATATGTCCACGTTATTGCTGAAAAAATGCTTGTTCAACTGGAACCAGATTACAGACAGCACAGACGTCTTACAGGAGATGACAGAGCTGTCTGTCCCATTCACTGCCAGCATTGGTGTTGATGTTAGTTGGTTACCTTAAAGGGATAGTAATGTTTCATAATAAAAACAGCTCTATTAATCATCTTAGTATTTGGACTTTGGAGAGTGTTATTTCAATTCTGTCAGAGTTGTAGTTCCAGAGTAATTCAATGACAAAGAGTCCCCCTCCCGCCCCTTTTACTGATGTAATACTGCTCAGCCTGAGCAGAAGGGAGGTGCCCAGGTAGACTGCAGAGAGGGACAATCTTCAATTAAGATAAGGGAAAAACCTGAAAAGCTTGTCAAGGAGGGGCAGGGATTTCATTGTTTTCATAGGAATAAGAGTGTCCCCTTCTGTTATCTGTCCAGTCTATGGACTGCATTCCACATCTGAGAAGAGATTGTTTACAGTAGGTAAAAGGGGCGGGAGCGGGAAACTTTGCTTGTGAATATCTCATAAACCATAAAGGTTTGAGAGATAGGACTTATATCATTCTTCATGTTTTTTTAATGCCTACAAAATAAAATAAAGTTAAAACGAAGTATTACTATCCCTTTAAGGTAACCAGAAGTTGCTGATTGCACAGGCACACAGAGCTTCCCTTGTAAGCTCTGTGCAGCCCAATGCCTTGGAAAGAAGCTGTTTATCAGCAATAACGCGGACATGTTGACTTTAACGACAGTAAGGATTTGCAAATCGCTAGGTTTGTATGATAGTTCCATTTAAACACTTTTTTTTCATAATATACATATAGCAATTATGTTTTTTTGATCACTGTATATATATGTATGTTTTTAAAGATATGCATATGGTGTATGTCCTATGCACTTTTTAATAAATAAGTTGTTTTATATTACCTCACCCACTTTGAGGTAACCACTTATATATAAGAAGACATTGCATGCTTGTCCCAACAACCTATGATATGTATTGAATTCCAGTACACTTACAGGGGAGGCTAATTTAGCTGATACAGTGGAGGTTCACTCCACTTTTGAGGCAGATATGAAAGCCCCAAATTAAATACAGATGTTTGGTGATGTTGAAGCTGAGACCAGAGGAGAGGACAAGGATACCCAACCCAGTATATGCACTGGGGATGTGTTTACTTCTTAGAGGCAAAAAAGCCTCAAGTAAATGTGAGTAAACGACAAAAGAACAGAGGGGTGAAGATTCCAAAAAGGTATTGCTATGCTACAATCAGAGACATCTTCTGTGTCCTTATCACAGTGCCCATGATTGCTGCATTTCTGTGTCTATCACCTGTAGGGGGCTCCCATTGGCTGTCTGCCTTTAACCCGCCTCACATTGCCTATTTAATTTCAGTTTGGGCACCCTTTGGTTGCCCTTTCGTGGTGTCTCAGACTGCATCCACTTTCACTTGGCTACAGTAGCTTCATGGGCCTTTTGCTGTGTTCCTGGTTTCCTGAGTTCGTCCTGTTCCTGAGACTCCCGTCTGCTGTACTTGTTCCAGTGCCTGTTCCGGTTGAAGTCGTCCGAGGTTGCTGTTTCCTGCTGCCAGTCTCTGCTGTCATTCCTGATCCGGTTGACCGTCATTGTGCTGGTTCCTGCTCATCTCCTGCGTCCGGTTCCTGCATCTGTGGCGACCTTGTTCCTCGGTCGCTCCGGCGACAGTTTCACCTGTTGGTTCCCAGCGTGCGGACGCTGGTTTGCTCCACTGCCTTGCGGCTACTACACTACTAGTCTGTTGGTTACCAGCGCGCGGACACTGGTTCGCTCCTTTGCCTTACGGCTCTATACACTATTATCTGTTGGTTCCAGCGTGCGGACGCTGGTTTGCTCCACTGCCTTGCGGCTACTACATTACTAGTCTGTTGGTTACCAGCGCGCGGGCACTGGTTCGCTCCTTTGCCTTACGGCTTTATACACAACTATCTGTAGGTTCTCAGCGTGCGGACGCTGGTTCACTCCACTACTCACGGCCTACTAGATGCATTGTTGGTTCCCAGAGTGCGGACGCTGGCTCACTCCACTGCCTTGTGGCTACTATACTCTAGTCTGTTGGTACTAGTGCACAGGCTCTGGTTTGATCAGTAGCCTTACTACTCTATATATACTATCTGTTGGTACCCAGCGTGTGGACACTGGTTCACTTCATTGCCTTATAGCCTACGCTATATCCAATCTGTTGTTTACCAGCGAGCGGGCGCTGGCTCGCTCCATTACCTTACTATTAACTCAGTCTGTTGGTTCCCAGTGCGCGGGCGCTGGTTTGCTCCACCGCCTTGCTGCTTATATGTATTAAAGTGTTGGTTCTCAACACGCGGGCGTTGGTTCGCTCTATGACCTGAAGGTCTTCTTTCTTCCTACCTGTTGGTTCCCAGCGTGAGGGTGCTGGTTTACTCCACTGCCTCACGGCTTACAACTCATATATACGGAAGGTTCCCAGTGTGCTGTCCAGTCCTAGACAGCTAGTTATTCCCTCGGTACACGGGTACTGGGGTGCGCAGACTACCTGGTAATACCACTGGACCTTGTAGCCTCTACCTACCATCTCCATACTGTCATTGTCATCTGACAGTCATTGAGGCCACTCTGGTTGACACTTCCTCCTTAGGCTGCTTTGCCCGGTATATTGGTAAGGCCGGTAGAACCTTCTATTATTCCACCTTGAGGTTTCTTTACCCGGTATTGGCAAGGCCGGTAGAGCCTACTATTCTGGTGTTCCGTTAGGCTGCCTTGCCCGGTATATTGGCAGGGCCGGTAGAGCCTGTATCAGCTGGTGATCCGTTAGGCCGCCTTGCCTGGTATATTGGCAGGGCCGGTAGAGCCTGTATTCTCCTGACTGTCTTTTGGCTGCCTTCCCCGGTATATTGGCAGGGTCGGTAGAGCCACCTTTTCATTGCTTGCCCAGGCTGCCTTGCCCGGTATATTGGCAGGGCCGGTAGAGCCTGATTCGCTATTGCTATACCTATTTGCCATTCTATGTATTGTATGTATGTGTATAAAATCCTATGGGATTATCTTCAACTTTTCAATAAAGTTGTGTTTTTACCTAACCTTGCGTCTGAGAGTCTTAAGAAACCGTGACAGTCCTCTATCTCTACTCCCTTTCTACTATAGATTGAGATGTGAGGGGAGTCCAACCTGAACTAGACTATCTCTCTACCTGCTTATTTTTCTGTTTTACTTACTGGTAACGTCACATTTTGGGTGTGAACATGTGAAGTACACATAGTAAAGTAGCAGGAAGTTTGTAGCCATTAAAAAACATAAGAAAAACTTTTTTGGTTTAGGAGAAAAGGAAAAATTTGTAAGGGTTTTACTGAGGGCAGATTTTCTAACGAAAAAGCACACCACCTCATGGTTTTTGCGGGATTTCTCAGAGGAACACAAAGGCCTTTTGCCCATCCCTACTGTTGCTATTCCTCTTTTAATGGAAATCAAAGGAATTCAAAGTACTTTTGTAATAAAAAGGTGTGATGTAAAGGCTGAGAACATAGAACGTGCAGATTTAAGGACACTAAGTTTAACCAGTGCCTGAAGAAGGGACATTAGTGTCCCTAACACAGTACCACCTTTTATGCTGTGTTAGAATGGGAATGGATGGAAACATTTGTATATGGAGACCTTTTGGCACCTACCATTTTCTGCTAAATTTTATTTAATCAAATACAAGTTTTTCATTAAACAAATTTGTTAATAAGATAATCACCAATCTTGCTAGATTCTTTAATTTTTGGAGGAAGAAAAACATTTTTACTATTTAAAACAAAATTAACACGGGTAAGCCAGGAAGCTTCCATGGTGGAGAATCCATATCAAATGGCCTAATCAAAGCAAGAACAGCACCGTACTAGTGGCATTCACAGTAAGCATATAAAAGAATGTCAGGCTCAGGTTGAAACGTAAAGACTAGGGGTGGGCAAAACTTTCGCCATGTTCCTACGGGAAATTTAGTGAAAACCACATTGTTATCCGCTTTTTGTGGGAAAATCCACTGTAAAACTAATGCTTAAAATTTTTGCATCTTTCGCCCACTAGCCAAAATTTTTCACCATTTTTTTAAATGGCTATAAAGTTTCCGCCCATTTACTTTGTTTTTACACTTCCGCTATAAAAAGGTGACATTTTCCCTGAAGGCAGACACAATAGAAGCAGCTACAGAGTGCTGTGATTCTGCTGTGATAATTGGCAGGAATGGCTCATAGTGACTGTTATCACTATGGGCAGGGTGAAAACTAATCAGTGGAGTAGCTGAAAGGACCCTTTTGTGTCCACTGAGTCTGAGGAGGAGAAAGAAGTGACTAGTAGTACTGAACCAATGTTGTCCAGTCCCCCTAAATCACCCCAAGGGATCTTGGAGAATTTAATGGGAAGGGAGGGACAAAAGGGAATGGGAAAGAAGGAAGAAATGAAAATGGGAAGGAAGGGAGAAAAGGGAATGGGAAGGGAGTTAGAAAAGGGTAGTACTAGTGAGAGCAGAACAGGTCAGGTGTCTGTGCCTGCTGCAAAATGTGCTGCCCCTGCTGCCAGTGCCACCATTTCTGTTCCTGCAGCCACTAGTGTTGTACCTGCTGCCAGCCATGCTGTCACTAGTGTTATACCTGCTGCCAGTGCTGAACCTGCTGCCACCAATACTTTTCCTGCTGCTAGTGTTTCTTGTAGTACTCGGGGGGAAGGAGAAAATGATGCCAAGTGTGACAGCAGGGGACCCTCTGTCACATTGCTCATGTAGGGAATAGTGGTGGTGGTGGTGTTGGAGAAGCTGGGGTGGAAGAGACATTGATGGCCTTTTTATCAGAAAGTGAGAAGGAATGGGAGACAGGGATGAGGATGGCCGTCACCACCACCACTAGCAATCAGCTTTTGGAATTTGCAGAAATTGCAACTTATCTATTTTCTGCTGCTGCTGCTGAGATGAAAGGGCAGTAGGGTGCTGAGGAGCAGGCTAGTGTGGCACAGACCTCCGTGGACAAACACCCGTTACAGAAATCTAGAACCACTGTTACTGTACCCCCTGACTCTCCAGAAAGGTGGAGATCAAAGAGGAGGAAGAATAAAGAAAACCAGACAGACACTGGAAGTTCTATGATGAGCGAAATAACTAGCTCACCATCAACATCACCTTATTCCTCTAGGGTAACAAGTACATCTTCTTCCAATCCACCTCGTTCATTGTTCCCTCCCTCTCCAAATGATAGCCACTCGTTTGATGTTAGGATATGGCAGTTCGTCTCTACCCATTGTACACTGTGTGGTGCACTGACAACACATGCCAGTGTGGTGGAGGAGAATCGATATCAGGCCATCAAGTGGCATCTGAGGAGGTTCTGTCCTGCTGAATGTGCTAAGATGGAGGCTGGGAGGGTTCGTCATTACTATTGAACTGTCAGCAAATTGTCATGTGTCCTTAGCGGGGTCTGGACAAGGGGTACAGTGACAGCAGCAGTACATGGTTTTGGGTGTCATGGTGTTTGGATACAGTTGTGCCCCCAGATGTTATTTACCACACACATACTGTGCACATGGAAGTTGCTGAGACCTACTGATCCTGCTCTCAAGGAAAAAAATATATTCTAATAACAACACACCCATGATGATTTTGGAGGAGAGGCAGGTGGAGAAGATTGAATGGCCAACTTGTTCTTTTCTCCACAAATACTGGGGGCTACTTATTCTGCTGCTACTGCTTCAGGTGCATCACTGGAGCCAGTCATGGCAAATGGAACCTTCATCATCCATCTTCCATGTTACTGCTGTTGTTGATCCCATTCCCTTTCAGCTGCCTAATCATCCTGCTGCTTAAGCAATTCAGCAGAAGCAGTACGAACAGCAGTTGCAACTCAGGACTCAGGAGGACATTTGACAGTGGCCACTGGCCAACATGACCTGCTGGCATTAGGCCAGTAGGACAATTTTATTTTTTTCTCAGGGCTTGTGTTAAAAAATAAATAAATAACTAAAAACTAGTCCTACAAAAAAATTAACAATTTTGGGGGGGGTTGTTTCTAACAAGCCTAAGTCCTACAAATCAATGTTTCCTTAGGGCTTGTGCCAAACTAGTTTAAGTCCTACAAATCAATATTTCTTCAGGGCTTGGGCCTCTAATAAGTCTAAGTCCTACAAAGGCCACTAACAACAAATCAAACAAATCATCCTCTACAAAATACTCTATCAAGTCAAGTATCAGTCCACCCCAGTGGCAGCTTATGTCAGGGGGTTCCTGTCTCTGTCACTTTAAATACAAATGTCTTATTTTATTTTATTGATTTATTTTTTATTAACTGTCCCTCCAATAGCAGTCAAGAAAGCCCCCCAAAACAAATTCCCTGTTCAAATGATCAATTCATTCACCAACAGAGGCACCCTCCTCAGACCCCTTTATACCATGTCTTATGGTTTTTATTTTATTTAGGATTTCTTTTTTATTAAATGCCGCCCCAATCCCAGTAAACAACCCCCCAAAAACATTCCCTGTTCAACTGCCATGTTATGCCAAAGGAAGAGACCTAAGAGTTCTTGAAAGCCTGCATCCTAAATATGCTTATTTAGCCAATAACGGTATCAACTTGACTATATTTGCCTCCTGTAAGTAGAAATATACACTGAATACTCACTTAATTTACAGAGATGTTAAAATAGAATAGAAAATAGCTCAAACGCAGCAGATCTCCTCCAACTGAACAAGGACAACTAACAATGAATGTATTTGATTTTCAAGAAGCCAGTATAGAAGTAGGACTATTTCAAAATTAACAATAATGACAGAAAACAATTTGTCTTCAGTTTATAGCATTGGTTAATCATAAACATGTGTTAGAATTTACCAGGTACACATTGCAAATATGTTTTACATTGAATCTAGAACATCTTTGCCAATATTTATCAAGGAACATTACATTTGCCTTGGCAGGCCAACACACATTCTCTTTTATTCTGCATTCTATTCCAATTTATCATTATAAGTTTCAGCAGTGTTGAAACTGGGGAAGAAGGACACACAGAGTAAGTTATCTGTTTCAAGACCACTAGTGAGCTAAAGTAATAAATATGTATACTTTTGTACCTATGTTCAAAAGAAAAATGGAGTAATTCTGGGTCAAACCAACTGTACCACAGGGACAAAAGCAAATTACTGATATTCCAACTGATTTAAATTAGGCTTTTAGCCCCTTGAATGCTAGCAGTCTCTCCAATGCAATGGGAAGAGGGAGTTGGCAGAAAAAAATAATCTTTATGGAACTTTTTACAGAAAATACATGATTTGCTGATTTTTCCTCAGATAATTCCCACACTTTGAAAATGTTCCTCCTTTCTGCTACCACCATTCAATTTCTTTTGAGAACTTGTAATTTCTGTCTTATACTTTATACTATAAAAATCCGGAATTCCCCACCATTCTGTGAGGTATACAGAGAGTTATAAAGAGAGAAGAAAAATACTTCTCAATGTGCAATGAGAGAGAGTTAGCACAATCAGTTTTCCTATTGTTTTCTTTGCTGAGTTGGACAAATGCTGCAGCAGATGTGAAGGAATCTAGTAACAGCAGCAGCTGGCCTAATAGTAGCACTGGTCAGCAGAACTCACCAGAATGCAATGTCACCACACCAACACATCTTATGAGACTAAGACACTCTGAATCAGAAGCAGATAATGCTGCCACTGCATATCCTGTGGCTTAGATGTTCCAGAGCCAACAAGCAAATAGTTTTGCTATCACCAGCACCAACAACCTCTGTGACTCAGAGTATATCCATAGCACCAGATACTGTTGAACTTGCCACCCCCCCCCAGTAAAAATGCTGCCTGTCTCTGAGCCTACTATTATGTCTCTGAGTGTGACACCATGTTCACTACCTACACCTATATAACACAGTTGGCATCACCAGAGTATGAAAAATGTAGTGATGGGGGTGCTGCTAATAAGGGTGATAGTACCACTGGTGATGTGATGAGAGCTTTGCTGGCTTATACAAGTCAGTGTTGGGCAAGAATCATGGTAGGAATTGTCTGATGCCCAGTTCCGCCAACATTGTGAACTGTTAAAGCATGGTCAAGCTAGTGTGTCCACCATGCTGATCACTCATGGGAGTGGGGTCATCATCACCCTCTCCACAGATTTGGTGCTGGTATTAGAAGTTTCAGCAGTGATATGAGAAAGATGGATGTTCTACTTGCAAATTAACCTCTAAACTTTATCCCAAAATAAGTACTCTTTTTAGAAACAAATCATGTTTAAGTACCCTGGTGAGAAAACGTATTGTACAACAGATGCTGCTGCCAGTCTTAGACTATGGTGACGTAGTATATGCTCCAGCACCAGAAATCCATCTCAGTAAACTTGACACTCTATATAATTCATTATGCTGCTTTATCCTCCAATGTGACTACACTACCCATGATTGTGACATGCTTAAAGAACTAAATTGGCTAACACTCAAATCTAGACGTGACCTTCATCTTTCTTGCTTAGTACACAACCACTTCTCTGGAAAACTACCACACTACCTGAGCAGTATGCTCACTACTGATCTCCATACTAACTATAACCTCCGCTCCACTGCTAACAACTCACTGCATATACCACAATACAAGAAAGAAGTGTGTATATTAATGTTTATGTATGTTTGTATATAATGTTTCACAATTAGTGTAAATATGTAACCCTTTACTGAAAACTATCCAGGACATACTTGAAAACGAGAGAAATCTCAATGTATTCTTCCTGGTAAAACATTTTCTAAATAAATAAATAAGGCAGCAGCAGCAGCAGAAACAGCAGAACCACAGGCCACTTCAGTTATGTCTGGGGAGAAGGTGTGCAGACAAGAAGATCCTTCATTAACTCCCTCGATGAAATCATGGGTGTAGGAATACTTTTCACTTGGGGAAGGGGCTATTTGATTATCCTCAACTTCAATGTTCACATTCTGCAACAATGTTGTGAAGAGTGAGAAGGAGGGATCATACACCTTAGCACATCCACCCTAATAAAGCACATGCAGCATAAGCACCATGAGATTCAAGTGGAATGTATGCAATTGTCCACCAAAGAAAAAAAATCTGGTGATGCTATCACTGTGCCATCAGTGGCCAGTTAATCTGCAGGTGTCCAAATCTGGTATTACGTCTCCACACATTTTACATTGTAACTGTAATGTGGTTGAGGCCAATAGAATGCAGAGGATAAGGAAGCATCCACTGCTCCTCAAACACAAGTAACTTGTTTTTATTTTGGGACAGACAAGAGACAAACCTTATTTCTTGGAGGATGGTTTAACATTGTCAACTTGTTTAATTAGATCAGATGTGCAGAGATGTGTAATCCCAGTCATTCCCTCTCTTTACAAGTTTTTTCAAACACTGTGCACAGTACAGCTCTTAATAAAAACTGCACAGCCCCTCTCTGAAAAATATTACAACACCTATGATTTTAGCAGAGGCAGAGAAGGAGGATTATTGTGACCGGGCAACATCTCCTCTAAGATACACCTGAGGTTGCAGTGACTTGTTGTGCTGCTACCTCAGTAGCACTAGACCTAGTAGAATGAAAACAAAACAACCTGCCCCATGTCATCACATGTGCTGGTTCCACAACAGTATGTGGAGATTATATTCCTAGCCCACTACCACCACTACCATTAGTGTTACTACCCATGGGCATGGTGGATAATATACCAGCCTGACACTGTGATGTGAAAGTTGATACACAGATAACTATGTAGCTGTAAAAAAGTTAGAAAACACCATAATATCACTGGTGGATGACAAATAATGTTCCAGGTAGAAACTTACCTGGCCATAGGTCTTCAAACATTTTTTTCAAGATTTACTTTGTCACAAGGCTGTAAACAATTTTTCTGAATGCTTGCCCTGATGTAGTCCTGTAAAAATATATTTTTCATGGCTTGCCTTCTAACAAGCCTGAACATTATTTTTTAAGGCTTGTCTTCATGTAGGCCTGCTAACATTTTCAAAGCTTACCTTGCCTTAGTAGGTTAAACAATGTATCTATATTTATAATTATTTTTGTATAGGCTAATATATTTGTAAGCCACTATTATAATTTTTGTAGTGGTTTACTTAGCCTTTAAACCAGTGGTAAATTAAAAATTAGTTTTCAAAATTGTGCTGTAGTAGCTAACCTTTTTGTAAATGCCTTTCTTAATTTACAAGGGGCTCTATTCTGTATTGCTGTCTCAATCAAGACACATGGAAATTTACTTTTGACAGTATAATTTTATAATTTTATTCATAAATATTAATCTTGATGACATTAAATTAAAATCTCAACTAGGAATGGGTGAAAACTTTTGCCTCAAACCAAAATCAACGAAAATTAGCACTTCCCACTTGGAGAATAATTTCCTGTGAAAAGTGCTATTTTACCACTTTTTTCACCTAGCTTATTGTACTGAAATCAATGGGAAGAAAAATGTTTCCCCACCATAAGAAAGTTTTCTACAGCCATATACAAGGGTGGCAGGCTCTCACAGCGTTCCATTCTGTGTTTGTGAAAAGCGAAAGTAGCATGTTTTAGAGCTAGAGAAGATAGGCAAATAAAGGAAAATTGAAGCTTAGTTTAGAGAGTCTTTTATTAGGGGAGTCTGAGGGCATTATGTGGGAGAAGAAGGGAGGAAGGAGGTTGACCCAAAATACCCCAAAATGTGGTGTGAGTGACTGGAAAGACACAGACAGCTGGGGTCCAAATTGTCTGCTGATTTTGCTTTTATTGTCTCTGTCCTGGGGAAGTCTAGGGAATGAAGTTCGTGATTTTGTTTTTTATTTATAATTTATGTATGTTTTTTGACTGACTGTGATAAGATAGGGTGGACAACCTAAAAAATAATAAAAAATAATATATATATATTTTTAAAATTAATACATAAATAATTAATCAAATATATTAGGTGATAGATGACTGGGAGCCTATTGTGAGCTCTGTGACTGAGGCAGACTTGATAGACATCAGATGACATTGAGAATTTTGTTGAGGGCTAAGGAGACATCACACTCCATCAGTTGTGTACTGTAGAGAGTAAAAACACACACAGTAGTTGAGTAATGTCCAGCAAACACAAAAGGAACAGGGGGAGGGGGAAAGGTGGAGCAGTGCAGGGATGTGGGAGTAAAGTGGTAGTAAAAAAACTGACTGTAGCAGATGCAGTTTGTCATGGTCCCACTAATCACACCATACCAGTCCCCCACCACCACATATGCCACATTGTAGGTTGTAGTTAACATAGAAACATCAAATTTGACGGCAGATATGAACCATTTGACCCATCAAGTATGCCCATTTTCCTACTGTAAAAACCTCAAACCTTTTTTGGTCCTTGGTCTTTTCTTATGTTAAGGATAGCCTTATGCCTATCCCATGCATGCTTAAATTCTGTCACTGTATTAACTTCTACCACTTCTGCTGGTATGCTATTCCACTTATCTACTACCCTCTCAGTGAAGTAAAACTTTCATACGTCTAAACCTGTGTCCCTCTAGTTTTAGACTATGGCATCTTGTCCTAACATTTTTACTCCTTTGAAATGTACTTCCCTCCTTCACTTTATTGAATCCCTTCATGTATTTGAATGTTTCTATCATATCCCCTCTCTCTCTTCTCTCCTTCAAGCTATACATGTTCAGCTCCTTTAGTCTATCCTGATATGTCTTTTCCTGTAAACCAGTCACCATTTTAGTATCCCTTCTCTGAATTTTCTATAGAATATCTATATCCTTTTGGAGATGGGTTCTCCAGTACTGTACACAATACTCTAGGTGAGGTCTAACTAGAGATATGTAGAGTGTGGCATGACTGCTTCCCTTTTTCTGCTACTAATGCCCCTAGCTATACAACCCAGCACCCTGCTTGCATACCCCACTGCTTTATTACATTGCCTTTAAGTCATTAGAAATAAGTACTCCCAAATCCCTTTCCTGTGTTGTCTCTGACAGCACAGTACCCTTAATAGTATATTTTTCCTTTGGATTTTTATGTCCCAAGTGCATTATTTTACATTTATCAACATTAAACTGCAGCTGCCACACTCATGTCCATTCTTCTAATTTACCTAAATAATTTGTCATTTGGCTTATTCCCCCCTGGCATGTCTACACTATAGCAGATCTTTGTATCATCTGCAAAAAGGTATAACTTACCTTGAAGACCTTTTGCAATATCACTAATAAATATATTAAAAAGAATGGAACCCAGTACAGGTCCCTGAGGTAACCCACTAGTAACACTCCTTTCATCTCAATATTCTCCATTGACTACCACCCTCTGTCTCCTGCCACTCAGCCATTGCCTTATTCATCAAACTATTTTTTCATCCAGACCCACACACTGCAATTTATTAATGAGTCTTCTATGAGGGACAGTGTCAAATGCTTTACTTAAATCTAGAAAAGCTTTATCTACTGCTCCCCCTTGGTCTATCATTTTAGTTACCCAGTCAAAAAAATCTAGTTTGACAAGATCTCCCTGCTGTAAACCCATGCTGTTTGGTGTCTTGTAAGCCATTCAAATTCAGATATTCAACAATTCTTTCCTTTAGCATAGTCTCCAGGGGCGGATTGTGCTATCGGGCATTCGGGCATGCCCCGGTGGGCCGGTGGCTGCTTGAACGGGAGGGCTGCTCCACAACATTACAGTTTAGGCTCCAGCCCCATGGAAGTGTCACAGGTAGTGACACAGTGTAAAAGAGGCTGCTGCTCTGCATGTGATAGGTGCCACGGGTGAGCCTGCCTTGTTATTGTTAATGCTAGCAAACTGAAAATACAGTGTGCGTGTTAACCCTTTCAGTACCAGAGGGATACGCAAAGCATTGCATCCTCTGGCTCTGAAAGGGTTAAAAACAGTCTTTTCAGCGTGTTAACTTGCCTCCTGTAGCTGCTGTGCTGTTGCTGCCCTGCTCCTCTCTGTCGGACTCAGCCTCCCGCTCCAGTCCTCCCCCGGACCTTTATCAGTAAGTAAATCACTCTCATTCCGTTCAGTCGTCTTGTTTTTTTTCTTCTTGTTTTGGATTTTTTTTTTAATCCTGAGTCATGATCTCATAATTGTGGAACATTAAGAACCCTTTGAATGCCAGAGGGATACCCAGTGTGCAAAGTGCTGGATATTCCTCTGGCACTCAAAGGGTTAAATCACAGATGTTCAAAGTCAGAGAAAATGTGTCCTTGAGCCTTGCTCATCAAGTTAATGAGGATTAGTTTTGAGGAAATCAACCACTCAAATGGGGAAATTAAAATTCAGCATATTCCCATTGATTTAAATGGGGCTTTTAACCCCTTCTATTCAAGGAGGTCAAAAGCCCCATTTAAATCAATGGGAATATGCTGAATTTTAATTTCCCCATTTGAATAGTTGAGCAAGGCTTAAGGACACATTTTCTCTTACTTTGAACATCTGTGATTTTAACCCTTTGAGTGCCAGAGGAATATCCAGCACTTTGCACACTGGGTATCCCTCTGGCATTCAAAGGGTTCTTAATGTTCCACAATTATGAGATCATGACTCAATCAGACACCCACACACAGCTATTGTAGCCCCCTTCTACCCCTAAATGCCTCCACATGTCCATACAACTCAGTAATCCCCATATCCTCCAAAACACCCTATGTAGACTAGCAGCTTCCCAAATGTGTTCCCATCTACTCAATGACTGCCTCCATATGCCAGCTTTTGCCCCCAACCACCTCCCTGTGCCCATGTATAACCACACTGGCCACCATATGCCCCCTAAAAAACATCACCCGGTGCCACCTACTAGTCCCCATGTGCCTGTGTCCATATATAGCTACGTAGTGGCCATCATATGCCCACCGCGGCAGTATTTATTTATTATACATTTACATATACACACACATACATACATATATCATATGCATGTATCATGGAATACCAACTAATGGGCCAGTGTTTTTAAAAATGCCCCGGGCCAGTATCTGACCACAATCCGCCCCTGATAGTCTCCATTAATTTTCCCACTACCGATGCAAGATTTACTGGTCTGTAGTTACCAGACTCTTCTCTGCTGCCTTTTTTTGTGAAGAGGTACTACATTTGCTATCTTCCAATCTTCTGGGACTACTCCTGTTGATAGCGACTGATTTAATAATTCTGTTAAAGGTTTTGCCAGAACACACTTAAAGGAATAGTAATGTTTCATAATAAAAGCAGCTCTAATTAATCTTCATAGTATTTGGGCCTTGGAGAGTGTTATTTCAGTTCTGTCAGAGTTGTAGTTCAAGAGTAATTGAATGATAAAGTATCCCCCTCCCGTCCCTTCTACTGATGTAACACTGCTCAGCTTAGAGCAGCAGGGAGTGTCCAAGTAGATTGCAGACAGGGACAATCTTCAATTAAGGGAAAAAGCTGAAAAACCTGTCAAGGGGGCAGGGATTTCATTGTTCTCACTGTAAGAATGTTGACCCTTGATGTGAGCTGTCTGGTCTATGGACTGGATTCCACATCTGAGGAGTGGGGGCTTACACTAGGTAAAAGGGGAAGGAGGGGAAACGTTATCATTCAATTACTCTTGAACTACAACGCTCACAGTGACGAAATAACACTCTCTATGGATCAAATACTATGAAGATTAATTGGGGCTGCAGTTTTTGTGAAACATTACTATCACTTTAAGTTATTTTAACAACTTTGGGTGTATGCCATCTGGTCCCATTGATTTATCTGTTTTTAACTTAGAAAGTTGAAGTAGAACTTCTTCCTCTGTAAACATGCATGTTTCCCATGTCTTGCCATTTCTTTTTTCTAACAGAGGTCCCTTCCCTTCACCTTCCTCTGTAAAAACTGAACAAAAATATTAATTGAGACAGTCAGCTATCCCTTTATTCTCCTCTATATAGTTTCCATTTTTTGTTTTCAGTCTAACAATTCCTTGTTTCATTTTCCTCCTTTCACTTATGAATCTAAAAAATGTTTTATCCCCCTTTTTTTTATTTATTACTTGACATCATCATTAATATGTGCCAGTGTCACTTAAGCAAAAAGGAAATTAGTGTTGTGTGAGAAGGACAAGTGCACTCTGCGTGCTGACAAATTTTTTAATGAATATGTAGGACTGTAGGACTCACAACTTATTTCTCCACTACAGCCCTCAGAAGAATTAATATTGTGCTGCGAAATGTTGCACCAAAGGAAACATAGGTGAAAAATGTGTTGGAATATTCAAAACTATTTGCTGGAATTGGCGAAAGGTAGGAAGATTTTGCATTGGAGAAAAGGAGAAAACTTTCACGAAAAAAGAGAAAAATCATCAGTTTTTTTGCGAAACGTCATTAGGGAAAACTATCTCGCTTTTCACCCACCCCTAATCTCAACATCAATCAACAACATAAAGATAGTAAATTTTACATTTAACATGGTGGATGTGGATAGTGGCTGTGAATAATATATGATAATGATGAAGAGTAGGAAATAATGCTAGATACATTATATACAATGTCATATATGATTCCAATATAATCTTACATTCTTACATGTCAGTAATTCAGTTTTCATAGCACTGGCCAAAACTGTACAAATTCCATCTCCTCATTCAAGAAAGATGAAAAGAAATCATCTCTATAGCTGGACCTAACCCTGCCTTCAAAGTATTTAA
This sequence comes from Rhinophrynus dorsalis, assembly GCA_037306005.1. Lineage (NCBI taxonomy): Eukaryota > Metazoa > Chordata > Amphibia > Anura > Rhinophrynidae > Rhinophrynus > Rhinophrynus dorsalis. Next base: position 149,384,132 of record CM074718.1, read on the forward strand.
AGAAGCGATAAAAAGATACCTCAACAGTGGTCTCATTTGCTGTCATAACGCATTAGGTAGCAGGATATAGACCAAAATTAAATGCTAACCAGTGCATGAATCCCACATATGAGTGGCACAATTCATAGACTCAGAGACGTGACTGGTCCCTGGTAATGTACATTTCGCATACTGTTTAATCAAAGAATCCTGATTTTTTTACAGCAGATGAGAGCGCTGTTGAGGTGTCTTTATTGCCTCATCAGATACTTTGGCGTTGGATGCCATGTGCATCATGACAGTTGGACACCAATAAGGGTAGTTAATATATATATTTTCTATTCATTTATAATAATAGTACTCTATTTTAGATACTGTAAGAGGTTCCAGGCTCTGAGACATTGTGGAGCATTGTAACAAGGGGAAATTTGAGGCTCCAAGACATTGTGGAGTAATTGTAATGCACTATACAAGGTATGTCCTGTGGAATATATAAATACCCCTTTCTACAGTATAGTAGAATTATGTAATATTTGCTTGGGAACACTAATATTTCTCTTATAAGCTTGAGACACTGCAGAGCACAAATATTGTAGTAAATAAACAGAGAGGCCTGGGGCTCTGAGAAATTGTTGAGCACTTGTGCAGTTCCCTATACTAGTAATATAATTTAAATTATATGATGACCCCTAAAAATTGGTGTGGGCAATCTGTTTTTTGGGAGACAAATACTGTTCTCACATTTAGTCCTTACCTTATACTATTTCAATTTGCTGAATTTATTAATTTTTCCTTATTTAGGATCTTTTATTATTAATATACAAGACAGGTTTTACTTTTATTTCTTTGATGCCTTCATATCTAGGGGTGGGCAAAAGGGTGTTCTGCAAAAAAATCAGCGAAAACCAAGTTGTCTACTTTTTTGCAGGAAAATTTCACTTTAAAACAAGCGATTAACCTTTTTCACCCATTGCCAAAAATTCTTCACCATTTTTTCAATGGCTAGAAAGTTTCCACCCATTAATTTACGTGTTTTTCGCCTTTTTGCTATAAAACGTGATGTATTCCAGGAAGTGAAACACAACAGAAGCAGCTACACAGAGAGGTAGGCATGCTGTGCTGTTATGCTGTGAACTTGAGGCAAAATTGAGGCAGGAGAGGCTCATGGTGACTGCTATCACTGTGAGAAAGTATTACTAAAAACAGAACTGAAATGACCTTATATGTCCACTGAGTCTGAGGAGGAGGAGGAAGTGACCACTACAGAAGCAATGCTGGCCTGTCCCCCTAAATCACCTCGGGGGATCTTGGGGAAATTAATGTCAAGGGAGGAAGAAGAGGGTAGTAGTGAGACAGGACAGGTCAGCTATCTGTGCCTGCTGCCAGACTTGCTGCCCCTGCTGCCAACATTTCTGTGCCTGCTGCCAGACTTGATGCCCCTGCTGTCACCATTGCTATGCCTGCTGTCAGATGTGCTGCCACCAGTGCCGTGCATGTTGTCAGACGTGCTGCCCCTTCTGCCACCAGTACTGTGCCTGCTGCAGGATATGCTGCCCTTGCTGCCACCACTGCTGAACCTGCTGCCAGTGTGTCCTGTAATACATGGGGGGGGGGATGATGTCAAGTGTGACAGCAGTCACACTTGCCATCCAAAAGCAGTCGAGCCAGTGCTGGAGAAGGTACAGCATCTTGTTAGTGTTAGCAGTGAAGAAGGGGGTAATCAGTATATTACTAGTGACTGTGAGAAAGAAGACTCAGGGGCTGAAAATTATGTGGTTGCTGTTATTGGTAGTACTAGTAAAAGTGATAGTGAAGCAGCTGGTGGGACTAGTGTTAGGGGAATGGTAGGGGAACCAATTGAAAGTGTCCAAACTAAAAGCCAAGGGAGTCCACACCATTCCCTGACCCTGGGAGTACTGTCCAACCCATGGTGGTGATGATAGTGTAGAAGCTGGGGTGGAAGAGACATTGATGGCCTTTTTAGCACAAGCTAAGAAGGAATGGGAGACAGTGATGGAGGTGGGCATCACCACCACCAGCAGCAGGGAGCTTTAGGAATTTGTGGAATTTGCAAATGCTCTAATTCCAGTATCAGGAATAGCAGCAACATAATCCTCTGCCCTAGACAGTGAAAGGAATGTGGGGGAGAAGAAAAAGAGGCCATTCTTGTCCTCCTCTCCCCCCTGAAGTCATGGGTGTGGAACTATTTTTCACTTGGGGCAGGAACAGTGCAGTCATCAACAATGGCACTGTGCACAATTTGTGACAAGTCAGTGAGAAGGGGAAAGAAGTGAACGTGCCTTGGCACAATCGCCTTGATAACACACATGTAACACAAGCACCATGCCATTTATGTCAAACATGTTAAAGCTAAACATCCGCCATAGAAATCAAGCACCACTGTTGTTGTACCCCCTGACCCTCCAGAAACTCAGTAGCAGCAGCAAGAACAGCAGTTGCAAATTCTGCACCTACATCAGGCCATTTGACAATGGCCAGTGGCCACTGGTCAACACGACATGACCTGCTGGCACTAGGCCAGTAGGGCATTTTTTTTTCAGGGCTTGTGATACAAAAAAAAAAAAAAAAAAAAAAAAAAAAAAAGGCCTACAAATCAATGTTTCCTTAGGGCTAGTGCAAAACAAGCCTAAGTCCTACAAAACAAGCCTAAGTCTTACAAATCAATGTTTCCTCAGGACTTGGGCCTTTAAAAGCAAATCTTACAAATCATCCTCTAAAAAATACTTTGTCACATCAAGTATCAGTCTACCCCGGTGGCAGCTTATATCAGAGGGTCCCTGTCTCTATGACATTAAATACAAATGTCTTATTTTATTTTTTATTAGCTGTCCCCCCAATACCCATCAACAAAACCAGCAAAACAAATCCCCTGTTTAACGGATTCTTTCCCAAGGCTCCACCCACCAACACAGGCACCCTCCACAGAGCCCTTTTATACCATGTCTTATGGGAGGTTTAATTGTATTTATGATTTATTTTTTATTATCTGCCCCCCAATCCCAGTTAACAACCCCCCAAAAAAATCCCTGTTCAACTGATCTTTCCCCACACTCCTCCAACACAGATACCATCATGCCCCTTTTATACTATGCCTGTGGGAATGTGGTTGGTGTTAGTGGTAGTACTAGTAACAGTGATTGTGAAGCAGGTGTTGGGATTAGCATTAGGGGAGTGGTAGGGGAAGCAATTGAGAGCATCCAAACTAGTGGTCAAGGGAGCCCACACCATTCCCTTGACCCTGGGAGTCTTGTTTCCCCCACAGCATGTCCCGGTTAACATGATCCTGAAGAAGGCAGAACTGTTACCTAGCAGCAATAATACCACCACCACCAGGAGCACAAATCAGCTGCCTGTGCTTGCTGCTGTTGCTGCCAGTCTGCCTTCTTCAGGTCACCAAGAAATGGTAAATGTGACATTAGGGGACCCTCTGTCACATTTCTCATCACCTCCTCCCACCAGCAGTGAGATGTCTATAATAGAGAAGCAGCGCAGAGGGACTTGTGGTGGTGGTGATGATGATGGTGGAGAAGCTGGGGTGGAAGAGACATTGATGGCCTTTTTAGCCCAAACTTAGAAGGAATGGGAGACAGGGATGGGGATGAGCATCACCACCACCAGCAGCATTGAACTTTTGGAATTTTCAGAATTTGCAACTGCTTTAATTCCTGCTGCTCATGCTGAGTTGCAAGGGCAGCAGGATGCTGAGGAGAAGGCTAGTGTGCCACAGACCACCGTGGACCCAGTGGAAATGGGGTCAACAAGTGATGCGGGACTAGGACAGGTTCCATTTGCCAGCAGCAATACCCCTGGTCCTAGTTGCAGAGCTGATTTTGAGGCAGTAGCAGCAAAAGCAGTAACATCATCCTCTGCTGCAGACAGTGAAGGGGAATGTGGAGGAAAGGAAGAAAGAGATAATTCCTCTCCACCTTTTCCCTTCCCCCTGAAGTCATGGGTGTGGGACTATTTTTCCCTCTGGGCAGGAACAGTGCAGTCATCAACAATGTACTGTACACAATTTGTGTGGTGAAGGAAAATCGCAAACAGGGCATCAAGTGGCATCTGAGGAAATTCTATCCCACAGAATATGCTAAGCTGGTGGCAGGGAGGGTTCATCAATACTATTAAACTGTCATTATTAAATTTGTCATGTGTCCTTAGCGGGGTGTGGACAAGGGGCATAGTGACAGCAGCAGTATTTGGTTTCTGGTGTCAAGGTGTTTGGATAGAGTTGTGCCAGGTGCTATTTACCATACACACTGTGCACATTGCAGTTGCTGATGTGAGGCACAGTTCCTGCTCTCAAGGGAAAAATGTATATTCTAGTAGCAATACACTCAGGATTTTGGAGGAGGGGCAGGTGGAGAAGAATTCTTGGCCAACTTCTATTTTTCTCCACATACACCAAGTGGTGGGGGCTAGTTATGGAGCCGTGACTGCTAGTGCCTCAGGCACATCACTGGAGCTAGTAGTTGCAAGTGGAACCTTTATCATCCATCACCCATGTTACTGCTATTATTGATACCATTCCCTTTGAGCTGCGTAATCATCCTGCTGTTTGTTGTACCCAATGACCCTCCCAAAACCCATCAGCAGCAAGAAGAGCAGTCACAAATTCCATATCTACATCAGGGCATTTAACAATGGCCAGTGGCTACTGGCCAACATGGCATGACCTGCTGGCACTAGGGCATTTTTTTCTCATTGTTTGTGCTTTAAAAAACAAACAAAAAAAAATTCAATTTTTGGGGCCTTGTTTCTAACAAATCGATGTTTTCTCAGGGCTTGGGCCTCGGCTCTAACAACAAATCTTACAAATCATCTTCTCAGTTTTTGAACTACTACTTCACCTTGTGTGTTTGCTGGACATTAGCAACTACACAAAACTGATACAGCTGTATGATGCCTTGCCTAAGCCCAGTCAGCGGCCTGTCAATGTCACCTAATATATTAAGATCTTTATTCTTTTTTATTTTTTTTTTAAGTTGTCCAACATGTTGTCTTATCACAGTTGTCCCAAAAAAATTATAACTGAAAAACAAAATCAACAACTTCTTTCCCCAGACTTCCCCAACCAGCACAGAGACAATAACAGCAAGATCAGCAAGCAAATAGGTCCCTAGCTGCCTGTGTCTTGCCAGTCAGTCACATGGAATTTTGGAGTATTTGGGGTCAACCTCCTTCCTCCCTTCTTCTCCCCAGTGTGCCCCACTGACTCTCCTAATAAACAGAACAAATGTCCTCCCTAAAAGATTCCCTAAACTTCAATTTGTCTATCTTCTCTAGCTCAAAAAACGTATTGCTCTCTCCTCTCACTAACACAAAATGGCATGCTGTGGGAGCCTGACAGCCTTTTATATGGCTGTAGAAAACTTTCATGTGGTGGAGAAATATTTTTCTTCCAAATGATTTCAATGGGCGAAAAAGGTGGGAAAAGTTGAAAAACTGTACTTGTAGCAGGAAATCATTTGCCAAGCGGAAAGTGCCATTATTCACAGTTTTCAGTTTGATGCGAAAATTTTCACCCATCCCTACAGATATCTAATGGAACACTTTAGTATTTATACTTTCATTAGAACCAATGCTGAACATGATTCGCCAGTGCGTACACATTCGTGGTTTACCGATTGTTGCGGGGAGGCAAAACTTGCGAGCTGCTCGGATAATATCTTATTCTTTTTATTGCCACCAGAGACCTCCCTCCCACCTCTCTTATACATTATCAGGGAATATGGCTCTTTCTCAATCTTCAGAATCAACACTCATAAGTCCGAATTGCTATCTATGAACATAGCCCCCCCACCATGCAGAGGTCCTTACAAGCTAAATTTCCTTTTCATTGGGTGGCTGTAAAACTTCAGTACTTAGTCATTTCATTGTAGCTCTCTTCTCAGAACTATACAGGAAGATTTACAGAAGTGGCATAAAACTTTCATTTCATGGTTTGGACAAGTAAACTTGCTTAAAATGATCACCTTAGCCAAAATATTTTATTTTCTCAAGACAGTGCCATTGTTGTGCTCCTCTTCACAGGTATCAAAGTTGCAATTGACCATAAATAATTTTGTATGATCCTTCAAGAAGAGTAGGTTGCCAACACTTAGAATATACCTCCACCCCTCCAAACGTGGGTTGCCTCTTCCTAATCTTCGTAATTACTCCATCTCAATTGCAACCCTGTATTTGTAGGATTGTATAGGTGTACCTGACAAAGAATGGGTGAGAGCAACTTTTTTAGATGTTACCTCTTGTTCCCCTAGTAATGTTTTGTGGATTTGGCTGGGAGCTGGGGTAGCGGCCATCCACTCTCATCCGATTCTTCCCCACTTGCAATGAGCCTGGAATTCTTTCAACACCCTCACGGGTGCTGCCCCTTTCCGGTCTCCACTGCTTAGACTTGTGTGAATCCAAATTCAGAATTTGGATGAATAAGGGTCATCTCTAGTCCAATTAGCTTCTTTGTTTCACAATGGGGTTCCTCTCTAGTCCTCTCTAGTCCAATTAGCTTTTCCATTTCATGATAGAAGTTGGACTAAGGACACAGATACCCAGACAGCCTGCATTTCCTGTTAGTCCATAGTTGGAGCTCAGAGAGAGAAGAAGGAGAGAGAGTGTGTCCAGCAATTTTACTAGCCAGTTTAGTGCCTTATTAGCCAGTCTAGTGCCTAATTAGCCAGTATAGTGCCAGTCTAGTGCCTTATTGCCACTCTCAGGAGCTGTTTTTTTTTAAAGTTACACAGTCAATTTGTCAGTTGTTGTGTAGGCAGGCATCCATCATTAGTGCCTTATTGCCACCGCAAGTCGTCTTTGTTCCTGTTTAAAAGAAAGATATTAGGGATTTGTGTAAATAACAATTTCCAGAGTGACACAGCCAGTGTGACATTTGTGTAGGCAGGCAGGCATCCAGCAGAAGTGCCTTATTGCCACCGCAAGTCATCTTTGTTCCTGTTTAAAAGAAAGATATTAGGGATTTGTGTAAATAACGATTTCCAGAGTGACACAGCCAGTCTGACAGTTGTCGTGTGGCCAGGTTTTAAAATTTTAAAATTATTGCAGTACACCTACTGACCTGTCTGTAATGGATTTGAGTCCTAGTGAACAACCTGATGTTGCTCATCCTGGTACCAGCTGCAGTGACCCAGCAACCACCAACACCACCACAGTGCCGTTACTTTCAAGCAGAGCTAGCATCAGCAGGCCACTAAAGAAGAGGACTGTCAGTAGTACTAGTACTAGCAGTCAATGTCATAGTCAGACTCAGCAGCAGCACTCCAAACCAAAAAATAAAAATAAGAAGGGAACTGCAGGTCGTTCTACCTCTATTAACAGAGTAGAGAGGCCCAGGTCCGATTCTAAGACCACAAAGCAGTCGGCATCTGTTTCTCATCGTCAGCTGTTTTGTGATGATCCCCCAGAACCACCTGCACAATGACTAGTGCCACTGCCAGTTCCATTACCACCTCCGCTACAGACAGTTCTATAGACCTGGGGTCACCTAGCGTGTTTAACACTACTGGTCGGAAACCACGGGCAGTACCAATGCAGGATTTTTACAGCAAACGTCCATATAAGCAGCCCACAAGGGAATTATTGCAGTATTTGGAGAAAATTCCTTGTGCCTCCACTGTCACTACTACTGAGAGCACATTTTCTCCAAAAAATGTTATTGAGGGTAAGGTTGATAGTTGTTTACCATTTCCTGGTAGCCACTAAGCAGAAGAGGCAATTCAACAGGTCTCCCCTAAATCTGCTGCTGCTGATTTTATTTCCTGTCCAAACCTACAACAGGTAGAAGAAGACTAAGGCCTCCTGAGCTAGATTTTATCCTGAGCTTGATTTTTCCCCACAGCTTGATTTTTTCCCTGCTGCCCATATTACTTCTCTTGTTTCTCCAGCTTCTTCTTCTGTTGATAACTCAGCACCTGCCTCTCCAGTTCCAATTGAGTCTCCCAGGCAGGTAGTAGCTGCTAGTGTTTTCGCCACCACTCTTACTCCACTATCCTCCTCCAATCCCAGTCCCAACATCCCAGCTGTCATGTCTAGTTCTACTAGTACCCCTGTAAAGGTACGTAGAACCAAAAAACATAGTGAACATGCGCCAGCATGTGAAGATCAAGAAAGTGTCACCTCAGTTTCTTCTTCTCCACCACCCTCCATTTCAACTGACCGAGTCATCCGTCGCTCCAAAGTGTGGGCGCATTTTGTGACACTTGGCAATGGCCAGCTAGCAAAATGCAAATTGTGTAGCAGGGAAGTCAACCGTGGGAGGGTGTTGGGTCATCTAACCACCTCTGGGATGAACCAACACCTGAAGAACTACTACAAGTCAGTGTTGATAAGTGCAGAAAGTGGCACTACTACATATAACAGTGCAATACTCACCACCAGTAGGAAGGGGGATCATGCCACATCTGGTCCTAAGAGCAGACAGTCACAGCGCATCCCAAAATCAATACAGGCCACACTGGAAGATTTTAGTGGGTTTCATTCAAAAGGGATGTGCAGACAGCAGTCGTGGAAAAAAATCACAACTCTCATTGCACAGCTCATAACCGTTGGGGGTCCTACTTTTAATTTGGTGGACGGGGACCCCTTTCAGCAACGTATGGAGGCTGTCGCACCCCGATATAAAATTCCATCCCACACCACATTTCATAGAACTATAAAGCCCTCACTGTACCGCTAATGCATTGGGCTTTTTAGGACCTGCTAGGAAATGCTGGTGACCAGTCAGTGCACTTTACCACTGACTTATGGAATGCTCCAAGTGGCCAGCATGCCTTCCTGTCATTGACGATGCATTGGTGGCAGCCCAATGTGTTGCAAGACACATCATTCCCGAATCCGACAACAAGTTCAGGTGAAGTAGCCAAGAAGGGGCACCGCTCTTTCCTCCTCCATGCTGAGGTAATGGATTAGCAGCACACCTCAGATAACATTCACAAAGCACTGCAGAACATGGTGGCGCAGTGGCTAGGGGAGCAGGCAGGCACACAGGCACAAATGTGGTTTGACGGATAGATGTAAAATGGCAAAGTTTAATAATGTTTACTGATACACATCATTATAAAAAAAAGTATGAAGAAAACTCGACTTTAAAAAATGAAACAATACTATCCCTTTAATTATGACTCTCGTTGTTTCTGCTCCATGAGTCAGTTCAAATTGTTCCTGTGAATTTAGAATTTTATTGATCTTTAATAAATGTTTTGAATTTTATATCATTCAACTATTTGAGGATCACCTGACAGCGACTGCCACTGTAACCTATCAGTCAAAATAAATAAATAAATATATATATATATATATATATATATATATATATATATATATTTTTTTTTTAACATTTCCTTCTTCCCCATATCCAGGGATCAACTGGCTACCACCAATACACTATAAAGAAACTCTAGCTCTCTGTCTATCTGTCTGCCTACATAGCTTGATCCAACAATTCAGCAGGTTTCTATCTCTCTCTCCAAACACAGAACAAGAACAAATGTTAAAGGGATAGTAACACTTCGTTTTAACTTTATTTTATTTTGTAGGCATTAAAAAAACATGAAGAATGATATAAGTCTTATCGCTCAAACCTTTATGGTTTATGAGATATTCACAAGCAAAGTTCCCCTCCCCGCCCCTTTTACCTAGTGTAAACAATCTCTTCTCAGATGTGAGTCTGGTTGTATGACAGTACAGATAACAGAAGGGGACAATTTTCTTTGTATGAAAACAATGAAAGCCCTTCCCCCCTTGATAAGTTTTTCAGCTTTTTCCATTATCTTAATTGAAGATTGTCCCTCTCTGCAGTCTACCTGGGCATCTCCCTTCTGATTTGGTTGAACAGGGGGGGGATACTTTGTTTGTGAATATCTCTTAAACCATAAAGGTTTCAGAGATAAGACTTATATCATTCTTCATGTTTTTTTAATGCCTACAAAATAAAATAAAGTTAAAATGAAGTATTACTATCCCTTTAAGCTGACATCATCTTTTATACTAGTATGTTAGAATGGTGGGAATACATAGGATAAACTCTTCATGTGGTGGAAAATACATCATCATTTATATCAATGCAACACAAAAGCAGAAAAAAGTAAAAATGCCACTTTTCATTGGAATTCCTATGGAAGGTAGATAGTGCTAATTTTTTACACTTCATTTTTGTGGCAAAAGCATCATTCCCTACTAAGCAGGGACACCTTATACATTTATCAAAACTCCCTTCATATGAAAAGTTTAGTTATTTCCTATTTTCCTCAGTGAGACTTACTACCGCCATGGTATTTCCATACAGAATGTGGCTGATGGGAGTACTCAGGTTGTTTGAAATTTCTGGACAGCTTTTTTGGAACTGATCTTTCTTTTTCCTCTGCTTATCATCCTCAAACCAATGAACAGACTGAAAGTCTAAACCAGAATATGGACCTCTTCTTATGTTCTTATTGCCAGTAGTGAAAAGATAATTGAAGGGATTTGCTTCTCCTGAGTTCTTGTACACGAACAGACTGAAAATGGCAAGGAAAATGGAGGATCTCAACCCTGTGGCACTGCATTTCTTTCAAGCGGGCCTTGTGCTCTGTGAGTACATGGGGTATGTTAACAGAAGAGGTTCCAGTCCTTTTAAAAAGGCACTATGAAAAAACCCTGATATCACTATACTTGCGAATGCAGTGTTTAAGGAAGCCATTACATTTATGCTCTCATTGTAAACAGATTAGGAAAAAACAATAACTTATTTTCTTCCTATGAATCATGTTTCCCTGAAAATTGCTTTGCTGTATTCAAAGTGTTTTTCTGGTTCATTTCACCTTCTGAATACTGATGTGTGTAGCTATTAAAAAAGGCATTTAACACATCCACCATGAAATTTGCGTCATATGCTCGAACGTCACATTTTCAAAAGCCAAGTTAATAAACAAGTTTAAGTGTTTGAATAAATGTGGTTGGCTTTAAAAAAATCATAAAACAAACAGACATTTTAGTGCGTTCTTTCTGGACTGGAATAATTATGTTCAAGCTAAACACTCCTGCCAATGTTAATGGGATATAGTGCAACTTACTTTTTAAAGCTATACAAAACTAAACACCATTTTGCAACATGTAACACAATTGCAGACATTTCCCTTATCAGACCAGGGGGGATGTTTTAAATTCTAAGTTTAGATTAGAATCAGGAAAGCACAGTGTTGAATATGGATGGATGATAAGTTTTGCTGAAAAAGAAATACATTGGAAATTCTGCATATTTTTCTTCTATTTTCCACCTTTTTTCACCTCTTAGAAACCAATGATAACAATGTACTGTTGAGAGATTCCACATGTACTCCTGCAATGCTAGCAAAAAAGTGGTGATGGTTGCTTATGTCATCAGTTGGTGCCTGGAAAAGAAAAAACAGATGATTGTTTATGTTAGCTAGGAGTAGTTTAGGCAGACAGGTAAAGAGAGGTTGGAGTTGCTTGTTAGGACGGAGTATTGGTGGTTGCCACTGCCAGTTGTTGTCTAGGTGTGGGTGAGAAGTGAGAAAGAAGAGTTTAATAAATTAACAACAAGAAATAAATTTGACTGAAAAGTGACAGCTATGCGGACAGGTGATCCTTTCTACCGGAGACTCTTCTGAGACTGAGTTAATGATACTTCAAAGATATAATATATCATAATAAATTCAAGAAAAAAATCAAACAGCCACACAATTACTCTTACATCCACAAGAACAAGAGGGACAAGCATGCACTGAGGTGCAGTGGTGCTGCATCAGCTGCTGTGCATTTTGTTATTCTATTCCAAGCTGTTGACTCAGGTCTATCGTGTACTGTATTGCAATCCTTTGGGGAGAGAGATCATTTTGACATGAGTTACTAGTGTAGAGAACAGAGGTGGTTGCAGGGAATGTGGTTGTGATCTATAGTGACATTGTCAAAGAACAGTTAAAATAAGAAAAGAAAAAAAATACTTTTGACTGATAAGGGACAGGGGCAGGCAGGAGACTTCACCTGAGTTGTTACTGAAAGTGACAGTGAGAGATAGATACTTATATTATATAATTTTCAGGCAGACAAAACATCACACCACACCCCAACAGTTCTGAACTGTACTTTACACTAAAAAATCCATGCTACTATCATTATGACCACCAAATGTGCAAAGGGCAGGGGTAAGGGGAAAGAGTAGAAGCAGTACAGGGATATGTTGGTGCTTGTAAAGTTGGTGACACTGACCACTGAATACTAGTGGTCAATGTTCTATAAATCCCCCTGGAAGGAAAGTAAAAAAGTAACTCTTTGACTTTTCCAAGAAATCTCAAAGTAATGGGGATGGGGAGATACTGGATGCTGCTGTTGACGCTGCTTCTGACCTACTTATTAATGATGATAATGATGTTGATGATCATGACAATTATGACAGTGATATGTCCTTACACTGTCCTACCCTTTTGCTTCAGATATAGTTAAAAGTAGAGAGTAAGAATGCTGATTATAGGGGCAAAATGTTCTCTAAGGATAAGGCTCAATCTCCTGGCACTGAAAATTAACAATATACCTTACTTGTTTATAAACACTTTGAGAGAGAAACAAGAATGTTTGGACAAGTAAAGATGCCTAAAAATACAGAATCATCTCAGTCACCATCATCACCCTCACCTCTTTGAAGTCCAACCCCCTTCCAGCAGCACTCACTGTTATTGAGCAATAGGGTTAGGCGAAAAGTGTGAAAAATTTCCCGCATGACTTTACTTGAAAACTTGCACATTTTTTACTTTTCCCATGAAAAATTTCACCTTTCCCCATATGCGAAAATGTCCTCCTTTTCGCCTATTTTAACAAATGTTCTGCCTATTTTAACACATTTTTCGCCTATATTTCCTATAGCTACTACATTTGCCACTGTAATATTACTTCTTCTGAGGACTGAAGTTTAGAAATAAGTGGCTGAAGGTCAAAGTTGTGAGTCCTACAGCAACATATGCCTTTTAAAATGTGTTAGCATGCAGAATGCATTTGTCCTTTGCCCACAACACTAAGTTCCTGCGTAAGTGACAGTGGAACACATTCATGATGATATCAAGTAATAAAAAGTACAGCCTACAATGTGGCAGATGTGTATGGTAGTGGTGGTGGTAGGGGACTGACAAGGTGTGATTTGTGTATGTATTTTTACCATTGTCATACTCTATCCTCCTTCTCAGGTTATTGACACCATTACTTATCGGTCATAACAGTGGTCCCAAGTGGGGTAGATGGTGGCAACCCTTCTTCACATCCCTCATCCACTTCCTCATCTGTGCTGCTGTTATTATATTTGTCCTGGCTTTCTCTGTCATGTGTGGTTTCTGCTACCTGATACTCAGATTGTATGAGATGTTGGTTCATTTTTAAGAATGTTAGGCTCTCAACATAGTTGTTTGATAGCTGTGTCCTGTGGTCATTGACAATACAACCAGCCATACTGAAAACCCTCTCAGACTCAGTGCTTGCTGGATGACAACTAAGGGTTTCCACTGCAGTATGTGTCAATGCTGGCCACACACACTGCTTTGTTTGGCAGAATTCCATGGGGTTATTGTTTTTGCCTAAAAGGTAGTTATCCTGCAAGTATGCAGAAACCATCTCACATGCATTGGGACCACTTCCAGGAGCTACACTGTGTTCCTGTGTGTCAGTTACTAACCCATACTCAGGCAGCAAGTCCCAAAGAGATGTGCCGCCACCACCACCACCACTACCAATGTTAGGTTTTTGCCACCCCTGCTGAGACCCATGATGAATTGCCATGTGTTCCCGAATGGGATATTCTGGTTGATGATGTAGCTGCTTCTGCTGCTTGAAATGCTTTGCTACCTTCCTTTTCACTATACTGCCTAGATGTTTGTTGTGCCCTCACTTTCTCCCTCTCATCCTCCACAATGCAACCCTCCACTCGATAAATAAGCATGTCTTAATATTCCTTGACAGAATCCGATTCCTTAGAGAGTTGTTGCTGATCGACATGACTCCTTGTTGTAACAAACTGCTGATGGCCCTTTGGCAGAAATTCTGAAATTTTGTGTTTAAAGCGGGGGTTCAGCAAAGTGATAGGCATGTATTCCTCATTGTTTTTAATGGACACTATGCGAGGATCCTGTTCAAAGCATGCTAACATGTCCTTTACCAGATGGTGCATGTCTGTGTTGTCATTATGGTAAGATTCCTCAATCATGCCCCTCATTTTTTTCTGCAATAAAAATATCAGTGGTAGAATTTCACTATGTCCTGCCCCAATGCGACATACCAGCATGGTTGCCTCCTCAGAGGGTTTCAGGAGCTCACATACATTGCACATTAGTTGCCATTGGCCAGGTGACAAAGAGGCTCCCTCCAAAGCCTTCCAGTTTTGCATGGTGTACTCGCTAATAGCCTTATGCTGCTTGTACAAACACTCTAGCATGTACATGGTGTAATTCCACCTGGTAGGGATGTCCATTTACACCTGGTGATGGGGCAGATTGTTACGCTTTTCTATGGAATATAGAGCGTTGCATACACTGTAGGAGCAGCAAAAATTTGAGGGTTTCAGATTCTGCCAGGAATGTGGTCACAACTAAATTTAGCACATGGGCAAAGCAGGGCACATGCACCATACCACCTATTCTCAAACCATCGATTATGTTGGAGCCATTATCAGTAGACCCAAAATCATCTTTTAAGGAGAGGTATACAAGCTATTCCTCTAGCTTACTTAAAATATCTATAGCTTTGTGGGACTGTCTCTGCATGCACAAGGTGGCGTGACAATGATATTGGCTATCCTGCTGCTGCTGCTGCTGCCTTTTAATCACACTGCCAGAACCAGAAGCACAATTACTGGCTTTCATCTGATGCTGTAAGCTGGTGTTATCCACTGTTGGTGCTGGGAGGGAAATCCAGTGAGCAGTCACAGTCTGAGCTCTGCCCATTTGTCCACATATCTGTTGTCAGGTGGATTTTCTTGCCATACGCACTTTTCAACCCTTTGTCCACCACCCTAACCACCTGCTTGTACAATTCAGGCACAGCCATCCTGGAAAAATAACTGCGGTTTGGGATATTCCAGCTTGGAACTACACATTATATCAGTTATCTGAAACCTTGGCTTTATACAAAAGAATAAGGCAACATGTCAATTGTGAACATTTAGACAGCCTTGCCATTCCACAGGCTTACTTTGAGATTGCTTTTGTAAAGTTTTTGACTCCTTCCTAGGAACTCAATCATTATGGATTGGCAGGACATGGCAGAAGAATGTTAAAACTTTATTGCTTTAACAAAATGACTAACGGAGGTGGTGGCAGTAGAGGCAGCATGTGTGGGCAGACTATGACTCTTGCCATCTCCTACAGCAAAGGCAGAGCCATCACACTCCTCTGCAAGAGGAGGTGTTATTTGGACTGAACTAACTGTTGGCACTGGCAGAAGCACACTCTCTGACACATAAATAACCTCACTACTTCTTTTTTCTGCCCTAGAGCCCTGGGAAATTTTTAAAGTGCCTTTGCTGCTGCTATGGTGGCACCTTTGGCCTGCTGATAGTGTGTCACCCAGCAGACCTGTGGTTATCCTTCAGGTGGGATCTCATAGAGGAGGTGCCTAGGTGTGAGCCTGCTTTCCCCCTGCTAACTTGCTTTTTGCACAGACAACTGATTGCAACATGCTTAGCTTGAGGATCCTGATTGAAGTATCTCCATACTGTGGACTTCATGGAATGAGGGGTTCCTGAGGTGGTGTCGCTGCTTCTACTACTACTGGGGCTAGATGATGATGTAATTCTATTGCCACTACTACTAGGTGTCAAAGGTGCAGCACTTACAGCAGCAGCACCAGAGGCACTCTTCATATCTAACATTTTGGATGTTAACTTGTGTTGCTGTTGCTGGGTACTCAAAACAGGTGTGTGTGTCTGAGTGGGACTTGGACTTTGAAGAGGCAATGATGCTGATGATGACTGATAGGGTGGCTGTGTGCTTGTTTACATCTGTACTTGTCCAGGGTCAGACTTTCCAATGGCTTTCTCAAACAGTTTATAGACAGGCACAGTGCTCCTTAATAGTGGTGAATGAATCAGCCTTTGACTTTCTGCTAACCTTATAGCCCTGTCATCATCCTCACTCTCAACTTCATCTGTATCTGAACAAGAGTAGGATGCTGGAGGGATATATTCTAGATCTGCATCTTCATCATCAGTCATCATTAGGTCATCTACAGCATCACCTGACAATTCTTGCCCACTACCTTTATATTCCTCTAAGCTTTTGGAGGTCTCAAACTATTTCTTTTTACTTTTACTGTAACAAAGTTTCATACTACTTTGAGGACAGGTGTTTTGGTGCTTGTTTGTCTCACTATCTGATGCAGCAGGTGGTTCAGTTGCTACACCTTCCTCTATTATGCTATTGCTAGCATCATGAACACTTGAATGTGACTTGTCATCTTTGTTCTTCTTATATGGTTCTTTATTTCTACTGGCACTGCTGGTGCTGGAACTGGTTTTGCTGGCACCTTGACAAACTGCATCCTCCCTTGGAGTAGAGGGGTCATCATCATTGGTTGCACAACCACTGCTGCCAGGGCCGGATTTTCCGTAAGGCAGAGTAGGCATCTGCCTACAGGCGCACCCTACAGAGGGGCGCCTGCCACTACAACTGATTTTTTTTTTTTTTTTTTTTGCGCGGCTTGACATGCCGCTCCGAGCCGCCAGCCGCCGCATTGCAAGCTGTGAGCTCTCCCGGCTCTTTAGCAATGCAGAGCGCTGGGAGATAAAATCTCCCAGCGCTCTGCATTACTAAAGGGAAAGCCGCGCGGGAGCTCCAGCAGCTCCATGTCTGTGCACAAGCACAGATCTCTCCAGCCGCTGGACCACCAGGGACATAGGAAACGGATGTGGGGGAGAGAATGAGGCTTAACCCTTTGAGTGCCAGAGTGGTACACAACGCATTGCAAAGCAATGCGTTGTGTACTACTCTGGCACTCAAAGGGTTAATTTGGAGATAATGGGAGCAATGTGAGGTCATTATGGGGATGATCATGGGGGGCAAACGATGTGCTGATGGGGGGGCAATGTGAAGTCAATGTGGAGGTGATGGGGTCAGTGTGGAGCTGATGGGGGGGCAATGTGGAGGTGATGGGGTCAGTGTGGAGCTGATGGGGGTCAATGTGAGGGAAAGTTGAGATGATGGGGCAATGTGGAGCTGATGGAAGGCAATGTGGAGCTGATGGGGGGCTATGTGAGGGCAATATGGAGATATGGAGCATTGTGGAGATGACGGGGGGGGGGGCGCTTCAGATATCTGTGCCTACAGGCTCCTGATATATAAATCCAGCCCTGACTGCTGCTGTCAATTTTTGAACTACTACTTTACTCTCCTGTCCCTGCACTGCTCTACCCCTCCCCCTTCCTGCTGGACATTACACAACTACACTATGTTTTTTACTGTATACTACACAACTGATGTTGCTGTATGATGCCTTGCCTAAGCCCAGTAAGCTGTCTGTCACTGTCATCTAATATATTTAACTCTTTATTCTTTTTTATTTATTTTTTTTTTTTTAAGTTGTCCAGCCTGTTGTATTATCAGTCTGTCCAAAAAAAATTATAACTGAAAAACAAAATCAACGTCTTTCGCCAGACTTCCCCACCCAGCACAGATACAAGAACAGCAAGATCAGCAAGCAAATATGTCCCTAGCTGCCTGTGTCTTGCCAGTCAGTTACATGGAATTTTGGAGTATTTGGGGATAACCTCCCTTCCTCCCTTCTTCTCCCCAGAGTGCCCCACTGACTCTCCTAACAGATGTCCTACCTAAGATTCCCTCAACTAAAGTTCAATTCACCTCTCTGTCTTCTGTAGCTCAAAAAACATACTACTCTCTCCTCTCACAAATACAAAATGGCATGCTGTGAGAGCTTGACAGCCTTTTATATGGCTGTAGAAAACTTTCATGTGGTGGAGAAATATTTTTCTTCCCATTGATTTCAATGGGTGAAAAAGGTGTTAAAAAGCAGAAAAATTGCACTTTTCACAGGAAATTATTTGCCAAGCTGAAAGTGGCATTATTTGCCTATTTCAGTTTGAGGCGAAAATTTTCGCCCATCCCTATTGAGCAAGCAGCAACAAAGATCAACATCTTTAACTTCACATATTAGTGAGTCTGCTGCTGTTCAAAGAGCAGCACCACTTATCCATCTGTTTGTACTATTGCTACATCTAGCCACTGTAGTAGTAGTAGTCCCTCAAAAATGCCTCAACTAACAGCTATAGAAGCACTAAAAAATTGTACAAGGCTAATAGCAGTAGTGTTTTAAATGTCTTAGACAGTGGGACAACATTCTCCTCATTAACATAACACCTGTGTGCAAATGCAAAATACAAAGGAGTATGACTCTGGGTTAATTGGAGGAGATGGCAAGACTAACTACAACCAACACCACCCCCACTACTACTATTGTTAAAACAATTAAGTTACACTATTTTTCTGCTTTGTGATGCCCACCCACACTTCCCGAGGTCTCGTAACAGTAGTTCTCTAGGTATCCCTAAACATGTAGTTTAAAAATTTCAGGGCACTCCTAGCATTTTATAGATGATTTCTCAGTGACTTAATAAAGGGAACAATAAAAAAATGTAAAGTTAGTCTTAGGTCTCACAGTCAGAATGACAATGAAGCGTATAATGTGCATAATTGCCCTACATATTCTTTACAAACTCAACTTTCATATACTTTTATCAAAGTATCAATAGAAAAAGTGGGGCATCCATGACATACCAAAATGCCACAGCACCCTAGTTAAGAAAAAATGTCTTAGAAAGAGGTCAAAAACTGCACAAAATTATACCTATGGAATTACATACTTGCCAAAAAGTTTGGTAGGTGACATGCTGCTCTAGTCTTTTTTTAAAAAAAAAATGTGTTCTAAGATTTAAAATTAGAGGAAAGGGTATCAATTTCAGCAAAGGAAGCGGTATGGGCCAGTTAAATTGTAGAATCCTTTGCCCAAGGATATGGCAATGGAAGATACAATGGATACATGTAAGAGAAGAGTAGATACATTTCTTTCAAATGGGAACATTCGGGGTAATATTGTTGTCAGTTTCTCCTAGATTCCTTTCCTGTTGTTATTTCAATTGCCTGGTTACCTGACTACTCTTTCTTTTGGTTGCTAGTAATATTTAAGGTTAACACTTTTCTCTCCTCTTTGCCGTTTCTAAGAGTCCAGTTGCTGCATTTCGTGCGTTCAGTACTCTTGCTGACCTGACTCCAGTCTCCAGTTTTGACGTTTCTCTCTGGATCTCCCCTGTGTACCAATGGATCTGTTTGACTTCCTGGCATCTGAACTCAGCTTGCTTCCTGACTTGGTATTTCAACTCTACCTCTGTACCATCTCTGGTAATCTCCTGGCTCCTGACCTCTGGTTTTCCTCCAACACTAATCTGTCTTTGTTGGTATCTGGTTTTGAGTACAGCCTGTTTCACTTCATCTTTGCTCTGTTTTCCCAGGCTTCTTTCAATCAACTCAACCACCTTCATTAGAGCATGGCAGTCTGCTGTCTCCAATAAGCTACATATGATCTGAATTGCTGCATTGTATCCTGCAATCCTTGCCAGTTGTCTCCAATTAGCTACATATGTGTCACGGTTTGTTTTGACTCTCAGACACAGCGTTAAGATAAAAACACAACTTTATTGAAAATTTAAAGAGAACCCTCGTGGGTTTGGCATACACATATAACAACATGTGATTAGTACAGTTCAATAGTGAATAGTGGTACAGTGAATAATAGAAAGGCTCTACCGGCCTTGCAACCTTAAGACTGGCACAATATGGGAACAGGTTCTACCGGCCTTACCAATATACTGCAAGGCAGCCTGGAGGCTTGCATAACAAATGAGGAGGCTCTACCGGCCCTGCCAATATACTGGGCAAGGCAGCCTAAAGACTGGCACAACGAGAGAGGAGGCTCTACCGGCTTTGCCAATATACCGGGCAAGGCAGCCTTGAGACTGGCACAATGAGAGAGGAGGATCTACCGGCCTTGCCAATATACTGAGCAAGGCAGCCGTGGGACTGGTACAATGATAGAGGAGGCTCTACCAGCCTTGCCAATATACCGGGCAAGGCAGCCTCGCTAGACCCAGAGAACTGCAAGTATTGGTGCATGAGCGGAGATGGCCTCAGCGACTAGAATATTGATGGAGTAAACCAGTCGCCTATACTGGGCACACAGAGGCCTTGCCAGGGCTGTACAGGTGTCAATGAGCACCCGGTAAAGATGGAGCAAATCAGTACCCGCGTACTGAACTAAAAATGACACTGCCGGTGCTATATGGATGCTGAGAGCAACCGGTATATATGGAGCGAACCAGTGCCCATGTACTGGATTACACAAGTTTCTACCAGTGCTGTATGGAACGCAGCAAGCAACCGGTTATGCGTGGGGCGAACCAGTACCCACGTACTGGATTACACAAGACTCTACCGGTGCTGTATGGAACGCAGCAAGCAACTGGTAATGCGTGGAGCGAACCAGTACCAGCGTACTGGATTACACAAGACTCTACCAGTGCTGTATGGAACGCAGCAAGCAACCGGTTATGCGTGGAGCGAACCAGTACCCGCATACTGGATTACACAAGACTCTACTGGTGCTGTATGGAACGCAGCAAGCAACCGGTTATATATATGGAGCGAACCAGTACCCGCGTACTGGACTACCCAAATCACTGAATGATAAGAATGTCACCCAAGGCGACATGAAGGAGGAGACACTCTGCATGCGATCCAGGAGCAGGAACACAGCCAGGCCAGGACAGGAAACAGGAACAATAACGGCAGCCAACCGGATCAGGGACGGCAGCAGGAACAATGGCCCAAACTGGATCAGGAACGGAGGCAGGAACTCAGATACCGAGGAAGTTGTCAGGCAGGTACACAGGCGATCTCTGGAGTGTAGTAGAATCAGTCACGGTCCAGGAAACTCAGGAAAACAGTGCAGGTGTTTGCGACATAGAGACATCATGAAAGAGCAACCAAAGGGTGCCCAAGCCCAGTCTATATAGGCAATACAGGGCGGGCTGAAGACAGGCAGCCAATGGAGAGCCCAATCAGATAACTGACAGGAAAAGGCAGCGATCATGGGCACCATGATAATATGATCTGAGTCGCTAGATTGTTGTCCTGCAAGCCTGCCAGTAGCATACAATCCCAGTTGCTACACTGTATCTTGCACACCTTGCAGGTTGTCTCCAGTCAGCTATATACAATCAGAGTTGCTACATTGTTATCCTCACTAGAAGCTGATTGACTGAGAGGTGCATAAGCATGCATCCCAGCCAAAGGAAGGCTGGAATCCATTTTGAACAGAGACTGGCCATTTAAAAAGCCAGTCTCTTTACAAAATTCCCTAATTCGGACTCAGGCAAGAGCCAGGAAAGTATAAAGGGGTGGTGCTTGTGGCAGATTGAGAATTTCCCACCCTGGATGCCCGGAACAAAGTCCGGGTTGTCACATATAGAGACCAGGGGTCGACTTGTGCACTGCAAAATAATTCGGTAAAATTAAATTTCGGAAAATTGTATTTTTTTGTTATTCAGAGGGTATGCATTTCGGACTGGACCTGTTTGACTCGGACGAAATTCGGCAATAGTCTGAATTGTTGGCCAAATTTAAAATACTTTAAAATATAGAATAATAAATTAAAAGTAAATAAGTAAAAATAAATGGAACCTTGTCCAGGGTCTAAATGAAGACGGTGGAACAGGGTAAGGTGGAGATTTAGCCTTATGGTACTATGGATGTAGTAGATGAAGTATGGATGTAGCTAGCTAGCTACAAGCACGAATTAACAAATTAATGAACTTCGAAGAAAGAAGGAAGACCGAGGATGACTGGTGCAAGGCGAACTCAGGATGACAGCAACACTGTAGATTATGTAGCCAGCAGCAAACTGCAGAACCCTGAGCAGGCAGGATTCAGTAGATGTATAGCACAGACTTTTGTTACAAGAGACTACAAAACTGAGGATGATTATCTCAAAAATGGTATCAAGTCTGTCAACGCAAAACATACTTCCTCCAATGATCTTGCCACCTGTGGATACCAAAAGCACATAGACAATCTAATACAAATGTAAACAAAACCATGTGTAAGAAAGGACACATGTGGGATGGCCCCATGTAAATATACAACCAGCTGCGGCAAACCACCACCAAAACTTCCTGCCTTGCTTTTTTCACAAAATTTCCAATGACAACACAAAAGGAATTTTCACCTATCCCTACACTCTTCCAGTCATGACACTACCATCTTGGTTCTCTGAGAGTAGCAATACATTTTAGTACTTTCCCCAATGAAAATCTGGCCTGCCAGGGCACCCATAATGCCTTCCTTCCCCAACCTAGGTCGATATAATCTCTTCAATTTTTCTTTATGCTTCTTTCTTTTCTTCTTGGATTATACAATCTTCCCATTATACTTGCCATGTTACCTTACTTAGACATTGACTCATTGATCACTCATTAAATTATGTTTATATGTATATCAAAGTGATGATTTGTACTAGTGGGTTTGAAATTGCATAAAACCCCATGACTCATTTGTATTTCACAAATTGCCAGTGTTGCCAATCCAGCACAAATTGTACCTCTATATTTGTTGTTTTTCTATTCTATTTAAAGCCAAATCGTTCACCTAAAAAAAAATTTGAGCATGGGCTTTAACCCCTTAGCGACAATGGACGTACATGTACGTCCTCTGTGGCTGTCACTTAGTGACAGAGGACGTACATGTACGTCCAGGAAATCCGGATCCCCGCGCGGCTGCACGCCGTTCGGGGGCTCCGGATTCTTCTGAAGAAAAAAAAAAAAAAATGTTAGACGGGCGTTAAGTGACGGCCGCGTCTGCACGCGGCCGTCACTAAGGGGTTAATGCATAAAACTAGATTAGCACTAGATTAGCACTAGATTAGCTTTTTAGCAGAAAGCAGAAGTGCCCGATTTGAAGTCTAAATATCTCCACTACCAGATGAGTAAAGATAAAAAAACAGTGCTTATCTAGTTTTATGCATTAAAGCCCATGCTCAAAATTTTTTTAGGTGAACAGTCCGCTTTAAAGCATTATATAAAAAACATACATTTTGTAATGTGGTCATCAGGTGATGTTGTTCCAGTCAGATTCAATGAAGAAGCAAGTAGCAATCTAGATAATGATAAGGCAGATGATGTAGTATATCTAGATTTTGCAAAGGCATTTTTTACAGTGCCACACAGGAGGCTGGTGTATAAAATAAGGAAATTGGGGCTAGGGGAGAACGATTGTAATTGGATAGAAAACTAGTGGAAGGATAGGGAACAGTGTGTGGTTATAAATTGATAAATTCTCCAATACAGTTAAAGTTGAGAGTGGCGTACCTCAGGGTTCAGTACTTGGTCCACTGCTTTCTAACATGTTTATAAATGACCTTGAAATAAATATAGAAAGCAAATATCAATAATTGCAGATGACACTAAATTATGCAGGGTAATTAATTCATAACATGGTATTTGTTCTCTACAGAGAGGTTTATATAAAATGGCATATTGGGCAACCAAATGGAATATGAAGTTTAAGGTGGGAAAGTGTAAAGTCATGCATTTGGGAAGAAAAAATCTTAATGCCACTTATGAATAGGGATGGGTGAAAATTTTCGCCTCAAACTGAAATCAGTGAAAAATGTCACTTTCTGCTTGACGAAAAATTTCCTGTGAAAAGTGCCGTTTTCCCACTTTTTTCATCTAGCTCATTGCATTAAAATCAATGGGTAGAAACATTTTTCTCCACCACACAAAACTTTTCTACAGCCATATAAAAGGGTGTCAGGCTCTCACAGCATGCCATTCTGTGTTTGTGAGAAGAGAGAGCAGCATGTTTAGGAGCTAGAGGAGATAAGCAAATAAAGGGGAATTGAAGCTTAGGGAGTTATTTAAGTAGGACATTTGTTCCCTGTAGTCGGGGAGTCTGGGGGCACATTGGGGGAAAAGAAGGGAGGAAGGAGGGTGACCCAAAAAAAACCCCACATCTGGTGTGACTGACTGGCAAAACACAGGAAGCTGGAGTCCAAATAGTTTGCTGATTTTACTTTTATTGTTGGGGAAGTCTGGGAAAAGAAGTTGTTGATTTTGTTTTTTAGATATATTTTTTGGACTAACTGTGATAAGATAGAGTGGACAACTTAAAAAAAAAAATAATTAAACAAATAAATATATTAGCTGATTGGGAGCTCTGTGACTGAGGCAGACTTGATAGACAGCAGACAACATTGAGAATTTTGTTGAGGGCCAAGGCAAGACATTATAGGGCTGTGGGAGTAAAGTGGTAGTTAAAAAACTGACTGCAGCAATGGTTGTTACAGCATGTGCAATAAATTATGATAATCCCTCTCCTCCTGGGGTGGATGCAGTTTGTCAGTGTCCCACCAATCACACCACTCTATTTCTCCACCAACACTACCATACACATCTTCCACATTGTAGGTTGTACTTCATTTTATTTTTTTTTATTATCACATATAAAAAAGATTACAATCTCTGAGTATACATATATCTTAGAAACATACATTATAAATACATTACATTCTCTACTCTGTAGTCTTTCATTTTTATATTTAACCTTCTACTCTAAGTTTTTCTTTTTGTATAATTCAAAATTATTTATTTCATATACTCAGATACACATAACTATTCATGCTATATTTTATATTTTTCTTTTCTCAGACATACATTCATCATTCATACAAAAATATCTTTTCTTTTGGTCTTTATTGGGCAAAGGGGTGCACCTACTAGGCCCTTACGGTTCCCATAGACGAAATTCAATCTTCCATATTTAAATCCTTTAACATATTCCAGGGAAACCAAATATCTTTATATCTGTCAATATTCATAGAAAAACCCCATTTCCATTTTTTCCTGATACTGAATATGATGTATAATTTCTTCCCAGGGTAAATTACCATTTTTCTTCCAATTTTTAGCCATACATAATTTAACCACCATAAAAATTTGAGTTATCAAACTCTTCTGGTCACTATTTCCCGGGACTTGGATAAAAAAAGAAGCATATATAAAGTATATTAGACTTCAAGATATTATTCAAAATCCTTTACAATTTTATTTTCATAGGTTTCAGTTCCTCACAGTCCCACCATATGTGAGGGAATGAACCAATGTCACTTTCCGCTTGGTGAAAAATTTCCCCTGAAAAGTGCAGGGGAAATTCTGCTTTTTCCTGCCTTTTCCTCCCATTGAAATCAATGGAAAGAAAAGTTTTCTACAGCCATATAAAAGGCTGTCATGCTCTCACAGCAGGCATTCTGTGTTTGTGAGAGGAGAGAGCAGCATGTTTTTTAGCTAGAGGAGATAGGCAAATAAAGGGGAATTGAAGCTTAGTTTAGGAAGTCATTTAGGTAGGACATTTGTTCTCTGTATTAGGGGAATCTGGGGGCACTCTAGGGGATAAGAAGGGAGGAATGAGGTTGTCCCCCAAATACTCCAAAATTCCATTGACTGACAGGCAAGACACATTCAACCTATTTGTTTGCTGATCTTGCAAATGGGATGGGATGTCATTTTTTTGCTCATGCAAAATAAAAATATTAGCAATTTGTGTTAATAATAATTTTCAGACTGACACAGCCAGTCTGACATTTGTGTAGGCAGGCAGGCAGCATTACTGCCTTATTGCCACTGCAAGGGAGTGTCATTTGTTTCCTGTTGAAAATAAAAGTATTAGTAATTTGTGTTAACAATAATTTTTAGAATGACACAGCCAGTCTGACAGTTGTCATGCGGTCAGGCAGACAGCCCTAGTGCCTTATTGCCACTGCAAGAGAGTGTCATTTTTTTCCTGTACAAAAAAAATATTAGCAATATGTGTTAATAATTTTCAGAGTGACACAGTCAGTCTGACAGTTGTTGTATGGCCA
This sequence comes from Rhinophrynus dorsalis, assembly GCA_037306005.1. Classification (NCBI taxonomy): domain Eukaryota; kingdom Metazoa; phylum Chordata; class Amphibia; order Anura; family Rhinophrynidae; genus Rhinophrynus; species Rhinophrynus dorsalis. Next base: position 149,410,094 of record CM074718.1, read on the forward strand.
GGTTTTACAATTTTAAAATTATTATAGTACACTACCTACCTATCTGTAATGGATTTGAACCTGATGTTCTTCGTCCTGGTACCAGCTGCAGTGACCCAGCAACCACCAGCACCACCCCAAGCAGAGCTAGCAGCAGCAGGAGGCTAAAGAAGAGGACTTTCAGTAGTACTAGTACTTGTAGTCAATATCATAGTCAGACTCAGCAGCAGCACTCCAAACCAAAAAATAGAAATATGAAGGGAACTGCAGGTCATTCTACCTCTACTAGCAGGGTAGAGAGGTCCAGGTCCTCTTCTGAGACCACGAAGCAGCCGGCATCTGCTTTTCATCAGCTATTTCGTGATGATCTCCCCAGAACCACTTACACAATGACTAGTGCCACTGCCAGTTTCATCCTCACCTCTGCTACAACCGGTTCTATAAACCAGGTGACACCTAGCATGTTTAACACTACTGGTCAGAAACTGCGGGCAGTATCAATGCGGGATTTTTATAGTGAATGTCCTTGTAAGCAGCCCAAACAGAAATTATTGCAGTATTTGGAGAAAATTTCTCCTGCCACCACTGTCACTGCCACTGAGAGCATGTATTCTCCAAAAAAGGTTATTGAGGGAGATAGTTTACCATTTCTCGGTAGCTACCAGGCAGAAGAGGGAATTCAGCAGGTCTCCCCAGAATCTGCTGCTGCTGATTCTTCTTCCTGTCCAAACCTACAAGAGGTAGAAGAAGAATATGAGGGGCCAGTGCCTCTTAAGCTTGATTTTTCCCCTGAGCTTGAATTTTCCCCTGAGCTTGATTTTCCCCTGCTTCCCATAGTATTCCTCCTGTTTCTCCAGCTACAATTTTGTCTTCTATTGAAAATTCAACACCCTCTCCAGTTCCATTTGAGTCTCTCAGGCAGGTAGTAGCTGCTAGTGTCTCCTCCAATCCCAGTTGCAACATCCCTGCTGCCAACTTTAGGTCTACTAGTACCCCTGTAAAGGTACATAGAACAAATAAGCATAGTGAGGTTTCTCCAGCATGTGAAGATGAAGAAAGTGTCACCTCAGTTTCTTCTTCTCCACCACCTTCCATTTCAACTGTCAGAGTCATCCATTGATCCAAAGTGTGGGAGTCGGCTAGCCACATGTAAATTGTGTGGCAGGGAAGTCAGCCGTGGGAAGGTGGTGGGTCATCTAACCACCTCCGGGATGAACCAACACCTGAACAACTACCAAAAGTCAGTGTTGATAAGTGCAAAAAGTGGCACTACTAAATATACCAGTGTCATGCTCATCACCAGTAGGCAGGAGAAAGGGCAGAGGGATCATGCCACATCTGGTCCTAGGAAGAGCAGACAGTCACAGCCCATCCCAAAATCAATACAGGAAACACTGGAAGATTTTGTTGGTTTCATTCAAAGGGGATGTGCAGATAGCAGTCTGGAAAAATTACACGTTCCATTGCACAGCTCACAGTCGTTAGGGGTGCTATTTTTAATTTGGAGGATGGGAACCCTTTCCAGCAACTTATGGAGGCTGTCGTACCTTGATATAAAATTCCATCCTGCACCAAATTTAGTCGAACTATAGTGCCCTCACTGTACCGGTTATGCGTTGGGCTTTTGAAGGACCTGCTAGGAAAGCCTGGTGGCCAGCATGCCTTCCTGTCATTGATGGAGCATTGGTGACAGCCCAGTGTGTTGCAAGACACATTATTGCCGATACGAACAACAAGTTCTGGTGCAGTAGCCAAGCAGGGGCACTGCTCTTTCATCCTCCATGCTGAGGCAATGGATCAGCAGCGCACCTCAGGTAACATTTGCAAAGCACTGTAGCACATAGTGGCGCAGTGGCTAGGGGAGCAGGCAGGCGCACAGGCACAAATGGGGTTTGTGGTTACTGAAGGTGCAACTAACATGACAAAGGCTCTCCGGGATGGCAGATTTGTTGGTGTGCGCTGCTCATCGCATGTCCTGTATCTGGTCGTTAAGGCTGCTCTCGATGATGGCAATAACACTGGAAGGTTGTTAGCACTTCTGGAGTCGTGCCGACAAATTGATGGCCACTTCCATCGTAGCGTCAAAGATAGCCAGTAGACTTGTGCACTGCAAAAATATTCTGTAAAATTTTTTGTTTAAATTCAGAGGATCCAAATTTCGGACCGGACCTGTTGGACTCAGATGAAATTTGTCAATAGTCCAAATTATTCACCCGAATTAAAAAAAAAGTAAAATATTCAATAAAATATTAAAATGAAACAAAAATTACATTAAACTACATTAATAATAATATTACATCTCTAATGAGACAGGAAGGGGTATTTTATAAGCTCCCCACACACACATATATGTATATGTGTGTGCTGAGTTTGAGGTTAAATCTTACCTTGCAGAACCTTCTTTGCCCCCAAGTACAGATCCCTTCAGTTTCTGGGATTACAAGAGAGCTGTGTGGCCTACTCTGTCCCTGGAAGCCCATGAGTTGCTTTCTTGCCCCCCAACCACTGTCCAGAGTGAGCGGGTATTTTCCATAACAGGAAATATACTTAGCCCACAGTGCTCTCAATTGACTCCCCAGCTCATGGAGCAAATAACTTTTTTAAAAGTCAACCTGCCAAAGCTGAGTTACCTTGCTCTCAGGTTCGATGCAGATTAGAAAAAAAAAGGACTTCATCTACAATCATCCATAGTACCATAATACGGTGAGTGCTCCAGTTTACCCAGCTCTAGAACCATGGTAGGTTGGGCAGAGGACACCCCACTGACTTGGTGGGACACAGGGGTGAATATAAAATCTACATTGTTGTCCCACTTTACAGATTGTTCAGTCTTGCTCTATTGTTTTTCATCTCTTCTAAAAAAGCTTGCTGAATCTATCTACTGAGTCCTGCACCAATGTTCTGCAGTTTGCTGCTGGCTACATCTACAGTGTTCCTGTCATTCTGAGTCTGCCCTGCACCAGTCATCCTGTTTTGTAGTCTCTTCTAAAAAAAGTCTGCTGTATTTATCTACTGTGTCCTGCACCAGTGTTCTGCAGTTTGCTGCTGGCTACATCTACAGTGTTCCTGTCATCCTGAGTCTGCCCTGCACCAGTCATCATCAGTCTTCCTTCTTCCTTCGAATTTCATTTATTTGTTCATTTTTGTTTGTATCTAGCTAGCTACATCCATATTTCATCTACTTCATCCATAGTACCATAAGGCTAAAGCTCCACCTTACCCTGTTCCACCGTCTTCATTTAGACTCTGGAAATGGTTCCATTTATTTCTATTTATTTAAGTTTAAGTTTTTATTGTATATTTTAAAGTATTTTAATTTTGGCCGAATAATTCGCACTATTGCCGAATTTCATCCAAGTCGAACAGGTCCGGCCTGAAATGCGGATCCTCCGAATGGGAAAAAAAAATTGTCCAAAATCAAACTTCACTGAATATTTTTGGCCGTGCACATAGTTATATGCTATGAACTGTTTCAAATCTAAGACTAGTTTTATCCCCAAATATTCTATTTCACCTTGTTCCCATTTAAAATAAAACTTATTATTACATTTTCTTATTTCTTCCTCTCCTATATAATTCGCTAATGTTTGTGTTTTACTTATATTAATCTTATAACGTGAATATTTACCATATTCTTTAATTAGATCTAAAACAGAGGGGATCAAAATCAAGGGATCGGTCTGGGACAGGAGCACATCATCAGCATAAAGAGTAATTTTATGTTATATTGATTTTACTCTAATTCCCTTAACTATATCAGCTTGTCTAATTAACATTGCTAAAGGTTCAGTGGTTATTATATATAACAGAGGGGACAATGCACATCCTGTCTATTTCCATTCCGAATTGTAACATATAACCTGATACTCTGACACAAGGGTTAGAATACAAAACCATCAAACGAGCTTTAAATACGCCCCTGATGCCGAAAGGCTCCAAAACCACATCCAAAAAACACCCCAATTCACTTGATCAAAGGTTTTTCCAGCATCAAGGTCCATCGGTACTGAACTCAATTTATGTTTGTTAATATGATAAATTATATTCATTATTTTCCTTGTATTATTTAATGTGCTCCTACTCCTGAAAAAGCCAAATTGATCTTCATATATAATATCTGGAGTTATCATTTTAAGTCTCTCTGCCAAAGTCTTCGAATATATTTTTATGTCCAAAATTATAAGCAGTATTGGCCTATAGCTTGATGTCAACGATGGATCCTTATCCGGTTTAAGTATCGGAATAACTGATGCCTGTAGCATTTCATCCAATATTTTTTTTTCCTCAACTATCTGGGTAAAAGTTCTCAGCAAAATGTGAGAAATTACCATAGCCAATTTTTGGTAAATCATGGAAGAAAACTCATCTGGGCCTGGCGATTTCCCTAATTTAAGGTTCTTGATATTTTCTGTTATGTCTAAAAGAGTAAGGGGACTATTAGGTCATTCACAACTTTCTTCTGATATTTTAAGTAATTTCAACTTATCCAAAAATTGCATAATGTCTATATTATAAACTCCATTATCTTTCAAATTATAAAGATTTCTATAATAGACCCCAAAAGCTTTACCTATCTCCCTAGGAGTCAAAAACTTTTTTCTCCCACCTTTATTTTCTTAAATACTGTAGATTGTTGTTTATTTTTCAATTTATTAGATAATACTTTGCCCGTCTTATTACTATTATGATACCATTTCTGTTTTAATATTAATATTGTTTTACTAATTTTCTCATAGGTTTTCTCTATAATCTGTTCTCTAACTTTTTTAACCTCTAGTAACAATTATAACGAGGCATCTGATTCATACTTATGTTTCCTTTCCAGTTTAGCTAATCTAATATATAAATTATTCCGGTTTCCCCCTCTTTCTTTTTTATAAATGCACCCAATTTTATCAATATCCCTCTATTAAAGCTTTAAATGTACACCACAATATTACGTCAGACACCTACCCATTGTTGTTAATCTCAAAAAATGTCCACGCTTGATCGATCAGGTCATCTACATTTTCTTTTGTTTTTAATAATTTTTTCATTTAATCTCCATCTATCTCTGATTTTATAATCTTGATTATTCTTAATTTCTAGGAAGATAGGAGCATGGTCTGACCATGTTCCCAGTCCAGTCTTTGATCCCAAAATTATATGTAATGTATTAGCTTTTGTCAGGAAAAAAATCTGTACAAGTATATGTATGGTGAACATTTACAAAAAAAATGTATAGCCCCGATCATTAGGCTGGTTTAATCTTGAACAATCATATAATTGATTTTTATTTCGAAAATTTTGCATTGATAGGGAGGTTTTTATATCCTTTTTTGACCAAGGATTTTTAGTATTCTTCCTATCCACTTAATTAATCTATAATACTATTAAAATCCCCTCCCATTATTAAATGTCCTGCCATCAAATTCTCAATTTTAATCATAAATTTATCCAAAAATTTTACTGGAGACTGATTCGGGGCATATATATTGACCAATGTATATAAAACATAATTAATCTTTGCTATTAAAATGAAATACCTTCCTCCTTCATCTACATCATCATATATATGTTCCAATTTTACTCCATTTGATATCACCATAGCTACCTCCCTCTTTTTTCTACTACCTACTAAATTCAAGTGATATATGGTTGCATGATTCCTAAATTTCCACATACGGTCTGCCTTTTTCTATCCAATGGGTTTCTTGTATAAATCCTATGTCTATCTTATTTTCTTTTAAACGATTACAAAGACAACCTCTCTTTTGGGGTGTATTTCGAGCCTTTTACATTCAAAGAAACAAGTTTAACTGACATCTGGCTCTCCCAGAACCTCTGTACTGTTAGTCCGCTCTCCTATAGCCCCCTTGCCCAAAAAGACTGAACGCCAAACTTCCCCTTCCAAACTTACATCTTACTCCTCATTCCTAGCTACCCTGAGAAACCTTCACACGTCAAATACCGTACATTCAACATTTTACTTAAGCTAGAAAATGCTCTAAAAGTGTACTACAGCTCTATCCTGCCACCACCGCAGGAAAGTGTCCCGGCAGGGAGCACATTTAGACTGTACGTTATTAGTCATACGTAGTGACTGGGGGTCCAGAAGAGAAATAACACATCCCATTTCTATTCCGTACTCATCCTGAACCCCCACATCACTATGCAACCTTAATTTCCTCGTTTCTCCTCCCTAACCTCCAATTAGTCACCCTCTACGCCAACCCATGAGGGCCCATAGTACTTTCACCTCCTTCCAATTTATTAAATTCCATTAGTTCTGAGTAAAAATAATCCCCCGTGAGTTTGAGGGACACCCAGCGCCCCCTCCTACTGTATCCCTTTATCCCACAAAATGTACCAGGAGAGAAAAGAAAAAAAAAATAATACCCATTCCAGCAAACATCCCTCGGTCACTCATGGGTCCATCTGGGGCAACCAACATACAGCCATCTTACAGACCCAGTTTCCTCCAACACTTTATACTTAAACAGTCAATTTATAGCCTATCTCTTTAACATAATTCCTATTATAATCTTATTCTAGTGACAGAGAAAGGCAGGGGATTATACTAAAGAATAGATCACAACAATTAAATAACATTACACCCCCCCGAGGTCTCAAAAAGAAAAACAGGGTCCCCGGCTCCCAACCACAAGAATGATCCTCAACACACTGTCCAGAGCATGCCAGGGACCTCCCCAGCAGACAGGTTGCTGAAAGTCCAATTCAGCTTATGTTTCTCCCTTGTCATTTCCCCATCTCTCTCTGTCACCATGCAAACAGGTATCACATCTTCTCCTCTCCAACATCACATATTTAAACCATACAATTTAGGATACTTCACTCTAAATGAAGCTATATATCTCACAGACATTGCATTTTTTATCCAAAATATCCCCAATTTTTAAAACAAACTCCATGTCCAACTTCCCCAACCTAATCCATTCCCAGGTGTCAAACCATATATTTTCTTTCCTCTATATCTTATCCTAAATTCCTACCTTTTCTCCTTAACCCTGATTCTCTCACTTACTTTCCTTATCCTCCATTATAAACTACTTTCACCCAAGTGACTATATATCCATAAATATCACATGTCCTCTTTATCATATATATAGCAACTTAATTCTATATTCTTCCATCATTTAATATGTTTTATCACACTCTAGCACTTTTAAAGTGAGTGACCAATATAAAATGAATCTCTGTACCACAGTATTATTTATCTTTTATCACTTTTTTTTATTTCTTCATTTTATTTTAACATTTTAAACCTCTGCCTGGTGTCTTTACCTCATCCCTCACTTCCAGTGTCCAAAATACAACCTTCACCCATGATAGTTCACTTTTTTTAAAACTTAAATACCATTATTTATATCTTAATTACTATCACCTTTCTTCACTCTTCTACTTTCCCTCCTCCCTTTTCATTGCCCTTTATCTTGTTTGACACCTGGAGGGGGAAAAAACCTATATTAAACTAACATCAAATTCCAAGAATACAGTTTCTCTCTCAATGCCAATGGTTCCTTAAAATAAATTGTACTTTCTTTATGCGTAACCATCAGTGATGTTGGGAATGTCCACCTATATTTAATGTTATTTTTTCTAAGAATGTCCACAAAAGACCATCTCAACTGTCTGGTGGACAATGACAAGTCTGGAAAGAATTTTATAATTTTAAGATCTTCATCTTCTAACACTTTCCTCCTCACACAGACTGCATTATGAGATCCTTCAAATATACACTGGAAAACCAGACTATCATATCTCTAAGAAGTGTAGCATCAATTCATTTAGGTTTCTGTAGTCTGTGATATCTCTCAAAAGGAAATTCTCCCAAAGTACTTGGAGTTATATACAAACCAAAAATATTTTCCAAGTAACCTTTCAATTGATCTTGTGTAATTGATTTCGGTACTTCTCTAAGGCAGATATTCTTTTGTCTAGAACAGTCTTCAATTTCTGTAATTTTATTCTCCATATATTTTACTTTATTTCCCATCTGAGTATTCTCTCAGCAGTGTATTCCTCTTGTACTTTTACTAAAGTTGCTGCTTGAGAATTAATTTTCTCTGAAAGAGTCACAACTTCCTCTCTCAAATCTTACATTTTCTTCAATATCTTTTTTGATTTTGCCTTTGTACAAATCATTGGTAAGACCTCACCTCCAATATGCAGTGCAGTTTTAGGCACCAGTTCTAAAAAAATATTTTCTATAACTGGAGAGAGTACAGCAAAGAGCAACAACATTACTTAGGTGAATGGAGGACTTGACTAGAGGAACGACTAGACAAACTTGGTTTATTTACTTTAGAGAAAAGATGACTAAGAGGAGATCTTATCATAATGTACAAGTTATATGAGAGCTTGCCCCTTGAGATTAGAGGAAAGGAGATTTTGGCTTCAGCAGAGGAAGGGTTTTTTTACAGTAAGGTCTGTTAAATTGTGGCATTCCTTGCCCAAGGATGTGGTTATGGCAGATACAATGGATACATTTAAGAGAAGATTAAATACATTTCTTTCAAAAGGGAACATACAGGGTTATACTGTGTATTAGTAGGCAAAACAGGAAGGTCTGATAGACTAACTTATTTGGAGGCAGGAAAGCTATATCATTTTCATGTCTCTGGGTTATGAGGCAAAGGTTGAACTTGATGGACTTGTGTCTTTTTCAACCTAATTTACTATGTTACAATGTAATTTACCATGGAGAGTCATAGACTATGAAAAGCAATCTCATACAGTGCATCATAAAAAAAATACCCTTTGAGCTATGAAAAAATTTAAATGAAAAATCTCCCACCACATTGAGTAACTTTCATTTACTAACTTGGGAAAATTCCTATAACAAAGATTTTCATTAAATAAATTGACAGCTCCTTTAACCGTAGGTTGCAAAATGAAAGTAAGACCATATAAAAAATCCCAGGCAAATGGTGGTATAGTGAAATAGCAGGATACAGGGACACCAGTGTCAATTAATTTTGCTGCCTGCTTCACAGGAGGCTAATATCTCTTGTATACTCTGCCGACCCTCCACCTGAACAGCAAACAATCTTATTCATTGACATATTGAACCACCAAGCTTTATGTATTACAGTAGAAGCACACACACACAAACATAATAAGGTAATATATATTGACTTACTGATGCAAAATGTAATGCTCTACAAATTCAGAAGTAATATATATTCTTTAGTTAAAGCATCAGCGTGTGTAGAAATACTGCCCACTTAGTTTATTGTTTGGTGACAGCTTGCAGACTGATAATGTAAATATATTTCTCATAAACCTTAAAATAAACAGATTATTTACAGTTTCCATTGCTGAATAACATCAGTTTAAATCATTTTTTGTTGTACTAAAAATCTAAACTTTAACTCAGCTGTTTAGAAACATACAAACAATAGACCATAGTCAGTATAAAATGCAAACTTGACATAAGAAAGATGCCCAGAATATTGTATAACTGTTTTTACAGAGGGAAAAGGAAGTGTACTGGTCTTCTGCCTTCTTTTGTATATTACAAAAAGTGATCTGAACAGTTAATGGATGTTCTACTGGGTGAAAGTTGCCCTGTGGCAAGTGATGATATTTTCAATGTTTGTTTTAATTCTGGTCTCTTACGTAATTCTTTGCTCCATCTCTGTGACCTATCACTGTCACCCTACATAATAGAAATGTTCAGCCAGCTATAAACTCTTTAGGGATTTTGATTGGCTAGAACGATTGAGAAACACACAATATTTTTAGCAGTCCTGGAACAAACTTCATGATGTCCAGCTGCAGTGAAAATTCTGTTCCCTGTAGAGCATCTAAAATTTGATGAAGGTGAATGCCTATTTTTATGATACATACTGCTTCTTAACAGTTATGATAAAAGTATGCTTTATTTTGAAATCAACTAAATGTGTCATTTTACATAACTTATTTATTTTCTTTGCATTACCAAAGAAAGGCAGTTAAATCCATTTATCAAATGTTGAATACCAGAGATCTGGACATATATATTAGTGCTTAATTACAAATAATAAGTAGTTAGGGATTGGCAAAAACTTTTGCTTTGTTCCGATGGAATTTTTGCTAATAAAGCATGATTTTATGCTTTTTCCATGAGAATTCCCACCCATAGAGGAACCCTAGATTTTCCACTGTTTCTCTAACACCACGGAATTTCCCATGAGAACTGTTATATTTCCCGCCTATGGTTTCCAATGACAGCGAAAATTCCAGGCAGCAGAATGATGATAAGCAAGCTAGTGTGCCCCAGACGACCATGGGACTGGGTTCTTCAAGCAGTGATATGGGAGTATGACATACAATTTCCTCTTTTTTGCCACTTCCAATGAATAGGAGAGGGCAACATTTTTTGTCAGAAAATGAAACAGGTTAAAAAAATTGCACTTCTCACCAAATGGGATATTTCCAATGAAAAGGGGCCAATTTTTCTCTTCTTTTGCCTTTCTCATGCATTGAAATCAATACTAAGAATGAATTTCCACTACATGGAAAGTTTCCCTTCTTTTCCTGCCAGGATAGTGTAAAGGGTGGTCAGCATGTAATTCTATGTTTGTTAGAGAGTGAAAGCAGCAGCGTTTTGGAGCTAAAGTATATAGGCAAGTTACTTTGAGATGAAGTTTAGTTTAGGAGTCTATTGGTCAGACAATTTGTTATCTGTGTTAGAGGAGTCTGGGGCAGTGCCAATGGAGAGAAGCTGACTGAGTCTCTGACAGACAGATATACTTTAAAGACTGACACCCAAGTTCAACTAGCAGTGACTCCTACAGTAGCCTGAAGAAGAGGGATCTGTACTCATTCCGTACTGTAAAAAAACTAAGACTGCAGTGACATTGGAGGAGAGTGAAAGCTGCTGCTGAAATCCTCTTGATGCTAACTACAGGCAAAGAGGTGCAGAATCAGTTGCACTTGCAGGGAGTATATATTTTTTATAGACAATGACAGAGAAGGCCAGTTAATAATAATACAAAAAGAATAAAATATTTTTGACAGAGATAGGGACCATGGTGTGAGCTTTTATTTAGTCTGACCTTGACAGATCCTAGAGACAGAGACTTATATGATACAGTGTTTTGTAAAGGGCAAGACATCATCACACACAAACAGTTCTATTGTGTAGATACTGTTAAAATTCACACTGATTTGATAATGTCCAGAAAATGGACTAGGGGAAGGAGGAGTGGAGTAGAAGCAGTGCAGGGACATGTTACTGCAGTGGTAGTCAAAAACTGACTGCAGCCATGGTTGCTACAGTGTGTGCAATAAGCAATGGCAATCCTTCTCCTTCTGAAAGTGACAAAAAGTTCCTCCACCTCCAATGGTATTAATAATCCATGTAAAAACACCAAAGGAGTAACATTCTAGTGTTGATTGCATAGCGGAAGAAGGTCTAACAGTAAAAGTAGAGAGTACAACACTTGTCCTGAAAGTACTAGCAAACATTATGGAAATCCCTTTAAGGGGAAAAAGTCTAGAGGAATATAAAAGTTGTTGGGAAGAAGTGGCTGCATATGCTGCTGATGACCTAATTATTGATGATGATGTTGATCTAGAATATATCCCTCCAGCATCCTCATCTTTATATTATACAGATGAAGTCGCGAGTGAGAGAGATGATGACATGGTTAGAAAATTAGCTGAAAGGAAAAGGTTCAACTTTTTACCACTGCAAATTAGTATTATGCCTGTTTATAAACTGTTTTAGAAATTAATTGGAAATTCTGACTCTGGACAAGTAAAGATACCAAAACAATACACAATCATCTTGTCAGTCATCATCAGCATCATTACCGCTTCCAAATACAAACTACCTCCTAGCCACACACTGATGTTTAATAATCAGTAACATGGGTCATCAAAATCCACAACCCTAGTTATCTTGAGTGTTTCTGTTACTGTTGGAAGTTCAGCAGTGTTTACACCTAGTAGTACAACTGCAAGATCTAGTAGTCATAATAGTATGAATAGTAGTAGTAGTAGTAGTAGTAGTAATAGCCTGTCAGAAAACCCTTAGTCTATGCAGTCTACAGTATCCAGAAGCTAAATATGTTGCTATCTGTTGTCTGTGTAAGAAGCCAGTAAGCAGGGGGAAAGCAGGATCATATCTAAGTATGCACATCCTTATTGAGATCCCACCTGAAGCACAACCACAGGTCTGATTGGGAGACACATCATCCATGTGTCAGTGGATCCACAATTAGCAACAGTAGAAGCACTCCTAAAAATTCCCAGGGCTCTGGGATATATAATAGTAATACTGTAGATGTGTAAGAACATATGCCAAGATTTAATTAATTTACATTAACACCTATGGCTACTGCTACTGTTGTGCAAAAGCAAAACATGGAGGCGTATGACTATGACTGAGTTTGTTGCAGGAGATTACAAGAGTCATAGAGTACCCACATTTGCCACTGCCATCATCTCTACTGCCACAAGTCATATTGTTAAAGAAATGAAATTACACAATTATTCTACTATGTACTGCCATCCCACACTTACTGAGTTCTTAGAAAGGAGTTGAAATATACACACTCATTGCCACCCCCACCTCCCTATGGTCACACTATTAAAATAATTATGTTACACAGTTCTTCTTCTACTGTATTTTTAGAAAGTCAAAAACTACACAAAATAATCCAAAACGATTATGATGTGTCAGTGTCCCAATATTTTTTTCATTTGAAATAACACCCAAGTCTCCTGCTGCACAGGAGTAAAACTGAGTTTGCTTTAGGAGAAGAGTCCTAGACTGCCCACACATGCTGCTGACACACACTACCACCTCATCTACTCTTGTTTTTAAAGCAATACATTTGCACAGTTCTTCTTCCAAGCACTGCCTATTTACTTACTGAATTCTCTGGAAGGAGTAAAAAAATCTCACAAAAATAATCTCAACGTACATCTGTGGAATTGCAAATGTGGCAAAATGTTGGCAGTTGACATGCTGCCCTTTTCCTTTTCTTTTGATGCAGGAGACTAGTAGAGTAGAAATTACACCTTTATTGGCTAACTGAGTCTACTAGAGTCCAGCATTTTCTGTGCCTAACACTGTACCACACTTTACCCATATTTCTTTAAATGAAAACATAAGGTTTTAAAGAACGAATGCCATATGTTCCACCCTTTTATTAATTATTAATCTTTATTTATATAGCACCAACAAATTCCGCAGCGCTTTACAGTAGGAGTAGACATACAGAGGTATTAAATAGTACAATCAAATGTGGAGAACAGAAGGATCAGAGGGCCCCCTGCTGGTGAGAGCTTACAGTCTAGAGGAAGATAGGTATGACACAGAAGGAGTAAGTGCTATTGGGTGTAAGTGCCTCCTGCCACCTGACCTGCCAGTCAGTGGGTGGGAATGAGAAGTGCTGTTGAGTGCAAAGGTCAAGGCAAGGGGTGATTCTTCATGATATTGTTTATGGAGGCAGTTGATAGGCTTCCCTGAAGAAGTGAGTTTTCAGGGAGCGTCTGAAGATCTGAAGGCTGGGGGAGAGTCTGACTGGGCGGGGGAGGGAATTCCAGAGCTGAGGTGTAGCACGGGAGAAGTCCTGTAGGCAGGAGTGGGAGGATGTTTCTATAGGTTATGTTTCTATAGGACTCTTCCTGCTCAAAACATTCACTTTCAGCTGTTGATTTCTCCACTTCAGCCCTCAGCAGCAGTAGTATTGAGGTGAGTATTATAGCCATGGAAAGCCTAGGTGAAAAATAACAAAGTTCTCATGGTAAATTTATTGACATTGGAGAAAATTTTGAAATTTTATTTATTTTCTACTGGCAGGAATGTTTGTGGGAAATGCAAGAAATTGCTAGTTTTCTTCAAAAATTCACAGTAAACATTTTTGACTTTTTGCCCATTACTACCAATTAATTTTCTATGAGAATGTAGCTGTTTTTCATGTATGCTTTCTATGGCTGCAAGATTTTGTCTCACAATTATACCACTGCTGCATACTGAAGTCATATAACAAAATATGCCTAGGCTGTCCACTGGTGTCTCCAGCAACTACACCTGTTGATCTTGCGTATGTTAATATAATTTTAAAACTAAAATTAGATTTACTATTTAAACTTAAGTGCACAACTGCACACAAATAGTCACTTTACACTCTCACTGTTCCAGAATCCAGACACACCACTGCTATATCCAGCAATTACTTCTGTTTCTGAGTGTTAATTTAAAACATTAGATTTACTTCAAACTTCAGTGCACAACTGCACACAAATAGACACAATACACCAGACTCCACTGCTGTCTCCAGCAACTAAGTCTGTTAGCTTAGATAAAAAAGGAAAAGAAGACTTACTGTTCAAACTTAAGTACATAACTGCACTGTGCATGAGCAGAGTTCCATCCAGACTCCATTGCTGTCTCCAGTAAATATTTTTTGAGTGTGTTAAATGTAAAAGAAAAAAGAAAATTAGATTTTGTGTTCAAACTGAAATGCATATATGCTCACAAATAATCACTTTGCATGTGCAGTGATTAAGACACGCCACTGGTGTCTCTATCAACTACCCTGGTTTAGCTGCTAAATCCTCCTCCACTGGCAACAGCATTAGTATGAAGCTCGTTGTCATCTTCGGCAGTCTTAAAAGGTTGAGAACTGCTACTACTACTACTAGCGGTGAAACATTTCATGTTACTTTTACAAACATCATCTTCATTTGCTATCACCAGCACATCCATGCACTCCTCCTACTCTTTTCCCCTTGCCCCTGCCCATTGCACGTTTGATGGACATTATGAAAGTAGTGTTGACTTTTGCTGTTAAGTACAAAATAGATCTGTTAGAGTGGGAGTGATGCATTGCCCATCTGAGAATAAAGTATAAGGTATGTCTCTCTGTCTCTAGAATCTGTCATTGTAAGTCTCAGATACAGTACAGGTCAAGGAATCTCCTGCCTGTCTTATTCACCTATCATTCAAAAGAGATTTTTTTTTTCTTTTTTAAAAACTGTAGAAGAATCGACTTTGCCTTAATATATAAACATTACTATCCCTTTAAAACTCAGGCAAACCCCTAATTACAATTTACTGTATGACCAATCACCAGGACTCTGAGAGGTGGTGTTATAAAATAAGCTAGGGAAATGTAATATTATAAAATCAAAACCCAAGAGAATAAAAAAAAAGTAACTGAAAAGTTTTAATATAGATGCTTTGTGCTGGGTGACAATCGTTACAATGTCAAGGGTACTGAGGCTGATGCAGTATGAAGAAAGAAGCTTTTCAGAAGTAAATCAACAGTACTTTAGGGAATTAATGTAATTTCCAGTGACTGAATTCCATTGAACTCTAGAAATATTTCCTACACCTTATTTCACAAAAATGTAGCTTTCAAGGCCTTAAAAGCTACATTTTATTAACTGCAAATTTAGGGAGTGGTTATAGACACATATTCTACATTGTGTTTGCTTTATTCATCAGCTTCATTGTTTCTTGAACTAAAATATTTCTCCCGTAGGCTCTAAAGATCCAAGTCAAGGGACTGAAAAATACTAATGGATGGAATTACATTTATTTGATTTTATGTCCACTTAGCTGACATTACATTGTGGCCTATATCATTTTAGAAAAAAAAAACTGGATCTACCATATTAAAATTGTAAATCTACTTATAAAAACATTAAAACATATTACTGTTATGGCTTATTCTCCCCTGTTCTTTTTTCAATATCCTGCACTTTGGTTCATCTCGGTTACCTTAACTATATTTTGTTGCCTTGTTGACATTATCAGCCAGTACTGAAGTCAGTACTACCTTTCAGTCTAAAACAAGACTGTTTGCTAAACTTCTAGTGGGACACTCTTGCCAAATTTTTATATATAAGTTATATAATTTTGTACATTAGAACATCTTAAAGGAACACTTACATGTAAAATAATCTGGGGTTATAAACAGTTAAATACCATGGCTGTATGCTAACCTTTGTAAAAGTTCCCTGATGATTTCCAGCTCTACCTTTTCCTGGATTTCCTTTACAAAGTCAGTATTGAGAGAGAATCTAAGAAGTGATTGTTGTGCATTGTCTTTCAATGGACTGAGATAAAAATCTGAATAGAAGAACAGTGGGTGCTAATCTCAATACATTATCAGTGTTATCTCTGCACAAACAATTATTAATCAAAATGTGTCTATATAGGATAGTCTATATATGCAGAAAAATACAAGTTTAGGATTAGATTTTAGGCACGTAATATAAAATAACAACCTTTTATATATAGTAGCTGGACCTACTTGATATTCAAAATTATATAACCTGATTTCATGTTAGGTGTTAGTGTTTAAAGGGATAGTAATACTTCGTTTTAACTTTATTTTATTTTGTAGGCATTAAAAAACATGAAGAATGATATAAGTCTTATCTCTCAAACCTTTATGGCTTGAGATATTCACAAGCAAAGTTTCCCCCTCTCGCCCCTTTTACCTAGTGTAAGCAATCTCTTCTCAGATGTGGAATGCAGTCCATAGACCAGACAGATAACAGAAGGGGACACTCTTATTCCTATGAAAACAATGAAATCCCTGCCCCCCTTGACAAGCATTTCCCTTATCTTAATTGAAGATTGTCCCTCTCTGCAATCTACCTGGGCACTTCCCTTCTGCTTTGGCTGAGCAGTGTTACATCAGTAAAAGGGGCGGGAGGGGGACACTATGTCATTGAATTACTCTTGAACTACAACTCTGACAGAATTGAAATAACACTCTTCAAAGTCCAAATACTATTATGATTCATTAGTGCTGCTTTTATTATGAAACATTACTATCCCTTTAAAGTGATAGTAATGTTTCAAAAAAAAGCAGCTCCAATTAATATTCATAGTATTTGGGACATAGAGAGTGTTATTTCAATACAGTCAGAGTTGTAGTTCAAGAGTAATTGAATGATTAAGTATCCCCCTCACGCCCCTTTTACCTAGTGTAAGCCACCTTCCCTCAGATGTCGAATCTGGTGTCTTGACCAGACAGGTCGCAGCAAGGGACAATCTTCTTACTGTGAGCATATGGAAAACCCTGCCCCCACTTGACAGGTTTTTCTGGTTTTTCCTTACACTCACTGTAGATTGTACCTCTCTGCAATCTATCCAGACAGTCTTGCTGCTCTGAGGTGAGCAATGTTACATCAGTAAAAGGGGAGGGAGGGGGACACTTTAGCATTCAATTACTCTTGAACTACAACTCTGACAGTATTAAAATAACACTGTCTGTGGCCCAAATACTAAGAAGATTCATTGGAGCTGCTTTTTTGTGAAACATTACTATCCCTTTAACAGGAAAGATTACAAAATTTAAACTATAGTCTATATGTACAAATAAAACATAGCAATTCTATGCTAAACCAACTGCAATATAGTGGACAAGCACAATTTCCCAACATTTCCATTTTTAGAAACCGTAAACTTTTTATTTATGAAAAATATATTTTATATGTATTTTTCTTCTGTGTAAGTCAAGGGTACTCCTACTGGTGAGAGATTTTCCATTCACAAGTTAGTATATCTCAAATCATTATTAACAATGCTAACAGGTGTCCAAAGGCCCATTTTTTATTAATGCACTTAATGGTTGAGTTTAAAGCATTATCCACCTGTAGACCAAAATATAAAACTGCAGATTCATTTACAAAAAATTTAGCTGCAATACATTTTGAAAAAAAAAAACTCCCAAAAGTGAGAGCACTTTCAAAACTTTACAATAAATACACTTTATATTTGTGCATATGCCCAATATTGGAACACTAAGAGATGAGAAAGCAAATCTGTTTTGCCTGTACACTTTGAGAAGCTTTAATTAACAAATTAAGGATGACCAGAGGGGTGTAGAAAACATTGTGAAGAATTGTATGTTGAGGAAATATGGGACAACATGATTAGATTTTACAAATATATGAATAGACAGTATAAGAGCTCTGGGGATCTATTTTTCAACAGAACTATACAGATATATAACATAACCTCTTTTCTAATCCTACAGAATTACCTTATTTCATTTTCAGCAATGGAAGGGTTTTCTACTGTAAGAGTAGTAATTTACTACTGTGGGAAGATGTGTAGGGAGAATTCTTATAGAAAGGGTTAGATTATTTTCAAAGCAGGCTGTGTGGGGTATAATAATAATAAACGTAGACTCTTGCAGAATGTTGTTCCAGGGAGAAATTTACATTTATTTTTTGAGTCTGAAAAATATTTTTCCCTTTGAAGAAAAACTGAACATCATTTCGATTACTTACTTGTTAATTTGTGTGGTAGGGAGTGCCTTCTTCTGGTCAACTGATAGTGGTTATGTGAAAGACTCAGCTTGATGGCATATCTTTTTTGGAACCTGAAACACCATGTAACATCTCTGACTGTGGCAAATACCTAAACAAACGTTTCTCACAAAGTCGTCCACACATAAAATATTGACTTCCAAAGAATGTTGCACATTATTTGGCAATTTACAATATTCACATAAATTTAAAGGCATATGTTATTGTAAAATACTAAAATGAAACTTGGACTTAGATTGTTCTTAAAAAGATCATAGAAACATAGAATTTGACAGCACATAAGAACCATTTGGCCCATCTAGTTTACCCATTTTCCTACTGTAAAAACCTCAAATGTTTTTTGGTCCTTGATCTTTTCTTACATTAAGGACAGCCTTATGCCTATTCCATGCATGCTTAAATTCTGTCACTGTATTAACTTCTGCCACTTCTGCTGGTAGGCTATTCCACTTATCTACTACCCTCTCAGTGAAGTAAAACTTTCTTACATTACATCTAAACTGTGTCGCTCTAGTTTTAGACTATGGCCTCTTGTCATAACATTTTTACTTCTTTGAAATATACTTCCATCCTGCACTTTGTTGAATCCCTTCATGTATTTGAATGTTTCAATCATATCCCCTCTCTCTCTTCTCTCCTCCAAGCTATATATGTTCAGATTAGTGTTGAGCGAGCATGCTCGGCCGATGCTCGGATCGGCTCGAGCATCGCTCTGCTCGGCACATGGCGGTACTCGTACGAGTACCGCATGTGCTCGCCCGCCATGTTCGGGTCTCCTCCCCGCACGTTTTGCGGCTGCTGCGCAGCCAATAAACGTGCAGGGAGGCTCTGACATCGGTGTAATGCCAGCAGCCATGTTGGCTGCTGGCATTACACTGATTGGCTGGCCAGAACCCGTGGTCGGGTGCTGTATAGCACCTGACCAGCGAGTTCGGCTCAGTCTTAGCCAGGGAGAGATGAGGATAGGAAGGGAAAGTCAGTGTAGGGAGAAAAAAAGCAAAATTGTGAAAAAAAAAGAACCAAAAGTCCTTTTTAGGACTACTGTGTGTGGGGGCAGCAGGTTATTTTGTGTGGGGGGAAAAAAACAAAAAAAAAAATTTCATATATTCTGTTTAGTGTGCAAAGTTGCAGATTAGAGCACATTCTGTTTAGTGTGCAAAGTTGCAGATTAGAGCACATTCTGTTTAGTGTGCAAAGTTGCAGATTAGAGCACATTCTGTTTAGTGTGCAAAGTTGCAGATTAGAGCACATTCTGTTTAGTGTGCAAAGTTGCAGATTAGAGCACGTTCTGTTAAGTCTTCAAACTAAAATATCAAAGTCACATATTCCATTCAGTGTGCGTTGCCGCAGTTTAGCAGCACATTCTGTGTACTGTGCAGAGTTGCAGAATAGGAAGAAATACTGTTAAGTCTTCAAACTAAAATATCAAAGTCACATATTCCATTCAGTGTGCTTCGCCGCAGTTTAGCAGCACATTCTGTGTACTGTGCAGAGTTGCAGAATAGGAAGAAATACTGTTAAGTCTTCAAACTAAAATATCAAAGTCACATATTCCATTCAGTGTGCTTCGCCGCAGTTTAGCAGCACATTCTGTGTACTGTGCAGAGTTGCAGAATAGGAAGAAATACTGTTAAGTTTTCAAACTCAAATATTAAAGTCACATATTCCATTCAGTGTGTGTCACCGCAGTTTAGCAGCCTATTCTGTGTACTCTGCACAGTTGCAGAATAGGAAGAAATACTGTTAAGTTTTCAAACTCAAATATTAAAGTCACATATTCCATTTAGTGTGTGTCACCGCAGTTTAGCAGCCTATTCTGTGTACTCTGCACAGTTGCAGAATAGGAAGAAATACTGTTAAGTTTTCAAACTCAAATATTAAAGTCACATATTCCATTCAGTGTGTGTCACCGCAGTTTAGCAGCCTATTCTGTGTACTCTGCACAGTTGCAGAATAGGAAGAAATACTGTTAAGTTTTCAAACTCAAATATTAAAGTCACATATTCCATTCAGTGTGTGTCACCGCAGTTTAGCAGCCTATTCTGTGTACTCTGCACAGTTGCAGAATAGGAAGAAATACTGTTAAGTTTTCAAACTCAAATATTAAAGTCACATATTCCATTCAGTGTGTGTCACCGCAGTTTAGCAGCCTATTCTGTGTACTCTGCACAGTTGCAGAATAGGAAGAAATACTGTTAAGTTTTCAAACTCAAATATTAAAGTCACATATTCCGTGTAATATGAAGAAGGCGGGTAAAAAGGGACGGGGAAGTGGACGTGATCCTGATAGTTCAGGGCGCGGGTCAGGACGCGGAGAAACTGTGCCTGGTGCCAGAGCACAAGAAAGAAAGACATCCACCATACCTAGCTTCATGTCTAATTTTACAGGGCGTCGCAGGACATCACTCTCGAGGTCCAACCAAACCGAACAGGTGGTCGGTTGGATGTCAGCTGATACTGCTTCCAGTCGGTTAAGCACCACCCTGTCTTCCACCAAGTCCACTCTCAGTAGCCAAGAGTCTGGTCAACATAATCCTCACTCTGATCATCCTTCCTCCCACCATAGACGGTCTGGTCAAAGAAGTGATACCACACTGGGATATAGTGAGGAGCTCGTCTCATCACCAATCCTTCATTTGACCCTCTCTCCAAGCACGCTTGCAGAGGAACATGACATCTTGTGCCCTGATTCACAACCTCTAGAGGGTACCCAATCACAAGAAGATGACAGATGTGAATGGCATTTAAGGTCAAAGGAAGTAGTGGATGATGATGATGATGATGAGACACAGTTGCCATTAAATCAACCACTATTACTGTCTCAAGACCTTGTTTAGGAGAATGTTATACAGTTGTCAATGACTGAGTATGTGGTGGGATCAAGACATGGGGAGGATGATCAGAGTGAGGAAGTGGAGGAGGACTTGGTGGACGATGAGGTGACTGACCCCACCTGGGAAGGTGTAGAGCCGAGCGATGACAGCAGTCCTGAGGGTGAGCCATCTGCAGCACCGCAACAGGCTGGAAGAGGCAGTGGTGTGGCTACAGAAAGAAGGCGGACCGCACCAAACCGGCCCGCAAATGTTCCACGGAGCACCCCCTTGCGTAAATCTCCCTTGCCAAAGGGTAGGTGTTCCGCGGTATGGCGTTTTTTTAAGGAAAGTGCGGACGACAAAAGAATTGTAGTTTGCAACCTGTGCCACACCAGAATGAGCCGAGGCATGAACACTAGAAACCTCACCACCACCAGCATGATCCGACACATGGCATCCAAGCACCGTAGTAAGTGGGAGGAACGCCTGGATCGCCCATCTGTGTCTGCAGGCCACACCACTGCCTCCTCTTCCCCTGTTTTCAGTGCCGGCCAATCGCCTGTCGAAGGCGCAGGCCCGCATACCTCCCGCCCTGCACCTGTACCATCTGAAGCACCATCAGCGACCACATCCACTTCCCTGTCCCAGCACAGCGTCCAAATTTCGTTACCCCCGGCATTTGAGCACAAGCGAAAATACCCAGCCACCCACCCACAGGCCATAGCACTAACCTCACACCTTTCCAAATTACTGGCCATCGAAATGCTGCCATTTAGGCTTGTGGACACTGAGTCCTTCCGCAGCCTGATGGCAGCAGCTGTCCCTCGGTACGCGGTCCCCAGCCGCCACTACTTTTCCCGGTGTGCCATCCCCGCATTACACCACCATGTGTCCCGTAACATCACCCGTGCCCTGACCAACGCAGTTACTGGGAAGGTCCACTTAACGACTGACACATGGACAAGTGCTTGTGGCCAGGGACGCTACATTTCCCTGACGGCACACTGGGTGAATGTCGTGGAGGCTGGGAGCGACTCGGACCCTGGGATGGCACGGGTGCTACCCACGCCGAGGATTGCGGGCCCTACCTCCATCAGGGTTTCCGCCAGCACCTACGTTATTGGCTCCTCCTCCTCCGTTTCCACCTCCGAATTCTCTACACGCAGCGCCACTCCCCCATCAGCCAGTAGCTGGAAGCAGTGTAGCACTGCAGTGGGGAAGCGTCAACAGGCCGTGCTGAAGCTGATCTGCCTTGGGGACAAACAGCACACGGCCTCAGAGCTGTTGCAGGGGATTAGTCACCAGACCGAGCAGTGGCTCTCGCCACTCAACCTGCAACCAGGCATGGTTGTGTGTGATAATGGGCGTAACTTGGTGGCGGCTTTGGAGCTCGGCAAGCTCACACACGTACCATGCCTAGCGCATGTATTTAATTTAGTGGTTCAGCGATTTCTAAAAACCTACCCCAATGTGCATGATCTCTTGACCAAGGTGCGCCGCGTGTGTGCACATTTCCGTAAGTCATCTACAGCTTCGGCCGGCCTGTTGAAGCTGCAGCAGCGCTTACAATTGCCAGCTCACCGGCTGCTGTGTGACGTGAGCACGCGCTGGAACTCCACCTTCCACATGTTGGCCCGGCTTTGTGAGCAGCAGAGGGCAGTAGTGGAGTACCAGCTGTTACACGGTCGTCGCCTCTCCGTTCAACTTCCTCTAATCAGAAGTGAGGAGTGGGAATGGATGTCAGACCTCTGTGAGGTTTTACGCAATTTTGAGGAATCGACACAGATGGTGAGCAGCGATAACGCTATTATCAGTGTAACCATCCCACTTCTGTGTCTACTGAAACGCTCGCTGCTCACAATTAAAACCGACGCTTTGCATGTGGAAGAGGTGGAAATGGGGGAGGAAGAGCTTACACAAGGTGATAGCCAGAGCTCCCTCACTTCGTCTTCTCAGCGACAATTGGAGGAGGCGGAGGAGGAGGAGGAGGAGGAGGAAGACACGGTTGCCTCCGCTACAGAGGGTAGCCATGGAACTTTAGTTCCATCTCTTCAGCGTGGGTGGGCAGAAGAGGAGGAAGAGGATGAGGAGATTGAGAGTCATCCTCCTGGTGAGGACAGCGAAATCTTGACTGTTGGTACTCTGGCACACATGGCTGACTTTATGTTAGGCTGCCTTTCCCGTGACCCACGCGTTGTACGCATTTTAGACAACACGGATTACTGGGTGTTCACCCTTCTGGACCCCCGCTACAAAGAGAATTTCTCATCTCTCATTCCTCCGGTGGAGAGGACAAGCAAAATGGTGCAATACCAGAAGGTTCTTGTTGAAAAATTGCTCCAAAATTTTCCATCTGACAACGCTGGCGGCAGAGTACGTGCTACCTTGGCCAACAGAGAAGGGGAGAAAAGGGGAGCACACAGCAGTTCCGACAAAGGCAGGGCAACACTCTCCAAGGCGTGGGACACCTTCATGACACCCCGCCAGCACCCTCACCCTGATGCGCAGCCTAGTGTCACAAGGAGGGAAAAGTTTTGGAAGATGGTGAAGGAGTACGTAGCAGACCGTGTCAGCGTCCTCAATGATCCCTCTGTGCCTTACAACTACTGGATGTCCAAGCTGGACACGTGGTATGAACTGGCACTCTACGCCTTGGAGGTGCTGGCCTGCCCTGCCGCCAGCGTTCTGTCTGAGCGGGTATTTAGTGCTGCTGGTGGCATCATAACAGATAAGCGTATCCGCCTTTCCACCGACAATGCTGATAGGTTGACACTTATAAAAATGAACAAGGCCTGGATTTCCCCTGACTTCTCCACTCCACTGGAGGAAAGCCCCGGGGGAACATAAACTCACTTTATATATGTTATTTACAATGATGGGAATACTCTGTATTCCCATTCACCCCTTCCACCCAAAAAACGGGTATATGGTTGACTCTTAATCTTCTCATCCTCCTCCTCCTCTTCCATATGCCCTGTGCTATAATTTTTATATAGGGCCAGCTCACCAGCGGGCCCTGTGATATAATTTTTATATAGGGCCAGCTCACCAGCGGGCCCTGTTTGACAATTTTTATATAGGTCAGCTCACCAGCGGGCCTTCTCATATAATGTTTTATTGGGTCAGCTCTCTAGCGGGCCCTCTCATATAATGTTTTATAGCGTCAGCTCACTAGCGGGCCTTCGCATATAATGTTTAGGATGGTCAGCTCTGCAGCAGACCCTCACCCATAATGTTTTAGATGGTCAGCTCAGCGCACGTTTCCCTCTTAATCATGGCCTCAGTTCAATAAAATCAAGGAAATTTTTGGGATAATTTGCCTCTGCGCACGTTTCCCTCTTAATCATGGCCTCACTTCAGAAAATCAAGGAAATTTTTGGGAGAATTTGCCTCTGCGCACGTTTCCCTCTTAATCATGGCCTCACTTCAGAAAATCAAGGAGATTTTTGGGAGAATTTGCCTCTGCGCACGTTTCCCTCTTAATCATGGCCTCACTTCAGAAAATCAAGGAGATTTTTTGGAGAATTTGCCTCTGCGCACGTTTCCCTCTTAATCATGGCCTCACTTCAGAAAATCAAGGAAATTTTTGGGAGAATTTGCAGATGATATACAAGTAAATATACAGCAAATATTGTTTGGTAACAATTTTTCGCCTAAAGTCGTTTTTATTTTCCTTTTTGTGTGTTTTATGGTCAGTCTGTAAAAATGGCGTACTACGGGCGAAAGATCATTCCCAGCAGCGATGTTGGAGTCCAAGATGCATCCAGACATCCTCCCTATGCTGTCCCTGAACCATTTCTGTGGTGTTTCCATCCTTTTCTTCCCTTTTCCTATGGACCAGGCACCCTCCCCTCATCAGAGCAGGGGGTGCCTGGTGTAATGCTCGAGTCCTCCCATTGACTTCAATGGGGCTCGGGTGCTCGGCCGAGCACTCGAGCCTCTGGGGGCGCTCGGTCAGAGCACCCGAACACCCGAGCATTGGGGTGCTCGCTCATCACTAGTTCAGATCCTTTAGTATATCCTAATATTTTGTTTCCTGTAAACCAGTCACCATTTTAGTAGCCCTTCTTTGAATTTTCTCTAGAGTATCTATATCCTTCTGGAGATGGGGTCTCCAGTACTGTATACAATACTCTAGGTGAGGTCTAACTAGAGATCTGTAGAGTGGCATGACCACTTCCTTTTTCCTTTTTCTATCTCTCTCTCCCTGAGTGGAAAACCAGCCACAAGTGAGTGTGGTGAGCTGTCCCTTTAAGTACCTGGTAGGGTGTTCTGTAGGTGTGGTGATGAGGTAATTGCTGACCAATGGTAAGGTGTTTGTTGCCCAGGTAAGTCTTTGCAGGTGTGTCTGTGTTTTAAAATGTGGTGTGTTCTGATTGCTGTGTCTCTGTCAGTTGCGGGTGTGAAGTTGTGGGGTGCAGGTTGCTTCTGGATCGTGTGGTGATGTTGCACAGGTGAGCTTGTTTTGTATTTGCAGGTGTCCGTGTTGTGTGATAACCAGCATTGTTCCGTGCCATGTGTTGGTGTTTTTTGGGGGTCCTTGTCTCTGTGGTGTTGCTTGTTGTTGTGTGTGAGTGATTTGTGGTGTCTGTCCATGTTTTTGTGTTCTTTTGGCATTGCACAAGTTAATTTTTCCATTTACATGCTTGTGTGGTAAGCATTTTGTGGTTTTCCTATGTAACGGGTGTTTTGTTTTGAGGTTTAAGTGTCTATCGGCTAAGAAAAGTGGGTCTTAACTTTTGTCCGTTAAGTGTATCTTTTTTTCTGCCGTTTGGAGTACTGCACTTCTTTAAATGGCTCTGGGGAATCTTGTTCTACGCGTCTCAATGCATGTCAGTCTATGCGCCGTAAGGATTTGTGAACTTCCATTAGCTGTTCTTAGGATAGACCTTTAAATGGCTTACAACACATTAACACACCCGTTAGTGAGTTTTTTTTTGCTAACAGCTGCCTTTAAATCTACCCCTTGGAGTTAGAAAGTAGGGGTGGGTGAAAGTTGTCGCCGTGTTCCCGTGGGAAATTTCACGAAAACCACGCTGTTATCCGCTTTTTCATGGGAAAATCCGCTTTAAAACTAGCGGTTAAAATTTTCACATCTTTCGCCCATTGGCCAAAATCTTTCACCATTTTTTCAATGGCTAAAAAGTTTTTGCCCATTGATTTACATTGTTTTCGCACTTCTGCTATAAAAAACATGATGTTTTCGCTGAAGGCAGACACAATAGAAGCAGTACCAGAGCAAGATAGACGGGCTGTGCTGTTCTCTTGTGATATTTAGCAAAAATGGAGGCTGGAGAATTAATACCACCACCACCAGCAGGAGCACAGATCAGCTGCCTGTGCCTGCTGCTATTTCTGCTAGTGCTACTCTGCCTTCTTCTTCAGGTCAAAAGGCAATGGCAAGTGTGACATTAGGGGACCCTCTGTCACATTGCTCTTCACCTCCTCCAAGCAGCAGTGACATGTCTGGAATAGAGCAGCAGCAGCAGCAACAACAGCATATAGGGACTAGTGGTGGTGGTGGTGGTGATGATGCTGGAGAAGCTGAGGTGGAAGAGACATTGATGTCCTTTTTAACAGAAACTGAGAAGGAATGGGAGACAGGAATGAGGATGGGCATCACCATCACCACTAGCAAGGACATCTTGGAATTAGAGGAATTTGCAACTGCTCTAAGTCCTTCTGATGCTGAGATGCAAGGACAGCAGGATGCTGAGGAGCAGGTTAGTGTGCCACAGACCACTGTGGACATAGTGGGAATGGGGTCAACAAGCGATGCGTGACTAGGACAGGTTCCACTTGCCAGCAGTAGCAATACTCCTGATCCTAGTTGCAGTGCTGACTCTGAGGCAGTAGCAGCTACAGCAGCAACATTATCCGCTGCCACATACAATGAAGGGAAATGTGAAGAACAAGAAGAAAGAGGCCATTCTTCTCCACCCTTCCCCTTCCCTCTGAAGTTATCATGGATGTGGGACTATTTTTATGTTGGGGCAGGCACAGTACAGTCATCAGCAATGGCACTATTTGTGACAAGTCAGTGAAAGGAGGGAACACATCTTCGCACAAGCGCCCTCACATCACACATGAAACACAGACACCATGACATTTACTCCAAACATGTTAAAGCCAAACACCCACCACAGAAATCAAGCACTGCTTTTGCTGTCCCTGTCTCACCAGAAAGGCAACAAGAGGCGAGGCGGAGATCAAAGAGGAGGAGGAATAGAACAACCCAGGCAGAGTGAAACAACTAGCTCACCATCACCTTCTACATCTTCTGCCAATCCTCCTCGTTCATTACCTTCCCTGCCAAATGATAGCCACTCTGTGGATGTTAGTATGTGGCAGTTCGTCTCTACCCATTGCACACTGTGTGGTGCACTGACCACACATGCCAGTGTGGTGGGGGAGAATCGAAATCAGTGCATCAAGCAGCATCTGAAGAGATTTTATTCCACATAATATGCTAAGATGGTAGCAGGGAGGGTTCATCATTACTATTAAACTGTCAGAAATTTGTCATGTGTCCTTAGTGGATTCTGGTCAAGGGGTATAGTGACAGCAGGAGTACTTGGGATTCCATCCTGCAAAATATGCTAAGATGGTGGCAGGGAGGGTTCATTACTACTATTAATGATGTCTTTAGCGGGTGTGGAAAAGGGGTACAGTGAAAGCGGCAGTACTTGGTTTCGGGTGTCATGGTGTTTGCATACAGTTGTGCTCCCAGATATTATTTACTACACACAAACTGTGCACATGGCAGTTGCTGAGGAGACCCACTGATCCTGCTCTCAAGGGAAAAAAATATATTCTAATAACACACCCATGATGATTTTGGAGGAGGGGCAGGTGGAGAAGATTTAATGTCCAACTTTTTCTTTCCTCCACAAATACTGGGGGCTATTTATTCTGCTGCTACTGCCTCAGGCACATCACTGGTGCCAGTCGTGGCAAATGGAACCTTCATCATCCATCTTCCATGTTACTGCTATTGCTGATCCCATTCCCTTTCAGCTGCCTAATCATCCTGCTGCTTAAACAACTCAGCAGCAGTACGAACAGCAGTTGCTAGTCAGGACTCAGGAGGACATTTGACAGTGGCCACTGGCCAACATGACCTGCTGGCATTAGGCCAGAAGGGCATATTTATTTTTTTCTCAGGGCTTGTGTTTTAAAAAAAATAAATAAACAAAATAAATAAATAACAAAAAACTAGTTCTACAAAAAAATAAACAATTTTCGGGGGGTTGTTTCTAACAAGCCTAAGTCCTACAAATCAATGTTTCCTTAGGGCTTGTGCCAAATAAGCTTAAGTTCTACAAATCAATGTTTCTTCAGGGCTTGGGCCTCTAATAAGTCTAAGTCCTACAAAGGCATCTAACAACAAATCAAACAAATCATCCTCTAAAAAAATACTCTATCAAGTCAAGTATCAGTCCACCCCAGTGGCAGCTTATGTCAGGGGTTTCCTGTCGTTGTCACTTTAAATACAAATGTCTTATTTTATTTTCTTGATTTATTTTTTTATTAACTGTACCCCCAATAGCAATCAAGAAAGCCCCCCAAAACAAATTCCCTATTCAAATGATTCATTCATTCATTCACTAACACAGGCACCCTCCTCAGACCCCTTTATACCATGTCTTATGTTTTTTATTTTATTTAGGATCTCTTTTTTATTAAGTGCCCCCCAATCCCAGTAAACAACCCCCCAAAAATCATGCCCTGTTCAACTGATTCTTTCCCCACACCCCACCAACACATGCACTCTCATGCCCCTTTTATACTGTGCCTTTGTGAAATAATATATTATTTGCAATGTGTTGTGCGTAACTTCTATATTCCCTTTTATTTCAATGGGCGAAAAAAGCGGAAAAAAGTGGAAGGTTGGCACTTTTTGCGGGAAATTTTTCGGCAAGCGGAAAGTGTCATATTTCGCCGATTTCAGTTTGAGGAGGAAAGTTTCGCCCATCCCTATCAGAAAGACTTATAATGTAGCAGTTGTTGCTGGACTGTGTCTTTTTCCAACTTAATTTACTAAGTAACATTTATTACTTTTAAGATGTGACGTAACCTTTTTGAGTGCCAGTGGGGTACGCAACACAGAAGTGTACGAATTTGCTAATGCATCTCCACTGATGTTAGCCTCCAATGCCAGAGGCTGCTCTTAGAGCTATGCAATGGAGCATATGGTTACTTTAGTGCATCCCTGCTTACACACTCTGCCATTGTTAAGATTCTTATGTCTTTATCCTAGCTTGAGCTGGAAAAACTGAGTAAAATTATTACTTGATTAATACATGGCATTAAACAAGCTGTAAAGGATAGAAACCCAGCAAAACAACAACAATTTGCCCAACTGCCCTCCCCTTGGTACAAGTGTCAATAAGAGGATAATTTTCAATATAGTAACAGATAAAAAAAATCTATGGCAGACCCTGGTTTGTCATGGAGTCACATGCATGCATTCTTCCTCCCCTGTCTTCTAATATTGGTTATAATACTTTTACTTTATTTTATTTTATTAGCTATATATTTTATAGTCTTTCTTTTTTCTTCACTACCTGAGGGCCAATTGTACCACAAAGAAAATATAAAAAAACTAATTGATTAAATGAGAAATTTTAAGACCTTCCAAATACTTTGGAGACCTCTTTAGTATTCAAGGGGTTAAAAGCCCCATTTAAATCAATGGAAAATGTGGGAATTATTGTCTTCTATAGTGCAGTTGGTTTGCCACAGAAGAATCAATTTTTCTTTTAAAAATATGGCCCTTAGCTGTCTACATTTAGGACAGGGGTACTCAATCTTGAGACCTCCAGATGTTGCTGGTTACAAATTCCATCATCCCCATCCATCTAACCAAAGGTGAAACTAAGGTACTTTCTATTTGACTAAGTCCAACACTTTTCTTCTTTTTTCCAATCACTTAACCCATTGGCTCTCTGACATCAGTAGGGTTTCAGAGGCATTTTATTTGCACTAGGATGTAACTAGTCAGGGATACGGTATTCTCATTGGGCATTTTTACATGTCAGTTGTTTTGTCTCCTCTGTTACATATGTCATTAATACTTTGGGAAAATTGTAGAAAAAAACTTTCCACTTAGGAAATAAATGCTTTTAAAAAAAAAAAAAAAACATACAGAATAACGCTAAAATGTAACAATTAAACACTGTTAACAGCTTGAACACTCAGTGGAAAACATATACACAAGGGAAGAATAAAGATGTTAAAACACATGCTATTATTACATGTTCTTATATGTATGTTATTCTAACTTAAGAATTTAAAAGCAACTTTAAAAAAAATGACACAAATAATTTTTAGACTATTGCGTATTCATTACCTGGAAACCTTATGTTCTCTTCATCTCTCAGAATGCTTCCAGGATAAGGAAAAATCACCTGTAGTTTAATGAATCATCAGCACAGTATATAGTTAGTTATTATAGAGCTGTCCAAAGAATTTATGAGCCCATTGCAGTGTTCCAAAGTCAGAAACCCCTTACCTCATCACCACAACACCTCTCCCTCCCACTACCTCCTTTACTTAATGTCACCTTATATTTGGCAGACTATTTCTTATGAAGCATATGTTTCCTGGATTAAATAAATCTAGTAACAAATGAAGACAGGTGCCAACATAGAGCCATTTCAGAATATTAAAAAATAGGACCTTTTGTAAACATTTGTTTCTTTACAGAAATTATGTTCATGCAATTTTTTAAGGACCAGAGCACTGTTTTGCATTGAAATCAATGGTAAAATGAATTTCCCCCCCAAGCTGAGAGTATTGCCATGGTGCTAGCAGGTTGTCGGCCTCTGTTTGGGATTGATAAAAATCGAAATAATCCACTCACATTCTATCCATCAAAAATCTGTGTATATCTGTGATCAGGGAATACAGTCTCCACTATATATGGACAAATCAGATAAACCTATCTAAATATATATCATTATAGGCGATCATCAATTAAATAATACAAATTCTATGGTCCAGGGTTACCAAACCAAATCAGATATATATACAGTCAATCAGCAGGAAGCTATCAATAAAATGTATTGTGAAAATAATAAAATCAAAGTCAATTAGACCTCTGAAATGTTTCTTTCCACACTTCAATAGCCACTCCTATTCCAAGATGCAAAAGTGTAGTTAGAAAGTTAATTGTATTCTTCACTCAGATCACTCAACGGTGTTCTTTTTGTTGATCTTCTCACAATCTTAGTCACCACAGGAATCTAATCTGTGCTGTTCCTTCAAAAACAATATATGCGTACCATAGTGTAGTTTGTAACAAGTACGGGGGCCCTTCCCCCACGTGTTATACTCACACTATCGTCGCTCGGTAGTGTGTCTTATTGAATGAATGAATGAATGAATCAATATGGGCAATATGAGTAAAATCACACTTTATTCTAAAATCAAAGACAATCCAAATCAGCAGTATCTTTATGGGCACAATAACCCAAACCCTGTAGTATTTTACCGGTCAGTTAGGTAGATTACACTCTGAACACACTGAATCATAGTCCCAATGTCTGATGTCACTATCGGAATTCCAACACAGTGTGGGGGTATGCAGTCCACTCACTGACTCTCTTACTCTGCCCAACACATTTTCTAAAAAGCTTACTTCATCAGGTGACAGTTAGTGGTCAGTTATCCAACATTATATATAACATGTTATACATTAAAATATTCATATTACACTTTAATCTCTAATAAAACAATTGAAATCAATAAAAAATGAAATATCAAAGGTTGCAGACATTTTAGTTTAAAAATCCATTCTGTCTCTCATTGTGAAACTTTTTAGTTATGTTTCCTATCTCCAATTTCTCTCTACTTGGTATATTGCAATAAATTAAGAGATATATGTGTATAGAGCGCTCACTAGTATATCAGGGATGTGGGCACAGAACTTACTGGATAAATGTATGATGGACAGTCGTGCCAAAAACCACATGAGATATGAAATATTAATCAGAGGAAGATGATAGTCCTAAAAATCATGTGATATTTATATATTGATATAGCTGAAAAACATAATACTAAATCAGTGTCACTAAAAGAAAAAATGATACTGTAACAGTGAAAACAGAACGTGACCAGTTCTAGTTGAATATGAAATACACGTGTAACTGAGATAAATAAATAAACAGTAATGTAGCGATAATACCAGAAGCACAGTCAAATATATATAGGTGATCAACTCCAATAGAAAATAAGAAGTCGTACCGTAAAATATGCAATCTTTATCTATATACTGATCAAAATACCTCAATTTCTGGAGTATAACAAAAAGTCAGTTCATGGAAATGAATGATATGATAATTAGGATATATTGAAATGGAGGAGGATAAATGGAAATGAAGAAGTTCATGAAAATGAATGATGACTAGATTCTGATGGAGTATGATGAAGATGATGAACGAATGGATTAAAAGGTCACCAGTCCAAACAGTTCTTGAGTCCCTAGATCTTACTGTGCTGCTTGTCAGAGGCTCGGCGTCCACTCTAGTACATACATGAAACAGAAGGAGAGAGAAACAGCGCACCAGTAGTCTAAGTGTAGTAGATGATAAAACGTGACAAATATATACAAATACAGTAAAAAGGTGAATAAAAATAGAATATAAGGAGCGGGGCACCAAATAAAAAAAAATATAGTATTTATTAGATATAAATGATAATAATCAATAATTATATAAAAAGCAAAAATTATGTATTAAAGGTCCAGAATTTCAGTATTGCATGATGTACAGCTTCTAGATGGACACAAGTAAAACAAAAACTTCAAAGCAGTATACAGGGGTGCGCAGGTGACTGGTTGCTAGGCTAGTATTGTGCTGGAGAAATGTATATTACTAGAAAGCCAGTAATTCGTATGCACTCACCAGAAGCGTAAAGTAATAAGACAGTTAACACAGATACAATTGCCTGCTCACCAGATCTCCCCTGGAAGACTTGCTTATCATATAGTACAGGATCACTGTAGATCTCCTTGCAGTCTATCACAGGATCCCGTTCTCCTCTGTATACCACTCGTGCAGTTCGGATCCAGCGGTCCACAGCTGGGCCAGAGGTGTATTAGTTTCTGCTTCTTCAGTATCGTTATGATTGCCTGTTCCAATCAGCCGGCATCACGTAGTTCAAATGACAAAGAACAAAAATAGATATATACTTGTAAAGGTTCTTCAACACATTTCTGGGCTCTCAGCCACTTTGTCAGGATAGTACAGGAATATTGTGAAAGTTACAAGCTGCCAACATGGCTGGATAACGGTATTTAAACTCTTGCAGTCCATTCATTGGTTGAAGTTCTCTATCAGGAGTTCAAAGTGTAACTTTTAGATACAACATTAAGAATATAGCTTACAGTTTATAAAATGAGTGATGAATGCTTATCCAACATAAATAATACATAGTAACAAAATGTTATTCATGTAAATTTTAAATGTGTAACATTTTGTTTCATGGTTGCAGGTTAAACCAAATAGTACTCCTTATTCAGGGAATGAAACTGGGTAATTTTGTATGGTGTAGGGAACACTAAAAGGTCCCCACAGACTCCATACAAATATGTTACTAATGGTATAAGAATTATTGGGGCAAGTGAACATTATAATAGTGTCTGTTCAGGACACGATGGAAAATGTCTAACTTGCCACATTCTCCACAGCAGATACACCACTAGTGGTATGGAGATATATTTGAGATACCTCAATAGAACATTGCATTAAGATTATGTAAAAACGTGATTGTAATGCGATATTCAATATAGAGAAATTAGTTGGTTCCGTGTAAACTATTTTATTAAGCAGTTTGATTAAAACAGATCCCTAGAGGATTACGCATCATTAAGGAACCCGCCTTTGGACAAAAGAAATCTGAATTTTGCAATACATGGAATTACACACTGGACAAATGCTCCTACGAATTGATGCGTTTAATTATTACATTTAAGGAATCGAAATTGAATGAGACCTTACAATCAATAGAAAAAACTAAGAAAAAAGAATTCCCTAAACTTGACAAATAGACCAATGAAAGAGTTGAGAAATTTGAAAATATATTAATTGAACGTAAAAACAAAACATTTCTAAGAGATGACAAGGATTATACTATGGTCCACATAAGACACTGGAAACGGACAACTAGGAACCATGGCCTAATCAATACAAATTATAGACAACAGCAAGACCCGGGACAGCGCTGTCCGGGAAATAACATCACCATAAAACATCCACAACTGAATAATCACTAAATGGAACAAATGATGACCACTGAACAAATAAAACAAAGAAATGTATTAACAAATAACAAAAACAAACATTCACAATCGACTCATATAACCAACTCTGGAAAAGACTGCATCCAACAGAATCAGTATAGAGAAGGATCTGATCTTAAGACACACCAAATACCTCCAAATACTGAAGTTAAGAGGATTACTGCACCTAAAACCAAGATAGAACACAAACAAGAAGCTTTAAACCCCCCAAAATGTCCTGTCCCAAAATCTAGGACAGAACAAAATCTAGCTACACAATCTCACAAAGCCAGGTTCCAAAACCTAGAAGTTTGTTGGGGATAAATACAACTAAGATTCACACAACAAAAAATATCTCTGAATCTAAACAAGCTTCTCCGAATCACTCTTCAATACCAGTCCCAAATCCAAGAAAACTTACAAAACAGAACCAGATAGAAACACAAGTGAAAACTTCAACAGATATATCACGACCAGATAACAGACCTATGGAAGAGATTACCAACAAAAAGGTAGAACAATATAGAAAACAAGGAGCAAGACCAAAAAACAGTAGACATCAGAATCAACAGCCTTTTTTTTCCCCAGGTTCAAAAAACCCCAATAGAAACGTGGCTCCGAAAAGAATGGAACAAAGACCGAGACAAACTAGAGAAGACAACCTCAAGGAGAAAAAGATCAGACGAATCAGAAGAGGGAAACGCGGAAGTAAGGGGAAAGAAAAGAAGAAATCAGAATCAAATGGAAACTGAATGTGAGGAATGTTCAACTTATATTCCTATACCCTGACAATTGATGATATCTCCCTTTTGGAGAAAGGTCTAAAATTTGCACTCAACATAATTCCTAATGAATTTGAACTGTTAATAGATCTTCATAAGTTCATTAGAAGGCTATCCCTAAAAAAACACTATGCCAGGGAAGAAGAAAAAAGAGAGAAAGAAACTAATTGCTGTACGCACAATTGTCAAGACACAGAAACTTTAAAAATCTTAATGGAACTTCATGATGAGAATACAGACTCACTCACTAAGAAACACATTCTGGATGACCAATCAGGATTCAAACACTCTGATCTAAAACCGTTGTCTAAATTCAATCCTACCAACACACAAGGACCACATATAAAAACCTTTATAGATAGGTAACTAAAGACATCAGAAAAATGTTCTCTAAACCAATCAAGATAAACCACAATTTAACCTACAAAGAAAAGAAGAGTCTAAAAACATTAATGGAAAATGATGAAATCATCTTCAGAGAGGCTGATAAGGGAGGAGGTTTGGTGATACAAGATAAGACAGATTACATACAAGAGGCAAATAGAATTTTGGAAGACAACTCCTTTTATGAAATTCTATCTGCCAAACCAACATTAAAATTTCAGGAAGAATATCATGAGCTTATAATTAAAGCATATCAAGATGGCATTCTGAATAAAGGAGAATTCCAGTTTCTCACGATACAACATCCAGTTATTCCTATATTTTACCATCTTCCAAAAATACACAAAAACCTCAATAACCCTCCAGGACGACCCATCATTTAAGGTATCAATTCCCTAACAAGTAACCTTTTTCAATACATAGATCATTTTCTGCAGCCCTATGTACAACAGCTTAGATCATACACACAAGACTCTAAAGATATATTAAGAAAACTAGAGAACTACTCATGGCCAAAGGAATTTATTTGGGTCAGCTGCGATGTCACCTCATTATATACTATAATAGAACATCAAGCAGGTATCCAGGCAGTGGAGAAGATTTTGAGAAATGACCAATGTCTCAGACAAGAACAAACCCAATTTATACTTGACAGTATGTCATTTATACTACAACATAACTATTTTATGTTTAATAATACGTTTTATCGACAAACACCTGGTACAGAAATGGGGACACGTTTTGCCCCATCATATGCAAATCTTTTTATGGGAGTATGGGAAGAGGCTTATGTGACGGAACTGTGGCGACTATGGAAGATATTGGTGTGTTAGAGATATGGGATCTCATGTCTTCAGACTGTTTCTACCCAAAAGACTAACAACAATAGACTGAGCTTAGCCATAGTTGCTTCCAATACATTGCTAGAGTGCAGAGATAGTGGGTGTTGGGCTTTGCTTCCATTATACTCCAGGTCTGTGCTAAAGAATGTTAATTGATTCCTGCTGTGCTTCCTTGACCAATCAGAGGAGGTTATTGATGAGCCAGTTAAGAATGTATAATTTCAAGTCTTAATCTGCATTCGTTCTTGAGAAGGGTGCTGGTGACTGATTGGTCAAGCATACAAACACTGTCCCAAGTATTCGTTTGCATGCTGATCTGACCCGGCCTGGTTGACGTTCCTGCTCGTTGCTGATCTGACTTGTCTGCGAAACTCCTCCGTGATCTGACCCGGCCTGGCTGACTTCCTGCTCCGTGACCTGTACCAGCTTACTACTGTTCCAGTTTACAGCTCCTGTTGTCGCCTCGGCGACATTCTGATCGCTGCAGCGTGTGTGTCAGAGCCGATCAAGATTGCTGCATTAATTCCTGCTGAGCCGTGTCTCCTGAGCTGAGCCTTCCTTTTCTCTGGTGCATTGTACTAAGTATAGCTGAGTCTCCTTGGCACTTGCTGTGCTATTTCACTAGTCACTGAGCCTCCGATCACTTGTAGCGCTTACTCCTACCTCGCTGCTATTGTTAACTCTTGCTGAGCCGTTACCTTATACACTGCTTCTGCTGAGTCAGCCGCGTTGTGGGCCTCGGTTGTCGGCGGCTCATTTGCCATTTACAGAGCAGTAGTTCTCAGTTAGCGCGCCCATGGGAGGCGCTATTGGCTCAAGCAGTAGCAGCAACAGGTGGTCTCTGTTATATGCCCGTGGGGGCTATTGGCTCAAGCGATTCCGATACTGTTGGTCTTCGGTATATGCCCATGGGGGCTATTGGCTCAAGCTATCATGATACTGTTGGTCACCATTACAAGCCCGAGGGGCTATTTGGCTCACGCTCTTGCAATACAGCATCCTCCGTTATACGCCCGTGGGGGCTATTGGCTCAAGCAATCCCGATACTGTTGGTCTCCGTTACGCCCGTGGGGGCTATTGGCTCAAGCAATCCCGATACTGTTGGTCTCCGTTACGCCTGTGGTGGCTATTGGCTCAAGTGATCCCGATACTGTTGGTCTCTGTTATACGCCCGTGGGGGCTATCTACCAACTACCCTGAAGCTTCTGCCTCTGATTCAGCTCTATCCAGCAGCTCTCTACATATATGGACTTAAGGTGTTGTGTGATCTAGCACCTATAGCTGCCTCTTATCACCTTGGGCGTGCCTAACACCACATTTGAGACTGATGATTCTTTGTACTTAACTATTCATTGCCAGTCGCTGTTTTTTGCCTGTTCTGTGACAGCATATGTATTATCCCTGTTTCTGTATCCTGGTCCTGAGAAGTCATATGTAGCCTATATTCTGCTATTCACTGTACTGCCTGTAGAGGGCAATCTTGTTATTATTCCTTTTTTTCTAATAAAACTGTCATCTGTCTGAGTGTCTGAAAAACCGTTACACAGAGACATTGCCATGATGGGGAGAAAATTGTTAATATTTCTTTATAACCAAATTCTCTAAAAATCTGTGTTTAAAGTGTGATTAAGTTAGCTCATTCTTCTGGACAAAAGGAGCCTCTATTTACCTAGTTGGGAGTGAAAAATATCTAGGTAACTTTTATGGTGATTGATATCGAATTGCAGACAACCACAGTCTCAAGCAGTATAGTTATCTTATGAGAAAATCTCAAAGTCTACAACAGAGATATACTCCACTATGGGAAGTCTGGCAGGATGATATATTTATGTGATGTAGGATTAAGGTTCACATTCCTATTTTTTTGATAGAATACAGACCAGGTATCATTTTAGGAGTGAATTTTAATGTGGAGTAAGAGCGACATCTCCAGGCTAAATAGTGTTATTACTAGTGATTTGGAATTTTTCCATAATAATATGCGTGGTCACTGCATAATGAGATGGATCTGCAAAATTCAGAATCAAATATATATTTCTTCTATATTTGAAGAAACTTAATTTTTCATATAATTTGTCTTAATTGGACTGGCCAACCATTTGGGATCAATTATAATAAGCTATATTAACTGTGGTAATTCTGAATTAAGCGGAATTCATTAATTTATTGATAAATTGTTATATTTTGCCAGAGAAGTGTAATATAGTTAAATAGTTTGGTTTATATATTAGTTAATATAATTCTTGGTATTTCTAGAATAATATATTATGTTTCTGGAAAGGTTATATAGCTAATATTTGATCTGGGGAATTCTTTGAATTCATGTATTAACCTTTTAACTGCTATTTGTCTATTTACTTTGAGGTGTTTCTTGGATTTCTTTGTGTTGGTTTTGGATCTAAACTTTTGTACAGTGAAAAGTTTTTAAACATCTCACTAAACAAAAGAAGTAGCCATCTTAGGTGTGGCATCCTATATTTTACTAGTGATTTAACCCTTTGAGTACCCTATAGTTTTGACATAGGACTTGCACAAAGTTTAATATACTGTCTAGACATATATTATTGGATTTATTATAAGTATATTCTTGGTATTATCTATTATTGACTATATTAAAAGCAATTTGTATGTTTTATTCAGAAGGTATGCAATATTTGAAATTGGTATATAATTAAATTATAGTGATTTAAATGTGGGATTTTATTCCAGTTAGTTTCTCTAAATTTGATTATTATATATGGTATAAGGGAATTGTCAGAGGACCTGGCTTAGTATTAAAACGATGTACCTTAAACCTCAATTAGCATAGTTTATACAGTTTCATATGGTGCAACATTTCCCAGCACAATATTACTTCTTTGAGGGCTGTAGTGGAGAAATAAGTAGTTACTTACTTCCTACTACGTGACACTGGCGCATATTCATGATTAGGAATGGGCGAAAATTTTGCCTCAAACTGAAATCGGCGAATAATGGCACTTTCCACTTGGCGAATAATTTCCCAATAATGTCGCTCTTACTGCAGTTTTTTGGCTTTTTCCAGCCTTTTTCACCTAGTTCATTGTGCATTGAAATCAATGGGAAGGAATGTTTTTCTCCAGCACACAAATGTTTTCAACCATATAAAAGGGTGTCAGGCTCTCACAGCATGCCATTCTGTGTTTTTGAGAGGATAGAGTAGCACCTTGTTTGAGCTAGAGAAGAGAGAGCAATTGAAGTTTAGTTTAGGGAAACTTTTAGGTAGGATATTTGTGGTGCACTCTGGGGAGAAAAAAAGAGAGGAAGGAGGTTGACACCAAATACTCCAAAATTCCATGTGACTGGCAAGACACAGGCAGCTAGGGACCTATTTGCTTGCTGGTCTTGCTGTTGTTGTCTCTGTGCTGGGTGGTGAAGTCTGAGGAAAGAAGTTGTTGATTTTGTTTTTCATTTATAATTTTTTTGGACAGACTGTGACAAGACAACAGGTTGGAGAACTTAAAAAATAAAAATATGAAAAATAATAAAAAAAAATTAAAAAGAATAAAGAACTAAATATATTAGGTGACAGTGACACACAGCTGACTGGGCTTAGGCAAGGAATCATACAGCTCCATCAGTTGTGTTGTGTACCATACAGTAAAAAAAAACACAGTGTAGTTGAGTAATGTCCAGCAAAATCAAAAGGGAAAGGGGAAGGGGGAGGGGTGGAGCAGTGTTGAAACATGAGAGTAAAGTAGTAGTTCAAAAACTGACTGCATCAGTAGTTGCTGCAGCATGTGCAATAAATTATGATGATCCCTCTACTCTAAGGGAGGATGCAGTTTGTCAAGGTCCCAGCAAAACTAATTCCAGCACCACCAGTGCCAGTAGAAATAAAGAACCATATAAGAAGAGCACTGAAGAGGACAACAAGTCGCATTCAAGTGTTGATGATGCTGTCAATAACATAATAGAGGAAGGTATAGCAACTGAACCGCCTGCTGCATCAAATAGTGAGACAAACAAGCACCAGAACACCCATCCTCAAGGTAGTAGGGGACTTTGTTACAGTAAAAGTAAAAAGAAATTGTTTGAGACCTCCAAAAGCTTAGAGGAATATAAGGGTAGTGGGCAAGAATTGTCAGGTGATGCTGATGCTGCTGAGGATGACCCAATGATGACTAATGATGATGCAGATCTAGAATATATCCCTCCAGCATCATTCTCTTGTTCAGATACAGATGAAGTTGAGAGTGAGAATGATGACATGGCTATAAGGTTAGCATAAAATCAAAGGCTGAATCTTCCGCCACGTTTAAGGAGCACTGTGCCTGTCTATAAATTGTTAGAGAAAGCCATTGGAAAGTCTGACCCTGGACAGGCACAGGTGTCAAAAAGCACACAGTCACCCTATCAGTCATCTCCTCTTCAAAGTTCAAATCCAACTCAGCCACAAATACCTGTTTTGAGTACCCAGCAAGAGCAACACAGGTTATTGACATCCACAATGTTAGATATGACGAATGCCTCTGCTGCTACTGTAAGTTGACACCTAGTAGTAGTGACAGTAGAGTTGCATCAACATCTAGCCCCGGTAGTAGTAGTAGTAGCAGCACCACCGCCTCAGGAGCCCCTCATTCTATGAAGTTCACAGTATGGAGATTCTTCACTCAGGATCCTCAAGCTAAGCATGTTGCTATCTATTGTTTGTGAAAAAAGAATGTGAGCAGGGGGAAAGCACGCTCACACCTAGGCTCCTCCTCTGTGAAATTCCACATGAAGCACAAACACAGGTCTGACAGCAGGCCAAAGGTGCCACAACTAACAGCATCAGAAGCACTTTTTTAAATGTTCCCCAGGCTCTAGGGCAGAAAAAAGAAGTAGTGAGGTTATTTATGTGTCAGAGAGTGTGCAACTGCCAGTGCCAACAGTTAGTTCAGTCCAAATAACACCTATGGCTCCTGCTACAGAGGAGTATGACAGATAAAGCCAGGACAAATAAATTAACAGCAGCACAGATGAGGAGTTGGGGTGTGAAGAAGGGTTTCCACCATCTACCCTACCTGGGACCACTGCTTTGAGCGACAAGTAATGTTTGTCACTAATCTGAGAAGGAGGATAGAGATATGGCGCAAATATGACAATAGTAAAAATTATATACATACAAAATCACACCATACCAGCCAGTCCCCCACCACCACCACTACAAAGGCTGAATCTTCCACCACTTTTAAGGAGCACTGTGCCTGTCTATAAAGTGTTTGAGAAAGCCATTGGCAAGTCTGACCCTGGACAAGCACAGATGTCAAAAAGAACGCAGTCACCCTATCAGTGATCATCTGCATCATCGCCTCTTCAAAGTCCAAGTCCCACTCAGCCACACACACCTGTTTTGAGTACCCAACAACAGCAACACAGGTTTACATCCACAGTGTTAGGTATGAAGAGTACCTCTGGTACTGCTGCTGTAAGTGCTGCACCTTTGACACCTAGTAGTAGTGACAGTAGAATTACATCATCATCTAGCTTCAGTAATAGTAGTAGCAGAAACCACACGACAGACAAAGCCAGGACAAATATATTAACAGCAGCACAGATGAGAAGGTGGTGGACAGATGGGACCACTGCTATGACCGATAAGTAATGTGTGCCAATAAGGCCAATAAGAAGGAGGATAGAGTATGACAATGGTAAAAATACATACACAAATTACACCATGCCAGTCCCCCACCACCACTACTAAAATACATATCTACCACATTGTAGGTTGTACTTTATTTTTTTTATTACTTGATATCATCATGAATATGTGCCAGTGTCACTTAAGCAAGAAAGTGTTGTGGGCAAAGGACAAATGCATTCTGCATGCTAACACATTTTTCAAGTCATATTTTGCTGTAGGACTCACAACTTTGACTTTCAGCCACTTATTTCTGAACTTCAGCCCTCAGAAGAAGTAATATTACAGTGGGAAATGTAGTACCTTTAGGAAATATAGGCAATAAATGTGTTAAAATAGGCAAAAAATGTGTTAACATTGGTGGAAAATTTGTTAAAATAGGAGAAAAGGAGGACATTTTTGCATAAGTGGAAAGGCAAAATTTTTCACGGGAAAAGCGAAAAACCGGCACGTTTTTGAGAAATTTTTCACGGGAAAGTTTTCACACTTTTTACCCACCCCTAATCCTCAGCACCATCAGCATCACCTGATAATGCTTGCCCACTACCTTTATATTCCACTAAGCTTTTAGAGGTCTCAAACAATTTACTTTTACTGTAACAGTTCACTACTACTTTGAGGACAGGTGTTTTGGTACTTGTTTGTCTCACTATGTGACGCAGCAGGAAGTGCAAGTTCAGCTGCTACACCTTCCTCTATTATGCTATTGCCATCATCAACACTTGAATGTGACTTGTTGTCATCTTCAGTATTGTTCTTATATGGTTCTTTATTTCTACTGACACTGGCGGTGCTGGAAGTTTTGGTGGGAACTTGACAAATTGCATCCTCCCTTTTAAGAGAAGGATCATCATCATTGATTGCACACGTTGCAGCAACCATTGCTGCAGTTTTTGAACTACTACTTTACTCTCATGTCCCTGCAATGTTCCAAATTATTTTTATTTATTTTTTGCAAATATCAGGCTTGGAACATATACATTGCTAGATTTTTTTTCTTAATCAAG
Source organism: Rhinophrynus dorsalis (assembly GCA_037306005.1). Lineage (NCBI taxonomy): Eukaryota > Metazoa > Chordata > Amphibia > Anura > Rhinophrynidae > Rhinophrynus > Rhinophrynus dorsalis. The sequence continues at coordinate 149,453,115 of CM074718.1, forward strand.
GTTGTTGTGCCAAGTTTTGTTCCCTCTTTTCCCTTTTTCACTACCTTGCACAGTGTTTGTACTGTGTCTGCCCCAAGAGAAAAATATTCACGCACCCATGATTTCAATGAGGGGAGAGATGGAGAAGAATGGCCTTCTTCTCCTTCTCCACAATCACCCTCACTGGCTGGAGCATGTGATACTGCTTCTGTATCATCATCAGTGCAGCTACCAGAATTATTGCTGGCAAGTGGAATAGGCTCTGGTCCCTTGCTACTTGAAGAAGCCATTTCCATGGTGGCCATGGCGTTCAGTCTGTGGCACACTAGCCCTCTCATTACCATCCTGCTGCTGAGACAGATGAAAATCTGGTGTCCCCAGATCACAAGATGCCATTTTTTTTATTTGTGGCAAAGTGATGTGAGCACTACTTCACCTTGGCAATTAAGCCATAGTGGCTTACAGAATAAAAGCTATCAAAATAATTTTAGCAGGCTTACAGAAAGTCAAACCTTTAAAATACTTACAGCAAGACTTGACTTGAAAACATTGATTACAGGCTTTCAAGAAAAAATGCCAGGAAAAAAATGTTTCTAGGCTTTAGGCTTGTAAACCACAAGGTCTAAAACATTTTTCCAGGCTTCAGGATAGCAAACTAAAAGACCAAAAAAATTGTACACACTACCGGTCTGCTGTCAGCAGTGTTATATGGTGGTGGGAAACCACCATCAGACACATTATCTCACCCAATGGCCCAGATTAATTATATTATGGCATTTTCTAATGATGTAATTCCTGCTGCTGAGTCCTCTAAGCATTAGGATTAGGCTGCTGCATGACATTGGGATCAGAAGTAAAAAATATTTTAGAATAACAGATTTGCAGTAAAAATGGTAAACATGAGTTAGTTTCTACTTTTATTGCATTTTTTTTTAAGCTCAGCAAATTTAATGCCATAGTTCTTGTCTCTTATAAAAAACATGGACAAACCAAATTATCAAGTTGGTGTTTGTACAGGACACCACATTTACATTACAAAAAAATAAGCATACAAATATATTATTTACAAATGCAAATTGAGAGTATATGACATTTAAAGGCATATAATCACATTTAAAATGTATTTATTTTGAATAAAACGTTATTGCAAGATCAAGGAACAGTACATCAAAAGCAGAATATAACTAAGTTCACAGTATTACAAATAATAAACAAGGTACTGTTTTATTTTTTAATGGTCTGAATGTTTATAATCCAGTGTGAGTTATGAGTTGAAGAGTCTGCAGAGTTAAGAGGGTGCAGAACCTTCATGACACAGGGTACTGGAACAGGCTCAAAAATCTCAATACGTACAGCTTGGAAGAAAGAAGGAAGAGGAATGATATAATAGAAACCTCTAAATATATCCAAGGATTTAATTTAGTTCAGGAGGGAAGCAGTTAGAAAAAGATGTATACTAGAACAAAAGGGCATGATGTAAAGTTAGTGGATGGAAGATTTAGAAGCAAAGTGCATAAGTTCTTCACAGAAAGGGTGAGAGACATATGAAACAGCATCCCAGTAGAAGTTGTAGGAAGGAGGGACTAATAGTGTTAGAAAATTAAAAAATACCTGGGATAGACATAACTCTGTTCTGAGAAGTATGTAATATTGTGTGTTTTAAGTAGACAGGGAAATGGGCAGACTGGATAGGCCAGATGGTTATTTTCTGCTGTCAAAATATATATGTTTCTATGATTAAGGAAAAAAAGTTTGGCATTGTGTGCATTTTATACATCCTGTGAAATCTTTTTGATACTAAAAGTTAAATCTTTAGCCAACCTCCTGGGTAGGCTTTAAAAATATACAATATATATAATCATTTTAATTTAGATTTTTGTCCAGGTCTGTAACAAGGAGTCCTGGGGTGTGGGTGGGATGCACTAAGGTTTGATATGATGCCATTTTTTTTTATTTTTGGCAATGTGATGTGAGCACTACTTCACCTTGGCAATTAAGACATATTTGTCCATATGGACCAAAAATTATGCATTTTGGCATACATTTTGTCTGCATTTCATAACTATGTAAGCCTGCAGTAAAACTAAGCTAATGTTATATAGTCAATAGCAGTGCATTTCATCATTTACCATTGAAGTGTGTATCAGAGTTCAGTTCAGTCTTGTTACTGTGAGCTTAAGGAAACCCCCCCCCCCCTTGACAGGTTTTTCAGGTTTTTAAATATGCTCACTGAAGATTGTCCCTCACTGTGATCCATCTAGACAGTCTTGCTGCTTTGAGATGAGCAGTGTTACATCAGTAAAAGAGGCAGGAAGGGGAATACTTTGTCATTCAATTATTCTTGAACTACAAGTCTGGCAATAGTGAAACAATGCTCTCCATGGCCCAAATACAATGAAGATTAATTGGAACTGCTTTTATTGTGAAACATTACTATGTATTTAACACTAAGGGATTTTTTATCATAATTTCTGCTGTGTGGTCAAATATTGATATATCTGTTTTATGAGCCAGGATCCTTGCATTCTCCCATTAGAAAATACTTTTATGTTGTTTCCACTACTACTTTCAAAAAAGAGACCGATGTTTGTCTCAAAGTACTGGAAACTGGATAAAATGACAGATTTATAGGTACATACTACTGTTTGCAATTATTTGCATCAATCTGTCACCCATTCATAATTCAGCTTTAGTCACAAGTGGTTTATAACTGAGCCTTTTTATGAAGTATAGATTTTCTGACTTTTGAAATAAAAAAAGAGGAAGCAATATAATTCCAAGAAATCTGGCTGTGAAGTAGAGTGTTTTGAATGTAAAATCAAATGATTAATACAGTAAGAACCCACACAGCAAAAATAGAATCCTACTCTAACTCACTTTGTTGGCATACTATAAAACATTAAATTGTCATGTTGAACTGTTGACAGTAGATCTTGCAATCATTAATGATACTAACATTTTTAAAAATATAAGACAATCATTGAAAACATACATGAGTAGACCCATCAATGTCTTAGTGTGCCATATTTATATTCGTATAATCCATAAGAAGTTAAACAAAAACTCAGTTTAACACCATGGATGTTTGGGAGGTCTCCAAAACATTGTAAAGCAATGTATCGGAGATATCATTAATTTGCAAAGGTAGAAATTTCTAGATTTGTCTTTATTTGAGACAAACATTAAATGTATAAATATGATATCTTCCTGGATAATAATCCTACCTGACTGAACTGGTTACTATAATCACGTTAAGTTTTCTTTACTAAAAAGTAATCCATCATTTTCACAAAACTATTTAGAGTTAAAAATTTCCTTAGCAATTAATTAAATGTCATTACTGCCTCTATTGTAAAGAACCACTTTCTTTGCTAAAGATGAACCTTCCTTTATTCTGGGCTCATGGAATGACCTTGTCCCGTTTGAGCAACTTTTAGAAATATATTTGTATAGATCATTATTATGTTTTTATAATGTAATCATAGCCTACATTAATTATCTTGACTAATGTAAACAAATATGAATAAAGGAATAACAAATTGTTATGAAAATGAAATATTTTGTAGGACATTCCTTGACTGATGAAACAATGCCACCAAACTTCAAGATGCCTCATTCAACAGTAATTACAATAGTTACAAAATTGCATTTTGAGTAGACATAGGTATTTTTATTTTTCTTGTATTACATAGTATTTACATTTAAGAAAATACAATATTTATTTATTTATTTATTTATTTAATTACAATTAAAATTTGTTTTGTAATAACTTTTATCACTAAAAAGTGTTCCTACTTGAATTATATTTTTCTAAGCATCTGTTAATACAATTTATGCTATAAAGAAAGATTAAATATATATATATTTATAAATAGATCGATGGATAGACAGAAAGAGAGATAGATAGACAGATAATATGTGCTTTATCCACTGCTAACAAAGTACCTGTTCTGAAAGTACCTGTTCTGAAGGTGCAGTTCTTTCAAAAATGTTTTATACCCAATAAACCAAAGCATCTACAGCTTACTAGTTCATGCAGTTGTGCATGCATCTTTGTGTCTGTACCAAGTCCTGGATTTAAGAAAAAGAAGAAAGCTTTAGACAAATGTACTAATGTAATAACAATTTTTGAACGAAGTGCAATTTGTAGGCACTAAACAAGACCTGATCCCACTTAGCATCTATGTACAAACCTCTAATATTATCACTGTGCCCGTGATTTCCTTTTCTGCTATGCCTTTCTGTCAGTATGATAAGAACCGCATGACTTGATCCATCTGCTGGTGCACGTCTCTGACGTTGTGCTCACTATTTTATTCTTCTTGTCAGTTTAGCGATATTGCTCTGCCTACCGGCATCGGCTTTATAGCCTGGCTGCGAACTGGGCTTAGTTGCCCTTTCGTGGTGTTTCTGTGCACACTGCTGTGTTGCACCTCTGACCCTTGCTTGTCTTCCATTACTCTCTGGTGTTCGATCCTTGGCCTGTCTGACTACCCATTCCAGTTGTGACCAGTGGCTCCGTCTGACTACCTGATCCATGTATGACTTTGGCTTGTTCGACTACCCTTTCCACGTTGACCTCGGCTGTGGCTGACTACCTGATCTGGCTTCTGACTGTGGCCTGTCTGACTACGCTCTGTATTTGTTATTGCGCCTGTCTAACTACCACTTGTCCAGATAGTTTAAGGGCACTCTCCTTTCTTTGGGCACTTAACTACCAGGTTGGTAGTACTGCAGTTGCTTCCGCTACGCCTAGTTTGTTGCCTTCGTTGTGCATTGCCTATCTGCCTAGCCGTGCTAGTGCATGTACACTGTTGCCTCCGCTCAGTCAAACCGTTACCCCTGACAGGCAAGTACAGATTAGTCTCGCCCGTGGCCTCCTCTCTTTGCGCTCCTTTCGGCTGCCTTGCCTAAGCACTCACTCTGTTGCCTGGAATAATGTTGTTTGCAGATTGCCTGTATCTGCTGGCTACTCTTGCTCTGTGTCTCCGCTGAGTATCAAAATACCTGCAGCTACCCAAAAGCTCCATCTGACTTTCCATTCTCTGGGTTTGTCTGGGTACGCTCGTTTACTGTCTCAGCGTTCAGTTGCCTATCAGTATTCAGAACCAAGTTGGTTCTGCCTACCCCGTATCTACATACCTACTGTGGTTCAGTGTCAGCTCCTGGGTAGTGGACTAGACACTGTCCTCACTTCGTTCTCCTCATTTACTGAGGAAGTGTTTTGCTCTTTGCATTATTCTGATTATTTTAATAAACTGGTTAAATTAAAATCCTTTTCAAGAAGTGATTAATGTTTTATAGATTAAACTGGTATGAGCCATGGCTGTTGGGTGTCTGTAAGCACTAATGTACAAATACTGATGCACAGGACACTGTGAATTGTCTTACATCCTTAACATAGATGCAAGTCATGCACTTCATTCCCCTTTTGCACGTCCATTTCTCTGTGTTGAAATTTAAGTGGGTGTCATGTTCAAGCAACTGTGGAAGTTAATATTGAACTACACCCAGTATCAGGTTCTGGCAGCCTTGGAGTTAATGCTGAGCTCCACCTGCTAATTACCTAAGCTTACATCAGGTACCTATTTTCACTCTTTATAACTTCATTTCTTGGTCCTGCTTTGCCAGATTGCTGTGCTCCATTGTGCCTGTAAGACAGCCTAGTATCCTGCTCTGATTACTATTGTGACCTGGCTTATTTCCAGATTACTATGACCTCCAGTGACCAGATCTCATCCTATGTGAGTCTAACTCTCACTCCCCTACTCCCCACTGCTGGATCTCTCTGGTTCAACCCTGGGCTGATCCATAGAATATGTTGTCTGCTTGTTCTCTAGGGACTTTGACCTACTTACTGACCCTGAGTTCTGCCTCCTCCTGTGCTGTGTTGTTTCCTTCTTATGCTCTTATACTCCATTCCATTCTCCTGCCAGATTCCACTCCAGAGATCAGCAGCTCTTTTGTTGCCACCAGTTGGATTATTCAGAATATTCTCTGATCTTAAGACTGCAAAGTATATACTCTGCTCTTTCATCTGTGACTTTTCCAGCATGTTCTCATATTGAATTCCAGACAAAGCCAGAGGCCCAACTTCTTGAGCTTTTGCAAGATTTATGGGCAGAAAAGCTTTCAGTCAGAAGAGAGTGGCTTTGATTCAATACTGCCTTGACTAGTTAGGCTCCCTGCAATCTTACTTCTAATTCTTCAGTACCAGACCAGATTTGTTTGCTAGCACCATTGGAATTCGGCCTCCTTTGGGCACGGCTGATGGTAATGCAGATTGTTACCAGATATCTTTTACAGCCAGTCTTTATGTAACAAGGGAAAATCATATTGCGGTAGCTCTGTAATTACAGATATTTGCTGCCATATGCTGAAAGTCCCTCTGTTAGATCACTTAAAAAATACAATTTGTTTTAATAACAATTAGTAATCTCTGGTAAATAAAAATATGTTATATGAATTGGTCAACAATCCTGTCTTTTTGTTAGATTTGTTTTAAACAGTAATATCTGCATTAGGAAATACAGAATCTTAACACATATGTCATACAGTTGTTAGCTGGGCTGCAGAAATAATGAAATCTCATTTGACTTGGTAAAAAACCTCTACGTTAGATCAAAAGTAACTTATGCAGATGTTTAGATGAATGACATGGTTATACTGCCAGAAAGGAATATTTTAGACTTTGAATAATACATGTTGCCCATTTACATCTTAAACTTGGCAACAGCAATAGCATATGCCTGCATTGTGTCTTAAAATAAGTAATTGCACTGAAGCATGCTGAAAGACCCAAGCATCTTATACCTAGATGAAATGATTACCAGTACTCAGGGAGGTTTTTAGAAATGCTTGCATTACAACCCTTATTAGCATCCAGTACAGAACTTAAGCTATCTTAATGTCAGCTAAGGGAATTTGGCAGAAGCCTCCAATAATCATCCATAAGAAGTGCCCTATTACAATTAGAGGAAAATATATATTAAATGAGAAGTCCATGACATCTGATCTTTTCCATTTTACGTAGCATTTACAATAAGATGTTTTTCATTTATTACCAACTATAATCTTTTATTTTACATTGGAAATACACTTTTGAGAATAATAAAATACATATTTATTTAACAGACCATGTAGTCTTACAAGAAAAGTCAATATGTTGAATGGATTGTAAAGCCAATGCTTTTATACTATGAACCAGGTCATTGAACATTTTTTGTTTCTTTTTTGGGGAGGGTGTATTTTTGTGCTTTTGTTTAAAGGGATAGTAATACTTCATTTTATCTTTATTTTATTTTGTAGGCATAAAAAAACACGAAGAACGATATGTCTTATCTCTCAAACCTTTATGGTTTAAGAGATATTCACAAGCAAAGTTTCCCCTCCCGACCCTTTTACGTAGCGTAAGCCATCTCTTCTCAGATGTGGAATGCAGTCCATAGACCAGACAGATAACAGAAGGGGACATTCTTCTTCCTATGAGAACAATGAAAGCCCTGCCCCCCTTGACAAGTTGTTCAGGTGTTTCCCTTATCTTAATTGAAGATTGTCCCTCTCTGCAATCTACCTGGGCACCTCCCTTCTGCTCTGGCTGAGCAGTGTTACATCAGTAATAGGGGCAGGAGGGGGATACTTTGTCATTGAATTACTCTTGAACTACAACTCTGACAGAACTGAAATAACACTCTCCAAAGTCCAAATACTATGATGATTAATTAGAGCAGCTTTTAATATGAAACATTACTATCACTGGTAGACAGCTTTCAGCCATTCAAATGTTTTGGACTACAATTCCTACAAGCCCTGCTCAATTAAGATTTTTTTCGGCAGAGAACATGATGGATGCTTATTCTCTAACTGCCATACACTTTCTAGTTTTTACTGAAAGTGAGCCTGAAAAAAAAAAATGTAAAACAGTAGCAGAATATTTTTCTTTATCATCTATGAAAATGATTTTATCTGTTGTACAAGGAATGTGGGTCTTCTTTAGATTCCGTGTGACAAACAAATGCAACCATAAGAAGAAATTGTAATGGAGAGTCAATTTAAAATTCTGATAAGGGGCCTGGTACCTATTTAGAGGACATCCATATTAAAAGCTTAGCACTGAAACTCTAGATTGTAGTCTTTCAATGGCTCCAGGCAACAGGATCATATTATTGCATGACTGAACATATTGTTTACTGGGGTCTTTTGTGCTTGGAAGCCTCTCTTGTCAAAATTTTACAAGATAGCTACAAGAAGAAATTTCCTTCCTCAAAATTGAAACAGACAAAAAATGTCACTTTCAGCTGAGAAATGTTCGATGAAAAGTAATGATTTCCCTAGTTTTTTCATCTATATATTACAATGAAATCAGTGGTAGAAATAATTCCCCCCAACACTTTGAATATTCCTGTGGTGCTAGCAGGTTATCAATCTGTGTTTAAGAGTGAGAGAGAATGCAGCAAATTGTGAATCTTAGTGATGTTAGCCAAGAAAAAAAGTGAGGTTTTAGAGGAGTGTTTCAGGATACTGCCAGTTGTTTTCTCTGAGCGAGAAGAAGGTAGAGTTACCTCCCCAAAAAAATGTTAAAGTGAGTTGAGTGATAACAAGCAGCCAGTCAGCTAAGACTGAGGATCATACACTGACATACCAGACAAAACTTCTGATGTGTTAATCAAGACAAATACAGACAAGGGGTCCAGCTTACCATACTGTGTGTTCCATCCATATAAAGCTGCACTCCAATACACAGAAACAGTTAAACATTGTTATTCCATATAATACAGTAAATTAAGTGTTTAAAAAACTTTACATAAACATTGAGATATTTTAAGGGAAGACAAAGTATTAGCTACAATTCTACCATATAAATCAAATATAGTTTATACTAAAGCCCTAAATCTAGGCATAAAAATTGCTCCCAGTGTAAAAAATATCAAAAACAAAAAACTGATAGTGGATTTTATAAATGTGGTGAATGGGTTGGATGTAAAACTTGTAATGTTCAGAAAAAGATTAAAACTTTGAATTCTGTAGTAACAGGCCAACAATATAAAACTGATAAAGTAATTACATTTAATACTAAAAGGGTAATATATTTACTTCAATGCATATGCAATAGACATTTTGTAGGATGGACAAAATGAAGACAGGGATCAAATTAATTAAATTAAAGAACACATTTATGACATCAAAATAAAGTTAAAAAGTCATATTGTATCTCATCACTTTCTTAATTTTCATAAATCAAATTTTAAGGATATATCTTTCACAGCTACTGAAGTTGTAGATAGGAATTGGAGAGGAGGGGACCATATTAAAACAATGTCATGCAAAGAATTTGAGTGGATTTACAATTTATCCACCATTCAACCATTTGGTTGGAATTCAGAGCTTGAATTATTTTTGGGGGAGATAAATATGGTATCCAAATCCTTCTTTGTTCTGGGATTATTAGGTTTGATATTCTGTTTTTTTTATGCATTGACACATTTATATACATTTATGTGTCTAAGAATAACCAATTTCTTTTATATCAGCATATTTTTACTAATAAAATCAGCAAATATAACTTATGAATAAGCTAGCTTATATGAATAAAATCATTCCCCTTTTTTCTCTTCTGACTGTAGGCCTTCAGTTGGTCCTATACTATGTGGCATGAGTTCTCAGGTGGAGATATTTTGACATATACAGTTTTTGTGGTTATCCATGTAGCATCAAGAGGCATATTTTCAAATTTTTCTTGTTTTTTTGGATATGGGCTATATTTGCAGCTTTCTGTCCAGCAGAACCAAATACACATTTATATGATACAGTATATGGATGTTGGAGCAGAGGTGGGAAGTGGAACTAAAGATGGAAATCCCTCCCTGCAGCAACACTTGCTTCTAAAGGCTTTTGTTTTTTTGTTTTTTTCCCCTTGCCTGCTCTGTTACCCCCAATGCACTTTTACTGCTATATAAAACTCTGCTCTTATACTGCAAAATCCATATCTGCCTACTTCTCCACATATTCATATTTCCTTCTCACTACTCTTATTAAATGTTTTTTGAAATCATACCCTGTATCTATTTCTCCGACAGGTCTATCCTTCTAATTCAACTCCCACCAGACACAAATCACATTCCCACCTGTTTGTTGTATGTGTTATTCTACTCCTTGTGGCTGGTGACATCTCCCCAAACCCAGGCCCTAATCATATTCCCATATGTCACCGCCCATGCCCACTTTCTTCCTCATTAGAGAAAGATTTAGGAGTACTGATAGACAATAGACTTCACAGCAGTGTGCAGAGTCACTCAGCTGCTGCAAGAGCAAATAGAGTACTAACTAGCCTGCATAAAAAGAGGTGTAGAAGCAAGGGATGTTAATATTATCCTACCTTTGTATAAATCCTTGGTTAGGCCTCATCTAGAATATGGAGTACAATTTTGGGCACCTGTTCTAAAAAAAAGACATTACTGAACTGGAAAAGGTGCAGAGACGTGCAACAAAACTGATGAAGGGATTGGAGGATCTGAGTTACAAAGAGAGACTAGCCAAACTGGGTTTGTTTACATTAGAGAAGAGACATCTAAGGGGTGATATGATTACCATTTACAAATACATTCAAGGTCAATACAAAGAACTATCCAATGAATTATTTATGCAAAGAGCTGAGCTAAGAACAAGAGGTCATCCATTAAGACTTGAGGAAAGGCGCTTTCGACTAAAACATAGGCAGGGATTCTTTAGTAAGGGCGGTAAGGCTATGGAATTCTTTGCCTCGGGATGTTGTGCTTGCAGATAATGCAACTGCATTCAAAAAAGCAATGGATGCCTACCTAGCACAGAACAATATTGACAATTATGACAGATGGCTTCAAAGCAAATAGGATATTGATCCGGGGAACTATTTGACTACCAGTTGGAGTCAGGAAGGAATAGTTCCCCCCCCCCACACACACACACACACTTGGGACTACATTGGAAATTGCTCCAGAGGGCTTTTTTGTTACCTTCCTCTGGATCAACAGGGGTGTTATTGGCATGGGCCGCACTTGATGGAGACATGTCTTTTTTCAGCCTTATCTACTATGTTACTATGTATGTTACTATGTTACTATCCCACAGAGGCTATAATCTTTCTAACCACATCCCAAACCCCACCCTTCCACTTCTTGCCCAGCCCTTCTCATATGGTCTACTGAATGTCTGTTCCCTCACTAACAAATCTATTGTCATACATTACCTTTTCTGCTCATGGGCACTCCATCTTCTTGCTCTTACTGAGACCTGACTCACCCAAGATGATTCAGCTGTGGAGGCCTGTACTTCTCACACACAGCACACACAGTGGGAAGAGGCAGTGGCACAGGTGTACTTCTTACTGCCTAGTGTCTCTTTCAGAAGATACCTATTCTCCCATCCCTTTCCATTAACTCCTTTGAGGTATATGCCATCCAATTATTCCACCGGTTAACACTGCGTATATACACTGCACTTGTATACAGACCTCCCACAGCCACACCCTCTACCTTCCTTTCAGACTTTGAGTGATGGCTCACACTACACCCGCAACCTTTGCTCTCTAGACATCTCTGCCTTATCTTCTGCATTGCACTCTAACCATTCTGCCTTCAACACACTTTCTGAACCTGACAACCTTGTAGAATCCTACAACCTCCTCTCCTTATCACTTAATCTGTATGTCCCCCTTCAGGCCCATTACAAATGCCCCTCAAACCCATGCAAAAGCATAGGACAGTTGGCATACTTTCACCTATGGAGCTACATTGCCAGTTCCATATTTATATTTAAGGATGGGACTTACTATTCACAAGTTGCATCCTTTAAATCTTGAGGCTTCTACCCACTATAGGGAAGGGGATCCTGTTGCCGGACCCATACCCGAAGAGATCCTTGTATAGATGGGAGAGAAGCTGCTGAAACAAGCCCAAACGGAAAACCTCTGCTTTATGCACAATACAGCACCTTCCAGCTTCCATGGCACATCAAGACATTAAAGAGTCTTTATATGGAAACAATATCAGAAGGTAATATATGTCCTAACTGATTAACTTTTTTTCAACTAGCACTAGTGCTCTCCCAGTATCGATTTCTCTCTATTCTATTTTTACCCTGTTCACCATCAGGGTTTGTGATAGTAGCTACAGTGCTATTTGTGGTTTTGTTTTTGGGATTTTAAGTTTGCATTGGCACACAGGCACCATTTTCCAATATTTGGGGTTTTGTTTGTTATATAAATAAAAATATAGATACATTGTTATTGTTTTAATATATTCATATTTGATTGTGAATACATTCTATTCACAATAAAGTTATCTAAAAGCTTAAACATATGAGGATTTGGACAGTTTATTTTATGCTTTGGAGGGGTTAATCATGCAATCAATTACTCGCTGAAGATCACAGTTGATTTGGAAAATTTACTTTATACCTTGAAGTGGCTAACTATGCACCCAGTACTCATTAAAGATCAGTGAATACATTTTATTCAGTGGAGGGGTATTTGGGGTATTTAAGGAAACTGACCATTCAACAAGGATATATTGAGCTTCAATTTGGAACAAGTTGAATATATTATTATTAAAATAATCCATCAAGTTTATAATGGATATCCCTATAAATCAAAGATAATAGGAGACTGAAGATATGACCTGACCTGGTTTCCATTGAATTAATTCTGGTGTATGATATGAGTTTAAAAAAATGGTTGGTAAGGGACTCAAATAATAGACGCAGCAGAGACTGAATTGAGTACATCACACTTGCCAGATAAGGAGAAATCAAAGGGGTTGGGAGTTACATATTCTTATTGTGTTGCTTTGCTGTGTCTTACATCTATCCATCTACACATATCTTTATAATCCATTGGAAGGACATCATTATACACATTATGCATTCAATTACATATTTTGGGATATATGATTCCTTATTCATACTTTATACTATAGTCTTGTTAACAGGCGAAGATTTGGGAGATGCTGTATAGCACCCTTTTTATTTTTCAAACATTCATGTGATATTAGTATTCACATTTTGATATACATATTTTGTATTGTATTTGTGGAGTAGGGTTCTCTCTGTAGTCACTCTAGGTTTTTTGGTTACAGTTTAGGTTACATGTATCCCTGCTGTTATATTTAAATGTTACTTTCATTAACCATTTAGTTACCTCCTGGATGTACAGTTTGGGTTACCTTTGCTGTTACATGGATTTATATATGTATATTTTCTTCTTTTCCCTTTATTATTTAGTCATCATTTGGAGTTTCCCTTAGATGCCAAATTTTTCATGTATATTATATACTAGACCGTGGGCTATTATGATCTATACACTTAGGATTTACATTTCCTTTGATACCTAATTTTTCTGCCACTGGTGAACTGCTTCCTTAGATGTCAGCATATATATTTTTTTTCTTTCACACACAATAGCAGTTTATATATGTACCAGAGCGGTACTTAGGATGTTTTAATATCAAGTATACATTTTTTGTCACATGATACTGCCTGTTTATGTATTTTTAAATAAATAACTTTACATAATTTTGTATTAACAGAATTTTTTAGGTTGTTATAAGTGCCAAGACTTTACTTTTCCTTATAGATCACACAATATTATAAGAATGACAGACTATTATTTCACATATCTCTACTGGCTGTGATGTGTACATTAACAATCAACAGTATTATCATTATGCCCACAAACATGCTAAGGGCAGGGGTAAAGAAAAAGGAGGTGTAGGAGGAGTGCACGGACATGGTGGTAGTAAGTGGCCTTGGTTGTGGCAGCTATTGCTGCAAGTGACAATAAGGAGGAAGCCATTAGTAAAAGTGGTGTTAAAATTTACACTGTCAGTAGTAATAGTACTACAAAGCCTAATTATGATAAGCTGTGTCATTCTAGTATTGTTGCCATGGGAGTGAATTTAGAATTGGGACCAAGTGCTGCCTAAGACAGCAACAGTAACAACCTCATTTGAACTGCAAAATACTGGTCAAGGTTCTGTAAAATGTTTGAGAAAAAGCTACAATAATATGAATGTGGTGGAGATGGGGAATCTTAGGATGGTGGTGGTGAGAAAAAGGATGCTGCTGCTGACCATTTTATTAATGTTGAAGCTAATGATGATGATTTAGAACATGCCTCTCCACTGTCTTCCTTTTCTTGCTCAGATCTAGATCCAGTAGAGAGTGAGAGTGATGATGAATTGGCCCAACAATTTACTAAAAAGAAAAGCCTCAGTCTTTTACCACTGGAAAGCAGCAGTAACCCTGGTTGTAAACTGTTTAAGAAATCCGGTCAAGTAAACATTATTTACTAAGAAAGCACCAAAGATCAAGAATTTTCCCACCCCCAGCTAGAAGTTTCTGCAGCTGCTAAACAGTAGAGCCTACTGCCTTGACCATAGTAACATCTAACACCTGTAATTGTAATAGCAGTCTCTCAGGAACTCCTCAGTCTATAAAATCTCTAGTCTATAGATAATTCGACCACTATCCAAAAGCTAAACATGTTGCTAATTGTTGTTTGTATAAAAACATATGAGCAGGGGGAAAACAGGATCCTATTAAGGGAACATGTAATTGAGATCACATCTGAAGTAGAACCACAGGTTCTGGGAAGTGAGAGAATATTATGTTCCATACCAATAACACTTATGCCTCTTAGTGCCGGTTTTGTGCAAATGCAGAGTGACAGAGTGCTTGATACCTCCACCACCAGTGCAGCACTTCCACCACCACTAGTCATCATGTAGATAAAAAATTAGGTTAGACCCACAATTACGGATTTCAGAGAGTTGCACAAAAATAATACCAAAGTGTGTCTGTGGAATGGCAAACTAGCCAAAATGTTAGCAGTTGATGTGCTGAAGTATTAATTTGTTGGGAGGAGTGGTTTTAAAGAACTAATGCCATGTGTTGCACCTGGTGAATTATCCCAAGCTGCAAATATTTTTATTTGAATGCTGTGCCAGAGTTGTACAATGAAGTGGTTAGTCTGGTGGGTAAAGGGCTGGAACCACCTCATGGCAAGAAATTTAACTGGACAACAGAAATGTGAACAAGTGGACATGGTACAGACTACATGTCCATGAATGCTCACTGGGAATCCTTCCCATTAGCACAGGCAGCTGCATGCAGAAACAGCAGGTTCCCACCACAATATATGCCTATGTCCAGCTGCAGAGGAGCCCTTGCAGAGTTATCAGCATGCCACTTTATGTATGGAGAGCTGTAGATGTCGTAAAGAAACTGCAGCAAGTGACAAATTCCACTGCTTGAAAGCTGCCTTTGTGACTGCTGACAATGGCTCCAACATAATAGGTACATGTCCCTTTCATCAACCATATCCTCAGTTTAATATTCACTGTCTTTCTGACAGAATCTGAAACGGAGAAATTCTGAATGTTACCTACAAGATCTTCCACTGGATTTATCTGACAAAAACTTTAGGAATCAGTATTTATTTATTGTGGCTTTTTTATGGCTATTGGTGGATTTGGAACATGTTGAACATTTGAATGGTTGAGCTAAAATATAATAATTACATTTTTGCAGCACCTTAGACTGTGTGATATATTGCTGATTCTGAGTTTTTAGCATGATTCCTTAAACCTTCACCCGGACAGAATAAAGTACATATTTTCATGCCACATTGAAATGTTTCCATGAGTTCACACTCCACCTATCATGAATGTAAATAACCAGTCACCATAGGTTCCAATGAGATAATTAAAACATGAAAAGTTGAATATAATGTGGTTGATGAGGATGGCGTTGGTGAATACATGATGAGGATAAATGAGAAGGAATGCCAAAACATTATACAGATCATATCTGATTCCAATATAACCTCAGATTTATTATTTATCAATCGTTCATCAACGAACTGGTCCTAACTCTCAAAGATGGTGGAAACTGTATAAATCATGCCTCCTCTTCCTCCCCAGTGCTGCTACATGTGCCATATACTTCTCTGTTGTGATTGTTTCCACTCCTGCTACATTACACTCATATTATTAGATGCTGGTTCCCATAAACATGTACAAGTGCCACTACCATCTCAAACACAAATATTAGATTGTTGTCGCTGAAGATGATAATGGGTATAATAATTTTGCTTGCTTCCTTTTCACAATGTTTCCTTATAGCGTTGATAAATATTTCTGTCTCTCAGCCTCCACAATGCACTTGATTTATAAGGATTTCTTTATTTGATTTCACGAAATGTGTTTCCTTAGAGTGATGTTGTGGTTAATGCCTTGGCACAAATTCAGAAATGTTATGTTTAAAGTAATGTAGCTAGAATATTGCTTATGTTCTATCATGCAAAGGCTCTAACACATATAATGTGGACTGTCACCTGATAAGGTCATCCATTATAAGCTGGTGATGGGGCATCAATTAGCTCATACATTGGCAAAGCAGGGTACTTGCACCCATGGGTATCCCCAGAATTTTTTCCAAGGAGGGACATAGCCATAATATTACCCTGAGGTCAGGCAACCCAGCCTCATGTTTAGCCATGGTGGGACAGGTGTGGGAATGCAATAGCCCCCTCTTGCCTCACCATGGATACTCATGCATGTACCATATCTGCAATTCTCAAGGTAGCTACTATATTGGAGCCATTGACAGCAGACACAAAGCTTTCATTCAAGTGGTGGGGTACATGGCATTCTTCTATGACCCCTGCAGTTTTTAACACATCTACAGCTCTGAATGCAAATAGCATGGTGATAGTATGAGTTACCTGACAGCTGGCTTTTAATACTACTGTTAGTGGTACCTCACAACCCTTCAAATGACCAGAGAGGACACTTTTGTTCCAGGTGGTGTTGCTGGGGGCAGGACTAGTGGGTATAGCATTAAAACTATTTTTTTAGGTTACCTCTTTTATGGAGCTGAAAAAAATGTTTAAAGCAAGAGTAAAGTAGTTTATTTACACAGACGGATTTATAAACATCTAATACAAGCTTTATTGCTGTGGAGCAATGTGATATACTTATAAACACACTGCACAGTCTGACCTCCTAAAAGAGGGACACCATGGTAGGAAATAGAGACATAGGGATTTGGGTCTCAAAGTGACAGTAATTCCCTAAAAAAAGGGACACTTCGGAGGTATGTTGTTTTTCCAATTTTTTTCCACTTTTTTATTATTATCAAACTAAATAGTAGATTATACCTATAACTATGGCATCAAAAGAAAACCCTACTTTCCTTAACCCTTTGAATGCAAGAGGAGTGTGCAATGCATTGCTTTGCAATGCGTTTTGCACCTCTCTGGCACTCAAAGAGTTTAAAACAGTATATAATATGTGTGAGTGTACTAAATGAATTAGAGTGAAATATGGTTGAACAATAACATAATAAAAAAGCTAACATGTCTCTTGTCCTTTAAAAAAGCCCTTGATACCAAGGGGTTAAGTGGGACTTTGAATCCATTGCACTGTGGTGGAAAGAGACCTGGCATCCAAGGGGGATAAAACCTAATTTAAATCAAGGGAACAAATAAAATGATGATTGATTTAACCGTGACTTTTAACCCTTTACTTGTCTACAGAATAATAGTGAAGGCCATATGCAAACATAAAAATAGGAAGTTTCTGAGGAAAAACAAGTGCACCAAAGATTACAAATACAGATTCTCCACATCCCCATTGATTTAACCCCTTGAGAATCAGAGAAGTGTACAATGCATTGCTTTGCAGTGCATTGAACATCCCTCTCATCTTCAATGCTAGAGAAGCCTACAACACACAGTTAAGCAAAGCCTAGCTAGCATTAAAAGACACATTTAAGTTAACGAAAATTTTTAGCTGTCCCCTATAATAGAGAATTATACCTCTTTTATGGTGTGTATATGGCATTTAATGTGCTCTAGATTATTATGCTGTGATAATACATAGAAGGTTTTTTTTCGCTTGATTCGGCTTACCTTCTCACACATAAGACTTCATGAATAAGAAATTCAACAAAGAATTAGATTTAAGAATATGTGGCTCTTTCAACTTCATGCGCAATATGGACACAATCTCATTGTGAATTAGTAGTGCAATGAAATAAAATTTTGAGTGTGCCCCTTGACATGACCTAAAGCATTAGCAACTTGAAGACGTAATGCAATAACAAAAACTTAAACGCGTGCACCCTTTTATGAACTAAAAAAAAGTGTGCCTTTTTTATGAACTAAAACGATTAGCAATGTGAATGAGTAATGCAATTATGGCCTTTTTTATTAAATAAACAATTAGCAAGTGAACAGTGTATAAGGAAGAAGGATTAAGGTGTTATTAATGTCTTATTGACACAGGAAAATCGTTATTTCACTTCCTGCATAAAAAGCATTCTATGAATCTGTAACTATTTGGCACTTTCTAAAATCATACTCACTTTTTTATGAGCCCTTTTTGAAACAAGTGCACATGAATGCTCACTAAAAATAATTATGTACAAATTAAGAAATATCATGGGCAGAAAACTTTATTAAACACCAAGACCAACTGCAACACAGAGGACAAATAAAAACTCATGTTAAATTAAATTGGGCTTTTAGCCCCCGAATTATAGCAAGATCTCCACTACATGGTGAAGCAATATATTGTAGACCTTTCTGGCATTCAAGAAATTAAAAAGCTCTTTTTAAGAGTATGGCATTCAGGAATTTTTATTTGTCCCCTATGGTGAGCAGATTTGTGTTTTAGATAGGTCTATGATGATGAAGCTTGAGAATAGTGATAGGTGAAAGTTTTCTCCTCAAATGAGAAACAGGAGAAAAATGGCACCTTTCCCTAAGCAGGAAATTTTTTGCAAAAAGTACAATTTTTCTGCTTTACTTCGCCTAGCTCCTTGCATTGAAATAAATGCATGGCAAGTTTTTCTTATTTTCCCATAGGTATATAAAATGGTGTCAGACGTTCACATCATGTAATGCTGTGTTTGTGAGTGGAAGAGAGAGAGCTAGAGAAGACAAGCTAATAAAGTGGAGTTGAAGCTTAGTTTAGGGATTCTTGTAGGCAGGAATCTGTTCTCTGTATTTGGGGAGAAAGGAGTTTGACTACAAATATCTTAAAATTCAGTGTCACTAACTGGGAAAACACAGGCAGCCATGTTGCAACTTTCTTCCTGCTCTGGCCGTTATCTCTGTCCTATGTGAGTCTGGGGGTTTGAGAAGGAAGCAAAGATGTTTAACCCCAAATACCCCAAAATGTTTTGTGACTGAGTAGACAGAGGCAGCTGTGATCAAAGTTCCTTTTTGATCTGGCTGTTTTCTCTGTCGGAGGAGTCTGGGGGTGTGAGAAGTGAGCAAAGGAGAATTACCCCAAGTACCCCCAAATTCTGTGTGACTGACTGGGAAGAGACAGGCAGGTGATCCAAATTTCTGGCTTTTATATCTGTCCTAGTGGAGTCTGCGGGTGTGAGAATGGAACAAAGGAGGTTTACCCCAAGTACCCCAAAAGATTGTGTGACCATGTAAAGAGAGGCAGATGTGATGCAAGATCATTCATTATCTTGCTGTTATCTTTGTGCTAGGGGAGTCTGGGGGTGTGAGAAAAGAAGAATTATCCCAAATACCCCAAAATTCTGTGTGACTAACTGGGAAGACACAGGCAGCCATGATCCAAGTTTCTTCCTGATCTGGCTTTTATCTCTGTCCTCAGGGAGTCTGGGGAAAGAGGCAATTAAACAGGAAGTGTTTTTTTGTGTGACAGTGACAGTGATAGGGAGGACAGTTATTTAAAATAAATAAATATATAAAATAAAAAAAATTATATGTGACAGAGACCTGATGTGATCTGTGACTGAGGAATGCTTATACTAGGCGAGATACAGTATTTTGTATAGATCCAAGGCAAGAAATTGCACACAATCAGTTCTATTTTGTACTTTACTGTAAAAACACACAGAGTAGTTGAGTAATGTCCAGCAAACACACAAGGGGTGGGGTGGGGGTGAAAGGATTAGGAGCAGTGCAGGGATGTGTGAGTTAAATGGTAGTCCCAAAACTGACTGCAGCCATGGTTGCTGCAGTGCGTGCAATAAATAATGGCAATCCTTTTCATCCCAAGGATGATGTACATTCTCAAAGTCCCAACAAAAGCTCCACCACCACCACCAGTGCAAATACTATTAATAAACCATCTAGAAGCACTGAAGATTACAACAAGTCACATTCCAGTGTTGATGGCATTGTACAAGAAGGTTTAGCAGCTCAACCAACTGTTGCATTTGACAGTGAGAATAACAAGCATAAAAACAGATGTCCTGAAAGTAGTAGCTAACATTGTGAAAATCCCTCCAAGGGGAAAAGTAAAAAGAAATCGTTTGAGACCTTTAAAAGCCTAGGGTAATATAAAAGTAGTAGGGAAGAAAGATGGGTGATCCTGAGGATGATCTAGTGACTGATGATGATGATGTAGATGTAGAATATATCCTGCCAGCATCCTCTTATTCTTCAGATACAGATGAAGCTGAGAATGAGAGAGATGATGACATGGCTTGAAAGTTAACAGAAAGGCAAAGTCATAATCTTCTACTAATGAAAAGAAGCACAGTGCCTGTCTATAAATGTTAGATAAAACAATTGGAAAGTATAACCACTGCACAATCATCCTATCAGTCATCATCAGCATCACTGCAGCTTCAAAGTCCAAGTCCCACTCAACCACACATACTAATGTTGTTGAGTAACCAACAACAATACAGGTTATCAGCATCTACAGTCTTAAATTTGAGTGTCTCTGCTGTTGTGTGAAGTGTAGCACCTGTGACACCTAGCCGTAGTACAAATTCAGCAACATCTTGTTGTAGTAGAAGAAGTAGTAGTAGCCTCTCATGAACCTCAGTCTATGAAGTCTACAGAATGGAGGTACTTCACTCAGGATCCAAAAGCTAAGCATGTTGCTATCTGTTATATGTGTAAGAAGCATGTGAGCAGGTGGAAAACAGCCTCTCACCTAGTCACCTCCTCAATGAGTTCCCACCTGAAGCACAACCACAGCTCTGATTAGGAGACGCACCATCAACAGGTCATAAGTGCCACAACTAGCAGCAGCAGAAGTACTCATAAATGTTCCCGAGGCTGTGAGATATGTAATAATAGTGCTGTTGATATGATAGAGAGTGTACC
The DNA here is from genome assembly GCA_037306005.1 of Rhinophrynus dorsalis. Lineage (NCBI taxonomy): Eukaryota > Metazoa > Chordata > Amphibia > Anura > Rhinophrynidae > Rhinophrynus > Rhinophrynus dorsalis. The sequence goes on from CM074718.1 coordinate 149,474,230, forward strand.
AAGATTTTCTGCTACTGCTGCAGAGGAGTATGACTGTGAGTTTGTTTTAGGAGATGACAAGAGTCATAGAGTGCCCACACATAACACCCCCACCACCTCCACAAGTGATGACATTAAAGCAATAGTTTTATACAGTTCTTCATCTATGTACTGCCATTCCACACTTACTACGTTCTTAAAAAAAAGTCGAAACCTGGAAAAGGAAAAAAAAAAATCAAAAGTATGTTTATGGAATAGCAAACTTGCAAAATGTTGGTGGTTGACATGTTGCCATTTTCTTTTGTTTAGAACAGAGTCAAAGGCACTTAGCCTGCTAACAACTTTTTTTCAGCTATTTATTCCTCCACTTCAGCCCTCAGAATAAGTACGGTAATATTGTGGTGGGAAATGTTGCAGTCACAGAAAACATAGGCGAAAAATGTATTGGCAGTGGCGAAAAGGAGAACATTTTATGTATTGTTTATGGGTGAACACTTTAATGAAAAAACAGAAAAATCATTGTTTTTTTCCCAAAAAGTTGTGCAGAAAATTTTTCTGACTTTTCATCTACCCTGGAATAAGGCCTGTATATTTTCTGGGAAGTCCAGCTTCTTTATAGTTTCAGTATTCCAATATAAACATATTAGTTTTTAACACAGGCCCCAGGAACAACTCATTTTGACAAAAAAAATCAGATTAGCTTTTTATGTTAGGCTTATATTCCTCAGCTAAAGACGTCCTTGCCTGACCAACAACCAATACTGGTAACTTGTAAGTGTAGGCATAAGCTGGTGATTTTTTGCATCCAGCTGTCTGATGTGTGGTGTAATTTTGAACCCTTTTACTTGTTTAAGCTTTTATTGGTTTAAGCTTTGGAACTCTTCACTCCTCTTTCTTAGCCTAGTCACTTGTATGTAAGAATATATAGCTCACTCAAATTCAGTCTTAGTAATATATAAATTGACTATGATCTTTTTTCATAAAGCTATAGTTGTTCCACATTTCTATCAGTGGTGTAGACATATAGACAGATCTAACTGGAAAGCAAAGGAATGTATAGTGCTACAAATGTTGGAATTTACAAATAAAACATTAATGTTCAAATTGAAACACCCATGTATACAACATCGACACATACTTAAAGAAATGCTGGACTTCATCGCATAATTTTCCATCCTCCAAGTACTATTAAGCCATTGAATGCTAGAGATTTGTCATTGAATAAGTCGTTAACATTCAGTGGGTTAAAGGCTTACCAAAATATCATATTTTTACCTAACATATGACATCAGGCTAGATGAAAAATAAAACAGAAAAAGTTTAAACCTTTATGGACTAAATTATGTACTACAAAATGTGCAATAATGTGTTGCAAACACCCCTCTAGTCTTTAAAGGGTTAAATGTTTAAGAAATTCATAGACAGGGGATAGCACAAAACTGACCTATCTAACGTTTCCACTGAGACTAATGATTAATAGTGATGATTATTAAAAATGATCAAGCATGATCCTAAAATTGCAACTAAGAATACAATACATGTTGTTACTATATTTAATATAAAGTCCTACAACAGCTAAAGGTACAGTAATTACAAGTAAGACCCTGTTCACTTCCTTGACAGGTGTGCTTCATTGTACTACAACAATATTATCAAACGTCCTAACATTATCCATTCCACAAATGGGAATTTTTTTTCATTGGATACATCAGCAGCATTGTTAGATATGATGAATGACCATATGTTTTCTCATATAAAATATTATTTTGGAAAGACATTTCAACACACTAGGATACAAAGCATCTCAACATCATTCAGATGTGCCAAAAGAAAATGATACAGCCACATGTAAAATGTATTTAACAAAACTGTGGTTCTGAATAAAAGTATTTTAGATGCATAATGAAAACATATTTGGGGACTTTTATTCAAATTATTTTTAAATGGCCAATGCATTTAAAAAAATAGTTTATCATACACAATTTATTATTTAAGCAGTTTATTGCCCCATTAACCCTTTGAGTGCCAGAGAGGTATCCAACACATTGTGCTGCAATGAGTTGGATACCTCTCTGGCACTCAAAGGTTTAAATAAAATAAAAACATCAAAATATATATACAATATATAGTACTGTGAAAAAGTCTTAGGCAGGTGTGAGAAAATTATGCAAAGTAAGAATGCTTTCAAAAATAGACATGTTAATAATTTAACATCTGGAGTCAGGAAGGAATTTTTTTACCCGTTTGGGGCTAAATTGGAAATGGCTTCAGGGTTTTTTGGAGGTTTTTTTTTTTTTTGCCTTCCTCTGGATCAACAGGGGTGTTTTGGCATGGGCTGGACTTCATGGATGCATGTCTTTTTTCAGCCTTGTCATCTACATTACTATATTTATCAATTAACAAAATGCATAGTGATTGTACAGCAGACACATCTAAATCAAATCAATATTTCGTGTGAACACCCTTTGCTTTCAAAACAGTATCAATTCTTCTAGGTACACTTGCACACAGTTTGTTAAGGAACTCGGCAGGTAAGTTGTTCCAGACATCTTGGAGAACTAACCACAGTTCTTCTGTGGATTTAGGCAGGTTCAGTTGCTTCTCTCTCTCTTCATGTATTCCCAGACAGATTTGATGATGTTGCAATCAGGGTGCTGTGGGGACCAGACCGTCATTTCCAGGACTTCTTGTTATTCTTCTTTATGCTGAAGATAGTTCTTAATGTCTTTGGCTGCATAGTTGAGTTGCTTGACTTTGAGGTTTGGCTTTTTGTCCACAAGTCTTCCATGAAGACCACTTCTGAACAGACTTCTCTGGACATTAGATGGGTGTACCAGGATCTCATTGTTTCCTGCCAATTCTGAGCTGATGGCACTACTATAAATCTTGTGATTGCAAAGAGAAGTAAGCATGATGTGTCTTTCATCTGTTGCACTAAGTTTCCTTGGCTGAACACTGCATCTACGGTCCTCAGTGTTGCCTGTTTCTTTGTGCTTCTTCAAAAGAGCTTGGACAGCACATCTGGAAACCCCTGTCTGCCTTGAAATTTCTGCCTGGGGAAGACCTTGCTGATGCTGTATAACTACCTTCTTACTTGTTGCTGTGCTCAGTCTTGCTATGGTGTATGACTTTTGACATTAAACTGTCTTCAGCAGCCTCACCTTGTTAGCTGGGTTTGGCTGTTCCTCACTCAGTTTTATTCCTCCTACACAGCTGTTTCTGTATAAGTTAATGGTTTTGTTTAGCCTACATATTAATTTGATGATCATTAGCAACTGTTTGTTATAATTGTTTAATCATAAACCTGACTATATGCCTACAAAATTCCTGACTTTGTGCATGTGTACCTAGATGAATTGATGCTGTTTTGTAGGCAAAGGGTGGTCACAACAAATATTGATTTGATTTAGATTTTTCTTCTGTTCACTAACAATGCATTTTGTTAATTGATAAAAATAAACTATTAACATGTCTATTTTAAAAGCATTCTTAGTTTACATTACAGGATTTTTCACACCTGCCTAAGACATTTTCACAGTACTATATATATATAATATAATATGTATATGTAGTATTTACATAGGACTTGTGACAGGCTGGGTTTATTTTATATTTTTTATTTGGTTTGGGTTAGTTATATAGCTTGTGTGTGTAGATGGTTAATGCAGAATTAAGATTTCGATTGTTATATATTTACATAGGTGTGTAAGTTAAGTAGGTTAATAAGTGTAGGTAGTTATTTAGTAGAAATTAGGAATTCATTAAGTAGTTTATGGTAAGTAGCTAAGGAGGAAACAAAATGCAGTGAATATATACTGCAGAAGAGGCATATGCCTTTATGGCGTCAGATTGTGAAGCCACTGATACTGCATCAAATTTGAAGTAATCCAGTTTATTGACACATCATGTGATGCCTCTAGTGATCATGCTCGGTCCCCTGTTAAGAAGAGCCATACTGCCCCAAGTATTACCACTCATAGTCACCATATGGAATGGGTACCACCAGTTGCATTTTGTCCAGAAATGTTTGAATTTACAGCCAACCCAGGAATTCAAGTGGATATATCTGGATTTATCAATGTGCATTTTTTTGTTTATTTTTTGGGGAAGACATTTTGGGAGAAATGTTATCCCAAACAAGTGTTCTATGCAGTTCAATACATTGCCGCCAATCCGTCATCCTTTGTTGAAAAGCAGCAATCATGGCAACCCACAGATATTAATGAATTTAAAGTATTCTGGGCCCTATAAGTGGCTAATGGGGTTATTAAAAAAACACCAAGCATTAGGTCATACTGGAGCAAAAATCCCATCTGTGATACACCTATTCTCCCAAAGGTATAGTCGAGGAGTAGATATGAAATGCTTTTGCACTTAATGCATTTCAGTGACAATACCCTGTGCCTCCCAAAAGAACATCCACAGTATGACAGGCTGTATAAAAATTTGCACCCCAATAAATTATTTGCAGAAAAAGTTTGCAGATGTATATATGCAATGATGAATCACTCATGAAATACAAGGGAATATTGGGATTCAAACAATATATACCATTCCCCTCTAAGCACTCAAAGATTGTAGTCAAATTTTATAAACTGTTAGAAAGTGTCACTGGGTATAATCAGGCTTTCTGGATATATGAGGGAAAGGACAGCCAACTTGATCCACCTGGTTGCCCAGACTATCTGGGAGCCAATGGAAAAATTGTTTGGGACCTCAGTAACTACTTACTAAATAAAGGGAAAGATCTGTATGTTGGTAATTATTATACTAGTCCCCTTTTTATTTAAGTTATTCTTTTGTTTTGACACAGTGGCCTGTTAGAAGCAATTTTAAGGATTCCACCAAACAACTAACAAATGTATAGCTGAAAAGGTGAAGTCCCCAGCTTTGTGCCAAGAGGAGCTGCTGGCAGTTTAAGTTTAGGAATAAAGGACATTTGTATGCTGACCAGCAAGTATGATGAGAGAACTGTGGCAGTCTCAGTTTGTGACAAAGCTGAGGTAATAAGAAACCCAGTCTGCATATACAACAAGCATATGAGGGTGAGGATCTATCTGATCAACTTAAGAAGCCTTACTTCACTATCAGGAAATGTAGGGACTGATATAAATTTACATGATGCAGACTGCAGTTCATTATTCATATTTAATTTTAAATGTGCAAACCCTACTCCAAAATGCTTTAAGCAGTATCATGTGAGTGCAATGCATGTGGGTGCTGTAACAGTTACTATGTTATTGTTTGGCCACTTTTTCCTCTGAAATATTCTATTTCTTTATTTTTTTATTATTCAGAACACATTCCTCCTTAGATCTAACACTATGAAAATATAATGGAAATCAATGCACTTTAAGTTTTTATTTTTTGGGGGGGATTATTGGTAGATTTAAGAAATTGTTTTTTAAGCAAGCAACACTGAAATATAGGTGTGTATGGCTGCAAAAAAATGCACCTAGAATGAAACACTGAGTTGTCTATTTATCTAAAACTTATACTTTTTGGAGTAAAATTTTAATTGCAGGATTGGTAAACTGCCCCAAATGAGATAAGACACCAAGTAAGTAAGCTGTAAAAATGTCATGTCTGAAAATGGAACAAGCAACCCTGGCAAACCTATTCATATGCAGAATTGCTGTACTCAGGAATATTTAGCTGAACACTAATCAATGAATATTTAAAAATGTTCAAATATCCTGTGCTTGAAATCCACAGTAACATTGAATATGTGTGAAAAAACCCGTGTTTTGAGTTTTTTGCTTACTACAGGTTTTGCGAGGGATTGGTGGTAAAGTGGTTGAGTGAAAAATGTGAAAGTATGCCTAAAATGAAATCCTGGGTTGTCCACTTTTAAAAAACATACACTTTTGTGGATTTTTTTTAAGTGGAGCACTTCTAAGAAACCACAGTAAACCACCACCAGTAAAACAATCTATGAAAATTCACTGTCTGTTCAAAAATTGGCCTAGTAGCTCCCTCAAACTCTGACAAACCTATAAATATGGGGTATTGTTGAACTTAGAAGAAGTATCTGAAGACAAACCAATGCATTTTTTTTAAATCTGCAACTATCCTGTGCTTAAAATGCACAGCAACGTTGAAATATAAAAGGAACACTGGTAAACAGCCCCAAATGAGGCATGTCATCAGTTAAGCAAGCTGTGAAAATTACATATCTGAAAATGGAAAAGCGCATGTTCCCATATGAGCCCGTAGCTCCCCTAAACCCTGACAAACCTATGCATATGGTATATTACCATACTCAGAAGAAGTAGCTAAACACTAAGCAATGGCTTGTTTTACATCTGCAACTATCCTGTGCTTGAAATCCACAGTAACATTGAATTATATGTGAAAAACGCTGAATATTTTTCTTACTGCTGATTTTGAGCAGGATTCGTGTGTAAAGTGGCTGCATGAAAAATGTAAAAATGCACCTAGAATGAAACCCTGGGTTGTCTTCTTTTAAAAAATAAACACTTTTATGGGGGATTTTAATGTGGACACTGGTAAATAGCCCCAATGAGACATGGCACCAGTTAAGCAAGCTGTGAAAATTCCATGTGTGAAAATGAAAGTGTGCATATTCCAGTTTGGTACCCATAGCTCCCCCAAACAATAAAAAACCTATGTATACATGGTATTGTCATAGATGAAGTAGCTGAACACTAATCAATGCATTGTTTTACATCTGTAACTATCTTGTGCTTGAAATACATAGCAACATTGTAATGTGTGAGAAAACTGCAAAAAAATAATTACCCCAATTTTGGTACAGATTTCTGGAAAAATAACTGCATTAAAAACTCCAAAATTCTACTGATGAATTACCCTATGTTGTCTAATATTCAGAAATGTATACCTTTGTATGGCATTTTGGGGTTCTGACACCGTCAACTAAGCTATGATCGTCAGATGCCAAATATTTAAATATTATAGCTCGGAAACAATGGTGTTCATTAGGGATGGGCAAAAGTTGTCACTGTGTCCCCGTGAAAAATCCCGCAATAACCATGTTATTGTCCACTTTTTCGCAGGAAAATCCTCATTTAAAACAGTGAGTAAAATGTTTGTGTTTTTCGCCCATTGGCCAGCTTCCGACCATTGATTTATGTTGTTTTCACTTTTTTGCTATAAAAACGTGACGTATTTGTGGAAGTGAAACACAATAGAAGTAGCTACAGAGCAAGGTAGACATGCTGTGCTGTTCTGCTGTTATATCTTTGTTAAACTGAGGCAGAAGAGGCTCATAGTGACTGCTATCACTATGAGCAGTAAAACGAGGAACTGGAAGGACCCTTATTATGTGTCCACGGAATCTGAGGAGAAGGAGGAAGTGAGCAGTACTGAATCAATGTTATCCAGTCCCCCTATATCACCCCTAGGGATCTTGTGGAAATTAATGGAAAGGAGGAAGAGAAGGGTAGTACTAGGGAGAGCAGGACAGGTCAGCTGACTGTGCCTGATGCAAGACTTGCTACCCCTGCTGTCAGTGCCACCATTTCTGTACCTGCTGCCAGAAGTGCTGTCCATGCTACTGCTACCACCATTGCTTTGCCTGCTGTCAGACATACTGCACCTGATGCCACCAGTGTTGTACCTGCTACCAGTGCTGATCCTGCTGCCACCAATACTTTGCCTGCTGCTAGTGTGTCTTGTAGTACTCAGGGGGTGGGGGGAGAAGATGATGACAAGTGTGACAGCAAGGGACCCTGGGTCACACTTGCCATTCCCAAGCAGTCCCGCCAATGCTATTACTACTACTAAGGTCCAGCAGCTTGTTAGCGGTATGAGTGAAGCAGGGGTAATCAACAACAATATCCTCATATTACTAGAGACTGTGAGACTGAGGAGGAAGACTCTGCAGCTGAACTTGATGTGGTTGGTGTTAGTAGTAGTAGTGGTATCGGTGAAGCAGCTGGAGTGGTAGGGGGAACATTTGAGAGCATCCAGACTAGCGGTCAAGGGAGCCCACACCATTCCTCTGACCCTAGGATCAACTGCCTGTGTCTGCTGCTACTGCTGCCAATCTGCCTTCTTCAGGCACATTAGGGGACCCTCTGCCACATTGCTCCTCACCTCCAAGCCACAGTGAGATGTCTGTGATAGAGCAGCAGCAGCAGAAGCACATAGGGACTAGTGGAGATGGTGGTGATGATGGTGGAGATGCTGGGGTGGAAGAGACATTGATGGCCTTTTTAGCAGAAACTGAGAAGGAATGGAACACAGGGATGAGGATGGGCATCATCACCACCACTAGAAGTACATTTTGGAATTTGAGGAATTTGCAGCTGCTCTAATTCCTGCTGCTGCTGAGATGCAAGGGCAGCAGGATACCATGGAGCAAGCTAGTGTGCCACAGACCACTGTGGACATAGTGGGAATGGGGTCAACAAGTGATGTGGAACTAGGACAGGGTCTACTTCCCAGTGTCATCAATACTTCTGGTCCTAGTTGCAATGCTGAATCTGAGGCAGTAGAATCAACAACAGCAACATTATACACTGCCACAGAAAGTGAAGGGGAATGTGGAGGACAAGACGAAAGAGGCCATTCTTTTCCACCTGTTCCCTCCCCCCTAAAGTCATGGGTGTGGGACTATTTTTCTCTTGGAGAAGGCAAAGTGCAGTCATCACCAACAGCACTGTGTGCAATTTGTGACATCAGTGAGAAGAGGAAAGGAGAGAACACACCTTGGCACAAGCTCCCTGATATCACACATGAAACACAGACATCATGACATTTATGTCAAACATGTTAAAGCCAAACAGCCACCACAGAAATCAAGCACCACTGTTTTTGTACCCCTGACTCTCCAGAAAGGCAACAAGAGGCAAGGCGGAGATCAAAGAGGAGGAAGAGTAGAGCAACCCAGGCAGAGACTGGATGTTCCATGACGAGTGAAACAACTAGCTCGCCATCACCTTCTAAGGTAACTACATCTTCTGCCAATCTACTTCGTTCATTGTTACCTCCCCTGCCAAATGATAGCCACTCTGTTGATGTTAGGATGTGGCAGTTCGTCTCTACCCATTGCACACTGTGTGGTGCACTGACCACACATGCCAGTGTGATGGAGGAGAATAGCAAGCAGTGCATTAAGAGTCATCTGAGGAGATTTCATCCCACATAATATTCTAAGATGGTAGCAGGGAGGGTTCATCATTACTATTAAACTGTCGGCAATTTGTTATGTGTCCTTTGCGGGTTCTGGTCAAGGGGTATAGTGACAGCGGCAGTACTTGGGTTCTGGTGTCATGGTGTGTTGATACAGTTATGCCCCCAGATGTTATTTACCACACACACTGTGCACATTGTAGTTGCTGATGAGAGCCACAGTTCCTGCTCTCAAGGGAAAAATTTCTATTCTAATAACAACACACCCATGATTTTGGAGGAGGGGCAGGTGGAGAAGAATTATTGGCCAACTTCTTCTTTTCTCCACATAGACTAGGGGCTACTTATTGTGCTGCTATTGCCTCAGACACCAACACAGGCACCCTCATGCCCCTTTTATATTATGCCTTTGGTAAATAAATTAATATTTTCTATGTGTTGTGTGTAACTTCAATGTTCCCATTGATTTCAACGGAATGAGCTAGATGAAAATAGTGTAAAAAAGAGGAAAATCTGCACTTTTCACAGGAAATTATTTGCCAAGTGGAAAGTGCCGCTTTCTGCCTATTTCAGATTGAGGCCCATCCCTAGTGTTCATCTTGTAATATTTACCCTGTGAATGTGAAAAAGGGATTGAAATACTAGGCATATGGGGTACTTCTATATTCAGGAGAAATACATCCATTTTTTTTTTCAAATTCACTAATATTGTACAAATCATGACAGGAAAACCTATGCAAAATATTGAGTTTTTTTTCCCAACTTTTTATATTTTAATCAGATTGAATGATGGGGTATCCATATAAATGTGGTATCAAAAGAGAGCCCTACATATATACTTAAACAAATTTTATATAATTTGTGTGTGTGCACTAAAGAATTTAGAGGGAAAATATGGTTGAACAGTGACATATTAAAAAAGTCAAAATTGCTCTGGTCCTTTAGGGCAAAACATACCTGATCTGCCTGGTGCTTAAAGGGATACTAATGTACTATAATGACTTTATGTGGTATTGTAGACTTTAAAAAATATAAATTATGTTCAGAAAATCACATCTCTCAAACCTTTTATGGTTTGAGAGATATTCACATTTAAAATTCCCCCCTCCCTTCCCTTCTCCTGATGTCAGTGCTCTAGCTGACAGCAGGAGGTCCTGGTCCTGGGACAGGCTGACGGCTCTTCCGCAGAGCCGAAATAGCGTTATTTAAAAAGAATTACTTCATTGACGTAGTTCTTTTTAAATAACTCTAATTTGGTTCTGCTGAAGAGCCTCCTAGAGTCGACCGACTCGAATCTCCTGCTGTCAGCTTTTCCAGCTTCTAGAGCATTTTTTCCCACATTTACCTCCATTGTCTAGAAATGTAGACAATGGGATTCATGTCAGAATCCTCCAGTCTCTAATGCCAGAGGCCTTACTTAATCATATGCTGTACTGCACATTGGCAGACACACTCCACCAATGCTAGACTAATGTCAGCAAGCCCCTTATACCTGCTTCATAGCATGATCAGGGAAACTGACAGAGACGGTATTCAAGTTCTCTTATTTGTCTACACCATGTTAAGACATTGTGTAGATCTGGCACTGACTAAAGGAATGCCCCAAAAAGACCACAGACTGCCTCACTGCCCTCCACTGTAAGAATCCAGCCCAGAATGTCCTGCCCTGCTCTTATCTGCACCTCTCCTTGTTTACCTGGACACATCCACTCCATTCACTCCAGCTCTGTTCTTGCACTGAGTCCTATGGCAGTTAGCATTACAGACTCTTCAGTGTACCAGCATAGTGTCTAAGTTTACAAGTGCTGAAATTCCTGATTCCTGTTTTCTTTTTGTGATCTTGGCTTTGTATTCTGGCCATGCTTGATTGCAACCTGTTCTGACCTTTGCTTTGCTCCAGATCTGAGACTGTTTGCTGATTTGGATCCTGTGACCTGGTTTTTGTGATTCTAGTCTTGCATTCCTCTATATGAGCTGCTTCAATTTACACTACTCCCTAGCTTTGCACTCTAGTTTCGCTCTCAAGCAGAAGCCTTAAGAGCAAATTTAATCTGCCAACCCATAATTACCCATCACCCAGATTTCATAGACATGTGAGTTGAACTTGTTGTTTCTACATCTGTTCTGCTTAGTAACCCCCTCTCCTCTGAAGGTCTGCTTCCTGTCTTGTTAACTTATAGATAAGATATGCACTGCAGGTCCCAAAAATCTAAATCATATATTTCAGAAAAATAAGAGGATAGAACAGGGAATAGAAACAGGGAAAAGAAGCAATCCAAGTGAAATATTGTTATCCCATAGACTGAAGGTAGAAAGGGGACTAGTTTGGTGTTGTAACTAATATCACTTATATGTAGGGATGGGTGAAAATTTTTGCCTTAAACTGAAATCGGCGGAAAATGGCACTTTCCACTTGGCATAAAATTTCCTGCGAAAAATGCAGATTTTCTACTTTTTCCTGCTTTTTTTCACCTAGCTCATTCCATTGAAATCAATAGGAACTTTGAATTTACACACACACATAATAAATACTATTTTATTTCCCAAAGGCATAGTATAAAAGGGGCATGAGGGTGCCTGTGTTGGTGGGGTGTGGGGAAATAATCAGCTGAACAGGGAATGTTTTTTGGGGGGTTTGTTTACTGGGATTGGTGGGCAGATAATAAAAAAAGTAAATCCTAAATACAATTAAAAATACCCCATAAGACGTATAAAAGGGGTCTAATAAGGGTGCCTGTGTTGGTGGATGGAGTCTGGGGAATGAATCAGTTGAACAGGGAATTTGCTTTGGTGGGGGTTTCTTGATTGGTATTGGGGGACAGTTAATAAAAAAAATACATCAATGAAATAAGACATTTGTATGTAAAGTGATAGAGACAGGAACCCCCTGATATAAGCTTCCACTGGGGTGGACTAATACTTGACTTGACAGAGTATTTTGTAGAGGATGATTTGTTAGATTTGTTGTTAGAGGCCCAAGCCCTGAGGAAACATTGATTTGCAGGACTTAGACTTATTAGAGGAACAAGCCCTGAAGAAGCATTGATTTGTTGGACTTAAGCTTGTTTGGCACAAGCCCTAAGCAAACATTGATTTGTAGGACTTAGGATTGTTAGAAACAAACCCCCAAAAAGTGTTTATTTCTTTGTAGGTGATGTCCTGTTGGCCAGGAGCCCCTGGACATTGTCAAATGCCCTGATGTAGATGCAGAATTTACAACTGTTGTTCTTGCTGCTGCTGCTGCTGCTGAGTTGTTTAAGCAGCAGGATAATTAGGCAGCTGAAAAGGAATGGGATCAACAAAAAGGTAACATGGGTGGTGGATGAAGAAGTTTCCACTTGCCGCAACTCTCTACAGTGATGTGCCTGAGGAAGTAACAGCACCATAACTAGCCTCCACCAGGTCTGGTATATGTGTTGCTGCTGGTAAGTGGAACATTTCCTAGTCCCAGATCACTTGTTTATCCCATTCACACTGTGTCCATGGTGGTATGTGGCACACTAGCCTACTCCTCAGCATCCTGCTGCCCTTGCAACTCAGCAGCAGAAGGAATTAGAGCAGTTCTGCAGATTCTGCAAATTTCCAAATGCTCCCTGCTAGTTGGAAGAGGTGATGAGCAATGTGACAGAGGATCCCCTAATGTCACACTTGGCATTTCTGGTAGACCTGAAGAAGGCAGACTGGCAAAAGTAGCAGCAAGCACAGGCAGCTGATCTGTGCTTCTGCTGGTGGTAGTGGTATTATTGCGGTGTATTGACAATTCTACCTTCATCAGGATCATGTTCCACACGGACAATGCCGTCGGGGGAAGGGGGCTCGCAGGGTCAGGGAAATGGTGTGGGCTCCGTTGACCGCTAGACTGGATACTCTCAATTGCTTCCCCTACCACTCTCCTAACACTAGTCCCACCAGCTGCTTCACCATCACTGTTACTACTACTACTACAATTAACACCAACTGCATCAGTTTCAGCCCCTGAGTCTTCCTCCTCACAGTCACTGTTAATAGGAAGATATTGATTACCTCCTCCTTCACTCCTAATGCTAACAAGCTGCTGGACCTTAGTAGTAGTACTAGCACTTGGGGGTGGCAAGTGTGACTTGGGGTCTCCTGCTGTCACACTTGGTATCATCTTGTCCCCTTGACCAATAAGATTGGTACACCATGAAAGATGATGGATGAGAGTTCCCTGTATTCCTCAGTGATTAATGCTGCAGATTAAGCGTAAGTTCATACTGCTATCTGGCTAGTTGTAATAAGTGTTGTTGGATACCTCAGACAACACACAAAAATCCTACAGTACGCACACTGTTTCCCTTGAATTCTCTCTTTTTCCCACTCCATTCATTTCTATTTTTCTTACTACATGTCTTCTTTCTAGCTCACAATCAGAGTGGACATGCAAGCCCGGCCAGGATACCACAGACAAGTTGATGCCATGGCTTTTATAATATATGAATGCTATGCTACTGTTTTAACTAGACTATGTGCTATGAAGCTACAGTAATGGTATACACAGTTTTGTTTGTATAACATACTATTTTTTTCACTGCCCATGTAAAATGGCCTGCATAAAATGTTGACTGACGAAAAGCATTCCAGAAAATCCCAACAGAAATATGTGTTCCAAAATAAGTTGGAAAGCATCAGAGTCAGCGGGGAAGAAAATATATATTTGCCAAAAGCAAAATATGTGATAGACAAATATGCAGAATACTAATGAATCAAATGAAAAACACTTCTATGAAATATCATTCAAGTGGACATCAAATTTGTTGTTTTTTAAACAAGCACTGTATTTGTTTCCATTAAAAGTGTATTAAATGAACTACTGTTCCTGAGTCAACTTTACATAAAGAAGTCATCTTTACAAAAGTGGTTTTATATTTGTGGTATTGCATAAAAAAGGTGTTTTCTTGACCCAATGACATTATTATTATTAATCTTTATTATTATTAATCTTTATTTTTATGGCGCCAACAAATTCTGCAGCGTTTTACAGTAGGGAATAGACATACAGAGGTATTAAATAGTACAATCAAATGTGGAGAATAGAAGGATCAGAGGACCCTACTCATGAGAGCTTACAGTCTAGAGGAAGGTAGGGTTGACACAGAAGGAGTAAGTGCTATTGGGTGTAAGTGCCTCCTGCCACATGAACTGCCAGTCAGTGGGTGGGAGTGAGAAGTGCTGTTGAGTACAGTGGTCCAGACAAGGGGTGATTCTTAGTGATAATGTTTATGGAATTAGTTGATAGGCTTCCCTGAAGAGGTAAGTTTTCAGGGAGCGTCTGAAGATGTTAAGGCTGGGGGAGAGTCTGACTGGGCGGGGGAGGGAATTACAGAGCTGAGGTGCAGCACGGGAGAAGTCCTGTAGGTGGGAGTCGGAGGATATGATAAGAGCAGTGGAGAGCAGAAGGTTGTGTACAGAGCGAAGATGGTGGGAGGGAGTGTATTTGGAAATGAGAGATGAAATATAGTATGGTGCAGTGTTGGTGAAGGCTCTATAAGTAAACACCAGAATTTTGAATTTAATTCTGTATGCTAATGGGAGCCAGTTTAGGGATTGACAGAGGGGTTTGGTGTCAGAGAAGCGATGAGTGAGGTAGATTAGTCTTGCAGCAGAGTTCATTATGGACTGTAGTGGGGTTAGTCGGGTGAGAGGAAGGCCAATTAGTAATGAGTTACAGTTGTCAAGACGGGACATGATGAGTGTTTGGATTAGAATTTTGGTAGTGTCTTGTGTGAGAAAGGGTCGGATTCTAGAGATGTTGAGGAGGTGGAGGCGGCATGATTTGGAGATTGACTGGATGTGAGGAATGAAGGAAGAAGGATAGGGCAGAGTCAAATGTGACCCCCCAGGCGGCTAGCTGTAGGGGTCGGTGTGATGGTAGCGTTGTTGATGGTGAGGGTAATATCTGAGGTAAGGCTGGTTGTAGTGGGAGGAAAGATGATTAGTTTAGTTTTGCCAAGGTTAAGTTTGAGCTGACGGGAGGACATCCAGGAAGACACAGCAGACAGTCAGATACTCGGGACAAGAGGGGGACATGTAGATTTGATTAAAGTGGAACCTTCACATATTAATAAGTCGCCATTCAATCATTAAGCATTTGGCCACTAGATTGAAAATATTTGTCTTACCTATAAAAAGTGGCAGATTCTAACAAAATCTTTACTCTTTGGAGACTGACAGCCAGGTTAATGCAGTCTGCGTGCCTGCGCCGTCAGTCCCTTCCTGTTATCATGTAGCACTCTGCAATGCTTTACAGGAAAGCCACAGGCAGCTGCAGTTTGGTTTTCTTGCTGATCTTTCTGTTATTATCTCTGTGCTAGGGAAGTATGGGGAAATAATTTTTTTTTTTTTTTACGTAAAATTTTTTTTCACAATGATAGGATAGGGTATACAGCTGGAAAGAAAAGAAAAAGAAAGAAAGAAAGAGAAAGAGAACAAGAAAGAAAGAAAAAAATAAATTACGTGACAACTGACATGAGCTGCGTGACTGAGACAGACTTGATAGCAGACGAGATTCAGTATTTTGTTGAGGGCCAAGGCAAGACATCACACTCCATCAGTTATGATGTGTACTTTACAGTAAAAACACACAAGGTACTTGAGTAATGTCCTCCAAACGCACAGAGGACCTGAGGAGGGGGAAAGGAGGAGCAGTGCAGGGTTATTGGAGTAAAGTGATAGTTCAAAACCTGACTGCAGAAATGGTTGCTGCAGCATGTGCAATATATGATGATCCCCCTCCTCCTGGGTAAGATGCAGTTTGTCAAGGTCCCGCCAAAAGTTCCACCACCATCTCCACTACCATCAGCACCAGTATTATATAACAACATATAAGAAGAACACTGAAGATGATTATGAGTTACATTCTAGTGTTTGTATTGTATTGTATTGTATTGTATTGTATTGTATATTTTTATTTCTATAGCACCAACCAGTGTACTTGGCACTTTACAGATTACATTTAATATAGAAGGGGTACAATAAGTGCGGTGATTAAGTGCTTATATAGGCAGTTATAAGGGGAACAGGTGAGTATACATTAGGATAAGAGGTCCCTGCTTACAATCTAAGTATAGGATGGGTGACATACAGATACAAGCTGGTACAAGGAGGAAGTGCAGTGCTTGGCTTATGATGATAATTTTTGATATTGATAATGTTTCCATATTATGCTGTTGCTAGAGATAAAAGGTGCTCTTTTAGCTTTGATTTAAAGCTGTTGAGGGTTGAGGCTTTGCAAATACTGGGTGGTATGGAGTTCCAGTGGTAGGGGGCAGCAAGTGAGAAAGCTTTCAATCGTGAAACAGAGATAGTGGTTACAGGGGCAGAGAGTCATCCACCATGTGTGCTGCGTAGTTGTCACAGAGTGACTAGCAAATAACAACACTGACAAGTACAGATGAACTTAAGATAAAACTTTATTGGATACAATAGAACAGCAAAAGATGACACAATGGTGGAAGCAGCAAATGACACAGCAGTGGCAGTAATGAGTGACAGCAAGAGTGGCACACCTTCATGAGACCAGGGAGGAACAGTGAACTCACTTCCCTCACCCTTCACTAGGCAGGCGAGCAGTAATGGAAAGGCCCTGGGAACTCTTAACCCTTTGAGTGCCAGAGGGGTGCGCAACACATTGCAAAGCAATGCACTGCGTACCCCTCTGGCATTAAAAGGGTTAAGGCTTGGTGGGAGGACAGTGCAGAGCACTTTCAAACGCACAGTCGAGTGGTACACCTTCACAAGACTAGGGAGGAACAGTGCACACAGTTTCCTCACCCTTCACTAGATAGGCGAGCAGTAACGGAATGGCCCTGGGAACTCTTAAGGCTAGGTAGGAGAACAGTGCAGAGTAACTCCACACACACAGTCTGAGTGGCACACCTTCACGAGACCAGGGAGGAGCAGTGGCAGACTTTCACAAGACCAGAGAGGAACAGTGGCACACTTCCTCACCCTTCACTAGGCAGGTGAGCAATAACGGAAAGGCCCTGGGAACTCACACAGGCAAGGTGGGAGGACAGTGCAGAGCACTTCCACACACACACAGTCAGCAGGAAAACAGGAAGCGCAACCAGACCCAATACTGGGTATACAGTCGACAAGGTAACTGGCACTTGGACTAAATGAGGCAATACACACACCAGAACAGCCATGGAAGGTCAGTACACGGACTGGCCGACAAGCGCTGCTAACGGAAGCGAGCACTAAGAGGAAAGCATAGGCAGCAAGGACTCCTGATGAGGAATCACTATAGGAGTGCAACAGAGGAAATAGTGAGGCAGCCAAGGGTCAGAACCGGATCTGGTAGTCAGATGTCGCCAGTGGTCGGAGCCAGAACGGGTAGTCAGATGTAGCCAGGAGTCAGAGCCGGAACGAGTAGTTAGATGTAGCAGAACTCACAGGAACAGTAATGGACCAACACAGCACTATGCTCAAGTACACCACGATGGTAAAGAGACAGGCTGAGGTTTAAAAGGCCTAGCATGTGGGTGGAGAGATGACATCACCAGCATAGTGACCTATAAGAATAGCAACTCAGCGTAGAGTGACAGTTAGGCAGTAATAATGTCACTGAATAGCAAACCAGCACAGAGGCAATCACGGGCACCGTGATAGTAGTGGACATGCAGGAATATGGCGGGATATCAAAGATGAAATCTAAGGCAGGAACAAGTGGTGGAGAGCCTTGAAGGTAATGAGGAGGATGAGGAGTATTTTGAATGTGATACGCTGCTTTATGGGAAGCCATGACTGTGATTTTATTGGAGGGTTATTGGAGTAAAGTGATAGTTCAAAACCTGACTGCAGAAATGGTTGCTTCAGCATGTGCAATATATGATGATCCCCCTCCTCCTGGGTAAGATGCAGTTTGTCAAGGTCCCGCCAAAAGTTCCACCACCATCTCCACTACCATCAGCACCAGTATTATATAACAACATATAAGAAGAACACTGAAGATGACTATGAGTTACATTCTAGTGTTTGTATTGTATTGTATTGTATTGTATATTTTTATTTCTATAGCACCAACCAGTGTACTTGGCACTTTACAGATTACATTTAATATAGAAAGGGTACAATAAGTGCGGTGATTAAGTGCTTATATAGGCAGTTATAAGGGGAACAGGTGAGTATACATTAGGATAAGAGGTCCCTGCTTACAATCTAAGTATAGGATGGGTGACATACAGATACAAGCTGGTATAGGAGGAAGTGCAGTGCTTGGCTTATGATGATAATGTTTGATATTGATAATGTTTCCATATTATGCTGTTGCTAGAGATAAAAGGTGCTCTTTTAGCTTTGATTTAAAGCTGTTGAGGGTTGAGGCTTTGCGAATACTGGGTGGTATGGCGTTCCAGTGGTAGGGGGCAGCAAGTGAGAAAGCTTTCAATCGTGAAACAGAGATAGTGGTTACAGGGGCAGAGAGTCGTCCACCATGTGTGCTGCGTAGTTGTCACGGAGTGACTAGCAAATAACAACACTGACAAGTACAGATGAACTTAAGATAAACCTTTATTGGATACAATAGAACAGCAAAAGATGACACAACGGTGGAAGCAGCAAATGACACAGCAGTGGCAGTAAGAGTGGCACACCTTCATGAGACCAGGGAGGAACAGTGAACTCACTTCCCTCACCCTTCACTAGGCAGGCGAGCAGTAATGGAAAGGCCCTGGGAACTCTTAACCCTTTGAATGCCAGAGGGGTACGCAACACATTGCAAAGCAATGCACTGCGTACCCCTCTGGCATTAAAAGGGTTAAGGCTTGGTGGGAGGACAGTGCAGAGCACTTTCAAACACACAGTCGAGTGGTACACCTTCACAAGACTAGGGAGGAACGGTGCACACAGTTTCCTCATCCTTCACTAGATAGGCGAGCAGTAACGGAATGGCCCTGGGAACTCTTAAGGCTAGGTAGGAGAACAGTGCAGAGTAACTCCACACACACAGTCTGAGTGGCACACCTTCACGAGACCAGGGAGGAGCAGTGGCAGACTTTCACAAGACCAGAGAGGAACAGTGGCACACTTTCTCACCTTTCACTAGGCAGGTGAGCAATAACGGAAAGGCCCTGGGAACTCACACAGGCAAGGTGGGAGGACAGTGCAGAGCACTTCCACACACACACACACACACACACAGTCAGCAGGAAAACAGGAAGAGCAACCAGACCCAATACTGGGTATACAGTCGACAAGGTAACTGGCACTGGGACTAAATGAGGCAATACACACACCAGAACAGCCATGGGAGGTCAGTACACGGACTGGCCGACAAGCGCTGCTAACGGAAGCGAGCGCTAAGAGGAAAGCATAGGCAGCAAGGACTCCTGATGAGGAATCACTATATGAGTTCAACAGAGGAAATAGTGAGGCAGCCAAGGGTCAGAACCGGATCTGGTAGTCAGACGTCACCAATGGTCGGAGCCAGAACGGGTAGTCAGACGTAGCCACGAGTCAGAGCCGGAACGAGTAGTTAGATGTAGCAGAACTCACAGGAACAGTAATGGACCAACACAGCACTAGGCTGAAGTACACCACGAAGGTAAAGAGACAGGCTGAGGTTTAAAAGGCCTAGCATGTGGGTGGAGAGATGACATCACCAGCATAGTGACCTATAAGAATAGCAACTCAGCGTAGAGTGACAATTAGGCAGTAATAATGTCACTGAATAGCAAACCAGCACAGAGGCAATCACGGGCACCGTGATAGTAGTGGACATGCAGGAATATGGCGGGATATCAAAGATGAAATCTAAGGCAGGAACAAGTGGTGGAGAGCCTTGAAGGTAATGAGGAGGATGAGGAGGATGAGGAGGATTTTGAATGCGATACGCTGCTTTATGGGAAGCCATGACAGTGATTTTAAGACTGGTGGGGTAAGTACTGTTCTGGAGGAGAGGAAGAGTATTCTGGTGGCTGAATTAACAACTGATTGAAGAGGAGCGAAATGGTTAGTAGGGAGACCAATAAGTAAAGAGTTGCAGTAGTCCAGGCGAGAAAGGATAAGAGTATGCATGAGGGTTTCTGTTGTAGAGTGAGAGAGGAATGGCTGGATTTTTGCTATATTCCAAAGAAGGAAGCGACAGGTTTTGGTAACGTCGTTAATGTGGGTGGAGAAAGAAAGAGAAGAGTCCAAAGTTACCCTGAGGCAGCGGGCCTTGTGTACAGGGTAAATTGTGGAGCCTTCAACAGTTATAGAAAATGGAGGTGTTATGGAGGATTTAGGAGGGAAGATAAGGAGCTCAGTCTTGGACATGTTAAGTTTTAAGTGACAATAAGCCATCCAGGAAGAGACAGCAGTAAGGCAATCTGAGACCCGCTGCTGTATTTCAGGTGACATTGAGGGTGCGGAGAGATACTTTTGCGTATCATCTGCATAGAGATGGTAGTTAAAGGCAAAGGATTTTATCAGTTGCCCCCAGGGAGAGTGTATACAGAGAAAAGAGAAGAGGTCCCAGAACAGAGCCTTGGGGTACACCTACTGAGAGGGGGATCGGAGGTGAGGTGGTGTTAGCGTATGTCAGAGAGAGACAGTTGAGAGAGATAGGATAGAAGCCAGGAATGTGCCAGGCCGCAGACGCCAAGTGATTGGAGAACCTGGGATAGAAGGGTATCGTCGACTGTGTCGAATGCTGCCGTTAGGTCTAGGAGGATAAGAAGAGAGAAATGGCCTTTGGTTTTTGCAGTGTGGAGATCGTTTGTTACTTTCAGAAGGGCTTTTTCTGTAGAGAAAGTGGGCCAAAAGCCAGACTGCAGAGGGTCCAGAGTGTTATGGGAGTTGAGGAAGGTAAGTGGACAAGAGTAGGCTAGGCGATCAAGGAGCTTAGAGGCAAAGGGCAAGAGGGATATGGGGTTATAGTTGGATGGGGAGGGGGGGTCTAATGAACTTTTCTTGAGGATTATTGAATGTTTAAATGAGGAGCAGAAGATGCCAGAGGATAAGGAGGAGTTGAATACCCGAGTTATCAAGGAACGAATGTGTGTTGCAGAGGAATGAGGAGGTGGGATGGTATAGGATCAAGGGAGCAGGTGGTGAGTGGTGATGTGGACAGCAGAAGGGAGACCTCTGCTTCTGTGACTGAAGTAAAGGAATCAAAAAAGTAGGATGGAGGATCAAGAAGATACAGCTGTGAAGGCTGGGAGGGTGGGATTGTTTGATGTATTGTGTTAATCTTTTGTGTGAAAGATTCTGCAAAGGCTAGAGGGGTTAGGGAGGGGAGGGGGAATGATGGAGAGGAGGGGCGAAGGAGGGAATTGAATATACAGAAAAGGCGCCGTGGGTTCGATTTGTGAGTATTGATTAGTGAGGAGTAGTAGTGTTGTTTGGCAGAGGATAAAGCAGTGTTGAAGCAGGACAGGAGGAATTTGTAGTGGATAAAGTCTGCATGTGAGCGGGACTTTCTCCACAGGCATTCAGGAGTGCGGGTACAGGAGCTGCGAAAGCATGTTTGTGAGTTGAGCCAAGGGCGTGGGTTTGAGGGGCGTTTGTGACGGGCCTGGACGGGGGCATACAGATTAAGTGATGAGGAGAGTAGGTTGTTTTAGTATTCAACAAATCTGTCCGATTCAGAAAGAGTGTTGACGGTGGAGAGGTTTGAGTGCAATGCAGAAGATAAGGCAGAAATGTCTAGTGAGCGAAGGTTGCGGGTGTAATGCGGGGCCATAGTTGGTGGGGGAATGAGGGAAAGGATTGTAGAGAAGGTTATGAGATGGTGGTCAGAGAGTGGGAAAGGAGATACGGAGAAATTTAGTAAGGAGCAGTTCTTTGAGAAAACCAAGTTGAGGTGGTGACCGTGTTTGTGTGTGCTAGAGTCAGACCGTTGTTGAAGGGTGAAAGATGAGGTTAGTTGAAGGAGGCATGAGGCCCAAGAGAGGGAAGGATCATCAATGTGACAGTTGAAGTCCCCAAGTATGAGAGCAGGAGCGTCAGAGGATCGAAAGAATGCAAGCCAGCACTCGAAATCTGAAAGGAAGGCAGAGGGTGTGGTTGTGGGATGTCTATATACTACTGCAACATGCATTGCTACAGGGTGGAATAATTGGATAGCATGTACCTCAAAGGAGTAAGTGGAAAAATATGGGGGAACAGGTATCAGCTGAAATCGACACAAGGAGGCAAGCAGTACACCTGTGCCACCACATCTGCCCATTGTGCGTGCTGTGTGTGAGAAGTACAGGTCTCCACGTGAGACTGCAGCCTACACAGCTGAATCATATTGGGAGAGCCAGGTCTCAGTAAGAGCAAGAAGCTGGAGTGCTTGTGAGCAGAAAATGTCATATATGAGAGTAGATTTGTTAGTGAAGGAACGGACATTCAGTAGGCCACAGGAGAAGGGATGGGCAGGAAGTGGGAGGGTTGGGATGGGGATGAGATTAAAAAAATTAGAGCCTCTGTGGGATGGGGAGGAGAGTGGGCGTGGGCGGTGGCATATGGGGATATGATTGGGGCCTGGGTTTGGGAAGATGTCACCAGCCACAAGGAGGAGAATGAGACATATAGCCAGTAGGTGGGAATGTGATTTGTGTCTGCTGTGGGTTGGAGTGGAAGGATGGGCCGGTCTGAGCAATAGATACAGGGTGTGGTTGCAAAATGATGAGAGTAAGGAAGGGGAAATATGAATACAGGGAGAAGTAGGCATATAAATAGAGTGCTGGATTTTGCAGTATAGGAGCAGAGTTGAATATAGCAGTAAAAGGGCAGGTTGCATTGTGGGATGGATTAGCAGAGCAGGGAGAAAGCAAAACAAAACAAGAGTCTTTACAAGTGTGTGTTGCTGCAGGGAGGGATGTCCATCTTCAGTCCCACTTCTCACCTCTGCTCCAACATTCATGTAACTCCATTAAGTCCTAAACAGAAGCACTTGAAATGTTTGTTCATCCTAGCACATAATATCCCAGACAGTCCAAGTGCTAAGAGTGATTTATTTTGTATTAAACTCCAGAGGTTGATGGTGAGATTGGAAGCTGGCTCGTTAGGAGGACTGGATGATTTTCAAATGCGAGGTGTTCTTCTCCAGTGGATCCTGGTTGTTCTTTTAGCCAACTCCTTCTCCAAGTCCTGCTTGAAGTCCTGGTTAAGTCCACCTTCCTTGGAATGTCTCTCTTAGAATGGGGAGCCCTTCAATACATGCACCCTTAAAGGGATGGCACCCTAACACTGGAGCCTTTAAATAGCAAATCTTATTCACATAGGCCAGTTTGAAATTAACTAATCAACAAATCAGAGCACAACCATTTGTTTGCTCAGGGTTGCTTAAGAAATTACCACTGGAGATGTAAGTCTATGGGCAGAATGCAGAGGGAAAAAGTGAACTGAAGAGTAAGACATACCAGGACCCTGAATGGTTAATACACAGATGGGGTGTAACACAAGGTTGGAAGCTGGATGAATGGTAGACACATATCAGGACCCTGAATGATTAATACACAGATGGGGTGTAACACAAGGTTGGAAACTGGATGAATGGCAGACACATACCAGGACCCTGAATGGTTAATACACAGATGGGGTGTAACACAAGGTTGGAAGCTGGATGAATGGTAGACACATACCAGGACCCTGAATGGTTAATACACAGATGGGGTTTAACACAAGGTTGGAAGTTGGATGAATGATAGACACATACCTGAAAAACAGAAAGATATGGAGAGTATGAGAATATAGCTGAAGTCCTGGTTAAGTCCACCTCCCTTGGAGTGTTGACTGCTGTATCTGACAGTGAGACACACAAGCACCAAAACACATGTCCTCAAAGTAATAGCTAACTTTGTAAAAGTAAAAAGAAATTGTTGGAGACTTCTAAAAACCATTCATTTGCTGTTTCAGCAAAAGTTATGGGACCGCAATGTTCAGCAGTAGGTAATAAAAGGGGTCCACCCACTGTTTATCCACAGTTCTCCTCTCTTTTTAGCAGCCTGGGAAGCTGTATCATTCCTGGTCTACTTTTTGTGATAGCCGCATGGGTCTGTGGGTGCATCCAAATATGTGTACAAAAGGACATGCTGTGATGCTACAACTTGCAATAGGTTGCTGTTTGACTCCTTATCACTAGTGATAATAAAGTGCCAGCTGAAGGAGCCTTCACTTGCGACTCTTCCTTGGTAACCTGAGCTGCTGCAACAACAGGATTTAAATATCACCATCATCTTTTGCTGAGTCTGTTATGCTCTTGATCAATGCTGGTCAAAGATATCCTACAAAACTTGAATTTGATCTGAAACATGCAACTAATTTTCAGTGTCATTTTTTTGGTTATACATATATTGGCAGACATAATCCCCACATCATCTAGGGATCAGAAAACATTAATGTTTCCTCTTCATACCAAAAAATAAATTGAATATTCTTATCATTCATAATGTCTTAAACAACCAATTATAAACTATAAATAGTGATGCTTTGTGATCTATTCATTATGAATTCCAGAGGATTTCAATCCTTTCATCTGAGCTTGCTGTTGACTTGATCTGTGTTATGAGTTTATTTATCAGCTTTAATCCTGCTTCCTGTTTTAACCTTCTGCCCAGATCAGTCTCTGCTTGTACTTTGCCTATCCTGACATACAAGATATGTTGCTCTTTCATCTAAGGCCAAGAGTGCCCTTGAATACTGGCAAACAAACTCCAAGCTATGTGGGCTACCTCCACTGAGGCTAGTGGTTTGTGCTTTTTGCAACTTGAAATGATTCTAACTGAAGGTCGATGACAATCATACAATAGTTAAATTATTACCTGTAATTCATAGGGTTGTCTGTGAGATATAGGTTACAGGAAAAATATCTACTACCCCCTAGTCACTAATTATGATCAACTTGGGGTAGGGATTCTGGAAACCGTAAGCACAGAGTATGACAAGACAAACAGCTTTTGCCTGACTTACACTTTAGAAACAATTTTGGTCAAATGTATTTAACAGTAGTTTGAAGGGTTTTGAGGTGTTAACACATTTATAATATTGGCAGTGATCAACATTTCCACATGCCCTAGTATATTATCTGGAATGGCTTTTTCCTCTACAGAATATGCTTGGGGATAACAACGTACTTATTTTGGCACTATAAACAATAAACTTTTTTCAAATATTTAATGTATTTTGGAAAGCTGTAATCATATCTTAATACATTCTAACATTTCAGAACAATATATTACCATCAGCTTCCAAATTAGAATCTATATTAAAGTTTGGATTGTTTTTAGTAAAATTCTTAAAATCTCATTAAATATTTTAATTATTATGACAGAATTTATATTTACAATTAAGAAATTCTGACCTAGGAGTTCACACGGCTCTTTATTAAACCATTTCTTTAATCCGCATTCTGGAATGCCTGAGAATCTATAATATTTTTCCTGAAATTAAGCATATTTTTAAATGTAGAGAAACTGCACAAGCTGACTTCTACATTTTATGGTAACAGCAATCTGTTTTTCTTCAACTGTTTCTTCTTTTAAATAATTACACAACGTTTTCTAACTAAAAAAACAAATATATGCATATTGGTATGTATGGCTATTTTTGCTAATTTTGCTGTTTCTTCATAAGAAACATTCACTGGGATAATTTTGGGATCTTGGAACCCTGCAAAAAAGAATTCTATCTGCCTCTATGGTCATGGTATGCATTACTAATTAAGGATTCATTTTGCTGAACTGGTCCATGCAGATTTGATTTCTAGTGCCCATTAGGGTTTTCTGATAATTTAAATCAATGGGAATTCAGGGAACTTTTATTTGTCCCCTAGGGTGCATGAATTGTTGCAATTCTCCTTAGCACAGACTGTAAAAGTTTGGATTTTCTGTTTTGGTCAACTTGTTTTTCTTCAAAATAATTTACTGGATAATATATATAGCTACATGTAACTAAAACATAACCTTTAAACTTCCTGAAATTTGGAGATAAAAGCAACAATAACTGTATTTAATTGTACCTTACTCAATCCAATATCAGCCTGTTTTATCAGCCATCAAGAGAATGACTTTTCATGTGGAAAATTCTATTTCTTATTTTAACTAAGAAAAGACTAAGAGCAAACACTTGTAAAATAAAGAGAAACTGTAAGTGTACAGTATTAGTAACCCAACATTTAACAAGTAATCTAGAAATCATAAACATACATACCGTTTTACTGCAATAATTGCAACAATAAACAAAACATTCACTATGAAAGAAAATTTAAACAGCCAGTGTTCTAAAACAATATATGACAGAACTTTCTTGACATAACTGAGTAGTTAACAAGCCGGTTTGCAGATCAGTTCCAACCATTTTAGATCACATTAATGGGAAAATGTAACCACATAGATACTAGAGACATTTTCAAGCATTTTTTTTAATAATTAGAGGTGTCTCCAGCATCCAAGACTTTATATGCCCCATAGCTAATAAAGGGAATCCTCTGGAATTCATGAGAAGGTAAATAAAGCAGCATATCCAATATGTTGTTCTTCTATAGCTAGATACCTTTGAGTATGTATCACTGATCACTCATATATTCCTTCATTGCATAGGTAAGGTAGGGTAACAATAAAAAAAATCCTTAAATGCCATGTATCTGTGGTTCATAAGTATATAGATTGGTTAATATACTCACACCAGAAAATACCACACATTTTTGGCAGCTCTACAATGCTAAAAATGTATAAATAAAGGATTCACATATGTACTCACTCATGTTTATTCCTTTTGTATTTCCTGACTTAAAGGGATAGTAATACTCAAAATGTAAAAAAAGATATGTTGTAGGGTTTAACTCCATAGTAAGTGACAGGGCTAGCACATCTTGGTGATAAAAAAAGAAACTTGCCTTTTAATTAAAAAAAAAAAATAGTGGTAATTTTTTTGCAATTAAAACTTTTTTTCAGTGGCAGTATACATATTTTACTCAGCAGGACAATGCTTACATGATTTTGCATTAAAAAGTTGTTTATTGCCCCTTTTTTATAATTGATGTAACATGAGCATATGATGGAGAGAGGCAAACCAGTTGCAAGTGTTCATTTTTATGTCAAGCCCTTGCTTTAACCTGTTGAATTCAAGAAAAATGTCCCAGGACTCTGGCATTCAAATGGTTAAGTGAAGCATTATGTGTTATAGAATTCTATTGGAAATATATATTTACTTTAGACATGCAACTATGACTTAAGAGGAAATTGTAATTTTTGCTTATTTTAACTTCCATATTGCAAAATATTTTCTGCAAACAGTAGATTATCAGATGTGGAAAAAACCTGCATAAATTGAAAGTATTGTGTTTGCTTCCTGCTATCTCAGTGCTTGTTAAAGAGATAGTAATGTTTCATAATGAAAGCAGCTCCAGTTAATCTTCATAGTATTAGGGCATTGAGAGTGTTATTTCAGTACTGTCAGAGTTGTAGTTTAAGAGTAATTGAATGATAAAGTATCCTCCTCCAGCCCTTTTTGCTCATGTAACAATGCTCACCTCATCACAGCAGGGTGGTATCCAAGTGGATTGCAGAGAGGGACAATTTTTAATTAACATAGAGGAAAAACCTGTCAATGTCACGGATTCAATAATGAGAATGGACCAGTACTTAGGTAACACAATCTTTATTTAGCGATAAGACAGGACAAGGAAATCAGCACAGCATACAGGTCAAGAGAGGACTTCAGGATGGATCAACAGGTACTATGGTACTGATGGGATCAGCAGCAGAGGAAGGGCGACTCAGGTCCCCACCTGAGGCCACACAACAGGTACGCACCTGTACAGACAACAGATCCAACGACCCAATGCACAAGGAGGATAAGCAGGTTCGCACCTGGACAGACCATGTACCAGAAAGACCAGCTGCGCCACAGGTCCGCACCTGGAGGCCGCAGAGGTTCAACGGCTAGAGGAAGAACGTCAAGCCACCAAAGACTATCCTAGGTTATCCCCTGGAGCGTTTGTATGCTGGTTGCGCAGTTGACAATCCCAGGCTATGTCAAGGTGGTCAGACATAAGGAGTAAATACGGAAGGCTTGGTCAACTAGAGCCACAGGTTCGCACCAGATTGGATGTCAGACAGGCCAAGGGGTCATACACAGAGTGGGCAGTCGGACAGAGCACAGGTCAACACCAGAACGGATAGTCAGCCAAGCCAGGGGTCATACACAGTAAGGTTCACCATCTAGAGCCGCAGGTTTGCACCAGATTGTATGTCAGACAGGCCGAAGGGTCATATACAGAGCGGGTAGTCGGACAGAGCCACAGGTCAACACCAGAACGGATAGTCAGCCAAACCAAATCACACACAGAGCCCAAGAAGCAACTGCACTGGAACACCACAAACGGGCAACTGAAGTGGTGTCCAGGCAGTGGAGCATAATGTGTGCTGTCCCCTTAAGAACCAGGTCGCGACGTCATCAGGGATTCCCTGAGACGCGCGCCTGGTTCAGATGTGCAGGAGCAGCCAGAGGGCGCAACGAGGAGGACGGTCTCCTGGATAGACGCCAGAGCGCACCGGTCCTCTATCCCCGTGAGCCGCACACCCCGGCAGCTGCACGAGCATCGGAAGGTAAGCGGCGCTTACAGTCAATGGGGGCAGGGCTTTCATTGTTCTCACAGTAAGAAGATTGTCCCTTGCTGTGAGCTGTCTGGTCTGTGGACCAGATTCCACATCTGAGGGGAGGTGGCTTACACTAGGTAAAAGGGGCAGGAGGTGGATACTTTATCATTCAATCACTCTTGAACTACAACTCTTACAGTATTGAAATAACACTCTCTATGGTTCAAATGCAATGAAGATTAATTTGAGCTGCTGCTTTTGTGAAACAGTTCTATCCATTTAAAGGATCAGTGCCTCCTAATTGAAAAAATAGTCTGCTTTAATACAACACTGGCTAGCCAGCCCTATACACTCTTGACTTAATTCACCACACAGACCTTATAATATATAGTTAATTTTTGCACTCTCTGGGATCTCTAAAATCAACTGGATTTCTCTTTCTATTGATCCTGTCTTCAGTTAGATTCAAACTGATGATCAAATGCCAATCTGGAGAAAGAGCATGAGCTAAGAGGGCTGGGTGGCATTTGAATAGCTCCCTTCATCTGAGTAAAATAAATTGAGAGCAAGGAGTATTTCCACTTGTCTCAAGAAACTTGTTAAAGTGTCATAAGGTTACTTCTTAGGTAACTGTGTATGTAGCTTCTACTTTAAATGTAGTATTGTTAGTATGCTCTAGGTAGTGGGAGATTACATGGGTTGTCATTTAAATAAGTGTGGCTTAGAGCAGGAAAGCTATAGTAGGTGGTTGTGGTAAGGTTGTTCTGAATGGGGCCCTGGGAGAGAGGAACATTTGCTCAAGAAAAATTGCTTCATGTAGGAGTCCCCTAAGGTATGGAAGAACCCTAGGCCTGGACCTATATGAAGGTCAATGACAGAGGTCCTCTCAAGGGGCTAATATAGATCAATTAAGCAGAACAGGATAACATCATGGGAAGGGAGGCAGTAGAATGTCTATGCAGATAAAGTGACAGAGATAACCAATTTGGAGAGGCTAAATAATCTCTTCTGTTTGCAAAAGGTGTTATAGGTAATATTTTTATGTGTATAAAAGTGAGTAAAAAAATAAAAACACAGATGTGATTTACTGTCTCTGTTTCACATGCTACAGTATGTATACTTGGAACCTCATTGTTTTTGGTGTTCAAAAGGTGAAATTTGCATCATAATATGGGTGGGGATTAATTGTAGGCAGGGGTTGCCCAGAAACATGGGTAAGAGGTGAAAACAGGATGTAGAGTGGGAGGATTGGGCATGGCCAGGATTACTGAGGAACTCACAAGTCACAAAATCAACTTCTGTCCCCAGAGACACAGTAACTAAGAGTAAGTGAAACTTTTTGTCTCAAAAGTGAAGCAGGAGAAACATACCATGCCTGCTAAGAGGGAAATTTTCTGTGAAAACTGACAATTTTCTGCTTTTTTCACCTAGCTCATTGCAATAATATCAGTGGGAAGACTGAATTTCCCCCCACCATTATTCCAGCAAGCATAGTGTAAAATGAATGTCAGGTTTCCACAGCATGCCATTCTTTGGTTGTTAACAATAGGGATGGGTGACAATTTTCACCTCTAACCAAAATCAGCGAAAAATGGCACTTTCCACTTAGTGAATAATTTCCTGCGAAAAGTGTAGTTTTCGTCTAGCTCATTGCATTGAAATCAATGGGAAGGAAATTTTTTTCCCACATAAAAGTTTTCTCTACTTTTCCTGAAGGCATATGAAAGGGTGTCAGGCTTTCAGCATGCCATTTCATGTCTGTAAGAGGAGAAAGCAGCATGTTTTTGAGCTAGAGACGATAGACAAATAAAGAAGAATTGAAGCCTAGTTTAGGGAGATGTATTGGTGGGACATTTGTTCTCTGTATTAGGGAAGTCCGGGGCACTCTGGGAGAGAAGAAGAGAGGAAGGAAGTTGACCAAGTTGACAAGACACAGGCAGCTCTGGTCCAATTTGCTTTCTGATCTTGCTTTTATTGTCTCTGTGCTGGGGAAGTCTGGGGAAAGTTGTTGATTTTGTTTTTTAGTTATCATTTGTTTTGGACAGACTGTCATAATATAGAGTGAACAACTTAAAAAAATAAATACAACATTAATTTAAAAAAATACAAAATTAATAAAAAAATAAAAATAAACAAATAAATATATTAGGATACAGACAGCTGACTGGGAACCTGACATGAGCTGTGTGACCGAGGTAGACTTAACAGACAGCAGACAACACTGGGAATTTTGTTGAGGGTTAAGGAAAGACATCACACTCCATCAGTTGTATACTGTAGAGAGTAAAAACACACACATAGTAGTTGAGTAATGTCCAGCAAATGCACAAGGGGCAGGAGGAGGGAGAAAGATGGAGCAATGTAGGGGCGTGTGAGTAAAGTGGTAGTTCAAAAACTGACTGCTGTAATGGTTGCTGCAGCATGTGCAATAAATGATGATCCTTCTTCTCCGGGAGTTAATGCAGTGTGTCAAGGTCCCACCAAATGTTCCAGCACCACCACCACCAGATCCAGTACTATAATAAAAACATATAAGAAGAACACTGAAGACGACAATGAGTCACATTCTAGTGTTGATGATGACAAAATGGAGGAAGGTATAGCAGCTGAACCAACTGCTGCATCTGACAGTGAGACAAGCACCAAAACACCTGTCCTCAATTTAGTAGTAGACATTGTGAAAGTAAAAGTAAAAAGGCATTGTCGACACCACTAAAAGCTTAGATGAATATAAGAATAGTGTACAAGAAGCTGAGTGCAGTGCTGCTGCTGAGGATGATCTAATGATGAAGATTATACAGATCTAGAATATATCCCTCCAGCATCCTCCTCTTGTTCAGATACAGATGAAGCTGAGAGTGAGAGAGACAATGACATGAAGAGAAAGTTAGTAGAATGGAAAAGGCTCAATCTTCCACCATGGAAAAGGAGCACTGTGCCTGCCTATAAACTGTTTGAGAAAACCATTGGAAAGTCTTACCCTGGACAAGCAAAGATGACAAAAAATACACAATCATACTGTTAGTCATCATCAGCATCTTCACCACTTCAAAGTCCAATCACCACTCAGCCACACACACTATTGTTGAGTGACCAGCAGCAGCAACACAGGTTATCAACATCCACAAATCTAACTACGATGAGTGCCCTTGCTGCTGCTGGAAGTACAGCACTGTTGACAGACAGTAGTGGAGCAATTGCAGAAGCATCTAACCCCAGTAATAGTAGCAGCCCCTCAGGTAAGCCTTACTCTATTAAGTCTACATTATAGAGATACTTCACTCACAATCAAAAAGCTAAGCATGATGCTATCTCTTGTTTGTGTAAAAAGCATGTGAGCAAGGGGAAAGTAGGCTCAAACCTAGACCACTCCTCACTGAGATCCCACCTGAAGTACAGGTCTGACACCATCACCATGTCAGAGGTGCTAAAACTAGCAGCAGAACAAGCATTTCTCAAAACTTCCAGGGCTCTGGGGCACATAATAGAAGTAGTGATGTTGACATGTCAGAGAGTTTACAAAGAGTTTAATCATTTGAAATAACATATATGGCTCCTGCTATAGAGAAGTATGATTCTGAGTTTGCTGTAGGAGATGAAACGAGTCATAAACTACCCACACAAATTTGCTGACCTTCTCTAATCATGTTGTTAAAGCAGTAAAGTTACAGGGTTCTGGGGAAGGAGCAAAAATATCACAAAAATAATCCCAAAGCATTTTTGTCCTATATATGATTTATTTTTTTCTCTCTCCTTCCAGTCTCATTTCCTCCTAAACTACACCTCACTGCATTGTGGAAAATTATGAGTTTATGTAGTATATGGATGGGGAGTTTCGCCCCATTGATTTACATAGGTGGGAAATGAAAGCATTCTCTCAAAACTTTCTGTAGTCTTAGCAAACCATCTATAAGTTTCTCTATGGGTGAAATTTCCAGATGGAAAAGCAGAAAATCCTGCTTTCCACAAAATTTCCCATGGGAACAAAATGGGAATTTTTGCCCATCCCTAATTAAGAATTTCTGGGTAATACTTATCTTAATTTTTCCTAAGAAGCACTGTCCCTTTCAGTATAAAACAATCTGTTAAATTGCATACTTAATACTGTTTGCTATTATAGTTTAGCTTCTTTAACAGCATGTAGACCAGACCTTCATACTTTCAGTAGTCTGCAATAGTATTAAGGCGTCAATTCAATTCCCCCATCACCAAAAAAACACCTGCCAGCATTTTTTCAAGTACGCTAAGCAATTCAATTACCAATGCTATGAACAAATACCGGCAGAAAAAAACACACATTGGGCACTAAAATTAGCGTAGATTGGAACCCATTAAAACCAGTTATTTCCCAATTAAATTCTATGAGTCAGGAGTTAACATGCGTTAAGGGACCCACTCTAACGGGTAAAAATCTGCACCTAGTTTTTTTGGGGCGCAAAGTTCCCTAATGCATGTTTAATCCTACGAATGCAGGAACTGAAAGGGAAAAAAACAAAAAAACAAAGTCACCTGCAGATGTATTGATATGGTGCCCTAAGCCCCATATCAATACATCCAAAGTATGAAAAAAACTGTCAAATGTAAGTAGAATTAACTCTATGAGTGCCAGTGTGTTTCACACCCCACTGGCACTCACAGGGTTAATTCAACTAAGTCAAAATCATCCCCTGATAAGAAACACTTACCTTTAATCCTGATGTCCATCGGGGTCTTCAGCATAACTTGTATGGAGGGGCACAGGTCTGTTTTTTGTATTGTGTTTGCACTTTAGTTTTCGACCTAATACTTGGGGGTCTAGAGAACCCTCTCCTTCCTTGGTGCTATGTATACTTTAGTCACTTGGTCTTTTTTTAATTTAATTTATTATATGTAAATATTATGGTGAGTTAGCACTGTGAGCTGTATTTCCTCTTTGTTTCTGCTTTTCGCACATCTCCTTTGCTCATTCTAGCTGCTTCTTACTTATTCTAATTAAAATCACTAATAAAACTCACACATTTTTCAGAGGCACTATCACTATCATTCTTCTATTTAGAGGTTTTTAAATGCATGGTCATTGCCCTGTCTTAGCTTGCAATTAAATTAATATTCACACCCCACGTGGCCTTTGGGCTTGGAAAATTTAGGCCTATAAAGATGGCTGGTGGATCAACAGTCTTCTTGGGCCAGTACCTACTCACTGAAGGCATATTTTATTTTATAACAGGTAAATACCTGTATGCCTCTCGTTTTTAAAGTAGGCACCCATAAAGTACTATATATACCATATGATCTCCAACGTGTTCTTTTACAGCAAATCCTCAGGGAATGTGTTTCATTTAGACAGGGATCAATATGTGCATCAGATTAGGACTTGCCTGATATTAGGGTACCTTGATGAGGTGGGCAAGCTTAAACATACTTTGGCCAAATTATGGAACAAATTCCTCATATTTATTAACAGTAGTGGTATAATATATGCCCAATACAGCGCACACATTTGCACAACTTGTATGGAGAAGTGCAGGTCTGTTTTTTATCTTGTGTTAGCACTTCATATCTTGGCCTAATACTTGAGGGTCTGGAGAACCCTCTCATTACTTGGTGCTATCTATACTTTAGTCACTTGGTCTTATTATAATTTCACTTAATATATGTAAATATTATGGTGTTTTTCCTCTGTTTCTGGACAGTTACTTTTCCATCTTTTTCTTTCATCTTCCATCTTCTCCTTTTTCTTCATCGTCTGTCTTCTTCTCTGCTGAGCAAATATGTACCTGAAAAGGACAACAAAGAAACATGAAATACACTCAACAAATATAGGTTTCAAATATGTGCAGTGGTTAACCTTTTCACTGTATGAGGGGTACACACTCAAAGGGTTAATTTAATGCATCTAGTCCTAGTCAAATAAAATCAACATTCCCCCAAATCTAAGAAAATGTTTCCAAATCCATTTCACAAAAATTAAGTTTTTGTTGCAAAGAGAAAAATATATGGTTAGGTGAAATATATCCCATATTGAGTCATTGCAAGCCTTCACATAGTCTGCCTGCTCGACCTCTGTCACTGGCGGTGGCAGTAGGAAGGCAGGCCAACAAATCCCCCCTTTATACCTCTTGGGCCAATGCCCAAGCCAGTCTGTGGATACAGTTGGTTTGTAACAGAACTGCACCTCTTGAGCTTACCGAATTGCATAAGCCATCCCCCAGCACAATCTCCTTATTAATCTCCAAGGAGTATGCACTGCTCTGTAACTAAACACTTTTCATATTGTTCTTGTCTTTCCAACATCTGATATTTGCCATACAGGGAACACTGATCTTTCACACATATGCACAGACGTGTATAAATAGTTTATTATCTCTTTACATCATAGGCATCTACTACTGAATGCCTGAGTCCAAGGACCTCCCCGCTGATATTACTAACAAAAACATTTTTAACCTAATTAACTAGTACGCATGAATTAATAGGCTAGTAGGCCCAAAGGGTTTAACCACCAACTTGAGACTAAGCCTACAGTTGTTCAGACTAGTCCAGCCTGTTGAATGCTAGTATGTCATTGACCTGATCAAAATTGATTTATGACTTCCTCTTATCCTATAATTTTGCATTTTTATGTGAATAAAGATGATAAAGTTGAGTAGAATATTTTTATATATTCATGATATATATATATATATATATATATATATATATATATGAGTAATTATCTATGATCATGTGGCCCAACACTGTAAAAATTAGATGTTAAAGACTACTTTAATGCACATTGATGGAGTCACCACATATGAGTGCAAGGACTAGCAGGAGGGGAACCTAAAAAAGGACTTATTACGTAACTACATTATCATAGTGGTTAGTTCTTCTTCTTCTTCTGCTGAGTTGTCTAAGCCTCAGTTGGATTAGGCTGCTGCATTGGACTGGGATTATCCAGAGTGACATGAGACAGGTGGTGGTAAGAGCAATGTGCGCAGTGTGTGAAAACAACTGGAAAGAGGGGAACGACTAGGAAGATACACACTTAACTTTTCTGCTCTGATATTAAGCTCTCTTCTTGTAGGTGACAAGAAAATTTAATAAAAATAACAAATCCTACCTGCCATCAGCTTGGCATATTAAGTGGAATAGAATGCAGTTGCTGATGATTGCACTCTGCCTGCTCCAGAGGAAAAGTATCCCCACACCCATGATTTTAGTGTGGGGGAGGTTGAAAAGAATGACACTCTTTTTTCCAAGGAGCATTTACAATGGCTGGGACAGGTGCTTTTGCTGCTTTTTCCTCAGTATCAGCACTAGGGGTAAGACCAGAATTAGAGGCAAGTGGAACCATATCTCCCTGCCTTGTCCAATATCACTGCTTATTGAAACAAATCCCATTGTGGTCATGTGTTCTGTGACACACTAACCTGTTCATCAGCCTGCTGCTGTAATGGATGAGTGTCTGTCTCTGATGACTTAGTATCAGGAATTAAATTTGCAGCAAATGCCATAATGTCACTTCTAGTGGTGGTGATGATGCCCTTTCACAAATGCATCTCTTTCTTCCATTCCTTATCAATTCCCACTAAAAATGCTGGGAGTATTTTGGGGAGAGGGAAGTGGGCTTCCTTCTGCTGCTGCTGCTGGATTCCTCCACCGCAATAACAGCAGTGGCCCTCCAACTTCCCCATCTGCTCATCTTAATTATTATTTGCCTCTGTCTTATTCTCCACAATTCTACAACATGATGCATGGTGGGCAGTCCTGGGTTTTTATAGTATGGAGACAGGAAATGTCACCACCATTCAAAACATATGCGGAAAATAGAACCAGTGGTGTTAGATAAGTGGTTTAAAATCTCTAAGTTTGGGAATTCTTTCTTTCTCTGTGCCCGATTATAAAGTTAACACTGTGCTTCACTTGATATCCAGTACTGTTCTGTTATTTTATTTCATGGGTTTTGATCCTGGTCCATCTCCTGTGTACCATCTCCCAGTTCCCAGTTGTACTCTGTATGTCTCCCATTACCACTTTATATTGTAAGCTTTTGGGCAGGGACCTTACTACCAGTGTTAACTTTGCAAAGCATTTGTAACCCTGAATCGTCTATACCCTCAAATTGTAAAGCATTGCGTACACTTGTGGTGCTAGATAAATAAACATATTTATTCATTCAGTTCCTGATTTTGGCTTGACGCTTCAGTATACTATTCTGGAATTCAATCCTGGCTTTGTGACCCGACTCTTTGCCTGCCTTCCGATTCTGCATAGATGCATGACTGATGTTTTGGTTTCAATCCTGGCTATCCCTCTTACTCTTCTCTCGCTGGTCAGTTTCTGCTCTGTCATCTGGCTACTGATCTGGTTTCTGACCCCAGCTCCAACTTCTGACCCTCCTCTTGTTTGCTGCTTTGTGTCAACAGCATAGGGAATGGGGATTATGGAACAAAATGGGGATTGGGGAATAAAACAGAAAAGGGAAGGTGCACTAATGGGCACTGAAATCGGGCAGATCCCAAAGGCGATGGGGGCGCTGGAGGGCCACAAAGTAGGCAGGAGAAAATCTGAGCATTGGCCCAGTAAGGGCGATGGATCCCAAAGGCCAATCCAGATGGGTAGCAGCTGGGGACGGGGGTGAAACACAGTATATTGAGGCCCTATAAGGGCAGGGCAGACCACCCAGGCCAAGGTAAGAAGACTTTCAGGCAGCCAGAGGCTACAAGCTTAAAGGTGACGGCTCATACAACTCACAAGGCTCAATGGATATATCTGAGGGGAATAGAGGGAGTCTTAGTGGAGGGAGGGGAAGGACTGTGGGGAAAAAAAACAACAAATGGGGGGATGCACTAAGGGGTGATGTAATAGGAGGGGGCCAGGTGAGCACAGAAAGTCAGGGCAGATTAAAATAGTGTAGCTCTACCAGTTTAAGCCCTCGGTGGCGCAGCTTACAAAGTGGAGTGGGTTGTAGGCCACACAGAGATTTGGCAGCATCCATGGTGAGTCTCTCCAATACAGGCAGACAGAACATAGGGCCAAGCAGTGCAGTCAGGAGATGTCAGGCAGCACCCACACTGCAGTCTAAATCAACCAGGGAGCCAGCCGACAGAGCCACCAATGAATGCAGAAGGCCTCCAGGTCTGGCATGTATCCAGCAATAAGTTGTGGCTTTCAACTCTTCACTCCTATTCGATCACAGTTCTGTATGCCCCAGTGCTCTAGAACTGTAGCTTTGCAAACAGTTTAGGCCTACTGGGTATGGGTTACTCACTGTGGTGCCAGCAGCATGAGGATGAGGCCCAAGCCCATCAGTTGGCTCCTGCAGGCATGAAGGGAGGGCTATTAGTGTGTAAGCATCTGTTCAGATGGCTTACCAGGCGGGCACGTCGGGAGGATAGGGGCAAGATGACAGTGATGCGGCAACCATTCGATCCACTCCACGGAGTGTTATTATGCTGCACACACACAAAGCTCAGCATGGTGGGTTTGCCAACCTGCCTCCCATATAGATACTACGATGCTGTAGACAACACTATCACAGTATATCCATCCCTATTCTGCTCTATTAGGCATTGCACAACTATTGTTCAAATGCTAACTTCAATACACCTTTGAAACCTGGAATGCCAGAGTGATATCCAATGCATTTCATGTCACTGCACTGGATATCTATCTATTGCTCCAAGGGTTCTATGTTTGATATGGCTATGTTCAACTCAATAAATGTTGTTTGCCATCAATTAAACTCAGGAATATGATGAACATGAGCAATGTGGTGTACCTTTGTTCGCAGGAGGATGGATGATATCCTTGAAGTGGCAATGTCATCATGGCTGAAGAAATGGCAGATGCCAGTTGAATTCCCACCCTCACCAAAACACATCCATGGAATAGCTGCTGCATGGGTTATATACTGTTCCAACTTTGTGGTTGTGATGTTGTGGCAAGTAATATCAGGACTGTGTATGTCAGTCATCCTGTGGGGTGAAACAGATCATTATGTGTTGTGTGAGTGTGTTTGCACACATTTCCCAAGACTGATCATGGACATACATGCATTGTGTTTGATTCCTGTATTATACTCACAGGTGAAGTAGTCCCTGATGAGCCTGCCTCATATATCTGCCCTTCTCAGGGTCTACTCATCCTGTGCAAGGGGAACAGGAATCTCCATAATGGTTAGTAGCTCAATATCATCCACTAAGATGATGTTGAATGCATTTCCTGGTGCATATTGCAGTGATCCATGAACCAGAATCTTGATTTGAGTGGGCCAAGGGTGTGCTCAATTTCGTTCCTTGTTTGGACATGTGAGTCTTTGTAGTGGTCCTGTGCAGGTGTTTTGGGCATTTGGTACTGGTGTGAGAAGCCACTGTTTACACCCATACTTGGCATCACCTGTGGAAAGAAAGTGACATTGTGACACAGGGACCACATGTTAAGTGGATTATGTTGTGTGAGGGGTATTATACTACTTGTGTGTCATGACCATGCTAAGTATTGTTTACATATTAGTTGTGTGAGTGCATCTGTGGATGTGGGGACATGTTTGGAATGTTTATTGTTTTGGTGGGATAAGATGGACCTTGAGTGTTTATGAGGCGGAAGGGAAGATGAGTGGATTTTGTAACCTTCATTGTTGATCTTTTTTAATAGTCTGGCATCAAGAAAGAAGTAGTAAAACATTCCTACCAATGGCACTTCCTGCCTGGCATCAGAGTTGCTTATGCAAAGCATCCTGGAAGGACCCTCTAGGAGATCTGCCCCTTTGGCATAATAGGCCTTGTTAGCTGACTTCTTTCTCTTTGAGGGTTTTACTGCATTTGAATGGGCAAAAGGATCTCTAAGCAAAAATACTACTGCCTTGAAGGAAAAAAACTTCTTTTCTCTGAAAGGGATTGATGCAGAGAATTCAACTCAAACAAAAAGTTACCCTCAAAGGGCATTACACAAAGCCTATGATTAGGTAAAACATCTGCAGCCCACTGCCTAAGCCATAAGGCTCTGCGTTCCACAGTCGCCAGGGCCAAAGACCTAGAAGCCATTTGAACTCTCTCCATATAGGGGTCATAAAGAAATCTGATGCCAGACAAAGAGAATATATAGATTTTAATAAGTCTTCCTTATGTACTTTGAAGAAGTCACATATGCATTGCTCTGGAAATGCATGAAGTTGCTACTCCAGGAAGAAAAATGGAGGCAGTAGCTACATAACACCTATGAAGTGACTTGTCCGATTTCCAATCCATAGGGCCCATGAAACCAGAACTATCTTCTACAGGAATAGTGGTTTCTTAGATAGCCTGGCCGTATGGGCATTGACTTTGTCTGATCGCAGAAGTCTTTAGGATTAAAAGGTAATAGACTCTTTAACTTCTTGGGAAAGTATAAGTGTTTTTCTGGGTTGACCCATTTCCTTTTGATAACATTGGCCACTGCATCATGAATGGAAAAAACCTTGTGTTTTCTTTATAACCTAGGTATAACTCATACAGAATTGCCCTGAGAGTATACGCCTCCTGAAGGTCTAAAGAAACTCTTTTCACTAGCTGTTCAATACACTCGGGTAAATTTATGGGGTTTTTCTCCGCCTCCTTCTGCTGATGATGAATCCAAATCAGATTCAGATACATATGAAGTTTTCCGACAAGAGGGTACTTCATCCCTGGAAGCATATAAACAGTTTGACCCTGCCATCTCCTCTTCTGCCCTCATAGACCTCCACATTTTCCTGGCAATATATGAAAAAAAGGATATCATAGAGGAAAAACCTGAAGGCATACTGGCCTGGGGAAACAAAATGTGCAACTTCAGGGGTGTTAACATCCCAGAGACAGGCCATACACAGCTTTGTTAAATAACCCTCAGCTATAGGGACTTACAGTGCAGACATGCAGCAATATTAGATTCTATCTACAATGTGAGCACAGTAAAAATGGACATTAGAGGATACCTAAACTCAAAAGAATACTAGGAATCCACAACATTTAATGTGTAGATATTCTCACCTTGCAGGTAGATCAGATAAACTTTGAAGCTTCCTGGTCCTTAAGCAGTTGGTCACCGGAGGACAGGTGAAGAGGAAATGCCAAGTCTGTTATAAATAAACATTTGTGACACCGGAACAGTCTACTGACTTCTGGTCTGGTCCCTTGGACTGGAAATGATGGCTTTAGCCAAGGGCCGTAAGAAAAGCCCAGCCAGACACTCAATACAATATAAGAAAATGAGTGCCAAACTGATATGAGGACAGGTGAAATAATTGAGAGGTTGGTCTGGGGGGTGGTATTTATAGTTTTAGTTTTTTGTCTACCTATTCTGAATGGAGGTGGGTCTCTGTCTCTCTTGGTTTACTACCTAGGAGACCACAAAGGAATGTTTAGTTATACAAAATACTACTGAGTATATGGATGAGGGTTTAAGATTATCTGATTTAATTGTGTATTAGAAAATAAATAAGGACTATAATGAGCTTTATTCATTAGAATTTTCAGGACAATCAGAACATGCAATGGAGAAATGAGTAATATTAACTAAGAAAGAAAAGGATTGTTTTTATATGCAGTGCAACGGTTGCATGAATCTGTTTCTTGTCCACCATTAAACCTATTTTGACAGGAGTTAATTATAGGATTATTATATTGTCTTTTTTGTATTTTTTCAGAATTAAATGGATAATTCAAGATCTTATACTAAGGATTCACAACATGTTTTAGAAATCATCTTTTAATTGGGAAAAATATATGATTTGGGTCACTTTGGATGTCTCATCCCTATGTACTGCAATACAGTATAATTTAGAAGTACAGGGTATTTAATAATATTTTTAGGAGTATAGTACTGTAACTAAAAAAATAAGCAAAATTTTTACTTGAATGTGTTGAATTTATTTTAACACTTTTTTTTTTAAACATGGAAATTCTTTATTTATACTTGGCAAATGGAACAATTTTTAGCCTGAGATATGCAAATTAATTTATGGGTCACTGGGAGGAAGAGTATATGTTGAATGCTATATTGATGATATTTTAATTATATGGAGAGAGACACAATAACAACTAAATTATAATAACAGGGTTTTGTCTGTTACTAGTCAAGTTCATAGGACATTTATTTCATTTTCAGACTTACAATTTTTCCATGAGTGAAAAGAAATAATATATATATCCAAAGAAAAGATTATAAAACTTTTGAGAAAAGATTGAATAATCTTGTGAGAAAGCACTCAGTATGGATAGAAGGGATTTATTTCTTAAGATACATGCAAATTGTGATAGCCATAACCAACTCATGTATTTGTCAATCAGTACTATAAAACAGTTTTTAATATCAAACATATTGGTAGATATTGTAGGGAGACATATTGTTGAAAGATAATATTAAGGAATGACCATGGGTTATTTATTAGAGGACAAATATATTTAAATGTATTGTACCACATAAACTGAAAATACAATTTAATACGCAGCCAAGTAGTAGGGAGTTTTAGGTGTGTAACAGATTGCACTCCGTTACTGAAAACCCTTTCTCTGGGCATACAGACTGTCAGCCCTTGTTTCGGACTATAGGGAACTTTGAGCATTACATTAGCAGGCAGCTCTGAACAAGGGACTAACTGCACAACCTGCCTTGCTTGGGAGCATCAGAGATTTGCAGAGTAGCCACGGGTGCAAGGGGACCTAGAATATGTATCCCAGCCCCTCAAGCCTTTTTTGGCTATTGCCTACCCTAGCCCAAGCCCTTTGTGTATTAATGTAATTATGTCTGCTTTATTGTATATGCCTGAGCAATCTGTTGTTGGTTCTTTGTATTAGGTGTTTACATTATCCCTGTGAATACTCCCATTGTGTTATGTTTTCACCATTTGCTGTGACCTATTGTATTCACTGTGATTGTATTATGTCTTCTGTTCTGGCCGAAAGTTTATGTAGTTGAGGTGTTGTGATTACATTATCCCTGCGAATACTCCCATTGTGTTATGTGACCTATTGTATCCGCTGTGATTGTATTATGTCTTTTGTACTGGCCCTAAGTTAATGTAGTTGAAACTGTATAAATAAGCTGTGTTTCCAAAT
The DNA here is from genome assembly GCA_037306005.1 of Rhinophrynus dorsalis. Classification (NCBI taxonomy): domain Eukaryota; kingdom Metazoa; phylum Chordata; class Amphibia; order Anura; family Rhinophrynidae; genus Rhinophrynus; species Rhinophrynus dorsalis. Next base: position 149,516,891 of record CM074718.1, read on the forward strand.
AAAGTTGAGTTAGTTGTACTGAACTAAGGAGTACAGAGTCTTTATTCTGGATGGTAGAAAGAGGCCCCTTTGCCCCCCATTCAGGCAGCTGATGTTCCAGTGTCCTTAGTCTGAATGGCTAAAAGGGACCTCTCTGTCCCCCATTCAGGTATCTGAGGTTCCAGCGTTCCAGTGGACAGATCTCCTGTGTTCCAGTTGTTTCCAGTGAATGCTTCCAGCCTGCCTTCCAGTAACTGTGATCCCAGCTCTTGGGGTACAGTTTTTAGCCTGTTGCATTCAGCTACAGAGTTCCAGAAAGCATTCATCTTGCTTCACAAGCCAGGCTACCCACTTGTAGCCGCATCCAGGAGGGAGGGACCCAGAACGATGGCCCAAGACTTCCTGGCGTCTTGGGCATCCATTACAAGGTGCAACTGTGTTGCCCTGTCTCTTTGTGTGTTTAGTATAATTTCTTGCTACCTCAATGTCTGTTACCATAACATATGTATACACATGTTAAAGTGTGCATAATAGTATGTTTTTTGTGATTGTATATGTTAATGTATGTGTGCATGTGTGTGTGTGCAATATGCTCTGAAGCTTGATACATCATAAAATCCCTATGGACTGAGATTATTACATAATAAAGGCCCTATCATCTGGTTTATGTGTGTGTTACCATGTAGCCTGTGTTTTAAATTAAACACCGCAATACCTTAAACACATGGTTTTACATGTTAAGACTATCAAGTACTTAACTGAAATCAATATTAGCTCATGGAAGCGGAGATCCTTAAAATAAAGACTTTGTGGATAATGACTTTTTAAAGTCATTGCTGATTCAGAAATTGGTCTTCTTGGTCCTGATTAGCAATTCCTAACAACAGATATAGCATCTACATGTATACTCAAGTCAAGTTAATTTATTAGATTACAACTCAGTGTTATCAGTATAATATAATTATAACCAGTAGGAATAGAGTATATACTTGTAGTTCTTCAAAATTACAACTCTTTCTAACCAGCAGAATGTGCTATTGACTGTGGATTGATTCTAGAATATCACGGTGCCCGTGATTCTGGCACTTGGCTTTACCTGTTCTCTTTCTTGTGATTGCTTGGCAGCAGCATGGTGGGTGACTAATTCCTGGTTACTCGCTTGTCATTCTGAGCGCTCGCTATTTTATAGTTCAACCCTGATTGACCTATCTGGACTCCGCTCACCAGAGATACTTTATATGCTGCATCCTGCCATTGCCTCAGTGCCCTTTCGTGGTGTACCTGAGCACTTTCTGAGTCTCCCATTGTGATCCGTTCCTGGCTGCTGAATCTGTTCTGTGTATGACCCTGGCTCCGTCTAACTAGCCAATTTGTGCCTGAACCTTTTGGCCTGGCTGACTGACCGCTCCATGCTGACTCTGGCTTTGTCTGACTACCCGCTCCGTTTATTCATTTGGCTTGGCTGACTACCCTCTCCCTGATAAGTACTGTGGCTTTCTCTGACTTTCAGCTCCGTGCTAGTACTTTGGCTTGTCTAACTACCCGAACCGTTTTGACCATTGGCTAGTCTGTTTACGTTCCCGCTCCCTGGGGCCTGGATCCCTCCTTGCAGGCTCTCAGTCTCAGTCCTTGGTCAGGTAGCTCCTGTCCATAGTTCAGCAGTGCCTAGTCCTACCAGGGCATTCTAGGGTGTGTGGTAGTTTCTGCAAACCTAGCGTTTTAGGTAGTGGGCCTGCAGTATCCTCTCCGATGTAGAGCACGCTTACCAATATCGCTACCTCTGTGGTTCTGCTAACCCTACTGGTTCGCTCCTGGTCTGTTCATCAGTCTGGCTAGGTTCAGTGTTAGCTCCTGGTAGTGGACTGCGCGCTGTCCCCACGCCAGCCCCCGGGAGGGTTAGGGAAGTGTCTATATTCAGTTTTCTTGTATCTGATCCTTAATAAAGTGGAATTGATTTTATATGTACCTGTCTGAGTCGTTATTTGCAACCACCGTGACACACAGCCCATGAAGACAAATCAAAAAGAGGTATTCTCTAACAATCTGGAGTGCAGTTTAACCAGAGGATGTTTTATTGTGACTGGTCTACAGCTTCTGTGAGAGGATATTTACCTGAAATTGATTGTGCGCACTATTTCATAGTAGACCTTTGCTCAGCTGACTGAACTGCCAGAGGCTGATGCTTCTTTCTTTTTGCCTATTATTTATTAGATTCCAGGTTTTCTTAACAGAAGAGAGTTGGTACTGTGTTTGCAGTAGAAATTCAGTGGGAAATATAGTTGTTGATTCCTTTATTGGTTAACGAAATAGATTTACGATGCAAGCTTTCAAGACCTTTTAGTTCTCTTCCTCAGGCATGTCTGAGGAAGAGACCTAACAGGTCTTGAAAGCTTGCATCTTACATTTGTTTAGTTAGCCAATAAAGGTATCAACAACTATATTCGCCTCCAGGTTTTCTTAGTGAACTAAGCTAAGGCTGTCTCTACTTCACCCATAATCTTCAGCCAATTTAGTTAACTTCAGTCCCATTATATTATCCACAATTCCAGCATTCTGTATTTTATGTTATTGCTCAATCCCATAATCAACCTATCAGTGGCCTGTTCTCCTGTTATGTCAGTACCTCTTCTACAAGTGCTATGTTTTTAAGTTCCTTGTCCCTTATTTTGCTTGTATGCATAACCCTGTCATTGTTTGTTTTCTGTCTGTTTTTTTTATATGATATATTAAATAAAGTATATTTTTACTGTGAATTTTTACCCTATATCTATATTGAAAAGCACTGAACCGGTCTCCATAGTATGTAGTTTATGAGATGTACTGTGGTTGAATTGAGAGCTCTGGCATCTGTAATTAAACCACAATTTCTGCTCTATCCTCTTATTTTTTCTTTTTTTAATCCAGTACATGAATATCTGAGAACTGCAGTGAACTGACTAATTAAAAAGTGGCACTATTTATAAGTTATAGTCTTTAAAGAAGGCTGTCAAGAAGGGGAACCGTCATTAAGTAGAAATGTTAATGTTAAACCAACTGACACTAGTCTGTTTACAGAGGAGGAGATTATATTGATGAATTGAAACTGAAAGTTGATAAATCAGTTGGTCCAGATGAGATACACCTAAGAGTATTAAAATAGCTTATAGGTTTGTGCATATAGATACGTTTTTTGTCAATCACTGTTGACATGAATGGTTCTGGATGATTGCAAATTGCCAGTGCAGTGCCCCTACATAAAAAGGGCAATAGGGTAGATTCTGGAAATCATAGACCCATGAGTCTGATATCATGGAATAATTGTTGCATATCTGAAGTCCAATAACATGGAAGATCCATGACATATTTATTCAGAGTAAGGATGGCTTAATAGTGGAGTGCCACAGAAGTCACTGCTATGGCATGTTCTTTACAGTATCTCCATTAGTAGTTATTACTAGTAATAAATACGGTAAGATGTGTCTTTTTTGCAGATGACTTTCCAGGAGGGATGCCATGTGACCAGGATCAACAGAACCATGTGACTTATTGAGTTAATCTGACTGGACAAAACTTAATGAATATTAGATGTTGTAGCTATTGTGGAAGGGAGAACCAAAAATGCTGAGCTGAGAGAAACAACAAAGGCATTTTGTTGGCCAAGAGTCAAATCAAAGATGATTTGCAGGTTCCATTGAACATAGAGATATGCTTGTGTATGCTGATTTTCACTGTAGGCTAAGTAACTCTAATTCATTAATTGTAACAATGAATGTCTGTGTGCTATATCTTTGTTGTAATAACCCTTTTTAGATATATTGCTTTAATGCCAGATGTTATTGTAAAGTATATCACTAAATATTACAATTACTATCTGTGTATTCATTCCAAACAATTGGCTGATATACAGCAAATCAAATAAGTATTGATGTTGCAAATAATATTATTATAATATTAACATTTGCATATTAATGTTCATAATTCAGACCACAATCACAACAGCATCAAAAGAGTGGTCCTAATACTACCCTATAGATCAATTGTAAGGCCTCACCAGGCGTACTGTGGAAAGGTCTGGAGAACCACTTTGCACTAATAAACCAGAGACAGTTCAAAGACATAGTGTACCAGGACAGAACACACTCATAAACCTTAATATGTAAAGCTTGGAAGAAAGAAGATTGAGGGGTGACATGATTTAAACCTTTTGATATATTAAGGGATTCAGTATACTTCAGGAGTTAAGCATTTTTCAGAAAAATAAGGATACTAGAACAAGAGGTCATGATCAAAAGTTAGAAAATTCAAAATTAATGAGTGTATCTACTACTTTACAGAAGGAGTTATAGAGTCTGGGAACAGCCTTCCAGCAGACATGGTAGATATTAACAAAAGGATGGATGAAAGGTCCATTTGTGTTCTTGGGACATTTCCTGGAAGTGAAAAAGAAAAATAAGCAGTTAGAGAGATAGAGGGGAAGAAAGGTGATTTCCTAGTGTTTTATTTAGCTAATTAAGGCTAGCATAGGCTATGGTAAACACTATGAGCACCTGGATTAAAAAGAAAAGGAGAAGCTGGTGGGACTATGATATGTCCAGTGAGTCAGAGGAGGAGAAAATAACCACCACCACCACCACCATGGAAGAGTCTGGGAGTCCTGATTCCCCAGACCCAATGATGGCAAGTCTAAATACATAACACCTTAGGATCTGGTGAAAATAGTGTAATCTTTAACAAAAACACAGGAAGAAGTGGGTAGCAGTGTCAGCAGAACAGGTCAGTTGCATGTGTCTAATGTTACTGCTACCAGTGTGCCTTGTGATTCTCAAGAGGAGGAGAAAATTATGGCATGTGGCAGCAGGGCACCCTAAGTCAAACTTGTAATCTGCAAGCTTTCCCACTACTATCACACAGCAGCTAGAGAGTGGTGGGAGTGAGGGTGATGGGAGTGAATGTGAAGCAGCTGGTGGGGCTAGCTTGCCCAGAGGTGGAACGGGAAGTGATGAACAGCCAGACTGGTGTTCAAGGGAGCCCGCAACATCCCTCTGACCCATTGATTCCCATTACCCCTTTGGGCTGAACAGGCTACCAGTGTTAGCATCAGCAAACATCAGCTGCCTGTGCCTGCTGCTAGTGCTGCCAGCATGCCTTATTCACCTGAAGAAGAGATGGCAAATGTGACAGTAGGGGACCCCCCTGTCACATTTGTTATCATCCTCAACCAGACCAACTCTCATAGAGCAGAGGGTGATGGAGTGGAAGAGAGACTGAGGGCCTTTATTAACTGAAAGTGAAAAAGAATGGGAGAGATATGCAAATGGAGAAGGGCATCACCACCACTACCAGCAGTGACAATGCTTAGTTTGCTGCTGCTGTAATTTCTGCTGCAGCAGACTGATGATGAGCAGGCTAGTGTGCCACAAACCACTGTGGCCACAGTGGGAATGGGTAACAGCAGTAGTGATGTAGGACTAGGACATGTTCCATTTGCCAGTGCCAACAATAATCCTGGTCCTAGTTCAGTGAAGGATATTGTCTAGAAGAAGAAAGAAGCCATTCTTCTCCACCTTTCCAATCCCCCCTCCCCCCGAGGTCTTGGGTGTGAGACTGTTTTTCTCTTGGAGCAGGCACAGTGCAGTCATCAGTGACGGCAGTGTGCACTGTGAGTGACAAGTCAGTAAAAAGGGAAAAGGAGGGGGGCAAACAGTGGCACAATCACCCTCATAACACACATGAAATACAGACACCATGACATTTATAAGAAGCATGTTAAAGCCAAGCCCCTCCAAAAGAAATTGGGAGCATCTGTTACTGTAGCCCTGTCTCTCCCCAAGGGTACCAAGAATGTAGGTGAAAATCAAAGAGGAAGAAGAATAGTGAAACCCAACCTGAGCCAGAAAGTTTGATATCAAGTGAAACCGTTGCCTCATTATCAGCTTCTTGTGCTAGGGCCTGGGCTTGAGAAGGCATAGTAACATCTTCAGTCATTATTACCTCCCCTTCCAGCTTATAGCAATTCTGTAGATGCGTGTTGTCACTTGTCCTTAGTGGGGAGTGGCCAAGAGGCACTAGTGACAGCAGCAGTACATGGTTTCTGGTGGGATGATTTCACATTGGGGACCCTAAGCATCTGGGTGTTTGGTTAGAATTGTTTGATGTGAGTGCAGATGTGCCCATTGTTCCCAGTACTTCCCTTATTTACTACACACACTGTGCACATTGCAGTTTGTTTCTAAGAAACCTAAGTCCTACAAATCACTGTTTCCTCAGGGTTTGTGCTTCCAACAAGCCTAAGTCCTAAAAATCTCTCTTTCCTCAGGCTTGTGCCTCTAGCAAGCCGAAGTCCTATAAATCAATGTTTATTCAGGGCTTGTTCCTCTAACAAGCCTAAGTCCTATACATCAATGTTTCCTCTGGGTTGAGCCTCTAACAAGTCAAAGTCCTACAAATCAATTTTAAGGCTCGTGTTTGGCTAACCTGAGTCCTGCACAGTGCATAGTACACACACAAATATCTTTCAGCTTTTTTAAGTCTACTGCTTGCTGTCTACTGACAATTGTTTATAAAAATAAATAAAAAAAATAATTAAAAAAGGTTACTAAAATGAAAATTCAATGTAGCACTTGTGTATGATGGTGGTGGAACTTTTGGAGAAAATTTGACAAATTGCATCCCCCTCAGGGGGAGGAGGAAAGGGATCACCATCATTTATTGCACATACTGCAGCAACCATGGCTGCTTTTAATTTTGGACTACCACTTTACTCATACGTCCATGCACTGCTCCTAATTCTTCCGCCCTCCCTCTACCCCTTGTGTGTTTGCTGGACATAACTACTGTGTGTTTTTTCTGTAAAGTACACCATAGAACTGATTGTGTGTGATGTTTTTCCTTGGCCTTCTACAAAATACTCTATCTCAACAAGCATCAGTCTGCTCCAGTCATAGCTTGCATCAGGGTCCCTGTCTCTGCCACATTAAGTTCCAATTTTTTATTTTATTTTTTATCTTTTATCATTTTTTTTATAATTAACTGTCCCCTACCACAATAAAAAAAAACATAAAAAAGACATGCGTCCATCAAGCCCAGCCCATGCCAAAAAACACCCCTGCTGATCCAGAGGAAACAAAAAAAGCCCTCTGAAGCCATTTCCAATTTAGCCCCAAGTGGGTAAAAAAAAATCCTTCCTAACTCCAGTCAGATAGATCCCTGGATCAAAATCCTATCTGAATTGAAGCCATCTGTCATAATTTTCAATATTGTTCTGTGCGAGATAGGCATCCATTGCTTTTTTGAAAGCATCCCAAGGCAAATAATTCCATAGCTTTATTCCCCCTTACTGTAAAGAATCCCTGCCTTTGTTTTAGTCGAAAGCACCTTTCCTCTAGTCTTAATGGATGTGCTCTTGTTCTTAGTTCAGTTCTTTGCGTAAATAATTCATTGGATAGTTCTTTGTATTGACCTTGAACGTACTTGTAAATGATAATCATATCACCCCTTAGACATGTCTTCTCTAATGTAAACAAACCCAGTTTGGCTAATCTCAGATTCTCCAATCCCTTTATCAGTTTTGTTGCACATCTCTGCACCTTTTCCAGTTCAACAAAGTATTTTTTAAGAACTGGCGCCCAAAATTGTACTCATTATTCTAGATGAGGCCTAACCAAGGATTTATACAGAGGTAGGATAATATTAGCATCCCTTGCATCTACACCTCTTTTTATGCATGCTAGTACCATATTTGTTCTTGCAGTAGCTGAGTGACTGCACACTGCTATGAAGTCTATTGTCTATCAGTACTTCTAAATGTTTCTCTAATAAGAATTACCCAAGTTGTTTCCCATTTAGAGTATATGTAGCAAGTGTGTTTCTACCTTACCTTTATCTACATTAAATGTCATCTACCACTTTTGTGCCCATTCACTCTTTATCTAAATCCTTGTGCAGAGGAAAAGCATCCAGCTCTGTATGCATTTCCCTACATAGCTTAGTATTATCAGCAAAGATTGAAATGCTACTTTCAATTCCCACTTCTAGATCATTAATAAACAAATTAAAGAGCATTGGGCCCAGGACTGAACCCTGCGGAATCCCACTTACAACTTTAGACCAATTTGAAAAGGTTCCATTTACAACAACTCTCTGCCATCTATCATTTAACCAGTTCTCAATCCATGTACAGATAACACCGCCCAAACCAAAGCCTTTTAATTTATGCAGTAACCAGTTGTAAGGCACTGTATCAAAGGCTTTTGCAAAATCCAAGTATACTACACCAACAGCAATTCCCTTCTCCAAATTACTACTTACTCTTTCATAAAATGCAAGTAAATTAGTCACACATTATTTATTCTTCATAAAAAACATGCTGATTTCTAGTAATAATATTGTTTGTCTTCACATAGTTCTGAATACTGTCAGTTCCACTATGAAAGTCAAGCTCACTGGTCTATAATTTCCTAGTTTGTCTCTTGCTTCCTTTTTAAACAATGGAGCTACACCAGCTTTCCGCCAATCACAGGGCACTATGCCTGATGAAAGTGAATCAATAAATATTAAGTATAATGGCCTTGCTATTATTGAACCAAGTTCCTTAAGTACCCTTGGGTGTATACCGTCAGGTCCAGGTGCTTTTTTCATCATAACCCTTTCCAATCTCTTTTGAACCGTGTCCTCAGTAAGGAGTGTACATGATGGAGGAAACTCCATGGTTTTGTCTGTTTGTCCATAGCCTGTTATTGATGTTACCTTTGTATATACTAAAGCAAAGAATGTATTTAGGGTGTCAGCCACAGCCTTATCCTCACCAATCAATTCCCCTGTCTCAGACCTAAGATGACCAATATCAACCTTAACGTTTTTGTTATTAATATACTTGACAAATGGTTTAGGGTTTTCTTGCTCTCATTTGCAGTATTTCTCTCAGTTTCAATTTTAGCTAGCTTAATTGCTTTTTGCAGATTTTATTACATTCTTTATTAGGGATGGGTGAAAATTTCTGCCTCAAACTGATTTCGGTGAAAAATGGCACTTTCCGCTTGGCTAAAAATTTCCCTCGAAAAGTGCCAATTTTCTGCCTTTTTCACCCAACTCATTTCATTGAAATCAATGGGAACATTGAAGTTAACATAGGACATAAAATAAATATTATTTAATTTCACAAAGTCAAAGTATAAAAGGGGCATGACGGTGCCTTTGTTGGTGGGGTGTGAGGAAAGAATCAGTTGAACAGGGGATGATTTTTTTGGGGGGTTGTTTACTGGGATTGGGGGGCACTTCATAAAAAAGAAATCCTAAATAAAATAAAAACCATAAGACATGATATAAAGGGGTCTGAGTAGGGTGCCTGTTTGGGTGAATGAATGAATCATTTGAACAGAGAATTTGTTTTGGGAGGTTTCTTGACTGCTGTTGAGGGGACAGTTAATAATAAAAAAAAAAAAAATGTGTATGTAAAGTGAAAGAGACAGGAACCCCCTGACATAAGCTGCCAATTGGGTGGACTGATTCTTCACTTGATAGAGTATTTTGTAGCTGATGATTTGTTTGATTTGTTGTTAGAGGCCTTTGTAGGACTTATTAGAGGCCCAAGCCCCGAAGAAACATTTATTTGTAGGACTTCGACTTGTTAGAAGCAAAAATTGTTTATTTTTTGTAGGACTATGTTTTTTTTTTTGTTTTTTTTTTTAAACACAAGCCCTGAGAAAAAAATAAAAATTCCCTACTGGCCTAATGCCAGCAGGTCCTGAGTTACAGCTGCTGTTCATACTGCTGCTGCTGAGTTGTTTAAGCAGCAGGATGATTAGGCAGCTGAAAGGGAATGGGATCAGCAATAGCAGTAACATGGAAGATGGATGATGAAGGTTCCACTTGCCACGACTGACTCCAGTGATGCACCTGAGGCAGAAGCAGCAGAATAAGTAGCCCCCAGTATATGTGGAGAAAATAACAAGTTGGCCATTAAATCTTCTCCACCTGCCCCTCCTCCAAAATCATCATGGGTGTGTTGTTATTAGAATATATTTTTTCCCTTGCAATGTGCACAGTGTGTGTGGTAAATAACATCTGGGGGCACAACTGTATCCAAACACCATGACACCTGAAACCAAGTACTGCCGCTGTCACTGTACCCTTTTTTCAGACCCGCTAAGGACACATGATAACTTGCTGACAGTTTAATAGTCTTGGCATATTCTGCAGGATGCAATCTTCTCAGATGCCGCTTGATGCACTGATTGCGATTCTCCTCCACCACACTGGCATGTGTGGTCAGTGCACCACACAGTGTGCAATGGGTAAAGATGAACTGCCACATCCTAACATAAACAGAGTGGCTATCATTTGACGGGGGAGGTAATGAACGAGGTGGATTGGCAGAAGATGTAGTTATTGTTGTTGACCTCATTCCCACTGTGTCCACGGTGGTCTGTGGCACACTAGCCTCCTCCTCAGCATCCTGCTGCCCTTGCAACCCAGCATCAGAAGGACTTAGAGCAATTGCAAATTCCTCAAATTCCAAAATGTCACTGCTAGTAGTGGTGGTGAGGCCCATCCTCATCCCTGTTCCCATTCCTTCCCAGTTTCTGCTAAAAAGGCCATCAACTTTCTCTTCCACCCCATCTTCTCCAGCATCATCATCACCACCACCACTAGTCCCTACACACTGTTGTTGCTGCTGCTCTATTCCAGACATCTCACTGCTGCTTGGAGGAGGTGACAAGCAATGTGACAGAGGGTCCCCTAATGTCACACTTGCCATTTCCTTTTGACCTGATGAAGAAGGCAGACTAGCACTAGCAGCAGGCACAGGCAGCTGATCTGTGCCCCTGCTGGTAGAGATGGTTTTATTTCTGAACCTGCTCTCCCCCAACACCAGTTCTGGCCTCTTAAGGATCATGTTCAACTTGGACACTGTAGTGAAGGGAAGGGGACTCCCATAGCCAGAGGAATGGTGTGGGCTCCCTTGAGCGCTAGTCTGGATTCTGTCAAATGTTTCCTCTACCATTCCAGCTGCTTCACCATTATTGCTACTAACACCAACCACAAGTTCAGCCACAGAGTCTTCCTCCTCAGTCTCACAGTCACTAGTAATATGAGGATATTGTTGATTACCCCCTCATTCACTCCTAACGTTAACAAGCTGCTGGACCTTAGTAGCAATACTAGCACTGGCAGGACTGCTTGGAAATGGCAAGTGTGATTTAGGGTCCCTTGCTGTCACACTTGGCATAATTTTCTCCTTCCCCCCTGAGTACTACAAGAAACACTAGCAGGAGGCAAAGTATTGGTGGCAGCAAGTTCAGCACTGGCAGCAGGTACAACACTAGTGGCTGCAGGTACAGCAATGGTGGCACTGGCAACAGGGGCAGCATGTCTTGCAGCAGGTACAACACTAGTGGCTGCAGGAGGAACAGCAATGGTGGTACTGGAAGCAGGGGCAGCACGTCTTGCAGAAAGCACAGGCAACTGACCTGTCCTGCTCTCACTAGTATTACCCTTTTTTCCCTCCCTTCCCATTCATTTTTCTCCCTCCCTTCTCATTAAATTCCCCAAGATCCCTTGGGGTGATTTAGGGGGGACTGGACAGCATTGGTTCAGTACTGCTAGTCACTTCTTCCTCCTCCTTCATAGACTCAGTGGACACATAAAAAGGGTCCTTTCAGTTCCTCTTTTTACTTCTCATAGTGATAGGAGTCACTATGAGCCTCTCCTGCCTCACTAGATATCACAAGATATGTGATATCACAAGAGAACAGCACAGCACGTCTATCTCGCTCTGTAGCTGCTTCTAGTGTACCTGCCTTCAGCAAAAATGTCACATTTTTATAGTGGAAGTGCAAAAACAATGTAAATCAATGGGTGAAAACTTTATAGCCATTGAAAAAATGGCGTAAGATTTTGGCCAATGGGCGAAAGATGCATAAATTTTAACCGCTAGTTTTAAAGCGCAAAATAGTGGATAACAATGTGGTTTTCATGAAATTTCTTGAGGTAACACGGTAACAACTTTCGCCCATCCCTATTCTTTATATTTTTTAAATTATGCATCTGACCTGTTTGACTTAACACTTTAAAAGCATATATTTTAATTATCATTTACCTGCAAAGCTCATTATTAAGCCACATTGGTTTCACTTTACTCCTCTTGTGCTTATTCCCCAATGGTATATATTGACGTGTATATTTGTCTAAGAGCATTTTAAACACATTCCATGATTCTTGTGCATTTGTATCTTTGAAAATTACATCCCACTGAATATCCTTTAATACTTCCTTTAGCTTTGTAAAATTAGCCTTTTTAAAATTTTGGTTAAAGGGACAGTAATTTTTCATTATAAAAGCAGCTCTAATTAATCATCATAGTATTTGGACTTTGGAGAGTGTTATTTCAATACTGTCAGAGTTATAGTTCAAGAGTAATTCAATGACAAAGTATCCCCCTCCCGCCTCTTTTACTGATGTAACACTGCTCAGCCAGAGCAGAAGGGAGGTGCCCAGGTAGGCTGCAGAGAAGGACAATCTTCAATTAAGATAAGGGAAAAAGCTGAAAAGCTTGTCAAGGGGGGCAGGGCTTTCATTGTTCTGATAGGAAGAATATTGTCCCTTGCTGTTATCTGTCTGGTCTATGGACTGCATTCCACATCTGAGAAGAGACTGCTTACACTAGGTAAAAGGGGCGGGAGGGGGAAACTTTGCCTTTGAATCTCTCTCAAATTATAAAGGTTTGAGAGATAAGACATATCGTTCTTCATGTTTTTTTAATGCCTACAAAATAAAATAAAGATAAAACGAAGTATTGCTATCACTTTAAACCCTTGCTATTAGGCTTCTCATAACAAATTTCAAAGGATATAATATTGAGGTCACTGCTGTCCAAATGTTCCCTTACTTGTACATTGTTTATCATAACAGAATTGTTTGAGAGCACTAGGTGTAATGGTTTTCAGTACACTCAGAGGCAGGCAATTTGGTAAAACACAGTTTTATTGAATAAGCAAACTGAAGTAACCCTCGCGGGTCCAGTAATGGAATAAACAGAACTGACACAGGACAGGTTAATAAATTACATTTGCCCACACGGGTCCAGTATACATATATATCACATAATAAATATACTGACACAGGTCGGGAACAGTTTGTGTGATACTGCGAGACACAAATGGTTAATGCTATTAGGCCAGGAGACTGGGAGGCCCTAATAGCAAGGCCCAGGAAGCACTCAAATGCTGATAAGTGCAAATATGGCGACTAGCCCAGGAAGGTTGAGCGAGGCTCTTGAGGGAACACAGACTATAGTAATACTGCAACTGGAGGAACCACGGAACGCCCTGTATATACACAAACTGCGACCCACGGTAACTGTACCGGGTATTATCGTGAAACACACAGCTTGTTGGCAACTGCCAGGGGACAGAGCCAATAGAGGTGCCCAGAGATCAACCTCGATAATGGTGAATTGACAAGCCAGCATAAAAGTGCCACAGTAGAGCTCCTACCCGGGTGTATAACCGGAAGGCCCTGAACGGGTGCTTGGCTTGTAGAATGACAGAACAGGAGCGGAGACTAACTGAGGTGCCCAGGAGACCAATCCCAGTGACAACTGAACAAGCCAATCGTATACGGAGCAACAAGCTGAGCAACAACCCTGGGTATGGAGTAAGGAGGCAGCAAGGCACTAGTGGGTCGCAGTACAGAATGGTAGTGCAGTATACGAAGCAACCAACTGGGCTAGTACACTAGAGACAGAGCACTCTCTACCAGATCTGGTAGTACAGGAATCACAGGAGTGGAACGGACTCCACTATGGTCAAGCACGGACAGGAATGTCAGCCAGGCCAGGTCGGTACACGGAGCAGGAACGTCAGCCAATCCAAGTCGATTCACGGAGCAGGAACGTCAGCCAAGCTGGGTCGGTACACGGAGCAGGAATGTCAGCCAATCCAAGTCCATTCACGGAGCAGGAACGTCAGCCAGGCCGGGTCGGTACACGGAGCAGGAGAGTCAGCCAATCCAAGTCAATTCATGGAGCAGGAACGTCAGCCAGGCCGGGTCGGTACACGGAGCAGGAACAGGAACCGATAGAGAGTAGTCAGGCAGTCCGGGTCACACACAGGAAATCACACGATAACGGCAGCAAGGCACTAAGCAACGGAACACCACGAAAGGGCCCTGTAAAAGTGACAGAGCACAGTACTTAAAGGCTACCACTGGGTGGAGCCATAACACTTAGCCAATAGGAAAGCATCAGACCTCTAGTGTCAAAATGTCGCCAGAATACACGGGCACCATGATACTAGGGCAATCAAGGCCTCTTTTCTAGTTGGCTCTTTTACTATTTAGGAAATGATAATTTATCATACTTCAAAAATTATTTCCCTTTGTTGTGCCGGAAGTAATATTGCTCCAATCAATTTCAGGATAGTTGAAATCTCCTATTATAATTACCTTTGCTGACCTAGAAGCCTTTTCCATTTGCAGTAAAAGTTGGGCTTCCTCCAGCTCCCCAATATTAGGTGGCTTGTAGCAAATCCACACTAACATATTTTTGTTATGTGTGCCCCCAGTGTGTATTTCAACTCACAAGGCCTCTACCTTTTCATTGGACTCTTTATTTATATCTTCCCTTAAACTAGGTTTTAAGGCATGCTTTACATTTAGGCATACACCTCCTCCCCTTTTATTAACCCTATCCCTCCTAAAAAGTGATTAACCCTCTAGATTGACTAGTATTGCTAAATCATATGTATCATTTAACCGGATTTCAGACACACCAATTAGACCATACTGCTGATACATTGGAATCATTTCTAGTCCCCCCATCTTACCAGCCAGACTAGAAGCATTTGCAGTCATACATTTTATCTTTTTGTCATTCTGAAAGATATAATTCTTTGTCAAATGTATTTGTCTTTTATCAGGCTGTAACAATGGAAACTCCCTATTAGATGATTTAGCCCATTCTCCCTCTCCACCCCCATGCCCCTTCTCAAATTCCATCTCCTCAATTATACTACCTTCCCCATCCTGTGTTGCAGCAACCCCCCATGTATTTGAGGTCAACCTCCTTTCTCCTCTCCTGTCCCCCAGAGTGACGCTAGACTCCCCTAATGCAGAGAACAAATGTCCTGCCTACAACACAACAAAAACTAATCTTCATCTCCTTTTTATTAGCCTGTCTTCACTAGCTGACAAACGTGTTGCTCTTCTGCTCACAAAACAGAAGAGCATGCTGTGGGACCCCTTTTATATTATGCCTGTGGGAAATAAAGTAAATTGTCTATGGTGCATGTAAATTCAGTCATCCCATCAATGAGTTAGATGAAAAAAGCAGAAAAAAGGCAGGAAATTTCACACAATGTGAAAGTGACATTTTTCTCTTTTGAGGTTAATACTTTCACCCATTCCTATACTAATACTGTTAGGGAATTTAAAAATATTTGGGATAAATGTAAGTATAGTTTGGGAAGTATATGACTATGTATTTTAATTAGATAGGGAAATAGACTGAATGGGACGTCAAAATCTATGTTTCTATGCAGAGTCATAACGTGATCAGTTTTATGTTGCTTAACCGAGGCACCGGGGACAATCAATGCACTGCAGAAAATAGTAAAAAGGAAGCAAAGATAATAATTATTATTTTATTTAAACACTATCAATACACAGTGGGAGCTTGATAGTTCCCCTTGCATACTAGATATTGATTTTATCTTCCACCAGTTGCAGGTCTCCATGAACCACTCAAAGTAGTTTCTGGAGGTAAGCTGGGACTCTGGGCTGTCACTGACAGCTTAGCCCCAAGGCCCTGGAGTGCAGAGGCAATTAGTCTTATCTTACACATTTTATGCCCCACTTTTTATCTTGTGGATACAAAAGAAAAGTTTTGTTAAAGTGTTAATCATTCAATCAATAATATAATGTGTTGATCAAAACCCAAAGAGGATGATAAAAAA
Source organism: Rhinophrynus dorsalis (assembly GCA_037306005.1). Taxonomy (NCBI): domain Eukaryota; kingdom Metazoa; phylum Chordata; class Amphibia; order Anura; family Rhinophrynidae; genus Rhinophrynus; species Rhinophrynus dorsalis. Next base: position 149,532,799 of record CM074718.1, read on the forward strand.
ATAATAAAGAAATCAGAATAATGTTCACATTTGAGAAGTACCTAGTGGGGGTATTTAAAAAAAAAATCAGAGCTATTGTAGTGCAGCATAAACTATCTGTTCTATATTCCTTATCACATATAAAATCTAAGGGAGTATATATATATATATATATATATATATATATATATATATATTTTTTTTTTTTTTTTTTTTTTTTAATATATATATATATATATATATATATATATATATATATATATATATATATATATATATATATATATATACACATCTGCATCATATACATTCCTGCCTGGACCATAAATATAAAGAGTTTCTCAACCCAGTTTGGCTTTTAGGTGGACTCTGACAGTATTGGCTTTAACACACTAATCCAGCTATCAGTGGGCGACTTGTGAACTGGAACTAATTTATCTTTACATTTTTCACAAACTACAAAACATTTTAGATATCCTCTTTTGCACAAGTCTCCATAAATACTATTACATTTTTTCATCCTCATCATTTGCAATAACATCTTCATTTCATCAAGTAATTTCCATGGACATTAGATATAAATATTGTTATTTTTATCTTTTGTTTTTTATTAGTATGGATGGTTTTGGGTTCCAATTTTGTCTTTTCTTAACCATTTCTGGCCCAAACCGGAATGTATACAACACAGATATATTTAAAATATATGCTGGCACCCGTGTGGTAAGGAAGATAGCTCCAGAATAAGTTTGTTTTTATTTATATTGTTTAGATAGTTAGAACATAATTTTTTCTGTGTGAACGTACCCATACCCTCCAGCTCTTGAATCCTGAGCAAGTCTTTGTATAGTTGTATTTAATATGCTCTCCTGTTAGCCTAATACTTAAAAACATCTATATTTACTATCTGTGAAAATATATGACTATAAATATGCAAGGAGAAGTTGTTCTCCCTGGATCGTGTCAACACACACAGACCTGTACTTTGCCATACTCTCAGCCCTTTTGCATTTTGGGGAAGAAATTTGTAGGGATAGAATGCATTTGGAGGGGAGGGATCAAGTCTCAGTACAGATCTGTGTGTTTGAGGAAGTGTAAGTAGAACAACAAACTCCAGCATCTTAATAGACAGGGGAGTAACTACAGAGGGTACAGGGGCTGCAGTTCTACAAGGGCTCAGTATCCAAGGGGGATACTGGGTACCACAGGTTCTAATTATGGTTCTGTGAAAATATTTTTAAGCTAGGAAGACCAAAAAACAGCAAGGGACAATCTTCTTACTGTGAGCATAAGGGAAATCCTGCCCCCCTTGACAGGTTTTTCCTTATGCTCACTCAAGATTGTCCCTCTCTACGATCCATCTGGACAGTCTTGCTGCTCTGAGGTGAGCAGTGTTGCATCAGTAAAAGGGACGAGAGGGGGATAATTTATCATTCACTTACTCTTGAACTACAACTCGGACAGTATTGAAATAACACTCTCCATGGCCCAAATAATATGCAGATTTATTGGAGCTGCTTTTATTTTGAAACATTACTATTCCTTTAAACAACCCTTTTAAATGAATGTGAATTTTTGGAATTTTCATTTAAGGTATGTGGATTGCTTCAGAAATGCTCCAGTTCTGCCTAATACATCAGTCTTACAGAATAAAAATCTCACCAAGGAAAGTTACACATAAGACAAGTTATGCCCCTCTAGGAGCAGAGGGGTGTGAAATTCATCGTTTGACAATGTTGTACTCAGCTCTCTGGTTCTTAAATGGTTACAGTTTGTTCTGTGATTGTGACGTTGAGGAAAATGTAACCCAAATGTTTGTGTTAAAACACCCAAGATACTAAAACTGTTCTCTGTGTCTCCTGAGGTATATGGCATATGCTTACTTTATTCAGACATTTATGGGTCATCCATCCCTAGTAACACACAGTACAAGCATCATACTTGTACTGATATGCCCTTTTATTACCGGTTTTATGGAATGCTTGTTTAAGCCATGTTTCTATTAGTGTACTGCATATTTATGGGTCTCATATTTTAGAAAGAACTTAAAAAAAAATACACAGCCAATGACTCAAAAAAAAAAAACAGCCCTTGCAGTGTTTGTCCGTGAAGTATGAATATAATCACATTATCATTCCCAATACAAGAACTCATAAAACTGCAAATAAATAAATAAAACAAGAAAAAAAAGCTTGCAGTACACATGAATATGGCAACCATATGTGGAATATATTACAAACGAAAACTCTCAAACATATTGCCCTGTAATTGTTTTGAAAAGCTGGTTCATCATCTTTCAATAGTCATTGATATTGCTGGCAGGTAAAGATACGGGCAGTACATTGGGGGGGGGGGTCATAGACAGGAAATGGTAACATTAACCCATTGAGTGACAAAAGGATGTGCAAGGCATTGTGCTACCCTGTGATGCTGAAAATGTTTAATATTCTGCAGGATCTTGTCATTAATCTTTTATAGACAATCCAAATTTTTGCATATTGCACATTAACTAAAAGTAGACTGATTTATGAGATTGTAAGAACAAAATCCATGATTTTTAAACTTCAAAAGAAGTTATCAAGAAGAAAAGCAATATTTTAATTGGTTGTTCATGTAAAAGGTACCCCATTGTTCCAGCAGCACTCATCATCAATTCAAAAAAAGCAAAATAAGTCAAGCATGAGGTAATGCTTCTCCTTGTTTTTCTCATATTTCTTTTTTTCAAATTTGAATGCTGGTAGACATGTACTATATTGTAAACAAGACCTTGTGGACCAGGGAGAAATTTACATCTCAGGTGCCTCTAGGCAAGGCAGTGTTGGCACTCATAACAACATCTATGGCTACACCCCAATTACTCAGAATTTCTCCCTCCAGCCACATTCACTGGTACAACAGCACTGAAATTGTGCTGGCTACATCCAAAATGCAACATAATGGGTATTGTGTTATTAGTTTTATATGATTTTGTGGCCTAAGCACCTGCCTAAAAGGGAAATTCTGCCTAGCCGGGTTCAATGAGGTTGATGTACTAAGAACAAATGGAGTAGTTTTCAATTAAACCAGCTGCAACATAGGTGAGGAATATAAATTCTCATTGATTTAAAGGAGCAGTAAAATCTTTATTGTGAAAACACATATGTTGAAAGACTTTTCCTACTGTGAAAAACAATGGCACACTCACTGATGGGAGATGTCTTTTTTCAAAATTATAAGCATTTAAACTGTTTTTTATCTATTTATTTATTTCATTATTTTTTTACATTAACAATGCCCTCAGGTGTCCAGAGAGCTCGCCTGCTGTTCACTTCGTGTCATGACATGTTATTGTGTTGCATTTTATGACAGAGTTGGCTACAGTTCCCCAAAAAAAATGTGATATTAACAGCTTTAACATTTCCTCACAATTTAGAAGTTTATAACTTTTGAATAAAACAACTACATGAAGTGGAAATGCCCATTTTTTTGCTTAGCTGGAAACACACAATGCATGTTTTTTTCATCCAAAAAAGGGGGCGTCTAAAATTTTAAATGATAGAAAGGTCTCAGAGGAATTGCTTCTCAATTCATTGGAGTTCTCTTTAGCACGTAAGAGATTAAAAGATTAATTTAACTAAAGCAGTTGGTTTATGATCTAGTTGATATTATTAAATCAACTTCTGTTGTATACAACAAATATACTTCAAACTTTTTTGTCTCTACTATGCTGTATCAGTGACATGGCAGATCTATTAGCGCAGCATGTGAATATCACCTACATTTGGCAACTATTTGACGTAAAAAGTGCAAACATTTTTTCTATGTGCAACACAGTAAAATTTTGCACCAGCTAAAAATGTACAATATTTCAATATTGCAGCAGTCTGTCAAGGTGAATCTCTGTGGCCAGATGTATAAAAGAGGTGCAGTCATATATGTCACTATTTTCATTCTATAACGGACTACATTTCCTATAATACTCATTGCACCTGAAACACACTTCTCCATGCCAGCTGGCATTATGTTTTATTCACAATTAATGGTTTAATTATAGTAATATTTTATGGTATTTTGCCATCATTCTAAAACACCTTTAATGTGATCACCTGTCTTCCATGGTCTCACCATAACATTACTGCTAAAGTGATAGTGCGTGTGTAAGATATTAATAATATATGCACCATTGTGTCAGTAAAAAGTCACAAAAGGTTGCAGTTGAGACATTTTACTATATTTATTACAAACTAGCAGTGTGGGACAGAGTTGCCCATCTGTTTTTTATGGTTGGATTACTTATGTAAAGTGTAATTCTAGCAATGTGCTGATGTCCTTGGCCATCTGTTTGTAGCACAGTTTTTCCAGGGTTAGAAAAGGCAGAGAGAAGGAAGAGAAATTCAAATATCAAGTGATAGTCACAGAACCACACATTCAGGGTTTGACACCCAGCCGTTTTGTAGTGTACACTATTAGTGTGAGACCCACACATACTGTGGGTAACAACCCAGGCTTGTTGTAATGTCCAGTGGTAACCACAGAAGAACACATAGCATGTGTGACACCCCAGCCTTGTTTCAATGTCCCAAAACACAGAACCACAGGCACTGGCACATGCTTGTGACACCACAGGCATGTTCCAGTGTCCGCTGGTAGCCACAGGATAAAACATGCATTATGTAATAACCCATTCTTCTGCAACTAGTAGCCACAGAAAGAAACATACAGTGTCTGAGACACACACACAAACAGGCAGAATATAAAACATCCTATAAATTTGTAGGTAGAGTTATAGGAGGTAGAAACATAGCAATTCCAAATAAACTGCAGCACTTTGTGTACAGTGGCACATTAACAATAGTTAACCCGGTTACATGAAAAATGTTATACACACACACACACACACACACACACATACACACACATACCCTTTTATAAAGTAAGATTGATTCACTCATAAATATAAACTAATTCTATACATACAGCTACACTGATTCTTTCTTACAGCACATACTGATTCATACTTCCTGTAATACACACCCAAATGTATCCAGATCAGACTTGGACAGAACACTGGTGCTCTTTATAGCAGCCCTTTGGGGAGATTCACTAATCAGTGATAAAGAGGTTTATCACTTATCCAATTCTGATGTTATTCTATACAACCTATGCACTAAGATTTCTTCAGCTCAGGAGATCTTAGTGAATAGGCTCCATAAGATAGCATAGGAACTAGAGAAGTGATAAACTGGAGAAGTCATCACCTCTTTATCACTGTGAATCTCCCTCCTTGAGATTCCATGTGACTAATTCAGTTTGCATCCACTTCAGTCATGTGACTGTTCCCCATATCAGAGAAGAGGTGAGATCATGAAAGCAGCATTGAATAGTACAGGTCATGAGAGAGCAAATCCATAGACATTATGTCCCTCCCAGTTGGAGTGAATGGTCTGCCAAGCATGCTCAGTAGTACTGTCATGCGGTTGTGTGCAATAGCATGCTTTGGGTGCAGATCATTTTAGCAGTAGTTTTTGTGGAATAACAACGTGTATTATTCATGTTAGGAATGTTACTCAGTAATGAGGATTATGTGTGTATTAAATAATTGCCATATTGGCAGGACTGTGAGAAGTATGTGGTAAATATGCTACTCTCTAGCTTTCGTAGTACATCTCCTATCACGTACCACCAGGAAATGGATCTGTGAGGATGATGAGAGTTATAGTAAAACAAAGGGAGGGTGTCACATTTTTAGTGTACAGTTCTGATAGCCTTGGACACATGACAATGATTTAACAGAGAAGAATGAATGGCAAATAACATCCATAACATGACACAGCAGTACAAAAATAAGTAAGGTAGTATGTAGGGGTGTGCCTTTTCTTATGAGCAGGCTCTTTTATGTTACCTTCACTTGGGTATTCTGCTTGGAGATGGTATGTTAAATCTTGACACTTTGAATGCGAGTAGTCCAATGTATTGGTTAGCAATGTCATGGTCAGCCCTCTGGCACTTAAAGGGTCATTTTGGCACCATATGTATGCAGGAACCTTGCAACTGCTATGTAATGTGCGTGTGTGATGTTGAGTGTTTGTGTATGTGTGGTGTAGTGTGTGTGTATATGAGATCCCTTACCTGTCCAAGCAAAAGTGCTGTGAAAACGAAGTTTGCAAGAAGAATTCTAAAACTGGGGGATCAGCTGAAAATCAACCAGGTCATGATTCATCAGTGAACAGCAGTAAAATTGTAGTTTGAGCATGCTGGCTGAATTTTTGCATATCTTACTTTTATGCTCAAGTGTCCCTATATCCTGTCGCCAGGAGGGCACATATACCATATAGTATATATAATGAGATTGCTGTTTGGTTTTAGGCTATACTTTACAGCGACACACAAAAACAGTATGATCTTTAGCAAGTTGAAGTGTCTATTTAAATTGATACAAACATAGCATACTTTAAATAAACTATACATTAAGCTACATCAACACAGCATAATTATTTTCCTGGTGGAGATGTCGATCCAAAGTAGCACATAGATAATGGTTTCTAAAAAATTATATAGTAACACTATATGAGAAATAATATGTTTTCCTGGTTGAGTTAATGACCTAGGAAGATACATATACAACGTGTACAATGTAATTACTATTTGGTTTCAAGCCACACCTTTATGGTGACATACACAAACAATGCTCTTGATGCAGTTACTAGTTACATCATATCTAAACAAGGAATAATAGTATTTAAGAAGCTGTATTACAAGTAACGTGGGTTAAGATAAATTAAGGGAACTATTGGTATATAGCCACTGGTATGGTGAATAGTATACTAGAAACTTATTATAAATCATCAGATCATAGTGATTCTTGGATAAGAGTTACATTTATTACTTAGTTCTCAAAAATGGCAGAAAAGGAAAGTGCAAACCCCCAGAAAGAAAGTCTTCTTCAAATAGAGGTTTGCAAAGCCTGCAAATAATACTTATATATGGGGAAAAGTAAAGTGTGAAATGTCTAACCTCTATATTCAAAGAAGCACAATACTGATATATAGTACCTCATATTAAGTATAAATCCCCACTGACTAGAGAATGCATATACATACTGCATAGAATGTACAGATAAACATATCAAAAAAATAAATGTGAGTAAATGGATCACATGGACCTATAAAGCAGTACAGAAATAAAGGCCAAATAGCCAAAGAAAGTAAATAACTATGTAACCAATCAAAGAAAAACTATGGCATAGCAATGGTGCAGTAGACAAATACGAGCAAGTGAAAAAAAAATAACAAGATACTTATACACCACAGAGTGAACAATAATCAGTGAGGAAGCAGGTATACTCAGATTCAGGGCCCTCTCAAAGTGACCATCCCAACACATATCATCAAAAATGGACAAAGCCATCTTATCATCTTTTTGTCATTTTTCTACTCATAAAGCATAATTATTTGTCATAGTATTTGCTTGGGTTGCTTGACTCATTGATAAGACTTTCTTTTTTGGGGGGTTTGCTCTTTCCCTTTCCCCCTTTTTTGATTATTATCTACTCCTGAGTCTTAGAGTGCACCACTCTATTGAAGTGTATTTGCCCTAGATTTCATGTCTTTACCAGTGCCTGCCTCATCTATTACTTAGTAACATGACTGTTATAGTGGAGGTCTGCTGACATTTCATGGAATTCTTGTGGAACAATTCAGCATTATGTGATTTGATATTTTTTGGTTGACTTTTTTTTTTCTCATGCCTAACTTGTTGTTAAGTACCTAATAAACATTGTATTTTATATTTGTTTGCAGGACAAGAATTAACATTGGGAATCTGAGTGCCTGTGTGATATTGCTATCTTTCCCTTTTTGTGAATATGATTTATTAGTTTGTATCATGGCACTTTTGTTCCTGTAGGATGTGATTTGACAGGAAGGAATTGATTCTTATACTTGATAAGTGGAATTGTGGAATTTTGTTTTTGTGAATATCTCTCTATATAATTAATTCTCCAAAGTCCACATAGAATTCAGATGATAATGATGTCATCAGCATGATCACCACAACATATGAATATGCTTTAATTTGTCGAACTCATCATTGAAGTAATTATTTTGTAGTGTTTTCATTAGCAGGCTTTAATAGAAAAATCAGTGTTAAGAAGGACAGGCTACAAACTGTCACATGCAGGGGCATCCTATCCATTTGTTCCAATTGTACTGTAGTAGGTCTCAGGTATGGTGAAATGTACTAATATATTTCAATGCTTTAATAAACACTGGAACACCTGACAGCAATTTACTAATCTATTTACACTGTGAAATTATCAGTATAACACTTCTTTCATCAAGTAGAGGGCAGTGGTAAATAAAATGGGTGTTCTGGGGTATTGCTTTGCTCTGCACCTTGTTTGAGGAAATTAAAGTAACTTTACACCATTTCTGTGTGCAAGCTATGAGGGAGTAGTTTAGGACTTGCTCAAATGTAGGTTTAATCTCCAATACACTAAAGTAATCATATTCTCTCTCCCTAAATAACCCTCACGCCTAAGGTTTTCAAGCAAAAGTAACCAATTTACTGGTATAACATATGCAACTTTTCAGTCCTCAATTGGGACCTTTGTCAAGCAAACATCTCAAACAATACATAACCACTAATATTTAAACAATTACAAAGACTCGCCTAGTTCACACCCATCGACCCACGGTGAGAGTAAGATGGTAGAGAGAAACAATAGAAGAAACCAATACCATAGACCCATAATACCCAAGGGAGAGTATCACAACATTGCCACCCTGTGTCAAAGGATGAGAAGTCTAATAGAGCAATAAGAATATACTGATAAGCAGATACAATACATCAATCAAAATTATACATAATAAAAAAATCACTGCTCTGGTAGAAAAAAATGGTTATGATTGTCAGTTAGCCCAAATGGATTAATACATTTTAATTCTTTAATCCAAAAACACTCCTGTTAAAGAAGCTTTCTGGCTCGGTACCCCGCCTCTTTTGGGCATCGGTACATGCTCAGTCCCTATAAAGCTAAAATTTGTGATAGAATGTTTTTTTCATAAATAATGTTTTGTAACAGGTTTATCAGATTGGGCATCACAGAATTACACTTTGATGGAGGAACAATGTCCAGCCATCTTTTCTCTGAGGGTGTGTTCAGTCTTACCAACAAAAGACAAGCCACATGGGCAAGTAAACAACGTACTCAGTGGTGCAAGTTATCTGTTTCTTAATGCTATATTTTTTATTGGTGTGTGGATGGGTAAAAAAACACCTGACCATCATCGAGCCACAGGTTGTACATCCTGTGCATCTGTAGCATCCGGATGGTGACAAAGATAACCAGGTCTGTTTCTTCTTAGTGTAGCTATCTGTGGGATCTGCATTTACCAAGAAGTCCAAGAGTTTGGACCCACATTTAAATATTGAAGGAAGATATTTATCATTTTAAGGATATTCCAGTTGTTAATACATTTGCTAATATTATTTGAAGCTGTAGTATATTTAGACGAGACAACCAATCTCACCAATTCCACCTTGGTCTGGGTTACCTGTTGTATTTTTAATTTATGACACAGATCTTCCAATTTCTTTCTCTGATATCCTCATGTCACAGATCAATCATCTTGTTAAGTTGTAACTCTCTTATTTTGTCATCTGAGTTGTTTCTATGACCCTGAGGAATTGATATTTAGGCAGTTATGATTTCAATGCCAGTGGATGAAAACTGGTATTGTATAGCAATGTATTGCAGTCTGTTTCTTTCCTTTTCAGACAATAACCCAGTTTGTTGTTATCTTTAAAGATTTTTAAATTCAAAAATGTGATCTCACTTTCACTGTAAGAGAGAGAGAGAGAGTAAATTCAACTGGAGTATCCAATGCACTGAAGGAATCCACAAAATATAGTAAAGATTGTTCAGATCCTTTCCATAGGATCAGTACATCGTCAACAAAGCAATGGTGCAATAAAATATGTTGCTGGTTGTGTTCAGAATACATTTTTTCTCGACAGCTTACATATACGCATTGGCATAAGATGGTGCCATCTTGGAGAAAAAAGGTACCCTCAAATTGAAAAACAAATTTTTTTTAGATGTATTTTGAAAGTTAACATCAGATATTGAACCGGATAGCAACATGCTTAGCTTTTGGACCATGAATGAAGTACCTCCATACTATGGACATCATAGACTGTGGGGTTCCTGAAGGGCTTCTGCTACTGGGGCTATATTGCTGCAATTGTACTACTAATAGGTGTCAAAGATGCCAACAGCAGCAAGGCACTCATACAAGGTAGACGTGGGGGGATGTTAATAAAGAATAAATCCTAAATACAATAAAAAAAACATGGTATAAAAGGGGTCTGAGGAGGGTGCCTGTGTTAGTGGGAAAGTCTGGTGAATTAATCAGTTGAACAGGGAAATTGTTCTTGATTGGTATTGGGGGGACAGTTAATAAAAAAAAAAAATCAATAAAATAAAATATGATATTTGTATGTAAAGTGATAAAGACAGGAACCCCCTGACATAAGGAGTACTGAGGAGTACTGATACTTGACTTGATAGAGTATTTTATAGAGAATGATTTGTTAGATTTGTTGTTAGAGGCTCAAGCCCTGAGGAAACATTGATTTGTAGGACTTAAGCTTGGTTGGCAGAAGCCCTAAGGAAACATTGCTTTGCCCTGATAAAGCTAAAATGCCCTACTGGTCTAGTGCCAGCAGGTCATGTTGGCCAGTGGCAACTGTCCATTGTCAAATATCCTTCTCCTGAGTCTGAATCCATAACTGCGGAATCTGCAATTGCTGTTCTTGCTGCTGCTGAGATGTTTAAGCAGCAGGATGACTAGGCAGCTGACAGGGAATGGGATCATCAATAGCAGTAACATAGTGGATGGATGATGAAGGTTCCACTTGCCACGAATATGTACAGTGATGCATCTGAGGCAGTAGCAGCAAAATAAGTAGCCCCCAGTATATGTGGAGAAAAGAAGAAGTTGGCCAATAATTCTTCTCCACCTGCCCCTCATCCAAAATCATGGGTGTGTTGATATTAGAATAGACATTTTTCCCTTGAGAGCAGGAACTGTGGCTCTCATCAGCAACTTCAATGTGCATAGTATGTGTGTGGTAAATAACATCTGGGGGCACAGCTGTATCCAAACACCATGACACCAGAACCCAAGTACTGCCACTGTCACTATACCCCTTGTCTAGACCCCACTAAAGATACATGACAAGTTGCTGAGAGTTTAATAGTAATGATAAACCCTCCCTGCCACCATCTTATCATATTTTGCGGGATGGAATCTCCTCAGATGCCGTTTGATGCCCAGCTTGGGATTCTCCTCCACCACACTACCATGTGTGGTCAGTGCACCACACAGTGTGCAATGGGTAGAGACAAACTGACCACATGCTAACATCAACAGAGTGGCTATCATTTGGCGGGGGAGGTAACAATGAATGAGGTGGATTGGCAGAAGATGTAGTTACCCTAGAAAGTGATGGTGATGGTGAGCTAGTTGTATCACTCGTCATGGAACTTCCAGTCTCTGCCTGGGTTGCTCTATTCTTCCACCTCTTTGATCTTTGCCTTGCCTCTTGTTGTCTTTCTGGGGAGTCAGGGGGTACAGCAACAGTGGTGCTTGATTTCTGTGGTGGGTGTCTGGCTTTAACATGTTTGACATGCCATGGTGTCTGTGTTTCATGTGTGATATCAGGGAGCTTGTGCCAAGGTGTGTTCCTCTTCTCACTGACTTGTTATAAATTGTGCACAGTGCTGTTGGTGATGACTGCACTGTGCCTTCTCCAAGAGAAAAATAGTCCCACACCCATGACTTCCGGGGGGAGGGAACAAGTGGAGAACAATTGCCTTTTTCTTCTTGTCCTTCACCTTCCCCTTCACTGTCTGTGGCAGCGGATAACGTTTCTACTGTCTCAGATTCAGCACTGCAAGTTCGTAGCTAGGACCAGGAGTATTGCTGCTGTTTCTGGCAAGTGGAACCTTTCCTAGTCCTGCATCACTTGTTGACCCCATTCCCACTGTGTCCATGGTGGTTTGTGGCAACTAGCTTGCTCCTCAGCATCCTGCTGCTCTTGCAACTCAGCATCAGAAGGAATTAGAGAAATTGCAAATTCCTCAAATTCCAAAATCTCACTGCTAGTGGTGGTGATGTCCAGCCTCATCCCTGTTCCCATTCCTTCTCAGTTGATGCCCTTCCTCATCCTTGTTCCCATTCCTTCTCAGTTTCTGCTAAAAAGACCATAAATGTCTCTTCCACCACAGCTTCTCCAGCATCATCATCACCGCCACCACTAGTCCTTACGTGCTGCTGCTGCTCTATTACATACACCTCACTGCTGCTTGGAGGAGGTGATGAGCAATGTGACAGAGGGCCCCCTAATGTAACACTTGGCATTTCCTTTTGACCTGAAGGCAGACTGGCAGAAGTAGCAGTAGGCACAGGCAGCTGATCTGTGCTCCTGCTGGTGGTGGTGGTGGTGGTGGTGGGATTAATTGTGCTCCTGCTCTCCCCCAACAACACTTCAGGATTATGTTCAACTCAGATACTTTAGTGAAGCGAAGTGGAGGACTCCCAGTCCCAGGGTCAGTGGAATGGTGTGGGCTCCCTTAACCGCTAGTCTGGACTCTCTCTAATGTTTCCCCTACAACTCCGGCTGCTTCACCATTACTGCTACTACAACTAACACCAACCACATCAAGTTCAACCGCAGAGTCTTCCTCCTCGGTCTCACAGTCACTAATAATATGAGGATATTGTTGATTACCCCCTCCTTCACTCCTAATGTTAACAAGCTGCTGGACCTTAGTAGTAGTACTACTAGCACTGGAGGGACTGCTTGGGAATGGAAAGTGTAACTTAGGGTCCCTTGCTGTCACACTTGGCATCATCATCTCCTTCCCCCCTCCTGAGTACTACAAGACACATTAGTAGCAGGCAAAGTATTGGTGGCAGCAGTTTCAGCACTGGCAGCAGGCACAGCACTGGTTGCAGTAGGGACAGCATGCCTGACAGCAGGCACAGCAGTGGTGGCAATAGGGTCAGCACTGGCAGCAGGCACATCACTGGTAGTAGCAGGGGCAGCATGTCTGGCAGCAGGTACAGCAATGGTGGCATTGGCTACGGGGCAGCATGTCTTGCAACAGGCTCAGGCAGCTGATCTTTCCTGCCATTAATTTGCCATTAATTCCCCCAAGATCCCAAGGGGTGATTTAGGGGGACTGGACAGCATTGGTTCAGTACTGCTCACTTCCTCCTCAGACTCAGTGGACACATAATAAGGGTCCTTTCAGTTCCTCATTTTGCTGCTCATAGTGATAGCAGTCACTATGAGACTCTCCTGCCTCAATTTAACAAACAATTCACATCAGAACAGCACAGCACGTCTACCTCAGTCTGTAACTGTTTCTAATGTGTTTGACTTCCACAAATACATGACTTTATTTATAGTGAAAAGGCAAAAACCATGTAAATCAATGGGTGGAAACATTCTAGCCACTGAAAAATTATATCAGGGAACAATCAATGGTAGAAATACCTCAACAAATTACAATTAAAATCATACCAGTATCAGATATAGGGCTAATACAAGAAGAACATTAGGTCAGACTGGAAAAAATGAAGAATGACAACACACTTGGTCCTAATGATTTACAGCCAAGAGTTATTCTGGACCTCAGTAAAGCAAGACCACTCTTTGTAACCTTTAAAGATTCTCTCTCCACAGGTTCAGTGTCACAAGATTGGCTTAAAGCCAATGTGGTACTTTTATTGAAGAAGGGAACTAAAACAAATCCAGGGAATTATAAACCAATGATTTTGACATTGTATTCTCTGAGAAATAAGCCAGTTGCGCCTTCAAGACAAAATGGAGAAGCAGATGGAATTGGGACTTTAATACTGTCTGCAGTAATGACCACAAGGCCATGCTTTAAATCACCCAAGTTCAAAAGATCAGTGAAAGGCAGAACTCCAAGATTATTCTCTGGTAATGGACAGCTGTGAGATGAATGAAGGAGTAGCAACTCAGGAATGCACACTGGAGATCCAAGTCCCACACAAATAAGGAGGGTGAAGGTACTAGAAAACAAAGAGAAGAGAACCCCTAAGAATGGGGATTGAAGGGTCAGACGCTGACAGCATGCTAATTGAACAGGTGTTGGGACAGTGAGACCTGCGGCTTCCAGCCTCTCTAGAATTAAAAAAGTACCTGCTAAATCGTGGGTTCTGACAAATATCGTCCACTACCTATGATGGCGACATTATACAACATATCATTGCAACACCTTAAATGTGGTCATCAGTATTAAGATATCAAAGAATTAATAACACTAGTGTTAACTTCACACAATCCATCTAGGTAAAAAGATATAATTTTGGAAAGGTAGTTCATCACCTTATTTCTGATTGACCATTTCATGCTGATGGTCCTAGGTGTCAGTAGAGATTGTCAGTGTATTAGACTTTGTATACTTTAATAGGTAGGGGGACCCTTAGTAGGGTCATTTTGTGGCATTATGCTTCCATAAAAGATGGATGATCTGTGATTGGAAAATAGGTCATATAGCATTGTGGGCTTGTATTGATAACCAACCTGTTAATATATTGCGTAAGAGGTTAGCAATTCTATGTTATTTTTGCAGTGTATAATATTTTGATATATCAGTATATGTGTATTAGATGGTATCCGATCATTGATCGGTGTCAGCTTGTCTCATTGGTGCTCCATATGGATCCGCGTTCCAGATGAGGCATTTTAGCTCTTAAAGGAGCCAGATGCAGAATCAGGTGCATGGGTAAATTAGAGAGGGAAATATATATTGATTACATGAGATCCACATTTTAGTGGTGGATTTATAAATTCTGGTTTTTGGTACCCCTCCTTTCCCTTTAACACAATCTATAATTGGAGGGATCCTTCACTATTTTGCGGGATGGTCACTTATGAGACCCAAAGTTTGTGGTCCTAACATCCATACTTATAACACAGACTGGTTTTTTTCTGTGTGATAGTTTGTGCATGGTGGAGGAGTACTGCACATAAGTAGAACCTGCATCTTGGTGGGTGGTCCACTCGTAAACACACTAGTAGGAGACTGGTCTAGAGTTTATTTTGGGCATTTGTGTCTTTATTAGATTATTACTGTATTTCTTTTGATTAAAATTATTTTTCTTAGTATAGTATGAGGAGACTCATTTGAGACACCAGTCTGTTTTAGCTTTTGATATAATTGATATTTTGCATAGATTTGTTTCCTCTTTGGGAGTAGGGGATTGGTATTCAGCTGCTTACATAATTGACTGACAGACTTTAGAATACCAGTGCTCCACAACTTTTTGTTTTTTGGAGAGAAAATTGGTTGAAGGATGGGGAATAGTATGTGGTTGTAAATGGAAAATTCTCCAGTACAGTTTTAGTTGATAGTAGAGTACTTCCTGGTTCAGTACTTTGCTGCTTTTTTTTAACATGGTTTATAAATGGAAATACGTATAGAAAGTAAAATTTCAATATCTGCAGATGACACTAAATTATGCTGGTTAATACATTCTGAGTATGAAGTTTTTTCTCAGTGAGATCTACATAAAATGTCAGATTGGGCAAACAAATGGAATATGAAATTGAATGAAGGAAAGTGTAAACTTATGCATTTGGGATGAATAAATCAAAATGCGACTGATGAACTTAATGGAATCATTCTAAGTGACTCATTGCTAGTGAAAGATCTGGGAGTCCTTGAAAATTCTAAACTTGTAAATAGTGATCAGTGTCAAATGGCAGTAGTAAAAGCAAACAAAACACTGTGTTTCATAAGATGGGGTATTGAAGCAAGAGTGAATAACACTTTTGTTAGTGTATAAATAATTCGTAAGGCCTTAACTTGAATATGCTGTGCAGTTTGGGGCCTTGGTTCTTTAAAAATATATTCTGGAACTGTAGAGAGTGTAAAGAAGAGCAACAAAATGTATCAAGGAAAATTGAGGATATTAAGTATGAAGAAAGTCAAGCCAAATATAGTTTATTTACTCTAGAGGAAGCAAGGTTCATACAAGGCTCTTTCTAATGAGGTTTTCATTCCAAGGACTGAACAAATAACTAGGGTCCACCACTTACAGTTAGTGGAAAGGAGGTTTCAACTTCAGCAAAGTTTTTTTTTATAGTAAGGTCTGTTAAATTGTGGTATTCCTTGCCCAAGGATGTAGTAATGACAGATACATGGAATACATTTAAGACATTAGATGCATTTCTAGCATAAGGCAACATACATGGCTCACATATAGAAATCAAGGCATTTTGCATGTTTACCCTGCTTACTCATGATCAAAACGTAAATGTGTGATCTCTACATGTGAGCCAGACTGCTTGCTTGTTCTGAATTGTAGTCTCTGTCTCACACTATTTACACCATGCCTCTACCAGGGCTTAAAATGTGAAGTCCTTTGCTACTAGCCAGACATGAAAAGTTACTCGCCACTGCAACCCATAACATACCCACCAGGGCTGAATTTCTACTCGCCAGGGCTGAATTTTCACTCACCATTGGCTAGTGGTGAGTGGAAATTTGAGCCCTGCCTATACTATACAGTTATGATTTTTTTTAATCATTTGAACAATAAACCATTTATGCTTTTCAGCCATGATTTTTGAAGTGAAGATGAATATCTGAGTGAGTCACTGGTACGTTCATAGATTAACATATGCCCACTGATAAATTGTCAATTAAAACTGCAGTGGTTGATATGCATGATAAAGTGAGTATTTTTTAACTCCTTAGTGACCGGCCGGACACACACACGGCCGGCACTTAACGCCTGCCGAACATTTTTTTTTATTTTTTAAAAAGAATCCGGAGTCCCCGAACAGCCTGCAGCCACGAGGGGACCTGGATTTCCAGGACGTACATGTGCGTCCTCTGTCCACAAGGGACATCCGCTTGGGACATACATGTACATCCTCGGGGAGTAAGGGGTTAACTGAAGCATGTTGATTATGAAATTATGATGAACAGAAAAGGGGGAGGGTGGAGAAGGGGGAGGAAAATTGGCAGGCATACATCACATTGTAATATGTATATCTTTATATGGTGCCACACAGTACACAGAGCCTTACAATAGTAGTATGTTACAATAAATAAATGGGATAAAATGTGTCACAGTCATAGAAACAATAAGATATAGGTCCCTGAACCAAGGAGCTTACATCTAAATGGGTAATAAGAGACAGACAACAGGGTATGAGGATGTCAATTGTTACGTGAGCATGTTCAGTTTTTGGGGAGAGTATGGTGATTCATGAAGCAGAGCTTAAGAAAGATTGCATAAGGGAAAGATGGGAAGCTGGGAGGCTGGTTAGTAGTACATTTCAATAGTCTAACTGGGAAAGAATGAGGACATGCACAAGAGTTTTAGTAGTTTTTTGGGAGAGGAACAGGTGGATTTTAGCAATGCTGTGTTGAAAGAAGCGACATGTTCTAGTCACAGAGTTAATGTGAGAGGAGATGGAAAGAGAGGAATCAAATATGTCCCCAAAACAGCATGCTGAGCTAACCAGATCAATGTAATTTCATCAACTGTAATGGTGAAGCTGGGTGTTCTTGGAGGGCAAGTTCGGTTTTGGACATTTTTTGTTACAGTTTACCTTGTTTTCAGCTTCATCTGCAGGTGTGAGGCTTCAAGCATGCAGCAGGCCTCTGTTTTATGTGCCATGCTTCCTGTAGTCCCCTCCTACCTACTTCCTTCCTCTGAGCTGCTCATCCTGCCTACTTCCTGAGGAGGGGTTTAAAGGGCAGTCTGAGTCCTGACTCAGCTGCCCTTGCGTTGTTGTCCATAGCAGTTCTATTACCTTGGGCTCTGTATATGACCTGGGTAGTCTTCCATCCAACCTGGTGCTGACCTGTGGCTCTGTATGACTATCTTTTTGTCTATCCCTATAGTGGACACCCAACCTGGTGTAGAACTGTGGCTCTGGCTGACTACCTGAACTGTGTATGACCTGTCTTGTCTGACTACCCCCTCTGGTGCTGACTTGTGGCTCTGTCTGACTATTTTTACATTTGTTCCTTGTACCTAGCTGACACCCAATCTAGTGCGGACCTGGGGCTCTGGTAGACTAGCCCCGATACTGATGGCAGGCATGAGTCAAGTATCCCTTTCCTTATACTGACTGCAGGCATGAGTCAGTTATCCATTTCCTTATACTGACTGCAGGTGTGAGTCAGATATTTCTCCCTACTGACTGCTGGTGTGAGTCAGTACTCTCGCTTCATCAGATCAAGATCCAGTGTTCCTGTTCCTGCAGAGACTACCAGTGGTCAAGCTTGGCAGCCTACTATTCCTGATAGCAGTGCACGCTGGCCTGTAACCCACTGCTTGCTACTTGTGTATATAGTGTGCTCTACTTTTCTATTATTAATACATTTTGCATTTAACTATACGTACTGACTCCTGAACGTTATTGGTGAACCGTGACAATGTTTATATTCAGGAGGATATGGCCAAGAGGCAGTCTGAAATTTGTAACTGGATTTGAGGAAAGATCAGGAGTGGACTTGTAAATGTGGGTATCAGCATATAGATGATACTTAAATTCATTAATAGGTTCACCCAATGAAAGGGTGTACAGGGAGAAAAGTAGAAGACCCAGAATGGAGTCTTGAGGAACCCCCACAGACAGAGGGACTGTAGAAGAGATGTTATTTCCATAAGACAAAATAAGAATGTTTTGAAAGATAGGAGGAGAACCATGAAGCAGCTTGACTGAGGAAACCAAGATTGTGGAGAATCTCAGTAATAAGAGAGTGGTTAACTGTATCAAGGGCAGAAGAAAAGTTGATAAGAGAGTGGTTAACTGTATCAAAGGCAGAGGAAAAGTCAAGCAGTATAAGAATAGACAACTGGCCTTTGGATTTTGCAGTCTGGAGATAATTAGCCACTCTACAGACAACTGTGTCAGTTGATTGACCTTGCCAGAACCCAGACTGCAAAGGGCCCAAAAGACTGTTACAGACAAGGAATTTGGTTATTTGGGAGAAGACAAGGAGTTCTAATTGCTTTGAATTAAGAGGTAGAAGGGAAGGAGGGCGATAGAGAAACAAGAGGGGTCAAGGTTAGTTTTCTTGAGTAGGGGTTTAATTTGTGCCTGTTTGAATAGAGAAGGGAAAGTGCCTGTGGAGAGAGTGTTGTTGAAAATGTGTGTTAATACAGGTAAAAGGACTGGTGAAAGTAATTTGAGTAAGTGGGAGAGCATAGTGTCCCAGGAGCAGGTGGTGAAGTTGGTGGATAGGAGAAGCTGAGAAACTTCTGTCTGTGATACTGGAGTAAAATGGTCTAAATTTGATAAAGGAGGTTTGGGGAGAGATAGTTGAGAGACTGTTTGAAGAGTAGGAATCTGTTTTTGAATAGCTTTCTCCTTGTCTTTGAAGTGATCAGTAAAAGCTTGTGGTGAATGTATGGAGTCTGAGGAATATGTGGAATGATGGAGCAAGGAGTCACAGACTGCAAAGAGACAGTGAGGGTTAGATTTGTTTTTGTGGATTAGTGTGGTGTAGTATTTCTGTTTAGCCTTTCATAAGGCAGAATGTAGGCAAGAGAGCAGAAAGTGAATGAAATCTGCATGTGAGCGAGATTTCCTCCATAAATGTTCAGCAGACAAGTGCAAGAATGTAGGAAGTGGGTGTGGGAGTTAAGCCAGGGTCGTGGATTGACTTGAAGAATCCGTTGCTGTTTCAGAGGTTCAATGGAATCAATTTCAGAGGATAGGTTGAGTTGAAGGAGTTAACAAGAATGTCTGTGTCAGAGATGGACAAGATAGAGAAAAGGTTGGAATTAAGTGAGGTGCTCATCCCAGGGAGATCAAGCGAGTGGGTATCCTTTATAAATCTTCTAAGAGGAGGGATGGAGAATGGGAGAAAGAGAAGGATATAAGATGGTGATCTGATACAAGGAAATGTGAAAGAGGAACAATGCAGGCTCGCAAATAAATGAACACATTGTAAAATATCTGCATGTTCAAATCTAAGACAGTAATATCAATTGAAAGTGGAAAATAAAGGGCCTAAATACAAAATGAAACTGGAGTACATTTTTGAGCATTGTACCATAGAAAACAAAGACAATTGTACATTTTACCAGCCTTAAGATTTAATGTACTGCCACTCTACCTCTACCCCAGAATGGATTTACCCATTCTGGGGTTTGTTCTGCATCTTGGTTAGGAAAATTTCTTAGTTGCTCCATTTGTTTTATTTTTAGTATGAAAGTGTCACGGTTTTCAGGCAAAGAAGGACAGACACAATGATAAAATACAACCACCTTTATTTACAATATACAGCAATAATAGTATAACCCACACAACCCCAGTGTCACGGGTTGGTTATGACTCTCAGACACAGAGTAAGATAAAAATCAAACTTTATTGAAAAGTTTAATGGGAACCCCCACGGGTCTAGTACATACACATATGTCAATTACACAATCTGGGTGCAAACAGTAGTAGCAAGATACAGCAGTATAGGCTCTACCGGCCTTGCCAATATACCGGGCAAGGCAGCCAGTAAGATGGTACAACAGAATGTAAATAGGCTCTACCGGCCTTGCCAATATACCGGGCAAGGCAGCCAGTAAGATGGTACAACTGAATGTAAATAGGCTCTACCGGCCCTGCCAATATACCGGGCAAGGCAGCCTGTAGGAATATGAGGACAGCTCCACTAAGGCTGAGATGGTAAGGCAGCAGCCCAGAGAGGAGATAGGAGCAAACCAATTACAAGTAATGACAGTGAAATAGCCCAACCGGTTCTATGCAATGGAATATACAACTGGTGTGTGGAGTAAACCAGTACCACGTACTGGAGCAACGGAATGCCCAACTGGTACTATGCAACAGGTCAGCAACCGGCAAGTAGAGTAAACCAGTACCGTGTACTGGGGCAAAGGAAAGCCCAACCGGTTCTGTGCAACGGACTCAGCAACCGGTAGATGGAGTAAACTAGTACCGAGTACTGGAGCAAATGGAACGCCCCACCGGTTCTATGCAACGGGATCAGCAACCGGTAATTGGAGTAAACCAGTACCGTGTACTGGAGCAAATGGAACACCCAACCGGCTCTTGCAACGGAATCAGCAACCGGTATATGGAGTAAACCAGTACCGCGTACTGGAGCATATGGAACGCCCAACCGGTTCTATGCAACAGGATCAGCAACCGGTATATGGAGTAAACCAGTACCGCGTACTGGAGCAAATGAAACGCCCAACCGGTTCTATGCAACGGGATCAGCATCCGGTATATGGAGTAAACAAGTGATGAAAATGTCACACAGGCGACAGGCAGCCAGACGCAGTGAATTAGGATACAGCACAGGAACAGGTTGCCCTCCTGAACAACCACTGGAACGGCAGGACGGCCATCCGGGTCAGGAACGGAAGCAGGAACGACGCCAGGACCGGAGCAGAAGCAGGATCAGGAACAATAGACAACCGGATCTGGAATGAGGACAGGAACCATGCAGCAGCAGCTCTGACAGTGGAGAAACACTGACACTGGTAGCAAATCCACAGGCCCAAGGAAACATCAGACAGGTGACTGCAGGTGCAGAGACACCACGAAAGGCCAACCAAAGGGTGCCTCAGGCTGGTTTAAATAGGCAGTGCTAGGCGGGCATTAAACAGGAGGCCAATGGGGAATACACACACCTGAATGACAGCAAGGACGAGCAATCACGGGCACTGTGATACCCAGACACAGAATGATAGGGCCTAGGCTCCTCTCTGGAGCTGCACACTGTGCTGTGCACTGCACTACTGCAAGCTACCGAGACTAGGAAAGAGGCTCGAGTGGAACGTCGGTATGAACGGTATAATATGCATAAGTACCACTTCAGTCACGCGACCGGAGGCAACAGGGAACAGGAGCAGGCCAGAGCCACAGAACATGGAGGCTACCGGTCAGACAAGCTAGGAGTGCACGGAGCGAGTAGGCAGCCAGAGCCACAGGTCAAACAAGAAAGGGACTACACTGAGCGAGTTAGTAGCTACAGCCAGAGGTTATTATGGTTTTCAGTACACTCAGAGGCAGGTAGTAAGGTAAAACACAGTTTTACTGAAACCAGACAGAATAAAGTAACCCTCGTGGGTCCAGCAATAGTTAACAGGTAATACTGACACAGGACAGGTTACAAAATAACATTAACCCACACGGGTCCAGTACATATATCAGAGAGCAAATATATATTACTGACACAGGTCAGGTTACAGTTCGTGAGAACCAGTGAGACAACGATGTGAAGGCGCTATTAGGCTGGGAGGCTGGTAGGCCCTAATAGAGAGGCCCAATAAGCACTCTCTACTGGAGAGTAGCACATTAGCGACAATGCCCAAAAAGGGTGAGTGAGGCCTTGAAGGAATCACGGACTACCAGACAGCACAGTGTCACTGTACCAGGAGGAACAGTGTAGCTCCAAATGGAACCTGTTTGAACTGCGACCCAAAGATAACGGCACCGGACAACCAGGGTTAACGGATACTTGGCTCAATGGCAACTGCCAGGTGGTAGAGACAACTGAGGAGCCCAGGAGACCAACCTCAGTAGGGGAGCAGTAACAAGCCAAGCCTATAGTGTGCCAACGAGAATAGCTCCCACCCGGGTGTGCACCAGACAGCAAGGGTTAACGGATTCTCAGGCTTAATGGAGACTGTTAGGTGGTGGAACCAAACTGAGGTGCCCAGGAGACCAATCTCAGTAGGAGTGCAGTAACAAGCCAAGCGTACAGTGTGCAATCGAGAATAGCTTCAACCCTGGGGAATGGAGATACAAGGCACAGGAGCATAAATGGGTCGCAGTAGCTGAACGGCTAGAGCAGCAATCGAGGCAACCAACTGGGTCAGCAAGGCTCTAGACAGAGTACTGGAAAGTTCCCTTTACCGGATAACCGGGCGCGGTAGTGAACCAGACCTGAGAATCACCGAGCAGGAACGTCAGCCAATCCGGATCGATACACAGAACAGGAATGCCATCAATCTGGGTCAGTACACAGAACAGGA
Source organism: Rhinophrynus dorsalis (assembly GCA_037306005.1). Lineage (NCBI taxonomy): Eukaryota > Metazoa > Chordata > Amphibia > Anura > Rhinophrynidae > Rhinophrynus > Rhinophrynus dorsalis. Next base: position 149,555,820 of record CM074718.1, read on the forward strand.
ACGTCAGCCAACCCAAGTCGGTACACAGAGCAGGAACGTCAGCCAGGCCGGGTCGGTACACGGAGCAACGTCAGCCAATCCGGGTTGGTACACGGAGCAGGAACGTCAGACAGGCCGGGTCGGTACACAGAACAGGAACTTCAGCCAATACGGGTCGTTACACAGAAGAGGAACGGAATCAGATAGAGTAGTCAGGCAGTCCAGGTCATACACAGGATTCACATGATAATGACAGCAAGCACTAAGCAACGGGAACACCACGAAAGGGCCCTGCAGAAGTGACAGGGCTTAAAGGCTACCACTGGGTGGAGCCATATCACTCTAGCCAATAAGAAGGCATCAGGAAACAATGCTGTCAAAATGTCGCCAGCAATACACGGGCACCGTGATAGAGGTCGGACAAACCGGGGACTACATGGAGTGAGTAGTCAGCCAGAGCCACAGGTCTGGACTGATGTGGGTAGTCAGACAAGCCGGGGTCAACACGGAGCAAAATAGTCAGCCAGAGCCACAGGTCAGAACTGATGTGGGTAGTCAGACAAGCCAGGGTCATACACGGAGCGGATTCTCAGATAGTCACGGGTCTCAATGGAGTGCCAGACAACTAGCAGAAACGCCACGTAAGGGCAATGGCTCCTAGGCCCAATAAGGTTAATAAAGGAGCAGAAGAAGGCGGAACCCAATTGGGTAAAACAGAATAGGCCCATAAACAGGAGTCAGTGCCAGTGCCTGTTTCATGACGTCAGCAATGCGGAAGTAACCACAATCATGCTGACTGACACACATTTCTGGTTCCATTTTAACTTTTGTAATAATCTCCAGGAGGGGAGGTGCAATACGGTGTGATAAAGTGGTGATAACTTGGAGATAACATCTCCAGTGTTATAACATCTCCAATTCCTATCCAATGGAGTCTATGCACTAAGATCTCTCAGACCTTTGCGATCTTAGTGCATAGACTCCATAGAATAACTTAGGAATTGGAGAACTAATATCACTGGAGAAGTTATCTCCACGTTATCCCTGTTTTATCACACCTTAGTGCATCTCCTCCCTGGTTTTTACATTGAGTTTGCCACTTTTTAGAAATCTAAAGGTATCATTGTATGGTAAATCTTGTATATGTCCATGAATATAATGTTTTAAGATTGCAATATTGTAACAATCTATCTTTTTCAACCTGTACTCAGTACCTAAAAAAGGATGAGAAAAATGTTAAACTTTTGTAGGGTGAATCCTCTCATTTATTCCAATAATTATCTAGAAAATGTCTAAATAAATTGTGGTAAATCTGTAAACTGACATTTTTATGGACGTATCTGTCTTATGGGATCTGGTACTGCAAAGGAATCCAGGAAACACAGGTCTCCTGTGGATTCATGGTTTTACACAACATTTTTGGAGGATTAAATAACACTACTCTGTACTTAAGAACTGAGAATAGTGTTTGAAGTTGAGGACCATAGGGTTAATCTGGTAACATTCAAAGTGTTTTCTTAAACATTCAATAAAATACAGTACATTTACTGAAACTGCCCTAAAATATTTAATACTTGTAAAAGATAAAAAAAAAAAAACTTTAACATATAAGTGTTCCCCACTTCAGTACTTTGTCATTTACTGTACACCAGTGAAGTGCTTTACACTGTGGTCTCCCAAACGATAAGAAAAACGTAGTTGTTACATACATAAAAACTTTTAATTTTTAATTCATAGTGGATTATTTATCAATAACTTTGGGTAATTTTTTACAAAGGTCCTCATTTGGCAAAGTGGAGGGGCCTGAGTTCTTTGTCAAACCACATGAGGCTTTTGAGTGTGGTTAAGACATTCCCCTTGTTCTGTTTTGTTTGTTTTGTTATACTGCCCCTAGGCACTAGATGGCTCTGTTATAATTTGGTTTGTTATAGAAATATTGCCTTCAAGTTGGTGACAATCAAAACAGGTAGATTAGAATGTCACCTGCATGAATAGGCAGACATACTGATCTCATCAAAGGTGATGGTCTTATGTCGCACAACAAAATAGCGTCATGGGCTTAGCTACAAAATAGTGTGCAGGAGCTGATGGGTGGCAGTGAGACCGCTACAAGTGGTGCTCACATACACTTCATTAAGCTTTGACTCTTTCACTGCCATTGTGTTGGATAACTCGCTGGCACCCATAGGGTTAAGCCATCAGGTCTGTTCCCTGCCTGAATCGCTTCTTACCATAACCCTTCCTTCTCTCACCCCTCCCCTGCCTGCCATTGCTTTCCCCAGCATCTCCTTTCCTTCTTACTGAGTCTGGCATCAGTGACTATGTGGCTGTGTGACGCTAGCACCAGTACATTTTGAGGAGTGGGAGGAATGTCAGCAACTGACATCACCAGAGTAAGTGCAACAACTCTCCAGCAGTAACAGCACCAGAAGCTTGGTAAACTGATTTTTTTGTTTGATTGTTTAGTGTACTGCTTTATGTCAATAAAACCCCCGATCTGTTTTACTTGCTCCACTTAACATGCTACACTATTCATAACTGTACATTAAAGGGAAGAAGTAGTTACCATGTAGTGACATTAAGAAAGCGCATGCATGCCGATTGGAAGTAATAATGACCTGACTTCTGCCACCCATCAGCTCCAATAATGACCTGTCTCCCATCATGCTATTTTGTTTTGTGCCATAAGACCATCATGCTGTCTTCTTGGGTGAGATCAGAATGTCGGCCTTTTCATGCAGGTGACATTTTGATCTCAACGTTTTGATTGTTGTCAAATAGAGGGCGATATTTGAAAAGGATACCGGTATTTCATCTTTTTTTTCTATCTACAATCACTAAATAGCTTAGTTGTTTTGGTATATAGTATGTTTTATTTGTGAAACATTGAACCCTTCTACACAAGTAGTTTTCATAGCTTCATATATTTATATACTGGTATGCATTTTACATATATTTTATGAGTATTTTAATATGCTAATTAAACTTTTCTGGATTTTTTGAGGTTATCTGTTTTTTGTCAAATAGGGGTAGGGATACTTTAAAATGATATATAGAGGTGATGACAGCTCTGCTCTCTTCAGCCCTTAAGGAAGCCAGCAGTAGACTATTGAAAACATGTTTGGGGAGTTTGCATGAATGTTCAAATTTTATTGGCGTATTCCCTTTCTATGCCCTGCATGAGGCTTCTTCCCAGGCCACCCTTAGGCCTATAGTCCTTGCTCCCCTTGTTCCCACTCCCTTCCACTGTCAGCAGCTCACTGAGCAGCTGGGTTATGAACATTACTGATGCCAACTGTTTATGGAGGTATTATATTAGAAGAACCTTTTGGAGAGACAAGGAGAGAACAAGATGCCAAGACGGAGGATTTCCTAAGAAGAAGGACGTGGATTGCGGCTATTGGAGGGGGCCCTGAGATGCCTTTTACTCTGTGCTGGTTGTTTCACAAGGCTGAGGGAAGATATTAGAACCTCTATGTGGAGGCTGAACTCTGTTCTGCTTGTCAGAACAGCTTGGACACTGGAGGCCTGCTTGTCTGTGAAAGACCTCTGAAGAAAGTGTTATTCTGAACCCTTGAGTTGTCTGTAGCAGGACCCGCGACTCTCAGGGAAGTTAATGACTAGAAGGTAGATGCAGTCTGGTAGTCGCAGGAACTCTCGGAGTCGGTAGGTTATACTATCGAGGACTGACTACAGGTTGGATAGTTGGAAGGCAACAACACTGGAGTGCCAAGTACAGCTGAGGTCTCTAACAAGGAGTCGCAGATGCTGGGATCAATCCATACAGCAATCTCCCACAAGGCCAGATTCCCACCGATGGCCTACCGAATAGTTCCCAGCCAGGTACCTCAGCAGGTCGATCTACAGTTAGGTCTACACCATAGGCCATCAGTGGGAATCTGGTCCTGAGGGAGATCGACCTGCCGGAATCAATCCTTACTAGCTGGACCATGGAGAGAAGACTGAAGCAGATGTCGGGAACAAAGGCCGAGATCAACTGGGAGGGCGGTAGAGAAGTCATAGTTGAGAATCCAAGCCAGATCAAATCAGTCAGCAATCGTTACAAGGAACAGACAGAGGTAACGGTTGTGAATGAAGCCAGAGTAGGTATCAGGATCAAAGACTGGAGAAAAAGCCTAAACTCACAAATCACACTGGTATTTTGAAGATCGAGTGTAGGAAGTGAAAACCAGGAAAGCTTTAAAGGGCTAAGCTACAATCCCACTGAAGATTATCAGAGAAAAATCAGATGGAGTGCAATTATGTGAGTGCATAATTTTTTGTTTCTTCGTGTGTAAATAAATACTATGCTTAGTAGTACTCCTACTTTTTTTAGTTCTTTCCTCATTCTGGTTATTTTCTCTGCAGTGCTGTTCATGCATTGAAGTTTTGACATTAGGTGGTGTTCAAGTGAATCAGCTGCATGGGAAATGTTCCTGAGTGAGCATTGTTCTATTCATTATCCATTTCATTTAATGACTTCTACATCTGAACTCATTCATCTTCATCATTTCATCTGAAATTCTCCATTTCATCCTGGGACCAGGTGTGGTTGCAACTTTTCACTAGTATATTATTTTCTCTATAAGGACACTGTAATAGATTCTCTTTACCAGGACTTCTTTTATACTTTCTAACACCATGTTTATTCGTTAGCTAATGTTTATATTTTTATGTTTTTTTTATCTATTGTGATTGGATTGTTTTTCTGGCTATAATTATTCCAGGTTGTGTTTTGGAACATGATCTTAGGTTTTCTTTTGCCTTTTGCAACATCTTAATTGGAAAAATACAGACCGATTTTTTTAAGTGTTTTTAAAGTGTCATTTGTGTTCACATATAGATGCTGAGGAAATCACTGACATCAGAAAAAAATCCCCAATTATTATTTTATTATAAGGAGCAAAAGCCCCAAACAATAACAGAGAAGCTAATTTTCTGGCTGGACAGTTTTCATTCCACTTGATAAATCTACATCACTCAGGACTGAATAACTCTGCAGGTTTTAAAGATCTCCACCCATAAGCACATGTGATTATATCATTAGAACAGGTAAATCTGTCCAAATGACTGCACTACTGATTAACCTGTGCACAGCTGTTGGAGACTTTAGTTCACATCATCTCCTACCAACCAATGGCTAGTTAGGGATGATAGAATCTGTAGTCTTCAACATCTAGTTCAAATACCTACTTCCCCTGGACTAGAACATAATTGTAATATTCAGTGTAAAATTATAAAGATGTATAGATGAAATTATATTGAATGATTCTTTTTGGATGCATACAGAATTAATTTAATGTGGTATTTTTGTGAGAGAAGGAATGAGAAGTTATATTTGGTATAATCAAATTACTTTAGATCACGGCCTTTAAAAATATTTAATATTTACTGAAAATGCCCACATGCTCGACTCATATTGAGGGGCATAGTGGAGGCCATTAACAGCATCCCAACTAGCAAATCTCCAGGGAGTGGTGGCCTCCCGGCCAAATGGTAAAAAATATTTGGTTATACTGGCCCATCCAACTATTGAATATGTACTATTCAGCATTCAATTCTGTGGCCTGGAAAAGATGATACAAAATTAATCTATTTCCCTACTGACATTGGACACTAAAATACTGGCAAATAGACTCAGTTCAATTATCTTGACAATTATTATTATGAACACCAAACTGGGTTTATACCAAGCAAGACCACCTTTCACAATCTCAGGTGCCTCTCCCTACATTTGCAAGTCTGACACAAAAACAGTGGAATAGAGCTATAGTATCCTTGGATGCCTCAACAGCTTTCGATTTGTATGAGTGGAAACATCTTTGGAATACATCACAGATAGTCAGATTCTGCCCTACCTTTGTTCAATGGATTCAACTCGTGTACACATCACCCTCCTCCAGAGTCCTGGCAGGAGATATATGCTCTGACAGATTATCTTTGGGAAGAGGTATGAGGCAGGAGTGCCCTGTCTCACCAGGCCTTTTCACACTATCTATAGAACCACTGGCTAACTAAATTAGAACAGACACAGAGATAGATGGATTCAGGGTGGGAATCAGAGAGGAAAAAATAATGCTTTATGCAGATGACATCCTGCTCTTCATCAGGGACAGTAAGGGTTCCTTATCTAAATCATTTCACAGGGTTGAACTGTTTGCTACATATTCATGTTTAACAATTAATTAGGAAAAATCCTTATTGCTACTGGTAAATCCAATAATGGAGGAGGGGCGGGTGGTGAACACCCCAATGCAGTGCTAGATATCAATAAAATACCTTGGAGCACCGATGGTAGTGGTTTGTAGCTGATAATGTGGACCCACTCTTGGTCCACTTTGTTGTGGATGACTCTTACCATAAATGTCATGGGTGCGATCTAACCTCATCAAGATGATCTTTCTTCCAAAATTGTTATATATTTTTCAGAGTGCATGGGTATATCCCTAAAAGCTACCTTAAAAAACAATAGACAGAATTCTAACTCACTTTCTGTGGGTAGAAGGCAAAGCATGATTCAAATTAACTACTGTTAAGTGACTGTCTGGGGAAGTGGGGGATCTCATTACGGTACTTCTACAAATGTTACCTGGTGGCTCAAGGTCAGTATGCCCTTGCATGCACTAATCTACACACCACTCACACCTTTCACAGAATTGAGGAAGCATTTCTCTGAGAGGGTTATCAGATTAAACACCAATTGACTTTGGGATCAGAGGTATGTGAGGAGCCAGCCAGAATAACCCAAGTAACCTTTAAAATTTGGTCCATAATGCAGTCAATTACTGTCTACTCAGAGAGAGACCCTGAAACCCCCTTTTGTGGTAGGGCTGGGATGGAACTTTTATGAAAATTGGAATTTGGACATATCTGGATGACCCACAACATTTCTATACCTTGCCATCTATACCAGGACAATACACTTAAAACATTCGGGCAATTACAGAGAATGTAACTTACCAAAAGCCTTTACTCTTATCTATGGCTCTGACATGCACTCCAGTCACAATGAGTCACTCAGCTGTAAAATATATCTTGCTTTCAGCTGGTGCCTCTATGGGAGAGTACCTTTGAAACTGATTTCATTTATATATAAATGGCTGGAAGAGGAAACTTGTATGGAAAATTCTTCTTTATGGCAAAGATGGGAAAGGGACTTGGGTCCCATAGAGGACTGAGAATGGAAGATTTCCAAAATAAACCCTACGACAGTTTCAGCGACTACTCGTCATTGAAGAATCCATCTTAAGATTTTACATAGACCTTACTATACACCTATGAGACTCAAAAAATGGGGAGACTAGACAGTAACAGATGCGTGAGATGGGGGAAGTGGAGGGCTCCCCTCTACATCGTATGTGGAGATGCAAGGGGATCATCACTTTTTTGGAGTGAGTGGTCGAAACAGTTATTTCCTAAGCTATATCTCCTGTCCGTCTCCCCAGATGAGGTGAGCTCGCTCTTAGAAAGACAAGTTGTTAGGGAGCTTCTAGCAATGGAAAGAAAGATATGGCAATGGCTTAGATGTCCAGCAAACTGCCTGTATATAACGTATGGATAAACCACAACATCCTTGCTGTAGGCTTCTTTAAATCCATAGGAGCGTTCACTGCACATTTCATGATTTTTGGGACTCCGAGTCCTGGCTCCATTCTAAAATCCAAGTCACATAGTTTGGGTACATTTGATCCATAATTTATATCCTTAAACTACCTAAATTCAGTTAACAAATATCCTTAGTAAGTCTCCTTACATCACCACTTAAAACACCAAATACCCCTATCTCCAAGACACAAGGTTAAACCTGTCTATAAAGCATAGCCTCCATATCCAGGGCCAGTAAATAGCTCTAATTAATGCTAAATAGAGCTAAATCACACTGAATTATATTTAAAGTCACTTTGACATTGTAATGACTCGACACAAAAACAAGATACAGCCATTGAACATGAGTGTGCTCTTTCGGGGGGGTAAGTCTTGCCTGCAGACAAAAAGTAAGGAACAGACAAAGGGGATGGACAGTGTTAGAGTGAGGAGTTACATTTAGTTTTTGGGATAGTTTTCTTTGTTTAATTAATTAAAATCAGGACAACTGTCAGACTGTATGAAATAACTGTTCTTTAATGCCAATTTTCTCCTATTCCATGTACCAAACAAACGTAAACTGTGAAATCTGTCTTGCTTGTACTCTTCCACAGTGTCAGACATAAAAACAATAAAAAAAGAGATATAATATTGATATCCTTTTTTAACCATGATTTCAGCAATATGAATGATTGCAGCTGGTCACGTAACAGTTACTGCCAATTCATAAATACAAATGTATAAATAGGAGGATAGATGGAAAATTAATTTCTACATATTGCATGAGGTATCCAAAAGTAAGTAAGTGATACAGGGAGGTAGGAGCATTGCCAGCAGGAGCAAAAATCTACGTTTTTTTTTATTGATGTGCAGATTAATAACAATTGCTTGTTTTTTCTTTGAAGAAACATAGAAAATATGTTGTTATAGTTACTTTTTGTTTTGTTCCTAAATAGGAAAGTATACAAAATAATGTGCAGCATATTGTTAGAAATATAATACCCTTGCAATACAATGCATTTCCACTTTGTTTGCCAGCAGTAAGTCATCATAAGACTGATAGTTATCAAGTATCCAGTCTATTGTTCATTTAAACAATGACTGTAAAACAAAATGAGCTCATCTCTTAACTCTTTGGATGCCAGACAGGATTCCAGCTTGCTTTGGAGACCTCACAAAAATTGAAAGAGTAAAGTATGTTTTAGTGTTCCTTGAATGGGAAAGTAAGACTAGAATCTAATCTTATTCCCACTGCTAATCTGTGGTACAAAAAAAGCAACAGACTAGGGGCTGGATTCAAATGCAGGTGCTAATTTTATCTCTGCTTTTATCTCCAGGTATCCTTCAATAGGAAAACATTTTGATAAAACAGGAGGTAACATTTATCTTCTGCATTTGAATTCAGCCCCATATTACTTATACAATTTTTTTTTTAAAGTATCATTAAATTTTGTTGTTTTAGTCAATAAACTGTGTACATATCATCTTAGCATCGCATATTAAAGTTGTATTTGCAAATTCCTGTACAATTAAGCCATAGACTATCTAGGTTTGATTTGTATCAAAGATAGTTATGTCCTATCTACCTTTGCATGTCATGTAATTGTATTTCCACTGGAATTAATCAAATGTATTTCTGAAATATAAGTAGATCTTACAATTATTTCTAGAATATCATAGGTAGAAATATAAATGTTTTATTTGGGTAACACTAAGCTGGTCAATAAATGTTGGCACAACTAAAAATGCAGCCCATCCCCCAGTCCACCACCAAATTAGGCACCTATAAGTAACTATTCAAATGGATCATATGGGTGGACAATCCTCAGCGCAGCAATTCCTATGTATCAAAGGGAAATTTTCACTGTATAATTGTGTTTATATATATATTTTATATATTTTATAACATTCAATGAAATCATAAACCATGGAAGAATATATTTAATAAGTATTACCTCTGAAAAATAAGCATATGGACTTCCCTTTATTTGGTTTTGACCAGCCTCATTTTGTAATTCTTCGCTGACAAAAACTATATCCCCAAATGTCACTTCGTTATGGTTACTTTCCTGTGCAAAATATCTATAGTCTATGTGAAAATCTACGGATTGGTTCTGACATAAACTTGCTACATAGGATTGTGCTAGTATAACTTTCAACTATCAGAATCTTAAAAATGTGAACTGTGGGTACAGTAAACAGCAACAGGAAGTTGAGATTTTATTGGGAGCCAGAAGCCATGACATGGCAGTTGAAAACTGAAAGTACATTGGGTAATTTTCATTGTATTATAGTTAATGTAAAGGCAGACAGTGCATATCAAGAATTATATTTTACTGACACAGATGTATTGCAGAAAACAGAATATAAGCTTATAAGATGTCATTTTTTATTTTTAACATGAAATGATCATTGTGGATACTATGGATGCATTATTGTATATGTGTGAATGTCTTGAAAACTCTGTAAATCTGATACAATAATAAATAAATATATATATATATATATATATAATTTTATTATATATATATATCCTCTAAGCATATCACTATGCTCATAGATTGAATGTTAAGTGTTCTGGCTTCTAAAGACCAATAGCAGCCTGATAGAGCCCAATGATTCTGAGCAATCTCTGCCATCGAACTAGTTTTCCCACTGCAGTAAGTAGTAGCTCAAAAACCCCCAGGGAATGGACCATAATCTGTCCCACTGGTCCAGTGCCGCTTGGTAAATTTTGGGTCAATTTAGCCTGGTGTCTTAACTTTGATCTCAGCTTCATTGACACACACAAACACTAAAACCACAATAAGGCATTGACCCATGGGTGAACATCAACTTTTACTTTCAACTGTAGATTTCTCCACTTCATCTCTTAGCAACAGTAGTATTGCAGAAGGACATTTTCAGTGCCATAAAAAGCATAAGCAAAAATGTGGTGGGCAAGTCCCTGCAGGCTTTCTGGGTTCAGTGGGACCCATGGTGGAGCTGTTTGGACTCTGCTTCCTCTAATGGTCCAGCTGATTTGGCTGTGGGTGATCCCCCCTCATTTTGACTGATTAAATGACTCAAATCTTGACCATGACCTGCAAATAGGCTTTGCTGATCTTCCACCCCTTTCTCAGTTCTCCTATGGGACCTTCACTGCTCATGAGGCTGACTCAGGTTTGCTTCCACATGAGTCTGGCCTGGCTCTCCCCCACACACTTGGCCCTTCCTTTTTCTCTCTCCTCTCCTTCTAGGCGCCCCTCCTTTCTTTTCCTTCTATGACTCCACTGCTTCTATTCACACTACAACCCTATCAACCTTTCTTTGTTTCCAGTCTTTCTTCTTTCTCTCTTCCTTATCTCTCCAGTCTATTCTTCTTCTGTTTATAGGTTATCCTTTTAGTGCAGCTTTTTCTTCACTATTTCTTATATCTTTCTCTTTCTGTCTACACTAGTACTTAAACTACAGGGGTACATGCATTTATTTACTATCTTGACTCATTGTTGTAGGTCACAGAGCTGGGAGATGTATGTATTAGCTATACATGTAATTACACATCATGGGGTGTTTGTAGTAGTTAATGTTTCATTCCAGGATCATGGCTGAATTGATATTGGAACTATTTTGAGCCCTGTCTCATCTACTTTGTGAACATTCTACACATTATGCTTCTAGATAATTTACTTGGAAATGCTATGTTTTGCTCTGTTTTGTTTGCCTATTTTTGGCTGCATAACTGTACCCTCTATAACTTTCAGTAAAGTTTATTTGAAAATGTAAAAAAAGATTTGGTGAAAATTGCCAAAGTTCATGTGAGAATTTCATTGATGGTAGCGAAAAAATACTTTTTATTAAAGATTTATATGATATAATACAAATAATAGATACATCTAGTAGTTTGCATGTGTCAAAGTACAGTTAAGAGGACAATTAAGTTTTGTATCAGAGAATATTATAAATGTTGCACAAAAGATATTGCATGAAAAAAGGGTCTAGCAAATTAATTTGTGTTTTATTGGTTTTTTTCAAAGACATATATCTCTAAAATAAAGGTGCAGTTAGGTACTTGTATTTTGATTTTTAATTGCTCTCTAATGAATGAGATGACAAGTTTGAATTTGTGGGTGGAGCTGTAGGTTCAATTTTTTCCCCTCTATCTCCTTTCCAATCATCCAAATTCGTGAGGGTCATTTCCTGGAATTATCAGTTTACTTCCCGGCATGGCAAAGCCTCACTTGGATAATCCCTACATTCAGCTCACCTCCAGGCTGCTGATACACACAGGACTTGGCCGGGTAAGTGTGTTGGCAGGTCGTATCCCAGAGCACATTTCTCCCTCGACCATCTCTTAGCCGCATTACATCACTGCTTTTCCTATACCACGATTACAGGTCGCATTAAACTGACATCACAAGCAGCCGACACATACCAGCTCACAGCACGCTGCTTACTGTGAGCAAGGTATGAAACACAGGAGTATTTTCATGGATACTTTTTCATATGTTTTTTGTATATTCAGCATAAATAAAGAGGGATTTTCAATATAGTTGGTCAAAATGTTGATTCCACCATCATGTTGCCTATTTCACACCTTTATTATGGAACAACCGCTCATATGGATGTATATATACATAGGGGTGTTTATGTATGATTGTAGTGATACTATTGGATTCATTTTATATTCATTATGTACACTCTACTTTTCATATTCTGTTGGCATGGTATTTACAGTAATTCAAAAGACACAATCGTCAAGATACACATGGCATAAGCTCATACCTTATCTCATGTCATATTTTTCCATGATGTTTTGCAACCAATTCCGGTAGCTTCCTTCAGGTCGCATGTGTATAAATACCACTTTTTAATTTTCTAACTTGGTTATTCTGAAATATCAGTTATGATTGTATTTCAAGGATTCTGTGTACCCATCATACCATCTGGTTCTATATACTCTGCTGCATGAATCTATTCAACACTATAATAGGTACCAATATTTACCAGTTTGTTTGCTCTCACCTGGCCAATGAAATAGGGTAATTCATATGCTTTCTTCTCCTATAATATAGGATCACCACTAGGGATGGATGAAAATTTTCGCCTCAAACTGAAATTGGTGAAAAATTGCACTTTCCGCTTGGTGAAAAATTTCCCATGAAAAGTGCAGTTTTTCCCCACTTTTTTCGCCTAGCTCATTGCATTGATATCAATGGGTAGAAACATTTTTCTCCACCTCACGAAAGTTTTCTACAGCCATATAAAGGGCTGTCAGGCTCTCACAGCATGCCATTCTGTGTTTGTGAGAGGAGAGAGCAGCATGTTTTTGAGCTAGAGAAGATAGGCAAATAAAGGGGAATTGAAGCTTAGTTTTAGGGAATGATTTAGTTAGGATTTTTGTTCTCTGTAGTAGGGGAGTCTGGGGTCACAATGAGGAAAAGAAGGGAGGAAGGAGGTTGACCCAAAATACCCCAAAATTTGGTGTGACTGACTGGCAAGACACAGGCAACTGGGGTCCAAATTGCTTTCTGATTTACTTTTATTGTCTCTGTGCTGGGGAAGACTGGGGAAAGAAGTTGTTGATATTGTTTTTTAGTTATATATTTTTTGGGGGGGACTAATAAGATATGGTGGACAACTTAAAAAAATAACCCATAAATAATTAAACAAATAAATATATTAGACAGCTGCCTAGGAGCTCTGTGACTGAGGCAGACTTGATAAACAGTAGACGACACTGAGAATTTTGGTGGGGGCCAAGGCAAGACATCACACTGAAATCAGTTGTGTACTGTAGGAAGTAAAAACACACACAGTAGTTGAGTAAGGTCTAGCAAGTGCACAAGAGAGAAGGGGAAAGGTGGAGGAAGTGCAGGGGCTTGGGAGTAAAGTGTTAGTGCAAAAACTGACTGCAGCAATTGTTGCTGCAGCATGTGCAATACATGCTGATGATCCCTCTCTTCCCAGAGTGGATGCAGTTTGTCAATGTCCCACCAATCAGAACACGCCAGTCCCCCACCACCACTACCATACACATCTGCCATATTGTAGGTTGTACTTTATTTTTTTTTTAATTACTTGACATCATCATGAATATGTGCCAGTGTCACTTAAGCAGGAAGTAAATGTTGTGGGCAAAGGAGAAATGCACTCTGCAGGCTAACACATTTTTCAAGGTGTATGTTGCTGTAGGACTCACAGCTTTGACTTCCAGCTACTTATTTCTCCACTACAGCCCACAGACAAAGTAATATTGTGCTGGGAAATGTTGCACCATAATAAACATAGGAAAAAATGTGCTAGAATAGGAAAAAATGTGTTGGAATAGGAGAATAACGTGTTAGAATGTGTTAGACTAGGAGAAAAATGTGTTAGAATAGGAGAACAATGTGTTGGAATAGGCAAAAAGGAGAAACATTTTGCAAAGGAGAAAAAGAGAAAATGTTTGCATAAAAGCGAAATATCGTCCGTTTTCCACGAAAATCATGTGGAAATTTCTTATCACTTTTTGCTCACCCCTAGTCAACACCACGCCATTAACAGGACCCATTTTCATTGATCAGTTTAGATTTTTTCATTTATACTTGGGCATTCCATTGAATTTTTATATATCTTTATTTTCTTCACCCTCAACCACTGTCATAACTTGATACATATTATTCCTTGTATACTAAGATTGCCCTCCCTACTCCTCCACCCCTTTTCCCCAATTATTGCACCAATTTAATGTTTTGAGCATACTGTAATGTCCACTATGTCAATGTTTTTGTCCATTATTCAAGGTCATTACTCCTTCACGTTATACCTCACCTCCGTATTTTAGTGTTCATTCAGATTTTCGTTCATATCACTTTTTTTCCTTACATCTTATTGTAGGCAGAAGGATATAGGCACTTAATTTAATCTAGTCTGATTTACATATATACATAAGAGTTAATGTCACTCTTCCAGAGGTCGAAGGATAGCACATTTTTCACACTTTCAGTTATTAGTACTTAAATTCCACGGTACCATTGTCACCCTCCTTACCTCTACTTGAGGCCGAAGGATATTATCACTTCATATCACTGAAACCCATAGGTTAGATTTAGTGTTGAGCGAGCATGCTCGGCCGATGCTCGGATCGGCTCGAGCATCGCTCTGCTCGGCACATGGCGGTACTCGTACGAGTACCGCATGTGCTCGCCCGCCATGTTCGGGTCTCCTCCCCGCACGTTTCGCGGCTGCTGCGCAGCCAATAAACGTGCAGGGAGGCTCTGACATCAGTGTAATGCCAGCAGCCATGTTGGCTGCTGGCATTACACTGATTGGCTGGCCAGAACCCGTAGTCGGGTGCTGTATAGCACCTGACCAGCGAGTTCGGCTCAGTCTTAGCCAGGGAGAGATGAGGATAGGAAGGGAAAGTCAGTGTAGGGAGAAGAAAAGTCTTGTTGAACAAAAAAAAAGAACCAAAAGTCCTTTTTAGGACTACTGTGTGTGGGGGCAGCAGTTTATTTTGTGTGGGGGGAAAAAAAAAAAAACAAACAAACCATATATTCTGTTTAGTGTGCAAAGTTGCAGATTAGAGCACATTCTGTTTAGTGTGCAAAGTTGCAGATTAGAGCACATTCTGTTTAGTGTGCAAAGTTGCAGATTAGAGCACATTCTGTTAAGTCTTCAAACTGTAAAATATCAAAGTCACATATTCCATTCAGTGTGCGTCACCGCAGTTTAGCAGCACATTCTGTGTACTGTGCAGAGTTGCAGAATAGGAAGAAATACTGTTAAGTCTTCAAACTAAAATATCAAAGTCACATATTCCATTCAGTGTGCGTCACCGCAGTTTAGCAGCACATTCTGTGTACTGTGCAGAGTTGCAGAATAGGAAGAAATACTGTTAAGTCTTCAAACTAAAATATCAAAGTCACATATTCCATTCAGTGTGCTTCACCGCAGTTTAGCAGCATATTCTGTGTACTCTGCACAGTTGCAGAATAGGAAGAAATACTGTAAAGTCTTCAAACTAAAATATCAAAGTCACATATTCCATTCAGTGTGCGTCACCGCAGTTTAGCAGCACATTCTGTGTACTGTGCAGAGTTGCAGAATAGGAAGAAATACTGTTAAGTCTTCAAACTGTAAAATATCAAAGTCACATATTCCATTCAGTGTGCTTCGCCGCAGTTTAGCAGCACATTCTGTGTACTGTGCAGAGTTGCAGAATAGGAAGAAATACTGTTAAGTCTTCAAACTAAAATATCAAAGTCACATATTCCATTCAGTGTGCTTCGCCGCAGTTTAGCAGCATATTCTGTGTACTCTGCACAGTTGCAGAATAGGAAGAAATACTGTAAAGTCTTCAAACTAAAATATCAAAGTCACATATTCCATTCAGTGTGCTTCGCCGCAGTTTAGCAGCACATTCTGTGTACTGTGCAGAGTTGCAGAATAGGAAGAAATACTGTTAAATCTTCAAACTAAAATATCAAAGTCACATATTCCATTCAGTGTGCTTCACCGCAGTTTAGCAGCATATTCTGTGTACTCTGCACAGTTGCAGAATAGGAAGAAATACTGTAAAGTCTTCAAACTAAAATATCAAAGTCACATATTCCATTCAGTGTGCTTCGCCGCAGTTTAGCAGCATATTCTGTGTACTCTGCACAGTTGCAGAATAGGAAGAAATACTGTTAAGTCTTCAAACTAAAATATCAAAGTCACATATTCCATTCAGTGTGCTTCGCCGCAGTTTAGCAGCACATTCTGTGTACTGTGCAGAGTTGCAGAATAGGAAGAAATACTGTTAAGTCTTCAAACTAAAATATCAAAGTCACATATTCCATTCAGTGTGCTTCGCCGCAGTTTAGCATCACATTCTGTGTACTCTGCACAGTTGCAGATTTGCAGCACATATTCCGTGTAATATGAAGAAGGCGGGTAAAAAGGGACGGGGAAGTGGACGTGATCCTGATAGATCAGGGCGCGGGTCAGGACGCGTAGAAACTGTGCCTGGTGCCAGAGCACAAGAAAGAAAGACATCCACCATACCTAGCTTCATGTCTCATTTTACAGGGCGTCGCAGGACATCACTCTCGAGGTCCGACCACTGCGAACAGGTGGTCGGTTGGATGTCAGCTGATACTGCTTCCAGTCGGTTAAGCACCACCCTGTCTTCCACCAAGTCCACTCTCAGTAGCCAAGAGTCTGGTCAACATAATCCTCACTCTGATCATCCTTCCTCCCACCATACACGGTCTGGTCAAAGAAGTGATCCCACACTGGGATATAGTGAGGAGCTCGTCTCATCACCAATCCTTCATTTGACCCTCTCTCCAAGCACGCTTGCAGAGGAACATGACATCTTGTGCCCTGATTCACAACCTCTAGAGGGTACCCAATCACAAGAAGATGACAGATGTGAACGGCATTTAAGGTCAAAGGAAGTAGTGGATGATGATGATGATGATGAGACACAGTTGCCATTAAATCAACCACTATTACTGTCTCAAGACCTTGTTGAGGAGGATGATATACAGTTGTCAATGACTGAGTATGTGGTGGGATCAAGACATGAGGAGGATGATCAGAGTGAGGAAGTGGAGGAGGACTTGGTGGACGATGAGGTGACTGACCCCACCTGGGAAGGTGTAGAGCCGAGCGATGACAGCAGTCCTGAGGGTGAGCCATCTGCAGCACCGCAACAGGCTGGAAGAGGCAGTGGTGTGGCTACAGAAAGAAGGCGGACCGCACCAAACCGGCCCGCAAATGTTCCACGGAGCACCCCCTTGCGTAAATCTACCTTGCCAAAGGGTAGGTGTTCCGCGGTATGGCGTTTTTTTAAGGAAAGTGCGGACGACAAAAGAATTGTAGTTTGCAACCTGTGCCACACCAGAATGAGCCGAGGCATGAACACTAGAAACCTCACCACCACCAGCATGATCCGACACATGGCATCCAAGCACCGTAGTAAGTGGGAGGAACGCCTGGATCGCCCATCTGTGTCTGCAGGCCACACCACTGCCTCCTCTTCCCCTGTTTTGGGTGCCGGCCAATCGCCTGTCGAAGGCGCAGGCCCGCATACCTCCCGCCCTGCACCTGTACCATCTGAAGCACCATCAGCGACCACATCCACTTCCCTGTCCCAGCGCAGCGTCCAAATGTCGTTACCCCAGGCATTTGAGCGCAAGCGAAAATACCCAGCCACCCACCCACAGGCCATAGCACTAACCTCACACCTTTCCAAATTACTGGCCATCGAAATGCTGCCATTTAGGCTTGTGGAGACTGAGTCCTTCCGCAGCCTGATGGCAGCAGCTGTCCCTCGGTACGCAGTCCCCAGCCGCCACTACTTTTCCCGGTGTTCCATCCCCGCATTACACCACCATGTGTCCCGTAACATCACCCGTGCCCTGACCAACGCAGTTACTGGGAAGGTCCACTTAACGACTGACACATGGACAAGTGCTTGTGCCCAGGGACGCTACATTTCCGTGACGGCACACTGGGTGAATGTCGTGGAGGCTGGGAGCGACTCGGACCCTGGGATGGCACGGGTGCTACCC
The DNA here is from genome assembly GCA_037306005.1 of Rhinophrynus dorsalis. NCBI lineage: Eukaryota > Metazoa > Chordata > Amphibia > Anura > Rhinophrynidae > Rhinophrynus > Rhinophrynus dorsalis. The sequence goes on from CM074718.1 coordinate 149,573,906, forward strand.
ACGCCGAGGATTGCGGGCCCTACCTCCATCAGGGTTTCCGCCAGCACCTACGTTATTGGCTCCTCCTCCTCCGTTTCCACCTCCGAATTCTCTGCACGCAGCGCCACTCCCCCATCAGCCGGTAGCTGGAAGCAGTGTAGCACTGCAGTGGGGAAGCGTCAACAGACCGTGCTGAAGCTGATCTGCCTTGGGGACAAACAGCACACGGCCTCAGAGCTGTTGCAGGGGATTAGTCACCAGACCGAGCAGTGGCTCTCGCCACTCAACCTGCAACCAGGCATGGTTGTGTGTGATAATGGGCGTAACTTGGTGGCGGCTTTGGAGCTCGGCAAGCTCACACACGTACCATGCCTAGCGCATGTATTTAATTTAGTGGTTCAGCGATTTCTAAAAACCTACCCCAATGTGCATGATCTCTTGACCAAGGTGCGCCGCGTGTGTGCACATTTCCGTAAGTCATCTACAGCTTCAGCCGGCCTGTTGAAGCTGCAGCAGCGCTTACAATTGCCAGCTCACCGGCTGCTGTGTGACGTGAGCACGCGCTGGAACTCCACCTTCCACATGTTGGCCCGGCTTTGTGAGCAGCAGAGGGCAGTAGTGGAGTACCAGCTGTTACACGGTCGTCGCCTCTCCGTTCAACTTCCTGTAATCAGAAGTGAGGAGTGGGAATGGATGTCAGACCTCTGTGAGGTTTTACGCAATTTTGAGGAATCGACACAGATGGTGAGCGGCGATAACGCTATTATCAGTGTAACCATCCCACTTCTGTGTCTACTGAAACGCTCGCTGCTCACAATTAAAACTGACGCTTTGCATGTGGAAGAGGTGGAAATGCGGGAGGAAGAGCTTACACAAGGTGATAGCCAGAGCACCCTCACTTCGTCTTCTCAGCGACAATTGGAGGAGGCGGAGGAGGAGGAGGAGGAAGACACGGTTGCCTCCGCTACAGAGGGTAGCCATGGAACTTTAGTTCCATCTCTTCAGCGTGGGTGGGCAGAAGAGGAGGAAGAGGATGAGGAGATTGAGAGTCATCCTCCTGGTGAGGACAGCGAAATCTTGACTGTTGGTACTCTGGCACACATGGCTGACTTTATGTTAGGCTGCCTTTCCCGTGACCCACGCGTTATACGCATTTTAGACAACACGGATTACTGGGTGTTCACCCTTCTGGACCCCCGCTACAAAGAGAATTTCTCATCTCTCATTCCTCCGGTGGAGAGGACAAGCAAAATGGTGCAATACCAGAAGGTTCTTGTTGAAAAATTGCTCCAAAATTTTCCATCTGACAACGCTGGCGGCAGAGTACGTGCTACCTTGGCCAACAGAGAAGGGGAGAAAAGGGGAGCACACAGCAGTTCCGACAAAGGCAGGGCAACACTCTCCAAGGCGTGGGACACCTTCATGACACCCCGCCAGCACCCTCACCCTGATGCGCAGCCTAGTGTCACAAGGAGGGAAAAGTTTTGGAAGATGGTGAAGGAGTACGTAGCAGACCGTGTCAGCGTCCTCAATGATCCCTCTGTGCCTTACAACTACTGGGTGTCCAAGCTGGACACGTGGTATGAACTGGCACTCTACGCCTTGGAGGTGCTGGCCTGCCCTGCCGCCAGCGTTCTGTCTGAGCGGGTATTTAGTGCTGCTGGTGGCATCATAACAGATAAGCGTATCCGCCTTTCCACCGACAATGCTGATAGGTTGACACTTATAAAAATGAACAAGGCCTGGATTTCCCCTGACTTCTCCACTCCACTGGAGGAAAGCCCTGGGGGAACATAAACTCACTTTATATATGTTATTTACAATGATGGGAATACTCTGTATTCCCATTCACCCCTTCCACCCAAAAAACGGGTATATGGTTGACTCTTAATCTTCTCATCCTCCTCCTCCTCTTCCATATGCCCTGTGATATAATTTTTATATAGGGCCAGCTCACCAGCGGGCCCTGTGATATAATTTTTATATAGGGCCAGCTCACCAGCGGGCGCTGTTTGTCAATTTTTTTATAGGTCAGCTCACCAGCGGGCCTTCTCATATAATGTTTTATTGGGTCAGCTCTCTAGCGGGCCCTCTCATATAATGTTTTATAGCGTCAGCTCACTAGCGGGCCTTCGCATATAATGTTTAGGATGGTCAGCTCCGCAGCAGACCCTCACCCATAATGTTTTAGATGGTCGGCTCAGCGCACGTTTCCCTCTTAATCATGGCCCCAGTTCAGAAAAATCGAGGAAATTTTTGGGAGAATTTGCCTCTGCGCACGTTTCCCTCTTAATCATGGCCTCAGTTCAGAAAAATCAAGGAAATTTTTGGGAGAATTTGCCTCTGCGCACGTTTCCCTCTTAATCATGGCCTCAGTTCAGAAAAATCGAGGAAATTTTTGGGAGAATTTGCAGATGATATACAAGTAAATATACAGCAAATACTGTTTGGTAACAATTTTTCGCCTAAAGTCGTTTTTATCTTCCTTTTTGTGTGTTTTACGGTCAGTCTGTAAAAATGGCATACTACGGGCGAAACATCGTTCCCAGCAGCGACGTTGGAGTCCAAGATGCATCCAGACATCCTCCCTATGCTGTCCCTGAACCATTTCTGTGGTGTTTCCATCATTTTCTGCCCTTTTCCTATGGACCAGGCACCCTCCCCTCATCAGAGCAGGGGGTGCCTGGTGTAATGCTCGAGTCCTCCCATTGACTTCAATGGGGCTTGGGTGCTCGGCCGAGCACTCGAGCCTCCGGGGGCGCTCGGTCAGAGCACCCGAACACCCAAGCATTGGGGTGCTCGCTCATCACTAGTTAGATTCTATGCACCCTCCTTACCTCTTAGTAGAGGCCTGAATAATGGTTAAGTACTACCCCACCTTCCTATCACTTTTCTGGTTACCCTCAAATTATCTCTCAAAATGCTCAAGGTTCTCAACCATCTGGCTTCATGGCTGATATGGTACTTTATTCAGGATGTTCAATTTGAGTCATCTCAGTCATGGTTTTTCTCTTCCCTCTTCGTAGAGGCACATAGATGATTACAGGACAAGTAGTGGTATAACATTTGATACTTCACACGCCTTACTCCTTCATAGGGGCTGAAGGTATTCATATATGTGTGGATAGATAGATAGATAAATAGATAGATAGATAGATAGATAGATAGATAGATAGATAGATAGATAGACACATATATATATATATATATATATATATTTTAAAAAATCATATAGGTTTCCCGGGTTGTCAATTCCTCATGTTCTCATCCTCATGACACTCAAAGGATTAAGGGAGTGATGCTGTTCTTTGTGCTGAAAGGATCCTCTCCACTCCCCCAATGAGCAAGTGGGGAAGCAGAGAGAATGCTTTAGACTTCAGGGTTGTCTACTGATGGTGATGTGTAAGAGTGGGTATCCCTCACACATCTCCAACAGTTTGACAACCCTTCATTCTAATGGGGAAACTTCTCCTCCCCTCCCCTTGTATCCCTAAATCTTAGTGCATATGGTGATGGATGTCTACTTTGACAAAGTGAAGTGTTCCCCACATATCCACTAGACACACATCACCACAGCATTGAAATTTAGTGTACCTCTGGCATATTCTCATAGTATCTTATAATATGATAACTAGGAAAGCAATCTGGACCTGGAGGATTCCCGATTTTTGAGAACATACAATGCAAGTTCGAACTCCCTGATGCAGATTGGGTCATTTAATGCTTCTCATTGAATATGAAAATTTGGGAATACCTGTATCATGATCATCTAAAATGATCAAAGGTTGCATTCATTTCTTGATTTTCTAGTGATAGTCAAGAGTTTTCCACCAAAATAGATGGGATCACACTCTTAGATGCTCAGAACAGATTAGCTAGTAGTTTGACCTCTTTGTTGCCAGACTGAAAATATATCCCAGCTTGTTTTGTAAGGCAGAGCTGGGTCATTGTATGGGGAAAGGCAGACATTTTAATGGACACTAATTTTCACAAAAAGAAAGACAAGGTTTTGGGTGACATTTTGGTCTCACGGTGGGTGGAAAGCTTTCTCCGGGGTAGTGTTGATAAACAAATCCCTTTACTTTTTTTTTATATATGTGCATCCAAAGCATTGAATAGAAGCTCTTTTAAGCCTTTAACCCTTTGAAAGTCCAAATAACCTTTTACCTTTTGTGAAAAAATAGATACAGTATACTATCCTGTCTGTCTTTCTACCAAGTTGGGTATCTGATGGGATGAGCACACATAGCACAATGTGGGCGCTTGTCTCATTTGGACATATGACTGAGGATTGATATATTTTAGTGCTGGACTATGTTACTTTGTGGGACTGAGTCTATTAACTAACAGCTAGGGATGGGCGAAAACTTTTGGCTCAAACCAAAATTGGCAAAAAATGGCACTTACCCCATGGCAAAAAATTTACTGTGAAAAGTGCCATTTTCTCGCTTTTTTGCCTAGCTCATTGCATTTAAATCAATGGGAAGAAACATTTTTCCCCACCATATGAAAGTTTTCTCTGCTTTTCTACAGCCATATAAAAGGGTGTTAGGCTCTGTCGGGCTCTCACAACATGCCATTCTGTGTTTGTGAGTAGAGAAAGCAGCATGGTTTTCAGCTATAGAAGACAGGCAAAAAAGGGAAATTAAAGCTTAGTTTAGGGAGTCTTTTAGGTAGGAAATTTATCTTCTGTATTAGGAGAGTCTGGGAGCACTCTGTCTGGGGGAGAAGAAGGGAGGAAGACTGGCAAGATATAGGCAGCTAGTGTCCAAATTGCTTGCTGAATTTGCTTTTATTGTCTCTGCGCTGGGGGAGTCTGGGGAAAGAACCTGTTGATAAGATAGGGTGAACAACTTAAAAATAAATAAATAAATAAACAAATAAATATATTAGGTAACAGACAACTGACTGGGAGTCTGATATGAGCTATGTGACTGAGGCAGACTTGATAGATAGCAGACGACATTGAGAATTTTTTTGAGGGCTAAGGCAAGACATCACACTCCATCAGTTTTGTACTGTCGAGAGTAAAAACACACAAAGTATCTGAGTAATGTCCATCAAATTCACAAGGTGTGGGGGAAGGTGGAGCAGTGCAGGGATGTGGGACTAAAGTGCAGTGTGTGTAATAAATGATGATTATCCCTCACCTCCCAGGGTGGATGCAGTTTGTCAATGTCCCACCAATCACAGCACACCAGTGCCCCACATCACTATCATACACATTTGCCACATTGTAGGCTGCACTTAATTTTTTTTATAACTTAACATCATCATGAATATGTGCCAGTGTCACTTAAGTAGGAAGTTAGTGTTGTGAAAAAAGGACTAATGCACTCTGCATGCTAACACATTTTTCAAGGTATATGTTGCTGTAGGACTCACAACTGACATCCAGCTATGTATTTCTCCACTACAGCATCCAGAGGAAGTAATATTGTGCTGGGAAATTTTGCACCATAGGAAACATAGGTGATTAATGTGTTGGAATAGGCAAATAATGTGTTGGAAAATAAAAATGTGTTATAAAATGAGAAAAATGTGTTAGAACAGGGAAAACATTTGCTGATAGGCAAAAAGGAGGACAATTTTGCACTGGATAAAAGGAGAAAACTTTTGTGAAAAAAGAAAAAAATAATCTGTTTTTCACGAAAAGTAATGCAGGAAGTTTTTCTCACTTTTCGCCCACCCCTACTAACAACCAATGGGTTAAAAGCCTTGCTCAGATCAGTATAAAATATTCTTCTTCTTTTCGGTACTGTTGGTTTGTCCCAGAACTGAACATCCACCTCATTGTGTTGGAGACGTTTTCAGCATCCAAGAGGTTAACTTAATTCATTCTGACAGATTAAGGCATAGTCAGCAAAAAGCATTGTGGCCTCTCAACAACTTTCACCAGAACCTAATAAACTGTCTCAGTAGTTTTGATGCCTTCACTACAGACATATGGTTTACTGTCATCTGTTACCCACAAATCACTGATCACAATAAACTTTCAAGTGGAGGTGGAGGAAGACATTTCCTAACAATTCAAACACATAAAAATTCTCTGCTAGTTCCATCCAAGACAACATTATTGTGTAATTAGAATTTTGGCTTTTTCAGCATAGGATGGCAACCATTTCCTTAACCGTAAATATAACTGCCTTATGTGAAATAAGAAGCCTCTCAACTCAAAGACTTCTACACCTTCTTAGTGATTTGTTATTCTTTCAACTGTTTTCATAATGGTCCCAGAAGCTGTAATTAGAGATTACATGATTTGCTGTACACCAGTCATCTGTATACCTGTGAAATTGTTTCTTATGGATCTTATTCATGAAGTTAACCCTTTGAGTACCAGATGGGTATGCTCCACAATGTGATGTGTACCTCACTGATACTCAAAGGGTTCAAGTGGTGTGATTCTGAAGCAAACCAGCTGCACCACACAGGGAAGTGAAAGGTTTCAACATTCTGATTTTCAGTGTGTTTGAGGCCTCTCCAGCATTCAAGTGGTTGAATGATCAATTTAAATAATTAGAAATTATTAGTTTTCTTAAGGTGCAGATGGTTTTCCTAGAATTAAGGTGCAGATGGTTTCCCTAGAATGGATCCACTTTTTAATTTGTACATATGGTTCATAGTTTTGTTATGCACTGATTAATAACATTAACTGTGAGACAGCAGATAGTCTAGATAGAAATTTGTTTTCTTCCAAATTATACATAAGCCTTGATTTAAATTATTTATTTGGAGGATGCAAATGGCATTGTATTCTCCATGTCATGTGAAAATCTGTGCCACAGTCCACAGTTCATATGTAGATCAGTCTGCTGAAATTTAGATGCATGATCACATCCCAGCTGCAAAATTCTGTATCACACAAGTTATAAACTGTCAGTGTGAACAGCACCATTGAGGGCAGTAGGTTTCACAAGGATGGTTTAACTTAGAATGCAGCTCTAAGAGGTCAGTGTGTGGCAGTGCTGCATTAGAAAACGGCATTTATGCACACCAAAGTTCTTCAAAGACACACAAAAATAAATGCTAAAAATCCTTATTTTCAGTGCCCACACAGTAGTTGCTGTGTAACATACTCTTTATCTGCTCTCTGTACCAACTATATATACTGATAGTAAAAAATGGAGTACCTTTGCGAGATGAGTCGCCAAACTATACAACTAAACCCCTAATTATTTCCCATTAGTAATATTAGCACATTGGTATGACATATGCCTATCACAGGATTCACATTGTGTATTATTTGTATGGTGCAGCACAGGCTTGTTTTGTTTTTTGCTCTAGTTTGAGGTTTCTCATAAATTTGGGAGACTCAGAGATTCCCTTCATTCACACAGATTATTTTTTTATGTATGTAAAATATGTATTAATTATGGTGTCCTAGTGCTGTGAGTGTTTTTTTTCCATTTGTTTTGCATATACTGGTAGTACTTGTCTCCATATATATGTATACTAGTGTCACAGTTACCTTAGATCCAGCGATGCCTGGTGGGTTTACGCAGGTAATAGATGGCCTGAAATGTCGCCGCAGCATCATCCCAGGCATCATTCCAAGGACTGGGCTTAGGCGCGCTTGGCGTTCTTAGAGGCTGTCCATACCCTCGTGCTAACTGGGCCTGCTCTGTAGAATGACGCGGAATGGGGTCTGCGTTCTGACACATCTCGTGGCCATGCGTCAGTTTTGGGGGCGAGGTTGAAATATGTCGCAGGCCTCTGTTTTGGACTGTTTGGAGCTGATAACTCCACCCATCTACTTCCTGTGTTGCCTTTTAAAAGGGAACTGGATCTCTAGCCAGTTACCCTTATGTTGTTGTTCAGTGCAGTTCTAGATCCAGTTGTTCCTGAATCCTGTGTATGACCCGACTTGTCTGACTATCCATTCTTTTGCTGACCTGTGGCTCTGTCTGACCATCCTCTTTATGTGCCCCATTTGTCTTAGACATCCAATCTGGTGCAGACCTGTGGCTCTGGCTGACTACCCGCTCCGTGTATGACCATGGCTTGTCCGACTAGCGATTCTGGTGCTGACCTGGGGCTCTGTCCTAGTATCCTCCCAGTGTTACCTATTCCTAGTGGACATCCTATCTGGTGCAGACCTGTGGCTCTGACTGACTACATGCTCCGTGTATGAACCTAGATTGTCTGACTATCCTAGCTGGTGCTGACCTGGGGCTCTGTCTGTTCACTTTGCTGTGTGACTCCGTTTTCCACAGACATCCATCCTGGTGCAGACCTGGGGCTCTGGCAGACTCCAGCCTTACTGACTGCAGGCGTGAGTCAGTAGTCTCCATTGTTGTGATCCTTATTGGATTTGAACTCTTCCTAACTGACCGCAGGTGTAAGTCAGTAGTATCCATTGTTGCCATCCTGATTGGAGACGAGCTCTTTTTTACTGACTGCATGCGTGAGTTAGGAGTTTCCCTTGCTGCTATGTACGGGAGACTGTAGGTTCTGTGTTGCATTTCACTTTTTAGCCTGAGACTACCTGTTGGCTTAAGCCTAGTCTCCAGCAGTTGTGGTTGACCCGTTGGCAGGCTCCTATTTCTGATAGAGTCTCTAGCCTCTCCAGTCACCCTCTGCTTATAGTATCATTATTATTTGCCTACTATTTATTATTCTAATAAAAGTGATTTTAACTGTACCGTCTGACTCCTTGTCTTGTTTGCAAACCGTAACAGTATGTAAGGGTCATGACTACTGATGGTGATAGTGGTTCGCCTTTTCAGAAAATATTGGACAGGATGCAGGTCCAAGATCAACTTATTGACCTTTTGTCATTGGCCTTGCTTAGCCGTATCGCTCACTTGGAACACTCTAACCCACAACCGGTGGCCACCCCAGCTCCTTCTTTGGCACCGGTAGTTCCTACTGTCTCTGATGCAGGATTGGTCTGGATCCTCTCCACTCCCACAGCATTACAGTGGAGAGCCAGGACTTTGTTGTGGATTTCTTAACCAAGTGGGCATTTACCTCAAAATGATTCCACATGCCTTCTATAGTGAGCACAGTAGAGTTGATTTCCCTCCTTTCTAGCAAGGCTTTGGCTTCGGCGAATCCTTTATGGGAGACGGACAAACTCATAATATATAACTTTAGTTAATTTGACTCCCAGAGTATCACCCACAGAGTGAATGCAGAATATATCCGTGTTCTCCAAGGCAATATGTTTCCAGATTTCATGTGCTTCCAGTCTAGAAGGCTCATGTGCTTGAAGGGTGCTATTAAAGGAACTCTAAAAACCTCTAATAATACTTTTACTCTTTGCAGAAATTCTACATGAAATGACTCAAAACATTATTATTTAGTATTAGATAGCATGTCCATGAAGGTGAACCTCCAACTGAAGGATTTATTCCTTTTTAAGAAGCCTTCAAGGCTTTTAAGCAATGTGCCTCCATATTACTGGATCAATACAGTGTCCTCTATTAGTAGCAAATATTTGGGGCAACTAAATAGGATACTGAGTGTATTCACAGAAAATAGATTGTAGTGCCAAATGTTTTTCATGTATATATGTATTTAGCTCCAGCTGTGCTTTTATTATTACACTCAAAAAGTTGATTGTAAATAACAAATTCTTTCCTGACAATGAATTAGTGATGCAGGGAAAACCAGATCAGTTCCTTGTGTTCTTCTTAGCCAAGACACTTATTAAATTTTCAGGAGACCTTCATTAAACTGGAGGTATGGCCACATATATCTATAGTCTCAGTTGCTCTATTACATAGATTGCTTTCACCAAAAGGAGACAAGTGCTATGAACAGTACTTGCATATCATTCATCTATTTAATTTTACTTTTTTAGGCTGGGAAACACATGTGGACACAGTCACAAGAGACATGATGCAGGCTGCTGTATTTAAATCAACTCAATGAGTCCCCAAAAAGCTATTTTAACAATAAAATTATAATCCTAAAATAATTCATACCATATGTACAATGCAAGAATGTTGAATTAATGCCATATAGGCCTGGAATGCCACCCCAGCTCCAGCATGCAGTCGACTGTTGTTACAGCTGCACCTAAGAGCTTATTACTGCTTGAATCATGTCGAGTGACAACATTTATTTTTTTAAAATAAATATTAATTTATAAATATTGCCACAGACAGAGAATTAGAATAATTAAAATATTTATGGCCTCATTCAGAAAACAACAGAAGATTAATTCAGGTGCATACCAAATATACTGTAGTGGATAAATAAAAATAAACATTCTCATTGTTTTAAATTGGTCTTTTACCCCTCTGAAAGCTCACGTGATCTGCAATGTGATACAGAATCAACTCTAAATTTGAATAGTCTATGAAAAACTAAATATATAACAAAATGACTAAAACTCATAGTGACACAAGACAAAACATTAAAATAATTATTTGTGTGAATGTGCCTTTATTTAGAAAATGTTTCAGGTATGTACTTTTAAATCTTGGTATGGTAATCTTAAAGAAAAGAGAGGCAAATCACACAGTGTAATAGATTTATTGAGCATAAAAGGAATTTAGATTTAGTCCTATTCAAACAGTGTTGAATTAGATTGTTGGCAGGTGGGGTAAATATATTATGAAAAGTTTCAGTTAGTTTTGTAGCACTTCATGGTATACAACATCTTTTGTAATGCTGTCTTCGTCAGTTAAAATGTATAATGATTGTTGGTTTCCAACTTGAGATAATACAATATATAATCGGCTATGTGAGAAGCAAGGTGTATGTAAATCTATGGCAGCAACTTTTAACATTTTTCCTTGAGTTTTGTTGACCATAATCGCCAAGCTTAATTTAATAAGAAATTGTAGGTTTTTGGATACAATTAAGAAGTCAGAGTATATAAATGGTATTCATGGAATTAGGACTGTTTCTTCTTGGGCATATAATTTAAGAATTGCGGTGTATTCTTTGTAGTCAAGTGCCATTGCAACATTTAGGTGCACTAGCTTTTAGTTGTGGAGAATGTGTCAGTAGTCCTGGTGGGTTAAGTAAGTTTAAAAATACAATTGAGTATTGTACTACATCCTCACAAGTGTTAGCTGTAACACTTTAATTGTATGTATTCATCAAATTGATATAATTTAACAGAATTTGATTAAATGCATCTGCAGTGCTGTTAAACAGAACAATAACTGGTTGATCACATAGCCAAATGGTGTTGTATTGCATGATGTGATCAAAGTTAGGGAATACTTTTCAAGAATATTTGGAAAACCTATGGAGAATATTACCTAAACGTGGGGGGCAAGAGTTATGTCTTGGTTGTTGATTATGTTGAACAGTTCTGTTTCCAATTTGGATGAAGAGGTTTACAAAAGTTGAATTGTTGTGTACTTGGTTAATGTGGAATGTACATTGTTTGCAGTTAATGAGAATTATGTGACATGTTTCTATAACCAAGAAGATTTCAAGCAAGCATACATTTCATCAGCTCTTCTACCTTGAACAATTATAGCCAGTGTTTGTCTAAAACCTCATGATAGTAGTATGGTAACTCTTCCCATACTTGATTTGTTGTGTATGAGTTCCATTGTAACATGTATGGCTTCTAATGTTACTTTGTGTGACTTAGTGCATTCATCCCAAATAAGGACTCAATAATTTATTTGTTTTCTGGGCTCCCTTTACTTATGTTGCAGCATGGAATGAGATTAAGTGGTAAATTTAACAGTGAGTGTACTGTTTGTGCTGTTTGTTTCCCCTGGAAGTACTGTTGCAGCTATTCCTAATGAAATACAAGTTAATATTAGTTTATGTTTGGAGTGTATGTTTGCAAGCAGCAGTTTAGTAATTAAACTTTTTTGTGTTCCTCCATGTGCTTTTATAAAGCAGATTCCTCCTTTGTCTTGTGAAGTTTTTGGTAAGATAATATCATAAATAATATATTGCCCATTGGTGACTAAAAGTTCATGAGTAAGAATGTAGTCATCTGTGTTTGCATATTGGCTTTGGGGGCCTGAAATATTTAAGGATTTTTGTATGAAACTGAACTCAGAGTTTATTGTAATATGTAAAATGTGTTCTTGTACGTGTAATTGTTGCAAGTGATAGTGTCTGTGTTGCTTTTCTGCCTTACTTTGTGATGTATGTCAGAGGGGAAATGACTGTCATAACCTGGTACAGCCATAAAAGAAACAAGAAACAAGAAAGAGCACCAAATACTATCTAGAGGTGGGCAAAGAGTGAGAAAAATTTCCTGCATGACTTTTTGTGAAAAGCCTACAATTTTTCATTATTTTTGCATAAGTTTTCTCCTTTTCGCCTATGCAAAATGTTCCTCCTTTTCGACAATTCCAACAAATATTTCACCTATTCCAATACATTTTTCACCGATGTTTCCTATGGTGCAACATTTCCCACAACAATATTACTTCTTCTGAGGACTGAAGTGGATAAATAAGTATCCAAAAGTCAAAGATGGGAGCCCTACAACAACGTATGCCTTGAAAAATGTGTTTTTCATGAGTAGCATTTTGGTACTCAATAGTACAGAAGTGTTTTCGTAAAGTCATCTTTTTTCATACAGAATTAGAAGAATGCTAAAAGAGGAGTAGGTGATGGTTGCTCTACTTTGTCATGCACTTTGTGTGTGTTATAAAATGGTCAACCTATATATTTTAAGTGAACAGCTGTTCACAAACTGTTTGGGATATTTTTAGGTGCATATGTTGTCTTTCATGTATGATGATAGATGATTTTGTCTGATGCATGGTCCAAGTAACATATTGTTACTTGTTATAAAGTGTTGGATCTTATCTGGGAGCTCTGCAGGAACAAATGTGTTAATGTTATTTGGTTGTATTTTTTGTATCAAACCTCTTTTTTTGTCAGTCAATGAAATACATATAACGTCTTGTGTCCACAACTTCTGTGTTTCATTAAAATGCTCATAAGGGCTAAGACTTTTAATCCAAAGGCATATGCAAATTTGCCATGACTGTCAGTTGGTTGATGGCTGTGTGGACATGCATTTTGTATTTCTAGCTATTTTAGGTTGCAAGTGAAACATTTAAATATATGCAGGCAGCTATAGTGGCTTAAATATGCCTTGCGTTTTCCACACATGACCAGTGAACAGTGTGTGTGTGATGATAGCGCAATGGCCATTTCTCTTAGGCTGTTTGGATCGGTGTCATGTGCTAGGGCATCTTTCAAGTGTATGGAATTTTCTGCTCATAATGTTTTTTAACACAAATGTAATTTAAGCATTCTGTTTACATTTTTGAATACACATCCATCCAATACTGCTGTGCTAAAATAACAGAAATGTTTGCCTAATAATCACATGTGCCTAATAATCACATGGTAAGCATAAAATTCTAATTTTTTTGGGGGGCTGGGGCAATGTTCTGTGTCAAACTGTAGGATATATAAGTGTGGTTCCGGTCTTATCTCTGCAGTCAATAAAAGTTTATTACAGTGCATCATATGTTCTATGTGGTATAAAACATTGTTAGAATTGTTCCTAATCAACATATGATAAGCACAAAATTCTATTTTTTTTTTTTGGGGGGACAATGTTCTGTGTCAAACTGTAGCATGAAGACGTGGTATCCATTCTCACCTCTGCTGTGTATAAAAGTGTATTATAGTGCATCATTTGTTCCATCTGTCATTGGTATTGTAATTATGTTTGCTGTTGAATAATAATTTCAGTTTTGTCTTTTGGCAAACCAGCACGTAAACAATGTTTTTTGTGTCAAGCTGTTGAATGCAGAAGTGGTATCCGTTCTCACCTCTGCATTGAATAAAAGTGCATCCTATGTTCTATGTGTCATTGGTATTTTAAGTTATGTTTGCTGTTGGGAGTGAATAATAATTTCTCTTTTTGACTGTTGGAAAGCCAGCAAGTAAGATGTCAATCTCATTAACAGTATGTGTGTTAAAATGATGTAAATGTTCATGAGTTGACCATTTGTCTGGATTAATAGTTGCTGTGAAGTGTTCAGTGGTTTTATTTTCTGTGGCATTATTAAAAATTTTGTATGTAGGTGTTGTGTGAGTATAACATGCACTGGAATTCTTCTATAATGTGTAATTGATTGTTGTGTTTGATACATAAGCATGCTTGCCTATACATGTCTTCTACAAAGTAAAATTGAAGAAAAGATCATTTTTGTTCATCAAATTTTGGAAAAGAACCTACCAAATGATATACTTATTACTGTATTTTAAAGGTGGTCAGGTCATTATATTATATATATATATTTTTTTTTATATATTATATATATATTTTTTTTTTTTATATGCCAAAAGATGCCATTTAAATTGCAGAATTGTAAGATCTGATGTGTCATACAAAATGTCTATGATGGTGTGGTCTCAAGAAGTAGTTGTGGTAATGGAGGGGTGTTTTTGAATTGTAGGTAGTTTAAAGGGATAGTAATACTTAAGTATTACTAATCCCTATAGTAAAGCCCTACTAAAAAAAAACGTATTGCCCCCAGTGTCATCTCTCAAACTTTTTACGCTTCTAAAGTTGCCCTCTCCCTCCCCCTTCCCCGAAGTCAGCTTTGTAGCTGACTGAATGGAAATCCGGTCATAGATCATCAGGCGGCTCTGCAGCAGAGCCGCGATCGCGTTAACTAAAAAAAAAACTTTCACTAAAACGGTCTTCTACGTATGCTTGCAAACCAAGCACACGTAGAAGACCATTTCAGTGAAAGTTTTCTTTTTTAGTAACGCGATCAGGCTGTGCTGGAGAGCTGCCTGAAAGTCGTACGACTCTCTTCCCTGCAGTCAGCTAGAACACTGACTACGGGGAAGGGGGAGGGAGAGGGCAACTTTAGAAGCGTTCATCTCTCAAACCATAAAGGATTGAGAGATGACACTGGGGGAAATACGTTTTTTTTTAGTAGGGCTTTACTATAGGGATTAGTAATACTTAAGTATTACTATCCCTTTAAAGTAATAGTAATGTTTGTTATAAAAGTAATTTGCCGAGTCTTCTTTATATTAAAAGTAACACTTTGTGCTATGTGTAGGAGCCTACTTGTGTGTAGTTCAAAAATTAAGTGGAGAAAGACCCCTCGCCCTTCCCTTCTGGCCACAACACGATGAAGCTGTTGTCTGGTCCGGCCAGATGCAACGAGGAACACACTTCAGTATGCAAAGGAAAATCCTGCTTTTCTTCATCAAGGAGGGCAGGATCCGTCCGGACCCACGAATGGATTCCAGTTTCAGTGGGAGGTGGCCAGAATGGGAGGGTGGGGGATCTTTCTATACTTAATAAGTTTTGAACTACAAAAAATAAGCTCCTACACATAGCGTAATGTGTTGCTATTAATATAAAGAAGACTCGGCGAACAACTTTTATAACAGACATTACTATCCCTTTAATTTCCCCATTTAAGCAACATATTCCTGAGGTTTCATGTTTCTATGTCAAAGCATTACAATGTTGGGGGTATATATCATATTTCCTAAGGTAAATGAAGTGTCATCTTGTTACTCTATTCTTTGTTGTAAGTAAATTCTGAATTGTGTTTCTTTTTCCATTGCATGGTACTTTGTTTTGTGAGATGTGTTTCCTGTTTTTTGTTTGTGTAGTGGTATTATTTTTTATTTCAGTGTGTGATTTCTTTGTTATTTCTTATTTGTGTATTTTGGTTGACAGAGTTATGTTTGTTTCTGGTATGTTACAATGTGTGGTTTTGTGACTGTTCATGTGAATGGCTACATTGTGTTTCTGAGTGCAGCCTTTTCATATATTTGATTGTATCTTTTCCATTTTGTAAGTATGTCTGTGTGTGTTGGGAAGGAGTAAATAATGATTTTTTTTAATAATACTTGTTTTTTTCCTATTTTCTTGTTTGTATGGAAGACATTTTGTTATCTTTCAACCATATATTTATTGTTTCTTTGTAAATCAGTGTAATGTTTACTTGTTTGTTGTAGTTGTAAGGTTGCTATGTCATGTTGTCTGTTGCTGGGATGTGGTATGGACTGGTATTCTGTTGAACTGCTTGGAATAAGGAGATTGTACCATTCATTGTCAGTCATCTCTGTGTAAAGTAAGTGCATTATTTGTGGAGGAGAAGGGATTATTATATGTATTCAATAATTCCTGTGACACTTATTTATGTGACACAGATGTATTGTACTGCTTGCTGATGGTAGAGTATGTAATTATAAAATGTATTTTGGAAGTCGTATGAGAAACAACGGAATAAGCAATTTCCTCCTGTGTGGTGTTTTTATTGTGTTGTATTGTGTATTTGTGCCATGTCTTGGAGTGTGTTGTGTTATTTGTTGTATAACTCAATATTTAAGGTTCAGTTGTTTTCTTTTTGTCTTCTTTGTTGTTCTTGTGATTTTTCTGTGAAGATTGAGAGTAAATAATTAATTCTGTATTGTGTACAATATACATAGTAAAAGGTGAATGTTGTGTGAAGCTGCTATAGCTATTATCCAGTATAATAAAAATTTTGTTTTGTACATTTTGGTTGTTTGTGTACCATGTTTGTGTAATGAGTGTTAGTGTAAGTGGTGTCATTTTTTTTTCAAAGAATGTTATGTTTTATTGTTTTTTGTACTGTATATTGATCCATTCTTCTGAAATGGTATGATTGCTGTACATGTTGTTAACACATCAATTAAAATTCTTTATGTGTGTGCTTCCCCATCATTTGTACATAATTTGTAATTGATGCAGAAAGTAGGTGGAGCAAAGCATTCTGTGAGTACTATGCTGTTTGTGGGCAAGACATGTAAGGGTAGAACATGTAGCAGGAAGTTCTGTTTGAAATAATTTCATTTTTTGGCTTGTGGGTGTTTGTGTTGGTGAAGTGGGTTTTAATTACATTCACTGAGCATTTTAATTATTGAAATGTGTGTACTGTTCAAGAAATGGTGCTAATATGAACATAGTGAACATTGAATCAAAGTGAAATTAAATATATTTTTCTTTTTACATTTTATTTTTCAGTAATAAAGGTACCATAGAACAATCAATAATACAATGCAGCTCACAAAGGTATTGAAAATGACAATACAGGATTTAAAGAGACAAGCATCTTTGTAGAAAAACTAATGCAACTAGAAGTCAGTACAGAAGAACAAGGCTTGATAAGAGGCACACATGGAAAGATTTGACATTTTATTCTTGTACTTTTGTATCATACTAAGATACCATTGTAAATATTCTGATGAACATGGCAACAGAAGCATTTGTTTATTTATTTTTTATTATTTTGTTTTTATTCAAAACAAGTGCAGTGTCACAGTACAAAGACATCATAGTCATTCAGTGCCAACAAAATAGTGACATTCATGATACATCAGTAAGTCAAACATCGTATGGCCCATAGAGGATGTCAGTGCACGCCAAAAGACATTGAACGACACAGCAAGTGTTGGGTTTTGCATATGTTTATATTTATTACAGCTCTAATGTGTGGACGTGGGGGGTGGGATGGGGGTTGCAAGGAGTAAAAGAAGAAGGTCGTGTAAGTGGAAAGATAGGGGCAGCCTATAAATTTGGATACACTGCATGTTTTGTGAGATGTTTCTTGTTTTTTGTTTCTGTTTGTGTAGTGGTATTATTTTTGATTTCAGTGTGTATATTTTTTTGGATACCCTGCATGGGAGGATCAGAGATGTAAAAGAGGATATGGCAAATGTGATGATGGGAGGTAAAAGAGGAAGTTGTGGTACTGTTTGTGTGTGGGACAGTACAGAGGACTAGAAAGCTAATATGATTGTGGGAGAGAGGATTAGGAGGCGATGACTGTGAGTGTGTGACTGGAAAGAGAAGTATGCTGTTATTGAGACATCAAACAGGCACAGTGTATAGTGTAGGTCAGTATTGATGGTAGTGTTTGTGTTGTAAGATGAGGCTATGGCGAATGTGATGGTAGGTGGTGCAAAGCACAATGGCTATAAAATGCATGTGGGAAGGTACAGAGGAGTAGATGGCAAATGTGAATGGAAATAGGAGTATGGGGGGAAGAGGAGGACATGGTGAATGAGAGCCTGTCTTAGTATGCAGTGAATGGGTGGAGATTGAGTCGGATTTTTTTTTTTAGTTTACCATTTTTGTTATAACAACAAACAAGCAGAGAAGGTGTGGAATTTGAAATTATCGTTTTGATTCAATATTGAGCTCTCCGGTTACTAGTGTCCAGAACTCTCTATACCACCAGCAAGTCAATTCCTAGTAGGGGATACTAAGAGTTGTAGGCCTCAGCATCTGGAGAGCCCAAAGGTGAATACATTCTAACTCAGGAATAGACCATATATACCTAGAGTCCAAGTCAAGGTGTATTCAATGATGGGGTGTCCAGTTTTTGAGAGATACAACTCCTATATGGCTTGAATCCCATGTCAGATGAAATGTTTCTATGGACTTTTATCAGAATCCGTGAGATTAGTTATACTACCTATCAAATAATATGTAATCTAGGTCACATTTGTTTAAAGGATCATGGGCGATATTCGATAATATAGAGAGGTACAATTCACAAACAAGCCATCTGGAACATAGGGGAGAAATGAGAAGATGCCAATCTTGAAACATTTATGTTAACTCCTTGAATGTCTGTCACTGTTACAGTCTAGCTCAGGTGAAGAATTTTATGTTTTTCTCTGTCTATGTCACCTCTCAGTCAAAAGGCTTTTATGATTATTTTTTCTAGGCTGTCCCTGTCTGCAAATGTTTATAAATCACTATGGGAGGGAAGAAATTATGGAATCCAACCCAAGGTATGGTGTTCTGTTAAGAAGCTGGGATGCAAAGTTTGAGTGTGTGACTTAGGGGCATAGAAAAAAGTGAGTATGGCCTTGTTGTGGCTATTGTAATATGTCAAGATATTGGCCACAAGACCAAACACCTGCCACCGGACAGGACAGGATAACCTCACACACACTCTGATGAAGAGACACAGAAAAGCATCCCTAGTAGGAATCTCAGCAAGACAAAAATAGGCTGGCTACAGGAAGAAAAATGAAGGCTATATAGCAAGGAGCTAAATAAAACTATCCACTAGATGGTAGCTTAATCCAAACTGCAATAATGGATGACTACCTGTAGAGGAAGCCTGAGTAGGATATGGCAGGCAATAGAACAAGCAAGGAAGAACGGTTGCTGGAAAATATTTTAGATGTTTATACTTACTGGCAGCTTTGTTGCTGGGAAACAATTTTTCAAGCTGTTTTTCACTTTAACAGTTATTCTTTGTTAAGCACACATAAAAAGTACAGTACACATTTTATATGTTCTACAAATTGTTATGAATAGCTCACTTTTTATCTTGGCATCTGTTCATAGATTTCAATTCATTGTTCTTAACTGCAGTTCTCCAGTTTACACACTATTTTCACACAGTATACACAGTATTTATCAAGCTTAGGAGGCATAATTCTGGAACAACGCAGCTGCATTATAGTGGGGGAATAAAATTCACATTGATTTAAATTGTAGTTTTAACATCTTGAATGCTACAGAGGTCTCCAATGTACAACTTAACTCAATGTCAAATTTGTAAGGAGTGTGGGGACCCAATTTCTATTTTATATTAGGGACATAAATTAATATGGGAGTTTTGACCTCTATATTAATTTAGTTTGTTATGAAATGGTGCATTATAAACCTAATATGAGGTACATCGACATAATAGTAATTTATATAATTTTACTAAATTCTTGTTTGTTTAATGACTGTTTCCTCTCTTTGACTATGAGTCTAGGGTCTCAGGACCTTATATAATTTATTAAGCACTCTCCCTTGTGATATCATCAGAATGGGATATGGGGATATTGTTATCCAAAGGTTATTTTAGCCTTAAGTAAAATTATGTTTTTAGTTTTTAACACCTCCATTGCCAGAACAGTTAATATGGCCCAATCTTCAAAAGGATGAGTTAAACTAAGGATAAACTTAGGATAGAGGTGGTGGGGGTAATTAAATGTAATAAATCCTAAACTTATCCTAAGATAGAATAATGTATTACATGCAGTGTGACTTCACCCCTCTGTTGCCAGAGCATTTACAAGACATGGCATTTGATGTGTTATGAAGCATTTTTGTATGTGATTGTAGTGTGTTTCAGTGCTCTAGGGGTCAAGGGGTTCAGACAGGGAATGGATCATCCCTCCTGTTTGGCCTGACTGAACTTGGTACAGGGAAACAGTTGCTAGGTCTCCTGATTTGCATTGTATCACTTTTTCTTTGTATATCCACCTGTACTCCTGAGGTAAAAACATGTGTAGGGGAACAGATATGTAATGTTCTGGTTTATTGACTTCGTAGAGAAGTGCAGAGTGGGCATAGCCTATTTTGCACACCGGGTACAGTCCAATGCAACTGGAATTAAACAGAAAATGGCTTCGCATATGACCTTCAATGCACAATGGCCAGATAGAGCCAAATTCTCCATCCTCCAAGTTTAAGCTGTAGGATCCCATTGTAGTCAATCGGGGCAACCCATATGTTCTATACACTGGAATGATAAGAGCTAGCGAAGAACAGTTTTTTTTTTTATATGATGCTTTTCCTTTTGCATGATACATTTTGGACTTAAAATTAAAGATATTTTCTTCAGTCTTTCACTGTCTAATAAAGAACAGGTACTGTTAGAACTGTATATGGAGTCTGAAATTGTGTTGTTAGTCAAAACTAAATGCATGGATGCAAAGGATAGAGCAATATAAAGACCATTGTGTTTAAGTAACTTTAAATATTTGGAGCAATCTGTGGATGTTAGAGATTTGTGAAGCTTAGAACCTTATTCGTCAAGCTAAAGAGGCACAATTATGGAGCAAACCAACTGCACCATATATGGTGGAGTCCTCTAACACTCAAAGGGTTAGAATAAGTGAGAATTGGTGGGATTTTCATGTCTTCCCAATTGGGCAGCTGGTTTACTCCAAAATTGCTGGTCCTTAGCTTGATGTGTAAGGCCATTAGGTTCTTAAATAAGTAAATGATGATATGACTTAGTAAAATGATTATTTCCTGTAGAAGATAAAGAGTAACTTTGATTTGAGCCCAAAAAGTTTTCCTCTGATTAGTGGTGGACAAAAAATTCTGTTGTGTTCTTGTGAAAAAATTCCAAGAAAACCATGTGGTTCTCCGCTTGTTCACAGGAAAATCTGCTTTAAACAAAGCAATTAAAATCTTCACCATTTTCAGCCACTGGCAAAAATGTTTCACTATTTTTTCAATGGCTAGAAAGTTTTCATCCCTTTAATCACATGTTTTTTGCCTTTTCTCTATAAAAACCTTCTGTTTCCCAGGAACTGTAACACAATACAAGCAGCTACAGAGAGAGAGAGGTGCTATGAGTTGGTTTGCAAAATTGAGGCAGGAGGGACTCATAGTGACTGTTATCACTATGAGCAAGTTTGATAATAATAAAAGGAGGAGCTTAAAGGTGTGTTATGTGTCCAGTGAGTCTGAGGGGGAGGAAGTGACCACTATTACCAACATGAAAGGGTCTGGATGCCCTGATTCCCCAGACCCAATCATGGCTAGCCCCCCTATATCACCGCTAGGGATCTTGGGGACATTTGTCTCAAGGAAGGAAGAAGAGGGTAGTAGTCTAAGAAGGTCAGATCAGTTACATGTGCCTGCTGCCAGTTCTGCCCCTGCTGCCAGCGCTGAACCTGCAGCCTGTGTGTCTTGTAATTCTCAGGAGGAGGTGGAGAAGAGATAATGCAAAGTTTGACAGCAAGTCACACTTGCCATCCCCAAGCAGTCTAGCCACTAATACTACTACTAACAAGGTTCATCAGCTTGTAAAATTGTTACTAGTGAGGAAGAAGACTCAGGGATTGAAACTGATGTGGTTGATGTTAGTAGTAGTATCAGTGATGGTGATGCAGCTGGTGGGACTAGCATTAGGGTAGTAGTAGAGGAAGTAATGCAGAATGACCCCCATGGCATTGTCCAGGTGGAACATAATCCTGAAGAAGGTTGAACTGTTTCCTAGCAACAATAATTCCACCACCAAAACAAGCACAGATCAGCTGCCTGATGCTAGTGCTTCCAGTCTGTCTTCTTTGGGTCAACAGAAATGGCAAGTGTGACATTAGG
Organism: Rhinophrynus dorsalis; assembly: GCA_037306005.1. Taxonomy (NCBI): domain Eukaryota; kingdom Metazoa; phylum Chordata; class Amphibia; order Anura; family Rhinophrynidae; genus Rhinophrynus; species Rhinophrynus dorsalis. Next base: position 149,595,909 of record CM074718.1, read on the forward strand.
GGGCCCTCTGTCACATCTCTTATCAACTCCTCCAACTGGTGAGACATCAGTAATAAAGCAGCAGCAGTAAGGAAGGACTGGTTATGGTGGTGATGATGATGGTGGAGAAGCTGGGGTGGAAGAGACATTAATGGCCTTTTGAGCCCAAACTGAAAAGGAATGTGAGACAGGGGTGGGGATGGGCATCACCACTGCCACTAGCAGTGACGTTTTGGAATTTGTAGATTTTGCTAATACTTTAATTCCTTCTGCTGCTAGTTGCAAGGGCAGCATGATGCTGAGGAGCAGGCTAGTGTGCCACAGACAACCATGGACACAGTAGTAATGGGGTCAAGTGATGCGGGACTAGGACAGGTTCCACTTGCCAGCATCAATGCTCCTGGTCCTAGTTGGAGTGCTGATTCTGAGGTAGTAGCAGCAACAGCAGCTACATCATCCTCTGCCCCAGCCAGTGAAGGGGAATGTAGAGGAGAAGAAGAAAGATGCCTTTCTTCTCCACCTTTCCCCTCCCCACTGAGGTCCTGGGTGTGGGACTGTTTTTCTCTTGGGACAGGCACGGTGCAGTCATCACCAACACCACTGTGCACAATTTGTCGCAAGTCAATGAAAAGGGAAAAGGAGGGAACACACCTTGAGACAACCACCCTAATAACACACATCAAATACAGACACCATGACATTTATGTGAAACATGTTAAAGCCAAACACCCAGCATTGAAATTGGACACCGCTGTCGCTCTACCCCATGACCTTTCCCAAAGACAACAAGAAGCGAATTATAGACCAAACAAGTCTAAGTCCCACTAATCAATATTTCCTCATGGCTGCATCCTCTAAAAACAAGTCTAAGTCCTATAAATAATCATCTACAAAATACTTTATTCCCTCAGGTATCAGTCTGCCCGGCTGCAGCTTATGTCAAGGTGTCCCTGTTTCTGTCACGAACGTGCCAGTTACTTATTTTATTTTTTTTCTTTTTATTAACTGTCATCCTAATACCAGTCAACAAACCCCCTCCCCAAAAAAAATTCCCTATTCAACTGATTGATTCCCCACACTCCACCAACACAGGTTTTATACTATGTCTTTCAAAAATGAAAAAAAGTGTGCTAAGTATTGTGTGTAAATTCAGAGTTCCCATTGATTTAAATGGAATAAGATAGAAAAAAAGCAAAAAAAATTACACTTTTCACAGGAAATTATTCCCCCAGTGGGAAGGGACATTATTTGCTGATTTTGGTTTTGCCCATGCCTTGTAATGATCTTTTAGTAGGAAGAATTTTCCAGTTACTGCGGACACACATTTGAGTTTATTGACTTGCAGTAGTGTGTGTGGACACAAAGGGCCATATGTTCAAAGAGGTAACGAAATAGCTTTTGTCGTTTGTAACAACGTTTCAAAGTACACTGTCGTTGGGATCATTAATATTTTCAGAGAGTGTCGGTTGTGATTGAAAATATGTTGTTTGTCCTGACTGAAATTGTCATATGGAACAACAAAAAATGTCTTAACTAACAACAAAAATGTCTTTAAAAATGTCCAAACTAACGACAAAAAATGTCTTAACTAAAGACAAAAATTCTCACATTCAGAAAACATTCCCTCCACTTTTTTCTTAAAGTACAAATTTTCTCTTTTGAAAGACATTTTTTGTCGTTAGTTATGACAAATTTTCTTTTCCTCTACACGATACTGGAGAATAGTTTAGCCACGCCCTTGCCCCGCCCCTTTGCCCGTCCATTCTGGAGTTGTGTCGTACACAACGGACATTACTAGTTTTTTGGCATATACTCTATAGAAAGTATGTCGTTCATGCATCCAATTACTTATCTTTGTCTTTCATACAACAATTTTTTTTCATTATCCCTTTGAACATATGGCCCAAAGACAGGCCTTTTGTTATCGCTGTCTTTTTGTGAAAATCTGAGAGCTCTGTTAAGAGCCTTGAGGAGAACCAATTCTTTATATCCCTTAAGGAGAAATCTGTGGTGTCTGGAGACTATTTAATAGACTTGTGCACGGCAAAAATTTTCGGTAAAATTTGATTTCGGACAAATTTTTTTTTCCCATTCGGAGGATCCAAATTTTGGACCAGACTGGTTCGACTCAGACGAAATTTGGCAATAGTCCAAATTATTTGGCCAAATTTAAAAAAAACTTTAAAATATTCAATGAAAAATGAAAACTAAACTTTTCTTAAGTTGCACCCATTATGTAACACATTATTACTGTCAAAACTGTAAAAAAAAGTGTTTTTTTTTGTGTTGTAATTTTTTTATTTTTTTAATAATAAATGAGAATTTATATATGTATATGTCACATCAAATTAAAGCCCTTTCTGCCCTTTAAAAAATGGTATATAATATGTGTTTGTGCAATAAATTATAGGAATTATGGTTGAACACACACATAGCAAAAATGTCAAAATTGCTTGTGTCCTTAAGTGGTTAATATCCCTGCACTTTGCATGAACTGTAAAACACCTGTTTTACCAGATCTATTTTTAGCAGCATGTAGTAACACTGTAATAGTTTCAGGTGGCAAAGTGCCATGCAGTCTATTTTTAGTAGCATGTAGCAACATTGTAATTGTTTCAGGTGGGAAAGCGCTGTCCGAATTTCCAAAATTTACACTGAATGTTCGGACTAGGTCTGTTTCAGATTCTGATTTTTTTTTTGTGGGCGGACTTTGGCTTTCGGAAGGTCCGATTTATGCCGAATACTCCTTATTCGTCCAAATTCTAAAATTGGCCTAACCAAATCGCACAAGTCTACTGTTTAACATCTGAATGCATGTGCTGTTCTTTGTCTTGAGAAAGGTCCCTGTGAGGACTGAAATATTGATGCACTGACCTCTTTATTTATATACTGTGTATATATATATATATATATGTATATATAGTCTATAAATGTAAATCAGCACACTCAGGACTGCTCTTCTGTGCTAATTGTTCTTTATTTAAAGATCAACGTTTCGATCCCATTCAGGGATCTTTGTCAAAGATCCCTGAATGGGATCGAAACGTTGATCTTTAAATAAAGAACAATTAGCACAGAAGAGCAGTCCTGAGTGTGCTGATTTACATTTATAGACTACACATCGTTGTTTCGGCACCCAAGCAATTGTTTAATTTTTTGAGAGTGCCTCTTTTCTGGATTATATATATATAGATAGATAGATAGATAGATAAATATAATATTATTATTATTATTATTATATTTTCTATCTTATTTTGGGATTGTGCTCCTGGGCTATTTGTAAGTGATTGAGTGAGTGCTTTTACCTACCACTGTATCCTACATATATACACTACTGTACAAAAGTTTTAGGCAGGTGTGAAAAAATGTTGTAAAGCAAGAATGCTTTCAAAAATAGACGTTAATAGTGTATTTTCATCTATTAACAAAATGCAAAGTGAGTGAACAGAAAAATCTAAATCAAGTCAATATTTGGTGTGACCACCCATTTCAAAACAACATCAATTCTTCTAGGTACTGTCACAGTGCATACCTTAGTTCCAGCACCGCCGGACCAGGTGACGCTGGGAACCTGGAGCCAGGATGTAGAGATGTCCCTCATGCAGAGGAGCTCTTATGTGCACAGGGGGGAAATCTATGACCCCTTTGACTCTGGGCACGCCTCCCCTTGTGTAGAACTCCTGCTTGACATGTGCTCACTCCATCTAGGTGGTATGGAAGTAGATGTACCTCCTGGCCTTCCTCTTCAAGGCTGCCAACACCTGACCCAAAACCCTGGAACATGTGGACTGGGGCATCCCAGATACATATTTCTCTGTATACTGAAAGGATCACTTTGCCATGAAATGTATGGCACAAAGCAGCTTATGCATACCAGATAGGGCATGGTTTGTGCTGAATATGGAGTCAGTGTCATCTTGGACCACCTCATATAGGTCGACTATGCTGTGTGACATCGATCTGTAGCAGTCTATCACTTCAATGTCAGTCATTCTGAAGAGCTTGACCCTTGTGTGCCTTATCCTGGGTCTTTGAGGCCATCTGTCTCCATGTGCTGCTCTACAGATCCTAGTGGCAGTTCTGGAAGCTGTGAGAGATCCAGTTGCGGCATCTGAGGTCCTGCAGGCTGGCCTGGTCCTCCAGGTGGGGATGGGCTTCTGTCTGGCTTGCCAGATGGAGCATCTGTGGTTGCAACAGGGGACAGATGTGCATGTGTGCTTTGGGTTTTCTGAGGCTCCATAGCCCTTTCATGCCCCCTTCTCTGATGTCTTTACTGGTATTTCAATAGAAACATAATGCTCTTATGTTTGAGTTATCTCACTGTAAACATGTCTGAGGACTGTGAGACGTACCTTTAAGACAGAGGAGGGGTGTTGTTCAGGAGCAGCCATCAGGTACGGAGGGGAAAATGGGAAGGTCTGTGTGTTGTCCAGGTAAGAGCCAGTGTGGTTTTTGTTGTTTAAATGTGTTTGGTTTAATTGCTGTTTACCTGTCAGGTACGTGTATGAGACGTTGTCCGTGGTGTCTGCTGATGTGGGTGCACCTTGGCTCTCCATCTGTTAGTGATATTGCACAGGCAGGCTTCTGTTACTAAGCAATTGCCAGGTGTGCATATTGTGTTGTGTTGGTTTGTGTCAACCCCAGTTGTTGCAGTGTACGGTGCCAGGGATTGTTTAAGGTTGATTTGCAAAGCTCTTGTTCCTCTGGGGATTGATGGGTTGCTGTTGGTTGTCCAGCACTTATGTGTGGGCCATGCACATTTGACGTGTAGTTCCTTGGCGTTACAGGGGTCAATTTTGCCTTTGCTGTCATTGTGGTAAGTGTTGTGTGAGCTGCTTGTTTTCTGCTTGGGTTTTTTCAATGGTGATTTGTAATAGTAGTTGTGTGCTGTGTGCAAAAAAAGTTGACGCAGGATTACCATGAATTAATGTATCTGTTTATCGTGTGTTGTCATTCACAGCACAGGAGTGAATCTCAAATGGGTTGAACTATTTCATTGTTCTCAGTGGTCGAAATATTACTGGCCATTGTAATTTTTTACTGAACTGGCCAGCCAATAACAATAGGCAATCAATTACTGTGATCAAACTGAACCCAATGATTCCCCTGTCTCTCTATACAACTCAAACTACAGGGCTGTGAGGGAGGCTTGGCAAAGCTCATTAGATCATCACTAATATTTGTAGATGGTTTCACCAAGCCTCCCACAAAACCTGGAACTTTGGGCTTGATATGGCTTGCAGCAGGCAAGTGTTATTAATTACTTATCACTAGCAGCTGGTCAATCAATAGCAAGGGATTGATTGGGAGGTTCCTGATACTTCACCATTGAGGTTTGAGCCATGACATATTTTTGCCTGTCAAGCCTACATGCAAAGCAGTGAATAGCTATCTGGTGGAGAGTTGTGCACTTATAGTTATTACATCTAAACCTTGTTTACTGTGTTTTAGTAATTTCCAATAAAAAAATCAGCTGTAAATGCTGTTCTGTGGTGTTACCTATTTGGCACCACAAAAGACAGCATGCATATATGCACCAATACATATGGGGTATCAGTGTGCACAGGAGATACATAGTATTCAGATATCATACTTTTTTGCTTGCTACATTAAGTGGATAGTAATACTTAAAATGTAAAAAGAATGTATATATGTTTTATTGTTTATCCCCCTGAGTTAAACAAGGGTATTCTCACTGCTGAAAAGTGTTTTAGTTAATAGTTATTACAAGTCAAACTTGAATTATTTAGGTGCAGTTTCTCAGTGTACTGAAATTTAATAGCGGTGCTGTTTCTACACCATCGTATGGACAGCTCTGGTCAGTTGACTATAAATCTCCATAAAATGGTGTAGCAAAAGCTCCACTGTACAATTTCAGTCCACTATGATAATGTCAATCAAGTAAAATCAGGTTTTTTACATTTTAACACTCTAAATGCCAGAGAGGTACACAATACATTACTAACCAATGCATTGCACACCTCACTGGCACTCAGAAGGTTAAGTACTACTGTCCCTTTTAAGCCTGTGTAAGATACTATGCTTCAAAACATGGCTTTTGTATAGGGTTTTTAACCCTTTGAGTGCCAGAGGGGTATGCAAAGCATACCCCTCTGGCACTCAAAGGGTTAAAGAATAATAATATCAGACCGTTTTGAATTATCTAAGTTTCTGAAAATATATGCTTTGATGTTGTCAATTTGATGTTACTGAGTAATTTATTTTTCTAAACTATATTTAGTGCCTTTTGGTTATCACCATGAAAATGTCAATAGTATAGTCTGTTAATTGTTGTTACAAATGTGGGGCCCCATGGAAGTACTAAATAAGTTCTCCTGTACTCTTGTGGTGCCAGTAGACTCAGGAGATATGTGGTATTCATGTTGTACCTTTTTTTTGGTTATGCTAAGCTTCTCTTACCTAAGATGATGTGCGGTTGATTTTGACTTCAATAAAATTTCTGAAAACTCGTATTTTTAATTATATTTTCTTGCTTGATAATTTGTGTAATAAGACACTTCAGCCATTTTGTGATTCTTTAGTTTGTGTACTTTCTAAAAGTAGATTTAAATAGTTATTCATCTGTTTATGGTTGTTTTACCATACTAACTGTAAAGGTAGAAAACATTTCAGGAAAATGGTTGAAAGTTATTGCGTGTAAACCAGAAAAAAAAGCGTCAACAACCAATGTGCACCAAACAGCTAGTTTGTCTGCACTGCACTTCTTTCCACATGCATGCCACAGTTTTTTATGTTTAACTAGTTTTAAAGCCTGTTTACACGGGTCAACACCGGCGGCGCTGCAGTCATGGGCAGTACTGACTGCCCGAACGTGTTGCAGCTGATACGGAGCAAGGCGCTCCGAATTCAGACCGGAGTCCTCTCTGCACACCGGAAGGTCTCCTGTCTGAATTCGCAGCACCCCGCTCCATATCAGCCGTGATGCGGGTAGTCTGTACTGCGCATAACTGCAGCGTGTGCAGCCATCTCTACTGCGCATGATAGCTTCTGACAAACATACTTAGCGAATTATAATATAGGATAGCTATTGAGATTTTTTCCCCCTGATTTTGCCCCAATTTTGCAACCAGGAGACTTCAGTAAATAACTGTCTTTGTGCATTTAAGTGAGGTTTATGTGGGTAAAAGTTCAGTGTTATTGGTCTAATAACTCTTTGTGGGATTTCTCCCATACTACTTGACTAGACATTCTTCTACCCTGTTTAAACATACTTTACACTTAGCAGGGGTAACCACATACTGGGATTTGGACACAATAATATTTTAATGGCAAATAAAGAATGAGGATCATTAGAAGTTTACGCACATTCTTAGAAATGCAATTAAATAGTGTAATACAAGAACAAATCACTTTCAGGCTGTGTACATACTGCTTTATATGTAGAAGGCATTCATTGGATGTAATGTACTTTTAACATAGCCTGACTCTAGGGGGTTTAAACAAATATAATTTTAACTTACTAGGGAACAAAGCTAGTCTGACAACTTTTTTCTAAATATGGTGCATATTTAACCTATCTGTCTGACAGAGTCTTTGGTAAGTCAACATTTTGTAAATGTAGAATAATGACAAGCAAATTTCTGGTTTGGTTTGTGGTTTTAAAATTATTGTTAATTGAGGTTGAAGGGGATTCCCATTATTTAAGTTATTTAACCACTTGGATGCTGGAAAGGTGTGAAAAGTATTGTGAATCAATGCATTAGAGACAGGGCCGGATTTACATCCAAAGCACCCTTAAGCAAGGCACTCTAAGGAAGAGATATACTAAAGGTTGGAGAGGGCTCATAATGCCGATGTTCTGTCTCAGGAGTGTCAAAAGCACATTAACTTAACAAATGAAAAGGAGGAGTGCATTAAATAATTGTAATATTGCTTACTTGTGCCCATGTGTGTACACACTCTCATCTATTATATATATATATATATATATATATATTTATTTATATATATATATATATATATATATATATATATATATATATACACACTAGTAAAAGAGCCCGTGTACACGGGCCACAGTATCGGGCGGTCGCGGTGCAGTCATGCCCAGTAGAGACCGCCCGCACTGCGGCTGAAACAGAGCTGGAAGCTCCGAAAGTCTGACTTCGGAGCGCCCAGCTCTGTATCAGCCTTGTCACGGGCAGTCTCTACTGCACATGACTGCAGCACTCGCAGCAGTCTCTACTGCACATGACTGCGTTGTTACAAACTTTGTAGCGAATTATTATATAGGATATGACCACTTAAAAAATAATGCCCAAAAGAGACTTCAGTAACAAGTCCATCCAGTGTTATTAAGATCTATAAGACAATATTAATATACTGGTAGTATACTGGTGCATGTAGGGAATCTCTGCATATGTTTCCCTAGGCTAATGTTAAACTCCATGATACAGTATTTTTCAGTACAAAACATGTTGGAGGTTTAATAAGGAAACTTTGCATTTTAAATTATTGTCCAAAGAGTACTTTAAAGTACATTAAGTACCATCACATGGAAATAACATCCAGAGCTATTGGGAACAAACACACCTTTGCCTGCTGTCCACTGATTAGAGGCACCCATCCACACCACTGCCACCAGAAAAATCACTAGTGCCTGAGACCCACGGCAGTGAGGTGAAGTAGAGCGGTGGAAATCTGATGATTGGAGAGAGTCAGAGCCCAGCTTGAAAAATCTAGAAGGTTGCGGTTATGAGGGCCTAGCTGGGAAATGACTTTGTGGTTAGGCCCAGTAATGGCTGGAATGGCGGAGGCTTAGCCACCTGGTTGGTTGGGGTACTGCAGCAGGCACTGACTTTGTGGTCAGAAATGCTGGAGTGCCAGAAGAGAGGGGGCTAGCGCCAGGAAGCGCAGATGAGAGGGGGAGGGGCATGAGGACCAAAATATGTTTTGGGGATGACCCTTGGACCCCCTCGAGATATCAGCTGGGTTAGGGGGAGACTCAGCTGCTATCAGTGGGGGAGGGTGGAAGGTTGGAGACTTCCGGCCTGCCCTCCCCAGGTATGGATGGTTGGGGTGGAGCATAGGGCTCCACCAGTGAGGGCAACCAGATGCAGGCGAGAACCGGCTGCGGTGGTGGTCAAGCACAGACATGGCTTGGCCACCAACCCTTGGCTGGGAAAGGGGAATGTCGCATTTTGGGTCTGTGCTGCACAGAGGTGTGGTTAGTCTGTGGAAAAATAAAATACTTCAATTTTGCCAAATACTTTTGTTTGTGTTGTTCTTTTAATTGTGTGGTAAAGAGTAAATGAGCACCTTAACAACATAGGCCATGTGCCATGTGCATCAATATACCAACAGTGGTATTGTGGTGAATAATGGATACCTTTGTGGATTTAGAGTGGACTTATAGACAGGAAAGTTACATTGTATTCACACTACATACATCTCTTTGTTTAGAACTAATTAACATCATCTCATAGCTCTTAATACTGAATGGACTTGTTACTGAAGCCTCTTTTGGGAATTATTTATTAAGTGGTCATTTTCATATATATATATATATATATATATATATATATATATATATATATTTATAATCTGTGAATATTTCTGTGTAATTTTATATTAAAGCGTATATAATTTTTATTATAGCACATGTGTTTGGGTTGTTTGCCTCATTGCCTCTTACTGGTAGGTTAATTTCATCCACGGAGATAGTGGACCTCCACTTATTATCTGTGGAGGGGCCACCCTACCTGGTGGATATTAGTGTAGTGTAGTCCCGAAATAATTGGACACCGACACAAGTTTTGTTATTTTGGCTGTTTACCAAAATAAATTCAAGTTACAGTTAAATAATGAATGTGGTTTTAAAATGCAGTCTCTCAGCTTTAATTTGAGGGTATTCACATCCAAATTGGAGGAAGGGTTTAGGAATTACAACTTTTTAATATGTATCCCCCCTCTTTTTCAAGGGGCCAAAAGTAATTGGACAATTGACTCAAAAGATGTTTCATGGAGAGTTGTGGGCTATTCTTACATCAGTTAAACAGGTAAAATGTCTGGAGTTGATTCCAGGTGTGGTATTCACACTTGGGAGCTGTTAATGTGAACCCACAACATGCGGTCAAAGGAGCTCTCAATGCAAGTGAAAAAGGCCATCCTTAGCCTGCAAAAAAAAAAAATCCATCAGAGAGATAACAGGAACATTAGGAGTGGACAAATCAACTGTTTGGTACATTCTGAGAAAAGAAGACCACACTGGTGAGCTCTGCAACACAAAAAGGCCTGGACATCCATGGAAGACAACAGTGGTGGATGATCGTAGGACCCTTTCCATGGCAAAGAAAAGACCCTTCAGAACATCCAGCCAAGTGAAGAACACTCTCCAGGAGGTAGGCATATCATTATCCAAGTCTACCATACAGAGAAGACTTCACAAGAGCAAATACAGGTGCAAACCAATAATAAGCCTCAAGGATAGAAAGGCCAGATTTGACTTTGCCAAAAAACAGCTAAACAAGCCAGCCTAGTTCCGGAACAGCATTCTTTGGACAGATGAAACTAAGATCAACCTGTACCAGAATGATGGGAAGAAAAAAGTATGGAGAAGGCTTGGTTCGGCTCATGATCAGAAGCATACCACATCATCTGTAAAACATGGTGAAGGCAGTGTGATGGCATGGGCATGCATGGGTTCTAATGGCACTGGGCCACTAGTGTTTATTGATGATGTGACAGAAGATAGAAGCAGCCGAATGAATTCTGAAGTGTATAGGGATATATTGCCTGCTTAGATTCAGCCAAATTCAGTGAAGTTGATTGGACGGCACTTCACTTTATAGATGGACAATGACCCAAAACATACAGCGAAAGCAACCCAGGATTTTTTAAGGCAAAGAAGTGGAATATTCTGCAATGAGCGAGTCAAACACCTGATCTCAACCTGATTGAGCATGCATTTCACTTGCTGAAGACAAAACTTAAGGCAGAAAGACCCACAAACAAACAACAACTGAAGACAGCTGCAGTAAAGGCCTGGCAAAGCATCACAAAGGAGGAAACCCAGCGTTTGGTGATGTCCATGCGTTCCAGACTTCAAGCAGTCATTGCCTGTAAAGGATTCTTGACAAAGTATTAAAAATGAACATTTTATTTATGATTGTGTTAATCTGTCCAATTACACTGTGTATGAAAATGGTTGCAGTTCCTAAACATTTCATACAATATTTTTTTTCAACCCCTTGAATTAAAGCTGAAAGTCTGCACTTCAATTGCATCTCAGTATTAGTGTCCATATATTTCTGAACCTAACTGTATATCCTTCTGGAGATGGGGTCTCCAGTACTGTGCACAATTACTCTAGCTGGGGTCTAAACAGAGATCTGTAGAGTGGCATAGAACCTTTAATAATATATATATATATTGCATTATTTTAGTTTAATTTACATAAATCATTTGTCATTTGGCTTATTCCTGTCCCCTCTTCAAGAGTTCCTCTCTCTTTGCCCGCCACGTTGTTCTGGCACTAAGCTCCATTGGCCGGTCCTCCTCTTCTTCTGATGTCACAAGCGACACCTATATATTGGTGTCCCGGCTTCGCCACACTTTCCCACTGTTGTCTTAGCTGAGAGGACGTCTCAGCAGCACTGTCCTTCATAGTGTCTGTTGGCCCAGCAGTACCTATTGGCCCAGCAGTTACTATTGGCCCAGCATTATTCTTTGGTACAGCAAGCTACCAATTTCCCTGCTAGTGGCAATTCCTGCTTCTCAACATTCCTGTATCCAGTACTCTAGCACACCAGTATCCCAGCTACAGGTACCCTAGTATCTTGTATCCAGTATCTTGTATCCAATTTGTTGTTATCCTGTGTATGACCTTTTGACCACGATTGTCCTGCTCTTGTGAGCTTCTTTTACAGGAGAGTTCCAGCTACCATTGTGGCCTACGTACTCCATCAACATACCCTATTCTACGGTCCCTAGCCTGCACTCTGCCCTGCAGGAGAGTTTGTGATGTTTGTTGCCAAGCTGTCTAGGGCTCACTTCCAGCTTCTCTGGGGTTTGTCATCCAGCCTTGCTCCCGCAGCAACTTCTAGCAACAAGCAGCCAATGCTCGACCAGCTACGTACTCTAGTTATGCACCCTAGCACTCCCTCTCTTGCAGGTCTCCTGCAACTGAGTGACAGTTCCCCCTGGAATGTCTACTCTCTTGCAGATCTTCTTATCATCTGCATAAAGATATACCTTACCTTGAAGACCTTTAGCAATATTACTAATAAACATGGAGAGAAGGGCCCATGATGAGCACCCACCCATCACTCCCACCCATGTGCAGTGCATCTCCGAAATGTCAAATAAATCCTCTCTGCATGACAGAAACAGCACAAACACAGACGTATGTTTAAGCTTACATGGGCTTCAGCTGTGTGCTACAACTGATTCCCTCTAGGCATATGGAGAGCAAGGGCCCATACTTGAGATGCCATTCCAACTTAGGGAGACCTAGAAACAAAGAACGTGACAAGCACCCACTGAAAATGAACAAAATAAAGTGATTTGTCTTCATGCATAGTGGTGCCTCACTGGTGCTCAAGTCCATATTTTTTGCTCCCAGGTGCCATTGCAGGAAGAAAATACCATAACCATATAAGACTGGCCCCTCCTACAGGCAGTCCACCTCGAAATGTCAGACAAATCTTCTCTTCACAAGAGAAACTGCACAAGCACAGAAGTACATTTCTGTCTAAGTGTGCCTTGTTGTTGCAGTGCAGCAAATTTCCTCTAGGCACATTGAAAGCAAGGGTCTATGCCTGGGATGCCCTTCCACCTAAGGGATACCTAGAAACAAAGAATGTGTCAAGCACTCACCGAGACTGAACAACATAAAGTGTTTAGTCCTAAGGTATAGGGGCTAGTAAGTTGTGCTCAATAGGAATGGGTGACATTTTTCTGTAGAAAAATTACACTTTTCGCCAAGAGGTAAATTTTTTGCAAAAAGTGACATTTTTTAAAGTCTCTTTCAGCCTAGCTCATTTTATTGCAGTCAAAGGGAAGACTGAATTTCTCCTCATACATGGCAGGTTTCCCTTCTTTTCCCACAAGCATAGTACAAAGGGGTGTCAGGTTCCCATAGCACCCCATTTTGTGTTTGTAAGAGGAAGAGAAAGGAGGACATTTTTGAGATACAGAAGACAGGTTAAAAAAGTGGAGTTGAAGTATAGTTTAGGAAGACGTAGACAGGAAATCTGTTCTCTGTATTAGGAAAGTCTGGAGGATGCTGGGAGAAAGGAAGGGAGAAAGGAGGTTGACCCCCAAATACCCCTAAATTCTGTGTGACTGACTTGGAACACGTGTGGCTGTGATCCAATTTTCTTCCTGATCTGGCTGTTATCTCTATCCTAGGGAAATCCTGTGGTGTGAGTAGGGAGCAAAGGAGGTTTAACCCAAATACCATAACATTTTGTGTGTCAGAGTAGACACAGCCAACCGAGAATCAGTTTCCTTCCTGATCTGGCTCTCTGTGTCAGGGGAGTCTGGGGATGTGTGAGAAGGGAGCAAAGAAGACATAGATAACATAATCCAAGTTTCTTCCTGATCTGGCTTTTATCTTTTTCCTAGGGTAGTCTGGGGAAAGAAGCAGTTGCATACGAACAAGCAAACTTGTGGCTGCACTAACACAGAGCATTCAGACACTTTATATTCCAATAAAATCAACAATATCTTTATTTAATTCCAATTTGAAACATATCGGTACACAAAATATCCAAAGAAAATATACATTTCTACAGACCGTGAGGAGTCTTCATGAGCAGGTGTTAGCAAACTGATCAACGCATTTCACCTATGTAAACACTTAGTCGTGACCCTGAGTTTGTCTCAATGCCAAACACCCTTATGTAGCTTCTGGTTAGCTAATTACAAAAACCTGGGCATACTGCAACCTTCCGAGTTCCTCTGCGGATCGAAAATTAACCCTACAATAACCTCCCGTGAACAATTCAGCGCAGACACCAGAACTAACATAATTGTAAGCAAAGTGTACAGTGCCTTGAATCCCTCACTTGGATGCAACCGCTGGACTTAACGGACCTCAGAGGACTCGTGATTTTGCAGAAACCTCCTTAAGAATGGAACATTGTATTAATGTGTATACACACACCACTGCTCTACAATTGAGACTGCAAACGTGCACACACACACATCAAAATGTTGGGGTCACAACAAGAGATCTATGGTTTACTCCCTCTGGAACAGAACAAACATTAATCATTTACCCACATATGACTTATCAGTGCCAACTCACTATCTTTCTATGTTCATCTATAGAAGGGAGTAAACCATTATGTATACACTAAAACTTATAATTAAAAACTTTCAAAGAACTTCAAAAGACACCATAAAAAATCCAAAATAATGATTCCAAGTAAATATTCAATTGAAAATATTAATATACCCAATCCAAGAGGAATGTATAGCCTTGGCATTCTTATATAATGAAACATGGAGGGTATATCCAAAATGTAGACTATTTATCTAAGCAATCTTTTATTTAGAATCAATGTTAAAGATCCAACTGCACTCTGTTCCAGCTAAATTTAAATTATGCCTTTAAAGCCCAACAGAGAGCAGTGATCAAAAACATTGACACTACGTGTAACATGACACATCATAGGCCTTATTAAAGCCTGTTGGGTGTGTTGTACACAATGTGAACGTCCAAAACGCTTCTCATCTCAAGAGTTTACCATCCAGGTCCCCCCCCCCGTACCCCTAAAGAGACTCGTTCAATTCCTTGCACTGAAAAAACTTCCAAATTACCATCGTGTCTTTCCTTAAAATGTGATGAAATATTGGATCTAAAGCTCATTCCCCTAATGTTACTGAAGTGTTCATTCATCCGATGTCTTAAGGGTCTGGTGGTCTTACCCACGTATTGCATCTGACATTCTTTACATGTAATTAGATACACCACTCCCTTCGTTGCACAATTTATGTAACTCTTCATCTGAAATTCCACTCCACTGACACCAGAGGAAAAAGTCTGACAGGTTTTCATATATTTACAACAGCCACATCTCGTTGCTCCGCATCTATAGTTTCCCTTTATTGACAACCAAATGTTGGTATAGTGCCACCGACTGTTTAAGAAAGTCACTATCATTGGTACAGTTGCGTCACAGTCATACAAACTGCCCAACTGGCATACTGATCAGTGTATGTCTGGGCTGGCAGCTGTCGGCTCCAGCAAACTATTACCTGATATGGGTTTACGAAAAACCTCTGTGACCACTTTCCCAGTAGACTGCTCTCCTACCAAAGTGAGATCCAAAAAAGCAATGCTAGTGGAACTAGATTCAAAAGTAAAAGACAAATTAAGTTTATTGTCATTGAGAAAGTATATAAAAGACTCAATTCTTTCTATCAGACCCTTCCATATAATGAGTAAATCGTTGATATACATCCTATATACCTCTATATCCTCCCTGAAGGAGTTCCCATCTCCAAAGATGAGGGACTCCTCCCACCAACCCATAAAAAGCTTTGCGTAGGAGGGGGCAATCTTTGCCCCCATTGAAGTCCCGCACCTCTGGAGGTAGAAACCCCCCCAAACAGGAAATAGTTGTGGGTTAATAAATAATCCACTGAATCCATGATGAAATCTTTCAGAGGCTCAGTATAAGAGGACTAGCGATCCAAATGGTATCTAATGGCTCTTAAACCCAGATGATGGTGAATACTTGAATTCAGTGTTCTCACCTCAAAACTGATCCACGTACAAGTGGAATCCCAAATAATTTCATCCAACACCTGTAAGACATTTGTTGTATCCCTGAGATAACTATCTACCAATGGTTGCAATTTATAATCAACCCATTCACCTAGAGATTCATTCAAAGAGCCTATGCCCGATACTATGGGCTGACCCACAACCTCATTGACAGATTTGTGAACCTTGGGTAAATGATGGAAAATCGGAAGAACTGAGTGCTCTATCTTAGGGGCATCCGCTTGTCTTATATTTAAAACTCCAAGGTTCACTCCTCTGTCAATGAAGTTGTGTATCAAAATCTTGAACTCTTTCGTGGTGTCAGATCGGTGGACTGTATAGGCTGTTTTATCCTCCAACTGTCTGAGGGCCTCCTTATGGTAGAGCTCTGTATCGAGCACCACCACAGAGCCCCCCTTGTCTGCATTCTTGATAGTAATCTGTTCCAACTTTCTTAAATGATTAAGAGCTAACCATTCCTCTTTATTCAGGTTATAATCACTTTTTCTATCCACTAGGCTGGTATGGAGTTTAATGAGTTCTCCCTCAATCAGATCTTGAAAGGTATCCAACAACACACCCCTGCAACCCACTGGATAGAAATTTGATTTTTTTAAAAGGGGTTTATTCATTCTCTCCCCCACATTTTCTAATTCCATATCATCAATATGTGTTTCCTCTTTCAAGTTTACCAGATCCATCAAACAGCATTGCTCTTTAAATGTAGACACAACCACTTCTATGGCCACCATGGTTTCTTTACTTTGTACTATCTCTAGACCTTCATCTTCATTTGCTGGATCCTCAAAATATTTTCTCAAAGTCAACTTTCGTACTAGCCTATTCACATCAACCATGGTAGCAAATAAGTTGAAGTGCCTTGTAGGTACAAAATGCAATCCTATTTCAAGAACTCTTATTTCAATTGGAGATAGCTTATACTGAGACACATTTATAACATTTCTTTCTCTTGTCTTTCTTCTTTAAAGATTTATTGTTGATTCTTTAGTTCACGTTTGACTCTTCTTCTTTGTCCCCTTCTCCTTGTTTTACCGTTTGATCTTTCATAAGCCTTGTTCTCGAGGAGGTTCGAAGTTTCCTATCTATAGTCTGTTCCTGATTCTTGGTGTCAAATATTGAGGCTACTATCTGATTTCGGTTTAGGGACAAAAAAGAGATTGCTGAAGAACTTGAAATTTGTGGGTTATCTTCCAAAGTCCCAGATGAAACATCACTTCCACCTGCCTCAATTATATCTGTTTCTGTGCTTGAGAAGTTCAGTCTTTTAGAGCGTGGTTGTTACTTCAGAAGCCGTTGAACAGGGAGTGTGTTTTTTGTTGTTGACTGTGATAGGGATGGGGGAAGTTAATTCAAACAAATAAATTAATATAATTTAAAAAAATTGTACATGACAGAGACAGGTACCCCAGGAATTTTGTAAAGATCCAAGGCAAGACACTAGCCACAATCAGTTCTATTGTGTACTTTACAGTAAAAACACACACAGTAGTAGAGAAATGTCTACCAAAAACATAAGGGGTAGGGGGTGAAAGGATTAGGAACAGTACAGGGAGTTTCAGTAAAGTGGTAGTCCAAAAACTGTAGCCATGGTGTCTGCAATATGTGCATTAAGTTATGGTGATCCCCCCCTTGCCAAAGTTCCCCCAAAAGTTCCATCAGCACCAGTACTATTAATAAACAATCTAACAAATCTGAAGATGACAGCAAGTCACGTTCCAGTGTTGATGGCATAGTGCTGCATCCATCAGTGAGACAAACATGATAATGTAGACAGAGAAAATATATCCATTCAGCATTCTCCGCTTCTTCAGAGGAGATGCTGACATGGCCAAAAAGTTAGCTGAAAGGCAAAGGCTCAATGTTCTACCACTGAAAAGTAGCAATATGTCTGTACATAAAATGTTTGAGAAAATAATTGGAAAGTCTGACCTTGGACAAGCAAAGATGGCAAAAAATACACAGTCATCCTGTCAATCATCATCATCAGTATCCAAGTCAAAGTCCCACTCAGTCACACACACTAATAGTGTTGAGTAACCAGCAAAAACACATGTTATCAGCATCTACATCCTTAGCTATGATGAGTGCCTCTGCTGCTCTTGGAAGTGCAACACCAGTGACAACTAGTCATAGTAAAATTCCAGCAACATATAGCCTCATGGGCAGCCTCTCAGGAACCCCACAGTCTATAAAGTCCACGGTATGGAGATACTTCACTAAGTATTCAAAAGATAAACATGTTGCTGTTGTCTGGGAAAGTAGGCTCACACCTCCTCAATGAGATCCCACCTGAAGCACAACAACAGGTCTATCAACAGGCCAGAGGTGCCACAACTAGCTGCAGCAGAAGTACTCCTAAATGTTCCCAGGTCTCTGGGGTACATGATAGAAGTGCTGTTGATGTGTCAGAGAGTGTGCCAATATTTTCTGCTTGTACTGTAGAGGAGTATGACTCTGATTTTGTTTTTGGAGATGACAAGAGTCATAGAGTGCCCTCACATACTGCCACAACCCCCACCACCCCCACAAGTAATTTTGTTAAAGCAATAAAGTTGCACAGTTCTTCCACTATGTACTGCCATCTCACACTTGCAAAGTTATTAGAGAAAAGTCAAAAACTGCACAAAAACAATGCAAAAGTACACCTGTGGAATAGTAAACTTTCCAAAATTTGCTGTCTTTTTTTCTTTTGTTGAAAACAGATGCTCTAAAGAAATTATGTTCTGTGTTTTACACTGCTGGAATCTCCCAAGTCACAGTTATCTTTAAAGGATGGTTGTGCCAATGTTACTTAAGCACTCAGCCTGCTAGGATTTTTTTCAAGGCATATGTTTCCATTGGACTCAGTCACAACTTTTATTTATTTCTCCACTTCAGCCATCAAAAGAAGTAATATTGTAGCAAAAATCTTGCAGTCATACCAAACACAGTAGGAAAATGGCAAAGTTCTCATGGAAAAATGTATTGGCAGTGGTGAAAAGGCAAAAATGTTATGTATTTTCTATTGGAGAGAATTTTATAAAAACTGTAAATTGTTGTTTTTTCGTGAAAATTCCTTTGGGTAATTTCTCTGACTTTTTGTCCAACCGTGGTGCTCAAGTTACATGTTTTTTTGCTCCCATCTGCCATTGCAGAGAGGACATTTCTATAACCTTTTCAGACTGGTCCCGCTTACAGGCAGTCCAGCTCTGAAATGTCAGGAAATGTCTGTTCCCTTCAGTATCTTTATTAATTATAATATTAATGATATTATTAGTGGTATTCAAGGAAACTGTGCCTTTTTGCAGTGATACAAAAATTGGAATTTAGGAAAGCTAAAGTTTAATGCTGAAAAGTGAAATTCCCTGTGCTGAAATACAGGTTTAATGGGACTGTGCTGACAAAAAAGGGACTTGACAGTAGGCAAGCAATGCAGTACAGTGGTGGCAAAAGCAAGCAGGGTTCTTAGTTGTCTAGATAGAGGCATTAGCAGCAGCAGGAAGAGAGATGTACTTATGTCACCATATAAATCACTGTTAAGGCAACACCTGGATATCCAGAAGGACATAATACATTTGAAGCAGTTCAAAGAAAAGCCACTAAAATAGTGCTGGAACTCTATGGCACATAGTACCAAGATAAAATCAAAGGGGGAGATTCACTAACAGTTGATTAAAGTGGTGATAAAGAGGTGATAAAGTGGAGATAATGTCTCCAGTTTATCATTTGTCCAGTTCCTATGTTATTCTATAGAGTTTATTCACTAAGATCTCCAAAGCTGAAGATATCTCAGTGCATAGGCTCCATAGAATAACATAGGGATTGGAGAAGTGATAAACTGGAGAAGTCATCTCCACTTTATCACCTCTTTATCACCACTTAGTGAATCTACCCCTAGGAATTTAGGGCCAGATTCTATGTATACATACATATGTTTTTTATAAAAAAAAAAAAAAGACTATGTGTGTATGTGTTTGTGTTTGTATGGGTATATCTGATATGTTCAAAAGTGTGCTATGTGTATATTTAAGTGCAACTCCAACCTTGTACACTATATATATTTACTGTTGTACAGCTAAATATCTCTAACACATGGTCCACCCAGACTTTCCAGTGGCTATGCCAATGTTATGGAGCACACCATAATTTAATCATATATACATATACAGTATATTTACAAAATTAGTAACAATACAATGCCAAACTTTTTACCTAGTGCTGCACTGGTTTCAGATGTAAATCACAGCCTTTTGGCTCTCTGCATAGCTTGAATTTAGAGTAAAGGTGAAATTCAACAGGGTATGGGAAAAGCAGTATATGAAATACATTGCATTTCATTAGCACTTAGCTGCAATTCTTTATCTATATAATGTATCTGCCTTTGCTCATGTAATTGTGAGACACACACCTAGGCAGCATATGTGTAAAAATGTGTTCACACCCATTGTATATAATAGAAAAAGCCTTGGCAGATTAAATTTGCGTATCTATCTGGAAGACCCTTATTAATTAATAAGTGATAAATTGATATGATCCAGACATTGATGAATAGTCAAAAGGATATGAGCAGATGAACTAATGTGGCCCACTTAACTATTCAAATGTTCCTTTCTGAATGCCTGAGATAATGAAAAAAGCAAAAGGCAAAAGCATCTCAGATTCTTCTCTCATGTTGTGACTGACAAATTTATGACATTTGGCATGTTCATGCACAGCGCTCATGAGGACAGGTCAGACTTAATACTCAGGGCATATTTTCACCTTTATTGGAACATGAAATGTATTGCTTGCCAAAAGATACAACTTTATGCTTTCTTTTTAGATGGCATGTGAGTTTTAAGTAGCTGAACATACAAATTAATGGAATGCTGACTAAAGCAAGAACATACAGTAGTTTTTGTTATGAGAATGAAAAATAATACTATAATAACATTTAAGATACTTTATTATTGTAAAGTAAATCATATTTTTCTTATTTAGAACAGTAACAAAGCTTTGGAGACCTATCATGCACTGAAGAGGATAAAAGTCCCATTTAAATCAATATGGATATTTGGAAACTTTTTTCTGTTCCCTATGATGTAGTTGGTTTGCTGTAGAATGCTAATGTGTTTGATTGCCCACCAGCAAGCACTGAGTTTGTGTGTTTTTAATGAAGTGGGTTATATTGTAAATGATCGTAGGACACAGTTATCAAGTAGCAGCAGCAGTGTTCCACATGGCTTCCATTTTTTCACAAGAAATTTCTTCCTGTTTCGCTTATGCCCAATACTGTTTATTTCACAAAATGGTTCAATGTTTTGCATATGCCTTTCAATTGGGTGAAACTTCCCACACACATATTATAAAAGTCTCTGATTTTAAGGCAAAATATATGTAAATAGGAAGTAAACAGAGTGGAAGGAAATAAAGAGAGAGGCCAAAAATCTAAATTGAAAGCAAATTATAAAGGGAAATAAGGTTATTACGGGTTCATATTGCTGGCTGACACTATGAGAAGCAGTATTAAAAAAAAGGGAAGCTGGCAGGACCTTGATGCACCCATTGACACAGAAGAGGAGGAAGAAGTCACCACCAGTGATAAAGGGACTAGGAGCTCACCTTCCACGGACTCAAAAATGTTCAGTCCCCCAAAACCACCTCTGGGAACATTTTTGAAGAAGGCAGGACTACGTAGTTGTTTGAGCAGCTCAAGTCAACTGCCTGTGCCTGCTGATACTGGTGTCAGTGTGCTGCCTTCTTCTACTGAGGAGGAGGAGGAGCTGGTGAATGTTGACAGCAGGGGACCTTAAGAAATGCTTGTCATCCCCAAGAAGTCCCTTTACCATACAGCCTCTACAGACTGGTGGCAGTGAGGATGGTGGTGGAGCAGCTACTGGGACTACCTGAATGGAACCTGATGCTGCTGATGAGGTGGAAGGGGAAATCAGCAGTAGGGAGGGGTGAAAATTTTCTCCTCAAACTGAAATTGGCGAATAATGGCACTTCCTGCTTGGTGAATAATGTCCCGCAAAAAGTGCAGATTCTCCGCTTTTTTTCTCCTAGCTCATTCCATTGAAATCATTGGGAACATTGAATTTATACACAACACATAGCTAATATTTTTTTAATTCCCAAAGGCATAGTATAAAAAGGGAATAAGGGTGCTTGTGTTGGTAGAATGTGGGGAAAGAATCGGTTGAACAGGATTTTTTTTTTTGGGGGGGGTGTTTACTGGGATTGGGGGGCAGGTAATACAAAATAAATCCTAAATACAAATAAAAAAAAGCCATGAGACATGGTATAAAAGGGGTCTGAGGAGGGTGCCTGTGTTGGTAGGTGGAGTCTGGGGAATGAATCAGTTGAACAGGGAATTTGTTTTGGGGGGTTCTTGACAGGTATTGGGGGACAATTAATAAAAAAAAAAAATCAATAAATAAGAAATTTTTATGTAAAGTGATAGAGACAGGAACCTCCGGACATATGCTGCTGTTGGGGTGGACTGATACTTGACAGAGTATTTTGTAGAGGATGATTTGTAGGAATCAGATTTGTTGTTAGAGGCCCAAGCCCTGAGGAAACATTGATTTGTAGGGCTTAGACTTATTAGAAGCACAAGCCCTGAAGAAACATTGATTTGTAGGACTTAAGAATGTTTGGCACAAGCCCTGAGGAAACATTGATTTGTATGACTTAGGCTTGTTAGAAACAAACCCCCAAAAATTGTTTATTTTTTATTGTAGGACTATGATTTTTTTTTTTTAGAAGCACAAGCCCTGAGGAAAAAAAAAATACCTACTGGCCTAGTGCCAGCAGGTGATGTCCTGTTGGCCAGTGGTCACTGGACATTGTCAAATGGTGTGATGTAGATATGTAATTTGCAACTGTTGTTCTTGCTGCTGCTGAGTTGTTTAACCCTTTGATTGCCCGAAGGGTAAAGTAGCAGGATTATTAGGCAGTTGAAAGGTAATGGGATCATTAACAACAGCAGTAACATGGTTGATGGATGATGAAGGTTCCACTTGCCACAACTAGCTCAAGTGATGCGTCTGAGACAGTAGCAGCATGATAAGTAGCCCCCAGTCTATGTGGAGAAAAGAAGAAGTTGGCCAATAATTCTCCACCTGCTCCTCATCTAAAATCATGGGTGTGTAGTTGTTAGAAATTTTTCCCTTGAGAGCAGGAACTGTGCATCTCATTAGCAACTGCAATGTGCACAGTGTGTGTGTGCTAAATAACACCTGGGGGCACAACTGTATCCAAACACCATGACACCAGAACCCAAATACTTCTGCTTTCACTATAACCATTGTCCAGACCCTACTAAGGACACATGACTACTGGCTGACAGTTTAATAGTTATGATGAACCTTCCCTGCCAACATCTTAGCATATTCTGCAGGATGGAATCTCCTCAGATGCCACTTGATGCCCTGCTTGTGATTGTCCTCCACCACACTGGCATGTATGGTCAGTGCGCCACACAGTGTGCAATGGGTGGAGATGAACTGCCACATCCTAACATCAATAGATATGTAGTTACCTTAGAGGAAGGATGTGATGGCGAGCTAGTTGTTTTGTTCGTCATGGAACTTCCAGTCTCTGTTTGGGTTTCTCTGTTCTTCCTCTTCTTTAATATCGCCTCACCTCTTTTTGCCTTTCTGGAGAGTCAGTGGGTACAGCAACAGTGGTGCTTGATTTATGTGGTGGGTGTTTGGCTTTAACATGTTTCATATAAATGGCATGGTGTCTGTGTTTCATGTGTGATATCAGGGCGCTTGTGCCAAGGTGCGTTCCCTCCTTTCCCCTTCTCACTTATTTGACACAAATTGTGCACAGTACCATTGGTGATGACTGCACTGTGCCTGCCCCAAGAGAAAAATAGTACCTGTTAGGGACCAGGAACCAGGCAGGACACAAAAATGTAAAATGCAATACACCTTATTAGTGCAACAAAAACAGAAGCATGATCCAAGAGCATAAACCAAAAGACACTCCAGGGTCAGGATCCAAGACAGGTATTCAGCTGAGCCAGAGGCAGGAAACCAGAAGTCTGCAATGTCAGGAACAAGCCGAGGGTCAGAAGAACAGAAGTCAGCAATGTCTGGAACAAGCCTAGCGGTCTGGAACACAGCAAACAGGAATGCAAGAAAATCCACAACAGCCAGCAGCAACAGGTCAACAAACAAACACAAGGACAATGTAGAAATGAGCCAGGCTGCTATAAATACCCTGAGAGGGTTGTCTGATAACAGTCAGGTGAGCAATCAGAGAAGTCAGCTGATTCAGCCTGAACCAGAAAGTCAGAAGACAACAGCAGTGGATAGCAGAGCACTAGATTAGCTCAGACAGCAGAATCAATAGGTAGAATGGGAGCAGCTCAGCAAAACCTTGACAGTACCACACCCATGACTTCAGGGGATAGGGAGCAGGTGGAGAAGAATGGCCTCTTTCTTCTTGTCCTCCACATTCCCTTTCACTGTGCTAGCAGCTGATGATGTTGCTGCTGTTGCTGCTACTGTCTCAGAATCAGCACTGCATCTTGGACTAGGAGTATTGCTGCTGGCAAGCGGAACCTGTCCTAGTTCTACATCAATTGTTGACCCCATTCTCACTATGTCCATGGTGGTCTTTGGCACATTGGCTTACTCCTCAGCATCCTGCTGCCCTTGCAACTCAGCAGCAGAAGGAATTAGAGCAGTTGCAAATTCTGCAAATTCCAAAAGCTCATTGCTAGTGGGGGTGGTGGTGGTGATGCCCATCCTCATCCTTGTCTCCCATTCCTTCTCAGTTTCTAATAAAAAGTCCATCAATATATATTCCACCCCAGCTTCTCCAGCATCATCACCACCACCACTAGTCACTTCATGCTGCTGCTTCTGCTGTATTACAAACATCTCACTTGGAGGTGGTGACTAGCAATGTGACACAGGGTCCCCAATGTCACAGCATTTCTTGGTGAAGTGAGGATGGCAGACTGGCAGCAGTAACAGCAGGCACAGGCAGTTGTTCTCTGCTGCTGCTGGTGGTGGCAGTATTAATTGTGCGCATTCTCTCCCCCAACACCAGTTCTGGCCTTTTCAGGATCATGTTCCACTTGGACACTATAGAGATTGGAAGGGGAGGACTCCCAGAGCCAGACGAATGGTGTGGGCTCCCTTGTCCGCTAGTCTGGATGCTCTTAAATGCTTCCCCTACAACTCCCCTAACACTAGTCCCACTGGCTGCTTCATCATTACTGCTACTACTAACTCCAACCGCATGAAGTTCATCTGCAGAGTCTTCCTCCTCACAGTCACTAGTAATATGAGGATATTGTTTACCCATTCCTTCACTCCTAATACTAACAAGCTGCTGGACCTTCTTAGTACTAGTGCTGTCGGGACTGTTTGGGGATGGCAAGTGTGACTTAGGTCCCCTGCTGTCACACTTGGCATCCTCTTCTCCTTCCAGTCCTCCCGAGTATTACAAGACACACTAGCAGCAGGTTCATCACTGGTGACAGCAGGTTCAGCACTGGCAACAGGCACAGCACTGGCTGCAGCAAGGGCAGCACATCTGACAGCAGGCACACTATTGGTGGCAGCAGGTTCAGCACTGGCAGCAGGCACAGCACCGATTGCAACAGGGGCAGTACATCTGACAGCAGGATCAGTATTGGTGGCTGCAGGTTCAGCACTGGCAGCAGGCATAGCACTGGTGGCACTGGCAACAGGGTGTCACGGTTCCAGGAATAAACCAGGAGTCAGTACGGTAAAGTAAAACAATCTTTTATTAGAATAATACCAGCGATATACGTAAACAGATAACACACAGAGGGTGATCAAAGAGGCAAGCACTGTATCAAAAATAGCAGTCCGCCAATAGATCCACCACACTGTCTGCGACTAGGCTTCAGCCCACTAGAGCCTCGAGGTAATTCAGAACACCCAAAGGACTAGCACTGACTCAGCCTGCAGTCAGTCTAAGAGTCTGATAGAGCCCCAGGTCTGCATTAGGTTGGGTGTCTGTGGAGCGGGGACCAGTACACGGAGAAAACAGGCAGAGGCCCCTAGTCAGCACCAGAAAGAATAGTCAGACAAGCCGGGTCATTCACGGAGCGGGTAGTCAGCCAGAGGTTTGCACCAGATAGGATATCCACTGAAGCGTTGGTGTGCTGGAAGCGCAGTGGACAGAGCCCCAAGTCAACACCAGAGTGGGTAGCCAGACAAGCCAGGTCATACTATCACGGTGCCCGTGATTTGCTGCAGTTACTTGTCTGTCACCAGTAGGGGGCTTCTATTGGCTGTCTGCAGATAGCCCGCCTCTTATTGACTATTTAAACCTGGATTGGGCACCCTTTGGGTGCCCTTTCGTGTTGTTTCTGACCTTCTTGCTATCACTATGCTAGTGATAGCTGGGCCTCTGTTCCAGTGTTCCTGAGTTCCTGATCTCATGTGTTCCTGAGTTCCTGATCTCTACTGTTCCAGTGTTTCCTGCATACTGAAGTACTTCCAGTCCTGGTTCCGGCCTAGTCTCTGGTGTTGCAGTTCCTGCTGAACTTCTCTGCTGTTTTCTGACCTGACTGATCATTGCTGGTTCCTGTCATCTCATCACCTGTCTTCAGTATCCTGGCGACCTTCTGCCTGGTCGCGTTGGTGACATTGCTACAATTCCGTGTTGGTCCTAGCGTGCGGACGCTGGTTTGCTCCCAAGCCTTGCGGCTATACAAACTCGCTTGTTACACCAGTGTGCGGTCACTGGTTTGCTCCAAAGCCTATCAGCTATACAATTCTGTGTTGGTCCCAGCGTGCGGACGCTGGTTTGCTCCTAAGCCTTGCGGCTGTACAACTCACTTGTTACACCAGTGTGCGGTCACTGGTTTGCTCCAAAGCCTTTCAGCTATACAAATCTGTGTTGGTCCCAGCGTGCGGACGCTGGTTTGCTCCTAAGCCTTGCGGCTATACAAACTCGCTTGTTACACCAGTGTGCGGTCACTGGTTTGCTCCAAAGCCTATCAGCTATACAATTCTGTGTTGGTCCCAGCGTGCGGACGCTGGTTTGCTCCTAAGCCTTGCGGCTATACAAACTCACTTGTTACACCAGTGTGCGGTCACTGGTTTGCTCCAAAGCCTTTCAGCTATACAAATCTGTGTTGGTCCCAGCGTGCGGACGCTGGTTTGCTCCTAAGCCTTGCGGCTATACTACTCGCTTGTTACTCCAGTGTGCGGTCACTGGTTTGCTCGCTAAGCCTAACGGCTATACTATTCAGTGTTGTTTCCAGCGTGCGGACGCTGGTTTGCTCCAAAGCCTTGCTGCTTAACGATTCTGCTAATTTGCCAGTTCCATCTGACTGCTGCTATTGTCTCTGGGCTGCCCTGCCCGGTATTGGTAAGGCCGGTAGAACCTTTTGCCACATTCCATCTGAGGTTGCCTTACCCGGTATTGGCAGGGCCGGTAGAGCCTACCTTGTGTATCTATTGAGGCTGCCTTGCCCGGTAATTTGGTAAGGCCGGTAAAACCGTTATGCTATTCCATCTGCAGGTTGCCTTACCCGGTATTGGCAAGGCCGGTAGAGCCTAAAGACTGTCCTGTCCGGTATATTGACAGGACCGGTAGAGTCTGCCTTCTGTCTGTGCTATATTCTGTATATATATATATGTATGTTATTGCCATCCTAAGTTATCATTGATTATTTCAATAAAATTGATTTTTTTTACCTAAAACTTGTGTCTGAGAGTCATAATAAACCGTGACAGTACGAAAGGGCCATGACCTCAGACAGCAAGGGTGAAGGTAACGCACAGAATATCCATTGGAGGATGGATGTGCTCGAGCAACGTTTGGATCAGTTGGCAGTTGCAATTCAAACGATCCTTGAACGCACGGTACCTGCTGACCAATCTAGCTCTAGCCCGGTGGTCTCGCCAAGTCAGACACCGGAAAGTGATACCAGACCCCTAGGGGGTACTGTTAAAGGGTTAACGGCTTCTGCACCCTTGCCGCTAAGATATGATGGTGACCCTAGTCTCTGCAGAGGGTTCATCAATCAACTCGAAATCTTTATGGAATTGACGGCACACGCATTTCCCAATGATCGTAGTAAAGTGGGGTTCACGATATCACTGCTCACTGGCAGAGCATTGGCTTGGGCTAACCCCTTGTGGGAGAATGCTAAACCTTGTACTAAGAACTTTAGTGAATTTGTGCGTTCCTTTCGAAGAGTGTTTGAGCCTCCTGGTAGAACCACCTCTGCTGCCAAACGCCTTATGGAGATACAACAGGGCAGGCGTACAGTGGGCGACTATGCCATCGAATTCCGCACATTGGCAGCAGAGGTAGGTTGGAATAACGAGGCTTTATTGGCAGCCTTCTCTCAAGGCCTGAATGACCACATTAAAGACGAAATCGCTGCTAAAGATCTACCTATTGATCTAGATGATTACATTGAGTATGTTATGATAATTGACTCCAGAATACGTGAGAGATCAATTGCCAGAGATCGTAAGTTACGGTCAAAAAATAATGAGCCTAGTAGCATGTTTTGCCCACCCATCCCTCCCTTGGCATTGAAGTCTAGTGAACCAGTACGGGAAACAAGTGAACCTATGGAAATAGGCTTCACTAGACTATCCAAGGCAGAGAGACTATATCGCAAAAAACAAGGGTTATGTTTATACTGCGGTAAAAAAGGGCACTTGCTAAATTACTGTCCGGTACGTCCGGGAAACGCACACACCTAGGGTATCTTGGGGGACAGGCCCTAGGTGGTGTACAATCGTCCCCAGTGTCGGGCATAATGAAACCCACCATACAGGTGGTATTGTCTTGGGCACAACGCTCTGTGGAGGTTTTGGCCTTGGTTGACTCCGGTGCAGCAGGGTATTTTATGGATAATACCTTTGCTGAATTGCACGGAGTTCCACGCATTGAAAGAGAAAACCCCTTGACTATTGAAGCGATTGATGGTAGACCCTTAGAACCGCCTCAGGTTATATTTGAAACTATGCCATTGTCTATGACTATTGGGGCACTTCACAGAGAAGAGCAGCAGTTTCAACTGATTAATTCCCCGCACCATGCGGTGATATTGGGATTTCCGTGGTTACAGTTACATAACCCACAATTCGATTGGAAAAAGTGTGAAATTGCTGCTTGGTCCCAGTTTTGTATGGACAAGTGCGTCATCCAGCCTATTAAGGTCATGTGCACCTCCTCTGCTATGCCGGATGTGTACCAACAGTTTGGCGATGTTTTTAGCAAAGGAGAGGCTAGTATGCTACCCCAGCATAGACCTTATGATTGTTGCATTGAATTGCAGCCTGGTGCAGTACCTCCGAAAGGACGCACTTATCCATTATCTTGTGATGAAAATAAGGCTATGGAGGATTACATTTCTGATGCCCTTGCTAGAGGGATCATACGTAAATCTACCTCTCCAGCTGGGGCTGGGTTCTTTTTTGTAAAAAAGAAAAATGGCGAATTAAGACCATGCATTGACTACCGGGGCTTGAATAAACTAATGGCAAAAAACGCATACCCAATACCACTCATCACCGAGCTTTTTGACAGGCTTAAGGGCGCTTCGATATTTACCAAGTTGGACCTACGGGCCGCTTACAATCTGGTTCGCATTCGAGCAGGTGATGAGTGGAAAACTGCCTTTAATACTCGAGCTGGGCACTACGAGTATCTAGTAATGCCTTTTGGGCTGTGTAATGCACCCGCAGTTTTCCAGGAACTGATAAATGATGTTCTGAGAGATATGTTACAGACATGTGTTGTGGTGTACCTCGACGATATACTGATTTACTCCCAAAACATGGCACAGCACATCAAAGATGTATCCGCAGTATTGCTACGACTCCGTGAGAACAAATTATTTTGTAAAATGGAAAAATGTGAGTTTCATAGAACCAGTGTGCCATTCTTGGGGTTCATAATTGGCAATGATGGCATTGCCATGGACAAAGAAAAGTTGTCAGCTGTCCTACAATGGCCAAAACCCAAGGGTCTTAAAGCCATACAGCGTTTCCTGGGTTTCGCTAATTATTATAGGAGGTTTATTAAGAACTTTTCTTCCATTGTCAAACCTCTGTCCGATCTTACGCACAAGGGTGCTAATCCTTCTTGTTGGCCGGTATCTGCTGAGAAAGCCTTTGAGAATTTGAAGCTGGCATTTGCTGCGGCTCCTGTGTTATCCCACCCCAATCCTTTACTTCCATTTACGTTAGAGGTTGATGCCTCAGATATTGGGGTCGGGGCAGTACTTTCGCAGCGACACGAGAAAGGTGGAACTCTCAGACCTTGTGGGTTTTTCTCTAAAAAGTTGACTGTCACTCAAAGCCACTATGAGATAGGTGACAGAGAATTATTGGCCATTATCCTTGCTCTTAAGGAATGGCGTCATTTGCTTGAAGGTACTAAGAATCCTGTCTTAATCCTAACAGATCATAAGAATCTGACCTATCTCTCGGAGGCCAAGAGATTGTCCTCTCGTCAGGCCAGGTGGGCACTGTTCCTGTCTCGATTTAATTTCATTGTATCATATTTACCAGGGTCAAAAAATATCAGGGCTGATGCACTGTCAAGACAATTTGAGGCCGACAGTGACAGAGTGGAAGCACCAGCTCCTATCATCCAACCTGATAGAATACTGGCTACTATACGCACGAGTATCACTTCTCCTCTAGGGGAGGAGATCCTGGCCTCTCAGGGGTCCGCTCCCCATGAAACCCCAGTGGGCAAATGTTTTGTCGCTGAATCATTTCGTACTAGGCTGCTCGAAACCTACCATTCCTCTAAGGCTGCGGGACATATTGGTAGAGACCAATTGTTATGGTCCCTTTCTCAGTTATTTTGGTGGCCTTCCATGAGAAACGATTGTGCCGAATTTACGAATGCCTGTGCCACCTGCGCCCGCGCTAAGACCCCGAGACATCTCCCTGTGGGCTTGCTTCAACCGGTGCCTAATGGCGAACGCCCCTGGTCTCATGTTTCCATTGATTTTATGGGAGAGTTGCCTATGTCGAAGGGGTACTCCTTTATATTCATGGTGGTGGACAGGTTTTCTAAAATGGCTCATTTCGTGCCCCTCCGTGGTCTTCCTTCAGCGAAGGAATTGGCAATGGTGTTCGCCAGAGAAGTATTCCGGTTGCATGGAGTGCCTAGGGTACTGGTGTCTGACAGGGGGAGCCAGTTTGTGTCTAGATTTTGGAGGGCATTTTGCCAACAGATGGGCATACAGCTGTCCTTCTCCTCTGCCTACCATCCCCAGACCAATGGAGCCGCTGAACGAGCTAATCAGGGCTTGGAACAATTTCTCCGTTGTTTCGTTACTGACCATCATGATAATTGGTCCGACTTGTTGCCTTGGGCAGAGTTCGCCAGGAACTGTGCGGTCAATTCTTCATCTGGGAGCTCTCCGTTTCTGATTAATTATGGGTTCCAGCCCTGTTTGCTTCCAGACTCATTTCAGACGCAACAGATTCCAGCTCTGGATGAGCATATCGAGCAACTCCGTTCCACATGGGCACAAGTTCAGAGGGCACTTGGTCAGTCATTTCAGCGTCATCAGCGCCATGCTAATCGCAGAAGGCTTCCAGCGGTTTCCTTTCAGGTTGGGGATAGAGTATGGCTTTCCTCCAGAAATCTCAAGCTGCAGGTTCCGTCTAATAAGTTGGCTCCTCGGTTTATTGGTCCATACAGAGTTATTCGCAAAATTAACCCTGTCTCCTATGCACTAGATCTACCTGCATCCATGCGTATCCATAATGTGTTCCATGTGTCCCTTCTTAAGCCTCTGGTTTGCAATCGCTATACTACCACACCTGTGGTGCCAGGACCTGTTGAGGTCGAGGGCCAGGAGGAGTACGAGGTTCAGAGCATTATTGATTCCCGTAGGCTTAGAGGAAGGGTGCAGTACCTGGTACATTGGAAAGGGTATGGTCCTGAGGATCGATCATGGGTGGATAGTACGGACCTTCATGCACCTAGGTTAACTAGGGCCTTTCATGCCAATTACCCGCAGAAACCTAAACCCTATTCTAGGGGAGGGGGTCTTTGAAAGGGGGGTACTATCACGGTGCCCGTGATTTGCTGCAGTTACTTGTCTGTCACCAGTAGGGGGCTTCTATTGGCTGTCTGCAGATAGCCCGCCTCTTATTGACTATTTAAACCTGGATTGGGCACCCTTTGGGTGCCCTTTCGTGTTGTTTCTGACCTTCTTGCTATCACTATGCTAGTGATAGCTGGGCCTCTGTTCCAGTGTTCCTGAGTTCCTGATCTCATGTGTTCCTGAGTTCCTGATCTCTACTGTTCCAGTGTTTCCTGCATACTGAAGTACTTCCAGTCCTGGTTCCGGCCTAGTCTCTGGTGTTGCAGTTCCTGCTGAACTTCTCTGCTGTTTTCTGACCTGACTGATCATTGCTGGTTCCTGTCATCTCATCACCTGTCTTCAGTATCCTGGCGACCTGCCTGGTCGCGTTGGTGACATTGCTACAATTCCGTGTTGGTCCCAGCGTGCGGACGCTGGTTTGCTCCCAAGCCTTGCGGCTATACAAACTCGCTTGTTACACCAGTGTGCGGTCACTGGTTTGCTCCAAAGCCTATCAGCTATACAATTCTGTGTTGGTCCCAGCGTGCGGACGCTGGTTTGCTCCTAAGCCTTGCGGCTGTACAACTCACTTGTTACACCAGTGTGCGGTCACTGGTTTGCTCCAAAGCCTTTCAGCTATACAAATCTGTGTTGGTCCCAGCGTGCGGACGCTGGTTTGCTCCTAAGCCTTGCGGCTATACAAACTCGCTTGTTACACCAGTGTGCGGTCACTGGTTTGCTCCAAAGCCTATCAGCTATACAATTCTGTGTTGGTCCCAGCGTGCGGACGCTGGTTTGCTCCTAAGCCTTGCGGCTATACAAACTCACTTGTTACACCAGTGTGCGGTCACTGGTTTGCTCCAAAGCCTTTCAGCTATACAAATCTGTGTTGGTCCCAGCGTGCGGACGCTGGTTTGCTCCTAAGCCTTGCGGCTATACTACTCGCTTGTTACTCCAGTGTGCGGTCACTGGTTTGCTCGCTAAGCCTAACGGCTATACTATTCAGTGTTGTTTCCAGCGTGCGGACGCTGGTTTGCTCCAAAGCCTTGCTGCTTAACGATTCTGCTAATTTGCCAGTTCCATCTGACTGCTGCTATTGTCTCTGGGCTGCCCTGCCCGGTATTGGTAAGGCCGGTAGAACCTTTTGCCACATTCCATCTGAGGTTGCCTTACCCGGTATTGGCAGGGCCGGTAGAGCCTACCTTGTGTATCTATTGAGGCTGCCTTGCCCGGTAATTTGGTAAGGCCGGTAAAACCGTTATGCTATTCCATCTGCAGGTTGCCTTACCCGGTATTGGCAAGTCCGGTAGAGCCTAAAGACTGTCCTGTCCGGTATATTGACAGGACCGGTAGAGTCTGCCTTCTGTCTGTGCTATATTCTGTATATATATATATGTATGTTATTGCCATCCTAAGTTATCATTGATTATTTCAATAAAATTGATTTTTTTTACCTAAAACTTGTGTCTGAGAGTCATAATAAACCGTGACACATACACAGAGCAAGTAGTCAGCCAGAGCCACAGGTTTGTACCAGAAAGGATGTCTTAGCCAAATCAGAACGCACAAGGAGAATGGTCAAATAGAGCCACAGGTCAACACCAGAATGGATGGACAGACAGGCCAGGTCATACGCAGTTCAGCTAGTCAGCCAGAGCCACAGGTCCGCACCAGATTGGGTGTCCACTACACAATGGGAGCAGGCAAAAGAGTAGTCAGACAGAGCCACAGGTCAGCACCAGAATGGATGGTCAGACAAGCCAGGTCATACACAGAGCCCAAGGAAAACAGAACTGTATTGTGCAACAACACAAGGGCAACTGAGTCAGGACTCAGTCTGCCCTTTAAACCCCTCATCAGGAAGTATTTAGGAGGAGCAGCTCAGAGGGAGGAAGTAGGTAGGAGGAGACTACAGGAAGAAAACACATAAAACAGAGGCCTGCTGCATGCTTGAAGCCTCGTGTCTGCAGATGACACTGAAACCAAGGTAAGCTGTAACAGTACCCCCCTCAAAGGCCTCCCCTCTATGGAGCCGGCCGGGGTTTGTCAGGGAATCAAGCATGAAACCTGCGTACCAATACAGGAGCGTGGACATCACTGGCAGGTATCCAGGAGCGCTCCTTAGGACCATAGCCCTTTCAATGAATAAAATATTGTAAGCGCTCTCTACTCACAAAGGACTCCAAAATGTTCTGTACCTCATATTCCTCGTTATCTGCAACTCTCACGGGAGCTTGACAAACAGGAGCAGAAGTATACTGGTTGCAGACCAAGGGCTTCAACAATGACTATCACGGTGCCCGTGTATTGCTGGCGACATTTTGCAGCATTGTGCCTGAGTCCTTCTTATTGGCTAGCGTGATATTGTTCCACCCAGTGGTAGCCTTTAAGTACTGAGACCTGTCATTTCTACAGGGCCCTTTTGTGGTGTTCCCGTTGCTAAGAGCTTGCTGTCGTTATCGTGTGATATCCTGTGTATGACCCGGACTGCCTGACTACTCTCTCTGATTCTTTTCCTGTTCCGTGTACCGACTTGGCCTGGCTGACGTTCCTGCTCCATGTACCGACTTGGATTGGCTGACGTTCCTGCTCCGTGTACTAACCCGGCCTGTCTGAAGTTCCTGCTCCGTGTACCGACTTGGATTGGCTGACGTTCCTGCTCCGTGTACTGACTCAGCCTGGCTGACGTTCCAGTTCTGTGCATCAACCCGGGTTGGCTTCCGTTCCTGCTCTGGTGCCTCCAGTCCGGTGCACTACCGCGTCCGGTAGAGAGTATCTCCTGTGCTCTGTCTTGAGCTTGCTGGCCCAGTTGGTTGCCTAGTGTACTGCATTACCGTTCCGTGACTGCGACCCATTTGTGCCTTGCTGCCTTCTTACTCCTCACCTAGGGCTAACGCAGATCTCGTTTGCTCACTATACGCTTGGCTTGTTATTGCATTACCACTGAGGTTGGTCTCCTGGGCACCTCAGTTAGTCTCCGCTCCTGTCAGTCGCCAACAAGCCTAAGCGTCTGTTACCACACTATACGCTGGCTTGTCACTACTCCTTAATTGAGATTGGTCTCCTGGGTGCCTCAGTCGGCTCTGTCACCCGGCAGTTGCCATCGAGCCTAGTGTTTTTACATCTATTGTCCGGTACCGTTACCTTGGGTCGCAGTATGTGTTGATTCCTGGGCATTCCGTTGTTCCTCCGGTTGCAGTACTACTGGTAGTCCGGGATCCATCCAGGGCCTCGCTCTCCCTTCCTGGGCCTAGTCGCTATTGTGACACTCATCCACAGAGAGTGCTTCTTGGGCCTCGCTATTAGGGCCTCCCAGCCTCCTGGCCTAATAGCATCTACCATCGGTGTCTCACTGTTTCACACGAACTGTTCCTGACCTGTGTCAGTATTTGTACTGCTCTATGATATATATATATATACTGGACCCGTGTGGGTTTATATTATTTTGTAACCTGTCCTGTGTTAGTATTGCTTGTTAACTATTGCTGGACCTGCGAGGGTTACTTTATTCTGTCTGGTTTCAATAAAACTGTGTTTTACCAAACTGCCTGCCTCTGAGTGTACTGAAAACCGTTACAATGACACATGAAATACGTTGTGGATACGCATATTGGCAGGAAGATCAAGAGCATAAGCCACAGGGTTAATCTTGCATATCACTTGGAAGGGACCAACAAAACGAGAAGCCAATTATTGCATGGAGCCTGGAGGTGCAAGTTTTGGGAAGACAGCCACACTCTATTTCCCACCTGGAAGGAAGGTGCCGGCAGTTGCCTATGGTCCACCTGCTTTTTCTGCCGCTGTGCAGAACCACGTAGGGTATGTTATACCCGTCCCCATAAGGAATGGAGTACCCTTAATTGCTCATCCAGAGCCAGAATCTCTTGTGCTTGGAAGGCCTCGGGTAGCGCAGAGGGTTGAAACCCATAATTGATCAGGAATGGCGAAGTCCATGAGGAAGAAATGACCACACAATTCCTGGCAAACTCTGTCCAGGGCAACAGGATAGCCCAATTATCGTGGTGGTCGGACATATAACAGTGGAGGAATTGCTCTAAGGCCTGGTTGGATCTTTCTGCTGCACCATTTGACTGAGGGTTGTAAGCGAAAGAGAATGTCAGCTGAATTCTCATCTGAGCACAAAAGCACCTCCAAAACCAGGACACAAATTGGCTTCCTCTGTCAGACACAATAACCCTGGGTTTGCCATGTAATCAAAAGACCTCCTTGGCAAATATCACTGCCAATTCCTGAGTGGAAGGCAAGCCCTCGAGAGGTACGAAATGTGCCATTTTCGAGAATTTGTCCACGATCATAAGTATGACCGTAAAGCCCATGGAACTAGGAAGTTCGACCGTGAAATCGATAGATAAATGGGACCATGAATGGTCCCCATTAGCCACAGGCTATAGCAAACCGACTGGCAAGTGTTGAAGAGTCTTACTCTGTGCACAGGTCATGCAAGAAGCAGTAAAAGCCGCACAATCTGATCTGAGACTTGGCCACCAGAAGACTCTAGACAATGACCAGATCAATTGGTCCTGACCAATGTGACCTGCTATTTTGGATGCATGGTACGTCTCCAACAGCTTAATACGTAACTGAGCCGGGACAAAACACTTGCTGTCCGGCTTTTCGGCTGGAACTGAGGCCTGGGCAGCCAGGATCTCCTCTCCTAGAGGAGAAGTGATGCAAGTCCGTATGGTCGCAAGGATCCGATCAGCCGGAATAATCGGGGTCAGTGGAACCTCCTCTCTGGAGAGGCTGCAGAACTGTCAGGGAAACTGTCCACCTTCACATTTTTGGATGTCGGGAGGTAGGAGACCATGAAATTGAATCGGGACAGGAATAGATTCCACCTGGCTTGCGTAGCAGGCAAGAGTTTCAACTCTGATAAGTAAATCAAATTTTTCTGATCCGTAAGGATCAGAATCGGAAAAGTAGTACCTTCTAGGAGATGCCACCACTCCTTCAGGGCCAAAATAATGGCCAACAATTCTCTGTCCCCGATTTGGTACACCATCTCAGCTTTGGACAATTTTTTCGAGAAATAGCCACATGGGCGTAGGCCTTCACCAGGAGCTGAGCACTGAGACAATAAAGCACCCACCCCCATCTCGGAAGCATCCAAGGTAAAGGGCAAGGAGGGATTTGGGTGTACCAGAATCGGGGCTGAAGCAAATGCTGCCTTCAGTCTTTCGAACGCTATTATGGCTGTCTGGGACCACTCAGTGGTCTTGGCACCTTTACATGTCATGTCCGTCAGAAGTTTTGACAACAGTGGAGAAATCTTTAATAAATTTCCGGTAATAATTTGTGAACCCCAGAAATCTCTGGATCTCTTTGAGTCTCACAGGACAAGGCCACTCCACTACTGCGGACAATTTCTGGGGATCCATATTGAACCCAGATGCAGAGATAATATACCCCAGAAATGTCACTTGTGGTTTGTAGAACTCACACTTTTAGAGTTTACAATACAGGTTGTTTTTACTTTGTAGGCTCAAGACCTTGGATACATCCAACCGATGGGTCTCCAAGGAGGTGGAATGAATCAGGATGTCATCCAAGTATATCACTACACAACTCTGTAAGAGTTCTCTTAGCACATCATTTATGAACTCTTGAAAGACAGCTGGGGCATTTCAGAGGCCAAATTGCATCACCAAATATTCATAATCCCCATTACTAGTATTAAAAGCTGTCATCCACTTGTGACCCTGCTTTATCCGAACCAAATTAATGGCAGCTCTTAGGTCAAGTTTCGTAAAAATCTTAGATCCTTTGACACGGTCAAAGAGTTTGGTGATCAGGGGAATTGGATAAGCTTTTTTAACCAATATTTTGTTAAGCCCGCGGAAATCAATACATAGCTCGCCTTTCTTCTTTTTAACAAAATAAAAATCTGGCCCCTGCTGGAGATGAAGACTTATGGATGATCCTCTGGCCAGCTCATCAGAAACATACTCCTCCATGACTCTATTTTCCTCTACCGACAAGGGATAGACACAACCCCTAGGAGGTGATGTGCCAGGCACAAGCTCCAGCGCACAATTGTATGACCTGTGTGGTGGTAAGGCTCCGGCCTTGCTTTTACTGAATACCTCCTTAAATGGTAAGTACTCATCAGGTAATACTGGAGAGGTAGCATTAGTCAGTCTCACAGGACAGGAGAGACATGATTCATAACACTGTGGGGACCAGGACAAAATGTCGCACATGTGCCAATCCATCCTAGGGTTGTGCCTTTGTAACCATGGAAACCCCAGCACGATGGTGTAATGTGGGGAGTTAATTACCTGAAACTTCAGGGTTTCAGTGTGAAGGGCTCCCACCTTCAGGGTTAACAGAGTGGTCTCCTGCGTAATTTGAGATGGTAGCATGGGTCTACCATCAATAACCTCCAAGGCCAGTGGAGAAGAGCAAGACTGCAACAGAAACTCTTTACAGGCTGCAACTTATGCATCGATAAAGCAACCCGCAGCACCCGTATCGAGTAGTGCTGGGACAGAGACCGACTTTTCCCCCCAGGAGATGCACACCCTCAACACGGGCTTATCAGAAAAATTTTCTGGGGACTAGCATATGATGCCTAAGATCTGTCCCTGACAGGATCTTGGGTGTGAGCTTTCTCCTGGGCATACTGGGCAGGACCTCAGCATATGTCGTGGTTTCCCACAGTATAGACACAGTCCTTCCCTCCTCCTGAAGGCCCTTTCTTCCTGTGAAAGTCGGGTAGCACCCACCTGCATAGGTTCTCCCCCCTCAGAGACAAGTCCGCTGTAAAAAAAAACAAAGAAAAACACACTCTCTGCTCAACAGCTTCTTTCCCCAGACTTCCCTGCTAGCATAGAGATAACGGCCAGTTCAGGAAGAAACTTGAATCACAGCTACCTGTGTCTACAAGATCACACAGAATTTTGAGGTATTTGAGGTACTCTCTTTTGCTCCATTCTCGCATCCCCAGACTTCCCTGACACAGACATAACAGCCAGATCAAAAAAGGAACTTGGATCACAGCTGCATGTGTCACCTCAGTTAAACAAAATATGGGGTTAATTGGGGTAAACCTAATTTGTTCCCTTATCACACCCCCAGACCCCTGTAGGACAGATATAACAGTCAGATCAGAAAGAAACCTGGATCAAGGCTGTCTGTGTCTTCCCAGTATCACAGTGCCTGTGATTCCTGTCAGTCTCATCTATGACAGATACTGATTTGCTGTGTCAGTTTGGCCCGCCCCCTGGTGACCTTTTTATACCTGGCTAGCACAACTGTCAGGCGCCCTT
The DNA here is from genome assembly GCA_037306005.1 of Rhinophrynus dorsalis. Taxonomy (NCBI): domain Eukaryota; kingdom Metazoa; phylum Chordata; class Amphibia; order Anura; family Rhinophrynidae; genus Rhinophrynus; species Rhinophrynus dorsalis. The sequence continues at coordinate 149,634,967 of CM074718.1, forward strand.
TCGTGGTGTTTCTGTGCCAGTTACTGTTGCTGTGTTCTGGATTCCTGTGTACCGACTTGGCTTGTCTTGACTATTCTCCTGTGTTCCTGCTCGTGTATGACCCGGCCCGTCTGACTACCTCCTTTGGATCCTGACCCGGTTTGGCTGACGTTCCTCCTTGTGTACGACCCGGCTTGTATGACTGCCTTCTACGTGCTCCGACCCGGCCTGGCTGACTTCCCGCTCCGAAGAACGACTCCTGCTTTCTACAGTGACCTGTGTTCCAGTTGTCGCCGCCGCGACATTTCTATCTGCTGTTCCAGCTTTTGGTGTGACTGCCTTGCCTGGTGTACTCCGATCAGTGCAGTGCATTTTCCTTTGCAGAGTTGTGCGTATACGCGCCTCCCTCAGACTGCAGAGCCTTGCTATACCGCTGAAAAGCCTCGAGTAAATGTGCTAATTAACCCTAGCAGTGCCGCTGGGTTCCACTCTATCGCTACTCCTGTAAGAGTCTCTTTCTCGGTGAATACTACTGCTGAGCTGGCCGCTCTTCGTCGGCAGCTCCACACATCCTTGCATAGTGTTTACATCCGTTTGGGCCGGTTGGGCGCCTGAGACTCTCTCTCTTGTTCAGTGAGTGATTCCGCTTTACCGAGTGGTGGCAGGCACAGGCATCAGCATTCGTATTCCGGTAATCACGCCCGTGGGGGCTGTCGGCTCTAGCGTGGGCTATCCTGTTGTCCGGTTAAGTCTGAGGAGGCTTGGCAGTTCTCGCATTGAAGGTCGGTTCCAATCACGCCCGTGGGGGCCTTTTGCACTTGCAATAGTTGAAGCAGTTCCAGTAGGTACGCCCGAGGGGGCTACGTGGACTCTTGTGCTTCTTACTGAACACCGTGGCAGTCCAGTATCCAGCCGGTGATAGTCTTGGTCTCCAGCACAGCCTTATAACACCCTGGGCGTTCCAAACATCCACATCTGAGACTGACTGTTATCAAGGACTTAACCCCTGAGGGGTATACGCTATTCTATTACTGTGTAATTGTACTTATAAGTCATTTGTGCATTTACCATTGTATCTATATATTACCACTGTGTATATTTACCACCACTAGAGGGCGTGTTATTGCCTTATCTTATTTTAATAAAACTGTGTTCTTATTCACCCAATGGTCTGAGTGTCTTAAAAAACCGTGACAGTACGAAAGGGCCATGACCTCAGACGGTAAGGGTGAAAGTCAAACACAGAACATCCATTGGAGAATGGATGTTCATGAGCAGCGCATGGACCAATTGGCACTGGCTTTGCAGACGTTACTCGAACGTACAGTACATTTGGACAAGCCTAGTCCTAATCCGGTGGTCACCCCAGTCTTGACACCGGATAATCAGTCCATAGTCCCATCAGCCAATTCGAAAGGGCTAACGGCATCTGCACCGCTACCGTTAAGGTATGATGGCGAACCTTCCCTTTGCAGGGGATTTATTAATCAACTAGAGATATTTTTGGAGTTGGCACCCCAGGCATTTCCTAACGACCGTAGCAAGGTCGGTCTGATGATATCTCTATTGACTGGCAAGGCATTGGCATGGGCGAATCCGTTGTGGGAGAATGCTAGACCCTGCACTCTGAACTTTAGAGAATTTGTCAGAAAGTTCAGACGAGTGTTTGAGGTTCCTGGCAGGGCTGCCTCTGCTGCCAAAAGGCTGATGGAAATTCGGCATGGCGAGCGCACACTGGGCGATTATGCTATTGAATTCAGGACCTTGGCAGCAGAGGTGGGCTGGAACGAGGAAGCCTTACTAGCTGCCTTTACTCAGGGTCTCTCCGAGCAAATTAAGGACGAGATAGCCGCTCGCGATGTACCCAGTGATCTGGATGAATATATCGATTATGTCTTACTAATAGACTCTCGCATCCGAGAGAGACGGTTGGCTAAAAGGGTTAAAGTAAAAGACTATGGCCAGACCAGCTTCCTTAACCCACCCACACCACCCGTTCTTCCTGAGCGACCAATCGATAATCCTGAACCTATGCAATTGGGGTTCACTAGGCTCTCTAAAGAGGAAAGATTATATCGTAGGAGGCAAGGTCTATGCCTTTATTGTGGCAAAGCAGGGCATCTGTTGCGCAATTGCCCAGTTCGGCCGGGAAACGAACGCACCTAGGGTACCTTGGGGGACAGGCCCTAGGTGGTGTAGAACAGTCCCTAGATTCTAGCACCACTAAACCCACTATTCAGGTGGTCTTCACTTGGGCGGACAAGGTTATCGAGGTCCTCGCATTGGTGGACTCCGGGGCAGCAGGCTATTTCATGGACCAGTCTTTTGCCAACCTGCAAGGCATTCCTTTATGTAAAAAGGACTCTCCGGTTGCTATTGAAGCCATCGATGGCAGACCCCTGGAGCCGGCATTTATTACGCTTGAAACTATTCCAGTGACAATGACAGTGGGGGCTTGCCACAAGGAGCAGATACGTTTTCAAATCATTCGTTCCCCGCACCATTCAGTTATTTTGGGGTTCCCATGGCTACAGGTACATAATCCCCAATTTGACTGTCAGAGATGTGAGGTTAACTCCTGGTCAGAATACTGTGATAAGAACTGTCTCTCCTTACCTGTCAAGATTATGTGTACCTCTCCGGCTGTGCCAGCTGAATACGAACAATTCAGTGACGTGTTTAGTAAGGGAGAGGCCAGCGCATTGCCTGAGCATAGGGCGTACAATTGCGCCATTGATTTGCCTCCTGGTGCGGTGCCTCCCAGGGGGCGCACTTACCCACTGTCCTGTGAGGAGAATAAAGCTATGGAGGACTATATTGCTGATGCCCTGGAGAGGGGCATCATTCGGAAATCTACTTCTCTGGCAGGTGCCGGATTTTTCTTTGTGAAAAAGAAAAGTGGTGAACTTAGGCCATGCATTGACTATCGTGGGCTGAACAAGCTTATGCCTAAGAATGCCTACCCGATTCCACTTGTTACCGAATTGTTTGACAGATTGAAGGGCTCGTCGATCTTTACTAAACTTGACTTGCGAGCCGCCTATAATCTGGTCAGAATTAAAGAAGGTGACGAGTGGAAAACGGCGTTTAATACCAGAACAGGGCATTACGAATATCTGGTGATGCCATTTGGCTTATGCAATGCGCCTGCAGTATTTCAGGAGTTTATTAATGACATCCTACGAGACCTACTCCAGTCCTGTGTAGTCGTATATCTAGATGATATATTAATTCACTCTGCCAACCTCTTACAACATATCAAAGATGTTTCAGAAGTCCTGCTCCGACTTCGCAAGCACAGGCTATTCTGTAAGATAGAGAAATGTGAATTCCATACATCTCAAGTGCCATTCCTGGGTTTCGTTATCTCTAATAATGGCATTGCCATGGATCAGGAGAAGTTGGCAGCAGTTCTGCATTGGCCTCGTCCTAAAGGGTTAAAGGCCATTCAAAGATTCTTAGGTTTTGCGAACTATTATAGGAAGTTCATCCAGAACTTTTCCACGATTGTCAAACCATTGTCAGATTTGACTCATAAGGGCGCTTCTCCCTTTCAGTGGTCCGAGGTGGCGGAGACCGCATTTGTTACCCTGAAATCTGCCTTTGCATCTGCTCCGGTGCTGTCCCACCCTAATCCCTCTCTGCCCTTCACGTTGGAGGTTGAAGCTTCTGAGGTTGGGGTTGGAGCAGTACTCTCCCAACGTCCTGTGGGAGGTGGCGCCTTGAGGCCTTGCGGTTTCTTCTCCAAAAAATTGTCCAGTGCGCAGAGCCATTATGAGATTGGGGACAGGGAGCTGTTGGCCATAATTCTAGCTCTGAAAGAGTGGCGTCACCTTCTGGAGGGTACTCGGACTCCAGTACTAATTCTTACGGATCATAAGAATTTAACTTCTCTCCGAAGCCAAAAGACTGTCTTCTCGACAAGCTGGATGGGCACTTTTTTTGTCACGATTTAATTTCCTAGTGTCTTATCTTCCTGGCTCAAAAAATATTAAAGCCGATGCGTTGTCTCGTCAGTTCGCTTCTGACACTGATAGGGAGGAGGAACCTGTTCCCATCATTCAGCCAGATCGCATTCTGGCCACTATCCGTACCACCATTACCTCGCCTCTGGGGGAGGAGATATTGGCATCACAATCAAGGGCACCCCCTGAGACCCCTGTGGGGAAATGTTTTGTAGATGTGCCATTCCGTGTCCGTTTGTTGGAAACTTACCACGCTTCTAAAGCGGCTGGGCATATTGGTAGGGACCAACTAGTCTGGTCTCTGTCGCAATTATTTTGGTGGCCTACCTTGAGAGCCGATTGCGCCTCTTTTACTGCAGCCTGTACCACCTGTGCCCGTGCTAAGACCCCTAGGCATCTCCCTGTGGGCTTATTGCAACCTGTGCCCAACGGAGACCGTCCTTGGTCTCATATTTCTATCGACTTTTTGGGAGAATTACCAGCGTCTAGGGGATTTACGTTCATTCTTATGGTGGTCGAGAGATTCTCTAAAATGACACATTTTGTGCCTCTGACTGGCCTTCCATCGGCCCAGGAATTGGCTGTAGTCTTTTCTAGGGAGGTATTCCGCCTGCACGGAGTTCCCAGAGTGATTGTATCCGACCAAGGGAGCCAGTTCGTTTCTAGGTTTTGGAGGGCATTTTGTGGCCAGATGGGCATTCAATTGTAATTTTCCTCCGCTTACCATCCCCAAACGAATGGGGCCGCTGAACATGCCAATCAGGGACTGGAGCAGTTCCTGCGTTGCTTTGTCACTGATCATCATGACAATTGGGCTGACCTGTTGCCATGGGCTGAGTTTGCCAGAAACTGTGCGGTTAATTCATCGTCCGGGAGCTCTCCGTTTCTCGTTAATTATGGGTTTCAGCCTTGTCTGCTCCCGGACTCCTTTCAGACGCAGCAGATCCCTGCTCTAGATGAGCATTTGGCACAGCTTCGTTCCACTTGGTCACAGGTTCAGAGGTCCCTCAGTCAGTCATTTCGGCGTCAGCAGAGGCACGCGAATCGCAGACGTCTGCCAGCGGTCTCCTTTCAAGTTGGGGACAGGGTATGGCTGTCATCCAGAAACCTTAATTTACAAGTACCATCTAACAAACTGGCTCCCCGGTTTATCGGTCCATTTAAGATTATCCGCAAGATTAATCCGGTTTCTTATGCTTTGGAGCTTCCACCCTCAATGCACATTCACAATGTGTTCCATGTGTCGCTCCTGAAACCCTTGGTGTGTAATCGCTATACTACTACTACGCCAGTGATTCCTGGGCCGGTGGACGTCCAGGGCCAATAAGAGTATGAGGTGCAAAGCATTATTGATTCTAGGAGATTTAGAGGAAAGCTGCAATACTTGGTTCATTGGAAGGGCTATGGTCCTGAGGAACGTTCTTGGGTTGATCAAGGGGACCTCCACGCACCCAGATTACTACGCAGCTTTCACTCTAAATACCCTTCTAAACCCAGACCTCGAGCAGGGAGAGGGGGTCTTTGAGAGGGGGGTACTATCACAGTGCCTGTGATTCCTGTCAGTCTCATCTATGACAGATACTGATTTGCTGTGTTAGTTTGGCCCGCCCCCTGGTGACCTTTTTATACCTGGCTAGCACAACTGTCAGGCGCCCTTTCGTGGTGTTTCTGTGCCAGTTACTGTTGCTGTGTTCCTGTGTACTGACTTGGCTTGTCTTGACTATTCTCCTGTGTTCCTGCTCGTGTATGACCCGGCCCGTCTGACTACCTCCTTTGGATCCTGACCCGGTTTGGCTGACGTTCCTGCTTGTGTACGACCCGGCTTGTATGACTGCCTTCTACATGCTCCGACCCGGCCTGGCTGACTTCCCGCTCCGAAGAACGACTCCTGCTTTCTACAGTGACCTGTGTTCCAGTTGTCGCCGCCGCGACATTTCTATCTGCTGTTCCAGCTTTTGGTGTGACTGCCTTGCCTGGTGTACTCCGATCAGTGCAGTGCATTTTCCTTTGCAGAGTTGTGCGTATACGCGCCTCCCTCAGACTGCAGAGCCTTGCTATACCACTGAAAAGCATCGAGTAAATGTGCTAATTAACCCTAGCAGTGCCGCTGGGTTCCACTCTATCGCTACTCCTGTAAGAGTCTCTTTCTCGGTGAATACTACTGCTGAGCTGGCCGCTCTTCGTCGGCAGCTCCACACATCCTTGCAGAGTGTTTACATCCGTTTGGGCCGGTTGGGCGCCTGAGACTCTCTCTCTTGTTCAGTGAGCGATTCCGCTTTACCGAGTGGTGGCAGGCACAGGCATCAGCATTCGTATTCCGGTAATCACGCCCGTGCACTTGCACTAGTTGAAGCAGTTCCAGTAGGTACGCCCGAGGGGGCTACGTGGACTCTTGTGCTTCTTACTGAACACCGTGGCGAGGCAGTCCAGTATCCAGCCGGTGATAGTCTTGGTCTCCAGCACAGCCTTATAACACCCTGGGCGTTCCAAACATCCACATCTGAGACTGACTGTTATCAAGGACTTAACCCCTGAGGGGTATACGCTATTCTATTACTGTGTAATTGTACTTATAAGTCATTTGTGCATTTACCATTGTATCTATATATTACCACTGTGTATATTTACCACCACTAGAGGGCGTGTTATTGCCTTATCTTATTTTAATAAAACTGTGTTCTTATTCACCCAATGGTCTGAGTGTCTTAAAAAACCGTGACACCCAGTCAATCACATAGAATTTTGGGGCATTTTGGGTCAACTTCCTTGACTATTTTCACAAAACTTGACTTCAGGGCCACGTACAATTTGGTATAAATAAAAGAAGGCCATGAGTGGAAGACAGGGAGCTAATCCTTCAGACTGGCCATCTGAGGCCTTGCAGGCATTTGAGGACTTGAAGTCGGCTTTTGCTAAAGCCCTGATATTGTCCCACCCAAATACCACCCTACCTTTCACCCTGAAGGTTGACGCTTCAGAGTCTGGAGTAGATGCTTTGTTGTCCCAGCACGCGGACCAGGGGAGACCTTTGCTTCCTTGCGGTTTCTTCTCTAAGAAACTGTCTTAGGCAATGGGGAGTTACTCGCCATCATCCTGGCCCTGAAAGAATGGCAATATCTGTTGGAGGGTACTACCGTCCCTATACTGATAATGACAGATCACAAGAACCTAACTTATCTGTCAGAGGCTAAGAGGTTGTCTCCACGTCAGACCAGATGGGCCTTATTCCTCTTGAGGTTTAATTTTGTGGTCTCCTACCTCCCTGGTACGAAAAACATTAAAGCAGATTCTCTTTCTGGACATTTTGGGACTGAATCCCAGGAGGAGTCTCTTCCGGTACCTATCATTTCTCCTAACCGCATCTTGGCTACGATACGTACCAGTATTACATTTCCGTTGGGTGAGCAGATTTTGGCTGCTCAAGCTTCCACCCCAGCGGATAAGCCAAATGGGAAATGTTTTGTGCCTGAATCCCTCCATACCAGACTGCTGGAGACTTACCATTCCTCGAAGGCCGCAGGGCACGTTGGGAGAGACCATCTAATATGGTCTATGACTAGACTATTTTGGTGGCCCAACCTGAGGGCAGATTGTTCCGCATTTGTTGCCACTTGTTCCACTTGACATTTTCTGCTTGGTCTCCTTCAACCCATTCCCAATGGGGAGAGGCCTTGGTCACACTTATCTATAGACTTTATGGTAGACTTACCTGTCTCAGAGGGCTTCACAATCATCCTCATGATTGTGGATAGATTTTCTAAGATGGCCCATTTTGTACCATTCAAAGGACTACCATCCTCTAAGGAGTTGGCTGAGATCTTTGCCAAGGAGGTGGTTCGTCTTCACGGTATACCCAAGGTGGTGGTCTCAGATCATGGGAGCCAGTTTGTGTTGTGTTTTTGGAGAGCATCTTGCAGACAGATGGGTTTCCAGCTCTCGTTCTCCTCGGCTTACCATCCACAGTATAACGGTGCTGCAGAAAAGTCTAATCAGGCATTGGAACAGTTCCTCTGTTTTGTCTCAGACCATCATGACAATTGGGCGAACTTGTTACCGTGGACAGAGCTGGCCAGAAATACTGCTGTCAATTCCTCCTCTCGGAACTCCCCCTTTCTGATTAATTATGGGTTACAACCTTCGCTTCTGCCTAATCCTTCAAGGCTCAGAATATTCCTGTTCTGGAGGAGCACTTGAGGGCGCTCCACTCCACATGGGTACGGGTTTAGAGATCCCTGCAGAGTTCCACGTTGCGCTATAAGAGACAAGCAGACCGTAGACGGCTACCACCTCCAGTTTTCCAGGTGGGAGAGAGAATATGGCTGTCCTCACGCAATCTCCATCTCCAGGCGCCTTGTAAAATCTGGCTCCTCTATTTTTTTGCCCCTTTCGTATTTTCCGTAGGATTAAACCCGTAACCTATGCCCTTGAACTCCCTGCTAGTATGCGCATTTCTAATACTTTCCATGTGTCATTACTGAAACCATTGGTCTGTAACAGATATACTACTACTCCTGTCCGTCCCCAACCTGTCCAAGTGGGGGACCATGAGGAATATGAGATACAGAGTATTTTGGACTCTCGCAGGGTCAGAGGCCAGGTACAATATCTATTTCATTGGAAAGGGTATGGACCTGAGGAGCGTTCCTGGGTCGCTAAGAGTGATCTACATGCACCTGCCCTTCTCCGTGAATTCTACTCCGGCAACTACTCTGGTGCTGGTCCTCTTCCGTGGGGGAGAAGTCGTTAAGGGGGGGGTACTATCACAGTCCCCCTAAGGAGGTCGTAGCGATCCTGTGCTTCATTCTTCTGTTGGGAGGTTGGCGGCATGTTTGCGGCTACTTCCACATTTCTGACATCATGGAACGGGTGCTGTGTTGTGCGCCTTTTTATGGGCCTATTCTGTTTTGCCTAATTGGTTCTTGCCTTTATTGGCGCCTTTATTAACCTCCTTGGGCCTAGGAGTCATTGCCCTTATGTGGTGTTTCTGCCAGTGTCTCTTTTGCTCGTTGTGATATGTGCCTTATATGAGAAACCACTCTGTGTATGATACGGCTTGTCTGACTACCCACATCGGTTCTGACCTGTGGCTCTGGCTGACTACTCACTCCGTGTATGACCCCAGCTTGTCTGACTACCCACATCGGTTCTGACCTGTGGCTCTGGCTGACTATTTGCTCCGTGTATGACCCCAGCTTCTCTGACTACCCACATTGGTTCTGACCTGTGGCTCTGGCTGACTAACTCGCTCTGTGTAGTCCCCAGATTGTCTGACCTGTGGCTCTGACTGACTACTTGCTCCTTAGACTCCTAGTGTGCCTGACCATTAGTCTCAGTGTTCTGTGGCTCAGGCCTGCTCTTGCTCCTTGTTGCCTATGGTTGCATGACCAGGGGTGGAGACTTGTGCATCATCTACTGTTCCCGCTGGTGTTCCATACATACCTCTCTCCTAGTCTCCAAAATCTTGCAGTAGTTCAGTGCGCAATACAGTGTGCAGCTCTGGGAAGGAGCCTGGGTTCTATTATCCTGTGGTCTGGGGTTGTGTGGCCTAATACTATTATTGCTGTACATGATAAATAATGGTTGTTATTTATTATATTATTGTGTCTGTCCTTCTTTGTCTGAAAACCGTGACAACAAGCCCTGAGAAAAATTAGTTTATAGGCCTCAGGTATGCCAAAATCAAGCCCTGAGAAAAAATAATGCCCTGCTGACATAGTGCCAGCAGTACATGATGGTGTTGTAAGAAGCTGCTACTGGTACTGGGATCATCACCAACAGTAATACAAGATAGGCAGTGGTCCAATGATGCTTCTACTTGTCACTAGCCCTAGTGATGCTGAGACAGCAACCCAAATACAAGGAGACTCCACACCACTCCAAGAGCATTTAAAGAGAGAAGAGGGTGGCCAGTTATGCTTCTCTACCTGCACCTCCTCTAAACCATTGGTATGGTGAAATGCTATTGTGACGGTTACCTGTACTCAAACTAAGTAGCTCTGCCAAAACTGTGCTTCCTTAGCCCAGGAAGACACTCAGGAATTCCACCAGCCAGGAACCAGGATCATAGCTCCATTCACCCAGTCACTTAGGAAAGACTCAACACAGGGCGAACGCAATCGGGATACAGCAAGCTTACCCCAAGCACCAGGCAACACCAGTGTAGGGGTAACACAAGAACTGAGTTTTATTTAAAAACAGGAGATATTTTATACATAACTGGAGGACAATAGTACAATGGGAATACACATCTTTACAAAGGGTCAGTGGGTAGGGAAACACAGGAGATGTTTTATACATAACTGGAGGACAATAGTACAATGAGAATACACATCTTTACAAAGGGCCAATGGGTGGGGGAAGACACAATAGTGTAGAAACATGGAGTACAATGAATACAGTGGGAGTGTAAATATGAAACACAATGAGTCTTTGCAGTCCTATTCCTGTGACAGTCCCCCATAGCTGGATAGTCTATGGAAGTCTGGATTGGGAAGACCAGACTGGGTTTCCTGGTTACCCTGTGCACCCAGTAGGCACACAGTGAACTGGGAAGAGTGGACTGGGAAGCTCAGAAAGGAGCTTCCCCATGAATGAAGCCCATAGTCTATAGGAAGGGGCTGGCCCCCAGGCCCCTTCAGGAACCCAGGGCACAGAGGATTCCATGACAGCTACTTTTGCCCTTGAGACCAGGAAAGAACAGTGCCTTTCATAAGCAAGTACAATGTGCTGAGTATGTGTAAAGAAACATTGTGAAATAGGAGGACTTGAAAAGTATCACTACAATTGCCACATTAGCACTCATGTTAAATAATTGACATAACTGCAACCAAATACCTTGATGCTTAGGTCAGCAATGTAAAACCATCTTCCCCAAAACAAAGTACTGTGTCACTTTGGCCTTTGGCCTCTCAGCTAAGGATTTGTGATGACTAGAAGCCTTAATAAAAATAATGAATTCTCCATGCCACCACCTTAGCATATTCCGTAGCATGGCATGTCTTCAGATGCTTCCTGATACTCTACATTCAATTACTCTCCAGACATTGCTATGTGCGGTCAGTGCACTACATTATGTGCAATAGGTGGACACAACTGCTAGATCCTCTCATCTATGGACACACTATCAGCTTGTGGGAGAGGTAACAGAGACAAAGGTGGTAATCCAGGGGAGAAGGTACAGGACCCTTAGTGTGCTGGGGTGGTGACAGTGGGTACAGGGGACTGGGCATCATTGGGTTTGGTGGAATGTGGGCTCCTGGTCTCTTTAACACTGGTGGTGCAACTGGTGATGACTTCCTCCTCATTTTTTGTGTTACTAATTTCAGGGTGAATCACTGGTGTTGGTCATATTACTGGCCAGTAGGTATGGGTGAAAGTTTTTGCCTCAACACAGAAATAGGCGAAAAGTGGCACTTCCCACCTAGCAGAAAATTTCCTGCAAAAAGTGATGTTTTCCAGCTTTTTTTGTCTATCTCACTTCATTGAAATCAAAGTGAAGACTGAATTTCTCCCCACCACATGGTAATTTTCTCTTCCTGTATGCCTAGAAAAGGGTGCTAAGCTCTCACAGCATGCCATTCTGTGTTTGTTAGAGGAGAAAACAGCCCATATTTTGAGCTGAGAAGATAGGCAAATAAAGTGGAGTTGAAGCTTAATTTAGGGAGTCTTTTAGGTAAGACATTTGTTCTCAGGGGAAGAAGAAGGGAGAAAGGAGGTTGAACCCAAATACCCCAAAATTCTCTGTGACTGACTGACAGACACAAGCAGACATGATCCAAGCTCCTTCCTGATCTTGCTGTTATTAGCTCTGTGCTGGGGGAGTCTGGGGGTGTGTGAGTAGGGAGAGAAAGAGGTTGACTCCAAATACCCCAACATTCTATCTGGCTGAGTTGATTTGAAAGACACAGGCAGCTGTGGTCCAAGATCCTTGCTGATCTTGCAATTGTTATCTCCATCTTAGAAGTGTTTGTGAGAAGGGATCAAAGGAGGTTGACCCCCAAATACCCCAACATTCTGTCTGACTGATTTGATTTAAAAGACACTGGCCGCTGTGGTCTAAGTTCCTTGCTGATCTTGCTGTTATTACCTTTATGCTGGAGAAGTCTGGAGAAAGAAGTTGTTAATTTTTTAATTATAATGTTTTTTTTGACAGCTGACTGAACCCTGATATGAGCTGTGTGACTGAGGCAGACTTGATAGATAGCAGATTAGATTGACATCACACTCCATCAGTTGTGCACTTTAGAGTAAATACAAGCAGTAGTTGAGTAATGTCCAGAAAACGCGCAAGTGGCAGGGGGAGGGGGAAAGGAGGAGCAGCGCAGGGATATGGGAGTAAAGTGGTAGTTCAAAAACTGACTGCAGCCATTGTTGTTGCAGCATGTGCAATAAATGATGATGATCATCCCTCTCCTGGGAAGGATGCAGTTTGTCAAGGTCCCACAAAAAGTTCCACCGTCAACACTTCCAGTACCAGTGCTTCCAGAACACTGAAGATGACAACGAGTCACATTCTAGTGTTAATGATAGCATAATGGAGGAAGATATAGCAGCTGAACCAACTGCAGTGAGATAAACAAGCACCAAAACACATGTCCTTAAGGTAGTAGTGAACGTTGTGAAATTAAAAATAAAAATAAATTGTTTGACATGTTTAAAAGCTAGGCATAATATAAGGGCAGTGGGCAAGAAGTGGCGGGTTGATGCAGTGGATGACCTATTCACAACTGGTGACGATGATAATGATGATGTAAATCTAGAATATATCACTCCAGCATCCACCTCTTGTTCAGCTACAGATAAAATTGAGAGTGAGCGAGATGATGAGATGACCAGAACGTTAGTTGAAAGGCAAAGGATCAATCTTCCACCACTGAAGAAGAGTACTGTAACTTTCTATAAACTGTTTGAGAAAAGCATTAGACCATGTACAAGCATAGATGCCTAAAATACACAGTCATCCTGATGGTCATCATCAGTATTGTCACCACTTCCAAGTCTAAGCTCCACTCAGCCTCACACACTTGTGTTGAGTAACCAACAGCAACAACAACACAGGTTATTGACATCTCCAGCCTTAGCTATGATGAGTGGCTCTGCTGCTGCTGGAAGTGCTGCACCTTTGACACCTAGTAGCAGTAGAACTGCATCAACATCTAGCCCCAGTAGTAGTAGTAGTACTAGAAGCCCCTCAGTCCATGAAGTCTACAGTATGGAGATACTTCATTCAGGATCCAAAAGCTAAGCATGTTGCTATCTTTTGTCTGTGCAAAAAGAATGTGAGCAGACGGAAAGCAGACCTAGGCACCTCCTCTATGATATTCCACCTGAAGCACAACCACAGGCCTGATTGGGACACACACTATCAACAGGTCAGAGGTGTCACAACTAGCAGCAGCAGAATCACTCCAAAAACTTCCCAGAGCTCTGGGGCACATATGAAAAGTAGTAATGTTATTGATGTGTCAGGGAGTGTGTCATTGCCAACAGTTAGTTGATTCCATATTAAACCTATGGTTCCTGCTGCAGAGGAGTATGATGACTTTGGGTTTGGTGTAGGAGATGACTAAAGTCATAGAGTGCCTTCACATGCCGCCACCATCCCCACCACCTCCACATGTGATGGTGTTAAAGTAATAAAGTTACACACTTCTTCAACTATGTACTGCCATCCCACACTAAGTTCTTAGAAGTCAAAACATGCAAAATATAATGCAAAAGCACGCCTATAGAATAGTAAACTTCCCAAAATGTTGGCAGTTGACATGCTACCCTTTTCTTTTGTTGAAAACAGAGGCTTTAAAGAACTGATGTCATGTGTTGCACCCTGCTGGAATATCCCAAGCCGCAGTTATTTTTCAAGGATGGTTGTGCCAATATTACATAAGCAGGAAGTTAGTGTTTTGAGCAAAAGGAGAAAGGCACTCAGCCTGCTAACAACCTTATCAAGGCATTTGTCACTCTAGGACTCATTGACTTGCAGCTATTTATTTTTCCATTGTAGCCCTCAGAAGAAGTAATATTGTGGAAGGTAATCTTGAAATCATAGGAAACACTGGCAAAAAATTTATTGGCGGTGGCTGAAAAGGTGAAAACTTTTGCAGTGGCAAAAAGGATAACATTTTTGTGAAAAAAGCTAAAAATTGTTTTTTTGTGAAAAGTCATGCTGGAAATTTCTTTCCGCCCACCCCTTACTGGCCATCACTCAAAACCAGTAGACTCTCTTTTTTTCTATTTTTTTCTTAATATTTGTTTTACAAATTTTATCCTCTCTCTCTCTCTGTGTCTCTTCCCACTTTCATTTTCTCCAAAAATATATCACTCTGCATTATGGGAAATTATGGGTTTACATAGTATATGGGCAGTGAAGTTTGGCCCTACTGAAAAACATTGGTGTGAAATAGAACCATTCTCATTAAATTTTCTGTGGTCTTAGCAAAACCACTGAAAATCTTGGGTTTTCTCTACGAGTGAAATTTCCCACTGGAAAAGTGGAAAATCCCTTATTTTCCACAAAATTTCCAGCGGGAACAAAACTTTTCTCACATCCTTAAGCAAAAGTGCATGAGGATATTTCCAAATGTCAGGAGGACACCAAGAGATACATGTCTGTCACCAAGTTGAAGGAATATGATGTACAACTGAAATTGTTGTTAGAGAAGTTTGAATTGTCACAATTCAAACAACCACATTTTTTACAGGATAAACAAGACTATGATGGAAATCTATGCATAAAGATAAACTCAAATCTATTTTATGGAAATTGCCTAGAAAAGTCAACTTCTCTGAATATGAATATGTTACCATTGATTATGAATGAATATGTATCATCTCATGCTACTTCCAGGATGAAGTCTGCATTAAGCTCATCTTGTAGTACCATACAACCACATTATCAAAATAAGGACAAGGCATGGAAAGCCTGTTTAAAAAACAGCACATACTTCAAATCAGATAGAAGTGGGTCTCACTACAGATTCTTCTGACTCCCTTAAACAACCCTACCCTGAAATAGCAGATGTATTCTGCCGATATTATAGTACTTTGTATAACTTGACTTCTGAAGGACAAACTCTGTGACTCACCCACCCGTAGCACTCATTAATGACTACCTTACCCGTTCTAAGCTTCGGCCATTGTCCCATGAAGACACAACACTTTTGGAAGCCCCCTATCACAGTTTTAATGAATGCTCAGACAATTTGGTTAAGGTAAAAACAATGAAGCTTTATTAAACAAATAATAAAGAACAGAAATGTCCTTCATAGGTCCAGATCCAAACAGAGGATAGCACTTTTGAATCTGACACAGGTCAGGGTATATAACAATAGATATGTACAAAATACAGAAATGCAGAAAAATGACTGGAACAGGAACTGGAACAAAACCTCAGCAGTACTGGTCAGGAGAAGCCCTAGGAGAGGCAAGTACTGCAGGGCAGACACCCCAATAGAATAGGGAGAGGATAGGCTCTACCAGCCTTGCCTGTAACCAGGTAAAGGCAGCCCACGTGATGGCTCAAATCAATACATGGAGGAGATGCCCGGAGGCAACCGGAATAGGCACAGTCTGCACGGAGCGCAACCGGAGGTGATAGTAGGCAGACTGAGTATAATGCACCCGGAGTCAATAGAAAGTGTAGCAGTACAGCAACACAACCAGAGACAACTGATAGGTGCAGACGGACAGGTCGTGCAACCACAAGTACCCACTGAGGCAAGGCTGTATGGTAGTGCAACCGGAGGTGACAGTGAGGCACCGACCTTATAGTAGCGCAACCGGAGGCAACGGATAGGCACAGACTGACAGGTAGTACAACCACTAGTGACCGCTAAGGCACAGGCTGTATAGTAGTGCAAACGGAGGCTGCAGTGAGGCACAGGCTGTATGGTAGCGCAACCGGAGGCAACGGATATGTGCAGACTGACAAGTAGTGCAACCACTAGTGACCGCTAAGGCACAGGCTGTATTGTAGTGCAAACGGAGGCTGCAGTGAGGCACAGGCTGTAAGGTAGCGCAACCGGAGGCAACTGATAGGTGCAGACTGACAGGCAACCGTAAGGCAATGGCTATCAGACACGAGACCGGGGCAACAGATGCACTAGCGGTAAGCTGACGCTAGGCGAATAGCCAATGTCTGGGTCGGACACAGAGAGAGAGAGTCAACCAAAGCCTGGAAAGGTACACAGTGAGCGGTAGTCAGCCAAAGCCAGAATCGGTACACAGAGAGCGGTAGTCAGCCAAAGCCTGGATCAGTACACAGAGAGTGGTAGTCAGCCAAGCCGGGTTCAGTACACAGAGGGCTGTAGTAGCAGAATCGGTCACGGGATCGTAGTCAGGCAAGCCGTGTCATAAACAATACGAGCAGTGAAGACAGGAGCAAGGTCAGACGAAACCGGATCATACACGGAACAGGAACACAGCAACAAACGTCTGGTCAGGAACACCATGAAAGGGCACCGGTATAGTGACAGGAGGGTGTATATAAAGGCAAGCCCTGGGAGGGGTTGAAAACCCAGAGCCAATAAGAAGCAGCAAAGCAAACCCGGAAGTAAGAATGTCGCTCAGGCAGAATCACGGGCACCGCGATACCCCCCTTTCGGGAGTCAAACCTAGCTTTGGCAATATCTAGATCACCGAAAGGGAAAAGTCCAGGCTCAGATGGCCTTACGATTGGCTATTATAAGATATTTGAGCGCTCTCTTGCAAGCCACATGTTGAAAGCTTACAATCACGTCGTGGCAGGTAATTCATTCCCTAAACAAACTCTGGAAGCACACATTACCTGGTAAAGATGAGCTATTTTGTCCGAATTACAGACCGATATCGCTGCTGAATGTGGACTTGAAACTATTTTCCTCAATGTTGGCCCATCGTTTGGCTCCTCTTTTAGTGAAGCTCATACACGTCAACCAGTCCGGTTTTTTGCCCGGTAGAGAATCTAGACACAATACGGTGAAACCTATTGCCATCATCCACTCAGCTCTGGAACGTAACATCCCCACCGTCTTTCTCAGAGCTGATGTGGAGAAAGTGTTTGACAGAGTCAATTGACAATTCCTCTTCGCTGTCCTGAAACACGTAGGAATAGGCCCACGGTTCCTAAAAACTATAACAAGCTTCTACTCCCATCCACATGCCAGAGTGAAAGTAAATGGTTTTCTGTCCTCCCCATTTGAGATAACCAATGGAACTCGTCAGGGTTGTCCACTTTCCCCACTACTGTTTGTCTTAGCCCTCAAACCTTTTCTTAATATGGTCCGCTCATCTTGTTCCATTTCAGGTATACCAACCTTATCTATCCCCCGTAAACTGCTAGACAAACTTCAGAAAGAACTCTCTGCCTTTGTCTGGAAGTACAAGCACCCTCGCTTAGGGTGGAAATATTTTGTTCAGCCCCCGTCCTCTAGCGGTCTGGGCATGATCCATGTTCACTCCTATTATAAAGCTGTCACTTTATCTTACTTATTGGAATGCTTGCACTCGCCAACGAAGGAATGGATTCAGTGCTCTAGGATATCTATACCATCTGTTGACCTTTCCCAACTGTTTTGGCTTTCTCGCAAAGTACTTCCTACTCCACTGAAACAACATGTGATTCTGGGCCACCTATTAGACACATGGTTTTCCATGAATGACCTGTTTAATTTCGATCCTTATCCCTCCCCACTACTCTCCTTTATTCGCAATCCAGGATTCCTGCCTGGCTTTCATGATGACTCCTTTTTGCATTGGCGCCTTAAGGGAGTGCATACGCTGCGCCAACTTCTTCCACAAGGTTCGCTCATTTCTTTTCAGACCCTAACTGAATGCTTTCAGTTTCCCACTTCCTCCTTTTGGCAATATATGCAACTCAAAGGTTACTGCACTGAACTGCTATCTTCTGGTTATAGTGACAGGGCACTAACTAACTTTGAACAAGTAATCACTACCCCTTCAACTGCAGTACGCTCCCTTCCTAAGTTCTACAGGTTTCTGGTGAAAGCGCAACAGTTTTTGAATCCTTACTTTATACAAGAATGGGAATCGGAGTTGTCACGCCCATTCACTCTTCAGATTGGGTAAAAACGTCAGTCTTGCTCTGGACATCCTCACGGGATTCAGCTACTTTAAGCTTCTAACTAGATGACATCACTCCCCTCTCCACCTTAGCCATATGCACCCTGACACACCATCTATTTGTTGGAAGTGTGACACAGCATCAGTGACTCCACTCCACATGTGGTGGGAATGCCCACATATTCATCTCTTTTCGGCTTCTGTTGTGGCATCCATGTGGCTCCTTCTCCAGGTTGATATACCTCTGTACCTGGACCTACTACTTTTCTTTTCCGATTCTGATACCCTCAAATCACTTTCAAAACCTAAGCGCTCTTTATTCTGTATACTGGCGAACTCAGCAAAACGCCTGATACCTCTTCTGTGGAAAAGTGCCTCCCCTCTGACACATGCACAGTGGCTTGAGCGCACGCACTCTGTGCGCTCCTTGGAAAAGATACATGCTCTAGCTACTTCCACTCTGGATGCTTTTCATGAGATATGGTCTCCCTGGGACACTTTTTCTATAATAATCCCAATCAAATGTCAACTACGCTTACTTGATCATGGGAGATGAATTTACTTACTCAGCTCTATTGTCTAATAGTCCAGGCAAGGAGCCGGTATCCCCTTTTTTCACTTCCCTTCCCATTTTTCTCCTCCTTTCTATCCCATCACCACCACTACTAATACCCATGTGCACGGTGGACACACCAGTACAATGATCCTGCTGTGCCATATGATGTTCAGACTCAGATGACTCAACAGTTGGAAGTAAATTGCAAACACCATATTGTCATTGCTGGATGTGGTGATAGCCATTCCCATTTGTATCTCTCTCTCTCACTTACTATTCGATGTTTTGAGCCAGGGCTGTCCAAGTCCTCAAGTCTACCAACACTATAGGATTTAAGGATTTCCCTGTTTAAACACAGGTGAGTTAGTAAAAATGAATAAGCCACTGATTAACCTGTGCTTAAGCAGGGAAATCCTGGCATGTTGGTGGCCCTCGAGGACTGAACTTGGACTGCCCTGGCTTGAGCTATTAAAGCACTCATACAAACTTCTGCTTCACCCCACTCAGTGACATCTCCCTCAGTAGTCTCTGGCTCTGCTCACTGTTGTGACAAGTGTGACAAAGGGATTCTGGTGTCATAAATGTCATCAACAGCAGAAGTTTGAGGCATAAGTAGCTGCATTTGCTGCTACTGCACACATCTAATATTCCCCCTCAATTTCCCTTGTGTATGTGGTAGTACGATCTGCTGGGCTGGGCTGGGCTGAGAGGGATCCCAGATTACCACTATTGCTCCACCACATGGATTTCTTTACAGCAGCAGCATCCCTCCAATTCATCTTGCTCATTCTTCAGTACACAACAGTACTTATATATAGTTATTCCCTCCCTCTCTCTTGCTCTTGGTTCACTATCAAAATGTTGTACACTATTTTGCGACCAACTAAACAACGCATTAGCCATGTTACCGGGATAAAAGGACAACATGAGAATCTCACCTGAATTAAAAGGGTGAGATTCTCATATTGCAGGGTTAAACATCACTCATTTTAGTATACGCATGAACACAAACATAGCTTAGTGATATTTGGATCACCAAGAAAGTGATCAGATTTATTGCTTCAGGTAGCCACGGACAGTTTCAAGAAGCTTTCTGGCTTGACGAGGCCCAGCTCAAATATCACCAAGGGATATTTATGGTCACGTGAATTCTGCAGTAAATATTTGAGCACTACTTCACTTCTAATTTGTTTCTACACAGTCAGATGAATACACTCAAATATCACCAAGCTATGTTTATGTTCATGAGGGTATTCAAATGAGTGGAGCTTAAGCCCGCAACATGAGAATCTCACCTTTTTGATGCGGGCCAGATTCTCATGTTTCCCTTTCATCCTGGAGACATGGTTAATGTGCCGATTAGTTGGTCACACAATAGTTTGCAACATTTTAAAAGGATATAGCCTCTCTATCAATCACTTCTGTCTTTTTATAATACAAATCATAACAACTCAGCATACTGGAAAGTTATGGGTCTAGAAAGCATAGGTGAAAAACAGCAAAGGTCTGGCAGGAAAATCATTGGTGTAAGGTAAAGGGCAGAAATTCTATTTATTTCCTGCTGAAAAAGTGGCAGATTGTGAATTTTCCACAAGTATTTCCACAAAAAATTAGTTTAACTCATCTCTAGAATGTAATTCAGCATTATACTGAATCCAAATACCACCCTTTCCTCCTCCTCCCCCAAAAAATTTAATATTGTGGCATTATATTAAATCTACAAAGTGATGTATAACCACCGTGAATAACTATTGTTTGATATCCAGTTTGTGAAAAAATAAAACTTAAATTCTGAAAAATTGAGTGCTTCTACTAGTGTCAGCAAGGGGGTGTTTGAAAATGTTGTTTCTGAGTGAGCGTGTAAGGAAAGCATATCTCTTTACATGTCTAACAATGGGATAGAACATGTTCAAAACCAAAAGTGGATCAGTTCTGAGACTTTGTATTTGTTCAATGGGAATTTGAATCAAAGAGAATGATTTAGGCCTAGATTGCATTGTAGTTTATAAGTGATTATGACTGGGTTTATCTATGGAGAAATTTGTACCTAAAACCTGTGATAAGGTTATCAACTGTTTTTAATTAAAGGGCTTTATTATAAAACTATCAGCACCATAAGGAATTATCATCAATTCCCATCCGTTAAATAGGGACTTTAATCAGTTAAATTCTAGATAGGTTTTCAGTGAATTGCATGCCAGCAAAGTGGAGACCTTTTTAGCATTCAAGAACTTAAAAGCCCCATTTAGCCCTTTTAGTGCCAAAGAAGTGCACAGAGGAGATGTGCAACACATTGTTTTGTGGAGAAATTTGTAAATAAAACCCATGATAAATATTAAAACTGCAGTGTAATCTAGACCAAAATCAGAATATCCTAGTAGAAGTGCAGCAATTAGACATTCCCACTTCTTTAAATTGGGCTTTTTAACCAATTCAATACTAGAAAGGTTCCAACTCCTCTATAGCTTTCCAGGCGATCAAAACAGCCATATAAATCAATTGATATGTTTATTTGTCCCCGACAGAGCAGTTGGTGTACCCCACGTTACTTTGCTTTTCCACATAAAGAGAGTAAGTTGACCACGATATGTATTCTATGTTTCACAGAAACTAATATGCTCTTGACTGACAGCTTGTTAAGAGGATATAAAATTCAAACTTGAAGGTTTCTCGCAGTTTCAGTGTCACTGAACCAAATTCAAATGTTTGGCTTGTTCACGAGTGTAATATTATTGCAGGAAATTAGGAACATGGGAAGGTATTCAAAACTAACAAAGGTAAACCTTGAATAAATATACATCACACAATCTTTTTATACTCTGCATTTATAATGGAACTTGAACAGCAGCTAGACCAGAATGTGACCTTAGTAATAGTCCCAAAATATGTTACCTTTTATGGTTAAATGATGGATTCTATCCAAAAATGTTGCTTATAACAATGGTTTGAACATGTATTTTGTACTACTTTTTGCACTTACCTTGGTTTAGATCTGTAGTGATTTTTTTCTCTAGGTATATTGTTAAATGGAAAGTAATCTGTACATGTGGTTCTCGTTTTAAACTTTGAGTGTGAGAGATGTCTCCAGTACATTAATTAGCAATAATTTAGAGATTTAGAATAACATAGAAATTGGAGAAGTAATATCATTTCCACTTTATCACCTCTTTATCACTCCTTAGTGCATAACTCCCTGAGGGAGACAGACAATCTTGAGAGTGGTCTGCTACAAGGATATTGTTGTAGGAAGTTCTGGGGGTGGAGACTTCACAAAGAGAGAGCAGGTAGCTAGAAGGGTTGCAGTTAGACATAGCAAGTGAAGGGAGTGGAATAGGGAGGATACCCCTGTACTCTCTAACCCTAACATATTTGCTACAATGAGTGATGATGTTGGGGATGTTGGCACAGCAATGCCTTTACTGGAGAGGACTGTTCTCTCTAACACCTCTTAGAACAGCCCCTCTAGCACTGATGGGATCCGGGACTCAGGCTGACCTAGACACATGGTGGTGCTAGGGGAATCCATCATTAGGAAGACAGACAGGGTAATCTGTCACCAGGATCACTACAATAGAATAGGGATGGGCGAAAGGTCCAGTCGTGTTTCCATGAAAAAATCAGCGAAAACCATGTGGTTGTTCAATTTTTCATGGGAAAATCAGCTTTAAATAAAGCGATTAAAATCTTTGCTGGTTTTTTAACCCATTGGCAAAAATGTTTTGCTATTTTTTTCCATGGCTAGAAAGCTTTCACCCCTTGAATCACAAGTTTTCACCTTTTATCTATAAAAATATGCTGTTTCCTAGGAAGTGAAACACAATACAAACATCTACAGAGAGAGAGAGGTGCTATGCTTTTGTGCTGTGTGTTAATAGTAAATATTGATTCAGGAGAGGCTCATGGTGACTGATATCACTATGTACAAGTTTATTAATAATAAAAGGAGGAGCTGGGAGGACCGTTAAGCATCCATTGAGTCTGAGGAGGAGGAAGTGACCACTAAAAACATTGAAGGGTCTGGATGCCCTGGTTCCCCAGAACCAATGATGGTCAGTCCCCTTACATCACCCCTAGGGATCTTGGGGAAATTTTCTCATGGGAGGAAGAAGAGGGTAGTATTAATGCGAGCAGGAAAGGTCAGATACCTGTGCCTGCTACCAGTGCTGCCCCTGCTGCCAGTGCTGCTCCTCCTGCCCATGCTGTGCCTGCTTCCAGTGTGTCTTGTAATTCCCAGGAGGGCGGTAGGTGATGATGCCAAATATGACAGCAGGGGATACTAAGTCACTCTTGACATTCCCAAGCAGCCCTTCCACTAGCACTACTACTAAGAAGGTCCAGCAGGTTGTACAGAGTGTTAGGAGTGAGGAATGGGGTGATCATCATATTACTAGTGAGGAGGAAGACTCAGGGACTGAAATTGATGTGGTTGGTGTTAGTAGTAGCAAAAGTAATGGTGAAGCAGCCGGTGGGATTACCATTAGGGGAGTGTTAGGTGTAGTGATGCAGAGTGGCCAGACTAGCAGTCAAGGGAGTCCTCAACATTCCCTCGACCCTGGGAGTCCTTCCCCCCATGCCATTGTCCAGGTGTATCATTATACTGAAGAAGGCAGAATTGTTGCCCATCAGCAATAATACCACCACCACCAGGAACACAGATCAGCTGCCTGTGTCTGCTACTAGTTCTGCCACATTTCTGATCACCACCTCCAACCAGTGAGACATCTGTAATAGAGCAGCAGCAGCAAGGAGGGATAGGTGGTGATGATGATGGTGAAGAAGTTGGAGTGGAGGAGACATTATTGGCCTTTTTAGCCCAAAATGAGAAGGAATGGGAGACAGGGATGGGGATGGGCATCACCACCACCACCAACAGTGAGCTTTTGGAATTTTCAGTGTTTGCTACTGCTTATTCCTGCTGCTGCTGAGTTGCAAGGGCAGCAGGATGCTGAGGAGCAGACTAGTGTGCCGCAAATCACTATGGACACAGTGGGACAAGGACATGATCCACTTGCCAGCAGCAGTAATACTCCTGGTCCTAGTTGCAGTGCTGATTCTGAGGCAGTAGCAGCAACAGCAGCATCATCATCCTCTGCCCCAGCCAGTGAAGGGGCATTTGGAGGAGAAGTAGAAAGAGGTTATTCTTCTTCAACTTTCTCCTCCCTCCTGAAGTCCTGGGTGTGGGACTATTTTTCTCTTGGAGCAGGCACAGTATAGTCATCAGCAACTGCACTGTGCACAGTTTATGACTAGTCAGTGAAACCTGCAACAGATGAAATGCATCTTGGCACAACCACTCTGATAATACCCATGAAACACAGGCACCATGACATTTATGTGAAAAACGTTAAAGCCAAACACCCACCAAAGAAATCGGGCACCGCTGTTGCTGAAAGTTTGATGAGGAGTTAAACATCTGGCTCTCCATCACCTTCTTGCTCTAGGGTAACTAACTAACTACATCTTCTGCCAACCCACCTCATTCATCTTTACCATTCCTCCAAGTGATAGCCATTCTGTAGATTTCAGGATGTGTCAATTCGTGTATACCCATTGCATACTGTGTGATGCACTGACCACACATGGCAGCGTGGTGGAGGAGAATCACAAGCAGGGCATAAAGTGGTATCTGAGGAGATTCCATCCCACAGAATATACTAAGCTGGTGAAAGGGAGGGTTCATCATTATTATTAAACTGTCTGTAAGTTGTCATGTGTCCTTAACAGGGTGTGGACAAGGGGCATAGTGACAGCAGCAGTATTTGGTTTCTGCTGGGGGATTTCACATTGGGGACCCCAAGTGTCATGGTGTTTGGATAGAGTTGTGCCAGATGTTTGATGTGAGTGCAGACGTACCCATTGTTCCCAGTCCTTCCCTTACTTACCACACACACTGTGCATATTACAGTTGCTGATGCAAGAGGCACAGTTCCTGCTCTCAAGGGAAAGATGTCTATTCTAGTAAGAACACACTCATGATTTTGGAGGAGGGGCAGGTGGAGAAGCATAATTGAACAACTTCTTCTTTTCTCCACATAAACCTGAAGTGGTGGGGACTAGTTATGGTGCTACTACTGCCTCAGGGGCATCACTGGAGCTAGTTGTGGCAAGTGGAACCTTAATCATTCATCATCCATATTACTGCTGTTGTTGATCCCTTTGAGCTGCCTAATCATCCTGCTGCTTAAACAACTCAGCAGAAGCAGCAGCAGCAATAACAGCAGTCACAAATTTTGCATCTACATCAGGGCATTTGACAATGACAACACAACATGGCCAGTACGGCATTTTTTTCTCTCCGGGATTGTTCTTTAAAAAAAAAAAAGCCCTATAAAAATAAACAATTTTGGGGGGCTTGTGACAAATAAGCCTAAGTCCTATAAATCAATGTTTCCTTGGGGCTTGTGTCATTAGTAATAAGCCTAAGTCCTACAAATCAATGTTTCCTCAGGGCTTGGACCTAACAAAAGTCTAATTCCTACAAATCTTCCTCTATAAAATTATCTATGCTGTCAAGTATCAGTCTGCCCCAATTGCAGCTTACATCAGGGGGTCCCTGTCTCTGTCACGTTATTTTATTTTTAATTTTTGTTTATTTTTTATTAACTGAGCACGCAATACCAGTTAACAACCCCCCGAATACAAATTCCCATTTCAACTGATTCTTTCCCCAGACTCCACCCACCAACACAGGTACCCTCCTCAGACCCATTTTATACCATGTCTTATGGTGTTTTTTTATTGCATTTAGTTTTTATTTTGTTATTAACTGTCCCTCCTATCCTGATAAACAACCCCCCCCCCAAAAAAAAAAAATTCCCTGTTCAACTGATTCTTTCCCCACACCTCATCAACACAGGCACCCTCATACCACTTTTATACTATGCCTTTGAAAAATAAAATAACATTTTTTATGTGTTGTGTATAAATTCAATGTTCCTATTGATTTCAATGGAATGAGCTAGGTGAAAAAAGTGGAAAAACTGCACTTTTCGCAGGAAATTATACTCCAAGTGGGAAGTGCCATTATTTGCCGATTTTGGTTTGAGGCAAAAATTTTCGCCCATGCGTAGTTATTTTCTTTGGTATTAAAAGGATTAGCACTACTACTGTGAGAAGTTTTTAGCATTTACTGCACAAGCTACAGCAACAGTTATTTTTTAGTACAACTTTAGTACTACACATAAATCCATGTATTTCAACTGTCCCATACCACTTCCACTACCACACTGGTGGGCATCATATGGATTATTACTGTAATGACATGACAGAGCTTCTAGCTTCAACATATCTTTTGTATGCAAATAGCTGCACAGGACAATTTCAAAAAGCAGCTTCAGCACCAATATATTCTTGTCTTTCTCTTGTTTGACTGAGTGTGGAGTGGTGTCTTGTTTGTTGTTATCTGTCTGAAAATAATGTATGATGTATACCTCTTTCTCTCTAGCAACTCACAGCTAAGTTAACATTTCCTGCCTGTCTTTCTCCTGTCAGTCAAAAGTACTTTTTTAACTGTCAATGTCACTGTGAACAAATCTCCCCACTCTCTCTGCACCCATCCAGAATACTGGATAGTGAATGAATGAAAATGTTTGTTTATATAGCACCACAAATGTATGCCGTGCTTTACAATTTAAGGCTTTAGACAATACAGGGTTACAAGTGCTTTGTAGTGTGAAACACTGGGTGTGAGGTCCCTGCCCAAAAGCTTACAATCTACAGTGGTAATGGGAGACATATAGAGTACATAAGGGTCAAGAGCTGAATACAGTGCAAGAGTTCTGGTGATGATAAGGAACACAAGTAAAGTAAATAATTTATAAGAGTGTTTGTTGTACATCAGTGCCTTCTAACATGTTGATGTTTTATCTAGTAGGTGTATTTTCAAGCATGACTTGAAGACCATCAGAGAGGTGCAGTGGCGCAGGGTGGGAGGTAGAGCATTCCATAGATACGGAGCAATGAGAGAAAAAGGTTTATATGTGAGAGGGCTGTAGACACAAAAGGAGCTGAGAGAAGACAGTCATTCGCTAAAGGTAAGTGGTGGGATGGGGTATAGAGAGAGCTCATAGTGGAAATGTAAGAAGGGGTAGAAGAGAGAAGGGTCTTGAATGAGAGAAGTAAGATTTTGCAAGATATCCGAAGTTTGATAGGCAGCTTTTGGAGAGATCTGAGGAAGAGCGGGGCAGGGACAAACCTAGTTGACAAAACAGTAATTAGTTCTGCAGCATTTGGAATGGAATGAAGTGGATTGAGATGGGAGGCAGGAATGTCAGACAGCAGAAGGTTGCAGTATTCCATGCGGGAGAAGATTAGTGCTTGTATAAGAATTTTAGCTGTGAAGGAACAGAGGAAGAGAAGGATTTTAGCAATGTTACGCAAAAGAAAGTGACAAGATTTAGCAATGGCGTTAATATGAGGAGAGAAAGAGAGAGAAGTATCAGTTATCACCCCTAGATACTGTGCTTCAGATACTGGATTTATGGTAGTGCAGTTTACAGTCACCTGGAAGAGCGCTACAGGGCCAGGTCTAGGTGGGATGAGGAGTTGCCTATTAGCCATCAAGTCTGAGATAGCCAAGAGGCAATCTGTGACTTTAGCCTGAATATCAGAAGTCAGACGATGTGCAGATAAACAAATCTGGGTATCATATGCATAGAGGTGATATTTGAGACCAAAGGAGTTAATAAGATCACAAAGTGTTATTGTGTAAAGAGAGAATAGAAGCGGTCCTGGAACAGAACCTTAAAGAACACCAACAGAGAGATGGACAGGAGAGGATGAAGCGGTGGCAGAGGAGACACTGAAGGATTGGTTAGTTAGATTAGAGGAGAGCCAGTCCAGTGCTATGTTATGAATTCCTAAGGAGTGAAGAATTTGGAGGAGGAGAGCATGATCAACAGTGTCAAAAGCTGCTAAGAGATCAAGCAGGATAAGTACTGAATAGTGAACTTGCAATTTGGCAATGTGAAGATCACTATCCAGATTGTAAAGGGTCAAGAAGGTTGTGCATGTTAAGTTAATTGAGCAAGTGGGAGTAGGCTATGCATTCCAACAGATAAGAGGCAAAAGGCAGGAGAGAAACAATAGCTATAGGGTGGGTTAATACACACTCCATTTTTTCAGGTGAAGCTTTTGTTATGAAAGCTTTCAGTCATGCCTTACAACAAGAAGGGGTATTGTGGGAAAACAGAGATACAAAGAAGGAAGAGGCCACACAGGGAGGCCAGTAAATGGTCAGAGAGAGACAAACAATGAGTCAGAGAATGGAGACCAGAATTGGGCAAAAAGTCTGATTTATTTTTTTCACATGGATTTTTCTGGAAAATGCATGCTTGTTCCACAAAAATCCCCACACATTGAAACTTCATAAAATTTCCTCTACCATCAATGAATATCACTCAAACACATTGCCATTTCCAGCCTATGCTTTCTATGGCTGAGATAATTCCTGTCTCACTACTCTAGAGCTTCCCAATGTTCTGTAAGGTGAGGTGTAACATAGTAACATAGTAAATTTGGTTGAAAAAAGACACAAGTCCATCAAGTTCAACCTTCGCCTCATACCTCAGTAACTGAGATTTTATAGCTTTCCTGCTACCAATTAAATTAGTCTTTATCAGACCTTCCTGATCAGATTACTGATACAGTATAACTCTGTATGTTCCCTTTTGAAAGAAACGTATCTAATCTTCTCTTAAATGTATCTATTGTATCTGCCATAACTACCTCCCTGGGCAATGAATTCCACAATTTGACAGACCTTACCATAAAAAAACCCTTCCTCTGCTGAAGTTTAAACCTCCTTTCCTCTAATCCCAAGGGGTGTCCCCTGGTCACCTGATCAGGCC
This sequence comes from Rhinophrynus dorsalis, assembly GCA_037306005.1. Classification (NCBI taxonomy): domain Eukaryota; kingdom Metazoa; phylum Chordata; class Amphibia; order Anura; family Rhinophrynidae; genus Rhinophrynus; species Rhinophrynus dorsalis. The sequence goes on from CM074718.1 coordinate 149,663,373, forward strand.
TTGGAATAAATAGCTCACCGCAGAGATCCTTGTATTGACCTCTCATATACTTGTACAATGTGATAAGGTCTCCTCTTAGTCGTCTTTTCTCTAGAGTAAATAAACCAAGCTTGTTTAGTCGTTCCTCATATGTCAAGTCCTCCATTCCCTTAATTAATTTTGTTGCTCTCCGCTGTACCTTCTCTAGTTCTAGTATATCCTTTTTCAGAACCGGTGCCCAAAATTGCACTGCATACTCAAGGTGAGGTCTTACCAATGATTTGTATAATGGCAAAATAATGTTATCATTCTTAACTCACTGTAGTTAAGACAGTGAGTGTAGTAGAAGCACAGAAAAAGTGAGAAGAAAAACTACTTTGTGAAGTAGTTGTGTAGTGAATGAGAGTAGCAAACCTGTAGTAAATCTGTTGCTGCTGTTTCCTGCTGCACTCTGTGTGTTCAGGGGTTGTAATGAGCAGGGTGAATTGGAGGAGTGCTGCTGCTGATATGGAGGAATCCAGTAGCAGCAGCTGAAGCGTTAGTATTAGCAGTGGTTAGAAGCAGAGCACTTGCCAATACCCCAGCAGATATTGCTGCCACCATATCCCCCTGGCCCTATTTTCAATTTCTGAATGGAGAAAATAGGAGAGCTGCTGCTTGTCTCTGAGCCAGTTGATGCTGTTTCCTGTGAAGGTGACATGAGGTGCACCACCAACAATTATGTAACACTCACCAAAAAAGAGAAACAGAGGAGAAAGAATCTGCTGATAATGCTGCTGCTGATGGTGATGATGAGGGTGGTGGTACCACTGGTGCTATAATGAGAGCTTACCTGGCTTATACAAGCCAGGAGTAGGTGACACATGGTGGGAATGGTTCTTACCTCCACCACAGTCATGCTTTTTCTTGGTGATCATATAGTTATAGGTTCTGAAGTTCCTGCTGCTGAATTGTCTGACTCCCAGTCACACTAAAATCCTAAAATGTTAGCACAGAATCAGAGTCAATCATGCTGGGTACTGGTGGTAGTGGGGTCATCATCCCTGTCACAGACTGTGGTGATGGTGGTAGTGTAAGTACCAGCAATGATATGAGGCAGGTGAATGTTTCATTTCCTACTGCTAGTACTGATGAAAAGGTAGTAAGAGAAGCATCACAATCCACAGGTGACTATATATGGTGATGTTTTTCTACTTCCTTCACTGAAATCTCAATTATGGGATATGTTTCCCTGGGGGCTACAGTAATTCCCAGCTACACTGTGCACACTCTGTGACTAGGATGTGAAGTTTGTGAAGGAGAGGTCACACCTTGGCACATCCACCCTAATAAATCACATGCCGCATAACCACCCTGAGATTCATGTGGAACATATGAAGTCATCCCTCAAGAAAAATTTAGTGCTACTATCACAGTGTTTTCTGTCTGCCCCATCATCAAGTGCAACATGGTCCACACATTCAACAAAAAAGGTCTGAGGCAGCAACCTAACAGCAAGGAATGGAAGGAACCAAGGGATCTGTATTAGCAGTTTTACAGAATTGTCAGGACATAAGACATTATCTTTCATAAAAATAACACCTACATCTCCTAGTGCTGGTTTTGTGCAAGTGGAAAGTATGGAGAAGGATGATTTAGTTACAGGAGTTGGCAAGAGACAAGTTTGAGTTTAATGTGGTGGATGGTGGTGGTGAATAATATATGGTGTTGATGATTAGTTGGAAGGAATGACACACAGTGTTATGTATGATTCCAAAATAATCTCATATTATTTTTTTTGGTCATTCATCAATGTTCATAGCACTGATCCACACTGTTGTATATGGTTGCAACTGTGCAAATACCGCATACACCTGTTGATTATGCATATATAGTATCTTTCTATATCTTGTGTGGGGGTTCTTTTTCCACATCTGCTACATGATACTTGGAGGATATTAGGCAAAACTCCCCCAGATGATATGGCTTTAGCAGTCAGAAAGGGAGTTGAGGGGATTACATAATCTAGCATTATATACCCATTTGCCAATACAAGTGTTAACCACTGAGAGGTGCACCTAGAGCTGAATGGGTGAGTGAACACTACATTAGGCGATTACAACAGGTTAATTCTGTGGTTTAACATCTGAACGCACCTGATGTTTTGTGTTTGCTTGTCATATATCAATAGGGAACAAGGAGGCTAGATAGGTAGCTGCCACTATAGCAAAGAAAAATTGTAGCCTGGTATTAAGGGCTGCATGAAGGCAGATGAATCATTTGCAAGCATAATTTGTCACTTATTTGATCCAAGTGACCAACAAATATTTGAGTAGGCATTTGGCTGTCACAAATAATCATTGATTGGAATGATTCAACAGAGGGGAGCCTCTTCTGTAATTTTTTCCATTGTTTCCCTTTAAAACCAGAATGTTATCTTTAGGTTTAGATCTAAAGCTGGTGGCAGAAATGTTCATGTCACTTTTAAAAATGGCTTCTTCGTGAGGGGGGGAAATCATCATCATCATCACTTACTGCACAAGCTGCAGTAACCAGTTTCTTTAGTATAACACAATGTCCATGCAGTCCTCTGACCCCTTACCCCATCATGTTTCATGGACATAATTATAGTAATGTAAAGTACACCACAGCTGTTAGAGTGTGGTGTGATGTTTTGTCCATCTGAAAATAATTTATGACCTATGTCTCCGTTTGTCATTGTTACTCTCATTTTAACTCGGGTGAAGAATATCCTGCTGGTTTCACCTATCAGTCAAAAATGTGGGTTATTTATAAATGTTTTATTGATTTTTTGTAACTTTTGCAGGAGATGAACTGTGGTAACAATCCCCCAGGGCTATAATATTTGAAACATTGTGGTGTATGTGATTTAGTAGAGACATGTAATAATGTGTATTGTATTGTAATATAAGTGCATGTACTGTGTTGGAAACAAGGAACTAGAGTGCCCAGTAAATAAAGGTTAAGTCCGGTACTCTGTTCCCTGCTGCCATGTTCCTATTACTATGTCCCCTGTATTATGTGTCCCCTTTGTTATAATTTGGTGAATTTTTTCTGTATTTCCCTATGTTAAGTACCTCTGTTATTTATTTGGCTGTGCATTATTTGTAGGGTTCTAATGCCTGAAATGAGTTGCTGCCAGGGCTTGAGGAAGGACATCCCCAGTGGAGAGAAATAGCCAGAACTCTAACTGAATCGTGCTATGAGAGCAGCTCTCTTTAAGGACTTTTTTCCTGGTTTGGAAATGGAGGCTCTGATTAGAGACTAAAGTACTGCCTTTGATTGGTCACCTGTTGCAACCCATGATTGGACAATGTGTCAAAACTGTCCCAAGAGTTAATATGCCAGCTGGAAGTATATAAAAAGCTTTGTTCACTGCAACAAAAGTAAGTTCTGTTCTACTCTCCTCAATACAAGTCTCTGCTACATTTCTGAAGGGGATTTTGCTGGGCACTACAATCCCAACCACTGCAAGAGAGAATTTATTTGCCTAGCTGGTCTATTGGTGTGTGGCTCCTGGGAACCCATGCTGGGTTCTGCAACTAAATTCACTAGCTCAGCCTGCCTCAGCAAGTGGCGGCCAGAGCATCCTACTTCCTGTCTGATACACAATATCCAAGACATGAAGCCAAGGAGAAGCTCCGCTGACTGGGAAAGATTTCCTCCACAACAGTCAATGTCACTGTTAGCGTCACTAGCTACAAATCCCACCCACATCCTCTGCAAAGGCGGGGAAATCCAGCTCTTCTTCTTTGCCTGTCCAGCTCTACACTAGTAGCTAGTTAGTGTCAAAATTATTTTTCTCTCCGAAGTATTGCAGTGTTCGTTTATGTAATACGGTATGTATCTATGTTAGCGTCAGCATTACCAAAAGCTTGCAATAAAAGAATAAAGCACAAAGAAGCTGGTGCAACACCCATCACACATCAGTATATGCTTGAGCCTCTTGTTCTTATGGATGTTTGAGTGAGTGTTTAAGTAACACAATTTGTCTAGTTGTATCCCTTTTTTATTTTTCTAAAATGTATGTGGTATTGTTTTCCTCATTAGTAACTGTCAGTCAGTCTTAATAGAGTCCCTGCCAGTTCAGGTAAGAAGGATCACCTACCTGGCTGGCTGACACTTATCAGTCAAATATGTTTTGTTTTGCTTTTTATTTTTAAGATCTATCTTTACACTCACACACACACACACACAGAACAACTGGCAAAGGGTAGCAACAAAACTCCTGTCATGCAACTCCAGCTCACTCTCTATTCCTATATGCCTACACTAGCTAGCATACAAAACTGAGTTCTCTTTCTCTCTCTCTTCAATACTACATCTGCAATGAGAGATTAGATTTATAATCTCCTTGTAAATATATCATAGAGATTAAAATAGCATTTGTTTTTTAGAAAAGAAAGCATTCTTCTCTTTATCAACTGTAATGAAAAGCAATGCGTTCCGTACCCCTATGGCATTCAAGGGTCAATGGAAGAAATATCTTACTCATTAAGTGATTTTTAGCAGTGGCTTTTGTTTTTTTAAATCGGGCAGGCAGAGTTAATGCTTCATAAGGAAAAGTTGTGGTGGTTTGTTTTGACTTTTAAAATGGAGCAACAAGCATTTGTGGTTGGTGACTCCTGTAGTATACATTTAGAAGCCACATATTATTTTTGTCATTTTAAAATGCTCTTCTTTATTAAGAAATAGCCATTTTAATACAGTGCAAAAGGCTACTTATCACAATGATATGCAAATTACTCCAAAGATAAAAGTTAAGTCATCAATTATTTTAAACCCTAAACTGCCAGAGACGTATCCAACGCATTGAGTTTGATACCTCTCTGGTACTTAAAAGGTAAAATAATCAGCTTTTCCATCTGAATATAAATTAGATGGACTATCAGTTGTTTATATATATTAACATTTCACTCAATTATTATTTATAAAAATTAGGTGACTATGGTAGCTTAACTAAATCTTTTATTTATGCATCAACAAATTCAGCTGTAAGGCTGTATTACTGGCAGCATGACTTGTAGAGCTGGAATTTCTTCTGAATGTGTTATTCACTAACTGTGTAATGACTTCCAGGATAACAAATGCTGAACCCTCACCTCTCCATCGGTGCTGAACGTCATTTCATTTAATCATGCACTTTTACATCCTTTGCTAAATACAGTTCAAATAATGCACGTGTGTTCTTCTTCTCTGTTTTTTAGTGAAAGGAAATGATTCTGCTAACTGTTTAGAACAGAACTGACATTTACTGCAACAATTTACTAACCTGGAAATAATTTAGATTGTTTGTAATAGTAAAATGAAGGAAATAGAAAAACCACTACTGTGTACTGCAGATTTAAACCAGTGGTGCACAGCTTTAAAGGGATAGTAATACTTCGTTTTAACTTTATTTTATTTTGTAGGCATTAAAAAACATGAAGAATGATATAAGTCTTATCTCTCAAACCTTTATGGTTTATGAGATATTCACAAGCAAAGTTCCCCTCCCCGCCCCTTTTTCCTAGTGTAAGCCATCTCTTCTCAGATGTGAGTCTGGTTGTATGACAGGACAGATAACAGAAGGGGACAATTTTCTTTGTATGAAAGCAATGAAAGCCCTTCCCCCCTTGACAAGTTTTTCAGCTTTTTCCATTATCTTAATTGAAGATTGTCCCTCTCTGCAGTCTACCTGGGCATCTCCCTTCTGATCTGGTTGAACAGGGGGGGGATACTTTGTTTGTGAATATCTCTTAAACCATAAAGGTTTGAGAGATAAGACTTATATCATTCTTCATGTTTTTTTAATGCCTACAAAATAAAATAAAGTTAAAATGAAGTATTACTATCCCTTTAAGACACCGACATACTGGAAGCCACATTGGCACACTGAAGCTGATATACTAAGAATAGCAATTGTAGAGCAGACCAACTGAACCACGGGGGGAAAGGAAAGTTATCACAGATGAAAATGTAACTTTTAACCATTGTGGTGCTATAGATGTGTCCAACATATTATTAAGCAATGGTTTAGAGACCTCTTTAGCATTCAAAAGGTTAAAGTCCAGGTTAAATAAATAGACGTTATGTTCCCTGTTCTGCAGTTGGTATGCAACATGCTTGTTCCATTTCTTCATAATACATCAGCCTTATTAAATTGCAGATTTTTCAGTTAAATGTGTAAGTATAATATGTCAAATACACATCAGTGGAGTACATCTAAAAAGAAGCAAAAAGGGGTCGCTTTTGAACATTGCCTATCTATGCTATAAATGTACAGAAATAATGATCATACTCATAAGGTATGTTGGTAGAAAGTATGAGCAACCTCCATCCTCTTTTCATGTAACTACCAAACAGAGAATGGATTATAGTCATGGCTCACAAAGTTAAAAAAACTGTTTACTAAAACTATACAACAAATGTTAAAATCTGCAAAAGAAATAAATGAACAGACCAAATCAACACATTTTTAGCCCTAACTATATTTACAATGAGTATTTTTTCTGTTTATTGCTATGACAATAACATATTAAAGAGTATTATGCATGCCAGTCAAACTCTTTAATACTTGCTAGTTTCATAGTTATTGGGCTAGCTGACATGACTGAGCAGTTGCCATGACAACCTACCATTCACTCATACAGATATAACTGTGAGTAGATTCAATGCATTCTGACTGATCTTTAGGTAGTGCTCAGGATGTATTAAAATTACTCATATGGAGAGAAATGTCTCAGACTGAGGGACCTGTGGTAGTGTGGGGCAATCCAAAGTCTCTTCGCCTGAAACGGAGAAACCCTTTCCATGTCCTGTTTCAACACTTCCCTAATAATCACAGTTGCTAGAGGTTCTGAGAACATGTCTCCTGCCAGTTGAAAGGGATTGGTTTTATACTGCTACTAGTGTAAGATGAAGAAGAGTTGGAATGTTGCCATTTGTGCTCTGAGGGGAACTAGATCTAATCCTTGAAATGTGAAAGCTTAATTATGGCAATTGTCCAGGCAAGAAGTAAAGGGAATTCTGAGGGCCGGTTTCCTTCTATGGGTCATAAATGTATCGGAACCAAAAGGAGAGGGAAAGAGGCAAAAACAAAGACAATGTTATCAATCACTCCTCTGAAATTTAGGAGGTTACCTTAAAACATATACTGTGTGCTTAAAACTATACATTTTTCATGGCAAATTACTTATTTTAAAACATGGCTTAGCCAAACAAAATACATTATGAAAGGGAAATAATTCCCCAACATAATTCCCTAAAGAAGCCAAGTTGTAGTGGAGACCAAAGCATCAGTAGGATATTCTCCCTGAATGTTTATTAATCTTGCTCTTACAAAACCTTAATCATTAAAAAAAGTAGAGAGAACAGTGATGGGACAAAGACTTGCCCAGTGATTCTACTGTTAAAAACATATTTCCAGGTTAGGAGCTATGATTTTCAAGTATATTTTCTCCTCTCCTTTTATTAGTAGTAGATCTCTAGCTTTGGCTTAGGATCCATACGCATATGCCTATCCAGGTATATCTGTCTTCCTTGTTCTCTCTTTCTCTCTGAGACTGTCTCTCTTTCTTCCTGTGGATATCACTTTCTCTGTGGACATCTTTCTCTCTCTGTCTTTCTCTCACATAGCTATTTTTAAAGTGTTCTTACTTTATAGCATTTTTTCACACCTGCCTAACACTTTTGCACATTACTGTATATATATATAATATTGAATTTTTTACCACTATATAGATTTTCCTTCTGTCACTGTGCCTTTTGTTAATTGATAAAAATAAACTATTAGCATGTCAGTTTTTGAAAGCATTCTTATTGTACAGCACTGTATATATATATATATATATATATATATATATATATATATATATATATATATATATAAAATCATAATCTTCAGCCATTGTCGATTCATTGCAGGATGAAGACCCCTTCAGTAAGTTTCCAACAACTTTAGTCATGTTCTTTTTGTAATTTCATCAACCCATCTTTTATTTGGTCTGTGTTTTAGATAGATATATTTATATATATATATATATATATATATATATATATATATAGACAAGCATGCAGTTCTTTATTTCTTTCTCCTCCTGACTTTGTGTCCTTTTTTCCTTTTTTATGGGCAGAGGTTTGGATATTTACACCTACAGGATAAGGTATGCGTTTGTCTATTTTCCTCCCGTCTGTAGCAGGCAGGTTTGAATGTCTTTAGTGTATTTTCAGTCCCCGGAGTCTTTTAGCTGCGATTTCCTTCAGAATTAGAGTGTGGATATAAGTCCTGCCACTGCACCACCAATCTCCAACACGTTTCGTGCTGATTAACAGAGCTTCTTCAGGGAATACATTTTTGATATTATCTTTTGCTTTTGAGCTTGTTTTATATACATATACTAGTTGAACAGCCCGTTACACGGGCCACAGTGCCACAGCCACCTGGTCGTGGGTCAGTCACGCGCAGTAGAGACTGCCCGCGCCGCGGCTGATACAGAGCTGGACGCTCCTTCAGAGCGCCCAGCTCTGTATCCGCCGCGGCGTGGGCAATCTCTACTGCTCATGACTGCCGCACGTGCAGCAGTGTGTACTGCGCATGTCGCGGCGTTACACACGATTTAGCAAATTATTATATAGGATGTATACCCCCAGAGTCTGTTTAAATTCCCCATAAATTTCCTTTTAGCCAGTAGGGGAAAACCTTCTCAATAGCACTTCTTCTTGGGTATTTAGCCCTTTGCTTTGTCTTTCACTCTTCCTTCTTTTATCTTTTATCCTCAGTTCAAAATACACTTATATTTCTCACTCATCCCATCCTTCTCACCTCCGATACCCGAGCCCCATATACATATTGTTGCCGAGTGTATCAGGATGTAAATCGATGGGACGATCATTTAAATGTCTAATACTGCAACCATTTATGGGTTAAATTTCCTGAGACCAAAAAATATATATATATGAATACCTACACATATAAATATCTGATGGTCTATGCAACCCTATATGTGTAAATGCGAAACTAATCCTAAATATTATTGTTCATATTTATCCTACCTAATGTTACTAGTGAACTAATTGGACACTCTAATATACAGCTAATTAACTCTTTCCCTACCTACCTACTCTTGCTTTTATTCTTTATACTTATATCTCAATCGAAATAAACGTGCTGACATCTAATTTTTTATTATGCCCACCAGGTGTTAAAGTGTTACATTTGAAAATCCAGTATGATTCCTGTTTATTAAGTGTAGTGATCCTGTTCACTGTTTTTTTACTTATATGTTCTAATACCATAATTGTTATGAATTTCTGAATATTGCTTCCCTAAAGCATATTTATGATCTCCCATTAAAATAGCTCTCTGATGCTATAGGAACCTATTTTTTAGGGGTCTTACTGTTCTCCCTATATAAGATTTAGTACAAGGGCATTCTATTTTGTATAACACATGCGCTGTATTACAATTTACATACTCATTTACCCAATGTGTTTTACCTTTATTATCTATAAATGTATTGCTTTGATGTACTATATGTTGACACGTTATACATCTTTTGTTCCACATTTATAATTTCCTTTTTTATACAAAAAGTTATTTTTATTTTTATTATCAATATCTTTATTCTCATTGTGTGGTTTATTTTTTGACTGAATAGTTTTTATATTTTTATTTTTTGTGAAAATTATTTGTGGATGTTCAGTTATAGATGTTTTGAGTAATGGGTCCTGTGTAAGGATTGGTCAATATTTTTTCAGAACAGACTTGATTATTTTATGGTGTGTACTATATTTAGTTATGAACCTGGTGTCATTCTGAGTCTCATTTAACCTCTTTGTATTCTTATTTATAATCATATTACTGGAGGATATATTCCCTTTTTCCTCCTCCTCTTTAAATAATAGTGGTTTCCTATTTATTGATGTAACTTCGTTATAGACTTGTATCACTAAATTTTCAGAGTATCCTTTTTAAAAAAATGTATTTATTAATTCCTTTGATTGTTCTTCAAAATCCTCCCTCTTTTTACAATTTCTCTTCAGACGACAGAGCTGTCCCTTTGGGATATTACGCATCCATGATTTCTGATGACAACTCCGATAATGCAGGTAACTGTTGGTACTAGTTGACTTTATATCATTTTTTGTAATTATCTCTCCCTCTTTCTGCATAATGGATAAAGCTAAATAATTGATGGTTTTCTTGTTTATGTCATATGTGAAGGACAGTCCTAAATTATTATTGAATCCCTTTATAAATATCTCAAAATCCCTTTCACTTCTCTCCCAAATAATAATCAAATCATCTATGAAGCGCCCATAGTAGGCCAGGTTTACCCCATCCCCACCCCCCACACATGGGTCTCCTCCCACCTACCCATGTATAGTGTGGAGTAGGAAGGGGCAAACCTGGCCCCCATCGCAGCTCCCCTTAATTGTCTATAATATTCACCCTCAAACTGAAAATAATTATGATATAAAATATGTCTAATACTTTGATTAATTAATTGTTTTTGAATAGATGGCATATATGGGTCTTTTGTAAGATAATGTGTTATTGCCTCCAAGCCTTTTTCGTGTTCTATACTCATATATGAATGAAAATGTTTATTTATATAGCGCCACAAGTGTATGCAGCTCTTTACAATTTAAGGGTTTAGACAATACATGGTTATAAGTGCTTTGCAAAGTGAAACACTGGAAGTGAGGTCCCTGTCCAAAAGCTTACAATCTAAAGTGGTAGGGCAGGGAGAAACCTAGGTGACAATAGGATAATTTGTATAGTTGAACATTTCTTTTTGTACATTTTTTATGGCATGTGCACCTATTGTTTGCATTATTCTGCATTTTGGTATTTTGTCAAGTGTGTGTGCCACTGCTCATATTGGTATTTATATATAGATATGTAATGGACGTCTGCTCCAGGAGGCTTATACCCTTGGGTCCCTTATCCGTGGTTACATCTTCCTGCTTTACAAGGGGATCCTGAGTCTCCTTTTTGTGGGAGTTGGGATACATAGTGTTAGCAGTGCCTCCACCTGACTGGGCATCCAGGGCATGGACAGGTTTCCCAGGCAGGAACATCCTATATAATAATTCGTAAATGTGTGTTTGTCAGAAGCCACCGTGTGCAGTACAGACGGTTGCGAGTGCTGCAGTCATGCACACTACAGACTACCCACGATGCGGCTGATAACGGAAAGGTCTGAATTCGGTGCACCCCGCTCCATATCAGCCGCGGCGCAGGCAGTCTCTACTGTGCATGACTGCACCACGGCCGTTGCTGGGTGGTACTGTGGCCCATGTACACGGGCTCTTCAACTAGTAGTAAATAATTACAGCACACAGCATGAACAGTCAAAATAATATAAACATATATTAAAAGAATAGAGTAAGGCAGGTAATTCAGTGACTAACTAAATAAATCTATCTAACCAAGCCAAGCACCCTCCCCAAACCACCTGCAGACCCGCCCTCTGGCTTCAACCTAATGGCTGAAGGGTACCAGTTGGTGCACAGAACTGTTGGGGCCCTTTAAGGAAATCCACAACATAAAAGCAGCTAATATCCACAGGAAGTGTATGTGATATGTTTTATTAGTGTCAGTGATGAATAGACTGCCCTGTCAGCGGGACAGGAGGAGCAGATACTTCTTACCACTAGATTCACAGAACAGAAGAAAAGCTCCAGGGGCTGTCAGCCATTTGCTGTGTCTTCATCCTGCTCCACAGCTGTTTCACTGGATCAGCACAGCAGCGCACATTGGATCAGTAGATTTAGGCCTCACACATACCTTCACTGCTGCAGCAAATCCTTCTCCCTCTGCCTCTCACACTGTTCTGGAATGTTCCAGTCCAGGACTCTTCCTGTTGGCTGGATTAGTCACATGACCAACATCCTTTGCAGTCAAGTTCTCCATAGACTATGATAGAAACTGCAGAGTCATTTCCTGTCGTAAGTTTCAGGAAGTCAAAGTTCAACAGTCCCAGTTATGCAAATAGGAAAAATGTGAGGGGCTACATATATACACATAGAGAGAGAGAGAGGTCAAATGAATTAGTATTGCAGTATATAATACCTTTTTTTATTTTTACTAACATTCAATAATATGGAGACAAGTTTTTCGAGAGACATGCTTTTGAAAGCTTGTCTCCTGCAATACTCATTCATTTGACCTCTACACCACTGGGCTAACACAAGTAACCTAAATTTCTACATATATCTAGAAATATCACAAAACTATTTCATGAACATGTATAATAATTAACTTCCTTAAATCTAATCTTAAATTACTGCTAACACTCAAACTACATGCTCCTTTAGATTACCAGCTATGAAGCCATTTATATTTGCACTTGAACAAATATCTCCAGGGAGAAAATGCCTAAATAAAGCATGTTGGTCTATGTTGCCCTAATGTCAATGAGATAACCTAGTAAATTTGATGCTTCTTTTACTCCATCCAGTCTCTAGCTTCATCAATTGGGGGAGCTTGGATCATTGGGGCAATATGTGCAGACAGTAGCTCTGCATATATTTCTCTGATGGAAGCCGAGTAAGTTGATGTCCCTTAATTATGTTGGTAAATAATATGAGTTTTGAAATGACTGAGCATTGTCTTGTGCATTCCCTATTTTGCATATAAAGGGGGCTTTTAAAACCATTATAAATAACAACAATTGATGCTGATGTATTAAAAAGAATTAGGTTAATTTTGGAGCAAACCAAATCCACCATGGGGCACAAAAATGTGCATTAATTTCATTATTTTTTGTGATGACAGGACAGTTTGAAAAAAGGGAGGGAGGCATTCTTGAACTTAGGTACTGGTTGCTGGCTAAGATGTTGAAAACAAAAGGAATTCCTCCTCTTGACAGTCTTTTAACCTTTTGAATGTTAGGTTATTTATGAACGGTCCACCCAAAAATTGGAGATCTCTCTAGAATGTAACTTGCATATCAAGACATTCATGAACAAGCTTTAAACATGAATATACACTTCTATTGTTGCTTCAAACAGAATTATAAACATAGTCCAAAAAAGTAAATCTAAGGTTGAAATATCAAGATCTATGTTAGGACCTGATCATATATGAATTTTAACTCTGACAGAGAGATTACCAACACATTGAATATAGGGGGAAACATACAATTTTTTATAATTTTATTAAGCTAGATCAGGGCTCAAAATTTCCACTCTCCACTAGCAAATGGCGAGTGAAAATTTAGCCCTGGCGAGTAGAAATTCAGCCCTGGTGGGTATGTTATGGCTTGCAGTGGCGAGTAACTTTCCAGGTCTGGCTAGTAGCAAAGGACTTAAAATTATAAGCCCTGAGCTAGATCTTTCAAACTCTCTGTTGACAGGTGCAGTTCCAGACAAATAGAAACATGCCAGTGAAGTTCCAGTACACAAAATGCACTATAGAGAGGACTCTGGAATTAGCAGTTGAGAAAATAATGGAAGCACTATTGAAAGAAAAATTTGTTGTATATCTCAAGTCTAATGCCATGCAAGATCCATGGTGGCATGGCTTTACATCAGGAAGAGCAGAAATAATTATTTTGGTAATAAGTTAATTCCTTATCACCCTCTACAAATCTACCATTTTCTGACTTCAGTCCAATCCTATTATACCTCATTCACTTTTACTCTTTTCACTAATATACCAAAAGAATGTTGTCACCCTTTTTACAGACTTTTTATTTTTTCTTCTTGGAATTTAGCACCTAAGTTATAATGTTATTATCCTCCCTCTGTTTAACCTTTTAAACTTCTCTTTCTCTGCTGAGCCTTCCTGTGTTTCCAGTATGCTCCTTCACCAACTAGATAAAGAATACCTCTAGTAAGAAATCCAGGATGTCCCTACTTGTTGCTGTTACAGGAAAAGGATCGTGCCAGAACACATCTAGCATATTAACATTTCCCATAATAATTGCATCACCTCTCACTGACATCTTTATTACTTCCAAAAATGTTCTAAATGCCCTCTAATTTTTCCTCTATGCCCTGTATTAATGTACAGTATATGTTATACCAGGGCTCAAAATTTCCACTCGCCACTAGCCAATGGCGAGTGAAAATTTAGCCCTGGCGAGTTGAAATTAAGCCCTGGTTGGTATGTTTTGGCTTGCAGTGGCGAGTAACTTTTCAGGACTGGCTAGTAGCAAAGGACTTAAAATTATAAGCCCTGTGTTATACTATACTTCTTAAATTCTGTAACAATTGCACTCAGGTATAACTACGTCCCATTCATGAGATTGAATGTACCAAGACTCAATTATAGCTATTACATCCATATTATCCCTAGTTATTAATGTAATTAAATAATTCAGAAAGTGTATTCCTTAAACTATGAGCGTTTGTACACATAACATAGAGGTAATTTATAGGATTTATCTCTGACATTTTTTGTTTTATGCAAACTATTTATGTATTCATTGTATGACTTTTAAAGCCAATAGCAATATCACATTGTACTTCACCAGACAAGAAGTATCCATAATTTTGTCACCATGTGGGGGCAGCTGGCTATATCATACATTATTTGGCTAACTACCCCCCCTTTTCTAGTTTCAATAACTGCTAATATTGTTTCAAAATTATTTACAATACTCCACTAATGGCTGCCATGACCAATAAATACAAATACAATTTCTTTAAAACATCTACTTAACCAAGATTTAACCCCTTAAGGACCAGCGGTCCCGGTGTGTGTGTGTGTGTGTGGTCCTTTAAGGACCAGATAGGAAAGTTTGACGTGCCGTCCCACGTGACTGATTACGTGTGCCGGCACGCCAAATGGGGGACTGAAAGAGATTGCTCCAGTCTTGGAGCGATTAATTTAAGTCCCTGCTATTACTAACAGCCCTCCTGCAAGAGCGCTGTGAGTAAAAAGTACGTGACGTGCCAGGACTGTCACTGGTCCTTAAGTACCGGACAGCCGTGACGGTCCTGGCACATCAATGGATGCGAAGGGGTTAAAACACAAGATATAAAATATACAATGTCAACCCTAATTTTTAGCCATACCTACTCTAAGGAATGAGAGGAACATCTGAGTCATCAGCAGGGATGGGCAAAAGTTGTCACCATGTTCCCATGAGAAATTCCACAAAAAACACTTTAGTGATGGCTTTTTGTGAGAAAATCCGCTTTCAAAACAATGAGTAAAATTTCAGCATTTTTTGCCCATTGGCCAAAATTCCCAGACAATTTTTCAGTGGCTAGAAATTCTGCCCATTGATTTACGTCGTTTTCACTTTTTCACTATAGAAATGTGACGTATTCCAGGAAGTGAAACACAACAGAAGCAGCTATAGAGCGAGGTAGACATGCTGTGCTGTTCTGCTATGAATTATTTGTTAAATTGAGGCATGAGCGGCTCATAGTGACTGCTATCACTATGAGCAGTAAAAGGAGGAACTGGAAGGACCCTTATTATGTGTCCACTGAGTCTGAGGAGGAGGAAGTGACCATTAGTACTGAACCAATGCTGTCCAGTCCCCCTATATCACCCCAAGGGATCTTGGGGACTTTAATGGGAAGGGATGGAGAAAAGGGTAGCGCTAGTGATAGTAGGACAGGTCAGCTGCCTGTGCCTGCTGCAATACGTGCTGCCCCTGCTGTCAGTGCCACCATTGCTGTACCTGCAGCCACCATTGCTGCCCCTGCTGCCACTTGTGCTGTACCTGCTGCCAGATGTGCTGTCCCTGCTGCCACCAGTGCTGTACCTGCTGCCAGATGTGCTGCCCCTGCTTCCAGCAGTGCTGTACCCACAACCATCATTACTGTACCTGCTACCAGATGTCCTGCCCCTGCTGCCATTAGTGCTGTACCTGCTGCCAGACATGCTGTCCCTGCTGCCACCAGTGCTGTACATGCAACCAACATTGCTGTACCTGCTACCAGATGTGCTGCCCCTGCTGCCACTAGTGCTGTACCTGCTGCCTGACGTGCTGCCCCTGCTGCCTCCAGTGCTGTACCTTCTGCCAGTGCTGAACCTACTGCCACCGATACTTTACTTGCTGCTAAGGTGTCTTGTAGTACTCAGGAGGGGGAATGAGAAAATGATGCCAAGTGTGACAGCAAGGGACCCTAAGTCACACTTGCCATCCCCAAGCAGTCCCGTCAGTGCTAGTACTACTACTACTAAGGTCCAGCAGCTAGTTAGCGTTAGGAGTGTAGGAGGGGGTAATCAACAACAATATCCTCATATTACTAGTGACTGTGAGACTGAGGAGGAAGACTCTTTGGCTGAACTTGAAGTGGTTGATGTTAATAGTAGTAGCAGTAATGGTGAAACAGCCAGAGTGATAGGGGAAACATTTGAGAGCATCCAGTCTAGCGGTCAAGGGATCCCACACCATTACTCTGACCCTGGGACTGGGAGTCCTCCCCTTCCCTTCACTAAAGTGTCCAAATGGAACATGATCCTGAAGACTAAGAGGCCAGAACTGTTGTTGGGGGAGAGCAGGAACACAATTAATACTAACCACCAGCAGGAGCACATATCAGCTGCCTGTCCCTGCTGCTACTGCTGCCAGTCTGCCGTCCTCACATCACCAAAAAATGGCAAGTGTGACATTAGAGGACCCTCTGTCACATTGCTTTTCACCTCCTCCAAGCAGCAGTTAGATGTCTGTAATAGAGTAGTGGTGATAGTGATGATGATGGTGAAGAACATGGGGTGGAATAGACATTGATGGCCTTTTTAGCAGAAACTGAGAAGGAAGGGGAGACCGTCATGAGGATGGGCATCACCACCACCACCACCACTAGCAGTGAAATTTTGGAACTTGAAGAATTTGTAACTGCTCTAATTCCTTCTGCTGCTGAGTTTTAAGGGCAGCTGGATGCTGAGGAGCAAGCTAGTGTGCCACAGACCACTGTGGACAGGTTCCACTTGCTAGCGCCAGCAATACTCCTGGACCTAGTTGCAATGCTGAATCTGAGGCAGTAGCAGGAACATCAGCAACATTATCCGTTGCCACAGACAGTGAAGGGGAATGTGGAGGACAAGAAGAAAGAGGCCATTCTTCTCCACCTGTTCCCTATCCCCTGAAGTCATGGGTGTGGGACTATTTTTCTCTTGGGGGAGGTACAATGCAGTCATGACCAATGGCACTATGCACAATTTGTGATAAGTCAGTGAGAAGAGGAAAGGAGGGAACACACCTTGACACAACTGCCCTGATATCAAACATGTTAAAGCCACCTTTACCACACTAGAATCTAGATAGATAAACATGAGCCTAGGCTCTTGCCACATCAGTCTGCAGGTGGAATGAAAGAAGGAACTTAATTATACCATTGGTTCTAGTAGTCCTTTCACGCATTTTATTGGGCCACCACCGTGTTAATAAACGGACTGCTGTGGTGGTATAGCGGCAGCAGCGGCCCAGCTCCCCCTCTCCAGGCCAGTGTGAGGGAGCAGCACCCAGCTGTGCTCGCAGCACCCGGTAACGGGAAGACCATGGCACTCCTCAAGGCATCCTGCATCCTGCAGCAGCACTGCTGTATACAAGAAAGAAAGCTTAAAATCAACATCACTGCTCAACACCCTAATAACTGAAAAACATGAGTTTAAGCAACGAGATGCTTTTGGGGGACTTTTTGTCCCTCTTCAACCAGTTGTTTTAGGCAGCTGAAGAAGGTTTGGTCTCTTGGATGATGACGTTGAGGTGTCCGGGTACCTATTGCAAGGGTTCTCCAGTGAAAAGGCTAAGAATGGTGTCTCCAACCTGCTGCCTTTGGTTGAATCCTTAGGCAGTTAAAAGGGAGATGCCTTCTCCAGTATGGACTGGATGGTGGAAGAGATGGATTTGAAAGAGTTTGATTTTGGTCCCCTGCTTGGGATGGAAGATCTATTATCTACTGTCTTGCCAGATGAGCTCATGGCCACGTTGGAAGACTTGTGTGATTTACTAAAGGACCCACCTCTCCCAATGGTGTTTGGTCATTATGTGCCATCGCCAAACACTGTCTCTCTCCCAGAATTCCCACTGGTATCCTTTTCATATGTCGATTCGCGCAACGCGCGCCTTCAAATGGCGCATTTCTTATGGAACGCGTCTTCAAATGGAGCATTTCTTATGGAGCACGTCATTTAATTGCAAATTTCTTATGTTGCGCATCATTATATGGCTCATCTCTTTGGTCGCATTCATTATATGGCGCATCTTTTTGGTCGCAATGCTAAATAGCATGCAGCAACAGCGTGCTCCATCCTGTCGATAGAATGGCGTTATATGGATACAAAGGCTAGAAGGATGCTAAATGTTTGCGAACCATCGCGCAATAACATCGCAACAATGTAGCAATGGAACATAATGGCTCTGTTAGGTGCAATGTGATAAGGCTGCAAAATGACACATTAATGGCCTATAATGACGCACTGCGTCAAAATTCAGCGTCATCCATGCAGGAAGTATAAAAACAAAACAGGAAATACCATTGACACCACTCACTCAGACTGTGCACTTACTGCTATTTCAGCAATTCTAAGCTGTCTATTTCAGCAATTTGTAAGCTGCTAAGCAATGCCTAGAGAGCCTTCATTTACAAATGCTGAGCTGGAGATACTTGCCCACTATATGGACATGTATCTGCCAGACAGGCTGCGGGACAGACTGGACTCTGCATTTCGCAGGTGAGTCTTAAACAGAATCGCTTGCAAAATACAGAGGGCCAGTGGTATTGCTAGGACCAGGAGGCAAATTCTTCATCGGTGGTCCGACCTGAAGAGACGCGAGTCGCGATTGTTGGAGACCTTTCGCGCACGTATGATTATTCCATTTTGTCACATAACTGTACTTTATCTGGTGTTGCTTGTAACATAACTGTACTCCATATGTTTTACACTTTTCTAAAAATGTAGTTTCTTACATATCCTCCTAGGTCCGGAACCACCACGGAGAGCCTCTCCTGGTCCTCAGCTGCCCACCCATGAGCAGTCCCTGCAGCCTACCAGTAAGTAATTTTTTTTGCCATTTACACAATACACAACAATGTTCAATTATGCTACATAAACTAAATACATTATTATTATTGTTTTTATAGGTAGCTCAGCATCGCAGAGGCTCTCTAGGCCAGCTCCTCCAGCTCCTCCTCCTTGTAAGTACCATTGTAAGTCACATTGTAGCTCACAAATAAATAATTGCTTTGTACTAGGATTCATAGATTCTTCATGACAGTGGACCCGGCTTAGTACGATTAATTATTTTTTCCACCCTTGCCAACTTAACTGCATTGGCAAACATCCACAACTGGTTTGCAGATGGAACCTTCAAAAGCTGTCCCATGTTACTTCAGCAAATGTACACTATACATGCGATGCAGTTTGGGACTGTTATCCCACTTGGGTTCGTACTCATGAGCGAGAAGACCACAAACATGTACACGAGTGTGCTAGCAGATTTGAAGAAGCTTTGTCCTTCATTGAACCTTCGGACCATCATGACTGACTTTGAAGCATCAAGCATAGCGGCATTTAAAAGGGTTTTCCCAGAATGCACACAGAAAGGATGCCTTTTCTATTTCAGCCAATGTATTTGACGTAAAATACAACAAATACCAGATGTGGCAAAAAAATACTGTGACGACGCTGAGTATGCACTCGAACTAAGGAACCTACTAGCACTTGCTTTTGTACCACCACAGGATGTGGTGCACACTTTTGAAAGGCTAATGGACTGCACTTTTTTTAGCGAGAATTTCGAAGAACTGCAACTGCCCCTCAACTATTTTGATTGGTAGGCCTGCTAGAAGAAATACTAGAACCAGACCACTTTTTGACATTGAACTTTGGAACTGTTACCATTCAGTTTTGCAAGCTCTGCCCAAAACTAATAACTCTGTAGAAAGCTGGCATAGAGGCTTCAACTTTCTTCTGGGGGCATGCCACCCAACTATATGGAACTTTATTAATGGACTAAAAAAAGAACAAAGTTTGACCGAATTAAAATTGGAACAGTATGCTGCAGGACATGAGCCGCCGCAATCAAAAAAGGTGTACAGGGACACTGCAAGAAGATTGAAATTAATTGTTATGAACTATGCAACAACACAGATGTCAGAGTACCTGAAAGGTGTGGCACACAATGTACAATTTAATACATAGACTACATAAATGAGCTGTGTTTGGTAAGTTTTGTTTTATATTTAACATTAACATGTTTTGGTTTATTTGTTGTATTCTGTTATGCATGCTTTATAACATATTGTTTGTATTGTATTCCTAGATTTGCACTGTTAGGCTTCATCCTTTGAATGTCAGAGGGGTACACAACGCATTGCAAACCATTGCATTGTGCACCCCTCTGGCACTCATCAGGGTTAAAGCATCCCTATAGCGCCCCTATTTGTTACATTTTATGCATACTTTGTCAAATATTGTTTGCTTCCAAATAAAGACTGCTACAAAACATGTGTGGTTATTCCTAGATTGAACTGGTAGGCTTAATCCTTTGAGTGCCAGAGGGGTACACTACGCATTGCAGAGCATTGCATTGTGCACCCCTTTGGCAATCATCAGGGCTACAGCATCCTTATTACGCCCCTATTTCTTCCATTTTATGCATACTTTGTCAAATACTGTTTGCTTTCAAATAAAAATTTAAACTTCACTACTTTTTGTAGTGTGTATATATATCATCTGACATATTTTTGTGTATCTTTGGAGCGCTTCTTTTACAATCATTGTGTGTTCTTTGTAATACTATTCCTTGTTGATTGTATAATTTTAGCAGCACCGGATTCAGTAATATGGCAGGAAACAAGAGTTATCACTCTCTAAGAAATCAGAGATCAAGACAATTAGATTTTTTACAAGCAGAAAAAGAGAAACCAACCAGCACCTGTGACCCACTCCAGCTTATTAAAGATTTGGAAAAATTACTTATTAAAGAAACAAAAGATTGGTTTGACCTCATAGCTTTGGAAAATTATAAAAAACATAAAATTGTACCACGAGGTTTAAGAATCTATAAAGCACCAGCTTTTGACATTGATGAAATAGAGTTTCAAACAGAGTGGGACACGGTCCTGGAAAATTGTTCCCTTAAACTCATTGATTTATTAATCAAATATAGGGAAGATAGGCTTAACAATACGAAAAAAGAAATTGAAGTGGTGGAAGACAAAATCAGTAAACAAACACTTAATAGTGAGCACAAGAAACTTCAAGATAATATTGCTAGAAATCTTTGTATATTAGAAAAAAACACAATACATACCAAACAGAAAAAATTCATTAGGGACAAAACCGACTATGAAAATAGAACAAAATGTACTAATAATCATAGCCTTCAACATCATAAGTTTGTTAATAACCAATTTAGACCTTATAACCATCGAGGTCAATATCCACAAACACAGAACAGATACAATAAGTCATCCTTCAGCATCTCCACCCACAATCGTTATCAACCTTTGTCATATGCTCAACAAGGAGCTATTCCCAAAACTAATACTCAATATTCATCTCATTTTTTGGGGAGGGGCCGCCAAACCCCACATCGGGGAAGGACGCCCACTCCCCAGGGAAATATGAATACTTCAACCATACAGAATCCGCAGACAACACTTCTAATACAAGTAAACAAGGAACCAATACATCAGGTACAGGATTCTCCACAATTAAAGTATCAGACAACAACACAGACAAACATAAACAGTCCAACAAAAAAGAATCTTAAAAGACCTCTATCTATAGAAGAGGGTGTAGAGGAGGGAAACATAAAGGTAACCAGAAAAGACATATTGGAACAGGATTAGAACAACACAATAATATTTTCAATCTGAGTAATCATTCGCTCACTAAACCTGAGATCAAGGTCTTAAACAAAGGTTTATCATTTGCACCAGCTATAGGAGCAACTAAATTTGATGTATATATAGATCTTCAGAAATACATTAGATCGATCACACTTAAAAGATTCTTTGCCACTACACCTCAAACTAACATGGCCTCCTGTTCCTATTTTTCCATGCAGGACAAGTATACTATTAGAACATTGGACATGATCAAAAATGAAACAACTACTTTGGACAATGAAGATGCTATACATAGCTCCAAAAAAAAAAAATCTACCTTTTACCCTTCTCATTGCCAGTCTAGAGACATAGAAAAAATCAATACGAAAATTCCAAAACATAAACAAAACCTCACAATTGAAGAATCTAAAGCCCTTAAAGATCTACAACAAAATAAAAATATCATTATCAGACAAGCAGACAAGGGGGGACTATTTACAAGAAGCCCACAGATTATTGAAAGATGTTAAGACGTATTCTAAATTATCCCAAGATCCTACAATTTTGTTTAACCCCTTAAGGACCGGACATTATGGGACATTTCCGTCCCATAACGTCCGCATAGGGGCACGTTGACGGGCCGGTACACGTGACCTGTCACGTGTATCGGCGCGTCATTATGGGGCTTGAAATAGATCGCTCCGATCTTGGAGCGGTCTATTTCATGCCCCATTTTTACTTACAGCGCTCCCGGTAGAGCGCTGTAAGTAAAATGTACGTGACGTACCAGGACCGTCAAGGGTCTTTCAAGAAAGTTTACCCTTGACGGTCCTGGTACGTCAAGGGTCCCTAAGGGGTTAAAGAAGAATTAAAGGGCCTTCTACATCAAGCCCTTAATTCTAATATTATAAACACATCAGAGTTACAATTTCTTTTTAATGATACTCCCATTATACCAGTATTCTATCACCTTCCAAAATTACATAAAAGTACTATCAATCCACCGGGAAGGCCAATCATTTCAGGGATAGATTCTCTTACATATACAATTTCCCAATATATTGACGAATTCTTGCAACCATTAGTCACTACTCTTCCATCGTTTTTTAAAGACACTATTAATGTGTTACAGGATATGCAAACCCTAGTTTGGAAACAAGGTTCTTTTTGGATCACATGTGATGTGTCAAGTCTTTACACTTGTATACCACATCATATGGGAATAGACGCTGTACAATATTTTCTGGAGTTACAACAAATTTTACCATCTAGTCAAATATCTTTCCTGTTAAAATGCATAGAATTTGTACTGTTCCATAACTACTTCACATTTGAGGGATCATTTTATTTACAACAAACCGGTGTTGCGATGGGCTCAACGTTTGCTCCCTCCTATGCGAATTTGTATATGGGAAAATGGGAAGTGGATTACATACACACTAATAACCCCTTTGCAGATTGTATTACATATTACAGGAGATATATTGATGATATGCTACTAATTTGGAATGGTTCTATAGAATAATACCATGAATTCATTAAATATATCAACACTAACGATAGGGGTCTAACTTTTACCAGTCATATAGACCCAAATCAAATTGAATTCTTGGATATTGTCCTATTTCATGGTGAAGATCACACAATTTTATCTAGTAACCACAGAAAATTAGTGGATACTAATAGCTACCTCCATGCTTCCAGCAGCCGTAGTAAAAAATGGGTGAACAACATTCCTTATAGTCAGTTTCAAAGGTTGCGAAGGAATTGTACAAGGGATGTGGATTATAACAGAGAATCAAAAATTCTGTGTAAAAAATTCAAAGATAAAAAATATAATATGGATCTTGTTGAGGAAGCAAAAATGAAGGCAAAAAATCTTAAAAGGCAGGAAATTTTACATTACAAACCTAAGAAAGACTCCACTTTTTTAAAAGAACCTTTTTTTATTACCAAATATACCAGTCACAGTTCCCATATACAACATATCTTAAAGAAACATTGGCACATTTTATTACAGGATCCAATCCTTCAAACACAACTAGGTAAACAACCAAAGGTTATTTTTCGAAAAAATAGAAACATTGCTAATTGGGTGGCACCAAGTGACATACGTAAAAAAACTGTGATTTCAAATAATACAAATAGTTTTATACCTCCACTAATAGGCATGTTTCAATGTGCTAGACAGAATTGTAGTTGCTGCAAACATATTAAAAACAAAAAGATTACACAATTTACATCTTATATTACGAAAAAAGAATATAAAATCAAATCTTTTATCAACTGCAATACTAATTTTGTAGTATATTTAATATCTTGCATTTGTGGCTTACAATATGTGGGTCGCACTAAAAGAAAACTCAAAATCAGAGTTTCGGAACATCTAAATAATAAAAGGAAAGGTCTTGAGACTCACAGCTTATCTAATCATTGTAAACTTGTCCATAACTGTGAACACCAACAATTGTCTATTATTGGTATTGAAGAGGTTAATATGAATTATAGAGGGGGAGATAGATTGCTGAGGCTTAGACAACGAGAGTCATTCTGGATTTATGAACTACAGACCCTACATCCCAAGGGACTCAATATTGATTTTGATTTGTTTGCGTTTTTATAGATTTATTATGCTTTACATGTAATTTTGTGGGTTTTATATTTGGAGGTTCTGTATTATATATTTTTTACTTATATGTTTTTATATTTCATTTTAAAATTGTACTCATTTTAGGTGCTCTTTATCTCCTATATCATGGATCTGCATAGTTTGGTGCAGCGTTTTATACATCGCTATTGTGTTCTATTTTATTACCAAATATTATTTTCATCTCACATTCACTTCGGCACAATTCACTTAGATCTGGCTTCTATATAGCGGTTACATTGTTTCGTTATTTCTAAGGCATTTTGCCTATTGTAATTTTGTTTCCACTTTACCGCTTTCTTTCTATCTACTAAGATCACACCACAATCACACTGTAGCACGATGTCAAGTTCGTCACAAAAACATAGCATATTTCAAACCATTATGGCCACTTATATTCAATTTTTTCTATACACTTTTTCAATATTGGTTATTTTCAGCGGCTTTTCTGTAATATGCATATCGGTTATATGTTGCTAGCATAGGACTTACATGCATGTTTTGCTGTATAGTCTTACACTATAATTATGTTTGATTCATGGACACTTGACCCTTTGGGTGCCGGTGACGTCGCGAGTCTCACGGTATGTTAGTGCGATTCGCTCCCTCACCTCCACGCGAGGACACAAGACCCTTATGTGTACTTTACAAATCTTTTTTAGTATATAATTATCTTGCTCTTTTATGTTTCTCATTAGGTGCTTTTCTGTATACAATGCGCCCACTAATCCATTATATTATATTTTATGGTATTTTATTTTTATTTCTATTTTTTACATTGGCATAGTGGACGCATTGGTTTTAAGTGTTGTACGGTAATTGGATAATGAGGTCTAATTGCATCCTTTGACCTCACGTTACTTTAGATGATAATTATTTAAGAGCGGTGTTAGACAACATTCTGTTTGATGCCCCTGAGGAAGCGGATAGTGATCTGCGAAAATGTTTGGGCTTGTCTATACGGATCATAGACAACGGACTTGTTTCAAAGCCTCCTGTGGTTTTCTCTGTACCATCTCCTCCCTATATTTCCCGCAAAGTTTTAATACATTCAAGTTCTGGATTGGTTCTGTGAGGAACCGTGGAGTCCTTTTCCAGGATTTTTGTGGAACAGGTGAGATCAATAGGAGATCGGGAGATCACAGAAATTTGGCGAACGGGAGATATACTTATTGATGCGCATTAAGCCCAAGAAGGGCAAATGTGAGTGTAACATCTTTTGTTTTTACTATTGTTTATATCAATAAATTACTACACTTAGATGGACTATTCCTCTCTCCTATCTGTTATTTTTGCGCTGTTTTTTTGAGTTGCTACAGGTACATTGTTTCTCAACAAGTGGACAAGGCCACTTTTTACAACTCTCATCTGCTGCAAATACTGGGGAGTAGTTAAGATCCATCATTACCATCATTATCATCATCTTTTCATCTTCATTCCTATTTCAATTCCATCTCTGACTTCCACCTCATCATCAACATCTTCATTTCTTCTACATCAGATAAGACTTATTGACTTTTTTTAATTTTATTGGACACATGTGTATATATATCATCTGACATATTTTTGTGTATCTTTGGAGCGCTTCTTTTACAATCATTGTGTGTTCTTTGTATCACTACTTTTTGTTACTTGTATTTCTGGCAGCTCACTACCTCTTTAAGTTAGATTGAAATGTTAGGTTTAATCCTTTGAGTGCCAGAGGGGTACGCAACGCATTGCAGTGCCTAGCGTTGTGCACCCCTCTGGCACTCAAAAGGGTTACATTTCATGTATATTTTGTGAAAAACTTTTTGCTTTCAAAATTTCAACTACACTAACTTTTTGTTATTTGTTTCTTGCACTTCACTACCCCTTTAAATGCGCGACTTGCTAAATGCGTCATTCCAAATGACGCGACATACACATTTTGTGACTCCCTTAAGCGCAACATTTCAAACTCGCCATTCGGAGTGACATGCCTAAATAGATGTGCCATTCGGAGTGACGCGCCTAAACAGATGCGCCAATTCAAGACTTGCTATTCGGCGGGTGGCATACCGATAGTAAACCATTCCCACTGGAGGTTGACCAGGTGGCCCCAGTAAGCCCTGATTTAGCAGAGTCCCTCATCTCATCTATTTGGCATTCAAGTAGAAATTGCTGAGGAAGATAAGAAAACATCCCTGACATACGCACTTGAAATACTGAAGTGTGAAAAGGAAGTTTCCTTTGATAATAACAGTGGGATCTTCATGAGTCCCTCCTATCTGGAATCTCCCCAGCAAAGTCCAACTTCCATAGTAGGTTACCCAACTAGTGTCCAGTCCTCTCCTTCATCCCCGATATCTGAGAGACCCAAACCTTACAATCTTCCCAGTAAAGATAGAGAAGTATTCACAAAGGTAAAAGTAGACAGGAAGAAAAAGTAGGCAGGAAGAAAAAGAAAATGGAGCAGAGCAAAGCAGAGCAAGAGGCAATATCTGGAGAGTGTAGAGAACTAGAAACCTAAAATGATGCCCTGAAAGAAAAAGTAGAATCTCTGACAAAAGAGATCCAGTATCTGAAAGATTGTATAAATATATATATATACATATATATATATATATATATATATATATATATATAGGTTACATGGATGTGAAGTATTGTGAGAATGTCTACTTAATAAATTATTTTGTCGTTAAAAAAAAAAAAAGTTAAACACAAACACCCACAACAAAAATCAAGCACCGCTGTTGCTGTATCCCCTGACTCCCCAGAAAGGCAACAAGAGGTGAGGAGGAGATCAAAGAGGAGGAAGAATAGAACAACCCAGGCAGAGACTGTAAGTTCCAGGTTGAGTGAAACAACTAGCTCCCCATCACCTTGTAGGGTATCTACACTTCTGCCAATCCTCCTCGTTCATTGTTACCTTTCCTGACAAATGATAGCCACTCTGTTGATGTTAGGATGTGGCAGTTCGTCTCTACCCATTGCACACTGTGTGGTGCACTGATCACACATGGCTGTGTGGTGGAGGAGAATCGCAAGCAGGGCATCAAGTAGCATCTGAGGAGATTCCATCCCTCAGAATATGCTATGATGCTGGCAGGGAGGGTTCATCATTACTATTAAACTGTCAGCAAGTTGTTACGTGTCCTTAGCGGGGTCTGGACAAGGGGTATAGTGACAGCGGCAGTACTTGGGTTCTGGTGTCATGGTGTTTGGATACAGTTGTGCCCCCAGATGTTATTTACCACACACAATGTGCACATTGCAGTTGCTGATGAGAGCCACAGTTATATTCTAATAACAACACACCCATGATTTTGGAGGGGCAGGTGAAGAAGAATTATTGGACAACTTCTTCTTTTCACAACATATACTGGGGGCTACTTATTGTGCTGCTACTGCCTCAGGCGCATCACTGGAGATAGTCGTGGCAAGTGGAACCTTCATCATCCATCACCCGTGTTACTGCTATTGGTGATCCCATTCACATTCAGCTGCTTAATCATCCTGCTGCTTAAACAACTCAGCAGCAGCTGTAAGAACAGCAGTTGCAAATTCCACAATTATGGACTCAGGAGAATATTTGACAATGGCCAGTGGCCACTGGCCAACATGACCTGCTGGCACTAGGCCAGTAGGGCATTCTTATTTTTTTCTCAGGGC
This sequence comes from Rhinophrynus dorsalis, assembly GCA_037306005.1. NCBI lineage: Eukaryota > Metazoa > Chordata > Amphibia > Anura > Rhinophrynidae > Rhinophrynus > Rhinophrynus dorsalis. The sequence goes on from CM074718.1 coordinate 149,691,367, forward strand.
TTCTGCTTTGAAAAAAAAATTAAAAAATAAAATAAATAAATTATAAAAAACATTAGTCCTACAAAAATTAAAAATTTGGGGGTTTGTTTCTATCAAGCCTAAGTCCCACAAATCAATGTTTCCTTAGGGCTTGTGCCAAACCAAGTGACTGATAGTGACTGTGACTGTGTATTTTTGACAGCTTTGCTTGTCCAGGGTCAGACTTTCTAATGGTTTTCTCAAACAGTTTATAGATAGGTACAGTGCTCCTTTTCAGTGGTGGAAGATTCAACCTTTGCCTTTCTGCTCACTTTATTGCCGTTTCATCATCCTCACCCACAACTTCATCTGTATCTGAATAAGACAAGGATGCTGGAGGGGTATATTTTAGATCTGCATCATCATCAGTATTTGGGGTCGACCTACTTCCTCCCTTCTGCTCCCCAGAGTTCCCCCAGACTCCCCTAATACAGACAAAAATGTCCTACCTAAAAGATTCCCAAAACTAAACTTCAATTCCCCTATCTTTTGTAGCTCAAAAAATGTGCTGCTTTCTCATCTCACAAACACAGAATGGCATGCTGTGAGAGCCTGACACCCTTGTATATGGCTGTTGAAAAAGCTTTCGTGTGGTGGGGAAAATTATTCTCCAAGCGGGAAGTGCCATTATTCTCCGATTTCAGTTTGAGGCAAATATTTTCACCCATCTCTATTTGTGAACTCAGTTCAGAGCAGGGACAGAATAATGGCCTTTAAATTGATGTTTGTTTTTATTTAAGTAGTTTAGCAATTCTCAGTTCCAGGCCTTGGGACACACCACCAGATTTTAAGGACACCTCCTCTTAAAGGGATAGTATTACTTCAAAATTACTATCCCTCATATTGTAGCCCTTAATAAACTGAGTTAAATGACACCAGCGGCATCTCTCAGACCTTTATGGTTTAAGAGATAGCCGCTTTCAAAGTTTCCTCTCCCCTGACGTCAGCGTTCTGCTGCCAGCAGGAGAATCTGGTCTCTGAATCAAGAAGAGGCTCTTCAGCAGAGCTGATATCTCGTTATGGAAGGAAAAATGATTAATTGAAACAGTCTTCTACGTGTGCTTGGTAACCAAGCACACGTAGAAGATTGTTTCAATGAATCATTTTTCCTTCCATAATGAGATATCGGCTCTGTTTAAGAGCCTCCGCCTGTCCCGGGACCAGATTCCCCTGCTGGCAGCAGAACGCTGACGTCAGGGGAGAGGAAACTTTGAAAGTGGCTATCTCTTAAACCATAAAGGTTTGAGAGATGCTGCTGGTGTCATTTAACTCAGTTTATTAAGGGCTACAATATGAGGGATAGTAATTTTGAAGTAATACTATCACTTTAAGCAGAAGTAGATCAATTACCATGGCCGTGCCACTGATTACACAACTGTCATCAAGAAGGTGGGTAAAAACCTGACCTGTTAGTTTGTTCTGATGTCTAACATTGACAGTCACTGCAACAGTAGATGAGGTGAATGTCCTAAAAAGAAATTGAGTAATTCTGGAGCAAATCAAGTGCACCATGGGAACAAACAGAAATATCAATTGGACATACCAACATGTCAGGTTTTTAAGACTTAATCACTGCTAGATAATTCACAGCGACTGAGCCTTTGATTACAAACTAGTGTGAATATCTTTTAAAAATCTGTTTTTTAATTTGTCCTGAGGATATTGGCTTGGAGAAGAGGGTTTTAATTTAGCCTTTATTTAGAAATCAGTTGGCCTAATTAACTTACAATAATATGCATTGTTTTCTGACACAATTGCCTAGATTCACTAAAGATCGATGCTGTGGCGATATGATTTTGTCGATGTGCTCAAAACACATTTTGATGTACACACACACATCGACATATTCACTAAGATTTATGGATGCAAGGGGAGGGGTAGAGAAGGTCCCTGTTAGCATACAGGATTGTTGAAGTGCTGTCGATTTGGAAGGGATGTCCTCCCTTCACACATCACCAACACTATTACAATTCTGAAGTTGAAAAGCATTTATTCTGCTTCCCCACTTGGCCAGTAGGGGAGTGGAAAGGATACTTTCAGCACCATGGACATCATCACTCCCTTATACCTTTGAGTGTCAAAGGGATGTGCATTGCTCACCCCTGTGGCACTCAATGGATTAAAAAAGTACACCAAGCACTGCACAATTATCCCCTTAGCTCTGTATCATATATTATACATGTTGTGCACTTTCGAGGGAACAAGGCTGGGGGTCAGGTAGCATCTATGGGGATTTGTGGCTACCACTTGCTCACCAGCCTTGTTCCCTTGATCACTGGTAGCCATAAAACCACATATACATTGCTTGGCCCCCAGACTTGTTACTGTGCTCACTGATCCCCATGTACTCTGTCTGACCCTCTCTAGCCTTTTCCCCTTGCCCACTGCTAGCCACAAATCCCCATGGGAACTGCCTGGGCAAGGGAAGAAGGCTGGGGGTGTCAGGCAGTAAATGTGGGGCTAACACACAATGATGATGTTCTCCATGATGCTCAACATTCTATATGTCCAACATGCTGCCCTCCCAACTCAATCTGACTTGTTTATACAGTATTACCAAGAAAATCCTCTACCCTTAATCTCTGAACTATTCGACCTGCTTTGAAGATCTACAGTATTTACTATGATAGACCATTGTGGGCTTACAATTTGATCCTCATTTGAGAGGGGGTGAGTGGAAAAACAGCCTGCAATATCTTTTAAGAACATTATGAATACCTGGTTATACAGTTTGGCCTCTGCTATGCCCCTACCTTGCTCCACTCCTTCATCAATGACATATTCCATGACATTCTACAGTTCTCCATTGTAATGTACCTGGATAATATTCTGATCTTTTCTAACACACTGCAAGAACACCTTACCCATGTAGCTTTGGTCCTGGAATGCTTATGTAGTAAGCTAGAAAAATGCAAATATATCTTGTCTTCTTTTCTTGGACCACATAATCTCAGCTGATGTCCTTGAAATGGGTCCTGCTAAGGTTAAAGAAGTCAAGAACTGGCCCTTTCCTCAAGGTCTTAAAGCCATCGAAAGATTAATTGGCTTTGCACATTTCTATAGGCTCTTCATAAGGGATTTTTCCAAGATTGTGGCCACTATCACCAAAATTACCCTTAAAGGTGTGGACCGTAAGCATTGATCCCTAGAAGCATTTAAGCTTTTGATTTGCTGAAAGCCTCCTTTTCCTTGGCACCTAACCTTCTGCATCCATATCCCCAACGAACCTGTCATAGAAGTAGATGCTTCAGAAATAAACACAAAAATAAAAGTGCAGACTTTTTGAATCTTGATATTATCACCTCCTCAGTGCTGAAATATTTTAATAAAAGGATGCAATACTACTCACATTTTCAAGCGGCAAGAACCAGCCTCTAAGTAGAAATGCATTCACTGGATAACCCCCAGTGTAGGTATCTGCCGGATCCTTTTGTCTCACTCCTTTTTTCTTAGTGGTACTTGGATAATTTGGTCCTCTCTGGTGTCCAGATGAATCCCTATGTTTGGGGTCTAGTGGCACTTTATGTAATAGGAAGATTCTAATCCTATGTAACACTATTGGAATGAGCAATTAATTGATATCTTCTTGGTGCGATATAAATTATATACTCAAAAAGAAAACTAAAATACTTCTTTAATAATAATTTGTAATATATATCTTTTCAACAATGTTCATGAACAAATATATTAACCCTTTGAGTTCCAGAGGGGTACACAAATAAATACATAGCAATGTGTTGTATACCCCTCTGGCAGTCAAAGGGTTACTGTTAAAATTTCTCAATAGAAAGTATACGTATGGTCATAACAGCCCTACGTGTTTCTTAGCATCATGCTACTTCCTCAGGGGAAAACAATTTTTTCTGCTTCTGAATAAGTTATAGGGTATGTCACAAAATATGTAGAGCTATTTTGTATTGTTTTTACTGTTTTTATAAGAGTGGCTTTTAACTACCTCACCCTTTGCAAGAATATTTTTTTTGAAAGAGTGCACCCTATGTTTTATTATTATTCCCCCAAAGAGCCCAAGTTGCTAGGGAAGACAGGCAGGGAACATAGTGGAGTTGGTGTCCCCTATATGTGACTACCAAAAGGCATCTATATCAATCACACCAGAACCCAGAGCCTACAATCTGAGAGGGAGGAAAAGAATACCATACCCAGGGTATCTACTGGGAGTGTTTATACTTCTTAGAAGCAGAACAAAAGCATCTACAACAAGTGAGTAACTTTCTGTTAGAGCACAAGGGTGATGGTGGAGGTCAAATGAAGGATATATAATACTGCACTCAGAGACATCTTCTGCACCACCTTTCTTTGTTTGTTTTTCTATTGGAGTACCTGCTACTGTTGCCTGTGCTGCCTCTCTTGTAGACCTTAAGCAGGGTATCTGAGCCACCCTTCTAGGAGTTCATTCTCACTAGAGGAAAGCCTTTGACAAACATCACTCTACAGCACCTAATTATGCTCCTGGAAACATAGTCTGTCTTTCAATAAAGAACATCAAGCTCCTCCAACCATCTGATAAACTTGGCAATCTCTACATAGGACCTTTCAAGATACTCCAACACATCAGTCAGGTGACTTACAAACTGAATATTCCTCCAAAATTTAAGATCTCTCCTACTATCCATTTCTCTTTGCTCAAGCCCTGTTGTCATAATAGATTTGCTCAATCTGTACCTCCTCTTGTGTCTGTGGATGGACATGACGAATTTGTCATTAATAAGATTCTGGATTCAAACTTCTCTAAAGGTATGGCCCAGAGAAGCGTGTGTCCCAGTATAATGTCTTACGAAGTAAGTTTACCAGTGCTGAGATTCCTGTTTCTTGTGAATGACCTTGGCTTTGTATTCTGTCCACACTTGATTGCAGTCTGTCCTAACATTTGCTTTGCTTCAGACCTAATACTGTTTTCTGACTTGGATGCTGCAACAATGTTTGTTTGTTTCCTCCTAGTCCTGTATTTACCTCTCTGATCTACTTCAGTTTACATCACTCCCTAGCTTCACATACTAGCTTTGTTCTCAAGCAGCTCTCAACACTAGTAGCAGCTGCAGCCTTGAGAGCAAGTTTCATCTGGCAACCCGTGGTCACCCATCATCCATCTTTCGTCTGCATATGAGTTGAAATTTATATTTTCTGCTTTCAAGTACTTAGTGACTGTTACTAGTTGTTTATGCATCTGTTCTGCCTAGTAACCCCCCACTGCCCTGTGGTTCCTCCTTCTGTCCTGTTAGCCAGTATGACACAATGCTAGTCCACCTAAGGAGGTTGATTGTAAAAATTACATGAAAAGTTCCACCACCACCAGTAGTAGTACTTAGTCTTTTAGCAACACTAATGATCATGTAGAGTCTCATGGTAGAGTTCTTGTCATAGGAGATGAGGCTTTAGTATTGAGATCAACTATAACACCCCCACTGCTAACTAGTGGTCAATGTTCTATAAATCTCCAAAAGGGGAAAGCAAAAAGAAACTTTCAGACTTTAAAAACCTAGAACACTGTGAAAGTAGTGAGGCGAAAGTGGATGATGCTGCTGATTAGCTTTATTATTATTGATAATGATGATTATAATGTTAGCATGCTTTGGGATAATCTTTACAGAGTCTTCATTAAAAGCAGTGAATAATACATTATAGCTACATTGCTGGACTACTGCTTTAAATGTAAGATTTCTTCAATTATACCAAGGTGTGAGCAGCAGCACTCCGGGGAATCAGGTCTGTGAAAGCATAAAAAGAAAACATTATAGATTGAGTGAAAGATTGTATTGTGGAGGATGAGAGAGAGAAATGTAGGGACAAAACTAATAGAAAGCATAGCAAAATGGAATCAAGCAAATGAATTATACCCTTAGAAGCATCAGCGACAACAACACAACATTTTGCAGAACACGTCATCATCATCTTCATATAAAGCAATTAATGTGTCTCATGGGAGATGGTCCAACATTTGTGCTGGGGGTGGTGGTGTCAGGATGGTGCATATCTATGGGACTTACTCCCAGAATATGAGTTGCAAATTGTTGCACATGAACACCATCTATCTCAAATGGTCCTTTTGCATATCAAATGTTTATAGAGTATTATAAGTATGTTCTAGGCTGAAACAATGACTCATTTGAGTACTGGCAAACAAAACTGCTGTATAAACCCTTAACCGCTCACCAGCAATCATGAGATCACATCAGGGTTTTGGTGCAGCTGGCTATATCATGACCGCAGGAAACATCTATATAGCAGCAGTGTTAAAAAAGACCCAACATTTAACACCAAACAAGTATAATGTAGCAGAAATGGGAACAAAATTCACAAGACAGAGAAGCATGTGGCACTTGCAGGAAACCAGCACTTTGGAGGAGGAATGATTTTGCATTGTGGCATCTATATACCACAGCTAGGACCAATGTTATGTGCATTGATGAATGGATGGTAAATATATATGACTTATTTTTGAGGTTATTATTTGCACCGTACTTGACAATCCTTATATTTTGTCTAACATTCCTTACCATCAACATTATCCACTACCATACACATCCACCATGTTAACTTCACTCTTTCATTTTTAATAAAATGTATGTTTGTTGATTGATGTTGATTATAATGTCATCACTGTTTATTTTATAATTTTGAAACTGCACTATCAAGAATAATAGTGTACTTTGATTCAGAGTACAAAGACAACACACAGAGTACTGTTAAGTCTACACACACACACAATCAATCTTCAACAAAATATAAAACTATACTTCCACTTCCAGTAATTTTTCATATTTGTTTGTTTTGTTCATTTCCATTTTTAGTGTTATATATTTTGATTCAGATAGCAATACAGGCAGGGCCGGCACCACCTATAGACGAGGTAGGCACCGGCCTAGGTCGCATATGTACTGGGGGCGCTGGCATGCAGCAGAGAACAGCTGCGCCCGCATGCACCACGTCGGGAGCCACAACACAGGTCTGTGTCACTACTGCGCTCCCTCATTGCAGTCAGCTCTTTAGTAATGGAGAGCGTGCCGGGAGTCATGATCTCCTGGCGCGCTCTGCATTACTGAAGAGAAGACTGTGCAGTAGCTACAGGTATGTGATGGGGGCAAGTTGGAGCTGCTGGGGGGCAAAGTGGAGCTGCTGGGGGGCAAAGTGGAGCTGATGGGGGCAAGTTGGAGCAGATAGGGGCAAGTTGGAGCAGATGGGGGCAAGTTGGAGCTGGTGGGGGCAAAGTGGAGCTGATGGAGGCACGTTGGAGCTGGTGGAGGCAAAGTGGAGCTGATGGGGGCAGGTTGGAGCTGGTGGGGGCAAAGTAGAGCTGATGGGGGCAAGTTGGAGCTGAGGGGGCAAAGTGGAGCTGCTGGGGGCAAGTTGTAGCTGATGGGGGCACGTTGGAGCTGCTGGAGGCAAGTTGGAGCTGCTGGGGGAAAAGTGGAGCTGATGGGGGCAAAGTGGAGCTGCTGGTGGCAACGTGGAGCAGATGGGGTGCAATGTGGAGCTGATGGGGGGCAACGTGGAGCTGATGGAGGCAAGTTGGAGCTGGTGGGGGCAAAGTGGAGCTGGTGGGGCAAGTTGGAGCTGATGGGGGCAAAGTGGAGCTGGTGGGGGCAAAGTGGAGCTGTTGGGGGCAAAGTGGAGCAGATAGGGCAATGTGGAGCTGATGGGGGGCAACGTGGAGCTGATGGAGGCAAGTTGGAGCTGGTGGGGGCAAAGTGGAGCTGGTGGGGCAAAGTGGAGCTGATGGGGGCAAGTTGGAGCTGGTGGGGGCAAAGTGGAGCTGATAGGGGCAAAGTGGAGCTGGTGAAGCAAAGTGGAGCTGATGGGGGCAAGTTGGAGCTGATGGGAGCAAGTTGGAGCTGAGGGGGCAAAGTGGAGCTGCTGGGGGAAAAGTGGAGCTGATGGGGGCAAAGTGGAGCTGCTGGGGGTAATGGTGCAGATGGGGGCAACGTGGAGCTGATGGGGGGCAACGTGGAGCTGATGGGGGGCAACGTGGAGCTGATGGAGGCAAGTTGAAGCTGGTGGGGGCAAAGTGGAGCTGGTGGGGGCACAGTGGAGCAGATGGGGCAACGTGGAGCTGATGGAGGCAAGTTGGAGCTGATGGAGGCAAGTTGGAGCTGGTGGGGGCAAATTGGAGCTGATAGGGGCAAAGTGGAGCTGGTGGGGCAAAGTGGAGCTGATGGGGGGCAAAGTGGAGCTGGTAGCGCAAAGTGGAGCTGATAGGAGGCAAGTTGGAGCTGGAGGGGGCAAAGTGGAGCTGGTGGGGGGCATCTCTTATAGGCATCTCCAGACCAGGGGCAGACTGGCCCAGGGGGCAGAGAGAGGACAATCATGAAAAGAGGTGAGTTATAAGTAGGTGGGGTATAAAGGGGTGGGACACAAGGGGCGGAGCCAAATGGGTGGCAAAATTAGGTTTTGCCTAGGGTGACAAAAATCCTTGCACCAGCCCTGAATACAGGTTAGTCAAACTCATGTCGCATTCACAGTCAGCATGCATGTCTTTAAATACTTATTAACAGGGCTGCTAATGCAGAATGGGGATGAAGGAATGATCTATATACTGAGATATACTGTAGAGCAGTAACTTTCAGGTAAGGCTTTATATTTTTGTCTAAGATTATGCCTAGGGATGGACGAAAAGTTTCACCTCAAACCAAAAATAGGAGAAAAATGGCATTTCATGCCTCCTGAAAAAAATGTCTGCAAAAAGTGCATTTTCCTGTTTTTTTTGGTCAGCTCATTGCATTGAAATCAATGGGAAGAATGAATTTCTCTCCACCACATGGTAGTTTTATGTTCTTTTCCTTCAGGCATATAAAAGGGTGTCAGACTCTCACAGCGTACCATTTTGTGTTTGTGAGAGAAGAAAGCAGCACATTTTTGAGCTACAGAAGATTAGCAAATAAAGAGGACAGCTAACTGGGACCCTGAAGTGAGCTGTGTGACTAAGGCTTGATAGAAGAAGAGATTGAGAATTTTGTTGATCTCATATACCCCAAAATTCGGTGTGACTGACTGGCAAGACACAGGTGTCCAATTTACTTGCTAATCTTGCTGTTATTATTATATTTGTGTTGGATGTGTCTGGGGCTGTGAGAAGAGAGCAAAGTAGGTTAACCCAAATATCCAACATTCTGTCTGCCTGATTCGATTTAAAAGACACATTAAGCTGCAGTCCAAGCAATTTCCTTGCTCATCTTGCTGTTATTATTTCTGTGCTGGGGAAGTCTGGGGAAAAGTTGTTGATTTTCTTTTTTGGAAACTGAGACAATAGGGTGGACAACTAAAAAAAAAAAAAGTGCTAGCTGACTGGGACCCTGACATGAGCTGTATGACTGAGGCTGACTTTATAAATAGCAGACGAGATTGAGAATTTTGTTGAGGGGAAAGGCAAGACATCACACTCCATCAGTTCTGTTGTGTACTTTAGAGTAAAAACACACACACAATAGTTTAGCAATGTCCAACAAACACACAACGGGCAGGGGCAGGGGAAAAGGAGGGAAGAGAAGTGCAGGAACATGGGAGTAAAATGGTAGTTCAAAAACTGACTGCAGCAATGGTTGCTGCATTGTGTGCAATAAATGATGATGATCCCTCTCTTCCCATGGAGGATGCAGTTTGTCAAGATCCCACCAAAAGTTCCACTACCATTACCACCAGTGCCAGTACTATAAAAAAAAACCCATATAAGAACAGTGAAGACAAAAATGAGTTGCGCTCTAGTGTTGATGATGGCAATGGCATAATGGAAGAAGGTATAGCAGCTGAATCAACTGCTGCATCTGTGAGTGAGACAAACAAGCACCAAAACACCTGTCCTCAAAGAAATAGAAAACTTTGGGAAAGTAAAAGTAAAAAGAAATTGCTTAACACCTCTAAAAGCTTAGTGCATTGTTTCTCAACCTGTGGGTCGGGACCCCTTTGGGGGTCGAATTATGATTTGCCAGGGGTCGCCTAAAACCATCAGATATTTATATTTCGATTCATAACAGTAGCAAAATTACAGTGATGAAGGAGCAACGAAAATAATTTTACTGTTAGGGGTTGCCACAACTTGGGAAATTTTATCAAAGGGTCGTGGCACTAGAGAGGTTGAGAACCGCTGGCTTAGTGGAATATAAGGGTAGTGGGTAAGAAACTTTGGGCGATGTTGAGGATGGCCTAATGCTGACTGATGATGATGGCAATGTAGATCTAGAATATATCCCTCCAGCATCCCCCTCTTCTTCAGATACAGATGAAGCTGAGAGTGAGATAGATGATGAAATGGCCATAACATTAGCTGAAAGGAAAAGGCTCAGTCTTTCACCACTGAAAAGGAGCAGTGTGCCGGTCTATAAACTGTTTGCAAAAACTATTGGAAACTCTGACCCTGTACAAGCAAAGATGCCTAAACATACACATTAATCCTGTCGGTCATCAGCATTGCCACCACTTCCAAGTCCAAGACCCACTCAGCCACACACACTTGTGTTGAGTAACCAGCAGCAACAACCACAGCACAGTTTATTAACATCCACAACCTTAGCTATGATGAGTGCCTCTGCTGCTGCTAGTAGTGCTGCACCTTTGACACCTAGTAGTAGTAGTAGAATTGCAACAACATCTAGCCCCAGCTGTAGTAACAGTCTCTCAGGAACCCTGTGGTCCAAGAGGTTCACAGTATGTATATACTTCATTCAGGATCCAAAAGCTAAGCATGTAGCTATCTGTTGTCTGTGAAAAAAGCACATGAGCAGGGGGAAAGCAGACTCACACGTAGGTACCTCCTCTATGAGATTTCCCCTAAAGCACAACCATAGGTCTGTCTTGGAGACATACTATCAACATGTCAGAGGTGCCACAATTAGCATCAGCACATGCACGCCAAAAAGTTATCAGGGCTCTGAAGCATATAAAAGAAGTGGTGATGATATTGATGTGTCAGGGACTGTACCACTGCCAACAGTTGCAGTCATAGCAAACATAGGCAAAAAGTTATTGGAAGTGATGAAAAAGGTGAAAACGTTTGTAGTGTCTAAAAAGAAAACGTTTGCGAAAAAAGCAAAAAATTCTTTGGTTTTTCATGAAAAATCATGCGGGAAGTTTTTCTGACTTTTCGTGATCCCTACTTATGCCTCTTTATAAAAATGTTAACTGCATGAAAAGATGTGAGCAGAAGGGTGACCTTTAAAAACATTTTTTGCAGCTGATTTACAGCAGTTTTACATTATACCACCATTGACATTATGGCACTTGCTAAATTTGTATACATACTGAGCTCTCTGTGCATCAAGAGTCACAGGATTAGGCAGTGGCATCCATCATGCCCATGAAGAGTAATAAATGTGGTGGGACCACATACAACCTGTTGTAGTGGAACCATCACCAGTGGTGATATGGAACTGATAGTGGAGGTGGTTCCTGCTAGCCCTCGTGCTGAAGCAGAAGCAGCACCACAACAAACTACCAAAACTTCAGATGGATCTGGGGAGAAGTTGTCAGCCATCATAATCCTTTGCCTACTCCATCACCTCTAAAATCATGGATTTTGAAATACTTTTCCTTGGATACATTGGGGACTGTGCAATTATCAACAACTCCAATGTGGATAGAGTGCAAGAATGATTGTGAAAAGGGGAAGGACTGGGATCACAAACTTTGACATGTCCAATTTGACAAGTCCGTGCATGTTGATAAACAGTCTCCCAAGAAGTCAGATGTTGTTAGTCCTTTGTTTGTCCCACAAAAAGAACAAATGAAACTAATGGTTGTGGTCTTGTGGGTGACTGACACTTCCCATGTGTTATTAGTACTCTGCACAAAAGTAATTTACCCTCTCTGACATGAGCCTGGCATATTCTTCAGGGTGGACAATCTGCAGGTGCTCCCTTATCCCCTGAATTCTATTTCTCTCCATCACATTGCCATGTGTGGTCATTACACCACACAATGTGGAATGTGTGAAGAGATATTTCCAGGTACTGAAGTTTCAGAAATGTTATGGCTTTTCAAAGTGCGGTACTTTATGAGGAAAATGTTCTGTTCTTGTTTTTTGTTAATATTTGAGTGGGGTTTATGAAAAGCCAAGAATAAATCATCATCTCTGCAAAAGTGAACATTTTCATCCAGGTAAACATTTAGGGCTTGATGTGAAACCAATAGATGTCGAATAAGCATTCCAACAAATAAAAATTCCTCAAATCCCGTTTATTTGAATTGGAGCTTTTAAGCCCCTGAATACTATAGAGATTTCCAAGCACTGAAAAAGCCCAAATTAAATAATGGGGATTGTTTTATGTAACCCCTATGGGGCAGCTGACTTGCTCCAGAATTGCACCTCTTTAGCTTTCTCTAAAAGGAGGACTTTCATCCCATAGGACATTACTGAATTTTCAGCTCAGCAGTACTCAGTATGTAAAAAGAAATGTTTGGAGTTAATAGATGTAAGAATAGTATAAATGTGAAAGGGAAAATGCGGTCAAAGTAATAATTATACCAACAGAACAATGTCCCATATTTATAAAAACAAATTGGAGTTATTCTGGAATAACCAACTGCACTATAGGAGACATAAAAATTTCTGTTGGATTAAATTGGGCTTTTAACTCTTAAATGCTAGAGAGATCATCAATGGTTTAGGAAGCAATGCAATGGAGAACTCTCTAGCACTCAAGGGGTTAAAAAGCTCTATTTGAGTGCAAGTAAATTTAGCACATTTTCTTTGTCCCCTAAGGTGCAGTTGGTTTACTCCAAAATAAATAGGGGTCAATAATTGTAAACAGGCGCATGGGCCCTTAACACCATTTGATGCTAGAGACTTCTCCACACATTACAAAGGAATGCACTGGTGAGGCTGCTAGCATACAAAGGGATAAAGTGGAACCTTCACCTTAATTCAAGTTTCCATATTTGAAAACTGCATTAAAAACTGCCTATATGTCATATTAACCAAAAGGCCAGCAAATGTACAGTTCAGGAGATATTCACATGTCTTCCATATGATAATGTATGCTAATTGTGGCACTGTGCAGCATCAACAGTGTTTTCATATGCCAATTAAGCTAATCAATGATGTTTTATATGCTAATTAACTCTTTTAACCCCTTAACGACCAGCGGTCGCGGGGTGAGTGGTCCTTTAAGGACCAGATAGAGAATTTCGGCGTGCCGCCCCACGTGACTGAAAGCGATCGCTCCGGTAAGCGATCAAATTCAGTCCCCGGTATTACTCACCGCGTTCCTGCAGGAGCACGGTGAGTAATAGTACGTGACGTACCAGGACCGTCACTGGTCCTTAAGTACCAGACCAGCGTGACGGTCCGGGTAAGTCACCGGACTCTAAGGGGTTAAGTGATGTGTCACATGAGGATGTAGGTTACAATGACATTTCTTATGCTAATGCAGTACCAGGAAGCATTTACTTTCACTTTCACCAGAAATAAAAGTGTGACTATCTCCTAAACTATACATCTGATGATCTTTTGGTTAACATGACATATAGGTAGCATTTAATGCAGTTTTCAAATATGCAAACTTGAATTAAGGTGAAAGTTCCACTTTAATAAATATAAGGATACAAGTTAAGTCTTAAAAAAGCACCTAAATTGGACTAGAAAAATCCAATCTGCAACATTATTCTTAAATGATTTATGTTTTTTGGTTGTTTTCCAGCCCACATGCAGTATGTAAAATGAATTTCCACCGGTAAGGGTTATGTTTTGTCACATGGCTCTGTTTCGAATATTTGAATACCCACTTTGTCTTTGAGGCATGTGGCCAAGAAAAACTTTATTCTGTATTTTGGCACATAGGATCTTATTCCTCAAGCTAACAGTTGCATATCTGGAACAAACCAACTGCTGCACAGTGGGGAAAATAAAAATTCCCAGTGATTTAAATGGGGCAAATAGGTGATAGATAAATCTTCACATTGATATAAATGGGCTTTTAACACTTTGAATACTAGAATGCACTTTAACTAATTTTCATATGTCCCCTACTATAATTTTCATTTATCCACTCTGGTGTAGTCAGTCTGCTCTAAAATTGTTCCTCTTCTGCTTGATGAAGAAGGTGCATAGGGGGAGATGAATAAAGCTAGAGAAAAATGAAAGTGTCTGTAAAATTACCTCAAAGTGACATATATGTATGTATGTATGTATGTATCTATAGATTTATTTATAAGGTGCCACATAGCGTACAGCTATAGAAGTATGTTACAATAAATCAAAGGGGATAAAATAAGTGTCACTGTCATAGAAACAATAGGAGAGTCTAAGCTCCTTGGGACAGGGACCAGTCTAAGAGCCTTATTCATAAGGATATGTACCGTAAAATCTTGGGTATAATATGCACAATTTTACCCCACTTCACCTTATGTGAAGTGGGGAGTGTATTATACACTAGAGTTTTTAAATAAAGTAAAAAATTGAGGCTGGTAGATAGCTTCCCTCCCCCAGTGATATTCGCTCTGAAAATAAGACTTACGAGTTTAAATGTAAGTCCCCGCTGAGAAGAGCAGGCATACCGATATGTAAAGCTTCAGTGCGGGCAGCATGCTTCCATTTGCCACCCTCTTCCTTCAATGGGCTTTCAGGACCTTCCACCTATGGAATTGCCCTGTGACCTGAAAGCCCATTGAAGGAAGCGGGCGGCAAATGGAAGAATGCCACCTGCACTGAAGCTTTACATACCGGTATGCCTGCTCTACAAAAGAAGAGGACTTCAGCAGGGACTTGCATTTAAACTAGTAAGTCTTATTTTCAGAGTGGATATCGCCAGGGGAGGGAGGGAAGCCATCTACCAGCTTGCCAGCCTTAACCCTGTGAGGCACTCAAAGGGTTAAAAAAGATTTCAGTAACGGGGAAAACAAGGGTGCATATTATACATAGGCACTCTTGTTTTCCCCTAAAATCTTAGGCATAGTATGCACATGCATATTATACACAGGTGCGTATTATACCTGAGATTTTACGGTATAAAAAATTGGCAAAATGTTAAATCCAGTCAGTTGTTTTTGAAAAAGTGAAGTAGAAATGGTCTTGTCCAAATAAGAATATGAATTTTGTCACAAAATATGCATAAAGAATTGAGCTAATTGTTCCAAACTATAAAGGCAATTATAGTGCTTAAATCTTAATTTCAGGAAAAAATCTGTGCTTAGTAGTATTTAGTAATA
Organism: Rhinophrynus dorsalis; assembly: GCA_037306005.1. Lineage (NCBI taxonomy): Eukaryota > Metazoa > Chordata > Amphibia > Anura > Rhinophrynidae > Rhinophrynus > Rhinophrynus dorsalis. Next base: position 149,706,538 of record CM074718.1, read on the forward strand.
GCTATATATGCAAAAAAGTTCTCACTAGTGAATTTTCTGCAAATTTTCTCCAAATATTCTTAGAGAAATATGACTTTACTTCTTTATAAATATGACTCATCAATGTGAATTTTAGCAACGGTTTTTAACCATTTGAATGCCAGAGGGGTACGCAATGCATTGCACAGCATATATAGAATGTTTTTTATTCATCTCCCCCATAGAGCCTCATGTATAAAAGTGATGCAAATAAATTCTGGGCAAAACAAATACACAATAGGGGGCACATAAAATACCCCAAACCCCTTGAATACTAGAGATGTTTACAACGGATTCCTTTACAAGCAGTTAACCCCTTAGAGTGCCATAGAGGTATCTGGTGATTGCAACTCAATGCACTGGATACCACTTTGGAACTCATAGGGGGTTATTCACTAAGGAGTGATGAAGAGGAGATAAAAGAGGAGATAACTTCTCCAGTGATATCACTTCTCCAATTCCTATGTTATTCTATGCAGCCAATTCACTAACATTTCTTAACCCTTTAAGGACCGGGAAAATCTGAGGTCGATTTCACTTAAAGGGATAGTAATACTTCGTTTTAACTTTATTTTATTTTGTAGGCATTAAAAAAACATGAAGAATGATCCAAGTCTTATCTCTCAAACCTTTATGGTTTATGAGATATTCACAAGCAAAATTTCCCCCTCCCGCCCCTTTTACCTACTGTAAACAATCTCTTCTCAGATGTGGAATGCAGTCCATAGACTGGACAGATAACAGAAGGGGACACTCTTATTCCTATGAAAACAATGAAATCCCTGCCCCCCTTGACAAGCTTTTCAGGTTTTTCTCTTATCTTAATTGAAGATTGTCCCTCTCTGCAGTCTACCTGGGCAGCTCCCTTCTGCCCTGGCTGAGAAGTGTTACATCAGTAAAAGGGGCGGGAGGGGGACACTTTGCTTGTGAATATCTCTTAAACCATAAAGGTTTGAGAGATAAGACTTAGATCATTCTTCATGTTTTTTAATGCCTACAAAATAAAATAAAGTTAAAACAAAGTATTACTATTCCTTTAAGGACCAGAGCAATTCTAACCTTTTTGACTATGTCTTTGTTCAACAGTGTTTTCCCTCTAAGTACTTTATTTTACCCATGAAAAATATATACCTTTTTTTTTTACACACAAATAGGGCTTTCTTTTTATACCCCACTTATATGGATAGTCCACCATTTATTTTAGTAAAATTAAAGAAAACTAATTAAAAAATGTAAAAAAAAAACACCATTTTTTTTCTCTTGGGATTATTTGGGCACAATGGGTTAAATTTTTATGGAGACTGCATGAAAGGTATGACCGGTCAGTCATACCTACAAAATGGGCAGTTTTAAGTGGCCACTGTCCCCCTGGGTGAAAATCCCCATGTCCCTTTTTCCCACCCTATTTTCCCACTTTTTTATTGATTAAATTTGGTGGTGTTTATAAATGTATTACATAGCTCCACAACAATCACACTTCCAATTTTGGTAATGGACATGTTGATTTTTTAAAATAAAAATGTTTTTTTGAAAAAAAAAAAAAAATTGTGTTGTGTCTTTTAAAAAAAAAGACTGCATTTTTTTAACCACTAGGTGTCTCCTCTCTGCTTCTCTGTCCCTTACTTTGATCGTAAGGGACAGACAGGCAGAGCTGAGACACAGAGACAGTACTGCCTCTTTCATTCACAATGCCGGTACATGTGATCGCTGCTTGCAGTGATCACATGACCCAGCACAAGTGAAAGTGGCTGAGACTGAACGCTCCGGTACCGGAGCGCTCAATCACAGCCTGTAATTAATGATAGCAGCATGCACGGAGGCACGCTGCTATCATTTAACCCATGACGGTCCAGGACCATCATGGGTCGTTAAGGGGTTAAATTTTGGAGATTTTAGTGCATATGATCCATAGAATAACATAGGAACTGGACAAGTGATATCACTGGAGAATTCATCACTGCTTTATCACCTGTTCATCACGCCTTAAAATACTCATTTAAACCATTATTTAATAGGGAAATGTTATTTATTTCCTTTGATTTGTTGGTTTTCACCAAATCTCAACACTTGTAATTTTAGTTGTAATTTTATTTTTTTTATATATTGAAGTTGGTACACAATATAAAACATATCAGATAGATCATAATATAAATGAGAGAATGTAACAAATGAATTGTATCAGCACAAATTCGATATACATTATTTGGATTTTACCAAACAACCAGATTAATCACTGTGACAGATGAGAACCAGTACTGTTCACATTCTCTGAACTGGAACTCAAAATCGTTCTTGTGTTAATGAAGATGATGACAGCCAGGCATTCATTTTAAAGCCCATGTTTATCCCCTCTGTTTTTATAGCCTACATTGTCCTGCACTTTCCGATCCACAAACCCCTGCATTTAAACATGAGCCTACTTGTGGAATTTCAGGAAGCAGTATGTTCTTGACAGACAAGCCTTAATGAAGATAAATTATGGACAAGAAGGCAGCCACTAAATGACTCAGAATATGTTACAGTAGTTTTTTGCTTCATACGCATCTTGAAAATTGCATAGGTCTTTCTAAAGCAGAACTGAGCAACCTTAGGCCTTCCAGCTGTCCAAACTACAAATCCCATCATTCCCAACCAGCTGCTGACTGTCTGGGGATGACTGAAGTTGTAGTCATGAACAGTGTGTGGAACTCAAGTTGACCTTCACTGTTCTACAGTGGAGAAACAGCTCAATATGAAATCAACATAAATATGTTTAATATTTTTTCTATGATTTTGTATAATTCTTCTATATTTAAACATTGATGTGCCGATACTTCCCTCAAATAACTCACATTTTAAACACATTTCTAGTCAAGTTCAAATAAGCATTAAATGTTTATTCCTTTGTTTAATTACCTTATGCTGGTTTTTATCAAAGGCCTTAAATGCATGATACTTTTATATGTTCCTTTTTTTTAAAAAAAAATATATTTTCAGAGATTTAAGTGTTCCAGGAAAAGTGCACAGGAAGAAAGCTCATAGCTAAAATATGTGAAGGCACAATCCCATGTTCAATTAAACTGAACAACTATGTTTTCTTGTTTAATAATGTTTTGTTTAATACAACATAGACTGCCATATAAACTTAGAAAAGTTTGCTGTAGACATTTCTGTAAATATTAGATGTTATGTGGTTTCCCTGCCCTTGTAATTTTTTACATACAGATTGTGTGGCAGTAAATGTATTTCGTTCACTGTCAGTCAACATTATATATAACATCACAAATGTATCAGTTTGTAATAATAAAGAAAGTAAAAGAGGGATAGCTTCAAATTATTCATAGATACTGCATGGTGTTAGATCAAAGGAAGTTAGCTCCCCAGAAAAAAATGTGAATTATACTTAACTTTTTTAATTGTTTGCATGTTTCCCTGAATTAATTTAACATTAGTCCTGCATGTTTAGGTCATTAGAAACATATAGCATACATATTTAACCCCTTAGTGACAAGCCGCATGCGCACGCAGCTGTCACTTAACACCCAGCTAACATTTTTTTTTTTTTGGCAAATGATTTCGGATTCCCCGAATGGCGTGTAGCCGCACAGGGACCTGGATTTCTGGGAAGTACCTGGTACGTCCATTGTCAGTAATTGACAGTTTTTGCGGGATGTACCAGGTAAGTCCATTGTCGGGAAGGGGTTAACATTTCACCATCTTCAAGGTGGTTGGGGAAAGTGGATGGTTGCTAGTCATCTACGGCTATTATTCAAAAGGATTTTTTGTGATGCTGAAAGAGATAGTCATGTTTCACCAAAAAAGCAGCTCCAATTAATCTTCATAGTATTTAGGATGTGGAAAGTGTTATTTCAATACTGTCAGAGTTGTAGCTCAAGAGTGATCGAATGATAAAGTATCCCCCTCCAACCCCTTTTTCTGATGTAATCAAGTTAATCTTTCACCTGTTCCCTTGCAATGGCACACTAGACACATTCACACACACAACTCCTGCAGGTGCCCTGCTATCCTTAATGTTCAATCACTACTCCACTCCTCAAAGATTTCATTTAAATCTTGACCAAATAAGTGCTAATTTGATTACTGTGATTTGGTTTAACCGGATTTACTGTAGGCGCCCTGCCTAGCTAGGTTGCAAGGGAACAGGTGAAAGATGAACTTAATTGATTCCCGTTTATGGCACTTGAATGGAGGAATTAGCATTACTATCTGGTTGTAATTACATACTGGATACATGAATGATTAGAAAACAGTTCACTAATAGAGCTTAGCAGGGCGCCTGCAGTAAATCCGGTTCAAGAGAATCATAGCGACCATACATAATGGTCGGTACTGAATAACTATATTGTGAAACTCCACCAGATCGATATTCAACCCACGAGTGGGCTGACTATTATACTTGACATTATATGGCCATTAATCAGCTATAACTGAAGTAACTCAAATGTATGGGTAGTATGTAAACTTACTGAGACTGCACTGTGTTTTTACAGGAGACATGACATTCATGGTGTCTCCCTATGTGTGATGTGTATATTTTAATATTACTAACAAAAGGTAGATTTTAGGTTCATAGGTCTCCCGTTACAATACTGAGTTGGTCTCTTTGGGATTTAAGGGGGGTGGAGGTCTCTCCTCTGACTGGACGGTTCATTATCCTATCTGGTCCTAGGGGACATTGGTAATTCCCCCTTTTTCTCCCTTAAGTTTTCTTTTTCCTGTGTTTGATATAACCACTAGACCTTCAGTATTTCCACAATGTGATATATTTTACTGGAGTCCCCAGATTGTGTATCTATCACCTCAGAGCAGCAAGACTGTCCAGATGGATTTCAGAGATGAACAATCTTCAATTAGCATACGGGAAAAACCTGAAAAAACTGTGAAGGGGGGCAGGGTTTTCCAGGGTGTTCACAGTAAGAAGATTGTCCCTTGTATGAGCTGTCTGGTCTCAAGTCCAGATTCCACATCTGAGGGGAGATGGCTTACACTAGGTAAAAGGGGCTAGAGGGGGAAACTTTATCATTCAATTACTCTTGAACTACAACTCTTACTGTATTGAAATAACACTCTCTATGGCTCAAATACTATGAAGATTAATTGGAGATACTGTTTTTGTGAAACATTACTATCCCTTTAAAATAATATATGACGTCTAATGACCCCTTGGATGCTAGAGAAGTAGCTAATATACTACAGTGAACACATAAATTTTAATTAAGTTTTATGTTTCAGTGTTTATATTTAAATTTATGTCCATATGCAAATTTAAATTGAAGAGACATAAAACGAATTTCTAAATAGTCCTAAGAGATTATTGAATCACCAATCTATACAGAAAGAATTATCAGGAATGGATTATTTACATTCCGTGCTTTGAAGTAAACATCACAAAAATTATTTAAGACAGATACATTTTAAAAAGTTATGTAAAAATTGTGCTTGACATATTAGTAGCAAATGTTTACATTATGAGATATTTGTAGTGCATATGCTTGTGTAGCCCGCATGTCCATTCCTGATGTATAATATCATGAGTGTACTCTGATGAACTAAGCCCAAACAATACAGTTCCTGCTCTACATATCCATTATGTGACTGCAGTTATAACAGTTGTCTAGATAACTGAGAAGAGTGAACCTGTTTGCCAAAGTTTGGATCAAGATGATTCTCTTGAGGCAAACCAGCTGTTCATCTAAGCTCTTAGATTTAAATTGAATTGGTCTGAAGAGTTGCTGAATGGTTCTGCAAAGTGTTTTGCTAATCACACAGTCAGGTGTAATTTTCCCCAGAAAATAAATATATCTGGCATCATGCTGACTGGCTAGACAAGGAGGTGGGCCCACAGGGTAGAGGATGAAAATTAGTCACCTTGAGAACATGGAGGTCTAGGTCCTGAAATGGAAGAATGTTGCTATAGTAGGAGTGGCTAGCAAAACACAGGAATAGAGCAGTAGCATACACTGGAGCAGAAGCAGATACGTTAACCACTAAAAATAATAAATAATAAAGGATCACCTGGTACAGATAGATATATAAAGGACTGCACCCTACCAGGTGCTGCTAAATGATGGAGTCAACCAACAAAGTCAAATACAGGCAAACTGAAGGACGCAGCTTGGGGTCACTGGTAACCAAACAGTTGACAGAGGCAGAGTAATGCTAGTGAATGGGGACAATGTAACCAAAGACTTTGGTTGCTGGTCAATGTAGTTAGCAGGGGTTGTGGCTGAATAGCAAAGAGTTCACATTATAAATGACAGAGACAGGTTTCAGTAGTGGTGCTATAAATGGTCAGATGGTCATGCTGCAGACCATACAGTGGTCATATAACAGGCAGAATGAAGTTACTACAGTGTGGTTGATTCTTGAGGCAGGTGTAATTTGCGGAAAGTAGACAAGATCACTGGTTGTTTGGCAATGCAAAATGTTAACAATCAGCAGTGTATGGAAATTCAAGCCTTGTTGGCAGACAGTGATTAAGTAACTCTCACAAAAAGCTTAAGGTAGATCATGTACTCTACTCTTTTCTTTAACACTTTACTTGGTGCCTCCATCCTATTTGTTGCTTAATTAACTTAATAAAGAGATGCTTTTATTTCATATTACTGACTGGCTAATGTACAAGGTGGTTCCTCTGAACGCTCTCTTCATGTGTCAACACATACAGAGAGCCATAATATATAAATCAAACTCTTCCACACAGTTCATGATCAAAACCAATTTGCTGTGTCGACACTACCTGGCACTAGCTGCTACAAACAAATACATTTGACCTTTATTAACTGAAGATTAAAATCTCCAGGCTGTAGGAGTACCCTTGTGTTATTAGGCATGAAAAACCTATAACACTTTTTCACATAAAAAGTTTTGTTGGCCTATGAAATCATTCTCGGATATACACTCTACCACTTCTGCTGGAAGACTATTCCATGTATCTATCAACCTTACCATAGTTTTTTTTTCTCATGTTCTCCATCCTCCAGTTTGAAGTCATGTTCTACTATTCCTTTTTTCTGAAAAATGGTTCTTCCTGAAGTCTATGAAATGTATTTGAAGTCACATCACCTCTCTCCCTTCTATTCTTCCAGTTATATATTATATAGCCTTGGAGTCTGGGTTTTGTATTTTCCATGTAATGTTCAAATGCTAAAAAGCATCTGGTTACTAACATTCACAATTTTATTTAACCCCTTGATTTCTTTGAAGACTTCTTTAGTGTTCATGGGATTAAACAGGATGTTCAGTTTTACAACATTTTCCCCATAGTTGTTTCATTGGTTGGCTGCTTATAAACCTGGCACCACTCTTTTAGTGACGTTTTTAATGTTTCTTTAACAAATACAACAGAAAAAAGTTTATTATTTGTACAGTGTTCTTATGTCTTGTCATATTGTACAACTCTGCGGAATATGTTGCATGCGATAAATACATTATATTAATAAGTAACCAATAAGCCAGATAAGAAATTTTACAATCTTTTGAAGAGCAACTTCAATTTTTTAAATAATTTAATCTTTCTAATTGGAGCTTTGATTGCAGAATCTGATGCCTGTTCTTCTCAGCGCAGCAAACATGCACCCATCCGTTTTATGTTAACGTCCCTTTCCAATCCTAACTCACTTTCTCTAACTTCTTCCTATGGTTTCTCAAAGACAATCTTGCCTCAGCCTGTTGTCTTGCTTTTTACAGAGCTATTATATTTAGATGCTTTTTTAACAGTAAATTACAGCATTCTCTGTATGTCCTAGACCTCCTTTATTCTCAGACACAGGATATACAGCATGTCTGCTCAGTATATTTCCATTGTGTTAATGCACTACCCTATCATAAACTTTATACTAATATATACAGAGGGCACAATTTTGTATGGAATGTTAACTAATTATTTTTAAGGAAAATATTAAGTAGAGGCTTCCAAAAGGCCAGAGTATCAAGTAAGTAATCATATTACAAATATTTTATGACATAATAAAGTAAAATTGCCTATATTTTTCTTTTTTATGCATATACCTTTTAACTCCATTTACTCATTTGAGTAAATGAAAAACTCAGTGGGAGTGAGTGAGACAGACTTCTTTATTCATGGACTAGTGGAAATGTTCCAGTTATTGAGGTCTCCACTTACTCACTGCAAGTGATCCCTGTTTGAAATCAGGTTATTTCAGCAATTAAGGTATTAGATTTAGCTTTTAATATAAAGGTTTGTCATAAGCTGTAATTATGGCAATACATATTAAATGGGACTCACTTAAATGGGGTATCATGGTGAGGTAAGAAGGCTGAACCATATTTTGGCCAAACTACACAACAAATCCTCATTCTTTGAAACAACTGAATGAATACATTGGTAGAATATCTACTCTCTACAAGGTTCATAATGAAATAATAATAGTGTTTTAGCTCTGGTAGTTTCTTAGCTTATTTGTAACTCCATGATCAATGTTACAGGTTTCTCTCCCTGGAGGTATAACCCAGTCTCTGACTAGAAAGCAGGGATAGTGATATACAATTTACCACTTTCCAGGTGCGGACTGAAAGTACTCAGGCCCCACAGGGAAAAGGAGGTCATGAGCCCCCTTTGACCTGTCCCTGTTATGAACCACCCACATTTATGATCCATCGCCAGTTATCGCTCCAGCCCATGGTCCCATCCCACCCTCTTTTACTAATATTAGAATTAATTAATTATAATTAATGTTGTGAAGTAAAACAGAAATTGAGCTACACTAATGATATCACAAAGCTGACAATTGAACTAAAGTTACAATACCAGTATAGCTCAATTTCAGCTGTAAGCTCTGGTATCACTTGTGTAGATCCATTTCAATTGTAACCCCACAGAGCTTAGAATTGAAATGTAGCTACACAGATGTCCACAGAGCTTACAAGTGAACTGGAACCAATATACTAATGTACCTTCATTTCAACTATAAGTTCTGTTATATCACTTGTATAGCTTCTTCATTCGCAATACAGCAGAGGTTAAAATTGAAAAGGAGCAGTGCTTACAATAGGACATTAGCTATACTAGTAATACAACAGAGATTACAACTGAACTGTAGCTATACTACTAATACCACAGAGCTTACAATTCAAATGGAACAACACAAGTAATACCACAGAGTTTTAACCAAAATATAGCTACACTAGTGATACCACAGAGCTCACAATTGAAATGTATCTACAAAAGCTAAACAGAGCTTACAATTAAAATGTAACAACACAAGTGATACCACAGAGCTTACAATTTTAATTGAAATACAATAGTCATATCACAGAGCTTACATATGAAATGGAGCAACACAAGCCATACCATGGAGCTTACAATTGAAATCAAGCTACACTGGTCATACCACAGAACCTGCAACTGAAATGGAGCTACAAATGTAATACCACAGAGCTTACAACTGACGTGTAAAACACGTGATACCACATAGCTTACAATTAAAATGCAGCTACTCTAGAAATACAATAGAGTTTGCAAATGAAATGGAGCAACATAAGCGATACCATGGAACTTACACTAGCGATACCACAGAGCTTACAATTGAAATCGAGCTACACTAGTTATAGCAGAAAGCTTACAATTGAAATGAAGCTACATTAGTGATCCCATATAGCTTACAATTAAAGTGGAACTACAGTACTAGTGGTATTACTTGTGTAGCTTTGTTTACATTGTAATCCCTGTGGTATCACTTATGCTGCTACATTTCATTAGTACACTTTGATCCTAGGAAGGACTGACCCACAAACAGGTCACTGCCATTAGGATCCTTTGGTCCTCAGGACTGGCCAGTAAACATGCCAATACCATTAGTACACTTTGGTCCTAGGAAGGACTGACCCACAAACATGTCACTGCCATTAGTACACTTTGGTATTAGGAAGGACTGAACCATAAACAGATTATTGCCTCTGTCAAATATCAATTTCCTGTTGCATGTACAATTCATGATGAGATGGCAAGATAGGTCTGTAATAACTGACAAATTTACAGACTTAACAACTTAATGACCACTGCTTGTGCAAGGTATTGATTTGCAGTGCATTGCGCATACCACTGATCCCTTAAGAGTCAAGGTAACATTTATATACTTGGGGAATACCACACTCTTCCAGACAAATGAGCCTTTATGCAAGGTTAAAGGGATAGTAATACTTCGTTTTATCTTTATTTTAGTTTGTAGGCATTGAAAAAACATGAAGAACAATATAAGTCTTATCTCTCAAACCTTTATGGTTTGAGAGATATTCACAAGCAAAGTTTCCCCTCCCACCCCTTTTACCTAGTGTAAGCCATGTCTTCTCAGATGTGGAATCTGGTTGTAAGACTAGACAGATAACAAAAGGGGACAATCTTCTTCCTATGAAAACAATGAAGGCCCTTCCCCCCTTGACAAGTTTTTCAGGTTTTTTCCTTATCTTACTCAAAGATTGTCCCTCTCTGCTGTCTACCTGGGCACCTCCCTTCTGATCTGACTGAACAGAGTTACATCAGTAAAAAGGGCAGGAGGGCTATACTTTGTTATTGAATTACTCTTGTACTACAACTCTGACAGAATTGAAATAACACTGTCCAAAGTCCAAATACTATGATGATTAATTAGAGCTGCTTTTATTATGAAACATTACTATCCCTTTAAAGAAGAGATTAGTATGACAGCTTTGAGGGAGACAGAAGATGAAAAGTAAATTGGTTTGTTAACTAGTTTATTTTATTGTTTTGCTTGCGAATATACTGGGGCATGAAGGAATTTAAGAGCTTCATCTGTGTGGGAATCCTTGGGAATAGTCCCTCGTGCCCCCTTGATGGAAGCCTAGCTGTCTCCATGTTTTTTAACTAGCCATGCAGAGTTCATCTCTGGTGAGACATCCATAATGGTAAAATAATGCAGACATCTGATTATTTCAGGTCACTGTTGCCTATAAGTAAGAAAATGTAATAAGTAAGTAAATGTAGTAAAATTCAGTGACTCACTTTTTTCCCTGGTCAAAGGGGAGCTCCCCATGTTGGCACCTGATTAGCTTCTTCAAGAACACTCTCCCTTTGTCACAAGAGAAAGTCAGTATACACATAGATTGGTGGGTGGTACACCTCACAGGCCTCACCTCACAATAAATTAATGAGCAGAGTCAGAGTAACTGAGTGAGTGACAGTGGCAGTTCAGGCCCATCCCCTACCCTTGACTAGTATATACAATTGTATTATGGAGGCTCCTAGCATGGGGCTGAGAGATAAGTGGGGCAGGGTGTGCTGCACCCTTGGCAGCCACTCGAAACCAGTTCTGTTGGGCCCCTTCTCAGTGGTAGTCATCCAGTCTGTGACTGAGTATCTGATGAGTGAGTCCACCCTGAAATTTCCACTGGGAACTTTCATGAAAAAAACATGATTTCTGCCTTTTCCAAGAGAAACCCATATATTTTCCATTGTTTAGTTGATATCATAGATTTACCAGCGAGAACAGTTGCATTTTTTACATGTATTTTCGATGGCAGTGAAACTTCCTGCCGCCATAAAAACTGAGAACTTCCTACCATTCAGCATGTTGGAGAATAAGAATAAGAATGAAAGCAGACAGGAGAGAGAGACATAGAGAGGGAAGGAGAGACAGTGTGTATGAGAGAAAGAGATAGAGAGAGAGAAAATGAAAAAATAACACAAGTTGTTTTCAGGGCTAACACAAGGAGCAGCAGGACAAGCTGGAGTGCACTGACAATGATGCTGGATCAGATGTAGAGGAATCCAGGAGCACCAGCTGTAAATGAGCATACTTCCCCCTGGGCACTGTTGGCAACATTTCAGTAGGGCATTTTTTTCAGGTATTGTTTAGGGTTTGTTTTTTATTTTGGCAAGCCTGAGACCAGAAACATATATTTTTTCAGGGTTAGTCTTGTTTGAAGCACATAAATTATGCAATACTTTCTGTAATATGTTGAATGTTTCTCTTTCAGTAAGCCTGCAAAAAATATTTTTCAGTTTTTTCTTTCTGTAAGACCATGTCTATGCTAATTGTTATTTTAAAGAGGTAAATAAAATAAAAATAAGGTTACTCTGTATGTGGCAAGTGTGTATAATGGTGATATTGGTGTGATTAATGAATGTTAGACAAAATATTTGCAATAATATGTTTGAATCCAATTTAACTTTGCATTTTTATTATGAGGTTATTGTTAAACATTAATCAGTGGTCTTAGCAGTGGTCCCAACTGTGATAGATGGTAGTAACCCTTCAAATCTCTCCACCTCATCCTCATTGCTGCTGTTATTAGTACACATGGGTTTACCTGTCTTCTCTAGTTTTGTCCAATTTGGCTACATGATACACAATTGGTATTTTTAAAAATATACAGAAAAGAACAATATATGGGGCTACCACGCCTTATATCAAACAAAATAATATCTATGAGTAGTAAACGGGGACTCACCGCTGCATGGCAGACTGGGTGCTCCAAAGCCAATTCGGGTTCTCCATTCCCGCATAGAGTTGCAAAAGTCGTGATAATGGCGGCACTCCAAACCAAAACAATAGTCCACTTGTAAAATCGAAACAAACATTTATTAATCCTCCATTAAAAAACATATATAAGATGTACAAGCGACATATAACAATTGCAGAGATGACATGTAACGATGTTGCTAAGACTGCTCCATAGTTGTCTCACGCGTTTCGCGCTTTAAATGCGCTTATTCATAGACACACAACTTAAGGTATCCATACCTATTTAAAACATGTGAATCAATTAAAATAAGAAGCAGCTGTGAAGCCTCTCAAAAAGGTTAGCGGACCTATCAGAAATCAAGGTCCGAAACCCAAAAGTTAACTCTATAGTTACTTCCTCAAAAAACACAGAACTGTCTCAACAATAAAGGATAATAAATAATTATAATGAAGGAACATCCTGAACATCAAATTTCAAGGTGCAATAACCCCATACCTATGCCAATGTAGAAAAAGGAAACACCTCAGATGTCAAATTATAAGGTGTAATAACCTCAGTCTACTCAACATAAGTATGAGATCCCATCCTTCTCACTCAAAAAACAGACAATGAAAGCACAGATGCATCCATAACATAAAATAATTCTCTACAATCAAATAAATAATACATATCAAAAACATTTTAAAAAATACAAAGCATCGAATCACCTATCAATCAATGTATCCTGGGAGGGACTAAGGGTCTCTCGTGGTAAATTCAATACAGTCAGCGATTGCACACACTGGTGGACTGCCTCGTTTGATACCGTATATTTCCTTGATCTCCTCCTACTCCTTCTTGTAGATTTCTTATAGTCCCTGTACTGCGTTTCTTCTTCTTGATCTTCTTTCTCCCTTGGGCGTTTTTTGAGGGCAAAATGGGGGAGTCTTGTTCCCAAGAGGTGAAATCTGTTGTCTCCGATCTAGATGTAGAATCATTAATAGTATTATCCAAAGACTCAGACCCCATTTCCACTTCACCCTGCGCCTCCGGACGTGAAAAACTAACTCTCCTATCCTTTTGTTTTAGGATAGACTTCACAGGTGTAGATCTTCGCAGATGTCTCTTCCAAACATAAACCTCATCACGATCATAATCCAATTTATCTCGGATATTACAAATTTACAAGAAGGAGTAGGAGGAGATCAAGGAAATATACAGTATCAAACGAGGCAGTCCACCAGTGTGTGCAATCGCTGACTGTATTGAATTTATCACGAGAGACCGTTAGTCCCTCCCAGACTCAGGTTCTTGAGTTGGGACTGAGTTTTGTACCCCAAAAAGATTTTAATTTGTTTAATACTATATTTGATATTAATCGGTTTGTCCGTAATCTTACTGTTAAAAAATTATTTTGGAAACAGGGTGATGTTGATAGTGAATACTAGTGATGAGCGAGCATGCTCGGCCGAAGCTCGGTTCGGCTCGAGCATCGCTCTGCTCGGCACATGGCGGTACTCGTACGAGTACCGCATGTGCTCGCCCGCCATGTTCGGGTCTCCTCCCCGCACGTTTCGCGGCTGCTGCGCAGCCAATAAACGTGCGGGGAGGCTCTGACATCAGTGTAATGCCAGCAGCCATGTTGGCTGCTGGCATTACACTGATTGGCTGGCCAGAACCCGTGATCGGGTGCTGTATAGCACCCGACGCGCGAGTTAGGCTCATTCTTAGCCAGGGAGAGATGCGCTTAGGCAGGGAAAGTCAGTGTAGGGAGAATAAAATTGTTGAAACTCTTTCAAGACCCAAAAGTCCTTTTTAGGACTGTTGTGTGTGGGGGCAGCATTTATATTTTGTTTGGGGGGGCACAATTTCCTTTTTTTTGTGGGGGGGATATTTGTAAGGTGACATATAATACTAGATGCACAGGAAGTCAGTGTAGGGAGAATAAAATTGTTGAAACTCTTTCAAGACCCAAAAGTCCTTTTTAGGACTGTTGTGTGTGGGGGCAGCATTTAATTTTTTTTGGGGGTGGCAGAATTTCATTTTTTTGTGGGGGGGGACATGTTCTAAGGTGACATTGTACTAGGTGCACAGGGACAAATATTTCACAGTGCAGTGACAAGCTGACATATTCTGTTAGGTGCACAGGGCCAATGATTTTACAACGCAGCGACAAAAAGGGCCATTTTAAACGTGTGCCTAGCCATGGATTATTGTCACATTCTGTTTAGTGTGCAAATTCACAAATTAACATCACATATTCCGTTCACTGTGCCTAGCCGCAGATTAGCGTCACATTCTGTTTCGTGTGCCTAGCCGCAGATTACCGGCATATATTCCGTTTAATATGAAGAAGACGGGTAAAAAGGGACGGGGAAGTGGACGTGATCCTGATAGTTCAAGTAAATATACAGCAAATACTGTTTGGTAACAATTTTTCGCCTAAAATCATTTTTATCTTCCTTTTTGTGTGTTTTACGGTCAGTCTGTAAAAATGGCGTACTACGGGTGAAACATCGTTCCCAGCAGCGACGTTGGAGTCCAAGATGCATCCAGACATCCTCCCTATGCTGTCCCTGAACCATTTCTGTGGTGTTTCCATCATTTTCTGACCTTTTCCTATGAACCAGGCACCCTCCCCTCATCAGAGCAGGGGGTGCCTGGTGTAATGCTCGAGTCCTCCCATTGACTTCAATGGGGCTCGGGTGCTCGGCCGAGCACTCGAGCCTCCGGGGGCGCTCGGCCAGAGCACCCGAACACCCGAGCATCGGGGTGCTCGATCATCACTAGTCAATACATATATAAGGATAGTGAGTTGGAATCTCATAAGGGGTTAGTCAAAGCTTTGGGGTCTTTCAAAGATATATGTGCAGCCAATGATTTGCAGTCTTTACAAATGGAGTCAGGTAATTTGAATGTGGACAGAGTTAGGATTGATTCACTTAGTACAGGTTTGAAGCCCAAGTCTAGTTTCTTTCCTATTCATGTTAAAGGGAAGCAGTTAGAGATCTTTCAAAAGACTCTAGAACAGGAGTTGATTGCTCTCCATGGTCGTTTAGGTACCAATAAACACCACAACCTAACCATTTTACAGAAAAAGGCTCTTATGGAATTAAAGTCTAATACAAATTTGGTAATTAAAATGTCAGATAAAGGTGGTTCGGTTGTGGTGATGGGTGCCAGTGACTATCGTGGAGAAGCATTGAGGCAGCTGAGTGATACCTCTGTTTATACGGAATTGACTTTCAATCCTACCCAATTGTACAGATCCAAGCTGAACCATTTGGTCCAGATGGGGTCTGGTTTGGGTATTACTGATAAAGAGGAGGCACGCTTTTTGGTCCCGAAAACCCGTTGGTCCCCATTTTTCATCATCTACCCAAAGTGCACAAAAGTCTGGTTCACCCCCCCCGGCAGGCCCATCGTATCCGGTATTGGTTCTCTCAATGAACCTTTGTCTATATGGGTGGACCAGTACTTGCGGCCTTTGGTGGAGGGGTTACACAAGACAGGTGCTTGACCAAATGATGAATATCAAGTGGGAAAGAGGTATGTCTTGGTTGTCGGCAGATGTCTCTGCCTTATATTCCTCTATTCCACATTCGTTAGCTCTGCAGGCTTTGGAGTATTTTTTTGTTTATTTTTCTAATTATTCCAAGATGTTGTCAGAATTTCTATTGCGGGCGGTTGATTATCTCCTGTGGGTGGGGTGTTTTACCTCCAGAGGCGTGGCGTGGCGATGGGGGCTAGTTTTGCCCCTTCCCTGGCCAACCTTTATATGGGTTGGTGGGGCTATGAACCCATTCAGGGATTGGATTTTGTGGTACGGGAGATATATCGACGACTTGCTTTTTATTTGGAAGGGTACTAGGGAAGATGTGGCATCATTTATTTTGTCTTATTTGAATGTGAATAATTACAATTTAGAATTCACTTTTAGTTATGATGCTATTTCTATCCCTTTTTTGGATGCACTGTTGACTGGGGATCCGGTTACACATAATGTTGTAAGTAATATATATAGGAAACCTACATCTGGCAATACTTTGCTTCATGCCAGTTCATCGCATCCTCGACACATGATAGACAATATTCCAAAGGGACAGTTTCTCCGTTATCGAAGAAACTGTTCCTTGGATAAAGATTTTGTGGAGGCATCAAGAGATCTGACTAAGACGTTTAGTGTTAGAGGTTATGATGAACAGGTTTTAGATGAAGCTTTTTGTTTTGCACAAAGCCAATCAAGAGAGGATTTGGTGAGGCAATTATCTAAGGCTAAGAAGCAGAGAGAATTTATGGATAAAAAAGTTCGTTTTGTCACTACTTATAGCCCACAATTTAAACAGATTAGTAAACTCGTGAGATCTTTGTTGCCTATTTTGGAGACCAATGTGATATTGGCGGATATTTTAAGTAATGGCTGTGATTTTGTAGCAAAGTGTGGTCTAACTATAGGCAATATGATCTCACCGAGTTTGTATTCTTCCAAGCCAGTGTGACAAACATGGCTAAATGCGGTGGGTTTCTTTAAATGTGGTGCTAGCTCTTGTAAGTGTTGTGATGTAGCCAAGGTTGGCAAAGAGTTTGTGTACAGTTGATGATGCTACATATTCGGTGTCTCATTTTATTAATTGTAACACGAGGTATGTAATCTATTTGTTCACCTGTTTGGAGTGTTCAGTCCAGTATGTGGGTCGTACTGTACGCCCTTTAAAATGTAGGGTGAGAGAGCATTTAGGACAAATACACCGTGCGGATCAGGATTCGGCGGTGGCCAAACATGTATGTCAGGAGCACGGTGGAAATATGGAGGTTTGTGGTTTTCAAGGTATTGAAAAAGTAACTGTACCAATTCGGGGAGGTAATATTTTGGGAATTGTCAATCTGAGAGAGGCATACTGGATTTTCCAGTTAAAAACAAGGGCTCCGAAAGGCTTAAACTCAGAGTGGGATATTAGCAATATTGTATCTTGATATTTTTATTGTCTATATAGGTGGTTTTGCTAATTGTGGTTATCCTTATTTGATTATTATTTTTACTTTTTTGATGTTGGAGGAGGTATTTTGAGGATTTGTGGAGTGATGTGTTGATTATCTCCCCTCCTCTTTCTCTCTTCCCCTCCCCCTTTTGTTTTGTATCGAAGGGGTCAATGATAAGGATACATTGATTGATAGGTGATTTCGATGCTTTGTATTTTTTAAAACGTTTTTGATATGTATTATTTATTTGATTGTAGAGAATTATTTTATGTTATGGATGCATCTGTGCTTTCATTGTCTGTTTTTTGAGTGAGAAAGATGGGATCTCATACTTATGTTGAGTAGACTGAGGTTATTACACCTTATAATTTGACATCTGAGGTGTTTCCTTTTTCTATATTGGCATAGGTATGGGGTTATTGCACCTTGAAATTTGATGTTCAGGATGTTCCTTCATTATAATTATTTATTATCCTTTATTGTTGAGACAGTTCTGTGTTTTTTGAGGAAGTAACTATAGAGTTAACTTTTGGGTTTCGGACCTTGATTTCTGATAGGTCCGCTAACCTTTTTGAGAGGCTTCACAGCTGCTTCTTATTTTAATTGATTCACATGTTTTAAATAGGTATGGATACCTTAAGTTGTGTGTCTATGAATAAGTGCATTTAAAGAGCGAAACGCGTGAGAACTATGGAGCAGTCTTAGCAACATCGTTACATGTCATCTCTGCAATTGTTATATGTCGCTTGTACATCTTATATATGTTTTTTAATGGAGGATTAATAAAGGTTTGTTTTGATTTTACAAGTGGACTATTGTTTTGGTTTGGAGTGCCGCCATTATCACGATTTTTAAAAATATGTCTACCAACACTGCTTCTTGATAGCCATGTGGCCATGGCCATTAACAATACAACCACATGCACATAAAACCCACTCAGACTGCACCTTTGCTTCTGGACAAATAAATTATTCCACAGCAGTACCCATCAGTTCTAGTCACAAACAGTTTTCTTTGTCAAGTTCTTTGTGAGGGTCATAGATTTGGCCTAGTACACCACTATCCTGCATATATGCTGTAACCATCTCACATGCCATGGGACCATCCTAGGAGCTATACAGTGTTTGTGTACATCAGTTACAACAAATGTTCGATTGCCACCCCTACGACACATATATTACTTTCATGATGATGATGTGTTCAAAAACATTTTGGGATGATCTTGCAGATGTTGTTGCTGTTACTGATAGTATAAACACTTTGCTTACTGCTCTTTCTGCTGCTTTATCTACTCTATCCAGAATCCAGCTTACTATTCCTTGGCACAAATTCAGAAATGTTATGTTTAAAGCAGATAAAGTAGCAAGAATGGATTTCTCATTGGTTTTAATGAGCACTATGTGTGGATCCTGCTTACAGCAAACTAACGCCTTTCACTAGCTGGTTCTACCTATGTTGTCATTATTGTTTTATTGATTCATTAGCCATGCTCCCCAGTTTTTCTGCAGTAAATATATCAGTGGAATAATCTTGCTAATCCTTCTCCCAAAACAACTAAAAATCAAGCTGACCTCCTTAAAAGGTTTCAGCAGCTCACAAAGGCCATACATAGCTGCCCTTGCCCAGGTGACAAAGATGCTCCCATCAAAGCCTTCCGGTTTTGCATTGTATGTTTGCTAATGGCCTTATTCTGTTCATACAAACACACTAGCTTGTACAGTGTGGAATTCCGTCTGTTAGGGACCTCTATTTTAAAAGGTGATAAGGCAGTTTGTTACACAGTTATATAGAACGTAATATATTTTGAGCACCGTATGAATGGCTAAAATGGGCACAGATTTTGCAGGTGATATTTAGCATCTTTCTGAGGGTTTTCAGATTCTGTGAGGAACATGGCCACAACTAACTTTAGGACACTGGCAAAGCAGGATAAATGCAGCATATCACCAATTCTCAAAACAGCTATTATGTTGGAGGCATGATCAGCAGACAAAAAACAAGTTTTCAAGGAACAGGGTATAAGCCATTTATCTACCACTGTCTCTGATTTATTTTACACATCTATGGCTTTGTTGGATTGTCTCTCAAGTGCTGTAATGATGGTATGGGTTACCCTGCTGCAGAACCAAAGGCAATATTACTGGCTGATGCTGAAATTTATTGTTTCCCACCGTGAGAGGGAAACCCAGTGAGCAATGACAGTTATATAGTATGTGCTTTGCCCACATGTCCACATAGCTGTTGTCAGGTAAATTTTCTTTTTGTATGAGCCCTTTGTCCACCATTCACACAACCCATTATATTTATTTTATTTTATAGTGTCGATTCATAGGTCGCAGTATAATCAAAGTACCCGCTAGGTTAGAGCCAGCAGGCACAGATCTGCTAAATTAAGCATGACCTATGAGTGAGGAGAAGCCAACTTAGGGTAATGTATTTGGGGATATTTAGCACTTACCTATGTTATATTTGGGCTATGTTACCTTGTTGTACGGTGGAGCTAACTAACATCTGTGCAGTTACAATGTGTAATTATATACATAGAGAAGTGCAATAGATCCTAGTGCAGGATATGGTTATACATGGGCGGCAAAAGATGTAAGCAGCTCATGGTGTGATGCATTTTTGAGCTTTGCACTAAATATTCTAAACAATATCTCCATTTAGTTGTGGCAGCAACATAATTACTAGCGCTGCTTTCATTCCATATCCTCTAATAAAATGGATCCACGGGGATGCCGACTGTGTAGAAAAATGTATACAAATCAATACTAAATTTAATGAAGGAATGATTATGATTGTGTCTTTAAACACATTTAATAGAAAGCTATTAAATTGCAATACATGGCCTATAAACATTGATGATAATCAATTTTAATTGTTTTTAATTAAATATAATATAAAATTATATTGAAATATAATAATATATTTTATGGAGATACTACTAGCTTCTACTATAAGTCCAATGACTGAACAAGATTCATATATATAATTGTTTTCTGTATCTAATAATAGGTCTATGGGCTGTATCATTTTTTTGTCTTCTTTTTCCTTGCATGTTTGATGACTGTAACTGAAGCTTGCAGTGCGCTAATTCAGTAAAATAGGTACTGTTTAAATGAGGGTTAGACTTGGAGTAGTGAGATGCTGATGATGACTAACAGGATGATTGGGTATTTTTATTCATTTTTACTTATCCATAGTATCATTCTATATTTGATCTGTTAAAGAGTTTATAAACAGGCACAGTGCTCCTTTTCAGATTGGTGGAAGATTGAGCCTTTTCCTTTCAGCTAATTTTATGGTCATGTCTTAATCTCTCTAACTCTCAACTTCAGGAGGATGGAGGGCTATATTCTAGATAAACATCATCATTATCAATAATTAGGTAATCCCCAGCATTGCCTGCTGCTTCTTCCCCTCTATTTTTTTTTTATTCTCACAGTAAGGCACAGCAGTTGTTTGAACCGTCACATCTTCCTGTTATGTCATCAACACTAGAATGCCACTTGTTGTCATCATCAGTGTTCTTACATGGTTTATTAATATTTTATGGTTTATTAATATTTCTGGTGTTGGAACATTTTATGCAAATTTGAGAAACAGTCTCCTCCGGAGGAGAAGTATCATTATTTTTGCTCACACTGCAGAAACTATGGCTGCAGCCAGTTTTTGGACTACCATTTTTCTACCACATCCCTGTACCACACCTACTTCCTGCCCCTACTATGTTTGCTGGACATTATGTAAGTATTGTGGATTTGAACAGCAATGTACACAAGAGAATGAATTGTGTCTGATGTCTTCTTGCCCTTTACAAAATTCTCATATACAGTAAGTCTCAGTCTGTTATTGTCACATTCTAAAGTATGATCATGTGCCTGCGTAGCTTGGGGACGAAGGAAGCACAAGATTGCTGTAGCCAAAGCTGCATTTAAATATGATGGCCCTTAAGCCAGATGTCTGGTTAAGCTGGAGCCTTCATGGTACTCTTGAAAAACACTAATCCTTGAAGGTAGTGGAAGTTAAATAAAAGGATCCTAGAATGCAGATAATACACTTAGGAAGATTCTTGCACCAAATAATGATGGCTAGCACAAAAATAATCTTCAGGATGACTTGCACAAGACAATACTCAATATGGTGCTAAACTATCTCATATATGTGAAATCAACAGAAGATGCTAAGCTTACAGACCCTGCAATGGGATTACAGAAAAACGAGACTACTAAAAACACAGGCAGATGGCTGTAGTAAAGCATATCTGAAATCTGTAGCTGCAGAATATTAGGTAGTTGGCAGGTAAACAGATGGTAACTGAAATGGTAATCCTCAAGCATGCTGGCATAAAGCTATAGGTTAGTGACTTATGAGCACAGCTAGAGTACAGAGTACTAAACAGACCACAGACACTACAGATAGAAGCTGAGAACTAGTAGAAGCACAGATGAGTTTGAAACACACAGGCAAACAGCTTACAAATAATTCACCACAAGGCAGCCAAAAGGAGATAGTCAGAGAGAGAATGCTTCCTAGTAGGAGAAAAAAATTGAAGCAAAAGAAGCACGACCCGTAAGATGTAAGGCAAGAGACACCCAAGGAAGTAAATAAATTACCTGAATAGATGGTAAGCAGACCTGGGTCAGAGGCCAGAGGATGAGTCAGAGCATAGTCGGATGAAAGCCAAGGTCGAAACCAGTGAATCAGCTGGATCATAGTCGGATACAGGCCAAGGTTGAAGCTGGTGAATCAGTTGGAGCGTAGTAGCATGTAGGCCAAGTTAGAAGCTGGTAAATCAGTCAGAGAGTAGTGGGATGCAGGTGTTCTTATAATGTCCTGTAATGTCCTGTTTTTTGTAGTCTTTGATGATAATTTATTTCCCAGATTAGTTTCAGTCAATGATAGATGGGTTAGTGTGTTAGAAGAGGATGGAGATGAAAAGATGAAATGATACAGATATTGTCACTTGTTCTACTGACTCCTTCCAGCAACCTTTTGCAATATCACTATTTTCCCTGAGGAAGAAGCAATCAGCATCAAACGCGTTGGAAGGAATAACACAAGGAACTAAACCAGGACAGAGATCTCCCATGAAACTGGGCGAATAACGGATAGATGTTACATCAGAGCACCCGGACACCGGAGCTGTGCAGTGGGAACCTGTGTGTTTAAAAGATACGCTACTGACCAAGAAACTGTCAAGTAAGAGTACAACCATGGGGTGGGCGGACATCTTTCTTAACAAGTGCCAAGGAGTAAAGAATCCATTATTGGCTATAACACTAATGCCATCTGGTAATTAGGACTACAAGCCATACACATACTGGCACCCAATACTAAATATGTATTTATAAGACAGTATTCATTACCCCAATATAAAGGTTACACAATAGATATTACCACTCTACAGAACCCAGGATAGCTGTGGAGACATTATCTTAACATTTATCGAGGACTTTGAAGCTATATATTTAAAACTGAATAGTTGTAGTTTCAACATATATTTTACTATAGTGTGTCTATATCAAATTGGCACCAATACTACTGTTTTTATGCTTTTTATAACAGTGTATACTGAAATTTTGTTGCATTTATATTTTTTATTATTATTATTATTATTATTGTTTTATTATTAATAACTATTGAATATATTATTTAACAGTCACTCTTTTTGTTTGACTATATATGAAGGTATATGATAATACTACACTTAGATATTTTCCATTTTTTCTGCTTTCCTCTCTTCTGAGCGCTTTCTTGTCTACCCATGCCTGCAAATTTTTTTTATTTTTTTTATTTGTATTTATTTTTTACTTAACTGTTCCTATTACTATCTACAACAGAAGAAATTAAAAAATAACAAACTTCCTGTGGAAATGCCCACCTAAAATAATCCCTAAACTAAACTCCACTTTACTTGCCTAACTTTTTTAGCTCAAAAATTTTGTTGCTTTATTTCCTTCTCTCTCTGAAAATCTGCACGATTGCCATCTGGCAGTAGCCATTTTTCACCTTTTTTAGTTTGAGGTGAAACGTTTCACCCATCATTACATGTGAGACTGAGCAACTACACAAGATTTATATGTGGCAGTAACACCTATGTGTCAAACAGTATATTTTATCCCACATAGATTTCATCCCACAATGTAGTATAAATCCAGGCAGGTGTCCAAACTAGGTGTTTCTCTGTTTTTGAAAATATGAAAAATGATTAATTCCACACGGACCTTTCCAGCACTATAGCAAAGAGGTGACAATGAACAGCAGTGACTCACAACAAATCTTTAACATGACTGGATTTACAAAACAACTCCTGTGTTCAATTAATGTTCTTTTGCCTTTGGCTGATGCAACAAGTTTATCTAAATGTGCGAAATGTCTGAGCAATACTAGACAGAGCAGTACTTTATTCATTTCTTGGGGTTTGAACTGTGGGACTAATTAGTTATGTTACTAAACAGCTTTTAGCACACTTACCTTAATGGCAGATTCTTTTTTTCCCTCCTTATGTTTTGTATAAAACTCTCAAGTTTAATATTTTAGGGGCCTTAAATAAACATGAAATACTTTTCTTACTTTTAGAAAAAATGTCTTGTTTCGATCATGCTGTTCACATTTAGGACAAAATGCAAAGTATGAAACATTGAAAAAAAATCTGCCAAAGGCAATCTTTTCAGCTTCTTGGAAACGTCAAAACTACATTCACATCTTGCATTAAAGTATACCAGCAAACATGCAGTGATTAATCAAGTGATCAATGTCTTTTTATGTGCAGTTATGTGATATTGAAACTGATGTATTAAGAAGAATTGGAGCAATTCCTTAAATTTCCATTAACTTAATTAGAGCTTTTACTCCTTGAAAGTAAAGTGATCCTGTTTAGCAACATCAGCCTCATTATATTTAACCCCTTTGATTAGAAGAGTAGCATATTATTTCTGTACTCCTTCTATTTTGTCCTCCCCTCCATGCCCCACTTTCTCTATGACCCCTCCATCCCTCACTATCTCTATCTGCCCCTCTTTTCAACTCCCATTCTGTTTTTGTTTTTGTGTGGGAATGGAAAAGGGTTCAAAAAGTGAAGGGGAGATGAAATGCCATTCTGCCACTAAATATTAGTATGTGGATTGCCAAAATGTTTGTAGAATCACACTCAACACATCCAACAAAAGACAGTATCTGAATAGAAAAAAAGCAGGCTGGACAGTAGGGATGAGGAAGCAGTGACTTTTGAACCTGTGTCTTCAGCCACTAGAGGCTTTTACCTTAACCTCTTGACCACATACATCAATTCAGCACTGTTGTGCTAATTTTCTTTGTTATTCTTTACTACAATATAATGTACAGAAAGTTTTTAAGGCCAAAGTAAACCCTTCTCTCCGAGCAAAAACTGTCTGCTATGAAAATACAAGGATTCACTAAGATAATTACACTTGCATGTTACCAATTATCAACAGTCAGTGGCACAGTGGTAAGCTTACTCCCTATAGTACCTTAATTCTAAGAAACTGAATCTTCCTTGCTAGCTTCTTCTGATTCATTTCTTTATATTTTCTTTTCTTGAGATGAGGAAATGAAGAAAGACTGAGTTATATGGCAGAGGTCAAAGGTAAAACACATATTTGTGACTTCAACTGTGACTTCAACTGGTCCCTCTTAAGGAGAATGTGTGGGAACACTCATGGGGATAGTCTTTTGCAGCAAGGAAATGTAGCACAAAGATACCATACAGTAGCCACCTAGATGAGATTGTATGGCCTGTTGATTAAGGCAACTGCCTGTAACCTTTTAAGGTCCCCATTTTAAATCCATTTGGTTCATTCCTTGTGACTGCTTTACCTTATCCAGCCTAGATACTCTATTCCTTGTTGGTGTTGTGGAGCAATGGTCTACGGTTTTGGAGGTTACATGACAGTAACATCTTATGGCAGAGTGGTAAGCAGCTTGCCATTCATTAGCATTAGGACCAGAGGGGCTTCCCTTAAACAATTAAGTTCAAGGTTCACATCTAATTTCTTAAGATACACTGCTGATCTACAATGTTATTTTCATAATTTTCTATTGGGTTGTGTGGGGTACAAAAACAGAAGGATAGATTAAATAAGGTTGCAGAAAAAGATAGTGGATGATGGAAGCGGTACAAAAACAGAAGGGTACAGAGATAGTGTCTACATGAACCTCTTTTACTATACTATGTCTCTCCTTATCCAATTACATCTGCCTGTATCTCCTCCATCCATGTACCCTCATTTTATCCCCTTTTCTGTTTTTGTACTCCATACAACCCCTGTTACCTCTGTCTTTACCTACTCTGTTAATCACACCCTTTGTACCTTTATTTTTGTTCCCCTTCTGCATCTCCCTGCTGCTTGTCTCTGATAGCAGCTGAATCATTAGCATGTATTCTTCTATTTTTATATCTCTCTTACTATTTATATCCCTCACATCTGATTCCCCCTGCTTTCTATATCCCTGTAACTGTACATCTCCTGTGATTCTTAACCAAAAGAATCTTGAAGAAAAGCAGAGTAACATAAAAAATGAAATTACCTTGATCAGTAGCAAGCTGAATCAGTGGAACTGGAATCTGCATCTCCACATATTTTAGACCAGTGCTGAAGAAACACGCATCACTCTGGGGTTAGATTAGAATACATCCGAGACTTCTTTATTATTAATTCTGACACATCTGCATAGGGAAAAAGTTCCCCTTAAAAGGTGACAGACCGAAGTTCTTCCTGATTTAGAGATATCATGGGTTCTCATAGACAAAATGCCAACAGAAAAACATACTTTTCAAACACTCTAATGATTAATATGAAACCCACCCATAGTATGTTAGTTTTGATAAGAGTTTATTTTGGAACAGTGAAGCAAGTTGGAACCAGGTTAGTTATATCTTTTCTCTCTGGGAAAATAATATTTTACAAATAATACATATTGCAGTTAATAATCATGATATTCTGCCCTTCTGTTTAATGTATCTAAGGTCATGTATTCACATGCTAAAACCTTTTGTGCAGAAATACCATAGACCCATGTTTCCACATTCCCCTCTTTGGTGCCCAAGGCACCACTCACCCCAACTTTTATCCTTAGATTGACATCAACCTTCTTACTTCCTTCTCATCTTTGGATTCTGTTATTTCAGTATACATTAATGCTGGTGAAGTTTTAAATGTAAAGGTTCTGCAGCTTGTTTAACTGTGCAATTATTACAACATTTAATCATGACTATCGCAGCACAGATTATTATCACAACAAGGAGTAAGATAAGTAACCCATGAACGATAGTAGACTCTGTTGAGCTGAGTGATAGCCAGTACCAGAACCCAAGAGACAAGGGGCTCGATTTAATAGTCGCTGGTAAAACTTTTGATAGGGCAAAAATGGATATTGTGCGGTTCACACTCTGTGTTACTGTAAGTATCCAATTGTCCTACCAATGGGAACCACAGTGAACAATGGGACACCGAACCTGGCTTCTGGCTCAATGTTCATCATGGGTTTTTTGCTCCTACAACCCACACTAAATAGCGTGTGAAATGGGAAAATCAAAGGAAAACAGGTAAGGCTTTGTGTTTGACATGCTGTCAAACGCAGAGTGTGAGCTAAAACAGTCACCCTCCCAAACACTATACCTACACTACCCTTAACAATAAAGTGAAACAACACTAGCCCTAACACTATCCTAACACCCATACCCCATAGCTGTAACACGTACCTATCATCATCTGTAATTCACTATCTGTAATCTTCTATATTACATCTTATTTGTTCTCCTCTTCATTTTTCTTATCTCCTGTCTTCACATCTTCATTCTTGTTCGAAAGCACTGTAAAAAATTAAAAAAAAAACAAATTATAGATGCTTCAAAGATATGCAGGCCATAACCCTTTGAGTGCCGGAGGGATGCGCAACTCAATGCAGAGCAATTTGTTGCATGCCCCTCTGGTATTCCAAGGGTTAATTGTATGATGGCAAGCCAAGGTTTAAATGTATGCTGCCACTCCAAGGGTTAATTGTTAGCTGCTGCCATTGCTGCTGCGGCCGGCAAGCAGGGATGAGAGCAAACCCCCGCCAAAGATACCGCTCGGGCCGTTGCCTGAGCCATTTTGTGGCCATTATATGGCCAGTCTCTGTTCAAAATGGTTCCCACAACTGGGACAAGGATGAAGATGAGAAGACAGAATATTAGAAGAATGAAGATGAAAAGAAGACAGAAAACAGAAGATTACAGAAGAAAACTTACACTGGATGACCAAGGTGTTGAAGACCCCATTGGACATCAGACTTACAGGTAAGTGTTTATTTTCAGAGGATGGTGTTAGCTTTAGGGCGATTAACCCTGTGAGTGCCAGTGGGTTCCTGGTACACATAGGACTAATTTTTTAATACATTTTTTTTCAGCTAGTGCCCCATATCAATACATCCACTGGTCACTTTTTTGCACTTCAATTCCAACATCATCCCTTCAATTGCCTATGATCTCTAGTTCAAGAATGTTCTGCTTTCTCCTCCCACAAACATAGAATGGCATGCTGAGAGAGCCTGGCACACTTTTACATGACTGTAGGAAAAGAAGAGACAACTGCAATGTGGTGGGGAAAAATTCCCATGGATTTCAATGTAATAAGCTAGGTGAAAAAAGCTGGAAATGGCACTTTTCTTAGGAAATTATTTCACAAGCGGGAAGTGACATTTTTCTCCAATTTTGGTTTGAGGCGAACATTTTCGCACATCCATAGTGGTCAGGTCATGAATACCTTCTGACTTTTAAGGGATGTATGTATAGCATTCCTTTACTACAATACACACACACAGACTTTTTCTGCTCGCGTGTAATCTAGTGCCATGCAATTTTGTAGAGCAGGGTTGTGTTCAGCAATAATTTCAGTAGTTGTCTTATGCAAAGCATCAGTGGTGCTATTGCTTACCTCATCTAGGGCTCAATTCAATTACCATTTGCATCTGCAGTTTGGTATTTTATTACCTGTGTTGTGGCCTGCTAATGTGCACTAAAAAATGTCAACGGCCTGTAAGATTTTGCCCATTCACATCAATAGAACAGTTCTAGCCATGTGCCATTCAATTGTGTGCAGTGAGTGCTAATGCGTTGTAAACAGATACATTAACTCAAAGTAATTCTGTGCCTACTTTCCTTGGAGTTCAACACAGAATGAAGGCTAAAAACCCCTGTTGAATGGAGTACAACACAAAACGAAGCTCACACCACAGTTAAGACTTATCACAATGACAAAAGTCCTGGACAACCTACATTAACCCATCAACCCCTGAGTAAAAAGGGATGTGCAAATCAACATCAGCCAATTAGTGGCACACTCCATAGGCACCCCAGGGGTTAATCATAACAAGATGTATGTCCAGACAAGACAACATGTACCTGACAATCACAAAGCAATGTAAGCCCGGCTTTGCAAAGTCAGTGGCCAATGGAGAACCAAGGTGCACCTCCATCATCAACCACACTGGAAAATGTCACACATGCACCTGACAGGTAAACAGCAATCACAACAAACACACCCAAACAACAACAGCCACACCGGCATACACTCACCTGGACAACACACTTTTTCCAATTGGTCCATTATTACCTGATGACCACGCCTGACCAACACCCCACCTCTGTCTCCAAGGGATATCCTACCAACATGGAACGTGGCATGTTTACAGTGAGTCCACTCTGATGGCAATTACATGCATCATGTTTCCATTGCAATATCTCAGAAGACATTGGAGAAGGGGACATGAGAGGGGTAGGGAGCCCCAGGATCCCGCAAACACACCTGCACATCTGCCGGTTGGTGAAATATGTGTAGCAGCCAGAAGGCCATCTCCACCTGGGGGACCAGGCCTGGCAGCAGCAACTGCGCTGCCTCAGCCAGATCTCCCCCAGCCACAAGTGCCACAGGGACCTGTGGAGCAGTGCAGGGAGGACAGATGCCTTCCAAGACACAGGATATACTGAATAAAGGTCACAATGTTCGTAATGGCAGAGGGTGAAGTGAGAGACAGGTACAGGTTGACCTATATGAGGTGATCAGAGATAACTTCAACCCCCATACCCAGATCCAATTGTGCTATGCCCTGAATGGAATGTTTCACCCTCATTATCTCTGCCTCATTCTCCTATTACATCTCTACCACAAACAGATCAATCACAAAAAATGATTCAAATGCTTACAGAATTAACTTCTACTGTATCCAACATTCAGACAAGGTTATCTAACCTGGAATCAAATACCCCTCATACTACGTCATTTATCATGCCTTCTAATACATTGGATCAACCAGGTAATTCAAACTTGCCACCATGCATTACTCCTGCCCATATGATCCCTCAAAACTTGCGTAGGGATATTTTGGAAGGAAAAGAGGTCAACCTAGCAGCTATTCTTTTAGCATCACAAGATCTTATGGAAAATAAAACAGTGAGCTGCGGTGAAGTGTCTGTCACTCTTAAAACTAAATATCCTAGACTCGCCCGAAAATTAACTATTCCCAAATTTGTATTAGCTTTCAGTGTCTATAGAGACATTATCTGTACTACCTCTCCACATAGACGACAGGAATTAGACACTTACCTGTATACTCTGGTTGACCTGGGACATAGATATGGTGGTTTTGCCTATTATGATTATCATAAGTCATTCGCTGCTAAGGCAGCCGCTGCCTTGTCCCAATTCAACTATCACACTGATTGGAGCTCCCTAGATAATGAGCTGCAGACATTTTGCAGGTTTTAAACTTCCTACTTGCCAAATCTTTCAAGCTAACACTCATTCCACTCAGCTATGTCCTTCTTCCTCTAATACCAACCAATTAGTACTCCCATCCACAAGCAGACGTCAGGACTTGAATGCCCCATCCGAACAAATTTCTCACCCCACTAAAGATAAACTGGGCAGAACCATTCACTATATAGGTAATTCCCCCATATGTAACAACTTTAACAGCAAAGGTTGCTTTTACAGTGCATGCAGGATGTTACACCAATGTTCTCTCTGCTATAATTCCCACTCCAGGCTTATTTGCCCAAACAATTTCTCTATCAATAAAGGACCTAGGTCCATTAACCTGTCAAAGTTTCAGTCTCTTGTTCTTCAACACCCGAACACCACTCTTTCTAATTATCTCATTTCAGGTTTTACGTCAGGCTTTCATACTGGTATTAATCGTTGTCCTGAGACTTCTATTGAATGTCCCAATCTTCTATCTGCTACTTCTGACCCTATTACGGTACATAAACTCATTCAATCAGAATTAGATAAAGGGTTTATCATAGGCCCCTTTTTGTCTCCTCCCTTCCCCATCTGGAGAATAAACCCTCTGGGGATTGCTTCCAAAAAATTTCAAGCAGATAAAAAGAGACTATAGATCTCTCCGCTCCTCATGGTTCTACTCAACCGAGCATAAACTCCCTGATACCTTCGGAGGATATGTCCATGGAATATGTTAATTTAGATGATGCTATCACCCACATTTTACAATGTGGTCAAGGTTGTTGGTTATCAAAAACCGACATCTCAGATGCATTCAAATTGTTACATCATTTCTTATGGCACCTTCATGGCATTCGTTGGGAACAAAAGTATTATTTTGCTACTAGATTGGTGTTCGGTTCAAAAAGTAGCCCTAAGCTTTTTGAATATTTAGCTGATACTCTGGCATGGTTAATCCTCAACATATGTAAATGTCCAATTGTAATCCACTACCTGGATGACTTCTTAATAATTGAACCTCCTAATACAAAACCTAAAAGCTTGATAAAAGTTCTTGATTTATTTTGCGACTTAAATATTCCCACCGCTATCCGTAAAACACTCGGTCCCTCCCATGTCATTGAATTTTTAGGAATTACGCTAGATTCTATTCTCATGGAAGCTAGACTCCCTTCAGACAAATTAAATAGAATCAGGACTTTATTACAAGAATTTGTCCACAAAGAATCATGTCACATTAAAGAACTGCAATCTCTTCTAGGTCATTTAAATTATGCTACAAAAATCATGCCCTAAGGTAGGTCATTTACCTCTCATCTCATAAATTTATTATCCTGCAACTACCTACATGTGATGTTAGACAACAAAGCCAGATCAGATATAGCTATGTGGGATGAATTCCTTGAGAACTGGAACGGGCGTTCTATGTTCTTACCCTTAGTCTTCCAAACCACATTTACTCTGATGCTTCAGCTGGGAAGGGTTTCGCAGACATGTCTGATACCCAATGGTTTGCTGAATCCTGGCCAGTAGAAATATTCCACATTCCAAAATTCTTCACCACCTCTACTTTGTTTGAAATTTACCCTATAGTGACAGCGGCAGCACTGTGGGGGCACAAATGGTCAGGCCAACAAATAATTTTTCACACTGACAATCAAGCCTTAGCCAATACAATCATGAAAGGCAGATCTACAAATAGTCACATTATGAAGTTCCTCCGGAAATTAGTCTTTCTTTCACTTACATACAACTTTCACATTGCATGTACAATTTTACCAGGTCAATTTAACAAAGCAGCTGATCTTCTCTCCCGTTTCAAATTTCAACAGTTCTTCCGGTTACATCAACATACAACCCTACAGAGAGACTCACCTCCACCTTTCAAAGATCTTGTTATGACCTAAAACACTACGTTAACAAATCAGAAGGAATCATCAGTCAGGCCCTCGCCACTAACACGCAAAGGAATTACGCTAGAGCATGGGAAATTTTCAATAACTTTATGACTAAATTCAATCCTCCAAATCCATTTAGCATCACTAATATCCTAGCTTTTGCCACTCACTGTTCCACTGACCTGAAACTCTCGCCTATTACGATTAAATTATATTTGGACGAGATTCAACATTACATCAACCTAAACTCTCCCAACCAGATATCCATTTTTTCCTCCTACAAAACCAAACTGTTTCTTAAGGGTTTGGCGAAAACTCAGACTAGTTCACTCTCACACCGCTTACCAATAGATGGCAAACTCTTTAGGCAACTGGTTAATCTATTGCATTCCCAACCTTTTGATATGGTGACAAATCAAGTAATTTTAGCTGCTATTCACTTAGCCTTCTTTGGCTTCTTGAGACCTAGTGAATTTACTGTCTCTAATTCCCATTCAGTATTTCTTAACTTGGGCCACCTTTCACTTTCAAAAGATTCATTCACTATATTTCTCCCACGTTCCAAAACAGATCAACTAGCGTCAGGTACCCACACTACTTATCACGCCACTCACGATGCTTGGTATCCTGTATCTGCTATCAAATCACTAACATTACTACTACATGACAAACCCACTAGTTTTCCTCTTTTGCCAATTCACGGGGCCCCACTATCCACCTCAGTGTTTATTCAACACGTTCGGTTACTCCTGTCTCAATTAGGTCTAAATGCTTCTCTGTATTCAGGTCATTCTTTTCGCATAGGCGTAGCTACTACAGCTTCCCAACAGTAAGTTCCTCCTCACATTAATCAAAGACTAGGTCAGTGGAAATCAAACTGTTTTACCCATTATGTTCATAATCCTGTGCTAGAGATCAAAAGAGCTCAACAAGCTATGTTAAAATAATATCCATGTACTCCTTTCAGTCATTGTCCAATTAAAGATTATTTTGGATATTTTGCCTCAATTCAGGTTTACTTCTTTTCACGCCCCTCCTGATCATTCAGGCCAGGGTTGTAAGGCACATCATTACTATCTACTCTCACCTTCATGGTCACTGTATAGATCCGACCACAAATACTAAGGCAGTGCCTGTAATTGTGGGAGGAGCTGGAGGACTATTTAATCCCCCAGCTCCCTCTCCTACTCCTCTATCGTTGTGGGTCATTCCCCACCCAGAGCCCTCCTCTTCATTTTTCATTACCAATAAAGTAAGCCCTCAATTCAGGTTTACTTCTTTTCACACCCCTCCTGATCGTTCAGGCCAGGGTTGTAAGGCACATATCATTACTATCTACTCTCACCTTCATGGTCACTGTATAGATCCGACCACAAGTAATATAAATTGGTTTGGTGACAGATGTGAGAGAGAACATGATGCATCCAACATCCTGCTATACAGTATACAAGCCTTCCCCTTCTTTCTACATCTATCTCTTGAAAAGTTAAAATGTAAGTCCCCAGGAGGTTTAAGTGTGTCTGTGTGAGTGTTTGTGTACATGTGTATTCGTGTGAGTCTGTACTTAGCTGAGGAAAGAGAGAGAACTTGCCATTGGTTTAGGAAAGAAATAGATCTGGTTGAATGAGAATTAAAGGCCTGTAGGTAGAGAGATCTGTGAGTGGAGGATGTGCAGAGATCTGTTTACCTGGTATGGGGTGACAACTTGGTTAGTGAAAAAGGAACCTGTCAGTTTAGCTTTTTGAGCTGTCCTTCATTTATTATATGTTTTGCTCTTCCGTCTTATCCTTGTGACTCTCTCACATACACTAACACACTATCTATTACACAAACTGACTCTCTCTCTCGTACACTAACATACTCTGTCTCTCAAAACAAACATGTCCATATACTCATGCTCTCACTACCAAGGCTACCCATGATACTCGTTTACCCAGCTGCCAAAATCTGATCATTTGATGATAATTTGCACAGTGTGTGTGTGTGTGTTAGGAGTCAGTGTATATTTTTATTGCCCTAGGGTCTTCCCCTCAACCACTCTTTTCCTTCTTTTAATACTCTGGTGTTCTCATGAAGTAAGGTAATGTTCTCCTAGTCTCATATAATAGGATCATCTACTCATGTAATGAGTTAATATTCTGCTAGTTAATGCAGGGTGGGTATCACGGTGCCCGTGCTCCTGGTTGCGGGCAGCGACATTCTCACTTCCTTGTTTTGACTGCCGCATTTCTTATTGGTCCTTGTAATTGACTCCACCCACCCAGCACTAGACGAACATATTCGGCAGCTTCACTCCACTTGGGCGCAAGTGCAAACCTCCCTACAGGAGTCATTTCAATGGTACCGACGGCATGCCAACAACAGGAGACTGCCGGCTCCTGTTTTCCAGGTTGGGGATAGTGTGTGGCTTTCATCCAAAACTCTGAATTTGAAAACCCCATGCAACAAGTTTGCTCCTCGATTTGTCGGTCTCAGGGTCATTTTTCTCAAAAACTTTATTTTTCAGATAAATGACTAGTACAACATATAGATAGATTTTAATTTTCTGTAAAACTAAAACTGTCTTATAATGAAGGTGCAGTTCATGAGATATGTGAGTAATGCACAGATGTTTGGCTGATGTATAAAGAAGAACTTGATAAATTCACATGCAAAACAATTGGTCCACAGGCAAGAAATAAGAATTTCCACTGATTGAAGTTGTATTTTTAACACACTGATTGCTAGATATGTCTCCAACTCATTGTTTGTTTTGATCAAGGAATTAAAAGACCCATTTAAATCAATGGGAATTCGGGACATTTTTATTGGCCCCCTGTGGTGCAGTTTTCTTAGTACATCAGCCTCATTGTTTTTTTAAATACATTTTTAGGTGTTTACTAAATTCTGATAATAATCACGGATTCAAAAATGTGAGAAATTCTTCATATGTGTCCATGAAGATGCTGTGTATTTTATCCTGTTCTTTACTCCCAGCTGTTGCAATACAGTCAATAAAGAAGCATACGTGTATAGATATTAAAACTACTTGTAAGCACACTATCAGTTGAAATGATGGATGAAAGAGCTGGGTGGAAAACACACATCATCTATTATACCAGAGCTGGTTAATATGAGGTTATGGTTGACCTGATTGTCCCCAGCTAGGTTTTAGCTGGGTATGATGGGAAATATAGTCTGCCCCATCCAGCTGCTCACTGAGTATAAAGTCCTCCAAAGCTGGAGCGCATCAGGGTGCTCGCCCGTGTATTATACTATCACATGATCAGCAGCTATTGAACTGCTGTTTAACTCTCTTTTTACCCCCTCTCTGATTTTTTCCATTACTCCCTCCATTTTTTCCCATCACATAATCTACTTTGTCTTTCCCCACTTTTACAAAAGATATAGCCAGTTTACATTGAAAGGTGCAGTAAACTTTTTTATAACATATAGGATATCGGGCTTTTCTTGCTTAATAAATTGTGTTTACTCCCATTGCTGGGAAATGTTTAATTCCAACATTGTAACAGCAACACTGAATTTTTTTTATTAAACATGTTGTTAGCGACAGTGCAAACTGGTGTCTTTAATGTGAGAGCTTAAATTATAGACAATGGGGCACATTTTTTTATCAGTTTCACACAATACCAGGCCCTGGTATTGGCATTCTATTTCTATGCCTGATGAATATCAATTTACTAAGCTACACAGGCACAAAACCCACCCATTAAGGTTGCCTGTGCCAAGGTGAGGACAATGAGGCAGTCTGTCTGTGTTTTGGGGTTGTCCTTTCCTCTAGTTCAAGGAGAAGAAGAAATAGTGCAGTGTATGCCATTACCCTGTGCATGCTGTGGTGCTGATGGGGGGGGGGGCTTTCTGGCATTAAAGTCCAACACTGATGGATTATATAGCCTCCAGCATCACTACAGCAGTCATACTCTTCAGAGAATACCCATGAGTGCAACCATTGGCATTAGGGGGACTTTTATTTCCCCTTGCATTGTTCTGGAATTGATCTTATTAAATCGACCTCACAGACCCATTCTACAGACAAGCACAGGACCATTCGTAAAAGAATTTAGCATGGGAGGGTGGAATGTATTTATTCATTATATATTTCTTTACCCCCCCCCCCAACCTCATTGATTTAGGGGCTACAGCACCTTTCCTGTCAATGTGTTGCAGACACCTCAGGAAACAGAGGCATTAATTTAACCAATTATGTTAGTTGTTGCTTTACAGTACATGCAGTGTAAGCGCAGGGATGTTATATATTTACTGTCAAGGAACAAACAATGCACTACAATTCTTTCAGGACCCTTAAATGGCAGAAGGGTTAAGGGGATTTAGATATTATACTAGGATAGTGTGGGAAGAGGTAGCCGGGCTCAGAGACCAGACATTGAAAAGAAAGACTTGTACCATGTTATTACTGCCTATCTGCTAAGACATAAGGGACAGGAAAATGTAGAAATAAAGATGACAGCTCATCCCTAGAAAATAGGATATTTATTAAAAGAAAATGTGTTCTGTGCTGCACTGATTCATAGGAACCATTACAGCCCAGTAATCTTTAGTGTATCAGTGTCCCTTATTAAGGAGATGATCTGGAAAACTTATGTAGAATGGATTCACTCATGCGATTCCATGCTAATATAGGTGCAGGAAATAATTTTTTGTATTGCTCCTGCCTAAATCCTAGGTAGTAAGCTAGCAAAAAGGTTTCTGCTTACATAGCATGCACCAAGAAGAGGGCAGTGTGGGAGTGTTTGGGCAGTTTGGGGAGATCCATTCATCTACTAACAATAACAAGGCATAGAGGATCCAAGTAGAATTAGACCATTTTCTGGCTCATTCTATTGGGAAGTCATTCAGAGTTTGCTCTGAAGTGTTTATAATGGAGAAGTGTGTGCACCTATGTGCTCGAAAGCTTTCATGGGCATTCTTTCATTGGCTTCTTGTCTCTCTAGAACTCTTCGGCATCCTAGGACAGAGCACCTAGGGGGAGGTGTACTAAGGGTTGATACAATGGAGAAGTGTGTCTGGAGAGGTACGGTGACCATGTTGCTACGGGGAATACCACACACTTCACATTATGCACTTATATTTATCAGTGAAAGGGGAGACACTTTATTCATTGGCATATAGGGTTGTGTAAGGCTGGCAATATATTAGGGAAGGAAAATGGTGGAGTGGAGATGAAACACTCAGACGTCAGCACCAAGAACACCATCAGCTCTCCTTTAACCCTTTCAATATCATAAGGATGTGCAATGGATTGCTCTGCAGTGCATTGCACACCCCTGTGGCACACAAAGGGTTATAACCTAAAGAACCCCCTGCCCTGCTTCACAAATCAGCTAGAGACACTCAGAACTGGCAAAACAGCTGTTATATACAACAGTTTCTCAGTTTTTACATGAGCTGGCTAACCAACTGTTTGCAGTCCATAGCTGATCAACTGATTAATGTAAACAGAAGACTTGCAAATAACTCTAGATGGAGTAACAGCTGTTTTGCAAGCTCTGAATGTCTGTACATGATTTATGATGCAGAACAGGGGATTTAGGTTATAATGCCTTCATTGCCACAGTGGTGTACAAGGCATTGCAGAGCAATGCTTTGGATATACCTGTGGGAATCATGACGTTAAGGAAGGATAGCTGCTGTCTCTACTAGATACAACAAACAGATCTCTGGCTCTACAGAAAGCTATAGATAGATAACAACTTCACCATCTCAGTTTGGTGAAGTTGGGACTGTGGATTCTAAAAGCATAGGCATCTATTAGAGCTTAGTATATCTGGTGAATGTGCACATTAAAATAAAAATGCACCACAGGAATATGACAATTTGCTCATTAGACTGTATTTGAATTAATTAATGTGTTTATTTACAGAGGCGTAACTAGAAGCCACCAGGCCCTGGTTCAAGAATTGCCATGGCCCTCCCCCGATGACATTGCCCCACCTCAACCACATTGGCCTCCCACTAGCCATCTCCACTGGCCACCTCCACATTGCCTCCAATCTCCACATTGCAATCTCCACATTGCAATCTCCACATTGCCTCCAATCTCCACATTGCAATCTCCACATTGCCCCCAATCTCCACATTGCCACCAATCGCCACATTGCCCTCATCTCCACATTGCCACCACACTGCCTCCCATCTCCATATTGCCACCACACTGCCTCCCATCTCCACATTGCCCCCACATTGCTCATGTCCTACCTCCCTGGTGGTCCAGTGGCGTGGCAGGAGAGGTCTGTGCCTCCTTCCGCATAGACCTCTA
Organism: Rhinophrynus dorsalis; assembly: GCA_037306005.1. Classification (NCBI taxonomy): domain Eukaryota; kingdom Metazoa; phylum Chordata; class Amphibia; order Anura; family Rhinophrynidae; genus Rhinophrynus; species Rhinophrynus dorsalis. The sequence goes on from CM074718.1 coordinate 149,744,877, forward strand.
TGCAGATGGAGCTCCCACGCGGTCCTCTCATAATGCAGAGCTCTGCATTACTAGGGTGCCGGAGGGAGATCAGAATGTTGCAGACGCCAGGTGGTGGGGTCACAGGGGACTGCCAGGCCCCTGGAGTGATGGGCCCGGTCGCAGGTGCAAACCCTGTGACCCCTATTGTTACACCACTGTTTATTCATATAGCACCACAAGTGTTCGCATCACTTTACAATCTAAAGGTTTAGACAATACAGGGTTACAAGTGATTTACAAAGCTCGAAAGCTTTCAATCTAAATTTTAGCTGTGGAGCAACAGAGGAAGGGACAGATTTTATCTATGTTAAATAGTAACAGAGTAACATGGTTGATGAGGCTAAAAAAAGACATGACCGTCAAGTTCTGGCCATGCCAAATCACCCATGTTGAATTGCAAAAGAAAGCAGCTGGATTTAGCAATATGAGGAGAGAATGAGAGAGCAGTGTCTGATACTGAAATTATGGTGGTGCCATTTACAGTCACCTGGAAGGGCACTACTGAACCAGTTCTAGGTGGCATGAGGATTAGCTCTGCCTTGCCTGATTCAACCTGTTTCCTGGCCATCCCTATTGCCAGCTGCCTGTATTGATCCAATCTGTCTACCCAGATTGTTAGTTGCCTTTTGTGATTCAGACTGTTTTCTGACTACTGCTGCTGTGTCCCAGCCTAGTATCTACAACTTCTACATTCATTCATGGTATCCATGACATTTGTGCTCCAGTCCTTACCACACTTGTTCCACACATATTACACCCCTAGCTCAACTGATGGTGTCAGAACAAATGGCTCTTGTTCCAGTCACTCCCTGGCTCAACCAAGTGGGTGTATGAAAACTGCAGTCAAGGTTCATTCGATACCTCTGACTCAACTATTGGTGTCAGTACTAATGTATGAACCAGCGGGGCTTGTTCCAGTCCCTCCCATGGCTCAACTGAGGGTATGTCCTGCTGTAGGGGTTAATTCACCAGGAATGTTCCAGCAAGCACTGACAGTGGTGGGTATCTCGCCAGGTGGTAAGCCAGTGAGTTGCTCTTGCCTAGCCTCTGCATACTAGGACTGTCTGCCTGACTAGCAAGTAGTGTGGCACACATATTAGTAGCTAATGCATTCAAAAATTACTTTACCAATCACTACTATACCAAAAGACTTGAATACATTTGTATACGGGACACTTTAGCAAAAATGTGTTTAGAATATTACCCCATTTCAAAAGATACTGAAATGTAAGAAAAACAAGGAGTATCATATTATAACCAGGATTGCATTGCAGTTGATAATTTTTATCAAGGGTTTTATCTACATATGTCTACATAGATGTCAATGGGAGTCTGTTAGCTAAAACCATTGAAAACTCATAATCTAGTCCTATGTTATATGTCTGAGAAAAATGAGACTCTGTTGGTATGGATTAACAGTCGCAGCCTACAGCTTTCTGTATAATGCCTTTATGATTCTAAAATGGAAAATTCCCTTACAATAAAAACTGTCAATACATACAGTTTTGGAAATTAGATAATCAGACACATAGAATGAGGTGTCCCTTGCATGTCTACCCCTAGGCTAATGTGCTGGTGTGGTTACATAGTTACAGAGTAATAAAAAAGACACTAGGATGCCACTTGTATGTTCAATCCTTTAAACCTTATAACCATGCATGTCATGATTTGCTAAAATGTGCTATAGCAAATGAGTGTTTTCTATGTTTAAACCACTTCAGAGACACCACAGACTTGACTTTTATTACTTTGAATGTTAGCGATGTCTTCAAAGCATTGATTTCAATACATTGGAGACCTTTTCTTCAATCAAGGGGTTAATGGCCTTATTTAAATGAAGCTGGAATGATCATTTGTCACCTATGGTGCAGTTGGCTTGACCCAGAATTAATCTCCAATTGTCTTTGTGCACATGGCTCTTAAAATATTTAAGAAGTATGTAATATCAAAATATAACATGGAAAGTTATATACACAGTCTGTCACATATCATTCATACCACTGACATTCATATTCACATTTAGAACAAAAATAGTCTCATGTTTTTGTCTGGCTTTATGTTTCCATTATGTTTTGTCTTCTATTAACCCCTTAGATGATAAAAATGTCTCCAGTAAACTGCTTTGCAATGTGTTCAAAAAATATCTAGCTTGTCTACCAAGACAATAAAATCAGAGTTATTTTTTTACTTTCAAAGGAGACTAACACTTCCATCTCTAAAGCACTCATAAATAGGAGGTACAACAAGTGACAGCATACTCCATGGTGGAGATTCACTAAGCTGTGATAAAGAAGTGATAAAGTGGAGATGACTTCTCCAGTTAATCACTTCTCCAGTTCCTGTGTTATTCTGCAGAGCCTATTCACTAAGATCTCCAAAGTTGAAGAAATCTTAGTACATACACTCCACAGAATAACATTGGAATTGGAGAAATGATAAACTAGCAAAGTCATCTCCACCTTATCAACTCTTTATCACCACTTAGTGAATCTCCCCAATCCACTGATTATACTAATTTGGGATTGGCCTTATATTAATGATTTTATATTATAATCCCTATTGTTTAAACCAGTGATCAGATCATGTCCTCAGGACACGCCATCAGGTCGGGATTCAAGGATATTCATAATTAGCACAGGCAGTAGAACATATATCTCAGCCTCTGTTTACCATCTTTGATCAAGCAAGCACTGTCCCATATAACACCTATGGGGAGATGCACTATGGGTCGATGCAATGGAGAAGTGTTTTTTGTGATGGCAATCACTTGTAATAAGGAGGTCATGTGGGGGAGTATCACGGTGCCCGTGCTCTTGGCTGCAGGCGGCGACATTCTGACTTCCCAATTTCATTGCCTTCCTCTGATTGGCCAGGTATCTTTGTCGCCGCCCAGGGCCAGCCTTTATATACTCTGTCATGTACACACTGTGGTGTACTAGTTCCTGATGTTGATTCTGAGTCTCTCTGATCGTGTATGACCTGGCCTGCCTGACGACGTTCCTGCGCTTCCAGTGTTGCTGTTGCTCCGTTGCTGACCGTATCTGGCTGAGAACCCGCTCCGTTGCTGACCGTATCTGGCTGAGAACCCGCTCCGGTACTGACTGTATCTGGCTGAGAACCCACTCCGTTACTGACTATATCTGGCTGAGAACCGGCTCCGTTATTGACCGTATCTGGCTGATTAACCGCGCTGTTGCCATCCATGCCTGACTATACCGCTTGTTTGCCTCTGTCTGGCCAGTGATACCCGCTGTGGCCTTTCCGTTATGCTAGTCTGTGGCCTTTCCATTATGCTAGTCTGTTGTGTGCCGCGTGGCGCTATTCTCTGTCGACCATAGGCTGAGCATTCGTGCTATAGCCGCTTTCTTAACCACCTCAGGTGGTGTGCACACGCGAAATACCAGTACAGTGTTCATAGCGCTGACTGTGTTACTCTGATCACTGTGTCCACCTCCCTATCATCGCTGGGCTCACTCCCTCTGGGAGTTGCAGTAATTTCTCTGGGCGTTACCAATTGACCCTTTCTGTGCCTGGATCATCAAGGCAGGGCCAGTGCTCCATTCCACACTGCAGTAGCCTTGGGCTCAAGAGCCAGTGGTTGTGTTACACCAGACTTATTAGTGTGAGGGGACACCGGTTGCCTTCCTTAAGTGTATCACAATCCACCCCTAGCGTTCTAGGGTTTGCTTACTTAAGTGGTTGCCTTGGTCTCCCTGTGACCCTAGCCTCCAGGTCAACTGTTGCCTACCATAAGCGGTTGCTTTCGTCTCCCTGTGACCCTAGTCCTAGGGTCAGTGCTGCCTACCAAAAGCGGTTGCCTCGGTCTCCCTGTGGCCCTAGTGCCAGGGTCAGTGTTGCCTCGCTCCTGTTGAGTTCTGTGCCTCCCAGGCATCTGGGTTGTGCCAGTCACCTACTCCTGGACTATTTGTCACCTGAGTCCTGCTGTCAGATCATGGGCTGCGTTTCCTTAAGTCATCCAGGTTCAAGCCAGAACTCTCGTTGGCCAGTGGTTGTCTCCATTTCATTATTTATTACTAAGACTGGCTTGCTATTGCTGATATATACACATGTATATATGTTCTGTTATTGTGGGTCTAAGGGCCTAACTAAGTGTTTGTAGTTAATCCTAATAAAGTCATTTTAACCTTACCAATCTGGTCTGAGTGTTCATGAAAAACCGTGACAATTATTTAGGATGTAATGCCGTCAGTGCCACGGTGGTGTAAAAGAAATTGCATATCAATGTATTACACAACACTATGGGACTCATGGAGTTAAAGGAGGGCAGCTGATGACATTGCTCTTCAGTAGAGACAGCAAACTGACATCTGACTCAGCAGAAAGCTATGAATAGATCCCAACTTCTCCTTCTCAGTTTGGTGAAGTTGGGACTATGAACTGTGACAACTTAGGCATCTACAGAAGCTTAGTGCATGTGGCTAATAGCCATAATAACGTAAAACACACCCACAGGATTATGGATATATCCCATTAAGCTGCATTTCAATATGCAAATTAGCTAATTTTGATGAAGACACTGCAAAATCATAAACCTGGTGAAAGCATGGCAATGTTGGTGTATTAGTGGCATATTCACAATGGTTCTGATGACAGAAATATTTGTGATAAATGACGAGATGGAATTGTTGCAAATACAATACAATATCACCAACATGGACCCTTAAAGAACCTTAGAGCATCTTCCCCAAAAAGTAGAGTAATACCAGACATCTCTGTTTTGAAGAGGGATGTAGCATCAAATACTAGTTAAATAATTAGTTAAATTAGACTCCTCACCCAAACATGCAGAAAAAAAAACATTTATAAACTGATATTCTAGTTAACTTGATATTGAAAAGATCTACAGATGTAGATAAGATTTTTTTTATGATTGTGTCACTTTAAGGCTATTTTCACAACATGGCTGCACTCTGTTCTACTGCATGCTAAATTGTCTGTGACAGCTTACAACCATTGTCACATATTGATCCAGTGATTGAGTCTAAATGGGGGCATGGAGGAGGAGGAGGAGGAGGTGTGTCACAAGGCCGTACCATATGGCATAAGAGGAATATAGTGACAGACACCCACATAGGTCAGCCAATCACTGGAGGATATGAATGGTTCAGCATCGTCTAGAACAGCTTTTGTGAATGATTTGAGTGTCAGCCTATAGGCCACCATGCAGATCGGTGTTCTGTAACCTGGATATTCCTCAATGCATGAGCACATCCAAGTTGCAGCATGCTGTATTCCTATGCATTCTATAAGGAGGAAATCACCATTGTGGACAGTACTATTGGGAGCTGTCCTATATGGGTACATGTAGCTCAGAGATAATAATGCTGCTTTAAAGAAGTCTGTACAGTCCTAATAGGTTTGCCCCAAGCTTCTTGTCCCATCTCCTACTAAAGCTGAGCTGACAGCAGCATCCACTGTCTGACTGGCTGTCCATGGAGTATGAGGTGTGATGTCACAACAACCAATAAGCACCAATTCTGAGGAAGAGAAGCCTAGAGGAACCTGTACATTAATCTCTGCAAGTTTTTAATATTGCAAATCCCAGAGAGAATATCAGTAATTGTACATTAAAGTCTGCACTAATATTCGATTTTATCTCATATTGTTGTCTTTAAACCCTTTGAGTGCCAGATGGATGCACAAGGCATGTCAAAGCAATGCCTTGCACAACCATCTGGCACTCAAGAGGTTAAATGGATGTGGTGGCATCTGTAGCTGCACCACAATTTGCAAAAGAGCTTGTATAATTTTGAAGTTGTGTTGTGGTCAAAGTAAAGTTGGGTATACCAATTTTCCTATAAAATTACACCTTTAAGTGGATGCTGCCTGAGAAGTTCAAGCTCAGTATTAGTTTTCATATACTCATGGAAGAGAATGCTATAAAGTTATTTATGACACCTCTTTCTGTCTGGCATTCATTAGAGAATGGATTGCACAACCATAAAAATTCAGAACTTGCTTGTTATGTGTAAGGCAAACAAATTTCTCCATTGGGTGCTTAAACTTCATTCACCAGTTACCTAATTCTCTGTGGAAGAGGAGTATCAAATAAGATATCATTGTATGTTCCAAAAGAAATAAATTAAACCATTAAAAAAATCTTCAAAATTCCATCTATATTATGTGATTTTCTATATGTCTAATATGCAAGGTCTTAAATTATATAAATGCTTGAATAAAGAGAGACCAAGTGAATCAGATCAAGAGCCACCATATTACAAAGCCCCCTGACCACCCCAGTGAAAATCACTGCAGTGAGACTCAACGCAATCAATGTCCAAAGGGTCCCCAACGTGCAAATCCATTGAGCAACATTGTGTAGCATTCATTAATGTGTATCTATCTATCTATCTATCTATTATATATATATATATATATATATATATATATATATATATATATATATAATATGCAGTAAAGTGCAAAAGTCTTAGGCAGGTTGAAAAATGCTGTAAAGTAACAATGCTTTCAAAAATATATATATATATATTTATCAATTAACAAAATGCAGTGCAGAAAAATGGCAGCAGATGCTGTGGACTGAGGAGTCAAAATTTTAAATATTTGGCGGTGGCAGAAGGCAGTTTGTTCTCTGAAGGGCTGGAGAGCGGTACAAGAGTGTCTGCAGACAACAGTGAAGTATGGTGGAGGTTCCTTGCAAGTTTGTGGCTGCATTTCTGCAAATGGAGTTGGGGATTTGGTCAGAATTAATGGTCTCCTCAATGCCTCCATCAGGGAGGCATCTGATTGGCCCAAAATTTATTCTGCAGCATGACAACGACCCCAAACATACAGCCAAAGTAATTAAGAACTATCCTTTGTGTAAAGAAGAACAAGGAGTCCTGGAAGTGATGGTATGGCCTCCACAGAACCCTGATCTCAACATTATCGAGTCTCTCTGGGACTACATGAAGAACGAGAGGCAACTGAGGCTGCCTAAATCCACAGAAGAACTGTGGTTAGTTCTCCAAGATGTTTGGAATAACCTACCTGCCGAGTTGATGCTGTTTTGAAGACAAAATTGTGTCACACCAAATATTGATTTTATTTAGATTTATTCTGTTCACTCACTATGAATTTTATTAATTAATAATAATTAATAATAAATAATAACATATCTACTTTTGAAAGCATTCTTACTTTATAGCATTTTTTCACACCTGCCTAAAACTTTTGCATATTACTGTATATATACATGGATTCCTACTTTCTGTTAAACCCCTGGATGCTACAGAGATCTCTAATAATAATATGACAGCCTTTTTGGTACTACAGTACTAAAAAAGGTTTCAAATACCCCAATATTCCATTTATTTTATTAATTTAATATTTGCAACTTAATGAAAACCCATCATAGGTATGGAAAAATAATATTATGGTTCTCTGTTCGCTTGAGAAAATAGGCCTCTCACATACATTTTTGTTTTAATATATTTTAATTAAATGCTACAATTTGAATATTCTAGGGCAGGAAATGGGGTGTATGAGAGGAAATCAGGTTAGCTAACTTTAGTTTCATAAATTAAATTGTTTCACACACACACTCACCTCTCCCAACACATACACACACTCTTACACAAAAATAAATGGATCACAAAATGTTAATTACTTATGTTTGATTCATCCCTAAACATTAGTAGTGGGCACATCTACCAAGCATTGCCACATTTTACCTCTGCAAGCATACACATGATGTTTCCCAGTGCATATTGCAAGCCACTACTGAACTGATCCCCCTACCAACTCTTTTACTACACGGAAGAGAGAATGCAGGAGACTGATTTTTATATCCACTGTGTATGCATCTTGTGCTTTGACTCCAGCTATAATATGCAAATACTACCAAAGTCATCTAACATCTAGAACTGGACTCCCTGCCTGTATCCCATGTACCCCCAGAGGTACTCGTACCACAGGTTGAGAAACCCTCTTGATTGATCTATAATTAATAATAGGAAACAAACATTTTTCCATTTTATGTAGGTTTTATGTCTATATTTGTGAAGAAAATAAATGTTAGATAGAGTTATAACCGCGATCCTATACATAGGGATCTACATCAATTACCTGTTTATTGCATATTTTATAAATGATTAAAACCTTCATGAAGCCCAGACCATCTAGGAAGGATTATGTCTTGCTTATTCTTTTGGTGCAATGAAAGAAGATCTATATATTTCTTTTATGCACACAGAAATCCCAGTGGTCAACCGTGTGCCAACACTCTAAAAAAATAATCTTTCAAAATTCTTCCAAACCCGCTGTGTTATGATTTCATCTCATGAAATACAACACCTTTTCATTAAAACTCATAAAGTAAAATCCTACTGGATCTTTTCCAGTATTAAATAATAAGCAGTTATATTGGTGATGTTTAGAACAGTGAACCATGAACCAATGTTAGATGGCATGCTCTGGTACCGATTTTACAATCATTCTTTTTATGTGTATAGGCAATATTGATTTTCTAATTAATTACATGCCATTGGTACTAGATATGCACATTTGTTCTGAGCACAGATTTATGCTCAATAACATAAAATCAAACAAAGCCAAAAGGAAAAAAGTGGGAACATCCAGCTTGACACAGATTTTCATGATTATCAGCTTCTGGAATTGAGTTGCAAGGGCAGCAAGATGCTGATGATCAGGATAGTGTGCCACAGACCACGTGGACATAGTGGGGATGGGCTCCAGTGTTGCGGGACTAGGACATGTTCCACTTGCCAGCAGCAATAGTCCTGGTGATAGTTGTAGTTTTAAACATACAAAGAAGATCTTTGAATGTTTAGCCATCAGATTCTGAAGAAGCAGTGCATACTGTGAAAGGTAGATACTATATGGCTTTTTAGCTGTTATTGTCATATTACCATTGTTTAAGGTATTACATTATATATATAGTATTTTTATATTAAATATTTTTACAAGAGGACTTGGAGCAGCACCATGTTTTTTCCAGTATCATCTTCTGGTCACCTGAGCAGACACAGGTTATTTTCTCTGTAAGCCTGCTCTGTTGGGAGAAGGTATATGCCTCTAAGGAAACACAACAATTGTGAGTATATTACCACACATTTTGAGCCATATTTATATTGGATAACGAGCATTTTTGGGCACCATGACATTTATGTGAAACACGTTAAAGCCAAACACCCACCAAAAAATCAGGCACCGCTCTTGCTGTACCACCTGACTCTCCCCAAAGTCAACAAGAGGTGAGGGGAAGAACAGAGAAACTCAGTAAGGGCCTGAAAGTTCGATGGCGAGCAAAACACCTTGCTCAACATCACCTTCTTGCTCGAGGGTAACTACATCTTCCGGCGATCCACCTCATTTATGTTTACCTTCCCCACCTGTTGATAGCCATTCAGTAGATGTCAGGATGTGGCTGTTTGGTGCCACCCATTGCACACTGTGTGGTGCACCGATCACACATGCCATTGTGGTGGAGGATAATCACAACAAGGGCATAAAGTGGCGTTTGAGGAGATTCCATGTGCTAAGCTGGTGGCAGGGAGGGTTCATCATTATTATTAAATTGTCTGCAAGTTGTCATGTGTCGTTAGCTGGGAGTGGACAAAGGGCATAGTGACAGCAGCAGTACTTGATTTCTTGTGGGATGATTTCTAGACTTGTTTGAATCTGTTCGGCCGATTTCGTCATTCGGATGAATAAGGGTAATTCTGCGTCGTTCTGGCCATCTGAAAGGAAAAAGTTGTTTGTTTTTTTAAAACCGAATCAAAACAGCCCTGGTCTGAAATGTTGTCGAAAATTTTGGACACTTGGCGATGACTACCCACGTGAGCGGTACTTTTCTTCCATACATTCCCTCCCTCTCTAGTCCAATTAGCTTCTTCATTTCATGATGAGGTTTAGACTAATGACATGTCAGACACCCAGACTGAATTTCCTGTTAGTCTGTTGTTGGATCTCAGAGAGAGCAGAAGGAGATAGAGAGTGTCTGTAGACAGGCAGGTATCATAGGCAGACAGCCAGCATTAGTACCTTTTTTGGCATTGCAAGGGAGAGTCATCTTTGTTCCTGTGCAAAATATCACAAATATTAGGAATTTGTTTTAATAGTTTTCAGAGTGACACAGCCAGTCTCACAGTTGTGTAGGCAGGTAGGCAGGCCTAGTACCTTATTGCCATGCAAGGGAGAGTCATTTTTTAAAGTATGTTAAATTCGGCCGAATAATTCGGAATATCGCCGAATTCCGTACGAGTCGAACAGGTCTAGTCCGAAATGTGGATCCTCCGAACGAGAAAAAAAAAATTAGTCTGAAATTGAATTTTACAGAAACTTTTTACCGTTCACAAGTGTAATTATTTCACATTTGAGACCCTAAGTGTCATGGTGTTTGCTTACAGTTATGACAGGTGTTTGATGTGTGTCCAGATATAGTAACATAGTAAATTAGGTTGAAAAAAGACACAAGTCCATCAAGTTCAACCTTTGCTTCATACCTCAGTAACTGAGAATTTTATAGCTTTCCTGCTACCAATTAAATTAGTCTTTATCAGACCTTCCTGATCAGCCTACTGATAAACAGTGTAACTCTGTATGTTCCCTTTTGAAAGAAATGTATCTAATCTTCTCTTAAATGTATCCATTGTATCTGCCATAACTACCTCCCTGGGCAATGAATTCCACAATTTGACAGACCTTACCGTAAAAAAAACCCTTCCTCTGCTGAAGTTTAAACCTCCTTTCCTCTAATCTCAAGGGGTGTCCCCTGGTCACCTGATCAGGCTTTGGAATAAATAGCTCACCGCAGAGATCCTTGTATTGACCTCTCATATACTTGTACAATGTGATAAGGTCTCCTCTTAGTCGTCTTTTCTCTAGAGTAAATAAACCAAGTTTGTTTAGTCGTTCCTCATATGTCAAGTCCTCCATTCCCTTAATTCATTTTGTTGCTCTCCGCTGTACCCTCTCTAGTTCTAGTATATCCTTTTTCAGAACCGGTGCCCAAAATTGCACTGCATACTCAAGGTGAGGTCTTACCAATGATTTGTATAATGGCAAAATAATGTTATCCACTCTTGCTTCAATACCTCTTTTTATGCAAGACAAGACTTTGTTTGCCTTTGCTACTGCTGTTTGACACTGGTCACTGTTTCCAAGTTTGTAGTTGACAAGGATACCCAGGTCTTTTTCTAGCAACGAGTCACCTAAAATTATTCCATGAAGTTTATAAGTAGCCTTGGGATTGTTTCCTCCCAAATGCATGACTTTACACTTCCCCACATTAAACTTCATATTCCACATGTTTGCCCAATCTGACATTGTATGTAAGTCCCTCTGTAGAGAGAAAATATCCTGTTCTAAATTAATGAATTTGCATAGTTTAGTATCATCTGCAAATATTGATATTTTGCTTTCTATATCTATTTCCAGGTCATTTATAAACATGTTAAAAAGCAGCGGACCCAATACTGAACCCTGAGGTACTCCACTCTCCACTTTAACTATACTGGAGAATTTTCCATTTACAACCACACACTGTTCCCTATCCTTCAACCAGTTTTGTATCCAATTGCAAAGGTTATCTCCTAGCCCCAATTTCCTTATTTTATACACCAGCCTTCTGTGTGGTACTGTATCAAATGCCTTTGCAAAGTCTAGATATACTACATCTACTGCCTTGCCATTGTCAAGGTTGCTGCTCACCTCCTCGTAGAAGTTGAAAAGATTAGTTTGGCATGATCTATTCTTCATAAAACCATGTTGATTCGTGCTAATGATTTTATTTTTTGTGTTGTAATCCTGAATATAGTCCCTTATTATGCCTTCTAATAGTTTTCCCACTACAGAGGTCAAACTCACTGGTCTATAATTCCCAGGTTCTGTTTTAGTTCCCTTCTTAAATAGAGGCACTATGTTAGCTCTTCGCCAATCCTGTGGCACTGAGCCTGTGGTAATAGAATCTTTAAAGAGTAAATATATGCACAGCATTCTCTCTCTGCTTCCCTACTTGGCCAGTAGGGGAATAAAAAGAAGGCTTTCCGCACCATGGACAGCATTGAGTGTCATAGGGATGTGCATTGCTCACCACTCAAAAGGTTAAAATAAACCAAAAATAGTACCCCAAGCACTAAACAAATATCTCCTAAACAATGCATCATATATTATACATGTTGTGCACTCACAGGGGAACAAGACTGGGGGTCACGAAGCATCTATGGGGATTTGTGGCAACCACTTGCCCCCTCAGCCTTGTTCCCTTGCCCAGTGGTAGCCACAGAAACCCATATACACACTTGACCACTAGTAACCACCTTGTCTTTATTCCACTACTGGCCAAGTAGGGAAGCTCAGAGAATACTGATCAACTTCAGAATTGTCGTAGTGTCAGTGATGTGTGAAGGGAGGAAATTCCTTGCACACCGACCACAGGTTACAGCCCTCCCTGCTGTTACTACATAGGAAAGTACAGGGAGATCCCAACTTCGCCAACCTCAGGTAGGTGAAGTTGAGACTGTGAACTCCGACAGCAGATGCTGCTATCAGAGTTTAATGAATTTGCCAAAGTGTCACATTAGCATATCAAGACACCCCCTTGCATACAAAAGTGTCTCATTATGCCTCATTTCCATATGGAAATAAGCCATTGTCGATGTGATGAACGAAAATTCGTAAACCTGTTGGATTGATGTTGATGTGGGCATATTTTTGTCGGACTGATGGTGATGTAATGTCATAGACACTTTAGTAAATACTGCCAATGTGCCTAGAACACTTCTCTGACAGGACATCAACATTTTTAGCCCTCTTCGAATTTTAATGCATCTAGGCCTTCAACTAGGAGAGATCTTAGCACATAGGCTCCATAGAATAACACAGGAACTGGAGAAGTGATATCTCTGGAGAACTTATTTCCTCTTTGTCACCTCTCTATCATATCTTAGAGCACCACCCTCCCCCCAGTGTTTTAATGATCTCTGTGGTTTGCAAGTGTGTGTTCGTATGTTTAGCTATTTTCGTAAATAAATTTGAGATTTAAATTTTATATTGGTCATACAAATTCATATTGAATAATGTGAGTGCATTGTAATACAAATTCTTTTCTTTCTCTTTTGACTCTATTTCATATCCAGATCACACCCAAGTGAAATAATGTGAGCTTTATTATGAAAAGTTCAGCAAAGCCAACAACAGTTTTTTCAGAAGGAAATGTAGCAACTCACATTCTAAAAATGGATCAAAATTAAACCTATAACCCTGTGAGTGCCAGAGAGGTATCCAACGCATTGAAACACAGTGTTGAGTACCTCTCTGGCACTCCAAGGTTTAAGAAACAGAAGAGTGTGAACTCATTGCACATCCTTCTGATCATTCAGGGGTTAATAAACAGGTCATTATTAGGTCACCTTTGAAGATGCCATCCTTATTAGACAAAAACATGAGACGATAGGATCATATTCAATAAGTTAAAGGAGTGCAATTCTGTAGCAAGTCAAATAAGAGATAAAGGACAAATTTAAAAATCCTCATTTAAAGGAATGGTAATGTTTTACAAAAAAAGCAGCCCTGATTAATCTTCATAGTATTTGGGCCATGCAGAGTGTTATTTCAATACTGACCGAACCGTAGTTCAAGAGTTATTGAATGATAAAGTATCCCCCTCCCACCCCTTTTGCATAGTATAAGCCTCCTCCCCTCAGATGTAGAATCTGGTCACTTGACCAGACAGGTCACAGCAAGGGACAATCTTCTTACTGTGAGCATAAGGAAAACCCTTCCCCTTCTTGACAGTTTTTTCAGATTTTTCCTTATGCTTACTGAAAATTGTCCCTTGCTGTGATCCATCCAGACAGTCTTGCTGCTCTGAGGTGAGCAGTGTTACGTCAGTAAAAGGGGCGGGAGGGGGATAATTTATCATTCAGATTACACTTGAGCTACAACTCTGACAGAATTGAAATAATGCTCTCCAAGGCCCACATCCTAGGAAGATTAATCAGAGCTGTTTTTTTTGTGAAACATTACTATCCCTTTAAATAAATGTAGTTTAATGCTTTTAATGCTCGAGAGGTCTTCAACAATTTGGGTCACAATTTGTTGTATAGACCTATCTAGCTTTCAAGGGTTTAAAAGTTTAATTTAAATCAATGGTAATGTTTATTTTTTCTTGATGCAGTTAGATGGCCCCAGAATTGGACATCTTTAGCTTGCTGAGTATAGCCCATAATTTATAATGTAATAAATTATTTAAAAGCTCACAGGTGTGCACTCACATTTTATAGAATCAGTATAAGAATGTTTTATTGGAAATGCAATTGTGTTTAGTTAAAGTTGAACTTTCATTTTGTAACAAATAAGTGACTTTGAAAGAGCTTTCAAGTCATGCAGAAAGTGGCAGCTGGAATGGGGTGCAGTGTGATATGTTAGTATCATACTGTCTAATATGCATAAACTGAAAAATAATGTTAAGAATCTCATAAACCACTATTTGAAATAAAAAGGACAAAAAAATAGGCAATTTTGAAAAATCTTTCAAACTCATGTGTTATAAAGTGACAATTCCACTTTCTTGATATATACCCTCAATGTTACTTTACTTTCTTGTGCATTACTTTGCTGCATAAAGCACTCCTCCTCCTCTTTTAAAATATCCATGTGCTGGGCTGTCACCCATACGTTTGTTATACAGTCTTGTGCTCCCATAGCTACCAACTGTCACACCTGTAAAGTAAGGCTGCAGTACACAAGAAAATTAATTTTAAATTGCATTGAGAGCCAAAGAAATGCAAAATAACAATTGGAAAATAAATATATAAAATTAAAGGTTTAGATTAGGCTTAAATATAGAGGTGCAAAATGCTTCGACATTTCAAAACAGAGATTTACTCCAAAAGGAATAAAATCATATAGAGTGACAATTGTGCTTCATAAGATTAAGAATGGCGGAGCAAATGTATTCATTTGTGGTTTGTGTGCAGTGAGTGTTACAATCTGAATTCTACAACAACATGTTCTTTCAAATGGAAAGTAGCAGTTAGCCAATTAGGATTCTGAGAAGCCTATTTAAGCTTGTCTCTTTCCATCAACCCCTTTCAGATTATTATAGTTTACTCTCAGTGGTTAACACTGTTGCCTTGCAGCGCTGGGGTCCTGGGTTCAAATCCCACCAAGGACAACATCTGCAATGAGTTTGTATGTTCTCACTGTGTTTGCGTGGGTTTCCTCCGGGTACTCCGGTTTCCTCCCACACTCCAAAAAAACATACTGATAGGTGAATTTAGATTGTGAGCCCCAATGGGGACAGGAACCAATATGAGTGTAAAGCGCTGCGGAATCTGTGCGCTATATAAATAAATAAAGGATTATTATTATTATATAATCCAGCATTGTTTTGGCTTCTGATTCCTGTTATGACCTGGCTACATTATACTGACTATAGCTTGATTCTTTGCTCTAATTGACTCCTGGGTGATGACACTGGCTGTGATCTGACCTCGCTGGCTCTCCATTATCCCTGTGACACAATTATCCTCCTGACTCTTGTAATAACAGCTCTCCTGGTTACTGACTTCATTTTACACCCAGAAGTTTTCTAACTCTGTCAAATGAAGGCTCCTTAGATCTTCTGTGGCCTGTGCAGTTCTCCAATAACCCTGACCACTTTGTTTCCTTCTATTCTGCTTTCAAACTCTGGAGGGAGACTGCAAAACAAGCGCATACTGTCAATGAATAAAACTTAGTAGATTATTTTTGGAGATGATCCTAACTCATCTTCTGCTTTATTCAAGTTTTTCACTCCATGTGCCATTGCTTAGACAGAATTTCCATATTCATATCAGTACTGTCCCACCCGTAAACAACCCACTGAAATGTCAGACAAATCACTGCACTAGTGAAACAGCACAACATGAGAAGTACATTTCAACCTTTAGTGGGCCTTGTCAGTGAGGTCCAGCTGATTTTCGCTATGCATGCAGCTTAAATAGACTTGTAAATTCCATTATTATAGATTTGCTAGAAGCCCTCATAACTAAGTAATCAAACCCATACACTTTCAGTGATTCACCATCTAAATTTTGCCAGCACACTGTATATTTCCTTTTCTCAAGTTATCTTGGTTTCCTCATTAATTACCGTTGTGGACCTCAAATGGCAATTATGGCTGCTGGCAATGAATTCAATACGTTGTGCCAACTTTCAGTTTATCTGGCAAATAAATTTGACAAATCTAGTGAATAATTCATGCTAATTTTATGTGCTGACCCCATAACCCCAGACTTGATCTACAGAGACTTAGCTGTGAAAATAACAAACTGGATAAAGGGTTTATAATAGAGGCTTTATTTATATTTCTTTTAAAATGTTACACTAAAAGGTGCAAGAATTCGAATCCCACTGGATTGAGTTCTTGGCAGTGAATTTCTGGCATTGCTAGGGAAAGGATTGAACTATGATATCACCATTCAAAAAACTGCAAGCAAATCAACAAAATTGTAGGAAGATATCTTTTGCCCAAGTAAGTGTAATTGGCTGGAGCTAAACTCACAAGTTTGTTCAACCCCATGGATGTTGGAGATGTCTCCATGCAGTGCTTTACAATGTATGGAAGACATTTTTTTAAATCGAAGTAAAGCTGAGGAACTTTAAAACCAAAATGCAGTAGAAATGCAAATATAATAAAATGTTGAAAAGCAACCATTTTAACCTTTTGGATGCTACAGGGTTCTCCAAATCACCCCCGTAGAACTGCATAGGGGACATACTGTGCAAACAAGATATTAACTCATTGGATGGTGGAGAGCACATCAGTGCAATGCTTAGCAATATATTAAAGACCTTTCTAGGATGCAAAGAGAAATATCAAGTTTTGGCAATAGTGCCTTCTATAGATAGCAAGGGTAACAACTGGTTTTGTTGCAGTGGGGGTTGGGGGGTGGCCTATGCTACTGCTCCATTTACATCAGGTATGCACTGTGAGTAAGCACTAGAGATTAGCAAAATCCATTGAAAGGCATTATGCAGATAGATTTGGAAAACATGTGGAAAATCATGGGTTTGTCCTAATAGATTTGGAATGGTTCATGGAGATGAGAGGTAGAGAAAAGGAAAGGGGGCATTTAGAGGACCTGCAGAAAATCATTGGATTGTTGCAATAAAAGTGTGGAGTGCACAGCAGAAGGTACCAGGTACAAAAGAGTAGGGGAGTGCTCAGGAAATACGTGCGAGTAAGTGGACACAGGAATGGACAGGATAGGGAATGAAACGGTGGCATTTAAGAGCATGTGGAAAAAGAAGGCTGCAGCATGGAGCATGAGGAGGGAGGATGTAGAAGTGGGGAACATGGAGGGAGGTGGCAACAGTGGGGAGCATGGAGAAAAAGGAGGCAACAGCATGGAGAGGAGGGAGGTAGCATGGGGAGCTTGGAAGACATTGAGGGTGAGCAGGAAAGAGTCATCCAGCCCTGCCAAAGAAGATGTCAACCTTATTCAGATGATTGACTCATCCTTATTGAGCACTGAACATGCTCCTGCATTTTATCTCTGATCTCCTTGCTTAATGTTTTTCTTGTGCCCCCCTTCTAAATATTGGCACAAAAAACTGAGATCTGCTTGTCTCAAGTTTATATTCTGCCTATAACCCCCCTGGATATTAGATACTCTATTGCATTGCTATACTTGTGTTTGAGACATTTTAGCATCCAAGTGGTTAAAGTAGTTTTTGTAAAATAAACAAAGCTTAAAAATGGCCTTTTCCAGACCCTCCAGAATTTGACATATGAAAACACACATTCCAGCACTAGTAATGATAACAAATAAAAGATTGTATATTAATGTGATGTCTGCTCTTCTGCAAGCAGCTTGCAAACTGCCAGAGTGGCTAATAGGGCTCCTGTTAATGGAACATTATAGGACAAAGTGGTTTCTCAATTGAAGATACTGCTTTGATAGCCACTAAGTCACTAAATCTTTCTAATAGCAACATGAAAGAATAGTTCAGGCCCAAAGAGCTGTAGATTACACAAAGAGATTGTTAAAAATTGTGTATAAAATAATCCATCTTGTGCTTGTTTGCCCCTGATAAATGTCTAGGTCAGAACATCTTTTGGAATAACTTCAAAGGAAACTGGTACTCTTATGGGACTTTTATAGAAGGAATTTATTGGCAAATTGTGATTCTTAAATGAAAAGTCCAAAAGTTATGTTAACTCTTTGAGTATCAGAGAGGTATGATCTATTACTTCATAATGCGTTGTGTTCTCCACTGGTCCTCCAAGGATTAAAAGTTCTGATTTTATATAAAAATGAATTCAGAAGTTTCCTAAGAGAGCCTCTTCCATTTCAGTTTATGCATATATTCTTCATCTAACAAATAAAAGAATACACAAAAAGATTCAAACAAAAACATACAAATTAATGACAGTAATAATGATAGTTTAAAGCCTCAAAAACACCATCCCAGCAGAAGAATATATAAAAATTGGATCTTTATGATAGGTCCCCTTCCCAAAAGCCAGATTTAGAGATAACAGTTATAATAGATCCCCATTGTTGAAGAAGGTGATCAGGATCCCTACCCATTATATTTATTTTGATGCCCTGTATTCCAAAGGCAGAAATACCATCTGGTTTGCCCCCATGGAAAACCTTAAACAGACCTACCACTATTCATATCCTGCTTCAAAATCAGCTAGCCAGTGAAGGACCAAACATAGGGATATTGACTATTCAGGACAATGTAATGATTGATATGTTACAAGACATGAAGAATGGAATCCTCAGTGATACTGATGACTGTTAAATTGTTTAGGGAACTGTAGGAAGAAAGTACAGGTAAATTCGAGTCAGATATTTTTTTTGTTAGTTTGAAATCATGTAAGTTCCTACCTTGTCAATGGTACCAAATAGAAATATATTTCTTAAATTGGTTGAGTAAGAGAAACATTTAACATAGGAAGAAATATGGACCCTTACACAGTTCCAAAAATTAAACCAGAAGATGAACAAAATTATGTAGAGGAGTTCATTTGATAAATGACCAAGGAGCAATATGACACTGGATAAAATAAATGACAGAATATTACAAAATGAATTCTAATAAATATAGATTAATTTGCTTTTTATAAATTGTGAATCCTAAATAATCTACATTTTCTATATTGTCAAAAGTGCATAAAGCAACCATCATTACTCATGGGATATCCTATTATCTCATTAACACTTTGAGTGCCAGAGTGGTATGCAATGCATTGCTTTACAATGCGTATCACTCTGGCACTCAAAGGGTTAATAGATGGGCCCACAGAAAGATTATGTAAGTATGTAGATGGGTCCCTACACACCTTTTTAGATAGTATGTCATATTAAAGGGATAGTAATACTTGCAAATTACTAATCCCCATATTGTAGCTTTGTTAAAAAGAAACTTATTGCCCCCAGTGTCATCTTTCAAACCCCTATGGTTTGAGAGATGATAGCGCTCAAAGTTTCCCCCTCCCTCCCCCTTCCCTGACTGAACGCTGACTGCAGGGATATCCGGTATTACTTGCATCAGGCGGCTCTGCAGCATTGCCAAGATCGTGTTTATAAAAAAGAAATCTTTCACTAAAATGGTCTTCTACATGTGCTTGCAAATCAAGCACACATAGAAGACCGTTTCAGTGAAAGAATTATTTTTATGAACGCAATTTCTGCTCAGCTGCAGAGCCACCTGATGCACATAAGACTGTCGTACGACAGCTTCCCCTGCAGTCAGCGTTCAGCGTTCAGTCAGGGAAGGGGGAGGGAGGGGGAACTTTGAGCACTATCATCTCTCAAACCATAAGGATTTGAGAGATGACACTGGGGGCAATAAGTTTCTTTTTAACAAAGCTACAATATGGGGATTAGTAATTTGAAAGTCACAGCAGATGCATTAAGATGCTTGGAAAGCATTAATATTGCTAAATCCTATTGGAACAGGCTTAGCAAAAAAACATAGGCTGCAATGTGCAGTAATAAAATGGATCCTATCAGCCATTTGGGAGGGGGGGCAGAAATACCGGTGGGCAAAAGGTCATGTTGTCTTCCCATGAAAAAAATCTGCAACATTTCTTATTTTATTTTTAGTTTTATTTATTATTTCTTATTAACTGTCCCTCAATACCAGTCAACAAACCACCACCCAAAAAAAATTCCCCCAAAAATTCCCTGTTCAACTGATTCTTTCCTCAGACTCTACCCCACCAACATAGGCAGCCTCCTGAGACCCCTTTTATACTATATCTTATGTTTTTTGTTTTAATTTTATTTATTATTTTTTAATAACTGTCCCCCAAATCCCAGTCAATAAATCCCCCCCAAAAAAAAAATTATGTTCAACTGATTGTTTCCCCACACTCCTCCAACACAGGAACCCTCGTACCCATTTTATACTATGCCTTTGGGAAATAAAATAATATTTGCTGAGTGTTGTGTGTAAATCCAATCTTCCCATTTATTTCAGTGGAATGAGCTAGGTGAAAAAACCTGCATTTTTTTGCGAGAAATTATTCACCATGATGGAAGTGCCATTATTTGCTGACTTTGGTTTGAGGTGAAAAATTTTGCCCATCCCTAGTCAGAAAGCCCTTATCTGGAACACAACATGGTATTTGTTTCTCAGCCACAAACTTTGTAGGTTGATTGAACAAACTCCATAGACCTTCTCTGGACTTTCAAGCTTGATGTAGAGAGTCTATGTAGACTGCATATCACAGGACTAGACTGAACTATGAGAGTTCAGTCTCTTCATGAGAGACAACAAGGGAGCATCAGGTTCTCTCTTCGGATCCTCCTTCTCTCCCATATTGGTCCACTGAGTGAAGCCAGGGCTCAAAAATGCAGTAAGTAAATTTACAAACATAAATTAAAGGGTCATTCTAAGCTACATAACCAGTTGTAATGGTTTTGGTGCCAGGAGTGTCTGGCTCTCACTCAGCCAATGAATACAGTCTAAATCTAGTATGAATTGGCATGATAATTCAGGTGTGTGAATTTCCTCTTTATCATAGAAAGTCAGAGCAGAGGGACTGTGGGTACCTAATAACAGCAAGGTAAGTATCAATCAATTTGTAAACAGTTTCACAAATTACTTTCGGTCAGAAAACAAGGGTGCACTGTAGTGGTTATGGAGCTTAGAATGTATCTTTAAAGTACTTCCTTTAAAATACAATTTCTTCAAGTAAACATGAACAAAATATTATTTAAACATATGCACATAAATTAAAGTACTTAAAACACAACATTAGCTTTTTTTAAAACATTTTTTCAGAACACCTAGTAGCTGAGATACCCTTCAACATCAGGCACTTCCGTGTTCTGTGGGACCCTGTATGTCCTGCATGACATCTCAGGACTTCCCAGCTGCCCCAGCGAGTGTGTTCACTCCCCCCTTCATAGCTGTTCTTTTGTGGGCTAAGTACATTGTAGCAAACTCCGTTTACAATGCTACTGAGGTTGCAACCTCAGTAGCATTGTAAATGGAGTGTGCTTCCTTTAAAATACAATTTCTTCAAGTAAACATCAACCAAAATATTATGTAAACATATGCACAGAAATTTAAGTGCATAAAGCAGAACTTTGACCATACATAAAAATTGTCCCATGGGTTTTAACCCTTAAAAAACAACACTGGCTTTTTTTTTTCCCCAACTCACCTAGTAGCTGAGATCTGTACCCTTCAACATCGGGCACTTACATAGAATGCGGGTAAATATCTCCACTACTAGGTAATTTGAAAAAGAAAAAAAAGGCACTAATGTTGTTTGAAGGGTTAAAACCCATGGGACAATTTTTTATTTTAGGTGAAAGTTCCGCTTTAAATTTTTTTTTTTTTTTAAACTAAGAACAGTGTATTCTGTGAGATCAGTGTTCATGGCTGTCAACTAAAAAGAGGTTGACTTCAAACTTGCACATAGCATTACGTTGTGAGGAGGTTAAAGTTGCTCAAGATTACAACAAAAGCTTTTTTCTTGACTTCTGCTCTGCAAAAGCATCAATAATATCTCCGCAATCCATATTTTTTAAAAGTTCTCCTTCAATAGCCAAAAGGGAGAGTGCATTTAATCGTTCTTGAGCCATTGATCCCCGCAAATAATTTTTCACTCGTCTCAAAGTAGAAAAAGACCTTTCCCCAGAACAATTTGTTGCTGGAGAGGTCAAGAAAAGTCTCAATGCAATGTGTACATTAGGATAAATGTCAATCAGGTCTTCATGAAACATTCTGCATAATCTTGACAGTGAGATCGATTTGCACTCAGGCTCCACTAAACCCTTCAGATGCCCGTTCAGTTGGATGCATTCCTCTACTAAGTCATCTTCCAAGTCATCATTAAATGATTTTAAAAGATTAGCAGCACTAGTAGAAATTTCAGGCAGATCCAAAGTGTGAATCTTTTCCAGAAAACTGAAACGATCAAACAGTGCTGAGTAGACCTCACTTTGTCATCTTAACTCTACAAGTACTTTATCCAGAATAACGTTAAAAGTATTTATGCGAAAATTATCTTTGCCCGTTTAAATTACATAGCCCTCTTTTGTTTAATCAAATCTAGGGTTATGTTTCTTCTTCCGTCTAATGTCATGCTGATATTTATGAACTTCACACATTGCCATAGAAAGCTGTTCATGGTGGTCAAAGTTGTCTCGTAAGGTTTTTATTAATTCTACCAACGAACTGTACAATTGAACGACTGTTCCCAGATCAATGTGGACACTCTGCAACTTCATGCTGACTGCTTTAAATCTCTTCAGTATAATGGCCCATAGGTTCGCCATTATAGCAGTCTCAAGATGGTTTAACAGATTTAAAATACTTTTAGCTTCATTTCTTGTTTTGTTTTTCTCATTATCATCATCTGAGATATGTTGGAGGGATTTTAAAATGTCCACCCATCCTTCTGTAAGAGCTTGGCATGCATCTTGTCTTGCTGATCAGCGTGTTTGTGATAAACTTTTGATAACATGTGTTACAGGTCTCTGATAGGACATTAACACACTCCAGCAAGGGGTAGAAGCTGTAAAAAATTATACAGCTGTTGTAAACAAGAAAAAAATGAAGATGATTCATGACAGCACTCTGCGGCCACTGATGCCACAAGGTTGAGAGAACGAGCTGCACATGGCACATATTGGGCTAAGGGATTCTTATTCTTAACCCGAGCTTGAAGACCTGAGTATGCACCTGACATATTACTTGCGTTGTTGTAAGACTGACCATGACAATCCTTAAGGTCAAGGTCATATTTTTCTAAAGTGCTGAATACGATATCTGCAAGTTCTTGTGATTTGTGTTCTACATTTGGTATAAAACCCATAAACCGTTCGACAGGTATGCCATCAGGCTTAATGTACCGTAAGATAAATGTTAATTGGTCCACATGAGAAATGTCAGGCGTAGAATCAACACTTATTCCATAATATTTAGCGGTCTTTACTTCACTAACAATTTGTGTGATCAATTTGTCACTTATTAATTTGATTATTTCCTCATAAACAGTTTTAGAGATGTAGGAAGTATGTCCACTTCCTACTTTTCCATACTCTTTCAAATGTTGAAACAAAAATGGGTCAAACTGTGCAATGGCTTCTAATATAGCAAGGTAATTGCCATTATGTAGACTACCTAACTGTTCGTCGGTGCCACGAAATGGTAATCCACGCGTTGCAAGAGTTTTCACTGTCACACAAACACGTTTTAAAACATTTCTCCAATAGTGCCTTTCTTCTTCCATCTGCTCCACCATTAAGTTATCAATTCGTCCCCTGGCACAACCTCTGACTTTCAATTTAACAATGGATGATCTGTGGTGCTGTGAACACTCATGCTAATGAATTCTCCCTGTAGCATTTTTCCAGTCATTAAATCCTGCTGAACTGGAAAATGCATTCAGTTGATCACCAAAAAGTAAACATGGTATGCAATAGACGCTACCATTACTTTCTGAATACACCACATCTCTTTTGCAATTCTCCATTTTTCAGCTTCCTTTTAAAAAGGTCTTCTGTACAATAGTGTTGAGCGAGCATGCTCGGCCGATGCTCGGATCGGCTCGAGCATCGCTCTGCTCGGCACATGGCGGTACTCGTACGAGTACCGCATGTGCTCGCCCGCCATGTTCGGGTCTCCTCCCCGCACGTTTTGCGGCTGCTGCGCAGCCAATAAACGTGCAGGGAGGCTCTGACATCGGTGTAATGCCAGCAGCCATGTTGGCTGCTGGCATTACACTGATTGGCTGGCCAGAACCCGTGGTCGGGTGCTGTATAGCACCTGACCAGCGAGTTCGGCTCAGTCTTAGCCAGGGAGAGATGAGGATAGGAAGGGAAAGTCAGTGTAGGGAGAAAAAAAGCAAAATTGTGAAAAAAAAAGAACCAAAAGTCCTTTTTAGGACTACTGTGTGTGGGGGCAGCAGGTTATTTTGTGTGGGGGGAAAAAAACAAAAAAAAAAAATTTCATATATTCTGTTTAGTGTGCAAAGTTGCAGATTAGAGCACATTCTGTTTAGTGTGCAAAGTTGCAGATTAGAGCACATTCTGTTTAGTGTGCAAAGTTGCAGATTAGAGCACATTCTGTTAAGTGTTCAAACTGTAAAATATCAAAGTCACATATTCCATTCAGTGTGCTTCGCCGCAGATTAGCAGCACATTCTGTGTACTCTGCACAGTTGCAGAATAGGAAGAAATACTGTTAAGTCTTCAAACTAAAATTTCAAAGTCACATATTCCATTCAGTGTGCGTCGCCACAGTTTAGCAGCACATTCTGTGTACTGTGCAGAGTTGCAGAATAGGAAGAAATACTGTTAAGTCTTCAAACTAAAATATCAAAGTCACATATTCCATTCAGTGTGCGTCACCGCAGTTTAGCAGCACATTCTGTGTACTGTGCAGAGTTGCAGAATAGGAAGAAATACTGTTAAGTCTTCAAACTAAAATATCAAAGTCACATATTCCATTCAGTGTGCGTCACCGCAGTTTAGCAGCACATTCTGTGTACTGTGCAGAGTTGCAGAATAGGAAGAAATACTGTTAAGTTTTCAAACTCAAATATTAAAGTCACATATTCCATTCAGTGTGAGTCACCGCAGTTTAGCAGCCTATTCTGTGTACTCTGCACAGTTGCAGAATAGGAAGAAATACTGTTAAGTTTTCAAACTCAAATATTAAAGTCACATATTCCATTCAGTGTGCGTCACCGCAGTTTAGCAGCCTATTCTGTGTACTCTGCACAGTTGCAGAATAGGAAGAAATACTGTTAATTCTTCAAACTCAAATATTAAAGTCACATATTCCATTCAGTGTGCGTCACCGCAGTTTAGCAGCCTATTCTGTGTACTCTGCACAGTTGCAGAATAGGAAGAAATACTGTTAAGTTTTCAAACTCAAATATTAAAGTCACATATTCCATTCAGTGTGCGTCACCGCAGTTTAGCAGCCTATTCTGTGTACTCTGCACAGTTGCAGAATAGGAAGAAATACTGTTAAGTTTTCAAACTCAAATATTAAAGTCACATATTCCATTCAGTGTGCGTCACCGCAGTTTAGCAGCCTATTCTGTGTACTCTGCACAGTTGCAGAATAGGAAGAAATACTGTTAAGTTTTCAAACTCAAATATTAAAGTCACATATTCCATTCAGTGTGCGTCACCGCAGTTTAGCAGCCTATTCTGTGTACTCTGCACAGTTGCAGAATAGGAAGAAATACTGTTAAGTTTTCAAACTCAAATATCAAAGTCACATATTCCGTGTAAGATGAAGAAGGCGGGTAAAAAGGGACGGGGAAGTGGACGTGATCCTGATAGTTCAGGGCGCGGGTCAGGACGCGGAGAAACTGTGCCTGGTGCCAGAGCACAAGAAAGAAAGACATCCACCATACCTAGCTTCATGTCTAATTTTACAGGGCGTCGCAGGACATCACTCTCGAGGTCCGACCACTGCGAACAGGTGGTCGGTTGGATGTCAGCTGATACTGCTTCCAGTCGGTTAAGCACCACCCTGTCTTCCACCAAGTCCACTCTCAGTAGCCAAGAGTCTGGTCAACATAATCCTCACTCTGATCATCCTTCCTCCCACCATAGACGGTCTGGTCAAAGAAGTGATCCCACACTGGGATATAGTGATGAGCTCGTCTCATCACCAATCCTTCATTTGACCCTCTCTCCAAGCACGCTTGCAGAGGAACATGACATCTTGTGCCCTGATTCACAACCTCTAGAGGGTACCCAATCACAAGAAGATGACAGATGTGAACGGCATTTAAGGTCAAAGGAAGTAGTGGATGATGATGATGATGATGAGACACAGTTGCCATTAAATCAACCACTATTACTGTCTCAAGACCCTTGTTGAGGAGAATGTTATACAGTTGTCAATGACTGAGTATGTGGTGGGATCAAGACATGAGGAGGATGATCAGAGTGAGGAAGTGGAGGAGGACTTGGTGGACGATGAGGTGACTGACCCCACCTGGGAAGGTGTAGAGCCGAGCGATGACAGCAGTCCTGAGGGTGAGCCATCTGCAGCACCGCAACAGGCTGGAAGAGGCAGTGGTGTGGCTACAGAAAGAAGGCGGACCGCACCAAACCGGCCCGCAAATGTTCCACGGAGCACCCCCTTGCGTAAATCTCCCTTGCCAAAGGGTAGGTGTTCCGCGGTATGGCGTTTTTTTAAGGAAAGTGCGGACGACAAAAGAATTGTAGTTTGCAACCTGTGCCACACCAGAATGAGCCGAGGCATGAACACTAGAAACCTCACCACCACCAGCATGATCCGACACATGGCATCCAAGCACCGTAGTAAGTGGGAGGAACGCCTGGATCGCCCATCTGTGTCTGCAGGCCACACCACTGCCTCCTCTTCCCCTGTTTTCGGTGCCGGCCAATCGCCTGTCGAAGGCGCAGGCCCGCATACCTCCCGCCCTGCACCTGTACCATCTGAAGCACCATCAGCGACCACATCCACTTCCCTGTCCCAGCACAGCGTCCAAATGTCGTTACCCCAGGCATTTGAGCGCAAGCGAAAATACCCAGCCACCCACCCACAGGCCATAGCACTAACCTCACACCTTTCCAAATTACTGGCCATCGAAATGCTGCCATTTAGGCTTGTGGACACCGAGTCCTTCCGCAGCCTGATGGCAGCAGCTGTCCCTCGGTACGCGGTCCCCAGCCGCCACTACTTTTCCCGGTGTGCCATCCCCGCATTACACCACCATGTGTCCCGTAACATCACCCGTGCCCTGACCAACGCAGTTACTGGGAAGGTCCACTTAACGACTGACACATGGACAAGTGCTTGTGGCCAGGGACGCTACATTTCCCTGACGGCACACTGGGTGAATGTCGTGGAGGCTGGGAGCGACTCGGACCCTGGGATGGCACGGGTGCTACCCACGCCGAGGATTGCGGGCCCTACCTCCATCAGGGTTTCCGCCAGCACCTACGTTATTGGCTCCTCCTCCTCCGTTTCCACCTCCGAATTCTCTACACGCAGCGCCACTCCCCCATCAGCCAGTAGCTGGAAGCAGTGTAGCACTGCAGTGGGGAAGCGTCAACAGGCCGTGCTGAAGCTGATCTGCCTTGGGGACAAACAGCACACGGCCTCAGAGCTGTTGCAGGGGATTAGTCACCAGACCGAGCAGTGGCTCTCGCCACTCAACCTGCAACCAGGCATGGTTGTGTGTGATAATGGGCGTAACTTGGTGGCGGCTTTGGAGCTCGGCAAGCTCACACACGTACCATGCCTAGCGCATGTATTTAATTTAGTGGTTCAGCGATTTCTAAAAACCTACCCCAATGTGCATGATCTCTTGACCAAGGTGCGCCGCGTGTGTGCACATTTCCGTAAGTCATCTACAGCTTCGGCCGGCCTGTTGAAGCTGCAGCAGCGCTTACAATTGCCAGCTCACCGGCTGCTGTGTGACGTGAGCACGCGCTGGAACTCCACCTTCCACATGTTGGCCCGGCTTTGTGAGCAGCAGAGGGCAGTAGTGGAGTACCAGCTGTTACACGGTCGTCGCCTCTCCGTTCAACTTCCTCTAATCAGAAGTGAGGAGTGGGAATGGATGTCAGACCTCTGTGAGGTTTTACGCAATTTTGAGGAATCGACACAGATGGTGAGCGGCGATAACGCTATTATCAGTGTAACCATCCCACTTCTGTGTCTACTGAAACGCTCGCTGCTCACAATTAAAACCGACGCTTTGCATGTGGAAGAGGTGGAAATGTGGGAGGAAGAGCTTACACAAGGTGATAGCCAGAGCACCCTCACTTCGTCTTCTCAGCGACAATTGGAGGAGGCGGAGGAGGAGGAGGAGGAAGACACGGTTGCCTCCGCTACAGAGGGTAGCCATGGAACTTTAGTTCCATCTCTTCAGCGTGGGTGGGCAGAAGAGGAGGAAGAGGATGAGGAGATTGAGAGTCATCCTCCTGGTGAGGACAGCGAAATCTTGACTGTTGGTACTCTGGCACACATGGCTGACTTTGTTAGGCTGCCTTTCCCGTGACCCACGCGTTATACGCATTTTAAACAACACGGATTACTGGGTGTTCACCCTTCTGGACCCCCGCTACAAAGAGAATTTCTCATCTCTCATTCCTCCGGTGGAGAGGACAAGCAAAATGGTGCAATACCAGAAGGTTCTTGTTGAAAAATTGCTCCAAAATTTTCCATCTGACAACGCTGGCGGCAGAGTACGTGCTACCTTGGCCAACCGAGAAGGGGAGAAAAGGGGAGCACACAGCAGTTCCGACAAAGGCAGGGCAACACTCTCCAAGGCGTGGGACACCTTCATGACACCCCGCCAGAACCCTCACCCTGATGCGCAGCCTAGTGTCACAAGGAGGGAAAAGTTTTGGAAGATGGTGAAGGAGTACGTAGCAGACCGTGTCAGCGTCCTCAATGATCCCTCTGTGCCTTACAACTACTGGGTGTCCAAGCTGGACACGTGGTATGAACTGGCACTCTACGCCTTGGAGGTGCTGGCCTGCCCTGCCGCCAGCGTTCTGTCTGAGCGGGTATTTAGTGCTGCTGGTGGCATCATAACAGATAAGCGTATCCGCCTTTCCACCGACAATGCTGATAGGTTGACACTTATAAAAATGAACAAGGCCTGGATTTCCCCTGACTTCTCCACTCCACTGGAGGAAAGCCCCGGGGGAACATAAACTCACTTTATATATGTTATTTACAATGATGGGAATACTCTGTATTCCCATTCACCCCTTCCACCCAAAAAACGGGTATATGGTTGACTCTTAATCTTCTCATCCTCCTCCTCCTCTTCCATATGCCCTGGGATATAATTTTTATATAGGGCCAGCTCACCAGCGGGCCCTGTGATATAATTTTTATATAGGGCCAGCTCACCAGCGGGCCCTGTTTGACAATTTTTATATAGGTCAGCTCACCAGCGGGCCTTCTCATATAATGTTTTATTGGGTCAGCTCTCTAGCGGGCCCTCTCATATAATGTTTTATAGCGTCAGCTCACTAGCGGGCCTTCGCATATAATGTTTAGGATGGTCAGCTCCGCAGCAGACCCTCACCCATAATGTTTTAGATGGTCGGCTCAGCGCACGTTTCCCTCTTAATCATGGCCCCAGTTCAGAAAAATTAAGGAAATTTTTGGGAGAATTTGCCTTTGCGCACGTTTCCCTCTTAATCATGGCCTCAGTTCAATAAAATCAAGGAAATTTTTGGGAGAATTTGCCTCTGCGCATGTTTCCCTCTTAATCATGGCCTCAGTTCAGAAAAATCGAGGAAATTTTTGGGAGAATTTGCAGATGATATACAAGTAAATATACAGCAAATACTGTTTGGTAACAATTTTTCGCCTAAAGTCGTTTTTATTTTCCTTTTTGTGTGTTTTACGGTCAGTCTGTAAAAATGGCGTACTACGGGCGAAAGATCGTTCCCAGCAGCGATGTTGGAGTCCAAGATGCATCCAGACATCCTCCCTATGCTGTCCCTGAACCATTTCTGTGGTGTTTCCATCCTTTTCTGCCCTTTTCCTATGGACCAGGCACCCTCCCCTCATCAGAGCAGGGGGTGCCTGGTGTAATGCTCGAGTCCTCCCATTGACTTCAATGGGGCTCGGGTGCTCGGCCGAGCACTCGAGCCTCCGGGGGCGCTCGGTCAGAGCACCCGAACACCCGGGCATTGGGGTGCTCGTTCATCACTACTGTACAACATTGAGCAACATTATCTCCATACATTCTTTTTGACTTGCTAAAGTCTACACTCGTATTTTGCTGTATTCCATGCAGTGCAATATGATCTTTTGTTTCTTCGTTGATGATCCACATGGCTGGATCATCAGAAATTGGAGCTGGTGTATGTGTACATGTATCCACTACCACCACTGGTGCAGAACTAGATTCTGCTTCCCCAGATTTAGACACAGAAGATGTTGCAGGTGTTTGAATGGAGTCATCATGCATTTCAACATCTTCACTAACATCACCATGCATCACATTTTCTTCAACAATGTCATCACTGCATTTCTCTTCTTCTCCAATCAAAGATACATCTGAAGATTTTGAACTGCTTGGACCACCAAAATAAGAATGAATTTTTCCAACTTTTGTTCATCCATCTTTTTTTGTTTTTCTTCTCTCAGTTTTTTAAACTGATAGCCACTCTTCTTCTTTTTTGGTTCACTCATGCTGGCTGGCACATGCACTCTGCCTAAAGCAATGAAATCCACAATGCATAAGATGCAAACCATACGTCTGGAACATCTTTTAGTTAAACACTTAAAACTGCCCATTTTGTAGGTATAACTACATGCTGATGCAGTCTCCATAAAAATGTAACCCATTGTGCGGTGCCCAATTAATGCCAAAAGTAAATGGTGGGTTATACTTATCCGTGTAAATGTTGTATGTAAAGAAAGCCCTATTTGTGTGTACAGAACAGTATATAATTCATGTGCATGGAATAAAAGCCTTAGAGGGAAAACACTGCTGAACAAAGACATAGTCAAAAATGTCAGAATTGCTCCGGTCCTTAAATGAAATCCACCTCCTTAAGGGGATCCTGCAGCCCCTTCCTCCCAATAAAATTAGTTTTAGATTATACATGAGCATTATGCAGCATAGTCATATCGGCTATATAGTAGGGAAAACTGTTTAATATCATCCAAATCTCAAAGAGAGGTTATTTGGTCTTACTATGGGACAATGAAGGAATTGGAACAACCACTGTCACACAATTTTTGGCTCACAGTCATACCGTATGTATCAGTAAATGCATAGCAACACACGTTGGTCCATATTTAGGAAAGCAAACTGGAGTTAACCACCTGAACCCCTCAAATGCAAGAAATATCTCCCATCTATTGCTTCAAAATACTCTAGAGATGCAGTATGGAAGCAAGGTCATGTCAACATAGTAACAGCTCTGACGCAATGCTATGTTAACCCTTTGAGTGCCAGAGGGGTTGGAGCTGATTGGGGGCATGTTGGATCTTATAGGGGGAAAAGTGGAGGTGGTGGCGCAAACTGGAGCTGATGAGGGCAAGTTGGAGCTGGTGGGGGCATCTCTTACAGGAATCTCCATACCAGGGGCAGACTGGCCCAGGGGGCAGAGAGAGGACAAAAATTAAGTAATGTATCATGGGTTTCCTCCCTAACCCTGACTACCTATTTAGTTTACACTGCAGTTTTGTGGGCACAGGCACTCAAAAGGTTATCCAGTCATTGGATAATCCTTTGAGTGCATGTGCCCACAAAATTGTAGTGTAAACAAAACAATGTGTAGGTAGCCAAAGTTAGAGAGGTATGGGAAATTGATAGCTTGCCTAGGGCCCCATGGAGTGTTAATCCGGCTCTGGAGAGAAGGAGAAGCTGCAGCAGGGAGAGAAACCAGAGGAGAAAAGGAGGGTGGATAGGGAGAGAAGTTGGTGGCTGAGAGGAGAGTGATCAGTGTGGGTGGGCTGGGAGGAGTGGCGGAATGTGCCCGGTGTTACCCCCTCATGGCATGACGTTCTTGGCACTATATGGCAGTGCTGGATGCTGATTTGGATTCTCCTATCAGGATATATAGAGAGGATTCCCACAGACACGTAAGAGCAAATAACTAACATAACTAGTTTATATGCCCAGATTCCCCTACCTATCTGCCCCAAACACTACCTATGTGACTCAGACACTGGCTGCCTGCCACATACACAATATGACTGCCTATCCACATTCAGTTTCAGAAATAGTTTATTATTAATATTTTGAATACCAGAGGGTTACACAACGCATTGCGTTGTATACACCCTGGCACTCAAAGGGTTAAAACATTAAAAAGTAGGCATTGGTCACAGTTAGGGCTACAACTAACGATTATTTTCATAATCTATTAGTTGGCCGATTAATTTTTCTATTAATCGATTAATCGGATAAAAATAGAAAAAATGAAATACCATTTTTCCCCCTTATATTTAAAATAAAATCCACAAAATAAGTGTTACGAATATATATATATATTCACTTATTTATTTATAGAACCATTGTCATTTGCTAATAATTTCACTAATCACAGCATGCAGCGGCTGCCTCAGAGTGATAGGAGTGTGATTGCACACTCCCATCGCACTCAGGCAGCCTGCACATGCCGTGATCTCAGCATAAACAGACTGCCTGAGTGTGATTGATGCAATCACATTCCTATCACTGAGGCAGCCGCTGCATGCTGGGATTAGTGAAATCCCAGCGTGCACCGGGTTCTTACTAATTGATAGTACATAGCAGCATTCAGTAATAGCCAATAAGTGACTGCACAGAGCTTCTGATCACTGTGCAGAATCTCTGTGCAGCCATTCATTGGCTATTACTGAATACTACTACCAATTTGTAAGCCTGGTGCATGCTAGGATTACCAACTGCTTCAGAGTGATAGAAATACAGGAAAATAATGAGACATGTTAAGTTTGTAATAGAATTGTATTTCCAGGGTCAGGCTTTGAAAGGAGGGGAGGTATTCCACTGGGATGCCAACCATAGATAGTCCCTTCCAATACTCAAGGTATTAAACCAACATAAAGTAGTGCATGAAATCTGTAACTGCTGCAAACCCACTATGTGCCAGAGCTCTCAATCCCTGCTTGGACTATTGTAGAAGAAATAACCATCCTAAATAATAATTCGCTAAAACGTGTGTAACGCCGTCACAATCATGCGAAGTAGAGACTGCTGCGCGTGCTGCAGTCATGAGCAGTAGAGACTGCTCGCACCATGGCTGATAAAGAGCTGTGGCGCGGGCAGTCTCTAGTGCGCAAGACTGCCCCACGACCGGCTGGCTGTGGCACTGTGGAATGTGTAACGGGCTCTACAACTAGTAACATTATAACAAAACATTCAGTAAGAATTCCCTGGGACCCAAACAACCCTCCCTTCAGCATTGTACATAAAATATCCTGCATTAAAGTGGTGGTCTTGTGTCACCTCCAATATTACTGGTAGAAATACCAAAATATGTTAACCCTTAAGGACCAGCGCTATGCCCCTCTGCTTCTTAAAACCCTTTGAGTGCCAGAGTGCTACAGAATGCATTGCTTTGCAATGCATTCCGTACCACTCTGGCACTCAAAGGGTTAAACCCGAAGTTCCATAAACGGGGCCGGGCCAGATCTCACATGCATGGATCATCATAAGGCTGGGAGGCAACCCTACATACAACACTGAAGCGGTTAAAGACACGCAATTGCTAAGTGCAATTGCATGTCTTCCTTTGAGTGCCAGAGTGGTACGCAACGCATTGCTTTGCAATGCGTTGCTTACCACTCTGGCACTCAAAGGGTTAAAACAGTCTGGGGCTGCCACTCACAACATCCAAAAAAACATACCTGACCTGGGGTCAGACGGTCAGTCAGAGCTGGAAATTTCCTCCTGCAGGCTGCAGCATGTACAGTTTATCCGGGACCAGTCCAGGGCACCGTGGTGGCTGGGTAGATCAGCTGTGGCTCCTGCTCCCTGCTGCAGGCTGCACTGTGTTTGGAGCGGAGGAGGACTGGAGGCTGGCGCTAGACTCTGGTGGCGGCGGGGCAGCAGCGGTACTGTCACAAACTGTTCCACCGGGTCACGATCATTCAGGGCAGGCTGGGCACTGGGCAGCAGCATTAATCCGTGACTGACTCCTCAGACCTCAGCCACCTTATTTGTAGAGCAGCCAGCCCGCCGGCAGGCGCGGCGGCGCTGCTTGATCTTCTCTCTCCACTCCAGTTCTCTCAATCACATGAGTGATCTCTTTCACTTTGATCAAATTAAATAAAATAATGTGGCTGGGGGTTATGCAGCGGCGCCCTGCTGATTTTGACAGCACTAGTGTCTTCTGCACTAAGACTCGGCGGCGGCACAGGTGATAGATGTCTGAGTCAGTGTCACACTCACAGGAGGCTTACACACAGCATGACAGCACAGCAGCTGCCTGCACAGACACATGACAATTGACACTCACACTCACTCAGACTGTCCCACCTTTGTAGTCTATGGCCCAGACGATCAAAGGCTGGCCTGGCAGGCTAGCGAATTAAAAAAAAATAAAAAAAATCCCAATGGCAGGCGCCCCTCTGTGGCGTGCGCCTGTAGGCAGGTGCCTACTCTGCCTTATGGCAAATCCGGCCCTGAGGATGGGTGACATACAGATACAAGCTGGTAGAGGAGGAAGTGCAGTGTTTGGCTTACGATGATAATGTTTGATAATATTTCCATATTATGCTGTTGCTAGAGATTAAAGGTGCTCTTTTAGTTTAGATTTAAAGTTGTTGAGGGTTGAGGCTTGATGAATACTTGGTGGTAAGGTGTTCCAGAGGTAGGGGGCAGCAAGTGAGAAAGCTTTAGATCGTGAAACAGCGATAGTGGTTAAAGGGGCAGTGAGTCATCCACCATGTGTGCTGCGTAGTGGACATGCAGGAATATGGCGGGATATCAAAGATGAAATATAAGACGTGATGGAGAGCCTTGAAGGTAATGAGGAGGATTTTGAATGTGATACTGTAATGGTTTTCAGTACACTCAGAGACAGGCAATTTGGTAAAACACAGTCTTATTCAATTAGCAGAATAAAGTAACCCTCGTGGGTCCAGTAATAGTACAAATAACTGACACAGGACAGGTTACTAAAACACAATAGCCCACACGGGTCCAGTATACATATATACAAGTAGTAAATATACTGACACAGGTCAGCAACAGTTCGTGTGATACAGTGAGACACAAAGAGTTAATGCTATTAGGCCAGGAGACTGGGAGGGAACACAGATTATAGTGATACT
The DNA here is from genome assembly GCA_037306005.1 of Rhinophrynus dorsalis. Classification (NCBI taxonomy): domain Eukaryota; kingdom Metazoa; phylum Chordata; class Amphibia; order Anura; family Rhinophrynidae; genus Rhinophrynus; species Rhinophrynus dorsalis. The sequence goes on from CM074718.1 coordinate 149,780,157, forward strand.
GCAACCGGAGGAACAACGAAATGCCCTGTATTTACACACTGCCCCTACCCCAGTTTCCGAGGCATTGACCTCTACAGTGAATGGAAGGGAAGGGTTAGGATGGGACAGTACAGGAGCAGAAGCAAATGCGGATTTCAACATCTCAAAGGCAAGTTCAGCTTCTTGAGACCACTGAGAGGGATTAGCGCCCTTGTGTGTGAGATTGGACAGTGGCTTTACAATCAAGGATAAATTCCGGATGAATTTCCTATAATAATTGGCAAAGCCAAGGAAACGTTGGATAGCTTTAAGCCCCTTAGGACGTGGCCACTGCAGGACCGCTGCCAGCTTCTCCTTGTCCATTGCAATGCCATCTTTGGAGATCACAAAGCCTAGAAAAGGGACCATAGCCTTGTGAAACTCGCACTTCTCGATCTTACAATAAAGTTTTTTTCACGGAGTCTAAGCGGAACTGTAGACACATCCTTGATGTGTTGCACCAGGTTAGATGAGTGTATAAGAATACCATTGAGATAAACCACAATGAACGACTGGAGCAAGTCACGTCAAATGTCATTAATAAACTCCTGGAACACTGCGGGAGCGTTACACAGCCCAAATGGCATTACCAGATATTCATAGTGTCCGGATCTAGTATTAAAAGCCGTTTTCCACTCATCACCTGTACCGTCTGAGGACATGGCCCTTTCATACTCTAACGGTTTTCAGTATACTCAGAGACAGGCAATTTGGTAAAATATAGTTTTATTAAATTAGCAGAATAAAGTAACCCTCGTGGGTCCAGTAATAGTACAAATAACTGACACAGGACAGGTTACTAAAACACAATAGCCCACACGGGTTCAGTATACATATATACAAGTAGTAAATATACTGACACAGGTCGGCAACATTTCGTGTGATACAGTGAGACACAAAGGGTTGATGCTATTAGGCCAGTAGACTGGGAGACCCAGGAAGCACTCAAATGCTGATAAGTGCCAAAATAGCAACTAGCCCAGGAAGATTGAACGAGGCCCTAGAGGGAACACAGATTATAGTGATACTGCAACCGGAGGAACAACGGAACGCCCTGTATGTACACACACTGTGACCCACGGTAACGGTACCACACAATGATGTTAATACACCAGGCTTGATGGCAACTGCCGGGTGAAAGAGCCAAATGAGGCACTCAAGAGACCAACCTCGATATGGTGGATTGACAAGCCAATGTATGTAGTGCCAATAGTAAAGCTCCTACCCGGGTGAGTACCAGAAGGCCCTGGTAACGGGCGCTTGGCTGTTAAACGGTAAACAGGAGCGGAGACTAACTGAGGCGCCCGGGAGTCCAACCCCAGTGACAACTGATAACAAGCCAAGCGTATAGGGTGCAACGAGCTGAGCAAAACCCTAGGTATGGAGCAAGGAGGCAGCAAGGCACTAATGGGTTGCAGTCATGGAACGGTAATGCAGTACATGAGGGAACCAACTGGACCAGTACGCTAGGCAGTGCACAGTAGTAACTCACTACTGGACACGGTAATACAAAGGACTGGAGGCACGGGAGCAGGAACGGAAGCCACTACGGTCAAAGCACGGACAGGAATGTCAGCCAGGCCAGATCGGTACATGGAGCAGGAACGTCAGCCAATCCAAGTCGATACACGGAGCAGGAACTTCAGCCAGGCCGGGTCGGTACACAGAGCAGGAACGTCAGCCAATCCAAGTCGATACACGGAGCAAGAACGTCAGCCAGGGCGAGTTGGTACACGGAGTAGGAACGTCAGCCAATCAAAGTCGAATCACAGAGCAGGAACATCAGCCAGGCCGGGTTGATACACGGAGCAGGAACAGGATCAGAGAGAGAGTAGTCAGGCAGTCTGGGTCATACACTGGAAATCACACAATAACGGCAGCAAGCACAAAGCAACAGGAACACCACCAAAAGGCCCTGCATTAGCGACAGAGCACAGTACTTAAAGGCTACCACTGGGTGGAGCCATAACACTTAGCCAATAAGAAAGCATCAGGCATCTTGTATCACAATGTCGCCAAAATACACGGGCACCATGATAGATACGCTGCTTTATGGGAAGCCATGACAGTGATTTTAAGAGTGGTGGGGTGAGTACTGTTCTGGAGGAGAGGAAGAGTATTCTGGTGGCTGAATTAAGAACTGATTGAAGAGGAGTGATATAGTTAGTAGGAAGACCAGTAAGTAAAGTGTTGCAGTAGTCCAGGCGAGAAAGGATAAGAGCATGCATGAGGGTTTCTGTTGTAGAGTGAGAGAGGTATGGCCGGATTTTTGCTAACGTTGTTAATGTGGGTGGAGAAGGAAAGAGAAGAGTCCAAATTTACCCTGAGGCAGTGGGCCTTGTCTACAGTGTAAATTGTGGAGCCTTCGACAGTTATAGAAAATGGAGGTGTTGTTCAGGATTTAGGAGGGAAGATAAGGAGCGCAGTCTTGGACAGGTTAAGTTTTATGCGACGATGAGCCATCCAGGAAGAGACAGCGGTAAGGCAATCTGAGACCCGCTGCTGTATTTCTGGTGATATTGAGGGTGCAGATAGATATATTTGTGTGTCATCTGCGTAGAGATGGTAGTTAAAGTCAAAGGATTTTATCAGTTGCCCCAGGGACAGTGTATACAGAGAAAAGAGATGAGGTCCCAGAACAGAGCCTTGGGGCCACCTATGGAGAGGGGGATCGGAGGTGAGGAGGTGTTAGTGTATGTCACAGAGAAAGACCATTGAGAGAGACAGGATACAAGCCAGGAATGTGCCAGGCCGCAGACACCAAGTGATTGGAGAATCTGGGATAGAAAGGTATGGTCGACTGTGTTGAATGCTGCCAAAAGGTCTAGGAGGATAAGAAGAGAGAAATGGCCTTTGGTTTTTGCAGTGTGGAAATCGTTTGTTACTTTGAGAAGGGCGGTTTCTGTAGAGAAAGTGGGACGAAAGCCAGACTGCAGGGGGTCCAGTGTGTTATGGGAGTTGAGGAAAGTAAGTCAACGAGAGTAGCTAGGCGCTCAAGGAGCTTAGAGGCAAAGGGCAAGAGGGATATGGGGAGGTAGTTGGATGGGGAGGTGGGGTCTAATGAATTTTTCTTGGGGATTGGAGATACTATTGAATGTTTGAATGAGGCCGGGAAGATGCCAGAGGATAGGAAGGAGTTGAATACCCGAGTTAGCATGGGTACTAATGTGTGTTGCAGAGAAGTGAGGAGGTGGGATGGTATAGGATCAAGGGAGCAGGTGGTGAGTGGTGATGGGGACAGCAGAAGGGAGACCTCTGCTTCTGTGACTGAAGTAAAGGAATCAAATAAGTAGGATGGAGGATCAGGAAAATACAGTTGTGAAGGCTGGGAAGGTGGGATTGTTTGATGTATTGTGTTAATCTTTTGTGGGAAAGATTCTGCAAAGGCTAGCGGGGTTAGGGAGGGGAGGGGGAATGATGGAGGGGACAGGGGAAAGAGGGAATTGAAGATACAGAAGAGGCGCCGTGGGTTCGATTTGTGAGTATTGATTAGTGAGGAGTAGTGGTGTTGTTTGGCAGAGGATAAAGCAGTGGTGAAGCAGGACAGGAGGAACTTGTAGTGGATAAAGTCTGCGTGAGAGCGGGACTTCCTCCACAGGCATTCAGAGATGTGGGTACAGGAGAGGAGAAAGCGTGTTTGTGAGTTGAGCCAAGGGTGTGGGTTTGAGGGGCATTTGTGACGGGCCTGGACGGGGGCATACAGATTAAGTGATGAGGAGAAGAGATTGTTGTAGTATTCTACAAGTCTGTCCGATTCAGAAAGAGTGTTGAAGGTGGAGAGGTTTGAGTGCAATGCAGAAGATAAGGAAGAAGTGTCTAGTGAGCGAAGGTTGCGGATGTAATGAGAGGCCGTAGTTGGTGGGGGAATGAGGGAAAGGGTTGTAGAGAAGGTTATGAGATGGTGGTTGGAGAGTGGGAAAGAAGATATGGAGAAGTTTAGTAAGGAGCAGTTCTTTGAGAAAACCAAGTTGAGGTGGTGACCGTGTTTGTGTGTGCTAGAGTCAGCCCATTGTTGAAGGGTGAAAGATGAGGTTAGTTGAAGGAGACGTGAGGCGCAAGAGAGGGAAGGATCATCAATGTGACAGTTGAAGTCCCCAAGTATGAGAGCAGGATAGAAAGAATGCAAGCCAGCACTCAAAGTCTGAAAAGAAGGCAGAGGGTGTGGTTGTGGGAGGTCTGTATACTACTGCAACACGCATTGCTACAGGGTGGAATAATTGGATAGCATGTACCTCAAAGGAGTTAGTGGAAAAAGATGGGGGAACAGGTATCGGCTGAAAGCGACACGAGGAGGCAAGCAGTACACCTGTGCCACCACCTCTACCCACTGTGCGTGCTGTGTGTGAGAAGTACAGGCCTCCATGTGAGACTGCAGCCTCCACAGCTGAATCATGTTGGGAGAGCCAGGTCAAAGTAAGAGCAAGAAGCTGGAGTGCTTGTGAGCAGAAAAGGTCATGTATGAGAGTAGATTTGCTAGTGAGGGAACAGACATTCAGTAGGCCACAGAAGGGCTGGGCAGGGTTGGGATGGGGATGAGATTAGAAAAATTAGAGCCTCTGTGGGATGGGGAGGATAGTGGGCATGGGCGGTGGCATATGGGGATATGATTGGGGCCTGGGTTTGGGGAGATGTCATCAGCCACAAGGAGGAGAATAAGACATACAGTCAGTAGGTGGGAATGTGATTTGTGTCTGCTGTGGGTTGGAGTGGAAGGATGGGCCGGTCTGAGCAATAGATACAGGGTGTGGTTGCAGAATGGATTTGATGAGAGTAAGGAGGGGGAATATGAATATGGGGAGCAGTAGGCATATAAATAGAGTGCTGGATTTCTGCAGTATAGAAGCAGAGTTGAATATAGCAGTAAAAGGGTAGGTTGCATTGTGGGGTGGAGTAACAGAGCAGGGAGAAAGCAAAACACGAGTCTTTAGAAGTGTGTGTTGCTGCAGGGAAGGATGTCCTTCTTTAGTCCCCCTTCTCACCTCTGCTCCAACATTCCTGTAACTCCATTAAGTCCTTAACAGAAGCACTTGAGAAGTTTGTTCATCCTAGCACATAGAGTCATACATTCATACATTCATCCAGTGGCTTGTATTCCTGGTTACTTAGTTAGACAAGATTCTTGTTGTACTCAATAAGGTAGGTACGATTGTCCAGGATCTATATAGAAGTCCTCATCTCAAACTTAATATTCACAAATATTATCAGCAGAGTGCTAATATTTTCCATCCCTCTGAGATTTCTATCATCCCACAGTGTGGTATCCATGTTTTTGGGGTTAGTGTCTGTAGGTCAATAATATATCTAACTGTCCATGGCTTCCATGGCTTCTGCCTCTTGGCAGAGGTGGATCATGGTCTATCACCATAAATTTGAAACATGTTTAAATTGCAGCCAATCGTGTCCCAGAGGAGTGTCACTTTTGCCTTGTTTACAGGTTTTGTTAATCACTTCACAATGATTTGTGGTAGTGCACCTGATGAACTATATCACATGATTACTGGAACAGTTTAGTCCATGTTTTGTGTTTTAGTTTTCCAGTATGGGGTGTCAAAAAGTTTCTTTAATTATTATTTTGTAGGTAGCACATTCTGAGCAGTAAAATCAACCATTTTTACCCTTGATCTACCATGAACTGTTATCGTAATTTTAACAAAGTACTTGGTCTGTTCAGGTTGTGGAATAAGTTCTTCCAGTATGTAAACCCAAATGTGTCTGACCAGAAATGTCTTTAATTATACCATCACTCTCACTTTGTAGTTGTTGTGAATAATACAAAGCATCTGAAAGTAGGATAACCCAAGGCAAAATGTGATATAAGAAAGCTTTTTTGGTGTAATATAGAGTGTTTCTTTCTGTCCTTTCATGGAATAGAGTAGTTTGAAGCTGCCCATCTAAAAATAGACAAATCTCTATATCTGAAGGGCCTCGCCTATATATATATATATATATATATATATATATATATATATATATATATATATTCAACACTGGAGAAAAATAATATATATAATATTGAAAGTCATTTGAAATGCACTTACTGTAGATAACATACATAGATGTGGGTGCTCGTCAAGAAAAAGAATGATACATACATTTCATACGAAGAGACGGCACTCACAGGAATTCAGTAGAACAAAATGATATTGCATATTTATTGTAATCGACGTTTCGGCTAACAAAGAAGCCTTTATCAAGATTACAACAGTGTAGCAGACCCACTCGTTTTAAACCCAGAGTGCAATTCAAATGTGAAAAGAGCACCAAACAACCGGCGTTCTTGATTAGACAATCAGTGAAACCAATAATTCAGTTAGTGACATAAATGACCATCATAATCCTATATGAAATACACAGTTAAAATCACATAAATGAATACCAAACTTGGAACCTGTTCCCTATATGATGTAGGGTTAGATTCGATGAATGGTGATGGAAACACCGCAGATTGTAAAAAGCAGTACCACTGTTGAAATACAAATAGTCGGAACAAATCAGTCAGTTCTTAAGCATTGTAAATGACTAAACAATACATTGAAGATGATGAATATGCATAAATAACGTAAATAAATGGTAATATATACAACGTGTGTAAGAATGTCTATACCTAAGCACCGTAGGTGAATATAGGTCAGATCTATGGGAACCCCAATGGATCATATGAATATGTGGATCAATAAGACTTTATTGTTGTCAGTATAGTTTTAATATTCTGACTACATTTTTCAATGCATTAACAGATTAGAAGTAGTCATACTAGTAATATTTGGTTTGACTTTGCACAGTATTTTATGAAATGTGTTGATCATTATACGCATTAGATATATATAATGGGGAGTTATCTACGAATTCCTTTTGTCTAAAGACAAATGTTGATTCTTGTCTATCCCTGTATTTAAATCAGTTTGTATTAGATGTGTTGTGATGCCGCTGAGCTCCAGATTGGGTGCATTGCGATGTCACGGAACACCATGTATATATTTCCTACGGTGCTTAGGTATAGACATTCTTACACACGTATATATTACCATTTATTTATGTTATTTATGCATATTCAGCATCTTCAATGTATTGTTTAGTCATTTACAATGCTTAAGAACTGACTGATTTGTTCAGACTATTTGTATTTCAACAGTGGTACTGCTTTTTACAATCTGCGGTGTTTCCATCACCATTCATTGAATCTAACCCTACATCATATAGGGAACAGGTTCCAAGTTTGGTATTCATTTATGTGATTTTAACTGTGTATTTCATATAGGATTATGATGGTCATTTACATCACTAATTGAATTATTGGTTTCACCGATTGTCTAATCAAGAACGCAGGTTGTTTGGCGCTCTTTTCACATTTGAATTGGGCTGTGGGTTTAAAAGGAGTGGGTCTGCTACACTGTTGTAATCTTGATAAAGGCTGCATTGTTAGCCGAAACATTGATTCCAATAAATATGTAACAGCATTTTGTTCTACTGAATTCCTGTGAGTGCCGTCTCTTCGTATGAACTGTATATATATATATATATATATATAGTACTGTCAAAAGTCTTAGGCAGGTGTGAAAAAATGCTGTAAGTTAAGAATGCTTTAAAAAAATAGTAATAGTAATTTTTGTCAATTAACAAAATGATAGTGAGTGAACAGAAGAAAAATCAAATCAATATTTCCTGTGACCACCCTTTGCATTCAAAACATCATCATTTCTTCTAGGTATACTTGCACAAATTCAGGGATTATGTAGGCATATAGTCAGGTGTATGATTAAACAATTATACCAAACGCACTCTGATGATTATCAATTTCATACATGGGTTGAAACAAAATTATTACCTGAAACAGAGACAATTGTGTAGGAGGACTAAAACTGGGTGAGGAACAGCCAGGAAGTCTGGTCAGATGTGGTCTTCATGGAAGACTTATGGCCAAAAAGCCATAACTCTGACATGGAAACAAGGACAAGCGACTCAACTATGCATGAAAACACAGGAACTGGGGTGCAGATAAATGGCAAGAGCTGCTCTGGACTGATGAGTAAAAATGTTAAATATTTGGCTGTAGCAGAAGGCAGTTTGTTCTCCGAAGGGATGGAGAGCTGTGTCATATACACATCAAAAATGGAAAAATGAAGACTTTACACTATAAACCTTTCAAATTAAATTCCAATCTTTGTGCCCCTAACCACACATTAGCAGATGTGCACAGGCTCTGGAATATGTATAGATAAACTCTTGAATACAACAGGACCAGCATCAGCAAAATGAATGCCTAGAAGCACCCAAACCACAGAAATAAACTGTAACCAATGTGGGTCCAAGAAATACTGGAAACTCAGTGAGTATCCTGTTGCATAATATGTATGCCACCAATATTGTTTGTATATGGTCAATATAACAAACTTATACATCTGTATAGAAATCTAATTAAAAACAAAACTATGTTCCCACAGAACCATCAATGCTAATCATATATATCAATATTGGTCACACATATCCCACATAAACAATAATCATTAAATAAATAATAAAATATATAGTTCAGATGGTTTGCACTAACCCACTGACATCCACAAAAAAATGGCATCAACAGGTTAATGCACAGCCATCAAAAACTCTAACCACAAAAAATACCCTAATATACAATAAAAGTTCATATATTGGTGATCAATTGAAGTTTTCATGAATAATAATATAATTCCAGTGATGATGAAATTATGAGGTGATGCAGATGAGTAATGTGATACCATTATGTCAATGATATGTTCAAAGCTAGTGAATATAAATCTGTAATCTCATTAATAGGTTAATGTGAAATAACCCCAATTCATGCCAAATACTGGACACTACATGAAGTATATAAATGAACTGTCAAAGAGATGAACTGAATAAAATCCTGAAGAATAATAATGGAATATCCATGATTAAACAATGAACTAATGAAATGGTGTTGATGAATAATACAATGTTAGTTATATAAATCATATCCTTGAATTAATGTAAACCCACAATCACAAATGTAACAAGAGGGATGTTAACGTTATACACATGACGAATAAACGGAAAATGTGTCCAGCATGTTCTATCCAATTTTGATCTCCTCTTTTTTATTATAAGTGGAAAAGTTATATTTACATAAGAAGTTACATACCATATGGCATGTAGATATTTACAAAGGGAGCAACAGGTATCCTAAGTCAGAGTGCATAAGTACGGGCCTTTTAACAAATTTAACTCTATAAAAAGCAACTTTCATCAGTATCAGGGACCAGAGACATTAAACAACCCAGGGGTCATATTCATGCTTAAGATTGATATTCTTACCCCTTCTTCTTCCTTTACTTTCATAATGTACGTATGTTCATCACTCTTTTTCTCTCTATACAATGTATCCTCTCCTGTGGTCTTTGTTACTCTTCACTGGTTATTACATTATTTTCTCCCCCACCCCTCATTTGTATGTTATTGTTAAGCTCTTTCTAATGTATTTTGGAGATCTTCCTTTCCTTTCTCTGGAGCAACAGTCTCCTGTTGTTCAATCATACCTGTTAACCCTTAGGTCCCTAAATGTTATTAAATAATCCTAAATTGGTTATGTATTTATTCCCCATTCTTCATAAGTTTATATATTTATTTTTACACATTACTTATGCATCCCACCTCCAATGTGTGTGAATGAAATATTAATATTTTGCTCCTAAAAATCCTAAAATCAAAAATTTGAAATCTCCTTGTTTCAATAAGAACTATTCTTAGGATTAAAGTATTTTCTTCTGTATCCTGTATTTATTCATTCATTATTAATGCATTATGCATTGAAAGTCAATTCCTTCATCCACCCAAATGAAAAATAATACTATTTATTAAAACCCCTAAATCTGTAACATAGTAACATAGTAGATAAGGCTGAAAAAAGACATGCATCCATCAAGTCCAGCCCATGCCAATAATACCCCGGTTGATCCAGAGGAAGGCAACAAAAAAAGCCCTCTGGAGCAATTTCCAGTGTAGGTGTGTGTGTGTGTGTGTGTGTGTGTGTGTGTGTGTGTGTGTGTGTGTGTGTGTGTGTGTGTGTGTGTGTGTGTGTGTGTGTGTGTGTGTGTGTGTGTGTGTGTGTGTGTGTGTGTGTGTGTGTGTGTGTGTGTGTGTGTGTGTGCGCGCGCGCGCGTGCGTGCGTGCGTGCGTGCGTGTGTCAAATAGTTCCCCGGCTCAATATCCTATTTGCTTTGAAGCCATCTGTCATAACTGTCAATATTGTTCTGTGCTAGATAGGCATCCATTGCTTTTTTGAATGCAGTTACATTATCTGCAAGCACAACATCCCGAGGCAAAGAATTCCATAGCCTTACCGCCCTTACTGTAAAGAATCCCTGCCTGTGTTTTAGTCGAAAGCGCCTTTCCTCAAGTCTTAATGGATGACCTCTTGTTCTTAGCTCAGCTCTATGCATAAATAATTCATTGGATAGTTCTTTGTATTGACCTTGAATGTATTTGTAAACGGTAATCATATCACCCCTTAGACATCTCTTTTCTAATGTAAACAAACCCAGTTTGGCTAGTCTCTCTTTGTAACTCAGATCCTCCAATCCCTTTATCAGTTTTGTTGCACGTCTCTGCACCTTTTCCAGTTCAGTAATGTCTTTTTTTAGAACAGGCGCCCAAAATTGTACTCCATATTCTAGATGAGGCCTAACCAAGGATTTATACAGAGGTAGGATAATATTAGCATCCCTTGCTTCTACACCTCTTTTTATGCAGGCTAGTACTCTATTTGCTCTTGCAGCAGCTGTGTACATTACTCTTGATGAATAACCCTCTTTATACCTTTTTAATGATGTAAGACGATTTATTGTCAATGCAAATCCATCTTGACCATAACTTTATTGACAGATTGGATGTAAAAATTAGTTGATGAAATCTTTCTATAATATTAAATATAAATATTACTACACCCGTATATACTATTCTTACATGTTTCCCATGCAATCACCTTAATTGTCATATATGCTTTCAGATAGTAGACTACCACTGGGGCAATTCTAATGTAAAGCAAGAAAGGAGAAACAAGCAAAACTCAAGAAAGAAAGATTCTATAATCCACTACCGCTAAAATCTATATCAAGTTCACACATATTGATGATTCCTGTACTACATGTCTATGTATCTCTATGTGTGCATATATGCAACTATTTGTACCATCATTCACACATGGATGCACACTACTTCTTATATATAAATAAAATAATATTATGAAATATAACTATAATAAAACTGATGTTGTGAACCCATGGGATATTTGTTTTATATTTACAAAAAGCCAAACATTTCACATCCAGCATTGAGGCAGATGGAACCTGGAAATCTAACCCAAAGATCCATTGCATCTCCCTGTGGGACATGTAGCTTATATGATTCCCCCTCCAATTCGGTTTAACTGTTTCTTTGCAATAAAATTCAGCTGACTAGGATCTTTATTATGATAATGTCATGAACCTCTGACCCAAACCGAGATGCTGGTGAACAAAACTAGGGAGCGTAGCTAGAAAGCTGAGTCAGCAACAGGAGTAACAATGTTACTTAATGTACCAAAAATAAATCACCAACCGCCACCGGTATGAAGTGCACTTACAAAAGAAGTGGCTAAAACTAACACTTATGTGTTGTTCAACTAGTCTCGCTTTGGGTATATAATGAGAACTGCCCCCGTTTAGCAATGTATTCAGGTCGCTCCACTTCACAAGATCATCCACAAAGTGGAAGTGTGTAACATACAAAAAACAGAGAAAAAACAACAAGGGGTGCCTATAGTGTTATATCAGACTGATAAATATATTGCAACTGGGCATACAATGGATGAACTCACATTTAGAAATTGTTGATAATCAGGTATATACCTGTCACTAACTGTATACGTATACAGGGTACTTTACCCGTCCCTGCTTGGGTGCATATCGTCTGTATCTTGAAGTCCTCCACAGACCAGATGAATCTCAGGATACAGTCCACAGTGGATAGATCTCAGGATACAATCCACAATAAGTATAAGCAAAAAATAATTATAAAAAATTATACAAATAAAATAAATTAAAATAAAATAAAAAATAAAGGAAGCCGTCCTGTAATATATAAAAAACAGATTTATTCTAAAAAGGCACTATGGGGTAGGCGTGTCGCAGCGTGTCAACCTTAGATGCCTGTCTACAATTGCCAAATGAACAATTTTACCCATTGTGGATTATATCCTGAGATTCATCTGGTCTGGTATAACACTGGTATAACACTATAGGTGCCCTTTCTTGTTTTTTCTCTGGCCGTAGGTGATTTCAAGTTTTACGTATTCTGATCCCGGATGCTTGTTCTACATGCCTAGTTTGCTAAAGTACCTGCTCTATTCAGTTTGTCCTGCCATTTGGCAATTCATATCCTGTTTTGACTAATCCCCTCCGACTTCAATTGATATTCCCAGTCTCAACACCTTGGATCTGACTCCTTGTCACGGTTTACAAGACACTCAGGCCAGTGGGTAAAAATAAAATGCAATTTATTTAAGAACAAAATAATGACAGGTTATATCGCCCCCTAGGGGAGACACTGTGAAATATCGGGATAGCAGTAGTATGCACAGTAAACAATATACAGAAATGAACAGGCACTGAGTACTGATATACAATGGTTAATAGAATAATCAGTCCGTCTCAGTTGTGTAGTTTGGCACGCCCAAGGTGTTAAAGGTGGAGAATACTCAACACCCACAGTCTGTAATACTGAAGAAAATGTCCATCAAGGAGAAACCTGCCTTCCACCTGCTGTATGGCACTGTTAGCCCTCACGGGCGTATGAACTGAGCGAATAGACTGCCAAAGCCTCAGCGAATAGCCCCCATGGGGGTAACGGAGATGACGGGCGTCGTGGATGTACTGGATTGCAAGAGCTTGGGCCAAAAGCCCTAAGGCCTACGGAGATGACCTGATACCAGAGCTTGAGCGTATAACCAAGACGTGTGTGATGGATTTGCAAGAGCTTAAGCCAATAAACCCACTGGAGAGAGAGAGACTGGATTGCAAGAGCTTGTATCACTAGCCCTACGGATAAACCACAGAGATGTGCACAGAAATAGCCAGAGCCAGACGCCACCGGGCACGGTAATGAGCTACTCAGGACTGCAAGGAGAGAACTGGCTCAGCACAAGGCAACTCTCTGTATGGGCTGCACGCCCTCACTGGAACACAGCTCTGCACGGGTTAATGGCAAGTAGTTGTAGCACAGCTCTGCACTGGAGACAGCACGATAGTAGGAACACAGCACTGTACGGGTTAACGGCTCAGAAGTAGGAACGCAACCTCTGCATGAACTAACAGCTCGGTATAAAGCCACAGCTCTGCACGGGTTAACAGCTCGGTAGAGAGAACACAGCACAGCAGTGATTAGCTCAGTGGCAGGGATCAGTAGGCACGGAGCCGAGAATAAATAGTGAGAGCACAGTCACTATGTCGCCGTAGCGACAAGGCAGGACAGGAACGGAGACCGGCAGCAGAGACCGGAACTGGAAAGTCAGCAAGCCGGGTCGAATAACGGAGCAGGTATTCAGACAGGCCGGATCAGGAAAACAGGCAGGAACATCAGCCAGGCCGGGTCGAATCACGGAGCAGTTTCTCAGACAAGCCGGATCAGGAGAGCGAGCAGGAACGTCAGCCAGGCCGGGTCAGATCACGGAGCAGGTACACTGGAACGTAGTCAGGGATAACCAAGTCGGTAACCGGAGATCAGGAACACAGCACAGCAAAACTGGCTCAGGAACACCACGAAAGGGCAAATGACAGATGCCACTAGCCCAGAATAAAAAGGTCACCAGGGGTGGGCCAAACAGGCTCAACCAATCGGAGCGCAGCACAAGTGAGAGTGACAGCCGGAGAAGTTGCACCGTGATAGTACCCCCCCCCAAAGGCCCCCTCTCCCAGCAGGAGGTCTTTGTTTCTGGGGGTATTTAGAGTGGAAGTTGCGCAATAATCTAGGTACATGGAGGTCCTTGTGATCAACCCATGAACGTTCCTCAGGGCCATAGCCCATCCAATCGACCAAATATTGCAACCTCCCTCTAAACCTCCTAGAATCAATGATGCTTTGTATCTCATATTCCTCTTGGCCCTGAACATCCACCGGCCCAGGAACTACTGGGGAAGTAGTATAGCGATTGCATATCAAGGGTTTCAGCAGAGATACATGGAACACATTATGTATACGCATAGATGCCGGGAGTTCCAAAGCATAGGAAACAGGGTTCACTCTACGGATAACTTTAAATGGACCAATGAATCTGGGAGCCAGCTTATTGGAGGCACCTGCAAATTGAGATTTCTGGACGAGAGCCATACCCTGTCCCCAACCTGGAAGGAGACCGCTGGCAGCCGTCTGCGATTGGCATGACGCTGTTGTCACTGAAAGGACTGACCTAGGGTCCTCTGAACCTGTGCCCAAGTGGAGCGAAGCTGCTCGATATGCTCATCTAGAGCTGGAATCTGTTGCGCTTGAAATGAGTCCGGGAGCAGACACGGCTGGAACCCGTAGTTGATAAGAAACGGGGAGCTCCCGGACGATGAATTAACTGCACAGTTCCTGGCGAACTCTGCCCACGGCAACAGGTCAGACCAATTATCATGATGATCGTTCACGAAGCAACGCAAGAACTGCTCCAGTCCCTGATTGGCACGCTCGGCGGCTCAGTTGGTCTGGGGATGGTAGGCGGAGGAAAAGGACAACTGGATGCCCATCTGAGTGCAAAATGCCCTCCAGAATCTGGACACGAACTGGCTACCATGATCTGATACCACCACTCTGGGTACCCCGTGTAAGCGAAATACCTCCTTAGCAAAAACCATAGCTAGTTCCTGGGCCGACGGGAAGCCAGAGAGGGGCACAAAATGAGCCATCTTAGAGAATCTGTCAACCACCATCAAGATAAACGAGTACCCCTTAGAGACTGGCAGTTCCCCCAAAAAGTCAATGGAAATATGGGACCAGGGGCGTTCACCATAAGGTACAGGTTGCAGAAGACCCACTGGGAGATGCCTGGGTGTCTTAGCATGGGCACAGATGGCACACGCTGCCGTAAAAGCAGAACAATCGGCTCGGAGAGAAGGCCACGAAAATAGTTGTGAGATAGACCATATCAACTGATCCCTCCCAATGTGCCCAGCTGCCTTAGATGAGTGGTAAGTCTCAAGCAGACGGGTACGGAAAGACTCATCCACAAAGCACTTTCCAACTGGAGTTTCAGGGGGTGCCCTTGCTTGAGATGCCAAAATCTCCTCCCCCAGAGGTGAGGTGATGCTGGTATGCACTGTAGCCAGGATGTGATCAGGCTGAATAATAGGCACAGGTTCTTCCTCCCTCTCAGTGTCCGAACCAAATTGTCTGGATAGCGCATCCGCCTTGACATTCTTAGAACCAGGTAGATAGGACACTATAAAGTTAAATCGGGACAAAAACAGTGCCCACCTAGCCTGCCGGGAGGACAACCTCTTAGCTTCGGAGAGATATGTCAGGTTCTTATGATCGGTTAGAATCAATACTGGGTTCTGAGTGCCCTCCAGAAGGTGACGCCATTCCTTGAGTGCCAGGAAAATGGCTAAGAGTTCCCTGTCACCAATCTCATAGTGGCTTTGGGCAACAGAAAGTTTCTTAGAGAAGAACCCGCAAGGTTTTAATGGTCCACTTTCCACTGGTCGTTGGGAGAGCACTGCCCCGACTCCAACCTCAGAAGCATCGACTTCCAATGTAAATGGTAGGGCAGGGTTGGGGTGGGATAGTACTGGAGCTGAGGCAAAAGCGGACTTAAGTGTCTCAAAAGCGTTCTCTGCAGCCTCTGACCACTGAGAAGGAGTAGCACCTTTACGTGTTAAGTCAGACAAAGGTTTGACAATCGAGGAAAAGTTCTGAATGAATTTTCTATAATAGTTGGCGAAGCCCAGAAAGCATTGGATGGCTTTTAACCCTTTAGGGCGCGGCCACTGTAGTACTGCAGCCAACTTTTCCTGGTCCATAGCAATGCCATTAACTGAAATCATGAACCCCAGGAAGGGTACCTGGGACCTATGAAATTCGCATTTCTCAAGTTTATAAAATAGTTTGTTTTGCCGTAGTCGTGACAAAACCTCGGAAACATCCTTAACGTGTTGCGTGGGGTTGGCAGAGTGAATTAAAATATCATCGAGATATACTACCACGCAGGATTGCAACATATCACGAAGGATGTCATTAATGAATTCCTGGAATACTGCTGGTGCGTTAGATAGCCCAAATGGCATTACCAGATATTCATAATACCCCGATCTGGTATTGAATGCCGTCTTCCACTCATCTCCTGCCCTGATTCTGATTAGGTTGTAAGCAGCTCTGAGATCAAGTTTAGTGAAAATGGATGATCCCTTTAACCTGTCAAATAATTCGGTTATGAGTGGAATGGGGTAGGCATTCTTGGGCATTAGCTTATTCAACCCACGGTAATTGATACATGGCCTTAACTCGCCGTTTTTCTTTTTAACAAAAAATAATCCGGCACCAGCAGGAGAGGAAGACTTGCGAATAATCCCTCTCTTGAGGGCATCCTCTATGTACTCCTCTATAGCCTTAGTTTCCTAGCAAGACAGTGGGTATGTGCGACCTCTAGGGGGCACCACCCCCGTGGCCAAATCAATAGCGCAGTCATAGGGTCTATGCGAGGGCAAAGAGCTAGCCTCCCCCTTGCTGAATACGTCACTGAATTGCTGGTATTCAGTAGGCAAGGAGGGGGAGGTACAGCAAATTTTGACAGGATGGGACAGGCAATGCTTGACACAGTATTCAGACCAAGACTTAACCTCACATCTCTGCCAGTCAAACTGCGGGTTCTGTAGTAGTAGCCAGGGAAACCCCAGTATAACTGCATTATGTGGAGAATGAATTATTTGAAAGCGTAAATCTTCCTTATGAAGAGCCCCAACAGTCATAGAAATAGGGATAGTCTCCATAGTGATGAAAGCCGGTTCCAGAGGATGACCATCGATGGCCTCAACAGCTAGTGGAGACTCCCTTTTAAGTAGTGGAATCTTGTGTAATTCAGCAAAGGACTGGTCCATAAAATATCCTGCTACACCGGAATCAACCAGTGCCATGACTGATACCGAGAGGTCTGCCCAAGAAAATGCCACCTGTATGGTGGGTTTCTGTATGCAAGAAACAAGGGACTGCTGTACACCACCTAGGGCCTGTCCCTCAAGGTACCCTAGGTGCATCCGTTTCCCGGTCTTACCGGACATGTACGTAATAGGTGCCCAGCCTTGCCACAATACAAGCATAATCCCAGCCTTTTGCGGTTTGCCCGTTCCTCCTTAGTGAGTCTGGTGAACCCTAGCTGCATTGGTTCACTTGCCTCCGGGGACCGTTCAGGAGGAATGGGAGGAGAGGGTAGGTTTAAAGGATTATCCTGCCCAATACTTCTGGGTCTTGCCCTTCTAGCCCGTCAGTAGGGAAATCATAAATCCGACCTTACTACGGTCGTTAGGAAATGCCTGGGGTGTTAATTCTAGAAAGATCTCCAATTGATTAATAAAACCCCTGCATAGGTTAGGATGGCCATCATATCTTAGTGGTAACGGCGCCGCCGCCGTTAACCCTCTGGGAGGAGCCACAGACAGACTGTCAGGTGTCATAACTGAGGGGACCACGGGATTTGGGTTTGGCTTATCCAGGTGCACCGTTCGCTCAAGCAACATTTGTAATGCCAATGCCAACTGGTCTAGGCGCTGTTCGTGAACATCCATTCTCCAGTGGATGTTTTGTGCATTACCTTCACCCTTACTGTCTGAGATCATGGCCCTTTCGTACTGTCACGGTTTTCAAGATACTCAGACCAGTGGGTAAAAATAAAATGCAATTTATTTAAGAACAAAATAATGACAGGTTATATCGCCCCCTAGGGGAGACACTGTGAAATATCGGGATAGCAGTAGTATGCACAGTAAACAATATACAGAAATAAACAGGCACTGAGTACTGATATACAATGGTTAATAGAATAATCAGTCCGTCTCAGTTGTGTAGTTTGGCACGCCCAAGGTGTTAAAGGTGGAGAATACTCAACACCCACAGTCTATAATACTGAAGAAAATGTCCATCAAGGAGAAACCTGCCTTCCACCTGCTGTATGGCACTGTTAGCCCTCACAGGCGTATGAACTGAGCTAATAGACTGCCAAAGCCTCAGCGAATAGCCCCCACGGGCGTAACGGAGATGACTGAGTACCGGAGCTGAAACCACTAGCCCCTCCGGGCGTCGTGGATGTACTGGATTGCAAGAGCTTGGGCCAAAAGCCCTAAGGCCTACGGAGATGACCTGATACCAGAGCTTGAGCGTATAACCAAGACGTGCGTAATGGATTTGCAAGAGCTTAAGCCAATAAACCCACTGGAGAGAGAGAGACTGGATTGCTAGAGCTTGTATCACTAGCCCTACGGATAAACCACAGAGATGTGCACAGAAATAGCCAGAGCCGGACACCACCGGGCACGGTAATGAGCTACTCAGGACTGCAAGGAGAAAACTGGCTCAGCACAAGGCAACTCTCTGTATGGGCTGCACGCCCTCACTGGAACACAGCTCTGCACGGTTTAATGGCAAGTAGTTGTAGCAAGGCTCTGCACTGGAGACAGCACGATAGTAGGAACACAGCACTGTACGGGTTAACGGCTCAGAAGTAGGAACGCAACCTTTGCATGAACTAACAGCTCGGTATAAAGCCACAGCTCTGCACGGGTTAACAGCTCGGTAGAGAGAACACAGCACAGCAGTGATTAGCTCAGTGGCAGGGATCAGTAGGCATGGAGCCGAGAATGAATAGTGAGAGCACAGTCACTATGTCGCCGTAGCGACAAGGCAGGACAGGAACGGAGACCGGCCGCAGAGATCGGAACTGGAACGTCAGAAAGCCGGGTCGAATCACGGAGCAGGTATTCAGACAGGCCGGATCAGGAAAACAGGCAGGAACATCAGCCAGGCCGGGTCGAATCACTGAGCAGTTTCTCAGACAAGCCGGATCAGGAGAGCGAGCAGGAAAGTCAGCCTGGCCGGGTCAGATCACGGAGCAGGTACACTGGAACGTAGTCAGGGATAGCCAAGTCGGTAACTGGAGATCAGGAACACAGGAACACAGCACAGCAAAACTGGCTCAGGAACACCACTAAAGGGCAAATGACAGATGCCACTAGCCCAGAATAAAAAGGTCACCAGGGGCGGGCCAAACAGGCTCAACCAATCGAAGCGCAGCACAAGTGAGAGTGACAGCCTGAGAAGCTGCACCGTGATACTCCTGGCTTAACAAAAACAAAAAATATAAGACATGGTATAAAAGGGGTCTGAGGAGGGTGCCTGCGATGGTGGGTGGAGTCTGGGGAAAGAATCATTTGAACAGGGAATTGTTTTGGGGGTGGTTTGTTGACTGGTATTGGGGGGGTCAGTTAATAAAAAAAAATAATAAGTAAAACTAAACATAAAATAAAATAAGAAATTGTTACAAACAGTGACAGAGACAGGGGCCCCTGACGTAACTTGTGACTGGGGCAGAGTGATACTTAAAGGGATAGAGTATTTTGTAAAGGATGATTTGTAGGACTTGCAGTTAGAAAGCCGAGTTCTGAGGAAACACCGCTGGTGGTGGTGGTGATGCTCACCTCCATCCCTATATATGTTTCCCATTCCTTCATGGTTTCGGCTAAAAAGGTCATTAATGTATCTTCCACGACAGCTTCTCCACCATCATCATCACCACCACCAGGCACTCCTTGCTGCTGCTGTTCTATTACAGAAGTCTTACCGGTTGGAGGAGGTGATAAGAAATGTGACAGAGAGACCCTACTGTCACACTTGCCATCTCTTGGTGAGTTGAAGAAGGCAGATTGGAAGTACTGGAAGCAGACAGCTGATCCGTGTTTCATCTGGACAATGACGTGACAGTTAAGGGAATCCCAGGGTCAGAGGAATGTTGTGGACTCCCTTGACCACGTCAGCATCAGTAGGAGGATCTACTGTGATCACTCTAGTCCATCAGCTGCTTCGGCATAACTATTATTATTAATACCAAACACATCAATTTCAGTCCCTGAGTCTTTCTCCTTATTAGTAGTATGACCATCCCCTCCCCTACTCCTAACACTCTGAGTCTGTAGCTGTTGGATCTTCTTAGTAGTAGTAGTAGTAGTGGCAGGACTGCTTGGGGATGGCAAGTGTGTCGTGGGGTCCCCTGCTATCACACTTGGCATCATCTCCTCCTTACCCCCCTCCTGAGAATTACAAGACACCCTGACAGGCACAGCACTGGCAGCAGGCATGATTAGCTTACCTGTCCTGCTCACACTATTACCCTCTTCTTCCTCTGAGCATGAGGCAAATTTCCCCAAGATCCCTAGGGGTGATGTAGGGGACTGGACATCATTGGGTCAAGGGAATCAGGGCATCCAAACTCTTTAATGTAGATAGTAGTCACTTCCTCCTCCTCAGACTCACTGGATGCATAATGGTCGTTTTATTAGTATTCCATTTGCTAATAGTGACAGCAGTCACTGTGAGAATCTCCTGCTTCAATCTTGCAAAACAACTCACAGCCCAACAGCCTAGCACCCTCTCTCTCTCTCTCTCTCTCTCTCTCTCTCTCTCTCTAGCTGCTTGTATTTTGATTCATTTCTTCTAAAATGTTTTTATAGCAAAAAGGCAAAAAACATGTAACTAAAGGGGTGAAATATTTGTAGCCATTGAAAAACTACCAACATTTTTTTGGCAAAGCGTAAAAATGGTGAAGATTTCAATTGCTTTATTTAAAACAGATTTTCCTGCAAAAAAACAGATAACCAAGTGGTTTTCATGGATTTTTTCATGGGAACACGAGGAGATCTTCGCCTACCCATACTAATCGCTCTCAACCTTCTGGTAGACTGACTTTCCAGAGAGATTGTTAGGGACCAGGAACCAGACAAGACACAAAAGTGTAAAATGCAATACACCTTTATTAATAAAACAAAAACAGAAGCATGATCCAAGAGCATAAACCAAAAGACACGCCAGGGTCGGTCAGGAACCAAGACATGTATTCAGCCAAGCCGGAGTCAGGAAACCAGAAGTCTGCGATGTCAGTAACAAGCCAAGGGTCTGGAGCACAGAAGTCAGTGAAGTCTGAAACAAGTCAAGGGTCTAGAGCACAGAAGTCAGCAAAGTCTGGAACAAGCCAATGGTCTGGAACACAGCAAATAGGAGTGCAGGAAAATCCACAACAGCCAGCAGCAACAGGTCAGCAAACAAACACAAGGACAATTGGGATGTGAGCCAAGCTGCTTTAAATACCCTGGGAGGGTTGACTGATAACAGTCAGGTGAGTAATCAGAGAGGCCAGCTGATTCAGCCTGAGCCAGAAACTCAAAAGACAGCAGAAGTGGATAGCAGAGCACTAGATTAGCTCAGACATTAGAATCAATAGGCAGAGTAGAGCTGCTCAGCAAAAGCTTGCAGAGGTGCATCTTCCTGATAGTAAATATATGACTGTCCACTGACTCTGACCTGCTAAATTGATACAGTATATTGACATGTCTTCTCTAACAATATACAGCAGAGTTGAATGTTAACATTAAGATCTGTGAGTGTGATTCTGCTGGTGGCATACTGTGCTAAGACTTGTGATCTCATCAGCCTTGTTGACATCCACTCCATCCTTATTCTGTATAACAAGAGTTTGAAGTTCAAAGGTTCCATGTTCACAGAATCACACTATCACAGAATGACACTAACATTGTTGGCAAATATATAAATTACATTATCACTATTTTGTGGCAGCTTCCACATCAAATTTGCACAGAACACCATATATACATATATACTGCAGTGATATTACTTCTAGTCCTTATCCAGGAGACTCAAACCTGATGTCTTTTTTCTGCTGTAGTATCCTGGAAATGTGGAGAGAATCTGATATTCTGTCCTTGCCTTCAGTTTTAAGTTAACTCATTGCAATCCAGAGAATCACAATAAGGAAGAGAGTGGATCACACTATCAATACTGATAGAGCACTACCGTGCAAGCCCATCTACATCATCCTATGCTGTCAGGACACTGTCTGGGATGTTTTTACTACAGACTGCCATTCAAGGCTGCTTGGAGTAAGAATATGTGAATATGGCTGACCTTAGTGTGGAACTTATATAGCTGGCAAAGGGTGCAATTTACAGGGACACTGACATGTTCCAGTTCAAATCCCAGATTTAGAGATACAGACTGTCATAATCATCATAAAAATAATGTTTAAAATTAGGTAAAAATATATTAAAATAATACAATTAAAATCATTTTGACCAGATTAAATCACCTTGTAAATTGAATCTCTTTGCTGCCAAAATACACATAAACCTACAAATTCAGGGTATTTCCATAAACAGGAGAATAAGTAAATATTTTTAGGGATATTTTAGGACACCTGGAGGGTTATGCACTAATTTGTGATAAAGAGTTGAGTAAGTGAAGAGATTACTTCTTCAGTGTTATAGACTCTCCAAGGTGTATTTCTTATATAGAGGCTGTGACGATACGGCTTTGGCGTCTCTGCTACGGAAGGTATAGCAGTTCAGGCATGTTATCGTCCGTGGATTCCTTTTGCTAACCTGCACAGCTAACCAATATACTAAGCACTAAGACCCTGTACTGTGAGTCGTGTATCCACCGGCAATGCAGAATATACTGCACTGATAGCTCCAATTCTTATAGGATACTCTATCTATCTAGTCCCCTGGCACCTCTCTATTAGTAACTGCTCTGTAGTGGATGACAAACAGCAATATACCTGGATACTTCAGAGAGACAAACACGGTCGTTCTTGGTAAATCATGAACTGCTTTATTTTTAACCAACACAGCATTTTAATAGAGAAAAGGGGCAGTAACCACATTGATATCAAACAAAGGTTACTAAAGGGGGAGGGGAAGAGGATACTTTCCACCTAGCAGTCCCCCTGTAAACATTCCAAAATGCATAGCTGTTAACCATAAAACACTCAAGCTAGCTGGTTTCAATAAGGCTGTGTTTTACCAGACTGCCTGCCTCTGAGTATACAGCAGAAGGAAGGGAAGAGAGAGGCGGCCTTACACACCTGGGGGGCTTCCAATGTACATCATTGAAAGGCATTAAACACAGATATAAAAGAAAACAGTCAGTACATTCCCAGAGAAGCCACCGTCTCCCCCCACCACCGCAACATACACCACCGCAGAGGAGGATGGGGAGAAAGGGCAGATCCCCCAAACTCCAAATAACCCCACTTTAATAGTACCCCAATTGCAGGCTATGTAGAGCGTGACCAGTGTAGAATCCCAAGAGCACCAAAACGTCCAAAGGAAACCCCGCAAGCCCGCACCCCACCTCTAAAACCAATGGAGCCCCCCAGACATTGACCCCGAATGATGGCAGGTTCTCTCACCCCCACCTCCAACGGAACCCCCGTCCGCAGAGCAGGACACCCATCCTCCCCCCAACCTCCGCCAACTAAAAACTTCAGGCCTTCACCATCGGCCCTAAGTCCAGAAGCCCCGCTCAACAGACAGCGGCCACGCCAGAAAACCAGGTTGAATCTTCCCACCCGAAGTCCCAGAGAACAAAATTTAAGTAAGCGACCGATGTCACCAGCATTGGCCCCAAGCCCAAAATCCTATTGCCCAGGAGCGACACCGGCGAGATCACCCCGCATGGCAACCACTACAATGCAACACCTCCAAAGCCACCTGACCCTCTGGGAGCCAGAAACTCAAAAGTCCCTCATATAAGTGATTACAAATATGAGGACCCCCTAGTGAGCCGGCCCACTCATAGACATCACCAATAACAGTCCCAGGATGCCAGGCCATCCATGCCCAGCCACCGGGGAGCACCACCAGCAAATCTAGCCCACCAGGAGCCAGACCAGCTCAGTTATACATCAGCTGTCCCATCCACTAGAGAATTAAAATTTCAAGGATCCCTTAAATAACCCAGGTTGGTATTTTCTATGTGGGTCTAAAATCTGTATCACACAAGAGAAGGGTAAAGAATTACAGTATAACATAGTATTTTATATAAATTCTAGCACAAGTGAACAGCGAGATAGCTATGACCATACTTCTGGGAGCAACAACAAGTGGCAATCCACCAAAGGGGTAAGATCAGAGAGGATCATGGAGACCAGTATCATGGCTGCAGTCCGCGCATAGTCCCATAATCACATTGTCCTAGGCCCAGTCCTTAGGCGGAGATAAACATGGGACAGGGGTACAAGTCTTCCATCTCTTTGGTTCCGGAGCAGGGGATCTGTCCCATCTCTCCCGCCTATCTCTAGGAGGGTTAATATCTGTAGCGGGTGTATCTTCCGCCTACTCACGGATTATCGGTGGGTCCAGAGCGAGCACCCTACAAAATTCCGGGATCTTTCAAGGAAGCAGACATACCATTATGTGTAGCAGTAACCTGGAAGGGGAAACCCCATCTGTACCGGATTCCCTGATTTCTCAGATGGTCCGGCAAAGGCTTTAGCTCCCATCTCTTCTGAAGCGTGTGTGGGGGAAAAGTCATTAAACAGATGTATTACGCATCCCACATATTTAATTTCAGGCATCTTTCGGCTCTTAGACATAATCTGCTTCTTGTCCCTGTAATTATGGAGGCAGCATATAATATCATGAGGACGGGATCTAGGAGGGCCTCTAGGGCACAAGGCCCTATGTGCTCGGTCTATTTTAAGAGGTTCTGCATCTGAGGTCCCCAATATCTCAGCAAATAGGTCTTGAACCGCAGATAGAAGGTCCTTCACAGGGACCGATTCAGGAAAGTCCTTTATCCAGACATTACTCTTCCTTCCCCTATTATCCAAATCTGGACGATAAGAAATTTATGGTATCCTCTTGGCGTGTCACCGATTGCTCTAGGGCCTGAAGCTGTGTCCATGAGGCAACTTTGTCATCCACTAAGGCATATAGATGTTGATCCAAATTCCCTAAGTCCTTCCTCAGATCTGCTATTTCGGTTTTGACCGTGTGTTTCAAATCTTGTTTTATGTCCGACATGAAAGCCCTCATGTCGTCTTTAGTTAGGAATGACGCTAGATCTGCCTTCGTAATAGGTAGCAGGCCAGATGCCATATTGGCCCTGTTTTCTTTATCCGGAGCATCAGGAGATGTGATGCAATCCGATAACAAGTCTTCACCACTAGCTAGTTTAAGACATCCTAAGTCAGGTAACTCAACATCGGCATTGTCCGGGATGTTATGCCCATCTTGGAGTGACTTCAGTGGGGACACTTGATCACCTCCGCATCCCCAATGCTTAATCTGCAAATAGTCTGAAATTCTCCCAAAGTCGGGCTTCTTTGCGCCCTTCTTCTTAGAGCCCCGCATTCAGACGGTTTCTCAGCAGCTAAAAGCCAGAATTAGCAGTCCCAGTTAGCGAAAAAGAAAGCTGAAAGGCCCCGATGCCCTGGAGACATCAAACTAAGCAGCCATTGCGTCCAGCAGTTAGGCCACCCCCCAATGTTGTTAGTTTGTTCACTGCAGAATTTCGGAAATTTGGCCAGGGGTGGCGAAACTTTTACATAAAAATTTACATATGTATTTCTCAATAAAGGGAATATATAATTACCAAAGGAGAGCTTATGCTAGCCCCCAAAACAATATATAGTTTGCATGGATGCACTAAACAGTTAACTGTTATAACCAAATTTAATAAACATATAGCAGAAAATGAGAACTTTGATATAGTCCTTTAGATAGGAAACAGTCTAGTTTTGTTCCTTAAGGGATTAATGAAGGTTTTTTTTTCTTTTACTCTGCATATAATGCTATTTCCTTTTCTAAATAAATGCTAAACAGGTTACACTAACATGAAAATTATGGTATAAAACATATTTTTTATCTGTGAACATTTAGGGAAGAACAGAAAAGAAGCTTGTGAGATTTGCCATATATTCTCAGTCAAAATATTTACATATTCAGCTGTTACTCAACATTAAAAGCAGACCTTCCTTTATACAATGTTTGCCATCATTCTGTTGTTTTTAAGTGCAATAAAAATTTGGTTCCAGCTTTGTTGCTGTTCTGGCCTCTGCTTTTAATTTTGTGTTTAGATGCCTCTAACAGGTGCTCAAGAAAAATATCAAGGGAAATTATGTTACACTGAGCATCATGATGCTTACAAACCAGCTCAGTCTTCTCATTTGGAATAGCTAGTTCACATAATGTTTCAAGAATAGTGGCAGAAAACATTGATATGAAAATACAATATAGTACAAAAAAACTATACAGAAAAATACGTACATAAAGAAGAAAAAATAATGTACATAATTTAATCTCAACTGTTCTGAAAATACTGTACTGTATTGACCATATTTACCATTTCCATTTGTGGAATATTCCTCTCTAGTTTCAGTGGCATTTTAGGTACGTAAAATACTACACCTTTCTGTGACAATTATAGCAAATTCATTAATTGTTAGGGTAAATTGGGTTAAATGCTCGGAAACTACTTTATTTTGGCTTCCATTGTGTGATGTGAGGGAAGGTGCTGTCTAATACTATATTGAGTGGCTTGTTATGGAGAATTCCCCAGTGGAATACTCAGGCTGAGGAGGTACTCCCATGTTCAATAACTTTATGAGTAGCTATTTAATGAATTGTTAAACCTATTGTGAGTTTGAGACATTTAACACCAGAGTTACCCCTTTGTTTGTTTTCTACTCTTAAAGAGATAGTATTACTTCAAAATTACTATCCCTCATATTGTAGCCCTTAATAAACTGAGTTAAATGACACCAGCAGCATATCTCAAACCTTTATGGTTTAAGAGATAGCCGCTTTCAAAGTTTCCTCTCCCCTGCTGTCAGCGTTCTGCTGCCAGCAGGAGAATCTGGTCTCTGAATCAAGAGGAGGCTCTTCAGCAGAGCCGATAACATGTTATGGAAGGAAAAATGATTAATTGAAACAGTCTTCTACGTGTGCTTGGTAATTGTTTCAATTAATAATTTTTCCTTCCATAATGAGATATCAGCTCTGTTTAAGAGCCTCCGCCTGTCCCGGGACCAGATTCTCAGTGTTCTGCTGCCAGCAGGGGATAGGAAACTTTGAAAGCGGCTATCTCTTAAACCATAAAGGTTTGAGATATGCCGCTGGTGTCATTTAATTCAGTTTATTAAGGGCTACAATATGAGGGATAGTAATTTTGAAGTAATACTATCCCTTTAAAGACAGAGATGAATACAAACAAAACAAAAACAGCTAAACTGGTTTGGAGTAGGGGAAGAACAAATGATAGGTTACATGTAAAAGACAGGTAGACGATAGAACTGAGCAGGTGAAGGAACATCCACTGAAGAACATAAAAAAAAAAACAAAGCTCCAATATAGCAGACCCACAAGGGGAGATTTTAGAAACCATGAGGCACACATAAGTTACACTGTTATATACAAAGGGGTAAATGTAGACCCTAAGCTTAAGAAACTAAGCACAGAGTAAACCTCATGTAGAGCTATAACTAAGACACTTAGAGCAGCTCTGGATTTACATCCATTAAACTGGTGCAGGGACATAGAGATTGGTCTGGTTACACCAACAATTCAGAATGCGGTTGTGACCAGCACAGCTGAGGCACCCCTCAAAAATTTGGAGCTCTAGGCAGTTGCCTACTCTGCCTATTGAAAAATCTGTCCCTGACTGAGAGCAGTCTCAACTAAGTGTTACATATGAAAGACAGCTATGACTAGTGGTAAGTCCTAAAAGAGAGGCTAGTATAGGTAGAGTAGGTTGGGTGAAGGTACTGCATCAAATCCTTGTCGAGTAAGGTATGTTATGCAAAATAAGACCAAAAAAAAAGTAACATATCAAAAGTGAAGATGTAATTAAAAAATGTGACCTTTAATTAAAAGTAGAAATAGGAGAGATAGAAAAGTTGGAGTATATATAGTAGACACATATAAATTAGCCTGGAAAGACATGACCTAGTAGCCCCAGAGTCCACATTGTCTAGAAATGTAAGGACTAAAGCAGGTGGGGTGCAAAAGTAATCAACATGAGGCTGGAATGAATAACTCTGTGTTGCATGTAAGAAAACAGATACGCCCCAACTAAGAAACAAAGTATAGAGGGTAAGCCTCATATAGACCTGTATGAGTATAACAAAGCATTAAATTCAGTCAAACCTTAGAGGCAAAAGTTGTGCTTAGCAATAACCAAAGTCCCAAGTAAATGGGTTAAAACAAAAAAATTGGATCAAACAGGGCATCATATACATCTCCAATAGTTGAAGGTGGATCTTGTTCTGAAGAGGAACATGTTTTCACCAGCTTCTTGTTGTTGACCCTTTCCTTCTGCCAATCCAGGTTATGTGAACTCTCCCCCTCACAGTCATCTTATGAACACGAGTATAAGTAGTGGATGAGAGGAGAAAATAAATTATTTCTGAAACCACTGTCAGTTCTCCTTGCCTACATTTGAATAATGTTGCTTTAAGCCTGGTAACTTTCTCTATTAAGAAATTGGGCTTATTTCTTCTCTTGCCACAATGACTCACTAGATTTTCATGTTCTCTTTTTGAGAAGAAATTGTCTGCGTGTCCTAAAAAGAGAATTTTAGTCTTACCTGTTAAATTCTTTTCTCTTAGTCCATACAGGTTACTGGTAACTCTGGGAGGCGATCCGCCCCTTTAAGTAGGCAGGAACATTTCTCTAAATGTATGCAGGGGGTGGAGCCTCCCCTCCCTCCTCAGCTGCATCCTAGCCAGCTAGCTCCAGAATGATTTGAGACACTAATAACTGACCAGAAATAGGAGAGAAGAAGACTCCTGTGAGCATGCCCCGAAGGACTCCCATGTATTGCCACAGGAGAGCCAAGCATGGTCTCTTGACAGGGTGGGAGACCAGTAACCTGTATGGACTAAGAGAAAAGGATTAAAAAAGGTAAGACTAGAATCCTCTTTTCTCTGTCGTCCAATACAGGTTACTGGTAACTCTGGAATGTCTAACCATTGAGTTTCCCAGAGGTGGGAAGAAGGCGAGGACCAGGCGCAAGGCCCCCAAAGTCACCAGAACCTCTATGAACCAACCGGTCAGAGATCCCAAAACTGAAGTGTCAACGGACACCAAACAGGGGTAAAAACACCCCAGGAACTGTTACACAGCACACTGAACTAGAGCCAACAGGGCTCAACAGCAAGGAAGCATTAAGAACCTGAGAAGAAGATCCTAGACAGGCAAGACTGCCTCCAGGACCTTCCTCCCAAAGCTGGCATCAGCCGAAGCCAGCACATCCACACGGTAGTGCTTCGAAAAGGTGTGCACAGAGGACCAAGTGGCCGCCCTGCACAGCTGATCAGCAGACACTTGATTCTTATAGGCCCAAGAGGCCCCAATAGACCTGGTGGAATGAGCCGTGACCCAAAAGGGGACATGCTTATTCCTCCACTCGTAGGCCCTATGAATAGTGGACTTGATCCATGACGCAATAGTCACTTTGGACGCAGGTCTCCCTGCCCTAGGACCCTGATAGATTCAGTGCGATGGACATAAAACTTGAGACAACGCACTACATCCAACAAGTGGAGATCTCTTTCCTTGTCAGAGATGGGGTTATGGCAGAAAGAGGGCACCACAATCTCCTGATTGATGTGAAACTGAAACTCGGAGACTACTTTAGGTAAGAACGCCTTAGAGGTTCGAAGCACCGCCTTATCCTATGAAACACCAGATAAGGTGGTTTACAGGATAGAGCTTGCAACTCTGCAACTCTGTGAACTGACACAATCGCCAGAAGAAAGGCCATCTTCCACATCAAGAGACGTAAAGGAATAGTAGCCAAAGACTCAAAGGGAGGACGTTGGAGAACTCCCAATACCAAATTAAGGTCCCACTGAGAAGCCGGACTCCGAGGAGGAGGGACGTGGAGCTGATGAAACCGCCTGGTTCATCAAACGTGTCTCAGTTTGAAAGGAACAAAAGGACCGGTTATGCTTAAACGGCAACTTCTTCTTAAAGACCAAGGGTAGAAGAGTACTCTTTCCCCCTGTGGCCTCGCTAATTAGTTCCTTAAGTTCAGACCCAAGCAAAGAAGTACCCTGAAAAGGCAAAGAAAGCAAAACTTTCTTGGAAGCAGTGTCAGCAGATCAAATCTTAAGCCAAAGCGCACGCCTGGCCACCACAGAGGTAGTGGAGGCCCTTGCCATCATACGGACGGCATCAAAGGCAGCAGCAGAAACATAGTGTTGCGCTTCAGAGATATTAGCAAGAAGACACAATTTCTCTGAAGTAGGCGCATCCTGACAGACAGCCGTAGTGAGTTGTTCAGTCCAGACTGCAATAGCCCGGTTAACCCATGCAACAGCAAAGGCTGGATGCATAGCAGTGCCAATAGAAGTGAAAATGAACTTGAGGGAAACTTCAAGTTTCTTGTCAGTCCAATCTTGCAGATCAGAAGCATCAAAAACAGGTAAGGCGGTAGATTTAGACAGTCTAGAAATGGGTGCGTCCACCTTGGGGGGATAAACCCATTTAACCATTTCTGTTTCAGAAAAGGGATAAAGTTTAGCAAAATTCCTGGACACAGAGGAGGACTTGTCCGGATTTTTCCATGTGTCAGAAACCAAATGGAGAAAAATAAGTAAGGGGCTTTGCAGGCACCTGAAAAACATCAGAGGGACCAGAGGGAACCTCCTGAACCAAGGGAATGTTGAGTGTGGTCAATACAGCTCTGATCAGGCCCTCAGCAGAGGGCTCAGGTTCAGACTCAAAAGGGTCCCCAAGGGACCTAGAAGACTCCAAAACAGTACAATCCTCAACATCCGAATCTTGCAACAATTCTTCCTCAGAAGAATCTGACACATCAGGTGCCCCCTGCGGTTTAGGCAGGGAGGATCTGATAGTAGAGGGGGTCTGCCATAATTGAAGAGCCCCTTGTACCTGGGATGGAAAGAGTTGTAGAGTGGACCTAAGGTCCCTAGTCGCAGCCTTAAACTCTTGTACCCAAGCTGGCTCAATAGCATGGCTGGAAGGCCCTAGGTTGCTGTCAGGACTTTCAGAACATGCTGGGCATAAATGACCAGAGAACTCTCTAGGTAGCCCTGTGTGACAGGAAGAGCAATGAGCAATGGGGGATACTGATACCCCAGTCTCCTTAGTCTTAGGTCTAGCCCCTAGCTCCAGCAGTACAGACATTCTCACAGTGTCAAAATAAAAAACTGTACAATAAATCACCCAATTGTAGTGTGTTAGATTAATATTTCACCCCAGAAACGCTAAATATAGACTTATCTGTCAGGCGAAGGGTTAATCTGCAGAGGAGAGAAGGAGAGTCCAAGCCCTGCGTAGGATACTCGCTGAGAAAAGCTCACAAAATGGCTGCCGTGACGGGATCCAATCAGAAAAAGGCACGAAACAAGCTCTCATGGGAAATGTAGTTTTTCCCAAAAAGTATCCTAAAGCAGGGCCCCGAAGCCCCCCAACACACTTGAACTATAAACTGGACGATAGAGCAAGGGTAGACAATTAAAATGAGCCATCTCTGAAGTTGCTGTGTGAAGCGGTTGCAGAGATACGTCCCAAACAGTGTAGACCCATAGAAAGTAAATGGAGCAATGGCATCTATGCGGTAAAGCGCGCCTTAAAGGCACGGTACACAACTTTAATAAAAGTTAAAATATGAGGTAAAAACTTGAGAAACATACAGGGAACATGTGTGCATATTAAGAAAACACCCAGTAAGGAAAGTGTCAGAAAACCCCACTATACGTGTCAAACCAGCAGACAAAGGGTTAAGTTACCACATAAACCCACTCCAAATACCCAATGAGTGCAGGAGTGCGCAATGAGAACTCCCAAATACAAGCCCAGTGAAGGGGCACTGTGGGACAAGTGGACCTGCAGCACTCAAAGGGTAGCTCACCTCTCCTGCAGATCTTCTGTCTTCAGGTTACCATGCAGTATGAATTACCTCAGAGAGTAATCATGGGGAAGCACTTGTACCCAAGATTTTCCCCCTCAGGGCTTAAGGTCCACCAGAAAGCACCTGGACAGTGAGCTAGCCACATTGAAGGGCATTTGTCAGTCATGGTAACCCACCTAATGGTGGTATTCCATATCTGACAGAAAAATTAAAAAAAAAATAAAACTAACGAGAGATGTTCTCTACCTGGTGTGTTCACACCCAGGAACAAATCATTCTGGAGATAGCTGGCTAAGATGCAGCTGAGGAGGGAGGGGAGGCTCCACTCCCTGCATACATTTAGAGAAATGTTCCTGCCTACTTAAAGGGGTGGATCGCCTCCCAGAGTTACCAGTAACCTGTGTTGGACGACAGAGAAATTGTATTTTACACTTTTATTCCATCACCCCTCTGTTTGTTCATCCTTCCCGTCTATACAACCTGCCCACAAAACTTTCATCACTATTTCCTACATTTCTCTTCTCACTTTCTCTTTCTCAGCATGATGCTTCTCATTTGCACTTAATGCATCTTACAGATGAGACTTTGCTTCCTATTCAAAGTACTGAAAGAGAGAAAGTGGATTAAGCAGATGCACACAACCTACTCAAGAGGTTTGGGGATTAAAGGGAAGAGAATGATAGGGAGGTAGTTTGAATGTAGATGGGGAAGTGTCTGTAGTCAGTGAGAGGTTAAAAAGCTTTGTAAGTGATGGTCAGAGGATGGAAGATATCTAGAAAAGAAGGCATGACAGGATAGAACCAAGGGGGTAAGATGTTGGGTGTAAGGATGAAACTAGGATTGATACATCACCCTCAGTGACTAGGGAGAGGAGAGTTTGGGTAGTAGAAGAGGAGGATTTTTTGGTGTTCATAGTTGAATAGAAAGATTATGTCTGATGGTACAAATTTTGTCTAAAGTATGTGGTAAGCTCTTTGAAGAATGAGGGGGGCCCAGCTGCAGATTGGTAAATGAGAGATTTTTTATATGCAGAAGAGACTTATGGGTTGGAGCAACAATCAGATATCAGAGATGAAAAAGTTGTGTGGCAAGAGAAAAAGCGGTAATGCAGGTGTATAGGACATATTTATAATGGAAAAGTCAGCTGCTAATGTAAACTTCCTCCATTTGCATTCTGCCATGTGGGAGAACATCTGGAGGTATGTAGTTGTTCATTTTCCCAAAACGATTGGTTCCTGGGACAATTCTAATGGTATAAAAAGAGTAGTACAGTCTTGTGTTGTCCATCATAGGGTGTGTACTCTAGTCACGCATAATTCATTTTTCCACAAGTCCTCTTTTACTTGCTTCTATTACTAAAAGATTTAAAAGAGGACCTCATGAAAAAATAATTCTGCAGCAGATACACAGTTCAGTCCTGTAGATTAAATTATTAATTAAAAACTAAAAAAAAATTCTTATTGCTGCTTTTTCATGCAGATGGCCGACCTGTGGCTCATCCACTGTTGCTAGACTATATAAGGTCTAAAGGTGAAGAAAAGATTAACTTCTCCATTTCAAGGTGTAAAGACAAATCATTTAGACGTACAATATGATATATATATATACAGGGCTCAAAATTTCAAGTCCTGAGCTACTAGCCACTCCTAAAAAGTTACTCGCCATCAGTTTCCATGTCTAGCCCCACCCATATCAAGACATGTCCAATGGGACCAGCTTCTCCCTCCTTTTCTTTATTTGTTCAATCTGCATCCTGCCAATCTAAATAAGATTTCCCTACAACATACTACAATATTCCTTACCCTTTCCAACTCTGCTAAAGCCCTGATCCCTCTTAACAGGAGGTCTACAGCTCCCCAGACACTGGATCATTGAAGACAAAAGGTACAGACTTCCTCTGAGATGGAGTGGCTTCATGTTAATGCACTTCAGACTAATGAATCATTTGTAACTCTTCGGCAACCCTGGATAGATTATTTTAAGGAAGTTTCTACCTTCATCTCAAATCCCTTGACTCCACATAGTTTTCCCAAACCCTCTGATATTCTTCTAAAGAGAAGGGATAGTAATACTTTGTTTTATCTTTATTTATTTTGTAGGCATTAAAAAAAACATGAAGAACGATATAAGTCTTATCTCTCAAACCTTTATGGTTTGAGACATATTCACAAGCAAAGTTTCCCCTCCCCCCCCCCTTTTACCTAGTGTAAGCCATCTCTTCTCAGATGTGGAATCCAGTCCATAGACCAGACAGATAACCGAAGGGGACAATCTTCTTCATATGAGAACAATGAAAGCCCTGCACCCCTTGATATGTTTTTCAGGTTTTTCCCTTATCTTAATTGAAGATTGTCCCTCTCTGCAGTCTGCCTGGGCACCTCCCTTCTGATCTGGCTGAGCAGTGTTACATCAGTAAAAGGGGCGGGAGGGCGATACTTTGTCACTGAATTACTCTTGAACTACAACTCTGACAGAATTGAAATAACACTCTCCAAAGTCCAAATACTATGATGATCAATTAGAGCTGCTTTTATTATAAAAAGTTACTATCTCTTTAAATTATCTTCCTCTACCTAAGCACATTTTGTTCACTTCTTTCCTTTCCTCTCCATGTTCGCCTGTTACCTTGTGAGTAGTATTGAGATCTGTGCATAAAATATAGTAGTACTGATCTGAAAATCTAGGATAGTCACATCTGGTGCTCATTGGTAATGTCTGTATATGCATATCTATCCTACATTATATAGATTTGTTCAGTATTCAGTAAACAATTGAAACTGTAAAAAAAAAGAATGACTACTGATTTGTAAACCAGCATAAGGGAGTTTTAATCTTTACCATAATATTCATTGTTTGTTCTTTCTGGCACAATTCTTTTCAACTCTAGTTTAAATGCCTGGAATATACTATCCTCATTTTATTGAAAAATCAAAAGTACTGAAGCAATAGGAAGGAATGAAAGTTGGAAGCAATACATGTTTTTTTTCTGCCAGCTTTGCCATCATGCAGCACAATCTGTTCCGTAACCCCTTGAGTGCCAGAGGGGTACGCAACGCATTGCTGAGCAGTGCATTGCGTACCTCTCTGGCATTCAAAGGGTTAAATTGTTCTCTTATACAATTGGGCATCTTACCAGTCCCTCAGTACATCCAGGCACTCTGCTATCCTCATCCTAGCCCAGTACACTCTTTAACCTTATTCACGATCAGCCTACCCTTGCAGTCCGGATCTGGGAGGCTGCCAGATAGTTTTATTTTAGATCGAGGTGGTCTGTTCAGCCTTACGCTCTGCACAAGGCTCCTCCAGGCATGATCTACCTGACACGACACGCTCTGTCTGTCATGGTTATTGCGTGTGACCTTTTACAGTAAACCAGAACTAGCAAGTTGGGATTTCAGGGAAAGGGGCCATTTCATACGGTACAGGGCTTCAATTTCCACTCGCCCACACTCAATTTCTCCTCATCAAATGTGAGGCGAGTGAAATTTTGAGCCCTGTATATGTATGTATATATATATATATATATATATATATACCATTTGATCTAAGTGTCATATTAAATAAATTGTACATTTTTATAGTACTCAGAGTGCTTTGTCCTTATTGTATTTTCTTGTTGTTTTTTGTGGTCTGTCCACTTTCAGACCACTGGAGAAATAGTGTACTGGCACTATATTATATTGTTTTCAATTATATATAGGAAAAGTGGAGCTTATTGCCATCAGCGCCACCCTGCATTACTGTTCTATATATATATATATATATATATATATACACTAAGTGAACATTGTAATATATAAATAAATAAATCTGTTTAAAATAAATCCTTTTTCCCCTCCCCCTTGCAGGAGTGCAAGTGATTGCAGACTGTGTTTCTGGTGGGTGTTTTTCTTTTGATTGTTGAGTTGTAATTGATGGCCTTCTGCTATATTTGGTGCATGGGATTCTTGAAAGCAGTGTGCAAGTGCTAAGAATGTAAACAGCAGGGAATTCAAATACAGGGGTTTAAACAGGGTAACAAACATTAATTGATTAACTTAATATTTATGAGTTAAAATCATTTTTTGTGCAGCTTGTTAACTTGCAGTAACTGGAACAGTAATTCTTACAATGATTGTTAGTCTAACTCAGGATACAAAGTGCCATATGTTTGCACACCTGGAAAAACAGTTCCAATATTCATACCTCTGTGACATATGTGGATAAGTAGCATCATTGGAAGCTCAAGTTAGAGATCTAGAAAGGCAAGCTGCAACATTCAGAGAGACAGACAAAGTTGAGAGGCATTTGTTGCTCACTGAGCAGAAGGTGGTTGGCATAGTAAGACCTGGGGGTGAGGATTGATCAAAGGAGGAGGTAGCTACATGAGTTACAGTTAGATTAGCATGGAGGGGAGGAGGACGAGAAGAGTTAGAATTTAAGCTTTCGAGCAGGGACACCACCTCCAGTGTTTCACTTTGCAAAGCACTTGTAACCCTGTATAGGCTAAACCTTTAAAAGGATAGTAATGTTTCACAACAAATGCAGCTCCAATCAATGTTCTCCATGGCCCAAATACTATGAAGATTATTTCAATACTGTCAGAGTTGTGGTTCAAAAGTAATTGAATGATAAAGTTTTCCCCCTCCCGCCCCTTTTATTGATGTAACACTGATCACCACAAAGCAGCAAGACTGTCCGGATGGATCGCAGAGAGGGACAATTTTCAGTGAGCATAAAGAAAACCCTGAAAAACCTGTCAAGGGGGGCAGGGTTTTCCTTATGTTCACAGTAAGAAGATTGTCCCTTGCTGCAACCTGCCCGGTCAAGAGACCAGATTCCACATCTGAGGGGAGGCGGTTTACACTAGGTAAAAGGGGCGGGAGGGGGATACTTTATCATTCTTTTACTCTTGAACTGCAACTCAGACAGTATTGAAATAACACACTCCATGGCCCACATACTATGAAGATTAATTGGAGCTGCTGTTTTTGTGAAACATTACTATCCCTTTGAATTGTAAAAAGCTGCATACATTTGTGGCAATATGTAAATAAACGTCTGCATTCATTCTTTCAAAAAACGAGGACACTCCTGTGTTTACTCATTGCAACAGATTTGCTACACTGAGTGATGATGGTGTATGTGTTGGCACAAGAATGCAACTGATAGAGTTAACTGTTTTCTATGACAGCCAGGAGAACAGCCCGTTTAACGCTAATGGGATCCAAGTGGTGGAAGAAGCGGGTTCCATAATTAGGAAGACAGATAGGGTAATCTGGGTCCAGGATCACTACAATCTAACGGTTTGCTGTCTGGTCAGTTGAATGTTGGGAGGAGCTGCCATTACACTTGCTGGTACCAGTTACAAAATCAACAAGAGATGAATGTCCATTACGAATGATTTCAGGGATTTCGGTCAAGCTGATCAAAGGACCTCTCCAGTGGTATTTTCTTCAATACTACCTGTGTATCACGGTGCCCGTGATTTCCTTCTGTCACTCTCGCTTGTGCCGTGCTCCTATTGGTTGAGCCTGTTTGGCCCGCCCTGGTGACCTTTTTATACCTGGCCATTGGCACCTGACAGGTGCACTTTCGTGGTGTTCTTGAGCCAGTATTGCTATGCTGGGATCCTGTGCTCCCGATACCGGTGTACCGACTTGGCCTGTTTAGACTACGCTCCTGTGTTCCTGCTCCGTGATTTGACCTGGCCTGGCTGAAGTTCTTGCTCGTGACCTGATCTGGCTTGTCTGAGAACCCTGCTCCGTGATTCGACCTGGCCTGGCTGACGTTCCTGCTCCGTAACCTGCACCAGCTTACTCTACCCCGACAGCGTTCCAGCTTCCTGCTGTCACCTCGGCGACATTCTGACTATCTCCTGTGATTGTGGTACGGCAGAGTGTAAGCCTCCGTTAACCCGTGCAGAGCTGTACTCCTGTTGGCTGAGCCCGTTAACCTGTGCAGAGCTGTACTCCTGCTAGCTGAGCCATTAACCGGTGCAGACCTGTACTCCTGCTAACTGAGCCGTTAACCCGTTCAGAGCAGCACTCCTGATTGCTGAGCCTGTGTTTACCGTGCAGAGCTGTGCTTCCTATACTGAGCCTCCAGTCACTGGTACAGAGCGATAGCTTACTCTTGCAGAGCCGTTACCTTACAGCCACTATTACTGCTGAGCCGGTCCATCCAAGCCTTGTGAGGTGACGGTTCATTCTACTCCTTGCAGTATAGTCGGTCTACGTTACCGCGCCCGGTATAGGTGCCAGGGCTCTAGCTCGTTCAGTGCTATTCTCCGTTATTACACCCGTGGGGGCTATTGGCTCAAGCTCTTGCAATCCAGTTGCCTCCGTTATTAAGCCCGTGGGGCTATTGGCTCAAAGCTCTTGCAATCCGGTTGCTTCTGTTACTATGCGCTTGGGGGCTATTGGCTCAAGCTCTTGCAATCCAGTTGCTTCTGTTATTATGCCTGTGGGGGCTATTGGCTCAAAGCTCTTGCAATCCGGTTGCTTCCGTTATTACGCCCGTGGGGGCTATTGGCTCAAGCTCTTGCCATCCAGGTGCTACCGTTACTATGCCCGAGGGGGCTATTGGCACAAGCTCTTGCAATCCAGTTGCTCCCGTTACTACGCCCCTAGGGGCTACAGGCTCAAGTCTCTGCAGGGCCCAAGTCGCAGTTCCCTTTTGCTGAAGCAGTTATCTCAGTTTTATGGACTTAAGGTGTTGTGTCAACTACACTACTCAATGCCTAAATTACCACCTAGGGCGTGCCAAACACCACAACTGAGACGGACTGATTACTGTGTTTACCCTTGTGTTCTATGTCTGCAGTATCTGTTATGTGACAGTATCAGTAAAGTTATTATCTGTGTATTGGGCCAATACAGCCTACTTGCTATTACTCAGTGCTGCCTATAGAGGGTGATTCTTTCTTTTATTTTTTTGTTTAATAAAACTGTGTTTTATTTTACCTACTGGTCTGAGTGTTTTGAAAACCGCTACACTGTGCCATGCATTACACCAGGAAAGCCACAGGAAATTAGGGATTTAAACTCATGCCTAAAGACTTGATAGAAGGTGAACGTGTTTGGGTTTTAGACCACTGTACTGTCTTTTCCTGTAGATGCAACCTTCATAGTAGAGAAGAATTGCACCTTAGTGGAAGGGTGCCTGCTGTGGTAGAGGTTAGGATGAAACAGCACAGGACAGGGACAGGGGAAGGGCTACTTCAACTAACAGAGAGATGCCAATGTTGCAGCCTGAAGAAAGTAAATAAATACTAATTCATAGAATGTACAGCTTCAGAACAGCAGGAACATAAAATGTATGCTTGCAAATGCCCGTAGTCTGGTTGGTAAGATGGAGTGATTGGAAATTATTATAATGAATGAGTAGGTATTACTGAAACCTGGTTGGATGAGTCACATGACTGGGCAGTGAATCTAGAAGGATATTTGCTTTTTATGGGGAATAGAATTCATTAAGAATGCAGAGACTATGTGGGTTGACAAACACACTGGGGGCATACATTGAAAAAGGTGTCAATGGACATTTGCTACAAGTCACTTAGGTGAGATGTTCAAAAAGTCGTCATAATGAAAAATTTGTCAGATCATGACTTGTTGGTAAAAGAAGGACAATATTTTCAGAAGTAAATCCGTCACATTTGAAAATGCATCCAAAGACTTAAAAATGACGGTAAGAAAATCTTGATGAACATTGTCTTTAAAAAAATTTGATGATAAAAATGTCTTTGATTTTGTCTTTGAAACCAAAATTTTCAAAGAAACAGACTTTTTTGTCTTTGAAAAGAAAAATTGCTTCTCAGTACTTTAATTTTTCTTCTCCAAGTTTAGACCATTTTTATTATGTCAGGAAAAAACGACGTTAATCAGACAAAAAAAATGACGTTCAAACGAATATTTTTTCTGAAAATACCTGACATTACGATGGAAGATTAAGCCACACCCACTTTTAAGACGGCTTTTTCCATTTGACGGAGATGGTGGAATTGGATGCAAAAAATTACGGAAACATGTCTGAGAATTGGCGGATCATGGTGTAAGAACTTTTTTATTCTGATTACAGACAATTTCAGTTACCACCACTTTCTGAACATCTCACCCTTAATAATGGGGAGTTTGAGGCGAACGTTTTAAAGAAAATGGAAAAGGATTTTCACAGGAAATTTAATAATAATAGATCTTAAATACCCTGAAATGAACTAGAGAAATTGTCAACATCATATTCTATGCAGTAGAGAAGCCAACAAAATATGAGGCCTTGTTGGACTTAGTTGCCTTAACCCCTTAGCGACTGGTGGTCCTGGGACGTTTCCGTCCCATAAGGACCGCATTGAACCATGTGGACGCACCGGTACACGTGACCTGTTGCGTGTATCAGCGCTTCACTATGGGGCCTGATAAAGATCGCTCCTATCTTGGAGCGGTCAATTTCAGGCCCTATTTTTACTTACAGCGCTCCCAGTAGAGCGCTGTAAGTAAAAAGTACGTGACATACTATGACCGTCATCGGTCCTTGAGTATTTCAAGGACCGTGACGGTCATAGTACGGTACATGTCGTTAAGGGGTTAAACAACTCAGAAATGCTACAAAAAGAGTATATACACATAGGAGGAGAGCCCAAAACAATATATGGAATATAGTGTACACTAGCAAGGTAAGTATGAAATTAAACTTACGTTGTTACTTCCCACCGGCCCATATAGACAGGAACAGGTGTGTTAACTAGCGGGGAAATATTGCCAGTCCTTCCCCGCAATTGGACATCAAATAGGCACTCCAGAGGTTAAATCCACCATGGGAAAACCAAACCAAAACCAGATACAAGTGGACCAATCCTATATAATAATTCGCTAATGTAAGCTGTCATGCGCAGTACAGACAGCGGCACACGTTGCAGTCATGCGGCTGATAACAGAGCGGGGCATTACTGTGCATGACTGCACTGCAGCCATTGCTGCCTGGCACTGTGGCCCGTGTAAATGGGCTGATCAACTAGTAAGGTTATAAAAAATGTATTAAAACAATGTATATTAAAAATAATTCACAAATCTTCTGACATATTTCATGATCTGCCGACCACTTCTTTTGGTTTGTCCTTCCCATGGAGGATTTATCCTCTGGAGTGCTATTTCCTATTTGATGTCCAATTGAGGGGAGGACTGGCAATATTTCTCTGCTAGCTAACACACCGGTTCCTGTCTATACGGGCCAGTGGGAAGAAACAGCATAAGTTTAATTTCATACTTAACTTCCTGGGGCTAGAATCTATTGCAGGTGCTAAATGTTAACACGTGTTTTATCAAACATTTTCCTGTTGAAGTCTATGGAGAAAACTGGAAATAAAAGCAGAGATAAAATTAGCACCTGAAATAGAATCAGCCTCTAGTGTACACTATATTCCATATATTGTTTTGTGCTCTCCTCCTGTGTGTATACTCTTTTTGCATTGTTCGACAGCGTCTGCTGTGGACATATTGTGACAGAGTGGCCGAGTGTCAATCTGTGTGGAGGCAATCAAAATATCCTCCAATGGTGAGCACAATACTAAATAACAAAAAGTAGCAACAGAGGAATGTGAGTAATATTTATCTTCCTTTGATTTGTTCCCGCTGTACAGTGTGATACCCTATGATGCTCTCTCCCTTTTGTTTTTTGGCAACTCTGAAATGCTACACAATATACAGGGAGTATTTGGGAAACAGTGACCATAATAAGGTCTTTTTTAAAATGTATGAGGAAACTTTAAAAAGTCTAATTCTACAATACTAAAAGCAATCACAGAGGACATTTGACGGTATGTAATCTACAAAGATAAAAATGCTTAAGAAAAATGGAATATCATCTCATTCTCCATATGCTGTTAAAAGACCAAACAGTATTATGTCTTTCTTCTAACTTCCTTAGTACTAGAGGTTGTAGAACTTTGTTTAGCAGAAGCTAAAATTTGCTTTGCTAATAATAATAATTATAGGTAAGTTACCTAATAAAATGTAATTAGTAGCTATGTTAACTAGAAAATGAATTAATAGCTAGATTAGCTAGTAAACAACTAAATAATAGTAGCTTAGCTACAGGGACAAGTGTCACTGAGTGGGATTACTGTCATAGCATCATACCCAAATATAAATTGTCTGTATCGTGTCCACCCAAGCTGGCTGTGTAACTCCAGTGTCCACAATATCCACTGTCCGCTGTCTAGTAAGCAACTACATATGTTATTCTTGAGTGTGTTACTTTAATTTTTTTAAAAAAGGACAATTATATTAACTGTTCAAACAGACAATGTGTACACACGCTGTGTTCCAGATTTTACTGCTGTTTCCATCAACTACATTATTAATCCTGTGTATTAATTTAATTACAAAAAACACAAATTATATTTCCTTTTCAATCATTAGTGCACAACTGCATACAAATAAGCACTGTACTCACTCGCTGTGTTCCAGACTCCACTTCAGACTCCACCTGTTACTCCTGGGTATGTGTTTTAAAAAAAAAAGAAGGACAAATGATATTAATGTTCAAACATCAGCATACGGCTGCACACAAATAGGCACTGTGCATATGCACTGTGTTCCAGGCTCCACTGCTAACTCCAGCAACTACTCATGTTATTCCTGAGTATGTTACTTTAATTTAAAAAAGTAAAATTATATTTACTCTTCGGTATTTTGTTCTCAGCTGCATACACATAGGCACAGTGCATGGAGTAACAGACTAAATATACTGTACTGCCTTCATTAGTACTTTTTGATATCAGGGTAAGTTATTTTGGGGGTGCTTTCAGTTGTTGAACCAGTCACCTGTACTTCTTTAGTCAATAGACTTTTCTAGCCCATATACAATGCTTCTGCTGTATATGTCTATCCTATGGACTAATGCTGTCACTGCTGGTGGAACTCTAGCAGCGTAACTAGTCAATGTTGGTTCCTGGTTCAAACTTTTCTAGGCCCCCTAACAAACATATTCTCCCAGTGACATAACTAGAAGCTAATCAAGCCTTGGGACCAATGGGCTCCTTTGGATGGTGGGCCCTGTCACATCTGCATCTACTCTAGTTACAACCCTAATGGCAAATGAGGTTTAATATACATAAATGTAAGGTTAGCATTTGGTTTGCAGAAACAAGCATGCTACATATATACTATAAATGGGAAACTGCTTGGTATTGATAAACAACAGAGTTCAGTGTCCGTATCACTGCAAGATCCAATAGGCTACCATGATATTATAAAAGAGGTATATATGGGTATATATGAACAGGATTTAAATATAATTCTACGTTTTCATAGGGCCTTTTGGGCACTAGTTATTAAAAAGGGATTATTGAACTGGAAAACATACATGCAATTAAACTGTTAGAGGAACTGGACAGTTTTATGGATAAAGAAAGACTAGCCAAACTGGGTTTGTTTATATCTGAAAAGTGAAGTGTAAGGGTTCAGGTATGAAATATTTACTCAAAAACAAAAACACGGGGTCGTCCATTAAGAACAGAGAAAAGGAGCTTTCTGTATTAACAAACGCAAAGAGTAAGGCCAGTAAGATTGTAGAATTCTTTGACATTAGGTAAGGGAAAAGTTTTTGCCTCAAAAGAGAAACAGGAGAAATACTGCAATTATCACCTAGCTGTAAATTTTTAGCAAAAAGTGCCATTAAATTTTCACTTTTTCTACTAGCTCATTGCAATTAAATCAATGGGAAGATTCCAGTTTCCCTTCTTTTCCCGCAGGCATAGTATAAAAGGAGTGTCATGTTCCCACAGCATGCCATTCTGTGTTTGTGAGAGGAAGAGAAAGCAGTACATTTTCAGCTAGAGAAGATAGGCTACTAAAAAGGAGTTGAAGCTTAGTTTATGGAGTCTTATAGTCAGGAAATCTATTCCATGTGTTTGGGGAGTCCTGGAACACTCCGGGGGATAAATGCCCCAAATCTTGTGTTACTGACTGGGAAGACACAGACAGCAGTGACCCAAGTTCCTTCCTGATTTGGATCTTTTCTTTGTGTTAGGGGAGTCTGGGGAAAGTAGCAGTTGGACAGGGAGTGTGCCTGCTGTCAGACATGCTGCCCCTGCTGCCACCAGTGCTGTGCCTTCTGACAGTGCTGAACCTGCTGCCACCAATGCTGAACCTGCTGCCAGTGTGTCTTGCGATACTCAGGAGGGTGGAAGGAGAAGATGATGCCAAGTGTGATAGCAGGGGACCCTAAGCCACACTTGCTATCCCCAAGCAGTCCCACCAGTGCTAGTACTACTAATAAGAAGGTCCAGAAGCTTGTTAGCATTAGGAGTGAAGGAGGGGGTAATCATCATATTACTAGTGACTATGAGGAGGAAGACTCAGGGACTGGAACTGATGTGGTTGGTGTAGTAGTAACATTAATGGTGAAGCAGCTGATGAATATAGCGTTAGGGGAGTGGTAGGGGAAGAAATTGAGAGCATCCAGACTAGGGGTCAAGGAAGCCCACACCATTCCCCTGACCCTGGGAGTCCTGTTCCCCCCATGGCATTGTCCATGTGGAACATGATCCTGAAGAAAGCAGCAATAATACCACGACCACAAGGAGCATAGATCAACTGCCTGTGCCAGCTGCTAATGCTGCCAGTCTTGTCATTTCTTGGTGACCTGAAGAAGGCAATGTGACATTAGGGGACACTCTGTCACATTTCTCATCACCTCCTCCAACCAATAGTGTGATATCTGTAATTGAGCAGCAGCACAGAGAGACCACTGGTGGTGGTTGTGATGATGATGATGGTGGAGAAGCTGGAGTGGAAGAGACATTGATTACCTTTTTTAGCCCAAACTGAAAATGAATGGGAAACAGGGATGGGGATGGGCATCACTACCACCACCACCTGCAGCAGTGAGCTTTTGGAATTTGCGGAATTTGCAGCTGCTCTAATTCCTGCTGCTGCTGAGTTACAAGAGCATCAAGATGCTGAGGAGCAGACTAGTGTGCCACAGACCATCATG
The DNA here is from genome assembly GCA_037306005.1 of Rhinophrynus dorsalis. Taxonomy (NCBI): domain Eukaryota; kingdom Metazoa; phylum Chordata; class Amphibia; order Anura; family Rhinophrynidae; genus Rhinophrynus; species Rhinophrynus dorsalis. Next base: position 149,825,094 of record CM074718.1, read on the forward strand.
GACACAGTTGAAATTGGGTTAAAAAGTGATGCGGGACTAGGACAGGTTCCATTTGCAAGCAGCAGCAATACTCCTGGTCCTAGTTGCAGTGCTGATTCTGAGGCAGCAACAGCAACAATATCATCCTCTGCCCCAGACAGTGAAGGGGAATGTAGAGGAGAAGAAGAAAGAGGCCATTCTTCTCCACCTTTTCCCTCCACCTTCCCCCGCCCCCGAAGTCATGGGTGTGGAACTATTTTTCTCTTGGGGCAGGAACAGTGCTGACATCAACAATTTATGATGTCAGTGAAAAGGGGAAAGGAAGGAGCACAACATGGCACAACAGCCCTGATAACACACATGACACCATGACATTTATGTCAAACATGTTAAAGCCAAACACCACCACAGAAATCAAGCACTGCTGTTGCAGTACCCACTGACTCTCCTGAATGTCAACAAGAGGTGGAGATTAAAGAGGAGGAAGAATAGAAGAATAGAGGCTGGAAGTTTGATGATGAGCGAAACAAATGGCTCGCCATCACCTTCTTGCTCTAGGGTAACTACATCTTCTGCTAATCCACCTTGTTCCTCATTATCTCCCCCACCATGCGATAGTCATTCTGTAGATGTCAGGTTGTGGCAGTTCATGTCCCCCCATTTCACACTGTGTGGTGCATTGACCACATATCGCAGTGTGGTAGAGTAGATTCACAAGCAGGGAATCAAGGGGCATCTGAGGAAATTCCATCCCGCAGATATGCTAAGCTGGTGGCAGATTCACACAAAAAGTTCTTAGCGCTTAATGCAACAGATAGAAAAATATTATAAACTTGATAAATTATCAGCAATTCAATATGAGACAAAAACCTGTGATTCTTATGAGTCCTTAATGTCCTTTAACAGCAGTGCAGCTTGATTCTTCAAGGGCCTCCAAATGCAAATATTTATTGTAAAAATATATATAAAACAAAATAAAACATATATCTGCACAGATACAAAAAGCTCCTACAACAAAGATCTTACTAGTTCTATAGTTAATGGCCCAACGCATTTCTCAGCTCACGCTGCTTCATCAGGGGTCTTAAATAGTAAGTGATATCTCACCTTGGCAGATGCTCATTTATAGCACATCGATGCTCCTCTTTTTGTCACCAATCTGGTTCAACAAACGAGTTTCAGGAAGAAACATGGAACGCATGTGCGTCTCAACGATACCTTGCTTCCGGATTGCTGAAAAACAACATCCGGAACCTCCAATGAGAATGTGTCCCATCACCTTTTCCTGGTCTCCCCCCAGTAGTTCCACTCATGCCCCGAACACCACCATCCCATAACCATTCATGAATGTACGGAACAGACTCTCTCAGAGAAACCAGTTCCGGGTCTCACCAACCATGCGCTATACCTTCTTCCTTAGCAACGGTATCTAAAGACTCGCACAATAGCGTCCCTATGAAACAACTCCCAAATCCATCCTCTGATGACCAGTTGTGCCTCAGAGCACAGATGTGTACCAAAAAACATAAGCGGAGCACTAAACACAATATAGGAAATATTTTTCTTTTATTCATATGGGTGGGGACAATGAGCAACACAGATGTTTATCACCACCTTTCCCCTCGCTCGTATCCACACCCTACATTGTTGGATTCTTCATAACATGATTGTATAGTGACTTTAGCTCAAAATATCTTATGGGTGACTGGGATACTGGGGCATTGATGGGAACATGACAAGGATATGAATTTCCTTCAATCAGCAAGGATTTGATGAGAATCTGCAAGATCTACTCTTGATGTTATTGTTACAGCTTACCTTAGTTTCAACGTCATCTACAGGCACAAGGCTTCAAGCATGCAGCAGGCTTCTATTTTATGTGTTTGCTTCCTGTAGTCTCCTCCTGCCTACTTCGTCCTACCTACTTCCTCCCTCTGTGCTGCTCCTCCTACCTACTTCCTAGGAAGGAGTTTAAAAGGAAGACTGAGTCCTGACTCAGTTGCCCTTGCGTTGTTGTGCTTAGCAGTTCTCTTACCTTGGGCTCTGTGTATGACCTGGCTAGTCTTCCATCCAACCTGGTGCTGACCTGTAGCTCTGTCTGACTATTATTTTGCCTATTCCTATTAGTGGACATCCAACCTGGTGCAGACCTGTGGCTCTAGCTAACTACCTGAACTGTGCATGACCTGGCTTGTCTGATTACATTTGAGATCAGTCTGGCAAAGCAAAAATGTATAGGTTCAACCAAAACTCTTAATTTTAAAAAAGCGAACTTCAAATTGTTAAGGGCCTCAATGCAACACATAGACTGGGATATTTTATTTAAAGGCAAAAATACTGAGGAAAAATGGTCAGAATTCAAATTTAGGTTGCAGAAATGTACCCAACAGTATATAGTAATGGGGAACAAGTGCAAAAGAAGTAAGTCACAGCCAATGTGGTTAACTGCACATGTAAAGAAGGAAATGGCAAGGAAAAAAAACACATTCAAATTATTTAAGTCAGAAGGAACTAAACAATCTTTCTTAAAATACAGGGAGTGCAACAAAGATTGCAAAAAGGCAATTAGGGTAGCAAAAATAGATAATGAAACTCGAATTGCAAGGGAAAGCAAGACTAATCCAAAAAAGTTTTTTAAATATATAAATAGCAAAAAACTTAAGAGGGAGTGCATTGGACCATTCAAAAATGATATGGGTGAGTTGGTTAGTGAGGATAAGGAAAAGGCTGATGTTTTAAACACTTTCTTTGCATCAGTATATACAAGGGAGCAAGGAATGGTAGAAGAGCCTCCGCAAGTAACAAATAAAACAATACAATTAATAGATATTGGGTTAACTCAAGGAGATGTCATGGGAAGACTGAACAAAATTAAGACCGACAAAGCACCGGGTCCTGATGGGATACATCCAAGGGTTCTTCAGGAACTCAGTGCAGTGTTAGCAAAACCCCTATATTTACTCTTTAAAGATTCTATTACCACAGGCTCACTGCCACAGGATTGGCGAAGAGCTAACATAGTGCCTCTATTTAAGAAGGGAAATAAAACAGAACCTGGGAATTATAGACCAGTGAGTTTGACCTCTGTAGTGGGAAAACTATTAGAAGGGATAATAAGGGACAATATTCAGGATTACAACACAAAAATAAGATCATTAGCATGAATCAACATGGTTTTATGAAGAATAGATCATGCCAAACTAATCTTTTCAGCTTCTATGAGGAGGTAAGCAGCAACCTTGACAATGGCAAGGCAGTAGATGTAGTATATCTAGACTTTGCAAAGGCATTTGATACAGTACCACACAGAAGGCTGGTGTATAAAATAAGGAAATTGGGGCTAGGATATAACCTTTGCAATTGGATACAAAACTGGCTGAAGGATAGGGAACAGTGTGTGGTTGTAAATGGAAAATTCTCCAGTACAGTTAAAGTGGAGAGTGGAGTACCTCAGGGTTCAGTATTGGGTCCGCTGCTTTTTAACATGTTTATAAATGACCTGGAAATAGATATAGAAAGCAAAATATCAATATTTGCAGATGATACTAAATTATGCAAAGTCATTAATTCAGAACAGGATATTTTCTCTCTACAGAGGGACTTACATACAATGTCAGACTGGGCAAACGTGGAATATGAAGTTTAATGTGGGGAAGTGTAAAGTCATGCATTTGGGAGGAAACAATCCCAAGGCTACTTATAAACTTCATGGAATAATTTTAGGTGACTCGTTGCTACAAAAAGACCTGGGTATCCTTGTCAACTACAAACTTGGAAACAGTGACCAGTGTCAAACAGCAGTAGCAAAGGCAAACAAAGTCCTGTCTTGCATAAAAAGAGGTATTGAAGCAAGAGTGGATAACATTATTTTGCCATTATACAAATCATTGGTAAGACCTCACCTTGAGTATGCAGTGCAATTTTGAGCACCGGTTCTGAAAAAGGATATACTAGAACTAGAGAGGGTACAGCGAAGAGCAACAAAATTAATTAAGGGAATGGAGGACTTGACATATGAGGAACGACTAAACAAACGTGGTTTATTTACTCTAGAGAGGACGACTAAGAGGAGACCTTATCACATTGTACATGTATATGAGAGGTCAATACAAGGATCTCTGTGGTGAGCTATTTATTCCAAGGCCTGATCAGATGACCAGGGGACACCCCTTGAGATTAGAGGAAAGGAGGTTTAAACTTCAGCAGAGGAAGGGTTTTTTTATGGTAAGGTCTGTCAAATTGTGGAATTCATTGCCCAGGGAGGTAGTTATGGCAGATACAATGGATACATTTAAGAGAAGATTAGATACATTTCTTTCAAAAGGGAACATACAGAGTTATACTGTTTATCAGTAGGCTGATCAGGAAGGTCTGATAAAGACTAATTTAATTGGTAGCAGGAAAGCTATAAAATTCTCAGTTACTGAGGTATGAGGCGAAGGTTGAACTTGATGGACTTGTGTCTTTTTTCAACCTAATTTACTATGTTACTACTATGTTACTATGTTACTACCCCCTCTGGTGCTGACTTGTGGCTCTGTCTGACTACTCTTACCTTTGCTCCTTTATCTAGCAGACATCCAACCTAGTGCAGACCTGGGGCTCTGGTAGACCAGCTCTGATACTGACTGCAGGACTGAGTCAGCTATCTACTTCCTCTCTGACTGCAGGCTGAGTCAGAGTCCTCTCCTTACTGACGGCATGCATGCGTCGGTACATCTTCCACTATGGATCAAGATCCTGTGTTCCTGTTCCTGACCCAGTTCCTGCTCCTGTTCTGTTCCTGCTTCTGGTAGAGACTACCAGTGGCTGAGGCCTAGTCTCTAGAATTGTGGTCAAGCCTGGCAGCCTATTATTTCTGATAACTGTGCTCACTGGCTTGTAACCCTCTGCTTGTTACTACTGTATATATTTGCCTACCTACTACTATCAATAAATTGCATTTAACTATACCGTACTGACTCCTGAACTTTTCTGGGAACCGTGACAGTTATTTATACAGCAACAGCAGCAGCAGCAGCTGGCTTCAGAGTCAATGATGAATTCACTGTGTAGCCTCTGGCATTCCCACTATAATATAGTGGCAAGGAACAGTGATTAGACATTGGATAATTAGAGTAAAAAAGAAATGACAGATGTTCAGGCTTATCTCTTGGTGTTTGAGACTGAACTAGGAAGGTACAAAGGAGTTGCCCAGGTCCTCCACAATACAGACAGAAATACTAAGCACTTCTCCTAGTCTGTTCTTCTGCAGAAAGTGCACCCTTCACAAGCCTAATCTGCAGAGGATCTTATAAAAATTGATTTGGAGCTGATAAAACTGTAAAATATAAATAGGGTTGGGTAGGACCAGAAATAAGCAGGGATATCATCTACTCTTGATGTTATTCATACTGATGTCTATCAATCTGAATTACAACAAAAATAACAAGATTGCCAATCTATGTTTAAACAGAAACGTGCACCCCCATAATTAGGTACATGTGGATATCAAGACAGTTTAAGAAAACATTTGTGCACAAGTGAACATACAAGTGTGACTGAAGACCAGACACCAATTACACAACAGTGAGAGAGCAAGACACAGGTATGTGACATTACAAAATTATATATATATATATATATATATATATATATTCCTAATGAGAAATACAGTTGGCACATGGGTACTATAAGCTGTAGTACTGTATATGCTTGACACATGTTTGCTTTGAATCAATTACTATGAATTAGCACAGGTTTGTCTTTTTTCTATACTTTTGTATGTTTAACTACCAAAGGTATTTGTGGAGATTCATCTCCTTCCTTGCTGAATACATACTTGTGTAGTAATGTCACTATTTTGCACATATACTATATTTATTATGGTGTCTTAGAGATGAATGTTTTCTTTCTTTCTTAGATAAAATATAATACCAAAGTGCATATAAGGCCACAGCAAACAAGAATATTTTGGTCCATAAAACTCAAAATACTGTTATAATGAGATTGAAATATAACCCTGAAAACGCTAAGCATTTCAGTTTGGCATAAGATGCTAACTCCATATGTACTGGAAAAGAAGAAAAGAGCATTTTTGAACATGGATTGCAAAAAGATGGATCATTTTAAACTTTTCCTTTATAAAGTGTTGCAACACCTCATATAATATCTTCAGAAAATCCCATAATAAAAGAAAGAATCCATAAATTTCTTATATCATACATTCACATCTGACAAAAAGAAAATCTTAAAAAAATGATATAGGTCAGGCTGCATATTATTTTGAGCATAAGTATTCTAAATAAATATGCTAAATAAGTAGTGTCTTATATTGAATTGCAATGATCAATTGTTTGTAGCCATGATTTGATTAAATAGATATTCCTGCTATAATACTGTGGTCTAGACTTGCACTTTCATACAAAAGAATTATATCAGTGTGACTTGACCAGATTCTTAAACATGGTGACTATGCAGAGTCTTGTAGCAACGTAATGATGCATTACATTATATTCTAGTTTAATACCGCTAGTAGACCTTTGACAAAGTTTTTTTTACAGATAACTAAATCTGCCTATTCGATGTACTAGAACTTTTTCTGTAAAATAAATATGTTTTTCAGAAATTAACATTTATGTTTTGTTGGAAAAGAATATAAGTGTATACTAATTTCTTACATAGACTTCTAATTAGATCTGCCACAAGTCCAAAATTTTCACTTGTGCGATTAAAATTATTCACAGTGTTGTCTACATTCATTCATTCACTTATAGCACAGTGTGTGGTAATATTGGCACAAAACAGAAATTAATTAGCATAATGCTGCATACAATGCCACCAAAAAAATTAAAGTTAATTTCTTAAAATTCTTTATATTATAACCAAATTGCTAGTACAACATATAGGCAGTTACTAATCAACTATGTACATCTTAAGACCACTTTATCTTATTGTTAGACATTTTAGCTATACTGTACTAAACACTAAGAAGGGGAAGGAACTAAATGGGTTCCTTAATAAGTAATGAGTAGAAAAGCCATCAAAAACACATGTGACTTATTGTAAGGTAAACTATTGGACACCCTCTTTGTGTTTTTTCTTTTGGAACTTTTGAACTACCACTTTACTCCTACATTCCTGCACTGCTCCACTTTCCCCCCTCCCCCTTGTGCATTTGCTGGACATTACTCAACTACTGTGTGTGTTTTTACTCTCTACAGTACACAACTGATGGAGTGTGATGTCTTGCCTTAGAGCTCAACAAAATTCTCAATGTCGTTTGATGTCTATCAAGCCAGTCACAGAGCTCACATCACGCTCCCAGTCAGCTGTCTGTAACCTAATACATTTATTTGTTAAATTATTTATGTATTAATTTTTTTAATTTTTATTTTATTTTTTATTCATTTTTTTTTTAAGTTGTCTACCCTATCTTATCACAGTCAGCCCAGTACAGAGACAATAAAAGCAAAATCAGCAAGCAAATTAGACCCCAAAAGCCTGTGTCTTGTCAGTCACACCAAATTTTGGGGTATTTGGGGTTAACCTCCCTCCTCCCTTCTTCCCTAAGCCCCATATCAATACATCCAAAGTACTCAAAAAATTGCACAGCGTTGCATAACCCAATGGTACTCACGGGGTTAATCGGACTGAAGCTAACAACATCCCCTGAAAATAAACACTTACCTGTTATCCTGATGTCCACCGGAGGTACGTAAGCACACATCGCAGTCATGGAAGGCTGTAAACCATTTTGAACAGAGACTGGCCATATAAAAGCCACTCTTTGTTCTGTTTTTTCCACAGAATGGCTTGGGAAACGGTCCGAGAGGTAATTTTGTGGTGGGGGGATTTGTGGACTTTCATGGAACTTCACTTTTCTGGTACCGGCATAACACTTCACTTTTTTTGGACTGGCATGAGAATGAACTTTTATGGACTGACTTCATAGTGTTAACCCTTGGAAAGCCAGAGTTGTACAAAACGCATTGCACTTCAAAGAGTTGCATACTCCTCCGGAACTCACAGAGTTAAACCCATCATGTCTTTCTCGGGCATGTATAATTTGGCTTTTTTTTTTCTATTACAGTGCCATGTTTTGGAAACAAGCGTGAAGAAGAGAAGAAAGAAGATAAGAAGAAAAGACGGACGATAGAAGATGACAAAAGAAGAATGACATTGGATGACAGGTGTTACAGCTTTGGGTTCTGGTTGTTAGCATAGTGTTATGGATAGCATTGGTTAACTTTCATGTTAGGGGTAGTGTAGGGTTAGTGTTTGGGAGGGTGACTGTGTTTAACTCATGCTCAGTGCTTGACAGTGTGTCCCCATTTGTCACGCTATTTAGTGTGGGTTTCAGGAATATAAAACATTCAATGAACATTAGGCCAAAAGTCAGGTTCTTTTGCCTGTGGCCCTGTGGTTTCTGTTGGTAGGGCAATTGAATACCTCCAGTGACACAGTGCGTGTACCGGTCGGTATCCATTTTTGTCCTACCAACAGTTTTAATGGGGCAAATTGAATTGAGGCCTAAATCCATATTTCTTCACTGTCATTTCCTTATAAGGTACACAGAATACAGTTCATGCACTTGGCATCTCCTAACTCCATTACTGTAACCCTTCCTCTTTCCCGATCCAATCCATTTAACCCTTTGAATGCCAGAGAGGTATCCATCACATTGCAGTGTCATTGGATACCTCTCTGGCACTGAAAGGGTTTATGTTTACATGAATAATTTTCCTTACTACTACCTCCATACCTACCCCTGCAGCGATCTTGTTGCTCTTTCCAACAGAATCCTAGCTGCAGTGTGTATCTTGTCATGTATGTATTATCTATTACTTGTGGCCGCCCTGTTACTGCTGGTGATATTTATGCATTTTTCCAGACACGTGCACATCTCCAGTGAGATATTTATTCTGGCCCAGTGAGCCATGCAAGAGTCCTTTCTGGAGTTTCTGTGAGCACATTTTGTTACCTGACCTCTGTGTACTGAATTTCGACTAGCCTACACCTTTGGCTTCATTTACACCTTCGTTTACCACTATGAACCTGTACCTACTGCCCAGACCTGTGGTTATAACTTCTGACTTTACGTATGTCTACATGCCTCTGAATTCTGGGTTCATATCCCTGAGCACAATGATCCACTGCCAGTCTCTACAGCAGCCTACTACCCATCAGTGTATAGGCTGTGGTTAATAATGATTTCTATTTGATGTCTGATGATTGAAAATTTAAGTTCACATGTGCTACTGGATAGCAGTTACCCACCTAATTCCCCCTGAATGGTTGCTGTAACTGTGCAATAAATTATGACGATCCTCCTCCTGCTGAGGAGGTGGATTGTAAAGCTGAGATGAAAAATTCCTCCACAAGCTGTAGTAGTTATGAACCTTTCAAAAGCACTGAAGACTGCATTCTAGTGTTGTCGCCATAGCAAAGGAAGGTCTGGCATTTAACCCAACTTCTGTCATTGATGGAGACATTAACACCCCTTTGCAAAGTAGTGGTGAATGTTTTATAAATTCTCCTAAGGGGAAAAGTAAAAGAAACTGTTCAAGACTTCAAAAAGCCTACAGAATAGGAAAGTAGTGGGGAGGAAATGGACAAAGCTGATGATGACCTAATGAATGAAGATGTTGATGTAGAATATATTCCTCTGGTTTCCTCCCCTTCTTCTAATACAGATGAAGTAGAGAGCAACAGCAATGATGACATAGCCATAACATTAGCTGAATAGAAAAAGGAGTCGTATGTTTGCAAACTCTTTGAAAGATCAGTGGTAATAAAATTTTTTACTCATCAGCTAAAGACCTGTTAACCCCTCACAGTTAAATAGAGGAGATACTGGAGTTTCCCAGGCCTACAGGGTATAGCGGCTAGGAGCGCTTGGGAGCGGAGGAGCCCTGTTGAAGTGTTTTTGCGGCAGCCGAAGTTGTAGTAAAGGTGCTGGCCGTGAAGCCAGATGTCTGACCCCAGTTGAGCCGGGGCCGGGACCAGGATAAACACCCCTCAGACTGGAAGCTACCGTAGGTACCTGGGAGGTAAGCAAGAAGATCCAACAATGCAGACCCCTGGTAGGAAGGGTACTGAAGTCCAAAAACTAAATGCCCAGGAAGAAGTACCTGCTAGACCCAATACCAAAAACTGCTCCGGCAAAAGTCCAGACCCTAAGGAACCAAAAATAGAAGGGACTAGTATCTCAACTCTCAGAAAACCCAGTGCCCTAAGAATAGGAAACACAATAATATAATACTGGTGCAGCCAATGGGCTGAGAACGAGGCCCTGGGTGCAGGCAAGGAATAGCCTCAACCTCTGGAAATCAGACCCACAGAGGGCATCCCAGGGAAAAATACAACCCACCCCAGAACACACAGGTGGACAGACCCCCACAGTCTGAGGATGGGTAGGAGAGAAAGACCTCTAACTAGGTCAGGAAAGCATCCCTTGCTTCTACTAGCCCTGCATAAAATAGGAGGAAGGCAGGGTAGGATAAGGAAGCTGAAATGCCTCAGCAGACCACTGAAGAAAGAAACCCAGGGAGCCAGAGGGCCTCTAACTAGGCCAGAAAGTAATCTCCCTTGCTTCACTTACCCAAAAATGATAGAGCTGGGTAGGATAAGGGAGACCAGCAGACAGCCTCCGGCTGGTAGAAGGCCCCTAGGAAAAATGGTCTGCAGTAAGGGTAAGGCTCTGAAGATGCCATGACCACGGCTAGGAAGGAGGATGGAGAGCCCGCCCGAGATGTTAGCGAGCGAGTCACTGAACCGCCCGACACAGGAGCGGGTAGGAGGCAGACGCGAGGGCTAGGCCCTCCCACTGGCGTCAAAGGCAGATAGGAGCGAGGACCGGCTCCGAAGCTAGTGAGCGATGCGCCAAAGGCCGGCGTACCCGAGAAGGCGCTACCACGAAAGGAAACCGCGACGGCCCCAGTCAGGGTGAAAAGGATTTGGAAGCGGGCAAAAGCTGTGCAGGAAAGGAGCGGTAGCCAGACGGTCCGGGTCGGCAACGGAGAAGGCACGGGAGCAAGGTACCTATGGGCAAGACAGGCGAATAGTCAACAGGAATAGCCAGACAGAACCAGGAAATCAAATAAGCAATAGTACAAGGGAAATCCAAAAGCGTAGTTAGACAGGCAGAGGTCACATCGAAGTAGAACAACTGGAGCCAGGAATCAAACAGAAAAATGACAAAAAACAGGCATCAGGAAGAGGAAGTGATGCCTCTAAAAAAAAAAAAACCCCAGTGGCCAGTCTGGAGAGAGCAGGATCAAAGGTAGAGGAGAGTAACAAGACCAGAAATGATGCTGTCTTCTCTGGCATTGATACCCTTTTTAACGCAGGATAGTATGTTGTTTGCTTTTGTTAGTGCTGTTTGACACCGGTCACTATTGCCAAGTTTGCAGTTTACAAGTACTCCAAAATCTTTCTTCATTAAGTTGTACTTCCTAAATGCATAACTTTACATTTTCCCACATTAAATCTCATAAACCAATTTTTTCATCCAGTCTGTCATTTTATGTAAATCCTTCTGTAGAGAACCTATTTCCAGGTCATTTTTAGTATATCAGCCTCATATTCTAGTGCTCGTGGAAGAGTTGTTTCATCCCCTCATTCTCACTCAGAGAGACAGCAAAACAATGTGTAGATACACCCTAGTTCCAGGGTAGGCAACATTTGACTTTCCAGCTGTTGGAGGCTATAATCCTCATCATCCCCAACCAGAGAGATAAGATCATAGCATAGATTTGGGGAGATTATTGAGTCGTTTCTTCAGAACAGATTTACATTTTTATGTTCCATGATTATTCCAGCTTGGAACAACAAGGTCAAGGTAATGATTCTGGATTGTATGGTTAGTTTGTGTCAGATCTCCATAGAGAAAATAGTTTCCATAGGTCAAAACTATTTCAGATTCACGTGTAGCCAAGAGGTATTAGTTCTGTCTCTGTGGTTTCAGCAATTAAGTAAATATAAATAAATGATGCATCCTTTTCAACTGGATAGAATATAGTGCAAAAATAGAAAATGTGAAAGGAAAAAAAAACATTAACAAGAAAAAACATATTACTAGTTTTATATAAAAAATATTCATTTTCATGTGTCGTTTTTGAAAGCATAACAAATACCGAGTCAAACGCATAATAGCTACTAATCCAAATGCAAATATTTGATGACTGTAGTTTTACAGTCTACTAATTTGTTTTCCTTTGTGATAGGAATAGTACATCAGTCCAGTTACACCTATATCTATGCTGATTTATGACAGTTCATTAAGTTTTGTCAACATTGTGTAGTTGAAAACTTTTCAAAGGATATTCTGTTGTGTGTTGGCTAATCCAAGGCTCCCACTAGAAGTTAACAGTTCTTTACTATCAGATTTGTTTAGAAAAGACAAATACTGAAAGAAAACACATGTATGCTCCAGGGTAAGGTGACATAACAGAATGATCTCAAGCTTTTCACAGGTTGGAATCATGACTTTAAACAAAAATCATCAAAATGTGCAAGAGAGGGATGCTTTTCTTAAATCACCCAAGAAAAAACAGACACCCACCAACCCAACTAGCTTTGACTTACTCAGTAATCCATATGTCAACTCACCCAAGCTAGCCAAACTATCAATCCACTCTCACATTCAACCATGGTGCTATTTAAACATTAAACACAGGGACCATTTGAATTTATTTCACAATTTAAAAAAACATCATAAGCAATATGTGTTCAGGCTGCAAAGGTCCAGTTACTATTTTTAACTACAGAATTCACATACGAGATAGGAGTAATCTGTGAGCTCACTGTGACAGTGAGGTAACAATGACAAAATTAAGGTTCAAACAGAAAGGAAGCCTTGATTATTTATATCTTAATTCTTTGAATGCCAGAGGGATATCCAGTGCATTGCAAAGCAATGTGTTGGATACCCCACTGGCATTCAAAGGATAAAATGTGGAACTGTTCATAGCATACATGACTGTCCATAACACCCACATATTAACTCACTCAAGCTTGAGAATTTAGTTACATAGGTTGGTCATACGTTTAAACTTGCTTTGCATCCAACTCCACTGCACCAATTTTAGTCAAGTTCTACCTATTTTACTGCATATAATGGCTAGCAGACTGCTTTTTATTAAAAGCGCTATCTAATGCCTTTATGGCTTACCCTAAGCTGCCTTTAGAGGGGAATACCTGCAGTGAGTGTCCAGGGACCTAAAACCTTGGAATTGTCCATCTTCTTGAAATATACTCCATTTATATACAGATCTGACCCACCAACTTTTAACTGCATGGAGCCTGAATATTACAACTTTCCATTATGTTTTGAGTTTTTCATTTTATTTACTCAGTTGGTTTTAGTGATTACAGGGTAGTAAGGGTAGAAAAAGCTCACTAAAATAATGTCATACACTATGCCTTTAAAAACTTCTCCTAAAGTGAGCAGCAATTGAGCATATTTACAAATACATTTAGTGCACATTCCATCATTGTCATTTGTAAGAGTCATATCTATTAAATACTAGTATGAAAGCCCGTGTACACAGGCTAAAGTGCCACCCAGCGGCCCCGTCTGCTGCACTGGAGCTGGGAGCAGAGACAGGCGGTGGGCTATTTGGAGAGCCCCGCTCAGGATCAGCGCATTCAGCCAGTCTCTACTGAGCATGACTGCATCGTTCCGGCAGTCTCTACTGCGCATGTGCTGTTACACACACAGGGAGCTTTGCAGCCTAGCAACTTATATTATACAGATGGTGAAAACACTGCTAAAACTGAGTTGTCAAAGTTTGATCCTCAAGGGCCACCAGCAGGCCATATTTTAAGGAGTTCCTTGATTAAGCATAGGTGAATTGATTGGTGGCGCATTCATTTTTGTTTAGCCCACCTGTGCTCAAACAGAGAAATCCTTAAATCTTGAACTGTTGATAGCCCTTGAGGACTGAACTGGGACACCCCTGTGCTAGAATGAGAAGGAGGAAGCTTTTGCTAGAAAAAAAAGAAACTTGCAGCTCTAAGAACCATAAAATACATATACAATAATGTGTCCTTAGTGCACAGTGTATGACATCTATCAAGGAAAGGGGTATCCCTCAACAAATCCTCAAATTAAAAACAAAGCAAAAAGAAAAACAAGCTTTTGAATAGCATACATTACTGCCCATAACAACCATATAATAACGCACTTGTTTCAAGTTAAGTTTTTAGTTAATGGATGAAAAAAATTGTAGATTCTCATTTTAATTTTGCTCTCATATTTCAGCCCTAAAGAAAAATTGAATTGAATCAAGTCACATGACCGTGGTGATATGCATCATTTAGATCCTGAAACAGTGAATCATCATGATCAGTTTCACCACTTCCAGGTCCAGCTCCCATGAATCGACACTCACTATTGCAGACTAAGTAGCAACACAGGTCATCAACAGCCAAAACCCTAGTCATGAATGCTTCTGCTGCTGTTTGAAGTGCAGTGCTACTGAAACCTACCGATAGTACTAGTGCAAAATCCAGCAATATTTTAGATGTTTGATGTAGATTTTAAGATAATTTGATATTTTGATGTCCATAATTAAGTCTTTTATATTTTAAAAGAAAACAATCCTATATAATAATTTGCTAAATGTGTGTTTGTCAGAAGTCATCATGCGCAGTAGAGACGGCTGTGCTCAGTGCAGTCATGCGCACTACAGACTGCCCAAGCCACGGCTGATACGGAGCAAGGCACTCCGAAATCATAGTCTGGTGCGCAGAGAGGAGTACTATCTGAATTTGGAGCGCCCTGCTCCGTATCAGCCGCGGCGTGGGCAGTCTCTACTATGCATGACTGCACCGCGGCCTTTGCTGGGTGGCACTGTGGCCCACATATACAGGCTCTTCAACTAGTTAACATGTATTTGATTACACTGATGTTTGCTATTGCCTCATAGTTTTATTCAGAAACAAGTTACATTTTTGTATCAGTTGGTATCTGTGGGGTATTTTTAGGGATTACTTAAGTACTGTTTGGAAAGATCTTAACTTGGACCAAAAAATTTATATCAAACATAGGCCTGGATCATATTAGAGTTGAATCTGACACAGGGGACAAAATTCCCCAAAAAACACTGCTCAGAGTATTTTTTCTGATTCAAATATTTACATTAGGCAACTTTTTTCGAGAGCACACTTCATGTAACGCTCTTCAGATGTAGCAAAATACTGGACTCACCCAGAATGCAAAGAGCTTGCTTTATACTCATTAGTCCACTGGGGTGTGCAGCTGGAATGCAAAGGTTGAGGGCATTGCCAGCTTCTATAACTACGTTGCTGTGGCCTTGAAGCTGTTAAATTTTCCAACAGCAAGGTTGGATGACCAGATGGTCCAGCTGGTACTGGCACAGGATAGTAGTCACAGCTAGGTGGTGATATAGTGGACTAGAGAAAGAATGTAACATAATGTAGTACCAAAAATGACTACTAGATGGCAGGGCAGGATAACAAATTGAAGAAGAAATTCAACAAAATGAAACAAGGCTGAAGCTGAAGTTTGCCTGGGAAAACCTCCATAGGAACGCGGGAAATTCAGAAGTGCTTTAGGGATGCCAGGAAGCACAGCCACAGTTCAGGACTACAGAAATGCATACAAACAAGATACCAAGAAAGGAAGCCTGAATCAACAAAGGATAGTCTGGAGAAGCCAAAATTGGGGCAGATGGCATAAATTCACAAAAGGGTAGTCAAGCAGAAGGTCAGAGAGAGTGGCAATCAATGAAGTTGGGAGCTAAATTGATTATCACCAGAAGACCCAAAAAGGCAGAGACACCCCCTCTACAGGCATGGGCTGATCAGGATTCCGCGAGTCATGCTGAGTGGGTTTGTCAGATTAGACTTTGCAGCTGATTGGTTGGGCTGCCAGATCTGTTTGGGCTTTGTGGCGGGGTGCTGTTGGGAGGACTGAGGGGTTTGCACCCTGGAGTAGTGGGGGAATGACATCCAAGAACTTTCCTTGCAAGAAAGCAATGCTTGGTGGACAGTTGAGATAACAAAGTGCTCTTACCACCAGTAGCATCACTAATGATCTGTTTCAGGTCAGTTTCAAAGAGGGTTTTGCCCTGAAAAGGCAAGGACACCAGTGACGTCTTAGAAGATTGGTACACAGATCAAAACTTGAGCCACAAAGCGCAGTGAGCAGAAACAGAAAAGGCTGAGGATTTGGCAGAAAACCTAACTACCTCAAACAATGCCTGAGTAATGTAGGCTTCCATGATGTTGGTTACCAAAAGTGATGTGTTTACCATAAGCACATCTGCCTGCATAGCTTCTGACAGCTGTTCACCCTGGATGGCAATTGCAAAAATAGGCCTCAGCATTGTCCTGGTGGTGGCAAAAGTGGCCTTGAGTAAGGAATGAAATCTCTTATAAGCCCGGTCCTTGAGCCCAGAGCATCCAGGGGAAGTGCAGTGTTCTTTGACAAGCATGAGATGGGGGGAACGGAAGGGGGAGAAGCCTACTGTGCCTGAGCTTCAACCTAATATGTCCTCATCATCCTCTGACTCCAGTTCTTCCTGAGGATGCCCCAATAACCTGAGTGTGCCCCTTGAATACAGGATCAACCTATTTGAAGGTGGCCAGGGTTACCAAGAATTGAGTATCCCCTGAACTGAAGAAGGAATTTGTTCCACTAATGAAAGTAGTGTTTTAACCCTTGCAGGTCTTGATCAGTGCTGGAGGGGCCCAGAAGAATGGTAGGAGCCAGAACACAAAAGGGAGTATTCCCTTGGAAGCCCAGTATGGCATGAGGAACGGTGAGTAAGAGGGATGAAGGAAGCCTTGGAGTTCCCCATATGTTCTTAATATCAGACATGTCCGTGAGAGAGTGTCAGAATCTAGTAAAGCTAGATTAAATGTCCACTGAGTAAAGGTAGAAATCCCAAACAATGCAATTATCTGGTATGCATAGGGTTAATCTGGAGAACGAGAGCAAGGAAAGTCAGCCTCAGCTTAGGATAAACCAGAGAGACGTAAGATGGCCACCAACAGGAATGTCAGCCAATTGGAAGGAAGCCTGGAAAATGGAGGAAAATGGGAACTGTAGTCTTCTCCCTTGTTGCTTAGTGATGAGAGTTACTCTGCCTCCAGGCTGCGGCATGCTCCATGAACACTCAGAAAGTGGTCCGACCTGCTTTGTCAAAGGCTGGAAGCAAGGATCACTGGAGGAAATCTTTTAAATGTCCACTGACCAATCAAAACTGCTAGCTCAGAAAGAGGCCAGGCTGTATTGTCTAGAGCCAGTATAAAGTTATCATTAACCCTGCAAGTGCCAAGTATGGGTGGAAAAGACTGAACTATTAAAAATAAATGCTAAACATGAAATGAGAACATGTTGTTAACCATTTGAGTGCCAGAGGGGTTAACAATGCATTGCTCTGCAATGCGTTTCCTACCCCTCTGGCATCCAAAGGGTTAATAGTGATACATATGTATACATGAGCCAATGGATAAAGTAAATGAGTGATGGAATAACATAGGGTTGTGTCGATATGGTGTGTGTGTGTTGTTAGCATAAGAGATACAAGGGTGAATATATTTGACAAATGTCTATGAGTGATTTGATGAGAATATGTATTGCTGCAAATAAGGTGATGACATGATCAAACATACCCGAAGTGTGCACAAATCAATAAAAATGTAAAATATATAAAATGATCCCTACAAAAATTGAAAGGGTGGAAGAATGCATAAAACATAATAATGAAAAAATAAAATATAAAATCAAATAAGTAAAAATGTGAACGAAAAAAAACAGTGCAAAAAAGCTACCAACAGGATAAAAGTAATGAATAAGGGAAATAGTAATTTCTGTCAAAAATAAGAATATATACATGTTTTATATCATACAAGAAATTTAAATAAAATGTATAAGAATACATCCAGATTGTTATTTTCATTAAGTCCATATGACTGGACTGTATTCAGAGATTTCTCTAAATTTCCTCTCCTGATACCCTTCCTCAGTTCCTCTAGGCCCCAGCATTTCTAGTCTTAAATCTTAAGTCTGAGATCTTATTTGTTTCCATCATGAGGTTCTGATTTTTGCAGGACTCCCACATCAGAGGTAACAAATTAAGGGACTAGATAGTCTGATATATTTGTCCTGCTGACTCATAATAGTATAGGAGTTCCCTGCCACTGACAGTGAGGTACAGGTCCCTCCAGTACTCTCATTGTGTTTAGTGTATTTCCCTTTTTTCTTTCTTAGGTATGTTTTAAGTGAAACAATATGTAGTAGACACTAACTACACACCTAGCACTCAGGGCATTAATTTGAAGTAGTAGACATCAACTACCCACATAGCAGTCAGGGGCATCATTTTAATTAACTCTTACCCCTTTTCAAGATATTATTATTAGACAGTTTGTCTACTTGTGGTTGCAATAAGAGTCAGGACTTGTTATAGTCAATACACTTCTAGGCAACAGCAGGATACCTAACTAGACCATGGCTATACTATGTTGTAGCTAATGATTAAAGTACCAATATTGGGATTGATTCCTAAAATATCGTATTGGATATTTTGATAGCACAAACACACGATCAGATATTAACACGTGGTCATTCACAGCTATTCTCAACTCCACACTTTATATTGAAGATAAACATTGTTACTGCTCTAAATTTCTTCACGGGACCCACACTTCTATTCTTGTGCTTCATAGATTGAATATATACAGAATTAACGCTTCTATTCTTGTGCGCCATAGATTGAATATATACAATTACACTATTTTGCCGATCTCTATAATAGAGCCTTTTGATCTTTGGGGGTTTTGTTTTTAATGTGAATTTTATTTTTTGTTTGCTTTCCAAAATAACAAAATCATGGTTTTCTGTTTCTATCTCAAGTAAAATGCCAAAACATAGTGCCATAGCAAAAATGTTTTTTATAATGTTTCACAATCATACATACTGAAACGTTTTGTTTTAAAACCATGGAGTTTCAGAAATAGCTATTGTGCTCATTAGTATGATGATACCCTACTGGTATTGGGTGACATATTGTATGGGATGATACAAGCACCAAATTTCACTTTCAGACAAATTTGTTGCATTTTTCTGGGAAGGAGAGTAGCTACTGAATACAGCAGGAAATTCTTTTATTCTAGGTTTCAGTATCTTTTAAGTGGTGGAAATTATATGTATAATGCATAATATATATAGATAGATATATACACATGCAGATTATGTATATAAATATTTAGATATACTCAGCCTGGGGAGCTTCGTGAGAGACAGCACACAGGAACAAATGAATGAAGAGTAGTTTATTTATTGCATCCATGCCAAACGTTTTTGGGCCACAGGGACTTTCCTCTGTGCAAAATAAAAAAAGAAGGAAGGTCCCCATACATTAACTACTCTTTTCTTCATTCATTTGTTCCTGTGTGCTGTCTCTCACAAAGATCCTCAGGCTGATTATATCTAAATGCTTGTATTAACTTTTTTATGGGACATGCACCTACAGTATCTTTTGTTGTAGGCATATTTTCCAGATGTGTGCCCCTGCCTTGCTTTTGATTCTGGTAAAGGTAACATAGCATTCATCAAACTGTGTTATACTGAATAGTCAAAGTTTTGGTGGAAACTGGCCCATTCCTCAAGACAAATACAGACTGTAAGGGACTACAGACAGACGTACAGCACCATACATGAATAGAGCACCAAACTGAAACTGTCAAACATTGGTCATAACAATACCTAATGAATAAAGTCGCAATACACAAATAATGAATAAATTAAATGGAAAAAAAACTAGTAGCAAAGATTCTAGTTTATTCCTTTTACTTTATTCTTTATTTGTTTATTGTGATGTTGCTTATTAGTTATGACCAATGTGTTTTACATTTGCCGTTCAGTGCTCTTTTCATGGGTGGTGGGGTATGTCTGTGTTGTAGTGCCTTACATTCTGTGTTTATCTTTCGTGGCAGTGTCCACCAAACGGTGACTATTAAATAAAATACAGTTTGATGACTGTTATTTCACCCTTACTTGAAGACCAGTTAGTGCTGTTTTTGGAACTCTTTATTTGACCTCACTTGCATCCTGCTATTTACCGCTATTATTGCAAGTGTGTCCTTATATGCAAACTTATATATACAGTTTGCTCAGCTTTCTGGAAACGTTTACTTAATAGCCTTGCAGTCAAAATGTAATTGACCCCTTGTTTGAAGTAGATGCAAAACGGTATGACTCATCTAACTTTTCCTCGTACCCAAAATTATTTTGACAATTATAATATAGGAAAGTAATTTCAATAAAGAAAAGAAAATAGGTTGTAGTGGATGCAGTCTGTTGCTTTTGGGAAACCCACCACAACCAAGTAATGTTAATCCGTGCCAGTATGGTAGCATTTATCACAGAAAGTTAGTTAAGGATAGATAAAAATAATTGCCTCAATAAAGAAGAGTGTAAAAAATGGCACTTTTCACCTTTATAGGGAACTCCTGTGAAAGGTGCAGTTTTTCCTTTTTTTCACTGCACAATTACTGTATCTGAGGAATAATGTGAGTTATAGTCTGGCAGGAACTGGAGAGCCTCAAATTGCCCACCACTGCCACAGAACCACATATACTGGCACCCCACTTCAGCCTTGTTGCATTGCTCTTGTGATCATTGAATCACACATATTGACCCCCAGCATTGTCATATGGTGGCCATAGAACCACATGTATTGACGCTCCCCAGCCTTGTTCCACTGCACTGATAGCCATAGTACCACACATATTGACCTCCAGCTTTGTCCCACTGCACTAGAAGCCACATAACTACACATACTGAACACCAGTGGGATGTTTCAGGCATAGGCATAAATCAGCAAACTTCCTGTAGGAAACTTTTGGAGGGTTAGCGAAAAGTCAGAAATTATATGAGGTTACTTAACATGGGAATTTCTACTGAATCAAACTGAGTGTTTTCTGCAAATATTCCCACAGAAAATCCCAAAAGATAGTATCTGCTGAATGGGGATGGGCGAAAAGTCAGTGAAATTTCCTGCAGAACTTTTAGCGAAACACAATTTCCCACTTTTTTTTGTGAAACTTCCCACCCATATCCTTTTCACCAATGCCAATAAATTTTGAGCTAGAACTTTGGCATATTTCACCTATGTTTTCTATCACTGCAAGATTTCTCACCGCAATATCACTTCTTCTGGGGGCTAAAGTCGATAAATAAATAGCTGAAAGTAAAAGTTGTGTGTCCTACAGCAACATATGCCTTGAAAAAATTGTTAGCAGGCTGAGTTCTTTTGTACTTTGCCTACAACACTAACTTCCTGCTTAAAGGGATAGTAATACTTAAAATGTAAAAAAAATGTTGTAGGGTTTAGCCCCTGAGTAAAAGAAGGGTGCTCCCACTGATGCAAGATGCTTTATTCAAAAGTTATTACAGCTAAACTTGATTTTTTTAGGTACAATAATTGAAATGGTGCAGTGGCGCTGTTGCTATACCAGCCTATGGACAGCTCTGGTCAGTTGACCATAAATCTCCATTGGATAGTATAGCAACAACGCCACTGTACAATTTCAGGCCACTGTGATACTGCATCTAACAAATTCAAGTTTGAGCTGTAATAACTTTTGATTAAAATCCCTTTCAGCAGTGGGAGTACCCTAGTTTTACTCAGGGTGATAAACTACAATATATTTACATATTAAAGGGATAGTAATGTTTCACAAAAACAGCATCTCCAATTAATCTTCATAGTATTTGAGCCATAGAGAGTGTTATTTCAATACGGTCAGAGTTGTGGTTCAAGAGTAATTGAATGATACATTTTCTCCCTCCTGCCCCTTTTACCTAGTGTAAGCCATCTCTTCTCAGATGTGGAATCTGGTTGCTAGACCAGACAGATAACAGCAGGGGACAATCTTCTTCCTATGAGAACAATGAAAGCCCTGCCCCCCTTGACAAATTTTTCAGGTTTTTCCCTTATCTTAATTGACGATTGTCCCTCTCTGCAGTCTACCTGGGCACCTCCCTTCTGCTCTGGCTGAGCAGGGTTACATCAGTAAAAGGGGCAGGAGGGGGATTACTCTTGAACTACAACTCTGACAGAATTTAAATAACACTCTCCCAGGTCCAAATACTATGATGATTAATTAGAGCTGCTTTTATTATGAAACATTACTATCCCTTTAAGTATTACTATCCCTTTAATGCGGATGGTACTTTTCACCAAGGGGAAAATATTTTGCGACAAGTGCAGTATTCCCTCTGTTTTCTCCTAGATCCTTGCATTGAAATCAATGGATAGACAGAATTTGTCCCCACCACATGGCAAGTTTCTCTTCTTTTCAGACTAGCAAATCAAAGGGTGTCAGGTTCTCACAGCATGCCATTCTGTGTTTGTAACACAGACCCCAAAGCCCCAGGAATGTTTAGGAGTATGTCTGCTGCTGCTGCTAGTTGCAGCACCTCTGACCAGTTGATTGAGTGTGTACCAGTCAGACCTGTGGTTGTGCTTCAGGTGGAAACTCATGGAGGAGGTACCTAGGTGTGAGCCTACTTTTTCCTTGCTCACACGCTTCTTACACAGACAATATATATCAGCATGCTTAGCTTTTAGATCCTGAGTGAAGCATCTCAATACTGTGGACTTCATAGACTGGGCTACTACTAGTAGTACTGTGGCTAGATGTTGCTGAAATTGTACTACTACTACTAGGTGTCAAGAGCAGCACTGGCACTCATCAAAGCTAAGGGTATGGATGCTAATAACCTGTGTTGTTGATGATAATGCATTCTGGTTGTCATGCTACTGGTCCCACACAGATAATAATAATAATAATAATAATAATAATAAAAAATCTTTACACACATCTGCCATTTATATGTAAAATATTTAATGTAATGCAAATATGCTGATATGCTAAGAGATTAACCATTGAAGGGATATCTTTAGCTATTTTCTTGTTTGCATTTGTGTCATCAATTAAATGATCTGTTAAGTACATGTGTAATAAGTGACAAAAAATGTATTTTATTTTGTAAACATACAATGCAAAACTTTTGTAAAATAAGTAAATATTTATTTAGATGCCAATTCTGGTGACAAGAATATTCCTCATAAGTACTCTTTCACATAACAAATATTGTAGCAACCCACTGAAAAAATACTGTTGCCCATGTTATGAACTCACCTTTTCCTGTTCATCTGCCAACCCACTGCAGTTGGTGCATGGCTGACAGCCAGCCCACGTAAGTCAAATATTGTTTGTTGATGTCCATATAGTTCAGCCATTTATTGAAGATTGTGATGAGCATGTCTCCAAAATGTCAGAAGAATTTGTGTAATTAGCTTCAAAATGTTTCCAGTGCCATTATCTGAGGATTTTCACAGATGTTTTTGATAACTTCTTACATGTTTGTAGGTAGGTCCTTTGCATATCAATTACATCTCATAAACTGTGTTTATGAACAGTGAGTAAGGTGCACCCTTTTACTTTCGAGTCATAACAACTTGCTGGCTACATTGAACGGATTAATACCCTTATATGACTTACAATGTAATATTTAAATTCATAAAAATGATTTAGCTATGTGTGGGTATATAAATTACATTGAAAACACTATAAATACTCATTTATTGCGTAACAATTTCGCAATTTGAACAAGGAGCATTTATAATGACTTGAATACATTTGCACATCAATTTGCACGTGTTTTTTGACTGCTCAGAAACATAAGGTATCCTGGGTATGTACATACCGTTGATAAACACTACACTGCAATATTTAAAGCTGTGTTGAAAGGTAAATATTATACAATATGTCACTATACTGAATTTTCAGAGATACTTCCATTTTGTAGATCTTCTCATACGGGAACAGACCTGTCACTTTACCAGAGTTACAAACTGTGCAGTCCTGCTGTGCAGCCTAACAGATGATTTGGGTTCAGAAAACTACCCAGTTTCAGCTGTTACTGCTCAGTAAATGAAGCAGGCTTGGAATGCTTGTCTTTAATTTGCATAGACTGTGCTTACTGACTCCACAGAGCGTAATGAGTTAAATCAGTCTCAATTATTACAGACTACAGATGCTTCATGACTACAAGTATAACCTGAGTTAGAGTCATGAGTTTCCCTTGTTTAGTTCAGTCTCAAAAACAGCCTGAGGGTCAGATTTCTGCTTCCTAAAATCACTGATAGTAACAACTTTGTTGCTGCATCTTTATCTAATTCTAAACCTTTTTCATGGAGCAAACAGAAAATTCTGATAAGCTCCCCTCACAAAAGTAGATTTCTTTGAAGATTACATATATATTTCTAAAAGCATTTAATTTTTATTTCAATGGTAATAACAAATAAAAGTGTATAACGTCAAATTAACTCAAACAGCAGTGAATATGATATACTCACGGATAGAAATGAAGTTTATTTTCATTTGGGTCAGTCATATTACACAGTGCAGATATTATGTAATTTATAAAGCTCTATACTGCAAGTACAATGCCAGCCGAAATTCCTCATAAAAATCCACCTTTGCCAAAAATATCCAATATTTCTGCATCTATACATGACAAATATCATAGATTTTCATGTCTCACCATATATAAAATATAATATATTTTAATATGTTTATATTATAATACATACACATTAGTTTAAAATATAACGTACACACTTTAATCATGAGGGAGAAAAGCACAGATATTGAAGCTTTGATATTAAATATTTGGCCTATGAAGTTTGCTGTAGCTGATCCTCTTTGTCTGGTTTCACTGTGTTTCCATCAAGAGCTTACATAACAAGAATCTATTTTTCTCCCTCCCTTATCTCTACTCACTCACTGATAAGGGGAAGATGCACTACAGGAAAGAATAACAAAGCACTGACAACCACTTCATCATTAGTGATCCACGTGAAGTCTAGTTTAGTTTCTATATCAAACAAAGGAGGCAAATATCTACGGCTAACATGGGACCAACTATCATCTTATATGAAACATAGTCTCAAAAGAGGATTTTTGTGTACTTAAATACTTAGTCCATGTGGAACACAGGAACCATGGGCTATAATATCCTCTGGCCAGGAGAATGTGGGCATTTGCCATAAAAAGGCTGTGAAGTATGATAGCAGGATAACCACCTTGGACACAGACAGCTACTCACCAGGTAAGGAATCATCGTATTAAAGGGACAGTAATGTCCCATAAAAAAAGTTTAGAGTTTTGTAGAGATTAAAAAAATAAGCTAAATGCCACAAATCTTTCTCTCAAACCACTATGGTTTGAGAGATATCCTCCGTTAAAGATCCCCTTTCCCTCCTCTTCTCCTGACGTCAGCTGTAAGCTGACAGCAGGAGTTCCTTGTTCAGGGACTGACAAGCAGCTCTTCAGCAGAGCCGCAATAGCGGGATTTAAAAAGAAATACTTCTTTGGAACAGTCTACAAAGTGTGCCTGGTTTGCAAGCACACTTTTTAGACTGTTCCAAAAAAGTCATTCTTTTTAAATAGCGTTATTGAGGCTCTGCTGAAGAGCCTCCTCGGTCGGCCGACACGGATCTCCTTCTGTCAGCTTTAAGCTGACATCAGGAGAAGAGGAACTTTAGCGCAGGATATCTGTCAAACCATAGTTTAGCTTATTTTTTTAATCTGTACAAAACGTTTTTTATGGGATTTTACTGTTCCGATAAACCCGTCAAACACTGAATCAGCAGTATGGTACAAAATCAGCAGGCAGAAGAATGGTCGAATAACAGGCCAAGATCAAAACCAGCACAGGAGTAGTAGCAGAATCAGGAGGCAATAGACATAGTAGAGGAAAGCCAGGTCAAACACTGTAAACACTAAGAACAAACTTTAAAGACTCGATACTCAAAACGGTTTCATCGCACACTGACACAAGGGTGTCAGTACTTGATATAGGCCCATACAAGGGTGTCACTAGAGCAAGGCAGGGAAAACAAGAGACAGGTAAGAGAACCAGAATACCTGGTAAAGACAGGAAAAGCCAAAGAATCATGACACCATGAGCTCCTGATTTTTGGAAGCTACACTGAAGCATAAAGAAGACTTACTAAAATGAGATAAAATTTAGCAAAGTCATGAAAAAGGCTACCTCTGTAGAGGAGAGGAAAGTTAATGAGGTTGATAGAAAAGAAGAGCAGAGTGCAGAACTAATGTTTCTACTGCAGACCCTTTAAATGTGGCTGCTAGACAGATAGATAGGGACATACAGGATCTGACAAATTCATTCCTCTTCAGTCTTCATGCTCCTATACATAATTTGTGCTACGACATAACCAAGCAGAGAGGAAAGAAAAATGGCTGAGAGAGATAGCTATCATATAGCAGACCCAGGTCCTGTAACAGCCTGGTCCATACCCATCAAAGAGACCAAAATGAGGGATTACAGAGCCCTATATAAGTAAATAAAATAAAATAAAAAAAGAAGGCTAACTAAAAGAAAATTTGTCCTCATGCAACTCATTTAAGGACACTTTTAAAACGGAGCATGCCTGGTAGGGTTAGAGTGGAGTAGAGAGGGTGTCTTTCTCCAGGGAATATTTTAAGGAAAGGGTCCTGCTTTCCTGGCCAGATGATACTTTACCCCATGGTTCCTGTGTTCCACATTGTATTAAAGAAAAATGTGAGTGCAATAATTCACTTTTAGTATCACACGCTAGGACTTAACTCTCTCTCTCTCAAAACAGCAAAGTTACAAATGACCTAATGTAAAACAAATAAATCTAGCAAATATTTGCATTACCATGGATAACACTGAATAGTTGATGTGGCTGATAAAAGACATGGGTCCATTAAGTTCAGCCCATGCCATATCACCCCTGTAGATCCAGAGGAAGGCAAAAAAAAACCAAACAAACATTGAAGCCATTTCCAGTTATGCCCCAAGTGGGTAAAAAAAATCCTTCCTGACTCCAAATGGTAGTCAGATATTTCCTTGGATCAACATCCTATCTGCTTTGAAGCTAATTGTCATAATTCTCAATATTGCTCTGTGATAGATATGCATCCATTCAATTTTTGAAAGCAATTACAGTATCTGCAAGAACAGCATCCTGAGGCAGTGGATTCCATAACTTTACTGCCCTTACTGTAAAAAAACTCTTCCTTTGTTTTAGTTGAAAGCACATTTCCTCTAGTCTTACAAGATGACCACTTGTTCTTCGTTCAGCTCTTTGAGTAAATAGTTCCTTGGGAGTTCTTTGTATTGACCTCGAATATTTTTGTAAATGGTAATATCACCACTTAGATGTCTCATTTATAATTTAAGGAAGCCCAGTTTGGCTAGTCTCTCTTTAGAACTCAGATGCTCCAATCCCTTTTTCAGTTTTGTTACCCATTTGCACTTTTTCCAGTTCAATAATTTCTTTTTTTAAAGTGTTAGTAATGTCTAAAAAAAACTTAAATAATGGCACTATTATTTATTTTTACATTAAATAGAGGCATTTAATTTAAGGAATATACATGGCACAGTAATGTTTAACACTTTGAGTGCCAGTGAGGTAAGAAACACATTGCTTTCCAATGCATTGTGTACCCCTCTGCCACTCAAAGGGTTAAACAATGTCTTCATTTATGCTTGGTATTCATACTTTGATTTTATTTTACAGGCAGAAGAATGAGAAAAAAGAAGACTGAAGAGAAGGCAGACGAGAGAAGAAAGAAAAGTAGACAGAAGGACAGTGGATGACAGGTAAGTGTAACACGGATTAGTTAAGGATTGGTGCTTGGCAGTATGTCAGGCACCAATAGTTAATTGTGTTTTACTGTTAAGTTCCCAATATCGCTGCGCTTAGTGGCGTTTTGGGAACTTAACTCACAAAACGGATGTTTAACCGCAAGACCGTTTCTGTGGCTTAACGTCCTTTGTGGTTTTAGCTGGTAGGGCCTCTGAATTCCGCGTTAGACATGTTAGTTTTTCAGCCGGTATTCACTTCGGCCCTACCAGCTATATTAACACCTGCCTTTAAATCTACCCTATAATGTCTTAGCCCTCCATTACCTCCTCTCCTCACTGACACTGCTCGTCAAAGCTCTGCCCACATACCTAGTGCTGAAAGGGATAAGTGTCAGTGAGTGTGGCGGTAGTGTAGGCTTAGACAGGAAGTGCCTCTATAACATGTCTTAATTAGCATAATCTATAAATCCAAATAATTAAAAAACGAGTTTTTTAAATCAGAAGTGACTAACAAAACATAAAGGTTATTTTGACAAATCTTAAAAAAATCACTGAGGCTGCTTTTAGGTGACAGGGACCCTTTAAACTAGTGGTGTATCTAGTTCTTGGAGTGCCCCAGTGCATACATCTTTATGGACTCCCTAACAAAAAATATTCTCCCAGGGGTGTAACTAGAACCTATTGGACCTGCAGTTGATGGGCCCCATTAAAACTGCACCCCCTGTAGTTACACCAATGCTTTATTCTTGTTCTAAACTCTGTACATGAACTGTTTTTAACTTGTTTACTCATGTGGCTCAATTTGTTCCTACTTGTATTTTGTATTGCTCGATTTTTCTTAACCCCTGTAAACTCCATTACAAAGGAAAACAGTGTGAAAATTAATGTATAACTAACTTAAAATGTGTTGAAATACTATACATCTATATGGTTTTCTTTGAAGGATGACCCCTATTCACTCCATTGGATGTATGCTTTCTTATCCTTACATGTTCATCACATAAAATGCCATAGATCACCAGGGGTCATTTCCTAATCACATTAGATTTTGTGATAAAATGCAACCATATTTACACAGGCCTCTAGAAACAAATACATTAGCAAACAAAACAACAGAATCAGGCCACCGGGATTCCAAGTGCCAGACTCACCAATTCTTTTATCTCCCCAAATAGATCACTTCCTTATCTAACAAATTTCACTGGAAATGTGTCACTTGTCCTGCTCAAAAAGCTGCAGATGCCTAAATGAACAATGGAAGCAGAGCAAAGTAGAATAGAAAACAAACAGACATTGTCATTAGCTGCTTGACACTTAAAATATATCCCTTATACATAGATGATAGACACAACACTTTTTTTGTTGTCAAACTATTTTTATTGAGATGTTTTTCCATACACATACAACTTTTTTTTTCCCCTCTGTTTTTTTTTTTTTTTTTTTATTAAAAATACGATTGGGGAAGAAAAGGAAAAAATAATAAAAATATATCCTCGGTGGGATGAAAACAAATGATTGCTACCTCTGATCCACATAGAATCTAGGAAGAGGAAAATGTAATTCTTTCTCATTTTCTCTCTCATTTACTATGATACGGTACCCAGACCTCTACTTTAAAGGGATAGTAATACTTAATTTTATCTTTATTTTATATTGTAGGCATTAAAAAAACATGAAGAACGATATAAGTCTTATCTCTCAAACCTTTATTGTTTGAGAGATATTCACAAACAAAGTTTCCCCTCACTGACAAAAACGGTCCAGTCTGCCATCTAGCTGTCAGATTTGGAATCCGGTCCGCAGATCAACTGGTGGCTCTTCAGCAGATATAAAAAAAACTATTTCATTGGAAGGATCTAAAAAGTGTACTTGCAAACCAGGCACACTTTCTAGACTATTCGAATGAAGTAGTTCTTATATCTCGCAATCTCGGCTCTGCTGTAGAGCCACGGCCGGTCCGCAGACCGGATTGCAAATCTGACAGCTAGATGGCAGACTTGACCGTTTTGGTCAGTGAGGGGAAACTTTGCTTGTGAATATCTCTCAAACCATAAAGGTTTGAGAGATAAGCCTGATATTGTTCTTCATGTTTTTTAATGCCTACAAAATAAAGATAAAACAAAGTATTACTATCCCTTTAATGCAGGGTTCTAATGAAAAGATAATCCATCAGGTCTGCGACAAAATCAGTACAGTCTTGCATGTGTTTTCCAGAAACATCCTGTAATGGGAGGCCTGATCACTTTATACTTGGTTTTCACTTAGGTGGCAGAGACACTAGGGTGAATTTACAAATCCACCAGTGTAGCTCCCCTGGTGTTAGCATCTAATTCCAGTAGCTGTGCTTTAGGGAATGCAGTACAGTATATGATTGCTGTATTGCATACTGGCAGACACAGAATTCCATTTTTAAGACTTTGATGACAGCACATCCTGTATGTTCACCAATAGAGTGTGCAGGAAAATGGGGTAAAATCATGTTATTTCCCCCTATTCCTTGTTAAATACACATCATTAACCCTTTGAGTGACACTGTGGTATCCAAAGCATTGGATACCTGCCTGGCACTCAAAGGTTAAACAAGGCTTTGGAGGAAAAGAAAGTCCCAGAATGCCTTCTTGGTCACCACATTCCCCTCAGCACATTTGGCATTACACAGAGAAATGTTGGCATGTATAGTTTAGTAAATCGCTTTTGGTAGGCATAGGACCAGAAAATTGATTTCAGCACCTGATTCAGGCCTCGATTTAAAACAGACCTACCACTCTTTCTAAACTTGCCCCCGAATAAATACCCATCTGGGGACTAGCTGCTAAATAGTGCTAGTCGCCAGAATTATTACCTCATTATTGAGAATTCCAACTGTTCCCTGGACTGACAGCCAGGAAACAGCGCAGACATCTTTGAATAGTGACGTCTGCTCGCCTGCGCTGTCAGTCCCTTTTGGTACTGAATGGCTCCTAGCAACACCTCCTAAAGCAGACTGGGACTGACCGTGCAGGCACGCAGACATCACTATGGAAAGATGTCTGCTCAGTTTCCTGGCTGTCAGTCCTGGGAGCAGTAGGAATTCTCAATAACGTGGTTATAATACTGGCAACTAGCACTATTGAGCAGCTAGTCACCAGATGGGTAATTATTTGGAGGCAAGTTTAGAAGGGGTAGATCCACTTTAAATGTCCCCAAAGCCAAAAAAAACCCAGCCGGCAATTTTTCAAAGACTGGATTAAATGCTGAACAGTCAGTCATACCTTCAAAATGCCCTTTTTGGGGGCGTATTGCCCCTCTGAGCTAAAAATCCCTATGTCCTTCATTCCCTCCCTGGTGTCCCTCTTTTAGGTGATCAGAGTATGTAGTGCGTATATAAGTGTTTCACATAGCTCAGCAGTAATAAAACTCACATTAATTTTTGTTAAAACTTAAGTACATGTGTTTAGAAATTAGGCTGTGTAAATAAAATACTTTTGGGTATGAGCTAAATCCTTTATTCAGTGACACAAAGAGGTGGCAGTAGGTCATCAAGCAACCAAAACTGATCTACCTCTAGTTTTGCTCCATCATATTATACTTAATGAAAAGTAAAACAAAACAATCACCTTTGCAGCGCTATATTCCATAAAACAAAAGGCAATAAATCCTACCAGTCCTTTATATAATATAAAGTCTTTTAGAGGGAATCCACTTGTACACTGTTGCAATTTCTGTCTCTCTGCTCTCCAGTAGAGTCAGCAAACTGCCCCCTGGCTCCATAAAATGCTATGAGAAACTATTAGCTATTGCCAAAGTACACACTGCAAAATCAACAACCTGGCAAAGTCATAAGAAAGCATGGGAATGTCAGTGTTTTTGTGGTGTGTTCACAGGGATATAATGGAGAAGACATATTAGTGCATATAACAAGATGGAATTGTTGCAAATATGCCATAATATAGCCAACCTGGCCCCTTATCAATCCTTTATGCATCCCTCCACCTGGAAAAGAAATTATTTTGAATTACATTGAAGTTTTGCTAAACTACTCTTTTTAGATTTTTGGACACTGCATGATTCGTTACCTAAAGTGGTAAATGAAACAACAACAAAAGAAACTCACTGATTTCAGATAGTGTGTTTCTGGCCCTGCAAAACTAGCTGTTTCTTAAGATGCCTTTAACTCATCCCAAATAAAGAGCATGTCCAAAGCAATGCCTGTACAAAAATAAGCGCAGTGAGCTACTTTTTGTGCACTGAACAGTCCTGACGCTGCTTATAAACCATGCATATAGCTCCTTGTGCATTTAAGTGGCCACTATGCACCCCAAGCACAGTGGATAGTGTGGGAACGTGTGCGCATTCCTGGGCAAGCCATTACTCTGCCCCCAGGCTATGCACAAACTGAGAGCAAAGGAAACAGAAGGAAAATACTTTTTTTCTTATACCTGATATTAAGGGGAAAGTACAAAATGAGGGCACAGTGTGTGATTTTTACCTAAATATTTTCGCTAAACCTGCGACTGTGAGAGCACTTTGGAATAACATAGTGCTTGATTACAAAATAAATATTTTTGTCATTGTATTTAGCCCGTTTAGTGTCAAGTAGCTCCCCAACTCACTGCACTAGTCTGAGGACTTTATAGGAACCCAAGGGGTTAAGGATGATAAAGGGCAAAAGTGCAAAATAGATCTGTGCAACAGAACCACACAATAATCAGTTTAACACCTCAGGGTCACTTTGTGCAGTGACCATGCTACAATCTTTAAATAAGCTTCATTGTATTTTTCCCTAGAGTTGGTAGGGGTAAAAAAACTACAATTCCATCTGGTGTTTTCTTTAAACCAGAGGTCTTTATTGTATTGACTTTAGTCTTATCTGATGGTAATAAATTCCCAGGATAGCAGAACACCAGCTCAGTCAGTGACCTCTATTCCCCAAACCAGACAAAAGATCAGTCCCTGCAGACACCCTGAACTGGGTTCTGTATTCTCAATTGCCTCATCTGTGCCATTTATTATGAGTTCTTTTGACCTTGCAATTAGCAGATTCTCTGTTTGGGGACATTTCATGGGGACTTCAACAGACCAGGAAACCAATAAATTGCTTTTTCCAAAAGCAGATGAAAAAATGTAAGAAACAAAAAAAAAAACCCTTAACTTTAAAAACCCAGTTGATAAATAGAGGTAATTTTGTTAGAACCTTTACAGCATTGGTTCCCAAACTTTGTTCTGTGGAACTCCAAGCTACTCTGAAGTAATTCAAGACGCACACAGAACACATTTCAGTAATGGGGACAAGGGACCAAGGCTGCAGTAGCATACAGTATACGTGGTATTCACTGACTACTAGTTGACATGCAGAAGACAGAAAATATTCAATTAATGTAAGTATTTTGTAATATTGTAGTTAAAGGGATAGTAATACTTCGTTTTAACTTTATTTTATTTTGTAGGCATTAAAAAAACATGAAGAATGATATAAGTCTTATCTCTCAAACCTTTATGGTTTATGAGATATTCACAAGCAAAGTTCCCCTCCCCGCCCCTTTTACCTAGTGTAAGCCATCTCTTCTCAGATGCGAGTCTGGTTGTATGACAGTACAGATAACAGAAGGGGACAATTTTCTTTGTATGAAAACAATGAAAGCCCTTCCCCCCTTGACAAGTTTTTCAGCTTTTTCCATTATCTTAATTGAAGATTGTCCCTCTCTGCAGTCTACCTGGGCATCTCCCTTCTGATCTGGTTGAACGGGGGGGATACTTTGTTTGTGAATATCTCTTAAACCATAATGGTTTCAGAGATAAGACTTATATCATTCTTCATGTTTTTTTAATGCCTACAAAATAAAATAAAGTTAAAATGAAGTATTACTATCCCTTTAAAAAGCAATATAGCCTAGAATACAATTATTTTGTTTCAAATTACAAGTACAACCTAGCATTCAAATACATTTGATAATGGCACAAGGCTAATCCCATGGATGCTGGAGAGGTCTTCAACACATTGCAAAGCAATGCCTTGGAGACTACTCCAGTATCCAAGGAGTTGAGGGATTTGATTTTTAGTGTTCAACAGAGTTTTTTGTGACAACCAAGTGTTCCAACACAGCACAAAATTTGCTAACCACTGATTTCACATGATAGCCATCTCATACCATTATAATGAGTGAAGCATAGAACTTCAGAACTTTTTGCAAATAAGACATAACTTTCCTAATCCCGAAGAAGTTGTCATATAATAAACTCCATGTACTGTAAATAGCAATGATAAATAAATGGGTCTCGTTTAGTTCAGTAGTATTGTTTAAGGATATAATACATTAGAAAGGACAGACTCTTTTTAAAGATGTGTTTTAATGAGCTTTTGTTGTTTGAAGGAGTACTGGTCCCATCAAGCGTAATGCCCTAATGATGAGTTCATTACTTAGACCATCCATGCATACAATAAGAAACAAAAGTAGACTATGTATTAGAGTTCAAATAATAGAATAAGCAGATGTCTTAAAGGGATTTAGATGGTGGCACATTTGGCTAATTTATTTGCTAGAGGACATTTTCAACTGAGATGTTCAAGAAATAATTGGACCACACATGTTTCAGTTATTCCCTTGTTACCACTAGATCAGTGATGGGAAATTTGCAGTCCTTCAGTTCTTATTGGGTTACAATTACCATGATGCTCAGTCAGCCTTGGAAAGCTACTGATGACGAAAGTTGTAACCCAACAACAGCTGGAGGACTGAAAATTGCCAATCGCTGCTTGCTATAGTAAACTCTTATGAGAAGGGCCCTCTCGCTATATTGGTCTGTGCTGTATGTCATAGTGTTTGTAATTGATTTCCTGTATTTTTGTACAGTGTTTTGCAGACTGTAATATCTGATACCATGATGTCATATCGTCTTATAATATCAAAGGCCAGATGTATGTTTGTCCGATGCAGTAATGCCCAGTAGAGGGTGCCCAAACGCAGACAGATGCAGTTATGCGTAGAGATTGCCCAAACACAGGTCGATGCAGTCATGTGCAGCAGAGACTTCCCTAACGCAGGATCACAAGCGGGTGTTTATATATATATATATATATATATATATATATATATATATAATTTTGGATACATTTCTGGCACTCATCGGGTTAAATACAACCCTAGCAACTCCCATCCCCTTTCCCCCACTCTCTCTTCCCCAGCCTTTTTCTAAACTCTCATTCCCAGCCTATTACCCCCTTTCACTTTCTACCTACAGGCCTCTTTGCTGCTTCCTCTCTCCCTTTTTCCTCCAGACTATTTCATCCTCTCTTTTCTCTGTCCCCTCTCCACTCTCTGCCATTGTTTCCCCCCTCTTTCCTAATATTTCTCAGTCAGACGCCCTCAGTCCCCTGCCTTTCTCCTACCCACCTTCCTCTCCATCTAGTCTTTTTTGTCTTCTTTCCCTGTGCCTCACAACATATCTCTTTGATATGTGTCTCTTCCTCCTCTCTTGCATTCCTGTGGGGAATGAGAAGTCTGTGCAGCCTCCAGCACCGACGTCCCTATCGACGCCCCCTTGTGGTCCCTGTGCAGCATGGGAGTGCAGGTGCCAGACTTCTCCTTCAAAATATTGTGGGACAGTGAGGTGAGATCCTCTGATCTCCCCAACCGGCAGGCCCGGATTTACCAATAGGCAGACAAGGCACTTGCCTAGGGCGCCCGATTTTCAGGGGCGCCTGGCAATGGCCCTGTCACGCCCACCATCCTGCCCACTTTATGGCCCCAGGATGCATAATGATAATAATGCTGTACCGTTTGCCTTGTACCTGCGGCGGGGCCGCCTGGGCCACCCCATGTGATGCACTGCTGCGCCTGTGTGCCACTGCCACCATGCTCATTGGTCACATCTCCTCCTGAATGGGACCTCCTGTGATGTCACGATGCTGCCGACGCACAAAGGCAGCAGCAGCACGGTGCGCGGCATAGCTGATGGGATAAACTAACATGTGCAGGAGAGTTGGAGAGTTATTGTCGAGTGGCGGTGGCAGCAGCAGGCAGTGGTGTCAGAAGGTGGTGCAGCGGGTGCGGACCGCACCGGGTGACACCTGACGGGCCGTTAGTGACTGCTGAGTGACTTAGGGAGAGTGCAGGCTTGTAAGGCAGTGTGTATGTGGGAGCATGTATGTGTGTGTATGGCTAGCCAACCTATCACTCTCTGGATAGGTGCAAACGGCAACAATCTGCCTTGTTCAGATCACCCTATAAAATCACCCTATAAGAAGTAAGGGTACATTCATGTGTTTAACTTATATATATTGCACTCACAGGGTGAGTTGTGGGAGGGGGTACAGGTGTGTGCACATGTAGCAGTGTGGGGGAGTGAGAATTTGGGAACAATCTAGAAGTTCTTAAAGTTAATTTTGCATAATGAATTACTACATGAGAGGTCCATGTACTGAATGTGTGTGTGTATATATGTTATATACACACGCAGGAGACTATAGAAGAGGTTTTGTAACCCTTTAAGGACCAGAAGTGTGTGAAACACATTACTTTGCAATCCACTGCATGCTCCTCTGGCCCTTAAAGGGTTTTAGAGGCAATAAAGAGATAAATAAGTTTGTTTGTATATCGTACAGCGTTTTATTAACACCTTTAAAGTAGACCTGTCACCCTAAAATAGGTGTGGCCAATATGGATATGATTTATGTGTATAAGTAATCTTTGTGTATAAGTAATGTTTGCTTGGTTTTTCAATATTGGGTTGATCTTTGGTACCCGCATCTTCCCATTACTTGAAACTTAAACACAGGGAAAAGGCAGGCTATAAATCTAGTCAAAGTCATTTATGTTGTCTTTTATATTTGCTGTATATACCCCATACCTATCTATAACATTTACAACTATCTCTGGAAAATTGCCACAGTACTGTGAAGAATTAAATCTAAAAAGGCTTTGGCCATGAAATAGGGTGTGGCTAAGTGAGGGGGTGTGGTTAGGGTGCGGTAAAGGCGGGGCTAGGGGCGCCAGAGAGTGTTGTGCCTAGGGGCTCCTAGGATGTAAATCCGGCCCTGCCAACCGGCCCATGATCTAGCGGCCCACCGGGGGATGCCCGATCCCCCAATAGGACAATCCGCCCATGTCTAAGGGTGCAATGTTCAAAAAGTCATCATAATGAAAAAATTGTCGGATCATGAGTTGGTGGTAAAAGACACTATTTTCAGAATTAAATCCATCAATTTTGAGAATGTGTTATAAAGAATTAAGAAGATATTGATGAATATTGCCCTTAAAAATTCTGATGTTAAAAATGTTTTTAATTTTATCTTTGAAATTAAAATTTTCTAAGAAATAAATACTTTTTTTGTCTTTAAAATGAAAAACTTTCAAAGAATTTTTTACCAGTTAACATCATACTACTGCTTCTCACTCCTGCTAATAGTAGTTGAAATTGTCTTTTCCAAGTTTAGACCAATTTTATTTTGTCTGGAAAAAATTACATTAATGAGTCAAAAAGTGACTGCTAATAGTTATCTTACTTCTAAAAGCTACACGATGCTACAGAAAGCCTTAATTTTCTGAGACCGGAAGCCAGGCACCAGGGCAGACATCTTGTGTGCGCTCCTGCGCTGTCAGTCCTGGTCTCCCTTCAGAAGCATTGCACTAGCCCGAATGGTACTGGAATGGACTGACGTGCAGGTGCGCAACCTCGGAAGATTAAGGATTTCGCTAGCATCGTGTAGATTTTAGAGGTAAGATAGCTATTATTGGGTTAGTTGCCATCTGCCTAATTATTGCAGGGTGACTTTTACTAAGTTGGTAGTTCCGCTTTAAGACTTTCCGTTTCACTGAGATGGTGGAATTGTATAAAAAAAAAATGATGGTGAGATATATATGAGAACTGACGAACCATGGTGTAAGAATATTGTTAATTCTGGTAACAGAAAATTTCCATCACCACAACCTTTTGAATATCCTGCTCTAAGTCTGCTGTAAGAGGATTTGTTGGTGTTGCACTTCATGATTCTCTATGCAAAAAAAATCCCTGGATTTTATTTTTATTTATTTTTTAATGTTAGTAAGTATGCCTGTTTCATACACTTCTAATGCTACAGTAGTGCCTTTGACAGATGCTCTTTTTTGTACAGCACTGCATAATATGTTGAAGTTTATGTATTCATGTACCATGGATGTCAGATGTCTAAGCATTTGTCAGATATCTAAGCATTTTTAGAGGTTTCTAAGGTTATTCATTTTTATTTCTTGCTACTAGAATTGTGAAAATAACACAAAATCATCAAGGGATCAACTCATTTGTACTTCAGCAGAAAGAATACAGTAACTCACTATGAATTTGTGAAAAATTGAGAAATAAAGATAATTATATATTAAAAATGAATGGTCCATCTTTGAAGCCATCCTCAGCACACCTTAGAATGATGTAGACTGATAATGATGCTGGGGTCCTTCCATACACAAGAGCATCCTTCACAGAGATCAAGACCTCCAATTCAGGTCCCAAATGCTCCTACTAGACCACCATATCAGGTAGGGTTGTCATCTCATCCCTTTAACTTATTTATATTGCAATTTGTACAATGCAGCCCTGCAGCATGTATTTTTCATAAGCAATTAGCTTTAATGGTTTTATGTGATCAGCCTAATTTCAGGAGTCATTCCAGTCCAGCTATAACTAACAATGAACTGCTGCATACTACATACTACTACAATGTACAGCAATGATTCAGTGTTAACACAAAATGTACCAAGTACTCTGCATGGGCAGTCTGACCTGTGTGGCTTGGGGGGTGCTGATATTCCCCTCAACCCATCTGATTTAAGTGATTGGAAGACCATGAGTCCAGGAACAATAAAGTTTACAGCTGCTTCAGGACCTGTTAGGAAACAGACATTTTAATCGCTGTTCTACTTCATGTAGTTGAGCCCCATAAAGAAGACTGACTGCAATAAGAAGAGTGATAAATGACAGACCTACCTCCTAAGATGTTCAATAGTGCTGGATGTGGATGAGTCCCACAAGTCATGCTGGATACGTACAAGAGTGGGGTTTCCAAGTCTACATAGAATAGAATTGGAAGTGCATCTGATAACCTGCTACTTGGATGGACAACTGTGGGACCCCAGCTGTGACTTCAACTCCTATAATCCCAAACCAGACAATGGGGAAGATGCATTAAAGTATGATAAAGCAAAAATAACTTCTATAGTGATATCACTTAGCCTATGCACTAAGGTCCCTAAAGTCTGAGAGATCGTAGTTCATAGGCTCCATATAATAATACAGGAAATGGAGAAGTGACATCATGGGAGAAGATAACTCCGTTTTATCACCCCTTAGTGCATCTGAGAATGATGGAAGTTGTAGTCCTCACTGCAGGAGGTCCAATAACTACTACTCCTGACCTAGTATTTAGGCCAGTAAGAATAATTTGTGCCTCATCAGAAAAGCTACTAGTCTACCCCTGTATCTCAACTGCAATCTTATATTTTGTTAACTATCTGTTTCTGTTCTCTTAAAGGACAAGACACCTATTGTCAAGCTAGTGAAATAGAGATTTGGTATTTTTCACTTGGGCGTTATTTTTCTTTCAGTCAGAAAATTAACCCTTCAAAGATTGGAGGGGTGTATAATGCACTGCACTGCAATGAACTGCACAATTCACTGGCACTCAGAGTCACCCTTTGATGACCAGAGGGTTGTGCAATGTGTTGCACACCCCTCTGATCCTCAAGGGGTTAAGCTGAGGATACCTTTGTTGACTTATCTAATTCCCCAACAGTGTAACCTGCAAAGCTTTGCAGATATCAGTAGCAATGATGGAGTTAAAATTCATGCTACAGAACAACATATTCCCTAGGGAGCCATTAACCTTAACCTGGCTTATTTGTTGTTTCCCATAATAGGTCTATGGCAGCATACTGAATAGTGCTCTGTTTCACTTGACACATTTACTGCCAGATATTCCAAAGAGTAAGAGGCACAAATCATTGATTTACATGACCATGTCTCAGCAATTGTATATGCATTCCCAAACAAGAAATATCTTGGGCTGCGGTGGACAAGCCAATGGCTCTTCAACAGTTGTTGAATTACAACAATAGCTGAATAGTCATAGGTAGCCCACACACGGTTTTAGAATTATGTGAACCTCAGAACAGTTTAAATGGCAACCTGCCCTCAGACGTCTCTCCACAAATATCTGGACTGATAAGGTTGCAAGGAGAAATTACATAAACAGGTATAAATACATATCCATGTGGTTTAACTTATGTTTTTATTGAGTGAATCAAAGTAGATGCATATTATTGATTTACTTTGAAAATATTTCCTTCAAATGTATGCATAAAAGATGTATCAATAAAGATACATTGAAAACATAGGGGCAATTATGTATATTATATATACAAAAGTTGAGCAATTCTAGGGCAATACAATTGCGCCATAGGGAACAAAAAAAGTCACATTGATATTAATGGGGTTTAACCCCCTTAATTTGAGAGGACTCTCCAGGTCATTGCTTTGCAATGCATTAGAGACCCCTTTAGCATTCAAGGAATAAAATGTTAATTTAAAACCCACTGGGTGTCAGAGAGGTATCCAACGTTAAATCAATGAGAATTTTGATGTGTTCCCTATGTGTTAGTTTTCCCCACTCCTCTCTGTGCCAACACTGCTTCGGCAAAAACAAAAAAATATGACCCTTACATCCATTTGATGTTAACCCATTATATGCTAAATCAATGGGACTTTTTATTTGTTCCCTATGGTGCTATTAGTTTGTTCTATAATTAATTTACTTTTCATTTATACAACTAACCCCATAGAAGATTACACATAACGCAACTATAATAAAGTTATAAAAGTGATTTATGCTATTTTTAGTTCATAAAAAGTATCCTGGATACCAATATTAAAATTATTGCCATCATTATTAGAATAGTATTTTTTTTTTAACTCCCTGAGTACCAGAGGGGGTGCGTAAAGCACTGCTAAGCAATGCGTTGAAAACTTTTCAGGTTTTTAAAGGGTTAACCCCTGTTCATCCAAACTCTCACCATGTAACTTGAAGGACCAGCGAGGTTAAAAACATGCATGTGCATTTCAGCGCACATAATATGGAATGGACTGATTTAAAATTAAAAGGTACTCAATACCTATATGAAATAAAACATGCTCTCGTAAAAAAATAACATGAAAGGACATGGTCCAGATATTTCAGGAAACAGATTTTATTCTGGACGCTGATTTGCCTCAGACCAGTTTCCCCTCGGTGAAAATGCAACTGTCATTCCTATCTCCTCCCTTATGCTATTAATTAAGCTGCCCGGAGCAAAACAGCTGTTTTTTATTCTAGAAGTAAAAGGAAAACTTTGCGAGACTTTCACATAATACTGCACAAAGATAAACCAGAAAAATAAAGCTATATAATTGCTTCCCTGAGCATGTGAGGGAGAAGTGCGTTTATTAAAATGCATACTTTATGGATGGCAAAAACTGGATTCTGTTAAAGTGGGATCTAGTGTGTTAAGTACGTGGGAAAAGCTATCCAAGGGTCATAAATATCTCATTAGTTTCATTCCCAATTAAGCGTGAAACGGTGGCTGTTTATTGGAGTGAACGCGTGCAGTGAGCTGGCTGGGGGGAGGGGGCGATCCTGTCTGCGCTACAGCGGGAGAGGTTACAAGAGAAGTAGGCACGGTTAACTCTTTAGGTCGAGCTGTGCCATATAAGCACAATGCTGATTCACAACAGGTCTTCACAGGTAAATATCCAGGATATTTTTCATGAATGAACGCTATCTAAATCAGGTTCGGACAAAAGCATCAGTCCAGCTGTTGTTAGATATCATTTCCTATTCTGTCATCCAAATTTGGCCATTGATTGGCTGAGGATGATGGAATAAGTAGTCCAACGGCAGCTAGAATTCCACTGTTACCCTGAGAAGGTAAACTATTAAAACATATTTTTGTGTGTGTAAGAAATGTGCCAGGTCACTTATTCTTAGTCCCAAAAAAATGTACAGTGGCTGATGAAAGGTACCTGGTCATCAACCAAAGGTACATGGTCACTGACCTGCATGAAAATCAACTTTGTATATACATGTCTTGTTCAAGTAGTATAAATTGGAGGGGGTGCAGAGGGTTCACATTGCATAGTCTGGCATCCCAGGGGGCCTGCCTCTTCTGCACTTTACAGTGTTCTGCTGTAAAAAAAAAAAAAAAAAGCAGACTTGGTCATTATGAGGTGGTTGGCTTACAGGGATGATGATAAGAGCTGTAGCCTGGCAGCAAATAGAGGGCCTTACTTTGCCCACCCCTGGATAATTTACACCAGGGTGTCCAAGTTTGGCCCTCAAGGGCCTCCAACAGGCCAGGATTTCCTTCTGCCCCTAAATTAGTGCCCATTGAAAACCGTAAAAAAAAGCAGGTGAATTTGCTATTCAATTATATACAGTGGCTAGTAAGGGACTGTCTATTGTTGTGTTAAATTAGCGACTAGCAAACCTAGGCATTAAGTCCCTAACGTGTGTTAACCCCTTAACTACCGGCCGCACAGGCATGTAGTGGTCACTAAAGGACCACGGAGCATTTTTTATATTTTTCTGATTCGGATTCCGGACTCCCCGAACTCCATGACGGTCATAGCACGTCATGGGTCGTTAAGTCAAAACAACCCATGACGTGCTATGTCCGTCAAGGGTCGTTAAGGGGTTAAAAACCACTGACGTGCAGGTGAACAGTGGTCTAAAACAAATACACACGTGCAACTAGGGATCCCTACACTGGTGACCCATTGATGTATTGATATGGGGCCATAAGGCACATACCATTACATCCATGGTACCAAAAACATGAGTGAAAAGGGAAAATAATTAACCCTTTCAGTGCCAGTGGGGTATGCAACACATTGTACAGAGCTGCATACCCGTCTGGTACTCAAAGGATTAATCCCCTTAAAGCTATCACCATCCCATGGCCCATTCTTCACAACATTTAAAATTAACATAGTAACATAGTAAATTAAGTTGAATAAAGGCATCAAGTTCAATCTTTGCCTCATACCCCAGTGACTGAGAATTGTATAGCTTTCCTGCTACCAAATAATTTAGTCTTTATCAGACCTTTCTGATCTGCCTACTAAAAACAGTGTAACTCTGTAAGTTCCATTTTGAAATAAATACATCTAAACTTTTCTTAAATATATCCATTGTATCTGCCATAACCACCTCCTTAGGCAAGGAATTCTACAATTTGACAGACCTTACTGTAAAAACCCCTTCCTCTGCTGAAGTCTAAACCTCCTTTCCTCTAATCTCAAGGGGTGCCCCCTGGTCACCTAATCAGGCCTTGGAATAAATAGCTCACCACAGAGATGCTTGTATTGGTCTCGCATATACTTGTACAATGTGATAAGGTCTCCTCTTAGTCATCTTTTCTCTAGAGCAGTGGTTCTCAACTCCTGTCCTCAGGACCCACTAACAGGCCCGGACTTAACCCCTTCAGTGCCAGATGCTTGGGCCATTTCCTGTACCCTGCAGGCCAGACACTTTTTCAGCATTTTGTTATCCTTCTGTTTATGCTTGATTTCCTCTGGGGATTTTTAGTTAAATATGGAAAACTATATATTGTTTATTTTTCAGAACGAATTGAGCTTTCTCGTGGTACCTTACATGAAGAGAATTTTACATCGTGCAAAAAAGTTAAAATTTACTCATTTTGCTAAAATCACATAATATGTATCAAAAACATTTACCTTGATTGAAAAAGTTTCAATTATTTGAAAAAGCCCCGAGTCCCCCGAGTAAAAAAATTCCAAATTTGTATAGTTTTACCTACGTCCATGGCTAGCGTAGAGCCCTAATCACCA
The DNA here is from genome assembly GCA_037306005.1 of Rhinophrynus dorsalis. Lineage (NCBI taxonomy): Eukaryota > Metazoa > Chordata > Amphibia > Anura > Rhinophrynidae > Rhinophrynus > Rhinophrynus dorsalis. Next base: position 149,868,571 of record CM074718.1, read on the forward strand.
GCAGTGCAAAATGACATTTTCAACTTTATAAACTAATATGCGCATTCTAGGGTTTTTGTGGTAAAACTACCCTAAAACAGTGGAATAACTATATAAAACTATATATTTCTGAAAAGTAGACAACCTGCCGCATCTAATGAGGGGTAACTTGCCTTCTTACCCCAAGCCTGGTGTGCACAAATGATAAGAGATATAAATAAAGTACCCTATACCCCAAAAGTAAACTACTCACATAATGGAGAGGCTTCCCCTGCCTCTCAGTTGATAGGCTTGCACTGGCTTTCTTGGGGGAGTCACACCAGGCTAGTGACACTTATATGATACATTTCCCCTAGATGAATGGATGTGTATCTTGTATATTAACCCACATACACTGACAAGGTAATGGGGTTAAGACTCTCCACAAAAAATGTGGGAATACAAGAACCTAATATACTGAGTAGTACAAAAAATATATTGAAAGGGATGGGCATTAGTTGTATTAAATATATCTCAATAAAAAATGTATATGTACTTTAATAATAATATTTAAAAACATTCAAGCAATATGTATACAAATAAAAATAAAAAATATGTGTAGAATCTATATGTAAGCAGATATAGGTGTATAGGCACCACTAAAAGTAATGCAAAATTTTAAAAAACAAACAATAGGGAGACTCAATAGAGTACAATAAAAATATAAATATAGCACTTAGCTGGTATAAATAAGTCGCATTAGGCACTGCATAGAAAGTCTCAATAGACTTGTAGGCTCAACGTGTTTCGTGATTGCTATCACTTCATCAGGAGCTTTATTCCATGTGTGTATAACTCACCTCTTATATAGAAAGAAGAGAAAAAGGGGACTCCCCACCTGGCGATCCCGCCGTCCCCCCCCCAGGAGAATGGCGCCGCAAATGCGCACGTGTTAATGGAACGCAAGCCGGAAGTTCAGGTAGACCGGCCCGCGTTCCACTCTTGGAACGCCACGCCTCACATGACGGCGGACGCATACTCTCCTCTATGTTCATACATTCTTTGGCATTTCTTACATTTCTGCCCCTTCATCTGTACGGAAATCTGTGAAAACCATGGAATTTACAACTGTATTCATTAGCTAGTGCTCTTAGGAGAAAAATGATACCTCATTGGTATGAGTTCACCTACCTTAGGGGGCGCTAAAAGTACCAAACTACACCTATTGCAACCTCTAATTTTGCTAACATTTTCTCAAACATTTCTTGTCTGTACAAAAATGGTTATAACAACTAGAGAAGTGAAGAAAGGCTACACAAACTATACCATTTTGGAAAGAAGACAACCTGCCGCATCTAATGAGTGCTACAAAAAGACCTGGGTATCCTTGTCAACTACAAACTTGGAAACAGTGACCAGTGTCAAACAGCAGTAGCAAAGGCAAACAAAGTCCTGTCTTGCATAAAAAGAGGTATTGAAGCAAGAGTGGATAACATTATTTTGCCATTATACAAATCATTGGTAAGACCTCACCTTGAGTATGCAGTGCAATTTTGGGCACCGTTCTGAAAAAGGATATACTAGAACTAGAGAGGGTACAGCGGAGAGCAACAAAATTAATTAAGGGAATAGAGGACTTGACATATGAGGAACGACTAAACAAACTTGGTTTATTTACTCTAGAGAAAAGATGACTAAGAGGAGACCTTATCACATTGTACATGTATATGAGAGGTCAATACAAGGATCTCTGCGGTGAGCTATTTATTCCATGGCCTGATCAGGTGACCAGGGGACACCCCTTGAGATTAGAGGAAAGGAGGTTTAAACTTCAGCAGAGGAAGGGTTTTTTTACTGTAAGGTCTGTCAAATTGTGGAATTCATTGCCCAGGGATGTAGTTATGGCAGATACAATGGATACATTTAAGAGAAGATTAGATACATTTCTTTCAAAAGGGAACATACAGAGTTATACTGTTTATCAGTAGGCTGATCAGGAAGGTCTGATAAAGACTAATTTAACTGGTAGCAGGAAAGCTATAAAATTCTCAGTTACTGAGGTATGAGGCGAAGGTTGAACTTGATGGACTTGTGTCTTTTTTCAACCTAATTTACTATGTTACATTTACTATGTATTTCCTGCTGTATTCAGTACCTGCTACCAAAATGAGAAAAATGGTAGCCTATTTGTGTGGGTTAACATACAATATGTGGGTGCTAGGAACACATACGTAAACCTGACACTTTTGTTTTTTAAATTATCTGCTTGCACTAAAATGGTTATAACCATAATAGATATGCAGGAAAGGTAGAGAAACAATGCCATTTTGGAAAGAAAACAAACTGCCGCATCTAATGAGGGGTCACTTGCCTTCTTACCCAAAGGCTAGTATGCACAAATGCTTCCAGGAGGTGGCGCTAATGAAAAAAAAGGCATTTTCTTACATTTCTGCCATGGAATTTTCAACTGCATTCATTAGCTAGTGCTCTTAGGAGTCAAACGACACCCCATTGGTATGAGTTGACCTACCTTAGGGGGTGCTAGAAGTAGAAAACACCTACTACAACCTCTGATGTTTCTAACATTTTCTCAAATGTGACTTGCTTGTACAAAAATGGCTATAACACCTTCAGAATTGAAGAAAAGGTAGATAAACCATACCATTTTGGAAAGAAGACAACCTGACGCATATAATGAGGGGTCACTTGCCTTCTTATCCCAATACTGGTGTGCATAAATGTTTCCAGAAGGAGGCGATATAGGAAAAAAATTGAATTTTTTTACATTTCTGCCCCTTCAAATGTATGGAGCTCTGTGAAAATCATGGAATTTTCAACTGCATTTGTTTGCTAGTGCTCTTAGGAGTCAAATGACACCCCACTGGTATGAGTTCAACTACCTTAGGGGGTGCTAGAAGTAGAAAACTGCACCTACTACAACCTCTGATGTTTCTAACATTTTCTCAAACCTGACTTGCCTGTACGAAAATGGCTATAACACCTTCAGAATTGAAGAAAAGGTAGATAAACCATGCCATTTTGGAAAGAAGACAACCTGCCGCATCTAATAAGGGGTCACTTGCCTTTTTACCCCTAAGTTGGCACAACTATTTCCAGAATGTGGTGCTACAGGAAAAAAAAAAAAAAAATTTGTTTTACACATCAGTCACTTCCAAGATACTAAAATGGCTCAATGGCGTGGGATTTCCTAGGAGGACTTCTTGCCAGCCTAAGAAAAATGGTACCCCACTGCTGTGGGTTGACATACCAATTTACGCTACAGGAGCGTAGCTACCAGTGAAACAGAAATGGGAAAGCAAACAGTGTATGTGTGATTTTATGGCTAACAGATGAAAGAAGCTAGGGCGTCAGCCGGTGTACGTGCGGACCTGTGACTACAAGTGTAACAAAGTGTGTGGGAGGGTGAAGGATTAGGCAGTGTGTGTGGGTATGAGCAGAGGAGCAAGGATGGTGGTGATGGTGGGGCAGTGTCTGATAGTGTGTATGGGAGATCTGTGACTACCAGTGTGCAATGTATGTCCCCTCAAACAAAGAACTGCATTGGACCCCCCCTCCTGTGGCACGTGCATTTTTTGGGGGCTTTTTCCCCTAATATTTTTGTGTAGACCTCGTTGGGGGCATCAGGACCCATACAATGAGGTCTAAATAAAAAATAAAGGGGGAAAAAAATCCTGTGTGTGTGCCACAGGGGTGTCTAGTGGATTGCAAAGCACTGCATTTGGGCCCCTGTAGCACACAAAGGGTTAATTTTTGTTATCGTTACTTTGTATTCAGATGGCCACCAAACAAGCTCTGATCACAAAGTAATGATAAAAAGTCCTGTGTGTGCCACAGGAAGGGGGTCGGCATTGAACCCCCCCTCCCTGTGGCACATACAGGGTTAATTTTTGTTTTTACATTTTTTTTATTATATACTTCATTGAGGGGCATCAGGACCCCCTGATCCCTCCCCAATGAGGTCTTAGTAAAAAAAAAAATCTATATGTCCACAAACGGAGTGACCCTGTGAGTGCCACAGGGGTCTCCAGCGCATTGCAAAGCAATGCATTGGATCCTTCTGGCACTCAGAGGGTTAATTTTTTTTTTTATTATTACTTTGTAATCAGAGCTTGTTGGGGGGCCATCAGGACCAATCCTGATGGCCCCCCAACAATTTCTAGTGCCACAGGAGGGGGGGTGCATTGGACCCCCCCTGTGGCACACACAGTGTTACATTTTTTTTTTTTTTTTTTTTTTTTAAATCATAGACCTCATTGAGGGGCATCAGGACCCCCCCCCCCCGATCCCCCCAATGAAGTCTTGCAAAAAAAAAAAAAAAAAAGAAGTGACCCTGTGACCCTGTGTGCAAAGCAATGTGCTGGGGACCCCTGCGGCACTCACAGGGTTGCTTATGCATTTATTTTTATTTTATTTTTTTATTATGTATTTCAGACCTCGTGGGGGACATCAGGACCCCTCCTGGTGTCCCCCCAGTTATTGATCTCCCAGCCGATAGGCTGGGAGATCAATATGGCGACAGCAGGAGAGCAAAAGCTCTCCTGCCTTTCACTCAATGGGGTAAGGGAAACTTCCCTAACGTCATCGGTGTTCATGTCACCGATGACGTTAGGAGGTTTCCCCCGGTCCCACCCACTCCTACCCGGAAGTTCAGGGTAGGAGAGCGGTGGAGGGAGAAGCTCTGTTTCTCAGAGCTTCTCCCTTGGCGATATTGATCTCCCAGCGCGATCGGCTGGGAGATCAATACCTGGGAGGACATGAGGAGTAATCCTCATATCCTCCCAAGAGTGCCAGGTTGCATTTCAGCTGAAATGCGGCCACTGCCAGCCGGTTATACCGGCTTAAGCAGTGACCGCATTTTAGCTGTCAAATGTACGAGCGTGGCACAGCAGGTACAGCTGTGCCCACTCGTTCATTGTACCCACCTGGCACTCTAGGGGTTAAGGATTTCTCTGCTAGAGCACAGGTGTGGTGATCAGAGGCTCATTCACATTGATTAACTCACCTGTGCTCTAACAAGGAAATCATCAAATCCTGGCCTGTTAGTGGGTCCTGAGGACAAGAGTTGAGAAACACTGCTCTAGAGTAAATAAACCAAGTTTGTGTAGTCATTCCTCATACGTAAAGTTCTCCATTCCCTTCATTAATTTTGTTGCTCTTCTCTGTACCCTGGCACTTCGCCAGTCTTGTGGCACTGAGCCTATGGTGAGAGAATCTTTAAAGAGTAAATATAGGGGTTTTGCTATGCACTAAGTTCCTGAAGAATCCTTGGATGTATAACGTCAGGACCCAGTGCTTTGTTAGTCTTAATTTTGTTCAGTCTTCCCATGACATCTTCTTGAGTTAACCCAATATCTGATAATTGTATTGTTTTGTTACTTGAGGCTCTTCTGCCATTCCTTGCTCCCTTGTAAAGAAAGTGTTTAAAACATCGGCCTTTTCCTTATCCTCACTAATCAACTCACCCAGCTCATTTTTGAAAGATCCAATGCACTCCCTCTTAAGTTTTTTGCTATTTATATATTTGAAAATATTTTTTGGATTAGTCTTGCTTTCCCTTGCAATTCGAATTTCATTATCTAGTTTTGTTACCCTAATTGCCTTTTTGCAACCTTTGTTGTACTCCCTGTACTTTAAAAAAGATTGTTCAGTTCATCGGCTGATTGTCCTATTGGGGGATCGGGCATCCCCCAGTGGGCCGCTAGATCATGGGCCAGGTGGGGGGAGGAGATCAGAGGATCTCGCCTTGCCGTCCCAAAATATTTTGAAGGAGAGGTCTGTGTTGCCACAGGCACTCTCTGTGACAGCCTTCGCGTTCCTTGTTAATGCAAAGAGCCAGGATATGACCTAAACTCCTGGCACCTGCTCTCCCATGCCACACAGGGACCACAAGGGGGCATTGATAGGGATGTCGGTGCAGCTAGTGGGCTGCTTTAAAAAAAAAAAATGCCCGGGCTGGTATTCCCCTACAATCCGCCCCTGGTTCAGTTCCTTCAGACTTAAATAGTTTGAATACTTTTTTTTCCTTGCCATTTATTTCCTTCTTTACATGTGCAGTTAACCACATTGGCTGTGACTTACCTCTTTTGCATTTGTTCCCCATTGGTATATACTGTTGGGTACATTTTTGCAACCTAAATTTGAATTCTGAACATTTTTCCTCAGTATTTCTGCCTTTAAATAAAATATCCCAGTCTATGTGTTGCATTGAAGCCCTTAACAATCAGAAGTTAGCTTTTTAAAATTAAGAGTTTTGGTCGAACCTATACCATTTCTGCATTACTCGTTATCACTAGGTCCAATACATTATTCTTTCTTGTCGGCACTTCCACCATTTATGACATGTAGTTTTTCTGATGCATGCTCACAAACCTGCTTCCCTTAACACTCCACCAGGTCTATTTTTCCATTTGATAGCTGGATAATTTTTTTCTTAACCTTTTACACCACATTTAGTCCCAATTTCTACCCACAAGGACTCCATAATTTGGCAAGTTTCCTCACTAATATCACCCCTCAAAACTGGATTTAGCTCTGGTTTCAAATATAAGCACATGCCACACACCTCCCCCTATTCTATTAATCCTGTCTCTTCTAAACAGGGAATAGCCCTCTATATTTACAACCCAGTCATGTGTATCATTCAACCATGTTTCTGTTATACCAATTATGTCCAATTGCTCATTAACTGCGAGCAATTCTAGTTCTCCTATTTTATCTACCATACTTCTTGCTTTTGCTAGCATACAGTTAATTCTGAAGTCTTTATATATAATACTCCCTACATGCCTTTTTTCTACATCTTCATTTACTATGAGTTCCTCCCTATTGACTGCATTTATCCCCACTCTTACTACACCCCCCCCCCGATCATTTACTTGGACACGGTTCTTATCTGCTCTATCTACCCCATTTTTGCTATCTATAACCCCCCTTTCCTAGTTTAAAAGCTCCTCCAAGCTTCTTAGCATTCTCTCCCCTAGCACAGAGGCTCCTCTACCATTTAGGTGCAATCCATCTCCACCACATAGATTGTACCCACGAGCAAAGTCAGCCCAGTGCTCTAAAAACACAAAACCCTCCTTCTTACACCATTGCTTGAGTCATGCACTAAGCTCCCTGAGCTCCCTCTACCTACCTGCACGGGCCATGACACAGGTAGTATTTCAGAAAACACTACCTTAGAGGTCCTTGCCTTGAGCTTGCAACCTAAATCCCTGAAATCATTGTTTAGGGTCCTCCATCTTCCTCCTACTTTGTCATTTGTATCAATATATACCAAGACAGCTGGATCGCTTCCAGCCCCTCCCAATAATCTGTCAGCCCTGTCCGCAATATGCCGAACTCGAGCACCTGGGAGACAACATAATGTTTGGCATTCACGTTCCTGGCGGCAGATTACCCTATCTACCCTCCTAATAATAGTCTCATATTACCACCACCTGCCTTGGTTTCTGCCTACTCTGCATCCCATCTAGCCTGGAAGGAGGACTATTCCCCTGGCTGCTAGAGGAATTAGCCCTCTCCAATGCTGCCAATTCTTAGCTACCCTCATCAACATCTTCATACAATCTTGCAAATCTGTTGGACTGAGTCAACTCAGAACTGGCCTTCCTCTTCCTCTGCCCACTACCTCCCCTCCTTACTGTTACCCAGCTGCCTACCTGTCGCTCCTCATCTACACCCTCTTCACCACTATCCCCACATACTACCTGCTCTGTGAGTTCTTAACACTTACCTATAATATATTTCTATAGAAAACATGAATACATGAGATCCAGTGCCCCCATAAAGTGTTATTGTTGCTGTCAGCCGGTGTAATGACAATAACAATTTTTATGGGGGCATTGTACCTCAGACTTACAGTTAAGTGTTATAGCTACGGGGTATGGTTCAGGGGAGAGTGTTAGGGCTTGTATTGTTTAACTTTATTGTTACTGTTAGGTGTAGTGTAGTGTAGAGCAAGGGGTAGCGTTAGTGTTTAGTGGTGGGGGACTGTTTTTGTCACTGTCAAATATCTAGTGTTAGCTAGTTTCCTTTGATGTATCCACTATTCATGCTATTTACTTCATGTAGTGGGAACAAAAAACTGCAAGGAGCAACATAGGTTTCCTCTGTGTCTGATCCACGGCATACTGTGGGCAACTGGCTCCGCCTCCCAGCTGGTAGGACCAATCAAAAATGATAGTGTGTGATCATCCTCTCCTCTGCAGTTATTTGGTCCTACCCAAGCTGGGGGACTGAGGCATATCTCTCTCTCTCTCTCTCTCTCTCTCTCTCTCTCTCTCTCTCTCTCTCTCTCTCTCTCTCTCTCTCTCTCTCTCTCTCTCTCTCTCTCTCTCTCTCTCTCTTTCCTGAAATATTCTGCACCATGGGGCCTGCCTCACTGTGGCTCGCATACCTGTTTCCTCTGCCCCGCAATGTTCTATGGAAAGAAAATGCGATCCGGAGACTATTCACATTTCTTTTAATAGAAGAAACTAGAGAAAAAGCACTTCAAAGTACAGAACACTGTCTTCAGTTTCTATCACATCTAGGCTGGGTCATCAACCATCGGAAGAGCCAGCTGATTTGGTCCCAGAACATGGTGTTCTTAGGCATCCAGTTCAACACCCAGTGAGGCCTGGCCTGTCTATCTGAAGAAAGACAGGTCAGAATCAAATCCAGAGTACAATCCTTCCTTCGAAAGAGACAACACACAGCAAGGGACTTCTCCAAACCTCTAGGCAACCTATCATCAGCGGTTCACATTGTGCCTTGGGCCAAATTCCACATCCAGAAAACTCAAGACAACTTTCTGCAAATCTGGAGGAAACATCCAGGAGACTTTTCACAGATGATCCAATTACAACATGCCATGAAAGTAGAGCTAACCTTGGTGGCTCAAGTACCAGAACTTAGAAAAAGGGAAAACTATGCTGGATCCCATATGGCACATAGTCACTTCAGATGCCAGCAGCACAGGATGGGGAGGCATTTACAAAAAAAGAACAGTTCAGGGCCTCTGGACCCAGAAAGAACTCAAGCTTCAACATCAACATTCTGGAACTAGAAGCCGTCTGGAGGACACTCCAGCACTTCAGCCCAGACTTAAAGGGTCAAGCAGTCTGGGTCAGATCAGACAATTCAACCGCAGTGAGTTACATCTTGCATTAAGAGGGCACAAGAAGCCGCACCTTGAATGCTCTAACTGCAAAGATCCTAAATTGGGCTTAGCGCAATCTGACTCACCTATCAGCATCTCACCTATCAGGGGTTCTAAACATCCAGGCAGACTTCTTCAGCCATCAAGTCCTGGATCCAGGAGAATGGTCCCTGAAAGAGAGTGTTTTTCAGACCATAGTATCCATTATGGGCTATCCAGTAGTGGATCTGATGGCATCAGAAAACAATGTCAGGTGTCATCTGTTTTACTCCAGATGGAGGAACCACAAAGCTCTCGGGCAGGATGCTCTCAAATTCCCCTGGACATTCCAGTTGGCCTATATATTCCCTCCAATTCCTCTCCTCCCAGAAGTAGTAAGGAAGATCAGGAGGGACAGAGCACAAATAATCCTAATCGCGCCAGACTGGCCCAGGAAGATCTGGTACGCTGATCTAGTGAGGATGTCCACTCTATGCTTCACTCCAATCCAACATTCTCGAAGCTGACGGCCTGGAGGCTGAGCGGAGATCGCTCAGTCTAAAGAACATCTCTATCACGGTGCCCGTGATTCCTCTGGCGACATTGCTATGTCTGGTTTACTTCCTGCTTGTCTTTTATTGGCTGCTGGACTTTATCTCTGCCCAGTTTTGGCCCTTAAATACTCAGCCCTGTCATTTTACGGGCTCCCTTTCGTGGTGTTCCAGTCGCTAGCGCTTGTTCCTGACTTTCGTGTGAATCCTGTGTATGACCCGGACTGCCTGACTACTTTGCCTGTTCTGTTACTGCTCTGTGTACCGACCCGGCCTGGCTGACGTTCCTGCTATGTGTACCAACCCGGCCTGGCTGACGTTCCTGCTCTGTGTACCGCCCCGGTACTACTGTCCGTCCAGCTGTGTCCTGTCTGAAGGGCTTCCCTCCTGTGCCGCTTACTGTCTCTAGACAGTGACTGGTTGCCTCGATCTCGCACTGCATCCGCAGCGCTGTTACTGTGACCCTGCCTCATTACCTGTGCACTGTTGTATCCTTTCACTTCGGTGTCTGGACCTGTTGGTTGCACTCCGGTACGCTTGACCTGTCCACCACTTACCTCCGAGATTGGGTTCGTTCTTGGCCGCCTCGGTTAGTCTCCACTGCCTGGCAGTCCATTCCATGTCTGAGCGTTCGTTAACCCTTCGCGGATTGGTGCTGTTGCGCTTCAGGGTCACAGTCTTCCTCTGTCAGGTGTGCGTTACATGGTGATACCTGCTGCGTGTCACTCTCAGTCTGTTCTGTCAATCTGGGAAATACCTTTACCGCTTCTGCTTGGCAGTACCGTGTGTCTACATATTTCGGGCAGTTCCGCTGTTGTTGCCATCAGAACCCTACAGCCTGGAGCCTCCGATTGGACTGTATAGGGTCTCTGTCCGCTGGTCTCCTGTCCTGAGCCTTTGGTTGCCCTTTCGTGTTGTCTCCATGCTGCCTGCACCTGCATTGGGTTCCTGAGCTTCCTGGGCCGTTACTCTGTTCCTGCTCGTCTGTGATCGCCTGAGTTCCTGTCTGCCAGCTTCCCTGGTTCCAGCGTCTATTCCTGATCCGGTTGGGGTTGCTGTCCCTGCTGCTGTTTCCTGCTGCCGTTCCTGATCCGGTTGACTGCCTGTAGATCTGTTTCCTGTCCATCACCGGCTGTGTTCCTGCTCCTGGATCGCCTGCAGTGTGTCTCTCTCCTCCAGTCGCCCTGGCGTGACATTTTCATCCACTTGTGTGTTACTCTCCAGTACGTGGGTACTGGTTCGCTCCACATACAACCGGTTGCTCATTGCACCGGTAGAGGTTCTGTCACTCCAGTACGCGGGTACTGGTTTGCTACATGTATAACCAGCTGCTCATTGCACCAGTAGAGGTTCTTTCACTCCAGTACATGGGTACTGGTTCGCTCCATGCATGACTGGTTGCTGTTCAGTCCTAGACCGCACCGGCAGAGAGTCTGTCACTCCAGTACGCTGGTACTGGTTCGCTCCATGTATAACCGGCTGCTAGTTGCACCGGTAGAGGTTCTGTCACTCCAGTACGCAGGTACTGGTTAGCGCCATGTATAACCGGCTGCTTGTTGCACTGGTAGAGATTCTGTCACTCCAGTACGAGGGTACTGGTTAGCTCCATGTATAACCGGCTGCTTGTTGCACCGGTAGAGATTCTGTCACTCCAGTACACGGGTACTGGTTCGCTCCATATATAACCGGTTGCTGTTCAGTCCTAGACAGCCCGGTAGAGTTTCCGTTACTCCAGTACACGGGTACTGGTTCGCTCCTCGTTCAACCTGCTGCCTGCTGCACCGGTAGAGTTGTTGTTACTACTGTATGCGGGTACTGGTTTGCTCCATGTACTAACCGGTTGCTTTCTGCTTTTCTCTCAGCACCGGTAGAGACTGTGTACTCCAGTACGCGGGTACTGGTTCGCTCCTGTATTATAGGGTGCCTATATCATCCTGTCTATTCAGGCCACCATTGCTGCTATCCAGTAATTGTAGTCTAGGCTGCCTTGCCCTGTATATTGGTAAGGCCGGTAGAACCTATCTCACATTGTACCAACTTAAGGTTGCCTTACCCGGTATTGGCAAGGTCGGTAGAGCCTCACTACTTGCTGTCTTGGTCCCAAGGCTGCCTTGCCCGGTATATTGGCAAGGCCGGTAGAGCCTTATCTACTCGTGTACCAGTCTCAAGGCTGCCTTGCCCGGTATATTTGCAAGGCCGGTAGAGCCTCCTTTTCCTCAATTACTAGTCTAGGGCTGCCTTGCCCGGTATATTGGTAAGGCCGGTAGAACCTTTTCCATCTTGTGCCACCTAAGGTTGCCTTACCCGGTATTGGCAAGGCCGGTAGAGCCTGTCTTACATTTTGTATACCACTACTCATGCTACTATGTATTGTCGCTAAATGTTCTATGTGTATGCTACCCACAAGGGTTCCCATTAAACTTTTCAATAAAGTTGTATTTTTATCTTAATTCTGTGTCTGAGAGTCATAACAAACCGTGACAAGTGGTTACGAAGCAGCTATATTGCTACAATATCGCATTGGAAGCCACATAGAGTGGTTGGAGAAATTGGGCTGCCTTGAGAAGCTCTGTGCACCAGCAACTAGGACGCGGAGGCTGCACGATTCTGAGGCACGGTGAACCGGGAGGGAGAGAGGCTTAATGATATCTGATATCCTGAGAGTTCTTAGATGTATGTGTGTCTGTTTATAAGATAATAAACACGGCTTTTAGATTTTTTCTCCTTCTTGCGCTCTTTACTTGTTTTAGACTGTATGAGGATGGGGATTCTCCGCTGATGGGCCGCAGAAGGATTTTTTAATCTGAAAAGTGGGTGCCTGTTGCTTCTCATAAAGAACTGTGACATTTTCATCACCATCCATTCCATGTCATTTCATCGTTATTTCATCTTCATCACATATATGGTGACTTTTTGAGATAAGTGACTGATTTACAATATTTACTTGTTTATTTTAATTGGTGTTTAGGTGCATGGTGGTGATTATCAGCTTTGCAGGTATTAAGTCTCTCTTGTGTGTGTGTGTGTGTGTGTATATGTATATAATATAATTTTGTAATTATTGTGGGGTCATCACGGTATATATCCCTGTGCTTATATAATTCTTTTGTAGTTACTCCGCCATCCCTGGCGGCCCTCCCTTTGGTCTAGGCACATCTTATCCTTAAGCCAGGGTTGGTACTTGGTGCCATGACTGTGCTATTTTTGTCTTTCCTCTGGTTGTACCATTTTCTTGCCTATCTCTGCATATTTGGGGTCTAATGTCTGGTTCTCTTCCAGGTTTCCCATGCTGGTCAGGGTCCTGGCTCAATGGGGTTCGGACATCTGGCTTCACGGCCAACACCTTTATCCAGCTTTGGCTGCAGCACGGGAACTCACACCGATACCAAGCTACGATCCCTAGCTACTGGACCAAACAATATACACTGGTATGTGAAATTATTTTTCTCATTACCATGGCCGCTACATTATCATCCGTTGTGATTTTAAAACTGCCGTTAGATGTTTATGATGGCTAATTGAATTGCTTACTGTGCTTTCAAAACCGATGTCAGCTGTTTTTTCCCTTAACGGACTCAATTGAATTGAGGCCTATGTGAAGTTGCTGCTCAAAGAACGCTAATGCTATTCACAAGCTTTTTCATGTCTGTATTGTCATTATTTTAAGAATCAATGGTAATGCTCTTCATTTTTTTTCTGTAATAAATATATTAGTGGAAGTATTTCATTGATTCCTGCACCTGCAGAACTAATCAATAAGACGACCTCCTCAAAAGGCTTCAGGAGCTCAAATAAATAACACTTTAACTGCCACTGACCAGGTGACAAAGCCTCCTCCAAAGCCTACCAGCGTGCATGTGGAATTGCTTCTGGTAGGGACCTCCATTTTTGAGCTGGTGATAGGGCAGGTGGTTACTCTCTTGCTTTGTATATAATACAATGTAAGCACTGTAGTACTGGCTAAAATGTACACAGATATTGTAGGTAATATTTATCATTTCTATCACAATTAGACTTAGGACAAGGGTTGGGCGAAAGCTCTTGCCGTGCTCCTGCGAGAAATCACACGAAAAACACGTTGTCTGCTTTTTCACTGGAAAATCCACCTTAAAACTAGCGATTAAAATATTCAAATTTTTTGCCCTTTGGCCCAATTTTTTCACCACTTTTTCAATGGCTAGAAAGTTTCCACCCATTGATTTACATGGTTTTCACCTTTTCGCTATAAAAACATGACGTATTAGAGGAAGTGAAGCACACTAGAAGCTGCTACAGAGCAAGGTAGATGTGCTGTGCTGTGCTGTTCTGCTGTGGATTTATAGCAAAAGTGAGGCAGAAGAGGCTCATAGTGACTGCTATTACTATGAGCAGGTTTAAAACTAATACAAGGAGGAACTGGAAGGACCATTAGGTGTCCACTGAGTCTGAGGAAGAAGTGAGCACTACAAAAGCAATGCTGGACAATCCCCCTAAATCACCTCTAGGGTTTTGGGGGAAATTAATGTCAAGGGAGGTAGTACTAGTGAGAGCAGGATAAGTCAGCTGCCTGCGCCTGCTGCCAGATGTGCTGCAACTGCTTCCAGATGTGCTGCCAGTGCCACCACCAGTGCTGTGCCCAGGGCCTGTGCAAGGATATTTGTCTACACAGGCGAAGGTGCATTTTGATGCCCCCCCCGCCAATCCACCGACCCCCCTCCGACCTTGCCACAATCCCCTGCCCATTATGCTGGCCCTGGCACACTTTGAGAAGGGTGGAGTGGGGAAAGAAGGAAAAGATGCTAGCTGCAGTTCCTTCCAGTAAATATTTTTTGGGAGGGAGGAGGAAGGGAATAGTCAGCAGGGCACCAAGGACACTGCATTTTATTTGGGTGGGGAGGGGATGCTGGTGCCCAGTGAAGCCTTCTGGCACTCAAAGGGTTAAATTACACCTTAACCTTTCCTCCTTGCCCACTATACTTGCTCTATATGTTTTAGCACATATAAAAAGGTGCAATCTCTAAAGTTTATTTTATTGCTCTACTGATTCATAACATATTGTGATTCACTTTTAATCACAATATGTTAAGAAAGAGTAGAGCAATAAAATAAACTTTAGAGATTGCACCTTTTTATATGTGCTAAAACATATAGAGCAAGTATAGTGGGCAAGGAGGAAAGGTTAAGATTAAGAAGGTGTAATTTAACCCTTTGATTGGCATAAAGGGGTACACACAATGCATTGTGATGCAATGCTTTGGTACCTCTCTGGCACTGAAGGGTTAAGTCTGGTAATAGTAGGTCCAACACACAAGCAATTCCCATGGTAAGTGCCCTGGCCGAGCACTAAATCAACATATCCATAAATTAAACAAATGCAGCAGCTTCAGTAACTCAGGACTCTGATACTCTCAGTCTCACAGCCGGTGTTCCGGTTCCCGCTCTGACTCAGTTGTCAAACCAACACTTCAGCCGCAGCGTGTTCATTCACTCACTCACTACTGCTGCCAACATGGGTGGATTACGCTGAACACTCATGAGCATCATGATGTGGCCATTGAATGTGAATGAGCGCAACCAATGACATAGTTCCATAGGTGAGTTGAAGGCTCATTCCGGGAACACATTGGTTCCGGGGACAATGCCCTCAATCTGGGGAAGCCCCTGTGACATCAGTGCACTCCGAGTCCCACAGTGCCTCAGTGCAGGGCCGGCCCAAGACATTGTGCTGCTGAGTTCAAAAGATTAATTCTGCCCCCCCCACACACACACACACCACACACTAAATATCAGTTATGCATGCTCTTACACTTGGTAGGTGTCTACCGGCATATTGTATATTTACAGCCCTGGTGACATGTGCTCTGTCTATGGACACAAGACCCCACCAAATAATTTCAGCCGGTAAATATGATGGTGGGTTCTTGAAATAATTTCAGCCAGTAAATATGATGGTGGGGTCTTGTGTCCATAGACTGCGCTCAAGTCACCAGTGCTGTAAATATGCACTCAGATTTACAATATGTCTGTAGACACCAACCAAGTATAGAATAACTGATATTTAGACTAAATATCAGTTATGCTCTTACACATGGTTGGTGTCTACAGACATATTGTAAATCAGAGTGCATATTTACAGCACTGGTGACTTCAGATGGAAGAAAATAGGAAGAGGAGGGATAAAACGAATAATCAATAGTCACAGATATAGAGTGTCCTACCCTGGTTGGGTTCACTCACTCACAGTCTCAGAACTCAGGTGTCACATGTGCACAGTGAAGCGCCAATGTCCCTGCTGTCTTACACCACACGCACCCCAACCAGCCAATGAGGACAAACGTAGCAAATATGCTCCTGTTTAATTGGCTGGAGGTGATGAGAGTAAGGAGGCTGTTACCGAGCAGCACAGAGTGGATTCAGTGGCACTATCTGGACTGAATGACACTGACGCTGCCAGCACCATTGAGTGATCCTGAGGCTGAGCCAAACTAACAGTTTATACAGCACTGAGCCACAGCGCAGGAGCAGATGGGAGTCAGGACTCTATTATCCCACTGGGGGGTGATGTGGGCAGGGCCAGTGCTAGACTATTTTTCTCACTGGGCAAGAACAGCTACTTGTACCCCCCAAAACAAAAAATACCAACCAGCTCATTTGTGTATCTATTTTCCCCTTCACCAGCCCCTCTGTTGGTCTCTTTCTACCCCCAGGCCCTCTGTGTATGTCTCCCCCCCCAGCCCCTTTGTGTGTCTCCCCCCATCCCCTTTGTGTGTCTCTCCCCCCAGCTCCTTTACGTGGCTCTCCCCACCCAGACCATTTGCATGTCTCTTTTTTCCCTTTCCCTCAGTGTTTGTCATTGCCCCCTTCTCCAGCCCTTCTGTGTGCATCACTGTCCCCTTCCCCTGCCCCTCTGTGTGTGTCACTGTCCCCTTCCCCAGCCCCTCTGTGTGTGTCACTGTCCCCTTCCCCAGCCCCTCTGTGTGTGTCACTGTCCCCTTCCCCTCTGTGTGTGTCACTGTCCCCTTCCCCTCTGTGTGTGTCACTGTCCCCTTATCCAGCCCCTCTGTGTGTGCATGCCTCTGTCCCCTTCCCCTCTGTGTGCATCACTGTCCCCTTCCCCAGCCCCTCTGTGTGTGTCACTGTCCCCTTCCCCAGCCCCTCTGTGTGTGTCACTGTCCCCTTCCCCTCTGTGTGTGTCACTGTCCCCTTCTCCAGCCCCTCTGTGTGTGCATGCCTCTGTCCCCTTCCCCTCTGTGTGCATCACTGTCCCCTTCCCCAGCCCCTCTGTGTGTGTCACTGTCCCCTTCCCCAGCCCCTCTGTGTGTGTCACTGTCCCCTTCCCCTCTGTGTGTGTCACTGTCCCCTTCTCCAGCCCCTCTGTGTGTGCATGCCTCTGTCCCCTTCCCCTCTGTGTGTGTCACTGTCCCCTTCCCCTCTGTGTGTGTGTCACTGTCCCCTTCCCCTCTGTGCATGCCTCTGTCCCCTTCCCCTCTGTGTGTGTCACTGTCCCCTTCCCCTCTGTGTGTGTCACTGTCCCCTTCTCCAGCCCCTCTGTGTGTGCATGCCTCTGTCCCCTTCCCCTCTGTGTGTGTCACTGTCCCCTTCCCCTCTGTGCATGCCTCTGTCCCCTTCCCCTCTGTGTGTGTCACTGTCCCCTTCCCCTCTGTGTGTGTCACTGTCCCCTTCTCCAGCCCCTCTGTGTGTGCATGCCTCTGTCCCCTTCCCCTCTGTGTGTGTCACTGTCCCCTTCCCCTCTGTGCATGCTTCTGTCCCCTTCCCCTCTGTGTGTGTCACTGTCCCCTTCCCCTCTGTGTGTGTCACTGTCCCCTTCCCCTCTGTGTGTGTCACTGTCCCCTTCTCCAGCCCCTCTGTGTGTGCATGCCTCTGTCCCCTTCCCCTCTGTGTGTGTCACTGTCCCCTTCCCCTCTGTGCATGCCTCTGTCCCCTTCCCCTCTGTGTGTGTCACTGTCCCCTTCCCCTCTGTGTGTGTCACTGTCCCCTTCTCCAGCCCCTCTGTGTGTGCATGCCTCTGTCCCCTTCCCCTCTGTGTGTGTCACTGTCCCCTTCCCCTCTGTGCATGCCTCTGTCCCCTTCCCCTCTGTGTGTGTCACTGTCCCCTTCCCCTCTGTGCATGCCTCTGTCCCCTTCCCCTCTGTGTGTGTCACTGTCCCCTTCCCCTCTGTGCATGCCTCTGTCCCCTTCCCCTCTATGTGTGTCACTGTCCCCTTCCCCTCTGTGTGTGTCACTGTCCCCTTCTCCAGCCCCTCTGTGTGTGCATGCCTCTGTCCCCTTCCCCTCTGTGTGTGTCACTGTCCCCTTCCCCTCTGTGTGTGTCACTGTCCCCTTCCCCTCTGTGTGTGTCACTGTCCCCTTCCCCTCTGTGTGTGTCACTGTCCCCTTCTCCAGCCCCTCTGTGTGTGCATGCCTCTGTCCCCTTCCCCTCTGTGTGTGTCACTGTCCCCTTCCCCTCTGTGTGTGTCACTGTCCCCTTCTCCAGCCCCTCTGTGTGTGCATGCCTCTGTCCCCTTCCCCTCTGTGTGTGTCACTGTCCCCTTCCCCTCTGTGCATGCCTCTGTCCCCTTCCCCTCTGTGTGTGTCACTGTCCCCTTCTCCAGCCCCTCTGTGTGTGCATGCCTCTGTCCCCTTCCCCTCTGTGTGTGTCACTGTCCCCTTCCCCTCTGTGTGTGTCACTGTCCCCTTCCCCTCTGTGCATGCCTCTGTCCCCTTCCCCTCTGTGTGTGTCACTGTCCCCTTCCCCTCTGTGTGTGTCACTGTCCCCTTCTCCAGCCCCTCTGTGTGTGCATGCCTCTGTCCCCTTCCCCTCTGTGTGTGTCACTGTCCCCTTCCCCTCTGTGTGTGTCACTGTCCCCTTCTCCAGCCCCTCTGAGTGTCTCTGTATCCCCTTCCCCAGTTCCTCTGTGATTGCCATTGTCCCCTTTCCCAGGCCATTGTGTGTGTTTCTTCCCCTTTGCGCTCCTGCTCACCTCCCTCCTTTTAGCGTGGCCAAGTGAACCGCGGTAGAGGATCTTCTGTATCCTCTACCCGGTCTGACAGGAAGCTGTTCATTGCTCCTAGTGAGCACTTCCTTTCAGACTGGGTAGAGGATACAGAAGATCCTCAACCCACGGTCTGCTTGGCCATGCTACGAGAAGTGATTGGCAGGAGGGGGAGTGCTGTGTGCTCCCCTCCTACCAGTTTCCTGGAGCCCGGACATTGTGCCCCCTGTAGCGCAGGCTATGGATGCGGGACACAGATCTGTCGGCTGGTGCCTGACTGCCGAAACAGCATGCCATGTCAAAGTGCCGCCTATCAGGACTCTAAGAGCGGGCTCTGCCTCAGTGTATGCCACTGGGTCCCGGGTGTGATCGCTCAGCCTCTCTCACCTTCCATTCCTTGCCAGGGAAAATTTTTTTTTTTACCTGTTTCGGCGCCCCTCCTCTGCTGCGCCCTAAGGCAGCTGCCTAAACTGCCTTATGGTAGCGCCGGCCCTGGCTGTGCCTACTGCCAGTACTGAATCTGCTGCCACCAGTACTGTGCCTGCTGACAGATGTGCTGTGCTTGCTGCCAGTGCTGAACCTGCTGCCACCAGTGCTGAACCTGCTGCTAGTGTCTTGTAATACTCAGGAGTGGGGGGAGAGGGAAGAAGATGATACCAAGTGTGACTGAAGGGGCCCCTAAGTCACACTTGCCATCCCCAAGTAGTACCGCCAATGCTACTACTACTACTACTACTAAGGTCCTGCAGCTTGTTAGCATTAGGAGTAAAGGAGGGGGTAATCAATATCCTCATATTAATAGTGACTGTGAGAAGGAAGACTCGGGGGCTGAAACCCATTGTTGGTGTTAGTAACAGTGATAGTGAAGCAGCTGGTGGGACTAGTGTTAGGAGAGTGGTAGGGGAAGCAATTGAAAGCGTCAAAACTATCGGTCAAGGAAGTCCACACCATTCCCCTGACCCTGGGAGCCACATTCCCTTCACGGCATTATCCATGTAGAACATGATCCTGAAGAAGGCAGAATTGTCATCATCGCAGTAATACCACCACCACCAGGAGCACAGATCAGCTGCCTGTGCCTGCTGCTACTGCTGGCAGTCTGCCTTCTTCACATAACCAAGAAATGTCAAATGTAACATTAGGGGACTCTATGTCACATTGCTCGTCACCTCCTCCCACCAGCAGTGATCATTTGGAATTTGAGGAATTTGCAACTGCTCTAATTCCTGCTGCTGCCAAGTTGCAAGGGCAGCAGGATGCTGATGAGCAGGCTAGTGTGCCACAGACAACCGTGGACACAGTGGGAATGGGGTCAACAAGTAAGGCGGGACTAGGACAGGTTCCACTTGCCAATAGCAGCAATAGTCCTGGTCCTAGTTGCAGTGCTCATTCTGAGGTAGTAGCAGCAACAGCAGCAACATCATCTGCTGCCACAGACAGTGAAGGGGAATGTGGAGGACAAGAAGAAAGAGGCCACTGTTTCCTACCCCATGAAGTCATGGGTGTGGTACTATATTTCTCCTGGGGCAGGAACAGGGCAGTCATCAGCAAAGGCACTGTGTACAATTTGTGACAAGTCAGCGAGAAGGAGAAAGGAGGGAATGCGCCTTGGCACAACCACCCTGATAACAGACACCATGACATTTATGTCAAACATGTTAAAGCCAACCATCCACCACAGAAATCGAGCACCGCTGTTGCTGTACCCCCTGACTCTCCAGAAAGGCAACAAGAGGTGAGGCGGAGATCAAAGAGGAGGAAGAACAGAGAAACCCAGGCAGAGACAAGCAAAACAACTAGCTTGCCATCACCTTTTTCCTCTAGGGTAACTACATCTTCTGCCAATCCACCTTGTTCATAGTTACCTTCCCTGGCAGTGTGGTGGAGGAGAATTGCAAGCACGGCATCAAGCGGCATCTAAGGAGATTCCATCCTGCAGAATATGCTAAGATGTGGCAAGGAGGTTTCATCATTTATTATTAAACTGTCAGCAAGTTGTCATATGTCCTTAGCGGGTTGTGGACAAGGGGTATAGTGACAGTGGAAGTACTTGGGTTCTGGTGTCATGGTGTTTGGATACAGTTGTGCTCCCAGGTGTTATTTACCACATACACTGTGCACATTGCATTTGCTGTTGAGAGGCACAGTTCCTGTTTTCAAGGCAAAATTTTCTGTTCTAATAACACACCCATGATTTTGGAGGAGAAGCAGATGGAGAAGAATTATTGACCAACTTCTTCTTTTCTGAACACCTACTGGGGACTACTAGTGTGCTGCTACTCCCTCAGGCTCATCACTGGAGCTAGTCATGGCAAGTGGAACCTTCATCATCCACCATCCCCCATGTTACTGCTGTTGTTGATCCCATTCCCTTTCAGCTGCCAAATCATTGTGTTGCTTAAACAACTCAGCAGCAGCAAGAACAGCATTTGCAAATTCCGCATCTACATCAGGGAATTTGGCCACTAGACTACATGACCTGCTGGGACTAGGCCAGTAGGGCATATTTTTTTTCTTAGGACTTGTGCTTAAAATAAAAAAAAAAGTCCTACAAACCAATGTTTCCACAGCGCTTGAGCCTCTAACAACAAATCTAACAAATCAAGTATCATTCTAGCACAGTGGCAGCTTATGTCAGGGGGTTCCTGTCTCTGTCACTTTACATACAAATTTCTTATTTTATTTTATTCATTCCCCAGACTCCACCCACCAACACAGGCACCCTCCTCAGACCCCTTTTATACCATGTCTTATGGGGTTTTCTGAATTGTATTTAGGATTTATTTTTTAACTGCCCCCCCATTCCCAGTAAACAAAATGTGCTATGTGTTGTGTGTGAATTCAGTGTTCCCACTGATTTCAATGGAATGAGCTAGGCAGAAAATCAGCACTTTTCGCGGGAAATTATTCTCAAAGCGGGACGTGCCATTATTCACGGATTTCAGTTTGACGTGAACATTTTCGCCCATCCCTACTTAGGACATGGCAAAGTAGGGTACCTTTACCATATTTGTTTTTCTAAAGGCAGCCATTATAATGGAGCCATTGTCAGCAGACAGAAATTCAGTTTCAAGGAAGTCCTTAATTATGACCTGCTGTTGTTTGTTTAATACAGGCATGTCAGACTCAAATACAGTCAGGGGCCACATATTCAATATTTCCCTCCTAGTAATGGAGCAACATTGGCTGCTAGAATCGGAGTATGCTTGCTTGTGTGTGTGTGTGTGTGTGTGTGTGTGTCTGCATATATTGTTTCACTGTCCCCTTGTAGTCCCAGAACCACATATACATTGTCTGACACTTACATTAATAAAGAACACTTTGTTCTAGGGAGGATGAAAGCTGATGAACTAACCAAAAGTGGTGAATTTCTGGGGCACCATAGATCACCAATAAAAAAGTGAAAAATTGCACTTTTTGAGGGAATTCCTGCAAGAAGGTGTTTTCCTTTTGAAGTAAAAAGTTTTGCCCATCCATAGTTTTAACCTCTTAAATGCTAGTGAGGTCTCCAACTCATTTTGAAGCAAGGGGTTGGAGACCTTCGTAGTATTTTTGGGGTTAAAGTCCCTTTTAAAACTATGGAAAATGTTATCTCCCCTCCTATGGTGAGTTGGTTTGTTCCAAAGTTGCTAATAGTCTGCTTTAAGCATGAGGCCCATTACCTTACTACAATGATGTAAATAATAGAACACCTGTATCTTCCCCATAGTGATTTGTGTCAGTGAGAGTAAATGGCACATTACTGATAAATATCTGCCATGAAACATCTTCACATTGTTGTGGCTTCAGCCAATTTAAACAGGTACAAGTCACACCACTAAAATAAGTCTTCAAAGCAAGCACACAGTATACAGACACAAATAAAAACAATTATGTTTATGATCATTTCCCAATAAACTAACATATTCTACTATTAAAAATTACTATTGTCCATCTAACAAAGAACAATATTTATATTGCAAAGTTTCCTGACATAATGGACATTATGTAATGACATAGTGTAAAAATGCTAGCTCAAGAGCCTTCTTTGACCAGTGAAAGAAGAGTAAAACTGTATGAATGGGAACATGCATTGACCTTACAATACATCTATCTGAAAAAGACACATTCACTGAAGTTCACGTACTAAGATTTTCTGTGGAAAATCAACTACACTATAAGGAAAAACGAAAAAAAATCCCATTGATGTGAAATGAACCTTTTAATCCCTTGAATGCTAGAATGTCTTAAACACACTGATTTAAAGCAATAGGAATTTACGGAACTTGAATTTGTGTTCTATGATGCAATCAGTTTCCTCGCAAATTACACCAGTATTTCTTGTTACATCAGTACCTGTGAACCCAAGGACCGAAGGTTATTGTAATCTCATTACGGGCTGTACAGGAGTTAACTCTTTGAGTGCCGGTGAGGTATGTAATACACC
Source organism: Rhinophrynus dorsalis (assembly GCA_037306005.1). Lineage (NCBI taxonomy): Eukaryota > Metazoa > Chordata > Amphibia > Anura > Rhinophrynidae > Rhinophrynus > Rhinophrynus dorsalis. Next base: position 149,891,620 of record CM074718.1, read on the forward strand.
CCTCTGGTACTGAAAGGGTTAAATGAGTTGGTGACATATTTGGCACCCAAGTGACTAAAGCTGTCATGTTCCAAAATACTAAGTTCTACTAATTTGGATAAAATTATGCTAATTCATGCATTCAGTCCTCAAAGCAGAGCATTTAAGATGTCCTAGCAATTTGAGCTAATAGTGTTTGCTATTTGGAAGCATATTGGGCCTTATGTATAATAGTGAAGAGAGTGGAAATGTTGGGAATTTTTATTTGTCATTATGATCCATTTGGGCTGCCTCAGAATTGCTCCAGGTTGATTTTATTCAGAAGGACCATCATTTCTACATGACCAATCATTTGTAGACTTTATTACACAAGAACAAACATTTGGTTCTTGTTTACCAAATAAGAATTGGCCTTATACTGGAAAAAACACAAAAGATTATTGATGCTACAAGACTCTCGGTAAACATGTCTTGGTTCATAGGTAAATGATTTGGGAAATAAGGCTGCAATCAGTCCTTGTGAAAGGAGTAATTCTTCTATTTTTATTAAGTGGTAGATAATTTTAGGCAAATTCCAAGGTCTTCAAGTTTCATGAGAAAAAGTTCCCCAAGCCTCATAAAGCTAGTGAACTTTTAATTGTTGAATAAAGAGTCCAGGGTGCTTACATCAAAGGGATACCTAGAATTTTTGCAACAGACAGAGGCGGCAGTCCTCATAAGATATCTAGCAGATTGAAGACCTCCTAGAAATGTGTGCTTTTGGATTATATATACATTGAGATGGATACTTTGACACTGCTAAATCTGTGCAAGTGTACTCACAATTCAGCTGAAAAATTATGATCTTATATAAAAAGTCAAAGTGGATACATTCTGGGTCAAACTAACCACACCATATGGTACGAAACAGCCCATTGATTTAAATGCTAGAGCACTCCATTGCATTGATTAAAAATGAGTTGAAGACATCTCCAACATTCAAGATGTTAAAAGCCCCTTTTCAATCACTGGGAATTTGGGGAAAATTTATTTTGTCCCTACATTGCAGTTGGTTTGTCACAGCATTGCTCAACTTTGTCTTCATATGAAAGGTCCAGTGTTTGTTTGTTGCATGGATTGTTTGAATTTATTGTCAAGGAAAAGGGTATAGTCTCATATGCACATCATAAACTTGAAAAAACAGGGGCCTCTGCTGGTTCTTTGGTAAAACAAATGTCTACAACAATGGCTTTTTAACAACGTTAGTATTGATTTCATCTTCATAAAAGCTGCCTATTACTGATGCTTATAGAGAATATCCTATGATATGGAAGGATCAAGTGCAAATGGTGCCTTTCTACTGTTTCTCTATCCCATAATCCCAGTCCACCATCCCGGCCCACCTGCTTTTGTTAGTTTTATAATTGACATCAATGTTGTGACGTAAGGCAAGTGAGGTCATGGAGCTTACAATTTAAATGGTTCTGCACTATTGATAGGACAGAGCTTACATTTTAAATTGACATACAGTAATGATACCACAGAGCTTACAGTTGAAATGGTGCTGCATTAGCGATACCACAGAGCTTAAAATTGAAACTAAATACACCAGTGATTCCACAGAGCATACAATTGAAATTGAGATACAACCGTGAAACTACTGTGAGTACAGTTGAAAGAGTTCAATGTCAGTGATTCCATTGAGCTTAAATTTGCAATGGAGCTAAACTATCAAAACCACTGAGCTTAAAACTGAAATGGAGCTATACTAGTGGTATCAGAGAGCTTATAATTAAAATGGAGCTATAGTAATGATACCACAGAGCTTACAATTTAATTTGAGTCATACTAGTGATACCACAGAGCTTACAATTGAAATAGAGCTAAACTAGTGATACCCAAAGCTTCTGATTTGATTAAAATGGGGCTGTACTAGTGATACCTCACACATCATACATTTAAAATGGAGCTACACAAGTGATATCACAGAGCTTTCAGTTAGTTAAGCTACACTAGTAATATCATAGAGGTTGCAATTGAAGTAAAGCTACACTAGTGATACCACACGGCTTACAACTGAAATAATGCTACAGGTGATACATCCAAGCTTACAGTCAACATGAAGCTATATTGGTCATACCACAGAGTTTACAGTTGAAGTGAAGCTATAATGGTGATACCACCATGCTTACACTTGAAGTTAAGCTATATTAATGATACCACAGAGCTTGCAACTGAAGTAGAGCTCCATTAGTGATGCCACTGACCTTACATTTGGATTGGAGCTACATTAGTGATACCACAGAGCTTACAACTGAAATGGAGCTACACAAGTGATAAACAGAATGTACATTTGAAGTGGCGCTATACTAGTGAATTAGAGTAGACAACCTTTGGCTCGCTTGTTGATTTTGCACTACAATTCCCTTAATCCTGCTCCAGACTATCAAGAATTGTAGTCCAAAAATGAGGATGATAGAAACTGTAGTATTAGCATTACTAGTGCAATGTTTCCTATACAGCCCTACAGTAAAGCGGCCAGTACTAAAGGGATGAACTGCAAACCCTGCTTTTAGGGTTGGTTGTGGGGATAATCTAAGCACAAATGGTAGGACAGAGGACAAATGGGAATTCTAGTAGATTTAAGAATGGCTTTCAGCCCCTTGAATGTTAGAGAGGTGTCCAGCAAGCAATGTGTATTTGTCCCTTACAGTGCAGTTGGTTTGCACCAGAATTCCTTAAATTTGGTCCTTTGGGCTTTATAAATTAAAAAGAGGAGTAATTTTGGGGCAATCCAACTACACCATAGGGGACAAATACTAACTTACTTGGGACCTTTAAACCCTTGAAGGCTACAGGGTCACTTCTTCTGGCCAGAAAAGGAGCTGATAAATCCACCCATCTAAAATCAATGAAAACAACCATTTACATATGACCTACCAATGTCACTTTGGCTCCCATTCAGAGAAATTCTGCTTCTTCAGTTTGAAGCTGTAGAAGCAGCAACATATACACAATCAGAAATAAGTCCACTTCACAAAGTGTTACCCAAATGTTCCCAAGTGCCCTCAAACACCTTAACCACAATGTTAATCCCACTTTAACCACAATGTCACCAAATAAGTTTGTAATGCTTTGCTATGCAATGCATTTGCCAACTCTTGCAATGGACAGATTAAATAGCACTAACAAAACGGTATCCTTTTAAAAGGTCGCATGCAAAAGAGTGAGCAGCCACTTGACACACTAAGCATGTCGCTATGATAAAAATGGTGATCTGAGAATGGTTGTATTTGGCTGATGTTCAACTAATTCCCCAAGCTGTTCCTTCTTCAAAGCCAAAGCTTTCTGAACTTCCTTAAATGCCAAAGTAAGATTGCTTGCTTCATTTTTGAAAGCCTCCTCAAATATTTGTTTGCTCATCTCAGGGCTTGGGGAAAAAAGGTGAAGAGAATCATGGAAGGTATGCGACCTTCAGTAAGAGACAAGAGAATCTCGCACTGTCATTCAGTGTAAGATTCCAATGTCACCATTTTTATCATGGCAACATGGTTACTGTGTTATGTGGCTACACGCTCTTTTGATTATGACATGTTAAAAGGATACCATACCTATGAGGTATTGTGTATAGGTGGAAACCCCATCATATTACACAGAGAGGGACATAAAAATCCAACTTTAAAGGCAAGGGGCCCATTGTAAGTATATCTCTACCTTCATCCTAACACCTGGGGACAACTGATTTAGGGAGAGACATCCTACTCCAAATTCAAAGGCATGGAAGCTAGTGGTTATTTTTCACCACTTAACCAATTCGAGAGATTGTGGGTTTAGGGTTAGGTTAGGCAATTGATATGGCTAGTTATTTAGAAAAGCATATTTATACTTTTTATAATTTTTATTAATTCATCAATTCTTCCTTTTCCAACCTGTGAGATACAAACAGTTATGGTGGCTCTGTTTATTACAAAATATCATTAACTCCCTGTTTTGTATGCATATTTCCAATGCAATAAGAACAAGGGTCACAAACATTTTTAATTTAGATTTTATGTGCAATGTACAGACAACCTTGTTTGAAGAGGAAGTTTGCATTCCTCCATTTAGCCTCCCTCTTTCATTCTTTAAACATCCAAATGTTTGTTTACTAATAAAAGCTACACATTTGGATTTTTTCATCTCTAATATGGAAAAAGTCATCTACCCAAGGAAGGAATCCACAATGTACTTGTAGCTAAAAAATACACATTCTTTACGGTCGGAGGAAGTTTATAAAGTTAAGAGCAAGCTCATTGGAAGTCAATATAGTAAGACAGAGATATAAGGTTTGTTTACACAGGCCATTTGGATGAACTCGATTTTAACATGGGCCAAGCTACCCAGATTTATTTACCCTCGATTACCTGCTTTCCCCGCGCAATCTTCTCACGTGGGGGAGTGTGGCAAATGTGTGACTGCTGGCTAGCCCAGGTTGGAGACAGATGTATATTACTGGATGACACATGTGTGAGCTAGACAGTAATTGGAGGTTGTGTTGAGAATTTCAACCTACAATATCTATTGGGTGAATGATCTTCATCGTTGTCCATAAAGTTTGCAAACCAAAGAATGCATCTTAGCTGATGCATGCTGCTTTTAGAAACATCCTGCATTGCAAAGATCTTTGACCAGCATCCGTTGGGGCAAGATGTTTAATTTATGGGTGGTTTAATTATTTGTGTGACTGATTCATCATGATTATTATGGGGATTGGTACTGGCTGAGGGTACAGACCTGGATCTTGTCAGCTTGTGGCATGGAATGTTGCTAATATTCCTATTAGGTATGGTGTAATTGAACAGCCCAATGACTTAATAATGCATTAGATTGGTCCAAGCCACAGGTCTTTCAGGAACCTAGCAACTCCCCTGGTGGTGGTGAGTGATATTTACTTTTGATTTTGACCCACAGAATGGGGTATGGTTTTAGTTCCCTTAACTTTTTGCTGTATCCTTTCATCTTTCCCAAGAGCGCACCACTCTGTGTTTTATATATTTATTTGAGTCAAATGCACCCATTCACAAACATTTGTGTAAGTGCAAAGAGCGAAATGTATGTGGCCAAGCATACTATAGAATGAATCCCAAGATGAGCAAACACAATAAAAAAAAAGGCATTCACTTTGGGACACTAATAAAAATGTGTTCTTTACATACCACCATGAAAAAAATGTTTTAGCTTTAAATGATAATCTTTTGACTTCACACAATTTGTTTTATGGTAAATGTTTATCCACTGAACCTCACTGTCAATGAATTCTATTATTTATATTAGTGCAGTAAGGTAAAGATATGTAGATAACATGGATTTAGCAGAGCTGAATGTGAAACAAAAGGAAATCATACTACTGCAGTTACTACTACGTGGCATTATGAGGGAACTGTCAGAATCAATTCTGTTCTATCTAAATTGACTGTTTGCTATTGCTCATGACTAGCATGCACAGCAATCATTAGGCAAACAGAGTTTCAAATAGAAATATATAAAAACTATCCACCCAATTGTCTGACAATTTACAAGCAATTTTATTACAAAAGAAACTAAATGATTTGTTACTCAACTGACATAACATCTCTATGATCAGTTGTCCCCTTACTTTAGTGATCTATTTTAGAAAACCAAATGGCTGCCTTCAAAAGGTCACTCAACCAATAAAAAACAGCATATTTCAAGTCAAGAGAGCAACAAATATGGTTAAGTGAAAGCCAAAACAATATTTTGGTTAATTCTATATAATAATTTGCTAGGATGTTTGTCACGATGCAGTCATGTGCAGTAGAGACTGCCTGCGTTTGGGCAGTCTCTACTGAGCATGATTGCGTGAGTGAGGTGACGCAAGACTGCATCGCGTGGAGCAGTGAGGTAGCGGCCTCTTACCCCTCTGGCACTCAAAGCGTTAAACGAGTCAGTATGTTTGGTTATTTATTTGAATACCAGTGGTTAACCGCTATGATCCATAATGGTTAAAGAAGCACGGTTTTAGATTCCCGGTATACATTTTTTTTTTATTGTTAGAAATGGCTACTTTCTTTTAACCCTTTGAGTGCGAGAGTGGTATGCAATGCATTGAGGGCATTTCTAGCATTCAAGAGGTTAATTCAATTTCATGGCCAGGCTGCCTTAATAGGAAGCCATCAAATAGCCACACTCATAAATAGTTTAGTGTGATGTTCTGTTTAATTTGGTTATTGTGTTCTTTTAACCCTTTGATGTCCCAGTAGTCTCCATTGTATTGTAAACCAGAACATTCGAGAAACTTTCTAGGATCCAATGGGTTAATTATTTTTTATTATTATTTTCCCTTGCTGTATCAGTCCCCAAAGGCTGTATCTTTCTTATAATAAAATCGGTATATTCCATAGACATCAATGGGACCTCATTGAAGAAACTTTTTTGTTTTTTGTTTGTTTGTGTCTAAGAAGATCGTAAATACAACTCACCAACTACTTCATTAACCCCTTAAGGTCCTTTAAGGACCACATAGGAAACTTTGATGTGACATCATGTGAGGCGGCACGCCGAATGGGGGACTGAAAGAGATCGCTCAGGTCTTGGAGCGATCAACTTCAGTCCCTGGTATTACTCACTGCGCTCCTACAGGAACGCAGTGAGTAAAAGTACGTGACGTGCCAGGAACGTCACCGGTCCTTAAGTGCCGGAGCAGAGTGACTGTCCTGCCACATCAATGGTCCTTAAGAGGTTAATGGTTCATCAGGCAAGTAGGTAGGCAAACAAGAAAGTAATATGAGAGGGAAAGAAAATGTACTGTTGTTTTAAAAGTCAGTAAACCCTAATTATCCTATATAATAATTAGTTAGGATGTTTGTCACGATGTTGTCATGCGCAGTAGAGACTGACTGCATTCGGGCAGTCTCTACTGAGCATGATTGCATCGTATGTAGCAGTGAGGTAGCGGCCTCTTAACATTACCCAGACCTTGGCCGTGTACACGGGCTTTTACACTAGTACCTACTAATATCTTGGGAGTGTACTCAGGTAATTAGAATTATTAAAGTAATGTTACATTAGCTTCTTTTTACAAAAACACAGCATTCACCAAGCACCAAGATCTGGTCTGCGTGCCTGGTGAAGTCTCTTGTGGGGATACATTTTAATGTGAATTATTAAATGTTTTATTACAGTACAGTGTACAGTATTCTAGAGCAGTGTTATTCAGGACTATTTCTAGTTATTAACTCCTTTCTCAATAGTTGTCTGTTGTATCAGAAGACAGATATCTCTAGCTCATTGTTTTACATTGTGTTGAAATCCCCTCTGTTATTCAAAGGGTTAAATATCCCATTTTAACCAGATGGAATTTGTATTGCAGCTGTGATTCTCTAGAACTGCTCCACTTTGAAAGACATGTGCCTTATATACGAGAGGCAAAGTGAACTTTCATCATATCTGTTCATACCTCCCAACATTTCAAATTGCCAAAGAAGGACACATGTGTTTTAAGGGGTGTTGCTGTGGGCGGGGCATTACCAATACTTTTTAGGCTATTTCATGACCTATTGATACCTCCTTGTGTAACCTAATAAATGACGTCTAACAAGCCCAAAGGTTTTCTATTTACACAGACTAATTTATAAACCCATGTAATGAAGATTAATATGAGTTTTATTGCTGTAGAGCAATGTGATACATTTATATACACACCACACAGTCTGATTTCCTAAAAAGCGGGACATCAGGGTGGGAAAGAGGGACAGAGGGATTTGAGTCTAAAAGAGGGACACTTGGGAGGTATGTCCTTTGATACCTGGACCAACATTATCTGCATTGACCAATTAATATCTCAGAAATTCTTGCTGCAGGATCTTATATCTTCAATGTCTGTCCTATACTTTCCAGTATCACAAATTTATCAAGAAATATCCATGAATTTCAGAATACATCTCTGGCACTCATCTAATCCTTTCTTACCTGGAATACATCCAAGTATATATTTTTTCTATGCTGTTTGATGACAACTATCTGCCACCTGGTGCTAACTTGGGAAGCACTTCCAGTTTATGTTTTAGCTGCATATTCTTTGCTTGCTATTGCAAATATTGCCCAATCCCCATTAAGCAAATTCATAGAAAACAAATTATGATTAACACAAGTGTGTGTAGCTTACCACTACAGGTAAGAAGTGTAGGTAAGCCAGTAGAACCTGCATTCAGAAGAAGACTCTACCTAAAGTTGTAAGTAGAGTGCCTCAGGGTTCAGTCCTGCTCCCAATGCTTTTAAGTTTGTTTATTTAGGGATAGTAAAAAACAAAAAAACAAACAAAAACAGCAGCTCCAATTAATATTCTTAGTATTTGAGCCACAGAAAGTGTTATTTCAATACTGTCAGAGTTGTGGTTCATGAGTAATTGAATGATAAAGTTTCCCCCTCCCGCCCCTTTTACCTAGTGTAAGCCATCTCTTCTCAGATGTGGAATCCAGTCCAGATAACAGCAGGGGACAATCTTCTTCCTGTGAGAACAATGAAAGCCCTGCCCCCCCTTGACATGTTTTTCACGTTTTTCCCTTATTTTAATTGAAGTTTGTCCCTCTCTGCAATCTACCTGGCACCTCCCTTCTGCTCTGGCTGAGCAGTGTTACATCAGTAAAAGGGGCGGGAGGGGGATATTTTATCATTCAGTTACTCTTGAACTACAACTCTGACAGAATTGAAATAACACTCTCCAAGGTCCAAATACTATGATAATTAATTAGGTCTGCTTTTATTATGAAACATTACTATCCCTTTAATGATCTTGAAGTAGGAATAGAAAGTAGTGTCTCACTCAATCTTTGATGATGACCCTAAACTTTGTAAGGAAATACATACAGCACAAGGGTGTTTTTTTCCTTTTCAGAATGGTTTGCATAAACAGAATGAATTGGTGGAAAAGTGAAAGGGGAGGTTTAACCCTTTGAGTACCAGTGATGTATAAAAAATCATTGAAACTTGTTGGATACCTCTCTGGCACTCAAAGGTTTAAAGGGTTAATAATGTTTCCAAACACAATCAGCTCAGATCGTTTGTCATAGTGAATAGTACCGATGTCTGAGGCTCTCACTGTTCATAATTTGCAGTTACACTGTAATTATATGATGAATTTTACTCCTCCCGACCCTTTTCCCATTCGGTAGCCACCTCCCCTCAGATCTGAAATCCGGTCATCGGACTGGACAGATCACAATGAGGAACAATATTTCCTCTGTCAGTATAAGGAAAACCCTGCCCTCCTTAACAAAGGAGAGCAGGTTTTTCCTAATACTAACTGAAGATTGATTTTACTACAAGGACCAATGTAGTGCCTTTATTTAAGAATACAACTAAAACAGAACTCTGGAATTATAGACCTGCACTAAGATTTATCTAGTGGAAGAGATCTTAGTGCATAGGCTCCATAGTATAACACACAAGCTGGAGAAGAGATATCTCACCTCTTTATCACTCCTTTGCATAGCTCCCCTCTAGCCTGCGTTTGAAAAAACTGTATCTTTTTTACAAAATTTCAAAAATGTTATAAATTAGGTATTCTGAAGGATACATTTTGGCTACATTTGGTATCAAGGTAAAATAACTGATTACATTTTAAAGAGGTATTTTATATGAAATTAGAATTCTTCTTTTTTAGTTCACAGAAACCTCAGGGTCTTGCAGAACAGTAAGCTTGTTCATGTAGACAAGCTTTTGTCACTACCAGGCGACTCAGTCACACGTGCACAGCTGCATCTGTCGGTCACAAAGAGAAGACAACCTACACGGTGCGAGGTACCTCTCATCACCACTGTACCAAGCCACAGGTTAGAGTAATGATTGCTAAGTTATATATATTTTAGTAATTGCAATCGTATGACAAGCTTACATTTATTATATGACATGTTTATTCGTAGGCTGAAGTATTTTACAGAGAAATTGGGTATTAAAGGTATACTATATGAACTTACCTATGGTTCTACATTCAGTATTGACAAGTGAGTAATTCTATGTTCTCTTAAGTATGCATGTATTTACTCACTAATACAGGTCACTTATAATATTATTTATACTATTTTACTCTGCTTTAGTTCAACCGCAAAATGTGTCCTCGGGTAGGCCATGAGTTACTCATGGAGGGCGAAGGAGGTACCATTTGGACTTAAGTCCATCATTATTGGTGCTTTACCTGGTGTTTTTCAGGTGTAATCAGCAGCCTTACATTTTATTGTCCTTACCTCTTCATAGAGGCCAAAGATAAAGTAGGGTTTTTCATTTTCTTTATACTTGCCTCTTCATAGAAGCCGAAGGTAAAAAAAAGGGGTTTTACTTTTAAAGACCTTACCTCTTCGTAGAGGCCAAAGGGATTTCAATTCACTTCATGAGACCTTACCTCTTTGTAGAGGCCAAAGGCTCACCTCAAATACTTTCTTTCCTCAATGATGAGGAAAATGTGAAAATTATCAACAGAATCAGCACCTTACCTCTTCATAAGAAGGCCGAAGGTATATAAAGCTCGAACGACCTTACCTCATCACAGAGGATGAAAGTTAGTAATAGTAAACACCTTACATCTTCATGGAGGCCGAAGGTTAACACTCACATAGAGGCTTCATAATAAGTGGTTCATGTCAGAATCAATGATTTAAGAAAGATATATCAGCTCATTAAGTTCATTCAAAAGCTCCGGCAATGGGATAACACTTACCTTGCCTTCGTAGGTCAAGGTATTAGGCTGCATTCGTTTGCACATAATTAAGTATTAGTCACAATTTTAAGTATATAGCTTCAGGCTAAAGTCATCACTCCATGCACGTTTGCCTAGCACCCATCACACGCATGTGGCGGTCACTTAAGGACCACGGAACCTTTTTTTTTTTTTTTTTAATCCAATTCCGGACTCCCCGAATGGCGTGCAGCCGCGCGGGGAGCCCTGAATTCCATGACGGTCCTGGTACATCATCGGTCCTTAAAGCAAATCCAACCATGACGTACTAGGACCGTCAAGGGTCCTTAAGGGGTTAAATGATGTTTTATTATTTGTTTAGGTACATCATGGAAGATCAAGATAACCAAGGTCCTGCTGAAGTTGAGGCCCCAGTAGCAAACTCCAGCCACTCATTCTAAGAGAGGATCAACTCTTAGGGACTGGACTATTCCACAAATTATGGAAGAATTAACTAGAAGACACATCCCCCACCCAGCTTCAGCTAGAAAGGTGGAGCTTTTACGTCTCTTATTCCACACTACCCCTCCTACTTCGTCTGCTAGCTTCCGCACTACTAGGTCCTGCGCTCTCCTACAGCAGACCAGTTTTCACATATGACAAGGATTCTGACTGACCTGGGGTCTGCTATGTGGGAGCTGGCTTTCATCAAACAATCCTCATCTCAGACGCTCAGGATTAATCCTGTGAGCGATAAGTCTTCTTTGACAGGTACCTCACTGACACCTTCCCCTCGTATTACACCGGCGTATATGATACCTCAGCACATCCAGAGGGACATCCTGGAGGGGAAGCATGTCAATCTGGTATCTCTCCTGAATGCATCACAAGGTTTGGCAGAACAGAGGATGGTCAGCTGTGGGAATGTGTCCGTTACTCTTAAATATAAGGATCCCAGGCTAGCCAGGAAACTGTCACTACCAGAATTTGTCTTGGAATTTATTATATATCATGATATCTATTGAGGGGGCAGGAATTTCATTGAGAAGATTGATTTCTGTCCCCGAACAGTTTTGGTGAACCAGGGTTCTGAGTTTGTTAGTGTGATAGATACAGATGTTGGTGCACAGGAAGTTGCTGGTGCTTTACATACAGATGTTGGTGAGGTAGATGATGGTGCGGTAGATAGAGTTGTTGTTGGTGATAAATGTAATGTTCTTCGTGTAATGTGTACTAATGCTCGCAGCTTAGGCAACAAGCTCAGCGAGCTAATATCAATAGTTTGTAGAGATGACTTGGACTTGATTGTAATAACAGAGACATGGTTCAGGGACTGTAATGACTGGGAAATAGCCATTCCGGGATACACGTTGTATAGGAAAGATAGGGCTGAGAGAAGAGGGGGTGGGGTAGCCATTTATGTTAAAGATAGCATAAAATCCACAGCGATCCAGAATTCATGTAAAGAGTTGGAGACTCTCTGGATCTGTCTGCAGAATAAAAAGGGATCAGTTACAAGAATAGGTGCAGTCTACAGGCCTCCGGGGCAATCTGAAGAGCAAGACAACATGCTAGTGGACGAGATTACCCAAATGGCAGTAAAGGGAGATATAGTAGTTATGGGAGACTTCAACATGCCTGATGTTGATTGGAATATCCCTTGTGCGTCCACATGTAGAAGTAGGAGCATCGTAGAAGCCCTGACGGGGATGTCCCTAAAACAGCTGGTGAAGGCGCCAACTAGAGGGGACAATATCCTAGACTTAGTATTCACAAATGGAGACCTGGTATCTGAGGTGAAGGTGGGAGAAAATCTAGGTTCCAGTGACCACCAATGTTTGTGGTTCGGAATCCAGACTGACTACGAGAAATCCCATTCTGCAACCAAAGTATTGGACTTTAGGAAGACGAAGTTTGAGGATATGGGAGAATATGTAAAGAAAGAATTAAAAGGGTGGGATAAAACACCGAGAGTGAGTACTCAGTGGAAGACACTCAAAGAAGTCCTCTTAAAGGCAACAAGATTACATGTTAGACAAATTAGCAAGAGGAAAAGAAAGAGAAATCCACTATGGTTTACTAGAGAGGTAAGAGCTATAGTGAAAGATAAAAAGTCTGCCTATAAGAGATATAAAGAGACTGGAAGTGAAGCGGACAGAGAAGGGTATAAAACTATACAGAAGAAGACTAAACAGATGATAAATGCTGCTAAAGCCTCAAAAGAGGAAGAAATGGCCAAATCTGTTAAGAAGGGGAATAAAACCTTCTTCAGATATATCAGTGACAGGAAGAAGAAAAACTGCGGGATTAGAAAAATTAACAACGGAAAAAATCAGTATATAGAAGAGGAAAAGGCGGTCGCTGACCATCTGAATAACTACTTCTGCTCAGTTTTTTCAGACAGCGGCCCTCATAATCAGAAAATGGCTGAACACAGCATTGCCTCTAGTTGTATAATTTTAGCCCCAGTGTTTTCAGAGGCCGATGTTCTAGAGGAACTTGTCCGGCTAAAGTCAAATAAAGCGATGGGTCCGGATGGAATCCACCCTAGAGTTCTTAAAGAACTCCGATCTGTCATAGTTGGCCCCCTGACTAATCTGTATAACCAGTCCCTTCTTACGGGAGAAGTTCCTGATGATTGGAGAATGGCCAATGTTGTACCCATTCACAAGAAGGGTAGCAAAGAAGAAGCTAGTAACTACAGGCCAGTCAGCCTGACATCTGTAGTGGTAAAAATGATGGAGACTCTTCTAAAGAAGAAGATAATTGACCATCTAACAAAAAACAACCTGATGGACCCAAACCAGCATGGCTTCACTGAGGGCCGATCCTGTCAGACTAATCTCATTGATTTCTTTGACTATGTAACTAAAGTGCTGGATGAAGGTGGTGCTGTGGATATCGCCTACCTGGATTTCAGTAAAGCTTTCGATACAGTTCCCCATAAAGAGCTGATAGATAAATTATCAAGAATTGGACTTAACCCCTGGATAGTTCAGTGGATCTGCAGTTGGCTGAAGGACAGAAACCAGAGGGTTGTTGTTAATGGAGTGTATTCTGAGCAGAGACTGGTTACAAGTGGAGTGCCACAAGGATCTGTTCTGGGCCCTGTTCTGTTCAACATGTTTGTAAGTGACATAAGGGAAGGCTTGGCAGGGAAGGTTTGCTGATGACACAAAAGTGTGTAATAGGGTTGATGTTCCAGGAGGTGTCTGTAATATGGAGAATGATTTGGCACTATTAGATAAGTGGTCAAAACAATGGAAACTTCAGTTCAATGTTTCCAAATGTAAGATAATGCACTTGGGGAAAAGAAACCCTCAATCTGACTATCGTATTGGCAGTTCTGTGGTAGCAAAGACTTCAGAAGAGAAGGATTTGGGGGTGGTCATCTCTGACAGCCTCAAGATGAGTAACCAATGCAACCAGGCGGTGGGGAAAGCAAATCGTATGCTTGGCTGCATAGCTAGAGGTATAACAAGCAGGAAGAGGGAGATTGTGATCCCTCTATATAGAGCTCTAGTGAGACCACATCTGGAATACTGTGTACAGTTCTGGAGGCCTCATCTGCAAAAGGATATAACTAAAATTGAGCGGGTTCAAAGAAGAGCTACAAAAATGGTGGAAGGTCTAAAGCATAGAACTTATCAAGAACGACTCAGAGATCTAAATATGTATAGTCTGGAGGAAAGAAGAGAAAGGGGGGACATGATTGAAACCTTTAAATATGTTAAAGGACTGAACAAGGTTCAGGAGGGAAGTGTGATTAATAAGAATCTGAATACAAGAACAAGGGGGCACAATCTGAGGCTAGTTGGAGGAAAAATCAAGAAAAACATTAGAAAATATTATTTCACTGAAAGAGTAGTAGAAACTTGGAACAAACTTCCAGCAGAGGTGGTTGATAAATCCACAGTAACACAGTTTAAACATGCCTGGGATAAACATGTATCTATCCTAAGATAACAATAAAGGAATACTAAAGGGCAGACTAGATGGACCAGATGGTCTTTTTCTGCCGTCAATCTTCTATGTTTCTATCTTGCGTTCTAGCTTCCCGCACTGCAGGCAAGAATTGGACCTGTATTTATATCTTGTTGTAGATGTGGCATATAAATATGGAGGAATGACCTTCTATGACAGCTAGACAATGAACTGTGCTGCAGACATTTTGCAGGTCTTAAAGCTCCCACATGCCCTTCATGCCAGGCAGCTTATCACTCGCCCAATTTATGCCCAGCCACTCCTGCAGACGTAGTAGCTAGTCCTGCAACATTTGTAGCCCTAGCGCCAGTCCAAGCTTCTACTTTAAAGGGATATTAATACTTTATTATTACTATCCCCCATATTGTAGATATTTATAAAATAATTTAATAGCCCCCAGGTTCATCTCTCAAACCTTTATGGTTTGAGACATAACCGATGGCAAAGTTCCACCCACCCTCCCCCTTCCCTGACGTCTGCGTTGTACTGACTGCAGGGGAAGTCTGTCATATGACAGGCTTGCGGCTCTGCAGCTGAGCCGAGATCCCGTTAGTGAAAAATAATTATTTTACTGAAACGGTCTTCTAAATGTGCTTGGTTTGTAGAAGACCATTTCAGTGAAATAATTCTTTGTCACTAACGCGATCACGGCTCTGCTGCAGAGCCTCATGATGAAAGTCAGACCGGATATCCCTGCAGTCAGTACAACGCTGACTTCAGGGAAGAGGGAGGGAGGGGGGAACTTTGCCTTCGGTTATCTCTCAAAACATAAAGGTTTGAGAGATGAACCTGGGGGCTATTAAATTATTTTGCAAATATGTACAATATGGGGGATAGTAATAATAAAGTATTACTATCCCTTTAAGTCAATCTAAATTACCTACCAGGGATAAGCTAGGCAGGCCTATCTATTATATGGGCAATTCAGCTATCTGCAACAACTTTAATTGAAAAGGATGCTTTTATAGCAGCTGCAGAATGCTGCATTTATGTTCTAATTGTAAACAAGAGCACTCCAGGGCCATTTGCCCCAAGATAGCATGGTCTTTGAATAAATGACTAAGCTTAGTGAACTAGTCTCTGTTAGAGTCATTACTTTCTGGCCATCCTGGTTATAGCCTAGTTGTCTTCCTCTTTCTAGACTTTAGAGAAGGTTTTAACACAGGAATCTTAGCATGTCCTTCAGAATCTATGGAATGCATTAATCTAAATTCAACACTAGAAGAACCTGATAAAGTTTCTGAACTCATAGCGAAAGACTTTGAGAAAGGTTTTTTGGTTATGTCCATACCGATCCCCCCTTTTACAAAACGGCGCATTAATCCTGTAGGCTTAGAAACCAGAAACATTTCCTTGAAAAAACATCTTATAGTGGATTTCTTGCCCCCCCCATTCTTGCCTTATCCCTAGAGTTAAAGGAATAGTAATACTTAAAATGTAAAAAAAAAAATATGTTGTAGGGTTTATCCCCCTGAGTAAAACAAGAGTACTCCCGCTGCTGAAAGGTGTTTCATTCAAAAGTTATTAATTTTCAAAATTGAATTTTTTAGGTGCAATCTCACAGTGGCCTGAAATTGTACAGTGGCGCTGTTGCTACACCATCCTATGGAGATTTATGGCCCTGGGACCAGAGCTGTCCATAGGATCGTGTAGCAACAGTGCATCTGTACAATTTCAGTCCACTGTGATATTGCACCTAAAAAAATCAACTTTGAAAATTAATAAATTTTGAATGAAACACCTTTCAGCAGTGGGAGTACTCTTGTTTTACTCAGGGGGATAAACCCTACAACATATTTGTTTTTACATTTTAAGTATTACTATCCCTTTAACAATCTCATCCCCTTAGAGTAATATTCAGCAGTATGCAAAAATAGACTTGCTATGACTTTAATCAAGCAAACAGGGATTAGATGTTTACTGTCCAAAACCGACATATCTAGTGCTTTCAAATTACTTCCTGTCCATCTTTCTTTTTGGCATATGCAAGGAATTAAATGGAATCATCAATATTAATTATAATTACATCACATTTGGTTCTAGAAGTAGCCCCAAATTGTTTGATGTTTTCGCTGATGCTCTATGCTGGATCGTTCTCTATTTGTGTAAAATACTCTGGCCCTAAAGCTATCTAGACAATTTTCTGACTATAGAACCATTCACTAATTCTCCATCAGCCTTAGGGAAGTTAGTTAACATGTTTAAACAATTGGCCATCGCCATTGCTTTGGAAAAAAACTCAGGGTCCAGCAACTGCAGTTGAATTTGTAGGTATTGAGTTAGACTCCACAAATCTAGAAGCCAGATTACCTGTGGATAAACTCAAACGTATTCAGAGTGTAATAGATCAATATTTAGATTCGACAGACATTAATAATATATATAACTGCAGTCCATGTTAGGACATTTAAACTTTGCTCTAAAAATCATCCCACAAGGTATAGCCTGTATCTCTTACCTACTTCAATTATTGTCTTCAACTCCAGATAGCTACAATAGGATTAGGCTTAATCCAGAAGTTAACTCAGACTTGACCATGGACTAAATTCCTTAAATATTGGAATAGTCATATCATGTTTCCTCCATCTCCTTGCTAAGGTTCACCGATAGTATTTTCCTATGCATCAATTCATCATGGCTTCTCAGCTGTATTAAAAAATCATTGGTTTGCAGGACCTTGGCCAATAGAAGCAGTGAAATTATCCATTACACCTATTATAGCAATATTATAGTCTATAGTAGCAGCAGCCGTGCTATGGGGCAAGTACTGGTCAGGTCAAGCAGTGATCTTTATCACAGATAATACCCTGGCTTCTATCATATCTAAAGGTCGATCTCCCTCTCCTCCACCTGTGATGTTCCTCAAGAGGCTGCTATGGTTATCATTATACCATCACTTTTTTGTATTCACACTCCGTATTCCGAAGATAATATGGCAGCTTACACATTGTCTCCTCTTGAATTTCAGGAATTCATGAGAACTTTTCCCTTGGCAGATGTGCACCCTTCTCAGCCTCCGCCATTTCAAGACCTAGTCATGCATTAGAATTTTTGCAAAATATAGCCTTTGATATTAATGACTGAGTGTTTGCAGACAGCACTAAAAAAGGTTACGGAAAAGCATTGGCATGTTTCAATTAATTCTTTGCACCTACTAATCCCCAGCACCCTTTTTCCATTCAGGTCATACTGGCTTTCGGAGCATTTTGTTATTCATCACTCAAACTATCACCTTTCACCATTAAATTATATCTAGCTGGTCTGCAACATTATTTAGCTTTACATCAACCTCACAAACCATCACTATTTTCAAACATGCAAGTTAAATTGTTCATTAAAAGCTTATTTAAATGCCCATGCTCACCTTCACGTGCTTGTTCACCCATCACAGGTCTGATTTTTAGACAACGTTTCAACCTTCTGGAATCACACCCCTTTGGTATGCATATATCCTTGATCATCCAGGCGGCCATTTGTCTGGCCTTTTTTGGCTTTCTTAGGCCATGCGAATTTACCACACATTCACGTTCAGCACCTTTTCTATCGAAATCACACCTTACAGTTAAATTGTATAACTGCTCACTTTTTCTCTCTCATTCTAAAACAGATCAGGGTCATCTCGGTCATCACATTCCATATTTCCCCACAAAGCTAAATGGTGTCCAGTCAGTACGCTGCAGAAACTTCACAACATACTTATAGATAAGCCAGACCATAGTCCACTGCTCCCGAAGCCAGATGGCCCTCTCACTACATCCATTTTTGTTAAATATCTTAGGAAACTTTTAACCAGTCTTTGGTATGATGAGTCTAGGTTCTCATGCCATTCTTTTAGGATTAGAGCTGCCTCCTCAGCTTCTAAAAATCACATATTATTCAGAGGCTGAGGAGGTGGCATTCTAATTGTTTTGCCAGGTACATCCCAGAATCAGTTCATGAAATGAATTTAGCTTTATCTGGTCTGTCTAAATAATTTATATGTAAATAAAGCATTTAAACCTATATCTTGTTTCCTTTTTGGCCTCTAATCAAGCTTGCATCAGTTTTAACGTTCCATGAGGATAATAGATTCCAGGGAACCCCAACATTTATCATACGTTCCAGGCCTACCCTGGAAGCCCCGAGCACAAGTGGAAGGCATTGCCTGAATTTGTGGGAGGTGCTGCAAGCTGTAATAAGCAAGCACCAGCCCCTACCACAGAGTCTTACACGACAGTAAGCCCCCCCCAAACCCTTGAACCCTCTTTCATTTGTCATTTATTTCTAAGCAGGCCCTCTAATTAGGCTTGCCTCAGATTGACGTCCCATGAGGATAATAGATGCCCCGTGCACAAATGGAATTTTCATAAATTGCTTAACCAGTGCCATCTCTAATTTGAGGCTGTGTACCAGTACTCCATTTAAAAATGTTCCCTCAAAAGTATATATTTTTGAAAAATAGACAACCCAGGCTTTCATTTTAGGTCATGTTCACATTTTTCACAAAGTCATTTTACAGTCAATCTCTCTCAAAACCTGCAGTAAGAAAAAAAATGTGCTTTTTTCACACTTAAATTTAAATGTTTCTGTGGATTTCAAGCACAGGATAGTTGCAGATATAAAAAATTCACTGATTAGTGTTCAACTACTTCTTCTGAGTATGGCAATACTCCATATGCATAGGTTTGTCAGGGTTTGGGGGGAGCTCCAGGGCCAATTATTGAACAGACATGGAATTTTCACAGCTTGCTTTACTGGTGCCATGACTCATTTGGGGCTGTGTACCAGTGCTCCATTTTAAGATTCCACCCCAAAGGTGTATATTTTTGAAACATAGACAACCCTGGATTTCATTCTAGGTGTAGTTTAAAAATTTTTAAGAGGGCCACTTTATCACCAATCCCTCTCACAACCTGCAGTAAGCAAAATACACTGTTTATTTGGTGTTTTTGTGGATTTCAAAAACATAATATTAAGAGACTTTTAAAAATGCTTAGATTAATGTTCAACTACATTTTCTGAGTAGAGAAATGAACCATATGCATAGGTTTGTCAGGGTTTGAGGGAGCTACTGGGCCCAGTTGGGACCATGCACAATTCTATTTTCAGACATTGACTTTTTACAGCTTGCTTAACTGATGTCTTGTCTCATTTGGGGCTGTTTGGCAATGCTATAATTAATATTTTACCCCCAAAGGAATATATTTCAGAAAAGTAGACAGCCCTGGGATTCATTCTAGGTGTTTTGTGTCAATTTGTTTGCAGTCATTTTACCACCAATTCTTCCAAAAACCTGCAGTAAGAAAAATAAACAATGTTTTTCACATGTATATTTAGGTGTTGCTGTGGATTTCAAGCACAGGATATTAAGAGACTTTGGGTGATGTACTGGGTCCAGTTGGGAACATCCATGTTTCCATTTTCACACATGGAAAAAACTTATGGTGCATTGCTTCCCAGTATATTTTCATAGTGTTAAATTTAAGGGGGGATGTTTTCTGAAAAATAAAAAACAGTTTATTTCGGGGGGTAAATTGATAACTTTTACAGCACTACTGCATTGCACCTACATGATATTGTTGGAAAAAGTCATCAATGCAGAGCCCAGGATTTGAAGGGCAATCAGGACAGTAAAAGGTGGTGCCCATCCATTTACCATTGCTCTAGTGTAGTGTTTCTGTGGGTTTCTCTTTTGGGTGGTTGGAGGGATTTTAAAGGGATAGTGTTCTGCACCATGTCTCTGAGGTATAACTTCTGGTGCCCCTTGAAACAAAAAACTGGAAATCACATGAAACTGAAACTGCAAAAAAATGCATTTTGGAGTGGGGTTTGCCAATATGAAAATCAAATAAGAATTATAAACGGTAGTCTGCATCATGTAAATGGCAACCTTTGTACCAGGTCCTACATTTCCTCATAGTGAGGCAAGTCTGCATGAGTTAATCACATAGATCCACTCCCCCATGTGTTTGTTATAATCTCTGATGCAGACTGGCTTTCTTAATACCTCAGTTTTGTTATGGACAGAGACTGGCACAGTTCTCTTATCATGTATAGTGGTCAGCATGTAAATGTCCTTTTGTCTCGAAACTTGACTGCCAGCAGCTCCTGTCGACACAAAGCTGAGGATGTTCTTTTTTCAGATTGGTACTTAACAGTTCTTTGCGCAAATCTAAACAAAAAATAATTTAAATAAAAGGATGCTAGTATAAAAATGGTCTACCTATAAATGATACCCCATCAGTAGGGGTCCCACCAGTAAGGTGTGAATAAAAATAAAAATAAAAAAAATAAACTTTTGCTGTAAAGATACCCAATGCATTGCTTTGAAATGCCTTTGTATTTACTTGTAGCTACATGTAATGCCTTGGATACTGTGGTAGCATGTCCCTCTTATACACTTAAATTCCTCTGTTTCTCTTTCCTACACTGCTGTTTCTCAGCTTAGAAATCAGTCTGGGTGGTGACTGTATATAAGAATATCACATTGCTCCACATAAATAATAATGTTTGGTTAAACTTCAGTATAAGTATTTATAAATTAGTTTGTTACATGTAAATAGGTCATAAAATAACCTAAATGTTCTCAGTAATGCCCCACCCACCACTCACACCCCCAGTAAACCCACTTAAAACAAATGTGTTCCTCTTTGGCCATTTGAAATGGGAGATATGACTGCCTGCTTCTTCAGCCTGGTTCCACATTTGCCCATATAACCTGCACCCCTGCCTTTTTCCACTGCCATCTGGTATTCACAGACACCCCCACAGTCACACACACACACACACACTTTTGGACTCCCAGTCTGATTCCCCTATACATGGGTAACCACAAATCCCTCATATAGACTGTCTGACCCCCCACCAGCCTTGTTCCACTGCCCACTGGTGGTCAGGGATCCCCACATATACTGTCTGCCAGCCGTTCCACTGGTAATAACAGTTTCTGTCTGATTTTCCCCCCACACATGCACACCCAGCCTTCTTCAGTTAATGCCGTAGAATCACACATACACTGTTTGCTTCCACATCCTTGTTGCACTGATAGCCACATCCTGGGCACTCAATATGATATATCAACCAATACTATTGCAGTACCATTTTTCTTTGGCTGACAGTAGGAACTGAATACACTAGGGAATCCCATAGTGTTAAACCATTTTAGTATCTTTTTCCTATAGCCCACATTCTGGAAATAGTTGTGCACACTAACCTAAAGGTAGAGAGAAAAATTATGCCTATTTGATGCTGCATGTTGTCTACTTTCCAAAATGTTATGCTTTGTCTATCTTTTATTTTTGTAGTTGTTACAACTTAATTTTGAAAATATGAAAGAAAAATGAGAGGTTGTAGTTAGTGTAACTTTGTACTTCTGGAACCCTCTTACAGTATGTCACCTCATACCAATGGGGTGTATTTTTTTCCTGTGAGAGCAGTATCTAATGAATACAGTAGGAAATGCCATAATTTTCAAATATGTGATTACATTTGAAGGGGTGGAAATATAAACAAAATGAAAATATTGTGCACACCAAGCTAGGGGAAGCAAGGCAAGTGGCCCCTCATTTGATGCAGTGGTTATCTTCTTTTTGAAATTGTATGCTTTGTCTACCTTTTGTACATTTATGTAGTTGTCACAATAATTTTAGTACAGGCAAGTCATGTTTGAAAAATTATCAGCTCATACCAATGAGGTGTCATTTTTCTTGTAAAAGCAGTAGCTGATGATACAGTAGGAAATGCAGTAGTTTTCACAGATTTCAGTACTTTGAAAGAGTTGAAATGTAATAAAATGCCACATTTTCCTTTAGCAACACTTTCTGGAAACATTTGTGCCCACCAGGCTAGGGGTAGAAAGCAAGTGACCCATCATTTGATGCAGTACGATAAATACTTTCTAGAAATATCATGTGTATAGTTATTCAGCTTTTAGGGCAATTTTGCCATATAACAAATAAAATGTACATTTTTAGTTCATGAGGTTGAAAATACCCTTTTACGTTTCTGGTAATTATAGGTCTGCCCAGGCCATGCATGTTGGTTAAATAATACAGTATTTTTGCACTCAGTGATTCCGAGCTTTTTCATGTAACTGAAATGTTAATAATGAACAAAATGTTTTTCTACAGTGTTTGTTTTTAGCACAAGTAATGTTTTACCCTTTTTTGTATTCAACATCATAGCTTGCTGCACAATGCAAAATGTACATAATTTGAGGCACCATGCAAAGCTCAATTTGTTCTGAAAAAAAAAAAAAATTAAATAGAAAGGTACGTTAGAAATCATACATAAAAAGATGGATAGTAAAAATGCTGAAAACCTGGCATCCAGGATCTAAGAAATGAACCAAGCCCCAGGGACTAAAAGGGTTAAATGCCATCTATTTTAAACTGTTTCACCTGAGGGAGTCTTATTTTGAGATGACTCCTGACACTTTGTGTCTATTGCAGCTTTTTACTCATGGTTAATACTGATCAGTGTATACAGTACTTGAAAGCGCAACTACCAACCCTTTTAAACATGGCCCCAAATAATTACCCATCTGGCGACTAGCTGCTCAATAGTGCTAGTAGCACAAATTATTACCTCGTTATAGAGAATTCATCTTGCTCCTGGGACTAACAGCCAGGAAACAGCTCAGACATCTTTCCATAGTGACGCCTGCACGTCTGCGCTGTCAGTCCCTTGTGGAGCCAAATGGCTCCTAGCAATGCCTCCTAGAGCAGACTGGGACTGACAGCGCAGGCGTGCAGACATCACTATGGAAAGATGTCTGCGCTGTTTTCTGGCTTTTAGTCCCAGGAGCAAGATGAATTCTCGTTAACGCGGTAATAATTCTGGCGACTAGCGTTATTGAGCAGCTAGTCGCCAGATGGGTAATTATTTGGGGCCATGTTTAACCCTTTAACTGCCAGAGGGGCAGGGAATGCATTGCTTTGCAATGCATTCCGTACCCCCTCTGGCACTCAAAGGGTTACAAGAGGTGGTAGTTCATCTTTGAAATATTTTTTTTCAGGATGTTGCATTCTCTATCTTGGGCCCTTAGGAATGTTTATGGATGTAGTCCAAGGTGCTATCAGTTATTCAGTTGTGTTTTATCTTTGGGGTGAGACATATTTTGAACTGATTCTTGATAACTTTTCAGAATTATAATTGCTCATCTCTGATTCCTATTGATCAGTAGAAATACAAGTTCACATGGATTTCATATTATTTTTTTATGCTCAAAAGAGGTGCATTGCCTCCAGTTATCAGGAGGATTGGTTGATATGCATATTTTCTGTACAATGTTATATATTCCCTGCCATATGCCCTAAATGTGTAATCCCAGGTTCATTCAGTTATTCAATTGTATGTTCACCTAGAGGAGTCTCTTTTTTTTAGAGCAGACTCTTGGTAGTACGTCAGCATTCTAGCTATTCAACATTTTAAACGTAACATAGTAGTAATTTAGATTGAAAAAAGAGTTGCGTCCATTTAGTCCAACCCTTTTCCTATTCCTGTTTACCATCGTTGATCCAAAAGAAGGCAAAAATACCCTCAATACAGCAATTGGAATGGGGGGGGGGATTCCTTCTTGATTCCAACTGGCAATCAGATTTCTCCTTGGATCAACAAGCACTAACTAAATATTAATCCTAATACTAACGTACATAGTCCTCTGTGTTCTGATCTTTTAAATAAGTATCCAGGCCCTTTTTAAAGGCATCTAATGTATTCTATACTGCCACCTCCTCAGGCAGTGAATTCCATACCTTTTATTGTCCTTACCGTAAAGAAACCCTTCAGTTGTTGTAGATGAAATCTCCTTTCCTCAAGTATAAGCCGATGGCCCCTTGTCCTTTGTGCTGTTCTGTTAATGAACAGGTCTTTGGAGAGCCCTTTGTATGGGCACTGAACATATTTATATAGTGTTATCATATCCCCTCTAAGACGCCGTTTCTCTAGTGTGTACAAGTTTAACTTTTCTAGCCTTTCTTCATAACTAAAACTTTCCATTCCCCTTACTAGTTTTGTAGCCCTCCTCTGCACTTTCTTTAGTTCCATAATGTCCTTTTTCAGAAAGGGCACCCAGAATTGAACAGCATATTCTAGGTGGGATCTTATCATGGACCTGTAAAGAGGCATAATAATATCTTCCTCCCTTTAGTCATTACCCCTTTTAATACATGCCAATATCTTATTGGCCTTTGCAGCTGCCAGCTGGCACTGCACGCTACTGCTAAGTCTATTGTCTACCATTGCTCCCAAATCCTTTTCATTAGTAGATTTCCCCAGAGAAACATCATATAAACTATATGTTGCATTTTTATTATTATACCCAAAATGCATAACTTTACACTTGTCTATATTGAATGTCATTTGCCTGCCCAGTTACTCAATTTGCCCAAATCCTCTTGTAATGAAGACACATCCAGTTCAGACTTTATTACCTTACTTAATTTTGTGTCATCGGCAAACACTGATACATGGCTCCCTATGCCCTCTGGGAGGTCATTAATAAAAAAATTAAAAAGAAGAGGACCCTGAGGTACTCCACTTATCACATTTATCCAGTTGGAGAACTTGCCATTTACTACCACTCTTTGCATTCTATCTTTCAGCCAATTTCCAATCCACGCACAAATATTTCCCCTAAGCCTATTTCATTCAATTTGTACAGTAACCTCTTGTACAGTAACCTCTAACTTTGGCAAAGTCTAAACAGATCACATCAACCTCCGCTCCCACATCTGTATTTTTACTCACTTTTTCATAAAATGCAATCAAGTTAGTTTGACAAGACCTGTCTTTCACAAAGCTATGTTGGCTCCTGCTAATGATATTCCTGTTGAAGCTGAATTCTTGACTATATTCCCTTAGCAACACTTCAAACAGCTTCCCTACCACAGATGTCAAGCTTACAGGTCTGTAATTTCCTGGCTGGGATTTTGGCCCCTTTTTAAATATGGGCACCACATCTGCTTTACGCCAATCTGTGGGCATCATACCTGAAATAAAAGAATCCCTGAAAATCAAAAATAACGGTCTGGCCACGGCCTGGCTTAGTTCTTTAAGTACCAGTGGGTGTATACCATCCGGCCCCGGGGCTTTGTCTACCTTAACACCATTCAATTGTTTTAACACTTTTTCTTGTGTTGCCAATCCCATGCTTGCTGTGACTGTTCTGTAGAAGTAGTTTGAAGATTCTTGTCCATTGGGTCTTCCTTGGTAAAAACAGAAGAAAATAAATGATTTAAAATATCTGCTTTCTCTCTGTCCCCACTGACCATCTAACCCGTTCCAGATAACAAGGACCCAACATTATCAGACTTAAATTTTTTGCCATTAATGTATTTAAAGAATTTTTTTGGGTTGTTCTTGCTCTCCTTAGCAATAATTTTATCATTCTCCAGTCTACCAGTCTAGATATGTACAAGTGTGGTGTAGACTTAACTTTATATTCTTTCCTGCTCTCTAGTTAAGCAGGGTGGGTATAGTCTCAGTGGCTATCAAATAATTGATTTCACTTGTGCAGGAGACCTGATTTAGATCTAACTTACAATACTTTGTCTTATTTACAGATAGTTCACAAACTTTTCATTATGAACAGGGTATCTAAGTATGTATTTTATACACAAGCAATTGTTTTAGTCTACTCGTATGAAGACAAGCCATATACAGCACTCTTAATATTGTTCTGGCTATTCTCTATTGTTTCTTTTATGTTCTTGTGTTCCATTTTTGAGCTGCTATGCTTGCTGTCCGTTATGCCCCCATAATTCTTGGTCATTTTTATGTTCTTTATGGCCTATAAGTGTACATTTTCATATGCTTTTTTGTTCTATTGAGATACGGGCATCTTAGGGAATATCATATTTGGCATGTAAATTACTAATAGAGGCTACATGTTACTATGTTTTGTTCTTGTATAGCAGAACTTTTATGTCCTGTGATGTTTAGATTGTGAGCCATTCTGGGCACCGGGTTGGAATGTCTATCACTTTTAAACATGTTATTGTTTATCCTTTATTCCACAGGCTTGCCATTAGTATGAGTTTTAGTTTTCTAGAAAGTTCGAAAGCTTACACTATGCATCTTTTGCACCACGTAGCATGATTTGGCCTACTCGGGGTGCTTAGGTATATGACACATATGCTTTTTGGCTCAATATATGCTTTTCTTGATGTATTGTAATGAGAATTTGCTCTTTGCCACACCTATACCATGTCTGCATTTTGATAGCATTTGAACTTTTATGCACTGTGGTGATTATGTGCTTTAATTCAGCATTTGGGTTTTAATGCACTATGGCATATGTGAGTTATAATACACACACGTTGGGTCAAAGCATGTGCACTGGAGTACACTTTACTCTGTTGCACGTTCATTCTGGGCTTGAACTATAGGCTCACAAAAATGTTTTTCCCTTTATTCTGGTTCTGGAAAGCAACTTGACAGCTTCCAAGTTCGTTTTTCTGGTACTCTGGAGTGATTTTTCAGATTCTGTCCTGCTACTTTCAGTGGTATCTGTTACGCTAGTGTTTGGGTTTATTACAGGGTCAGGGTCGTCTTCCTCGTGCTGAGTAGATATACTGAATCAACCCTCCGAGTGATTAGAATTTTTTAATTTTAAGAGTGAGTAGGTATAGAAGATGACACTAATACAGAGAGCAGAGAGCTTCTTGTCATGGATATAAAAGTGTAAAAACAATTCAAAATAAAGATAACAAAAATTAAAACATTCAAAGATAAAAAAATGAAAAGTAGTGGCAATTTGATTTTACATATGATGCAGAATATATTAAGTCAAAAAGGAGGTTGACAGTCACTTTAGGAATATGCTTCTTGAGTCCAGATGTGGTGTTTATTGGCTCTGTCATAAAGGGGTCAATCTATTAAGCTGTTGGGAGAAAAGTTTATCCAGTCTTCTGCTCTCTTCTGCCATTAACTGCCAATATACAAGAATAATTTGTAAATGCCTTACTGTGTTCATGAATGCTCAGTAGTGTTTCCCTGTCTAGCATGCGAGAATGTGCTCTTGGACGTGTAATACAAAATTTGAATATGTAGGATTCATGTGTAAGTCATACTCATGAACAAACCTATAGCTATATATTAGCCGTATCGATATGTGTAGACTCAGTACCCCTCTGAATTAAGTAGTATACAGTCAGAACCTGGTGAAGAAAATGAAGCATACCTAGTTTTAAGAACCTTTGTACTTACTCTTTCATTAATGAGCAAATACAATCCCAGTCATAAAACAAACCAAGAAGCACAAGGGTATGTAGTTGCAGTTTATAAATTTCTCTTTATGACTTGGCCACCTGTGATCAGCCTGACTGAGGGTCTCCTCAATACCTAACCTGTTAAGTGTACTTGAGGATTACAGCTGAGAATTTCTTCTGTAGAGAAAGTACTAAATAAAAATCAGATATGAACTGATACTATCAAGTGGTTAATTGACTGATATAATTTTTAAATAATGTATGCTGATTGCGTTACAATGTCTTGTTTATAAAACTGGATGTTAAAATAAAGAACGTTAATTATCATACTGAACCCAACTGTTTTTATCCTAATTCCATTTGAGACTTCAGTCTTATTAAAATGAATGTGATTGGTGTACAGTGGATTTATATTATACACCTGGGGTTGCAAATGGTATAGTGTGCTTACACTAACTGTAAATGCTAAACACGTCATAAGATTTGCCAGACATACAGTACCATTCCATTTCATTGTAAGAGATGTCATAGATATTATGACTAATGTTATGTGTGTATTGTAATGTGAAGACTTTGATCAGAAACAGAGATAAGTGAAACATGCACTATTATATGTGTAGAAAGCAAATATTAGCAAAAAATGTCAACGCAAAAAGAAATATATATATTTTGAGAGCTACTATGTTATCTAATGATCAAAATGATTATTATTAATACTCATGCTTTCCAGAAACTAAAACAAGGTAATCATGGGTCCGTGCTATGTGGCAGTTTACATATCCTGTAAAGAGTTACCTTTTCTTGTGTGAATTGCAAATATTAGACTTTTGCAAACTGAACAACACTAATGTTTTATAGAATATTTAAGAGAACAAATGAGATAAAAATGCATTTGTTTGTAAAGACTGGTGCATATTTTCTTATAGAAGTGTATTTCACCTCTGTCAGAGAAAACTATGCAATTAAATTATTACTATAATATTCATGACCAAAAAACTACAGATTATCTAACCAAGGAGAAGACAACCTTTCACTCTCAGACAGCCGGTAGGGGTTGATGGGAGTTATAGGTGATAAAGCAGAGATGACTTCTTCAGTGATGACCCTTATTCAAGTTCTGTGTTATTCTGTGGAGCCAGTGCACCCACTTTGGAGATCTTCGTGCATTGGCTCCATAGAATAACCTAAGACATGGAGAAGTGATATGACTTATCACCTCTATCACGCCATAGCGCATAACCCTCATAGTTTCCAACAGCTGGGGGCCAAAGGTTACTTCTGGTCTAACCTAACCTAGTCAAGAAATACAGATATGGCAAATGTGTTGGAATATAAAGATCACACATCCTATAACATAAAGTGGTAGAATGTTTTGCTCCCTGCGTGAGTAACCGCACACGCGCAATGGAGATGAACACAGTAGTCGTGCTCAGTGGGGACGAACGCGCCGGCCTCCAGTCAGAGGCACGGCTGATTTGGAGCGGGGTGCTCCGAATGGCCCACTGCCTGTCTCTGTGGCAGCAGCTGAGGCCACTGGGTGGCACTTTGGCCTGTGTACACGGTCCTTCAAACTAGTTGTATTTATATTTAACCAAACAGGAAAGAGCCTATTCAATAACAAAACCAAGCATTAGCATAGATGTTAAGTACCAATCTCATTACTGTCCAATGTGAAATCAAGCCAAACTATGTAAATGGTTTACTGAGGACGAACAAAAACAAATATGCCTTGTTCTACAGCTAATTGCCATTTAGAAACATCACATTTTAGCTCTCTAGTGCCAATTTAGAGGTGAATATCCACGTTCATATCAGTCTAATCCCCCCAAAAGGGTGTCCTAGTTCCAGCTTGACAGGCAGGTCCCCACTGCAGAAGAATACCAGCTAATCCCAGACATAGGTTTTTTTTGTCTAGTAATTTACTAACTTTTCCTCAATTTTGAAATCCCTTAGGGTGTCTCCTTAAGGATTAGGATAATCCAGACATGGACACATTGCTAGGAAAACTTGCTGCACTTCCCCTCATGCAGAGTGAGCTTGGCTGCCACATTGGAAATGGACAGCCCTTTTGGGCAGGATTTGTTTGATGTGTACATGGAAATTGTTCCTCATCCACAGGAAGCTCTGAAACTCACAATTAGATATCTTAATTGATAGATGGTGCCTGTTAGACAAGCATAGTATGAAAGCACATCATGTGTTATTTAAAGCGATAGTCCACTTTATATCTGACTTATTTACCCTGCAAAAGGTGAACAGACGGATTGCCTATGGTTTTGTTATTTTCTTTTACATTTTCACTATAGATTCCAGCACCCTGAAGAAAGGATAGAGAATCCAGAAACACATTGGTGTACTCAAATATTGCGAATTTTATTGTTTTTATTTGACATCCTATATAATAATTCGCTAAATCGTGTGTAACGCCCGACATGCGCAGTAGACACTGCCGCGCGTGCTGCAGTCATGCGCAGTAGAGACTGCCCGCGCCACGGCTGATACAGAGCTGGGCACTCCGAAGAACCGCCCAGCTCTGTATCAGCCACGGCTCGGGCAGTCTCCACTGCGCGTGACTGCCCCGCGACCGGGTGGCAGTGGCACTGTGGCCCGTGTAACGGGCTCTTCAACTAGTTATTAATAAAACATATCCTTCAAATTTGGATCTTTGGCTATGATTTTTGCAAGATAAAGGACTACAAGTGAGATGTTTGGAAGCCTGTACATGGGCAAGTTGATGGATACCCTGTTTTAAACCGGTTGTACTGAATACAATCAGTATTCTCAAAACTGTGAGTAATTTGATTCCCTTCTAGATATTAAGAACTTGCTTTATAAAAGCACTCCTTTCTGTGCTCTTTAGTTTTCCTTGGCTATGTATGTTTTCCTGTGAGAACATATATGAATTCCACTTTTGTGCTGTATGAATATCACTTATCAAGTTGTAATGCTCTTACAATACTGTGAAATAAATTGTGTATGGAGTTCACTCTTGATTGTTAAATCACCTTAATGGTCTTAACACAGCCTTACACAATTTTGTGTGTTTTCTTTTATCACCCACTGCCCACCATCGGATAACATACAATATATAATGTCTGCAGCCTTGTCTGATGTACCTTCCATAAGTGATACTCTGAAAGAAGTTTCTAACATCACAGATGTGTCATGGTTTTCAAGACACTCAGACCAGTAGGTGAAATAAAATACAGTTTTATTAAGAACAAAATAAAGGACAAAGATTGCCCCCTATAGGCAGCATTGCGTAGCAGCAGGAAGGCAATAGTGTGACCAATATACAGGTATAGCATAAAATAGCACAGGCAATTTGCAGATACTGAGTACAGAGATACAAGGGTTAGCACAGTAATCAGTCCGTCTCAGTTGTGATGTTTGGCACGCCCAAGGTGATAAAGGCAGTAAATGGTGGAGAGGACTCAACAACAAATGTTCATGATACTGAGATAACTGTCCAGCAAAGAGGAACCTGCAACCCAGAACCTGCTGCACTTGAACAGTAGCCCCCACGGGCGTACTAACGGAGCAAGTAGACTGCCAGAGCTTGAGCCAATAGCCCCCATGGGCGTAACGGAAGCAACCGGATTGCAAGAGCTTGAGCCAAAAGCCCCCACGGGCGTAACGGAAGCAACTGGATTGCAAGAGCTTGAGCCAATAGCCCCCATGGGCGTAACGGAAGCAACTGGATAGCAAGAGCTTGAGCCAATAGCCCCCACGGGCGTTATGGAAGCAACTGAATTGCAAGAGCTTGAGCCAATAGTCCCCATGGGCGTAACAACAGAGACTTGCACAGTAGCAGCCAGAGCCGTGCGCCTACCAGGCGCGGTAACGAACTTCACTATACTGCAAGGAGAGAAACGGCTCAGCACCAAGGCAACACTCTATACCAGACTGGAGGCTCGGAACCGGGGTTCAGCTCTGCACGGGTTAATGGCTCAATAGTTGGAACACAGCTCTGCACGGGTTAACGGCTCGATAGTTGGAACACAACTCTGCACGGTTAACGGCTCGATAGTTGGAACACAGCTCTGCAGAGAGCAGCACAGTAGCAGGATCTCAGCTCAGCACAGGTTAACAACTGCAGCCGCTCAGGACAGTAGATAGAGGAAGTCAAAATGTCACCTCGGTGACAGAGGAAGCTGGAATGTAGTCTGGGCAGAAGTAACCGGTGCAGGTCACGGAGCTGGAACGTCAAACAAGCCGGGTCGAATCACGGAGCAGGTTCTCAGACAAGCCAGATCAGGATACAAGCAGGAACGTCAGCCAGGCCGGGTCAAATCATGGAGCAGGTTCTCAGACAAGCCAGATCAGGATACGAGCAGGAACGTCAGCCAGGCCGGGTCAAATGACGGAGCAGGAACACAGGAACGTAGTCAGAGCAAGCCAAGTCAGTACACCGGAAATCAGGAACGTAGGAACACAGCACAGCAAAACTGGCTCAGGAACACCATGAAAGGGCACCTGACAGGTGCCACTGGCCCAGTATAAAAAGGTCACCAGGGGCGGGCCAAACAGGCTCAGCCAATCGGAGCGCAGCACAAGCGAGAGTGACATGAGGGGAAACACTGCACCGTGATAAGATGACACACATAATTTACCTCCAGAACACACTGTACAGACTGATGTATTACAATTTGTGGGGGTAAGTACCAGATGCAATTAGTTAATGCAGTAAGTCTTTTCTAAATGTTTTAAGAATCTTGAGGATCTGCTAGGATGTTAGACCAAGTTATGGTGGAAAGTTACCTCTTTGCTTCAGTATATACAACATAAAAGGATTCCCAGGGGACTTCGCATTAAAAAAAAATCCTACATTTATGTAAAATGACGATTCTTACAGAGTGCTCAATTTCATTGATGAATAAGCAATCATTGTTGACAACAGTACAAGAATAAGTTAAATCTCACCAAGAATCAGTGGGCAGTGAGTCTCATAATGCTGACTTTAAGAGATTACAACAACAATTACAATCACGATTGGATACGTCGGAAAATTAAATAATGGTATCTAAAAAATGTAAATTGCTTCATGATAAAGAGGGTTATGGCCTGGGAAAGGTATATACGTGGACAAAAAGATGGGCGAACAGAAATCCATATTGAAAGTTCCAGCTATTTTGTTTTCACAGATTTGGATGTCTCAAATACTACTGTTTTTGATACCACCTCAGTGGACAGCATGCTTACTTCCAGAATTAGGAGTGTTTTTAATGAGTCCATTGATAGGTCATTTACTAGAATGTCACAAACATGATAATATACAAAAGCAGAGGGATTCGAAATACAAACACAGATGAAGCACATACACGAAGGAAGACAAACGTCCAAGTCAACAATATCCATGAATGAACCGACAACAAAAGGACTTTCAATAATTAATCTTTCTTAACACAGGATGAGGAGAAGGTTTTGTACAAGAGTTCATCCTTTGATGTCTTCCAGGGACTTGTTGAGAGGAATCTAGTTACATTGTCTGCACAAAAAAAATAAATAGTCTGTGGTGTATCACAGTACCATATTATCTGAATGTAAGGCTATGGAGTCATACTATCCAGTATGCTGCTAAACACATCATCAGCTGTCTGATAAAGACACATATTTAGTGGTGAGTAAGGATCCTACATGTATCTGGTCACCTGCTGGACTGTCTAGTTGAACGTGGTACATTTAGAAGGCTTTTTTACCACTAGAGAGGGGGATTTTTGTTAGTTCCAAATCCTGTGGTTCCTATTTTTCATCATCTTCCCAAGGTCCACCAGTCGCTGCAGAGTCCAGCAGGTAGGCCCATTGTTGCAGGCATTGACTCACTTAATGAGAGACAATGAATATGTTGATAGCTGTCTTCAACCTTTGCTTCGTAGACTAGTACCCAACACCAAGAGAGTGTTACAGGATTTGGATTGTATAGTTTGGCAGCAGAATTATAACTGGATTAGTTGTGATGTTTCCTCACTCTGTTCGTGCATCCCCAGGGCCGGATTTACATCTCAGGAGCCTGTAGGCACAGAAATCTGAAGCGCCCCCCCATTTGCCATCTCCACTGGACACCTCCACAATGCTCCAAATCTCCACATTACCCCCCATATCCACATTGCCCCCCATCAGCTCCATACTGCCATCAGCTCCAACTTATCCCCCATCAGCTCCAATTTATACCCCATCATCTCCATATTGCCCTCACATTGCCCCCATCAGCTCCAACTTGCCCTCATCATCTCCCACTTGCCCCTATAATCTCCAACTTGCCCTCATGAACTCCACATTGCCCCATCATCTACAACTTGCCCCCATCATCTCCACATTGCCCCATCAGCTCCAACTTGCCCTCACATTACCCCCATCATCTCCACATTGCCCCATCAGCTCCAGCCTGCCCTCACATTGCCATCAGCTCCACATTTCCCACATCATTTTCACATTGCCCCCACTTTGCCTCCCGCATACGTTTCCTACCTCCCTGGTGGTCCAGCTGCAGATGTCTGTGCCTCCTTCTGTAGCTGCTGTTGCTCCCACATGGTCTCTTTAGGAATGCAGAGTGCTGGGAGATTATGTCTGCATTAGAGCCGACGAGGGAGCAACAGCAGATACAGGTCTGTACCTTCTGTCTGAGCCGAAGAAGGCATGGACCTTACCATGTGTTGGGCGGGTTGTTACTGTGCACAGAGCTGTGAACAAAAAAATATATATATTTTTTTTTTTTTATTTCAATAATAGGAGCCTCTCTGTGGGGTGCGCCTGTAGGCAGGTGCCTACTCTGCCTTATGGCAAATCCGGCCCTGTGCATCCCCCATGATTTGGGTCTTAGGGTAATTCGATTTCATCTTCTTAAGTATAGTAACTATCTATTATCTTCTTACACACAATTATTTTTTGTTTAATGGCTCTTACTATCTCCAAAGACGTGGGACTTTGATTGGGGCTAAATTTGCACCATTCTTTTTATGGGTTGGTGGAAGGAGTCCCACATCTTTGGAGATACTAATAATTTCAAGATGGTATTTGTTATTTCAAAAGATATATCAACTACATTTTGGTTGTTTGGTGAGGTGAGCATGATCAAGTTGCAAACTTTTTGGATTGTCTTAATGCTAATGATTATAATCTTGCCTTTACTATGGTACACCACCAAAATCAGATAGTTTTTTTTTATTTAAACATTGAGTCTATTTTACCACCTGGTCCTATTTT
Organism: Rhinophrynus dorsalis; assembly: GCA_037306005.1. Lineage (NCBI taxonomy): Eukaryota > Metazoa > Chordata > Amphibia > Anura > Rhinophrynidae > Rhinophrynus > Rhinophrynus dorsalis. The sequence goes on from CM074718.1 coordinate 149,926,624, forward strand.
GACAAGTATACATAGGAAGCAGATAGCAGGTGTAATGCATTGCTACATGTTGAAAGTTGTCATCCCAAACATAAAATTTAGAACGTGCCATTGTGTCAGTTCATGAGGGCACTCCATAATTGTTCCATGGATGCATTGTTTGATCATGCATGTCTGGAGTTTTGGGAAAGATTCTCTTAATGTGGCTTTCCATTATGGATGCTGTATAGGGCAGAAACTATAGTCAGAAATAAGTCTAGGCTGATCTTCTCAGTATGACATCCCAGAAGGATAAGAACTTAGTAGATCAGGTCATTTTTAGAACTCCGTACAGCAATGAGTTTTACCGAATAATTAAAATTATTAAGCAACATTTGCTAGGTCATATGGCTGATAGGGGTTTACATAATGTATTACAAAATTGATGTAGATTCGTTTCTAAAAAGGCACCAACACTGGCTTGTTGTCTGTCCCCCGGTATGTTTTTAGGTGTCAGACAAACCAAATGTAAGAAAAGTCTTAATACTATAAGGATGTACAGATGTTGCCAGTGGGTTACTCCTACTAAAAGTTTTAATCAATTGTGCAACTAGATATTTTGTTTGTTATTACTTGCACTGTTTGCCAAATCCAGTATGTTGGTAAAACAAGAAGATCCCTGCATGACAGATCAGGGAACACATCAGTAACATCAGTAGCAGAGATTTTAAAACAGGAGTGCATGAGCATTTTTGTAGAGAGCACAATTCTGATCTTGTGGGTTTCTCTGTGCAGGGTGTGGAAAGACTTAGGGCTAGATTTAAAGGCAGCCGTTAAACCAGCCGCTAAGTGAAAAAGGCACATTGCTCACAAATAATACATGAGTTACGGCAGATTCAATAGGTACTCTCCGAGAATAGATATCGAGCGTAGGCACACACAAAACCCGTAACACAAAACCCGTTGTCGCTCATATTAATGCACAACGGGCGGCCAAATCACACGATAACAGCGCTCAAAACAACATCTAACATAACGGCTGCCGTTGTCTAGCAACCATGATTGATGCAAAAACAAATTCAAACACACAGCCAATCACAAAGCCCCAATGTATCAAATAACTTCAAATACACCTATATATACCCCAAAATAACTGTCACACACTATCTGTTATCGATTTCTTCAGAGCCAGATATCAGGACCCAGGAGCGGAGGATAGTGATCAGAGAGAGGGAGACAGGAGCATTCATTGGAGGTAGAAGGAGATTTTGGAGTTTGGAGTTTGGAGAGAGGTGCACTTACTATACACATATCACACTTTTGCACATATTACATACACACATACAAACACATACACATACATACACATAGTCCTTTTATTTTATAACACCTTACACATTTTACATTTTATTTTGACAGTGTGAATCTGTGAGTGAAAGTGTGTGACAGAGAGTGAGTGGATCGAGTGTGTCTGTGAGGGCCTGTGGGAGTGCCTGGGTGTGAGTGGGTGAGTGATGGCGAGGAAAGGAGGACAGGAGAGAGTGAAGGGGAGAGTAGTGGAGGAGGAGGAAGGTCAAGAGGGTATCCCTCAGCAGAGCAGGGGTGGGAGAGGGAGATCTGCAGGGCGGAGGGGGACCCGGCCCACAAGAGCAGGCACACGCAGGACAGGGACAGAACCTGCAGTGGGATGAGGGCTAGTTGCTGGGGAGCAACACACACAGTCAGGGTCAGACCATGCAGGACACTCCGGCTCAGAATCCTCCCATGCCGGAGCTGACGAGGGCAGGATCAGAAACCCCAAATACACAGAGGAGGAGAACACGGCTCTCGTGGAGGCTGTCCTGGAGAGACAGAGTGTTCTCCACCCGACAGCGAAGGTCCCTGGCCTGTCAGCGAGGAGGAAAGCAGCCTGGAACCAGATCTGCAGCCGGGTCAAAGCGGTGGCTCCATGCAGGCGGGACGTGGAGTCCATCAAAAAGAGATGGGGCGACTGCCGGAGGGTCGTCAAAAACAAGATGACAGAGCTCGCCAAGCACGCCCGAGGCACTGGAGGTGGACCAGCAGTCCCTATCGCCTTCTGCGGCTGGGAGGAGATGGTGCGGCAGACCATGTCCCCAACCCTGATCGAGGGGGTCGTTGGAGGAACTGACACTGGGGATGAGAGGAGCCTCCACACTACCGGTAAGTGCAACACTACAGAACAACACACTACAGCAACCAACACCAGCTGCACACACAGTCACACCTCAACACATGTCCATCACTCAGCCACACAACTGCACCAACACAGCACCCTGAAGGTTAAAAAAAGGACACAACATCAGGACAAATGGCAAGGTCCAATTTGGGACAAACCTGTCAAAGTCCTACTTCAACCCTCCTGTCGCTGTGCTCATCACACACAGTACACAAACAGTTATGTTCAAAATGTCGTCTGTCTTAGATCATCACTGTTCACACACAATGTCACCCATGTCCCCACCCCCACCCTAACCCCTTGAGTGCTAGAGGGATCATCAATGCATCGATCAACAATGCGTTGGCAACTCCTCTGGGACTCAAGGGGTTAACCAGACAACAAACAAATCAATAGGTCAACCATCACATGCTACACAGGGGACAATCACTAAGCGGTGACAGAGAGATGGTGGACACAAAGTAACCCTCACACACCCTCACTTCACCAATACCAGTGTTAGTCCATGGAGAATATGCAAAAACAAGAATCAAGTTTATAAGGTCCCATTGTACAGACTCCATGGAAAACACTGGAAATGGGGAAAGGAGATCACTGGAGAAGTCACCATCATGTTCACTTCATCAGTTCAACATCACCGCTTACTGAATCACAAAAAGGGGGCATCAGGTCACACATCACAGTGTCCCACAGATTAAATGCTTGTAGGTGCAACACACAGGCCGAAAACTATTCTACAGATTTCAAGCTGGAAAAAGTAGGCATTGGTGTTGTGGCTGCAATCATTTACTCTGACTTGAAATGACACATCCCATATCTGATTCCCACATGGATCCACAGGGGTGCTGATGCCATGGATGGATGGTACACCAGCCGCTCTTTGCAGGATACACGTGGGAAGCAAATAGCAACCATTGTACCTTGGTCACCAACAGGCCATGACTGATGGATATCTAGGACTGAGTACGGTTGCCTCACACAGAAGGATGGATGGGCTCATACACAGAGCAAAACAGGCCTCAATGAAAGATATCCCTCACTACTGGCTGGATTGTTGCCCTTAAGATTCAAATGTTACTAAATATGTTCCAACTAGTGTTGAGCGAGCGTGCTCGGCCGATGCTCGGATCGGCTCGAGCATCGCTCTGCTCGGCACATGGCGGTACTCGTACGAGTACCGCCATGTGCTCGCCCGACATGTTCGGGTGAAGAGGATCTGTGCCGGAAGAGGCACAGATCCGAAGACGCTCCGCTGGACCACCAGGGAATGGAGGTACGGGGGCATTGCGGAGATGAAGGGGGCATTGCGGAGATGAAGGGGGACATTGTGGAAGAGGGGCATAGACTCTATGCCCCTCTTCCACAATGTCCCCCTTCATCTCCGCTATGCCCGTCTTCCACAATGTGCCCCTTCATCTCCGCTATGCCCCTCTTCCACAATGTCCCCCTTCATCTCCTATGCCATAGAGGAGATGAAGGGGGACATTGTGGAAGAGGGGCATAGCGGAGATGAAGGGGGACATTGTGGAAGAGGGGCATAGACTCTATGCCCCTCTTCCACAATGTCCCCCTTCATCTCCGCTATGCCCCTCTTCCACAATGTCCCCCTTCATCTCCGCTATGGCATAGGAGATGAAGGGGGACATTGTGGAAGAGGGGCATAGCGGAGATGAAGGGGGACATTGACCAGGCACCCTCCACTCATCAGAGCAGGGGGTGCCTGGTTTAATGCTCGAGTGCTCCCATTCATTTGAATGGGGCTCGGGTGCTCGGCCGAGCACTCGAGCATCAGGGGGTGCTCGGTCAGAGCACCCGAGCATCGGGGTGCTCGCTCATCTCTAGTTCCAACACGATGTGAACACAGAGATCAGTTCACTGGATGTGATTTCCTTACTGGCCAGATAGATATGTGCACCCATCACAAATCAACCTACATTGCTACCATCCAAATACACATACATAGTATATCACACTCTACGTAGATGGGATATACAAGGTATGTTCATATCCATCATATCAATCCAATGTATTGTTGGATGGGTGCACATATATAGCCAGTAAGACAATCACACCTACTGAACTGCTCTCTGGCTTCACATCTTGGAAGGATATTACTGTATCCATATGAAGGGTACATATCCACATACACATATACATTTCTACTTGTGTGTGACTGTAATGGGATAGCAATGGGTAATGTCATCATGATGTCATATCATTGCCATCGTTAACAGATGTGTCTTGATCTAAGTCCCATCCCTCCAACACTCATGGTTATACAGATATTGCTCTATGTGACAGGTGGAGATATCTATCATTTGACCACACGGAGGCTCTTCAGCAGAGCCAAAGTCGCAACATTTCGAGATAAATACCTCTTTGGAATGGTCCACAGAGTGTGCTTGCAAACCATGCACACTCTGTACACCATTCCAATTAAGTATTGTTCTCCAAATGGGGCGATTTGGGCTCTGCTGTAAAGCCCTCGTGTGGACAAATGACTGAAAACTCCATCTGTCACATAGAGCAATATCTGAACAACCATGAGGGTAGGAGGGATAGGACTAACAGCTAACAACATCTGTTTTCACAATGTCTACAATATGACATCAAGGTGGACTTAACCTTTGCCATCCCCCTGGAGGGATAGCCATCCCTACAAGTTGTGAAGACAAATATATGTTGTTGGATTCACCCCCCCCCCCCCCGAGTTAAACAATGGTATTCCTACTGCTGAAAGGTGTGTTCATTCAAAAGGTATCACAGCTCAGACATGGATATGTCAGGGGCAATACCCCAGTGGCCTGAAATTGTACAGTGGTGCTGTTACTACACAAGCATATGGACAGCTCTGGTACAGGGACCAGATATCTACATGGGAGGGTGTTGCAACAGCCCCACTGTACTATTTTGGCCCACTGTGATATTGCACCTCAAAATGAAACCTTCACCTGTAATAACGCAAACAACACCTTTCAGCAGTGGGAGTACCCTTGTTTACCCAGGGGGATTAACCCAAACACATATATTTTTCTTCACCACACATCAAAGTATAACTGTCTCCACAAACGTATAAGGTCACTAATCACAACATCTTATTTCTCCACACAGCTTACGGCCCTCAAGCCCAGCGGGAGACAGTGGAGGAGGCAATGTCACCCCCCAGTGAGGAGTACTCAGAGGAGGGGACCAGCCGGTGGTCACCCTACCCACCATCACCATCCCCTCCAACACAGGCTGCACCACCACCTACTGCACCCTTTCAAGCTGGACCACCACAGGCTGCACCCCTTCAAGCTGAACCACCACAGGCTGCACCCCTTCAAGCTGAACCACCACAGGCTGCACCCCATTCAAGCTGCACCTCCCCAGTACAGTGGCTGGATGCAACAGGAGGAGAGGTGGACCTATCCAGCCACCTCCACCAGCTACTACCCTCCATCAGCAGCACCACCACCGCCAGGGAGGCAATGGCTGCCAGGGACAGTGGCCACCACCCAATATGGGTCATATTCCTCCCAGTTAAACCCACCCTTCTGGATGGCTCCACAGCATGCCCCAAGGTATGATCCCAGGTGGTGTCCAAGCACCTATCAGTGGCCACCATATGACCCTTGGCCACTGGACTACCCACACCTGGGCCTGATTGGTGAGCCCCAGCGCCCCCTACCCAGGGACATTTTCACACCTCCACCAGCACACACATCATTGGGCAGCTCAGGATCACTTGATGTGGTGGGCATATGCCCATCATCTGCACCAGCCACTCCAACAGCTGTCACAGCAGCCACAGCACCCTCTGCAGCAGCAGAGCAAACAGCACCCTCTGCAGCAGCAGAGCAAACAGCACCCTCAGCAGCAGCAGCAGAGGAAACAGTACCCGGCAGCAGAGGAAACAGCACCCTCGGCAGCAGAAGAATCAGCACCCTCAGCAGCAGAGGAAACAGCAGCACCAGGGACACCGGGCACATCCACCTCCAGCACCGCATGCCTCACAGGGATGGAGGCGGAGTGTATGGCCCTTCAGAGGAGACTACTCCGGTCGAGCAGGAGTACTGACAACAACATTACAAGGAGCAGGAGGCAATCCAGAAGGAACATTGCACAATTGGAGACCAGGATCCAAGCCCTGGAGTCGGAGGTGGCCAGGGGGAACACACTACTCCAGCAGCTCAGGACTGGTCTCATGGACATGTTAACACAGGTCCTTGTGGAGTTGAGGGAGATAAACCGCAGGGAGAACCTGAGGATGGAGAGGGAGAACTTGCATTCCACTGAGGGGTCTACTGCAACCACCACCCCCTCCAGTGTTACCCCTGAAGCCACACCTAGGGGGCAGAGGGTTACCAGGAGTTCAACAAGGGCATCCACCTCTGGCACCCAGGCTAAGGCCCCCCACCCAAAAAGGAAAAAATGAAAGGCCCAACCTGTCAACTTTCCCCTCAATAAAAAAACCTTTTTTTGGATTCCTGTCTGATCTGGTGTGTCTTCAGTTATGGATTGGGTGGCAGGGTTGTCTCCAGTGCATTGCCATACAGTGCAGTGAACACAACCTCTGTCTGGGTGAAATGTTAGCGGGATGCTACAACATGGGTTCACACACAGACCGTTGTACAAATTCAACTTGTAATACATCCCTGGAGCCATATTACACCACTGTGTTATATGGCGATGTTGTGTGTTGAATTTGAACAACAAAACATACCCCTTAGCACAACAAATGGTACAACATTGAACATTCGTCTACATCATATGTTGTGTTTAACCCTTTGAGTGCCAGAGTGGTAGGCAACGCATTGCAAAGAAATGCGTTGGGGACCACTCTTGCACTCAGTGGGTTAATGGGATAACCAGACAAACAGCTCTGTGACTTAGCGGGGACATTACAAGCAGGACAGATAAATGGGACATGTATCAATATTGTCTTGGATTCACACACTCATTGTGCAACTGACTTACTGGGGAAGCCAATGTTTTTAACCAAGGATTTCAATGTGTAGCACACACATTGATATCCTGGGGTGAGCATTGGTGTCTTCAGTAAGTTGAGTTGCTGTTTCCCTAAGGGTGTAACAGACTTCACCAGTGATAACACATGTCCACTTAGTCTGTTTGTTCGTTGATATAGCCCATGTACTGAGATATGTCAAAGTGGAGCAAAATCTCAGAACATTGATTATACTGAGCAATACAGAAACTGTGGACAGGTATTCACTGTGGAAGTATGTCCCCTGTATCACCTCTTTATCACTCCCACAACACATTGGTGCATCACTGCCACCATCATCTGTTTGCAGGGTCCACTCACTGGCAAACAAGTGGTGGACTCCTGTGATGTGGGTGATGCCTTTCCATGTATGGGGGATACTCTATACTGGGTGTGGTTACGCATTGACAAATGTGTTTTCAAATATATCCTCCTACAGACACAGATAGAATGGTGATGGTTCATCTTTATTGTGTCTCAAAGTACATTAGAATGTACATGTGTTTTCTGTGTGTATTGCCTATATGCATTTAACACCTGTATGAGAACACTAAATGTACTTTGAAACTAAATTGTACTACTTCAGTAACACTGCTGCCCTGCTCATGTGTTGTCCACACAAGGTTTGACAACTCTGTAGCTGAGCATCCTAACTGTACAGGTTATAAAACTCAAGAACTGGTGTTTTCTGTGTCTATATGAGAATGTTCCAGTAGAGGTTTGTGTGAACCTCAGGTCAAACTTTGCATCACCAACAACATCACCATAAACAGCAAGGGGTGATCTTCATGAAGGTGTTGTCAAGACATCAATCCAGTCACATGAAGATCTTCAGTTCAAGGATGGATCATGTTACGGATGCCTGTGGGACAAGAGGACAGGATTTGGAGCAGTAGACCTGAACTGATCATCAAGCAACAACAATTTAGTCTTTTTAATCCCCTCAATTGTCACGGTTACAGGTGAGTACACAAACCATTGCTTGACAATGTGTTGTGTACTCATCTGTAACCAATTCTGTGCACCAGCCCTATGGATATGTGCCCCTTACATGTATACACACATTAACAAGTGTTCTGAGAGCTCCATGGAGGTAATGACATTGTGCTGCCACTGTGAAAGTGACAGTGGCAGCCCAATGTCATTTGTTCCATGGAACTGTTAGGACATATTTGTTGATGTGTGTATTCATGTCGGGGGCACATTTGTCTGCACACTCACAGGTCAGAATGGAGTCCCTGGTAATCTGATCTACATCTCATGACCTCTACATTGTGTGACCATACCACTGTACATCCACCCCTCTGCTGCTCTTCTCAGCTCTAGCACAGTACAGGTCCCATATTGAGTCCAATGTCCCTTTAACCCCTGATGTGCCTGAGTATTAGCCAATGCATATCATTAGATGATACTCTTTCGCTACTGGGCTAGCATGGTTGTTCAGGCTATAATCATGGCATATCCAGTTAGTTGCTGTCAATCAAGCCCTGTAAGGTGATGAACATGGGTAATATGTTGTACCTTGTTTCTCCTGGGGGTGTGCGTGATATCCTTGGGGTCTGTATGTCAACGTGGAGAGTGGAATGGAGGATGGTTTTTGAGTCCACACACACAATTTGCCACGTCCACTGCCAGTGCAGTGCTGTGTCACTGTTCCTGTGGGGTGAGACAGAACAAAATGTGCAGTGTGGTTAGTGTCACAGGACTGATGGGGGTCTTGCATGGATTGTTTGCATGCGTGTGTTATACTCACAGGTGAAGTGTTCCGTGATGAGCCTGTCTCTGATCTGTGCCCCTCTCATGGTCTCCTCCACATGCCCGATGTCCATGGCCACTTCCTGAATGGGGGGGTCCGGGATGTGATCCAGCAGCCTGGTGTCCACTGCGATGTTGTGCAGTATTGCGCACGCCACAATGATGTCACACAGCTTAGCAGGTGCATACTGCAGTGCTCCCCCAGAGTGGTCCAGACATCGAAATCTTGACTTGAGGAGCCCAAATGTCCGCTCAATAGCATTCCTCGTTCTGGCATGAGCCTGGTTGTACCTTTCCTGGACATGTGTTTGGGGATTGGCCACAGGGGTCAGTAGCCAGGACTTGCATCCATAGCCAGCATCACCTGTGTAATGTGAGTGACATGGTGAGACAGGGAGCACATGTTGTGTGAATGATGTTTTGTGTGGTGGACGTAGTAGCTGTGGGTCAGGTGCATGCTGAGCAGCGTGGTGTGTATGTGGTGTGACTTTGTTTTGTGAACTCACCCACTAGCCATCCCCCTGTAAAGGTTCCATTCTCAAAACCTCTGTGGACTGAGGAGTTTTGGAGAATGTATGCATCATGTGAGCTGCCAGGATATTTTGCACAGACATTCATTATCCTCATGTTGCTGTCACACACCATCTTCATCATCCTGTTGATGAATAGCTGCGCGTCACATGCTGGGGCCTTAATCCAGACATGGGTGCAATCTATAGCACCCATGACCCCGGGCATGCCTCCCCTTGTGTAAAAGGCCTGCTTGACGTGTATCCAGTCCGTGTCGGTGGTGGGAAAATGTATATAGGTACTGGCCTTGCTTTTGAGGACTGGCAGGACCTGGGCCAGCACCCTGGAGAATGTGGCCTGTGACATGCCAGATGCGTAACCCTCCGTGGACTGGAAGGCCCCACTTGCCATGAAGTGTATGGCACACCGTAGTTTCTGCAGGCCTGTTACATGCTTGTGCGGTAAGCATTTTGTGTATTTTCCTATGTAACGGGTGTTTTGTTTTGCCCGTTAAGTGTGTAACGGCTAAGAAAAGTGGGTCTTAACTTTTTGCCATTAGGTGTGTCTTTTTTCAGCCGTTACCAGTACCGCAAGCCTTTGAATAGCTCTGGGGTATGTTGTTCCATGCGTCTGAATGCACGTAAGTGTATCGGCCGTTAGGATTCTGCAACTGCCGTTAGCTGTTCTTTAGACGGATCTTTGAATTGCAACATGACACTTAACGCACCCGTTAGTGATTATTTTTTTTACTAACGGCTGCCTTTAAATCTAGCCCTTAATGTCTCTATAGGAGGTGGTGATAGATCTATGAAAAAAAATTGATGTTACTCATTATGTATAGATTTTTATTGTATTACATAACGTTATCTCTTTTTCTTTCAATCTATCAGTTACTAGTGATATAACTGGTGATATAACTTAATGTAAGCTCTGCTGTCAGAGGGGGTTGCACTCTGCGGTTTGAATCTAAGCATTGCTCCTTTAAACGCTCTTTGTTGGTTAGGTTACATCTTGTCTGCGTAACTCATTTCAATGCTATTACTTTAGATTCAGTTTTTTCATTTTAATTGTTTGTCTAGATTTTTGTTTCACAGCTTATATTGCAACACTTTTTTGGAATGCAAGCATGGGTATTCCTCTTATTTGAATCATTCGGAACTTCAGTGACTTTTTTTCTTAGATGGACTCATCTTTGATTCTTGTTTTTGAGTGTTGCAAATGCTGAGATTGGTCAAATATTATGGGAGGAGGCTTGTGGATCTTTAATTAGTTTGGCAAATAGGATGTTTGAATTGGGTCTATGATTAAGTACCAAATGTGCGAAACCCGTACGACAAATCCTTTGTGTGCCATTTGTGTCTACTGACTGAAATAAAGCTGGTTTTAGCCCAAATTCTCCTGGTGAGTGCAGCTTCTCTCTTATATTCTGCACATGGATAGAAACATCCACAACTTGTACAGTAACGAGTTATGAGTATTGCCTGCAATATAGTGCTGCAAGTTTCTATTGCTTATATGCCCAGGATTGGTCTTCCAGGGCTAACAACAAGCTCGGATTTAGGGATCCCATAATGAAAAATAAAGAGTTAAAGATAAAAGAACAATAAAAACTATAGGTACTTTGGCTTTTGTTTTTATCCAAGACTTTCAGAAAGCCTAAAGTAAAAATAAAGTTGACTATCTCTTTAATACTAAATACATTATTATCCTCTTATTTCTACTAATGATAACAATACTAATAATAATAATAGAGAACAATGCAATGCACCCCAACAATGTGGGTGTGAGTATGTGCATTGAAAGAATGAGGAAAGACCCTAAACCACCTAAAACACTTTCAGTGCCAGAGGGGTATGCAACTGCTTAAAATAAAGGATTAAATAACCCTAACTGACCTTGCCCACAGCTCCCCACCAATAAAACCTAACCTTTACCCTGTTAACCTGTTAGGTGCTAGAGATGCCTCCAATGCATTGAGAAGAATGTAATGAAGATGACTAGCATCCAAGCAGTGTTCCATTAGCTAATCATAATCCCACCCATAAAAGAGTGAATGCCTCGTAGGTTGTTGTTGTTTGTTTGTTTTTTGTTTTGTTTGGGTTTTTTTGGGGGGGTATGTTTTTGTTTTCTTCTTTTTTTGTACTTTCATAATAAACAGATAATTGGGGAGTTTATCACTGGTCCTCCTGAATGGCTCCATAAATCTTAACCCCTTAAGGACAACTGACGTACCCGGACCATCACGCTGGTCTGGCACTTAAGGACCAGTGACGGTCCTGGTACGTCAAGTACTTTTACTCACCACTCTCCTGCAGGAGCGCGGTGAGTAATACCGGGGACTGAAGTTGATCGCTTCAAGACCGGAGCAATCTCTTTCAGTCCCTCTTTTGGCGTGCCAGCACATGTGATCAGTCACGTGGGATGGCACGTCAAAGTTTCCTATCTGGTCCTTAAAGGACCACACACCCCGGGACCGCTGGTCCTTAAGGGGTTTAAATATGTCGTTAGTTTGTGTTATTTTCTCCCTTCTCTGAATTTCATTGGATACTATAAATTCAGCTTATCTGCTTTTCCATCCCCTTTTTCCTTTAAACCTTCCACTAAAGATTGTAGGCATGCCAAATGATGTATAGATTAAGGGGCATCTGTAAAATGTTCAGCCCTTCTTTATCATTTGTCGATGGAGCAATTTAGGTTCTGGCATTTATTTCTGTATAACGTATTCAAATAGTTCCAGATGGTTACACACTGGAATTAGCTGTCTTCTGCCATATCATTAACACTGCTCGTGGTTAGCTTTCTACAAATCATTTGATTTACTACATATTTGGATCTAGCATGCAGAAAATAGACTATGTGTATGTAATATTTTTAGAGATGCTCATATACAAATCTGTACATGACATGTTATGTTATATTTAAATAGAATTAAGAATAGTGAAAGAGGAAATGAGACCCCTTACTTGCTGGCTAATGTCCACACACACATACCAATAGCTTATTTTGCTTACTAAAATGGAAAGAATAAAGTATAGACAGTTATTTCTATTTAGGGTTACCGATATTAGTTTTATTAGTTCTAACAGAATTTATTAGGTGTTTCTAAATCTGCTTCCACAATGTTTCATATCAACTGTTCTGGGGGGTAAAAAAAATGACCTTCAGCTGGAACACAGCTTGTTATCCATCCAGGCTCACTGCAGCCCCATATTCATCAGCAATTCTTCTCCAACAGAAGCAGACCTGCAGATGAGGCACTATCAGATGATAGCACTTTAAACAGCAGCATGAGCTGAGTGCTGGTTGTTATTTCAGCAACTGACATCACCAGAGCAGAAGAGATTGAGAGCACTGGCTGTCCTGTTTGTAACAGCAACAAAAAAAGCTTACTTTTAATATTTTAAGAGAAAATTGAAAGCAATAATCTGTTTTGTTTCATTCCATTAACGTGCTGCTTCACTTTTCTACATTTTTTAAGAGGAGGTACTGTCATACTATCTCGGCATCAACCCCCATACAGAATGTATATAATAAAAGACCAGTGTAGACATGGTTATGCCCCCTTCTTTAAAAATATGGATGTTTAACACAGAAAACCTATCAGGGCAACTGTATCAAAACAAGTAAAAACAAATAGTACTATATGCATCAGCTGAATGTGTTGTCAGTAACAAATGTAGTTAGAGTAGGTGCTGTAATATCCTCATAGGTTTGCTACTTATTATGTGTTATGTATTTTCCCTATAAATGCAAGGTTGCTTTTCCAAACCCTAGTATTAAAAAACACCTTGTGTAAGAGCTATATAATTCAGCTGCCTCTAGTCAGGGTAAAAAAAGATAGGGGGCATGTAGTTTTTATAAGTGAGATCAACCAGATTTGACTGGCCAGTGTCTCATTCAGCCTACAGAAATTGGCTATTATGAGGGAAGCTGCAACATCCTTATCTCATATGTGGCTTAAACACACGTTACCATATTGGTCCATCTTCCCTTACAAATCCTGCAGTTGTGAATATGCACCCATATCAGGGTTTGATAATGATACTCAGGGTTTTGTGTAAGTGACAGGGTCTCTGGGAGAAGGGGCAAACTCTCAGAGTTATAGAGACCAGGGTCATCTGCTACAAGATGGTCTTTAAGTCTTCAGGTTGGTGCCATGTCTGCAAGAAAGGCAGAATGGAAATTTGTACTTGCCACATGTGTGATCAACCAAGGATATTCTTAATAATTGGTAAGTTTACTGTTCTTTAAGTACTGACTGGTGAGTGGCAACAGCTGGGCTACAACAAGCAGTGATAGATCATCTAGATAAGAATGTATGTTATTGGCAATAGGGCTGGTCTAAACTCATTGCCTCAAAAGTAACATATTACAAAAACAGCACTTCCTGCCTTCCATGGGAAATCCCTGCAATCCCACAGAAGTGCAATTTTTAGTCTTTTTCACCATATTGAAATCAATCATAATTGCATATACTCCCACAATGTATTCTCCCAAAAGTGTTAATGTATAAAATAGAGTGTCTGTTTAATGCATGTTATCAGTCTCTGCTTGAGATAGAGCAGAAATGGATTAAATTTTATGCTAGCTAGTACTGAGAGGGCAAAGAGAAGGAGCTGGAGTTGCTTGATAGGAGTATTGTTAGTAGCCACTATACGATATATCTGTGTGACCTACTGTGTTGGTCACACACTTTCACTCCAACATCTGCAAGGACAAACATAGTGAGGTGTGGTGGTGCTTCACTAGGTGATGGTCACTTTATCCTTTACTGCAAGCTGCTGATGCTGAAACTTATAGGTGTATTATGTAATACTAGTGTAAAAATCTGTGTACAGGGGCCAAGGTCTGGGTAATGTTAACCCTTTGAGTGCCAGAGGGGTACACAACGCTTTGCTTTGCAAGGCGTTGCGTACCCCTCTGGCACTCAAAGGGTTAAGCAGCCACTACCTCATTGCTCCACGTGATGCAGTCTTGCGTTGCCTCACTCACGCGATGTAATTATACTCAGCACAGACTGTGCATGACTGCATTGTGACAAACATACTAGGAAATTATTATATAGGATACTGTAAACACTAACACTGCAGTCCTTGAGAGAGTAAGATGCTGAAAGTTTTACACTAATTACTAGTTAGTAGAGGCAGACAGGCAGCAAAAGAGAAATGGAGTTGCTTAATTTAAGAAGTATTGGTGCTAGCCAGTACTGTAGATGGTTGAAGTCAGAGAGTGTGTATATGATGTGTAGACAATGTCACTGATACTGCCAGGGACAGGAGATCCTATTCCTTTACCTGAGCAGAAACTGAGAGAGACAGAGATGTAGATAATTCATTTTTTTCAGACAGACAACAGCTCTGTTCTGTACTTTACAGTAAACATCAACACTACTATAATTTTTCATTCATCAGATTATCTTGGTCATTGTCATTATCATAATCAATGATTCCAAGTCCAACCCTCACTCAGTCACACTTACTATTACTGACTAAGTAGCAACACAAGTCAACATCAACAACCTAGATTTGAATGCTTCTGCTGCTGTTTGAAGTGCCTCTGTAAAACAATGTGGGCAGGGGAAAAGCAGGATCTTATCTAGGCCCATACTAATGGAGATCCTACTTGAAGTACAACCACTGGTCTGATTAGGAGACTAGCAGCAGTAGAAGCACTACTAAAAGTGCACTGGGCCAAGGGAACATAATAATAGCTTTGTAGATGACTCAGGGATTAGTACACCATTTTTCTCATAAAGACAATACCTACCACTCCTACAGCAGTTGCTGTGTAGATGCAAAACATTGGAAGAGGATGACTCTGAGTTAGCTGAAGGTGACAGAAGTCATGGTGTTAAAACAAGTCATATAATTATTCTATGTGCTGCTAACCTACATTTACTGTGTTTATAAGAACTTTGTTCATAGAAAGAAGTAAAAATTACACAAAAATAATACAAAAGTACACCTGTGGAATGAGAAATTAGTCAAACTGTTTGTCATTTACATGCTATTTAAAGAACTGGTTTAAAAGAAAAAAATGTTGTGTTCCATGTCAGTTACTTTTCAAGAATGACTATGCCAGAGTTAAAAAAGCAGGTGATTAGTGTCAATGACAAAGGGTAATGTCAGGCTCAGCCTGCTAACAGCTTTTACTTTCAGTTGTGGATTCTCCACATCCGCATCAGAAGCAGTAGTATTGCAGTGGGAATGTCATGTCAATTGAAAATTATAAGAGGAAAACTGCAGAGTTCTCCTGGGAAATTGACTGGAGGTAGAGAAATAGCAGAAATTGTATGGATTTTTTATGTATGGGAATTTCCACAAAAAAAGTGGCAAACTGTTTGTTTCTCTTTTTTTTTTTTTATATAAAAAGTCTGACAAAAGAGGACTTTTCACCCATTACTATCAGGGTTAATGTTACAAAGATCTCAGAGTCTGTTAATTTTGAAAGCTCTGTGGTATGTGCTTTGGTAAACATTTTCTACAGCACATATTCCTGGAGTGCACACAGATATCATAGGGAGATTATCTCATTTAGTATACTTGCATTATGAAAACCACAACATTTTAGGGGATTTTAACCTCTCTTCGTCAATTAACCTGATGAAGGGAGGTAAAAATTCTTCTGTAACACTGTGTTTTTTAAACTGCACGTATAATAAGTTGGATATGGCCCCCTTTCATATCCATGTTCAATCCTCTATTGTATTGAATTAGAATGGGGATTATGAGTGCCTTATGTTACCATCAGTGCCAGGCTAAAGAAACTGGTGGGCTCCAGAGAGTATGCCACAACAAAGTAATCACTGTGTATCAGCAATATAATAATGCACTGTACTGATTGTAATAATGTATTGGAGCTTACTAACATTTATTGTGGCTTTCGCTGGAATGTCTCTGAGCTGCAAGCCAAAAGAAAAGCATGTGCAAATATACACATTTTTTAAAATCTGTGTTTTTTTGTTTTTTTTTTTCCTCAGACTTTGGTAGGAGAACACCACATATAATTGAATACAAAACTGTAAGCCCCTTTGGGCAGGAGTCTTCACTTTATATTTGATCATCAAATATCATTTTTGCCATTGTGGTTTAATACATTTATATATTTTACATTTATTGCAAAGTACTGCATCCACTAGACTAAGGTGTAAGCAAATTATCCCTTGTTCTGCTATTGTGATTGATTACAGCTTGGACTATAGTATAACTGAGGCAGTAGACAGGAGACCTCCGTTTAAAGTGAACCTGTCACCTTTAATTAATTTTACATATTTGAAAACTTCATTCAAATCTGCCTGTGTGTTTTGTTAACCAAAAGTGCAGCAGATATATAGTTTAGGAAATATTCACATTTTGTTTCTGGAACAAGTGAAATGTGCAGGACAGAGTTTAATTAGCATATGAAATGTCACTGAAAAGCTTCATTAGTATGGGAAACATCACTGATGAATCAAGTTAATAGGTCCACTCTAATCCTTTGAGTGCCAGAGGGGTACACAACGCATTGCAAGCAATGCGTTGCGTACCCCTCTGGCACTCAAAGGGTTAAGAGCTGATTCTTTGACGTGGAGGGACACAGAAAAAAAATAAATATTGGTGGGTAAATGTAATAATTTTTCACAATGGGAGAAGCTATCTTTTGGTGCTTCTCTAATAACTACTGAAAATAAAGTGCAAAAAAAAAAAAAAAAAAACGAAAAACATAATAATAACTTTAGAAAGTCTATGGTGAACATTGCAGTAAGTGTGAAAATACCCATAAAACTTACAAATATAGCAGGACCTGTCCAATATATTCCATTACACAAGTATGGCCAGGGAAAGAGAATCAGAAACCAAAAAATACCACTTGCTAGACATCCCATCAATGTTAATTCAGGATATGCAGCAGTAAAATGGATTCCATAAAATTAAAAACACACACACACACACCAAAAAAAGCTGGAAACAGCCATTCTACGTATAACATACGGGCAGAATGGCCTTTCCAGTTTCTTTTTTACAGCCAGTGAGACATAGCTGCCTCGGCAAGTCAGGGCTGTTAAAGCAGGGAAAAAGGACTAGTTGGCCGCAATCCCCATTAACCCCTCCTGTGCCATAAGATTCTGTGCAATGATTTGCCAAGTTGCTCGCAACAGAGGGGTTAACATACACTAAATGTAATATTAAACTACTATGCCATTCCCTGACTAGCCAAATTGACTTGACCTACCATTAACACCTCCACTGACAGACTGGCTGCCAATGAATTTCAATCAATGCTTTCCTGCCGTTCCTCTTAAAAGTAGATTTTTTTATTTTTTTTTTTAAAGCGGAACTACCATGTCACAAAATGTTTAGCTTAACTAAGTCCCCTTCTGGCGACTAGCTGCTTAGTAGCGCTAGTCACCAGAATTATTACCTGATTTAATAGATATATGCTTTATTCCCCAGCTGTCAGTAGCACAGAGCGCGGCATCTTGCCATAATGACGTCCACGCCTGAGCTGTCAGTCCCAGCTGGAGCCGGACGGCTCCTAGCAACGCCTTCTAGACCCAGCTGGGACTGACAGCGCAGGCGTGCGGACATCATTCTGGCAAGATATCCGTGCTTCGTGGTACTGACAGCTTTAAGATCAAAAGAAATTGTGTAGGGTTAACATTATGCCCCCATTTCTCCATCCTGGTGAGATCAGGATGAAGACTGTTAAAAAATAATATGGGGTCCAGAGACCCCAATTACAAGTTTCTGACCAAGGGAAGGAGCTGTCATTCTCTTCCTGAAATAATGAAACAAAAATATGGTACATTCACACCATTTTGTTAACATTCATTAAAAAACAAAACATGAATAAATCTGGCATAAACTGAAAACGCCAAGCTCCAAATTTAAACAACACAATGAGCTGACAAAATAGATGGATGGCACCCAGGCTGTAAAGGGAGGCTGCTGGAGGAGGTGCTACAACGGATCTGCCAATCATCAACACCCCGGGAAATCCAACTTGTATTCAATAAAAAATACTTTTATTTATCCTTTTAAAAACATCATTCCATATGTTAACTAATAGCAAATGGACTGCAAAACATATACATTCAAAGACACAAAGCACCTGACGCATTTATAAGGTAGGATGACTTCCAAATAAGGAGTAGTTTTATCATTAATACTTAGGATTTAGGGTCTTTATTGTAATTGACCCCGTTTAATGCTCTTTAAGGGTTAAATTAGTGAGTATGGTGATTTTACTTATTTACCTTTGATGAATATTAATCACTTCTTATTGTTCAAATATTTTAGGGTTTTTAAAGTAATTCACCTAGTTTAGTGCACCATAGAGGTGTAATTAGTGAGTATGGTGATGTAATTCATTTTTCTTTAAGGAATATAGATTAGTTTATACATTTATATTTTTTATAACTAAGAATTCTCTTTGCGAAGTTGTTTACCGTAAAATCTCAGGTATAATACGCACCTGTGTATAATACGCAGGTGCATATTATACCAAAGATTTTGGGGAAAACAAGAGTGCCTATGTATAATACGCACCCTTGTTTTCCCCCCTTGCTAAAAAAAATAAAATAGGGTTGTCCGATCCCTTCCCTCCCTCCCCCGGGTCAAACCCGCTTCAAAACCAGCCTTAAAGGTTGACGTCCGCTTCTTCTGTGGATGAGGCAAAATAATTCGTTCTGCACAGCTTCCTTGCGGGCGGCACGCTTCCCTTTGCCGCCCGCTTCCATCAATGGGCTTGCAGGACCTTCCGCCTACAGCCAATGGTAATGCCCTGTGTATCAGGGCATTATCATTGGCTGTAGGCGGAAGGTCCTGCAAGCCCATTGATGGAAGCGGGCGGCAAAGGGAAGCGTGCCGCCCGCAAGGAAGCTGTGCAGAACAAATTATTTTGCCTCATCCACAGAAGAAGCGGACGTCAACCTTTAAGGCTGGTTTTGAAGCGGGTTTGACCCGGGGGAGGGAGGGAAGGGATCGGACAACCCTATTTTATTTATTTATTTTTTTAAACTCTCGTGTATAATACGCACCCCCCACTTCACATAAGGTGAAGTGGGGTAAAATTGTGCGTATTATACCCGAGATTTTACGGTAGTTCATTTAAAGGGAATGTTTCAAAAGATTTGGATTTGTTGTTTTTTTCACATATTTTTGAAGCACTATATAATTTTCAAAATAAACGCCTCACATTTTATTTATATTTATATTCATATACATTTAGCCATTTGAGAGACATGCACGTTGGAATATAATGATTTTATACGGACTCATTTGTTGTAATACATTGGGTTAAAATTCAGTTTAAAGTATCTATGTTTCTCATTGGAGTTTTTGAATTCACAGTAATTAGAGATTGGTTAATTGTTTGAATAGCATTGTGATGACGTTTGATCATGTTTGTATATAATATGTTAAGACACGATGTTACAATAGCCTAAGATTAAGTGATATTTTCACGAAATGCGTCAGGCGCTTCGTGTCTTTGAATGTATATGTTTTGCAGTCCATTTGCTATTAGTTAACATATGGAATGATGTTTTTAAAAGTATAAATAAAAGTATTTTTTATTGAATACAAGTTGGATTTCCCTGGCTGTTGATGAATGACAGATCCGTTGTAGCACCTCCTCCGGTGTCTACTCGTTTGCTGAAGTCCGTGGCCAGGACTGTTGAGGTGGCTCCAGGTCTGCAAGGGTGAAACCCTAGGTGAGTAGTTTACACATAAACCAAAGAGTTTTTTAAATAAATATTTGGCAGATGTAGCGGTTTCTATTTACTATTACATGTAAAGGGAGGCTGGACTAGGAAGCTCCTAATGTACAACTCCAACCTAGAAAACCCCTATGCTTAGTCTAAATAGATACATATAATAAATCCACATTCCCTTAAAGAATAATTTATGGGTATCAACATATGAATTCAGTTATTAATTCAGTTTTATGCATTTATATGCCTAAAAATCAATCAATTCTGCTTTCCATCTTTTGTGTAAATGTATTGTTTTTGAGCCAGCAGAGTGCACTGTCACAAATTGATGTAGGATTATACTAATATATTTACTCACACGCCAATAGATTAGAGCAGTCCCTAGAACTAATACAATTGCATAATGTTGTCATCGTTAGAGACTCTCCTAAAGATATTTCAGTGGAGAACTGCTGATTTAAAAAGATAAAATATTAGGAATTAATTAAAGGGATAGTATTGTTTCATAATAAAAGCAGCTCTAATTAATCATCATAGTCTTTGGGCTTTGGAGAGTGTTATTTCAATTCTGTCAGAGTTGTAGTTCAAGAGTAATTCAATGATAAAGTATCCCCCTTCCGCCCCTTTTACTGATATACCACAGCTGGGAGGTGCCCAGGTAGATTGCAGAGAGGGACAATCTTCAATTAAGATAAGGGAAAAAGCTGAAAAACCTGTCAAGAGGTGTAGGGTTTTCATTTTTCTCACAGTAAGAAGATTGTCCGTTGCGGTTATCTGTCTGGTCAAGCAACTAGATTCCACATCTGAGGTGAGCAGTGTTACACCAGGTAAAAGGGGCGGGAGGGGGATATTTTATCATTCAATAACTCTTCAACTACAACTCTGACAGTATTGAAATAACACTCTCTCAAATACTATGAAGATTAAATGGAGCTGCTGTTTTTGTGAAACATTACTATCCCTTTAATGCCTCAGTCCACTAGGTGGCTGATGCTTTGTAATACTGCATGTGAATAACCAGAAGTCTATCACATACTGTGGACATCACTTGTTCCTTCATGGTTTGTTTGATGGTATGTATACCTGATTATTATCATTATTATATTATGATTATTATTATGCCACATTTGTCTTGAGAGGCTCAAAACATTGATTGTTTTACTATTTGCAATATAATAATGCTGTTTAAAGAAAGGTAATATTATTATTATTATTATTTAAAGAAAAGTAGGCACTCACAGTTTAAAAATGAAAACTTTTAAATGGTTAACTTATAGTCATTAACTTAAGGTTAACTTATAGTCATTAAGGGGTTAAGGAAGTATTCTTAGGGGAAGTACAGGAGGTACTTGAAGGAGATGGGCAGAGACTGATATTTTCTTTCCCTTTTTATATGTTCGTATTGATGTGTTACATGAAACACTCAATAAGCTTGTATGCCAAAATTTGATCACAGAGTAACATTATTATTATTTTTATTATTGTTATATTTTATTTATAAAGTGTCAACATATTCTGTGGCAAAAACAAACGGGACCAAACTAGAGAGTCCCAAAAGAAATATCTTAATGAAGCACTCCATCCAGAAATGTTAATAATAACAATAATGTTTATTTTATTGGGTACAAAAAATATATCACAAAATCCACAACATAAGCTGGAATAAATTTTATATATACACATGAACTATCCGTACAGTGTGTACGGATGTGTGCCTTATACACTGGATAATTGCATGGTCAGATGATTATCTCTCTGGCCATCCATTGGATAAGGTAGACTTCAAAAGGGCCTATTGGCAGCGTAGTCCGACATCCCCTGACGAAGCCATTTGTGGCGACGCGTTGGGTTGGACATCCATTGGGGTTGACTCATGTTGGTGCTATGTTCCATTACTTTGTTTACTTTGGGTATTGGTAAACAATATGGGTAATCACTTCATTTTACTATAGTTGTTGTACTGTGCTATACTTCAAATAAGTAATTATTGCTTACTTTATTGCACTCTTGTATTGCTTCTAACAATGGATCAATTATACTACCTGACATTATGGTTCATGTGTATATATAAACTATATTCCTATTGTATACTTTTTCCGGCTTATGTCTTGAGCCATTTATTGGCCCCTATTATGTGTTTGGCACCATGAGTCCCCCTGAGGATGAATTTGGTTTTAACTGTTTTTAACTGATTTTGCAATATATTTTTTGTACCCAATAAAATAAACATTTATTATTAACATTTCTGGATCCAGTGCCTCATTAAGAGATTTATTTTGGGACTCTCTAGTTTGGTCCCGTTTGTTTTTGTATTAGGATTTATCTCAGAGAGCACCCTGTTATTTTTAGCATTATATTTCCAGATGTTATGATATATACTAGTGTTGGCCAACATATTCTGTGGCACTGCAAAATTTGTAATAATAAACACTGGAAAATATATGTGTAAACCATGGAGAGGTTCCCACTTGTGAGAGGTAATAGGTACAAGTAAACATGAGGAGAAGGCAAATGGTAGCGCTTAACAATACAGTAAGTGACTGGACTGTGGGGTGGTCTGTAGATTAAATGAACCAGAAGGTTGCTTGCGGGATAGATATGGGTACTTAGAACATAGCAGTTGTTGAAATAACATTAAGAGCAAGGAAGATGTTATGAGATTTAGGGGAAGGCTTTTTTAGAGAGACGAGCCTTCAGGATTCCTTGAAAGCTTGGAGACAGGAGTGAGAGAATGTTGTGATAGGGTTAACTCCAGATTTTCCAGAACCTGTCCTTTTTTGGGGGGGGCAAGAGTTTATCTTCTTGGAATTTTAAAGTATGGTGTAAATATTATGGACAGAGCAGATGATCTTTATTTGCCATCTTTATTACACAATCTGTCTTGAAGGTGGGAAGATTCCCCATGGTCACCACGACTTGCAGCCATGTTTCTATTACTGCAGGAAACGTAAAGAAGGAGAAGAGCACAACATATTTGAGAGTGGCTATCTGATCTATCACTTTTCTGCTATGTTTTAAGTTGCAATTACAGGATACTTTCTTGTTCGGTATGCCCCCAACAGTGTATCCTCGTATATGGAGGATCCCAGTAATTTGGCATACAGATATACTCTTAGAGAGTTCGTTTTTCCCTCCTTTCCATTTCTAGGGAGTCTGATTTCTGGGATTGTCACCACTGTGGGACATCGAAGAGGCTGCATGTTATTACTGGATTGGCTATATACATGGATACACTGTTGGGGTATACTGAACAAGAAATTATCCTGTAAGTGCAAATTAAAATATAGCAGAAACGTGATACATCAAATAGCCACTCCCAGATGTGTTCCGCTCTTCTCCTCCTTTTTGTTTTCTAAAGTAGTGTGTAAAGGTATTGTTTAGGACACCAGCGAACAAGCTGCCCCATCAAGAACGCATTTCAAAGCCTAATAGAATATTTCCTGCTAAGATATTTATCTACATCTGGTTGGGCTCCAATGCATATATATATATATATATATAACTGTATATAGACTTTTTAGTGGACGTTGGTTGGAGCTCATTGTTTCTTCTTTCTCTATTCCTGCAGGAGCATGTGAGTCCTGTGCCTGTGAAGGTGACTTCACAGACATGATTTCACACAGTGAGGCTGATATACTAAGAGGAACTAAAACATTCATGGGGTAATCAACTGTAGCATAGGGGACAAATAAAAATTCACCAGATCTCCATGTATTTAAATGAACTTTTAACCCCATAAATGTTAGAAAGATCTAACTGCATAGCAGTGTGTTGGACGCTTCTCTATTCAATGGGTTCAATGCTAAATTTACATCATAAGTCATTTTTATTTGTTCCCTATGATGCAGATGAGTTGCCCCACTATTACTTCAATTATGTAGGTACCTCAAACACCGTAAGTACAGTAATGTGCTGCTCACCCTTACAGCAACCAAATTGTTAAACCAAGTTGATAGCCTATAATGTATTCTACACTAAACATTCAGATATGGTTAGGTTATGAGGTAACTGGAGAGTATGAGATCATTGACAGAGCTAATAAGGTCGTCTTGCTTGTATTCTACACTAAACATTCAGATATGGTCAGATGAGGTAATTGGAGAGTATGAGATCATGACAGAGCTAATAAGGTCGTCTTGCATCGTTTTGTTCAGACATATCCTCTATTTGCCAGTTTGAGCACATTATTACACACATTTCACAAATCAAGTGAGAAATTTCAGGCATTTGCACAAAATAGCAAATACTGGCTCTTTAAATCGACAATGTTTTCTATTATTTATTTACTTATATAATTTATATACATTTTGTCCTGTGATCATAATATTGTAATGGATACAGAACCATTTCACTTTAGGTGCTACATTTATTTTAACTCCGTGGCAAAAAGGCTTTTTTTTTACATGAGGAGGATGCAATTTTGGCCTTTTTAGTATTTGTTCAACCATATTTTCTCTCTAATTAATTTAGTACACCCACCCAAATTATATACCATTTTAAGGATAAGTAGGACCTTCTTTTGATGCCAAATTTATATGTATAACCCATCAATTAATCTGATAATAATATAAAATTGTAAAAAAATGAATAAAGTACATTTTTATAGGTTTTCCTGTGATTATTTGTGCTCATTTAGTACATTTTTAACAGGGATTGGATAAAAGGTATGAACTTTTGTTCATACCTCCCAAGTGTCCCTTTTTTAGGGGGGTTACTGTCCCTCAGAGAGGAAAATCCCTATGTCCCTTTTTCCCACCCTGGTGTCTCTTGTTAGGAGACAGTGTGGTGTGTGTGTATAAGTATATCACATTACTCCACAGCAATAAAACTCACATTAATGTTTGTGTAAATGTATGTTTATAAATTAATCTGTATAAATAAAATACCTTGGTCTTGCTCTAAATGATTCATTAATTTACAAAATTAGGTGTCAATATGTCATGGGCTTTTTTTTTCCCTTTAACCTCTTCCTACCAGTCCTGAATGAAAAAATAAATGAATTAATATGTTTCTATAGCACCACAAATGTAGGCAGTGCTTAACCCCTTAAGGACCCTTGACGGTCATGGCACGTCATGGGTTGTTTCGTGTTATTGACCCATGACTTCATGGAATTCCGGGCTCCCCGCGTGGCTGCACGCCATTTTGTGAGCCTGGAGCTGGAAAAAAAAAAAAGTCCATGGTCCTTAAGCGCCGGCCACGTGTGGCGGCGGGCGGTCCTTAAGGGGTTAACAATATAAGGGTTTAGAGAGTACAGGGTTACAAGTGCTTTGTAAAGAGAAACACTAGAAGTGGGGTCCCTGCTTCAAAGCGCACAATCTAAAGTGGTAAAGGGAGACAGCCAGAGTACATAATGGTCAAGTGCATTATAGGGGCACATAAATAAATAAAGTAAATAAATTATAAGAGCCTTGGATGTGCCTCCTATCTTGCTCAAGTTTTGTTCAGGACTGCAAGAGAGGTACAGTGGCACAGGCTGGGAGGTACAGCATTCCACAAATAAGGAGCAATGAGAAAGAAAAACGGTTTGATATGTGAGAGGGATGTAGATACAAAAGGAGCTGAGAGAAGAATGTCATCGACTGATTGGAAGTGGGGGGGGGTATAGTGGAAGATCAGAGTGGAAATGTAGAAAGGGGTAGAGGAGAGAAGGGTATTGAATGAGAGAAGCAGTATTTTGTAAGATATCCAGCGTTTGATAGGCAGCCATTGGAGAGATTCCAGGAGTGGGGGCAGGGACAAACTGAGGTGACATTAATGTAACGCGTGCTGCAGATTTCTGTATGGACTGAAGTGTTGGGAGGCAGGAAGGCCAGAGAGACGAAGATTAAAGTAGTTCATGCAGGATAGGATGAGTGCTTGTGTAAGCATTTTAGCTGTGGAAGAACATATGAAGGGACAGATTTTTGTTATGTTACACAAGAGAAAGTGTCAAGATTTATCAGTGGTGTTAATAAGAGGAGAGAATGAGACAGCAGTGTCAATTATCACACCTAGGCACTGTGCTTCTAATACTGGATTTATGGTAGTGCCATTTACTGTCACATGGAAGGGTACTGCTGGGTCAGGCCTAGGTGGGATACAGATTAGCTCCATTTTAGTCATGTTGCCCTTGAGGTGCTTATGGGCCATCCAGTCTGAGATAGCCTAGAGGCAATCTGTGGCTTTAGATTGAACATCAGACATCAGTCGAGGTGCAGATAAATACAGCTGGGTGTCATCTGCATAGAGGTGATATTTGAGACTGAATACGTTAATAAGATCACCAAGTGTTTTTGTCTAAAGAGAAAAATGCCAACAAAACATGTAAAAAGGTGATTAAATTAGCTAGACTGGAGAATGAAAAAATTATTGCTAAGGACAGCAAGAGCAACCCAAAAAATTAAAGTCTGATAATAACCTGCAAATTACTTTTACAGAACAGTAGCAGCAAACATGGGATTGGCTAACACAAGAAAAAGTGTTAAAACAATTGAATGGTGTTAAGGTAGATAAAGCCCCGGGGCCGGATGGTATACACCACGGACGTGCACAGACATATTTGGGGGGCACTTCTCATAATTATTTATTCAAAATATATATTTAAAAAAAAAAGAAAATAATTTACATCTCAGGAGCCTGTAGGCACAGAAATCTGAAGTGCCCCATCACTACCATTGGACCACTGGACACCTCCACAATGCTCCTAATCTCCACATTGCCCCCCATCATCTCCATATTGCCCTTATATTGTCCCCTGTCAGCTCCATATTGCCCCCATCATCTCCATATTGCCCCGATCAGCTCCAACTTACTCTCACATTGCCCCCATCAGCTCCATATTGCCCCAACAGTTCCAACTTACCCTCACATTGACCCCATCTGCTCCATATTGCCCTATCAGCTCCATATTGCCTCATCAGCTCCAACTTACACTCACATTGCCCCCATCATCTCCATATTGCCACCATCATCTCCATATTGCCCCATCAGCTCCAACTTACCCTCACATACATTGCCCCATCATCTCTACATTGCCATCATCACCATCTTGCCCCCCATCAGATCCATATTGCCCCATCATTTCCACATTGCCCCCCAGTGTCTGTTTCCTACCTCTTCCCTGGTGGTCCAGCGGCAGGAGAGGTCTGTATGTGCCTCCTCTGGCACAGACCTGTAACTGCTGGAGCTCCCGCGCGGTCTTCTCTTCATGCAGAGAGCTGGGAGAAGATGTCCTCTCCCAGCGCTCTGTAATGCTAAAGAGCCGATGAGGGAGCACAGCATCTACAGATCTGTCCTGAAGGAGGCACAGACCTGACTGGGAGGTGGGGGGGGTTAGTGCGGGCAGCGAGGCAATTTTTTTTTTCTTTCTTTTTTTTTTTTTTGTTAAAAGGGCATGAGGACACTTTGGACAAAAAGGGCAGGTGCTCAAGCCTCCCTTGGTGTCTATGTGTGCACATGCCTGGTATACACCCACTGGTACTTAAAAAGTTAAGCCAGGCCCTGGCCAGACCATTATTTTTGATTTTCAGGGATTCTTTTATTTCAGGTCTGTTGCTCACGGACTGGTGTAAAGAGGTGTGGTGCCCATATTTAAAAAGGGATCAAAATCCCAGTCAGGAAATTACAGACCTGTAAGTTTGACATCTGTGGTAGGGAAGTTGTTTGAAGGGTTGCTAAGTAAATATATTAAAGAATTCAGCTTGAACAGGAATATCATTAGCAGGCACCAATGTGGCTTTGTGAAAGACAGGTCTTGTCAAACTAACTTGATTGCATTTTATGAAAAAGTGAGTAAAAATATAGATGTGGGAGCAGCAATTGATATGATCTATTTAGACTTTGCCAAGGCATTTGATACGATTCCACGCAAGAGGTTACTGTACAAATTGAATGAAATAGGCTTAGGGGAAAATGTTTGTGCGTGGATTGGAAATTGGCTGAAAGATAGAATGCAAAGAGTGGTAGTAAATGGGAAGTTCTCCAATTGGATAAACATGATAAGTGGAGTACCTTAGGGATCTGTCCTGGGTCCTATTCTTTTTAATTTGTTTATTAATGATCTCCCAGAGGGCATAGGGAGTCATGTATCAGTGTTTGCCAATGACAAAAAATTAAGTAAGGTAATAAAGTCTGAACTGGATGTGTCATCATTACAAGAGGATTTGGACAAATTGAGTAACTGGGCAGGCAAATGGCAAATGAGATTCAATATAGACAAGTGTAAAGTTATGCATTTTGGGTATAATAATAAAAATGCAACATATAGTTAAAATGGTGTTTCTCTGGGGAAATCTACTAATGAAAAGGATTTGAGAGTAATGGTAGACAATAGACTTAGCACTAGCGTGCAGTGCCAGCAGGCAGCTGCAAAGGCCAATAAGATATTGGTATGTATTAAAAGGGGTATTGACTCAAGGGAGGTGTAACGGTTTTAACGACACTCAGACCAGAGGTTAAAATAAAACACAGTTTTATTGAGTGAAAACAAGGAACGCTGTCCCCTAGGGGCTAGAATAGGTAATAGCACGTATATGGAAAAGTTTAATGGATGTCTTACAGGCACAATATGGCTTGGGATAATACTGGTAGATAACAGGAATCGGTAGTGGTATAAGGGTTAATGCCCAATATAAGTAATCAGTCTCTGTTGTGGTGTGATTAGCCAATGCCCAGTAGATGGTAATAACAGCCCCGGCAGTGGTGCGAGGTGGGAAGCACCTTAGCAGTGAGACAGAACTGAAACACTTCAGGAACAGGTGATCCGTGAGATGCCCCACAGTATTGCAAGAGCTGAATGGAACCAGACCCAATAGCACCCCTTAGATGCGGTAACGGAGTCCGAGACACTGCAAGAGCTAAATGTAACTTGAGCCAGTAGCACTCTACCGGTGCGGTAACGAAGGCACAACACAACGAGAGCTGAATGAGACCAGAGCCAAGACACCCTTCCGGGGCGGTAACGGAGACAAATACTGCAAGAACTAACGGAATGCCCAATACCACCACACGGTGCAACTGCTATTTTGTGCTCATAAGGTGTTAGGCGGAAGCACAGTTAACGGAGGCCACGATTGCTCTGCAAGTGTTAACGAACAGGCTCAGTAGTGGAGGCAACAAGCTCAGCAAGTGTTAATGACAGGCTCAGTATCGGAGGCAACAAGCTCAGCAAGTGTTCACGGACAGGCTCGGTAACGGAGGCAACAAGCTCAGCAAGTGTTCACGGACAGGCTCAGTAGCGGAGGCAACAAGCTCTGAAAGGGTTAAGTGGGTGATCAGTCTGCACAGCACTGCATACACAGTTCAGAATGTCGCCAGGCGACATATATCAGAATCTCGCAGGAAGCAGGTCACGAAGAAGGAACGTCAGCCGAGCCAGGTCAATCACGGAGCAGTAACGTCAGCCAAGCCGGGTCAATCACGGAGCAGGAACGTCAGCCAAGCCGGGTCAAACACGGAGCAGGAACGTCATCCAAACCGGGTCAATCACGGAGCAGGAACAACAAGAGTAGTCAGACGGGCCGAATCGGTATAAAGGAACGCAGGAACACAGCAACGGATGCACACGTACGGGAACACCACGAAAGGGCACCTGACAGGTGCCAGAGGCCCGGCATATGAAGGCCACCCTGGGCGGGCCAATCAAGCTCCGCCAATGAGAGAGCACCACAGCAGAGAGTGACAGCAGAATCATGGGAACCGTGATAGGAGGAAGATATTATTATGCCTCTTTACAGGTCCATGGTAAGACCCCACCTAGAATATGCTGTTCAATTCTGGGCGCCCTTTCTGAAAAAGGACATGGAACTAGAAAAAGTGCAGAGGAGGGCTACAAAACTAGTAAGGGGAATGGAAAGTTTTAGTTATGAAGAAAGGCTAGAAAAGTTAAACTTGTACACACTAGAGAAACGGCGTCTTAGAGGGGATATGATAACACTATATAAATATCTTCAGGGCCCATACAAAGGGCTCTCCAAAGACTTGTTCATTAACAGAACAGTACAAACGACAAGGGGCCACCTGCTTAGACTTGAGGAAAGGAGATTTCACCTACAACAGCAGAAGGGTTTCTTTACGTTAAGGACAATAAAGGTATGGAATTCACTGCCCGAGGAGGTAGTGCTATCGAAGACATTAGATGCCTTTTGAAAAGGACCTGGATACTTATTTAAAAGAGCAGAACATAGAGGGCTATGTACTTTAGTATTGGGATTAATATTTAGTTAGTGCTTGTTGATCCAAGGAGAAATCTGATTGCCATTTGGAATCAAGAAGGAATTTCCCCCTACCCCCCATTCAAGGCAGAATTTGAAATTGCTGTATTGAGGGGGGGGGGGTTTGCCTTCTTTTGGATCAACGATGGTAAACAGGAATAGGAAAAGGGTTGGACTAAATGGGCACAAGTCTTTTTTCAACCTAAATTACTATGTAACATAAACAGTCCTAGAGCAGAACCATGAGGAACACCAACAGAGAAGTGGATGGGAGAGGATGTAGAGCTGGCACTGGGGACACTTGAAGATCGGTTAGTTAGATTGGGCCCGTACCTCATGGGGGGGGATCATGAGCTTATATGCAGACCCCTATGCACAAGTGGTAGTGAACGGAGACATCTCAGATCCGTTTTGCATAAGTAATGGCACCAGACAAGGATGCCTATTGTCCCTGATCCTTTTTATCCTGATGTTAGAACCCTTTTTGAATAGTGTGAGAAATTATTCAACAATTCACGGGTTATCAGTTAGTCGTCATACGTTTAAAACTTCGGCATATGCTGATGACACCTTATTCTTTATTTCCAAACCTCTAGACTCAATACCTTCATTTCTAAACATTTTAGAAGAATATTCGGCTGTATCGAATGCCAAAACGAACTTGTCCAAATCTGAAGAGCTAAATATCAACATTGATCCCACCGTATGCCTTCAGCTGCAACGCATATATCCATTCAAATGGGCAACTACCTCAATTAAATACCTTGGTGTTCATCTTTCGTCCGACTTAGCTTCCATAGCGGACCTGAACTTTACTCCGCTTATTAACTCCATTCGCTCTGATATCTCCAAGTGGGCTATACCATACTCTTCTTGGTTGGGTCCAGCCAACCTCCTTAAAATTATGATTTTACCCAGGATTCTAAATATTTTTAATGCACTACCAATTAAGGTTCCACAACATCATATGGTTTCCACGCATAACATAATTACAGGCTTTATTAGGAAACAAAGAGGAGCGTAAGGAAGGGAGGTTTACATTTCCCGGACATTCACAGATATTATAGGGCAGATACACTAGCTAAACTGTTTGATTTCATCCCATCCCCAACATTGGATCTCTACATTGTCGCCGATTTTAGGGAGTGCCTCTGCTATACAACTCATCTGGTCGACTTCCCAAACACAGTCTTCCAAATATGTGGACCATATCATACTCCATCATCTTCTGACGGCTTGGAGATCAATAATTGAGGAGAATACCTTGGCTCCAACACCTTCTCCCTTGATTTCTATCCTTGGGAACCCGGACTTCCCGGAGGGCATGTCTAACCCCATATATCTTTCTTGGGGACGCACAGGAAATGATACCTTATAATCGCTAGTACATAATGGATCTCTAGTGTCCTAGGATACCCTAAGATCATCAATCGGAGAACATTTCACCCCCTGGAGGGTCATATTGCAGGTCTGTCACTTTGTGCATTCCCACTGTAGAAGGGGGTTCAATAATAGACCTAGTACCCGTTTGGAGCTAGCATTATCTGGTAAGATCCCAGGGCTCAGGCCCCTATCCTTCTGTTATGCTCTCCTACAGGAGACCTCTTCTCCAACACTTCCAAACTTCACCATAAAATGGGAACAAGACCTGAAGATTTCACTGGATCCTAAACAATGGTCTTCTATCTTTGAAAGAAATTTTACATGTGCCCGAGACTCGAATACCCGAGAACTTAACTACAAACTTTTATCACGTTGGTATCTTACTCCTCAACGCATGGCACAGGTTTATCTTAGTTCCTCTGACCTCTGTTGGAGATGCCATTCGCACATCGGCTCCTTGATTCACATATGGTGGTCTTGTCCTGCTATAGCACGCTATTGGACAACCGTATTAGGTCATATAGATACACTTCTGCAGGTCACTCTTCCACTAGATCCTTTTCTATGTCTGTTCCATCACAAACAACACTTGCACCTTACAATTTCTCCTCGTAGCTGGAAATTCATCCCTGTTCTGCTGAACTCTGCTAAATCTATGATCCCACTATACTGGAAGTCGCCGGACTCCCCGCCGGCTTCTCTCTGGCTTGCTAGGGTAGAATCAGTATATGATATGGAGAAAATGCACGCTGTGGCTGCAGGGACATTGTCTACCTTTCAGGACTCTTGTAACTGGTGGACAACATCTGACTTGAGACACTAGTCGGTCAGGTTTCTGGATGAACTTTCGGTGGACACAGTGAGCCTCGGCGCCCTACCCCCACCCGTTGGTCCTTTTTTTTTATCTCTTATTACACTTGTCTCTTATCATCTTCTCTTGTTTTTCTATACCTTCTTGATGCGATCTCTTAGCAGTTGCTGCTGATTTCTTAAGACGCTGCATGGACACACCCAGACCTCACAAGAATCCTCAATGTAGACATCCCCAGATTTAACCATTCAACCATTCTCACGACGGACGATAGATGTTCCTAGTCAATATGGTTCTTAATTTTGTTCTCACGACTCAGATATTTCCTAGACATTGATTGTAACGTTCTCATGTTTTACATATGCTATACAATGCATTTTTCTCACTTTGTAATCTTCTCTTATCTTCAATAAAGAAAAAAAAGAAAAATCCAGTTCAGTGCTACATTACGGATGCCTAAGGAGTTAAGAATTTGGAAGAGAGAACATGATCAACAGTGTTTAAAGCAGCTAAGAGATCAGGCTGGATAAGTACTGAATAGTGACCTTGTGATCTGGCAGTGTGTAGATCATTGATCAGTCTTGTGAGAGCAGTTTCTGTAGTGTGAGCAGTGTAAAGGACAGATTGTAATGGGTCAAGCAGGTTGTGCATATTAAGGAAGTCAATCAGATGGGAGTATGCTAGGTGTTCCAAGAGCTTAGAAGCAAAAGGCATGTGACAAACCAGTTGATAGCCAGAGGGTGTGGTGTTGTCAAGGGAATTGTTCTTGATGGGAGTTACTATGGCATGTTTGAAGTCATCAGGAAAAGTAGCAGAGACAAAGGAAGAGTTCAAAATCTGTAATAGTATAGGGATTAGGGTGGGGAAGAGAGACTGGATGAGAAGAGAGGGAAGCAGTTCAAGAGAGTGGAGGATAGCAGGTTAGTCCATTCCTCCTCCATGACTAGTGAAAAAGAGTCCCGTATGGCAAGAGGTGAACGAGGGAGGATAGGAGGGTATTTACTTATTTTGCCAGATGGAGTCTACTTTGGCTTTGAAGAAGTCAGCAATGTCTTATGGTCGTATAGATTTTGGGAGGGAGGCAGATGGAGAAGGGAGACAAAGGCAGATAAGAGATGGGGGGAGTTGGATTTATGCATGCTAATTAGTTGTGAAAAGTATTGTTTTTTTGACCGGGATAGAGCAGAGTTGGATTAAGAAAGCCAGATTTCAGTTAGAGCAAGTACATTTAGGGAGTGGGAGAAAGAGATCATGTGCAGCATTATATTTGTTAATAAGGGAGCAAGCATTCCAGAGGACACAGGGAAAAGGAAGAAATTGTGGTTGAAAGACAGGGAATGGTGATCAAGTTTGAATTGTTCCTATATTGACTGGGGGTAGAGAGTTTGCGAACAGAGAGGGGGCCAGGGTTTAAAGAGATCTCTCCAGCTGTCAGTAACAGAAGAAGGTAGAGACGGGAGATGAGATAATGTTTCGTGTGTCTTTGGTTTCCTGTTTGTGTAGGGTGGGGAAGTACGGGAATGGAGAAAATTGAGGAGTGGGTGTGGATGGGAGAAGTGAAGGAAAAATATGAACAGGGAAGCGAGGAGAGAGTGGGGTGAACACCTAATTGTGATGTAATCTTTGTTTTGTGATGAGAGTCCACTTTGGTTTTGATCACCATCCAGAAGCTGGTGTTAAGCTAGAACTTTAAGAGGATTGCAGTGTTCCCATTCAAGTCTGTGTTTTCAGTCCTTCCTTGCAGAATTGCTTTGTGAGGTGTTGTTTTCTCCAGTGGATCATGTTTCCTCTCTTATGCACAACTCTTGCTCAAGTCCTGTTTAAGTCCCTTTTTACTTGTAGTGGTTAACAAATTATATGAAGTGTTAAACATGCCCAGTTAGCAGGAGTAGAGTATTAAGGAGTGGAAACAGACAGCTGAGGCAGGATATGAATGGTTAAACATACCCAGTAAGCAGGAGTGGATTATTAAGGAGTGGAGACAGACTGTTGAGGAAGGATATGAAGAGTTAAGCATGCCTGAGGGGAGAGAGATGGAGAGTATTAGAAATGAGGACAAAGCATATTCCTGTTTTAGTCCTCTTTCACTTCTAATGGTTCACTTAGAATGGTGAACTCCCTCAAAGTGCATCACCCTTAGACCGAGTCTGAGTCCTGAGACAGAGTCCTGCTCGCACTACAACAAAAGCGCCCCCTCTTTGGCCATTTGAGGCACTGGGAGTTGTGTTCTGTGCGTCTTGCTTCCTCATGATCATAGTGAAGAGGAGAGCAGCAGAGAGCAGTGACAAAGGCAATGTTTATATGCATTGCTTTTATCATATAGCTCCATTGGCAGATGTGCCAAGCCATTGGGGAATGGCTGGGACTAACTGCGCCTACAGCAGTCACTTACAGCCTCCCAGCAATACTCACAGTGCTTCCTGAGGTGTGCTATGATCAGTAACCCATGACATGCCAGGACCATAATCCATTCTCAAAGGAATTGTGTGACCGTCCTGGCACGTCACTCATCTGTCAGAGGTTAATTAATATATTTGTTTACACTACTCTTAAAGTGACCACACCTCTCCTTAAACACAGAACGCTTATAAAAAACACACACTGCTGGCTTGCATTGGTTGCTATCCTGCCCTGTAAAATTACATTTTCATACTTGTCCTGCGTTAAAGGATAGGTCTGGTCATCTTAACAGTGTTGATTGCGTATTCACAGAAATATTTCCTGTATAGTTTAGTTCTGAATATTGAGTGCAGTTCTACTTGAATGGCACTCTAAGGAATAAATTAAAAACCAGAACTTTTACTGCAGACATATTCTGTTATTTTATTGTCTTCTTCTGGTTCTACTTTTTCAAATACCCTCCACCTGATGGACATTTAAATTGGAGCTTGGAATCCCTTAACCCCTTAGGGACCCTTGACGTACCAGGACCGTCAAGGGTAAACTTTCTTGAAAGACCCTTGACGGTCCTGGTACGTCACGTACATTTTACTTACAGCGCTCTACCGGGAGCGCTGTAAGTAAAAATGGGGCATGAAATAGACCGCTCCAAGATCGGAGCGATCTATTTCAAGCCCCATAATGACGCGCCGATACACGTGACAGGTCACGTGTACCGGCCCGTCAACGTGCCCCTATGCGGACGTTATGGGACGGAAATGTCCCATAATGTCCGGTCCTTAAGGGGTTAAAGGTAAAACAACAACTATTTAAAATTCATCTCCCTACTAGCCATCAAAAACATGTATTTGCCTTCTTGATGTAACTAAACCTAGAACACACTAGTAAATGGAGGAGTCTTCCATCTTTCTGAAATGCCATATCTTGAACTTAAAGTTGCAGTCAACTTCCTTTTTGACTTGAAATATTCTGTAAGTGCATAATATGTAAAGTCAAACTGTCTATACTTTTATTTTTTTTCCTCTTTACCGTTTTATTTTATAAACTTTTATTTCCCGTTCAGGGAGTTCTCTGAATTTGTTTTCAGAATGCTTTATGTCTGGAACTGCGAAAGAAGGAGAGTACAACATAAAATTATATAATGTAAAAACACAGTGAAACAATATAGAAAAGCCTGTATCTACAGCATACCATTCAATCAGTGCTTTGTGAAGACTACAACATTGAAAAATATACATCTGCTTTAACAATATCTCACTAAAATCTCTCTAGAAACAGAGATTCAGTGAATTCAATGTCATAGACATAAAGGAAAAAAAATAAAAAGTATAAGCAATTTATACATTATGCACTTGCATAGTATGTAAAGTCAAAAAGGGTGCTAATTGTTTCTTTAAGCCACACTCCCTATGCAGGATAACCAATCCATAACAAAGTTGCAACCGAAGACAACCTCCAGTAGTCCAGGGGTCTCCAGCGAGTAGCTTGTGAATTACTGGTCACCCCTTGGCTAATAATGAGTAACTCACTACAGTCCAATCTGGTATCAAGCTATCTGGCCTGACAGATGCAAGTCCAGTATTTGAAATCTGCTCCCCAGGTGGCTGTAGCCAATCTGAGCACAGCTTTCATCTGTGGTACCCAGTAATGGTCAATCAGAGACCTGATAATAATGCAGATAGGGTGACTAACTGCATTTTCATGGCATTCCTCCACCACTGAAAGAATAGCTGCTTACAGATTTTTTCATGTTATGTAAAGTAAGTGGGTAAGAGCCACACTATGACTCCACATTCACTCAGTTATTGTAACAAAAGTTGCCAGATTGATGTCATATTCATTAAATGTTTGAATAAACCACTCTAATAACTTTAAACGTGAACACTAATATGGGATAGTATTGTATAATGTATAATTTTTCAATGTTGTAGTCTACACAAAGCACTGATTGAATGGTATGCTGTAGATACAGGCTTTTCTATATTGTTTCACTGTGTTTTACATTATATAATTTTATGTTGTTGTATTCTCCTTCTTTCGCAGTTCCAGACATAAAGCATTCTGAAAACAAATTCAGAGAACTCCCTGAACGGGAAATAAAAGTTTATAAAATAAAACGGTAAAGAGGAAAAAAAATAAAAGTATAGACAGTTTGACTTTACATATTATGCACTTACAGATAATATATATCAAGAGACCATAATCTAAAACTAGAGGGACACAGGTTTAGACGTAATGTAAGAAAATTTTACTTCACTGAGAGGGTAGTAGATAAGTGGAATAGCCTACCAGCAGAAGTGGTAGATGTCAATACAGTGACAGAATTTAAGCATGCATGGGATAGGCATAAGGCAGTCCTGAAGGTAAGAAAAGACTAAGGACCAAAAAAGGTTTGAGGTTTTTTTTTTTTTTTTAGGAAAATGGGCAGACTAGATGGGCCGAATGGTTCTTATCTGCTGTCAAATTCTATGTTTCCATGTTAAGGATCGGAAGGTACTATCAATCAGAAAATCTGTGGCTCACTGAAGAGCCACAAGTTTCGTCTTTCATAGTGAATATGGATTTTTCTGCTAATAATGATACGCCTTGTAACATGATTTTATCACATTGGGCTTCTTTTCTATACAGCCCTTTGGTATTGGAAGGTGTGGGAAGGAAAAGTAGGTAAGAACACTGTTGGAAACGGTTTACGTACAATTATAAGTTCTAATATTTTCAGGGTATGTTTTGTAGTAGTTCAGTAAATGTTTCATTAATTAAAAGTAACTCCCATTAAAAGAAAGGTTAGAGACCCCTGCAGTAGTTACACGCTTACATGCGCATTGGATATTTACCTTTGTGTTGTGCAGCTCAGTTATTTCGGGGGGATATTTGTGGGGTTTCTTCCTGTGAAACACTAAACATGTAAAAAAAAAAAAGGCCCCCTGCACAGTTAGGTAATACAGACGCAGATATGTGATAGCGATTTGGATTAAGTTACTTGATTCACTGTAAAAAATTGCAAATGCTGCAGTAGTCTAATGTTCAAGTAAATGTAGGATAGTCTGTGTTTAACCCTTTTAGTGTCGGAGAGGTCTCCAATGCATTGCACTGGCACTCCGAGGATTAAACATTTGAGTGCTAGAGAAGTGAGCAATACTTTGGTATGCAGCACACCTTTCTGGTACTCACAGACCTTACTCTACTTCAATCAGAAAGGACTGAAACACGTTGAGCAAGGCTGCTATGCTGATCCTTCTGTTTGTGACATAGCTAACAAGTTAACAGAAAAAGCAAGTGCATTCATCTAGAATAGGAGTGGGCCATTATTTTGGCTCATGGACCACATGCCTGATCAGAGTCCATAGTTGTACTGCATAAGAGAGAGAGAGGAAAAAAGAGAGCTGTGAATTGTGATTTAAATGTAGTTATATCTGGCTGTCTGATCGCACACTGTATTAACTGCAGCATCCACAACAATTTTGGCTCTCTCTGTACTGGAAAAGTGGACTTATGTATCATTATTGTGCTGTGTGATTAAATGACTCGTTCTTCCTTTGTAAAGAAAGCCAGAAGTGATATACTTCTAAGCTGCAACACTGATGAATGCAGGGGGAGCAATCAGAAACAATGTGGCCCATTACAAGTATAAATGATGCCCCCGTTGTTTCATTGTATCATCCCACTATTTAGCCATGTCCATTATTGCCCCTTAGTATTAATTATTAATGTAACCACGTGCGTAACCCCTTATAGACCCTTGACAGTCCTGGTACGTCATGGATAGATTTGCGTTAAGGACCCATGACGTGCCAGGACCATCATGGAATTCAGGGCACCCCACATGGCTGCACACCCTTCAGGGAGCCCTAAACCGGATGCCGAAATAAAATGTAAAAAATGGTCCGTGGTCCTTAAGTGACGGCCACATGCACAATCGCCTGTCCTTAAGGGGTTAATATTATTGTATTGTTATTCAACATCATTACATTCTGCAACAGGGTTTTTTGTGGTAAATGCAATGATATGCAGTATCAGCACGTTTTCTATCTAGATGTTAAAAACATATAGGTCATGTTCTCAAAGAAACAGAGGTAATTTTGGGGAAAACTAATTACACTGTAGAGAACTAATAACAAGTCACATTGATTTGAACTAAACTTTTAAGCCTCTGATTGCTAGAGAAGCCTGCAATGTACTGTAGGCCTCTGAACTTCAAGGATTTAAAAGCTCCATTTAAATCACTGGGGATTTGGGGATGTTTTTATTTGTCTCTTGTGGTGCAACTCTCTTGCTCCACAATTCTCTTCATATGGACCTGAGTCTATTAACACTAGGCACATTCAAAACTTCATTAATAGCAAACAAATATGGTTTTATTTGTCAACATTTAGATTTATTGTTGGTCTTTATCTGACGTGATAAATGCTTAACAATGGCTAACAAATATAACATACCAGTTTTAAAGCCTGTGTACATGGGCCAACACTGGTGGTGCTGCAGTCATGCACAGTACTGACTGCCCGAACACGCCGCAGCTGATATGGAGCGGGGAGCTCAGAATTCAGACCGTTGTCCTCACTGCACACCTTCTGCACAGAGAGGACTGCGGTCCGAATTCGGAGCACCCAGCTCCGTATCAGCCGCGGCGCGCGCAGTCTGTACCGAGCATGACTGCAGTGTGCACAGCCGTCTCTACTGCGCATGATGGCTTCTGACAAACATCCCTAACTAATTATAATATAGGATAAATGCAATTTTATCTCTACTAGTCAAGTTCTGAGAGTTACCATTATAACCCATTGTATATTTATTCATACAGTACCCACCACACACCCACCTGGGTTCCAGCCTGTGTGCCCTCTGGTGCCTGGTGATCATAGAATATTGGCAGGCACTCATTGATGGATGTGGGTGGGCCAGAGCAGTTTGGCATGCTTCCTGTCTTTGCCTGGAAGGTGGAGCTCCTCACCACATGACATTGAGGATCTGGCCCTGTCCACAATAGCATTGTTAAAAATGTTGTATGTATGTGCTCATGTGCCAGTCTATCCCTACCTGTAAAATTAAAAAAAGTTAAATTATTACAGACTGTTGAGGAGGAAATGAGCTCATGCCCTCCATTTCCATCAAGAGTCCCAAGGTGTTGTCTGGCCGATTTCCTTGACTTTGTATCGCTCAAGGTGTGTAAGGCAAATCCATAAGGAAGACAGTCATAAACTCTACAGGGAGAACACATACAGAGGGCCCTTTTATGACGCCACAGTAGAAATGCCAAGGAATTGCCTGCAACCTACAGATTTGCTTCCAGACTCTGCCTTCACAACAGGCAAACAAATATATTAGACACAAGTTATATGAATAGGAATTTCCAGCCAAACTATTTGCATGCAGTGCAACTCAGACATATGCAGAGTGACCCTTGTCGCCCAAGTTGGGATAAGTACCCATTGTCCCACTTAAGTGGCGGCCCTGGCTGTATGTGTACAGCAAGGCATAGCTGAGGAACAAGGAAAATTGATGGTGTTCTGAATCTGACCTACTGGCCATGTTTACTGCTCCAGAAAATAAAGTTTGTGTGACTGAAACCTGTGGAGGGGATAGAAGACCTGTTTGAATATGCCATTTTAAAAATTAGGTAAACCCATTAGAGATGGGTAATCTGTGGATCTCCAGTTGTTATTGGACTACAAGTCCCATTATTACTCAGCCATTAATGAGCTGAGAGTGATGGAAGTTGTATTCCAACACAGCTGGAGGAGACATTAAAGGGATAGTAACACTTAATATACAGTAACATTTATATTGTAAGGTGTATCCCCCTGAGTAAAACAATGGTACTCCCATTGCTGAGAGCGGTTGTATTCAAAAGTGATAGCAGTTAAAAGTTGTTGTTTTTTTAGATGCAGTATCTCAATGGCCTGAAATTGTACAGTGGCGCTATTGCTACACCATCCTATGGAAGTATATGGTCAATTGACCAGAGCTGTCTGTAGGATGGTGTAGCAACAGCACCACTGTACAATTTCAGGCCATTGAGATACTGCACCTAAAAAAATTCAAGTCTGAGCTGCTATAACTTTTGAATAAAACACCTCTCAGCAGTGGACGTACCCTTGTTTTACTCCGGAAGATACACCTTACAATATAAATTTTGCTCTATATTAAGTGTTACTATCCCTTTAAGGTGAAAGAAACTATTAATCTCAATTTTACTTTCTAAAGACTAGGCACTAATCATTGCAACATGAAAAGAAGGATCCATAGGACAACATAAGAACTAGAAGATTTTACTCACCTTTTTTCTCATCTTAATGCGTTCTCCGCCCCATGAAATGACACAATTGTCCAAACCTTCCTTTGGAAGAGGCAGTAAAAAGAAGTATTGACAATTTAAGTAGACCACTGTTTTTTTGTTTTCTAATTACAACAG
This sequence comes from Rhinophrynus dorsalis, assembly GCA_037306005.1. Lineage (NCBI taxonomy): Eukaryota > Metazoa > Chordata > Amphibia > Anura > Rhinophrynidae > Rhinophrynus > Rhinophrynus dorsalis. Next base: position 149,967,923 of record CM074718.1, read on the forward strand.
ACTCAAGCATATGTTAAAAAAAACAAATAAAAAGCAGAGCTATGTATTTCCAATTATTCTGTATAGCTTTGGTACTTACAATGGAATTAGCAAATACCTTCCTTTCATAATCTACAAATCAATGAAACTGCTTCAGTAATTATGCAGTACCCGGTCATTAGGAAATGTGTTATTTTTAACCCCTTTTCAGCACAAGGCAATTAACAACACATTATGTTAATGTACTGATACTCACAACTCACTGGGATTCCATTTCATTGAATACTGGAAACAAATGCTTGATGTAAACTGTTAGCAGTCACTAGCAGTCATGGACAGCAAGTAATCTAATACACAATTAGAGAAGACAATTATGCACAATTAAAAAGTCCCACATATAATTCAAATTATAGTAATGACATCAAAAGAAAAGTGTTTATTCACTAATAAATCCCTAAACCTGGGGATGCTTAACTTGTAGTTCTCCAGCTGTTGGACTAAAACTCCCATAATCTCTAGTCAGTCAGTCAATGGCCCTCAGTATGGGACATATGAACAGACACAAAGGGAAGCAATTCTGGGGCAAACCAGATGCAATACAGGAGAAATATAAATGTTCCCAAAATTTTCATTGCTTCAAATGTGGTATTTAATCCCCTGAATGCTACTGAGGTATCTAATGTATTGCATTGCAATGCGGGGGGAAATCTCTACTATTCAAGGCAATAAAGTGTCACATGGGGATTTTATTTTGGTTTGCCCCAGAATAGCTCCTCTGTTGTGTGTGTATGGCCCTATTTATTATTCAGAGCAAGGCAGAGCAATGGTCTCTCCATGCAGTTTACTACAACTCCCATAACCCTCACTAACCGTAACAGTTCAAGCACCACAGGTTGTCTGTCCCTTAAAAAAATATGCATGAAGAGAAAAATTCCATTCAGAATGCTAATCTCTTATTTTAAGGGAATGTTAACTAGGGTTTTCTTAAATATGCAATAAGTAGATCCAGAATATGAATACATAATTGTATTGATTTTCCTTTTTAACCCTTTGAGCGTCAGAGGGGTGTCCAACTCCATTCTGTTACTCAAAGTGTTAAGGATGATCTCTCAAAAATGAGGTTAGCACACTGAATAAAATCCCTCCCATAATGAGGTCTACCATACAATAAAAAGTAGAAAAACAAACAACTTTGCAGTTCTGTGAAACAGGAAAGTCAAAGTAAATACCATTTAAGGGGTGAAATAACAATAGGCTGCGCAGAGACGAACGTTTGACTATTTAAAGGAGGTTTATGAAAAGTGAGGCTCACCTTTCAGAAAACAGCCTCAGCATTAGAATGCAGCCTGCTTGACACTATTAACCAACAGACAATGCACTTCTGAGCCTTCTGAAATGCTTTGTTCGGAGATTTTTTTCAACATGCACTGTAACATTTCTTGTAAGGCTTTCCCTGCCAAAGGAGAATTCCCAAAGGAGAAGTAGACCAAGAAAGTAGTGACCAATCCTTTTCTGATGATTGTCAGCAGGCTCCTCCCACTGGCTATATTTGCATAAAAATCAAGAACACTCTTGTTTCCAGAACATCTGATCAGTCTGTCCCTCCTGAGTGAGGCTGAGAGAGCCAGGCCCTTTGGATAACTATCTGCATGTAGCCTGCATTTGATCATTCTTTCTGTCTCTCCACAGGAGCACATTTTAGCCAGTCCTGAAGCAGATTCACAGGACTGCACAAGCTTGTTTGTCATTCATCTGTTCCACCGAAATTACTAAATATGTACCTAAGGTCCTGCTACTTTCTTTTCCTGATGTTACTGGCATCTGACTGCATGGATTCAGTAAGAGCGTTGTTTCCATTTGGGCAGCCTGAATTTTCATACAAGAGGAGCAACTGCAAACCTATCCCTGCCACCTTGCTTCTTTGCCATGACATTGAATATCCCAACATGAGACTGCCCAATCTGCTGGGTCATGAGACCATGAAGGAAGTGCTACAGCAGGCATCATCCTGGATCCCTCTGGTGCAGAAGCAGTGCCACCGAGACACCAAGAAGTTCCTGTGCTCTCTCTTTGCCCCAGTGTGTATTGATGATCTGGATGAAACCATTAAGCCCTGCCGATCTCTGTGCGAGCAGGTGAAGGACAGCTGTGCCCCAGTCATGTCTGCATTTGGCTTTCCTTGGCCAGATATGTTAGAGTGCAGCCGGTTCCCCCAAGACAATGACTTGTGTATCCCACCAGCTAGCAGCGAACACATCATGCCAGTCACCAGAGAGGGTAATTTCATCTAATAGTGATTTATGTCTCTATTATTTACTAAACGTTAAATCGCGGACGTCTCCGTTCATCATTTATTACTATTAAAGCACAGTAACCTCTAGCTACAGTATTCTCATCCCGCTGTACTACCCTACCTAAATATTTTAACTCCGTTACAAGGGGAGAGCAACACATTGTTGAACTCAAATTGTTAACCGTTTGGGTGCTGGAGTGGCGTTTCAATGTATTTAACACCACTCTGGGTGGTTAAATGCCCAAATTAACTCTTTCAGTACCAGAGAGGTATCCAACGCATTGCGCTGGATACATATCTGTCACTCAAAGGGTTAAGTGAAATCGGTATAGCTTATTATAAGAAGTGAGTAGCAATCAACCAAGCGATACCGTTTTGTTTAGTGGTGTAGCGTCATGTACATATATGTATTTGCGCTGCAATTTTAATTACAGTACTGAAAAATATACATATTTATCAAGGCATTTATTGGAAGAATTATGGCGGAAATGTATGCATATCCAAAAAAGAAGATGTTTGTTCTCAATGGAATGTTTTCTTTGATACATATGTCCTAGTTCTTCTTCCCATAATTGGTCCAATGTTTAATTGATACATGTCCCTTGTTAGTGGCAGAGATCTCCGCAAATCTTATCTTAATGCAGTCCGTGTGGGTTATATTGAGGAGGTGAACTAACAATTCTGGAGAAAACAATCTCCTCAATAGGAGACCAATAAAACGTCCAAAAAACCCACAGATTTAAATGTAGTTTTAATTCCACGAATGCAGCAGAAGCCTCCAACGCATTGCTTCCCAATGGGTTAACCTTTTGAGTGCCGGAGAGGTATCCAAAAACGCAATGCGTTGGATGCCTCTCTGGCATTCAAAGGTTTAAAAGTCCAATTTTAATGAATGTGGATTCTCGTTTATTCCCTGTTGTGCAGTTCTTAACCCCAGAAATGCTCGTCTAATGCGCAGCGTACCCCTCTGTGTGACAGTTTGTGACACCAAAGGAATGGAGAATACTATAAATGAGATATCAGTTTTTTGTTGCTTTTTACTAGTCTATCTTGTTTTTTCTTTTACTGTTGCTGCCTAGAGGAAATACCAAGTCGCTCAGATTTACTGGCACTGTACAACATGTGACTGTGCAATAATCCTAATGGGTACATTTCCAATTGAATTCATGTGGTTTCAATAAACATGGAAGACAAATCAGGGCATTAAAAACGGGGAGAACAGCTTTTGGCTTATGGTTACTGTAAAAGTAAATGCCCTTGGCTAAATGCACTTGTGTGCCAAATACCAACTTTACCTGGCATAAAACGTTGTTGATTTCCGTTTGTTTTTCCACGCAACATGTATTTAACCCCTTTGAGTGCCAGATGGGCATGCACACCCTTGACACCTTTTGACACTCAAAGGGTTAAATCATTGATTATTTAACCCTTTCTAGTGCCAGGAAGTGTGAGCAATGCATTGTAAAGCAAATACATTGCTCTGTATTTTAACCCCTTGGCTACCCGAGACGTATCAAACGCATTGTTTTTGGCTCTCAGAGGGTCAATGTTATACGTATAAGGCATGCTTATGAATGCAAAACTGTATTAACACTTTAAGGACTATAGGGGGTGCAACGCCTTTCAAAGCCTCTGGTCCTTAAAGTGTTACTTTATATTAACCCTCTGAGCGCCAGATGGGTATCCAATGCATTGCTAAGCGTAGTAGTGCGTTGCATACCCCTCTGGCACTCAAAGGGTTAAAGCTAGTGCATTATAATTATCAAAAAGTAATATTGACATCTAATGTATATGTTTTTCAGTTGATAAATCTGGTGCAGATAGTTTGTTCCAAATCTAATAAACATTGCCTTGGTAAATATACAATGAAGACCAAGGCAATGTTTGGAAATACCACTGGCAAAACCTGCAGCTGTGGCAAGTAGCGCAAAAGGCACAAAGATGCTTGGCAGGAGCATGTGCTGTGGCGCCACCTGCTGTTATCCAAACATTGCACAAGTCTGAATAAAACATTCTCTATTTACAGCACCAAAAGTTTGTGACGCCTGTAAAAACAGTAACGAGGATGACAATGACATAGTTGAGAATCTCTGCAAAAATGATTTTGGTGAGTATGGCTCGTATGTTCCAGTTTAAAGAACTCGGTTAGTTTTGACGTTATTCGGACTATATTACATTGAGTGTGCTCTGAACTGGTAGGGGGGGTTGAAAACAAAATATATATTGTGTAACGAAATATAGAATATATACATTTAACCCTCTGAGTGCCAGAGGGCTATGCAGTGCATTGCAAAGAAATGCGTTGCACACATCTCTATGGTCCATAAGGGTTAAAGAAGCACGGTTTTAGATTCCCGGTATACATTTTTTATTGGTAGAAATGGCTGCTTTCTTTTAACCCTTTGAGTGCGAGAGTGCTATGCAGCACATTGAGGGCATTTCTAGCATTCAAGAGGTTAAATAAATTTCATGACCAGGCTGCCTTAATAGGAAACCATCAAATAGCCACACTCATAAATAGTTTAGTGCCATATTCTGTTTAAAGTGGTTACTGTGTTATTTTAACCCTTTGATGTCCCAGTGGTCTCCATTGTATTGTAAACCAGAACATTCGAGAAACTTTCTAGGATCCAATGGGTTCATTATTATTATTATTATACCCTGCTGTATCAGTCCCTAAAGGCTGTATCTTTCTTATAATAAAATGGGTAGTTTCCATAGACATCAATGAGACTTCACTGAAGAAACTTTTTCTGTTTTGTTTTTTATTTTTGTTTGTGTCTATGAAGATAGTAAATACAACTCACCAACTACTTCATTAATGGTCCATCAGGTATGTAGGTAGGCAGACAAGTAATATGAGAGGGAAAGAAAATGTGGTGTTGCTTTAAAAGTCAGTAAACCCTAATTATCCTATATAATAATTCGCTAGGATGTTTGTCACAATGCAGTTATACTCAGTAGAGACTGCCTGCGTTCGGGCAGTCTCTACTGCGCATAATTGCATCATGTGAGTGAGGCGAAGCAAGACTGCATTGCGTGGAGCAGTGAGGTACCGTCATCTTAACCCTTTGAGTGCCAGAGGGGTACGCAACGCCTTGCATAGCAATGCATTGCGTACCCCTCTGGCACGCAAAGGGTTAACATTACCCAGACTTTGGCCCGTGTACACGGGCTTTTACACTAGTTAAAATATAAATGGTGAGGGCTGTTGGACATTTCCTATTGAGTAAAACAAATACTCCCAATGCCTGGAGATGTTTCTTTTAAAAGTTATTACAGCACAAACTTGCAGTTGATGAATGTCTGAGTTTAAGATTTTTTGCAGCCGTTTGGCATTGTTACTGTTATTGCCTGTGAAAACCTTAGTGCTGCACACATAAACTTTCCATAAATGTAACAGCAGCACCACCAGGCACCAATGCATATTGAACTCAAGCTATCAGAAAATGCCAGGTTAACTATGAAATACCTTTTGAAAGCAGCAACTTCCAGCATTGGGAGTACTATTGATTTTATTAATAGGGAAAGCCCATAACTAGGGTTTATTTCCCTTTAAATGGATAGTAACCTGTTTCTACTTGATATATTCTGAAAGTGCATGCTATGCACAATCAAGTTGCCTATATCTTTTATTTTTTTTAATCTTCACCCTTTTTCTTTTTACATTTTTTATATCTGACAGTAAGCTCCCTGGATCAGAAAGCTTTCTGTTTGGTTGACCATGAAGTCTGGATAGAGATCCAATGTAAAGTGCTCTGATAAGCTGTATGCTATCTTTTTATATGTCACTTATTTACAATATATACCTGCTTCACAGTACATAGCAGAAGCTTCTGTGGAAACAGACCCAGTTAGCTTACTGTAAGGGACATAAAATAGATGAAAATGAAAATTAAATAACAAAATGTGCAGGCAGTTTGGCTTTAACTAGAAGGGTACTGTCCCTTTAAACTTTTTATAAACTATTCATTTTAACTTTTCAGTCTCCATTAAATGAGAAATAGTACCGTAAGTTATTGCTTGTATAAATCAAGCAGCTAATGAGAAAGAAAAAGCTTTAGTGACCCAAGAACAACAGCCTTAACCTTCTGACTGCAGGGTTGATTGATGATTCTGGTTGTTGATTAGATGGATGTGAATAGTAAAATAGCTTTCAGTCTTAGTGTAGCTATAAGTCTTTGTGAGCACAACTGTAGTTAATATCTGATACAGGGAGCTCTGAGTAGGGTATAATTTGTCTGACAAACTAAACAGGCTGCTTTTTTTAACCCCTTAGAGGCTAGAAAGAAAACCAGTGTATTGCAAAGCAATGTGGTGGAGACCTCTAGCATCCAAGGGATTAAGATAGAAGCTGACAGACATGCCGATGCACACAGACACATACACACATACCCAGATGTACACACACAAACAGACACAGCCAGGCCATGTGCATCCGTGTGTGGGGGTGGGGGCGAGAGAGCCCCCTCACACACACACACACATATGCTTACCCCTGGATAAACATAGGGGCTTTGCCCCCCTAAAAAAATTCTGAGAAAATCCATGAGCCCAACACACATACACATGAGGTTAAATCATGGATAGCCAGCCTCTGGTTCTCCAGCTGTTGGACTATAGCTGTCATTATCCCCAACCAGTCAATGAAAGTTGTATTCCCAAACAGCTGGAGTGCCAGAGGTTGCGTATCCTGGATTAATCCTTTGAGCGCTGGAGGGGTATGTTCATTTACATCAGTGTATGACTATACCATGTATATTGCAGACAGCCTAACCTATGTGCTTAATGTAGCATTATTAGCGAATATAAAACAATACCCAATGTGTTTTCCTACTTTGCTACTATTTATTACACTTTTTTGCATTTTTTTTTAAATTTTATTTGTGGCAATCTCAAATATGAAAGGGCTATAGCAGCTTATGCACAAAAGAAGCAATTCAGAGCAAACCATCTGCTCCTTTGGGGACAACCATATTTTCTTTGATTAAAATAGTTCTTCTGTTCCCTATTGCCTTGAATGGTAGAGAGGTCTCTATCATATTGCTCTGCAATGTGTTGGAGACATCTTTAACCCCTTAAGGACCAGCGGTCCAGGGAAGTTACCTTCCCTTAAGGACGGCTTTGATCCATGCTGACTCGCGGGTTCACGTGACCTGTTAAGCGCACTGGCGCACCATTTTGGGACCTAAGAGAGACTGTTCCAGTCTTGGAGTGGTTAATTTTAGGCCCCATATTTGTAAGTAAAAAGCACGTGACATGCTATGACCATCACCGGTCCTTAAGGGTATAAGAACCGTGACGGTCATAGCACGTCATCTGGTCCTTAAGGGGTTAACATTCAAGGGATTAAACGTTCCATTTAAATCAGTAGGAATTGTGACCGTTTTGATTTGTTCCCTGCAGTACTTTTGTTTTGACCCAGAATTGCATAATTTTCTGTTGTTCATAATGTCCATCTAAAGACTCCTGTGGGAGGAGTCTTTAGATTTTCAAATCGTAAGCAATTGGCAAAATATGTCTTCAACAGTGCAGCATTAAAAGCATATTTATTTCTCTGTAAACTGTGTGAATTAAACATTGTTTTCATTAACCCCTTTGATGCTACAGTCATCTCCATACATTGCTTCACAGTGTTTTGGAGATATTTCTGCCATCCAAGGGGTTTAGTTGTGAAAACTTTTTCACATTCCTTAAGAGAGAAGCATAAATCCAAACTGGAAGTCTGAAAACAAAATTCTGAAAATGACAATTTGCAATTCAATGATAAATATCCTCCCAATAATGGTTTCTTTATATTACATTTTCTGTGACTTTGCACTGCCAGCGTCATTGTAGTGTGCATGAGGCACAGATGGATTTTCCACTGACATCTTCCAAAATTAGGAGTCAACAGCAGGTCACCGCTGGGGTTCTCCAGGTGTAAAAACAATCCCTTCTCCTTTTGGCATATGCTTTTAATGTTAATTGCCTCCAAAGTGTTTTAAATAATTACTACCTAGTCTTGGGAAATCATGAAAATAATTTTAGTGAGTCTTTTATGCATTTTAAATTAGTCATAGTTAATATACTCTTTTTCTTATGAAAATGCACTGAAAGTAAGCTTCAATGTGAGTAACCCCTTTTATGCTAGAGAGGGATTCAACATGTCAAAATCCGAGACACTAAGAAATATGTCAGACACATGAGGCAATTCATCCGTTGTTTGGTTATATTTTAATGGTTCTGGGCACATTGGGAGGTCCCTAGAGGACAGTACAGCATAGTCTGCAGCTGTTTCAGAACCTCTTGGGAGGCAGCATTGTCAACCACTGTTCTGCTTCATGGAGCTTGACCTCTAGACACATAATAGTGATTGACAGGTCTGCTTCCCAAGAGATACAGCAGCAGCTGAAATATTTTAGTTCCGCAAGACAACAGACGATTTTCTGCTTACCTTCAGTGACTTAGTACGTTTTCCAGTCCCCTAAAGAGAAGGTGTGAGACTTCCTGATTCTGGGGCCAGACACAAAGATCATGTCTTTTGTATTATATTGACCTATTTTCCCTTTTTTATTTTATTGGGTTTCTTTATTTAGGAAGTGTCTTACCTGAAAGAATACATTGAGCTGTCTCTCATTTTCAAGAATATAGCATTAATTTATTTTTGATGTCTTATCTTATCCTACTTACTATGGCCAATGAACTGCTCTGAATGAATGATTGAATATGTTTATTTATATAGCGCCACAAGTGTACGCAGCGCTTTACAATTTAAGGGTGTAAGTAATACAGAGTTACAGGTGCCTTGAAGAGTGAAACATTGGGTGGGAGGTCCCTGCCCGAAAGCTTACAATCTGTGGATATGTTTTTATATATAAAGATTTCACAGACATGCTTGTGTGTAACATATATTCATGTCTGCTTGGGTGTCACATTAATGGATAAAATGCCCTTATGTGCATTAGGACATGAAAAACACATTTCTCTACTTTGCACTCCAGTAAGTGCATAGGTGAATGAATGCAGTACAGCAGTTTAAATGTATGTATTTTTTTGCCCAGGAAGATACTTCTGGGAGTCATGACCTTAAGTCATATAATGGGATTTTAACTACTTGGATGCTAGAGAAATCTTCAGTACATTGAGAAGAAATGCAATATAGATGCCACCATCATTCAAGGGGGGTTATGCACTAAGGGGTGATAAAGAGGTGATAAAGTTGAGATGACTTCTCCATTGATATCACTTCTCCAAGTCCTATGTTATTCTCTAGAGCCTTTGCACTAGGATCTCCAAAGATGGAGAAATCTTAGTGAACTGGCTCCATCGAATAACAAAGGCACTGGAGAAGTTATCTCCACTTTATCACCTCTTTATCATGGCTTAGTGCATTTCCCCTAAGGAGTTAAAAAAATAGTAACACCACTAACTTGATGTGACCAACTCGTTGCATTACAATGAGTTTGATACCCAACTATGGCTTAAAGAGTTAAATTTAATAGGAAATCAGCAACCTGAGGAAATACAGCAGTCATCTTCTTATAAAAGAGCAAATAATTTTTTGGTGCAGTGGGAGATCTATGACTCTCTCCTAGCTGCTTGAAATGTAAACAAGAGAAAGGAGAAGAACTGTTGGGACTCCATGTTTCCTAACAAAAAAAGGCATATTGATTTGAAATGCATTGATTAAGCTAGTCTGAAGCCACAGCTGGGTTTGAGTTATCAGTGGTCAGCCCACACTGGACATGGGCCCATCCATCCAGCTTTCTGTAACCATTTTATTGACAATGTGCGCTGTGCCATCCTGGCTATGCCACAAACTGATGTTTTAGTGGTACCCACCCATCTCAGAGGCATGATGACCCTGAATTTAGCTTTTTGCTAAAATGTAATGTGCGTACTGGGGGAAAAAGGGCTTTAAAACAGGAAAGTTCACTGAGTAGTGAAATCAGCACAGTGGCTAATTTCTCATCTCTACATATCAAAAAAGCAGCACTCGCACATGAATGTAAATAGAAAAAAGTACATGCATATTTAGATGTAGAAATGTTGTCTTGGATTCCATTGCAGTTTATAACTTTATCAAGGGCTTTATCTAACATTTCTCCATAGAATGAAACAATGATAACCAATTATCATCTGCAATGTACATTAGGCCATCATCAAATATGTTAAGGGGGATTTACAAAATGTGGGTGCGTCTGCTGTAGTAAATATCTGTGCACAAGTTGTCCAGTGTAAAACCCTTTTATTCTGTCCCTGGAGCTTAAAGGGATAGTAATACTTCGTTTTATCTTTATTTTATTTTATTTTGTAGGCATTAAAAAAACATGAAGAACGATAAAATTCTTATATCTCAAACCTTTATGGTTTAAGAGATATTCACAAGCAAAGTATCCCCCCCCCCGGTCAGCCAGATCAGAAGGGAGGTGCCCAGGTAGACTGCAGAGAGGGACAATCTTCAATTAAGATAAGGGAAAAAGCTGAAAAACTTCTCAAGGGGGGAAGGGCTTTCATTCTTTTCATACAAAGAAGATTGTCCCCTGCTGTTATCTGTACTGTCATACAACCAGATTCACATCTGAGAAGAGATGGCTTACACTAGGAAAAAGGGGCGGGAGGGGAAACTTTGCTTGTGAATATCTCTTAAACCATAAAGGTTTGAGAGATAAGACTTATATCATTCTTCATGTTTTTTTAATGCCTACAAAATAAAGTTAAAACAAAGTATTACTATCCCTTTAAAGGAAAACATGTGTGTCCAGTTTACATACCCTAAACCCTCACACATGCACTCCTACACTACCCAACCCCTAACATGCTGTATGAAGCAACCAGCTAAGTGAAAATGTAACTTTGTAACCAATAGCTTATTTTGAGAAGAGCTTCCAAAATCACCCATATTATATTAGTAATTTTCTATTTCTCACTGATTTAAATGGGAGTTCTAATAACTTGAACGCTAGAGAGGTCTCAAACACGTCTTTAGCATTCAGTGGCATAAAAACCCAATTTAAAACAATGGGAACTTGTGGAATTTTTCTTTGATGTCTATGTTGTAGGCGGTTTGTGGAAGACATGCATCTCTTTGTCTTGCAATGAAGCATGTTTAATAAGATAAAGCAGTACATTTCTAGAGCTAATCAATTGCCCCATATGAAACAAGCAAATATTCCTAAATTCCCCATGTTTTAAATTGGGTTTATTTTATATTATAGAGGGTATTATTATTATTATACAACAGTACAATCATAAACCACAAAAAAGAAAAAAGACAAGAGGTTTAAATTGAGGCACATGACTCATACAAATAACATCCTACACCATAGATAAGAAAATAGAAAAATGTTTATTAATCCGAACAATCATACCTGGGAAGTCTCCGGTTTTTGTAGTGAATTACCGGGTCTCTGGAGACAGAGTATGATTCTCCGGTGGTGGTGAGTTTCTTATGAAACTCTGCCTACTCCTGCTCCTTGCCATCCTGTTCTTTCTACTTTCCCTCCTTTCCTACCCTGTTCTGCCCACTTCCCACCCACTTTATTAGACAGCCCATTAAGCTCCATCCCTTTGAGACGTGAATCGCTTCATTTATATCCTCTCACTGACACCACATGAGTCCCCTCCAGGGACTCTAGAAATGAAAGCTCCCAGGTATGAATACAGTAGTAGTAGTGCTTATTATGTGTGAATGCTAGAGAGGGCTCCAGTGCATTACTTTGTACATAAGTACTCAACTGGAGCAGAACATTCTTTAGCTCACAAAATTGCCATTTTCAGCATATTATTTTGCTTCTACTCTGCAATCCTGCATCCCACTTACCATATCAAAAATGCACTTTTTTTTTGTTTAATGTACCCATTTTTGCCTTGAATATTGCAATACCTGCATTGCTATCGATAGGATTTGTGCTGTACCAGGGCCAGAACAAGCACTGGGGCCCAGACAACTTTAGGGGCCCTACTGAATGCTGAAAATAGTGCATGTTTAGGGTTTTCAGTAGATTGCAATGAACTGTGATCCAAAACTGATTTTGCATGATGGCCCTCACTTACTAGATCCATGATTGCGCTGGACCAAGCATAAAAAATATACAAAAATAGCCAAGAGGATACCGTTTATACATGAGAGAGTTCTAAAACTAGTATCAAGAACTTCACCCTGCAGTAACAGTCAGCAATCCTAAGATATTGTGATACCACTGGATTCAGCACAAATGTAGGACCTTTATTCAGGAAGCCAGGATGGAGAAATTCTCGTGCAAAGTACAAACCAACTGTACCACAGGGAGCAGATAAAAAGTCCACAAATTCCTATTGACTTAACCCTTTCAGTGCCAGAGAGGTATCCAATGCATTGCATCGCAATTCATTGGATACCTCTCTGGCACTCAAAGGGTTAATTTGGACTTTTAACCCCCTTGAATTCTAGAGAAGTCTCCAGCATGTTGCAAGGGAATAATTTAATTCTTTTAGAATTTGTCCCCTATGGTGCAGTTGGTTATCTTCAAAATTGCTCCTTGTTAGCTTCCTGAGTAAGGTTCTTAGTTTTGTTTCAAATGCAGAACTACACATTCTTCATCCATTGGATTTTGGATTAAGCATGAGTCTGTCAAAGGGAATTAAAATAGATTTCCTAAATGATAATGCATGGTAACATTAATGGAAGCATATGTGTTTTATTATATTTCAGTTTTTCTTGTAGTTAATAAACACTACTCATTTCTTTATGCAAAATAATGTCCAGATCATAAAGCAGAGAATTCACTAATAGCAACAGGTCAGACAGGGACAGCAGGGATTAACACATGTGCTTTGACATAAAATGACTTTGATGCTCTTTGTGGTTTAAAAAAGGAGCCACCTGCTGTAACTGTGTCAGACCCTGACAGTTTCATTAGCAACACATCCCACCCCAGCTTGTCTTTTCTGTGTACTAATGAGCCTGTCTCTCTTAATCTCTATCCCCCAATTTCTACCCTGGCCTCTCTCTCTTTTTACCCTCATTAGCCCTGAAGATAAAAGTGAAAGAGATCGCGTACATCAATGGGGACACCAAGATCATCCCAGAGACAAAGAGCAAAACCATTTACAAGCTGAATGGGGTGACAGAAAGGGATCTGAAGAAAACCGTGCTGTGGCTTAAAGATGGCCTGCAGTGTACCTGCGACGAGATGAATGACATCAACGCTCCCTATTTAGTGATGGGACAAAAACTCGGCGGGGAGCTGGTCATCACCTCAGTCAAGAGGTGGCAGAAAGGCCAAAGGGAGTTTAAAAGGATCTCTCGCAGCATCCGCAAGCTGCAGTGCTAGTTGGTCCATTCATTAGCTCTTTCTGCACTCTGGCCTATAGTCTTTTTGCACCTTCTTCCCTGTTGGGAACCCATCCGTTCTGAAATAGAACAAAGGGAGCAGGGCTTTTTTTTTTTTTTTACTGTAACCTATTGAGTGCCAGTGGAGTGTGCAGTATTTTGTGGAACAATGTGATGCTCACTGCTGTGGCATTTAGAGGTTAATTATTGACACAATACTTGTAAATATTAATAAAGTATAAAAAAATTCAATTATAATTTCTGAAGCCCGTGAATTTAACCCTTTGAGTGCCAGAGAGGAATGCAACACATTGCTTTGCATACCCCTCTGGCACTCAGAGGGTTAAACCCAGACACATTTTGACTAGGTGCACACTCAGTGACTTTTGATACAATTTGTTTCCTGTTACGATTAACATCATTGTTTATTAGGTTTTTTTATACTGCAGATATACATTTTGCATCATTTTCTATAATTATGAGCTTGCATTGAAACAGATTTCAATTGTCTTAATAGCTGTTATAACATTTTTTATTTTTTTACTTTTTTTCTATGGACCACTGTTTAATTCTATAAAACAATTTTGGGCAAATTTTTTAGGTTACTTTTTATGCAGGAATATGGAACATTACTTCAATACCATATTGAAAATGCTCTTAAACTTATAGCATAATATTGAAGATATGTATATTGCAGGGCTTAGCCTGCTGAGTAAAACAAGAGTACTGCTGATCATTATTTTATCAAACGTTATTGCAGCTCAAACAGTAACATTTCAGCCCATGGATCTGCTGCATACAAAAATGTATGGGCTGCAATAATTTATCAGCAAAATCTCTCATAGCAGTGGGAGTACACCTGTTTTACTCAGAAGGATAAATCCTGCAATATAAAGTCTTTACATACTATCCCTTTGGATATAAGCATTTTATACGTCTACAAGTGAAGTTTTTCATTAGTTGTCTACCTGTTCACTGGTAAGCCAGGGTTTTAAGTGTTAGACCTGGAAATTTCACCCCATTCAAGGAATACCTAGCAATGTCCTTGATAATACTTAGCAATGTCCTTGATAATACTTGGTATTTGAGACAAATATTCATTAAGCTTTCAATTATTAGGACAATTTTTTTAAGTTGCTGTGGGTTATAAAAAAATTATTATGAAAACAATTAAATATGGTTGCACAAATAATATTATTTTCTATATAAAATGTATGTGAATCATTACAATATATTGGGCCTATTGTACCAATACAATACCAACAAAATGGAATGACTCCTCCAATTATTTTTCCATTCAGTTCAATCTACTGTGTGTTTATTTGCTATGTAAATATTACACTTTTGATTGCCAGTGCTGTATTTTGCAGTAAAATATTTTGCAATTTTTTAAATATAGTAATAAGTATATGGTAGTTCTTGTACAGTTAAGGCAAGGAAATACCAATATTTTTATTCCAAAGTCTTTTATAGCTTGTTTGTGCTTTTTTTCATTATTGCCTTTTTAATTCAAAAGTACATACCCTGTTTCTAGCTTGATTGTTAAAAAAATGCAATGAGGTGCCTGAAAAAGTTGTAAAATATTGATTTGACCAGTACTGTAAATAATTAAGATAAACAGTATATCGTTGTATATAAACTATACATTCAGCTTCCCCTCACCTTTAAAATTTTTACTTAAGCAGTTTATACTTTTTTAAGGTATATCTGGAAAATTGTATCAGTCTGAAACACCAGCTGAATGAACAGCAGTTGTTATGCTTGTTCCCTGGTCATTTTCTATAGACACATTAATAAATAATAAACATCTAATAGGAGCCTTAATAAAATTGCCATTTCACTTATAGTCTGTAAGAAATCATTTTGGTATGCACGTTATTTTAGTGTTGTTATATGAAACATTTGCTAAATTTGTATTTAATTTTTAATACAAACTTCAAAATTTAGATACACATTTACTGAATTAGAAATATGCAGTGCATATTATTGCATTTTTCAAGGTTCAAAAATAAAAGTATTGGAATGGCCTCAGGCAATGCCTGGCAGCTGCAATAGATGCACAAATGGATTGGTGAGTATAACAAGTAAAAACAAACACCATAATCTCATTTAACCCTTTGAGTTCCAGAGGGGTATGCAAAGCATTGCTTAGCAGTACTCTGCATCCCCTCTGGCACTCAAAGGGTTAAGCTTGTTCTATTATCCGTCTGGGTGCCAGAACAAGAGTTCTCCACAAAGCCTGATGAATACTGCATAGGAGGTCAAATTCTTGCTTCTTTTATGCATCTTTTAGAATTTTGCACAGCATAAGATGATCATGCACGCTCTCTCAGGTTTTCATAGGGATGTGACAATCCACAAAACAATGTACTGCTTCACATAAAAAAATGCAGATAGTCCTTGGGAAACATAATAAGCAAACTTTGGTGGATTAATCACGAATATCCTTATTCATGATTCTTCTGCCCACAGAGGACTTTACATCGGCCTGTGCCATGTTCCACAAAGTACCTGGGAGTTCTGATTCAGCTTCTGTTGTGCAACATTTTGAAAGTAAAAGTTTGATCCATGATTTGGGTTTCAAATAACCTACTTACAGATTTCACAATGAACCCATGAGTGTGAAATCCAAATATATAATTGGAGAAGATGGATGCACTTATTATAATGCAGCTTAATGCTCTGGTACATTTTCATAACTTTTTAGAAACAAAAAACTACATACAATATCACTCATTAGTCTTTTTATGGTGCAATTAATCTTTCTGTAACAATACCTTTTTACACAGTGTACCTAAGGTTGCCACCCAGGCGGTATTTTACCGGCAGGCCAGTAAAAAATTGGCTTCTTTCCAATATTAAGTCTATGGAGGGAATGCCTTGGCCGGTATTTTTTTGAAGAAAAGGTGGCAACCCTAAGTGTACCTGGTGATAAAGCTTGCTATTTGTACTTAGAAGTGAATGAAAGAAAAGCACACATTTTAAGATGCATTACAAGTGTCCTGGAAGTATGTGTGTGTATGAGAGCACTTGTGAATGAGTACACTGGTTTATTGGTGTGCATGCATGTAAGTGTGTACACTTGTATCAGTGTGCTAGTGTGTGTGTGTATACGTACTGCAGAATGATTCATTAACCCTTTGAGTGCCAAGTGGGTACATTGTACGAGTTTGGACAGCTGTACCCGCTGTGCCAAGCTCGTACAATGTACCCACTAAAATGCGGTCACTGCATGAGCCGGTATAACCGGCATGCAGTGGCCGCATTTTAAAAAAAAAAAAGGTGGGCAATCGTGGGGGGACATGAGGATCACTCCTCATGTCCCCCCTGTTATTGATCTCCCAGCCGATCGCGCTGGGAGATCAATAAAAGAACAGGAGAAGCGCAGCAGAAGTGCAGCTTCTCCTCTTCTGTCTCTCCTACCCGAACTTCCGGGTAGGAGTGGGCGGGACCGGGGGAAACCTCCAAACGTCATCGGTGACATGGTCACCGATGACGTTAGGGAAGTTTCCCTTACCCGATTCACTCCTACCGGTGGTAGGAGTGAAAGGCAGGAGAGCTTCTGCTCTCCTGCAGTCGCAAAATTGATCTCCCAGCCTATCGGCTGGGAGATCAATTACTGGGGAGACACCAGGAGGGGTCCTGATGTCCCCCACGAGGTCTGAAAATATTAAAATAAAAATAAAAAATCCTTAGTAACCCTGTGAGTGCCGCAGGGGTCCCCAGCACATTGCTTTGCAATGTGCTGGAGACCCTTGTAGCACTCACAGGGTCTTTTTTTTTTTAAAGACCTCATTGGGGGGATCAGGGGGGATCCTGATGCCCCTCAATGAGGTCTATTATTAAAAAAAAAAAAAAAAATTTTAACCCTGTGTGTGCCACAGGGGGGGTCCAATGCACCCCCCCCCCTCCTGTGGCACACACAGGGCTTCTGTCATTACTTTGTTACTAGAGATTGTTGGGGGGCCATCAGGATTGGTCCTGATGGCCCCCCAACAAGCTCTGATTACAAAGTAATAAGAAAAAAAAAAATTAACCCTCTGAGTGCCAGAAGGGTCCAATGCATTGCTTTGCAATGCGCTGGAAACCCCTTTGGCACTCACAGGGACATTTATTTTGATTCCTTTTTTTTTTTTTTTTTTTAAGACCTCATTGGGGGGAATCAGAGGGGTCCTGATACCCACCAATGAGGTCCATAATAAAAAAAAGTAAAGAAAAAAAAATTAACCCTGTGTGTGCCACAAGGGGGGCCAATGCAGCCCCCCTTCTGTGGAGCACACACAGGGCATTTATCATTACTTCGTTATCAGAGATTGTTGGGGGGCCATCACGATTGGTCCTGATGGCCCCCCAACAAGCTCTGATTACCAAGTAATGATAAAAAAAAAAATTAACCCTCTGAGTGCCAGAAGGGTCCAATGCATTGCTTTGCAATGCGCTGGAGACCCCTTTGGCACTCACAGGGACATTTATTTTGATTCCTTTTTATTTTTTTTATTTTTTAAGACCTCATTGGGGGGAATCAAAGGGGTCCTGATACCCACCAATGAGGTCCATAATAAAAAAAAGTAAAGAAAAAAAATTAACCATGTGTGTGCCTCAAGGGGGGCCAATGCAGCCCCCCTTCTGCGGCGCACACACAGGGCATTTATCATTACTTCGTTATCAGAGATTGTTGGGGGCCATCATGATTGGTCCTGATGGCCCCCCAACAAGCTCTGATTACCAAGTAATGATAAAAAAAAAAAAATTAACCCTCTGAGTGCCACAAGGATCCAATGCATTGCTTTGCAATGCGCTGGAGACCCCTGTGGCACTCTCAGGGTCCCCTGTTTGTGGACATATATATATTTTTTTTTACTAAGACCTCATTGGGGAGGGATCAGGGGGTCCTTATGCCCCTCAATGAGGTATATAATAAAAAAAAAAAAATTAAAACACAAATTAACCCTGTGTGTACCACTAGGAGGGGAGTTCAATGCCGACCCCCTTCCTGTGGCACACACAGGACTTTTTATCAACACTGGTAGTCACAGATCTCCCATACACACTATCAAACACTGCCCCACCATCCTTGCTCCTCTGCTCATACCCACACACACTGCCTAATCCCTCACCCTCCCACATACTTTGTTACACTTGTAGTCACAGGTCCGCACGTACACCGGCTGACGCCCTAGCTTCTTTCATCTGTTAGCCATAAAATCACACATACACTGTTTGCTTTACCATTTCTGTTTCACTGGTAGCTACGCTCCTGTAGCGTAAATTGGTATGTCAACCCATAGCAGTGGGGTACCATTTTTCTTAGGCTGGCAAGAAGTCCTCCTAGGAAATCCCACGCCATTGAACCATTTTAGTATCTTTGAAGTGACTGATGTGTAAAACAAAATTTTTTTTTCCTGTAGCACCACATTCTGGAAATCGTTGTGCCAACTAACTTAGGGGTAAAAAGGCAAGTGACCCCTCATTAGATGCGGCAGGTTGTCTTCTTTCCAAAATGGTATGATTTATCTACCTTTTCTTCAATTCTGAAGGTTTTATAGTCATTTTCGTACAGGCAAGTCAGGTTTGAGAAAATGTTAGAAACATCAGAGGTTGTAGTAGGTGTAGTTTTCTACTTCTAGCACCCCCTAAGGTAGTTCAACTCATACCAATGGGGTGTCATTTGACTCCTAAGAGCACTAGCAAACAAATGCAGTTGAAAATTCCATGGTTTTCACAGCGCTCCATACATTTGAAGGGGCAGAAATGTAAAAAAATGCAATTTTTTTCCTATATCGCCTCCTTCTGGAAACATTTATGCACACCAGTATTGGGGTAAGAAGGCAAGTGACCCCTCATTAGATGCGGCAGGTTGTTTTCTTTCCAAAATGGTATGGTTTATCTACCTTTTCTTCAATTCTGAATGTGTTATAGCCATTTTTGTACAGGCAAGTCACATTTGAGAAAATGTTAGAAACATCAGAGGTTGTAGTAGGTGTAGTTTTCTACTTCTAGCACCCCCTAAGGTAGGTCAACTCATATCAATGGGGTGTCGTTTGACTCCTAAGAGCACTAGCTAATGAATGCAGTTGAAAATTCCATGGTTTTTACAAAGTTCCATACATTTGAAGGGGCAGAAATGTAAGAAAATGCCTTTTTTTTTCACTAGCGCCACCTCCTGGAAGAATTTGTGCATACCAGCCTTTGGGTAAGAAGGCACGTGACCCCTCATTAGATGCGGAAGGATGTTTTCTTTCCAAAATGGCATTGTTTCTCTACCTTTTCTGCATATCTATTATGGTTATAACCATTTTAGTGCAAGCAGATAATTTCAAAAACAAAAGTGTCAGGTTTATGTACGTGTTCCTAGCACCCACATATTGTATGTTAACCCACACAAATAGGCTACCATTTTTCTCATGTTGGTAGCAGGTACTGAATACAGCAGGAAATGTTATGGTTTTCAAAGATTTTAGTATCTTTGAAGTGGTAGAAATGTAAAAAAAACATGTATTTATTCCCATAGCGCCACCTTTTGGAAATATTTGTGCACTTCAGCCCAGGGGGTAGAAAGGCAAGTGACCCCTCAATTGATGCGGGAGAATGTCTACTTTCCAAAATGGTATACCTTTTATACCTTTCCTTCATGTCTCTAACAGTTATGGACATTTTAGTACAAGCAGCCATTTTCGAAGAAGCAAACAGGTAGGTGTAGTTATGTGCTTCTGGCACCCCTAAGGTAGGTCGACTCATTCCAGTGGGGTGTCATTTTTCTCCTAAGAGCACTAGCTAATGAATACAGTTGGAAATACCATGGTTTGCACACATTTCAGTACATTTGAAGGGGCAGAAATGTAAGAAAATGCCTTTTTTTTTTCATTAGCGCCACCTTCTGGAGGCATTTGTGCACTCCAGGCTTGGGGTAACAAGGCAAGTCACCCATCATTAGATGCGGCAGGGTGTCTTCTTTTCAAAATGGTATGGTTTGTGTACCCTTTCTTCACTTCTGTAGTTGTTATAACCATTTGTGTACAGACAAGTAATGTTTGAGAAAATGTTAGAAAAATTTGAAGTTGTAGTAGGTGTCGTTTTGCACTTCTAGCGCCCCCTGAGGTAGATAAACTCATACCAATGGGGTGTCATTTTTCTCCTAAGAGCACTAGCTAATGAATACAGTTGGAAATACCATGGTTTGCACATATTTCAGTACATTTGAAGGGGCAGAAATGTAAGAAAATGCCTTTTATGTTTCATTAGCGCCACCTTCTAGAGGCATTTGTGCACTCCAGGCTTGGGGTAACAAGGCAAGTCACCCATCATTAGATGCTGCAGGGTGTCTTCTTTTCAAAATGGTATGGTTTGTGTACCCTTTCTTCACTTCTGTAGTTGTTATAACCATTTGTGTACAGACAAGTAATGTTTGAGAAAATGTTAGAAAAATTTGAAGTTGTAGTGGGTGTCGTTTTTCACTTCTAGCGCCCCCTGAGGTAGTTAAACTCATACCAATGGGGTGTCATTTTTCTCCTAAGAGCACTAGCTAATGAATACAGTTGGAAATACCATGGTTTGCACACATTTCAGTACATTTGAAGGGGCAGAAATGTAAGAAAATGCCTTTTTTTTTCATTAGCGCCACCTTCTGGAGGCATTTGTGCACTCCAGGCTTGGGGTAACAAGGCAAGTCACCCATCATTAGATGCGGCAGGGTGTCGTCTTTTCAAAATGGTATGGTTTGTGTACCCTTTCTTCACTTCTGTATTTGTTATGACCATTTTTGTACAGACAGGTAATGTTTGAGAAAATGTTAGAAAAATTAGAGGTTGCAATAGGTGTAGTTTTGTACTTGTAGCGCCCCCTGAGGTAGGTGAACTCATACCAATGGGGTGTCATTTTTCTCCTAAGAGCACTAGCTAATGAATACAGTTGGAAATACCATGGTTTGCACACATTTCAGTACATTTGAAGGGGCAGAAATGTAAGAAAATGCCTTTTTTTTTTCATTAGCGCCACCTTCTGGAGACATTTGTGCACTCCAGGCTTGGGGTAACAAGGCAAGTCACCCATCATTAGATGCGGCAGGGTGTCTTCTTTTCAAAATGGTATGGTTTGTGTACCCTTTCTTCACTTCTGTATTTGTTATAACCATTTTTGTACAGACAGGTAATGTTTGAGAAAATGTTAGAAAAATTAGAGGTTGCAATAGGTGTAGTTTTGTACTTGTAGCGCCCCCTGAGGTAGGTGAACTCATACCAATGGGGTGTTATTTTTCTCCTAAGAGCACTAGCTAATGAATACAGTTGGAAATGCCATGGTTTTCACACATTTTAGTACATTTGAAGGGGCAGAAATGTAAGAAAATGCCTTTTTTTTTCATTAGCGCCATCTTCTGGAGGCATTTGTGCACACCAGGCTTGGGGTAACAAGGAAAATCACCCCTCATTAGATGCAGCAGGTTGTCTACTTTCCAGAAATATATAGTTTTATATAGTTATTCCACTGTTTTAGGGTAGTTTTACCACAAAAACCCTAGAATGCGCATATTAGTTTATAAAGTTGAAAATGTCATTTTGTGCTGCTGGTGATTAGGGCTCTACGCTAGCCATGGACGTAGGTAAAACTATACAAATTTGGTATTTTTTTACTCGGGGGACTCGAGGCTTTTTCAAATAATTGAAACTTTTTCAATCAAGGTAAATGTTTTTGATACATAGTATGTGATTTTAGCAAAATGAGTAAATTTTCACTTTTTTTTGTCATTATGACATCATAGCTTTTTGCACAATGTAAAATTCTCTTCATGTAAGGTATCACAAGAAAGCTCAATTCGTTCTGAAAAAAACAATATATAGTTTTCCATATGTAACTAAAAATCCCCAGAGGAAATCAAGCCTAAACGGAAGGATAGCAAAAATGTTGAAAAAGTGTCTGGCCTGCAGGGTTCAGAAAATGGCCCGAGCCTCTGGCACTGAAGGGGTTAAGAGAATGGCAGTGTCTCCTAGGACATAATGAGAAGTTTTGTAGCATGTTAAGTGGAGAAAATAAATTAGACCTGTGCTATTATTTTTGTCCTCACATATCTTAATCACATAAAAGTATGAAATGGAAACTAGTATGTTCTATCAATTTCTTCAGCTCTGGTGATGTAAGCTGCTCAAATCACACTCATCCCTACTGGTTCATGCTGTTGCTACAACATATCCTTCAGTGAGGTTAGCTTTTGGAAGGTTTAACCCTTTGAGTGCCAGAGGTATCCAGTGAATTGCATTTCAATGTGTTGGATACTTCTCTGGCACTCAAAGGGTTAAAGCAAGAAACAAACAAAAGGAAGAAGTTAGCAACAAATAACTGGGAAACATTTAAAAAAAAGTACATTTTTAAAGGTATAGCAATACTTTTATTTTAACAAGTTATAATATTGTTCTAATGAAATAAATAAACAAAATGATCTTAGTCTTATTTCCATAACTTATATAGTTTGAGTGTAATACTGTTCTAAAGTTCCCCTCTCCCGCCCCTTTTACCCACGTCAGCGCTCTAGCTGACAGACTTATATTCTGGTCCCAGGACCAGAATTGTATTCGGCTCGTCTGCAGAGCCGAAATAGCATGCCATACAAAGATAATCTTCATGAGAACGGTCTACAATGTGTGTCTCCTCAAACCGTTCTCATGAGGATTATCTTTGTATGCCCTGCTATTTTGGCTCTGCAGACGAGCCGTCTGGTCCTGGGACCAGAATATAAGTCTGTCAACTAGAGCGCTGACGTGGGTAAAAGGCTTGGGAGGGAGGAATTTTAGAACAGTATTACACGCAAACTATACAAGTTATGGAAATAATACGAAGATCATTTGATTTATTTATTTAATTAGAGCAATATTAAAACTTGTTAAAATAAAGTATTACTGTTCATTTAAGCATTATGAGGCCATTTAGTGTCAGCAACAAGTTCCTTTATGCTGTATTTATAAGAATGTTTTCTTACTCTACCCCTTTAAACTGACTGAGATTTGTTTTTTACATGATCATATTCTCTTACTTGCAGGAATGTACACATATGCCAGCACAGCAAATTTTCTGAGCCTATGCATTAGATTATAAATCCTGTGCCTGAACCGATTGCATACCTCCCAAGTGTTCTTCTTTAGTAAGGACAGCCCTTCTTTCAGACCCAAATCCACCTGTCCCTCTTTCCCACCCTGGTGTCCCTCTTTTGAGGAGATCAGACAGTGTGGTTTGTATACACATATATCACCCTACTACATAGCATTAAAACTGGCATTGATATGTGTTTAAATTTCAGTGTATGTTTAAATACTAGTCTATGTGAGTAAATACTTTAACCCCTTAATGAGTAATGACGTGCCAAGACCATCATGGATTAACTTCCCTTACAGGCCAGTTATGCTCCTGGCACGTCATGGAATTCAGGGGACCCTGCGAGGTTGCACGCCGCTCGGACACCCCTGAATCCAATGCGGAAAAAAAAAAAATGACCCGTGGTCCTTAACTGTCATTAAGGGGTTCATTTTGCTGTAAATAATTTATTTAGTTACACAAAGAGGTATCAATAGGTCATTAAAACCTTGCCAAGACCATCACCAGTGGATTTGCTTTAAAGAGATAGTAATACTTAAGTGTTACTAATCCCTATATTAAAGTCCTAGTAAAACTAAATGTATTGTCCCCAGTGTCATCTTTCAAACCTTTATGGTTTGAGAGATAATCGCTCCTAAAGCTGCCCTCTCCCTCCCCCTTCCCTGTAGTCAGCTAGAAAGCCAGTCGTATAACTTTCAGGTGGCTCTGCGGCACAGCCGCAATTGCGTTAATAAAAAAGAAATATTTCACTAAAATGGTCTTTTACATGTGCTTGCAAACCAAGCACACGTAGAAGACCGTTTTAATGAAAAATGATTTTTTTATTAACGCAATCGCGGCTCTGCTGCAGAGCCGCCTGATGATCTAAGACGGTATTTCCCTTCAGTCAGCTACAACGCTGACTTTGGGGAAGGGGGAGGGAGAGGGCAACTTTAAGAGTGATTATCTCTAAAACCATAAAGGTTCGAGAGATGACACTGGGGGCAATGCATTTATTTTTAATAGGACTTTAATATAGGGATTAGTAATACTTAAGTATTACTATCCCTTTAAGGACCGGTGACAGTCCTGGCACTTCATGGAATTCTGGGTTGGCAGTGAGGCTGCACGTTGCTCTGCCATCCCAGAATTCATAGTGGAAAAAAAACAAACGGTGTCGTCCTTAACAGATGCCCCCTGCCAGATCTGGCAGTCGTTAAGGGGTTAAATAAACTAAAAATTATGGGTAATACTCTGCCCATCGGCCAAGCTCCAAGCAACACCACCTAAAACAAAAGTGTCCATTTCAGATGTTGGGAGCTTTGCTATTTGAGTGTACAATCTTTTAGTGCTCACTGGCACACACAACTGAGGTAGCTGTAAACCTGCTTTTAGTTATGAGCAACAATAATCAATTTATTTGACAATGGACTTTGGGCCTCACCCAGAAACAAAGAGTAGCAATTTAAACCAACTGCACCATGGGGCATACATGAAAATTCCAAAAATTTGCATTTGTTTAAATTGGGCATTTAACAACTTGAATGCAAGAGGTCTATGGTTCAGATGAGTTGGTCCAGAATTTCTCACCTGTAGCTTCCTGGAAAAGGCTATGTATTCCATGAAATGTTGAACTACACTAGGAGATGCAACATGTGGTTGACATCTGGAATTTGAAATGAAAAGACCAACAACAGGTGGTATATAGCAATATACTTGTAGTCTTGTTGTAGACATTTATCTGTGAGGTTTTGCAGTTACATATTACATTAGGTATACCTTAACTTAAGCAGCTGAAATTTTGCAAAGTCAATTTTTATGGCTTAATTTTGTTAACGGGTAAGATACATTACATGTAGAAAGTGAAGTCAATCTTGGACCTGCAGCTGCTGAGGACTAGAATTCCCATTATTCCCAACCAACCATTAAAGCAGAACTACCACCATTAACAATCGTGCCCCCCAATAACTCCCCATCTGGCGACCAGCTGCTCAGTAGCGCTAGTTGCCAGAATTATTACAGCGTTAACGAGAATTATCCATTGCTCCCGGGCTGACAGGAAGGAAGGAGCCAAGACATCTTTCCATAGTGACGTCTGCGCTGTCAGTCCCTTGTGGAGCCGAACGGCTCCTACCAACACCTCCTAGAGCAGGCTGGGACTGATAGCACAGGCACGCAGACGTCACTATGGAAAGATGTCTGCACTCCTTCCTGCCTGTCAGCCTGGGAGCAATGGATCATTCTTGTTAACGCGGTAATAATTCTGGCACCTACTGCTACTGAGCAGCTAGTCACCAGATGGGGAATTATTGGGGGACAAGTTTGTTAGCGGTGGTAGTTCCGCTTTAACTGGTTGCGAATGTTGGGAGCTGTAATCTCCAACAGTTGGAGGTCCAAAGATCGATTACCCCTGATGTAATGTATCCATGAGACCACTTGTGGAAATGGTTACATTATAATAAATCCAATTAATATCACATATTCCAACTGCAATACGTTTAATTCATGTCATACATTCCTATTCTGAAGAACGAGGGCAAAAATGGAAATCTAATATTACATTAATATTAAATGTTAAATATTTGAGTGCCAGAGAGGTATCCAGAGCCTTACATTGCAATATGTTGGATAACTCTCTTGTATTCAAAATTAAACTTTAATTTGTGGCTATAGGGTCCTTGGAGGCAGACTTACTTCTTTGTTACAGGTCTCTGGAAGCTTAAAGCTTAATACCAATTAAATATTAATTCTGGAGAATCAATGCACATAGAATTCATTCATAATGGTCGTAAGGATTTTAATCTCAGATTAAAGTAAGTGAGGGTTTATTATTATGAGGTGTAATTGAGAGACAGAAGGTCTGGAACCCTTTCACGTGACAGGACAAAGTCACGAAGATAAATAAGAAGACAGATGACAACTCTGGAGTGAAGATCTTTGAACAGTAGTCTTTAGTCCTGTTCCATACAGAGATCACTAATTATACACAGGCATCAAGCCATAAGGTAGGTGTGGATGCCTGTGGATGACAGGTAGCACCCTTACAAGGTAACAGAAGGCAAAGACAGATGAGAGGTCCAGGGACAATTCAAAGGTCAGTGCAGTCTGCATTCAGGCAGAGTCGGTAAACAGACCAAAAGGTTACAGCTGGCTGAGTACAAGTTAAGTCTGATCTGAACCCGAGAGTCAGGACAGGCAGAGATCAAGCAATGGCACGAAACAAGCCAAAAGTCTGGAAACGTGAAGTCGGATCATAAAATGAAGCCTAACAACTAAGCAAATTGTTAGAGGCAGAAGGCTTTTAAATAGGTGCTGAGGGCTGCATAGACCCATAAATATGTGCATACACAGCCACATGTTAATGCCAAATCATGCATACACAGAAGACTACTTGTACAAACTGACTCATGCCTACGTGTCTGTATATGACCATGCTTACAAGCCAGCACATGAGTACGAAAGAGCAGGAGACTGTGCAGACATGAAGAATCACACCGAGCAATAGGCTGGAATGTGGGACCTGTACATGACTGTCAATGCATATGAAGATGCCCAAGTAAATCATGACATGATCATGACCCCCTTCTCAAGGGTGACCTCTACTTGATCTAGCTGTGGCAGTCTGACCAGCATTTGATCTCATGGAGATATTTACCTCAATTTAAAGGGATAGTAATGTTTCAAAATAAAAGCCTCTCCAATTAATCTTCATAGTATTTGGGGAATGGAGAGTGTTATTTCAATACTGTCAGAGTTGTAGTTCAAGAATAATTGAATGATAAAGTATCCCCCTCCTGGCACTCAAAAGGAAAAAAATGGGATTTTTAACCCCTTGAATGCTAGAGCAGTCTTTAACACATTGCTTTGCATTCAAGGGGTTAAAAGTGCCATTACACTTTTTAGTGCCAGAGGGGTTAAATCAAGTGTTTGGGGGTTTTCCCCCTAAGTGCAAAATCGGCTAATAATGGCACTAATTTCTCACAAAAAGTGCTGTTTTTCTGCTTTTTTTCTCCTTGCTCATTCCATTGAAATTAATAGGAACACTGAATTTATACACAACACATAGCAAATGTTATTTTATTTCCCATAGGCATAGTATAAAAGAGGAATGAGGGTGCCTGTGTTGGTGGGATGTGGGGAAAGAATCGGTTGAACAGAGAATGTATTTTTGGGGAGGTGTTTATTGGAATTGGGGACAGTTAATAAAAATTAAATACTAAATACAATAAAAAAACATAAGGTTATGGTATAAAAGGGGTCTGAGGAGGGTGTCTGGGTTGGTGGGTGGAGTATGGGGAAAGAATAAGTTGAACAGGGAATTTGTTTTGGGAGTGTTTGTTTACTGGTATTGGGGGGATAGTTAATAAAAAATAAATACAATAAAATAAAATAAGAAATTTGTATGTAACGTGATAGAGACAGGGGCCCCCTGAAATAAGCTGCCACTGGGGTAGACTGATACTTGACGTGAGAGAGTATTTTGTAGAGGATGATTAGAAAGATTTGTTGTTAGAGGCCCTGAGGAAACATTGAGTGACTTAGACTTGTTTGGCACAAGCCCTAAGGAAACACTGATTTGTAAGACTTAGGCTTGTTAGAAACAAGCCCCTAAAATGGCTTTTTTTTTTTATGCGTATGTTTGTTTGTTTTTAAAGCACAAGCCCTGAGAAAAAAAATGCCCTATTGGCCTAGTGCCAGCAGGACATGTGTTGGACAGTGGCCACTGTCAAATACCCTGATGTAGATGCAGAATTTGCAACTGCTGTTAGGCATCTCAAAGCAAATGAGATCAATGACAGCAGTAATATGGGTGATGGATGATGAAGGTTCCACTTGCCATGACTAGCTCCAGTGATTTGCCTGAGGCAGTAGCAGTACCACAACTAGCCTCCACCAATTCAGTTATATGTGGAGAAAAGAAAAAGTTGGCCAATATTTCTTCTCCACCTGCCCCTCCTCCAAAATCATGGGTATGTTGTTACTAGAATAGAAATGTTTCTCTTGAGAGCAGAAAGTGTACCTCTTAGCAGAAACTGCAATGTGTACAATGTGTGTGTTAAGTAACACCTGGTACAACTCCATCCAAACAGCATGACACCAGAAACCAAGTACTTCTGCTGTCACTATACCACTTGTCCACAGCCTGCTAAGGACACATGACAACTTGTTGACATTTTAATAGAAATTATGAACCCTCTCTGCCACCAGCTTAGCATATTCTGTGGGATGGAATCTCCACATATGCCTCTTGATGCCCTGCTTGCTATTCTCCTCCACCACATTGCCATGTGTGGTCAGTGCACCACACAGTTTGCAGTAGGTGGACATGAACTGCTACATGCTAACATCTAAAGAGTGGCTATTATTTGGAGGGAGAGGTAACGATGAATGAGGTGGATTGGCAGAAGATGTAGTTACCCTAGAGCAAGAAGATGATGGCGAGCTAGTTGTTTCTGAACTTCCAGCCTCTGCCTGGGTTTCTCTATTTTTCCTCCTTTTTTGATCTCTGCCTTGCCTCTTGCTGTCTTTCTGGAGAGTCAGGGGGTACAACAGCGGTGCTTGATTTCTGTGGTGGGTGTTTGGCTTTAACATGTTTCACATAAATGTCATGGTGTCAGTGTTTCATGTGGTTATCAGGGTGCTTTTGCCAAGGTGTGTTCCCTCCTTTCCCCTTCTCACTGACTTGTCATAAATTGTGCACAGTGCCTTTGTTGATGACTGCACTATGCCTGCCCCAAGAGAAAAATAGTCCCATATCCATGACTTCGGGGGGAGGGAAAAGGTGGAGAAGAATGGCCTCTTTCTTCTTCTCCTCCACATTGCCCTTCACTGGCTGGGGCAGAGGATGATGTTGCTGCTGTTGCTGCTACTGCCTCAGAATCAGCACTGCAACTAGGACCAGGAGTATTGCTGCTGCTGGCAAGTGGAACCTGTCCTAGTCCTGCATCATTTGTTGACCCCATTCCCACTGTGTCTGCGGTGGTCTGTGGCACACTAGCCTTCTCCTCAGCATCCTGCTGCCCTTGCAGCTCCGCAGCAGCAGGAATTAAAGCAGTTGCAAATTCCACAAATTCCAAAAGCTCATTGCTAGTGGTGGTGATGCCCATCCCTGTCTCCCATTCCTTCTCAGTTTGGGATAAAAAGGCAATCAATGTCACTT
Organism: Rhinophrynus dorsalis; assembly: GCA_037306005.1. Classification (NCBI taxonomy): domain Eukaryota; kingdom Metazoa; phylum Chordata; class Amphibia; order Anura; family Rhinophrynidae; genus Rhinophrynus; species Rhinophrynus dorsalis. Next base: position 149,997,710 of record CM074718.1, read on the forward strand.
CCACCTCAGCTTATCCACCATCATCATCATCACCACCGCTAGTCCCTACATGTTGCTGCTGCTGCTGCTCTATTACAGACATTTCACTGCTGGTTGGTGGAGGTGATGAGAAATGTGACAGTGGGTCCCCTAATGCCATAGTTGCCATTTCTTGTTGACCTGAAGAATGCAGACTGGCAGCACTAGCAGCAGACACAGGCAGCTGATCTGTGCTCCTGGTGGTGGTATTATTGCTACTAGGTAACAATTCTGCCTTCTTAAGGATCATGTTCCACCTCGACAAAGTCTGGAGGGGCTCCCTTGACCGCTAGACTGGACACTCTCAATTGCTTCCCCTACCACTCCCCTAACACTAGTCCCACCAGCTGCTTCTCTATCACTGTGACTAGTACTACCACTAACACCAACCACATCAATTTCAGCCCTTGAGTCTTCCTCTTTACAGTCACTAGTAATATGATGATCACACCCTCCTCCACTCCTAACACTAACAAGCTGCTGGGCCTTCTTAGTAGTAGTAATAGTGGCGGGACTGCTTGGGGATGGCAAATGTGACTTAGGGTCCCCTGCACTCACACTTGGCATCAACTTCTCCCCCACCCTGCTGAGAATTACAAGATATACTGGCAGCAGGTTCAGCATTTGTGGCACCAGGTTCAGCACTGGCAGCAGGCACAGCCCTAGTGGCAGCAGGTGCAGCACATCTGACAGCAGGCACAGCAATGGTGGCAGCAGGGGCAGCATGTCTGACAGCAGGCACAGCGCTGGTGGCAACAGGGGCAGCACATCTGACAGCAGGAACAGCACTGGTGGCAGCACTGGCAGTTGGCACAGCACTGGTGGCAGCAAGGGCATCACGTTTGGCAGCAGGCACACCACTGGTGGCAGCAGGGGCAGCACATCTGACAGCAGGCACAGCACTGGTGGCAGCAGGGGCAGCACGTCTGACAGCAGGCACAGCACTGGTGGCAGCATGCACAGCAATGGTGGCAGCAGGGGCAGCACGTCTGACAGCAGGCACAGCACTGGTGGCAGCAGGCACAGGCAGCTGGCCTGTCCTGCTCTCACTACTACCCTCTTCTTCCTCCCTTGATATTAATTTCCCAAAGATTCCTAGGGGTGATTTTGGGGGAATGGCCAGCATTGGTTCTGTACTGGTCACCCACCCCTACAAACCATATGCCCTAGTGCAATTGCTAGCAGGCACACATACATAGACTTATAAAGCCTTATGTATATAGGCAAACAAACAATTCTGGAGCAATCAGCTTCACCACGGGGATCAGATAAAACTCCCCATTGAGATGAAAGAGGAATTTTAACCCTTTGAAGGCACTGCAAAGAAATTGCATTGGAGACCTCTCTAGCATTTAAGGGCTTTATAAAAACATTTTTTTTATTCATCCACCCACTGTGCAGTTGATTTTCCCCTGAATTGCTCCACTTTGTTTTTACACATAAAGCCCATTGAGTAGATCTTATAAGCCATCTGATCAGTATTTGTAGACACAGAATTCTTTTCATAGTTCAGGTCAGTCATTCACCACAAAAATCGCATGTTTGTCAAAAAGTCACATGATCAACTGTAAGGATAATGGGCAAAGCAAGGTGATACATTCCTTCACAGAATGAGAAGCAGAGAGAATTTTAAAATTTGTCACATCCTTTTTAGGCTGTAGTTAGCTTGGAGATACACTCATGTTATCACTTCACAGTTCATCGGTGACCTCTACATCATGGAAGGGGTTAATACATTTTCTGAAAAAGATCTGTAGAGAAAAATGTTTGAAGGTTTACTTCCATCCCTGTTTTATAAATCGTTACCAGCAGTTAGAAGGTTAATCTATATTTGCATCACAAACACAGCTAACACAATAGGCTTAAGAGTGCCAGAGGGGTATGCAATGCATTGCTCTGAAATGTGTAGCATACCCCTCTGGCACTCAGAAGGTTAAACCCATTTGTGCCTCTGAGAAGGTAGTGTTCATACCTTGGCACTTTCTTGTCCCAAACCACTGGAGGTCCACAAAGGTCTGGGGTTGGGAGCATCCAAATGCCATGATTTGCATCATAAAGTGGATGGAGCTTGACTCAGCACGATTGGGGGGTGGAGTTTTGGCAACAAAATGGGAGAAGGTGAAGAACAGGGTAGATAGTGACTGGAACTCACAGTGAAGTGGGCAGAGGTATAAATGAACACATTGATCCCTGAGAATCAACATCTATGCCTTGAGACCCGGTAATTAAGTATAAAAACCAGAATCTCTGGGTCAGATCCAGGGAGTTTTTAGGTATGGTTGTGTGATATCCTATGGACATATTGCACCTAGTTAAGTGTCATGTGCTAAACAAGGCTCAGAGGAAATTTACTCTATTTTCCTGTGACTCCAATTGGGGAAGAGTTTGTGAATTATTTGCATTAAAGCCTTAGCAACAAGAGTGTCTGCTCCAATAGGAAATAAACTGATCATATACTCTAGTACATACCCTGAAGTGCAGATAGCAGAGTTGGAGGTTAACATCAAAGAAACTAAGTTGTCTAACTCGTACATTCCCCCCAAAGTCATCTTTATTACATCCATATTCTCTAAAGCAGGGTTAGACAAACTTTGGCTTTCCAGTTGTTGGGTGACTACAATTCCCATTCTCCATTTCTTTGGCTGTCTTGGGAGGATGAGAGGTCAAGTTTACAACAAAGATTACCTATTCCTGTTTTAAATGATTCAAAGCTTTTTTCACTGAAATCTATTAATAGATTAATTGCGTGCAGGGACCTCTATGGGATAACCTATTCTTGGTTAACGTGGTAGATTTTATTCAGTGCTGGGTTGGGCTGTTTGACTTGAAAGGCTTAGGTGGAAAAGCCTACTGGTTGGGTGTAGCAAGAGATCTGGTGAGTTAATTTCCTGCCGATATTAAATGATGGATATGGAAAGGGTAGCACCCATGGAGCTGGACATTTGTGGTATCCTTCTGGACATTTCTGCAGCAATTATATCTTTTGTGGACAAATGCCTGAATTGATTTTACCAAAAGTTTTGCCAGCAAGGATCATGACTGTAGACATGTCATTCACTACTGCCTGAAAATGTTATCTCATGAACCAAGACACAAGGGCAAAATTCAGACTGGACATTAGAACTGTATGGCTCTAATATTTACTGAATACATATTGTACATTGCAACAGCCTTTGTGATCAATAAAGTTACCATGACTTGTTCTACAAAAAAATCCAGAGGAATTTTTAGAGGTGCTCCTTTACATGGCCCAACATACATTCAACAACACTAAGGGATCTGATCATTCTATTATAGTCTGTTCACCTTGTCTGTTTCCTCAGCTCCAAAAAATACATAGGGTTTAGAAATAAAATTAGTGGTATTAATTAGATGCACTAAAGGTTGATTTGGAGGGATAATTGTCAAGAGAAGCAAAAAAAAAAAAAAAAAACTCACATTGCACAATGCTTAATAGTTTTATCTCAAAGATGGTGCCCCGGATCAATCAATTTTTTTTTTTTTAGCTCTCATGGCTTTACAGAGGAAAGGTTTCCAAGTGTATATATGTCTGATTCTGCCCTTAAAGGGATAGTAATGTATCATAATAAAAGCAGCTCTAATTAATCATCATAGTATTTGGGCCTTGATAAAGTATCCCCCTCCTGTCCCTTTTACTGATATAACACTGCTCAGCTCAGAGCAGCAGGGTGTGTCCAGGTAGATTGCAGAGAGGGACATTCTTCAATTAAGATAAGGGAAAAAGCTGAAGAACCTGTCCAGGGGGGCAGGGTTTTCATTGTTCTCAAAGTAAGAAGATTGTTCCTTGCTGTGAGCTGTCTGATCTATGGACCAGATTCCACATCTGAGGGGAGGTGTCTTACACTAGGTAAAAGGGGCAGGAGGGGGAAACGTTATCATTCAATTACTCTTGAACTACAACTCTGACAGTATTTAAATAACACTCTCTATGGTTCAAATACTGTGAAGATTAAATAGAGCTGCTGTTTTTGTGAAACATTACTATCCCTTTAAGCATGGTTTGGCCCCAAAATGCCAGGCAAATTTCCTCGATAAGAGAGAATCTCAAAACTCCAGACTTTTTTCTGTCTCTGTGGGCATTTTCACTGAGGGGCAACTTCCTAGGCTCAGAGATCAAGGGATCCAGAGGTACCTTAGTAACCTTTACTCTTAGATATATACTTCAGAAGTTTCAACAAAGCATAGAGGGAATTTTCATACTTTTGTTTGTGTACCTGAGACATCGGCTTGAGTTTTTGAGTATGATTAACATTTTTCTGATTTGGAAATCTCTCTTCATGCATTTGCTTGATAAAAAAAGGTTTTATATATATATATATATATATATATATATATATATATATATACACACACACACACATATACACGTTTATATATACACACACACCAGATCAATCACAGTCTTCACTCGCATGATTCTTTTTTAATAATCTTTCTTTCTGTTGATGTTGTTTATCTATAATGTTTGGATTGACCAAATGCATGATCAACAATTATTTTTATGCGTGTGCTGCATGGTTTAATTTGACACACAATCCAAAATTATTTGTATAATGTTCTGTTTGATCATGCGCACGTCTCACACACAGTATACAATATTTTAAATATAATATTTTGTTTGATGTACAATTGTTTAGATAGATAATGTTTTGTACAATCAAGCAAACTTTATATGCACAATGAATAGTTTTTTTCTGTAAGATGTGTTTAATCAATAATGCTTCACACTCTGAATGGACAATAATTTTCATAGATATTTCATAGACATTATTCTATTCAGTAATGTAATTTTTTTTTTTATCAAGAGTGCCTTGTACTTGTGATTAACAATTTTTTGACTGATAGAGTTCAAGCAAAATTGAAAAAAAGTGGTTTTGAACTAAACAGTGAAAAATGTATGACTTGCTTGCTTTCTTTAGCACTTCACAGAGAAACAGTGACACCTACAGTTTCACAGAGGAAAAAGATCAATCTGCAACTGGAAGGGAAGTCCAGCTGCAGACTGATTCATCACTGAAGTGCAGAGCACATCTCAGTTATATGCAGGAAAGAGTAGGGGGGGGTATCCATTAAAGTGTGATAAAGAGGGGATGAAGTAGGAGATGACTTCTCCAGTTGTATAAACTCTTCAAGTCCTATTTTATTCTATAGAGCCAATGCATTAATATCTCTAAAATTGGTTAAATCTTAGTGAATTGTTTCCCTAGAATAACATAGGACTTGGAGAGTTTATCACATTGGAGAAGTCTTAATCAGAGTTTATCACACTGGAGAAGTCATCATCACTTCATCACCTATTTATCACTCCTTTGTCACACCTTAGTACATCTCCTCTGAGGTGTCAGTAATCTTTGCCATGGGGAACTGAAGAATATTTATCAAGCAACTACAGCTGTTCGATAAATATCCCTGCAGGAAAAATTGTATTTTGAAGGTAGAACAGTTTTTAGAATATCATTTGTAATCAAAAATGAGACTGATATGTTTTAATAAAATCTAAAATTCAAAACTAATATTATAGTGCAGGTAATCCTATTTGTTCAATAATTGTATAAAAAAAATACTCAGTATGATGAATTTCATTCTGTAATTGTTCTAACAGTTTTCAGTAAATTATAACAGGACAGTTACAGTTTTTTCATGAAAACATTATGTTATAGCACTGATAAAAAGTTACCCCCATTGTTAGGAGATTTTTCATTCAAAGGTTTTTACAACTCAGACTTATCTTTTTAATGTATTGCACACCTCTCTGGTCTTTACAGAGTTAAGTAATAAAACAAAACTGAAGTCTAAAAGGCATATATTTTGTAACAAGTGAGAGCTTGAGTTAGTGACTATGGTTTTCCATGATAGATGATGGAAACAGCACCACCTGGTGATCACAATAGAAACTGCAGTTTATTGAGAAAAAATATGTAAGTATACCCATTTTTCACTCAAAAGGGAACTAATCACAATATATTATTTACTGTTCCTTTCACTGACAATCGTGACTATGTTATGAATATGAACTTAGTAACCACTCAGTAAATACACACATTATTGTAGAGGTTGTCATCACTTAATTTTGTTGTAATTTATAATTAATTTTATATGTAACATAGTTTTGGCTCATATCCAGCCACACAATAATATTATTAGGATTTCATTAGATGAAATACCAAAAGCATTACTAAACATTTTCCACAAATAGAGACATTATTTTACCAAACAACTCTTCAAAATGCTGTAGAATTCCTATTTAAAGGGCAGCTGTCACACTTTAATTTTCATATATATGTATTGTATAATACAGCTGGAATACATTGCAGGCGAGAAATGTTATCACCGGTTTTATCTTACAGATTCCAAATGGGGCTCTTCCACACAGACACAAAACGTAATAACCCTGCTCTATGTCTGTCTCTTATGTTCTTAATTTACCTTTCTTCTGCATTCCATCATATGAATTGTTTTATTATTTTAATGAAATTTGGATTTTATATCTTGTATTATTTATATATTATGAGCAGTGGGAGTCAGCTGACTGACACAATCTAAACATTTTTGTCACTTCAGTGTTAAAAAAAGACATTCACCTGAAAGACTATGGTGTGGGTAGAGGTGGGCTCAGCAACCCATATTCATTTACGCTGAGGAGCCCTCAAAGCCAAGTGACATAAGGAGAGATCAGTCTCCAGCAGGGTATATATTATTCCTACTCTGCAGCCCAGAGAAAGGATAGGGGCATGGGGTACATGGTCTATGGTTATGTATATTAAACCTCACCCCAAAAATACAGCTGGTAGAGGTGGAGGGATCCTTTAAATTTAGCTATACAAGAAAATGGATGAAGATCATGTTCAGAGTTACATACAAACCTTCTAATGGATTTACTTTTTTTACTGTGAGAATAAAATATTTAATTGGAACTGCCACCTTATGACAAATTTAGTTCATTTTACAGATAGGTAAAATCAGCATGTATGTTGTACTACATATTTATTGTGTAAAATGGTTTTTGAGAAATGAACTTTATGTTATAGTGGCAGTGTGGCTCGTTGTGCTAACTTCCTGTATAGTATACTGATTGGTTCTGTTCAAGGCCAAACATCACTCAGAGCTATTAAAAATGTCCCAAGTATGTAAGCTCTATCTACGTTTATTCAAAGCATAGTGTATAGTAAGACAGCCCAGCACAGAAACTTATTCACATAAAGTACCACACTGTACCATCAATAAAGATTAATGTTTCAAAAATGATTTATTACAAATAATTGGCTAGTATAACGTGTAGGCCATTTTGTCTTCTCTTTAACCTGGGTTTGAGTCTAATAAAGACTCAAACCTGTACAGCTTATATGATGCACCACCTAAGATAGCATATGAGGTGCTAGTATCCAGCTAAAGAGAATATGCTAGGGTAATAGTAATATAGAAGTCAAAAAGAGAAAGAAAAGGAAACCCAACACATCTCATTGCTTATGAGATGGCATTATGTAAACAGAGATAAAGATTGGAGATGGGTGCTATTGATTAAAAATAAAATGTAACATTTATTACATTTTATTAAAAGAAACCTTGACAAATTAAAAACAAAAAAGCAAGTATAGTGCACTACCGTATCCACAGATCCCTACTGACCACTCTTATAGATACGTGTGACTACTGCCTTGTTATTGCTGTACTGTAATTGGTATAGATTGTATTTTTAGTGAAAAAGGATCAATGTATATAACATGATCTTAATTTATTGTCTCTTAACTAATCCAAGTAGCTTAGAGATGGCAAAAATGATTTCCACCTAATCGTCTTTGGTTCCAAGTGATATGAGATCTCTGAGCCTATATTGTGATGTAATATTATCAGGACAAACAATAACAGTCTAGAAGTAATGAACTACTCCTCATATAGGTAGCTCAGAGAGGATAACTCCATTACCCACGTGACGCTGTTGAACGCCAACTGAGGTTAGAATTCCGTTTGTATTGAAGAGTAAGTGGTTAACACACGTCCATGTACCCTGCAGACTCATGCGTTCCATGAAATAGCAACAAAGTGTACTCATCAACACCACTCTGTCTTTGTATCATTTCAGCCTTTACGATCACTTGTGAAGTAGTGTCCCTTACCAAACAATTTTTTCAGGTGATACTACTTTTGCACTACCATTTTTAAAGTGATCCCTTTTGCGGCTGCTAATGATTACTTATATACTGTCTGTGTCAGTAATACAAATACATAGATACAAGAAATATCACTCTCTATCTAGATTATCTGCAGCCTAATGAACCGCTACATGTGAGCTTTGGTAGCGATTGCTTTAACAGTAAGATGTTTTGCACTATTCAAAACTATATGTGAGTTATCTCAGCAAATTTAAAGGGATAGTAATGGATAGTTTTAAGTCAGTTTGCAAGCACACTTTGTAGACCGTTCCAATGAAGTATTTATTTCTATATCGTGCTATTTCGGCTCTGCTGAAAAGCCGCAGGAAGGTTCCTGGACCAGAATCTGCTTCTCTCAGCTAGACCCTGACGTCAGTCAAAGGGGAGTGAGGGAGGAACTTTGTAATCGTATATCTCACAAACCATAAAAGCTTGAGAGATCGGAGTGGCCCTCAATTATTTATTTATTTATTTTTTTAATAATCTTTATTGAGATAAAAACATGGAAGATACATTGTATAAAGTGTACATCATCTAAAAGAAAAATGAGTAATTTCAAGTGTACAAATTTTAACAATGAAGTGAGCAGAGGAAAAAAAAAAAAGAAAAAGAACATATTACGGAATGCTTCAGTAGGATGGTTGGTACAAAAATATATCAATAAAGATAAAACAATTAGCTGGTTATATTGTAGTCAACAATAAGATAGAAAACACTATCGTAACAATCAAATGGCAATTCGTCTGCAAACAGTCAGATAATGGGCAAAGCAAGAAAAGAGGAAGACAAAGATGGAGAGAGAGAGAAAAAAAAATTCCCACTCATCACATCACCAACAGAACCCCCACAGACAAACACTACACGACAAAGTCCTGAAGTAAGGGAGGGAGAGAGGACTGCAGGAGAGACCCCATCTCCCAGGAACACGGCCGGAAGGGAAGTCCAAATCAGCATCTCAAGTGGATACATCCAGCCAGCACCACAGTCCAACACCCCTAGGCACCTCCTCACGTAGCATATGAGGACATCTCCCAACAGGACCAGAGCTCCCGAAATCGGCCCAACTGTAACATTCGCCTGGCATGTAGGCGTTCCATATCCCTGTAAGCCCGGACCCTAGTCACCCAGGCAGAAATCGGCGGTTCGATGTCACGAGTCCAGTGCGCCGCAATGTTCACCCTAGCCGCCGACAACATGAAATGGAGCAGAACGAATTTGCTAGGTTTCAGCACTTCATGATAAGAAAAGAGGCATAGCAGAGGGTCGATCGGGACCAGATAACCCAACACCTGAGACATGATACCACACATGCGAGACCAATATTTCCAAATCAAATTACAGTCCCACCACATATGTGCCAAGGATCCCCCAGGATCCCCACATCTCCAGCACGTATCTTGTCGATCCGCAAACATCTGTGCCAGTCGCCTCGGAGATAGGTACCACCTAGATAAGAGTTTAAAATAGTTTTCCTGCGTCGGAGTGTCCCTAGGAAGGCGAATCGACAAGCGAAAGATGTCCGCCCACACTTGTGGATCCCGTAGTCTATCATCTTGAAGTTCAGTAGTCCAGGCCTCCGTAAAAGACGGGAGTCTGGAACAATTCTCAAAATTCAGAAAGCGATATATTTTCAACAAAGACTTGACACCATTCTTAGGAGCAAGGAGACAGTCTTCCAAAGGTGTTAATGGTCTGGTCGGATCGCCAAACTTAAGTAAGTGTAACAAATAATGATGTACCTGCCTGTATCTCCAATACTCCGTCCCAGGGAGGCTAAGAGTAGTCTGTAGAACAGAGAAATCCGTTGGTCGACCGTCAGTAATAAGCATCCTAATAGAATGCACTCCAGCTTCTCTCCAAACTCGGAAGGGGTCACCCTCCAATCCAGGAGGGAAATCCAGGTTTCCGAATAAAGACAGCAAAGGGGACAGAAAAGGTGCCCAACTGTGCCTCACTGCTCTCCGGTGCCACATCTTCAGCACTAGCCCTAGCACAGGTGATGCAAGGAGCGCCCGAGGTATTGAGGAAGGGCGAACCAGCAAAAGCTGTCTCGGACTCAGAGTCTTGTAATCCATCAGTTCAATACGGAGCCACTGGGCCTCGGCCACGGAAGCAGCCAAGTCTGGGAGGCGCGTAAGCACCGCTGCCTCGTAATAGTCGAGGAAATTTGGAAGACCCAGACCTCCTGAACCTCTACGCCTACATAATATCAATTTATTGCATCTTGGTTTCTTTCCATTCCAGACATAAGTAGATACAGCGGATTGCAACTTCTGTAAAAAGGATCGAGGTACCTTGACCGGCAGCGTCTGGAAAAGGTATAGGACTTTCGGCAAGAACATCATTTTAACAACATTCAGTCGCCCGAACCATGAAATTTTAGGGCAAGACCACGACTTCAGATCGGATTGGAGTTGATTTAAAAGTGAGGGAAAGTTACTACGAAACAAGTCCTCAACTCTCGGAACCAACTTAACACCCAGGTAGGTAATAGATTTCTTTCATTGAAATGGATATTGTGATTGCAACCTCTTTTTCATCGAGTGGGGCACCAGTACCTCCAAAACCTCTGACTTAGAGGTATTGATTTTAGATCCCGCCAGATCCCCATACTGTTCCAAAAGGGACATGACAGCAGGCAGGGATCTCAGTGGGGCCGTTAGGGTAAGTAAAACGTCGTCGGCGAAGGCCGAAACAATAAATTGTCGAGCGAAACCCGAGATCCCTTTGATAGCGGGGTGGGAACGAATGGCATTTAATAGAGGCTCCAGAGTCAACACATAAAGGAGTGGCGACAAAGGACAGCCCTGCCTCGTACCATTGGAGATAGAAAACGGCTCAGAAAGAACACCATTTACCCGGACACAGGCCGTGGAACTCTCATAGAGGGCCAAGATACGATGGAGGCATTTCGGACCCATCCCTAGTTTCTCAAGCAGCGCCCCGAGAAAGGGCCACTGCACCCTATCAAATGCCTCTTCCGAATCAAGGGACAAGAAAAGCGCTGAGGTCTCCGAAAGACGGATTCGCTGGAGAAGAGCAATAAGCTTCGTTGTGTTGTCTTTAGCCTGTCGGCCCTGTACGAATCCCACCTGGTCCATATGTATTAACCCTGGTAACAAAGGCTGTAATCGTCGGGCCAAAAGCTTAGCATACAACTTAAGGTCTACATTCAATAACGATATCAGTCTATAGTTAGAGCAAATCGTCAGATCCTTTTTATCCTTGGGGATAACAGTAATATGCGCCTGCAAGGCTTGAACGGGAAAAAGCTGAATATCTGAAATAGAGTTGAAGGTTTGTGTCAAATGTGGAATCAAGATGTCACTAAAGGTCCTATAGTATCGCACGGGGAATCCATCAGGGCCCGGGCTTTTCCCAGCAGGAAGCGACTTAATCATTCTCAACAGTTCATCTTCAGTAAAGTCCTGATCAAGAGCCGTAACCACCTCTTCAGAGAGGCTATTTGGGAAGTGTCGCGTTAAGAAATCGAGTATACGCTGTTGGTGGTCATGGTCCGAAATTGCACTACTATAAGGAGTTTGATTATACAAGGCAGAATAAAAGGATCGAAAAGAATCTGCAATGTGATCCGATCTATGTGATTGGACTAGTTTCTCATCCCCAATACATCTAACCCTCGTGGCCCATTGTTTGCGTCTGATAAAGGTCGCCAAGAGCTTGCCCGACTTGTTACCATGTAGGTACATTTTATATCTAAACCATTGGTAAGATCTAAAGGAGGCAGCTTTCAAAATTTCGGCAATGTCAAGGTGCAATTTCGCCAACTCCTTACCGATTTCTGGCGACAAAGACGCTTTATGACTGCTGTCAAGTTGTCGCAAGTGAGAGAGCTTCGTATTAAGCTCTGTTATTTTCTCCCTTTTACGTCTCGCACCCCATCTAATCAATTCGCCCCGGATAGTGGCTTTATGTACTTCCCACACAACAGGCGACTGCACCCCACAGGACGAGTTCAGGACAAAGTAGTCGGTCAATGCTGAGGATATTGATTTCCGTATCTCTGGGTCATCCAGCAAGAGTTCATTCAATCTCCAAGGCCCGCGACCTGCCCTCTCCCCCTGTACCCGCAATGTAACATAAACCGGGCTATGGTCCGACCAGGTGATGGTCCTAATGGCCGGGTCGACAAGAGATGACAACGAGAATTGATCACAATAAAACAAGTCAATCCGAGAATATTTGTTGTGCACCGGCGAGAAGAAAGTAAAATCCTTCCCCGTCGGATGTTCCAGGCGCCAGCGGTCAAGAAGATGATAATAGGCTAGCAAGCGAGAGTACAGCAAGAGAGTTGACTTCGGATAAGAAGTATGTGGCGGACTACAATCAATCAATAGGTCAGGAGCAAAATTAAAGTCTCCCCCCCAGGAGAAGAAGACCCTCCCGAAACGCATCCAATCTGGCAAGAAGCGGAGACAAGAACGAGATCTGATTATCATTGGGTAAGTACACATTCACAAGAGTCACCATGGATCCAAGCACCTTACCTTTAAGCATAATGTATCTGCCCCCTGTGTCGATAAGAGCATCTACATGTTCCCAGGGGAGATCCCTATGAAGTAGAATGGCTACTCCCTTGGACTTAGTAGAGGTAGACGAGTACCACTGGTGAGAGAAGTGGCGCTGGATGAGAACAGGATGGTGATCCTGTTTAAAGTGAGTTTCTTGTACAAAAAGGATCCGGACCCCCTCCCGAACCGCATCCCTCAATAGCATACTCCGTTTTTCCGTGATGTTCAATCCCTTCGCATTGAGAGAGCAGCAGCGAAAAGCCATGGAGTCTCCCATGATGGCGGATTATAGCCCACCCAATCCCCAGCTCCACTCCCCGGACCGGCAACAAGAGACACACACAAACACCAAAGTCACTCCAATCCACAAACACACACACACACAAAAAAAAAGGGGGGGGGTAAGGACACAAGAGGAGAAAAACAGAGAGAAGAAAAGAAACAGTGAAGAATTAAAAGCAAATGAAACGAGATAAGACTTGAATGGACTAGGGGAACAGTCCAGACAAAGGAGTAATAGAATGGCCAAAAAGCCATGAAAGCAGGAAGAGACAGTGAAGAGAAGCGTTACAACACTATAAAGAGCGGGGGAACTATTAAAAGGAGAAAAAAAGCCTAGCAGTAGCCGGCTCAAAACATTCAAAGGAGAGGGAATATGTCCCATGGCATCACCAGCAGCAACTGCATCTGCCCCGAGGTAAAGCTAGAGCCCCATCAGAAGGCACTAACATCATGACTCATGCACCATGTATCCCAGTGAGCGACAAAACAGGAAGGTGAAATAAAGCGACTCCGCCTAAGTCACCCACCTCCACCACCACCGCACCAGTCCCAGGCGGGGATACGCGACATTACCACAAGCAGGACCAATCCCGCCCATCACTCACAAGGGTACAATATCGCAGAGTAGAGAAGGCTCAAGGGAGCAGGTAACTCGCCACCAGCAACACCATAAGCACAATCCTCACTAAACAGTAAAGAACATGGAGTAGAGAGTACAAATAATGCACTTAACACACTAATTAAGCATTAATAGGAAGCTGTAATATCAAGGGCTGGATTGCAGACATCGGCAGGGCCAGAGACCAGGGCAGCACCCCGAGCACCAACAACAACTGAGGCGCACGAGCGTCCACCCCCGGAGGCCGACCCGCCAAGGCCCACAATACCAGCCCCCATCACCCAACCTGCAAGTCCGCTGTAACCCACCACCCTCCCACCTAAATCCCATAACAGCACAGCAAAGTGAACACTTATCCAATGGTGGGTGGTGAAACATAAGTTCCCAGTGGTGCAACAACCATCCACCATGCCACCGACCCCCCATGAACTCAACAGAAAAAATTAAAGTATAAAGGGGAAGGGGAAGTCCCCAACCCCCGAAGGGAACAGATAGCCCCAACCCCATCTGGTCAGCTGCCAAACGCCCATCCATAGCCGCACGCCCACCAATCTCATCTTCCATACGGAGAGGTCTAGTAAATCAACCAGGGCTAGGACCTGGACAACGCTCCAGTGGGCATCTGAGAGCTGCAACATGGATGGACGGCATGCCACAGTGACCAGTAAAATGTAAAATATAAAATCTCACACTTTGAGGGTCATCAGCAACCAAGAGCAAGCAGTTCGGGTTGACTTGGGCCCAGCGACCAATCATGCGGCAACCTCTGCAGAGGGTTTTTTGGAAACAGTCTCTGCAGCCCCGCGTCTCCGTTTCTGAGTTCCAACTCGGGGGAGGCGGGAGCTGGCTGGGCATTCCTCCAAACTTGTATCCGGTTCGATCGGTGGGGCAGGAATCTGCAAGGCTTGGCAAAAGGTTTCAGCCTCTTCAATAGACCTAAGGTAGGCCACAGTCTCTCCCTTCCGCGCCTGCAGGTGGAACGGGAATCCCCATCTATACTGGACACCAAGATGCTGAAGGTGAGTAGTTAGGGGTTTCAACGCCCTTCGTTGTTGTAGTGTGAAGGGAGACAGGTCATTGTAGAATTGAAGTTCCATGCCATCACGTATTAAAGGCTCAACTTCGCGACTCTTGCGTAGAATCAAATCCTTTTCAGGGTAATGATGAATCCGGCATATCACATCTCTAGGCCGCTGGTCAGACCCACCCCGGGCACGGAGGGCCCTGTGTATTCGGTCCAGGCGCACCGAGAAATCATCCGGTTTTTGAAGAAGCTGCCGAAAAATTGCCTGTAGAGTGGGCTCGAGATCCTTAGCAGTGACATCCTCAGGTAGGTTCCTGATCCGCAGATTACACCTGCGTCCCCGGTTATCAAGATCATCCAGTTTTAGCTGGAGTTGCGTTATAGTGTCCAGTTGCTCCAGAACTTGTTGTTCTAAGGAGTACAGCTTGTCCTGGCAGGATTCCTCGTTTGACTCCAAGGACTGGACTCGGGTAGCCAGGTGGGAGACTTCATTTTTCACTGCAGAAAGATCCCTCCTAAAGGTGTCTTTTAGGTCAGCAAACATCTCCTTAAGGTCAGATCTGGTCGGTAAATTGAGGAGAGAGGGGGTGAAATCCTCTTCTGTCATGGTACCCTGAGTAGTCATAAGCTGTTGCGGTGCCTTGTTCTTCCTGGCGGGTAAGTGCGATCCACTATCAGGACGGCGCGCCACTAAAGATGGCGCCGAACGAGCTTCCAGGTCCTCAACCGCCACCTCAAGACCCCGCTCCAGACAACTCGTGTGATGCGTGTGCCGCCGTGAAGAGCGTTTTGCCGACATGGAGGAAGTCTGACAAACTGGACCCCCCAATTATTAAGCAGCCATCACCACTAAAACGGGAAATTATTGATATATGTCCCTTCCTGTTCACGGAGCAAACTCAGGCTGCAGCCATCTTGACTGCCGGTCGGCTCCGCCCCCCAATTACTTTATTTTTTTACTATCTACAATATTAAATTGATTTAATACAATCCATTACTATCCCTTTAAAGAATATCGATTATCTGTTCCTAGTATTCCTTCTGAATACAGTTTTACTTAGGCTGCCAAGAAATACGTGTGTTAACCACTTACTCTTCAATGCAAATGGAATTCTAACCTCAGTTGGCGTTCAATGGTGCCACGTGGGGAATGAAGTTATCTGCTATGAGCTACTTATGTGATGAGCAGTTAATTACTCCTAGACTATTATTGTTCATCCTGATAGTACTACTTTGCAATATAGACTCAGAGATGTATGTATTTATGTATATTTTTATTTATGTGGCGCCACACAGTGTACACAGCGCCCTACAATAGACATATGTTACAATAAATAAGAGGGGATAAAATAAGTGCCACATTCATAGAAACAATAGAAGAGAGGTCCCTGCCCCAAGGAGCTTACAGTCTAAATGGGTAATAGGAGACAGACAAAAGGGTATGAGGGTGTCAAGTGCTGAGATTACAAGTGCTGAGTTTGGCCAAAGGTAGTGCATGGTCCTAGTGCTCCAGAAGATAAGATTTCAGGGTAGACTTAAAGACAGAGGGGGATTTTTCAAGACGTAGGTAGAGAGGTATGGAGTTCCATAGGTATGGAGCAGAAAGTGAGAAAGGCTTAAGACGGGAGTGGCAGAGGGTGTGGATGGTGCAACAAGAAGTGCATTGTGTGCTGAGCGAAGGAGGCGGCCATGAACATAAGAGGAGATGAGGGAAGAGATGTAAGGAGGAGAAGCAGTGTGGAGAGAATTAAAGGGTAAAGAGAATAACTTTGTAATTTATGCATTGCTGAATAGGGAGCCATGACAGATCTCTAAGAATTATGTGAGCAGGTTTAGTTTTTGGGGACAGTGTGTGATTCGTGCAGTCAAGTTTAAAACAGATTGCAAAGGTGAAAGATGAGTGGCAGGGAGGCCAGTTAGTAGGATATTGCAATAGTCTAGAATGAAGGCATGTATAAGATATTTAGTAGTTTGTTGGGAGAGGAACAGGTGGATTTTAGCAATATTGCAGAGAAAGAAGCGAGATGATCTAGCCATGGAGTTAATGTGAGGGGAGAAGGAAAGAGAGGAATCTAATATGACCCCAAGGCAGCGTGCTGCTCTGACCGGATCAATGTCAATTTCATCAACTGTAAAGGTAAAGCTAGGTGTTGGGCAAGGTCTTGGAGAGAAAATGTTTTGGACATGTTTGTCTTCATCTGACGGTGTGCCATCCAGAGGAAATGGCCAAGAGGCGCTCTGAAATTTGTAGCTGAATTTGAGGTGAAAGATCAGGAGTGGAGATGTAAATTTGGGTGTCATCAGCATTTACAGGGTCGGATTTACCATAAGGCAGAGTAGGCATCTGCTTACAGTGGGTAGCCCACAGAGGGGCACCTGTCATTGGGACCCTTTTTTTTAAAAAAAAAAAGTAGCCTCGCTGCCCAGCATAGACCTGTAGCTGCTGCACTCCCTCGTCGGCTCTTTAGTAATACAGAGCTCTGGGAGATGACATAGTTTCCCAGCGCTCTGCATTACTGAAGAGACCACACGGGAGCTCATCTATGCCAAAGGAGGCACAGACAGACCTCTCCTGCTGCTGGACCACCAGGGAAGAGGTAGGAAACTGACACTGGGGGGGCACTGTGTAAATGATGGGGCAATATGGAGCTGATGGGGGGCAAGTTGGAGCTGGTGGGGGGCAATGTGAGGGCAATATGGAGAAGATGAGGGCAATGTGGAGAGGATGGGGGCTAAGTGAGGGCAATCTGGAGCTGATGGGGGCAAGTTGGAGCATATGGGGGCACTGTGAGGGCAATATGGAGAAGATGAGGGCAATGTGGAGAGGATGGGGGCTAAGTGAGGGCAATCTGGAGCTGATGGGGGCAAGTTGGAGCATATGGGGGCACTGTGAGTGCAAGTTGGAGCTGATGGGGGCTATATGGAGATGATGGTGGTTAGGAGTATTGTGGAGGTGTCCAGTGGAGATGGTCAATGGGTTGGACGCTTCAAATTTCTGTGCCTACAGGCTCCTGAGATGTAAATCTGGCCCTGAGCATATAGATGGTACTTGAAGACAAATTAATTAATAAGTTCACCCAATTAAAGGGTGTACAGCGAGAAAAGCAGCGGACCCACAATGGAGCCTTGAGGCACCCCCACAGACAGAGGGACTGTGGAGGAGGTGTTATTGCTGGAGGACACAAAAAAGGAACGTTGTGAGAGACAGGAGGAAACAGCATGATTTTGGAAACCAAGATTGTGGAGAATTTGAGCAAGTAGAAAATGGTTAACTGTGTAGAGGATAAGTCAAGTAGGATAAGTCGAGTAGTATAAGTATAGAAAACTGTCCTTTGGCTTTTGCAGTCTAGAGATCATTAGCCACTCTGCAGAGAGCTGTCTCAGTTGAGTGACTGCACTGGAAACCAGACTGCAAAGGGTCCAAAGATTGTTACAGTTTTGAGGTAAAAGGTAGAAGGGAGACAGGTCGATAGAGAGACAGGAGGTGTCCAGGTTAGTTTTCTTGAGTAGGGGTTTAATTTGTGCCTGTTTGAACGAAGAAGAGAAGGTGCCTGTGAAGAGAGAGGTGTTGAAAATGTGTGTTAATATAGGTGTAAGGACTGGGGCAAGTGGTTTGAGTAAGTGGGAGGACAGATATCCAAGGAGCAGGTAGTGAGGTGAGTAGATAGGAGAAGCTGAGAAACTTCTTTCTGTGTTATAGGAGTAAAACTATTGAAGTATGATGAGGGGGGTTTGGGGAGAGAGAGTTCGGAGACAGATGAAATAGTAGGAATCTGTTTTTGAATAGATTCCACCTTGTGCTTGAAGTGCTCTGCAAAAGCTTGAGGTGAAAGTATGGAGTGAAAGGAAGCTGTGGCAGGATGAAGCAAGGAGTCAAAGACTGCAAAGAGAGGGCCAGGGTTAGATATGTTGTTGTGGATTAGTGTGGTGTAGTACTACACCACACTAATAAACTGATAAATCAGAATGTAGTCAGGACAGCATACATTTAAAGTGGATGTAATCTGAATGTGTGTGTGATTTCCTCCAAAGGCGTTCAGCAGAACGAATGCAAGAATGTATGAAGCGGGTGTGGGAGTTGAGCCAGGGTTGTGGATTGACTTGACGACTCCAATGTAGTTTCAGTGGGACAAAGGAATCAATAGCAGAGGATAGGATTGAGTTGTAGGAGTTAACAAGAATGTCTGTGTCAGAGATGGCTAAGAAAGAGGATAGATTGTAGTTAAGTGAGGTGCTCATCCCAGAGAGATCAAGTGAGCGGGTATCCCTTATTAATCTGTTGGGGGGGAGGGATGGGGGAAGGGGCAGGGTGGGAGAGAGAGAAACCTATAAGATGGTGGTCTAATAGAGGGAATGGGGAAATTGTGAAAGAGGAAAGATCCAGGCTCTTAGTAAAGACAAGATCGAGGCAGCAACCAGCTTTGTGAGTGGCACAGTCAGTCCACTACCGGAGATCAAGGGAAGAGGTTATGTCTAGAACACGGAAAGCCCAGGGAACAGAGGGGGTCATCAATATGACAGTTAAAATCACCTAGAATAAGGACAGGATTGTCAGTGGAGATCTAATATCAGTCTGAACCAAAGATTGACACAATTTTTGCCATGTACGTCTGTAAGCTACTTGGATAAGTTAAGTGACAATTCATTAAGATCACGTTATATACATTGATCCATTTCCACTAAAAATACAATATATAGGACAAACAATGGCTAGATAGTGGTCACATGTATCCATAAGAGTGGTCAGTAGGGATCTGCAGATACTGTAGTGCACTATACTTGCTTCTTTGTTTTTAATTTGCTGAGGTTTCTTTTAATAATACGTAATAAAGGTTACATTTTATTATTTTTTAATCAATACCACCCATCTCCAATCTTCATCTATATTTGCATAATGCCGTCACATAAGCAGTGAGAGTGGGTCTGGTGCTGTGTTGGGTTTCCTTTTCTTTCTTTTTTGATTTGTAAAAGACTCAGCCCTAACTTCATACCTTCATCTAACTGCCTCAGGGTGAGCTTATCCATTAGCTCTGGGTTGCAGGTTAGACTGACATACCTTTTGGCAAGGTGTTTAAGTTTTGTCCTCCTGCCTTTAACTCTCTGAGTGCCAAAGAAGTATCCAACACATTATATTGCAATGCACTGGATACCTCTCTGGCAACCAAAGGGTTAATACGGTGCTTGGCTAGCTGCAGTCAGCTCAAGGTTGCTATCCAGCCACCCATACAAAAGCCTGATGCTGAGCTTGACCTACCTGGGGGTAGGCTCAACTTCTTGACACGTAACACACAAAGCCTGCACTGTCTACTGGGACTAGGTAAGCACATAGATAGGCTGCTCTGACCAGAACAGATCTAATTCTAACAGACTGGAAGATTCGTTGGTAAAAATGCTAGCTTGGCAATTTTGACAAACCTTTCAAAATTATCTATATGTTGTAGCAACTTTTTATTTGGAAAAGTAGAGTTTCAGTCAGATTTATAGATTATGATGTTTTTGGTGGCTGGTAGATGTAGAATGAGGAGGAGGAGATTGTGTGGGGTTCATGGATGGAGTGATGAGGGTACAGACTCTGATGGAGCATGAGGAGAGCTTCAAACGTTGACTTTTTTATGGTAAAGTGTGGTAGTGGCACATGGCCCCATCCTATCACTGAAGATAATCTGACATGTCAAATAGGTTGGCATTTTCTATTATTATCTTATTAACTTTGTATGAAAGAGGAGAATTAACATATCCCTCAAGATCTATACTTGACTGAGATTTGTTTTCTAAATCAAAAAGGAATAGCTCATCTGCTGAGCAGCTGTTCACTCATAATCAATTATTTTGCTTAATAAGTGATTGGTCACTTCTTTGCTATGTCTTGTAATCTTACCATTAGTACTTCATGGACTGTCATGTTACACTTCTTTGTAGTCTTGATGTTACTAATATCGGCTGCCGAATAAAACAGTTGTTTAAAAAAAAAAAAGCAATGACATCTTCTAAGATGTTAAACACGCTCAATGGGTTAAAGGGGAGCATATTCCTATGTGCTCTATGCCTGTTAAGGTCTTAGTATATATTATAAGGTTTTTAAATCTAGTTGATGATTTTAATCTTATAAATTCCAAGCCTTAAACATTTGTATCCTGTTAAGATGATCATGAACAAGGGGAAAGATCCCATAGTGTACTATGATTGTTATAACCTTAGTTGAACTCAGAATGGGCTAATTTCTGCTAACGTCCAAATATATATTACATAATTTTTGAAACTCATAGTTCTATGAGATATGTTTTTATAACTATTGTAGAAATTTACTAAAGAACACTTAGTTTCTCTGCAAATACTTGTTACAGACATCCAAAACATACAGTCTCTCAATGCATACTATAAAGTGTCCTTGACTGACCTGAACAAAAGGGGAACACATACATGTTATCCTAAAGAGACAAATAATAGTTGACATTCTTAGACATTTGTGTATTACATTACTCATGTATATAATTTTACCAAGCAGGAGCCAATGTCTCAAAATTTGCAACAAACAACACAGTCATGATTCCAACAAATAGTTGACAGATATGAGATAAAGTCCAAATTCAGATTTAAAGGTGAATAGAATACCTGTCCCAAAACAAAAATACCCAAGGATAATGAAGGAGCCTAAGTCAGCAATAGGCTGATTGTCTATTATATTCTATTTCATCAGGCACAGTGCCACAGAGCTGACAGAAAGCAGGACTTCATTTTCTTACATTTAGTGCCATAGGATTGATGAAAAGCAGATATGGCGTCACTGTTAAACTATGGAACAAGATCTCAACTTGGGACTTACATATCTGTAATTTGGACACCAATAGTAGGGAAGCTCCCTCAATGGCTTCTAAGGGACCTTACTGAAGAATACATTTTGTACAAACAGAATATTAGTGGGAGCTGGCATGGTTCTTTTAGTGATACCTCAAGCCAAACTAACCTACATACTTTATATGAGGAAATTTGTAAGCATTTAGACTGGGGTAATGCAGTAGATATGATCTAGACTTTGCAAAAGTTTAAAATTCAGTGACACTCAAAAGGTTACTGTATCAAATAAACGATATAGGTTTTGGAAAATACATACTTGGTTAAAAAATTATGTTCCAACTTAGACCAAAATGACATGTGAAATATAACAGTTTACTACTGAGCACATTTTATTCTTGTATTATTTAATTTATTTATTTTGAAAATGTTTGTAGCTGACCAAAAAATATGTACTGTAATGTACATTCTACAATTGAATTTAACTACATTAGAACCTGGATAGGAAAACTGAAGATAAAGAAAAGAAAAAAACACACCACCACCATAAGGAATCTACTCACGAATACAGTGGCTGAAACACCACATACATGTTGATCAGCAACAAACACGATTGGGAATCTTTTAGACTGCTCCCCTCCTGCAGTGTCTCTTATGGATAATAATTATGATCTGGCAACTACATTCCAAAAATACATCCACAAGTGGAAGAATGAAATATGTCAAAGAGAAGAAAAAGGAAAGGGGGGCAATAGTGTTTTATCCAATGTTGATATATAAAACAATAAAAATATATGCACTCACATATAAAAGTTGTAGAAAGACAAGCTTATGCCCACAATGAACTATTGAAACATGCAGGTGTAATTTACCCTCCCTGCTTGGGTTCTTCATCTATTCAGGATCCTCCAGGACATTTCCTCCAAAAGGTCTCCAAGAGCAAGTGATCTTATAAAATAGATGCTATTCCTCCAATGGATTAAAATATGTCTATTTATTTAAAACATAAAAAATGCAAACAATATTTATACATTTATCAACTGCAAGCCTGATGGACCTAGTGTTTTGTAGTTGAATAGCCACTTTATCAAATCACACTGGCCCATAAATACAAGTAAAGGCTTTGGAGATCTTTTGGAGGAAGTGTCCTGGAGGATCCTGAATAGATGTAAAGTACCCCTGCATGCTTGAATAGTTGATTGCGGGTATAAAGTTGTCTTTCGACAACTTTTAGATGTGAATGCTTTATATTGTGTTATTATTGTTTTTTATGTCAACACTGGATAAAACACTGTTGACACCCCATTTGCTTTTTCTTCTCTTTTGGCATAAACTGAAGATAAAGATTAAAGTATTTCATCAATATTCTTTTTGGTGAAGTATATCTGAGTTTGTAGACAATAGCATTCCCACTAATGTTCATCTTGTATCCGTTATATCCCACTCTAGTGGACTTGGTCATCTGAATGTGGGTGGCCTAATACGTACCTTGCATTCTTCAAGTTTGTGGTCTGGAATTGGTAGGGGGTGAGAGGAGGGTTGGCATTTAATGCTAACCCAGCAACCCAGATTTCAATTCGCCACTCACAAGATCAGAAAAATATACATCAATCTATAAATAAAGCATGCCACTTTGGCTGACAATTGAGTTGTATTTATATTTATTTAATATAAGACAGATATATAAATTATAGTAAAAAAAATCCTACTGATTAGAATTTTTGACTCAGTGACATTCACATACTTGTATAGAAAATTTATATTAACACAATGTGGGAACAGTTTGGTGTTTTCCAATAACATCACAAATAAAATTCAACTAAAAAAATGAATGGTAGCTTTACTGAGGAGCTAAAAATACTATCAACTAATGCTACCAACCTCACAGATCACACCATAGGCACATCGCAGGGAGTGGTTTTTGTAAGCATATAGTACCCTTACTCATAAAATGTATAAAGCTATACAATCACTGTTCTAAACATAAAAAGCAACAATCACCCCAATGTGTCCCAAACTCATCCACTAAGATATAATTAGTATGTTAGTGTTGGCAACATACAGAAAAAAAAATCCTGACCTGCTCACTTCGTATCAAAGGGCATAGAAAGGGCAAGAAATACAGAACAAAACTAAACAATGTAATTCTGACATGTCTGTTGATATAAAAATCAGTAAGTGTATTAGGACAAATAAAGTTTCACTGCACCGATAATTCATCCGACATACATACAAGGCTCAAAAATATAAACAAATATACCATAAAAGGAAACATACATTCATAAACCTACATGATATATGAAAAGATACATATGGTCTACTTACTGTATATAAGCATAAGCCCAAAAGTCAAAAGATATATTTGGTATATTCATCCCCTAACATGTATGGATAAGAAATCAGTTCTAATTTAAAGCATAATAGTCTGATGTATTGTTTAGCCTTAATAGCTTTTATCAAAATATTCACCTAGTGCCAGGTCTTATTAGTAATATTAAAAAGGCAAGTCCATCAAACATATATTTGAAATTCAAAAAAGGGTTTTACCATTGGTGAATGGATACAAAATATGCTTCTGAGATATTCAAAGAGTACACTAACTCTTGAATTTAAAATTCCAAAGATATTTAGATCGATTATGTCATTGTCACTTTCAGGTATTCACCTTTAAGGTTCTTAAAACGCTGACAACATTTTATCTAGAAGACAATATTGAAGAAAATATATCATTTCTTCAATATTGTCTTCTATATAAAATGTTGTCAGCGTTTTAAGAACCTTAATGGTGAATACCTGAAAGTGACAATGACATACTCGATCTAAATATCTTTTGACTTTTAAATTCAAGAGTTCGTGTACTATATACTATCGATTAAGGTCTGGAGTAATTATAACACAAGTTTTTTTGGTTCTGCTAAGATATATTTTTATATCTCCGATATTCAAAACCATGGTTTAACAGGATACAAAGTATCAGTGTGAGTAAAATCTCACTGTCATACACGCCAGTGTATAATTATGGATCAAACTTTAAACTTATAGGCAAACTGATTATTGAAATGAGACAATATTGTATTGCATAACTTGTTATATGAATATAAGATTAATGGGCTTTTCTTATACTTCTCCGTTTAGTCTTCTGCTGGAGAATAATTGCAAATGCATAACATTTTTATACATACAGGAACAAATTATCAAATATATCTTTTGACATATGGGCTTATGCTTCTATATGTAGAAACATATACTGTGCCTTTTCAGATTCAGTATTGATTTATAAATAGATATTCCCTTTTATAGTATATTTCCGTATTATTTTTTAGCCTTGTATGTTTATTGGATGGATTTTCAATGCAGAAGACCTCATTTGTCCTAATACACCTAGTGGCTTTTACATCCTGATCACAAACCAACATAGTCATAATTATATTGTTTTGTTTTGTTCGGTATTACATATATTTTATACATATACTAGTTGAAGAGCCCGTTACACAGGCCACAGTGCCACTGCCAGCCGGTCACAGGGCAGTCATGCGCAGTAGAGACTGCCTGCTCCGTGGCTGATACAGAGCTGGGCGTTCCTTCAGAGTGTCCAGCTCTGTATCAGCCATGGCGCGGGGCAGTCTCTACTGCGCATGACTGAGGCGTTACACACATTTTAGCGACTTATTATATAGGATTGCTATCCACTTCTTTGTTGAGGTGAGCAATTCAGGATTTTATTCCAAATTATACTGATACTAACATACAAGTGGATGAGTTCAGGACTCATTGGGATGATTGTTGCCTTTGATGTTTAGATGATATTGTTGCATTTTATATATTTTTTGATGAATATACTATGTGGACACAACTTGACCATTCCCTTTGATGTACCTATTGTGTGATCTATGAGGTTGATATCATTAGTTTTCTATACATATATTTGAGTGTCACAGGCTCTAAAAATGTAATAAATAGAGTTTTATTATAAGACTTATCTTTTGTTTATATTACATGTACTGTATTTAAATACAACTCAATTGAAAGCCAGAGTGCCAAGATTTATATATTAATCAAGCCAGTTTCTTTAAAAGGATTAAGCCAACAGTTTAATGGTGTCATTGTGTTTAGAATTACTACAAATTCTAAAACAGATGTACAGTGTATCTAGTATAGCTTTAAATTATGTGTTCTGGATGCCCTAGTAATACTTTGTTTTATCTTTATTTTATTTTGTAGGCATTAAAAAAAACACGAAGAACAATATACGTCTTATCTCTCAAACCTTTATGGTTTGAGAGATATTCACAAGCAAAGTTTCCCCCTCCCGCCCCTTTTACCTAGCCATCTCTTCTTAGATGTGGAATCTGGTTGTAATACCAGACAGATTACAGAAGGGGACAATCTTCTTCCTATGAGAACAATGATAGCCCTGCCCCCCTTGACAAGTTGTTCAGCTTTTTCCCTTATCTTAATTGAAGATTGTTCCTCTCTGCAGTCTACCTGGGCACCTCCCTTCTGATCTGGCTGAGCAGTGTTACATCAGTAAAAGGGGCGGGAGGGGGATACAGAACTACAACTCTGACAGAATTGAAATAACACTCCCCAAAGTCCAAATCCTATGATGATTAATTAGAGCTGCTCTTATTATGAAACATTGCTATCCCTTTAATTAAAATAAGAGTTCTGTGGGATTGGTTGGGGATGAAGGTCCTTTGCTACCACACTTGCCATTTCCTCAGAAGAATGCCTACAGGAAGCAGGCACAGACAGCTGCAGTGTGCCTCTCATACTGCTAGCTAATTCCATCTTCTTCAATATACTTTCCCAGAGGAACAATGTCAGAGGACTGGAGGTTCATATGGTCTCCCTTTACTGCTGGTGATGCTGACTTCCTCTTCTACCTTTGTAACAGCAACATCAGGGTTTGTCCAGCTTCTCCTGCTGGTCATAGTGCTGTCGAGGATATACAGGAAAGGGTTAAACAGGAGACCCAATTAGGTTGTATATCTTCACATAAATATATAAAATAATAATATTAAATTAATTTGAGACCTTTACACAATACTGTGTATTGACACGCTACTTCACAGTAAAGGATTGATTAAAATAATCAATTACGCATATTTGTGCAAAGATATATATATAATTTAAGTAAACTATACTATATAAAAAGTGTAATCAACAATGATATAAATGAGTGAACACTAATTGAAATATACATACAGTAACTCAAAAAAACAATATCACAAAACAGTATTACCACCACCAACAGGATTAAACACTGCACAGGTGTATCCTGAGGTATTTGATAACAATAATTGAACACAGCAACATAGAAAGGGTTAATTGATCCTTATAATTAATTATAATACAGTTGGCAGCAGTGTATGTGGATACCTGCCCCAGAATCTGTATTAACTATGCTAATTAAGGTCTAAAGTATGTAGTTATATGAGTGCTTTCAATAAAACAAAACAGGTCTCATAACTATTTACTTATACCATATAAAAATATAAAAATTTGGAAAATATATCTGGAACAAAATCCCAGATTTAGATAAATAGAATTTGCAAACTATATTGAGTGAGGCGCCGTAATTACATCAATTTATATAATCCAATGACCACGATAATTCAAACGTTGCAGGAGTAGACAAAATATTTTATTAAAATATAAAAATAAAATGAAAACTCCAACAATAATATAGAAAACTGTATCCTCCAATATTTCCACAAATTCACCAGTTCCTATTGTACACTCACTAATCCCACTGAACATACATTGTGCGTCTAGAGCCCAAAAAAGACCAGAATTTAAAAGAAATATGGCCCCATTGTACTCACGGCACTCATATATATTCCATACTGGGATCCTCGCAGTCCTTCACTGTACCTAATGGAGCTCACCACACAACCCCACAGGTGCCAGTCCGAAATTCCCTGCATCCGCTCATACAGACCCTGACATATGAATAACATAAAACACTAACATATAGTTTTCATAGCATACAGTACTGACATCATTGCTACATATACCAAATCTAAAACAATATATCACTAGCTCCTAGTCTATATCGCACACCTAAACCCCAGCATGCATTCAAGTATTAATGAGGTTGATAATTGAAAAGAGAAAAAAAGTGTTGATTGAACAGGAACGAGTTATAAAACTGGTTTGGAAAGATTTAGAGAAACAAAGATCAACTGATAAAACTGTTAATGTTTACAAAACTAGAACTAAAGAAAAAATTCAGAGATTAGAAAAAGAAATCATAGGGAGAAAAGAAAGTCCCACTCCCAATCTTAAAGTAGTCCCACATCACCAGTACGTGCTTTACTACCAGTGGTGGTCAATTTGCCTGTTGCCCAATTATAAATGAAGGACAGGGGTTTGTTCAGGTGCTTAGAAGAAAAGAGTGTGAACAATGAAAAATGTGTAACCATCGGATCCAGAGTCCCCCATAAATCCCTTAGTGCATGTCGCAATCTGAGATAAGAATAGAACATTGTATTGGGAATCTGAAACTCCAAGTGCAATTGTTGAAAAAGTTTTGAGCACATTATCTTGGTATAAATGTCCTAGTGTCTCAATTCCCTAGTCAGCCCATGCCAGTCCAAACTCCATACCGCCCAGCTACGCCAATCCCACCTTGCCCCACAAATGTGTCTCAGGTTGTAACGCCTCATATCCCACTACCAACTGTAGTTCTCTCCAAGCATCAAATAGTGCCTTCATCAGCAAAGTTGGCATCCGAGTCGCCCTTGGTCCACTCACGAGTACATGTCTCAAATCCAATCCAGGCCAAAGTAATTCTTCATCTATCCTGATAAAGGAATGAGAAGTCTGAGGATCAACATATGCCACTCCATATTGACACTGCGCAGCCAGATAATACAATCTAAAGTTTGGCAAAGAAATACCTCCCATGTCCTTTCTCCTCACTAGAGTGTGTGTTGGTGATGCCCTGGGATCCACCTAACCTACAGGGCTGTCAGATTCGTCCACCTAACCTACAGGGCTGTCACATTCATCCATCCCACAGATCTGTGACATCCATCTGCCTCTCCAGGATTAGTCACTGGTTAAGGAGACGGCACATTAGCTATGACTGATGTAAAACATGTGTATTTTTTCTACATGACTAACCTCAAGCATCAGTGTTTCTATTTGTACTATGTGCTTCCCCTCAGGAAAATGAACATATATGAAAGTTAGGTAGTCACCCTTTCTTTCATTCTAATTAGACCAGCGGGACATGCTTTGGATCAGTGAATAATACTGCCCATATGATTTAGAGGTCTATTAATACACTTTTGGAAACTAAGCCGTTACCACAAGCTGTTATCTGATTTTTGATCTAATTGTGTCTCTGGAACATTGCAGAGCGCAATGTAGATCTCTTTTCAAACCACTGTTACAATTGGACAGTAATTCACTATCTTATTCAAGTAACAAGATAAGCCAGATATTCCCCTGATATTTCAAATCGTTACACATGTAATTTTGTTTGGGATTCATTCCATTGTTTGAACCCTATGAAGTAACCTATCTAATTGTATCCATGATACTGTCCCTATTACGGAGCAGAATTTATAAACTCAAGACCTCCTGAGCATTACATAGCCCTTTGAGTGCCAGAGGGGTATGCAACGCATTGCAAAGCAATGAGTTGTGTACCCCTCTGGCACTCAAAGGGATAGAAAAGCTAGATACTGCTCATAGATTATTTTACGCTATGAGGTTTATTTTCAAATATATCACCTGCAACATCTTGAGAAATCTAATAAGCTGTTGCAATACATATGAACACAGAATCATTAGTACCTTGTGGTTTTTGTATTATTGTATTCTGATATCTCTGCTTTATTACACAGCGGGACACTGATTCAGAAACTTCTGATTAGCCGTGTGAGTAGAATGTGATACTACACAGAAGTGTTGGTATCCTGGGTATGATTAGAGCTTACTGGCCATGTCCTAGGATATCAGATATATATATAGCTATTAACCCTCCAGTGAAAAGCAGTAACTTGTCATCTCGGCTATCCAGGACATGCCCTGGACTTATATATGCTTTCACCTTCTCGGGGTTGGGGATCTGTCTAACCCTCATAGCTCCATGAAGCATTCGGGGCAATGAACCACACTGTTGCTTTTGTCTAAGCAAATAATCAATCAGGAATTAGACATTATATACAGTAAGGCAAGTGATTACCCACGAGCAGACTTTCCAGCATCTCCTCTATATTTCAGAGTGAGGTGCTGATATTTGACCTCTCTAACACCTCTTTTGTATGATCCTGAGACTTGGATACTACTGTTTTCTCTATCTTAGTACCTAGACAAGCCAGATATACCCCGCATCACAGTTACACATTTCAGTACTGGGTTCATGACCACTTTATCTTATCACCATTGAATGAAACATATGCACAGATATCACTTAAGATAACGGTCTATGACCTTTTGACAACTGATCTCCACGCTGTCCCGCAGCAATACTACCACTAAAGAGACCAGTTCTAGCACCTATAAATATTTTGCATAACTGACACCTCTTGGTTCTCTTCTTGTGTATTGTATTTAATAGGGGATTTCATTCCTCTTAACGTGATTTTCCTTGGAAGCATTTATCTCTGGTGTTAGACATTGTTTTACTTTTCTGTAGAGTTACAGTACAATTACGATATACACCACAGATAGGTAATGCTTTGTACTTTTATTTTAATGAACTTTCAATAAAAGGTTGTTTTTTATCACCCTTCCATGATCTTCTATTACGGATCTTTATATAGTAGTTTCTGCTTTGGGCTTTGTTGGAGTGCATAAATATAGCAGTGAGCTTTTCCTCTTTCTATGAGGACTTTTTTTCCTACAATGAATTTTCTCATTGCCTTGCACCCACCCGCTCGAGCCACTAGTCGAACATAACTCACAATTCATTGGTTAATGCGATCTAGATCTCCTTTTGTTTCAGGCACCTCTTCAAACCAGCTTCTACACAGCTTTTCAAAGAAGTTCCGGTCACTGCAGGCAACTTATTACAAACGGGAGCATGACATATAAAGGGGGCTGGGTTTTACATTGCACCCTAATACTTTTGTCTTTCTGTGCTACCCGCCTGGTTGTACGTCCAGAATTCAGACTTAAGAGGTAAAGCTGTGATGACGTGCAAAGTGGCGGTGAGGGGAAGTTTTAATGTAAAATTTACCATGAGCCAGACTGTTTCAGAGTATTTGAAAGGTAACACTGACAAGCTTAAAGGGAATTAGTAAAAATGAAATATTACTATCCCTTTAATACCGCTTTTAGCATTGTAAAATTGGCCTTTATAGAGTTGAATGTTTTGGCTAAATGCTTGTTAATGGCTTTCTCATAACAAATTTCAAAGGCTACCATACTGCATCTACTGCTGCCCAAATGTTTCTATACCTGTATATTATGGATCATTTTAGTATTGTTAAAGAGCACTAGGTCCAGCAAGGCCTCTTTTCTAATTGTATCCTCTACTAGTTGGGACATGAAGTTGTCATTAAACATACTTGGGATATTATTTCCCTTTTGTGTTCTGGAAGTTATACTTCTTCGGTCAGTTTCAGGGTAGATGAACTCTCCCATTGTGATTATATTTCCTGACTGATAAGCCATTTCCATTTGCTTTAACAGCCGGCTTTCTTCAAACTCCCTAATATTAGGTGGCTTGCAGCAAATTCCCACTAACATCATTTTATTAGGTGTGCCCACAGTGTGTATTTCAACCCACAAGGCCCTTTTCACTGGACCTTTCATTAATATCTTCCCTTTTACTAAGTTTTAAGGCATGCTTTATATATAGGCATTCCCCGCACCTCTTTTTTTAACCATATTCATTCTAAAAAGTGAAAAACCCTCTAGATTTACTGCCTAGTGTCATCTAACTAGGTTTCAGTAACACCAGTAGTATAATACTGCTCATTCATTGTAATCAGTTCCTTCATCTTACCAGCCAGACTACAAGCATTTACATGTATGCATTTTATGTTACTGAGATTCTGAAGAAATACAAAACATTTATTTACTTTTTATCAGGTTATAATATACACTTACTTCCTTATTAGATATACTAGCCCATCCCGATCTCACCACCCCATGCCCCTTCTTTAATCCCATTTCCTCATCTACAATGCCTGCCTTACACTGTATTGTACAACCCCCCCTTTCCTACTTTAATGTCTCCTCCAACCCCATTATAATGCCAAGCACAGTAGCCCGACTACAATTTAGGTGCAATCCATCTCGAATATCAAGATTGCCCCCTATTGCTCCAAACCCTCCTGCTTAGACCAAGTCTTTAGCAACATGTAACATAACTGCCATGTCATGCCCAGCCCCTCCCAACGATTTATCAATCCAATGTACTACATATGGAAGCCGAGCACCAGTGAGACAGCAAACTGTTCAATTGTAGCGATCCTGATGATAAATTACCCTACCTATCTTTCCAGTTATGGAATCCCCTATCACCATCATCTATCTAGGTCTGTCCCGGATTTCATTAGTGCTAGAGAGGCTGTAAAAAGAACAATCTAACTTTGGCAATAATCCTCAATTAAAGGGATAGTAATACTTCGTTTTAACTTTATTTTATTTTGTAGGCATTAAAAAAACATGAAGAATGATATAAGTCTTATCTCTCAATCCTTTATGGTTTATGAGATATTCACAAGCAAAGTTCCCCTCCCCGCCCCTTTTACCTAGTGTAAGCCATCTCTTCTCAGAAGTGGATCAGGTTGTATGACCAGACAGATAACAGAAGGGGACAATTTTCTTTGTATGAAAACAATGAAAGCCCTTCCCCCCTTGACAAGTTTTTCAGTCTACCTTGGCACCTCCCTTCTGATCTGGTTGAACGGGGGGGATACTTTGTGAATATCTCTTAAACCATAAAGGTTTGAGAGATAAGACTTATATCATTCTTCATGTTTTTTTAATGCCTACAAAATAAAATAAAGTTAAAACGAAGTATTACTATCCCTTTAACTTTCTCACTCTTTAATACCATCATACATCAATAATCAATGTTATACCGTGACACTGCATGTCAAACGTAACCCGGTACTGAAACAATTAGCCAAGCATCAAGACTCTTAAGACCTTGGTGAAGATTCACATAAGGTGCTCGGTCAGTATCTCCTGATATAAGATCCATTGTGTGCTCCTGTCTTATCTTCCAAAGTCAACATGTTTATTAAGTTGGTCTCTGATTGTTTTTTTAATTTTGACATATGTTTTGTAAAAAAAAAAATCAAAATAACAACAACTTGGAAAGGAACAATCTACATTCAAGCTTACAGTTCCAAAAATACTCCCAAAACTGAAACAGTTTTCCTTGCCAAAACATTACTTGTTTATGAGTCATTCTATTTATTAAATTTTTTTTATTATTCAGCAAAATTATCCTTGTACCAAATCACAGCAGTTTCAATCTTATTATCTGGTGAATTGATCAGCAGCCTGCTCTAAAAAGTTCTGTTCATTGATGCAGCCTTTTGAATATTTATTTAATCCTCCAATGCAGCAGCAGTCCTTACACATATTATTTATTGCCACAAGGTTTAGCTCTACACATATCATGTAATTAGATCTAATAGAGAACATTTCCAATTTCAGTCTCTCAGATTCACTGGTGGAGATCTCAGGGGATGCTACTGCTGTGCATTAAGCAGTTTTCAGATTAACTAGACTTCATAGATAAGGCATAATATTACACATTTTCCTTTCAAACAATATTTTTTTGTCTGCTACACTTTTTATATTTTTGCTTGTCTCTTTCTCGTTTCAGAGTTATATTTTTAAAGCTAATCTTTGGAATCTCATCTTGTTTGCAGATATTGTTTTACTATTGTAATCACGTCCAGATGTCCCTTTTATATGAATGGATTGCTATGGATATTTTCTACAACATAGGATACTAACATGTTTGTTTTTGTATGTATTTGTTTCTTCTTTTGAGACACTGCAGTTTTCACATTTAATAACAGACAAAGTGCCTTATGCGGAAAGTAAAACAAGTGCAGTTTTGGAGCAAATCCTCATCTTAATTCCCATTCATTTAAATTGTGATTTTAACACCTTGAACAATTATAAAAAGAAATAATGAAAAAAAATCATTCACTCTACATACTTCACTGACCCTTACATAATTTTAATGACCCTCACTACATTAACACTAACTCAATAAGAAAAACCCTCACTGCCCTAACATTAACTCACAATTTGAATGACCCTCCATCACTGCCCTAACACTAACTTACACAATCTAAATGACCCTCACTGCCCTAACACTAACTTAAACAATCTAAATGTCCATCACTGCCCTAACACTAACTCTCATTTGACTGACCCTCATTTAACCTAGCACGCACTTTACAAACTTAAGAAATCACAAATGTTCTTATTAACAGCTCTCTCCTCTTCTAAAACACCTCTACTTAACTTTCTCTATTAACAAAACTCACACTAAAGTGCAGGAAATTCTTATCTTATATAGTAGAAGCCAGAGGGAAATTAAGGAGTATTTTTCTATGAGGTGGGAATTTCCCACCTCTAAAAATCAACAGTATAGGGTGACATAAAAGTACCTAATCCATCTGGTTGGACATATATCTGGGGTGGGGCCTAAAGCCAA
The DNA here is from genome assembly GCA_037306005.1 of Rhinophrynus dorsalis. Classification (NCBI taxonomy): domain Eukaryota; kingdom Metazoa; phylum Chordata; class Amphibia; order Anura; family Rhinophrynidae; genus Rhinophrynus; species Rhinophrynus dorsalis. The sequence continues at coordinate 150,031,800 of CM074718.1, forward strand.
GGTCATCAGATTGACCGAATCAGCATTTTTGGTTGTTCAATCTGGCCTGAAAATTTTGATTGCCTGTGTGTATGTTGCCTCAACAGACCAAAGCATATTGATCTTGCATGGGGCTGTTAGGTCATGTCATTCAGACTTGATCTCAAAGCCCCACAAGCAGATAGATAAACAGGTAATCTGATTTCAGATTGCCTGGATTTGGTGTGTGTGGGCAGACCAGCAATCAGATCACTGGTTGGCTCCAGCCAAAATCACACTGTGTATATGCACCTTATGAGTTTTCAGTTTTCCAGAATCTAATGTGTTTTCTTTTATAGCTGAAATATCTGCCAGCATTTGAATTGTCTCAGTGTAGTAGACCAAGAGTGTACCCAGTTTCAGGTATGATCTTACTATTGTTAAAAGAAATAAGGAGTCTACCCTCTTGATGGCTTTTTCATTGTTAGACCTAAAGCTGTCACCAGTGGCCACAATTTAAACCATTCACATTCCACTAACCAGGAAGTTCTCAATGGCTAACATAAATGGAGTCTGTCAACAGTGGCCACAATTTATACCATTCACATTCCACTAACCAGAAAGTTCTCAATGGCTAACATAGATGGAGATAACTCAACATAAAAACGCGAGCGTTATGGAAATTTTTAAACTTTTAAGGACCAGCAATGTGTGCAGCTCATTGCTTTGAAATGCTTTGCACAACATTCTCATACTTAAGGGCTCAATCCTACCACTTACCTTTTCTGATCAGGCACAAGCCATATATCCATGTTGTGATTCTGGACACAACAGGATCTCTCTGCAGAGTCAGATGAATCGAATAATATTAGTGATTCTATTGAATGTGTGCATGAGAGTCATGTATTTTTATTTTGGTATCTTCATGTTTTTATACTATGATTTCCTACCTTGTTTTAAATGTAGACACTTGTAGAATGTAAGTCAAAATGCCATGATATGTTTATCTGATATTCTGTAGAAAGGTGTTTGTCATGTTTTTATTTCAGTCAATATACAGGAAAAAGGTTACAAGGACATGGGTTTTTACTCATTAAAGGTATAATGACAAAAAATGTGAATTGTTTGGAGCTTTTCCTGCTGAGTAAAGAAAGGGAATACCAACTACCGAGAAATACTTAATTTAGAAATTATTGGAGAAAAAAATGTGATTTTTAGTGAGAGCATAATAACAGCAACATTTATGGCAAGGGCAGCATCCAAGTTTTTCAGTCATAGGCCACGATAAAGATGTGAATTATAGCCTTCCAGCTATTCAAAAATATTAATTTATTTATTGATTAAGTCAAAGACAATATTTATATTTAACCCTCTGAGTGCCAGAGAAGAATCCAAAGCATTGGTTTTTAACAGACAACTGTTCTTGAACTGTACAGAACTGGCAGGCAGGGGGGTAGGTGTTACTGGCCTACTATTTTATACCCTGGAGTCTGAACGTCCGCATTTGACCCACAATCAGCATACTGGACACCCATGATTTATTGTTTTTCCATGTTATTTATGTAATGTTGCTAACTCTGTGGAGAGGTCTGGTCTATGACTAAAGCTCTCATCAGACTATAGTAGGAACAGACCACCATGGAAAGGAAAGGCCATGAAAATATTGTACCTACTGGACCCGCTCACACAAAAACAAAAGTTTGTTGTATAATAACATTCAAATGTTACAATTCACAGCAGTTAAAGTTCCATTGTTTTACTCAGCAGGAAAAGTCTATACAACCATCGTAAGTCTCCTTTCCTCCGCTATTTTGCCCTATATTGCTCGCTGTTCCCCCACGCTACTCATTTACAGGTTCTAATCCTTTATAGTAATTAGCAGCATTACTAACAGAGTCCTTCCTGTGGCTGTCTTCCACTCATTGCCTATCAGAAGCCTCTGCCAATCATTATCATTCCTCTTATAAGTCCGCTTCTACAATTACTCCACTTGCTACGTGTTTTGTTTTTCCCTACAGTGTTGTCAATTGATTCTATCCATTTATTTTCTGCAAACCACACATGTAGACTGTCCTCCTGACCTCTACAGCCTCGGAGCCAGTCAAGCCTCTCTCAGCCTTCCAAGCCAGCCATGAGTCCTCCTCACCATTCTAAGTAAGTCTCTTTTTTTCTCCCTCAGTCACTTCCAATATTTCCATCTCTTATTATTTGTATCTCTCTCTCTTTTCCTTTACTCATTCCCCTTTCTTCCCCCCTCTTTTTCTCCTTTTTCCTATCCCCACTGTCTTCAGCAGCATGCAGCACTGAGTAGCAACCAATGTTCTCCCTCCTAAACCATACCTCTTTAGAGGCCGAAGGTTCACCTCCCATCAATTACCACTCCACGGCAGGTTACCAATCTGGAAGTATCCTCCAACCATACCTCTTTGTTGAGTCAGAAGGGTTTCCTCATACAGGCCGATGATTCTTTCCACCTCCTTGGCAAGCCAGATATCCCCACTAACTTTACCTCTTAGAAAGGCTGATGGGGTCCCTTCATACCTTACCACTTTATAAGAGGCCAAAGTTTCCCTCTATACTTTACCTCTTCATAGAGGTTGAATGTTTCTCCCTTTCGTTTACCTCTCTATGTTATACTGCTTTTCCTTTCATACCTACCTCCTTGTAGTTGTCTTAGGTTAGGTAGACAATTTCCTGTTCATAGGGCCCCCACCTACCACTGTCAAATTTCTTGGGACAGTACTCGGTTCATAGGAATTCTAGGTAAAACTTCCAAGAGATGAATTCCACCTCATCAGATCCCTCATTCACTTATACTCCTCCCAAGATTCCTTAATTTGCACATATTTATATAAATAGCATATATTACATGTGAGTGCATTGATTTTATATATTGATACACCGTATCTACCAGTTTGATAAGGCACTATTGGTGCCCCCTTGTTGTTGTCTTTGTTGTATTTCATATTTTGGCTCTGTGAGAGGAAGTTTGGTGAGAGCAGCTGAGCCTTAGAAGAGTTAAGAAGCTGAAGTGATACAGCTATATATAACCTAAGCATGAAAGCTTGCTAACACATAAGTGTATAACCAGCAATTAACCCTGTAAGTACCATTCCTTTGGTTGTGGTGGTAGTGGTGTATGAGTACCTATCTTATCTGAAGTTATTGCACAAAAAAGGGTGTTAATGGATAGCAGTATCAGTAGCACTGGTCAGCTGGCTGAGCCTGCTGCTACTGCTGATAGGTGTACCTTCTGAGATGATGGCAAGTTTGACAGCAGGAGACCCCCTTTCACATTTGGCATCACCAACAGTCCTATAGAGCAGCAAGACACTAGTGATGGTGGTAATTAGAGTAAGGTTGGTGGAACAACAGGTGTCCAAGGGAGTATGAGATAATTCTTAGCAGGAAGTGATAAGGAATGGGAGAAAATTAATTTGGGAATGTGCATCACCACCACCAGCATCAGCAGCAGTGTTATTCTGGTATTACTGTCACGGTTTTTGATGAACACTCAGACAGGATGGTAAGGTTAAAATGACTTTATTGAACAAGAGCATACAAGGAATTAGGCCCTGGGGCCCACAAGGAGAAACAAACAGCAATATATAAATACACAATAGGTAGCCGCCTGCAGTACCAGAATAGGTGGACTGGAACAACAGAATACAAGCTGGAAGTGCAGACTCTGGAAGAATCAGTAAGGTTTAATGCAACCCATTCGAGAGCTGACCGTAGGTGAGCATACACCGGAGGTACACGTGTAACAGGACTGGCACTGCCCAGACGCCTGGGCACCGAACCGGGAGGAGCGAGACAACATTGGCCCAGACTGTATGATATGGTAACGAGGCAACTCTGACCCAGACTGTATGAGATGGTAACGAGGCAACTCTGACCCAGACTGTATTAGATGGTAACGAGGCAACTCAGACCCAGGCTCAGGTCGCATATACCGGGCAACCGTGGAATGGCAACGCTACCCTATGGAAGGGTAACGGAGACCAAGGCAGCTGCTAGAGACAGACCCTAGAATGCTAGGGGTGGATCGAGGTGACAATAGGAAACTGTAACACAGCCAGTGACTACACAACCTACAGCATGGAATGTACAACGCTGGCTCTAGCTCGAGGTTACTGCAGTGAACAGTATAAGCCCTTACCTGGACTCTCCAGGTATCCACAGGGTTAATTTGTCAACGCCCAGAGACTTACTGAGTAACACAGTCAGTGTAAGAACACTTGTACTGGTACTTTGAATGTGCACACCGCCAGCAGCTGTTATAGGAGCAGCTTAAGCCCAAGCTTAGCCTTTGATCGACAAGGAATAGCGCCACGCGGCGCACCACCACAAGCAATACAAGACCCAGTATCACGATGACCACAAGTGGTCGCCCAGGGCACAACCGGACATGGTTGGTACTGGAGCCGGTAAACCACACAGGAGACAGCAACGGAGCGGAACAGCGCCACCAGCGGTCAGCAATGGAGTGGGTCCTATAGCCGGATACAGTCAGCAACGGAGTGGGTTCTCAGTCTGATGCGGTCAGCAACGGAGTGGTTTCTTCAGCCAGATACAGTCAGCAACAGAGCGGGTTCTCAGCCAGATACGGTTAGCAACGGAGCGGGTTCTCAGCCAGATACGGTCAGCAACGGAGCGGGTTCTCAGCCAGATACGGTCAGCAATGGAGCGTAGCAACAGGAGCTCAGGAACAATCTTGTAGTCAGGCAGGCCAGGTCATACACGAATCAGCATAAGCACAGAATAGACTCAGGAACTCGTACATCATGAAAGGGAGCCTAAGGGAGGACATCCCAGGGTATATAAAGGCTAGCCCTAGTGGTAGCAATTAAGACCAGCCAATCAGAAGACAGCAGAGAATAATAATGTTGCCGCTCAACACCGGAAGCACGGGCACCGTGATAATTTCTTGGTATTGTAATTCCTGATGACCAGGCTGGTGTGTAACAGACCACCATAGCCAACACGGGATTTGGTTCAACAATCAGTGATACGGGATTAAGACAGGCAGATGTGGTCTCACTTACCACTACTCCTTGTCCTACACTAATGCTGAGTCTGATACTGAGGCAGCAGCAGCACCTGCCCCAGCCATTGCAAGTGCTTATGTAGAAGGCAATTCTTATCCACCCCCCCTTCAGTAAAATCATGGTTGTGGCAACATTTTTCCCGTGTGGCATGCACAGTGCAATGATCCATAATGGCACTGTTCACAATGTGTGATAAGGTAGTGGAAAGGGGAAAGGAGGGGGTATAATCGGGCACATTTGCCCTCATTAAGCACATGCATCAAACACCCTGGTATTTATGTTAGGCTTGTGAAATCCTCCCCCCAAAAAAGGAAACTGAGTTCACTGTCACTGTGCCACTTCTCACTCTCCAAGGGCACAAAGCACAGGGGAGAAAGTCCCATGGAAAGACAAGGACCCCCCCAGCCTAGACAATAGATGATCATAATAGCATCAATGTCATCATTGTCTTCTTGTATTAGGGTCCAGGTGAGGGAAAAAAATCCCCATTGTCCTCCCTGGCACCCTCAAGGTCCTCCTTCTGCTAGGCAGTACCACCATTACCTCTGTTGTGTCCACCACCTGCTGACAGTGAGACTGTAGATGTGAGGATCTGGCAGTTTGTCTCCACCCATTCCACCTTGTGTGAACAAACATGGCAATGTCTTGGAGAGAAGTCAAATGCAGACTATCCGGGAGCATCTGCAGACATTTCATCCCACTAAATATACCAAGCTGGTGGCAGGGGGATTCATTATTTTTATAGTCTTCTTGTCATCATTTAACCCTAATGGGGCAGACAAAGGCAACAGTGACAGTAGTACCTTATTTCTTGGTGGAATGATTTAACTCTTCTGACATAAATGTCAAGGTAGTGAGGCAGTGGTTACAGTTGCGCTTATTGCTTAATATGAGAGTAGATGTGGCAGTTGGGATTCTTCCAATTGCTTTCCTTATGTCACAATGTTTTAGCACATTGTACACATTGCAGTTGCTGCTGATGATAACTGCACTTTTTCTTCATGCTCTCAAGGGAAATAATAATATTCCAACGAAGCCAAGATTTTAGAGGAGATGCAGAATGAGAATCCTAATTGGCCAGCTTCTTATAACCAGATGCACTTGAAGCGGTGGGGCTTGTTATGGTTCTGCTGTTGCCTCAGCAACTCTAGGGCTAGTTGTATGTAGAACCATCATAATTTTCCACCCCTATCTAGCATTGCTGGAACTAGGCCAGTGATGCATACAAACAAATGTTTTCAGGCCTTATTTTTGCAAGTCAGAAGCCTGCAAAAATGTTTTTCAGGCCTTGAATTTGCCATGCAAACAAATGTATTTCAGGCCTTTTTTTTGTTGAAGCTTTTCTTTTTGTAAGGAAATGGTTACACTTAATGTGGTGGAACCGTATGGTGGTGGTGAAATGATTATTATATTATATGTACAGTATACCTTGATGATTAATAGGAAGGAATGCTGGAAAATCATTTGCATTACCATATTTGAATCCAATATAACCTCATTTTTTAATAAATTAATCAGTGCTGTTAGCAGTGGTCCCAACGTTGGTAGATGATATCAACCTCAAATTCCTCCTCATCTTCAGTGTTGCTGTTAATAGTACATGTGCTGTGGGCTTGCCTGTCTTGTCCACCTCTGCTACATGACATACAGATGGCATTAGATACTGGTTTATCTATGGCCATTAATAATATAACCAGCTTCACAGAAAACCTTCTCCAACTACATCCTTGCCAGGGGACAGCTAATGATTTCCACGACAGCATGTGTCAATGCTGGCCATATCAATGAGGTCATAATTTTGCCAGAGAACGTAGCTTTCCTGCAAGTATACTGTAACCATCTCACATGCAGTGGAACCACTCCTTGAAGCTATACAGTGTTTGTGTGTTTCAGTTCCTAACCCATATATAGTAGCAACCAACCACCAAAACTGCGAATGTTAGACTGCCAACCTTGAAACACATGAATTGCTCTCTGTTATGAAGATATGTGTTCAGATGAATGTTGGGAAGTTCTTGTTGATGTTGCTGCTGATGATGACAATAGTATAAACTCTTACTTCTTTAACACTCTTCTTTCTACTAGTTTTTTTTTTGGCCATAACATTCTCTCTCCCATCTTCTGCAATGCAACCCTCCACTCTGTCTGTAAGCATATCTTTATATTCTTTCAAATAATTTGATTCCTCTGAAAAATGCTGATGATCTTTCCGAGGAACTTCCACCTCAACTAAAGCCACCCTGCAATACTTATGCAGGTGGCGACTAGCTTACTAATCATTATTTTACCTTTAAAAAGTGCCCACGAATAAAGTTATGCTTAAGCTTCTGAGACCAGAAGTGAGGCATCACTGCGGACATCTTGAATGCGTGCCTGTGCAGTCAGTCCTCTTCACTGTTCACAGGCATAGCACTGGCGCGGTCGGCTATGGAAGAGACTGACGGCGCAGGCGCACAGGCTGCAGTAACCTGGCCGTCAGTCTAGGAAACTTAAGCATAACTTTATTTGTGGGCACTTTTTAAAGGTGATGTACAGCCCCCACCAATGGTTGATGTAGTACAGAGTCCGGGATGAGGAGACCCTAAGAGGGGCGCAGATATGAGACAGGCTGATCAGGGACCACTTAGCTGTGAGTATAACACAAGCATTAACACAATCCAGGTATGTCCATGACCAGCCCTGGAAATTTGTGCAGCTATGTAGTGGGGTGGTGAGAATGTCATCTTTTTATGATTGGTTTCACACTTTCTGGCTGAGGGAAACCACCCACCATGACATTTATATCAGTGGAAGCCCTAAGATATGTTTAACCCTACCAGTATCGCCACATTCTAATAATATAGAAAAACATAGTTATTGCATTCAGTACGTGAATTGGTGGCTGTTCTGGTGCAGAGGCCAATTGCAATTTTGTACTTTTCTTTTGCCTCTATATACAACAGATCAATTTGCTAGAGCTCTACTGAATTTATCCATTTCATTTATTGCCTACTCACAAATTTCCAGAAGGGGGCAGTGCAGCATTATAGGTGTTCAATTGTTCAGCATAAAAAGCATCAATAATTAAAAGATCCTCCTTAGCTACAAAATTAAAAAGCATCCAATGAAGTGGTTCCCCAAAGTTTTAACATGCTGCCCCTTGTTAATTTCACCAAACCCGAATGCCTCATCTATTTTTATTAAATACATGAAACTTACATATTTATATTATTATTCACTTGCATTTCATTTATGTTGTAATATATGTTAAATAATTAATTATACAACGTTATCTTTGCTGTAGACATTTCTACAATACACATAGGTTTTCCACCAATTGTACCTATGTTACAAGGATAAACAAGACTGACTGTGATTTTCACAGCTGCTCTTTGAAGCAGACATTCCCAAACTTCTAACAGTTACTGTTTTTGACAACGTGGAAACTGGTATGGTGTATAGCAATGGGGACAGCTGTTACTGAAACAAAGCCTTGCGCTCCACTTCCCCTCATCACACCCAGTTTGTAGTCCACTGACCTAATGAATGGTAAAACAGTGCTAAATGTTTACTAGGAAGACATTTGCAAACTTAAGACACCCCTCCCCCTCTGGCACTGAAATGGTTAAAATGTTTAAGAAATATTTATTTTGTAACACACATATACAAAAGAAATAGCCAAGGAAAGTAAAACTAGTCACCTTTTCTCACTGTAGCACAGTACTACAGATAGTAATTCATGTGATCTTCCATTATCAGAATTTAAAGATCTACTGACAGTTATCTCAACCCAGAAGCAGGCAGAGTGGTGCCTAATGATTGCAAAACTATGCATTGCACATGCTCACCCCTCCAGTTCTTAAAAGTTTAAGTAGGCTCACGCCCTCTTCTTGCTTTAGTTCAAAATAATTGCCAGAAGCTATAAGGTCTGCCTCAGTGGTTCTCAATCTTTTTTTGTTCAGGGCACCCCTAACACACGATCTACAACATTCGGGGCACCCCTAACATATTTAATGTACTTTATCAAGGGCATAAGAAGGGTACAATACACAAATATACAGTTATTATTAGGTTTTATAATCAGATTAAGAAATCTAAATCTATTGTTCATAACAATGTCTATAAATCTTTATTTAAAAGTCCATTTTTGTTAGTTTTCATAGAAAACATGGGGCACCCTAAGTTGATGTCTGTGGCACACCAAAGTGCCACGGCACCCTGGTTGAGAATCACTGGTCTGCCTCCATGGACATTGTTTCCTAACAATAACGTTACTTCATCAGAGGCTTGCAAGCCTCTGATGAAGTAACATTATTGTTATGAAACGCATCAGGCATTGTATATCAGATTTGGATATTATTTGATTTTACTAAATTTAGTGAATATTTGTACTATTCCGATTTAGCCTTTGGTCTAACTATTCCTCTGGATGATATAGGGCAATTCAGGAATAAATAGGTACTGCCAAAGAAATACTGGGTGATATTTAGAGTGGCAGTTTCCACATATATTGTGAATCCCTAATAGAGTGGAAAAGAAAAAGAAGACCAAGGAGAAGAAGAAGAAGACCGAGGAACGATTATACCACACTGAGGTGAAAGCCAGTATATGCGCTTATACTAAGAGGCAGGTTACCTCCTCTTAAGAATGTGAGTAGCATTTTAGTTGCCGTGGTGTTGGTGAAGGATCCCTTTCAATTTTATACTACACTTAGAGGATCTTCTGCGCCACTCTTGTGCCTTCTTTTCATTTTAGTCTAGTCCTTCCTGGCCAACTGATAGAAAGGTGCATAGCAAAGTGCTAGAGCACAAGCTAGTCACACTAGGGCCAGAAAATTAGAGGAGTGTAAGACTAAATTTTAGGCCTCAGAAAACAAACAGAGATTTTTGCAGATGCTAAAATGAATATTATATATAACACCAGTTTATTTTTATGTGTTAGTTTTCTTTTAAATCCCCATTTAAATAAATGGGAGTTGGTGGAATTTTCATTTCTCATCTATGGTACACTTGGTTTTCTCCAGAACTGCATCTCTATAACTTGATTAATAGGGGCCCTTTGTTTCATACTATAATATGTTAGTATTTTGTTCTTATAGATTAACATACTGATTCAGACAGACAGAACAGGGAAGGAACAGTGATATAGAGGTACACAAATGACTGATCATTGACTGTTACAGCAGAAACTCAGAGCTGCTTGGACAAAGGCTAAATGGGAGGTAGGGGAAATGCAGTCATTGGAATGTGATATTAATTAATATGTGGAATGGTAACTTGATTAGTAAATACAGAGCCCTAGCTGATCCATGAATAAAATGAAATACAACACCAACATTGTATACTGTAAGTTTTACCCTATAAGGACAAGTGGGCGTGTACCCTTCTGGTTCATTATCTTATTACATGCCACTATACAATAAGCACACACTGGGCCTAATGCATTAAATAAAAGATAAGCAATTCAAGAACAAACCAACCAGCAGACAAATACATTTGGTATTCACCATGCATTTAAATGGGCTTTTAAACTCTTAATTCCTAGAGAAGTCTCTAACATAGTGGGATGAAATGCATTCAAGACGTCTCTAGAATTCCCATTTAGTTCATGGGAGTTTTGTAAAGGTTTATCTGGTTTGCTCTAGAATTGCTTTTCTCTTGTATGTGCATAGTGACCACTGATTTAAAAATAAAAATATAAGGTAGAAAGGGACAGACATTTGACTTTACATATTCTGCATGTGCACAGTGCATAGTAGGTAAACTCACATTGCCTGTTGATTTTAATCTTCACCTTTTTTCACATGTTTGTGGCTCTAGCAGCGAGCTCCCTGAAAGCAGAGTGTCAAAAAAAGGTGTTTTACTGTCACTTTAATAGAAGTTTGAAACCAGATTATACTTCTCAAATTCTTGATGTATTGTATCTCATTCATTACCTGTGGTGTGTTGTGTAGACTTCTACAGTAAGTTAGGTTTTAGACTTCTGTCAGTCAGGTAGAGATTGCTGCGTAGATTGCCAAGGTTGTAAACTTCTAAGTCAGCCTTGTAATCTTTGTAAGTAGGAACGACAAATTATAAAGTCTGTGTAGACATCTACAAATGTAAACATCTATGCAGCAATCTCTATGTTGCTGACTTAGAAGTCTACTCTGCAAAACCTTGGGTTATGAATGAGATATATCGAAGAAGTGCAGTACACATTACAACTGTGGATCATGTTTAAAAGGAATAATGCAATAATTACCAAAAATGGTCTCACACTAAGCTCAGTGTGATGTTATGTTTTACTAACTTGAGATTAGTGTACTTAAAAAAGACTTTGCTAATGGAACCAAGACCCAATCTCACTAATTAGCTTTGTTTGTCAGTTTATACAAATTAGGAAGTGGCAGTTGGGAGGGAGTGTGGAACGTTAGTATATGAAACACTGTACTATGCCAGCCAGTACTGCCTAATTTGCACAACTGACAAATAAACAAAGCCAAATCGCTCATAAACTATAGTTTTAAATAAAGAATGGCGAATATAAATATCCCACATTTTGAAAGCTGTTTCAATATCTCCATTGTCATTGTAATGCTTGAATTCACTTTAAATAGCTGCCAATCAGTTATCTTGGCAGTTCTGACACTGTGTCAGGCATCCAAGGGGTTAAATGGATATAATTTGATCAGAGGGTTTCATGAGACCAAACCAAAAAATGTAATGGTCTGAAGGATCCCATACATAGCACCTGTGAGATTGACACTACTGAATTATTTTATAAGTAAAAGCCAAATGTTATCACTTCAGACAGAAAATCACTCAGCTGAGTACTGGACTGAAATTAAAGAGAGCTGGAACAATTCTAGAGCAAACCAACTGCACAATCAGGACTGGAATTCCCAATAGACGAAGTAGGCAACTGCCTAGGGCACCAAATTTGGAGGGTACCTCAGCTGTGTTGGCCACACCCACTTTCTATATTATGGGTGTGGCCACAGCAATCTCAATTTCCCACACCATTTTTATACCCCTTTACAGGCTATTATTTAACTCCTTGGATGCTAGAGAGATCTCCAATGCATTGTAGAGCAATGTGTTGGAAATCTCCCTAGCAGCCAAGGGGTTAAAGCTTTTTTAATTGTTGCTTGTTATAGGCCAAGGGTATTTTCTGTGCCAGGGAACAGTGGATAGGACAGGGGGTGGAGTCATGGGTGGACCTAAGAGGACCTAGAATGCCTTGCCTAGGGTAAAATGGGATGTAAATTCAGCCCTGTGCACCATAAGAGATACATTAAACTTCCCATTAATTTAAATGGGGGGTTTAACCACCTGAATACAAAAAACGCCTTCACACCTTGTAAAGCAATACACTGAGAACTCCCTAGCATTCAAGGGTTAAAAACCCAATAGAAATTTGAGATCTTTCTATTTGTCCCCATGGTACAGTTGATATGCTCCAAATCATCAGCCTCATTGATTTGCCACATTGGGAATTACCCTTTCAGCACAGTTGTTATACAAATGTAAATACAGTTACTGTATCACCTAGCACAGTGGTTCTCAACCCATGGCCTCAGTGGCCACTAACAGACCAGGATTTCAGGATTCCCTTGTTAGAGCACAGGTGAGTTAATCAATATGAATGAGCCTCTGATCAACACACCTGTGTTCTAGCAGGGAAATTCCTAAGTCCTGGCCTGTTAGTGGCCACTGAGTGCATGAGTTGAGAACCACTGATCTAGCACACCATTAAAGACCATTTGTCATGGTGCTTTGTTGTATGTAGCAAAACAATGTGAGTTTCAGTAGACCATCATTTGGATAATGGTGTCCCAAATGTGCCACGCCATTATGTTCTAAAAGACATGCACAAAGACAATTGAATCAATTCTAAGCAAACTACGGAGCTGTGACCTCTTTGGTCTTTTAAGGGTTAATATTACAAGAACTGTGCCTATTTAGGTACATATTATGATTATTATTAGCATTAATTTATAAAGTGCCTGTATATCCCAGAGCATTGTACCTATTACAAAACAATATAACATTCATACGTGGGAACTCTTTGGATCAGATCTGGGGACTCCTGTTTTCAGATTGTCTTACTGGGTCCCCAGGGACAGAGGATGATTTTTCAGCTTGGTGAGTTTAGTTATAATCCCATCCACTTTCCAGTCTGTTCAGGTAACTCCTGCCCCATTTCACCCACTTTGCTACACATTTCATGACAAACTCCCCTTTCAACCACTGAACCACTCCCACCGTATTAAGCACCACCCACAATTCCAAGCAAAGCATATCATTTTGATGCTCCCATTCTTAGCTTTACACTGTTTCTCCGGGGACTTGGGAGAAGTAGGTTCCAAGGTATGGTAACACACATATATTTTCTTAAACAGAGATTGACTAAATGGGGAAATTCACCTTATAGCTAAGTCTCCTGGGGGTACTAAGGGACATATGAATAATAAAAATTGGAGCAATATTTTTATTGCCAACCAACTGTAGCATAGGGAACTAATTAAACTTTCCATTGATTTAAATATGGATTTTTAACCTTTGGATACTAGAGAAGTCTCCAATTCACTGCTTCACAATGTGTCAGAGACCTATCTAGCATCTAACAAAAAGAAAAAAGAGGTTGCTTCATAGGGTAATATCATCTGGACAAATAGGATCCATTATAAAAAATAATAATCCTACTCACATTTAATATTAGCTGTGGTAAGAGCTTCCACAGCAGCAAATTCACATATGGATAATATTATACTGCCTCAACAGAGATAACCCTGACAAACAGCTGTTCCTCAGCAAAGAGGCAGACATCACCTCAAACAAAAAGGAGGACACAATCAGACACAAAGGAATATGTAGTAATGGGGAAGATATCACTCCAAATCAGTTCACAATTTATCCAAAATTAAAACTGTGTTAAAAGTAAATCAATACTCACTTTATATGTTTTTCAGTCTGTATACAAAACAAAATGGCATACAGCATCAGAGGAAATTCAACTCCTGCCCCTGATCATGTAATTCTGTAAACAGGCACAAACAATAAACAAATCTATGAATGGCAGATATACATTTTAAAAATGTTTTCTAATTAAAAAAAAATCTTAAAAAGGGGAAACAATGCAATTATTAACAAACTGACCATAAGAATTCAAAAGTCAACATGTTTCTGAGCTTCAAAGCCCTTTCATCAAGACTTATCAATGATAACAATGGTCAAATATATGTGCATTGCACACCCCTGTGGTCCTAACAGCTTAGAGCAGGAGTGGCAGTCTGACAATCCTAACTGTCCAACAGCAACTAGAGGATGAGAGACTACCCACCCTTGGCTTGGAGGAAACTTTGCCTCGTAGTATGTCATAAAGTTAGTGGGGTCATGGCTTTTCCACTCTCTATGGTAGAACCAAAGCCCAAAACAAAATTATTTACTAATAGTGTTATGAACAGAAACTAATAGCATAAACCAAAATAAAATGCATATACCACACATTCTATTGCATCCCGACCACACTACTGTAGAAATACAGGGTTGTCATTTTAAAGGAAAGGTATCACTTAATACAAAACAAATGAGTGTGACATGCAGGAAGCTAAGAGAAGAAACTCTTGTGCGAACAACTTTGCCTCAGAAGACTAAAATTATTAAATTCCCATAATATAGCTTCCAATTTCAGGTGATGGGCTGTCACTGAATATCAGCTCACCTTGGTGGAATTTTCTCATCCTCTTCAAGGTCATTCCAGACATTCAGCAATGGAGCGCTCCAGTGGTTCTTCCTTCCATATTCCTATGGCACTGAAAGGGTTAAGAAAGGGTGGCTCATTACCCTATATTTACATATAAATGAGCCATTGTTGAATCAGCTAATGTAGAAAAATAAACCTGTCGAAGGAATGGATGATTCATGGCGATGTCGGCAGATTTTGTCAGATTGATGGCAGACTCAAAGGAATATGGTTCACAGGGATATGATGGAGAAGACATTGGCACAACTTTGCCATCATATCGCCATCCTGGACCCTTATTGCCCTTTACTGCATCTCTCACTTGGTATTTCATTCTGAAAATTGGAGTCTCCAGGGTAGATACAGAGAATTCCCAGATATCATTAAAAGGGATGTCTGATCACCGTAGGTCAGAGGTAGTCAACTGTTGGACCTCCATTCTTTGGAACTACAATTCCCATCATTAGGCTGATCAGACTTCACCTTTAGCCAGGGACGCATATGAAAATGAATATTGCAGGGCTGCCCTGAGTCCAGTACAGCCCTGAACTATGCATATTTGCTGTGTGCCCCTGCATAAAGGAGAGGTCCAGCAAGCTTACCCATCATCCCCAAACAGCCAGTAGCTGTTTGACAATAATGTAAATTGTAGTCCCCAGCAGCTGAAGGTCCAAAATTTAACCGCACCTGCCTTAGGTATTAAGAGACCTTGTCTGATTTTCTTGTGGCCTATACAACTGACAGCACACTTGCCAAAATTTAAAAAGAATTCCAGGGACACGTTTTACCTAAGCAGTCACATGACCGAGCATCAGTAAATGGTCCATAGTTCCCCATAGCTCAATGTCAACAGAAAACCTCGCACAACAGACACTTGTACTTCAAAAAAACATAACCATTACCTAAAACCTACATTTAGCTATAAATAAACAATGTGAAAATGCAAGGGAACTTATAAAGTATTAATATTTTAATGACAATCCCATAGAATAGGTATTTGAGACTAGATCTTAAAACCAGAGAGAGGGCAATAGAACCTGAAATCAAGGACAGTTGGCAGGTATGCTTGTTGGTATTTAGATTTGACAGCAATATATCTTATGTAATGTTATTGTAAAATAAAGTTTATTGAAAGTTACAAAAAAAATCTCACTACTAGCTGCAGAGGGGAGGAGTTGTGAGCAGTAATCAGCTTCACAGCATGGGGAAAATCAGTGGAGGGTTAGTTACACTAGTCACTTCTATTAAGCTACAGGTAAGATGTAATCCCTGAGTTTTTGTCTTTAATCCTTTATATGATAAAACAGTGCTTAATGCCTTCCAAAACAATGTGTTGTATACCGCTTTAGCACTCAAAGGGTTAACACCTTGATTTCCAGGCGAGTCTCTATCTCAGTGAGTTTTTGGACATTACTCTGGCAATCAAAGAGTTAAAATGAGCACAATTATTTGTTTGGTTATTCTGATTCCCCATTGTGGAAGCAGATGCATTTAAATATGTTCCTCCAGTGCCTCCCTGCAGTGTAATAAAACTTTTATTTGAAGCTAGGAAATTAAATATGGTATATATGTATAAAAAAAGCTGGGCCTTATGGCAAAAAAGTGTTGTGTTTCAGAGATAAACCAATTGCATTGTAGTGGACAGGTAAAACATCCCTTTGATCTAAACTGAACTTTTGACCCACTGAAATTTAGAGAGGTTTCCAATGTGTTGTGAAACAATGTGCTCCCTGGCATTCCACAGCTTAGGAGCTCCATTTGAATAAATGGGAATGTATATTCCTATAGCAGTGATACCTTAGTACTGCACCATATCCTGTGGCTATGTGTTTTATTATTTCCTTGCTTGTGCACAATTGAGCTCATTAAATGATTGAGCCCCTGATTAAGGTCTGCACAGAGGCAGGGAAATCATAGACATGTCCTATTAGCAACAGCTGAGAAGAGAGTTGGGAATCCCTGACCTATAGTGCAGATGGTTTCCACCAAATTGCTACATTTTGTCTTGATACGTAAGGCCCATTAATCTTTATGCACAAACAAGTGTGAAGTAATTCTGAGGCAAACCAATTGACCTGTAGGGGATATCTGTATAGAGTATATATCCCTTTGAATGCTAGCAAATAAGCAGTGTGTTTGAGATTTGTCTAGCTTTCTAGGGGTTGGAATTGCCATAGACTTAGTGGGAATTTTGGAGAGATTTGTTTGTCACCTATGGTACAATTAGTTTGCTCCAGTATTACTCTGCTTTTTTCTGAGTGTATAAGGTCCTCATGACATGCACAATAATTACAGCTGCGTTGGGGACAAATAAAACTTCCATTTGATTTAAATTTTACTTTTGAAACCCTTTGAGTGATGGAGGGGTGTGTAATGCATTGCTGTAACCTCTGGAAGTCTCCATACCTTCCTTTGCAATGTGTCGACCTTTAGCATTCAAGGGTTAAAATCCCTTGAATAAGGGTTGAATCACTTGAGGTTTTGGGAATTTTCATTTTTCTCCTGTGGTGCAGTTGGTTTATACTGATACTGTTACATCGTGCTCATAAGGCCTGCAATGTTCAGATCATTCAATGTCCGCTTGGAGAGTCCATTGTTTTTACAATTTTGAGTGCCAGGGGGTGTGCAATGTGTTCCGCTCTGGTGCTCAAAGGGTTAACGACACAGTCATCAGATATACTGGACCTTTTCCTCTTAAAGCTCCCATTATGTATGTGAAGCATTTGTTTTATTACTTGAGATTTGCGGCTTGTTTTCCTATAAGGAATGTGCTTGTTTGAAACTGGTTACTTGTTATACTTGTACCAATGTGAATGACTTTTAACACTTTGAGTGCCAGAGTGGTACGCAACGCATTGCAATGCGTTGTGTGCCACTCTGGCACTCAAAGGGTTAATATATATTCCCTTTTCTATATTGGTTAATGAGAACACACATTGAGTACTTTATTTAACAGGTTATTATCCATTAGTATTAGAAATCTAAACAGTGCTATAGTAATATAGCAAGAGATATGGCAAGTTATTCAGTGGAAAAATTCTAAGTACAAATAAGGATTGTTCGCTTTGTACTTCATAATAATTAATTTTCTAACCCTTTCAGCGCCAGAAAGGTACGCAACTAATTGCAAAGCAATGTATTATGTACCCCTCTGGCATTGAAAGGGTTAACTCACTAACATTTCCTTGGCACTCTCAGTGCAGCCTGTTGTTGAGTGGCATATTTCCATATGGTTCCTCTGCCATTAGCGGCACACATTTGCCATTATGATTTGTGTCTGGAGAGATGAACACCAATAGTAGATGGTCCACTTAGGTTGAAATAGGGAGAGGAGCTATAATAATAACGCTCCACTCCAGAGGTGTAACAGTAGGGGTCGCACCTGCGACCGGGCCCGTCACTCTCAGGTGCCTGGCCGCCCCCTGCGACCCCCTCGCCATGCACCCGCAGCACAGCTGATCTCCCGGCAGCCGGCGCTCTAGTAATGCAGAGCACTCGGAGATTACATCATCTCCCAGCGTTCTGCAATACTTAGAACCGCGCGGGAGCTTGCGATGCAGACAGAGGTCTGTGCCGAATGAGGCACAGATCTGTCATCTCACACCGCTAGACCACCAGGGACTTAAGGTAGGAGGAGGGGGGCGGTCAGTAGGGGCATTGTGGAAGGATCAGTGTGGAGAATGAGGGGTACTGTGGAAGAGGCATTATGGAGAATGAGGGGCATTGTGGAAAAGACATTATGGAGATTGAGGGGCAATGTGGCGATGGGGGCATTGTGGAAGGGGCAATGTGGAGAAAGAGGGACATTGTGATGGAGGTATTGTTGAAGGGGCATTGTGGAGAATGAGGGGCAATGTGGAGATGGGGGCATTGTGAAAGGGGCAATGTGGAAAGGGCAATATGGAGGTGGTCAATGTAGTTGAGGGGGGCCAATGTGGTCGGGGGGGGGCCATGGCAATTCTTGCACCAGGGCCCCGTGGCTTCTAGTTACAACTCTGCTCCATTCAGTGACTAATTCTTCCATCCCTCCACAGTTGGCACTCAACTACTTTAAGCATCATGGCCCCATAAAGTCCAGCCTCCATTACCCTCTATGGCCTCATGCATCCTCCTATTGAAGTCGCTGTAGTGCTGCCCTCATACTACTGAAGAGATGAGCTGCTGTATGTCTCTTATACAGACTTTACTACTCTTCTCTGATATATCTGTGCAGTGTCAGAGCTGTATCACCTGTTCTTTCAACTGAACAGATCAGTGCCTGAATCACAAGGGCTGCAAGTCCATAGACAGAGATGACAGACTGCTACAGCAGCATCGGTACCTGACATACTGAACACACCAGAGCCTCCACATACAGCTCGTTGATACTGGAGCCCTTAACTTTTCATGTTGAGGCATCTGCTATGAATATCTTGTTAAGCAAGGAATACAATAGGGATGATCATGGCAACCTGGTGTTCTCCAGCTGTTGTTGAACTACAACTCCCATCATTCTCAGCTGGTGTTGATTGGTTGAGGATGATTGAAGCTGTAGTCCATACCTCCCAAGTGTCCCTCTTTCAGACCCAAATCCCCCTGTCCCTCTTTTCTACCCTGATGTCCCTCTTTTTAGGACATCAGAGTGAGTGGTGTATATATTAGTCTATCACATTGCTCCACAGCAATGAAATTCACATAAATGTTTAGTTAATCTTCAGTATATGTGTTTGTAATTGAATCTGTGTAAATAAAATACTTTGGTCTTGCTCTAAATCATTTATTCAGTTACACAAAGAGGTGTCAATAGGTGACAAAGTAACCTAAAAATTCCCCGCCCACCAGCCACACCCCTAGAAACACCACCTAAAACACAAGTGTCCCTTTTTGGCCATTTAAAATGTTGGGAGGTATGGTAGTCCAACAAGATCGGAACACAGGCTGCTCATTTCTTGTGTATATGAAGAGGAGGAGAGAAGGATCTCCCACTGTAGAACTGAAACAGATTTTGGATAAACAATCTGCACCACAGATGTCAAGTTCACTCTTTAAATTCCCAATGATTTAAATGCAGACCTTTTAGCATTAAGACTTTGAGTGCCAGAGGGGTGTGCAATTAAATGTTACAGACCTCTCTGGTACTTAAAGGGGTAAAAGCCAGTTTAAATCAGTGGTGATGTTTGTCCCGTATGGTCAAACTGGTTTGATCTGCTTTACTCAGTTTCTTTAAAATGTAATTTTGTGTCCCCCACGTTTCTTCATGTCCTTATGTCCCCCACACTTGTCAGCTGATTTCTCTTTTCACCCCTGTCGCCTCCTTGTCCTTTCACCCTGTCTCCTCCTATGTTCCCCCTCCCTCCATAGGAGGAATATGGTGGTCAGGGGAAGCTTCGCCTCCCCAAAAGAAACAACCACAGCAATAGACTATAATGACAATATTTTTTTCTTTAACCCTCTCCCTTCCTTGTTGTACATCATTCCCCTTTTCTTTGAATCAAGACTCCAGGATCCCTAATTCCTCCCACTGAATTAATCCTTCCTTTAGCAGCTGATTGTACTCAGTTGAAACAGTGCAATTCTGTTGGGTTATAGCATTCAATGGGTTAAAATCCCAATTTCAAACAATGAGATTTGTATTTTGCCCCTAAATTATAGTCAGTTTGGTTCATAATTGCTCCTGATTCTCATAGTACACCAGACACAATGAGACAAATCCTGTGATGTGTATAATGGTGCATTTGTCACACACCCCGGGAAATGTTGGACCAGTCCTGCTAGCTTGATATAAGTTCACAAGAATTTAGTTATGCATTTAAAACCTAACCTCACTGTTTTCATCCTATTAATGGATGTTATATTAACTTGAACCTGGTCAGACAGTTAACCTTGATATATCTGTTGCAATATAAACAATGATGCCATCTATGCTTCACGTGCCAGCTGGAGAGATGTACCCTAGCTTTTTATCAGCTGAATGCTTTACTAGACTGTCGGCCGCAAAAACACTGGGGCTGATGTCATTTGGGAAAGTTGGGCAATTTTGGAGTAAACCAATTTTGCTATATGAATCAAGTAAAAAAAATAAATATCCAATTGATTTTAACCCCCTAAAAACCATAGAGGTTTCCAAATCATTGCTCTGCAATGCTCTGGAAAACTCTCTGACATTCAAGAGGTTAAAAGTGGCATTTAAATCAAGTGGGGATCTGGGGATTTTTTTATTAATCCCTTATGGTGCACGTGGTCTAATCCAGACGAACTCCAGTGAGTAGATGCACTAATGGGCGATTCTATGGGAAATGTGTCTGGTGATATGTGTTGATCACTTCACCATAAAGAATTCAACACGTTCCACCATTTGCAGTAAGAAGTTGCTATGCTGGGGGAGAGAATTAATTCACTTGCATATAGGGTTCACAGTTCTGGCAATTTGTTTAGGGAGAGCAAGTGGGGGGGTGGAGAGGATGCGCACAGACTTCAGCACCACAAATTACACAATTGTTCCCTAACCCTCTCACTGCCATAGAGATGTGCATTTGCACACCCCCTGTAGCCCTGAAAGGGTTCCAACATTAAATTGCTGGTTTCTACTGTGAGAACTGGCAGATAAGCTGTAAAATATAACTGCTTTTTCTCACTTCTCTACTGACAGATTTAGCTGTTTAGTGGGCTATCCCACTTCTGGGGGGGGGTTCACTAAGTGATGATAAATAGGTGATGAAGTGGATATGGCTTCTCCATTTTCACAGTAAGATCTCTCCCACTTGAGACATCTTAGTGCATTTGCTCCATAGAATAACATAGGAAGTGGAGAAATATCAGTGGAAAAGTAATTTCTGCTTTATCACCTCTTTATCATGCCTTAGTGCATCAATCCCCTGGTTTGCCACCAAGAGCCTGCTACCAGTTGGAAACTCCCCACAAATGGTAATACAAATGGAGCAGTATTGAAGAATGTACTCTAGTCTTGGTCTACACTGGATATGCAGATATGGGGTAATGCAATGATTACTTTCTACAGTGCAAATAATTGATTTACTGTTGCCACCAATGGAATGAGTGTGTTCTCTTCTCCATGTGGGAAGCAGCTGCTTTTTGAACCACTGGTCACATTTTTATGGAAGGAAGGAGATGGGGCCACCTTTCATCACCCCTCTAGGACATTAAGGCCGTAGATCCTGGGTCTAGAACTTAAGGTATGTGGACTTTTCTGTGGCAAAAGTGCAGGACTAATAATAATAATAATAATCTTTATTTATATAGCGCCAACTTATTCCGCAACGCTTTACAATAGGGGATAGACATACAGGGGTATTAAATAGTACAAATCATATGTGGCGAACAGAAGGATCAGAGGGCCCTGCTCATGAGAGCTTACAGTCTAGAGGAAGGTGGGTAGGACACAGAAGGTGTAAGTGCTATTGGGTGTAAGTGCCTCCTGCCACACGAGCTGCCAGTCAGTGGGTGGGAGAGAGAAGTGCTAGTGAGTGTAGTATTCCAGGGAATGGTTGGTTCTTGGTGATAATATTTATGGAGGTAGTTGATAGGCTTCCCTGAAGAGGTGAGTTTTCAGGGAGCGTCTGAAGGCTAGGGGAGAGTCTGATGGGGTGGGGGAGGGAATTCCAGAGCTTGGGTGCAGCACGGGAGAAGTCCTGTAGGCGGGAGTGGGAGGTTGTAATGAGAGATGTGGAGAGGAGAAGGTCCTGTGCAGAACGAAGATGGCGAGTGGGAGTGTATTTGGAAATGAGAGATGAGATATAGGGGGGTGAGGTGTTAGTAAGGGCTCTGTAGGTGAGCACCAGGATTTTGAATTTAATTCTGTGTGCTAATGGGAGCCAGTGTAGGGATTGGCAGAGGGGACTGGTGTTGGAGAAGCGGTTGGTTAGGTAGATTAGTCGTGCTGCTGAGTTCATTATGGACTGTAGTGGGGTTAGGCGGGCAAGAGGAAGGCCAGTTAGTAGTGAGTTACAGTAGTCTAGATGGGACATGATGAGTGTTTGGATTAGAATTTTAGTGGTGTCTTCATTAAGGAAGGGTCGGATTCTAGAGATGTTGCGGAGGTGGAGGCGGCATGATTTGGAGATTGACTGGATGTGAGGAATAAATGATAGGGCGGAGTCGAATGTGACCCCCAGGCAACATGCTGTAGGGGTTGGTTTGATGATAGTGTTGTTGACAGTGAGGGTAATATCTGGAGTAGGACTGTTAGGAGAGGGAGGGAAGATAATTAGTTCAGTTTTGTCAAGGTTAAGTTTGAGTTGACGGGAGGACATCCAGGAAGACACAGCGGACAGACAGTTAGATAACTGGGACAGGAGGGAGGGGGAGAGGTCAGGGGAGGAAAGATAGATTTGAGTGTCATCAGCATAGAGATGATGGTGAAACCCAAAGGAGTTTATTAGTTTACCCAGGGATGCAGTGTAAATTGAGAAGAGCAAGGGGCCCAGGACCGAGCCTTGAGGCACTCCAACAGACAGTGGGAGGGGTGGGGAGGTGGAGTCAGAGTAGGACACACTGAAGGAGCGCTTGCAGAGATATGATGAAAACCAAGAGAGGGCAGTGTCACGGAGACCTAGAGAGTGGAGGGCTTGGAGGAGGAGTGGGTGATCTACTGTGTCAAAGGCGGCTGACAGGTCCAAGAGAATAAGTAGGGAGTAGTGGCCTTTTGACTTGGCAGAGAGCAAGTCATTGGCCACTTTAGTGAGGGCAGTCTCGGTGGAGTGATGAGGTCAGAATCCAGATGGGAATGGGAGCAGAGGAATTTAGTGAGCTGACTATATGCGAGACGCTCAAGGAGTTTGGAGGCAAACGGGAGTAGGGAAATGGGCCAGTAGTTTGACAGTGAGTTTGGGTCCAGGGAGGGTTTCTTTAGAATTGGCGTGATTAGAGCATGTTTGAAAGAGGATGGGAAGGTGCCAGTTGATAGAGAGAGGTTAAATAAGTGAGTAAGGGGTGGCGTTAGTAGAGGTGAAAGTTCTTGAGTGAGTTGAGATGGGATTGGGTCAAGAGTGCATGTGGTGAGGTTTGAGCGAGTGAGGAGAAGGGAGACTTCGTCCTCTGTGACTGGTGAGAAGGAGCTTAGTGAGTGTGTGTGGGGGGATCTAGGCTGGCTGGGTGGGAGTGGAAGTGATGAGATGTCATGTCGGATGGAGTCTATCTTGTCCTTGAAGTGAGTGGCGAGATCTTGGACCGAGAAGTTGGTGGCAGGGGTTTGCATTGGTGGGCGTAGAAGTGACTTGAAGGTTGAGAAAAGGCGTTTTGGGTTTAAAGAAAGATTAGAAATTAGAGAGGAAAAGTATGATTGTTTGGCCAGGGATAGTGCAGAGCTATAAGAACGTAGAATGAATTTGTAGTGTATGAAGTCAGCTGTGGAGTGCGATTTCCTCCAGTGCCTTTCAGCAGTGCGTGAGCACCTTTGGAGGTATCGCGTTTGTCTTGTGTGCCAGGGTTGTAGTGGGGTTGTGCGGGGGTGTCATGGAGTAGCAGGTGCAGCTGTGTCAAGGGCTTTTGTGAGAATGCTGTTGTAGAGAGTAGTAGTTTGCTCTGGGCAAGCAAGTGTGAAGATGGGGTTGAGAAGAGGTTGCAGGGAAGTAGAAAATTGTTGGAGGTCAAGCATATGCAGATTTCTCCGCATGCTCTTGATCCCGGTGGAGGGGATGGATTTAAGTGGTATGATGAGGTTTCCAGTGAGGAGGTGGTGGTCAGAGAGGGGATAGGGAGCATTTGAAAAATTAGAGACCGAGCAGAGGTTAGTGAAGACCAAGTCAAGAGAGTGACCATCACTGTGTGTGGGAGTGCAGGTCCATTGTGATAGGCCAAAGGAGGCTGTTAAAGAAAGGAGTTTGATGGCAGGGTGGCAGTTATGGTTATCAACAGGGATGTTGAAGTCTCCCAGGATGAGAGTGGGGATGTCAGAGGACATGAAATGAGGGAGCCAAGAAGCAAAGTGGTCAAGGAATTGTACAGAAGGACCAGGTGGCCTGTATATGGCAGCAACACGCAGGGGGAAGGGAGAGAAGAGGCGAATTGTGTGAGCTTCAAAGGTAGGGAAGGAGAGAGAGGGGACAGTGGGGATTATCTGAAAAGTGTGGTTAGGGGACAAAAGGATGCCCACACCACTCCCCCCTTACTGTTGCCAGGCCTAGGTGTGTGGGTGAAGTGCAGGCCGCCATGTGAGAGTACGGCTGTGGAGGCAATGTCTGATGATGTGAGCCAGGTTTCAGTGATGGCTAGGAGGTTTAGGGAGTGAGAAATAAATAGGTCATAAACAGCGGTTAGTTTGTTACACACAGAGCGGGCGTTACAGAGACCAAAACAAAAAGGGGGGGAGGAGATTAGGTGGCATGGTACAGTTAGTAGGTTGTGGATATTGCGTGTTTGAGTGGGTGTTGGTTTACAGGACAGAATGGAAGGGGGGCCTGGGTTAGGTGAGATGTCACCTGCAGCAAGCAGGAGGAGAAGGGACGGGGAGGAAAGGTGGGAGTGAGATTTGAAGCAGTGGGGCTTTTTGGCAGCAGTTGAAGGAGATGGTAGTGATAGGGGCTGGAGGAATGAGAAAAGTTCACGGGTGCAGAGAAGTGGTGAGGGAAGAAGTGAGGGTGCAATGTGGATGGAGTGGCACTTAATGTGGACACAGGAGGAGGAGAGTCTAAAGCAGGCGAGAATGGCAATGAAAAAGCAAGGAGCCAAATTGGCCATAGTGGGGTTAATGTGTGGGGTGGAAGTGGAGTTTGTCCAGGGGAGTGCGGGTGACTTTGCATTCAAGGGTCAATCCAGGGTGTAGATGTGAGGCAGGATGAGGAGAGACAGTTGCAGAGTTGTGAAGTATTTGATGAGGGTAGGAGTCAATGTAGGGTTAAATGAAGTATGATGATGAGCAATAGAGGTAGATGTTGTACAGGGTAATGCTGGCTGGAGAAGAATCAGGTTTTTTCACTTCAGCAGTTGGATGGTTAACTGTGCTGTTTGCAAAGTCAGTCCTGCTAATTCTGGTTACTTGCGTCAGGTGTTAAGCAGTTTTGATAGAGGGTGCAATGTTGGTGCTTTGTTTAGATAGATGTTTCCATGCTCTGATTCCAGTGTGATTTGTTCTTTTGTAGAAAGCAGGCTGTCCTCAGTCCATCCTCTGTCCAACTCAGTCTAACTCTTATGGAGACTTGAGAATCAGGACTTTGGAATCAGGCCCACTGCAGCAGGTCCACACTCATTGTATCCAATTAACTTCATACCCTCACTAGCTAATCCACTGTTTGTCTCTGGGCTCCCCCAAACTAGGCTCCATCCTCATTCTAGGTTCCCTGAGAGCTTTTTCCTTTACAGTTTAGGGCTTGACCCATTTGGCCCCTTTATAAATCCCCATTTTCAATGGAAACTCATGTTCTGGAATCAACCCTGACCTGATGTATCATATTCTCCATCAGGTGGTTTGGGTGTCCTTTGTTAATATTTGTATTCTTTAATGTTTATGCCAACCATTTGCTTTGATTTGGTGTTCATTATGTATAACTAAGCAACCTCTTACAGGTAATGGTGATCATTATACGGGCGGGGCTGTGATGGCAGGCACTCCTAGCATGCCCCTCCTCTCCTACTGATTTGCAGTGCACATTATCATCTTGATGCTCCTCTCATACCAAAATGGTTTATGCTGTGCCATTTATTTGTGTGATTAAAGCATTAATCTTTTGACCTGTATGGCCTTTAAATTGTCTTTGAATGCAACTAGGATCACATGCCAGAGTCTATCCCTTTCCTCTGTTCCAACCATTTTGGCAATCATCATTGCACCACAGTGGTTTTAGGTTTCATCATTATCTACTAAATATTGTTCTACGGTTAATATACTATATATTTTTTTTTTTTTTACACTGTTATTTTCTCTTTTTTTTTTTCTCTCTCATATGCAATTTCCTCACCTCCTACATTTTCCAATCTAACCCTACCCATCCCCTAAGGTATGTCAAATGGCCCTTTTCAATTCCGCTATGCAACCCAAGTACACCATGTCAGGTGCTTTCTCTCTGAAAATTACAATTTCAAATGTAAAGGACCTAAACTCACTGCAGAAGTAGAGACTGATGTTCATTAAGTGGCTCAAAATGGGAGGTCAGATTTGTTTACAGGAAGTACATTTTTTGTCATTCTTTCCACCGAGATGGCTCAGTCACAGAAACAGAAAAAGTTATGGGTATCCTAATAAACAAACAGTACCATTTAAGTGTGATTCTTTTGCAGATGTGGTTTTTGGGAGAAATCTTTATTACATTAAGGTCTATTTATGCTTTAAATGTTAACCAAACTCCAATGGCGTGCCTTTCACGTCCTTTATTTACTTGAATCAGCTGATCGGTGGATAGTCTGCAGAACATCTGATGCAGTCAGTGCAGAAAGGCAGAGAAGCTGTTATGTTACAGCTTAAATGGTGGTTCTCTCACTGCAGACGTAAGCACTTTCCAGTGGTTTTAATACTGAAACACATCCATATGGCACTAACAGGGTTAAATCTGCTCTCTCTACCATCCAGTAGAGACTGCAAACTATCCACTGGCTTCATAGAGAGCTATATGAAGATCCCAACTTCTCTAACCTCAGGTTGGTGAAGGTGGAACTCTGAACAACAACAACACAAACAACTATCAACGGTTAAAGCATGTGGCAAAGAGTCAAATCAACATATAAAAACACCTATTTGAATATGGCAATGGCTCATTAAGCTGCATTTCAATATGCAAATGAGCAATTGCTAAATCGTAAACTTGAAGAAAGCATGGTGGATTCATGGAGATGATGGTGCCTTTTCCGTGTATCATAGGGATGTGATGTTGAAGATATCTTAGCGCATACAGTAAGGTACAATATTTTTAGGCAGGTGTGAAAAAATGCTGTAAAGTAAGAATGTTTTCAAAAATAGACATGTTCATATTTTTTTTTTTTTTTTTTTTTTTTTTTAAACAAACAACCAGTATAAGCAGGAGAGAATCTTCAAGGGAGGAGGATAATGGTAGATCAGATGCTCCAGAACATTGGGGGCTCAGGGGGGAAATAGCTCTTTGATAGCAGCGAGGCCAGTAGGTGGTGAACTTGGTTAAACTGCCACAACTGTGCATGACTGAAGCCAAAGTGCTGTAGCATTTGTGGAAGCTGGAATTTAAACCCGGAGGAAACTCTAGATTTCCCCACCACAGAAAACATGGGAGAGGCATAGGGCGAAAAATGCCAAGCCTTGCAAACCAAGTCAGGAAACATAGAGCGTGTGCCAGTGGAGTAGGTCCCTCTGTCTCCCCTTAGGAATATTTTAATTCAAATCCTGTCACAGCTGCCTTTTTTTGCTCATTAAGCATCAATTATATCTGTTTTTTATGTTATAATGTTATTTCTTCTTCCACATACATCCTTTTTTACATCACATAGTTGTGAAATAACTTGCAATAAACATCAATAAAATTATTTCTCTATCATTTGATTTGCTACCCAACCTCATTGTCTCATGTGACTAGGACTTAAACCTTATAATATATATAATACAGACCTTGGCCTGTGGGTGGACCCCTTGAGTGACATCCACTGGGTGATTTCTAATAAATCAAAGTGGAATAGGACTTACACAGGACTTGGACAGAAGTGGTAAATCAGGATACATTGAGAAAAGCACACTTCATAAACCAAGGAAGGAACAAACTTACAGTTTTGAAGAAGTACTCTGCAATAGACAAAGTGACAGCCTCATAATACAACATCAGTGTCTGTTGGACAAGATTTTAGAAGACACTGATCAAAAGACAACAAATGCCATACTTAGAGGGTGCAACTGGTCGCACAGCTATGAACTGTCTCATATATGTCCTGTCCTCTGCTCTTCAGCTTAGCACCCTAGCATCAGGTGTGAGGAGACAAAGCTAGAGATCTTATCAGACCCCAGAATTGCCCTGCTGCCACTGAAGAAGGTTTGCTGGTGTAACCAGCAGGACAGAATGCCTCAGAGGTGTCGAAGAACAGTCTAACAGGAAAGTGATGAGCCCCAGACTGGTGGAAGGAATGTAGATAGTGGCCAAGCTGGGCTAATCAGGGTAGGGCTAGTAGGCAACAAATGTCCTTTACAGCAAAAGTAGAGCTGTTGTACAAAAGTCTGTGGAGCTAAAGAATAAGTTAACATAGATCTGGTGAATGCTGTAGTCACAGGTAGCCTGTAGATCGGATGAATTACTGTTGTCACAATAATTTGTAGATCGGATGAATTACAGTAGTCGCAACAGTCTCTAAATCAGATGAATTTACAGTAGACACTATAGTCACAGTAAATCTGTAGATCAGATGAATTTTCACAATATTCTGTAAATCAAGGCAATTAACAGTAGATACTGCTTTCACAGAATCCCTCTAGATCAGATGAATTACACTTGCCACAATATGCTATTGATCAGATAATTTAACAGTAGACACTGCAGTCTCAGGAATCCTGCAGATCAGATGAATAACTGTAGTACAGAAACTCTGACCGCTAAAGGCTGCCGCAGACTCCGAATGACACAATCCCAGCAGGAGGTGGAAGAGGGCAAGCCTGTAGGCCTGGCTGACAAGCCGTTCAGGGAGAGGGGGAGGATGGTAGTAGCACTAGGACTAGTGAAGAGACAATCTGCTGGCATGGTGCAGGAATGCAGCCCTGGGATGAGCAAACACTGTGGAACATCAGGATAGGATGTTCCACAGGAAACCTACTACAATGGCAGGCTGCACAGGAGGTACTAGGAAGCCAGAATGGATCATAAGCAGTAGAAACATAAGCGGGTCAGACAAGCCTGGTCATACACTTGAGGACAAGATAATGCCAAATCAGGTTAACTCTGAATCATCTCACAAGCCAGGTCGGAAGACAGGAATCAGGTCAGAGTAGTCCAGCAAGCAGAGTTGTGATGTGAATTATCTGGCAGATGTACCAAATTGGTGGGCTTAAAGAGGGTCAAGACAAGTACATGACAATACAGCCATGAACTGTCCTCTGAAAACTAAATCCACTGGAATTATTCTACTTCCAGGATCTTAGGTTATATAGCGACTAGGTGGATTTCTTTTTTTTTTTTTTAACCGCAGTCTGTCCTGAAGTGCACTCTTTCATTTTCATCCAAATAGGGTTAAAAAAATTAATAAAGAAATCCACCTAGTCGCTATATAACCTAACATTTAACACACACTTGTATAGGGGTGATAGACCCCCTTTAACTCTGCAGTCAAGCAAGATATTAAACTGGGGGGATGGGGGAAATGACAGCGAAGTAAGAGGATTCTCACAGTGGGCATGGTCTGAGACCCATAAAACAAGATAAGGACAACAGAAGTAATGGCTCATTGTGTGTCATAAGTGTCTGTCCTACCTCATCAGGTGTTAAAGAGAGTGCGATTTGCCTATGGTATACACTCCTATTTGTGCTCCTTGATTCCATGGACTGAACTTGGAGTGATAAAATCTTTAATCTTTGGAGTCCCCTCCGGGTGCAGCAACACCCCTAGGGCTGAAATGAAATAGGATAGCCTGGTTAGAGGGCCAGCCTTATGGATTGTTAATAAAAGGGAGAAGTCATGGGTTGAGGGGCTCACAGATGGTAAACGCCCAGTGGGAGATGCTGCTGCCGGTTTAAGAAGGCATTGCAGCCCCTTCCACAAATTAAGGCAAAGCCTTTCATTTGTGCTCCTGGCTTCCATGGACTGAACTTGGAGTGATAAAATCTTTAATCTTTGGAGTCCCCCCCGAGGTGCAGCAACACCCCTAGGGCTGAATTGAAATAGGATAGCCTGATTAGAGGCCAAAAATGAGAGAAACTGTGGACTGCCAAAATACAAGATTAACGGTATCATTTGGACAAGGTGGTCAGAGACAAGTTGATTTCTTGGACTGGTTCATAGCTATATTTAGTGAAGCAGCTGGAATGCCATCTTCACAATCTCTGAATAATATAAGCTGGAACCTGTTTTTTTTTTTTTTTTTTTAGGTGGATGATGCTGCCCCAATCCTGAATGAGTGGCCAGATTAGTGATTCCCGTCTAATCCGACACGTGTCAGGAGTTGACGTAGCAGTTTGGTGAATTCTGCGGAGGTAAGAGGTCCTTCTTGCATTGCTAGGAGAGGACTGTTGACTGGGGCATGTATGGTTAGATTTGAAAGCTTGAGGAGAGTAGTGAAAGGACACCAATTATTGTGAGTAGGGTAGTATGGAATGGAAGAACCTTTATGTGATTGATCCGTTTTGGAGTGAGTAAGAAACAGTGAACAGTGATCTGAGGGAAAGGTAAGCTGAGACTTGTTAATGAATGGTGACGTACGTGAATGTGAAGTGAATTCCCCTGACCTTAGGAAGCCAAAAGAAGCCAAACATAATCAAACCTGGGCTCCGAAAGGCTGTGAATTAAGGAGTTTGTACAATTGCCTAAAAATGGGACCAGTGATAGGTAATCTGGGACGTGATTGTGAAGTGGGGAGTTTAAATAACCCTTTAAGGAACAATTTTATTTGGAAGTTGGCAAAAAGTGATGGATGATGGGGAAAACAGAAGGCCAGTTGGTGTTGGATGACAGCTAAATGCAATTTGATGGGGAGTGGTGATTGTTTTAGTGAAGTGTAGCAGTAAGCTGCAAAGCTAATACAGTAGAAGTGGAAAAAGAATTCTGAGGTTTGGTTAATGAAATAAATGTTTGAAATGTTGACCATGCTTTGGTGTAAGCTCTTGTTGTACTAGGAGCTAGTGCTTGTTTCATAATAGATTGCGCTATCTCAGTGAAATTATGTAGGATTAGCTCGTTGTAGGATGACATGGAAGCCAGTCTGCTGATGGCAATAGTCTGAAGAATTCCTGAAATTTGAAACAGGATAATACGTCAGCTGCTGAATTAGAGCTACCAGGAACGAATGTGGAGTAAATGGAAAAAATTGTAGTTTAATGAAATCCATGTCAGTTTCCTCAGGAGCATCATTACTTAAGGGGAAGGAGATCTACCCTTACTGATGAAGCGTTATCAATAGAAAAGGTGATGGCTTTACCAGACCAGAGGTGACCCCAAACAGCTGCTGCTGCTACTATGGCGTATAGTTCGAATGAAGGGGAGGATATAGAGAACTGAGGTATACCTGATGTTTCTGGTGGGCAATTTTCTGAGAACCAGTGTGTATTGTATATGGCAGCGAACCTGAATTTTCCTGATGCATCTGAGAAAACTCTAGGGGATGACACTGGTGGGTATGGGGGGAACATGATATGGCCATTCCAAAATTTGAGAAATTTGAATCACATTTTTACGTCTGATATGACATCAGGATTGAGTGAAATCTTGCTTTGGGAATCTGGCTAGGCAGAAAAAAAGTTGTAACAGATGAGTGATGAATGAACGGCCCTGTGGGATTATTTTTAAAGCAAATTTAAGTGACCTAGCAATGACTGAAGCTCCAGCCTTGTTAAAGATTCTTTCTTTGAAAACAGGGATATAATTGTTTGGATGCAATTTAATTTGTCCAAAGGCAGACTAGCTTCCAGTTTGGTGGAATCTAGTTTGATCTCTAGGAATTCGACTGAAGTCGAAGGACCCTGGGTTTTCTGTGAAGCTACAGGAATGTTTAAATGGTAAAATATGGAAAGGATATTGGCTAGGGCTGTAGGTGATTCAGATGTTGGTTCTACTAGCAGGAAGTCATCAAGGTAGTGCAAAATGGATTGCCGTGGTATTGGTTCAGGAAGATCCAGCAAATAATGTCCACGAATGAGTAGAACAATTTGGGGCTGCTTTTTGAGCCAAACATAAGTCTGTTGTAAAAGTAGTACAGTTCTTCCTATTTGATGACTTGTAGGTGCCATAATGATTTGTGCACAGGTAGTAACTTGAAAGGTGATTGTAGGGCTGCATGTGGGGCAGAGAAGTCTACTATAGGTCTTTTCTTCATGGACAATTTCCTAGTGGCTAAACCTATTGGATTGACCCGCCAAATAGAAAATGGGAGTGAGGGAAAGGGGCCTAGGAGGTAGCCTTTGTTGAATTCTTTAGCTAATAGGGATGATACTAACTCTGGCTCTGCCATAGCAGATTGCAAATTGGGGCATTCTAGAGATTCCGCTGGGGAAATAATAACTCCTATGTTAACAATGAAATTCACAAGGTGTTTGTCTGGATGGTTGGTAAGAAAAGACTGTAGATTACGTGTATAGATGGATCCAGATCCTTTATTGCCAGAATTAAGTTTAGGACAAATGGTATGGGAGTGGCCTAGTTTACAGGCAGAGCAAGCGTGGAGCATCCTACAACCGCTAAAAAAGCAACCTTTCGAATTAAAGTTATTACAAATAGGCGAGCTGCCTATGTAATAAATGGGGCACCCCAATTTATCTCTAGTAGGTAATGCTGGATGAGAAGTGGAGGTCTTAGGGGAGGCTGCTGCGCTGTATGGGGTAGTGCTCCTAACTACTGTATCTGGTGTCTCTGGGCATAAATTGGAGGAGTGAAAGCCAGACTGGCAGGCTGGGCAAGTAGGAATCTTAAGTCTGTCAAAGTGCCGGCTGAAAATTTCCTATCCAGTTGGCTCCAATTGCATAGAAAGTTAAATTGGGCCAATCCAGCTGCTGCTTTAGCTGCAAAGGCATGTTGATAATCGTAGAAGGTGGATCTACCGTATTTATAGGCAAGGTCCACGATGGGATATAAATAGTGATCCATTTCTTCTCTACGGTGAGGAAAGTTATAAATGTTAAATGCCAAAACGAATTCGGATACAGACAATTTACAGTTAAGTCTGGGGTCTTTGGCTTTTACAGTTACAGAGACATTGCCGCAACTTACTGTACGCTGTTCGGTCTTGGGAGGCTATAAGGAGTGAAACCAAGTTGAAATCCTTCCCCTCAGTAATGTCTCTCCTGATATGTTGTGGAATTAAATGAGCTGGTGTGATTCAAGGAGAAGGATTCAATGATGTACCTGGCTGAGCTGGTAGTGCCACAACGTACATATGTCTGGCAGCTATTGTACTCTCCATTACACTCCATCTGGATTGTACTTCCGTCATAGCAGAACACAGGTTGGTCAGAAGTTCTGTGATATGGTTAAATTGACTAACTGATGGAGAAGGAGGGGGGCTGGAAGTAGAAAAGCTGTGAGATGGAGGGGGATGGGATGCAGAAGGGAAGAGGAGGCAAAAGAGTTCAGCCTTGCTGGCTGATGCATGGTAAGGGATATGGAGCCTTGACAGCTCTGTCATCAACGTAGGGACTGTCAGTTTTTCAGAACTGGACCCCTTGAAGCTGGAGTTATCGGAGCTGGGGTGGCCGGAGCTTCGGCTTCTGTGATTTTGGAGTCAGTAGGTTTTTGGATATCTTGGTCTTCCATCTGTAACATATGTAAAAGTTATATGAAAGACTTAAATACGTGAAACACTACTGGCTTATGCTATGCAACAGGGGCAAGTGGTGAAACCCGGCATAGGAATTACCCCAGCCTGGGGTGAATGCTAAGATGTAAGTGAGGGGTGCAGTGGATGGTAGGTTAGTAAGGTAACTATGATAGCTGGGAACCATTGTATTGTAAGATGTTACAATGCCTGTAGCTTCCAGATAGAAGGCAACAAAGTCCATGGCAGGAGAACCTGGGCCGGCACCTAGCAAGAGTGAGACCCAGGTCCAAAATCTCCCCTGGCCAGGAGGAACAATGAATTCCACCCCCACCCCCCCGCCCTAGGAAGGCAGGCTAGCAATGAAAAGGAGTCCTAGACTAAACATAGAACATGACATGACTGAAAAGTTGTCTACCACAAAGATATGACAACAATGGAGGGGACGACCTTAGCCTTTCTGAATAGAAGGCATGACAATTGGATGACCTTCGGCCTCAATGATGAGGTAAGGTATATAGAATGGAACAACCTTCGGCCTCTGTGAGAAGGTAAGGTGTAGACATGAGACAACCTTCGACCTCTGTGAGGAGGAAAGGCATGCATCACAAGACATTGCAAGAGCATGGACTACCCTCGTCCTCTGTGAGGAGGTGAGGTATGACACTTAAGATAACCTTCGCCCTCCACGAGGAGGTAAGGCATGAATGTAATACCTTCGGCCTCTGTAAGGAGTTAAGGTAAAACTGTCTGACGGCCTTCGGCCTAAATGGGGAGGTAAGGTATGATGGCTAACCGACCCCCTGCCTCTCGTGAGGAGTGGTAGACAAAAATACCTTTGGCCTGCCTTGAGGTAAGGTGATTGCTATATTGTACCTTGTTGCATTGAGGAATCGAGGCTCGACCAGTGCATATAAATCCCTCACACCTATAAGATGGAGTGTTCTGCTGGTGAGGAGTCATCAAGCAACCCTCTAATGCAAAAGATACTACCAGTGGAACCAACAGGTTAAGAGAACCTTGAATAAGGATGTAAGATAGACACAAGACTCCTATAATTTATGAAACAGGATGGTAGGATTTTCATCCTCTGTGAATAGTGAAACAAGAACGTGAACCCAACTTCCAGCCTCTAGAAGACGTAAGGGAAGTTGCTTCTTGACCCAAGGCCTGGCAAGGACAGCAGGGCAACTGCTTAAAGCCTTTACATCAGTGAAGATAGTAGACCTGACGGAAGCCTTCTGCCTTGCTGTAGCTCAAGGCATGAGCAACTAACCTTTGGCCTATACGGAGGTAAGGTGATGTAACAAATTACTTAAATATATGCACGTGCTCAAACGTAGTGTGTTTTTTTTTTTTTTTTTTGTTTTTTTTTTAATTTTATTTTTTTTTTTACAATGGTTATGAACCGGGGAATTGAAGACTGGTGTTGTTAAAGGGACACAAAGCTAGAGTGTAAGGTGTGTAGGCTGCATAGGCTAATGGTTTACCTGGCTGAACCAACTTAACCGAGTGAATATAGTGCATCTATGCTTCTATTAACATTCAATAGTAATTGCCCAATTCATTTTTTATCACATTAGACACTTCTTCAGTAAAAGGCATTTGTAATACATTTTGTTTAACCCCTTAAGGACCGGACGTTATGGGACATTTCCGTCCCATAACGTCCGCATAGGGGCACTTGGACGCGCCGGTACACGTGACCTGTCACGTGTATCGGCGCGTCACTATGGGGCTTGAAACAGATCGCTCCGATCTTGGAGCGGTCTATTTCATGCCCCATTTTTACTTACAGCGCTCCCGGTAGAGCGCTGTAAGTAAAAAGTACGTGACGTACCAGGACCGTCAAGGGTCTTTCAAGCAAGTTTACCCTTGACGGTCCTGGTACGTCAAGGGTCCCTAAGGGGTTAAATATCTTTAGTGCAATAGTCCTGTCTGTATGTCTTCATGATGCTTCCGATTCTTGGTCTCTTCTCTGAGTGCCTCCTATGTTCTAATCATGTGTCTTGGTGGGGGGGAGGGGTCTGCAGTCTTCTTGTGGTTGACATCTATGCTTGGTTTCCACCACTGGAATGCACGTGACAAGCAAAAGAGAAGGCCATGACAAGATCGGAAATGTCTGTTCTGTTAAAAGTTAAAAACATAAGTTCATATCTTATGTGCCAAAAACTTGTAATTTGCTTCAATAAAGAAATATATTCAAAACTATTGTGTATTAAAGTTTATTATCACAAGTTGTATGTGTAATTATGAAAGCATGTATGGCTACTAATATTAGGATTATTGAAAATATTGAGACCCTAACTCTTCTGGACTTTTGAATTGTATCCAAAATATGCAATTAGAGGAAAAATAATTTAATTACTGTGTCCAATCCACGGCAATGGACTGTGGGTATTGACTTCGCCCTCCAGCTGGTAGGACCAATAAACATATAAATGCATCAGTTTCACGGTGCCCGTGATTGCTGGCCTTTTCTGTCAGTCAGTTGTAAGGGCTCTCCATTGGTTGCCTGTGATTAGTCCACCCAGTATTGCCTATATAGACTGGGCTCCTGCACCCTTTCAGTGCCGGCCTATCACAGTGAAGACCCTGTGAAACAAACCCAACTGTGACGAGTCAATACAGACTAAGAAGAATCCAAACCTGCGACTTAAAACCCAACCCGAGAAGATGGAGTAGTGAGGCTCAATCCTCGGTATCCAAAAATCACCACTGATGTATAAAATCTATCAGCAAGAAGAAGACGACTGACCTTTCAGTGCCCTTTCGTGGTGTCTTTATGTCAGTGATCCCCTGCCTATGGATTCCTGTGTCTACTGGGCCTGCATGTTTCCTCTACTGCCCCAGTGTCAGTGTATCAACCCAGACAGCCAGTGACACTTCAAAGTGGTACTTGTTTCTGTTCCTGATCCGGTTTGGCTGACGTTCCTGCTTCCGTTCCTGACCCGGTTTGGCTGAAGTTCCTTCTTCCGTTCCTGACCCGGTTTGGCTGTCGCTGCTGCTCGGGTATCCTGTTCCGGCCTGGCTGTCGCTCCTGCTTCTGGACTCGGATTGACACTCTTCCCTCTGGACTATGGTCGTCTGGGCGACATTCTGACTACTAGATCTCTCCTTAGGTTGTACCTCTGGTACTAGGCTCAAGGCCTCCATGTTGTCCAGTACGCGGTACTGGTTTGCTCCATTATCACACCAGTTGCTTGCTGCCTCCATTACAGCACCGGTAGGGCCTCCGTGTTGTCCAGTACGCAGTACTGGTTTGCTCCAATATCACGCCGGCTGCTTGCTGCCTCCGTTACAGCACCGGTAGGGCACCCGTGTTGTCCAGTACGCGGTACTGGTTCACTCCAGTATCACACCGGTTGCTTGCTGCCTCCATTACAGCACCGGTAGGGCCTCCGTGTTGTCCAGTACGCAGTACTGGTTTGCTCCAATATCACGCCGGCTGCTTGCTGCCTCCGTTACAGCACCGGTAGGGCGTTCGTGTTGTCCAGTACACGGTACTGGTTTGCTCCAATATCACACCGGTTGCTTGCTGCCTACTTTACAGCACTGGTAGGGTTCCGTGTTGCCCAGTACTCGGTACTGGTTTGCTCCAATATCACACCGGTTGTTTGCTGCCTCCGTTACTGCACCGGTAGGGTGTCCGTGTTGTCCAGGACTATCACGGTGCCCGTGATCTTCCTCTGTCACTCTTTGCTGTGGTGCGCTCCCATTGGCTGAGCTTGTTTGGCCCGCCCAGTATGGCCTATTTATACCTGGCCTTTGCCACCTATCAGGTGCCCTTTCGTGGTGTTCCTGAGCCAGTGTTGCTGTGATCCAGTGTTCCTGCTTCCTGTGTACCGACTTGGCCTGTCTGACTACGCTTCTTAGTTCCTGCTCCGTGATTTGACCCGGCTTGCCTGACGATCCTGCTCTGTGATTTGACCCGGTCTGGCTGATGTTCCTGCTCCGTGACCTGACCCGGCTACATTGCTGACCCTGCATGTGTTCCTGCTGTGTGCTGTTCCAGTGTCGCCTGGGCGACATTCTGACTTCCGCTGTGCTTGTGGCAGGGCTGACTGTGTCGTTGCCTCCTGTGTACTAGGCCTTTCCGTTTACTCTTGCTGAGCCTGCTGCCTCCGTTACTCTGGGCCTCCATTTACGCTTACAGAGCACTGTGCCTTCCGTTAACACTTGCAGAGCCATGCCTCCGTTCACTGAGCTTCCGTTAACACTTGCAGAGCCATGCCTCCGTTCACTGAGCTTCCGTTAACACTTGCAGAGCAGTTGTCTTCGTTCACTGAGCTTCTGTTAACACTTGCAGACAGTTGTCTCCGTTAACACTTGCAGAGCCGTTGCTTCTGCTACTCTGAGCCTTCCGATACACTTGCTGAGCCTTGGGTCTCCTTACAGCGCCCGTGGGGGTGCCATTGGCTCTATCCAGCTAAGCACTTTCAGTGTAGTTGGTCTCCGTTACAGCGCCCGTGGGGGTGCCATTGGCTCCATACAGCTAAGCTCTTGCAGTGTAATTGGTTTCTGTTACAACACCGATGGGGGCTATTGGCTCTATTATCCTCAGCTCTCGCAGTGTCCTTGGTCTCCATTAAACGCACCGGGTGGGTGCCATTGGCTCTATACAGCTAAGCTCTTGCAGTATATTGGTCTCCGTTACAACGCCCATGGGGGCTATTGGCTCTATTATCCTCAGCTCTTGCAGTGCACTTGCTCTCCGTTCACGCACCGGTTGGGGTGCTAGTGGCTCTACCCCATTAAGCTCTTGCAGAGTGTTTTGGCCTCAGTTCCCTGTCTCAGCATAATGAGTAGTCTCTGTCCTGCTCTATTAATGGTATTTTCTCATCCAGCACCACTTATTGCTCCTTTACCATCTTATGGGTGTGTCAAACATACCACAAAAGAGACTGATTGATTTCTATGTACCTTAACTATTGAGTTCCCTGAATGTGACTTATGCCTTTCCTGTGACAGTATATATATTTATTTCTCTGTATACTGGGCCTGAGAGGGCATCTGTACTTTACTGTTCATTACAGTTATTCTGTATTGCCTATAGAGGGCAGTCTTTCTTGTCTTTTAATAAAACTGTGTTTTATTCTAACGTGCTGGTCTGAGTGTCCTACAAAACCGTTACAAGTACGCAGTACTGGTTTGCTCTAATATCACACCGGTTGCTTGCTGCCTCCTTTACAGCACCGGCAGGGCTTCCGTGTTGTCCAGTATGCGGTACTGGTTTGCTCCAATATTACACCGGATGCTTGCATTACCAACTTTACAGCACCGGTAGGGCCTCCCTGTTTGTCCAGTACGTATTACACTGGTTTGCTCCACATTTATCATCAGTTGCTGATGCTATCTCCGTTACAGCACCAGTGGGGCTCCTATACTCTGTGACATTGTGCTTGGTTGCCTTGCCCAGTATATTGGCAAGGCCGGTAAAGCCTCCTTCTAATTGTTGTGCCAGTCTCCAGGCTGCCTTGTCCGGTATATTGGCAAGGCCGGTAGAACCTCCTTCATATTGTTGTGCCAGTCTCCAGGCTGCCTTGCCCAGTATATTGGCAAGGCCGGTAGAGCCTCCCTAATCTTGTGTTGCCAGTTTCCAGGCTGCCTTGCCTGGTATATTGGTAAGGCCGGTAGGGCCTACTTCATCTCATTGTGCCAGTCTGCAGGCTGCCTTACCCGGTATTTGGCAAGGTCAGTAGAGCCTACTATATTGTATCATTGTTTGCTATACTATTTGAACCTGTCGTGTGTCTGTTTCATATATGTATGTTCAGGACCTGTGAGGGTTCTTATTAACTTTTCAATAAAGTTGTGTTTTTATCTTAACTCTGTGTCTGAGAGTCTAAACAAACCGTGACACAGTTCTACCCTCTCTTGCTCAATTATTTCTTTTGTATAAGGTAATAATTCTGGCGACTAGCGCTACTAAGCTGCTAGTCTCCAGATGGGGAGTTATTGAAGTTAAATTGTTTAAGAGGTGGTTGTTCTGCTTTAAGAAGCAGTTTGCTGTCATATGGCAAAATGTGAAAACGGCAATGGACATGGCCTGTGTGTTTAGAATTTTGAGAATCTAGTTGGCTGACTTTGAGGAGAAGCTAGACTCGTCGGTATCCAGATCCCACTTGCTCAAAGAGTTAACACCCATTAAGAACACAAATTTGTCCTGTGATGCTTCACTAGATGACATCCATGGCCTAGCAAAGTCTTCAGCTTTAGCCATCACTACACATAGAGCATTGTGGATAAAATCCTGAGAAGCCAATGCTACATCAAAATACAAATTGGTTTCCCTACCATTTACGGGAAGCAAGCTGTTTGAAAGTCATCTGGAAGAAATTATCTGACAGTCCTCTGCTGCAGGTCCACTTGTCCCACAGTGCCCCTTTGCTGGGCTTGTATTTGGGAGTTCTCAATGCACACTCCTGCACTCATTGGGTATATATATGTGTATGTCTGTTGGGTATTTGAAGCAGGTTTATGTGGTAACTTAACCCTTTGTCCACTAGTTGGACACATTTTGTGGGGGTGGGTCAGTGTTTTCTTAGTATGCACACATGTTCCCTGTATGTTTTTCATGTTTTTAACTCATATTTTAGCTTTTATTAAAATTGTGTACCGTGCCTTTAAGGCGCGCTTTAACACATAGACGCCATTGCTCCATTTAGTTTCTATGGGTCAACACTGTTTGGGACA
This sequence comes from Rhinophrynus dorsalis, assembly GCA_037306005.1. Taxonomy (NCBI): domain Eukaryota; kingdom Metazoa; phylum Chordata; class Amphibia; order Anura; family Rhinophrynidae; genus Rhinophrynus; species Rhinophrynus dorsalis. The sequence continues at coordinate 150,072,543 of CM074718.1, forward strand.
TATCTCTGCAACCGCTTCACGCAGCAACTTCAGAGTGGGCTCATTTTAATTGTCTACCTTTGCTCTATCATCCGGTTTATAGTTCAAGTGTGTTGGGGGGCTTGGGGGGCTTCGGGCACTGCTTTGGGGTACTTTTTGGGAAAAAACTACATTTCCCATGAGCCCTTGTTTCGCCTTTTTTTTCTGATTGGCTCCCGTCGTGGCAGCCATTTTGTGAGCTTTTCTCAGTGAGTATCCTACGCAGGGCTTGGACTCTCCTTCTCTCCTCTGCAGATTAACCCTTTGCCTGCCAGATAAGTCTATATTTAGCGTTTCTGAGGTGAAATATTAATCTAACACGCTACAATTGGGTGATTCATTGTACAGCTGGTTATTTTGACACTGTGAGAATGTCTATACCCCTGGAGCTAGGGGCTAGACCTAAGACTAAGGAGGCTGGGGTATCAGTATCCCTCCTTTCACACAGAGGTACCTAGAGAGTCCTCTGGTCATTTATGCCCAGCATGTTCTGAAGTTCCTGACAGCAACCCAGGGCCTTCCAGCCATGCTATTGAGCCAGCTTGGGTGCAAGAGTTTAAGGCTGCGACTAGGGACCTTAGGTCCACTCTACAACTCTTTCCATCCCAGATACAGGGGGCTCTTCAATTATGGCAGACCCCCTCTACTATCAGATCTTCCCTGCCTAAACCGCAGGGTGAACCTGATGTGTCAGATTCTTCTGAGGAAGAATTATTGCAAGATTCGGATGTTGAGGATGGTACCATTTCGGTGTCTTCTAGGTCCCTTGGGGACCCTTTTGAGTCTGACCCTGAACCCTCTGCTGAGGGCCTGATCAGGGCTGTATTGACCACACTCAACATTCCCTTGGTTCAGGAGGTCCCTTCTGACCCCTCCGATGTTTTTCAGGAGCCTGCAAAGCCCCTTACTTATTTTCCTCCTAACCCAACAATTCTGTGTCCAGGAAATCCATGTACGTCATGGATTTCAGGGCTCTCCGCACGGCTGCATGCCGCTCGGGGCGCCCTGATTCCGAAAAAAAAAAAAAAAAAAAATGCTCCATGGTCCTTAAGTGCCAGCCATGTGCGTGCACGCCAGTCCTTAAGGGGTTAAAGGGATAGTACAATTGAGTCTTCTGTATACTTTTCTATCCAAATCTGTATCTTTATAACCACGGATAAGTTTAACGTTTTACTTTTTTCTAACAAAGTTTCCCCCTGCCGCCACTTTTTACTTATCTCAAGCAGCCTACCCTCAGATCTGGAATCTGGTCATCGGATCGGACATATCACAGCAGGGGACAATCTTCTTTCCTTTAGTATAAGGAAAACTCTGACCCCTTGAGGAAAGAGGGAGGGTTTTTCCTGAAGATTGCCCATCATTGCGTTCTGTCCTGGCCGGCTTGCTGAGGCTGTTTGAGGTAAGTAAAAAGGGCAGCAGGGGGAAAGTTTATTTTAGAATAAAAATAAAATTATAAACTTATACGTGATTATAAAGCTACAGATTGGTATAGAAAAGTATACAAATGTAATGTAAAAATGAAACCTTAAGATCAGTATCGTATACATATTATTTCTGCAAAGCTTAAAGATATTATTCCTTTATTTCACTTTTATTTCTGTCTGATTATCAGTTTCCTTTTTAATTATACACTGATAGTGCTTATATGAACTATTATTATTATACTATCGATTTTTATTATACTATTGATAAATAATCAATAGTCCTTGTGGATATTTCTCCAGAAAACTGTCCAAAGTGGAGATGGTATATCAAATTGGGGACAGAGAGTTACTGGCAATTGTCCTGGCCCTGAAAGAATGCAGGCATCTATTGGAGGGCACTAAAACTCCTATCTTAATCTTGACTGACCACAAGAACCTCATTTATCTTTCTGAGGCCCAGCGTTTATCTTCCAGGCAAGCCAGATGGGCGCTGTTCGTTTCCCGTTTAAATTTTGTGGTCTCATATTTTCCTGGCTCGAAAAATGTTAAGGCAGACGCATTGTCTCGCCAGTTTTGCTTGCCTTCCAAGGAAGAGGTTCCACCGCCCCGATCATTCTGGCTGATCGCATCCTTGCTACCACACAAACCTGTATTACTTCTCCTCTGGGAAAGGAGATTTTGGCTGCCCAAACTTTAGCACCTGTTGACAAACCTGATGGCCATTGCTTCGTTCCAGCGCAGATGCGCATTAAGCTGTTAGAGACCTATCATGCCTCAAAGATTGCTGGCCACATTGGTCGCGACCAATTGATTTGGTCTTTGTCACGAGTATTCTGGTGGACTAGTCTCCGTTCCGATTGTGCTGCCTTTATGGTGGCTTGCACAACTTGTGCTCAAAATAAGCCACCCCGACATCTACCGGTGGGCTTGCTCCAGCCAGTGGCCAACTGGGAACATCCCTGGTCACATCTATCTATCAACTTTATGGTTGACCTCCCTTGCTCCATGGGCTGTACAGTATTGATGATTGTGGACAAAGTTTCAAAGATGACTCACTTCGTGCCACTTAAGGGCTTACCATCCCCGCAGGAATTGGCAATGGTTTTTGCTAGGGAGGTTATCCGACTCCATGGCATACCCAAAGTAATTGTGTCCGATAGAGGAAGCCAATTTGTGTCCCGCTTCTGGAGGTGTTTCTGTTCTCAGATGGGAATTCAATTGGCATTCTCCTCCACGTACCACCTGCAATCTAATGGTGCTGCAGAAAGGTAAAACCAAACCTTAGAACAGTTCCTCTGCTGCTATATCTCTGACCACCATGATTATTGGGCTACCCTGTTACCTTGGGCGGAGTTTGCCAGAAATTGTGCTGTTAACTCTTCTACTCAGAGTTCCCCGTTCTTGGTCAACTATGGGTTCCAACCCTCGGTTTTTCCTAAGACCTTCCAAGCACAAGCGATTCCGGCTCTTGACGAGCATTTGAGGGCACTCTTCCTCTTGGGTTCGGGTACAGCATACCCTACGTGTTTCCGTGCAGCGACAAAAAAGGCAGGCCGACTGTAGGTGACTGCCGGCACCTACCTTCCAGGTAGGAGAGAGAGTGTGGTTGTCTATCCGTAACTTGCACCTCCAGGTTCCTTGTAACAAATTGTCTCCTCACTTCATTGGTCCTTCCCGTGTATTGCGCAAAATTAACCTGGTGGCTTATGCATTGGAGCTCCCTGCCAATATGCACATTCATAATGTCTTCCATGTTTCCCTGTTAAAGCCCTTGGTCTGCAACCGGTATACCTCAGCTCCCATCCATCCTGCTTCCGCGAGAGTTGTAGATCACAAGGAATATGAAGTACAAAATATTCTGGACTCCCGTTTGGTTCGAGGGCGCCTACAGTACCTTATTCATTGGAAGGGATATGGTCCAGAGGAGCGTTCCTGGATTCCAGCTGATGATGATCACACTCCTGTCTTGTTACGCAGATTTCATGCGCACTTTCCAGACAAACCCCATCCGGCTCTGCGGAGGGGGGGCCTTTGAGGGGGGGTACTGTCACAGCTTACCTTTGTTCCAGCACGCCACTTCAGGCAACGCTCAAAATGACACTTTGGCGTCAGCGGTCATCCATGCCGCACGGATTGACGCAGGATTATGGCAGTGGTTGTATGCATCAGAGCAAGAGGTGTCGTCGGCAGGTGCGAGGCTTCTGAATGAAGCAGGCCTCTCTTTTATGTGTTTGCTTTCTGTAGTTTCCTCCTACCTACTTCCTCCCTCTGAGCTGCTCCTCCTACCTACTTCCTGAGGAGGGGTTTAAAGGGCAGACTGAGTCCTGACTCAGTTGCCCTTGCGTTGTTGTTCAAAGCAGTTCTATTACCTTGGGCTTTGTGTATGACCTGGCTTGTCTTCCATCCAACCTGGTGCTGATCTGTGGCTCTGTCTGACTATTCTTTTGTCTGTCCCTACTGTGGACACCCAACCTGGTGCAGACCTGTGGCTCTGGCTGACTACCTGAACTGTGTATGACCTGGCTTGTCTGAATACCTTCTCTGGTGCTGACCTGTCGCTCTGTCTGACTATTCTCTTGTTTGTCCCCTGTACCTAGCAGACACCCAATCTGTTGTGGACCTGGGGCTCTGGTAGACTAGCTATATCCTGACTGCAGGCTTGAGTCAGATATCCATTTCTTATACTGACTGCAGGAGTGAGGCAGGAGTATTCCTTGCTCATCGGATCAAGATTTTGTGTTCCGGTTCTTGCTTCTGTTCCGTTCCTGATTCCAGCTCCTGATTCCAGCTGAGACTACCAGTGGCTTTGGCCTAGTCTCGAGCAGTGTGGTCAATCTTGGCAGTCTACTATTCCTGGATAGTAGCGCTTGCTGGCTGTGACCATCTGCTTGTTCCTGCCTTATTACCATTGTATGCTATCTTTATTGTTGTTTATTAAATTGCATTTCACTATACCTTACTGAATCCTGAACATCTCTGGGGAACCGTGATAGGGAGGCACATTGACCTCCTACTCCCTAATCAATATCCCCAAGAAAAAGTAGCATATGCTTACTTTATTTCCTTTATTGTCTTTGGTTTTAACATTGCATGTTAAAAAACAAACCATTGTATTATTCGAAAGATCTAGATACTCCTGTAAATCAGTTGTCTTTGTTTAGACTTTTGGTTTGAACCTTTGTAATTGCCCACCCTTTTACTACACTATCAAATTCTGAGCCCACATAGTGTCACTTTAACTCAAAAGAAATCAATACACCATTACAGATCTCTGTCTCCGATGTATTAGAAGGCTTTCTTTTAGCCCAGTTCAATTATACATTCCACATCAGTCATAGGAAATTGCAAGGTGACATTTTGTAGCGTTAATTTGCTCTGTGCTGTACACCGTTATTGAGGCATAATGAGGCTGATGCACTAAACAAAATTGGAGCAATTCTGTAACAAACAAATTGCAGGATAGAAGAGTAAAAATTTCTGAAATTCCCACTGATTATTTTAAAAGGATAGTTTAAGCTCTTGAATGCTAGATAACTGTATGCATTACTTTAATTGAATTGTACTATAATTGCTCCAGTTCTTTTTAGTACATCATTCTCAATGAGTCCCTGTCCTGTAGAATGTATAATCTAATTTTAGTGTCTTGGGTACTGTGTAAGCAGATGACTTGCTGAAAGTCATAAGAAGCCAACATTTGAGATTAACAAGGCTGCCCTTCTTCAGATTCAATTTCTTAACTTCAAAATCAAGGTTCTAGGCTTTGTTGATACTAGAGGGTCTTTTTTCATGACCTAATAAATTGCTCACATATTCTAAAAAAGTAATAATTTTGCCCTGTGCCCTACTTCCAGACAGACTGCGGATACCAGCTCTGTACCGCAGTCTGTCACTCTGCCTCTGCTCCCATTCCTCTATCCAGCCTCCTCCAATGGCATAGGCTTTTTTCTTGTAAGCTGGAGCTGTCTATGGCCAATGAGAGCACTCCATCTTACAGTCAGAAAGCCTCTGTCATCAGAGGAGGCTGGATAGAGGGAGGGGAGCAGAAGAAGAGTGACAGACTGCAGTATACAGAGCAGGTAACCGCAGTTTGTCTAGAAGTAGGGTGCAGGGCAGAATTTCAATATCGCCCAAATAGTTTAAAAAAAAAAGAAAATATGCAGAGTCCTTGATTAATCGCTGTGTAACCTAACATTTAAGAGAAACTTGTATAGGGGTGATAGATCCCCTTTATTTCTAAGTCCTTCATCACTGGCATTGTTTCTTCTAGTAAATTGGGTAGCTTATTTAACCCAATGTGAGCACATAGATATTAAGGCCTTTCTTCATGACATTAGCATCAGTTTGAGTAGAACACCCTCGAAGATTACAAATGTGAACTTCTACCCACTTAAATTGTAGCAGAATAAAAATATTGAAAGTTATTATTTTTTTTTTTTAATACAAATAATCTATACAATGCATAAAGGATATTTTGTATATCTACATAAATATCCCTAGTAACAAATAGGGCATGTAACACTTAAAGTCCTAGCAATGTTTCATAATAAAAGCAGCTCTAATTAATCATCATAGTATTTGGACTTTGGAGAGTGTTATTTCAATACTGTCAGAGTTATAGTGCAAGAGTAATTCAGTGACAAAGTATCCCTCTCCCACCCCTTTTACTGATGTAACACTGCTCAGCCAGAGCAGAAGGGAGGTGCCCAGGTAGACAATCTTCAATTAAGATGAGGGAAAAACCTGAAAAACTTGTCAAGGGGGGCAGGGCTTTCATTGTTCTCATAGGAAGAAGATTGTCCACTTCTGTTATCGGTCTGGTCTATGGACTGAATTCCACATCTGAGAAGAGATGGCTTACACTAGGAAAAAGGGGCGGGAGGGTTAACTTTGCTTGTAACTATCTCTCAAATCATAAATGTTTGAGAGATAAGACATATCATTCTTCATGTTTTTTTTAATGCCTACAAAATAAAATAAAGTGAAGTATTACTATCCCTTTAAGTAATCCTATTGGAAACCTCCCTAGCATTCAAGGGGTTAACGTAGTGTAATCATATCAAATATGTGTGACTGCTAGTTGTACTTGTAAAGACTAAACTAGTAATCTAAAATGTATTGGGTAATATTTATCAGGTAATTGTGCCTTAACCCCTTAAGGACCAGCGGTCCCGGGGCGTGCCGTCCCTTAAGGACCGCATAGGAAACTTTGACGTGCCGTCCCACGTGACTGATCACGTGGGGCGGCACGCCAAACGGGGCACTGGAAGAGATCGCTCCGGTCTTGGAGCGATCAACTTCAGTGCCCGGTATTACTCACCGCGCTCCTACAGGAGCGCGATGAGTAAAAGTACGTGACGTGTCAGGACCGTCACTGGTCCTTAAGTGTCGGACAAGCGTGACGGTCCTGCCACGTCACTGGTCCTTAAGGGGTTAAAAGTGCTTATAGGTTTTTTTTGTTTGTTTTTTTTAGAGGGGGTTGGGTTATAGTTTGCTTGCTGCAAACCTAATTGCACTGTTTCTATATACATTGTCTGTTATCCCAGCCATGTCTACCAGTCTGCAGTTCTCTAAAATTGCTCATTGGAACCCCCTTTATCTCTTCAGGTAAACCCTGGGGTTCCACTGAAGCCAGTTTGAGGATCGCTTACATAAACAATCAAATGAGTATTGTGGACTTATCAAAAGCAGTTGATCTATGAGACAGAGATCACTTTATTGTTTTACATAAAGTTCTAGTGTGTGCATGTTTTTGGAATGTCTGTAATGTAATGTAAAGGCGTAGTTGTATGTGTGTGAGAAATATATATATATATATATAACAACACAGGTAAGGGGTGCAACACGGTCCGGCAGTAATCACAACAGCCAACTCCTGCTCCGCAGTTCCTTAAAAAATTCTTTATTGGGTACAAAATCGTATAAAAGGCAAAACTTTTGCCCACAAGCAAGGCAAATCCCATGTAAAACATGCGCTTGATGCTCTCACCACCTTTTTTTTTTTTTTTTTTTTTTTTTTTCCTTAAAAAATTCTTTATTGGGTACAAAATCGTATAAAAGGCAAAACTTTTGCCCACAAGCAAGGCAAATCCCATGTAAAACATGCGCTTGATGCTCTCACCACCTAACGCGTTTCATGCTACCGCACTTAATCATAGGTCTGATTAGCAGCATCATTCTATCCTTAAAATAAACCTATCAATCAGAACCAACTGATCCTGTAATCAATCAGTTGTCCGTTCTGAATTCAAACCAACCTATAGATTAGTCTCTCTTCAACCAAGCCCCCTGTTAATCATCTCGGATTTTCTTAACTCCCTGAATGCCAGAGCGGCCAGAGCACTCCGCTCTGCAATGCATCCTCTGCAATGTGTCCTGCACTATTCCAGCATCCAAAGAGTCAATCTATATTCAGCAAACATGGGAGCTAAATTAAAGGAGACAAATCCACACCTTCTTAATTTCCTAAACCTACCAATATCTCTTACCAACTATATTCCTCACCAATTAAAATATTTTTATTAGGCAATTCTACAATAAATTATTAAAACTGCAAAAACTCAAAAAATTCATATCTAACTAAAGACCAATATTATCAAACAGTTCTTATGTTTGTTTTTATTTTTATTATTATTATTATTCTCACATGGAACGAGAGAGGACAGTACTACTCACGTTTGGTGTATATACAAAGACACATCATGAGTACTATTCATGCCATGTGGTTTCCTAGTATTCAATCTTATGATCCAAGTTACTTCAGCTTTATCTAAAAGACCATTAATATCTCCTCCTCTTTCTCCTAGAAAGACCCTTTCTAATCCCTTAAAGGAGAAGGCAGTAATCTCCGATCCAGTACAATCATAAAAATGTCTAGCCACAGGTTTAAGCAAATCACTCTTTTTAATACTTAATACATGTTCCCGGATCCTGTCTTTTAACATTCTTGTCGTACGCCCCACGTATTGAATCCCACATTTTAAACATGTAATAACATATACGTGGGTAGTACGGCAGTTGATATATTGCTTAATAGGATATACTCGTTGAGTACTCCTACTAGCAATATCCTGTCCTATCTGTGCATAACTACAGGCTATGCACCGACGTGCTCCACATCTATGCATGCCCGTAGTTACCAACCAAGTCGGCAATATCTTAGGATTACTCCTATATACTGAAGGAGAAAGCCTTGTTGCTATTGTTGGAGCTTTTCTAGCTACAAACTTACATGACCCCTGTACCAACGGTTGCAGGGATATATCTCCTTTAAGGATAGGAAGATGTCTTTGTATAATTCGTCTGACGTGGCTGAACTTTATTTACAGAAACAGGGAACTTCGATGGGGGCCAAATTTGCCCCCAGTTTCGCTAATTTGTACATGGCTTGGTATGAGGAGATTTTCATCTATGCGGCGAGTAATGTGTATAGGTCATCTATTGCATATTACTGTCGCTACATAGATGATTTGCTTTTTTTATGGCAGAACTCAGAACAAAATTTCATAGAGTTCAACCAGTGGTTGAACTACAATGATGCTAATCTTAGATTTACATATGAGTTTGGTGGTAAAGAAATTAAATATCTGGATCTAAACTTAAAATTAGAACATGGAGAGATACATTCTACCGTATATCGTAAACCATGTTCAGGTAATTCATTCTTACATGCAAAATCGTGTCATCCTCCGCATGTGAAACGGGGTATCCCAGTTGGACAGTTCCTGCGTATACGCAGGAACTGCTCAACTGAAGTGGAATTTCAGAAACAATCTGAGGTTTTAAAGAAGAGGTTTTTGGATAGAGGATATTCTTCTGACGTGGTTGAGAAAGCTTATTTACGAGCAAAGGATACTGATCGATTGAAATTAATACGAAATGAAAATAAAAATGAAGAGGGACAGGATATTTCAGTCTCTCTGACTTTCGTTACAGAATACAGTCAGGAGTTCAGCCACGTCAGACGAATTATACAAAGACATCTTCCTATCCTTAAAGGAGATATATCCCTGCAACCGTTGGTACAGGGGTCATGTAAGTTTGTAGCTAGAAAAGCTCCAACAATAGCAACAAGGCTTTCTCCTTCAGTATATAGGAGTAATCCTAAGATATTGCCGACTTGGTTGGTAACTACGGGCATGCATAGATGTGGAGCACGTCGGTGCATAGCCTGTAGTTATGCACAGATAGGACAGGATATTGCTAGTAGGAGTACTCAACGAGTATATCCTATTAAGCAATATATCAACTGCCGTACTACCCACGTGGTATATGTTATTACATGTTTAAAATGTGGGATTCAATACGTGGGGCGTACGACAAGAATGTTAAAAGACAGGATCCGGGAACATGTATTAAGTATTAAAAAGAGTGATTTGCTTAAACCTGTGGCTAGACATTTTTATGATTGTACTGGATCGGAGATTACTGCCTTCTCCTTTAAGGGATTAGAAAGGGTCTTTCTAGGAGAAAGAGGAGGAGATATTAATGGTCTTTTAGATAAAGCTGAAGTAACTTGGATCATAAGATTGAATACTAGGAAACCACATGGCATGAATAGTACTCATGATGTGTCTTTGTATATACACCAAACGTGAGTAGTACTGTCCTCTCTCGTTCCATGTGAGAATAATAATAATAATAAAAATAAAAACAAACATAAGAACTGTTTGATAATATTGGTCTTTAGTTAGATATGAATTTTTTGAGTTTTTGCAGTTTTAATAATTTATTGTAGAATTGCCTAATAAAAATATTTTAATTGGTGAGGAATATAGTTGGTAAGAGATATTGGTAGGTTTAGGAAATTAAGAAGGTGTGGATTTGTCTCCTTTAATTTAGCTCCCATGTTTGCTGAATATAGATTGACTCTTTGGATGCTGGAATAGTGCAGGACACATTGCAGAGGATGCATTGCAGAGCGGAGTGCTCTGGCCGCTCTGGCATTCAGGGAGTTAAGAAAATCCGAGATGATTAACAGGGGGCTTGGTTGAAGAGAGACTAATCTATAGGTTGGTTTGAATTCAGAACGGACAACTGATTGATTACAGGATCAGTTGGTTCTGATTGATAGGTTTATTTTAAGGATAGAATGATGCTGCTAATCAGACCTATGATTAAGTGCGGTAGCATGAAACGCGTTAGGTGGTGAGAGCATCAAGCGCATGTTTTACATGGGATTTGCCTTGCTTGTGGGCAAAAGTTTTGCCTTTTATACGATTTTGTACCCAATAAAGAATTTTTTAAGGAAAAAAAAAAAAAAAAAAAAAAAAAAGGTGGTGAGAGCATCAAGCGCATGTTTTACATGGGATTTGCCTTGCTTGTGGGCAAAAGTTTTGCCTTTTATACGATTTTGTACCCAATAAAGAATTTTTTAAGGAACTGCGGAGCAGGAGTTGGCTGTTGTGATTACTGCCGGACCGTGTTGCACCCCTTACCTGTGTTGTTGATTTTGTCGAAGTCTGTGGCCGAGACTGTTGGGGGTAGCACCGGACCGGCAAAACAGCTACATAAGCGGTGAGTCCTACTGATGATTAATCCATACAAGAAAATGCTTCATATCTGAAGATACTGAGCACTTGAAGCGAACTGTGTTTGGAATTTATATATATATATATATATATATATATATATATATATATATATAATGAAACAGTAACTTATTATAATAAATATAGTTACAAGTGTTATATTGAAGCCTGCTCTAGCATCTAGTGGTCTGATGATGCTTATGTACTTGGTACATTTCTATATATAATGCCTTATGTAAATTAATAAAAAATTCAAATATTTTCACTGTCTGCTCCCTAAAGAATACTATATAAAAATATGAAAACACTGGATAAATAAGCCTGACTCAGTTATAAAACACAACAAATTAAAAGGTAAAAAAAAAATTGCACTAGAAAAGTTAGAAAAAGTGTCTGTAAAATAAAGTTAGTATAATTATACATTGTTATGTTTGCATACAGATAAATACATCTGAAATGTCTAACAGAAGTGTTATATAGGACCCACAGATCATTTAGTGCAGTGGTTCTCAACTCCTGCCCTCAGGACCCACTAACAGGCCAGGATTTGTCTGCTAGAACACAGGTGTGGTGATCAGAGGCTCATTCACACTGATTAACTCACCTGTGCTCTAACAAGGAAATCTTCAAACCCTGGCCTGTTAGTGGGTCCTGAGGACAGGAGTTGAGAACCACTGATTTAGTGGAATATCACTGTCTGTGCTTATTATGGAAATATTTAACAGCGTAAAGCATTGAATACCTCCCTGGCACACAAAGGGTTACCATCATAATGTCTCTATCATGTGTTCACATAATCTTATGTTCGCAGTGCTGATTTAAGATTAAACCAGAATTGTTCTTGCTGCTCCTCCTCAGTAGGCCACTCCAAGTATGTTTTTGTGTTCATGAGCTTCCTCAGTTTGCAGAACCTTTTTGGAATTGTTTCTTTCTCAATTGGTTCCAAAAGAATTAGGATAGCTGTATCATTGTTTTCATCAAAAAGGCGAAAGTGAGAGAACTCCAGCTCATATTTACACCACTCGCTCTGCACAAAGTGTTCTGATAAGACAAACAGAGTTTTGTAGCTTTTCTCCATAGCATCAATAATATTATCAATAATCCATTTTCCAGGTACAAAATCACGCTTATGGAGGCACAGTTTCATTGGTGGACTGGTGGTTTCCAACTCCTGCACCATCATATTCTCAACCCATTCTGAGTCCCTTTCACTGTAAGAAATAAATGCATCATAACAGATTTCCCTATCATATGTCTTCATAGGCTTCCTTTTAGCTTTCAACCAGGCCCAGATCATCTTTACATACCACATCACATGAAGGAAGTAGCAAAGTGCCACAATAAGAGCTATGAATAGTAATAAAATAATACATGATAATGTTACTACTAATGTTTTATGGCACATCAAAGTAGGAAGCTTTGCTTCTTGTATTTTTTTGTCTCTTACTGAAGAAGGAGAATCACAAATGTAGTTATCTGGCCAACCAAGAAGTGTAATAGTATTGTACTGGATAAAATCTAAAAATTGACAGGAGCATATATAATTGTTGTTACTTCCATCCATTGTCATCAGTTTGGGGAATAAATCTAAATCTGATTTGAAGAAGTCATTTAGTTTGTTGCTTCTAATAATAAGTGTTTCTAAATTTGGAAGTCGAGCATCATCAGGCAAATTGGTAAGTCTGTTATTTGATACATAAAGTTCCTTTAAATTTGGTAGATCAGTTAAAAATTCTGTAAGATAATTAGAGCTTAAATCCAAGATTTCCACAGTGGTAGGAATGCATGTACTTATACGTTTTATTTGACAGCTTGAGATGTTTAAGTATTTGAGCTTTGAAGGCCATGTGCAATTAGAGATGGATGACTGACTGAAGTCATTGTGACTGATATCAAGGTTAGTTAGGTATGGCTGTCTATAAAGTAAATCTGCAACCACAGGCAAAGATGTTAGACCATTTTTGCTGACATTTAAAGTTTGCAATAAGGGCCATGCACTTCCACCTTCATATTTGCATGCTGAGCTTGCCAAAAACACATCAGTCAGCAAATTTCCACTGATATCCAGAAATTCCAGAGAAGTAAATGATTTTGAAAAACTACAAGGAATTAAAAACACCTTTGAACCTGTGCAGGTAATGCTTTTAAATTGGGGTGCTATTTTATAAATATTTTGAAGGTCAGAAAACAAGAAGAAATTTGGTATATGTAGATTTGTTATTATTGCTGTAGTAACTGAAGAAGGTTTATCTTGTAGATGAGGAGAACCCTGTCCTGTTCCCAAAAGTTCACTGTCCTCCAAGATGATATCTGTAACATTTTGGTAAGTCTGAATAATTTCAAGAATTCTTGCTGTACTTGCATCAGTAATTGTGCAGTTATTCAACATTACTTTTTTCACACTTGTGTTATTGAGTACTTCAAATGCCACCACATCACCAGGGTCCATTAGAGATGCATTTCGAAATTCTAACCAGGTCACGGAAAATGCAAGGTCCTTTAGTATAACTGGTAATAAACTAATATTCACCGTCAAAATAGCATGATCAATTTCTTTTATGGTTTTAAAACTTCCCTCAGCATATTGCTTGAGATGTAAACAATGTAGGTAAAGTTCATTTAAGCTCACTAGTCCTTCAAAATGTTGCATTTCAATAGCAATAAAATATGGATTTCCGACTTTTAAAGATCTCAGGGAAGAAAGACTGGAAAAGAGAGATTTACTAAGCACTGAGTATTGATTACCTAAGAGATTCAAATGCTTTAATGTGTGAAGGCTCTTAAACCAATCAGATGACAAGTTTGTTAAGTTGTTGTATGATAAATCCAAATCTTCAAGGCTTCGAAGTGGTTGAAATGAGTCATTGCTGATTATATGAATCTCATTATATTGTAGAATGAGTACTTTCAGTTTCTCATAGGGTTTCAGGTCTGTCCCAGTGACCATTTTTAAAGCATTTTTGGACATATTTAAACCTTTCATATTTTTTGGCAACCTGGATGGAATGGTTTTCCAGTTCATTGATGAACAATCACAAAAATCCATATTGCTACATGGACAGTCTGTCACACTGTGTGAAAGTATGCAAGTCGCCAGTGAATAGAGTATGCAGATCCTGCTGATGTAATACACCATTTTGGACACAGGACACCTAAAATAGAAATACAAAATATGAAGCTTTGTACTATTTTACAATATCTCTCAATTATTATAATTTTTGTTTACAGTATAGATGAGGGAAACCAACGGTTTCCAGATGTGCAAAAGCTGGTAGAGACCAAAAAAATTCATAGATGTAGTTTCTGCCAAAGGTACTTCTACAAGTATTGACTCAGGGAATAAATACATGTGCAACCAACAATTATTATTATTTTTTTTAACCTTTGTGTCGCAATCGGCACTTTGATCTTTAAGACTGCACAAAGGGAATTCCAGAAATCCTATATCACCTGGAGACACAAGTGCAGGTGATTTATAATGGTTCATGTGTTTTGTATATAACTTGTCTACAGTGTAGGGTGTTCTCCAAATAAGATTTTTTTATTCAGGATAGTAGTTGTATCTAGATACTCATTCTAGCATACAGCTCATTTTATAAACTGCATTATTCAATCACAACCAGAGATGGCAGCATTGCATCCTCACAAACCTACACTGTGGCTGCCAACAGAAATCTTTGAGCATGTAGTGGTATTTCTGTGACAACCATTTATACATCAGTATTTTCTGAGGGATTACAATTTAGAATCACGTGCGCTATAAAAACAGAGCAATCCTGGCACAAATTTGATGCATCATAGGGGACAAGTAAAAATGCCAACTGATTTCGATGAGTTGTTCAAACCCTTGAATGTCAGAGAGGTCCCAGTGCTTTGCAATGTGTTGAAGAACTCTCTGCATTAAATTAGTTAAAAGTCCCATTTAAATCAATTTGGAGTTTGGCCTTTTTTTTACTTTTTCCACATGATACAGATGACATATCTGACTTGCTCCAGTTTATTCTGTACTGTACACTGCTCTGACTGCAAACATTGCACACATTTTTCTGTGGGGAAAGTAAATACACAAAGTATTGGTGCACATCCAAATTTTCATCACTATTAACCCTTTACTCTGTGGCAGTGTGCCTTCATATCACTACTATATTAAAGATGAGGATTTAGTCACATCACATGGCCATAGAATGCTAAGCTTGTCCCAACTCCAAGGTACTTCATTTTTGGCAAGTACCTAACCATAATATGCTTTGTCTTATGAGCTTAATCTCTCTCCGACTTTAGGCATTTACTAACCTTAATTTACTTAATCCTGAGAGCTGAGTCTTGATCAGCTTTACTCATTAATGGAGAGAGACTCTCTGACAGGCATTATATAGTGTCCTAGAGACAATGTGCATTGCACCTGGGTGTGGGAGGGGTGCTTAACCCAATAGAAGCTGGTCAAAACTCCCAGAAGTACAATTCCAGTCCAGGTTTTGATAAGCGCCCCCAAAGAAAAAAAACACATTTAAATTTGCTGGAGTGCAACCAATTTTGACCAAAATAGCTATGTTTTTTTCTTTGGGTGTGCTTATCAAAAGCTGGACATTTTTCTGTGGGGCCTAATTACTATTGCACTAACCTGCAAGAACCTCTCGGTCCTTCTCTTCCTCTTGGGAAAGTGTGTATGGTGTTGATCGCTAAGACCTTTTGCTTTGCTGTGGTGGAATGTTACAAGCTCTGTGCTGCCAGATCCAGTCTCACTTCTCACTCTTCAGCTTTTTCCCATGTAATGATCAAGTAGCAGGGCTGAGCAACACACACAAACTTCTGTGGGCGGAGAATATCCTTTCCTGTCAGGCTGGGGAACTCCCAGCTATAATTGTATTCACGGAGTGCCTCAGTCTGGGTCTGTTTCAGCAGACAGTGATGGTTTAGAGAAGGAACAGCAGGAGGAGTAGAAAGTGTTGCTAACATGTGTAGCCAGATGCTATGAATACAATTTTCAAAAGTTGTTTATATCCTTTGTTCAGAAGCATTGAGGCAAATGAAGGAAAATTGTATACCTGCCAACTGTCCCAGATTTCCCAGGACAATATCTGTTTATGGCCCCTTGTTACAGGATCCTGCCGTCTCTGCTTTCTCTTTACCCTGGGTTTAAAATGTAATTTTAACCTCTTATTCTATATTAGATCTCATTGGGGATCACCAGGACCCTTCTGACCCTCCCTGTTTTTAGGGATGCACCAATACCATTTTTTTGAGACCAAGTAAGAGTACCGATACTTTCCTTCAGGTACTCCCAAATACCAATTACTGATACCTTTTTTTATGTCATGTGACAGTTTTCCAAAGAC
The DNA here is from genome assembly GCA_037306005.1 of Rhinophrynus dorsalis. Lineage (NCBI taxonomy): Eukaryota > Metazoa > Chordata > Amphibia > Anura > Rhinophrynidae > Rhinophrynus > Rhinophrynus dorsalis. The sequence continues at coordinate 150,088,848 of CM074718.1, forward strand.
AGTTCAGAGCAGACTAATTTTAGGACAGCTTCTTTGTAATTATGAAGAACTGTAACTCTAAAGACAATAGGAAAAGATAAAACCTTTTTATTTGCTTGTCACAAACTTGTGAAAGGTCAGACGAGGACATTTAAAGGGACGCTATGTCCCATAAAAAATTATACTTGTTTTGTAGAGGTATAAAATAAGATATTTGTTTGTAAAGTTCCTTCCTCCCTCCCCTTCTCCTGACATAAGCGTCTAACTGACAGCAGGAGAATCCCGGTCTGGGGACCAGCCAGCAGCTCTGCAGCAGAGCCAAAATTGTGTTATTTCAAAATAATTACTTGAAAGGTCTACAAAGTGTCCCTGGTTTGCAAGCACTCTTTGTAGACCATTCCCATGAAGTAGTTCTTTTTAAATAACACGATTTAGGCTATGCTGAAGAGCCTCCTTGAGGTGCTGTCAGCTTTACAACTTTACAAGCGAATATCTCTCCCACCATAGTAGCAGAGCCGAAATCCCTTTATTTAAAAAGAATTGCTTCAAAGGTCTACAAAGTGCACCTGGTTTGCATCAGGAGAAAGGGAGGGAGGAACTTTCAGTGTGAATATCTCTCAAACCTTAACGGTTTGAGAGAGGGGATTTGTGGCACATAGGTTTTTTTTTTTTTTTTTTTTTTTAACATCTATGAAAATAGAAGAATTTTTAATGGGACACTACTGTCCCTTTAAAGTAAATGCCAGTGGCAGGTTCTTTTTAAGGAACAGACGCATCTCTGCATGTTCAGCTATAAGTCTGTTTCTGCTGTCGGTCAGAACGTTTGATGCTAAGCTGAACAGTCTTTCACTTTTCACACTACTGCATGGGGCTGAAACATATTTTTGCGCCATTTCAGCCAGAGCTGGAAACCACAGTTTATTAACTGCCCAGTACTTGAGGGGTTTGTCCGAATGAGGCAAAGTGATCTCTCCCAGGTATGCTTCCAGCTGTATTGTAGCAGCATTTGGAGCACTGCTCTCAGATGTAGATGGGCATTCCTCTGCAATTTCTCCAGACTGCTTCCTGGCTGGACACTTTGAGGCCTTTTGATAGCTGGTTCATCCTGCTCCTCAGATGTGGCTGTCTCCTCAAAATATGTTTGCAGCTCAAGTATGAACATCTCTTGGACCTGCCTAGCAGAGTCTGCATTAGTGAAAAATCGATCTTTATACCTACAAAGAACAAAACAAACATGAATGTCATCATCATGATTGTAAGGCTTATAAGATTAAGCAGCATCCTTCTCTTTCTTTAATATTAATTACCTTGGATTGAGCAAGGTTGCGGTGCAGTATAGTGGGTTTTGCTCTGTATCGGAGAAGCGCTTCTGCAAAGCAGCAAGCAAAGTCTTCTTCATTGTTTTGATACTGTGGTCCTCATACACTTGTTTTGATAACAGTCTCCGTAGCCAGTGACAACAGGAATTGCCTCTGAAGCAAAAGCATCTGAAAAACTCATGTGACAAGTCAGCTCTTTAAAGGAATTCAAAATGTTTACCAGCTTCTCCATAAGATTCCACTGGTTTGCAGTAATAGTGGTAGGGAGCTCATATTCAAACATATATACTCCAATGGCCCGTTTCTGCTCAAGCAGAGACTGCAGCATGTAAAATGTGCTGTTCCAACGAGTCTGCATGTCTTGTTGGAGTATTTTAACTGGATGACCTGTATTTGAACATCCTGTAGCCAACAGTATGCCAGGTTTGAATGTTTAAATTGGCCAACGCTGCTCTGTGATAACAGACCATCTGAGACAGCCAGCTGCAGCGTGTGTGCCACACATGATATACTAGGAAGTCCAGCATCTTCCATGCCTTTTTATCATATTTTTGCCATTGTCACGGACCACAACATGAACAGAACTTTTGGAAATCAACCAAGTTGCAATCATTTCTTCAAGTATACCTGCTATTGCTTGACTGGTGTGAGAGCCTTGAAATTTCTTTGCATGAAGCATGACTGAATGTAGAGTGAAATCGTCATCTATCCACTGTGCCGTTAAGCTAATCAGAGACACTGGACTCACACTACTGCTCCAAATGTCAGTGGTGAAGCTAATCTCTTTGATGTCCACTTGCAACAAGCAGGCAATGTGCTTTTTAACTGCGTCATGTATCTGTGGTAAGGTGACATAACAACGACTGGAAATCTCATACTTTGGCTCCAAAATATTGAGAAATCGACAAAAACCCATGATATCATCAATTGACAATGGTTGATCATAAAGAATAACGAACTGGGTAAGCGCCTTGGTTATTGCTATAGCTCTCGGGTTGTCTCTTGACATTTTCTCTCTTCTAGCTAGTGTTTGCTCCAGGGTTGGCTGCCGAGTGCTACTGCTAACGATAGCAGCAAATTCTCCATGCTCACTTGTGTTTTCATTTTTAGATGTTTTATCAGATCACTGGTATTACAAGAACTGACTTTTGAACCTCCTCTTGATATTTTTGCAGAACAAAGTTTGCAATCTGCCATGCGTGGGTTGTCCTTGCTAATTATAACCCCTTAGCGACCTATGACGTACCGGGATCGTCATGGGTTGATTTGCTCCAAGGACCCTTGACGGTCCCGGTACGTCAAGGGTTAAACCCTCCCATCGCGGCCACACAGAATGATGGGAGAGCGCAGGCTGGTTGTTACTAAGTGCCCTGGTACCGGGACACTTAGTAACAGCCAGTAGAAACTTTGTTGCACCATGTGATTCGCTTGATGAGCGAATCACATGTTGCAAAAGACGAGTGACAGGGGCAGTATTTGTAAATAAAGAGAAAATATGTTTGAACAATGATATAGCCAAAAAAGTGAAAATTGCTCTGGTCCATAAGTGAAATCCACCTCAGATTTTCCCGGTCCTTAAGGGGTTAATCCACACCACTGATATTTGCCTGTGTGTCTGTGCACTAAAAGCCTCCTCCACCTTGTGGAGAAAAAAAAAAAAAAAGAAAAATTATTTTATTAGAGAAGAGCAAGTATCCTGTATACTACAAAAAAAAAAAAAAAAAAAAAAAATATATATATATATATATATATATATATATATATATATATATATATATATATATATATTAAATGCTAGCATGACTTAGACTGCAAGCACTTTAGGCCATTCCTGTGTTTCCTGGTGACCAAGACAGGTAATTGCTCCAAGAGCTTGCAGTCTAACACACGTAGCATTTTTCTCTGAGGACTCACAGCACCAGGCCTAGCTAAATTAATGTACCTGACAAGTTAGGCAGCAGGACAGGAGGCACACTGGCAGGTTCATGCAGCACACTAGTGGGCTCAGGCTGGCAGCAGGACAGGTAGCATGCTGGCAGTGGCAGGGTCAGGCGGCACACTGGTAGGCTCAGGCTCGCAGCAGGATCAGGTGACTGACAACAGCTATAAGAAGCAGAAGTGATTGACTTGATCACCTCTGCTTCTGATTGGCTCGGTGCAGTGCAAGCTCACATACATTGGCTGGCTGGCTGTAACACGGCACAGGAAGGAGAGAAGGGAAGCTGTGATCACCTCCTACGCATTTTGTAAGAGAGCAGCACTAACAGGAGGCCGGCGAAGAGGAGCGTGGTGGCATACTGCCGACATACTGACAGTGGCAGCATGCGTGGCAGAGTCAATGATAGATTTTGCAGGTGAGTTTTCGGCATCAGAAATACTCGTGCAACTGTTTGGTATCGGCACCGATATCGGTATTGGTGCATCCCTATTTATCACATTTCCAATCACAATAGGTAGTTAATATAGGCAAACTGATAGGTGTCCACTGCCTGCCTTCCTTCTCTTTCTCCTCAGTCTAGTGGAACTTCTAGGTTCAGTTGGAGGATCTTAAAGCTCACCTGCATCATAATAGACTGGGTCCTTCTCCATCTAGGTCAAAGGTATGGATTGTCTATCACAATCGTATAAGTAATCAATTCCAGGGGCAGGATCATCAGAAGGTATTCTGATACCCCCAATGAGGACTGGAGAAATAAAGCATGTATACCAGAGTGAGAAACACATTGCTCTGTAATGACTTGTCCCCTTTCCACCAGTACACCAGTCACAGAAGCTCACATATTCTGTCATCCTAGCCTTGTCCTGTTGGTAGCCATAAAATTAGGCATACACTGTCTGACATCTCAGCCTTTTTCTAATCGCCACTGGTAGCCATAGAACTATACATTATCTACTTCTGTAGCCTTGTTTAGCTCTCCCACTGGTAGCCATATAACCATACACTGGCTGTTCTGCAGCCTTATTCCTCTCATAGCCACAGAGCTACAACATATGTTTTCTGACACCCAGCCTTGTTCCAGTGTACCACTACTCACAAGGTAATCCTGAATTTCAGAAAAGTGTAGGCTACTTGGTAAGTTAAAAGTATTGGGTTACATTCTGAAGAAACTCCAGAGATGATCCCTACAGAAGTCAAAAAGTGGTATTCCCGTGCTAAGTACATCAAACATAATGATCAAAACATCATTATCATCATAGCCGTTGGGGCTGGTTAGCAACAAAAAAAAAAAAATCTAAAATGAGATCATGTCATAAAGGACCAAGAGGGAACAGGACATGCTACCGGTCCACACCTAACCACAGAGAGTTTAGTCATAGGCATCATCTGTCCAAATGAAATATTGGTAGTGTATATACAAGTAGCTTTGACAAAATCAACCAATTGCATATGGGACCCTATCTTTCCTCCTGTGATGAACACAAATAAACATGTACAAATGGGGCAAACCCAACGTGAATGCATTGCTTATCTGTACAGGACATGATTCTCTCTTACCATCATGTCTGCCACAATATACAATTCAGAGCCTTTCAGCTCACCCAAATAGAACCATGTGGACAGTAATCATAGTTACATATGAAAAATAAAGTCCCAATAAAGTATCCTTATACAGTTGCATGGTGAGTAAAGTCACATAATTGTCACGGTTTTTGAAGACTCTCAGACTTAAGGTTTGGTAAAATGTAACTTTATTAAAAGTTAAAGGCAGTCCCCGTAGGGTAAACATACATAACAATATAACATAAATAGAACATACAAAAGGTTCTACCGGCCTTGCCTAAATACTGGGCAAGGCAACCCAAGTGACAATATTAATGACCGGCTCTACCGGCCTTGCCTATACCGGGTAAGGCAACCGTGAGATGATAATTCCGGTTCTACCGGCCTTACCAATACCGGCAAGGCAGCCCAATGGGATGCTGAATGTAGGCTCTACCGGCCCTGCCAATACCGGGTAAGGCAACCTTTAAGATGGTGAGTTACAAGGTTCTACCGGCCTTACCAATACTGGGCAGGGCAGCCCAAGGAGGTACTGTAGTAGGCTCTACCGGCCCTGCCAATACCGGGTGAGGCAACCTACAGGATGGTAACGTCAAGGTTCTACCGGCTTCACCAGTACCGGGCAGGGCAGCCTGAACAAATAGACCAGCTGTTAGGTGACTAAGACAGCAGAGAGCATAAGTCTAGAGGTCTTACTCAGCAGAAGTCTATAGCCAGGGATAATCAGACAACTGCAAGGAAGTGGACAGAGACTGACCACAGTACTGGATGTTCAGGAGCAAACCAACGTCCGCACGTTGGGACTAATGGTAAATAGCGCCACCAGGTTTAAGGAGTAAACCAGCATCCGCACGCTGGAACCAACAATGTATATTGCAACCGGGTTTAGTGGAGCAAACCAGTGACCGCACGCTGAAACCAACAATGTATATCGCAACCAGGTTTAGTGGAGCAAACCAGCGTCCGCACGCTGGAACCAACAATGTATATTGCAACCAGGTTTAGTGGCGCAAACCAGCATCCGCACGCTGGAACCAACAATGTATATCGCAGCTAGGTTTAGTGGCGCAAACCAACGTCCGCACGCTGGAACCAACAATGTATATCGCAACCTGGTTTAGTGGAGCAAACCAGCGACCACACGCTGGAACCAACAATGTATATCGCAACCAGGTTTAGTGGAGCAAACCAGCGTCCGCACCCTGGAACCAACAATGTATATCGCAACCAGGTTTAGTGGAGCAAACCAGCGTCCGCACGCTGGAACCAACAATGTATATCGCAACCAGGTTTGTGGCGCAAACCAGCGACCGCACGCTGGAACCAACAATGTATATCGCAACCAGGTTTAGTGGAGCAAACCAACGACCGCACGCTGGGACCAACAATGTATATCGCAACCAGGTTTAGTGGAGCAAACCAGCATCCGCACGCTGGAACCAACAATGTATATCACAACCAGGTTTAGTGGAGCAAACCAGCGTCCGCGCGCTGGAACCAACAATGTGTATGCAATAGCGAGGAGAACAATGTCGCCAGAGCAACAGCTGGAGCGCGAGACTCAGGAACTCGTACAGGTTAACCCGCGCGGTGCTGGAGCACAGGAACCCCGGAATACAGGCACACTGGAACACCGGAACGTTAGCATACAGGAACACTGAAACGCTGGAACACCGGAACATTAACGTACAGGAACACCGGAATGTTAATGTACAGGAACACTGGAACACCGGAATGTAGCATACAGGAACACTGGAAACAGGCCCAGAGATCTGACAAGCAGGTCAGGCAGAGTGGAGTCAGAGACACCACAAAAGGGCAACCTGGAAGTGCTCAACCTGGGTTTAAAAAGGCTGTGTGAGGAGGGCTAATGACAGACAGCCAATCACGAATACTCAGCAGGTGATAGACACAGAGCAGCACGAATCACGGCACCGTGATAATAATGTAAAATTCAGGCAATAATGTTCATCTGAACCATACTAAAAATAGCTCACTCCTATCTATACTCCAGTGCCATTACCAGTGTAACTTTCAAAGAAATACTTTGTAATATATTTCTGCATTCATACCCCTTCCTGAGAGTGAATCCATGCAATGTTTTGCTTTTCAAATGCTGGATTTCTGTATCATCTGCCCTCCTTCCCAGAAATACTTTTTTCTGCTGTAAACCACTTGGCTATTCTAAGAAATGTCTGACAGATTCACTTAATAGTATTGTATCTTTCATTTATGTTCAGTGTGGAACACGGGAACCCTAGGAAAAAGTTCTCCTCCTCCAGTGGCAGGATCCTTCATAAAAGTGCCTGTGTGGTAGTGACTCCTTTCTTTCCCTGCAGCTTTACCCCTGCCCATCAGTTTCAACTGACATTGCCTCAGGAAAGAGGCAACCTGCCTGTATTCTCTTAGATCTTCATTTTTATTTTTTCCTTAGATATGGAGCTGTATAATCCTCCATTTGGCTGGCTGTCATTGACTGGCTTACCTAGAGTTGGGTTGCCCAGTTTAGAGGTGTATTTCTGGTCCATTTACCTGTGGAGATCGACTTTAAAAGAAGTATATACCTCATTACTGAACTTCTCTGAGGTTCTGTATTTATATAATGGCAGTAGGAAGACAGAAGAATGGTAAATTAACTCTTTGAGTGCTATGGTCCATACCGTTATGTCCCTGTACTTACCTGGCACCCACCATAATGTGGTGATATCCCCTATTTACCACTCAGTCCTTCATATTTCATATTTTTCCATGGTTTCTATGGGTTTTTAACAGTTCTTGCACTGTATAATACTTTGCACCTTTGTCTGCATACATCCTCTTCTTTTCTCTACTTTTAGCCTTACTCTGTTATAATTTTCTTGTAATTTACTATATATTCATACAATAGTTAGCTGTATTTCTGTTTTCTTTTAGTTTTATTGTTTTTATCTCTGCACTCGCTTCACCTACATGGATCAGATATGGCTCAAAATGAATTTCTTGCCATGCTCTACACCAATGGCAATATGGGTACAGTGTTCAAATAACTTTATTCTGACATTTTGAAATGGCTGGACTAAAGAGCTACCAGTGATAGAAACGCTAGGAGGTTACAGAGAGTGGATGGACTAACACCGCACAGAAACCGCAACAAACTGCTGGAGCAGTGGAACATTTAATGGCAGCTATAGCCAAGGAGATGGATCGGGTAGGCCAGCTATAGGCCCAGCTTCCCAGAAGGCCGAGAGAAGTAAGACTGCTACATAATGGCTGAGAACTTGAAGATGGTAGAAGGGTTATGACCGCTAGTAGGCAGTCTGCCAAGGGTCCCAAGTGGGGCAGGGCTGCTACCAGGGGTACAGACCCTGAAAACAAGTGGAATGGGCCTTAACAAATAGGCTGGCAAATGGTGGCTGAAAACACTACTGGCAGTAATACTGCCTAGGGAAAGCGGGAGCACCTGAATTGCAAAGGAGCAGAGCTATCTACAGGCAGGCTAGTAGCAAAAAACAGAAGTAGCAAAGAATGGCTGCATGCTGCAAAAAACATGGTGAAGTCTGATGAGAGTCCATGAACATCTTGGGTCAATACCCAGGAACGAACCTCAGGACCATAACCCTGTCACTCAACAAGGTATTGAAACTGCAGCAATGTTGCCAAGAATCAATGATTTGGCGTATAACATATTCAGGGTCCCCATGAACCATGACAGGAGGAGGAGGATGCACACATGAGACTAGAGAGAGAAAAATTTTTAAGAATATGGTGATTCCAATGAAAAGGACACGGGTCAGCTGGTGCAGTATCTTATAAGGTCCAATAAACAGAGGACCAAATTTTGGGGAAATCTTTTTAATGTGCAAATTCTGGGTGGTTAACCAGACAGAATCCCAAGGGTGATGGGAAGGTCCATGGGAATGTCATCCATCTGCCACCCATTTCTGAACATTAACAGCCTGGATTAAAGAAGACGGATGTCATTTACCCTTGAGTTAGCAGCAGGAACATCAGTAGGAGGAGCAGTTGGCAAAAACCTGGGATTATGCCCCAAGGCGACAAAAAAGAGGGAGCACCACAAGGAGTCATGGAAGTGATTATTAAAATTGAATTCACCAGAGGAAATAAATCAACTCAGGAAGATTTGTCCTGCTCGATAAAATGGAGAAGGAAAAGCTCAAGAGAATGGCTGGTCGGTTCTGTCTGTCCGTTATATTGAGGATGGTAGACTGAGGTGTAATGCAAGGAAATCTGCAGATGGGAGCGAAAAGCCTTCCAGAAATTGGCAACAAAATTGGATCTTCTGTCAGAAATTATGTGCAGAGGACATGTAATCGAAAATTGTCTTGATGAAAAATTGTGGCTAAGTCCTAGGCAGAAGGGATTTTAGAGCAACACCCACAACGTTTGTACTGTGACACTTAGAGGGAGGCAGGTCAACAATAAACTCCATGGAAATATGAGTCGAAGGAGAGGATGGAATGGGTAAGGGACAGAGAAATCCAGAAGGACGAAGGGAAGGCTTGTGATGAGCATAAGAGGTGAAATCCAAGACCAAATCATGAACATCTTGTGGGAGAAAAGGCTAATAGAACTTCCATGTGATCAAGCTGAAGATGACCTGTCCCAGGGGAAGAATGTGTCCAAAGAAGAATCTCTAAACGAAAGCGGGGAGGAACAATGTATGTGGAGATTGAAAATGGGTAAGAGTACCTTGAGCTTTGACAATGTAATTTCCTCTAGAGTGGAAGTAGATAGTGGTGTCAAGATTTTTGTGGCTGGATTAATGTGATCAGGATCAGGGCTATGTTCAAATTGCCTAGAGAGAGCAATTGGCCTTAATGGTTTTAAAGATCAGCATACAAAATGTGAGATGTTTCTGAGGACTAACAACAGCACAATGGCCTCTCCTACGGCTAGTCACCACTCAGAAGCATCACGTTTTAGCTTTATACTGCCATTACAGAGGATAAGTTTCCATGTAACTATTAGATTAATCCCACCCAAAAGGGCGGTCCAAAATGACAGGCAAGTCCCCCCTGCACGGGAACACCACGGGATTACCCTTCACTCTTGTTGTTTGTTCTCAGAAGCCTCTCACATTTTGTATGCTTATTTTGAATATTCTTAGGGGGTCTCCCTAAGAGTGAAGGGTAATCCAGACGTGGAACTCTTGCACTCAGTGCCTAGGACAAGGCTGAAACGTATGTCAGGGGTTAGCTGGTGTTCCCGTGCAGGGGGAACTTGCTCGTCATTTTGGAACTGGATCGCCCTTTTGGGCGGACTTAATCTAATATGTATGTGGAAATTTCTTCTCTGTAATGGCACCAGAGAGCTAAAATGTGAGGCTTCTGAGCAGTGACTAGCCGAAGAACATGCCATTGTGCTGTTGTTCGTTCTCAGAAGCCTCTCACATTTTGTATGCTGATTTTAAAGATGTAAGAAACAACAAAATTAAACCCAGTAAAAATGACCCATCGGGCCTGTCGAGGGTTCAGGCACTTGCTGGATTCCATGAACTCTAGTTTCTTATGGTCCGTACAGATAAGAACCAGAGCCATTAAACTTCCAATGCATGCTTCACAGCAAAATGTTCCTGATTCCCAACATCATAGTTATGTTCTGTGCTAGAGAATTTCTTAGAGAAATTATAACATAGATGAATGCTGTTAGTCATGGGTTCTCATTCAAACAGAACAGCTCCAGCACCTGAAGTATCCATTTCTAAAATAAATTGGCGAGTAGGATCAGGAAAATGGAGAATCGGGGCTGAAGTAACCTTCATGGGGTATATCTCTAAGCCAACAGCAGAAACGATATAGTCCAAGAAAGAAACTCTGGGTTCCTCAAAAGTACAATTCTCTGATTTAACAAAAAGTAAATTGTTCTTGATGTGTTGGAGAATGGAACGAACATATTCCCTATGTTGAGAAAATGTGGAGAAATAAATCAAGATGTCATCCAAATAAAGAACATACGACAATAAAATGTCTTGGAAAATGTCATTAACAAACATGGCTGGAGCATTGCAGAGACCAAAGGGCATTGTGAGGTATTTGTAATGCCCATAGTAGCAAGTATTAAACTGTCTCCAATTCATCCCCGGAGCGAAATGCAAACAAGATTATAAGCTCCATAGAGAGAGAGTTTGGTATATATAGTAGCCCCTCGAAGCTGATCAAGTAGTTTGGCAGTCAGAGGTAGAGGATAGTGATTTTTCACAGTAATCTTATTAAGACCTCTATAGTCCTCATAACAACACAGGAACCCATCATTATTATTATTCTTTATATAGTGCTAACTTATTCCACAGAGCTATTCAATAGGGAATAGATTTAAAGAGGTGTTAAACAGTAGAAAACAAACACCTGCTCCAGCAGGGGAGGAGAGCCTAATGAAGCCTGTCTTTAAATTGTCTTAAATATAGGAGGTCAAGGCAGTAAGTATTCCCTTAAGGGGGCATAGCCCCCAGAAGCAGAGCAAACAAAAGGACTATGAGGAGGAAGGATCTCCACTCTTTTTAGAAAAACCATCTGCAAAGTCTAAATATCATTCAGGAAGTCCCTCATGACGTATGGTAGCAACCATAAGAGAGCTTTTTTGACACATTTGATGAAACAGAACTCCAGGAAGACAAATGACCAATAGTCCAATCAATGGACCAAGTAATGCCAAGGATGATAGGTGCCCTGGGAGAAGGAATAGCATCAAAAATAATTTATTCCTCATGGAGGAGCACAAGACCACTATCCAAGGGCTTACCATCTACAGTGGACATATCACGGCACCCGTGATTCCAGCGACATTTTGACATGCTTATTTCCTGGAGCCTTTTCATTGGCTGTGCTGTACAGCTCCTCCCAGTGACAGCCTTTATATACTCTGGGCTGTCACTTATGGGTTGCCCTTTTGTGGTGTACCTGATGCCTAGCGCTTGTTCCGTTACCTTGATACCAGTGTATGACCCGGACTGACTGACTACGCTATTCGCTACTGTTCCGGCTTCTGTGTACCGATTCGGATTGGCTGACGTTCCTGCTTCCTGTTCTGACCTGGCCTGGCTGGCGTTCCAGCTCCGTGTACCGACCCGACGAGACTGACGACCCTGCTCCATGTACCGAACCGGCTTGGCTGACGTTCCTGCTCCGTGTACCGAATCGGCTTGGCTGACGTTCCTGCTCAGTGTACCTTCCGGCGAGATTGTTGTTCCTGCTCCTTCCACGCCCGGCTGGGTGAAGATCCTGTATAGTGCCTGTTGCTGTTCTCGCTCTGTGCACTGTCGCTCACTCTACTGTGCCCAGCCATCCTACGTAAGTTCATCTGTTCATTCAGCAGCACCCATGGGATGGTTAGAAAAACATGGGAAACACCAACTCCGATCTCTTAACTGTTGTCGTTCTTGCATGCGAATGTCTAATTCCAGACACAAAGCGATAAGTTCTTTGGAAGCCCCTTAGGAAGGCAGCTCTTTATGCTCCTTGGTTCCCATCTGGTTCACATGCTAAGGCTTTAAATTCAATGGTGTATTGCCCCACAGCTCGATTGCCTTGATGAATTTCTAAAAGAGCAGTCTCGGCCAAGGGGTTCCAACCAGGGGTATCAAATATAAACCTAAATGCCTTGATGAATGCCTCAGTCTTACAATATTGGGAAATTTATTTTTACTTAGGCCTCTTACTTGAGCAAGGAAATTATAAATGATACCCTAGCTGAATGAGTACTGAATGACTGAGGAACGGTTTAGCATTCTGGAAGGGGAATCTTAGATGGGTTGGGTGTAATAAAAACAGTAGTAATTCCAGGTGAAGCAGAAGTAGCCCCAGCAGAAGGGGAATGTGTAGGCAAGGTGGGGCCTTGAAGCATTTCCATTACAGCATCAAGTTTACTTTCAAGGCTTTGTGGATGAGCCTCATGAGTAGAAAGAACCTGCTCCTGGTGGATTGTCTAGAGAAAGTTTGTGCCAAGTCTGCGGGGTTCATGGATGGCCTGATTTATTGTGTCATGGCGATATAGTTGGTCCGGATCTCTGTTGCTGGAGAGTACTTCTGGGGATTGAGGTTTGTCATCGAGCCAAAGCGGAGGTAAGGATGCTGGCCTCAAAGCCAAATGTCCAACTCCAGTTCAGCCATGGACCAGAACAGGATAGGAGAACTTGTGAAGCAGGGAGAAGGTCTAGATAGAACTCCAAATGCAGAGGATGCAAGGCTGAACAGATGGCTGATGGATAGAGACTGAACAAGGCAGGCTAAGACCACAACAAACCAGATATAGGAAGCATGCTAGGACCTCTAAACAGCTTAGAGTTAGACCAGCAGTCTACTGGCTACAGCAGCAAGGGAAGAAGGCAGGACTGCCTTCCATCTTAATGGGCTTTCTAGGGGCATGCTGCCCTTTCGGTACCTCAAAAGCAACACTATGAGAACACAAAAAAGTAACTGGGCAGTGAGACAGGAACTGCAGGCCCCTTAGAATGGGGTAGATGCCATTGAGCCACAGAGGTTTGGCCCAGAATTGATAGACATGTGAAGCTGTCCCTTTTGAGTTGTAAATATCTCTGTTGACCAAACAATCAATAGTTGTGTGAAAGTATAAATTGTAACAATTGAATTATAAATTCCTTTGTTGGTGCTGGCCAATTTTTTTTAATCAAAATGTATCTTAACTACATGACATCTCTCTTCATGCTTATTACTAGTATATAATAACTAAACATTTGTTTTAGCTCTCATCAACAGGCCATTGGTCCAATTTTAGCAGGACATCCATAGTATCCCTAACATGAGAGAGAATCGCAGTGATAAAATTGTGCAGCCTAAGACCTAAATACCAGATAGCTTTCTCACACAGATTGCCAGTGTGTACTGGGAGCTCTGATAGATTTTTATTAGCCTTAAGCAAAAAGTACAAAAGTTGAAGTACCACTGATTTTGGACACACAAACATTTCAGTTCCCTGTCATCAATAATATTGACATAGTTGGCCTTTCTCAGTAATCTATAGAATACAACATCCACTTCTGTGCCCAAAAATATAGAGATTATGGAAAATTATGTTAATAACTTTAGGGATGCAATGTAAAAAAATACCCACCCTACCTGGTATAGAAAAACACCAGTTATATATCATAAAATTAGAAGCATCCCTCAATTGGTTTAATAAATAAAGACACTGTAAAAGTAACTGTCCAACCATATAATACCCAAATTGTCTGGTTAGTAAAATACCAAAAACTAAAAAACAATACTATATAAAAATCATAAAATGGTAATAATAGCAAACCTAAAAAATTAATACACTTTGATCTGTTCTACATAAATTGTGCAACACCCCATGCCAACAGTACACAGATCCTCACAACATGGAAATCCTCATTGGATAGACCCCACAGACTAACCAGTGTAAAGGCGCCACTTCCGTAGAGTGCCTGAAGCCATCTTGAAACGGGAAATCTGCTAGTACAATCAGATATATGATAGCACCAATGTAGCATATATACAGCCAACATAACAGAAAGCAATAGCAGAAGAAAACGTTCATTTATAGAGCATGTACAGTTTTCAACTGAGCATTGCCATGAGTGTGTAGTTAGGAGAGAATGTAATTCTAATTACCATTATTATGGTATAGTTTAATATTTGTGAAATCATGAAGCTGTGGAACATTTCTATGTGCACTCTACAATTACTGTTTTACTGTTCTGACTGTATTCTATTAGTGTGGTATGGGAAGGGTTAAAATGAAATCCCTTCTGCTATATAAAGCAAAGTGAATTTGGTGAACTTCTACTTTTTGAGTATGCAATAACTAGAATCACTGTGTTACATTAATGTGGTAAAGCAGGGCTTAAAAACAAAAGTCTTCCACTGTATAAAGCAGAGTGAGACAATACTTGGAGCATGTGAAATCTTGCAGGAGTGCGTAAACGCAACAGTGGGATAAGTGCTGCAAATTTAAAGGGATAGTAATGTTTTACAAAAACAGCAGCTCCAATTAATCTTCATAGTATTTTAGCCATAGAGAGTGCTATTTCAATACTGTGCTTCAGAGTTGTACTTCAAGAGAAATTGAAAGATAAAGTTTCCCCCTCCCGCCCATTTTACCTAGTGTAAGCCATCTCTTCTCAGATCAGGAATCTGGTCCATAGACCAGACATATAACAGCAGGGGACAATCTTCTTCCTTTGAGAACAATGAAAGACCTGCCCCCCTTGACAAGTTTTTCAGCTTTTTCCCTTATCTTAATTAAAGATTGTCCCTCTCTGCAGTCTACCTGGGCACCTCCCTTCTGTTCTGGATGAGCAGTGTTACATCAGTAAAAGGGGCGGGAGGTGGATATTTTGTCATTGAATTAATCTTGAACTACAACTCTGACAGAATTGAAATAACACTCTCCAATGTCCAAATACTATGATGATTAATTAGAGCTGCTTTTATTATTAAACATTACTATCCCTTTCAAGCACAAGCACAGGGTGTTAAGCCAGATAACAACCATTCATTCATTCATTAATACTTTTGCATTTTTGGGGGGCTGCCTTTTTAACTTGCAATAACTTAGACTGGCAATCATACTAATATCTTTTACCTAACACAATGTACAAGCTGCTATAGTAACATAGTAAATTAGGTTGAATAAAGACACAAGTCCATCAAGTTCAACCTTCTCCTCATACCCCAGTAATTTTATAGCTTTCCTGCTACCAAATAAGTTAGTCATTATCAGACCTTCCTGATCTGCCTACTAATAAACAGTATAACTCTGTATATTCCCTTTGGAAAGAAATGTATCTAATCTTCTCTTAATGTATACATTGTATCTGCCATAACCACATCCTTGGGCAAAGAATTCCACAATTTAACAGGCCTCACTGTAAAATAAAAAACCTTCCTCTGCTGAAGTCTAAACCTCCTTTCCTCTAATCTCAAGGGGTGTCCCCTGGTCACCTGATCAGGCCTTGGAATAAATAGCTGACCGCAGAGATCCTTGTATTGACCTCTCGTATATTTGTACAATGTGATAAGGTCTCCTCTTAGTCGTCTTTTTCTAGAGTAAATAAACCAAGTTTGTCTAGTCGTTCCTCATACGTCAAGTCCTCCATTCCCTTAAAGGGATAGTAAACCCCCTGGTAAACTTTAATCCAAAAGCTAGTAATAGGCAAATCATACTTAACTCCCTTATTCCCATCTCTCAAACCATTATGGTTTGAGAGATGTAAGAAAAGAAAGACCTCCGTTCCTTCCCCTCTCATGAGTCCGCTGTACAGCGGACATCATGAGATCCTGCTTCCCGGACAAGACAGCGCCTCTTCAGGAGCAATGTCATCTGGATATCTCTGTATAATTACTTAATCGAAATGGTCTAAAACTTGTGCCTGGCTTGCAAGCACATGTTGTAGACCATACCGGTGAAGTAATTATACCGAGATATCCAGATGACAGCGCTCCTGAAGAGATGTAAGTCGGTCGACCGGATTCTGCCTCTGACAGCTTTACAGCTCGTCAGGCAGAAAGGGGAGGGAGCGGAGGTTTTTCCTTTTCTTACATCTCTCAAACCATAATGGGTTGAGAGATGGGAATAAGGGAGTTACGTATGATTTGCTTATTACTAGCTTTTGGCTTAAAGTATACCTGGGGGTTACTATCCCTTTAATTAATTTTGTTGGTCTTTGCTGTACCCTCTCTAGTTCTGGTATATCCTTTTTCAGAACTGGTGCCCAAAACTGCACTGTATACTCACGATGAGGTCTTACCAATGATTTGTACAATGGCAAAATGATGTTATCCACTTTTTCTTCAATAGTTCTTTTTATGCGAGACAGCATTTTGTTTGCCTTTGCTACTGCTATTTGACACTGGTCACTGTTTCCAAGTTTGTAGTATACAAGGATACCCAGGTCTTTCTCTAGCAACGAGTCCCCTAAAATGATTCCATTAAGTTTATAATTAGCCTTGGGATTATTTCCTCCCAAATGCATGACTTTACACTTCCCCACATTAAACTTCATATTCCATTTGTTTGCCCAATCTGCCACTGCTCTGAATTAATTACCCTGCATAATTTAGTGTCATCTGCAAATATTGATAATTTGCTTTCTATATCTAGTTCTAGGTCATTTATAAACATGTTAAAAAGCAGCGGACCTAATACTGAACCCTGAGGTACTCCACTCTCCACTTTAACTGTATTGGAGAATTGTCCATTTACAACCACACACTGTTCCCTATCCTTCAACCAGTTTTGTATCCAATTGCAAAGGTCTATATGTGCTATATATTTGAACATTTGGGACACCATTCCAAGATTCATACCTTTGTGGCAGATGTGACCTAGTTGCATCTTTGGAGGCTCAAGTTACTTGAGAGATAGATTGCAACACTGAAGCAAATGACCAGTCTTGAGCATGGGTTGCTCCTCATTGAGCAAAAGGTGTCTGGCATATGAAGAACTAGGTAGGAAACTGTTCAGATGAGGAGCAGGAAGCTAGATAGGTTACAGTTTCATAAAGGAGGAATATGGAAACACTCCTGTGTTTACTCATACTAACAAATTTGTTATATTGGCATAGGAATGTCCTTCCTGGATAGGATTGTTCTCTCAACAGCCAGGAAAACAGACCCTGTAGTGCTGATGTGATCCAGGATGCAGGCAGACCTAGACAGATTGTGGTTTTAGGGGATCCCATAATTAGGAAGACGGGTTAATCTCTCAGCAGAATCATTACAATAGAAAAGTGTGCTGAGTTCAACATTTAATAGATCCGTTTGATAGATTATTGTGAGGGGCTGGACAAGACCAGGCTGTGAAGGTACATGTTGGTACCAATGACAAAGGTTCAGTGAGAGATTGAGATGCATTAAGGATTTAATTCAGGGATATAGGGCACAAGCTTAAGGACCAATAAAGTTGTATTTTCTGCGTGGTCGACTTCCATATTAGGATAGATATCAGAAGAATTACTTATGTCACTTAAGTGTTCTGCCTGTTTATTCCAAGTAGTATTCCTGTAGTGCTCTTCATTTAAACCTGCCTTCCACTCAGGTGTTTGCACATTTGTTGTGCTTCCTAGAGAGAGAGAGAGCGAGCGAGAGAGAGACTATAGTTCTGTATACTCGGCTTGTCATCAGACCTTATTTTGTTCTTTACCCTTTCTGGCAACTTACTTGATTGACTGGCCTGATATTGACCTGGCTCTGGATCCAACTTCACTTCTGTTCATCCCTTGGTTCTCTGAACCATCTGCATTCCTCATCTGCTTCAACCTAGACTATGCTTCATCTGGCTATGCTTCCTCCTCATTCCCATTACGTGGTGGCTGAGACTTCCATTCCAGTTCCCGCTCAAACCTTGTCTACAACTTGCTGTCTGCTTTATCTGCCTATTTGCCTTATTGCAAGTAGTTATCTGCCTGCTGGTGTTTCTCTCTGCAGCCTGATTACCAGTAATGGAAAGAACAAGTTTACATGGTTGGGAGAGGCAGTAACCTTTTTTACTTGATAATAACAATTTTTTTGCAGGTTGTTTAACTTTTGATGACTGTTGCATTGTTTTGTGTGAGAGAGAGAGAGAGATAGCACTTTTGAGCAAGCAGAGACAAGTGAATCCCTCTGAAAGCCACTGTTCTGGTGAGTTCAATCCAGACTTCTGGCAAACAAGTAAGTGTGAGTGTTTACTTGGAAGGAATGCCCTCTGCTGTCCATTATTTCTGTAAATGTCACCATAGGTACAGTTCCATTGAATGAGCATGAGTCCTTTTGACTGGTATATTGTGACAGACATAATCACCCACTTTCTTTGTCACCCAATGTGGAACACAGGAACCATGGTTTAAATTCCCCTTCTCTGAAGGGCAGGGCACTTCAAAGAAAGCAAGACCTCTGAGGCGAAGATTCCAGTCTTCCCTCCACTTTACCCCTGTCTTCTACTCTCACAGAAGAGATTGTATGGGCACTGATCTTTTTTGTTTTTGGATATGGGGCTGTATAATCCCCCATTGTTCAGGCAGTTCACTCCAGGATCTCAAACCTGCTGGGGTTGACTTTACTTCACTATTGAGTTTCTCTGTGCAGTTTAATTTGCATTCCAGCTTATAGTGATCATAAAGACACCCCACACAAGTGTATCATTTTTCACAGTGTATATGAAATATAGCATAGAATATGTAATAAATGCCACCTTTATACAGAAATATACTTTACTCCATGGACAGTCAATTACTGGACCTCCAGCTGTCGGGTGTTACATATAACCTCCATCCCCAACCAGGTGCCAGCTGGTAAGAGATGATGATAATTGCAGTTTCCAACAGCTGGAGGTCCAGTTATTGATTAACCCTGCTTCATACCATGGTGACACTAACAGCATACACATGCTACTTTGTCTTTCATAATTGGGATACCTACACAGTTCTCTATACCTAATGGTAAATTCATCTTAAATAGAACTGACAATAGAAAATTGTGTTATACAATTCACTTAGGGCTATGGTAAAATGGAGCAATTCTGGGGCAAAATAAGTTAAATTGCATTTTAAGCCCTTTGCTAGATAGGCATCCAGTGCATTGCTTTCAATAAACCTCCCACTAGTGACATCTAAGGCATGTCCACTGAAGGAAACTTAATACAAACTCATAGGCTAAGAGGATGGGGGGTTTAGCAGCGGTCATCACCAGAGGAGTAGGAAATAAGAGGAAAACAAGAAGTGTAACGAGTTGTTTCTTTTTTTATGGGAATAATTGACAAGTTCAGAATTGAAAGCACAGATATGTTTTATGTTATTCCTATAACATTATGCCCAAGCATTTAAGTGGTTAAAAGTTAGTGATGGGTACTCACTCAGGCTGCAGGAGTCCAGAATAAACTTCCATTTCTACCCAGTGAAATGGTGTCCCATCATATGGCTAATCAGTTCTGTGATTTAATATACAAGATATTGCAGGAATGCATGTATATATTTCTTTTTGTCCGAGTTCACTTTCCAGTTGCATATTTCTTTGTTGTATGTATAGCAGAGTGTAGAAATGTCTCCTTTTTTCTTCAGTATGCCATTATGTGAACTAGTCAAACAGGTTTCACAGTACAGGCACACAGGATCCAGAGGAACGGAAGACGCATTTTTTTATTCGGAGTTTACATATTGTCGTTGCAAAAGAAAAAAATAACAGAAAATTGAAATCCATCAGCCTACAGAGAATTTTGATATATAGAAACATAGTTTTTTGATAGAAGATAAAGACCAATTGCCCCATAGAGTATGCTCACTTTCCTATGTATTAAAAAGCACAATTTTAAATAATTATTAGTAACATATGTCTATTACAGGCATTCTTGATTTATCTTACTGTAGCAGCCCCTACCACAGAGAGGGGCAAAATATAGCTCAGGTGATGGATATATCCATCTGACCAAATGATCACACAGTGTTGTGTGCCGTTATCTGTACTATTACACACATTTTTTACTTTGTCATCAGGTCCCCTCCATTGTGACCCAGTTTCTTTATTCAGTTTTCCTTGTTGTGACCTTAGTTGGCCTATTGTCATTAAGTAACATAATTGACCTAGTCAAGGTCACAATGGGGAAATGGGGAATAGAAAAGCTGGACTGGAATGCAGGGGACCTGCCATCTTCACTTCTAAAAGTAAAAATATGTGTGAACTGTAAAAGAAAATGTGTGAGAAAGTTCGGATTTGTGTGTAGAGTGTACTGTGTATATATGACAGTGAATAGTGCATGTGTGTAGCTAAATGCAACCCTTGGACCAAATTAATTGCCCATCCGTGTCCTACCATCTCTATTTGGAGGATATTCCATGAGTTCTATAAAATATACTTGAGCATCATACCTCCAAGTCTTCCACTAAATAACTTTTAGATTATGTCCACTTATGCTAGTAATAATCTTTTTCTAAAAAAAAAAACAAAAAAAAACTTTAAACTTCTTAATGTATTTAAACATTTGTATCATATTGCACATGTAAATCTTCTCCTCCTCCAACCTATAAATATATTGATATGTTTTACCAGGAAAATCCTTCATTATTTTACTTGCTGTTCTCTGAACTGGCTCCATCTTATTCACCATCATATTTACCATATTAGGACCGAATGAATGTGCAATGCAGCTTGCTGATTCTGTACCCTGCTTCTCTGTTACCAGCCCAGCCTGTACAACCATTCTTCTTCTCCAGCCCTTGTTGTTAAAGGTTGTCGTTCCCTTACATCAGTCCTTCCCTGGTCTCACCAGAGAGCTGTTTCCATACCTGTACGACTACCGGCCTAGTCGAACTCAGACTCTTCTGTCCTTTCCTCTGTTCTTGTTCCTTTTGTGTTTGACTGCTAGCTGGACCACGGGTCCTACTAGTTGTACTCTGACTATTGTGACCACCAGTTGAGGCCCACACCATCAGTGGAACCTCGACTCCTACGATCTTCTGCTACTTCTCAGTTCCAGTCAGTGCATGACTCTATCAACTCTCAGTCAAACTTTCTTTTGGCCTTGGTTAGTGCCTGTCCTTCGACTCCCTGATTCAGCAGCTAGATTCATCTCAGACCCATGGTGCATTTCCAGCTTCCCCAGTAGGTAACTACTATACACTAAGTAGTTATCCTGGGTGTGGGCTGGTTCATCCAGTCAGCACTTATCTGGTCTTATGACCAGCAACTCTAATTCAGCTTATCCAGCACCCCCTGGCATCTAGCCTACTGGGATAAGTTTCTAGCCTTCTCTCTGTTCTCCTGTTCCTGCTCCTGTTACCCCCACATATTTGTTTTGGATCTCCCTTTCATATCAATAGCTATCTGCTAATAATCTGTGCTTCAGAGCCAGATATCAGATAGCTTACATCTGTTCCTGCCAGCGTACAGATCTGTAGAGTGACATTAGTATCTCTCTTTCTGATGCTAGTCCTGATTTATAGCTTTTCCCACTGTCTTTTTTCCTAATTGATGTTTTCATCTTTAACAGATGTCCAGTTATCAGTTGGGCAAACATCAAGAGTAGGTAGGGAAGGATACAGAAGGGAGAGATAGAGGGAAGGATAGAATGGAAAAGTGGAGCTTTTTATTTAATACATAAAATAAATACAGTATTGAATAGAGGGCTAAGGAATTAATTCCAAAGGTCCATATTACATTTGTATCTTGTGATCAATGAAACATGAAGAAAGTAGTCATGTTACATAAGAGGGACACTTTCTCTATGCATAATTAGCCTATGGTGACCTGTTGCCTCTGTGGCTAGTTTTTACTTTTTGCCCTTCATTTGCTTCATAATTTCATTATTAGAATGCTAAAGACTTCCTTTAACAGGACAGTGCCTCCTACATGATGAAAAAAAAATATTTTTTTTAATAGTTACTTCTTTGAGGAGCTTGTCCTTGACATTACTAAGTGGCCTCGCAAGTCAGATAGTTTTGTATATTTTCATCATTTTTTTATTAATAATTTCTCTAGTCTCTAAATTCAGGCTAGTTTAGAATCATAGAAAAGGGGGTTTTTATAGTTACCGATAAATCCTTTTCTCGTAGTTGCTTGAGGGATGCAGGGATGTGTGGAGTTCTCCTCCAGGATGCAGGGTACTCAAAGTTTAAAGTCCTCTGATATCCTGCTCTATATACTCCTCCCCATAGCCTGACAAGTTCAATTTACATCTAAGCAGAGATGAGTTAAAGATACCTGGGCACAGGAGGCAATAAATGTCAGTGCACCCCAACCCAAAACAATGAGAAGACAGGTTTTATCATAGTAGGTTGCTCTGCATAACTAAGAGAAAATTATTCATCTGTAATTATAAAAATCTTTGTTTATGGGATCTCAACATAGTCTGGATTACTGTCTCTCTGTATCCATTGCTCTTCAGTATTTTGACTTCAAGGTCTATGACTTTAAGGCAAGATTGGACAGATTGGGATGTTGGATGAGCCTTTGAGTGAGTAGGCCTGGCAGCAGAGGAAGAGGCCAAGGATGTCCCATAGGTGGTGAAACCAAGCATTTCTTTGCCAAAATGTAGCAACTTGTAGAGCTTTAATACATTCTCTTTAGATCTTGGTTATCACTCTTGGAATCATGGCAATCAGACTTAAAACATATACCATTGTGTATAGTTTTGGCATCCACTGCCATTGCTTTTGGATTCCCAGTGATGTATGAGTTGAAAAATATTTCCTGCTTTAGCTCCAATTCTACTGTATCTAAAGTCTGTCTTCTGATATACTTCCTGTGATGGAACCGTCACGGAGCTCTGGACTCTGCATTGTAAAGTGGTCCTGGACAGATACTTTTTCCCCGCTAAGGAGTGAAATTCACAGGACCGAGGACGGCCGGCAGAACTATGACAAGCCACCATTGACACAACATGGGAAAAGTAGGCAGCTTCCGGATTGTCCGAAGCCCTGGTTGACAGGTTTAAAGGTCCTCCATAGTGTGAACATGGGGGAAAGTAGGCCACCCAAGGATTGGTCAGTCAGCTGCCCGCCCAAAGGCTCTGATTGGCCGAGACAGCTGTGATGTACTTTGCCAGGATTGGTCAGCCAATTCTAGGCACCGGATTGGCCAGGGGTTGAAGCGGAATATTCAAAGATGCTTCAACCCCCTGGCCATTGTTTTAGAAATGTGTATTCGAGCCCCTCAACCTTTTGTCCCACTGTTTATCCATTGTTACATCTTATGTCTAGATAACCGAATCATGTCTGACCTTTTGTACTGTGCATTTGCCATATGTCTTTTGTATGGTGTGTCTGGTCCTTGTGAGTAACTGTGTATATAAGCCCAAAAAGTTGTTCAATAAAGTGTTCTAAGTTTTACCCTCCCAACTGGTCCTGTCTGGTGCTTGGAGGGGTTATGCTGAATGAATGATGGAGATTGGGATGACAGTGCAGCAGAAGCAGACAAGTGATGGTGGTACTGACCTCTAGTACCAGGACTCACATCACATTTGGTGGCAAGCGGTGGGATGATCCTCTGTTGCCTGGGACATCCAAACCTCCACCGGGACCTTGTCGCCAGAAAATGGAGCAGCGCTACCATCTGCTAAAACGTACTACGCTGAAGGATTTACTGGGATCCGACGTCTCCCAAGGAACCAAAACGGAGACCAGCATCCAGGGGGAGATATAGCCACTGGCTTGACCCCGGTCTCGGCAACGCAGCGAGCAGTGGAGGGAGCAACACCGAAACTGAGATCAGCATCCAGGGGGAGATATAGCCGCTGGCTTGACCCCAGTCTCAGCAACATAGTGAGCAGTGGATGGAGCAAATGTACTAGGGTCTGAAGCGCAGCACCCTAAAAGATTAATTAATGGAGGGGCACAAAAGCAGCGACCCCTCATCCGGGGTAATGAGCTTTACAGAGTTTCAGCAAGAGGTTATGCGACGCCTGGCCCTCTACGGCTCAAACCCCCCGCACAAAGTGATCGCACGGATCCTTGAAGAGGTAACCCAGTTAAGATTGGTGTCATTTGACCAGCCCTGGAGGCTGAAAGAGAGAGAGGACAGGTTACATCCGAGGGATCTTGTTCTCTGCCCAGCACCCCGAGACTCAGCCCCGGCAGAAGCACCGGCAGCAGGGCAGAGGGACCCTGTCCTCTGCCCGACTCACAGCACAGATGTCTCATCTGCTAGCAGAAATGTTAACCTCTACCCAGCACAGGTCGCAGCCTTTGAGTGCCAAGGAAAGGGCACAACCAGAGTCTCGCCCCAGCGGCTGTCTGAGATACAGGGAGAGGAGGTAGTGGATGAGACTTTGGTCGCCACGAGCACCCTGCAAGTAGAAGAGTGGGCTCCTCTGACTCTCTTCCTGATGCTGACCCCAGTGACCTGGTATGGTCTGGTCAGTGGGTAGCAGGAGAGACTATGGCCACCGCTACCCTTTCCTTTAAGGATGGCCCAGCATCAAGGTGCTGTGCTCCAAGGGATAGTGCAGTCAGCCCCTCGCAGCAGCTGCCATGCCTGGTCCCGGGAGTGGAGTTTGCTGCCCTCCCCAGCGGGAGATCCGTGCTTTCAGAGGGGAGGTACTCTGCCTCCCACTGCAGTGGCAGTGTGGGGATCCAGGAGTGGGAGCTGTCGTGCCTCCCCTCAAGCTAAAGTGTGTGTTTCCAGGAGTGGATGCAGTCAACATCACTCCCCAGCAGCTGAGTGAGATCCAGGGGGAGATGGAGTATTGCTTGCTCCCTCCCCAGTATCCAGAGCAGCTCCAGTGGGGGAGCCCAGACAGCTCTCCTTCCCAGAAGCCAGCCGCGACCCCAGCGATTACCGCAAAGCAGAGCCACAATGGACTCTACACGCTACTCCCATCATCAGCCAGCCGGGAAAGCAGAGGAGATCCCGGTGATGTATTGGCCGGGAGGGCACTTTTGTTTGGGTGGGGGTTTTTACTGGCTCAGAGACTCCTGTGTACCGGAGCCTGGGCTGGACGGCCTCCCTGGCTCAAGGCGCCTTATGTCTAAGTCACCCTGTATATGGAAGTGCAGGGTGCCAAGTCGGCCAGACCCCAGGACTGTAGGGGCTGGCAGGGGACGAGACTTCTCGGACAAGTACTGTTGCGGACATGGCACTACCAGACTATGTGTCCACTCTGGACAGCAGCGAGCTGACCGTGTGGATCATGCTGTGGCTGTCTGAGGTGGACAAGGGGGAGATATGTGACGAAACCATCATGGAGCTCTGGACTCTGCATTGTAAAGTGGTCCTGGACAGATACTTTTTCTCCGCTAAGGAGTGAAATGCACGGGGCCGAGGACGGCCGGCAGAACTATGACAAACCGCCATTGACACAACATGGGAAAAGTAGGCCGAAGCCCTGGGTGACAGGTTTAAAGGTCCCCCATAGAGTTAACACGGGGGAAGTAGGTCGCCCAGGGATTGGTCAGTCAGCTGCCCGCCCAAAGGTTCTGATTGGCCGAGACAGCCGTGACGAGCTTGGCCAGGATTGGTCAGCCAATACTAGGCACCGGATTGGCCAGGGGTTGAAGCGGAATATTCAAAGATGCTTCAACCCCCTGGCCATTGTTTTAGAAATGTGTATTCGAGCCCCTCAACCTTTTGTCCCACTGTTTATCCATTGTTACATCCTATGTCTAGATAACCTAATCATGTTGACCCTTTGTACTGTGTATTTGTCTCTGTCTTTTGTATGCTTTGCCTGGTCCTTGTGAGTAACTGTCTATATAAGCCCAAAGAGTTGTTCAATAAAGTGTTCTAAGTTTTACCCTCCCAACTGGTCCTGTCTGGTGCTTGGAGGGGTTATGCTGAATGAATGATGGAGATTGGGATGTCGGTGCAGCAGAAGCAGAGAAGTGACGGTGGTACTGACCTCTAGTACCAGGACTCGCGTCACACTTCCCAGTGTCTACCCCAGACTTTCTTTTTTTGGTAACCCTTGATGTTTGTCATAGGTTTCTTATAACAAAGAATGTGAATGAACAAGATAGTGTCTTGTTCTTAAAAATGTGGCCTCTCAATGGTGCTAAAAATTACATTTTTTACTCACATGTGCCATTGCAGACTGGTCCTGACCACAAACAGTTCAGTTCCAAAATGTCAGGCAAATGGTTTCTGCACAAGAGAGCCAGCAAAACCAAAGACTTACATTTCAGCCTATGTGGGCCTCTTCGGTGTGGTGCAGTTGACTCCCTCTAGGCACATGGACCCATACCTGGGATACCCTTCCACATATGGAGACTTACAACAAAGAATATGACAAGCACCCATCAAGAACAAACAGATAGTATCTTGTTCTAAGGCATGGTAGCCTCTCAGTGGTGCTACAACTCTCTTTTTTTACTCCCATGTGCAATTGCAGACAGAAACTTCCATATCAGACTAGTGCTGTCCACAAACAGTCCAGCTTTGAAATGTCAGGCAAATTGTCTCTGCAGAAGAGAGCCAGCAAAACCACAGACCTGTGTTTTGACCTATGTGGGCCTCGTAGGTGTGGTACAGTTGACTCCGTCTAGGCACATGGAGAGCAAAGGGCCCATGCCTGGGATAACCTTCCAGTTAGACTTACAAACCATCAAGAACAAACAAGATAAGTGTCTTGTCATAGGTTACTGCCATAATGTTACTGGACTGGATGTGTACCAGAAGTCCATTGAACAGTGTTGTTCAAACAGGTAGTGTGTTGATGATGGCTCTTAGCTCTAGTATGTTCATAGGAAGGGATGCTAAACTGGTATGTAATCTGTGACAGAAGCAGTTTTGCTGTGTAGATGACAAGGGTCCTTGTACAGTGCTGAAGAAGATTCAGCTGCACTGGACTAAGATGAGATTGAGCAATTTGAAATGAGATAATTGGCTCCAACAGTCTTATACATTAGTCAAAACACAACAACAAAAAAAAAAAACACCTCTGATGCTAATTTTGCAGCTGTGTGTGCCCATTGAAACACAACAAAACACAGAAATATGGCATTCAATTCCATGGGCTTAGGACCCCATATCATTACATCCACTGGGGACTTCGTTTTTTTTTTTTTTTTTTTTAATTTTCAATGGCTGCGTCGGCTAACTAAAGATCTGTTGTTGGGGGGGGGGGATGGATTTCACATTGGGGACCATAAGTGTCATGGTGTTTGATATGAGTACAGATTTACCCGTTGTTCCCAGTCCTTCACTTATTTACCACAGACACTGTGCACATTGCAGTTGTTGATGTGAGAGGCCCAGTTCCTGCTCTCAAGGGAAAAATTACTATTCTAGTAACAACACACCCATGATTTTGGAGGAGGGGCAGGTGGAGAAGCATTATTGGACAACGTCTTCTTTTCTCCACATATACCAGACGTGGTGGGGGCTAGTTGTGGTGCTGCTACTGCCTCAGGCACATCACTGCAGCTAGTAGTGGCAAGTGTGCTGTTGTTGATACCATTCCCTTTGAGCTGCCTAATCACTGTGCTGTTCAAACAACTCCGCAGCAGCAGCAAGAACAGCAGTCGCAAATTCCGCAGTTAAATCAGGGCATTTGACAATGGCCTGTTGCCTTTGGCCAACACATGATCTGCTGGCACTAGGGCCAGCAAAAAAATTTACAATATTTGGGGGCTTGTGCCAAAGAAGCCTAAGTCTTACAAATCAATGTTTCCTTAGGACTTCTGCCGAACAAGTCTAATTCTTACAAATCAATGTTTCCTAGGGCTTGGGCCTCTAACAACAAGTCTTACAAATCATCCCTGTCTGTCAGGTTATGTACAAATTTCGTATTTTATTTATTTATTTACTTATTTATTAAACCCCTTAACGATCGGTAGATCTGCGCCGCGACACTACTGAACGTCCATGGAGCATTTTTTTTTTTTTTTTTTTTTTTTTTTTCGTTTTCTAGTTCTGGACTCCCCGAACAGCGTGCAGCCGCTGGGGGAGCCCGGAACTCCATGATGGTCATAGAACGTCATGGGTCGTTCAGTCAGATCGACCCTAGACGTACTATGGACGTCAAGGGTCGTTAAGGGGTTAACTGTCCCCCCCAGTACCAGTCAACAAACCCAACCCCTCCCCTCCCCCTAAAAAAATAACAAATTTCCTGTTCAACTGATTCTTTACCCAGACTCCACCCACCAACACAGGCACCCTCCTCAGACCTCATTTATACCATGTGTTATGGTTGTTGTTTTTTTAATTGTATTCATACCTGGGAACTTCCAGCTGAGGGCTACCCGGAGGGTAGTCCTCTGTTCAGCAGGGGGTGACAAAAGTTACGCTAATCGCGTCAAAAAGGGGCGGGGTGCGAGCGTGGGGGGGGGTGTGCTTAACCCTTTGAGTTTCAGAGTGGTACGGAATGCATTGCAAAGCAATGCATTCCGTACTACTCTGGCACTCAAAGGGTTAAAAATGTCACACAGAAGGCTGGGGACGGAGGAACAGCGGGAGAAAGAGTGTAAGTGGGTAGAGTTTCAATAGAAACTCCCCACATCCGGAGTAATCAGCCTCTGCCCCGGAGACCCGGTAAATCTCTGTCAGAACCGGAGTCTCCGGGGCAAATCCGGAGAGTTCCCAGGTATGATTGTATTTAGTCTTTATTAACTGTCCCCTCAATCCCAGTAAACAACCTCCCCCGCAAAAAACATTCCCTGTTTAAATGATTCTTTCCCAACACTCCACCAACACAGGCACCCTCATATCCCTTTTATACAATGCCTTTGGGAAATAAAATAACATTTGTTATGTGTTGTGTGTAATTTCTTTGTTCCCGTTGATTTCAAAGGAATGAGCTAGTCAAAAAAGCGGAAAAACAACACTTTTCTCTGGAAATTATTCGCTAAGCAGGAAGTGCCATTATTCGCTGATTTTGGTTTGAGGCAAACCTTTTTGCCCATCCCTAATCAGGACTATTCAGTATAACAAACAGTCTGAGCTGCTAGATTGTCTAAACATTACTATCCCTTTAAAGAGCTAAGCAAAAAAACGAGGTTGTGCATTAAGACTAGAGGAAAGGCACCTTTTACTACAACAAAGACCGTAAAGTTATTGAATTTTTTGCCTCAGGATGCTGTATGTGAGGACACTGCAGCTGCTTTATAAAAAGTAATGTACCTTTGTAGTTCAGAACAATATAGAGAAATATTATAGTTGGTTTCAAACCACACAGGATGTTAATCTAGATAAATATCTGCCTTTCGGTGTCAAGAAGCATTTTTTACCCACTAGGAGCTTAATTAGAAACGGCCTTCAATAGAGTGTTGTTGGTTTTTTTTTTAGTTATTTATTTATTGTTTTGCCTTCCTCTGGATCAACGAAGGTGATATGGCATACTCTATATTCTTTTTTTATAACCTCATCAGCTATGTTACAGTGTTAGAGGTGTGCAGAGGTGTGGTACGTTTTCCATATATATATATAACCAGATATCAAGGAATCACAGTGCGTTGAAGAACCTTCTGTCCTTCATGGGTCATCCACTGGTTGTTGTATAACTGGGAAAAAATAATATATTGCAAGCTTTCAGGACACAGCTTGCACTTTCCTGTGCAAAAAAATGCTATTTAGGGAAGTCTGATCTGGCTCTTCATTTGTTACATATTTGTTAGTTCCAGTTTATTCCAAAAATGTAATGTTGATTTTATGTTATACAATAGTTTACTTTGTACTCCCTTAAAGGGAAAGTGTCCTGGGCAATGAGTTGCCCACCCTTATGGGCCTCAAAAGCTTGCAATGCAATCAAATGAACAATTTAGACACAATTTTACTGTATTTTTCCCACAATCCCTTTCTCTCAATACAAACCACCAATATACATCACATAGATAATGAAACTACCTGTAACATTTGTGCAATTCAAATTGTGCAAAACCCATATTAAATATTTGTGGGTTTGTTATTGCATTGTCAGAAGCACATTTCTGTAAAATGTTCCATCCTGCAACATACACTGAGACAGTTGCATATGTGAAGTCTCATATCCTATATTATAATTCGCTAAGGATGTTTGTTAGAAGCAGTCATGCGCAGTAGAGACTGCTCGAACGCACAGAATGCTGGGAGTTCTGTGCTGGGAGCATTTTGTGCTTTCGGGCAGTCTCTACAGTGCATGACTGCGTCGGCGCAGGACGCAGAGCAGGACTGGCCTCTTATCACCCGGACCTTGGCCCGTGTACACAGGCTTTTGCACTAGTGCTTCTATAATTGTCTCTGTTAAATGATAGAAAGCACAGTAAGTATTTAATTAGTATGCATTGAAATAACTGTCACAACCATATATCCCAAGGAGAACTGAATTTGCACAGATACATGAACAGCTCACCTAGGTCGCACAACTGTAGTGCAATGCATGAAGAAAGTTTGTCTGCCAAAAGTGCAGATTACCACACCAGTCTTCATAGTAAAAACTATGCTTTATTACAAGTGATAGTGTGCATGCAAGCAGCAGATACCTATGTAGTGCATTCTTACACTACATAGCTAAATATATTGGGGAAATGATATTTTGTATTGAAAACCTTTTCTTATGCAGATTATACTTTTTACAAAGGCAATACATATCCTATATTAAAATTTGCTAAGAAGCCATCATGTTCAGTAGAGACGGTTACGCGTGTTGCAGTCATGCGCATTACAGACTGCCCGCACCGTGGCTGATATGGAGCGTGGCGCTTCGAATTCAGACCATAGTCCTCTCTGCGCATCTTCCTGGGAATCCAGGAAAGTGTGCAGAGAGGAATACGCTCTGAATTCGGGTTGTCCGGCTCCACATCAGCCGTGGCGTGAGCAGTCAGTACTGCGCATGACTGTAGTGCCGCAGTGTTGGCCCGTGTACACGGGCTTTAAAACTAGTAACATTATAACAAACTTGTTCTTTGTCATAAGCAGATATTGCTACACAGATGTCGCCCTATGAATAAGCCCAAAGTGAGATAAACAGACTCCCTGAATATAAATATTTTTTACATGCAATTTTATCACAGAAGAAGCATATTACTCACTTGATTATAACAGAGCAGCTCTCCTGATACTGAATGAGATGAGAGAGAGCAGATTGGATAAGGCAAGTCTGCATAAATATATTTCTTATCTCGGTCAAAGTAAACAATAAAAGGAGGCTCATGTTGGCGAAAGCTTTAAGCAATGTGAGAAGAGACATTGGCCTATATTTATTAATGCAAATTTGAGCTATTGTGGATCAAACTAGCTACATAGGGGACAAATAAATACTTGAATGCTAGAGAGGTCTCCAATACATTGCTTTGCAATGCACTGGAGACCTCTCTAGCATGTAATGGATTAAAAAGCTCTAATCAAGTACATGGGAATTTAGGAATTTTTTTTTTTTTTTACTCCAGAATAACTCCATAAATATGGGCCCCCTAATTTGTTTCTAGTGTAACTTGACCAGTTGGTGAGCATACTACATTAACCACTTGAGTGCCGCAGAGGTATCCAACACAATGCCTCTCTGGCATTCAAAATTGTAACCATTGAATGCCAGAGGGGTATAGTGTGAGGATTTTTTTTATATTTAATGAGATGGTACTGTCACAATACAAATGAATATCTGCTTATTCTTTATACTTTTTAATAATTCTCTGTACTGTCCATATCAGTGTAGTTTTATTGTAATTCTACTTTAAAGTTTATGCTTCCCGCCCTTTTCCTAATGACACTCTCCTTTCTTCAGATCAGAACGCCGGTCCAGACAGATCGTAATGAAGGACATTATTGTGTGTAAGGTTCTTTATGCAGACAATATTGTCCCTTGTTGTGATCTGACTGGATTTCAGGTCTGAGGGAAGAAGATTGAAGTCATGAATAGGTTGGGAGGGGGAACTTAAAATATATTTACAAAACTATCTGGATATGGACAGTGTGGAAGTTAGAGCATTACAAAAAGTATCCTATATAATTATTCTGTAATGTATGTTTGTCAGAAGCTGTCATGCGCAGTACAGACTACTGGCAGCGCAACTGATAACGGAGTGGGGTGCCCAGCCGCGGAGCGGACAGTCTCTACTGTGCATGACTGCACTTCGGCCATTGCTGCCTGGCACTGTGGCCCGTGTACACGGGCTGTTCAACTAGTAAGGAATAATCTGAGATTAACATATAGTGTGACATTACTATCTCTCTAAACAAACTTTTGTTGCGGTCAGCAGGAGATGTTGTTTCTATACTTTGCTATGAAGAGATTTACTCCAAGACTCAACCCCGTAACAACCCTTGACATGCAATCTGGTCCCAGCAAAAAAAAAAAAAAATGTCTGCCCACATACAGGCCGGTTGTTAAGGGGTTAAGCTCTCCGATAGAGTGCCAATAAAATGTCTGCTGTTGCTAACCGTTTGAAGTTAAAAACAAAGTTTAATCCTTCAAGTGACAGAGGGATGAGTTTCACATTTGAATGAAATATCCTTATTTTTGTCAACATGAAGGCCCTACAATATATATTTTTTCATCATAAAGGTTTACCGCTCCTTTAATAACAAAGAACAACTAAAATGTTTGATAAGATCAAACATGAAACTTGTACATTTAATTCACTAAATAACATATAGTTTTCAACTGTATTAACTGGATTGACATTAAAGGTTAACATCATGCCTTTTGTGATTTGCTTTCCTCAATCTCTTCTGCATGTATATTGTTTGCAGTCTAGTTTTGTTCCTTCCACTGTAAACCTTGGTCCCATTGTTAGCTAGTTAGGTATTAGTAATAACCGAGCAATATTTCTGTAGAGCTGCATATATATAGCCATCTTACTAGGAAGTGAAAATAACAAGGCGTTCTTAGGGTGCCTCTGTTCTCCTATCAAGACTGATGAAAAACAAAAGTAATTTTCTCATTCAAATGTATGATTGTTATATACAGTATGCAAATTTTTGTATTGCTGATTGTGATACCCAAGAATATTTTTTGTACTTTTGCCTATCATTAACGATGGGCAAAAAGTACCATTTCCTTTTTATAGGAATAGTCACCTAAAACCTAACATTTTTCTCTTTTTTGCCAAACTTCTTTCCACTGTCAATGAAATTCCTGCAAGAACTTGGCAATTTCTTCTTATGCTTTGTTTGGCCCTGAGAATTCCCACTACAATGCTAGTTATAATACTGCTGTCACCAAAGAGACCTTGGGACATGTATGTTTCTGAAACGGAGAACTTTTTCTCTTTATCTGTTGGCTGTAGGCAGTAGAAACACAGTGCAGCTGCATAAGACTGCTGTGTCTGTGACTTTACACCAGGTGCCCTACCTATGTCACCATCAAGAGAGGAAAAAGAGTCTTGTGAAGGTGTTGCTGATGATGATGAGGGTGGTTGCAATGGTAATGATGATGACAATCACATTAAAATGAGAACTTGCTTTGTTTAAATACACAAAGAATGGGAAGGAGATCTTCAGATGGGAAATAGTATCCACACTAGTGACATTATGGAATTTGCTAATTTAGTTCCTGCTGATTTGATCAGAGAATAATCATTAACAGTCAATTAATAAAAACAATGTACCTTCTATGGAATGAGCAATGCTTACTCTACAGGGTCAACAGTCTGCAGATCCTACCTTACATTCCTGCATCTTTTAGTCTTCACCACATTGCTATATGTTGTCATTGTTCTACACAATGTGCAATGTTTAGAGAGACATGTTTCGTCTCCCATCAACAGAATTTTTGGATGTCTTTATCAGTTATACCCCAGAAGTGTCAGTGCCTGCAAGAAGCCTGAGGGCACTGGTTGGGGCACTTGGAATATTACTACTAGTCTGGTCCTGGACTCTAGAAGTAGAAGAGGCAGATGATGCCTTCATTGTTCTGAACTGGTGGGGTTTTGCCTGAACAGGCATTTCATTGTGAGATTTTGGGTCATGTCACCATCATTGCTGGAGATGGACAAGGGGCACAGTAACGCCACCTGATATCTTGGGGGATGGTTCAACATGTCAACATAAACCTCAGGGTGGTTATGTTGATGTGCTGGTTAATTAGAGCAGGCATGACAGGTTGATTCCTCCTCTCTCCTTTTTATATACTGTGCACATCGCAGTTATAGATAACTACAGTCCCTGCCTCAAGGAAACATATTTCCACTCCCATTGGTTTCAGGGGAGATGGAGGAGACGTATAGTGACTGAAGAACATTGCATTATTTTTCAGTCATTGATCAGAGCACTGGTTCCAACTGTCCCTTCTCCTCCACAGTGATGTTACCTCCACTACATGTGCTTTATGCTTCAGTGTCTTGTAGGATTTTTTTTCACTTCGTTACATGTTTTTATAGTATTAGATTCTGGATCATTTTTAAAAATGCAAGTCTACCAACATAGCTTTGGTTGTTGATTTTAACCTGTATTGCTGCTTAGTCAATAATAGTGAGTGGGTGGAAGCTGGACTTGAAACCGATGGTGGTGATGATAATGATAGTATATTTTTAGGCATGTTTACTAGTCTGTACTTTCCAGATGATCTCTCAAAAGCATTTATGAACAGGTATATTGTACTTTCCTCCATGTTCCCTTCCACGGCCAATAGAAACATATGGCTTTGTCCTCCCCGCTAGCTGGCGTGAACTCCTGAACTGGAAATGTTTAAGAAGGCACTTCCTCCCTGCTCGATAGTCTTTTTTACATTAGCTGGCAAGGAGGAGAAGCGGGACAGAGCGATCCCACATATACAAATAAATTAAAAATTACCTTGTGGGCCGCAAGATGCTGTCCGGGACCAGGGGAGAGAATGCCAGCAATCCTACCCGAAGTGCTGAACCGCTGGATCATCCAGTCAGTGATTAAAGAGTTAAATGCCAGAGATTCCCCTTAGCAGAACGGGCAATGGCAGCGAAGCAGCGGCAGCAAGCAGAATGAAGAAACAGAACAAGGAAAGTATCTCTTATTTATAGAAACATGCTGGTTCCTGCGGAAGGCCTCTGCGTTCCAGCCTGAAACACAAGCCTAATTATGCCTTCTCTATTTAAACTGCTTGGCGGGAATGTACTGTTGGTAAGACTGTAGCAGATTACTTTTTTAAAATATTTATTAAAATTTATTTTTTTAATTGTTATATCTACTTCTAAAGCATCCTCTTCCTCCAAAGAAAGAGAAAAGCCTGCTATGGAGGTTAAAGAGGATAAATCCTCCCAAAAATATAAAACATATATGGCTTGTGATACTAAGTTACCCAGTGCTGACCGTCCTAAATTATGTTAGGATTGCATTCAAAAGGCAGCAGGATAGGAAGTACCAGGGCATTTTCAAGAATTTGTGACGTGAATGAGGTCTTCCATGCAGGAGACTTTTAACGCCATGCAACAGGCTGCAGCACCTCGCAAGAGAATGCTCACTGAGGATCCAAATGCGGTACCTCAAGTATATTGGAAGACTTAGACAGCGTTCAAGACCTTTTATCACCCTATTCCTCTGAAGAAGAAGGAGAGATTGTAGAACGAGAAGGTTCAATCAATTTGGACAAGATGGAGTCTTTTTTTAAAGCATTTACGAAAAACCCTGGGCCTTTCAGATGGACAAAAAAGCAAGATATCATGGATGCGGCCTTTCTAGGGAAAAAGAAAGCCAGCCCAGAATTGCCGGTCCAACGCGCAGTATCAGACATCATACAGGCTGAATGGAAAAAGGGAGACAAGAGGGTGTCAGTTTTCGGGAGATTTCAAAAAATGTATCCATTTAAGATACAGCAAGCTGGGAGTCTTCACCAAAGATTGATGCGGCAATCTCGCAGCTGTCCAAAAGAACCACAATCCCCATGGAAGATGGGTCATCTTTAAAAGACCCCCATGGACCGTAGAATGGAAAGTGCATTAAAAAAATTCTTCAAAACATCAAGGTGGCAACAACATTAGCATGTGTCTCCAGGACAATGAGAATATGGTTGACAGAATTGGAGGAAAAAATAGAATCCTCGGTATCCAGATCAAAACTGTTAAAAGAAGTCTCCACGATCAAGGAAGCGGTGGTATTTTCATGTGACGCCTCTATGGATGTCATAAAACTTTCAGCAAGATCTTCTGCTCTTTCAGTAGCTGCACGCAGAGCCTTATGGCTAAGATCCTGGGGTGCTGTTTCATCGTAAAAATAAAAGCTAGTATCTCTACCCTTCACAGGTAATATGTTGTTCAGTGAACAATTGGAAATCCTAACTAAGAAGATATTGGAAGGGAAAAATGCGCTCCTACCGCAGAAGCAGATCATCTCTGGTAAGAAACTCCTTCAGGTCAAGAAGATCTCCTTTTCGTGACAAGAGGTTCCGGCAGAACAAGTCTTACGATTCTAGAAGACAGAACTCTGCTCAGAGATCCAGAGCAGGTTTCAGAAAAGAGGGAGTCCAGGGAAAAAAGTTTCCATGAGGAGCAGCGAGCCCCATCTCTAGTAGCAGTAGGAGGAAGACTGACGCAATTCATTCCCTGCTGGAAAACAAAAACAAACCTAGACAATTGGGTAGGTCAGAATCTGGAGATGGGGCATCTGCTAGAGTTCAACATCATTCCTCTAAGAAGCGTCTTCAAAAACACCTCAGAATCAAGAAAAAGAAGCCTTTCTGGACAAATCTATTCAGGATCTGCAAGAAAAAAATATCTTAGAACGAGTTCCGAAGAATCAATCAAGATAGGGGGTATATTCAGTAATCTTCCTAGCACCCAAGACTGCTGGAGGTTTCAAGACCATATTGGATTTGAAATATTTAAAGAAATTCCTCAAATACCCTTCTTTCAAGATGGAGTCCATATCCTCTGTGCTTCAAACTGTCCAACCAGGGACTTTCCTAGCCTCAATAAACCTGCTGGATGTATATTATCATATACTAATCGGGCAGAAACACAGGAGAATCCTCAGGTTTGCCTACAAAAACCAGCACTGCAGTTCAAGGCCCTGCCCTTCGGACTGGCATCAGCACCAAGAATATTTACAAAAACATAGGCAGTAGCCCTGGAAAGTCTGAGGAAGGAAGGCATCACGATAGTTGCATATCTGGACGACCTTCTTATAGTGGCAGAATCCAAGAGTCAAGCAGTCTTACACGTGCAGAAGACTCTATCGCACCTGGAACAATTGGGATGGATAGTCAACAGGAGAAAAGCCAACTGAAACCCACACAACAATTGCAGTTTCTAGGTCTAAGATTGAACACAAAACAGAACCATGCATACCTATCCTCTCAGAGTATCACCTGCATCAACAAAGTAAGAAAATTCATCAGAAATTCTTATCAAACATCCCAGGAATACATGAGCTTGCTGGGCATACTAGCTTCTACCATACAAGTAGTTCCATGGGCACGGTGCCACATGAGACCAGTGCAAAGGTGGTTCCTAAAACATTGGAACAAGAATTCAATGACTCTAACACAAAGAATTCTAGTCTCTTCAAGTCTAAGAAAAGAGCTACAATGGTGGACCAAGCAGGGAAACCTAAGAAGTGTAAATTTTTACAATAAAGTAGAGGATTGGCCTGTTAGCTTCAGAATCAGCAATATGCTAATTGCAATAAAGGATAAAAGCACAGCAGCAATGCGGCACCAGAGTCTACCACACCACAGTATATGTCTGTCCCTCTTGTTCTTGTCTGTGTGAATGTAGACGTTATGCCAAGTTTTACCTGTTTTTCGTTTGTCTTGTTTTGAATGCATGATCTGTTATGTCTGTCTGTGTAGTATCTGTCACACACGGTTGAGTCTCAGCTCAGATAGGACTACCTGCCTGTCTGCTGTCTGTCACTGTCATCCATCAGGGGAAATTCTTTATATATGTGGGGTGGGGAGAGGGAG
Organism: Rhinophrynus dorsalis; assembly: GCA_037306005.1. Taxonomy (NCBI): domain Eukaryota; kingdom Metazoa; phylum Chordata; class Amphibia; order Anura; family Rhinophrynidae; genus Rhinophrynus; species Rhinophrynus dorsalis. The sequence continues at coordinate 150,126,816 of CM074718.1, forward strand.
TACCTTGTTATCAATCATTTCAATGCAATGAAAAAATCAGGAAAAGAGCATTTTTCATGGGAATTTACACTCCCTCATGCTTCACTTTTATGGACCATTCTTAACTCATTTTTAAGCCCTTCGCAAATAACCCATACAAGTAAGCACTGAACTAGATAGAGACACCATTGCTGATGTACTACAATAAACCTGAGCAATTTGCATAAAATTCCAAATGTATTAAACAGGGATTTTAACTCCTTGAATGCTAGAGAGGTCTCCAGTGCATTGCAAAGCAATGCATTGGAGACCCTTCTAGCATTCAGGGGGTTAATAGCCCCATTTAAATAAATGGGCATTTTTGTATGTCCCTTATGATGTAGCTGATTTGCCCCAGACTGACTCCAGAGGGGAGATTCACTAAGCCATGATAAAGCGGTGATAAACTGGAGAAGTCTCCTCTGTTTTATCACTTCTGCAATTCCTATGTTATGGAGCCTGTGCGCTAAGATTTCTTCAACTTTGGCGATCTTAGTGAATAGGCTCCATTGGAACTGGAGAGGTGATAAACTGAAGTCTACTTATGCTTCTCTCAATGGCTCGTGAGGCTGAAGTGTTTTCACTGCAAGGTTCCCATAGATTTCCTCTGGAACAATACAAATTCCCTTAATTAAAATAAACATTTTAACCTCTTCAATAAAGAGAGGTCTTCAGTGCATTGTTTCACCACGCACTGTGGGCATCTCCAGTATTCAAGGGGTTAAAAGTCATGTTTAATTCAATGGGAATGTATTTGTCTCCTGGCTTGAACCAGAACTGCTCCATTTTCTGCACATGACTTTTTTGTTTCTGTTAATCACCAGTTTTCCACACTGCAAACATAAAGCAAATCCATGGACCCTAATCAGGAAGCTGGTTGAGCGATACTGGAACAAACTAGCTGTGCCATAAGCCACAACCAACCATTCTGATTTAAAAGGGGATTTTAATTCCTTGAGGCTCAAAAAGGTGAGCAATCCACTGAAAAGAAATGCATTGCACAGACCTCGGGTCCTCAAGGGATTGACCTTCGAATGCTAGAGGTCTCCAAAGCATTGCAAAGAAATTAAATTGACTACGCTCTTGAATTCAAGGTGTTAAAATCCTTATTTAACCCTTTGAGTGCCAGAGGGGTATCCGACACATTACTTTGCTATGCGTTTGATATCCTTCTGGCACTCAAAGGGTTAAATACATGGGTATTTTTATTTGTACCCTATGGTGCAGTTACTCCTCCTTAGCTTCCCAAGTATGACCAAATATTCCTTCTATTGCATTCCCTGCAGTAGTGTAACTTTATTTGCAATAGCACTCAATGGCAATACAAGAGCATTATTTATCTCCCAGTACACCAGATGGTATTATCATCTACTGGCAAAATACATACAGCATTTAAGCTTCCTTGTAGCAATTTCCTTTCATCGTGTCACACAGATCTCTATGCCTGGCACACAATGCAGAAGTACCGGGGAAGTTACTACCTGTTATGTTATTGACTGTTGTTCGCAGGGATTACTGCTAATAAGCCATGTGTTAACTCTTGGAGTGCCAGACAGGTACTGAAACACACCCCTCTGGAATTCAAAGGGTTAAAGTTTCTCTTGTCCACAGCTTTGTCATTTTGCTTGTGACACCACTGGAAAAAAACTAACACATATAATGAACCATTTAAAGCTCATCTATTAACTGCTGGCTGGTACTTAGACTCCAGAATATGGTGCAACAACCAACTGCATAATACAGAACAAATTTAAAATGCTCACAATTCCTGTCGTTGCACAGGGGACTTTGACTCATTTGAATGCAAGAAAACCCCCCCAGTGTGTTTGACACCTCTTTAGAACTGAAGGGGTTAAAAGCCCTATTCAAAATCATTAGCAGTTTTCATTTCTCTACTATTGTGCTAGTTTTCTCCATAATTCTTTATAGGGCCATGAAAGCTTTAGTGAGATCTGTGGTCCTGCTGAGAAGGAAGATCAGCTTGATCCCTCACCTTGGAGATGGAAACCTCAGTGGTAGTGGTAATGCTTCCCTGCAACTGGTCTGGAAAGGTATCTTCAAATAAATTCCATACCGCACAATGCCACGTCAAACTGTTACTTTTTCGATATAAAGAATGTTAACTTAGCATTTCCTCAAAACTAACATTTTCTATTCCCTTTTATTGAATTGGTTTCCTCTTTTTGAGCTCTTTCCAGTTGCATGCTTTTTTTATTAACTGCTTTACAAAATTGCACTGTGTTATCAGGGTATTTTATAATTTGGTACCATATGATTATACCCAGCTTTATGCCTGAAAAAGACTTTTGTAGTGGCTGTCTGACACTGTACACTGTTGAAAGGCCTATAGTCTTCAATTCTTTAAAAAAAAAAAAATGGAGTCTCTCAAAGTGCATCTAAAACAAACACCTTCCTCCTTCTGGACAGCTAAATGCTTGTTTAAAAATATGGTGTGTTGGTTGTAAAAGCCCCAATTAATGGGAATTTGAGGAATGTTTGTCCCCTGTGGTGAAACTGGCCTGCCTCCCAATTGTGTCAGTTTCCTTTAACCCTTTGATTGCCAGAGGGGTGCCTGCATACTACATAATGCCCACTGTTTTGCAGCAGGCCACATGTTTCTTAACAGAGTTTGCATGTAGGACTAGTTTGGTTGTGTTTAAAGGCCTTAAATGGGCCCTGGGGTTAAGCCTTTGAGTGACAGAGGGGTACGCAATGATTTGCAAATCATACCCCTTTGGCATTCTAAGGGTTAAAGTTGGACACCCCCAGTATGGTGGACTTGCCGCAGAATTATTACACTTTGGCTCAATTTTCCTATGTTATATTGCATCTGTATTGTTTTTCTTTGAAAATTATTCCTTTTTGATTCTGTAATTAGAACAGATGTTCAGAAAAGCAAACTCTGAAACTAAGTACTTCCTCATTTGTACAGTAAGTATGTCAGAATCTTAAACACAATCTAATTATAATCCTTCCTCTTCAGTGTGCAAGACAGATGATCTTCATTTAGTGACTGAGACATCCTATTATTCGCCTGCACATAGCCACTCTCTATTAAGGTTGGAACGTGTTGCTAAATGACTCAGTGCAAAACAAACACTAACCCAATTGTAATTTAAAGGGAAATTCTGCTGAGAAGAAACCTTTCCCCTCCCCATCCCATTAAAAACAGGTTTGTTCGTTTAATGGGATGCAAATGCCTTCCCACCCACTTAATGTGGGCAGAAAATCCTCATGGCCAAATTGAATTCATTCAGTGTGGTGGATTGGTTGTCCAAAATGAATCTCTATAATTAGTCCTAGATATTATGTCCACAGATAGACATGATTCTTTTCTGCAGGGCTACATGATCTCAAACTGAAGCTATCTTAGGAAGCCTTCAGTGGGAGGAGTTTTGGGCACTAGAGTCCATAATCATGGCTGCCTCCTTGGACATATCCAATCCTACTTAACCCTTTGAGTGCCAGAGAGGTATCAAACGCATTGCAACGGAATGCATTGGATACCTCTCTGGCACACAAAGGGTGAAAAGTTAATTTTGGAGAACCAATGCACATAGAACCGATTCATTATGTCATTGAGGACTTAATGCTCAGATTAACCCTTTAAGGACAAGAGGGTTACTCAACTCATGGATTTGTAATGTGTTGCACGCGTGTCTGGTCCTAAGGCATTATTTTTGCTTAACCTAAATATCTACCATTTGAGTCATTGTTTAGTTTATGCAGTCTTACCATTCACTATGATTAACCGTTTGAGAACCAGAGGGGTGCACAATGGATAGCTTTGCAATGCGTTGCATAACCCCTCTGACTTTTATAGGGTTAAAAAAGGAAGTTTTGTCGGTCAGGGACTGCAGATCAGCTGTGAATGGCTATAACCAAAGACCATGTTGTACAAACTCTTTGGGCCTTATGCAGGATGCTGAACTGGCACAATTCTAGAACAGACCAATGGCACCTTTTGAGTGCCAGAGGGGGATGCAACGCATTGCTATCCAACATCCATGGGTACTATTTAACACCTTGAATGCTAGTTGCAATAGTAATATAACTATTATTATCCAGTGGCAAGCATATTTTTCCAATTTCTTTATTCAACTATGAATCATTGAGTTTAAAGAAGCAGTAAAGGCTTTCTAATGGAAAAATATACGTTAAAGCACTTTCCCCGATGAGTAAAATAAGGCTATTGTAACTGATGTGAGATTTGTCATTGGGAAGTTGTTACTGCACAAACATGATTTTGTTTTTATTGAACTATTGGCATCTGGGCCGCAGTAAAGGATAAGAACAGCCCCATCTGGTCACTACAAAAGGGCACTGCAATTAGTGAGTGTCTTTTGAACAAAAAATCTCCCAGAAATGAGAGCCTTTTTGTTTTACTCAGCAGTAGGGATGGGTGAAAACTTTCGCCTGAAATCAAAATCTGTGAAAAATGGCACTTCCCGCTTGGTGAATGGTTTCCTGTGAAAAGTGCAGTTTTCCTGCTTTTTTCATCTTGCTCATTGCATTGAAATCAAAGGGATGAAAAAGTTTTCACTACTTTTCCTACAGACATATAAAAGGGTGTCAGGCTCTCACAGCATGCCATTCTGTGTTTGTGAGAGGAGAAAACAGCACATTTTTGAGCTACAGAAGATAGGGAAATAAAGGGGAATTGAAGTTTAGTTTAGGGAGTATTTTAGGCAGTAGATTAGTTCCTTGTGTTGTGGGAGTTTGGGGGCACTCTGGGGAAGGAGGAGGAGGTTGACCCCCATAATTCAGTGTGATCGACTGGCAAGACAGAAGCAGCTTGGGTCCAAATTGCTTGCTGATCGTGTGTGTGTGTGTGTGTGTGTGTGTGTGTGTATGTGTGTGTGTATATATATAATTTTTTTTTTGGACTGACTGTGATAAGATAGGGTGAACAACTTAAATAAAAATACTAATAAAATAAAAACCAAAATAAATAAATATATTAGGTGACAGACAGCTGACTGGGAGCCTGACATGAGCTGTATGACTGAGGCAGACTTGACAACAGCAGACTAACATTTATTTGAGGGCTAAGACAACATCACACTCCATCAGTTATGTATTGTAGAGAGTAAAAACACACAGTAGTTGAATAATGTCCAGCAAACTACTAAAAGAAGACTTAAGTGTCCAGTTGGAATTATTAGGAAAAAAGTGGATTTCTAGCATTTCTTGGTGGAGAATGTGGGCACAGACTTCAGTTTGCTTTATGCTATCAGAGGAGGTAGCTATTAACTCTGCAGTCTGTGCAAAGATCCACAGAACCATGTTTTTGTACTACTACAGGAGGACTCTGGTGAGGAGATCAGCGGGCAAAATTAATAAGGAACGAAGGAGACCAAGGTCATAAGCCAGGGTCCCCCTGCAATTGGATATAAAGGAAAGCAGGATGCAGGTGACATTGTGGGTGCCTCCACAGGGGATGCAGGACATGGCTGCAAATGTGGCTCCTCACATCTGTACCAAATCCACAAACATTGGCGCAGGACCTCTTTCATGACGCTCAAGTCAGGACCAGAAATACTATAGAATATACCTTTCGCTGCCTCAAAACAAGATTCTGCTGTCTGTATAAGTCAAGAGGAGCTCTTGAATATGCACCGGGGAAAATCTGTGATATCATACTAGAATGTGCCATACTCCACAATGTCGCAGTCGACAAGTGTAGTGGAGGATCTGGATCCAGAACCCTTTGTGGAAGTGCTTGTTCCCCAGCATGAAGATGAGGAGACCTGGAGAGGAGTGGAGACATGAGACAGGCTCATCAGGGACCTCTCTACTTGAGAGTATAATACGTGGATCAAGCACAATGCATGTATGACCATGATTAGGCATGAGGAATGTGTGGCAGCACACTCACACAATACATAATATGTTTCACTCAGCAGGATGACTGGGAGCCACATAAGCCTCCAACCTTAAAGTTGCCTGCTTAAACATCACAATGGCATAGCTGTCACCGTAAAGAAGACATGCAGCTGCCATTCAATGGACAGGTCTAATTGAAGCTGTGAATTCCACTGACATCTAATGACATTGCCACTTCATGGATAACAACTATCTCCCTGCAAACAAACACTGGTACACCTAATTGTTATACTTCAAAAAAATGATGGACATAGGCAAACAACAAATAATCAAATTTGAACATATTCATATCAAGCATGTAATCCTTTGAGTGCTAAGAGAGGTATCCATACAGTGTTCCTCCTGCTGCTTCTTGGTGCTACTGAATGTTAACCCTGTATGGCAAAATCTCATGTAACTGACATGAGCCATATGATAGGACTTGGTGAGGTCACGAAATGATGTAAAGTAGAGACATGACAAATCACCGAGTACCTATTTATATGTGTTGGCTCTGACACAAAGTTGATGTATCATATGTCATTCACACCATGATGAGCAAGGTGTTGAGGATTTGTACACACCAATATGTTTCTTAAACTCAAGGGACAGCATCTGAAATCCACACCTGATAGACAACTCCTCACTACAGTGTAAGAGAGAAGGAACCTATCATGAATATAGCTCAACAGTGCAGTTTATCCAGTTTTTCTGTCAAGACAACATGTGGATATTGTATCTGTTCAGCCAACCTGGAGTTTGCAATGCAAAAGGTTTAGACAATGCATATATGTGTGATGCATTGAGTGCCCCACTGGCATCCCAGGAGTCCCCTAAGACTCCTCCACCACCCACACGCACACCCCCTGATGAGCACACACACCCTAAGGGTGGGGGGTTTAGGATGGGGTGCAAATGTGAATGCCCTCAATGACTGTCTGGTGACTCTTGGGAGTTATTGTGGGTGTCACACTTGAGGCAGAGGTTGTTGCAGTTGACCCCTCATTTGACTATTCAGCTCTCTCCACCAGCAGCCTCTGGATACGATTTTGCTTTTGCACTTCAATGAGCATCTGGCCAAGCAAGTCACTGAGTCCAGTCCCAGTATGGCATATTTCTGTGTGGAGGATGGATGCTGGGACTTCATACCACTGATACTGGCTGCAGTTCTCTCCATGATATGCAGACCCCTCCTGGAGAAGGATCTGATCTCGCTCAGTAGCCTCCTCTGCTGGTTCTGGTAGCTGCGGCACATGATGAGGGCAGGGATGGTGCACATGGAGGTACTGCTGATGCCTTTCCTGTTTGGCCAGATCCAGTAGGCGCACTACCAACTAGTAGGTGTATAGGTTAGTCGGTGAATAAGGAGAAGGAAAATCTTATACAGCACCAGTCCCTCACCTATATATTCCAGACCAATGGGATGAACTGGGTGTATGAATCTTGAGAGGGAAAGAAATCAATAAAAAAAAAGATTAAAAACTAACTTTTATTTAAACCCTAGTAAAACAGCAAATGAATTAAAAACAAAGAGGCAGTCTAACAGTGCTGTCTGATCTAATAATTCAAGTGTAACAACAGATCCTAACTCTATTACACACATGGCATTGAAAATCACTTTTATCACACACCATCAATCACGTAGTGTCCACTACCCTAGAAGTGAGAGCGCTTGGAAGCAGTGCTAGAGGGTGCAAATGACACAAGCACTCTGACTAATGTCAATAACTACTAAAACATAGGGGGCATCCGATTATACCAAAAGGGTTTGATTAAATTGGATCAATCTCACCACTAACACTATTTACCCTGCCTGCCTGTAGTTGCCACGTATCTGCAGAGTGAAGTGAATGACCAAATCCGGTTGTACCTAGAAAGGTTAGCTAAATCGGCTCGATCCAGCTGGTAACACTATGCATCCTGCCGGTCTACGATCATCTAGTGTCTACAAGGTAAAGTGAACTGCCACAAAAGTTAATCATCCAAAAAATGGAATGCACCCCAGCGGTTATGTCCACAAAAATAATTGGGTAAAGGACACCGAATGATCTGCAAAGACAAAAAACTGTAGAAAGAGCGCAATGGTTTGGCAGTACTTTGGGTCTGACGTAGACACACGTTTGAATCCAGGGTTGGTGAACGTTGGCTACATTGATATTGTGAGCGCCATTTCCATTATCCACAATCATGTATCATGTGCTTATTTAGAAGTTGGCAGTGTTGCTAACCCAAGTTGGCAGGTTGGAAGTGTTTCTATCCCAAGTTTGAGTGTTTGTTCCAGCATCACATTATGGAAGTGTTTGTTATGGTTGTCCTTGTGGGTGAAACATGTGTCCGCAGCTCCTATCTTGGTTGGTAGCTCCCCAGCAGGGTATAGCTGAGTAGGGAAGGTACAATTACCTATCCCATTTCCCTAACAATTTCACAGTAGAGTTAAAGTGTGTGTGTTTTCTTTGTAAAAGTCAGGATTCGATGCACAGACAATCCCTTTGTTCACTGTGTCCAGCAGCTGCTTGTGTGGATATGTTCCCCCGTCAGTGTGTTTGTGAAGTTGCTTTGCCTGTGTGTGGTACTTTCATTGTTTCAACTTGGTTGTCATGGTTGTGCAAACATTGCATATATGTGATATGAGGCCATGGGGTTGTTGGACATGCAATCAGTTTGTTTCTTGTGCAGCACGCCACATCCAATAAGTGGAGATCCCTCACTTTGTCAGATGTCGGGTCAGGACAAAAGGAAGGCACAACAATCTCCTGATTGATGTGGAACTCAGAGACCACCTTAGGTAGAAATTCCTGGAAGGTGCGAAGAAAAGCCTCATCCTTGTGAAACACCAGGAAAGGATGTTTGCAGGAAAGGCCTGCAGTTCAGCGACTCTGCGAACAGAGTCGACTTCCAAGAGAAAAGCCATCTGCCAAGTCAGGAAACAAAGAGGAATGGTAGCCAAAGATTCAAAAGGAGGCCACTGCAAGACTCCCAGAACCAGTTTAAGGTCCCACTGAGGAGAGGGATGCTTAAAGACAGGGAAAGCGTGAGCGACATCCTGAAAGGAGAATAAAACAAAACAAAACTGACATCTGGAAGAAAGGCAATGTGCCTCTGAAAAAAGACAGTGAGAGCCGGTCTGAACCTGCAAAGAAGTCAAGCTGAGGCCTTTGTTCACACTATCCTGTAAAAAGGACAGAACACTGTTCACACACCTATAATGGGAAGAATTTGAATAAAAATGTAGTAAGCTTAACAGCTGGAATCATCTGTGTGGAAGCCGAACGATTCGCACAAGCGCGCACAGATCCAGCAGCTCCAGAAATCAGGGTTGCTGGAGGCAATATTGAGCAACTAGGACGACCGGAGTACTCTCCATCCATAGCATCTGCAGAACCCTGGGGAGCAAGGGAAGAGAAGGGAAAAAATGTAGGCTAGGTGAACTGCCATGGAAAAGACAGGGGATCCACTGCGAAAGTTAGAGGGTCCTTCCAGTAGGAGCAAAACATCTGAACCTTCCGGCTGAGTCTGGTGGCCATCAGGTCAATCCAGGGAAGTCCCCATTCCTGAATGATGAGGTGAAGCTCCCACTCCCAGTTGTCCAGGGAGTGGAAATTGGCTAAGACGTTTTCTACACCTGGAATATGTACTGCGAGATGGTAGGTACATATTCCGCCACCCAGGCTAGTATAGCCTTAACCTCCTACCAAGCTGTGAGACTTCTGGTGCTGCCTAGCTTGTTTGTGTGAGCCACGGTCGATACGTTGTTTGACTTGACACACACTGGACAGCCCATGAGATGAGACGGCCAATCACTCAGAGTGTGCAATATCACCCAGAGTTCCAGAACATTGATGGGTAGGAGGGACTCCTCCGCCAGCAACGACCCTGAACATCCAGGTGACCCAGGACGGCTCCCCATCCAGATAGGCTGGCATCTGTCGTCACCGTGGTCCAGAATGGGATTACGAAAGGTCTTCCTTTCCGCAGGTTGGAGAGATTCAGCCACCAAGGAAGACTCAGCTCCACATGTAAGGGAAGAGAGACCAATAACTTCAAGAGAACTGGCTTCCCCTTGCAGGCTTTGAACACAAACCTCTGAAGTTCCCTCACGGGAGTCACCACAAATGGCACTGCTTCCATGGTGGAAACCAACTTCCTCATCAGAAAGGACATCCGAATGGATGCCCAAGCCAGAATGGAGCATACTTGTTGGTAAGTTATTGAACCACATTCTCCGTCAGAAAGACCATACCCTGTCTGGTATCAAAGAGAAGACCCAGAAAGATCAACTTCTGGGATGGGATTGGGTCTGACTTGTTCATGTTCAGAATCCAACCGTGAAGGGTGTGTGTGTGAATGTGGTCCTGCACCTGCTGGTGCAGGAGTTCCCCAGAAGGGGCCTTCAACAGCAAGTTGTCCATGTACGGAATGACCCGAATCCCATTTGTGTGCATGACAGAAATCAACACACCCAAGACCCGAATAAACACTGCGGGACTGTGGGCAGACTGAAGGGAAAAGCCGTGAACTGGGAGTGCCCCTTGCCGCAAGCAAACCTGAGGTACTACTGGCTCTTCGGATGAATGGCGATATGCAGGTAGGCATCCTGCAGATCCAAGGAAGCCATAAATTCCCCAGGACACATTGCACCAATGACTGACCACAACGACTCCTGGTGGCAATGAGTCTTGAGGGACAGCAGCTGCCATCCATCTTGGTAACCACGAATAGATGGAAACATGAGTCCAAACCTATTTCTGGATCGGAACCGGTTCTAGAACTTCCTTGTCCAAGCCTGAACGGTCCTGTGGAAAAGACAAAGCTTTTCAGGTCACTGAGGGGAGTGAGAAGGGGAGAAGTAAAAGAAATCCTGTACACTTCGGAAAACCACCTATAAAACTGTGGTTTTGCAACATTGTCTGCACAAACATTAAAAAGAAGTGCCGCAGACGACTACCCACAGGTGTGTGCGGATCAAGGTTTGGCGAGTCATGCCAAAGAAGGTTTGGTGGGATCGGGCTTGGTGGAGGAGCTGTTAGGCATAGGGGTGGAACGCGATGTCTGAGATACCACCGGGTTCATCCTTTGCTCTTCATTTTGGAGAGCATGAAAAAGACAATGCCTCTGTGCCTGAGGATTGCGCTTAGGAGACAAGGGTAACAAGGTACTCTGGCCCCCAGTAGCCTCACTAATGATATTCATCAGTTCGGGGCTAAAAAGGGATGTACTCTGAAAGGGAAGAGAAACTAGAGCTTACATAAAGTTCAGGTCAACAAACCAGAACTTAAGCCATAGTGAGCCCTTAGCAACCACAGAGAAGGCAGAGGCCTTTGCCTTGAGTCTAACAGCATCAGATAGGGCATCAGTAACATATCGCTGAGCCACAGAGATATCAGGCAAAAGTGTTAAATTGTCCGCTTTAGGGGCATCCATATGGACAGCATCATTCAGCTGTTCAGTCCAAACAGCAATAGCCCTATAGACCCAAGCAGAAGCCAACGTGGGTCTCAAGGACGTGCCAATAGTGGAGAAATAATCATTCAAATCAGCATCAAGCAATTGGCAAGGCAGTGGAATTGGAAAGACTGGAGATAGGAAAATCAACCTGAGGAGGTGTAGCGCTCAGAGAAGAGGTACAGCTTTGAAAATATCAGAGTGAAACACTTGTCAGGAATCTTCCACTCATCCAGAATGATTGATGCAGAGTGGGATTCAGCGGAAAAACAGTACAGAACTTCTTGCACCTTGAAAGGATGTCAGAAGTAAGCAGACTGTACAGGGTTAACAAGAATGTTAAGGGTAGACAAAACAGCCTTAATGAGACCCTCAGCAGAGGGCTCAGGATCAACCTCAAAGGAGTCACCATGAAACTGGGAAGAAGCCCCTTCTGAAGACACACAATCCTCAGACTCCTCAAATGACTTCTCAGTGTAATCAGGAATGCCAGGGGCCTTAGGAGCCAAAAACCTGAACGAAGTGGGGGGTTTCCAGGCTTGGAGAACCCCCTGAAGAGAAAGAGGACTTTAGTCCGTGACCCAGTGTGGCTCTTATTCATGGTTGGAGGGCCCTGGTGAAGAAGCAGGTACCACAGCACGAGGGGCATAGTTACCCGAGTACTCTCAGGGAAGACCCGCTGGCATGAGGAACAGTAAGCAGGGGGGGGGGTTAAAGACTCCCCTGAGTCCTCAGCCTTAGGTCTAGCCCCATGTCCCTTTGGATCTGACATCCTAACAGGAGGTGTCTTACAGTATTAGGGAACCCAATTACTGTCACCCAGATAAATAAAATCACCTCAGAAAGCCCAAAAGAGTACTTATCTGGCAGGCGAATGGTTAAGTTTAGCTGGAGAGCGAGGGGATACTGCAGCAAAGAGAAAAATAAATGCTGTCTGTCTCTCTCTTTGATTACATTGTTTTGCCTAGCAACCGCAGAATCTGAAATTGTGGGGGGCCCCCAAGACACTTGGGATGTAAACCGGATCGTAGGGCACGGGGAGATGAGAAGAATGAGCCCTCTCTCAACTCTGTAAGAGAAACAGTTGTAGACATCTGTCCCAACAAAGTTTGTTCCATAGAAGTCAAAGAAGGAATTTCAGTTGGCAGGAAAACTGTCTCAAAAGGCGCAGTACACTAAACATTTTTTTTTTTTTTTTTTTTTTTTTTTTTTTTTAAGTAATTAAAAATGGCCAGAAACCCAAGGGAACATGTAGGGATAAATAAAAATGGATGATCCTTTTTTTTTTTTTTTTTTCTTTTTTTCCCTTATTTGATTTTTATAAATGTAAAAAAAAAAAAAAAACCACAATCAATACATTGATTAACACTCTTGTATAAGCAAATCCATATTGAACAAATATATAATCATAGCCTATACAGACCGTCTATCAACACCTCACATGTCACCTCAAACATACTGGGGAGTTTCCAGCTTTTCTACTCTCATCCAACACTTTTGCCAGGGGGCGACTTCTGATATCTATAATCCATACAAATGCAAAGTCGCAGAGGTTCAGCTCCAATGACTCGAATCTAACCTCCCGTTCCTTATTGATGGTTAATGTATATTCTTCTTTGAAGCCACAAATTTCCCTGTAATTCTTATTTATAAGTTGATTTCTATTAAAAAAAAAAAATCTTTCCGAATCACATTGGAAACTGATTTGAGCCTCAATTTCATTCCAAGTCGGAACTTCCTGTCTCTTCCAATATCTTGCAATTACCAACTTAACGGCCAACAAAATATTAATACATAAATATTTATTACTAGATTTTGTGACAGGAAGGTGCATATGAAACAAAAAGAGTTTAGGGCTCAAAACAACCTGAGTCTGAAATAATTCAATTAATAGATCCACTAGAGTTGTTTTGAGACCATCAAGCTTAAGGCATTCCCACCAAATGTGCATCTGTGTGCCTGCTTCTGCTGAACATCTCTAACACTGATTTGGAAGTCCAGCCTGAAATCTGCATAAAAGATGCGGTACCCTGTACCATTTGTGCGTCAATTTGTAATACTGTTCTATCAGGCCTATACAATGTACTGAGCGCCTAGTAATCCTCCATGCTTCATACCAATCCTGTAAAGGAACAAAAATATCAAGCTCCGCCTCCCACTTCCGGAAAGCTTGTGGCATCCGAGGTGGAGCTATATTTACCAACATGTTTTTGACTCTAGAGATAATATGACTACCGGTAAAAGCACTATCATTGCTCCAATATCTAAATTTGGAGTATTTTCCCTAGCCAAAAACGTTTTTATTCTAATACATTAAAAAAATCATTACAAGCCGCACCACACTTCCTCTGCATCTCCGGAAACGGGAGCAAAGAATCTTGATCAAAAAGATCTGCAATCCTCCTGATACCCAGCTCAAACCATCGGTCAAGCTCCAGATTTTCCAAATAGAGAGACAATACCCTAACTGAACTAGAGTGATTCAAATAACTCATTTCCACCAGATCGATATTTTTTCCGGAATTTATAAATCCAAGTCATTAATCCGACCACTATATTGTTGTCTATCCTCTGTCTCTTAAAGCAACTAGGCTCCAACCAGAAAAATAGGAAGGGATCATAACCCGCACTTTTAGCCAATTCTGTGTTGTGCCAACCCAGTCCCGTTCCCCTCTTAATTTCCCACATGAGGAAGTGAGAGAGCATACATGCCTCATGTAGCTTAAAAAGATCAGGGTATCCCACACAGTCTAGGCTCAATTTTCTTTTCAACGAATCTCTAGGGATTCTAGGTTTTGTAGTATCCCAAACATAACTAGCTATAAGTCTGTCTAATTCTCTCAAAATACCTACTGGGACCGGGATTGGAATGGCCCTAAAAAGATAGACTATCTTAGGCACTCAGTAGGATTTAACTATTTATTTGCCCCATCCATGAGACCTCTAAACCTCTCCATCTTAACTTTATATCCCTTAGCGTCTTAAGAAGCGTAGAGTAACTCTCCTCTATAGTCGGGGTCATATCCAGGCTGATCTGTAGCACTGAATAAGAAATTACCTTTCTATCCCAATCCATGTGGGCCTGTCTTCTCAAACCAGCAAGACATGACTCCGATATAAAATTAGGAATAATTTGGATGATCCTTAAGGGAAAAACTATAAGGTATAAAGGAATAAAGACAACAATGTGACACAGCTGCTCCGAATTAAACTGGTTATTATTCAAAAGCAAGAATTAATAATAACAGCAATACAGGATTACATGCAAGTAAATGTATTCACGCACCTACATTAAATTCTGTACAGACAAGCCCCCCTCCCTCCTAAGAGTCCCTTTTTTGTATCCTTTAAGGGGGGAATCCACCCTGGTTGGTGTCCAATCAGGGCCTTTACATATATAGGCTTATCATCTCTGGGGACAGATGGATACCTGTTCAGAAGAATTTTCATGTTCGTGCGAAGGTCCTTTTTTGTGTATTTTAGCAAACTTTGGCAGCAAACAGAATGACATGGCAGAACACGTCTGACATTTATGTGATTAAGCATTATTCAATCAATAACTTTATATAAAGATCACACAGACTATGCATATTATGTATAATTTGATTAACACAGGTACCAAAAGAGAGAGTGCTTTATTACATAATATATCTAAGTGTGTTTAGATGTGCTTGTGCTATGTATATTAACTATCCTAGCTCCTGTAGAGCAAAAACACTCATACATATGCACTGCTTAAAAGGTACATTACACCTAATTGAAAAACTATAGGATATAGACTTTTTCCTTAACAAAGGGAAGGGGTTAATTACCACAAAACAGCCAAACCCGCTCCAATTACTTCAGGCTCAAACAGAGTAATACCCAACATGAGTGCAGGAGTTATGAGGGAACTCCAGAAAGCAACCCCTGTGCGTAGGTGAACAGTGGAACAAGTGGACCATGGTCACTCAAAGGGTTGCTCACCTTTTTTTGCAGGCCTTCTTACTTCAGCTTACCATTGAATGGAAGTAGGTAGCCTCAGAGAGACTCCTTGAGTGGAAAATACATAATACTCAAGGTTCTCCCCCAGGGCTCGAAGGGTCCACAAACACCACCTGTTAACTAATCAATCCACCACTGGGAAGTCAGTAACGGTAATCCACTTAATGGGGGATTTCTACACCCCATATCTAATAGAAAAATAATAAAAGAAACTAAAACTAAGCAGAACTGTTCTCTGTAGCCTCTTCCTACAAAGAACAAATTAACTGGAGGGGAGTAGCTAGTGGCCAGCTAACGAGGAAAGGAAGGCTTCATCCTGCATTCTTTCCAAAAACTGTTCCTGCCTACTTAAAGGGGCTGTTGCCTTCCCAGAGTTACCTTTAAGCTATATTGGACGATAGAGGAAAAACCTCTAAAAAGGGTCCTGTTGTTCTTCCAGTTGGAATTATTAGAATAGGGAGGAAAAAAAAAAAAAAGTCTAACACTACTAGTTCTAGGTGATTGGGCCATTTCTTAGATCTTGTAGGCATGAAGCATTTTTTTTTAACTCATATGTTTAAGTCAGATGATGTTTGCTAAAATCACATATCAAAAACCATTTATGTTGATTGTGCAAGTTTCAATTTTTTGATAGAGCCCTGAATCCCCTAGTACAAAAATACCAAATATATATACATGCATGGCTTGCACACACACCTTATTATCAGGAGAACAAAACAATATTTTCAGCGCTCTGACCCAAAATGCACATTCATTACATTACATGGTAAAACAACCTGAAAACATCTGAATAACTATGTAAGTATATATTTCCAGAAAACAGGTATCCCACTTCATCAAATGAGGGGTCACTTACCTTTCTCCTCAAAGCCTTGTGTGTACAAATATTTCCGGTCAATAAAAGAAACTTTTTTTTTACACTTCCACGTACCACAATCTGTGAAAACTATGGCATTTTCAACTGTATTCACTTCTGCTCTTACAAGACTATGGAAAACTATGGAATTTCCAAATATATATTAGCTAATGCTCTTACGAGAAAAATAGTACCCAATTGGTATGCGTTAACACATTTTAGTGGGGTGCCAAAAGCACAAAACTACACCTACCGTCTTTGTTTTTCAAAAATGTCTGCCTGTACTAAAATGATCATAACTATTTGATATATGAAGGTATACCATTTGGAAAGTAGAGAACAACCTGTATCAAATAAGGAGTCACCTGTCTTTCTACCCCTAAGCTGGTGTATATAAATGTTTCAGAAGGCAGTACATTGGAAAAAAAAGTTATTTTCCATTTCTACCCCTTCAAAGATACAGATAGCTTTGAAAAATATGGAATTTCCAGCTGTTGTCATTTAGCTACTGCTCTTTCAAGAAAAACTACAGCCTGTTGACATATTATAGGGGGTGCCAGAAGCACAAAATTTGCAAACTACAGTCTAGCATATTTTCAAATATTTGCTCATACTAAAATGGTTTATAAGAAGGTAGTAAAGACATCATTTTGGAAAGTAAACAACGAGCTGCCTCAAATGAGGCATTGTCTTCCTAACTCTAGATTAATGTGCACAAATATTTCCAGAATGAGACGCTATAAGAAGTGTGTCTAGTACCTAATGATAGTCAAAGAAAAATGGCACACTATTGGTATGGGTTGACATACCATAGTGGGTGCCAGAAGCGTGGTTACCAGTGGATTAACGATGGGGAAGAAAATGGTGATTCTTTGGCTACCAGAAAAAAAAGGCAGCAGGTGAGGGGTCAACAGTGTTTGTCATAATCCGTGTGGGCAGTGGAACGAAGTGGGGGTGTCAGGCAACATATGTGGGGATCTGAGACTACCAATGGGTAGTGTAACAAGGCGAGGGGGAGCAAACAGTGATTGTGGGGATCTAGGACTTCAGTGGTCCATGGAAACAGGCTGTTGTGGGACAGACTGTGTATGCGTGGATCTGTGAATACTAGGGGGCAGTGGAACCAGGATGGGTATCAGGCAGTATGGGTTGGGGATCTTTAACTACCATTGGGTAGTAGAAGAAGAAGAAGAAAGAAAGAAAAAAGGCTAGGGGTCAGGCATTGTATGTATGGATCTATAAATGCCAGTAGAACTAGGCTGGGGTTCAAGCAGTGTATGTGAGGATCTCTGACTACCAGTGGGTAGTGAAACAAGGCTGGGGGAATTTCAGAGACTGCATGTAAGGGATATGCGACTACCAGTTCAGGCAGCACATGGGGTGTGAATACCAGTGGACTGGAACCAGGTGGAAGACATGGGTATCTCAGCATCTGTGTGGAAGAAAGCAGGCTGGGGCTGCAGCCAGTGTGACACAGGATGTCAAACGCATTGCTTGACACACACACAATTTTTTCCATTATTGTTTATTCAAGCCTTGTTTGGGGGGGAGGCGCGGCGTCAGAACATTTTTTTTTTTTTAATCTTATGCAGACCTTAATGAGGGGCATCAAGACGCCGCCCCCCCAGTTGGGAAAAGCTGTCACCCAGAATTGGGAAAAGGCTTCTCACTTGACTGGTGAACATGTCACCAGTGACGTGATGAGACTTTTCCCCAAACTTGCCCAATCCTACCTGGAGGTTTGGGTAGGCGAGAAGCAGCAAAAGAATGTGGCTCTCCTATGTCACCTGTATTCATCTCCCAGCGCAATTAGCCGGGAGATCAATAGTGGTGGTGGTTCAGGAAGGATTCTGATGACCCCCTCAATGAGGTCTGCATGCGATTTAAAAAACAGTTGGGACACAGGCTTGGCCATGCAGGTACACGTGTCTCACACATGGCTGGCACACAGAGGGTTAACCCTAACCTTTCAAAATAAAATAAATATTGTTCTTACCTGTTAAATCCCTCTCTTTATTACATATGGAACACAGGTACCATGGGGTTGAGTCCCTTCACAAGGAGGTCTTTGGGCTGAAGACCCCTTCCTCCTCCAGCTCAATATCCCCCCATCTACAATCTTATAGAATTCATGTGACAAAAACATCACAAGTGACAAAAATAAGCGGGAAAGAAGAAAAGGAAAATCTCCTAGGACTAAGACAAGAGGACTCCTCCGGGTGGGAGACCTGGCGTTCCATATGTAGTAAACAGAAAAGTATTTAACACTACTAAAATTCTATTTTCTGTTATGTTGAGTATGGAACACAGGTACCATGGGGATATAACAAAGCTAGGATTCTCAGGGAGGGAAAGGAGAAAAAGATATCTCACAAGTCCCCATGATACCAGAGTTCCCTAGGAGTATTCAGGATCTGAATAAAACTACTAGTAACAACTGGTAGTAGAAAAAGGGAACAGACCGATCCTTAAACAGCGAATACATTGATATGGTAGTGTTTGGTGAAAGTATGCAAGGATCACATCGCAGTTTTACACAGCTGTTCAGCCGAGGCCTGGTGTTTGTAGGCCCAGGAGGCACCCACAGCTCTGGTGGACTGTGAACTTGAAGGGCCTTAGGACCTTAGGATGTCCCTCTGAAATTCCCTCATGTGGAAATTAGAGTAGGGAATGGCTTCCAGAGCGGACACCAACTCACCCATGACATGCATGTAACATAGTAAATTAGGTCGAAAAAGACAAGTCCATCAAGTTTAACCTTTGCCTCATAAGTCAGACACATGAATTCTATAGCTTTCCTGCTGCCAAATAAGTTAGTCTTTATCCTGTTTTGCCTTCTAATATACAGTATAGCCACGTATGTTCCTTTTTGAAAGAAATGTTTCTAATCCTCTCTTAAATGTATCCATCGTATCTACCATAACTACATCCTTGGGCAAGGAATTCCATAAAACGTCTAGTCATTCCTCGTATGTCGAGTCCGCCATTCCCCTAATTCATTTTGTTGCTCTTCTCTGTACTCTCTCCAGTTCTACAAATGTTTATCGTGGCCAACGGCCACTCTGCTGCCTGAGACGCATCCTGCAACAGAATCTGAGAGACTCTCCTGAAGTGCTGAACTTCGTGCCCAGGAACATTAACTGAAGTGTGCTCTGGAGTAATTTGAATTGAACAGTTGGACATCCCAGCATTGGAAAAAGTGTTTTTGTGTTTACATTCTAACCTGCAGTAAGAAGGTTAAAGGGTTAAAGTTTAAAAGGTTGTGCTTTTCTCTGGGAGTGTGTGTAATTAATTAAAGGAGGGGTTTATGATCAATCCCCTGTGTAGGCCTGTATAAATCTAGGTAGAGGACTCACAGAGCTTGCTCACAAATAGAGCGTGCTCTTTAATAAGTGTACAGTTTGTGAAACACAGCAGTTGGTGCAACAGAGGAGTTAGAGGAACACAGGTAAATTAATTGCTTACATTTTAGGAACTCCCACTTGCACCATACATGATGAGAAAGTTTGGAGATCTCACTCAGTGCACATCATGCCATATGTATGCATGCTTGGAACAGCAGTTCCAGGGTCCATACCGCTGTAGCAAATGTGAGCAAGTGGCCCTTCTAGAAGCTCAGATTGGAGCTCTAGAGAGTCATATTGCAACATTGAGAGACATTGACAACCTTGAGAGGAGTCTCTTGCTAACGGAGCAGAGTCTAGCTGGGTCACCTAGCAAAGAGGGAGGAGATCAGCTAGAAGGGAACCAGGCACATAGCTGGGTGACAGTTAGAAGTGGTTGCAGTGGGGGAGGGAAGAGGAAGAGGGCAGCCAGTCCTGAGTTTTTCCATCCAAACAAATTTGCTCATTTAAGTGAAGATGTTGGGGAGGCAAACCCAGAAGTGGAATTGCTGGAGAAGACTGTTCTCCCTAACAGCCGGGAGAACAGCTCCTCTAGCACAGAGGGGATCCAGAGGAAAGTGAAGCCTAGGCAGGTTGTGGTGGTAGGGGACTCCATTATTAGGAGAACAGATAGGGTAATCTGTGGCTCTGATCGCAGCAACCGAATGGTTTGCTGTCTCCCGGGTGCGGCATGTTGCAGACAGGGTGGACAGATTATTGGTAGGGGCTGGAGAGGATCCAGCTGTCTTGGTGCATATTGGTACCAATGACAAAGTAAGAGGAAGGTGGAGAGTCCTAAAAGGTAATTTTAGGGATTTAGGCAGTAAGATTAGGAACAGGACCTCCAAGGTAGTATTCTCAGAGATACTACCCGTGCCATGCGCTACGCCAGAGAGACAGCGGGAGATTAGGGAGCTCAATGCATGGCTGAAGTCTTGGTGTAAGAAGGAGGGCTTTGGGTTTTTAGAGCACTGGGCTGATTTTGCTTTGGGGTACAATCTCTATAGCAGGGATGGATTGCACCTGAATGCAAGAGGGTCTCAAGTGCTTGGGGAGAGGATTACTAGACGGTTGGAGGAGATTTTAAACTAGGAAGGGGGGGAGGGGCCAATAAATACTGGGATAGATAGTATAGAAAGGGAAGGTGATGTAGTTAATAACCAGGTGGGAGGATCTGGGGGCGGGGTTAGTACAGATGATAGGGAGAAGCCTATAAGCCACATCAAAATTAAATCACAAATGGAACACAGCAGTGGCATAAATTGTATGCTTGCAAATGCCAGAAGTTTAACTGGTAAAATAGGGGAACTGGAGCTGGTAGCTGAAATTGAAAACTATGACTTGATAGGCATAACAGAAACATGGTGGGATGACACACATGATTGGTCAATCAATTTAGAGGGCTACATGTTATTTAGAAAAGATAGGTCAAGCAAAAGAGGTGGTGGGGTCTGTCTCTATATCAAACCAGCATTATTTCCTCAATTGCGGGAAGATATATGTGATGACAGTAGTGAACATGTGGAATCCCTGTGGGTTGAAATAGTCACTGGGGATAAAACTGCCCAGAAAATATTAGTGGGTATTTGTTATAAACCACCAAACATTGGTGACCTTGAAGAAACACAGCTATTAATGCAAATAGAAAAGGCTTCCCAAATAGGGAGAACTATAATTATGGGGGATTTTAATTATCCAGAAATAGACTGGAAAAATGGAACAGCTAACTCTGCTAAAAGCAGCAAGTTTCTGAACTTGTTGAATGACAATTTTTTGTCACAACTAGTGCAGACCTCAACCAGAGGGAATGCATGTCTGGATTTGGTAATAACTGACCATGAAGAACTTATCTCTAACATCCAAGTAAGGGAGCACTTGGGGAATAGTGACCATAACATGGTATCGTTTGAGATTAATTCAAAAAAACAAGTTGATATGAGTTCCACCAAAACACTGAATTTTAAAAAGGCCAACTTTAGCAGGTTTAATTCATCCCTTGGTCTCGTTGACTGGGATAAAATATTTTCAGGAAAAAACACAGAAGGTAAGTGGAATGCCTTCAAAATAACATTGCAAAAATACACATATAAATTTATCCCTGTTGGAAACAAATACAAAAGAAGCAAATTGAAACCAATGTGGCTAACTAGTAAAGTAATTCATGAAATAAATAACAAGAAAGCTGCATTTAAACATTACAAAGCTGAGGGATCAGCAGAGGCATTTGCAGAATACAAAAATGTCAACAAAACCTGTAAAAAGGCTATTAAATTAGCTAGACTGGAGAATGAAAAAAATATTGCTAAGGAGAGCAAAAGCAACCCAAAAAAATTCTTTAAATACATTAATGGCAAAAAATTAAAGTCTGATAATGTTGGGTCCTTGTTAGCTGAAACTGGTGAGATGGTCAAAGGTGACAGAGAGAAGGCAGATATTTTAAATAATTTCTTTTCTTCTGTTTTTACCAAGGAAGACCCATTGGACAAGAATCTGCAAACTACTTTTACAGAACAGTCACAGCAAGCATGGGACTGGCTAACACAAGAAAAAGTGTTAAAACAATTGAATGGTGTCAAGGTAGACAAAGCTCCGGGGCCAGATGGTATACACCCACGGGTACTTAAAGAGCTAAGCCAGACCGATATATCTGATTTTCAGGGATTCTTTTATTTCTGGTATGGTGCCCATGGATTGGCGTAAAGCAGATGTGGTGCCCATATTTAAAAAGGGATCAAAGTCCCAGCCAGGAAATTACAGACCCGTAAGCTTGACATCTGTGGTAGGGAAGCGGTTTGAAAGGTTGCTAAGGGAATATATTCAAGAATTCTGCTGGAACAGGAATATCATTAGCAATAGCCAACATGGCTTTGTGAAAGATAGGTCTTGTCAAACGAACTTGATCACATTTTATGAAAAAGTAAGTAATAATATAGATGAGGGAGGGGCGGTTGACGTGATCTATTTAGACTTTGCCAAGGCATTTGATACAGTTCCACACAAGAGGTTACTGTACAAATTGAATGAAATAGGACTAGGGGAAAATGTTTGTGTGTGGATTGGAAATTGGCTGAAAGATAGAATGCAAAGAGTGGTAGTAAATGGCAAGTTCTCCAGTTGGATAAACGTGATAAGTGGAGTGCCTCAGGGATCTGTCCTGGGTCCTCTTCTTTTTAATTTGTTTATTAATGACCTCCCAGAGGGCATAGGAAGCCATGTATCAGTCTTTGCCGATGACACAAAATTAAGTAAGGTAATAAAGTCTGAACTGGATGTGTCTTCATTACAAGAGGACTTGGACAAATTGAGTAACTGGGCAGGCAAATGGCAAATGAGATTCAATATAGACAAGTGTAAAGTTATGCATTTTGGGTATAATAATAATAATGCAACATACAGTTTAAATGGTGTTTCTCTGGGGAAATCTACTAATGAAAAGGATTTAGGAGTAATGGTAGACAATAGACTTTGCAGTAGCATGCAGTGCCAGCTGGCAGCTGCAAAGGCCAATAAGATATTGGCATGTATTAAAAGGGGTATTGACTCAAGGGAGGAAGATATAATTATGCCTCTTTACAGGTCCATGGTAAGACCCCACCTAGAATATGCTGTTCAATTCTGGGCACCCTTTCTGAAGAAGGATATTATGGAACTAGAGAGAGTGCAGAGGAGGGCTACAAAACTAGTAAGGGGAATGGAAAGTTTTAGTTATGAAGAGAGGCTAGAAAAGTTAAACTTGTACACACTAGAGAAACGGCGTCTTAGAGGGGATATGATAACACTATATAAATATGTTCAAGGCCCATATAAAGGGCTTTCAAAAGACCTGTTCATTAACAGAACAGTACACAGGACAAGGGGCCACCCGCTTAGACTTGAGGAAAGGAGATTTAGTCTACAACAGCGGAAGGGTTTCTTTACAGTAAGGACAATAAAGGTATGGAATGCACTTCCGGAGGAGGTGGTGCTATCAAATACATTAGATGCCTTTAAAAGGGGCCTGGATACTTATTTAAAAGAGCATAATATAGAGGGCTATGCACGTTAGTATTGGGATTAATATTTAGTTAGGGCTTGTTGATCCAGGGAGAAATCTGATTGCCATTTGGAGTCAGATGCCTTCTTTTGGGTCAGCGATGGTAAACAGGAATAGGAAAAGGGTTGAACTGGATGGACACAAGTCTTTTTTCAACCTAAATTACTATGTAACTATGTACTATGTAACATTAAAACCTGGGATGGGACTGGGGAAGATTTTTTGAGATTGAGAATCCAGCTGTGATGCACCAGAATGTGGACACACTCTTGGGATATGGAGAGCAAAGGGCTCTCCCAAAGGAACCTTGATGAGGAAGTCATCCAAATATGGAATCAGAGACATGCCCTGGGTATGAATGTACATGACCAAGGCTGCCATCATCTTTGTGAAGATTCTGGGCACCAAAGCCAAGCCATATGGCTGTGCTGTGAAATGGTAATGATTGGAGAGAAAATTAACACAGGTACTCCCCTTGGCACATCGCTGTGGTGACAAAGCAAAGATTCCATACTGAAGTGCTTTGCCACCACATACGGTATGAGATATTTGAGGTCCAGAATAGGGTGGCAGCTACCATCCTTCTTGGGGACAACAAAAAGGTTTTAATAGAAACCTAAAAAAGCACTCCAACTGGCATCAGTACCTGCTTTTCCAAAAGATTGGCTATGGCATCATAGAACAATTTTGGCCCCCTACAGGCAACAACGGACCAGGATTCAGTGAGCCATGCAGAGGTCGGTTGTCAGACTTGGATTTTGTAGCTGATCTTTGGGCTGCCAGGAGTGTCTGGCTATTGTGGTGGGCGCCCGGGAGGTATGAGGGCTTTTTGCCCTCTTTGCGGTGCGGAAACCATTCTCCTTCCTCACAAGAAAAGAATGCTTGATGGAGATTTGAGGCAACAAGTTGCAGCTATCCCCAGTAGTGTCACTAAGGATCTGTTTCAGGTTAGGCTTATAAAGACTCTTGAAAAGGCAAGGACACCAGTGACTTTTAGGATTGGTCTGCAGACCAAAATCTTAAGCCACAAGATGTGGCTCACAGCATCCAAAAAGGCAGAGGATCTGGCTGCGTCAAACAAAGTCTCTGTGATGTAGGCATTGGCTTCCATGACATTGGCTATCCAAAACAATATGTCCTCTTTATCAACATCAGCATGCATAGCATCTGACAGTTTCTTTACACCAAAAACCTACAGCCCTGTTAATCCAAACAAAGGTGAAAATGGGCACAAACACTGACTTGGGGGCCCGAAACTTTGGCCTCGACTAGGGAGTCAAGCCTGTCAGCCTGGTCCTTGAGACCCGCAGAATCTGCTAGAGTAAGTGCAGCATTGTTATGCAAGTGCAAGACAGAGGAGTCAACAGCAAGGTGAGAAGCCATTATGCCAGAGCTTCAGTCCTAAAAGGATATAACTTAGCAAAGCTTTTGAGGAAAAGTCTTTTGTCAGTAGTGGTTGTAAATACAGGTGATGCCTTCTTGCGCCTCTTATATTGTTTCTGGAGAGGGAGGGACCCCAAGAGTGGAGTCAGAGACCTGAAGGGTCTCCAGCACTGCCTTGATGAGTCCCTCAGCAGAGGGGAGTGTATCAGCCTGGTAGAAATCTCCCTAAGAATAGGAAGAATCCATATTCTCATATTCCTCCTCAGCCTCTGAGGCCAATTCTTCCTCAGTGTCCCCCACGAATACAGAGTCAATCTGTTTAAAGGTGGGTATAGATTTCCAATAATGTAGAACATCCTGAACTGAGGAAAGGATTTGTGCCAATAAAGAGTAGTGTCTTAACTCATGAAGGCTCTTGTTCAGTGCTAGAGGGACCCGGAGGCATAGGAACCCCGAATATTCCCTTGGTAGACCTGTATGGCATGAGGAACGGGGGCAGGGGAAGCCCCTGAATATTTTGCTTTGGATTTCTCCAAATGCCCCTTAGTGTCAGGCATCTCTTAAAAAATGTCCAGAACCTAGTAGAAACTAGATGAATGGCACCAGAATAGAGATAATACCCCTAAATACACTTATCTGGTATGCAAGGAGAGTGTCAGCCTCTGCATAGGATAAGCAATCGAGAAGACAGCCACCAAAATAGGCATTCTGGGTACTATAGTCTTCTCTGTTGCTCACTGCTTAGCAATGCCTAAAACTCCAGCCACAGGCCACACTGTGCTCTCTGGACACCCAGAAAGTGGATCAGATGATAAGGCACGGATATGCAAGATGACGGAGCCCACTCTGATTACTGTAGCCCAAACGTTTGCAAGGATATTTCCCAGAGAAGTTTTCCCCATAGAAGTCAATGGAGCAAAGACGGCTGTGGGCAGGCTTCCGTTCTTAAAGGGGCTAAAATCGATCAACAACTAAAATCACAAGAGACCCAAAACCCCCAGGAAACACCAGGGGAGTATAAAAATGAAGATCCAAATAGTGGGGGAGCAAAAATAAGCTCCCCAAAACACCCTACAATTAGGCATTAAAGCAGAGAAAGTGTTAACTCAATAAAGTAACAGTAAGAAACAGCCATCTGTACTCCAAATCCCTATAGAGAATAGAAGAGACCCACAAAGAGTGCCAGAGAGAACTCAAATTGGCATAGATAGTGGACCAAGGCACTCAAAGGGTTACTTACCAGTCTCTCATCATGTTACCATAAAAGGAGAGGGATAAAATCTCTAAAGACTCAGCCATGAGGGAAGACATCATAAAGCCACCCTCCACAGAACAAGATAGGTCCAAAGAGCACCTGTGGGGTGCAGGGAAGCCCAGTGATGGTAACCTGTCTAATGGGAGACTATACAGCTCCATATCTAATGAAGAAAATAAACAAAACAAGAAAAACTAAAACACTGCTCTCCAACTGCTTAGCAGAAAACATGAATTCTGGAAGAAACTATTGGTATTTTAATTGCTGTATCTGAATGGATATCACACTATTTAACAAAGATGATAAATGTTTATGTATTTGTATTTTTTTTCATTCAATATACCATTGAGATGCCAAAATTAAACGATGTATAGAAATTCTTCTACATTTAGCCTATGCAGGATGGTAAAGTGTTAAGGTGTAGTTCCTGCATGCCTGCCAAATGCTCCCCTGGAAAGGATTGGTTTCTCACCCCCTGCCCAAATCACTGCAGGTACAGGGACACTTCTCTACCATCTGCGCTCCCCTTTTGCCACTCCAGCTCTTTACCCCCAACCTCCCTTTTTTTGCTCAGTATGTTCTGCTCACCTTGTAGACCTCCTTTCCCTTTGCAGCTACAGCTCTTCTCTTTCTCCGATCCTGTCGTTTGCGCTTCTCATCTCCTTCCAACCCTCCATTTCGCCATTCCTGCTCTGCTCTCACACCCTCTCTTTCACAGCTCCTGCTCTCCTTCCTGCCCTCCCATACAATGCTCTGGCTGTTATCCTCTCCCTCCCATACAAGTCTTGTGCTGCAAACACGTTGATTTGTTTGATGGTTTCATGATGAAAGACACATGAAGAGATTCAAAAGTTTCTGGGTCCATGCTAGCCACATCCTTGGGCTGGCAACTGACACAGGTGTAACTGTAGCCATTCCCGGATTGACTTTCATCCCACAAATCATTACAAAGCCAGGGAATTGCTTGGACACTTGGCAAATCATTCCCTGCAGGGACCAGAGTCCCTTACAGCTGTATGTCCCTTCCCTTCCTCTATACAGAATTACATTCTCCATTTTGCACTTTTCCCTCGCTCCAGCCCACATACAATTACAATACCCATTTTCCCTCCCTCCAGCCCGCATACAATTACAATACCCATTTTCCCTCCCTCCAGCCCGCATACAATTACAATACCCATTTTCCCTCCCTCCAGCCCGCATACAATTACAGTACCCATTTTCCCTCCCTCCAGCCCGCATACAATTACAGTACCCATTTTCCCTCCCTCCAGTGTGCATACAATTACAATACCCATTTTGCTCCTTTCCCTCCCTACAGCCTGCATACAATTGCAATACCCATTTTGCTCATTTCACTCTCCCACCCCTGTACAATTATAATCCCTATGTTCCTGTTTCACTCCCTCCTGCCTCCTACTTACAATTGCAATACAATTTTTGCCCCCTTCCTTCCTTATTTTCCCACCATGCAATTAGAATCCCCTTTTTTCCCTCCCTCTATACAATTAGACGCTCAATTTCTGTGCTCTCCTACCCACTGTTTCTCATTCACTCAGTCCAGTAATACTGTGTATGAGGAGTCTATGGAAGCGTTTTGGCGATGAAGACACTTAGAATGAACTAATCACATCACAGTAAATGTTCCAGAAAGTCTTCTCTTTGACTTAGTATACCTGGCGGAAAGAATAACAGACACAGGTAAAGGGAGTTGTGTGTGTCATGTGAGGCTTCTAATTGGATGCGGGAGGGAGTAAAATAAGCAATTGATCTCAGACTTCTGTGGCAATGTCGGGGTGTCACACAGTGTATGTGTGTGGGTCTGTGACTAGTAGTGGAATCTTGCCCCCTTTCCCCTGCCTCTTCTCACAATGTCATGCTTCCTTGCTAGTATAATTATAACTATTCCATCTATTTTGTAGAGTCTAAATAGTTTTTGCCTCTGCTCTTTTATAAAATGCAATGTGCTGCAAGACAGCGTTAAGTAAAAGGTTTAATATTAAAGAGATGGTAATGTTTCATAATAAAAGCAGCTCTAATTAATCATCATAGTATTTGGACTTTGGAGAGTGTTATTTCAATTCTGTTTGTAGTTCAAGAGTAATTCAATGACAAAGTACCCCCTCCCGCACCTTTTACTGATGTAACACTGTTCAGCCAGAGCAGAAGGGAGGTGCCCAGGTAGATTGCAGAGAGGGACAATCTTCAATTAAGATTAGGGAAAAACCTGAAAAACTTGTCAAGGGGGCAGGGCTTTCATTGTTCTCATAGGAAGAAGATTGTCCCCTTCTGTTATCTGTCTGGTCTTACAACCAGATTCCCCATCTTAGAAGAGATGGCTTACACTAGGTAAAATGGGTGGAAGGGGGAAACTTTATCCTTCAATTATTCTTGAACCACAAATCTGACAGTACTGAAATAACACTCTCTATGGCCCAAATACTATGATGGTTAATTTGAGCTGCTTTTATTTTAAAACATTACTATCCCTTTAAGCTATGTATCTTTTTCTAGTCAGTTATGAACCATTTCAGACTTCAACTGTGTATTCTCCTCATTGACCCAGGAGAGCAGTAACCTGCTAGTGTAAAACTAGGGGCTAAAAACCCAATTTTAATCAATAACAATGTTTAATTCTCCTCTGTAGTGCAGGTGGTTTGCCCCAGAGTTGCACCAATTGTGATTCATATCATGACGTGTTAGTGACGCGGTAAACTAAAGTCTTGTATAAGGGTCAAAGCTGACAGAAGTTTGGCAAAATATATACCACTGGAAATAAAAGACAAGAACCATATTTCAGTAAAAAACAAAAAAAAAACAAAAAACAAGATTTATTATCCATATAAAAAGTGCCAAAATATTCACCAATATTGTGTTCTATTACAACAACTTGCTCACTCTAGTTATCAAAACCGCAAGCTCCAATATTCACATTGTCTTGGATGAAAGTCAGTTCACATGTTCCCACAGTATCCAGAGTCCCTGGAAATAGGGAAAGTTGCATTCCTGTTGGCTGCTGCTGTCCAAATGTCTAAGTTCATATAAGCATGAAAGGGGTTAAACCTTGGAGCGTACTCCTGCTTGCACATCACTGAGTGACTCCCGATGTGGTCAGAATGGGAAGGAGAGCCACTGACTGGGCAGTAACCATCATACACATCATTTTGCGGAGCCCAGATGGAGCCAAAAAGTCCTGACATGGGGGACAAACTTCTGGTGCTGGAGAGGTAAGTCTGAAAGGCAAAGTGGGACTGTCACTACATAGATACATATGACAAAAGCTTCAGCTAGTGCATGCGTGGGCAACCTGGTTTAAAACAATTATATTATATCAATGAAATTTTCCACTTGTTCTAGAATTGTTTCACTTTTGCATTAATGTAGCTTGTGAAAGAGAAATGAATATGTTTATTTATTTAGTGCCACAAGTGTCTGCAGACCGTTACAATTTAAGGGTTTGGACAAAACAAGTGAAACACAGTACATGAAGAATCCACCTGAAAGAATAAAGAAGCAGACTTCATATTGACCATACTTCTATTTACCATGCAACCCCAACCCATCGACACAACCCCACCTGCAAACAACCCCCGTGGTGAAGTCCATAAATCTTCATTTGAGACTACAGCAGTGCTATTCATGGCAGTAACTTAGGATTTAACCATTAGAGTGCCATCTGTCCATCACATTGCTCATTATGCATTGGTCACTTCTCTGCCAATCAAAGGGTTAAAGTTGTCCCCGATTGAGGAATATGGATCATACATGAGCAACTGATTTAGTCTCCTGTGCTTTTGAATCCCTAAACCCTTGCATAACAGAGATGCGTCCTACACACTGCAAAAAGTCCCTACTATCCAGAATGCTAATTTGTTAATCTCTATAGAGTTTCTCAGCTGCAATCCTCAAGTATCTGTGCAATGACTCTGGAATTTCCTACCCGAGTACTGGTATGTAATTAAAGGATCCACTAATCAGATTACCTCATCTATGCCCAGACATGGAGATCTATAAAACCTGCAATGTTAGTGCTACTTGACAGCAGATGAAAAACCCTACTGTATAACAAGGCGGAATATGCAAAGTTTTCGGTTTCAACTAAAACAAGAGCACAAAACCTATTCAATGGAATAATTCCACACACCAAATCCTAAGGGCTTGGAGTCCTTCCACTGAAGTTTGCCTTCCCAAGAAGCCATCAGTGGGCAGAGTTTGTAATCCTAAAAAAATAAACATCTCTGCCTCTGTGGCAATATTTAGTACTTACTAAGTTTCCCAGGTAAGACCCAATCCACACACAGACCTGAATTCAGTGTCCATTAGGTGTTTCTGCCCAGATTAAGGTAAGTGGAGGTTTAGGATTAGGTATATCAAAAAATTATTTTTCAAAAATCCTTAAAGTAGCTGTTCAGTAGCTTCTCTGTTTTTAAATACATAAGGAGAAGAAGTGGCTGTTTTTTAATATACTGACTATGAATCATGAACATCAGTTCAATTTCTGTCTCACTCCTTGTGAGCTTAGGAAATCTTATTTGTATCCCCCTACTCCAGGCACCAAAATTTCTACTGCAAGTTCAATATGGCAGGGACACACTGTCTGGAAATAATAACGCTACATAAGATTATATATATTTGCTGGTAAAGCCTTTTCTCTTAGTCCATTGGGGGACAGAGAGACCAGGAGACAACGTCCCACCACTTGAAGAATTTTGTATGGAACATTAGTATCCCTTTTAGTTTGTAGAGGTTAAAAAAATACATTTGCAGAAAATCCCATCTCTCAAAACGCTATGTTGGGAGAGATATTCTCATCGAAAGTTCCCTCCCCTTCTCCTGACGTCAGCGCTGTGCTAACAGCAGGAGATCCCGGTCCAGGGACCAGCCAGTGGCTCTGCAGCAGAGATGAAATCACGTTATTTAAAAATAATTACTTGTTTGGAAAGGTCTACAAAGTGTGCCTGGTTTGTAAGCACACTTTGTAGCCTGTTCCAATGAAGTAGTTCTTTTTAAATAACGCAATTTCAGCTCTGCTGAAGAGCCTCCTCGAAAAGGCCGCCTCTAATCTATAAAGGGGAGGGAGCATGGAACTTTCAATGCGAGCATCTCCCCAACCATAGTGGTTTGAGAGATGGGATTTTCTGCCAATTTATTTTTTTTTAACCTCTACAAAACTAGAAGAATTTTTTATGGGACATTATTGTGGAACTGCAGCATTCAAAGGGTTGCTCACATTTCCTGCAGATCTTCTGTCTTCAGACTACCATGTATTAAGAAGAAGCCTCAGTAGGCAACTCCTGAAGAAAGAACTTGGACCCAAGATTTTTCCCCCCAGTGCTTAAGATCTACAAAAGCATCTGGTTACTGAGCTAGCCACATTTAAGGTCATTGTCAGTTATGGTAATCCGCCTAATGGTGGTATTCCATTTCTAAAAATAAAAACATTTCTAAAACTATAGCAGAACTGTTCTCTTGCCTGTGTCTTCACCAAGGAACAAATCTTACTGGGGCTGGTTGGCTAACTGCAGCCAAGGAGGGAAGGTAGTCTCCAACCCCTGCATACAATTCTAGAATTGTTCCTGCCTAATTAAAGGGTCGAATCGCCTACCCAAAGTTACCAGTAACCTGTATTGGATGACAGAGAAAACATGTTTGTCTCTTACAAAGTTTCAAAATCATATAACATTCTAGTCCAGAGAAATAAATCAAATGAGTACATGCAGAGAATGTGATGCTACTCTTAAAGTGGAACTACCAACCCGAGAAAAGTTAAACCCCAAAAATTACCCATCTGGCAACTAGCTGAACAATAGTACTATAGTACTAGTCGCCAGAATTACCTCCTTAAAGCTAAATTCTACCACTCCCGAGATTGACGTCCAGGCAACAGCGCTTTAAAAGAATCTGCACTCCTACGCCATCAGTCCCTTCTGGTATACAGCAGGGCTCAAAATTTCCACTAGCGAGTGAAAATTTAGCCCTGCCGAGTAGAAATTCAGCCCTGGTGGGTATGTTTTGGCTTGCAGTGGCGAGTAACTTTTCAGGTCTTGCTAGTCGCAAAGTATTTAAAATTATAAGCCCTGTCATACAGTATCTAGCAGTGCCTACAGGAGCAGAGTGGAACTGACAGCGCAGGAGTCACTATGCAAAGATGCCTGCTCTGTTTCCTGGCTGTCAGTCCCGGAAGCAGTAGAATGTCTGTAAGGAGGTAATTATTCTGGCAACTAGTACTATTGTTCAGCTAGTCGCCAGATGGGTAATTTTGGGGGTTTAACTTTACTTAGGTTGGTTGTTCCACTTTAATACACATAGAACTCATTCTGTGCATAACCATCACATAGTACCATCCTGCCAGACAATATGTGCTATAGGCAATATAGAGTAGGATTTCTTACTGAAGGACTGACGTAGCTTGCTGGCTCCCAGGTGCTTGGCATGGTAGGAGCCTGTGGAGGTGGAGGTGCTGTGGGAGAGCTCATATTCCATGTTGACTGACATTGCTGGTCAATGAATGCTGGGTTTTGGGCCTCAGGACACGAGAAACCATTGTGGTAATTCATGTTTTCTGGAATACAGAAGAATATGTAAATGTTAAGGAACATTGCCTTGCATAATCAAAAGGTCAGCAGCAGATTATGTTGCCATAAGTTTTAATGATCATTTTCATAGAACAAGTTCCAGCTCCTTTAAAGCAGAACTGCCACCTCTTAAACACTTTAACTTCAAAAACTCCCCATCTGGCGACTAGCAGTTTAGTAGCGCTAGTCGCCAGAATGAGTACCTTATTCACAAGAAATATGCATTCTTACCGGGCTGACAGCAGCATGGAGAGCAGACCTCTTCCCACAGTGACGCCTGCACGCCTGTGCTGTCTGTCCCTTTTGGAGCCAGAAGGCTCCTAGCAATGCCTCCTAGTGGCAAGATATCTGCGCTCCGTGCTGCTGTCAGCCTGGTAAGAATGCATATTTCTTTTGAATAAGGTAATCATTCAGCTTAGTAGCGCTAGTCACCAGATGGGGAGTTATTGAAGTTAAAGTGTTTAAGAGGTGGTAGTTCCGCTTTAAGCAATGCAGTGATAAAAAGGATGGAAAAAAACACAGGGCATTTTGAACTGAGAAAAAGTGGAGCACTTCTACAGCAAAGCAATCACACCATGGGGGACGTTCTCAGCTCCAGTCCTCAGGATATCCCTAATTAAGCAAAGGGAGCTCAGTCACCACTAATTATGCAACATTTCAAGGATTTGAAGGCTAGAGAAGTCATCAGTGTATTCTGATGCAAAGTGCAGGCAACGTCTCTAGAATTCAAGGAGTTAAAAGGCCCTAATAGTGCAGTTGGTTTGCACCACAATGTATCTTCTTTTGCTTGCATAAGGATAGAGTGTCAGTGATTATCCACCAATGTACAAGACTGGAGTGAAGCACTTATCTATTAAAATTAGCTCTGTGATCTGATTTTAGGTTAAAGACAATTTCATTTTTCCTTACAAATATGCAGTAATG
The DNA here is from genome assembly GCA_037306005.1 of Rhinophrynus dorsalis. NCBI lineage: Eukaryota > Metazoa > Chordata > Amphibia > Anura > Rhinophrynidae > Rhinophrynus > Rhinophrynus dorsalis. Next base: position 150,160,534 of record CM074718.1, read on the forward strand.
GAAAGTACAACTAAGAAACAAAACAAAAGCAGTGGGTCAAATGAACAAAGAACAACAGTGGAGAAAATCAACTGCACCAGGGTGGAAATATATCTCTGCTTCTTAATGCATTGGATACCACTCTAGCATTCAATGGATTAAAAGCCCTATTTAAATCAATGACACATTTTATTTGTTCACTACTGAGAAGTTGGTTTTCCCCTTAATTGCTCCACTTTTGTGTCTGTACATATGGCCCAATGACTTTTCATCAAATGCAGCAGACACATATATTATGTTATGTCTGAGCTCCAACAGTTTCATTGGGATATTTGCAATAAGGTGTGACATAGAAACACGTCAATCTCTATAGAGACGTTAGTCTTCGGCTCCAAAGAAGAAGACAGAAAATGGAGAGCTTAAATCATTCTTATCGCAAAAAATCCCACTGAGTTTAAATTCAATTTAATTGTCTCACCTTCATTATAAGAGAAGTCATTTAATTCCAACGGTCCATACATGCCAGAAAACTGACCATCACACGTTCCATTCCAATTCAGAAAACTGTAAAACAAGTCAAGAGTTATTTACTTTTATCTTCTATTAACTCTTTGAGTGCCAGAGGGGAACGCAACGCATTGCAGAGCAATGCGTTGCGTACCCCTCTGGCACTCGAAGGGTTAAATTTGTATTTCATAAGTATTTCATACATATTTATCTAATGAGACTCAAAGCCTCCACTGGGCATGTGTATGAAAAACATTATCCACTTTTTACTGCTCACTGGTGAAACAAGTCATTTCTGAGCCACATACCTCAGGAACAATGATCACCAAGCAGTGAATTAAAACAAATTGTCCTCCATAACATCTCAGTGCCAAATTTGGTAGAGAACACGCACAAAAACTTACAATGGGGAACGATTAATTTATTGAAGACTCACATTTTTTTCTGACTAAACCAATTTGGATCATATTTACAGGGTTTGTGGGGACTGACTCAACTTAAAAATGTTACATTTGTCAAACAGTTACAAGCTTTTTAAAACTGCATTTAACATAAACGGTCACTTTGAACTATAACTGCACTACTTCGGAGCTACTCATAATCTAATTCATGATATTTTACATCAGATAGTATAATTTTAATCTGTTAATGCTATAATTATAAGAGAAACAACTATATTAAAAGAAGATTTTAGTAACCTTAATGCTAAATTATTTTCTTAGTCCATGTGGAACACAGGAGCTATGGGGGTAAAGTTACTTTCTCAAGAGGGCAGAGAACTTCAAATAAAGCAGGGTCTTTGAGGTAGAGACTCCCTCTTCCCTTCAAGCTTTACCCTGCCCCTGTTTCCACATATAGCAAAGTAGAATAAAGAAATAAAAGTGAGAGGTCAGAAGGAAATTCCCTACACAAATTCTTGCAGTCCCGAGAGGCACCCACCTATCTGGTAGGGTGCACTATGAGTCGGGAAGGAACATTATTCTGATCATATATGCCTGTCAGAGGTGGCCTGGATCTAAGAAACAATGGTTACTGGCCCAATTTCCTGAAAGGCTGCATGCAACAGACATGGGATGATGTACCATGTCCAACAGATGGAGCTCCAGCTTGTTAGAAGGATCAGGGCAAAAAGGAAGGAAGGACAATTTTCTGGTTGATGTGAAAATCCAAGACAACCTTGGACAAAGAATGGCCTTGTTCGGGAAAAAAAACAAAACAAAAACAAAAAAAAAACCAAGAGGCGTTTACAAGACAAAGCTTGCAGTTTGGCTCCTATGAAAACAGACACTGGAAGACAATTTTAAACCTCAAAAGAAGCAAAGAAACAGATGAAAGAGGCTCAAAAGGAGGCCCTCTGGAACACTCCTATCACCAGATTAAGGTCCCAGGGAGGAGAAGGATCCCTGAATGAGAGACTGAAAGACTACAGGGACATGTCTCAATCAGCCCACCACTGGTAAAAAAAAGAGAAACCAGAATGATAGGCCTTGGATGAAACAAGCTTCCTAGCCTGAACCATAGCGGAAACTACAGCATTGAAGAAACATTTCTACAGGATGTTGGCTTTAAGAGCCAAGCAGTCAATGCAAACCTTTCCATCTGATGGTAAAGTGGTCCACGAGTCAGGAGACCCGTGAACAAAGCCCAACAGGGCCAAAGAGGGGATCTGAATGACTTGAGTCCTCTCCATCATGATCTTCCTTAGCACCATGGGGATCAAGGGAAAAGGAGGAAACATAGATAGAAGTTCCATGGAATGAACATCATGTCCATCCCAAATACGAACGTGCCGCCTTGGTGCAGAACCTCCTGGTTGTCTCAAGATGCCATGAGATCCACAGATGGAAGACCCCACCAATAGACAATCTGGTTGAACACACCCGAGTTCCCAGTTTCCAGGATACATATGTTGGCGACTAGTTTGCAACTATGTTTTCCACTCCAGGGATGTGAACCCTTGAGATGGCTGGGAAGTGAGCTTCTGCCCACTGAAAAAGTTCACGGATCTCTGTCCAAGGAAACACGTATGGTTCTTGTTCTTCCTTGCTGATTTATATATGTAACTGAAGTCACAATGTCTGATTGGACTATCATTGGTACACAGCAGATGGGACCAGCAACAAAGTTGCAACCCATATCTCCAGAATCCAGTCCAGTGGACCTATGCCGTTAGGTGACCCAGGATAGCTCTGCATCCTGCCAGACTGAAGTATGTATTGACTACCACCCTTTTTGGTATTGCAAATGGAAGTCCCAGCATTATGAGAGGATGGTAAAATCATCAGTGAAGGTCCTCCTTTGTTCGCTGAGACAGGGACAATGTCTGAGAAAGGAACTGGTCAGGCCAATGCTCTTGCCTAAGAATCAAACAAGAATTTGAGGAGAGCAGCCCTATTACAGTATCAACTATGCAGTTTATCAAAAACAGTGTTGCAAAATATACTCACAAGGAATACTCAAGACCAGTCCCATGTAGCATATGCCAATCTAAATGCCAGCTGGGAACAATCATGCTGGTTCTCCCCACAACAGAACACTGCTCATATGCATTCATGGTTGGAGAAACAGCTTCCATGATAACAAATATATCCGGCAGACCAAGACATGTATGTAAAAGTGTGTATAATTTATTGTATAAAAACAATAGAATACATATTCCATGGTATCAAATCACTTCTTCTGTAGGTTGAGGCTTCTGAGAGATTAAGTGGCCAGCTCTGAGTCACCTGTGTAGAGGCAGTTACAATATCCTCCACAAGCGTTATAAAAGCTACTGATATTTTTTGGTGGCATATTCCAAATGTGGATATTTTTCTTTTGTGAACAGTATTTCTATCATCTTGGTCTATTACACCGTGAGCCGCTCTCCTGTTTTTGTCTTGCAGTTTCTAAGAATGTCCAGGCCAATGATAGGTAGCCAGTGCCCCTCCAAGCTTGCACATCAAATGACAAAACTGAAACGGTTACATCTGATCACCATGTTCTATGGTGAAACCATATCCCTTATCACCCACAGGCTGCGAGTCTAACTGAAAGAATGAATGGCTTGCTGAAGGAACAAATATGCAAGCTAATTCCCACACACACTCTAAGGGGGTGGGATAAGGTACTGGATGATGCAGTTATTTTGAATGGCCGCTATACTCAGGATATCACCCCCTTTGAGAGAATGTTGGGTCAAGACACAAGGGATCAGCAACCGATGGTGGCTATCTGCACAAAGCACAAGCTGGGCATGTAGTTGTGATGTACCTTTTTGACACTAACCGTGATGATAGAGGGCATATATTGCTGGGTGCTGTAGAGGGTTTTTTTTTGTTTTGTTTTTTTTCCTGTCTGGAACGTGAATGTGACATGTCCTGTTGTGTACATGCAAGATTGTATGAGTGATTGTCAGATCCATCAGGGGCTCCCCCATACACGCAGAGATCATTTGCTGCTAAGTATTATTGCACATAAAATCTCTGATTTGCTGTATTACTAGGTACATTGGAATCTAAAGAATCTTTAAAATAAGCTGAACAGTTTAGCTCTCCTTGTACCTCGTTTTCTTACAAGCCCTGCCCCGAGGTGGTGATTGTTAAAGGGACTGAGCATCTGGATATCTGTGTGAAGGCAGTTTCAATATCCTTCACAAGCCAGTTTTGTCATTGGAATCTAGTCCATGACAATATATAAATGTGAGTATAATTGTGATGCATACATTCATGTGGATAATCAAGATGTCTGCATTATGATCCTCTCCCCTCTTTTGTGTTTTTGGATTTCCATATTAGGCACTTTACTTTTTGATTTATGCCATAAACATTTGTTTGCTTTCAAATTCAAGCAAATGTTTTTTGGTCTCCTTTCATAATGTTCACAATTCAACGTTCCATACTTCTCTGTGTAACCTTCACAGCCAAAAATAAAATTTGGGAGGATACATTGGTCAAGAACTTTTTTCCTTGAGGCACAGTGGCAAATTTGTCTTGAAGACAATACCACTAGGTTTTCTAAATGCTTGCCATTCCAATTTTATTTGGTCACTCAGTTTCCACCATGGTGTTTTTATCTGTTGACATTTCCTGTCCAAGGTAAACACACCTGTCTACCTCTTCTCGTTCTTGTCCATCTACTGTGATTTTCTTTGGGATGGTAAATGTGTTAAACATTACTTATGTTTTGTTGATATTCATCTTCAGAAGCAACTTTTTTGCTTTCCTGTTGTAGTTCTTACATACTATCTAGCAGTTCATTGGGGCTGCTGGCAAAGAATGATATTGTCTGCAAACCGTAGTGATGTAGGTAATCTGTTTTGATCTTAATTCCGTTTTTGTCCCAGTTCAGTTTGCAGAAAATTCCTTCTAAACAAGCATGACATTTTCAGGGGAAGATTATGTCTTCTTGATGGAAGCCTTTTTTTGATCTGAACCTTATCATTGTTAATCTGTAGTGATGCAGTAATATTTTATTAAATTGATTGAAGACTATTACTGTAAGGTCTGTCTATACCTTGGTTCATCAGGGCATTGATTATGGCTTGACTTTTCATGGAGTCAACAGCCTTTTTGTAGTCAATGAAGGCTATGTGTAATGGAAGATTGTATTCATTATGATGATCTATAATTTGTTGTACTGTTTGGATAGGGTCCATTGTACTTTAACCACTTCTGAAGCCTGCTTGTTCTTTAGGTTGTGCCTCATCAAGTATTGTCTCCATTCTTCTTAAAGGGATAGTAATACTTTGTTTTATCTTTATTTTATTTTGTAAGCATTAAAAAAAACCCTGAAGAATGACACAAGTCTTATCTCTCAAACCTTTATAGTTTGAGAGATATTCAAAAGCAAAGTCCACCCCCCCTCCCCTTTTACCTAGTGTAAGCCATCTCTTCTCAGATGTGGAATCCAGTCCATAGACGAGACAGATAAAAGCAGGGGACAATCTTCTTCCTATGAGAACAATGAAAACCCTGCCCCCTTTGACAAGTTTTTCAGCTTTTTCCCTTATCTTAATTGAAGATTGTCCCTCTCTGCAGTCTACCTGGGCACCTCCCTTCTGATCTGGCTGAACAGTGTTACATCAGTAAAAGGGGCGTGAGGGGGATACTTTGTCATTGAATTACTCTTGAACTACAACTCTGACAGAATTGAAATAACACTCTCCAATGTCCAAATACTATGATGATTAATTAGAGCAGCTTTTATTATGAAACATTAATATCCCCTTAATAGTACATTTGTGAAAATCTTGCATGATATTACTGGCAATAGGCCTATTGGTTTGTAGTTTTTTTTCGATCTGCCTTTTTTTTTTTTTTTTTTTTGTATGAGGACTTCTGCATTTTTCCCATGTTGCAGGCATTCTACTCAGTAGCAGTTGTTTTGAATACAGTTTAGCTAGAACTCTGAACACGTGTTAACCTCCAGCTTTCAACATTTCAGCAATGACTTTATCAGGTCCAAATGCTTTACCATATTTTTTTATACAGAACCTCAGAATTCAGGAATGAGGAATCTACTTTTAATAAAGTCAATCTTCCCAAAGAAATGGTCCAGAAATACACATGAAGTGGACAATCCAACTCCGGGGAAACCAGTTAATAGGAGCCAACCTAATGGTGGATTATACAGCCACATACCCAAGAATAAAAATGAAAAAAGTCTAAAACCTAAGTGAACAGTAGCAGCTTGCCCATTTTGCTGAGGGAGGTGAAATGAAACTGAGGGATGGGTGTAAACCAGGAAGGGAAGCAGAAAGTCTCTGCAAAAAAGGCATTGCCTTTTTTTTTTTTTTTTTTTTTTTTTTTTTTTTTTAAGTGCCCTGCCCTCTTGGTGATGGAAGTTTACCCCCATGTTTCATGTGTTCCACATTGGATGCAAGAGAAAATGTGTTCTATGCATTATGGGCCTTGTTTATAAAAGCAAAGTGGAGCAGTTCTGGGGCAACTCAAGTGACTCTTAGGGAATAATTCACTGGGCAAAAAAAAAACAATTAAAACAATGGGAATTTTAAATATCCTGTAATATAAAAAGCATGTGTGTTTGTCTGATGCAGTCATGCGCAGTAGAGACTGAACTAAAGCACAGAACGCTACACGGCAGGTATACTACCACAGAACTATACCTCCCAGCATTCTTTGCATTCGGGCAGGCTCTACTGCGCATGATTATGCAATTTAGCCCGTGTACACGGGCTTTTACATTACTTGTTTCTTATAATCCAGATGGTTTACCAAAACATTGCTCCACTTTGCTTTTATATGCAAGTCCCCTTGTCCTTAACAGGGCATTTCACAGCCATCTGTTACTCAAGGAGTTACCACAATAATATATGTTTTACCACCTTATATTGAGAGTACTTTGGACAGAATGTTACTCAAAATGCTGAAGTATAATTACTACTACGAAATGCAAACATGTCCCAGGAACAACACACAACCCAGCTCACCAGGTTTTTATTTCCTTAAGACTTTTAAAAGGCAATAAAAATTAACGATTAGTCTCACGAAATTCTCTAACGAAATATCTCAAAGTATTTGCATTAAAAAAAATTTGCAGGCATCACTTTTCAGCAGGAGTAGCCAATGCTAGTTCTCAAGAGCTACCAACAGTCTAGTGTTCAGCAGGAGTAACCAACACTGGTTCTCAAGAGCTACTAACAGTGCATGTTTTTAAAATAACCCTGAATCAGTGCAGGTGAATTCATTAAAGTTACTAAACCACTGATTAATTCCCCTGTGCTCAAGTAGAGATATCTCAAAAATATGCACTGTTTGTAGCTCTTGATGACTGCAGTTGGCTATCCCTGGTGTACAGAAACACCCGGTCCCTTTATGATTCCTCTCCCTTGCAGGAGCTTGGACAGGCATCTTGGGCTGGAGTAGCAGTAATTAAGAGAATAGTGAGAAATAACATTTTTATGTGACTTTTTATTTTTTTCCTTTCACATTTATTTCCATTTAGCCAGAGGGGGTGTCCGATGCATAGCAAGAAGCGGGACATTCATCTGGCACTGAATACATTAAATAGGGTTCCAGACCAGCACATAATACATCTCATTAATTTTGCTCCTTGACTCTCAAATGTTTTGGATCAGTGTCACTGACAATCTGTTCTATTCAACCTACTTCCTGCACACATATTCCAGTCAAATAATAAAGTAATTTTTTTTAACTTGTGCAGTTACATCTGCATGTTTTTCTTCTACAATATGGAGACATGACAATATCTAACAGGTTGATCAAAGGCCAATGAAATGAGGAGGACTGCATCACGCACCTATTCTGCACAGGTTGTGGGTCCCGCATGACGCATGCCACTGTACTCTCAAGATTATAGTTAACATCATTTGTCAAACATACAGGTTGTGTGGACCATATGTCTTCGTGATGATACAGACCTAGAGGTACACAACAGAGATGGCACAACATTAACTTTGACAATTATTCTTCAACAAAGCCATGTACAGTTGTAGCAGACATTTTTGCACCTTTCCATGCTGAAACAAGCATTGAATCAAGTTATGATAATGTTCTGTATGGTTTCAGTTTCACAATGGGCTGACAGCAACTGTGTGCAGCTAAATAGGTACATATGGGAAACGTAAGAGTGCAAAAGGCAAGCAAACTGCTCAGGCTGCTGATGTACTACGGACTGGAGCATTTCTAGAACAAACCAACTGCCTAATCTGGGACAGATAAAATGCCCTTATATTTCTATGACTATAAATGGGTATTTTAACCCCTTGAATAATGGAGACCTCTTTCCCGATTAAGGGATACAAATCCCAGTTGAAATTAATGAGAATTTGGATTTGTCCAAATTCCCATTCATTTCAACTGGGATTTTTTTTATCCCTTGATTGCCAAAGAGGTCTCCAGCATTTAAGTGGTTAAAAGCCCCATTTATATTCACAGAAATTGAGTCATTGGATTTATTTATTTTGAACTTAGCTTGTTTCAGAATTGTTCCAGTTCGTAGTACATAAGCCTGTGCAATATACTTGCTGTTTGTACTCTTAGGTTTCCCATGATGCTGTTGGAATGCTCAAATCTGAAATGGATCGTGTGTGGGTTAAACCTTTACATGCTAGTAAGGTTTTCCTGTGTATTTCTTTTTTTTGGTTAACCCTCTGAGTGCCAGACAGGTGCCCAAATGTGCTACCTCTCTGGTATAGAATGGGTTTAATCTTACATAGAGCAGGCACAATATTGGAAAACAGATTTACTAACAAAATGGAACCAGATATGAACCTGGGTCTAGATATTTTCAGTGCTTACTTGGTGAAATTCAATATAGAAGATCCCAGTCAACACAATGAAACTGATGTAGAAGCGTTGGAACATACCAACTGCAGTATAGATTACAAAAAAAAATGCCCACTGATTTAAATGGGACTTTTAATCATTTGAATAGTACACAGATCACCCAGTGCATAGCTGTGCAAAGAAATGGAGGCCATTTTATTCTTCGAGGGGTTAAAAGCAATAAGTAAATGGTATTTGTCACTTACAGTAGAGTTGGGATATCCCAGAATTGCCCTATATCTTCTCAGCCTCAATTTTTTACACACCGATAGTTTAGTTATAACTAAAAAAATGCTTAACCCTTTGAGTGCCAGAGGGGTATGCAAAGCAATGCGTTGCGTACCCCTCTGACACTCAAAGGGTTAATTATATAAGGAAATGTTATACTACTGAATACATGAAACATTAAATATAAAGCTTGAAGCTTTGCAATCCTTGGATACCGCTCTAGAATTCAAAGGATTAAATATTCCTAACAATCAGTGGGGGTTTTATTTCTTGTCCTATGGTGCGTTGGTTTGCTCCAGAATTGATACAGCCATCAATATTAAAAGCACACAGGCTTTTCACTGCTGCTACATCAGAAAAAGACTAGAACAAATTAAGGAGGCAAGGCAAGTTTTCTCTCTCTCCTAGAAAGACTATCCCATCATAGGTCTTAGCAGCCAGACATCTTTATATAAGGAGTACTTGAGTAACTCAACCAGCATGAAGGTTTAACACTATTCCTAAATGTCTGTGCTCAAGCTTGGTGGTGTCAAACAACATCTCCCTCCATACTTTCATTAATGTTTTAATGCATAAAGATGGCAAAACAATTGCTAGGTTTTGTGCTCGGCACCTCTCAGGCAGGAGGAGAGTGGATGAGAAACCAGAGTTGGAATTGACAGACATAACAAACTGAGGGAGAGTCGCAAAGAAAAAAAAACTATCAACAAGCTATGTTTGATTGAGACAGTGAAAATAAAATTGTAGTTTGTACCCAGGAAGCTAAACCAACTGCACCACAAGAGGATGCACACAAATTCCCTGAATTCCCACTGGTTTTATAGGGGCTTTTCAACCCCTGAGATGCTAGCCCCAACTCACTGGTAAGCAAGTAAGCTCACTGTCAGGGAGATAAAAAGTGTAAAAAAGGTGAAAATGGTACAGGCAATTGTCTGTACATACAGTTATGTGAAAAATAATGTTGACAGGTGTGCTGTAAAGTAAGAATGCTTTCAAAAAGAGACCTGCTAATAGTTTATCTTCATCAATTAACAAAATGCATAGTGAGTGAACAGAAGACAATCTACATAAAATCAATATTTGGTGAGACCCCCTTTGCCTTCAAAACAGCATCAATTCTTCTAGGTACACTTACACACAGTTGGGTATTTTGTAGGCATATAGTCAGGTGTATGATTAAACAATTATACAAAACAGGTGCTAATGATCATCAATTTTATACGTACAGTGAAATACAATCATTAACAGAAACAGCTGTGTAGGAACATCCAAACTCAGCTAACAAGGTGAGGTTGCTGAAGACAGTTTAATTTCAAAATTCATACACCATGGCAAGACTGAGCACAGCAACAATACACAGAGTAGTTACTCTGCGTCACAAAGGGCTCTCCCAGACATAAGTTTCAAGGCAGACAGGTTTTCAGATGTTTTGTCCAAGCTCAGAATTAGAAAAAAATAGTGGGAACCTGGAACACCCATCTACTGTCCAGAGAAGTCTGGTCAGAAGTGGTCATGGAAGACTTGCTGCCAAAAAGCCATATCTCCTACGTGGAAACAAGGCCAATCAACTCAGCTATGTATAAAAACACAGGAACTGAGGTGCAGAAAAATGGCAGCAGGTGCTATGGACTGATGAGTCAAAATTTTAAATATTTGGCTGTAACAGAAGGCAGTTTTTTCAACGAAGGGCTGGAGAGCTATACAAGAATGAGTGTCTGCAGGCAAAATTGAAGCATGGTGGAGGTGCCTTGAAAGTTTGGGGCTGCATTTCTGCAAATTGAGTTGGGGATTTGGTCAGAATTAATGGTATGTTCCATGCTGAGAAGAACAGGCAGATACTTATCTATCATGCAATACCATCAGGGAGGCATCTGATTGGCCCCAAATTTATTCTGCAGCATGACACCACCACCAAACATACAGCCAAAGACATTAAGAACTATCTTCAGTGTAAAGAAGAACAAGGAGCTCCGGAAGTGATGGTATGGCCCCCACAGAGCCCTGCTCTAAACATCGAGTCTGCATGGGAGTACATGAAGGAGAAACTAAGGTTGCCTAAATCCACAGAAGAACTGTGGTTAGTTCTCTATGACATTTGGAACAATCTACCTGCTGCGTGCCTTAAAAACTGTGTGCAAATGTACCTAAAAGAATTAATGCCATTTTGAAGGCAAAAGGGTGGTCACACCAAATATTGATTTGATCTTTCTTCTATTCACTCACTATGCATTTTGTTAATTGATAAATATAAATGATTAACATATATATATATATTTTGAAAGCATTCTTACTTTACAGCATTTTTCACACTTGACTAAAACTTCTGCACATTACTGTATGTACTACAGAATATGCCAAGTCAAAATAAAGTGTTAATAATGTTCTAAATCATGTTCACAGACACAAGTGTAAAACTTTCCATCTTAAAGGGAAAGTAAAACCTAAACACCAAGTAAAAGACTGGCCATGTTGCTCTGACCACCATCAAAATGTGTATCTTATGGGTTAATAATATTCCAGAGGCACAGCCAATCCCTTACTTTGTTCTGAAGACTAGGGAGGAAGTGTCACCACTTCTTGGTGTAATCACAGACTGGCTTTATGAGAATTTATACTAAAACCCCTATATTACCAGTTCTTTTGAGCAGAGCAAAAACTGCATGGTAGCCAGGGAAACAGGACAAATTTTTTGGTTGGCTTAGGTTTTCAGGGTTTTTCCTTTTATGTTCAAAACGTTTTATAATTTTACAAGTATGAGCACACTTATGACTTACTAAAGTTAAAGGAAAAGAACAACTAACCTTTGCCTTTCTCAGTATCTGACACTTCAGCGAAAGTAGGAGGTAAGATCTCTGGGTAATGAGAGATGGTATTTATATCTGAGCTGTGATCAGAGAGATATGACCGTGTTAAATAGGGAAGTCATCTTTTGCACAAATATTTCACCTCTATGAACATAAACTGCAATATTTGTGTAGACTGAGTAGACAGAAATAAGGCCCAATGGGCCAGTAGTGTGAGGCACTCCGTAGTGATTATATATATGTCTATACCTATATATATTTACTAGCAATGTGGGACGGTGTTGCCCATCATATACATTGTGTAAAACAGAAATATGCAGTGTTACAGACACGTACTTAAAGAGACAGAGCGTGTCACTGTGAAACGCATGCATACAGAGAGACACACACATACATGGACGTAAGTCACATATGTAGACAGTGTGTGACAGACGCAGTGGTGATGTAGATATGCTGATAAGAGTTGTAAAAAAGGTTTTAATTGCAGCTCTTCAGCTTGATGAATAAGGACCTGTATCCTTTTGTACTTGGAAAGCTTACAGTTGAAGTGAGTGTGCTGTGTTACTTGATGAATAAGGCCCTGTATCCTTACAGCTGAAGTGAGTGTGCTCTGTTACTTGATGAATAAGGCCCTGTATCCATACACTTGAAGTGATTGTGCTGTGTTACTTGTTGAAGGTCACAGTGAGAAGATGTTTGTGAGTAAAGGAATAAGAGGTACACAGAGCAATGTGCTGCATATCATCTCTGGTACTCCAAGAGTTAATGGGCTTAACCCTCTGAGTGCCAGAGAGGTATCCAATGCATTGCAACAACACTCAAAGGGTTAAATTGAAACAAAGTGAGTCCATGAGCCCCAGTTCTTACCATGTGTGTGTTCTAACCTGTTCCCCAGCTAACTCCACTCACCTGATTCCAAACTGCTTCTGAATGTCCCAGTGCATTATGGGACAGGGGGTGGAAACAGAAGTTTTTATGCTCTTTGAAAGAAGTGATCAGTGTGTGGCTCCCCAGCAAAATGGGAGCTGCTGGTTGGTGGGTTATATTATTATGCCATGAGTTGCTTACTGTAGGAGTTGTAAGTCGAGAGAAGTGATGTAGCAGTAGGTGAGCTGTGGAGGAGAGGGTTAACCCTTTGAGTGCCAGAGAGGTAAGCAACGCATTGCTTTGCAATTTATGCGTACCCCTCTGGCACTCAAAGGGTTAAGACTGATGTTGGGGGACAGGCTAACTCTTCCTTACAGACGCCCCTGGGTGTGTGTGGCAGGGGACGCAGGTTTTCTCATTATATATACATACATATATATATATATATATATATATATATATATATATATATATATATATATGTAGGCAACCCTGAGGAACAGAGACATATGCAACAGACAGGCAGACACATACACACAGTGAGCGGCAGAAACATGCAAAAGACATGCACACACACAGACTCACCGGAGATGCACACATGGACACACATATATAACAGAGATGTACACACACACACACACACGCAACATATATGCGCAGAAACACATGCGCGCATGAGTTGTGCACCCCTCTGGCACTCAAAGGGTTAAGATATAGAGAGGCATGTCAGAGTTAAATAGGAGTGGGAAGTGTATTCATACCTGGGAACTTTGATTTGTGGAGCCTCTGGAGGGGAGTTATGTGGCGCTGATGTGGAGACACAAATGGGGCAATCTGGGTTAAAAGTGGGTGGGGCTTAATCATGAGTAGGGGCGGGGCTTAAGAGAAATGTGGAAAAGTGTTAGTTATAGGCTGGGGAAGGAGGAGAAGTGGGAGGGAAATGCAAGTTTACAGTGTGAGGGGTTTGAACACACTCCCTGAGGGGTAAAACGTGATACACAACCCTGTGGCAGTCAGTGGGTGAAGTGTGTACCTAATGGCTGGCTCTCCTCTGTGTTGTATGGCAAATGATGACAGTGTGTGTGTGTGTGTGTGTGTGTGTGTGTGTGTGTGTGTGTGTGTGTGTGTGTGTGTGTGTGTGTGTGTGTGTGTGTGTGTGTGTGTGTGTGTGTGTGTGTGTGTGTGTGTGTGTGCGCGCGCGCCATATTTCTTTCTGGCTTTGTGTGAGTGGGGCATGTGTGAGTGGGGCATGTGTGAGTGGGGCATGTGTGAGTGGGGCATGTGTGTGAGTGGGGCATGTGTGTGAGTGGGGCATGTGTGTGAGTGGGGCATGTGTGTGTGGTGCTGTGTGTGAGTGGGGTATGTGTCCGACTGATTTAAATGAAACTTTTAACCGCTAAGCATTCAAGGGGTTTAAATAACCTTTTAAATCAATTGGCGTTTTAATTCTCCCCCTATGGTTCAGTTTACCTGTTCCAGAAATGCACCTTTTGAGCTTTATGAATATGATGATTTAAGGTGGAATAAACACTTTAGAATGGCTTTCAAAATCTGTATTATTCTAGTCAATTTTTATTTCAAGCTATAGTTTGAAATATTTTGCTTATTTATTTGTATGTTTATCTAGATTAGCCAGTAAGTTGTGGTAAGAAGTGGCAGTTGGAGGGAGAGTGGAATGTTCGTATCGGACATACACCAATCTGCACCAACCCTTACTTCTTATTTTGCATAATCTGACTACTGAATAAAGCTTGTAAACTACATTTTAAAATAAAGAATGGCTAACAAACATAGGTGGTTTTGAAAGTTCTATCAGAATCACTCAAGCCATTATAAAGTGTTCTTTCCACTTTATTCAACTACTGTAATTTAATGTATAATGCTAAATGATTTTTAATGAACTAGCACAGGTATTACTGTTCTCTGGTGTGGAAAATATTTGATTGAATTGGTGTACTAGCTGTGGAGAGGAAGTAGCCAAAAATGAATACATTTTTATCCCTATATTATTGTCTCTTTACTCAGTCTGTAATAATTCTAGACCTGCAGTGAGTACAGTTTTTCTTTACACTATATTCATTGCTAAAGAAAGCACTCACACGCCTTGTTGAGGTGAAGAAAGAAGTGCTGTTTATTCAATCAACGTTTCGGCCCTGCTTTGGGCCTTTGTCAAGATGCTTACAGAATAAACTGAAAACCACCCACATTTATACCAAACTAAATGCAGTGAATGGTGCCTAAATTACATCATAACCACCGGGGAAGGGGAGTGAAAAATCAAAAATACTAATGATTGATAAAAAAAAAAAAAGAAAAAAAAAGAAAACCTGAAATACCCTTATACATACAATCACCTAAATTGTGTAGTATTAATTAAAATAAGTAAAAATTATAATGTAAACATTGACTATCATCGGATATCATATAATATGAAATCAAAGAAGTATATGGGACATGGTCTCCTATTTACATGTTGATCGCTGTTTTATTTGCTATATTTCGATACAACATAATCAGTAAGATTGGCACTCAGGCATATTGTTATATGCACATCAAGGAGATTGATAGATAGATAGATAGATAGATATCTCATATGTCTCACCTGTCTGTCTGTCTGTCTCGCCTGTCTGTCTGTCTGTCTCGCCTGTCTGTCTGTCTGTCTCGCCTGTCTGTCTGTCTGTCTCGCCTGTCTGTCTGTCTGTCTCGCCTGTCTGTCTGTCTGTCTCGCCTGTCTCGCCTGTCCTGTCTGTCTCGCCTGTCTCGCCTGTCCTGTCTGTCTCGCCTGTCTGTCTCGCCTGTCTGTCTCGCCTGTCTGTCTCGCCTGTCTGTCTCGCCTGTCTGTCTCGCCTGTCTGTCTCGCCTGTCTGTCTCGCCTGTCTGTCTCGCCTGTCTGTCTCGCCTGTCTCGCCCGTCTCGCCCGTCTCTCTCGCCTGTCTCGCCCGTCTCTCTCGCCCGTCTCTCTCGCCCGTCTCTCTCGCCCGTCTCTCTCGCCCGTCCGTCCGTCTCTCTCGCCCGTCCGTCCGTCTCTCTCGCCCGTCCGTCCGTCTCTCTCGCCCGTCCGTCCGTCTCTCTCGCCCGTCCGTCCGTCTCTCTCGCCCGTCCGTCCGTCTCTCTCGCCCGTCCGTCCGTCTCTCTCGCCCGTCCGTCTCTCTCGCCCGTCCGTCTCTCTCGCCCGTCCGTCCGTCTCTCTCGCCCGTCCGTCCGTCTCTCTCGCCCGTCCGTCCGTCTCTCTCGCCCGTCCGTCCGTCTCTCTCGCCCGTCCGTCCGTCTCTCTCGCCCGTCCGTCCGTCTCTCTCGCCCGTCCGTCCGTCTCTCTCGCCCGTCCGTCCGTCTCTCTCGCCCGTCCGTCCGTCTCTCTCGCCCGTCCGTCCGTCTCTCTCGCCCGTCCGTCTCTCTCGCCCGTCCGTCCGTCTCTCTCGCCCGTCCGTCCGTCTCTCTCGCCCGTCCGTCCGTCTCTCTCTCTCGCCCGTCCGTCTCTCTCGCCCGTCCGTCTCTCTCGCCCGTCCGTCTCTCTCGCCCGTCCGTCTCTCTCGCCCGTCCGTCTCTCTCGCCCGTCCGTCTCTCTCGCCCGTCCGTCCGTCTCTCTCGCCCGTCCGTCCGTCTCTCTCGCCCGTCCGTCCGTCTCTCTCGCCCGTCCGTCTCTCTCGCCCGTCCGTCTCTCTCGCCCGTCCGTCTCTCTCGCCCGTCCGTCTCTCTCGCCCGTCCGTCTCTCTCGCCCGTCCGTCTCTCTCGCCCGTCTGTCTCATCTATCTGTCTGTCTCATCTGTCTATCAGCATAAAAGGCCCAGCTTTGACCATGGCAAAATTATACACCAACCACCCAAATGTCAGTTTCACTGTCTCTCACGTCAGCCATTCCCTGAGACAGAGCGAGAAATTGACTCTCACTACATGTAAGGTGTGCATATGTATGCCTCTCAGTACATTCTTTACTCGGTGCATCTCTTCCCTCCATCGTCGCCTCAATCACTAGCCCTTCCCTCCCTAATTGTATCTGTGTGTTAGTAAGAGTTCATTCGCTGGGCATGTTTGTTCTGTCAGGCGTATTGGGCATGCTGGTGTCTGCTTGCCTGTTCGTAGTGTCGTTGGACGAGCAGGCGCTCGTCTGTTCCGACGGGCGCGCAGGTGCTCGTTTGTTCCGCAAGGCGTACAGGTGCTCGTTTGTTCCGCCAGGCGTGCGGGTGCACGTTCTTGTTCCGCCAGGTGTGCGGGTGCACATTTTTGTTCCGCCAGGCGTGCAGGTGCACGTTTTTGTTCCGACGGGTGTGCGGGTGCATGCTCATTCTGTCAGGTGTGCTTGTTCCATTGGGCGTGCGGACGGTATGCTCACTCGGTCTGGTGTGCAAGTGTATGCTAGTTTGTTTGGTCAGCCTGGGGGGGGGGGGGGGGCTTGGCGATTGTTTGGTCAGGGGGCTAGATTGGTCAGGCGCGCGGGGTGGTGGGGGAACGCTCATTCGGTTAGGTGTGGGGGGGCCCTAGTTCCATCAGGTGTGCTTGTTCCATCAGCCATGCGGATGCATGCTAATTCGGTTGTCTGTGCGTGCTTGTTCATTCATGTTTGGTCAGTGTGTGTTCATTTGTTCGTGTCAGTTGACATTCAGCAATTTCAGTGTCAAATGAAGTGTAACCTGCTTTACCTTGTGAAAGTTATCAATGTTGTCTGAGGAAAATGCAGAGATGAATGCTTTGATAAATAGTACTGATATATATGGTAGTGCTGGGCACAGAACTAAGTTACAGCATTTGTCATTAATTGAAACATTTCCATACCTTGTATTACAAATGCTGTGGGAGAGGTTAAGAGCAACCGGGGCCTCTGCAGGAAAGCCATTTTGTGATACGTTTTCCCCTAAAACAAAGACTTTCAAGTTATAATGTATATAACCAAGATAAGCATAAAACGGATTTAAGCTTGGAAGTCAACAATACTATTAGACCAGGTTATATGTATGGGGTACTTTAGATGTTACATCTCTCTATTCAGTTATACCCCATGCAAAAAGTCTGGAAACAATTAAATTCCATCTTGATACTTACAGTACCTACTCCACAGACCTAAACAGTTGTATTCTTTCAGCTGTTGACTATCTTCTTCAACATAACTTTTTCAAGTATGATGGTACATTCTTTTTTACAAATGTGTGGGACCTCAATGGGGGTGAAATTAGCCCCTTCATATGTAAATTTGTATATGGACTATTTTGAGGAGGAGTTCATCTATGGTACTCAGACTTGTTTTCGTGATAAGACTGGATCTTATAATAAATACATAGATGACCTCCTCCTTCATTTGGTCTGGAACAAAAGATCACTTCCTAAGCTTTTCGGAATATCTGATCAATTAACTAAATTTAAGGTTTACAAAAATTGTCTTTCTAGATCCTGAACTTCGGTTCTATAATAGGTCTTTTAGCTCTACCATATATAGGAAACCTTGTAGTGGTAACTTGTTACACGCAAAATCCTGAAACATACCATTCGAGAAGTTCCTATTAATAAATTTATGAGAGTTTGTAGGAATTGCTCTAGTGAGTCAGAGTTTGAACTTAAGTCTGAAGAGTTAAGGAACAGATTTCTGTATAAAGGATATCCTATTAACCTTATCAATTTTGCTTATAATAGAGCAGAGTTTATGAATAAAGATGATATGATTAAAAATCAAGTACATAAATCTAAAAACATGAACATACACCAATGTTCATTACTGACTACAGTTTAGAGTATAATCAGATCAGAGGTATTATAAACACATTCCTATACTGTGGAGTGATAGTAATCTGAAACCCTTTACACACACAGGTGTGAAATTTGTCTCAGAGAGCTCCAGCACTGGGTAATACATTATCCCCCATTATGTTTAGAAGTAGCCCTAGATCTATCTCTAGATCTATGTATAGCTGTGGGGCTAGACAATGTCTTTAATGTACATGTGTTAATACCAGTAAAGATTCTGTGAGCACAATATCTGGTAAGTTTTACCAAATGAAACATTATATTAACTGTAGAACGGTTCTGTTGACTTGTCAAAAATGCACTAAACAATATGTGTGTCATACTGTTAGGCCCTTGAAGGATAGGATCCGAGAGCATGTTTTGTCAATAAAAAAAGAAAGACGTTTCTAAACCAGTGGCGCAATATTTTTTAGATATGCACCACCTGTGACTTATCATATCTCAAATTTCAAGGCATAGAGAGAGTTTTTGCACATGAGAGGGGAGGAGTGCAGATTAGATTAGACAGGATGGAGGTCAAATGGATCCTGTATCTGTCTACAAGACAGCCAAACGGTTTGAATTCGGACAATGATGTCAGCTTATTTATACATAAATAAGACTGTGATGTCTGTTTTTTTCTGATCTATTTGGGATATGTGGAAGCATATTATTGGTTTCATTTTGATAACTCGATGCAGATATATCTTATTTCTGAAATCGCCTCCCCACAATGGGTTTATACTTCCTTTATTAACTCTTCCTTTATTGGTTCACTATTGGTAATCCGAATAGCAGCCTAAATTACTACAATGTCTATGGGTTTTGTTAAAAAATATGTCTCATCAAAGAGAGAAGTAAATATGCCTAATAATTGAGATTTTCTATATTCACTTTTTGAGTGTTGTTCAGAGGCTTGGCCACTGTGTCACTATTTTCAATTCGATATATATTATTTCTTTGGATACTCGTTTGACTGACCATCCATAGATACAGCATGGTATGAGCACAGCAATCCACTTGGCACCAACCTACTGCTCTGAGGTGAGCAGTGTTAATAAAGGAAGTATAAACCCATTGTGGGGAGGCGATTTCAGAAATAAGATATATCTGCATCGAGTTATCAAAATGAAACCAATAATATGCTTCCACATATCCCAAATAGATCAGAAAAAAACAGACATCACAGTCTTATTTATGTATAAATAAGCTGACATCATTGTCCGAATTCAAACCGTTTGGCTGTCTTGTAGACAGATACAGGATCCATTTGACCTCCATCCTGTCTAATCTAATCTGCACTCCTCCCCTCTCATGTGCAAAAACTCTCTCTATGCCTTGAAATTTGAGATATGATAAGTCACAGGTGGTGCATATCTAAAAAATATTGCGCCACTGGTTTAGAAACCAGGGAATACTTTATCATTCAATTACTCTTGAACTACAACTCTGACAGTACTGAAGATTAATTGGAGCTGCTTTTATTATGAAACATTACTATCCCTTAAAGTGAAAGGTGTTAAGGTATAAGCAGCAGAAAAAGCAGGAGACTGATAACCAATATAGGTTATCACTTTTACTCTACGTAGATATAGAATGCAATATTTCAAGGCAGCCTAGGTCTCTCCTTCAGGCATATTTAGAATATAAATATGTCTGAAGAAGAGATCTGAGCTGTCTTTCAAGCCAGCATTCTAAAGCTACTGAGTTAGCCAACAAAAGGTATCACTTTTTTTCTACCAGTCTACTGTTTAGGTGGCCAGTGATCAAAGAGTAAGTGGAGAAGACCTTCACTCAACTTTGAAGGAATCGCCTAGGGGAGTGTGACTGTATTTGGTTTTGAATGGTAAAACTACTGTAGCTGTAATCTGGCCAAGAACTCATGTGGTAAATAGTTTAACTCTTGGGGTTTATGTACTTAAAAATATTTCATTTTTCACCAAATTTTAATTTTTCAAAAGATTTCTTTTTAAGGTTTCTCAACTCAGAATGAGAAATAAATCTATAAGTGGACTGGACATGTAAATCAACAGCTATTACCGTCATTTAAAAATCAAAGCAGGAAAATCATCTAAAGATTCATGTTATTTGTGCTGTACTTTACAAGCAAAGGACTTATTTTACAAGGTAGGTGCAGCATAATAGTTAATATTTACACACCAAGTCAGGTAGGAAAACATTACAAGGAAATGATAATATACAAAATGTGCACTTCAGCTGTCTTTAACCCCCTAACGACCGGCGCACACAGGTGCGGATGGCACTTGAGGACCACAAGGCTTTTTTTTTTTTGCAAACAGATTCGTGCAGCCGTGCGGGGAGCCCTAAATTCCATGACATGCCAGGACCATCACTGGTCCTTAAATGCTGGACCACCCTGACGGTCCTGGAACGTCAGTGGACGTGAAGTGGTTAAAATGTCCCTGCTTGTGCACAGGTGAGAATGAAATGCCTGAGCTTCTGATTAACTTACTGTTGTCAAGCAGGGAAATCCTAAAGACAGGACATGTGTGTCCATGAGGAAAAGGCTGGGAAAGAGGTTCAGTTCATAATCAAATCACCAGCACTGTAGGGAGCAAATAAGAATATCCCATATTCCCACAGATTTATAGGGCTTTAAAATTTAACCCTCTGAGCTCTAGAGGGGTTCTACAAAGCAAAACACTGTTTTGAAGAAAACTCTAGCATTTAGGGAGTTGAAATTCCCATTTAAATCATTGTAGATTTTAATTTCTCCCCTATGGATTTCTCCCTCAGAAAGCTAGTGAGTCTCCAATGCATTGCTTCACAATGCATTACACTTATAGCATTTAAAATATTAAACCATCCACTTAAAGCAATGGAAGTTTTGGGAATTATTACGCCTTAAAGCACACAGAGGAGAAGTGGGAAGCCTGTGCAAAACAACTGTTATTGAACTACTCCCATCACCCTCAGCAGGCAAATTAACTGCTGAAGAGGGGACAGAGTTAAAGTGAAATGACAGCTGAAGAAGCACAATTTACCAAGCTTGATATTGGGACAATTAAGTTTATTGTTCAATGATAATTTTCAGTTATGCCAGTATGTTTATAGAACAAAAACACGAATGCTTGTTTGCACTACAATCATCTGGCTCAGAAATACGACAAATACCTGTTTCATTTTTTCAGAACAGTTTCCTTTGTGAATTATGTTTAATAAAAGATAAATCATCAGTTTTTTTTAGCAACCTGTTTAACTCAGGGGTGGGCACTTATTTTAGCCCACATCTCTATTCAAAAGGTTTTGTCAATTCCTGCCTGGCATGACTGAAAGTGACTCAAGGTTAAATCTAACCATTCCCTGTGCATATGATCATACAGCACTTTAACCCTTTAAGTATGTGAAACATAAGTAAAGCATTGCCAAGCAATGTCTTGCACACTTATCTGGCAGTTCTAGAGCTAACAAATGTGATGCTGCAATGAGAAAATAGGATTTTAGTGAACTTACACATGCCCTCCTCCAGTTCAAACCCCGGCATTAACCCAGATTCATGTGTATTAAGTATCACAGAAAAGAACCAAAACCGAGAAGAACAGGAAACCACCAAAACAAAGACCCCAAAAGGATTCCTCTGCCCAGGAAAGGAAACACAGGTAGCTTTTTTTTTCTCCATATGGGAGTCCTGTGTTCCAAATGGATTAAAGAGAAAAGGATTTAATTTACGTTCAATAAAATCCTATTTTCTCTTATGCCCAATATGGAACACAGAAACAATGGGGCATCGCATACCAAAGCATCCCAAAGATTTGGGGGAGGGAAAAGAGAAAAAAAAAAACTCTACTCATGGGATACCAGTATTACACAGGACTACAGTGATTTATGCAAACTCAGTTGTCAATGGACACTGAATTATCCCAGCAAACAAAACCCAACAAGAGCTCAAACTACTGAATGGAATGTAGCAGTTGGAGACAAAAGAAATAAAAGACAGACTACTGCCAAAAACACCTTACAGCCAAAGCTGGCCTCAGTCGAGGGCAAAACATTGGTGAATGCGTGCAAGACGGACCATGTAGCAGCCTTGCACAGCTGTTCAGTAGATGCCTGGTTTTTGTAGGGCCAGGAAGCACCTACAGACCTGGTGGTGTGTGCTATCACAGGTCTCTTCCTTATTACATACACCTGACGTATGGTAGACTTAATCCAAGAAGCAACAGTGACTTTCAGTGCTGCCTCACCCACTCTAGGACATTCAAGAATGACAAAGAGGGAATTGCCTGTTTCAGGATCAGGACAAAAGGAAAGCAGACTGATGTGAAAATCTGAGACAACCTTGAGAAGTATGACGTGCTACATTGTCCAGATGAAATACCAGGAAAGGAAGTTTATAAGACAGGGCTTGTAACTCAGTAACACTCCATATGGAGACAATGGTTAAGAGAAAAGCCATCTTGAGAGTGAAAAAATGTACCAGATATAATCTCCTAATTCATAGTCCCATCTTGGAGGAACATAGAATGGTTCCTGAATGGATAGATTGAGAAGATCTGCAAACCAGGTCCAAAGGAGAAAGAACAGAGCAGTCAGGATGACTACTGCCTTCTCCATTGAATGAACAATGCTTCTCGTGCAAAAGCCAAGGGATCTTATGGCTTTGTGCAGAACAGAGGGACCCTCCTGTTTTAATGGGAGGCCATCAGGTCCATTGATGGGAGGCCCCAACGTTGTATGAACACTTCCAGATTTAGTTACCAGTTTCCTGGATCCATGTCTTGACAACCGAGAGTAAGCAACCACGTTTTCTACTACTGGAATGTAGACTGTAAGGTTGGCTGGAACACGAGTTTCTCCCCAATGTAGGAGTTCTCTCACCTCCATCCAAGCTGACTCAGAGTACCTACTTGGCAGTTGATGTAAGCCACTGTAGTTGACTTGTTTGACTGAATCCACACTGGTGTATCCATCAGCACTTGATACCAGTGAAGGAGCATCAGATGAATTGCATAAATGTCCATGATGTTGATTGATTGGAGAGACTCCTCTCCGGTCCACAGTCCCTGCGCTGTCAGGGGACATAGGTTTGCACCCCAATCTCTTAGGCTGGCATCTGTCATGACCATATTCCATTCTGGATATACAGAGTCAGATGGGGATGATGCAGCCCCCAATGTACATACTCCCTCATCTATGGAGACAGGGTCATGGAGTAAGACAGGTGAGAATGCTGTCGGGACCAGTTTATGAGAATGTCCAGTTGGAGTTCCTTCATGTGGAACGGAGCATAAGGAAACACAATCTGGGCAGACAGCAGTCATCCCAGGATCTTCATGTAATAACTTACTGTAGCTGAGGGCCATGCCAATGATAGCGATACATCCTGGAAAAGGATCTGGACCTTGTCCTCCAGTAAGAGTACTCATCCTTGAAGGGTGTCAAACTTCATCCCTAGAGAGAACAGAACTTGGCATGGGACCTGAGAGGACGTTGTGAGGTTGAGAACCTAACTGTGGTGCACCAAAATGCAGGTGCACTCTTGGATAAGGATAGCCAAAAGTTCTTCTGAAGAAGCCTTGATCAGAAGGTCATCCAGATATGAAGTCAGTGAGGTGCCTTGCTAGTGGATGTATGTGGCTAATGCTGTCATGAACTTCATGAAGATTCTAGGAGTGAAGGCCAGACGAAGAGCATTGCAGTGAACTGGTAATGACTGCATGCAAAAGCAAAATGTTGGTGGTCTAGATGGATTGGGACATGCAGGTAAGCATCCTAAACAGCTAAAGAAGACAGGAACTCGCCTGGATCCATCAATGGGAAAACAAAGTGCAAAGATTAAATCTTGAAGCATGTAGCAACTATAATAGTAGCCGAGACATTTCAATGAACTACAAAAGGTTGGAATAAAACCTGAAAACCGCTCTTAGGCTGGGACCCGTACCAGGACCTGCTTGACCAGTAGAGGAGATGGCTTCTATAAAGAGTCCTGCTTGCTCTGGGTCCTAAGAATCCCTTGGAAAAAAGAAATGTATGCCTTACTTTTCAGAAACAATCCGCAAAATGCTCTATTCCATCACAGAAGATGCCCTGGTGCCTTCAAAAAGACAGAGGCAACCCAGCTACAGACGATTACTGATCAGGACTCCATGAGTTATGCGGAAGATGAGTTGTCAGACTTAGGTTTTGGAGTAGGGAGAGAAGACCACTGCAATGGTATGTCAGCCCTAAAAGTATATATAGCTTAGAGATATGCTTATTAAGAAAAAAAAAAAAATCTTACATCTGCAGGAAAGTCTTTCTTGCGTCTCTGGAAGATATCCAGAGAGTCAGATAACCCCCCTCAGAGGCCTCAGAAACCTGAAAGATCTCCAATACCACGCTGATGAGCCTTGAAGGGACAAGGTCACCCTTTGGTGCTCTTTGAGACTGCATTTTTAAGTGACTGTAGGCAAGTGAAGGAGTTAGAAAGAATCTGGTTAAGTACATGAGAGTGTGTTTGGTGTTTTATTAAGGTTTAAAAAAAAAAAAAAAAAAATTCATTTGTGTGGGTATTACGAGGGTTAAAAAACCAACTGTGTATTGGGTTTTTCTCTGGCCTGTGTGATTGGCTGAGTGAAGTCACCAGGCTGCTGTGTAACTATAAATGCAGTCCCTAGGCTCATTTCAGAGTGCTCTTTGAGACTGCATTTTCAAGTGGCTGCAGGCAAGTGAAGTAGTTAGAAAGAATCTGGGGTTGGAATAGAAGCAGGAGTTGTAAATCAGCAGAGCTCTGAGATGACATTAATTTCAAAGGATCTACTGGATTTAAAGTTTGTTATTTACCTTAGAGTGAGCATTAGAGGACAGTATAAATCTATTTGAATTGTAAAACTAAGCATGAGTGATAGCAGGTTAGGCAATCTCACGCAATGCACTTCTTGTCACATGTCTGAACACTTGGAGCAATCGTTCCAGGTGTCATACCGCTGTGCCAAGTGTGAGCATATTTTCTTTTTAGAGTCTAAGATATTGGAATTGGAAAGAAATACTGCAACATTGCAAGACATTGGAAACCTGGAAAGAAGTTTAGAACTCACAGAGCAGGTAGTATGTCGGGTTAGTGGTGAAGTTGTAGAACAGGAGCAACAGGTAGGCAGCTCGGTAACTGTAAGGAGAGGAGGTAGTGGGCAGAGGGAGAAGAAGGCCAGTTCTGAGTTGACTCAGTCCAACAGATTTGCAAGATTCTATGAAGATGTTGATAAGGATAGCTCAGAACTGGCAACACTGGAGAGGGCTGATTCCTCTAGCAGCCAGGGGAACAGTCCTCCCTCCAGGCTAGATGGGATGCAGAGTAGGCAGAAACCAAGGCAGGTGGTGGTAATAGGGGACTCTATTATTAGGAGGGTAGATAGGGTAATCTGCCGCCAGGAACGTGAATGCCGAACAGTATGTTGTCACCCCGGTGTGCGGATTCAGCATGTTGCGGACAGGGCTGACAAGATTATTAGGAGGGGCTGGAAGTGATCCAGCTGTCTTGGTACATATTGTACCAATGAAAAAGCAGAAGGAAGATGGGGGTCACTAAAGGATGATTTCAGGGATTTAGGATGCAAGCTCAAGGCAAGGACCTCTAAGGTAGTATTTTCTGAAATACTACCTGTGGCATGCGCCAGTGCAGGTAGGCAGAGGGAGCTCAATGCATGGCTCAGAAATTGGTGTAGGAAGGAGTGTTTTGTGTTTTTAGAGCACTGGGCTGACTTTGCTCTTGGGTACAATCTATATGGAAGTGATTGATTGCACCTAAATGGTAGAGAAGACTCTGTTCTAGGGAAGAGATTGCTAAGAAGCTTGGAGGAGCTTTTAAACTAGGAAAGGGGGGGGTATAGACAGACAAAATTGGGTACATAGAGCAGATAGGAACTGGGTCCAAGTAAATGATCGAGGGGGTGGGGGGGTGGAGATAAATGTAGTAAATAGGGAGGAATTACTGGTAAATAAAGATGTAGATAAAAGGCATGTAGGGAGTGAAATATGTAAAGACTTCAAAATTAATTATATGCTAGCAAATGCAAGAAGTATGGTAGATAAAATAGGAGAACTAGAAT
This sequence comes from Rhinophrynus dorsalis, assembly GCA_037306005.1. Classification (NCBI taxonomy): domain Eukaryota; kingdom Metazoa; phylum Chordata; class Amphibia; order Anura; family Rhinophrynidae; genus Rhinophrynus; species Rhinophrynus dorsalis. The sequence continues at coordinate 150,186,964 of CM074718.1, forward strand.
TGCTGGTGGTTAATGAGCAATTGGACATAACTGGTATAACAGAAACATGGTGGAATGATACACATGATTGGGCTGTAAATATACAGGGCTATTCCCTGTTTAAGAGAGACAGGATTAATAGAAAAGGGGGAGTTGTGTGCTTATATTTGAAACCAGAGCTAAATCCAATTTTGAGGGGTAAGAAAAGGTGTTGGTGGGTATATGCTACAAACCACCAAATATTGATGACAAATGTTGAGGCCCAACTGCTATTGCAAATGAGGAAAGCTGCCTAGCTTGAGCATACTATAATTATGGAAGATTTTAATTATCCAGATATCAACTGGAAAAATGAGACCTGTCAGAGTGCTAAGGGTAGCAGGTTTGTGAGCATACTTCGTGAAATATATTGGATCTAGTCATAACGAATGACACGGGAATGGTATCCAGTATTAAGGTACGTGAACATTTGGGAAACAGTGATCACAACATAGTTACATTTGAGATCAGTCTGGCAAAGCAAAACTGTATAGGTTCAACCAAAACTCTTAATTTTAAAAAAGCTAACTTCAAATTGTTAAGGACTTCAATGCAAAACATAGACTGGGATACATTATTTAAAGACAAAAAAAATGAGGATAAAGGGTCAGAATTCAAATTTAGGTTGTGGAAATGTACCCAACAGTATATACCAATGGGGAACAAATGCAAAAGAAGTAAGTCACAGCCAATGTGGTTAACTACACATATAAAGAAGAGGAAAAAAAACAGTCAAACTATTTAAGTCTGAAGGAACTGAACAAAGATTGCAAAAATAGGATTTTAGTCTTACCTGTTAAATCCTTTTCACTTAGTCCATACAGGTCACTGGTACAATGGGAGGCGATCCGCCCCTTTAAGTAGGCAGGAACATTCATTCAAATGTATGCAGGGGTGGAGCCTCCCCTCCCTCTTAAGCTGCCTTCAGGCCAGAGACAAGCTAGATTGATTTGAGACACTAAACTGACCAGAGGTAAGAAGGAAAAGGAAGACTCCTGTGAGCATGCCCCGAAGGTCTCCCACTGAATGCCACAGGAGAGCCAAGCATGGTCCCTTGACAGGGTGGGAGACCAGTGACCTGTATGGACTAAGTGAAAAGAATTTAACAGGTAAGACTAAAATCCTATTTTCACTGTCGTCCAATACAGGTCACTGGTACAATGGGATGTACAAACATTGAGCTTTCCCTGAGGCGGGAAGTAAGGCAAGGACCAGGCGCAAGGCCCAAAGTCACCAGAACTGCTATGAACCAATTAATCATACAGCCCAATAACAGAAGTGTCAACGGACACCAACCAGGGGGAAAAACAAACCCCCAAACTAACACAGCACACTGAACTAGAGCCAACAGGGCTCAACAGCAAAGAAGCACTAAGAACCACAGAGTAGAAGGTCCTAAACAGGCAAGACTGCCTCCAGGATCTTCCTCCCAAAGCTGGCATCAGCCGAGGCCAGTACATCAACACGATAGTGCTTTGAGAATGTGTGCACAGAGGACCAAGTGGCCGCTCTGCACAGTTGATCAGCAGACGCCTGATTCTTGTAGGCCCAAGAGGCCCCAATTGATCTGGTGGAATGAGCAGTAACCCTGAAGGGAACGTGCTTATTCCGCAGTTTGTAGGCTTCACGAATGGTAGATTTTATCCAAAATGCAATAGTCACCTTGGATGCCGGTCTCCCTGCCCTAGGCCCCTCAGGAATGACGAACAGGGCGTCAGACTTCCTGATAGCCTCAGTGCGATGAACATAAAATTTAAGACAACGCACAACATCCAACAAATGGAGATCTCTCTCCTTGTCAGAGGAAGGGTTAGGGCAGAAAGAGGGAACCACAATCTCCTGACTGATGTGAAATTCGGAGACAACCTTGGGTAAAAACTCCTTGGAAGTGCGAAGCACTGCCTTATCCTTGTGAAACACCAAGTAAGGAGGTTTACAAGACAGAGCTTGTAACTCTGCTACCCGGCGAACTGAGACAATAGCCAAAAGAAAGGCCATTTTCCAGGTCAAGAGACGCAAAGGAATAGAAGCCAAGGATTCAAACGGGGGTCTCTGGAGAACCCACAGCACCAAATTGAGGGCCCACTGGGGAGTAGGACTCTTGAAGGCAGGCCGAACATGAGCCACACCTTGGAAGAAAACCTTAACATCAGGAAGAATAGCAATCCGTTTCTGGAAAAACACAGACAAAGCTGAAGTCTGAACCTTGAGAGAACTCAGGCTGAGTCCCTTCTCAACCCCATCCTGCAAAAAAGCCAGGACCGTGGGAAGATGGAAATCAAGAGATAGATCCTTATCAGTACACCATGCCACAAAGGTGGACCATATGCGATGATAGATCTTGGAAGACACAAGCTTGTGAGCTCTAAGCATCGTGGACACCACTGAAGAGGAAAACCCTTTCTTCTTTAAAATTGAGGATTCAACCTCCAAGCCATCAAATGGAGATGCTGAAAATCCTCCTTCCACAGATATCCTTGAAGAAGTAGATCTGGACGGGCAGGAAGCGGAAAGGGATCCGCCACAGACATGGCTAGCAGTTCCGGATACCAGGACTGACAAGGCCGATTTGGAGTGATTAGGATGACAGGACAACGCTCCAACTTCAGCTTCTGGATGACTCTGATCAACAGAGGAAGAGGAGGGAAGATGTACGCCAGAGGGAACTCCCAAGGGATTGACAAAGCATCCACTGCTAGAGCAAGAGGGTCCCTCCACCGACAGCAAAACACTGGCACCTTCCTGTTGTGTCTGGTAGCCATCAGATCCACTACAGGCACCCCCCAAATCTGGGTTAGAAGGTGAAACACCTCTGGATGAAGTGCCCACTCTCTGCTGTCGACTGTGTGACGACTGAGAAAGTCTGCCATGACGTTGTCTACGCCTGGAATGTGTACTGCTGAGATGACAGGCACATGAGCTTCTGCCCAAGATAAAATGGCCTTGACCTCGAACCAAGCGGTGAGACTTTTTGTGCCGCCTTGTCTGTTGATGTAGGCCACTGCGGTGGAGTTGTCGGACTCCACTCTGACTGGACAACCTTCCAGCTGAGATTCCCAGTGCCTCAGGGCAAGAAAGATGGCATGAAGTTCCAGAACATTGATGGAGAGAAGAGATTCCACCAGTCCCCATTTCCCCTGAGCACTGAAACGACCCAACACTGCCCCCCATCCCCGGAGGCTGGCATCCGTCGTGACTGTGGTACAATAGGGAACCCGAAAGGATCTCCCTTTCAGGAGATGAGACAGGTCCAACCACCATTCCAGGCTCAACTCGACATGAGGAGGCAGAGATACTGATAGATGCTGATGATCTGGATGATTCTTGCACGTCTGGATCACAAACCTCTGAAGTTCCCTGGTGTGTGCCATGGCAAATGGCACTGCCTCTATCGTGGAAATGAACTTCCCCACCAGAGAGGTCAACTTCGGTACTGGAACCCTGTCTAGCTCTAGGATCTTGGACACCCGGATAGCAATCTGATGAGCCACTTCCTCCGGTAAAAACACCATGCACTGCTGAGTGTCGAACAGGAGACCCAAGAAGAGGATCTGTTGAGATGGAACCAAGTCTGACTTGTCCAGATTCACAATCCAGCCATGGCGATTGAGTGTCTGTATACACAACTGCAGCTGCTGGTGGAGAATCTCCGCAGATGAGGCTTTCAGGAGCAGATCGTCCATGTAGGGAGTCACTCTGACCCCATCTCGATGAAGCACAGCTATCAAAGCTCCCAATACCCTCTGAAAGACCTGAGGAGCTGAAGTCAGACCAAAGGGAAGAGCTGAAAACTGAAAGTGGCCTTTGTGACAGGCAAATCTGAGATACCGTCTGCTCTCTGGATGAATAGGGATGTGAAGGTATGCATCCTGAAGGTCCAGGGAGGCAAGGAACTCCCCTGGAGACACTGCGGCTATCACAGAACGCAGAGATTCTTAACGATAGTGGGAACTCACAACAAAGGAATTGAGATCCTTGAGATCCAAAATAGGACGAGCACCTCTGTCCTTTTTGGCCACAACGAACAGGTTGGAATAGAATCTTGAACCTGTGTCCTCTGGTGGAAACAATTCCAGGACCTCTTTGTCCAAAAGATCCTGAATAGCGTCGTCGAACAGACGTCTTTTTGTAGGCTCCTGAGAAGGCCGAGTAAAATGGAACCGAAAAGGAGGAAGGGAAGAGAAAGGGATCCTGTATCCCTCTGATATCACCTGAACAACCCATGGGTCTGCCACTGACTCCTCCCAAACCCGGCGAAAGATGTGCAGACGTCCACCTACAGCCGGATGCGGACCCGGGTTCGGCGAGTCATGCCGAAGCAGTCTTGGAGGTCTTGGCCTTAGGGGCAACTTTGGGCTTCCAGGACTGTTTGGGCTTGGAGGAGGAGCGCGTGGAGGACGGACATGCCTGGGACGTGGAGCGTGTCTCAGTTTGGAAGGAACGAAAGGACCGATTGCGTTTGGCTGGAAACTTCTTGAAGACTGATGGTAGAAGAGTACTTTTGCCATCAGTAGCCTCACTAATCATCTCCTTAAATTCAGATCCAAACAGTGAGGTCCCTTGAAAGAGTAAAGAAAGCAAAGCTTTCTTAGAAGCAGTGTCAGCAGACCAAATTTTCAGCCAAAGAGCACGTCTAGCCACCACAGAGGAAGTAGAGGCCCTTGCCATCATGCGCACAGCATCAAAAGCAGCGTCAGAAACATAATTTTGAGCTTCTGATATATTAGGAAGAAGCTGTAACTGCTCAGACACTGGTGCATCCTGGCGAACCGCCTCAGTCAGCTGTTCAGTCCAGGCCGCAATAGCCCGATTAACCAACGCCACTGCAAAGGTTGGACGCATGGCAGTGCCAATAGAGGCAAAAATGGATTTAAGACAAATTTCTAACTTTTTGTCCGTCCAATCCTGCAGGGCAGAGGCATCAGATACAGCCAAGGCAGTAGATTTGGATAACCTAGAAATAGGAGCATCCACTTTAGGAGGATGAACCCATTTTGCCAGTTCAGCCTCAGGAAAAGGGTAAAGTTTAGCAAACTTTTTGGACACAGAAGAGGATTTTTCAGGATTCCTCCACGCATCAGAGACTAAACGAGCAAGAGTAGGATTATTATGAAAACAAACCACAACCTTAGATGGTTTTTGGAAAACATCAGTTGGATCATGAGTAGATTCCTGAGTCAGAGGAAGGTTGAGCGTGGTTAGCACAGCTCTGATCAAACCCTCAGCAGAAACTTCGGGGTCACATTCATAAGGGTCACCAATGGACCTATTAGATTCAATAACAGTGCCTTCCTCAGCATCAGAATCCTGTAAAAGTTCTTTCTTAGAAGAATCAGACATGTCAGGAGCCCCCTGTGGCTTAGGCAGGGAGGTCCTGATAGTGGAGGGGGTCTACCAGACCTGAAGAGCCCCCTGAACCTGAGAGGGAAAGAGTTGGAGAGTGGATCTGAGATCCCTAGTGGCAGCTTTAAACTCTTTCACCCAAATTGGCTCAATAGCGTGACTGGAAAGCCCAGGGTTGCTGTCATGACTATCTGCACATTTTGGGCATAAATGACCTGAAAATTCTCTAGGCAGCCCAGAGTGACAAGAGGAGCAAAACGCAATGGGGGAAATAGACACCCCAGCCTCTTTAGTCTTGGGTCTAGCCCCTGACTCCAGTGGAGTAGACATGCTCACAGCGTCAGATATACTCCACTAAGAAAAATCACCCAGTAGAAGTGTGAAAGATTAAAGTTTCACCCCAGAAATGTCTAAAATTGAACTTATCTGGCCAGCGAAGGGTTAATCTGCTGAGAGGAGAGAAGAGCCTCAACAGTAACTAATAAAGCAATACAATTATCAGATATTGTGTTAACTCAAGAAGATGTCATGGGTAGACTGAACAAAATTAAGACTGACAAAGCACCGGGTCCTGATGGTAAACATCCAAGGGTTCTTAAGAAACTCAGTGCAGTGCTAGCAAAACCCCTATAATTACTCTTTAAAGATTCCCTCACCACTGGCTCAGTGCCACACAATTGGCAAAGAGCCAGTGTAGTGCCTCCATTTAAGAAGGGAACTAAAACAGAACCTGGAAATTATAGACCTGTGAGTTTGACCTCTATAGTGGGAAAACTGCTAGAAGGGATAATAAGGGACTATATTCAGGATTACAACACAACCAGTAAGATAATTAGCAGGAATCAACATGGATTTATGAAGAATAGATCATGCCAAACTAACCTTTTCTGCTTCTATAAGGAAGTAAGCAGCAACCTTGATAATGGCAAGGTAGTTGATGTAGTATATCTAGACTTTGCAAAGGCATTTGATACAGTGCCACACAGAAGGCTGGGGTCTAAAATAAGGAAACTGGGGCTAGGAGATGACCTTTGCAATTGGATACAAAACTGGTTGAAGGGTAGGAAACAGTGTGTGGTTGTAAATGGACAATTCTCCTAGACAGTTAAAGTGGAGAGTGGAGTACCTCAGGGTTCAGTATTAGGCTTGCTGCTGTTTAACATGTTTATAAATGACCTAGAAATAGATATAGAAAGCAAAATATCAATATTTGCAGATGACACTAAATTATGCAGGGTAATTAAATCAGAACAGGATAATTGCTTTCTACAGAGGAATTTATATAAAATGGCAGATTGGGCAAACAAATGGAATATGAAGTTTAATGTGGGGAAGTGTAATCCCAAGGCTACTTATGAACTTAATGGAATCATTTTAGGGGACTCGTTGTTAGAGAAGGGGCTGGGTTATCCTTGTCAACCACAAACTTGGAAACAGTGACCAGTGTCAAACAGCAGTAGCAAAGGCAAACAAAATCCTGTCTTGCATAAAAAGAGGTATTGAAGCAACAGTGGATAACATTTTGCCATTGTACAAATCTCTGTTAAGACCTCACCTTGAATATGCAGTGCAGTTTTGGGCACAGATTCTGAAAAAGGATATACTAGAACTAAAGAGGGTACAGCGAAGAGCAACAAAATTAATTAAGGGAATGGAGGACTTGACATATGAAGAACAACTAGACAAACTTGGTTTATTTACTCTAGAGAAAAGACGACTAAGAGGAGACCTTATCACATTGTACAAACATATGAGAGGTCAATACAAGGATCTCTGCGGTGAGCTATTTATTCCAAGGTCTGATCAGGTGACCAGGGGACACCCCTTGAAATTAGAGGAAAGGAGGATTAGACTTCAGCAGAGGAAGGGTTTTTTACAGTAAGGTCTGTTAAATTGTGGAATTATTTGCCAAATGAGGTGGTTATTGCAGATACAATAGATACAGTCAAGAGAAGATTAGATAAGTTTCTTTCAAAAGGGAACATACAGGGTTATACTGTTTATTAGTAGGCAGATCAGGAAGGTCTGAAAAAGACTAACATTTGGTAGCAGGATAGCTATACAGTTCTCATGTCACTAGGGTATGAGGCAAAGGTTGAACTTGATGGATTTGTGTCTTTATTCAACCTAATTTACTAGGTTACTATGTTACCCTCATAGGGATCCCCAAAGGGCAAGGAAAAGTCCATATGTTTTTCTTATGAATCAATTTCCTCATTAATTGCTTCTGTAACTATTTGGGACTGTCCCCTAAAACATGGTCAGTTTGACCGATAGGGGGCATGGGTGGGTCACAAAGAGTGGAGGACCCCCTAGATGGATGAGTGAATGGATGCTGCCCCATTGTCAGTGCTGGATGGCACCAGAGATGTAGCAGAAAAACCACAGTAGAGGAGGGACACAGGGACCAGAATATTACCTTGGATGCCCAGCAGGGCATGAGACAATGAGTTGTGGGGCTAGGGAACCACCATGGGGATAGACATGTCCAGAGAAAGCTGAGAGAGAGAGAGAGAGAGAGAGAGAGAGAGAGAGAGAGAGAGAGAGAGAGAGAGAGAGAGAGAGAGAGAGAGAGAGAGAGAGAGAGAGAGAGAGAGAGAGAGAGAGAGAGAGAGAGAGAGAGTGTGTGTGTGTGTGTGTGTGTGTGTGTGTGTGTGTGTGTGTGTGTGTGTGTGTGTGTGTGTGTGTGTGTGTGTAAATCTGGGTAGTATAAGTAATGGAGGGGAAAGATGACAGCCACAACCAACCAGAGACTAGACGATAAAACAAAGGATTCTGGGAAGTGCAGCTTTCTTGATTACTTTAAACTACACAACATATGGCTCTCCAGTCACAGAACACATCACTGGACAGTAAGGACCGTGTTCATGCAATAGAGCAAGATCAAAGAACACGAAAGAGGTGCTCTGATTTACATAGCATAAATGGGTACAGAGATATGTCCCACACAACTTTACTCATTGTCTATGAGGCAAAGACTGTTGCATGTTGGGTTCTAGTCCCCAAAAACACAAAGACAAATTTATAAAAATACCAAGAAAAAACCCCTTGGTACACCTGAGAGAGGGAGTCCAAATAAAGTTTACAATGTATCTATCACCAGCCACATATGGGAGAGTAAAGACAAAGAAGAGTGAATGCATATGTGAAAAGTAAATAGTAGTGGAACATATAAATGGGACCATGGAGCTCAAATGGTTACTGACCAGTCCTCAAAAAGATTCAGCAACAAGAAACAGATATCATAAAGTCAACCATCACAGGGAAATGGTCCAAGTATAAAAAAACTGATGGGAACTGGGCAATCCAAATCCAGGGAAGCCAGTGATGGAAGCCCACCTAATGGTGGATTAAACAGCCCCTTAGCTAAAGTAAAATTAATATAGTAGACCTAAAAAGTTAAGAGAAGTTCCAGCTGCATTCACTTTCTGCTGCACAGCACATACATCTGGGTTAAGGTGCAGGTTGAACTAGAGGAGGAGGTATTCTCAACCCCATTGTTCCTGTGTTACATATTGAAAGTAAGACAAAGTATACATTTAGTCACTGACAGAACAGAAAAAATAATACATTGTATCAAAGTTGGGTTTTGGGCTAAAAATATATCATTCTTGCTCTGCAGAGAAAGCCAGAAGTTATATTTACTCAGTACAGCAACATTGCTGTATGTGTACATCCAGCCAAAACCAAGGGCCAGAATAAAATGTCCAGTGGGCTGGATAAATCCCTCAGAATTTATTTTACCCATATCTGCTCTTGCTGCTAGATTACCAGATGATGCTTCTTGCAAGCAAGTGAGAAAAAGGATCAAGTTAATAACTCAGTCAATTTTTGATTTACCATATACATACTTGGTGGAAAGTAGTGCCTTGAAGGAATGACATTTTTCTTATCGCCATCAGAACTACTGGTGCTGCTCCAGCTTCCCCAGCTGCCACGGCTCGCCCTCACACTACCTCGGGAACTACTACAGTCGGAGCTGGAGTCAGAAGAAATCTTTTCCTTATTTTTGTGCGTCTGACAGAATTCTGCAATGAAAAAAATAGAAGGTGCTTCAGGTTTCATGTCAAATAAAGCAATCAAAGAATGTCTGTGGACATTTGAATTCAGTTATACTTAACTCCTTGGATACTAGAGACAGGGCTCAAAATTTCCACTCACCACTAGCCAATGGCGAGGGAAAATTTAGCCCTGGCGAGTAGAAATTCAGCCCTGGTGGGTATGTTATGGCTTGCAGTGGCGAGTAACTTTTCAGGTCTGGCTAGTAGCAAAGGACTTAAAATTATAAGCCCTGCTAGAGACATCATTAAAGCACTGAAAAACAGATTGGTAATGTCTCCAACATCAAAAGATGTTCATTTCAGGAACAGAAACTTGTAATAATTATGCTTTTTCAGGTAAGTTTTAGCAACATGTTGGCATTTTGGGATAGAACTTCACAATCTAGTTGATGCAAAATAAATCTAATCCCCTCCTCAGAGTGAATACTAAAGATCCTTCTGCATATATACAATTCCATAACATCAAAGTAATTTATCTCAGTACATAAACTGTGAATTTATCTATAGGACATTATTAAAAAAAAGTTATACATTTACATAATTTAAAAAAGGAGGAAAAACTCTGAGAAAGCTGCCATGGTAAATGGTTGACAGAGCATTCCCTAGAGAACAGACTGATGTGAGCAAAAGTTGGGGTGTTTGTGTGTGTTAGCTCAAATATTTTCACCTGTGTTTGTTTGGTGTTCATTCATGTGTTAGTCCTTTCGTGTATTATTAACCCCTTAAGGACCATTGACATGGCAGGACCATCACGCTGGTCCGGTACTTAAGGACCAGTGACGGTCCTGGCACGTCACGTACTTTTACTCACCGCTCTCCTGTGGGAACACGGTGAGTAATACCGGGGACTGAAGTTGATCGCTCCAAGACCGGAGCAATCTCTTTCAGTCCCTCCGTTCGGTGTGCTGCCCCACGTGATCAGTCACGTGGGACGTCACGTCAAAGTTTTCTATGTGGTCCTTAAGGGACAGCATACCCCGGGACCGCTGGTCCTTAAGAGGTTAAGGACCGGCTGCACAGGCACGAGGCCATCACTTAAGGACCATGGGGAGCCCTGAAATCCATGACAGACCTGGCATGTCATGGGTCATTATCACAAGTTGGACCCATGATGTGCCAGGACCGTCATGGGTCCTTAAGGGGTTGAACATACATATTAACATAGTTGACAAGACTGAGAAAAATACCCCTCTTGATTCAGAGGAAGGCAAAAAAAAAAAGCAAAACCACTGAAGCAATTTCCAATTTAGCCCCAAGTGGGTAAAAAAAATTCCTTCCTGACTCCAAATGGCAGTCAGTTCCCTAGATCAATAACCTATCTGCACTGAAGCCAATTTTAATTCTCAATATTGTTCTGTGCTAGATAGGCATCAATTGCTATTTGAAAGCAGTTACAGTATTTGCAAGTACAACATTCCGAGGCAAAGAATTCCATATCTTGAGGGAAACCTCAGGTTTCTTGTCTGTCCAGTCCTTCAGAGCAGAGGCATCAGAGACTGGTAAGGCAGTCGATTTAGATAACCTGGAAACAGGAACATCCACCTTGGGAGGATGAACCCACTGAGCAAGGGCATCTTCAGAGAAAGGATAAAGCTTGGCAAATTTCTTGGACACAGAGGGTTTCTTGTCTGGGGATTTCCACTCCTCAGATACAAGGCGGTCAAGAGTGTGGTTAGGTGGAAAGTAAGTAAGGGGTTTTTTAGCTCCTGGAACACATCAGAGGGGTCAGAAGGAACCTCCTGAACTAAGGCTATGTTAAGAGTAGTTAAAACAGCCCTGATCAGGCCCTCACCGGAGGGTTCAGGATCAGCCTCAAAAGGGGTCCCCAAAAAACTGAGAGGAACCAAACACAAACATTCCTCAACATCCAAATCCACCAGCAGTTCTTCCTCAGAGGAATCTGACACGTCAGGTACTCCCTGAGGTTTGGGCACGGAAGACTTGACTGAGGAGTGGGCCTGCCAAGACCGAAAGGCCCCCTGTAACTGGGATGGAAAGAGTTGCAATGTGGACCCAAGGTCCCTAGTCGCAGCCTTGAACTTTTGCACCCAAGCTGGCTCTATTGCAGAGCTGGAGATCCCTGGAATGCTGTCAGGGACATCAGAACATGCTGGGCATAAGTGACCTGAGAAGTCTCTAGGTAGCTCTGAGTGACAGGAAGAGCAATGAGGGATACAGAGACCCCAGCCTCCTTAGTTTTAGGTCGAGCCCCAAGCTCCAGCGGTATAGACATACTCACAGTGTCAATAACCTTACTGTACAATAAATCACCCAATTATAGTGTGTAGGATTAACGATTCACCCCAGAAATCGCTAAAATAAACCTATCTGGCAGGCGAAGGGTTAATCAGCAGAGGAGAGAAGGAGAGTCCAAGCCCTGCGTAGGATACTCGCTCACAGAAGATTACAAAATGGCTGCCGCGGCAAAAGCCAATCAGAAACGTGCACGCAAAGCAAGCGCTCATGGGAAATTTAGTTTTTCCCAGAAAGTACCCTGAGCCCCCCAACACATTACAAACATGAACCGGATGATAGAGCAAGGGCAGACAAGTAAAATGATCCATCTCTGAAGTTGCTAGGTTAAATGGTTGCAGAGATATGTCCCAAACAGTACAGTCCCATAGAAGTGAATGGAGCAATGGCGTCTATGTGGTAAAGTGAGCCTTAAAGGCACAGTACTCAAATTTTACAAATTTAAAAGTATAACAGTAAAATGAGCAAAACAGCAATAGAACATGTGAGGACGCCAAAAAAAAAACAAAAAAAAACACTAAACCAGTAGGAAAAGTGTTAGAAACCCCCCTAAAAATTGTCAAACCAGCAGTTAAAGGGTTAAATTACCACATAAACCTGCTCCAAAACACCCAAAAGACATACAGATAGACCCAATGAGTGCAGGAGTGTGCAATAGGAACTCCAATAAATACACCCCTGTGCGGAGGGGTACTGTGGGAAAGGTGGACCTGCAGCACTCAAAGGGTTGCTCAGCTTTCCTGCAGATCTTCTGTCTTCAGATTACCATGTAGTAAGAAGTAACCTCAGTGGGTAACTCCTGGGAAAGCACTTGGAATCAAGATTTCCCCCCTCAGGGCTTAAGGTCCACAAAAAAGCACCTGGATACTGAGCTACCAACATCTAAGGGCATTGTCAGTTATGGTAATCCGCTTAATGGTGGTATTCCATATCTAACAGAAAAATAAAAAAGATTCTAAAACTATAGCAGAACTGTTCTCTTGCCTTGTGTTATCTTCACCAAGGAACAGATCTTTCTGGAGCTGGTTGGCTAGCTGCAGCCAAGGAGGGAAGGTAGGCTCCACCCCCTGCATACACTTCTAGAATTGTTCCTGCCTACTTAAAGGAGCATTAAATTTTTTTTATGAAAAAATATATATTGTAGGGATTTTCCTATTGAGTAAAACAATGGTACTCCCACTGCCGAGAGCTTTATATTTCCAGAGTTATTACAGTTTAAAACCAAGTTTTTTGACATTAGCAGTGCCCTCTAGTGGTCTAATTCTAATTAGTTTTCCTGTTAGATTCTAATGGAGAGGAAAGTCAGAAAAGTCAGAGACATACAGTTCTCCATAGAACTATCAGGAAGTAAACACAGTAAATTCACTTCCTTATTATTTAAACTGCTATAAATTTTGAATAAAAAATTTGACAGCAGTGGGAGCACCCTTGTCTTACTCAGCAGGAAATGCTCTGTAAAATATGTCTTTTCATAAAAAGTTTACTGCTCCTTTAAAGGGGCGGATCGCCTACCCCAGTGTTACCAGTAACCTGTAATGGACGACAGAGAAAAGCCGATTACAGCGTCTGCTTCCTGGAAACCATAGGCAGGAGGGTACTCTTACCCCTGTGGCCTTACTGATCAGATCCTTAAGATCTGGCCCAAACAGAGAAGTGCCTTAAAAAGGCAAGGAGAGCAATGTGTTCTTAAAAGCAGAGTCAGCAGACCAGATCTTGAGCCAAAGAGCTTGACTGGTAACCACAGACATAGTAGAAACCCTTGCCACCGACAGATGTCATCAACAAAGCAGCAGAGACCTAATGCTGGGCTTTAGAATGTTGGCAAGAAGTCTCAACATGGCAGAAGCTGGAGCTCCCTGACGAACTGCAAGTGTGAGCTGTTCAGTCCAAACCGCAATTGCCCTATTTAACCAGGCCGCAGCAAATGCTGGACGTACGGACTTGAGAGAGGCCCCAAGTTTCTCGTCAGACCAGTATTTAAGAGCAGAGGCATCAGCAACTGGCAAAACAGTGGACTTAGAAAATTTAGAAAACATAGGCATCCACCTTGGAGGGGATGAACCACTGAGCTAGTGCCGCATCAGAAAAGGGAATAAGGCTTAGCAAACTCCTTGGAGACGGAAGGCTCTCTATCAGGAGACTACCACTCATCAGACACTAAACGGTCAAGAGTAGGGTTAGGTGGAAAAGTATGGGGCCGTTCGGGCTCCAGAAGTACATCAGAGGGGTCCGAAGAAACCTCTCGAACAACGGGTATGTTTAGGGTGTTTAATACAGCTCTGATCAGGCCCTCAGCAGAGGGATCAAGGTCAGCCTCAAAGGGGGGTCTCAAAGAACTGAGATGAGACCACTGCAGAACATTCTTCAGCATCAGAATCCACCAACAGTTCCTCATCAGAGTTAATCTGATAAGTCAGGTACTCCCTGCGGTTTCAGTAGGGAAGATCTGACAGAAGTAGGGTTCTGCCAGGAGCGGAAGACCCCCTATAACAGGGATGGAAGAGTTGTGTATACTGGAGGTTTCTAGTAGCAGCCTAAACTCTTGCACCCAAACTGGCTCTAATGCATGGCTGGAGGACCCCATGCTGGCCATAAATGACCTGCGAATTCTCTAGGCAACCCTGATTGACATGATCAATGCACAAAGGGGACACAGAGACCCCAGCATCTTTAGTCTTAGTCCTAGCCCCAAGCTCCTAAGGAACAGACATTCCCACAGTGTCAAAACGTTCAAAGTATAAGGAAATACCCAAATACAGTGTGTATGATTAAAATTTCACCCCAGAATTCGCTAAAATACACTTATCTGGCAGGCAAAGGGTTAATCTGCAGAGCAGACAAGGAGGGTCCAAGCCCTGCATAGGATACTCGTTCTGGGAAGGCACAAAATGGCTGCCGCGACAGGAGCCAATCAGGAATAAGTGCGCAATGCAAGCGCTCATAGGAAATATAGTTTTCCCAGAAAAAGTACCCCAACAGTGCCCGAAGCCCCTGAGCCACCCAACACACACTAAACATTGACTGGATAGTAGAGCAATGGCAGACAATTAAAATGAGCCGTATCTGAAGTCGCTACGTTGAGCAGTTGCAGAGAAATGTCCCAAACTGTGCAGTCCCATAGAGTAAATGGAGCAATGGAGTCTATGCAGTAAAAGCGCGCCAAACACAATTTTTGCAAAGTTGTAACTGTGAAGTAAATTTGGACCAAACATCACTAAAACATGTCACTAGACCCAATAAACACTGAACCAAGTAAGGAACGTGCTCAAACCCCCCCAAAAGATGCTAAAGCAGTAACCAAAGGGTTAAGGTACCACAGAAACTTGCTCCAAAACACCCAGACATACAGATAAACCCAATGAGTGCAGGAGTACGCAATAGGAACTCCAAAGGAGACCCCCCCTGTGTGGAGGGGCAACATGGGACATGTGGACCTCTGCACTCAAAGGGTTGCTCACCTTTCCTGCAGATCTTCTGTCTTCAGATTACCATGTATCAAGAAGAAGCCTCAGTGGGCAACTCCTGAGGAAAGAACTTGCAACCGAGATTTCCCCCCCAGGGATTAAGGTCCATAAAAGCACCTGGTATACTGAGCTATCCACATTTGGGTGATGGGAATTGTCAGTGATCCACCTAATAAAGGTATACCATATCTAACAGAAAATAATAAAAAGCTAAAACTATAGCAGAACTGTTCTCTTGCCTTGTGTCTTAACCAAAGTTCATCCCAAAGTTACCAATAACCTGTATCCTGAGAAAAGAGGATTTTCGTCTTACCTGTTAAATCCTTTTCTCTTAGTCCCATACAGGTTACTGGTCTCCTACCCTGCCAAGGGACCATGCTTGGCTCTCCTGTGGCAGACCGTGGGGGTCCTTCGGGGTCATGCTGACAGGAGTCTTCTTTTCCTTCTACTAGCTAGTCAATAGTTATTGTCTCAAATCTTACTGGAGCTGACTGGCTAGCAGCAGCCAAGGAGGGAAGGTAGGCTCCACCCCCTGCATTCACTTCTCAGAATTGTTCCTGCCTACTTAAAGGGGCTGATCACCTACCCAAAGTTAACAGTAACCTGTATTGGATGACAGAGAAAAGTTATTAAAGCTCAAAGTTGAATAATATGATTTATGGTCCTGTGACCATAAATCTCCATAGGATGGTGTAGCAACAGCGCCAGTGTACAAATTCAGGCCACTGATACTGCACCTAAAAAATTCAACTTTGTGCTGTACTAACGTTTGAATAAAACACCTTTCAGCGGTGGGAGTACCCTTATTTTACTCAGTGGGGATAAACCCTACAACATATTGTTTTTACTTTTTAAGTATTATTATCCCTTTAAGATACATAGGCAGTTTCAAACTAAACATTCAAATACGCAAACTTAAATTCAAGGAGGCACATCAACTTTAACCACTTTCCATATGACTGCTAAATGTGATGTAAAATAAATATTACAGTTTGTATTGAAGATGTTATCCAAAATCTAGAGCTGAATGTTTTGACAACGTAAAGGATTCTATTATAACTACCACGATCTGGTCAGTTATTTAACTCATCTACATAAAATTGAAATGTTCCATTTGATTTACACAACAGGGGGAGATTGATATTTTTAAAACCAAAGTTCAAGATAAATAAATATATATATATATATTTATTTATTTTTTTATTTCTGAGCAGATACCTGTTTCCCCACGTGAAGGTAATCTTCCATTTTTCACTTCTCCTTTGCAAGCATCCCCATTTGGCAATGGATTCCAATTCCAATGTTTTACCCTGTTTTGAGCTCTTAATTCTGGTCTTTCTACATCTTGGCACTTATGTTTCATGTCATTCTGTTCTGTACCTCTAAAAGTCAAAAACACATATACAGGGTTATAAACACTCATATGAAGTGTTGAAAGGGTATGTCATTTTAGAAAAGCAGTAAGAAAGTAATGCTATGTTTGCATGCAGCTCCCACTGGTTGTCATCACAGGCGCACTGACCATCCCTGTCCTTTGATCTCCTCACTAAAGGAAGTTTCTGACTCATCATGTTACAACCAAGAGAAGCAGGTGCCAGCGTGCTCTCTTTAAATCTCATTTAAATCTCAAGGAAAACTGGGAGTATCTCATGCCTGGTGGAATTTAATGACACCTGACAACCCAAGATCCCCAGGGGAAGGTACTGCTGTCTTCCAATATCTCAAACGTGTAAGTAAGTGGATATTTTCCTAAGTGTCAAACCACAAGAGAACCAATTGTGGGTACACTGTCTGTTAGGATTGTCAGACCCTCAACAAACTGGGAGATAAGAATCACCACACATGGTTTCCAGGACCCACTATTGTCCCTACTAACTTGCTGCAGCAGAATGAATCTGCTTCTAAAACACATGACATTTCCAAAGCTCTGCTGAGGTGCAAGTTTTTAAAGTAGATTCCCTGTCAGTTAAGCAATATTTACACATTTTGATCTAATTTTAAAGAGATCATACATATGTCCGTGTGAGTGTGGGAGAGACAGTGTACATTTGGTCAAGTGAGTATATACACCTGAGATGAACCGATATCAAAGAGGAGCAGAAGGAACAGAGTTTCATTGGCATTTAGGGGTTAAAATTAACAGTAATGTGTGCTACAATGGTGCTTATAACTTTAATTTTGTCTTTATACAAAGCTCTAGTGTGTAAGCTATTCAGGGCAGGGACCTCACTTCCTCTGGTTTCTATCTGTCACAATAATTGTTACTAGTGTTACTGTCTTAATCATTTGTCATCCCATTATGCAGTGTTGCAGAATACACAAGCACTCAATTACTAGATGATGATGATGATAATGTCCTCTCCACGTGTTAGTGTGTTTCTATTAGTCTAAAGTAAACAAAGTGTATGAATGTGTGTGAGCACACGCAGCAAGGATACAAAATGGCATATGTATAAAAAGGTAAATCTGGAGCAATTCTGGAACAAACTGCACAAAAGTGAACAGAAATAGTTCCACTGATTTAAATTGGTGTTTATTGTAAGTCTCCAATGCAATTAAATCAATGTGATGGAGCTATCCCTAACAAAGATGTTAAAATTGCCATTTCAAATCAATGGTGTTTTGTTGTCTATAGAACAGTTTGTGTCCCCAATCACTGCTTCCCTTCTCTCTTTATACATATGCCCTTTTTTGTGAGAAAGTGTACTTAACACAAGGAGAGACAAGCCTCCTCTCCTTGGATGCAGACATGGTTCCTACTAAAGTAGTAGTAACACCTAACAACATCTCCCACTTATCTTTCTATGGCCAGGAATCCTAATGCTCCTTATAGATTGTTCCATTTTGCCTTTGTTCAAAAGAATACTTCAATCAGTCTGGAAGTCATGTCCATGGAGGTAGATAACAGACAGAAGGACCAAAAGGCACAAACTTTACCCACGACACATTGACATTTTAAGCCTTTAAAGAGCAGAGAGGTGTGCAACACATTACTTCACAATACTCTGTACATCGATCTGGTTGTTAAAGGGTTAAGTAGGTTCATATACTGTTGCAGCTGTCCTGTCTGCCTCCACTGACATGAAATTCAGGACTGATTGAAGATGCTATCGAACAAAGTCACAAGTATGAAATTCATAGGTGAGCCATTGAGTTATTCTAGCTTCTGGGTGAGGTTATTAGAATGTGTTGCTTTGCCTTAACCCTTTAAATGTCGTAAAAGTGTCCAATACATTGTGTTGCAATGCACTAGATACCTCTACGGCAGTCAAAGGGTTAAAGTAAATTCATTGAGCTGATTTTGCCTGTACTAGAACACTAATAGTGACATGCATTTCCTCAGCAGGAGGATGATTTGTACTCTCAATGTGCCCTTTGCTCTGAACCTACTTGACTAAGGAAATAAGCTTTTGTTTTTCAATCAATATAAAAGTACATGTCATTACAAATGATAAACATCACACTTTAAAAATATCAAAATGTGCATATATCAAGAACACCAACAGAACTGATGCAGATGGTTTGATGGAGTAGCAGGTTGACTGCTGTCATGCCAAGGCATGAGTTGGCCCTCTGGGTTGTATAATTTGTTTGTTATTCAAAGTGCATCAGTCCTAGGCCATAAAATTAGCTAAGTAGTAAATGAGCATCGCCAGAGCAGAACAGAGTGTCATAAACTATACTGGACTTTCTGCTCTGATGGGAGTTCACCTACAAGACAGTCAAATATTATGAAATAGGGGGAACATGTATATACAGTGTAAAATGGTCCAGTACAAATATATATATATTCAGAATGCCCAGGTTCTACCCTTTTGGTGCGTACCAGACATGCCAGGGGGAGGTGTTCCTGCTATGAGTTAGACCCAGATATGAGGAATATGAGTATTATAACATTATAGAAGTGTTCTGTGTGTTGCATGTTTTGGGGAGCCTTATGACTTTTCAGGTGCAAGTCTCCAGTAAGATCTGACAGGTTTGATTGAGTGGGCTGTAAACGGTCAAGCCAAACCCCTAACCCTCCCAGGTGACAACTGAAGGGGGTTGGCCTCTTAGAAGGAACTGTGGAATCTATTTAATATGCGTTTTTTGGATAAAACAGGGAATTTCTTTGTAACAACTGAAGGGGGATATACCATCTGAAGTTCCCAAGGACTCTTAGAATACCAGTAATTGTATTTAAGGATTTCTTGTGTTTCTCCCATTTTATTTTATGGACTGTTTTGCCAATGTATAATCTTTATTTGTGTATGTCCTTTATTTCTGTATTTTTGTAACCAGCATTGTGAAGCCTTTTTTCAGATTAAATGTTCAATTAATCAGCTCTTCTCTCTGTTCTCTAACATGACATCACTACTCTGAAGGAAAATCAGAACACGCTACTAAAGGGTTAAATAATTATGTCTGATTATTAAGGTGATTTTATACTGTATTCTGTTGTGTTTGGGGTAACCGAACACGCCCAGATATAAAGTCTTGGTGGTGGCAGCGAATTGTAGTACTGGGGAGATAGTGCAGGAGGGATTTCAGGGGTTAATGTGGTGGTTGCTAGGAATAGTAACAGGTAACCAGGGGTCTGGTATTGTTAACCCTTTCACTCCCACACTCTCCCCACTGTCTCAGCAGGGCCTATAGCCTTCGCTTGTGACAAGTGCGTTCCATATAAACCAGAAAAGTACAACTGATAACTGACAAGCACTTGGATGCATTCCTGCATTCAACAGCTGAGGCACAACTTGTCTGAACAGAGAGAGGAGCAGCAATGAACTACAAAGGGAAGGTGTGTAAGGTAAACAAAGGAAGAGTGAAACCAAGTCAGGTAGTGTGCTTGAGGGAAACAAAGGCAGGTTAGAGGGTGGGAGTGGGAGGCAGAGATATTGTGGGAGAGAGGAAGCCGATATGTTGTCCTTTATTCAAAATTGCAAGGAGAGCAAATGCAGGAGAAAATATGACTTTTATATTATGGTGGGTAGAAGACATCAAACACGCACCACCAGCCATCCAGTTAGAGTTGTTGGCCCAAGACCAAATTACAGTGGCACTGTATATTAGTTGAAATGACCAGGACACTGATGCAGAGATGGTAATGTCACTCTATAAAGGCATATTTGATTACTCTTTATACTTTTTTATAATGCTCTATAACATTCTACATTTCCATATTGGTGTAATTTTACTGTAATTGTAATTTAAAGTCCCCACCCCTGTTCCATACACCCCTCTTCTTCCTTCAGTTCTGAATGCCAGTCCGGACAGATCACAACAAGGGACCATATTGTGTCAGCATAAGGAAAACCCTGCTCCACTTACACAGACAGACAATATTGCTTCGTTGTGATCTGATCAGCTTTCTGAGGGAAGACACTGGGGGTGGGGGAGCGGGACGGACTTTAAAATAAATTTATAAGGAATAATCGTATATGCCTTTATAGTGTGACATTAAGCAAATCAGGCCATGGTCCACCCCCAAACTCTCACTTCATTTGAATATTTTTAATAATTTATAGATGTAAAGTGGGAGTTGCCTATTAATTACCATTAAAACATTAACTATACATTGTACTTTGTACTTTTTTTTTTTGCACAGCCATTTTGTCCATAAAGTATAAAGCATACCTGTACTACAAAGTACTATTTCTTTGACCCTGTATGCAGAATTAGTACTTGTGTTAAACCAAAAGGGTGTGCTATGTAGACGGACTGATATATTACTCGTCAGCACATACAGCAGAGAAGTCACCCAAAATCCAGTTTCAGAAGAAATTAGAGCATTTCCATTCTGTGACAACAAACAAACATGGGGAGCACACTAAGTTCCCCAACTTCACAATGAGTTAAATGGGTGCTTGTAACTACTTAAACGGTAGAGAGGTCTCTAATGCATGTTATTTTTTTCCCTAAAAACAACCCCCAAAACAGCAATAAAAACCAGCTAATAAAGTTTTATCGTTAATAGGCAAAATGTTTATAAAAAATAAAAAAAATTGAAACACTAATTTCTTCAAAACAGCCATCTGTTCTTTAATTGGACTTCAGGGGACTTCTCTGCTGTATGTGTGGACAAGTAACATATCAGTCTGTCTACATAGCACACTCTGTTGAACGAGAGTGGTGAGAGAGATACCTTGCAGGAAAAACGCTGTTCTTCTTCCTATTTTTTCTAGCAGACCCTCTGTTTTTATTCCAATTTAAGTTTGGAAAAATGGCATCTCTTTTTTCCACGGGGCTTTTTTTCCTGATTGGTTCTTCATGCTGAAAAAATAAATAAATATTGATTAAAAAAAACAAAACAAAACACTGCACTGCACAGTCTGGAGGAGAAATGCCTTTACTTACTGTTCACAGAACACAAAGCTATCAGAAAGAATGTAACTGGCCTCTAACCTTTTGAGGTCAGGGAAATGTCCAGTATATTACAAAGCAAGTAATACTTATAGCACCAAACAAGTTAACAATTATATAAAAATCAAGCACTGGGGACATTTACTAATCTGCAAAATCAGCATGCTTGTGGCTTTACTGTGCTACATGCAGAAACTGGAACGTCAGTGTGATTTTAAGGCAAGACACGAAGGCTCCTATTATGCAATAACTCCATACTTTACTACTCAGCAGCAATGGTTAAGTGAAAAGAGAAAACAGGTGTAATAACTCCACCCTTTACAGTCCTTAACCAATCACAAACCAGTAAGGTGCATAACAGGTAGATACAATCCCTCTTTCTTTGCTGCTCAGCTGAGATAAGTATCCTATGTGACTTCTATATTTAAATATATTATATACTGCTTACCCAGATTAAATTTTCTCAAGCATATATACCAGGGTTTTGTTCTATCCCTCATGATATAACCATACTTCTCTCTTTTTATGTCTATCTACTATCTTTATTCCCAATTTTAACGTTTTTACAACTTGCCTCCTCTAATATCCAAGGCTTTACTGCCACCTAGTATTCAATGACATTTCTCCTCCGTTTACGTTACTCTTAACGCTTTTACAACTTGCCCTTTTAAATTCCAAGGCTTTACTGCCACTTAGTATTCCATAACGTTTCACCTCCGTTTTACTTTTATTACATTAACCTTTCGCTAACCTTTTCTCAATACAGCAATTACTATCCGCTTTGTATGCGTATTGTTTTTAGGGCCCCTTCTTATTTGTGTCCATCCATTGTCTCTCCTCTCTTCGACGATTCGAAGCTTAACCGCGAGGTACACACGCTCAGCACGGCGGCCATCTTTGTTATGGGCTAAACACCTCTGCATGCTAGCGCGCATGCGCGGGTTACCTCAGCGCCGATTTCAGTCTCAGCTGCTGAGAGGACCATGCGGACGCGTTTCCTTTGCGCAAAAAAGTTTCCTTTTTGTGGTGAACTAATATTACCTAAATATTTCTGTTTATTTTCAGCTCTAATTTCGTATTTATCTGTTCAAACACAGTATTGCATTAAACATTTGTTGGTGTCAGAACACTTTTCCCTCACATTATCTTACTGAGTTTTGAATTCTGAGATTTCATTATGTCCCATAAGAAATCTATGGTACCATGCACTCCTTTGAAAAATACTTGTATTCCTCCAAACTTTATTGCAACAGAGAATGTATCTGTTAACTCTGGCTCTCAGGAAGCTATTAATTTAAATTCTGAAATTAATAATGTGCACTTAATATGGTAGACATGTCAGTGAATAGGTCTGTAGCCTCAGCCATGTCTACCTGCATGAGCCATATGACGGAGACACTAACAAAATCTATTCATACAGCATTACAAAACAAAAGATTTAAAAAGTCTAGAAATTCTTTCACAACTTTTTTTTCTGAGGAGGAGAATTTATCTGATTCTTCCATTGAGAAGAACATTTTAGAGAAACCCAGGGGAAAAAGGTCTCGCACGACTAAACATTGTTCACAAGAAAGAGAAGCCTCCTCTTCTCACTATAAAATGGCAAAGACACCGAACTTAAAATCACGTGATTCACACCCACGTGTTAGAACCTCAACTCGGGAGGATGGCAAACCGAGTAAGAAAAATAGGAACAGGTCTAAACCGGATTCCTTTCGTATAGACTCGTCTGATGAATCAGACTCTGAACATGTGGAACAATCCAGCTCTTCCGATAGTGACCCTGATTTTTCCCCTGAAGACTCAGAGGGAGAATCTAATATTTATAAAGATACCAATGATATAGATGAAGACGCCATACTTGATGACCAGGGTATACCCCTATTCAATCCAACTACCATAAAACATCCCAGATCGGCCGAGTGGATCCCTAGGGTCCATGTAGCCAAATATATAGATCTCTGGGTTAGAAAAGCGCTAGATAATAAATCTAGGAATAAACTGAGATCAGAGTGCCCCAGACCCTCAATCAATAAGACTTGCAAAACTCCTGCAATGGACCCACAGATGGCACAATACATTGCAAAATCGGGCCGAGACCCCAGAAAAGGGGTAGAAAGATCATTAAAGCAATGACAAGACAAATTGCTTGACATGGTAGGTCCATTGGCAAAATTATTTAATCTAACAGAAGAGGGTATTTCCAATAAATCCCAGATTGATCTTAATAATCTCAGGGGTTGGGTCCAAAGAACTTTTTGTCTCCTCGGAAACAAAAATACTGCCTTATCCACTGAAAGGCGTAGAGCCATTTTATTACGAACTGACCCCAAATTTTCTGAAATGGCCTCTACTGAGGTGGGCCCCGATGCAAATGGACTATTGTTTGGCGAGTCTTTTATAAGGAATCTAGGTAAATTTGTTAATACGTTTACCGCATTGGACAAAGCTCAAACGTCCATTAAAAAAGTATTCAATAGCAGGGTTTTTGTCAGGGCCGGGAAAGGCAAGGGTCGCTTTCCCAGCCGATCTGCAGGGTCCTTTAGAGTTAATTTCAGGACCAACCAAGACCCAAGTTTCACCAAAGGGAACCCTTATCCATATGAATCCAGACAAACTCCTTTCTACCCCCCACGCGGCAGGATTTGGAGATCCAAGACTTCACGAAACTTCCTTCGTTCCAGACCTTTCTCTGGTAAGTATTCCCCTTCCCTACCTTGGGAAAAAAGTGGGTGGCAGACTCACCCATTTTTTCCATGCCTGGTCACAAATCACCTCGGACCAATGGGTATTACAAACTGTTCGAGGTTATCACGTAGTACTATCCACTTCTCAGAGGAAGATTTACACCTGATAAATTTAGAAATTTCAGAGCTTCAGAAAAAAGGAGCTATCACTCCGACACATTCTTTACATCCAGGTTTCATAAGCAACATCTTTTTGGTTCACAAAAAAGACTCAGGGGTACGTCCAGTTATAAACTTAAGAGAGTTAAATAAGTTTGTCCTATACAGACACTTCAAAATGGAAGGAATCCATTGCCTCAGAGACCTGTTACTCCCATCGGACTGGATGGTGAAATTAGACTTAAAAGATGCTTACTTGACTATCCCCATTGTAAAACATCAACAACATCTTCTTCAATTCATTTGGGAGGGAAACACATGGCAATTCACTTACCTACCGTTTAGCCTATCCTCCGCTCCATGGTGTTTCACAAAAATCATGAAACCCGTGATCTCTTTTCTAAGAAGCAGAGGAATACGCATGATAATATACTTAGACGACATACTAATCATGTCTCAGGATTTCAATACCTTATTAAGTCATCTTCATATGACAATTCAGACTCTTTCACATCTGGAATTCATTATAAATTGGAAAAAATCAGTAACTCATTCGTCCCGATCTTTAGAATTCCTGGGTATTGTAATAAATTCTGTAACATCTACACTCAGCCTACCTCGAAACAAGTTAAAGAATATTCGCAGGGAAATCAAGTTAACCTTGATGGCGGATACCATATCTTTGAAGAGGTTGGCGAGGATAGTAGGGTTCTTATCGGCCTCGATTCAGGCCATTTTCCCAGCACCTCTTCACTATCGAGCTCTCCAGAAGATAAAAACTTTCCATCTTCAGAGGGGCCTCAAATATTCAGATTCTATCCCTTTGTCGATGGAAGCAAGAGAAGAACTCGGTGGCTTCAACACATGGAAGCCTGGAATGGAAGAGCGATATTCGGGATGGCTCCAGAACTCATCGTAGGTTGGGGAGCCCGATGCGGAAATCTTACCACAGGCGGGAAATGGTTCCTCGAAGAGAAGGATCTTCATATCAATTGTTTGGAATTACTGGCGGGATCTTTCGCAATCAAAAGCTTCACGAAAGACTCATCAAACTTTTGTATTCTTTTAAGAATGGACAATATATTGGCAGTCAGGTATATCAATCGCTTGGGCGGAACGAGATCAAAAGTCCTAGCCACTTTAGTGAAAGATCTTTGGCACTTTTGCCTAGACAAAAACATCCACATTCAGGCGGAATACTTACCGGGCCTGTCCAACTCCATTGCGGATTGGAACTCCAGATATCTAACCGATTCGAGCGACTGGACCCTCCATCAGGCCATGTTCAAGAAGATCAATTCACTCTGGGGTCCCCTAGAACTGGACCTTTTCGCATCCAGACTGAACACTCACTTACCAAAATTCTTCAGCTGGAGACCAGATCCGGAAGCGTTCGCTCTAGACGCTTTTCTGCAAACATGGCCTACAACGGGGATTTACGCTTTTCCTCCTTTTGCCATGATACCGAAGGTTATTCTACAACTTAGAAAACAAGAATTAACTCGTCTTGATCACCCCTTTTTGGACAGCTCAACCGTGGTTTCCCCCACTCCTTGAACTATCCATAGATTACCCACAATACTTGATGCCTTACCCTCTACTTCTTCGGGATCCTTCGGGCAAACCACACGATCTCTTATTAGCAAATCAATTACACCTTTTAGCATGGCAAATTTCGGGAAATCTCAATTTATCGAAGGCCTTTCACAATCGGCTCAACATCTTATCGCAGAAGCATGGGCCCCTGTTATAGATCATGTTGGGAGACCTGGACACGTTGGTGCAAGGAATGGGACTTGGATCCCTTTTCTTCCACTTTAAATTCTATCTTAAACTTTCTCTCTGATTGTTTCCAACAAGGCAAAGCATATAAAACTATAAATTGTTACAGGTCAGCCATATCAGCTTCACGTATCCAATTAGAAGGTTTTCCAGTTGGCCAACACCCTTTAGTCTGTAAACTTATGAAGGGTATACAAATTTCCAGACCTCCTCTACCTAGATATTCTCACCTATGGGATGTTAATTCAGTTCTCTCTTTTTCTAGAAGCTTGGCCCTCTAATGATAAACTCTCACTCAAACAGTTATCTTCTAAACTTACGATGCTCCTTTGTCTAGTCTCTTTCAGACGAGTATCTGATGTACATGCCTTAAGACAGCTCACACAGACAGTATGAACCCAATGGAGTTCGCTTCATGATTTCTAGACGTACTAAATCATCCTCTAGAGAAATTTTCTACCCTAGTTTTCCTCAAAACCCTCAACTTTGTATTGTGTTATGTTTAAAAGAATATGAGAAATGTACATCCAGACGTAGAGCTCTTCATTCTCATCAGTTGTTGATTTCTTTTGTTAAACCTTACTTACCTGTATCTACAGCTATGTTAGCCAGATGGCTTCGTTGGATTATGCAATCAGCTGGTATTAACCTAGATCTATACGGAGCTCACTCTTCTAGAGGAGCCATGGCATCCAAGTCTCTTTCTCTTGGAGGGAGACTTGAGGACATACTCAAGGCAGCTGACTGGTCCAACGAATCCACGTTTAAGACTTTTTACTTTAAACCAATTGTGCATGCAACAACCAATATAATAGACCAGCTTTGAACTTGCATAATAGGAGCCTCCGTGTCTTGCCTCTAAAATTAATGGATTTTCCTAATATTGTGATGGAAAATCAGGATTTTATTAAAGACACGGAGGTGAGTATTATCCCACCCTTGTGGTTAACCCTCCCTCTTATTTTCCTGTCTTTTAGGTTAATCGAGTTCACGGTTGAAGACTTTGTTTATCGATCACACTGTTTGTTTCGACTACCATGGAGGAATTTATGAATCCACTGTTTTACCTTACTTCAATGCATCAAAGAAAGAGGGATTGTATCTACCTGTTATACCTGTTATGCACCTTACTGGATTGTGATTGGTTAAGGAATGTAAAGGGTGGGGTTATTACACCTGTTTTCTCTTTTCACTTAATTGTTAACCATTGCTGCTGAGTAGTAAATTATGGAGTTACTGCATAATACTCGCTTCCGTGTCGTTAATAAAATCCCGATTTTCCGTCACAGTATTAGGAAAATCCCTGAGTTTTACTTTACTCATGAAAGTTTACTAAGAAATATGATGCATGTGTCAGTAAAATGAATAGAATCACCCACAAACAAGTACTTTTTACTCTTAACTCCCTGAATACTAAAGATGTTTTTGTCATACTGTTTTTGCATCCAGGGGTTAACATATTTCTTTAGCAAAAATGCCCCATTTATAAAATACAGTATTTGCTTTGGTAAGAGTAAATAATCAAGAAAGTTCCCCTGAGAATTTTAAGAGATATTATGGGGTAGATTTAAAGGCAGGCATTAGCAAAAAAACCCACCATTGAGTGTTTTAACCCCTTAGGGTCCGATGATCCCACGGTGTCTGGTCCTTTAAGGACCAGATAGACGCATTCGACGTGCCGTCCCACGTGACTGATCACGTGGGGCGGCACATCGAAAGGAGGACTGAAAGAGATCGCTCCGGTCTTGGAGCGATCAATTTCAGTCCACGGTATTACAGCGCTCCTGCAGGAGCGCGGCGAGTAAAAGTACGTGACATACCAGGACCGTCACTGGTCCTTAAGTGCCGGACCAGCGTGACGGTCCGGGTACGTCACAGGACGCGAAGGGGTTAAAGTGCAGTAAGCCATTTAAGGGTCCGTCTAATGAATAGCTAACGGTAGTTCACAAACTAATACGGCCGCTACACTAATGTCTGTTTTGGCCCATTTGAAAAAAAAAAAAATGAATAAAAGCTCCAAGTTGCCATTTAATAGACTGTTAGCTGTACAAATCCGATAAGGGACTCACTTTACAATGCAGAAATAAACGTCACCCTAATACATACTTTAACACCCTTCAGTGCCAGAGGTGTATGCAAAGCATTGCAAAGCAATGTGTTGGGTACCTCTCTGGTGCTCAGAAGGGTTAAAGAATGTATTACAACTGTCCTGTTCCATAAATATGCTGCCAGTTAGTAACATACGATGTCCAAGTTGTTCCCAATAAATGTCTGCATATATGCCATGATAAAATTATTTCTCCAAAATACTTAGCTTATTCATAATAGTGCTTGCTGTCTCCGCAGCTTTGTGTGGCCGCAGAGGCAGCGGAGATAGCATCATGCAGCACAGACCGCTCCCTTCGTTTTCCTCACTGGCCGATGCCAGTAACACACTCAGGGAATTGGAAGTGAGCATGCCTTTATATATGGGCAGTCTCACTTCCAATTCCATCACAGCCATTGAGTAAGCACATCCCAGCCAATGTGCTGTGAGGGAATTGTAAGTGAGACTGCCCATGTATAATTTGAGCAATGCATTCCGTACCCCTCTGGCACTCAAAGGGTTAAAAGCAGGCTCAAGTCCAATTCCCTCAGTGTGTAACAGGCATCGGCCCATGAGGAGGAAGACGGGGGGGGGGGGTTACCTGTGCAGAATGATGCAACCGCACACAGCTGGGGGGGCAGCAAGCAATATTGAGAATAAGCCAAGTATTTTGGAGAAATAATTTTATCATGGCATATATTGAGACATTTATTGGGAACAACTTGGACATCGTATATATTACTAACTGGCAGTATATTTATGGAACTGGACAGTAGTAATACATTCTTTAACCCTTTTGAGAACCAGAGAGGTACGCAAAGCACTCAAGGGGTTAAAGTATGTATTAGGGTTACGCTTATTTCTGCATTGTACTTATAACTTTTTTTTTTTGTTTTACAGCAAGAAGACTGAAGAAAGAAGAGAAGACAGAAGATACAGGAAAGAAGAGAAGACAGAAGGAAACAGACAGTGGATAACAGGTAAGTGTAAGATATCAGTTAACGACTGGTGCTTGGCAGTATGTCAGGCACCGGTAGTTAACTTTTTTTCACTGTTAAGTCCCTAATATCACTGTTTTTAGAGGAGTTCTGAAAACATAACTTCGAAAACGGACGTTTTAGCTGGTAAGGCCTTTGAATACCGCATTAGAAATTTTATTATTTCAGCTGGTATTTACTTTGGCCATACTGGCTATTTTACCGCAAACCTTTAAATCTACCCTTATATCTTTTATCTATTATAAAGAAGTTTGGAATATATCAATCTAACAGTTGGAATGATACCATACCAGCCAAAAAACAATAAAGGAGAGGTGACGTGGAAGGACACAGAGGAAAACAAAATATCGGTGAGTAAATTTCACCTTTTCCTCTGTGTCCAATCCCAGCAATGTACTGTGGGACTTACCAAAGCAATGCCCCAGAACACCAGGAGGGAAATATATCCCATATTGAGGAAGGGAGGCTTACTGCACCTTCCCGCCGGATCTCGATCAGCCGAAGCGAGGAGAACCAGTTTATAGTGTCTTGTAAATGTGGACACAGAAGAATATGTGGCTGCCTTGTAAATTTAGTCAGGTGTTGCTACAGCCTTAAGTGCCCAGGTAGTGGACATTGCCCTCGTAGAGTGAGCTTGAAGCCCTGAACATAGTTCAATGTATGGCGATTCATAAACCAGTCTTATAGAATCTTGATTCCATCTGGCAATGGATGCTTGAGATGCTGGGGTACACCTGAATCTCCCAGCAAAATGTCCAGTAAGGACTTGTATTGTGAATAACTTCGTTCTGTAAAAAAAAATGGGTAAAGAAATTGAACTAGATATAACCTTTGCAGACTGGATGCCTTGTCAAAGCGGGCTGAGGGCAGAAGGAGGGAAGAACAATCTCCTGGCTTAGATGAAATTCTGTCACCACTGTAGGTCTAAAGGAAGTTTGTGTTCTGAGGACCACTTTGTCCTGATGAAAATTAAGTATGGAACACAAACTATGGATTGTAAATTACCCACATTTGGGCAAAGGTAACAGCCGTAAGGAGTATGGTTTCTGAAGCCAGACGCAGTAATGAGACATCTTCCAATGGTTTAAAGTAAGGATGTGAAGAGAGCTGTAGACACACAAGATTCCCCTGGATAATTACTTCTCTAATCGTAGATAGAATCTTATGGAAATTGTGGAGAGATACTGCTTGACGATATATGATGCAGCAAAAAGATGTGGCCAGGATGGCTGAAATAGCAGATAATGTACCTTCAGAGAGGGGGGCCTAAACCCTTCTGCAATGTGTCTTGTAGAAAGTCTAAGATTAGTTGGGAGGAGAATTTGGGACCTATCAAAAGTTTGTCCTTACACCATCTTTGGAAGATGGACCCTCCATATAGTAACTTCTTTGATGATAAAAGGTGCTGCCCAGCCAGTATGGCGTCGATGACTGGATCAGAAAAGACCTTTAAGCTTTAGAGAGGTCCGTCCAGCCGCCAGGCCACAAAAACTCAGGAGGCCATGTCCCGCAGTAAGAGAGACCTTTGTGATTGTAGAACCGGAAGCAATGGTAAGTGGAATGGTGGCAGTTTGACCTCTTGTGAAGGTCTGCATACCCCACTTTTCTCAGTCAATCTTGAGCAATGAAAATGACTTGTGAACATTTGCATTTCGACTTTTGGATGACCATTGTCAATAGTGGAAGAGTAGGGAAAAGGTGAGCTAGCAGGAAGTCCCAGTGAACTCAGAGTATCATGCCCAGTCGACTGGTTGGACTTCCATTGAGACAGGAAACTGGTCACTTTGTGGTTATGTCTGATGCCGGCAGCTCTGGAAACCAAGCCTGTCAGGACCAGTGCAGAGCAATCAGAATGACTGGGCAGCGCTCCAGCCTCAGCTTACGAAGTACTCTGTTCAACAGGAGGAAAGATGTATGTCAGAGGAAACGTCCACGGGATCGACAAGGCATCCACTGCCAGAGCCAGGGGATCCACCCAGCAAGAGCAGAACTTTGGCACGTTCCTGTTGTGCCTGGTTGCCACCAGGTCGATGCAAGGAAGACCACACTGCTGGATGATGAAGGTGAACACCTCTGGATGTAGCTCCCACTCTCCGCTGTCCACCATGTGCCAACATAGGATGTCTGCCAGAACATTGTCTACACCAGGAATATGAACTGCGGAAATGGCAGGGACATGCTCCTCTGCCCATAATAAAATAAGCCTTGACCTCTAGCCAAGCTGCAAGACTTCTTGTGCCGCCTTGCTTGTTCATGTAGGCTACCGCTGTGGCGTTGTCTGACTGTACCCTGACCGGGCAATCCTCCAGTTGCCGTGTCCAGTGATGCAGGGCATGAAATATCGCCCGAAGCTCCAAGACATTGACGGGAAGGAGAGATTCCTCCTGAGACCACTGGCCCTGAACACTCAAGTGCCCCAGCACCGCTCCACATCCGGAGAGGCTGGCATCCATCGTCACTGTGGTCCAGAAGGGCACATTGGCTAGGAGGGGATGCGACAAAGCAAAGGGAAGGGTGAGGCAAGCAGGCAAAGGGTAGGGCAGTGTGGGGCAACAAAGCGAAGGGAGTGTGAGACAACCAGGCAAAGGGGTGGATTGGGAGGCTATCAGAAGAAGCAAGGGGGGGGTGCGAGGCGACCAGGCAAAGGGATGGAGGAGTGCGAGGAGACCAGGTTTAGGGATGGGGAGGCGACCAGGAGAAGGGAAAGGGGTGGTGGATTGGGAGGCGAGCAGAGAAGCAAAGGGGGATGGGGAGTGCGAGGCAACCAGTAGGAGGGAAAGGGGTGGATTGGGAGATGACAGGTGAAGCAAATGGGGATGGGGGATTGTCAGGAGATCGCGAGGAGACCAGGCAAAGGGAAGGGGAGCGCGAGGAGACCAGGCAAAGGGAAGGGGAGCGAGAGGCGACCGGGCAAAGGGAAGGGGAGCGCGAGGAGACCGGGCAAAGGGAAGGGGAGCGCGAGGCGACCGGGCAAAGGGAAGGGGAGCGCGAGGCGACTGGGCAAAGGGAAGGGGAGCGCGAGGCGACCGGGCAAAGGGAAGGGGAGCGCGAGGAGACCGGGCAAAGGGAAGGGGAGCGCGAGGAGACCGGGCAAAGGGAAGGGGAGCGCGAGGAGACCAGGCAAAGGGAAGGGGAGCGAGAGGCGACCAGGC
The DNA here is from genome assembly GCA_037306005.1 of Rhinophrynus dorsalis. NCBI lineage: Eukaryota > Metazoa > Chordata > Amphibia > Anura > Rhinophrynidae > Rhinophrynus > Rhinophrynus dorsalis. The sequence continues at coordinate 150,219,309 of CM074718.1, forward strand.
AAGGGGAAGGGGAGCGAGAGGCGACCAGACAAAGGGAAGGGAGCGCGAGGAGACCGGGCAAAGGGAAGGGGAGCGCGAGACGCCCGGGCAAAGGGAAGGGGTGCGCGAGGCGACTGGGCAAAGGGAAGGGGCGCGCGAGGCGACCGGGCAAAGGGAAGGGGCGCGCGAGGCGACCGGGCAAAGGGAAGAGGCACGCAAGGCGACCAGGCAAAGGGATGAGGCACGCAAGGCGACCAGGCAAAGGGAAGGGGCGCGCGAGGCAGGCAGGCAAAGGGCGCGCAAGGCGGGCAGGCAAAGGGAAGGGGTGCGCGAGGCAGGCAGGCAAAGGGAAGGGGCGCGCGAGGCGGGCAGGCAAAGGGAAGGGGCGCGTGAGGCGGGCAGGCAAAGGGAAGGGGCGCGCGAGGCGACCTGGCAAAGACAAGGGGAGCACAAGGCAACCAGGCAAAGAGAAGGGGAGCGCAAGGCAACTAGGCAAAAGGAAGGGGAGAGTGAAGCGACCAGGCAAAAGGAAGGGGAGCGCGAGGCGACCAGGAAAAAGGAGTGCATGGCAAACAGGAGAAGGTAAAGGATGGATTGTGAGGCAACCAGGCAAAGCAAAGGGGGATGGGGGAGTGCGAGGGTGACCAGGCAAAGGGATGGAGGAGTGCGAGGAGACCAGGTTTAGGGATGGGGAGGCGAGCAGAAGGGAAAGGGGTGGATTGGGAGGCGAGCAGAGAAGCAAAGGGGGATGGGGAGTGCGAGGCAACCAGTAGGAGGGAAAGGGGTGGATTGGGAGATGACAGGTGAAGCAAATGGGGATGGGGGATTGTGAGGAGACCGCGAGGAGACAAGGCAAAGGGAAGGGGAGCGCGAGGAGACCAGGCAAAGGGAAGGGGAGCACGAGGAGACCAGGCAAAGGGAAGGGGAGCGCGAGGCCGGCCAGGCAAAGGGAAGGGGAGCGCGAGGCCGACCAGGCAAAGGGAAGGGGAGCGCGAGGAGACCAGGCAAAGGGAATGAGGGTGTAGAAAGAGGAGGTGTGTAATGTGATGGAGGATGAAGTCCTGTACATGACGAATGGGAGGGAGGTTGTAGGGAGGGAGGAGATGTGTAATGTGATGGAGGGTGAAGTCCTTGCAGAGATTTTCACAGGTGTGGGCACTCCTGTGAAAATCACATCCCATGCTTACACCAATGGGACAGGCAGTAAAGAGGAGATATGCATAACTCCTCCTTACTGCCTCCCTTGGGTGTGCTTGGCTTCAGACAAAGCTTGTCAATCACATGACATGACACAAGGCAATAAGGAATAAGCCATGTACCTCAAACAGAACTAAGATTGTGGCCATGAGACAAACTAAATGGGACAGAGCATATGTAAAATATCTTCTGGCTCCTCTGAAACTGGACAGGATAGTTGCTTCTCAAAATCATCAACTTTGCAGACATTATAAAATACAAGCCCAGGTAAAGTCTGCATCTAGTACAACTATGCATGCAAGAGGAACTAAAAATTGGAGACTGCTGGTGCGTGGGGTTTAGGTGGAGCTGGGAGAGTGTCTCCTCCTCCAGAGAGCTCTAGTTTTGCAAGTGCCCTGCCTCCTAGTGGTAGTTACAGAACCCCATGGTTGCAATATAAAAGATAGGCTTGCTTGATTCATGCTTAGGGGAAGAGACTATTAAAATCCTAATATCTTTGGATATAACGCGTCTTAAGATAAACCTATCACTTTAACAGTTTTGCCTATTAATAAAGAAAAAAAATATTATATTTTTTTCTTTCCAAGACTTTCCCCCTAAGTGGGAGCATCCATTTTGAAAGGATTTTCATGATTATGCCTCCTTACCAATGGAAACTGATAGATTTTAGCAGCCTTAGAAGGTAGTGAGGTACATTTCTGGACATGACTTGAATAAAAAAATGCATAATTTATTATGTACATGTTCAGAAAATTACTACTCTCTAATTTCTTAGGTTGCTGAAACCAACCATTTTCACCATGAACATGGGAAAAATTGATAAGGAGGAATAATAATGCAAATACTTTTAAAATAGAAGCCCCTACTTTGGTTTGTTACCTGACTGGATCAGATAAAGCCTGCACAATTTCTTATGTACATGTCAGAGAGCAAATTTCAAAAATTTAAACTATTTACTGGTTTTGTAAACAAACAAACAAAAAAATCACGTATAGGCAGTTTAAATATACACATTTAATTAGACTAAATACGTGTAGGTAACAGGTCTGCTTTAAAGAGTCAATAATGTATAAAATAAAATTGATGTACAATTGTTCAATTTAACTTTTTATAATGCATAGTATCTTTTTTAAATCCTTTACCTTGATATTCTACTTGAAAATCCAGTTAAAAGCCATTCCTCCCCACGCCTTTTTCTGTCACTTCATGCAGACTTCCCTCAGATCTGAAAGCCGGTCTGGACAGATCATAACGAAGGACAATATTGTGTCGACATAAAGAAAATCCTGTCCCACTTCATCAAGGGGGACATGGTTTTCCTTATATTGACAGACCAGACAAAATATTGTCCCTTGTTGCGATCTGTGCAGCCAAACAACCAGCTTTCAGATCCGAGTGAAGTCCGCATGTCGTGATGGAAAAAGGGTGGGGTGGTGGGGTAATTTTTAACTGGGTTTACAAGAAGAATATGAAGGTAAAGGATTTTAAAAAGATACTATGCATTATGAAATAATTGAACAACCGTACACAGAATTATTTCTGACATCAACACTAATAGTTTGGAATACATTTAAAGGTATAGTAATACTCAAAATTACTATCCCTTATATTGAAGCACTTGTAAAACTGAATTAAATGCCACCAGTGGCATCTCTCAAACCTTTATGGTTTGCAAGATAGCCGCTTTTAAACTTCGCTCCCCCCTGCCTCTCCGCTGACATCAGCGTTCTTGCTGTAGAAGAGAAATCCCTTCTTTGAATCAAGCGGAGGCTCTTCAGCACAGCCAGATCTTGTTATAGAAGAAACGATCCTTCACTAAAACGGTCTTCTATGTGTGCTTGATAACCAAGCACACGTAGAAGACCGTTTTAGTGAAGGATCTTGTCTTCCGTAACGAGATCTCGGCTGTGCTAAAGATCCTCTGCCGGTCCCGGGACAGATTCCCCTGCTGCAGCAAAAATGATGATGTCAGCGGAGAGGCAGGGGGGAGCGAAGTTTAAAAGCGGCTATCTCGCAAACCATAAAGGTTTGAGAGATGCCGCTGGTGGCATTTATTTCAGTTTTACAAGGGTTTTAATATAAGGGATAGTAATTTTGAAGTATTACTATCCCTTTAAAGCATGATTATTGATTATATATTGAACCACAATTGTAGCTTCCATTTATTTATTTTGCTTTGAGACTAAAATATTTATTTTAATGTGTCTGAAAATGGAGAGTTAGTTATAGAACACTTAACATATACGTTAACCTTTCCTTCTCCTACCTTTACTGCAGAAAGATCCACTCGTCCACACACTCTCTCCTCTCTGGGCATGCTGCGCATGTTCTTCTCTATGGAATACGGTTTGACTATTTGCTTCTTCAAAGCTTCAGCATTTTGTGTGTGCGTGTTAGGGGATGTTTGCTGCCCATTCCCTAAAAGTAATTTAAATAAATTGACACAGATATGTAAAAAAATACTTACTGAAGTAGTTTAAATTGACAAGAAAATTGTGACATTTGAGCATTAAGTCATCCATAATTTAACCCTGTAATGAGGAAGAGGAGCACACATATTACATAACTCAGCCTTCTGGCATATGCATAAATATGGTGCATGGTTAAACATGTTCATGAAATTTGAAGGAAAAAAAGGGCAAGGCGTACGCAAAGGGGGCAGAGTCTCTCTTGAGCGCGCTCTGCGTCCCTCTCTTGAGCAGAGAGAGAGGCGCACAGAACACATGCAAGAGAGGCACACAGCACGCAGGCACGAGAGAGAGAGGTGAAATCCCCCTCATCTCCTGAACTCACCTTATCCAACATAAATATAAACTTTCTGTTATATACAGATCCAGTTCCTGTTCTGCTCTATACAAAAAAAAAAAAAGCACTTGTAACCCTGTATTGTCTAAACCCTTAAATTGTAAAGTGCTGCTCACACTTGTGGTGCTATAAAACCATATTCATTCTTTCAATTGTGTATACACTAGACAGATTTACAGAAAATATTTCAGTTATCCTACATTTGACAAGCAATAGCGGAGAACATGCCCATAGGACTACAGTGGTGGTGGTGGTGGTGAGAAGATGATGGTGTGTTTCACATCTATGAAAGATAAATAATTTACCCTCTGTCTTCTTAGAGACAGCCTGTGGCTCAGTCTGTAGATGTGGCATATTCCTTGATGAGTTACTTTCAGTCATTTTATTACATAAAGGGAGACCACATAAATCCGGTTGAGTGGACTCAAGTACACTTTCTGACATTTTACAGCTTGTTTCCATAGGAAACACAATTATAGTTGGCTCCTCCTTCAAAGTGCTTTCATTTGCAGTCCTTTGTTGGAGAAGTGGGGTTTGCAGTGCAGATACCTCTTTGTCCAGATCACTGTCTGGGCTGGTTAAGTGCTTTTGGTTACCCATATCTGTTGTGTCTGTAGATTTATAGTCTAAACACTTTTCTGCTAGACTTTCACTGCAGTTTGAGTCCTTTGGCGAAGGAAGACGCAGGTCCGAGGCTTGCTGTACACCCGAATGGCATGCTGTGGCTGTACTGCTGGCAGTGCTGCCTGTTGACCTCTGCTTTATGCTGTAGTAGACTGAACATTTGTGCTTCTTCTGAGAGTGGCTGTATGTGGCAGGGCCCCTCTTAGAGGCACTCTGGCTTCTGTTTGGTGGAGCAGCCACAGCTAGGAAGCCTTTTCCTTTCCCTTTATCCGGTGGACTACACGAGTCTGTAAAACTCTTACAACTGCCCCTGAAATGTGACCATAGAAAGAAAGTTAAAAGAAAAATAAATATAAACCATTCAGAATCCGCTTTTCCAGCCAACATACGTAACCATCTATTATGCTCTCCAAGTACCACAGAGATGACAGAAGAATATGTTCAGCATCTCTCTGGAAATGAAAGGTTTTTTTTTTTGTTTTTTTTTACCATGTTACCAAACTTCTGCAAGTTTATACACTCACAGAAGTAAGGCCTTTTTCCTCCATAATTTGGGGGTCTGTACATAATTTTGAATCAATGTTATCAGTGTTTCCATAAATATCTACCACTTAATACTTACAAGGGCCAGAGATGTGGGTGACGAAGTGCAAAGTAATGTGTTGCACAACCCCCTAAAGGGGAGCTGTTACATTTCAAAAAATTTACTTTTGAAACTCTTTGAAAATAAGATATTTTGTTATTTTTTATTTCAAAAAACAGTTTATGATCTATATTAATTTTATTTATCATTTGGTTTATGCAAAATAGCTAGTACTTCCTAATAGGAAGTGGTAGTTGGGATAGAGAGAAGTGTGCCAGTGTCTGCCATATTTGCTCTGGCAAATGAATGAAGCTAAATATATCAAACTATAGTTTAAAAAATAAAAAATATATATTATATCTATCTCTATATATAGTGATCATAAATATAGGTGCTTTTGAAAACTGTTACAGTATCACCTACTTGTTATTAAGCGTGATTTCAACTCTGGACCTACTGAGCAACATAACAGATGCAACAATATGTACACCAGACCAAGGAGTTCTCCCCTGCCTCACACAAAGAAGAATTGAAGAAAAGCAATAGCACCCTTAGGAGAAAAATGGAAATTCCTATTTAATTGAATATGATATTTAACCACTTGGATGGCAGAGAGGTCTCTAATGCATGTGAAGCCCCATTTAGATCAATGAGAATCTGGAGAATGTTTGTTCCCTATTGTCCACTTGGTTTGCTGCTCTTCTTTTCTGCATGTAACTCATTGTGAAATATAGTTGCACATCTGGAGATAACCAAATGCATTAAATCATAGGGAAAAAATAAAAATCCCTATTGATTTAAATGGGGCTTTTAACCCACTGAAAGTTAGAGAGGACTCCAATGCACTACAAAGCAATGGGGAAGACCCCTATAGGATTCAAGGGGTTAAAAACGAATGGGAATTTTTGAAATGTTCATTTGTGCTCTATGACGCATATGGTTTAATGTCTGCACACACTCATTTGCTGACATCTGGAAAGCCGGCACAGTGTCACCTACCCCACACTACATGTTAAGTGTCCCACTGAAAGACATGAGTAGTGATGAGTCATTGGTTCCAGTGTCTCAACCTAAAGAGTCTTAGAGTAAGACAAAACCACAGCTCCATTCTCTAATTTTATGTTTACAGTGCATCAAGTACTCAAATATGTTACTTTAATGCTTTGATAAAACATAACATGTTCTTTGGAGCTCAAAGTATACTGAAGGAGATGATCTCTACTATAATCAGACTTTTCTCCATCAGGGTTCTTAGAGTGCTCATTTTTCTGCATTGCACTGCATTCCTCTGCTTCAAGGACAGATTAATTGTACTTGGTTAGCTAAAGAGATGTGATTCTGGAGAAAATTAACTGCAGCATAATAGGGGAAAAAATAGACTTCTCAACTATTTAAAATGGGCTTTTAACCCCTTGAATGCCAGAGAGGTCTTCAAAGCAGTGTGAATTTTGGGAATGTTTATTTGCCCTCTATGGTACATTTGGTTTTCTCCAAAAACACACTACTTTTGCATTCATAATACATTTCAATAAGCTTTGGAAACCCTGCCCAGAACACAAACAATAGTTTCCCTGCAAAAGTCCTGTGGTGTTCCACATGGACTAAGAAAAAGGATTTATCTGCAAGTACACAAAAAAAGGGATTTTTTTTGTACTTACTGGTATATCCTTTTCTCTTCGTGCATATGAAACACAGGAACCATGGGGTAAAGTATTTTCCAACCAGGAGGTCCAAGTACTTGTTCTTGGAGGTGGAGATTCCCTCTCTACTACACTTTACCCCCAACAGACAGGCTCAGTTTTACAGAAATAGCGAAGCTCAAAGAAAACAGAAGTGGTGCAGTAAAGGGATGATCTAGACCAGAGAACCTCGAGAACCCCCCAAACAGCTATTTTTTTCTCTGGAAGGGAAGTCCTGCATTTCACATGGACTAAGAGAAAATGATTTATCAGCAAGTACACAAAAATCCCCTTTTCCTTTACATCCTATGTGGAACACAAGAAACAAGGTGATATACCAATGCATTCACCAATATTCCACAAAGAGGAACATAAAATACCAGAAGAATCCCTGGGGAGTTCAATCTGGCATGAGGAGCAACAGGGGTAAGAGGGTTGGATGGAGGGGGGATCATGGAAGCCTTAGCCTTGCCCAGGTCTCCCTTAGGCTCAGACATATTCAAGAGACTCATTATGACATAATGCAGAACCCCCAATATTGGGCTGGGGGCTCAAGAAACTGCTAAGTAGTTCAAAGAGAGAAGCACAATAAGACCCTTATACTCACCAGGATGTAACTGGTGGAACAGAAAGTCCCAAACACCATCTATAACCCAATCCAATATGGCCAGCACAAACGCATATTCTTAAAGGCCCCCAAAAAAAACAAAGGTGCACTGAGCACCTGTCAAAAAACAGAAAATAAAACAAAGTAAAAAATAAAACAAGATGAACTGAAACGGACTAAAGTGAAAGACAAGGAAATAATATGAGATAAAAGGAATTAAAATGAATGAAAATGTAGTAAAACAAATTAAAACTAAAAGTCAAAGAATTAAAATCCCCTTCTGGTAAAGGAGAGGAATAGTGCCAGTCTAGCAAAATTCCCACAGATACCATACAAAGTTCTGCTCAGATCAGCTAAGTAGAACTGAGAGGATAGAGACTGATAATGCAAGTGTCATCCTCTAGCAGACCTAAGTCCCTTTAGTCCCTTAAACAGATAATGGTGGCCAGAGCTAGAAGGGGATTACACCGGTCCATGCTACAGGCAAAAATACAAAAAAGAAAGAATCTTTAACCATGCTACCTCAATGTGGTCATTTTTAAAACTGAACATGCCTGGTGGGAGTAAAGTGAAGTAGGAAGGGAGTCTCTGCCTCAGAGAACCTTTTTAGGTAAGTGTCTTGCCCTCATAGTCAGAGAACACATTACCCCATGACTCCTCTTTTATCCAATGTGGAATACAGAAACCACAGTGATAAACCTAATCTATCCCCACCAGGATTCTAGGGAAGGAGGGGAAAAGCCCTCAAAACATTGACCTATTCCAACAGGGACAAATTGGAACAAACATCAACCTTAGGTGTCAGCATAAGAAGACTACCTACACTGGCATAACAACTACTTCAGCCAAAACCAAATCATTGACTCAGTATTTTTTACAAAAAGTATAAAGGGACAGCCACGACTCCTCCTTGCACAACTGCTCCAAAGTGATCCGTTTTTTATCGGCTCAGGAGGCCCTCACTACTCTGGTGGAATTAGCACGTTTCTTCCTGAGATCATAAGCCTGGCGATCAGTCACCTTAATCCAAGAAGCAATCATCACGTTAGATGCAAGCTTGACCTGCACGAGAGCTCTCAGGAATGACGGAGTATGATTTTGGGCCAGGTTGCGTGTGATGAATGTAGTACTTCAATCAACCATTTACGAAGAATGAAACTCCTGCTCCTGTAATATGCAGCCTGACAAGAGAACAATTCCCTAGTTAATTTGAAACTTTCAAAAAACTGTGGGGAGAAACTCTAACCACCGTATCAGACTGAAAAATTAGAAAGGGTTTACCGGATATGGCATGAAGTTTTGCAACCCGGCGACCAGACACAATCGCCACCAGGAAAACAGTATTAAGAGTCAAGAACCAAAGGGAAACATAAGGCAGAGAAACCTCAAGCATTCCAAGGCCCATGTTCAAATCTTGCAGAGAAGGGGCATCCCGAAAAATGTAATAGGCATGAGGCACCCCTCCCCAGCCACCCCCTGCACATCTGGTAATAAAGGTGATATGCCTCTGAAAATGCACAGATAAAGCATCATTGGTTTTCAAACCACTTGTAGAACAAGAACCATTACCTATGATATGACTTGGATGATGGAGGCTTGCAATCCATCATAGTGTCAGTGACAGAATCAGAGAAACCTTTCTTCTTCAGACATCTGGCTTCAAGAGCCAAAGCACCAAAGCAAGCTTCTCAACCTCTGGGTGACAAACAGGACTAAGGGTATACAGGTCCAAAAGCAGTGAAATACAAAATGGCTACGCTATGAATAGGTAGAGAAGATCTGAGAACCAGGTTTGGCAAAGCCAGAATGAATCGATCAGAATGGCACAAGCCTGCGCCATCCTGACTTCTCAATACCCTGGGAATCAGAAGGAATGGAGGAAACACTTCTCTATGATATACTGTCACAGAATGACCATCATGTACACAGCAAGAGCAATCTGTTTCTGGGATCTGAAGCGAAAAAAGGGAACCTTGTGGTTCAACAAAGAGACCATTAGATCCACTGAGAAGACTGAGACAGTGCTCCATGACATTGTCTACCCATGAAATCTGAACTGTGGACAGAATCTGTATGTGAGCCTCAGTCCAAAAGAGAATCTGCAAGCTTTGGACCACACAGCTGCACTTATGTTCCATCCTTGGTGGTTTATGTAAGCAAAAATCATTGCAATGTTGGACTGAATCCGCACCATCAAAACCTGGAGGGGGACTAAGACCAATGCAGCAGAGCTGGATGACTTGCCCAGAGTTCCAGAACACTGGTGGGCATAAGACTTTCAGACTCAATACAAAGGCTCTGGAGCCATATGAATACCCCAAATACCTCCCTAGCCTGTCATGCTGCAATCTGTCATGACTATCACACAATTCAGAATAACCAATGCCTGTCCCAACAACAGATGGGGCATCTGAAGTGACCAGTGTAGATCAGAGTTTGTCAGTATGCTGGCTTCAAGAGCCAAACAATCAAAGCCAACTTGTCCACCACTGATGGACACACAGGACCATGAGTCAAGAGGTCCAGAAAGACTGGAAGCCAAAAACGCTCTGCTAAGGACAGACTGAGAAAATCTGAGAACCAGGCTCGGTGAGGCCAGAAGAGGGCAATCAGAATTATGTGAGCCAAATCAATCATGTATATGTTATATTGGTGGCCTCAGAATTGTGCCACTTGTTTTTTGTGCTTAAGGGCCACACTGTCCTGCAAGCACAGCCACGTGGACAACTAAGGTTGAGTTAGAAAACCCATCCATAGCAGCCTACGGGGACTGTGGGTTGTTTCCCAAGTGTCTTAGAAATGAGAAACTTGTAGTCACCACCATCACAGGATGAGCAAAATAGCACTTGGCAGCACTTTTAAAGTGGAACTATCGCCTTAATTCAAGTTTGTATATTTGAAAACTACATAAAAAACTGCCTATATGTCATGTTAACCGAACCCAGCAGAGTGGGGACCTGGGTTCGGTGAGTCATGCCGAAGGAGGCTTGGAAGCATTTGGCTTGGAGGAAACCTTTTCTAGCACCCAAGGGAGTAAAGGACAGGCTTCCTTGGTTAGCAGTCAGGTATATTCATTTTGTGAAGTTCAACTTTAGACTAAGAGTCTACTAAAACTATATACGCTACAATACACAAAGTCAACTGCAGTTAATAAGGATCATCAAGAAAGAGAATGATCATATGAACCCAAAGAACCAAAAACAATATAGAGACGTACCTGTATGATTCTGAGGTGATTGTGTCCACCGGACTGTGGGTCTGCTGAGAAGAGGAACAAGTGCTACTTCTATGTCTCAGCTTTAAAAACTCTGTAAGAATGTACTGTGCTTGCTGGAAAGCTATTAAAATCACACCGATAAGAGAAAAACTGGAAAACAAAAAGGCAAAAAAATAATTACAACTATCCAACTCCTGGAGGAAGATGGACCAAGTTCTCCTAAGGTTCTGGTGTGGAGATGGCAGCAAGAATTTATTTTATCTTTCATGTGACAACACTGAAGAAATGACATTCTGCTACAAAGTAAAATAGTGAGTGTACAGCCTGTATAACAATGTAAATTTGCTGCCCCCCTCAAAATGACTCAACACACAGCCATTAATGCCTAAAACTTGGCAACAACAGTGAGTCCATGATGACATCACGGAGCTGGTGGATGTTAGAGACCTTGCACTCCCCCACCTTCTGTTTGAGGATGCCCTACAGATACTCAATAGGGTTTAGGTCTGGAGACATACTTGGCCAGTCCATCACCTTTACCTTCAGCTTCTTTAGCAAGGCAGTGGTCGTTTTGGAGGTGTGTTTGGGGTCATTATCATGTTAGAATACTCCTCTGAAGGGAGGAGATCCTGCTCTTCTTCAGTATGTCACAGTACATGTTTGCATTCATGGTTCCCTCAATGAACTGCAGCTCCCCAGTGCCGGCAGCACGCATGCAGGCCCAGACCATGACACTCCCACCACCATGCTTGACTGTAGGCAAGACACACTTGTCTATGTACTCCTCGCCTTGTTGCCGACAAATACGCTTGACACCATCTGAACCAAATAAGTTTATCTTGGCCTCATCGGACTACAGGACATGGTTCCAGTAATCCATGTCCTTAGTCTGCTTGTATTCAGCAAACTGATTGTGGGCTTTTTATTGTGCATCATCTTTAGAAGAGGCTTCCTTCTGGAACGACAGCCATGCAGACCAATTTGATGCAGTGTGCAGCATATGGCTGAGCACTGATAGGCTGACCCCCCACCCCTTCAACCTCTGTAGCAATGCTGGCAGCACTCATACGTCTATTTCCCAAAGACAACCTCTGGATATGACGCTGAGAACATGCACTCAACTTCTTTGGTCGACCATGGCGAGGCCTGTTCTGACTGGAACCTGTCCTGTGAAACCGCTGTATGGTCTTGCCCACCGTGCTGCAGCTCAGTTTCAGGGTCTTGGCAATCTTCTTATAGCCTAGGCCATTTTTATGTAGAGCAACAATTCTTTTTTTCAGATCCTCTTTGCCATGAGGTGCCATGTTGAACTTTCAGTAACCAGTATGAGAGAGCAATAACACCAAATTTAACACACCTGCTCCCCATTCACGCCTTAGACCTTGTAACACTAATGAGTCACATGACACCGGGGAGGGAAAATGGCTAATTGGGCCCAGTTTGGACATTTCCACTTATGGGTGTACTCACTTTTGTTGCCAATTTTTAGACATTAATGGTTGTGTGTTGAGTTATTTTGAGGGGGATAGCAAATTTACACTGTTATACAGGCTGTACACTCAATGTTTTACATTGTAGCAGAGAGTCATTTCTTCAGTGTTGTCACATGAATGATAAAATAAAAATATTTACAAAAAATGTGAGGGGTGTACTCACTTAAGTAAGACACTGTACATATACTAGTTTTAAGACTATTTAATATTTTACAGATAATTATATTAAATAATAATAATCCCAGAAACGCAACAATCTTACATCTGACTTCTAGAACAATAAAAGCTTGCTTTAGACTTTTTCAATTATTAAGTACATTCATATATATACATGTATAATGCTAACAACCAGTATGTTTGCCCCCAGTCACCATGAGGCTGACATACTTATAAGAAATGGAGCAGTCCTGTAGAGGAGAAAATAGGATTTTAGTCTTACCTGTTAAATCCTTTTCACTTAGTCCATACAGGTCACTGGTACTCTGGGAGGCGTAAGTCCCCTTTAATAGGCAGGAACAACTATGCAAATGATTTGCAAGGGGCGGAGCCTCCCCACTTACTTAAGCCACCTTCTGGCCAGAGCCACTTAGATTGATTTGAGACCCTAAAACTGACCACAGGTAAGCAAAAAGAAAGACTCCTGTGAGCATGCCCCAACGGTCTCCCACTGAATGCCACAGGAGAGCCAAGACTGGTCCCTTGACAGGGTGGGAGACCAGTGACCTGTATGGACTAAGTGAAAAGGATTTAACAGGTAAGACTAAAATCCTATTTTCACTGTCGTCCAATACAGGTCACTGGTACTCTGGGATGTACAAACATTGAGCTGACCCAGAGGCGGGAAGTAAAGCAAGGACCAGGCGCAAGGCCCAAGTCGCTAGAACTGCTATAAACCAGTTAATTACATAGCCCAAACTGTAAGTGTCAACGGACACCAACCAAGGGAAACAATCCCTGAACTAACACAGCACACGGAACCAGAGCCAACCGGGCTCAACAGCAAGGAAGCACTAAGGATCACAGAGCGGAAGACCTAAACAGGCAAAACTGCCTCCAGGACCTTCCTTCCAAAACTGGCATCAGCCGAAGCCAGTACATCAACTCGATAGTGCTTAGAAAATGTGTGCACAGAGGACCAAGTGGCCGCTCTGCACAGTTGATCAGCAGATGCCTGATTCTTGTAGGCCCAAGAGGCCCCAATAGATCTGGTGGAATGGGCAGTCACCCTGAATGGAACATGCTTATTCCGCAACGTATAAGCTTCACGGATGGTAGCTTTAATCCAAGATGCAATAGTAACCTTGGCAGCCGGTCTCCCTGCCCTAGGCCCCTCAGGAATGACGAATAGAGCGTCAGACTTCCTGATAGACTCGGTGCGATGAACATAAAACTTGAGGCAACGCACCACATCCAACAAATGGAGATCTCGTTCCTTGTCAGATGAAGGATTAGGGCAGAAAGAGGGAACCACAATCTCCTGATTGATGTGAAACTCGGACACAACCTTGGGTAAGAATTCCTTGGTAGTGCGAAGCACAGCCTTATCCTTGTGGAACACCAGGTAAGGAGGTTTACAAGACAGAGCTTGTAACTCTGCTACCCGGCGAACCGAAACAATAGCCAAGAGAAAGGCCATTTTCCAAGTCAAGAGACGTAAGGGAATGGAAGCCAAGGATTCAAACGGTGGTCGCTGGAGTACTCCCAGCACCAAATTGAGGTCCCACTGGGGAGTAGGACTCTTGAAGGCAGGCCGAACATGAGTCACACCTTGAAAGAAAACCCTGACATCAGGAAGGATAGCAATCCTTTCCTGGAAAAACACAGACAAGGCAGAGGTCTGAACCTTGAGGGAACTCAGACTGAGCCCCTTATCAACACCGTCCTGCAAGAAGGCCAGGACAGTGGGAAGATGAAATTCAAGTGACAATTGCTTATCAGTGTACCATGCAACAAAGGTTGACCATATGCGATGATAGATCTTGGAGGACACAGGCTTACGAGCACTAAGCATAGTCGACACCACAGAAGGAGAAAATCCTTTCTTAGCTAAAATCGAGGATTCAACCGCCATGCCATCAAATGGAGAGAGTGAACATCCTCCTTCCACAGATAACCCTGGAGAAGTAGATCCGGACGGGCAGGGAGCAGGATCGGATCCGACACTGACAAGGCCATCAACTCCGGATACCAGGACTGGCGAGGCCAGTTTGGAGAGATCAAGATGACAGGACAACGCTCCTGCTTCAACTTCTGGATAACTCTGATCAATAGAGGAAGAGGAGGGAAGATGTAAGCCAGGGAGAAATCCCAAGGGATCGACAAGGCATCCACTGCTAGAGCAAGGGAGTCCCTCCACCGGGAGCAAAACACCGGAACCTTCCTGTTGTGTCTGGTAGCCATCAGGTCCACCACAGGCATCCCCCACCGCTGGGCGAGCATGTGAAACACCTCTGGATGAAGAGCCCATTCTCTGCTGTCGACGGTGTGACGACTGAGGAAGTCTGCCATGACGTTGTCCACGCCTGGAATATGAACGGCAGATATGACAGGCACGTGATCTTCTGCCCAAGACAAAATATCCTTGACTTCCCACCAGGCGGAACCGCTTCTTGTGCCGCCTTGCCTGTTGATGTAAGCCACCGCCGTGGCGTTGTCGGACTCCACTCTGATCGGAAGACCGGTCAGTTGAGACTCCCAGTGCCTCAGGGCAAGCCGGACAGCTCGAAGTTCAGAACATTGATGGAGAGAAGGGATTCCTCCAGACCCCATTTCCCCTGAGCACTGAAGCGACCCCAGACTGCACCCCAGCCCCGAAGGCTGGCATCCGTTGTGACTGTGGTCCAACGAGGAACTAGAAAGGATCTCCCTTTCAGGAGATGAGAAAGATCCAACCACCAGTGCAGACTCGACTCGACATGAGGAGGTAGAGAGACGGCCAGATGTTGATGATCTGGATGATTCCTGCACGTCTGGATCACAAATCTCTGAAGTTCCCTGGAGTGGGCCATGGCAAATGGTACTGCTTCGATCGTGGAAATGAACTTCCCCACTAAAGACGACAACTTCGGTACCGGAATTTCGTCCATGTCCAGAATCCCAGCTACTCGGACGGCTATCTGGTGAGCCACATCCTCTGGAAGAAACACCATGCATTGGCGAGTGTCGAACAGGAGACCCAGGAACAGAAGCCTCTGAGATGGAACCAAGTCCGACTTGTCCAGATTCAGGATCCAGCCATGACGGTTCAGAGTGTGCATACACTTCTGTAATTGCTGATGGAGAAGCTCCGCTGAGGAGGCTTTCAGTAGGAGATCGTCCATGTAGGGGGTCACTCTGATCCCATCCTGATGAAGCACCGCTATCAAGGAGCCTAACACCCTCTGGAAGACCTGAGGGGCTGAAGTCAGCCCAAAGGGGAGAGCTGCAAACTGAAAGTGTCCCCTGTGGCAGGCAATCCTGAGATACCGCCTGCTCTCTGGATGAATAGGGATGTGAAGATAAGCATCCTGAAGGTCCAGGGAGGCAAGGAACTCCCCTGGAGACATTGCTGCAATCACAGAGCGCAGGGACTCCTGGCGGAAGTGGGAAGTCACCACATAGGCATTGAGATCTTTGAGATCCAAAATGGGACGAGCCCCTCCGTCCTTTTTGGCTACCACAAACAGGTTGGAATAGAATCCTGAACCTGTGTCCCCCTGAGGAACCGCCTCCAGGACCTCTTTGTCCAAGAGATCCTGAATAGCGTCGTCGAACAGACGCCGCTTTGTGGGCTCCTGAGAAGGACGAGTAAAATGGAACCGAAAAGGAGGAAGGGAGGAGAAAGGGATCCTGTATCCCTCTGACACCACCTGAAGAACCCATGGGTCCGCCACTGACTCCTCCCAAGTCCGGCGAAAGATGCGGAGACGACCACCTACAGCCGGATGCGGACCCGGGTTCGGCGAGTCATGCCGAAGCAGTCTTGGAGGTCTTGGCCTTGGGGGCAACTTTGGGCTTCCAGGACTGTTTGGGCTTGGAGGAGGAGCGCGTAGTGGGAGGACCCGTTTGGGCCGAGGAGCGTGTCTCAGTCTGAAAGGAACGAAAGGACCGATTGCGTTTGGCTGGAAACTTCTTCTTAAAAACTGAAGGTAGAAGAGTACTTTTACCGCCAGTAGCCTCACTGATCATTTCTTTGAGTTCAGACCCAAAAAGCAAATTCCCCTGAAAGGGCAAGGAAAGCAAGGCTTTCTTAGAGGCTGTATCAGCAGACCAAATTTTCAGCCAAAGGGCGCGTCTAGCCACCACAGAAGAAGTGGAGGCCCTCGCCATCATGCGCACAGCATCAAAGGCAGCGTCAGCAACATAATTCTGAGCTTCAGTGATATTAGCAAGAAGCTGCAACTGTTCAGATACCGGTGCATCCTGGCGAACTGCGTCAGTCAGTCGTTCAGTCCAGGCCGCAATGGCTCTATTAACCCACGCCACTGCAAAGGTTGGACGCATGGCAGTGCCAATGGAGGCAAAAATAGACTTAAGAGAAAGCTCTAGCTTTTTATCCGTCCAATCCTGCAGGGCAGAGGCATCAGAGACAGCCAAAGCGGTAGACTTGGACAGTCTAGAAACAGGAGCATCCACCTTGGGAGGATGAACCCATTTTGCCAGCTCAGTCTCAGGAAAAGGGTACAGTTTAGCAAACTTTTTAGAGACAGAGGAGGATCTATCAGGATTCTTCCATGCCTCAGAGACTAGACGGGCAAGAGTAGGGTTAGTTGGAAAACAAACAACTGGCTTAGACTGCTTTTTCTGAAAAACATCAGTAGGATCATAAGTAGATTCCTGAGTCAGAGGAAGGTTGAGCGTATTCAGAACCGCTCTGATCAAACCCTCAGCCGAAACTTCAGGGTCACACTCATAGGGGTCCCCAATGGATCTGTTAGATTCAATAACAGTACGTTCCTCAGCATCAGAATCCTGCAAGAGTTCTTCTTCAGAAGAATCAGTGACATCAGGAGCCCCCTGTGGCTTAGGCAGGGAGGTCCTGATAGTAGAGGGGGGTCTGCCAGACCTGGAGAGCCCCCTGTATCTGAAAGGGAAAGAGTTGAAGCGTGGATCTGAGATCCCTAGTGGCAGCTTTAAACTCCCTCACCCAAGATGGCTCAATAGCATGGCTGGGAAGCCTAGGGTTGCTATCTTGACCAGTACAATTAGGGCATAGATCCCCCACATTATCGCTAGCCAGCCCAATGTGGCAAGAGGAGCAAAACGCCATGGGGGTAGCAGACCCCCAAACCTCCTTAGACTTGGGTCTAGCCCCTAGCTCCAGTGAATTAGACATGCTCACAGCGTCAATATACCCCACTAATAACACTATCACCCAGAAAAAGTGTAAATGATTAAAGTTTCACCCCAGAAATGTCTAAATTCGGACTTATCTGGCCAGCGAAGGGTTAATCTGTTGAGGAGAGAGAAGGCTCGGTCCCTGCGTAGTGTACTCGCTTAGGAAAAGTTCCACAAAATGGCGGCCGTCATGACAGCCAATCAGAAACGAGCGCGAACCAGGCGCTCATGGGAAATGTAGTTTTCCCTTCACAAGTACCCCAAACAGTGCCCGAAGCCCCCCTGAACATCCCACATAAATAAAACACATTCCGGATGATAGAGCAGGAGCCTAGCATTAAAATGAGCCCTCTCTGAAGTTGCTGTGACAAGCGGTTCCAGAGATATGTCCCACACTGTGAATTCTCATAGAGAGTAAAGGAGCCCTTGCGACTGAGCCGGAAAAAGCCGCGCTTAAAGGCGCGGAACACCATTTTTAATAAAGTTTAAGAAAACATTAAAAAGTGCCCAAACAAGTATGAAACACATAAGAAACATAAGTAAACGAATACCCAAAGCTCCAAAACCCAGAGAATACCACAGAAATTGCATAAAACAGTAATAATGCAATAAAAACACCCTATGAGTGCTGGAGTGTATTGAAACTCCCAAATACAAGCCCATCAAAGGGACACTGTGGGGACAAGTGGACCTTCAGCACTCAATGGGTGACTCACCTTTCCTGCAGGACTTCTGTCTTCAGGTGACCATGAGGAAGTGGGAAAGAACCAGAGGTAAATTCCCCAGTAGGGAAGCTGCTTAACACAAGCTGTCCCCTCTTCAGGGCATAAGGTCCACAGAAAATCCCTGGAAGCTGCACCAGCCACTTTAAAGAGGGCAATTCACAGCCATGGTCACCCTCCTAATGGTGGTATTCCATATTTGAATAAAAAATAATAAAACACTAAGATGCATAGATGTTCTCTATCTGGTGTGCAAGGCACTCCAGGAACAAATCAATCTGAGTGGCTCTGGCCAGAAGGTGGCTTAAGTAAGAGGGGAGGCTCCGCCCCTTGCAAATCATTTGCATAGTTGTTCCTGCCTATTAAAGGGGACTTACGCCTCCCAGAGTACCAGTGACCTGTATTGGACGACAGTGAAATGAAGATATCCATTGATTTAAATGGGGCGTTTAATCTCCTGAATGCTAGAGAAGTCTCCAACCTATTTAAATTAATGGAATTTTTTTTCTCCCCTATATTGCACACAGTGTAACAGCCTCCATAAATACATACGTCTTGGCGCAGGAGCAGGCAACCTTTGATATTCCACTTGTCATGAACTACAAACCCATTATCCCTAACCAGTCATGGCTGGCTGGGGATAATGGGAGTTCCCTCTATCAGCTGGAGAGCCAAAGTTTGCACACCCCTGTTTAAGTACAGAGAGGTGACAGATATCAAGGTGAGGAGTAATTATCATCATACTTCACCTGACAGATCCTGCATCAAAATCAGACATTACCACAATTTCCTCCTGATGTCAAAGAAGAAAATGTAATATTTTCTGTTTCTGTAAATACTAGAATTTATGCAAGAAAATACGATTTCAGTGTTCTTACCTGTTAAATCCTTTTTTTCTTTAGTCCATATGGAACACAAGGCAGGGCACATAAGAAAAAGGCAGTATTTGGGCTTAGCATCCCTCCTCCTCCAGCTCACCCCCCCCCTACTAACTTCCAGAATTCATGTGACCAAAGCCACGCAAGAATAATTAGACAGGAAAGTAGAGAAGAAAATCACCCATAACTAAGACCCTAAGAGGAGGATTCTGCCCAGAAAAAGAACACCATGAATGTATTTTTCTCAGGGTGGGAGACCTGAGTTTAACAGGTAGGAACAATAAAATCCTATTTTCTTTTACGTCAAAACTGGAACACAGGAGAAAAGACCTCTCTCATGTCCTCATGATACCAGATTTCCCCAGGACTATTCATGATCTGAATAACCCAGAAAAACCTAAGCATTACATTGAACTAGTACAGTACACCAAACAAAAGCCAACAGGGCTCAGAAAACTAAACAAAAAATGGCTATAAGAAGAAAGAACAGATCCGTTAACAGGCAAAACTTCTTGAAGGTCTTAAGGCCAAAGATGGCCTCAGCCGAGGCCAAGATGTTGACATGGTAGTGCTTGGTGAAAGAGCGCAAGGAGGACAAGTCGCTGCTTTGTACAGCTGTTTAGCCGAGGCCTGGTTCTAGTAGGCGGAGGAAGCACCCACAGATTTGGGGGACTGCACTGTGACCTAAATGGAACCGGTTTCTTCCTGATCTCAAAGAAGCACCAGCACCTGAGACACGTCCTGGAACAGAAACAGAATCTTCTCCTCTGAGAGAAAGATCCTCCCTTGAAGGGTGTTGAATCTCATGCCCAGGAAGACTAGAACCTGGGAGGGAATCAGGGAAGACTTCTGCAGGTTGAGGATCTAGCCATGACGCACCAGAATGGATATGGCGAGCCAAGGGCTCCTCTGAAGGAGCCTTGATGAGGAAGTCATCAAGCTATGGAGTCAAAAATGCCTGGGCTTGAATGAACGAATTTAGGGCCAACACAATCTTTATGTACCAAACAGCAGAGACATGAATTGGTACTGACTGGAACCAAAAGCAAAACACAAATAGCACTGTCTGTCCAGCTGGATCAGGACGTGTCCGGGGAGGCCAGAATCTACCATGGGCACATTGCTACAATGACAGAATGCAAAGATTCCATCTTGAAGTGCGTAGCAACCATATACTTGTTGAGGCACTTGAGGTCCAGAATGGGGTGGCAGCCTCCATCGACCTTGGGAACCACAAACAGGTTGGAATAAAAACCTGAAGAGCATTCTGGGCCTGGGACTGGTACCAGCACTTGCCAGGAGAGAGTTGACAGCCTCATGAAACAGTCTTGCTTTGTCCAGATTCATTGTAACCTTTGATAAAAAAGAATAGATATAGAGGGAAAGGATTTGAAATCTATGCTGTACCCTTCAGATACCACCTGAAAAACCCACTGGTCCATCAAGGAGGATGCCCAGGACACTTGAAAAAGGTGGAGACGGCTCCCTACAGCCAACAATGGAAAAGTATTCCACAAGTCAGATGCAACAAGGTATTCTTACCACCCCGTAGTGTCACTGATGCTCTGTTCCAGTTTGGGTCCAAAAAGGGACTTGCTTATCCTGGAAAGGCAAGGAAAACTGACTTTTTAGAAGATTGGTCCGCAAAAGAAATCTTAAGCCGCAAGTATCGCCACACACCAACTGAAAAAAAGGAGGCCTTAGTGGAGAACCTGCCACCATCAAACAGCACCTTAGTGATATAGGCACTGGCCTCTGTGATGCTGGCCATCAGAACCGACAAGTCCTCTTTGGCAACATCAGCATGCTCACCCCAAACAGCTACAAACCTGTTGACCCTGGCAGAGGCAAAAATAGGCCTCAGTGCCACCCAGGTAGCCTTGAGAAGGGAATAAAGCCGCTTATCCACATGATCCTTAAATACAGCAGTGTCTGCAAGTGGAAGGGTTGTGTTCTTCCCCAGATGTGATATATGAGTGTATGGGGGGGAGGGGGGTCAAGGGTAGGGGAGAGAAGCCCACAGAACCGAAATCTCAGACGAAAAAAGGTACAGCATAGAAAATGGCTTTTTTAAGGAAAAGCCTCTTAGGTGTTTTCCATTCATTCAGAAGGATTTGTTCAAGAGTGTTATTCGGTGGAAAAACAGGAGAAGAATTGCTACTGCTCTGGAAGATATCCAGAGAGGGAGTTCCTCCATCAGAGGCATCAGACTTGGAGAGTTTCCAGCACTGCCTTGTTTAACCTGTCAGCCAAGGAGCGTGAATCAGCCTCAAATACATTTTTTTTAAAAAATAAATAAAAATAGGGAGAACCCATGTGCTCATATTCTCCATCCTCTTCCTCTGAAGGCAATTCTTCCTCATAAGAGACCCCAATAACCTGAGAATGACCCTTGAATACAGGATCATCCTGTTTAAAGGTGGGGTATAGGTTTCAATGAGGGAAGTTCCCCCTTGACAGAAAAATCGATCTGGGCCACTAAAGAGAGCAATGACTTAAAGGAATAGTAATACTTAATATGTAAAAAATATATTGTACTGTTTACCCCCATGAGTAAAAAAGGGTACTCTCACTGCTGAAAGGTGTTTTATTCAAAAGTTATTACAGCTCAAAGTTGAATTTTTTTAGGTGCAATATCATGGTAGCCTGAAATTGTACAGTGGTCCTGTTGTTACCCCAGTCTATGGATAGCTCTGGTCCGAGGACCATAAATCTCCATAGGATGGCAAAGCAACAGCGCCACTGTACAATTTTAGGCCACTGTGATATTGCACCTAACAAAATCAGTTTTAAGCTGTAATAACTTTTGAATAAAACACCTTTCAGCAGTGGTAGATCCCTTGTTTTACTCAGGGGGGATAAACCCGACAACATACATATTTTTTTACATTAAGTATTACTATCCCTTTAACCCATGCAGGTGGACCCTGAATATCACCTATGTAGCCCTGTATGGCTAGAGGACCAGTGAGTGAGGGGGTAAGTGAAGCCCCTGAATCTTTTGCCTTAGATCCCCCCCCCCATGTCCCTTAGAGTCTGACATGTCTGATAAAAAAAAAAAAATGTCCCAAATCTAGTTTGACAAAAAAAAAAAAACTAGATAAAATGTCCCCAGAGTACAGAGAATAGCCCTGAATACCCAGAAATACACTTATCTGGCAAGTGAAGGGTTAACATGGAGACAGAGAACAAGGAGAGTTAGCCTCTGTGCAGGATAAGAGAGAAGATGGCACCAGAAAACTGTCAGCCAATCAGAAGAAAGCCAGCAAAACAGGCATTCTGGGTACTGTAAGTCTTCTCTATTGCCTAGCAATGCCTACAACTCTGCCACAGCCCCTTCTGAACAAAAAGAAAGTGTACCGGATGACAGGGCACAAGGAGACAAGAAGACAGCTATGTCCCAGAGAGGTTTTCCCCATAGAAGTCAATGGAACATAGAGGACTGTGGGCGGGCTCCAGTTCTTCGGAGGGGTGCCACACTACATCAACCTACCAAGTAAACTGTTGCTAGAAACCCACAACCCCCAGGAAAAACCTGGGGGAGTATAAAAATTAAGAAATAAGTAATGGGGGAAGCAGAAATAAGCTGACCAAAGCACTTCAACACATCGAAAACCCCAAATCAGCATAGGATTACTTAAATAAAACAACAGTGAAATAGCAGCCATCCTCACTCCAAAAACCTCACAGAGAATATAAAGAGACCCATAAAGTGCCAGAGCACAACCATGCTCACATCAGCCCTTGCAGGGAAAGGCAACAAACTAGGACAGAAAGTGGACCAAGGTACTCAACAGTCTTCAGGTTGCCACCATGGAAAAGGACAAAGTCTGAAGACCTCACTATGAAAGAAACCTTGGAAGCAAGATTCCCCCCCACAGGTAACAGGTCCACAAAGCACTTGTGGACTGGTCAATCCAACTCCAGGGAATTCCACTGATGGTAACCCACCTAATGGGGGATTATGTAGCCCCATATTTAAAAGGAAAATAATAAAAGCCTAAGGTAAAACTAACAGTATGGCCCTGCCCATCCAGCTTGCTTGTAGGACACATGAATTCTGGGAGTTTGTATTCAGTGGGGTTGAGCTGGAGGAGGGAGTCTCCATCCCAAAGACACTGTCTTTTGTGATGTGTCCAGCCATTCAGGAAGAGGAACTCAACCCCCACTGTACCTGGGTTCAATACTGGACGCAAGAGAAAACAGCTTATTAGTAAAATTAATTTAAATGAATTATCCTACACAGACAGCCATTATCTAAACTCTTTGGTGTCAAGTGGACGAGTCATCCTATTACATATTTAGTTTGATTTAAAGAGAATTAAAATCCATCTACTGCATATGCTGCACAGTTATTTGCCAGTAAAACTAACAGTTTTTGAAAAATTTACTTTTGTTTTTTGGTGGCAAAGCAAGGGACTTTTTGCCAGTTCTGTGCTCAGTATGCTAATTAGTTATGTTAACTGCCAAACAATACTCTTATTCTATTAAAAATAGCCCAGTGTAGGCTCTGTCTAGATTCATTTATAGCACTGTAAATGGTAATACTGGCCCAGCACAGACACCAATTAGTATACAGCTCAACTAAAATATATGTAAAAAATATAAATGTTATGTGTCCCTTTCTGCTAAGTAAAACAAGGGTACTCCCAGTACTTCCAGGTGTTTAAGTTTAATTTTTCAAACTGTCAGGTGGGCATACTATAATTATGGGAGATTTTAACTATGTAGATATCAACTGGAAACATGAGACCTGTCAGACTGCCAAGTGAAGTAGGTTCGTGAGCATGCTTAGGGATAACTATATGTCAAAAATGGTGGAAATGCTGGCAAAGCAAAACTGTACAAGTTTAACAAAAACTCAGTTTTAAAAATGTTAACTGCATCACTGCAACGCAGACTGGGATAAATTATTTAAATGCAAAAATATGAAGGAAAATGGTCAGAATTTAAATTTAGTATTTACCAGTGGGGAACAAATGCAAAAGTAGTAGATCACAGCCAATGTGTTTAAATGCAAATGTAAAGAAAGAAATGACAAGAAAAAAGGGATAGTAATACTTCGTTTTAACTTTATTTTATTTTGTAGGCATTAAAAAACATGAAGAATGATATAAGTCTTATCTCTCAAACCTTTATGGTTTAAGAGATATTCACAAACAAAGTATCCCCCCCCCGTTCAACCATATCAGAAGGGCGGTGCCCAGATAGACTGCAGAGAGGGACAATCTTCAATTAAGATAAGAGAAAAAGCTGAAAAACTTGTCAAGGGGGAAAGGGCTTTCATTGTTTTCATACAAAGAAAATTGTCCCCTTCTGTTATCTGTCTGGTCATACAACCTGATCCACATCTGAGAAGAGATGGCTTACACTAGGTAAAAGGGGCGGGGAGGGGAAACTTTGCTTGTGAATATCTCATAAACCATAAAGGTTTGAGAGATAAGACTTATATCATTCTTCATGTCTTTTTAATGCCTACAAAATAAAATAAAGTTAAAACGAAGTATTACTATCCTTTTAATCTATTTAAGTCTGAAGGAACAGAAAATTAATGATTTTCTCTTGTGGAACACAGGAACCATAGGACTGAAATATCCTCTGGCAAGGAGGGCAGGGCACTTGCCTTAAAAGGCTTCCTGGAGTTGAGGGCTCACTTCCTAATCCAGTTTAGCACCCCATACAAATTTAGCTTTAAAGCGATAGTATATTTCACAATAAAAGCAGCTCCAGTTAATCTTCATAGTATTTAGGCCATGGAGAGTGTTATTTCAATACTGTCAGAGTTGTAGTTCAATACAATGATAAAGTATTCCCCTCCTGGTAATGGTAAATATCAGCCTTACTGTGCTAAAGAAAACAAATTCATACGAAGGTTACATATACCTGACAAACAGCACTGTAAGTTTCCAGAAAGAATCTTCCCAGCTAGGGCCAGGTACTCCATCTGCACACACAGGTAACAAGTGATGGGGGAGAGTTACATTGAGAGTAAAGCGGAACTCCAGGTTGGAAGCACTCACAAGAGTCAATTCACGGATTACCCATGATGATGTGAAGTCTGGAATGAACCTGTCCATTTGAAAAGACATTCATATGAGTATAAGGGAATCACAACTAGAAAACGTGTGTGCATGCATATAGCTCAGGGGTAGGAAATGTTCAGCTGTCCAGCTGCTGGAGACAACTCCATAATTGCAATCAGAGATGTAGTCCCCAACAGCTCTGGAGCCAAACATGGTCTACTCCTAGCAAAAAACTGTAATATGATCAAAGCTTTCAGGGATTCTTTTACCGAGTAAAACAAGGGCACTCCTACATCTTGGAGATCTCATTTTAATGTTATTACAGTTCAAACATATTTACATCCTGTTAAGCAACAGCATGAACGATTGCCCAAAATGCATGTTTTTTAGTACTGCTTTATAGGAGAGCTGACTCACTAAGGTTCTTCTTAGTAAACAATAGGATCAGCAAAATAGAAAATTGCACAATTAAACAACAAATTTTCTATTCTGACCAAATTTTGCTGATCAATCTTTGATCTGTGAATGAAACATTTCATAGCAGTGGGGACAGCATTGATTTACTCAGCATAAATAGTCCTGTAACAAGCAATAAACTGTGACCACCAACAGAATCTCTCCATTTAAGAACAGTGTGGATTTGGTGGTGCAAATTCCATTTTAGGGTAGATTGGTTTGTGGTCACCTTTTAGAGCCAAATATCGCTTACCCCTATTCTAGAGACAAGCTATACCAGTGATTCTGAACCTTTGGTGTGCCATGGACATCAACTTAGAGTGCCGCATGATTTCTATGAAGACTAACAAAAATGGACTTTTAAATAAAGGTTTATAGAAATTGTTATGCAGAATATGTTTAGTTTTGTTATTATAAGACCTGATAATAATGGTATATTTATGTATTGTACCCTTCTTATGCCCTTGATAAAGTATGTTAAATATCTCAGGGGTGCCTCAAATGTTCTAGATTGCGTGTTAGGGGTGCCCTGAACAAAAAAAGATTGAGAACCACTGAGCTATACATTTGTCTTGTTATCAGCTACAGTAGAGCAGGAAACTATTTACATTACCTTTTGTCCCTCTTTCCAGGCCCCTCCAACAAAAAAGCAGAGCAGCCATTGTTAAAGCACTTCTTAAAGAGAACTATGGAGTATGCAGACTTCAACTACATTTGAGCTCGATATGCCTCCCTATAGCAACTATGTTCTGGTGTTTTGTTTTTTTCTTGCTCAAGGCACTCCTAACATCCTATATAATATTTAGCTAGGATGTTTGTCAGAAGCCATCATGCGCAGTAGAGGCTGCCCGAACGGACAGAATTGCTGGGAGTTCTGTGCTGGGACCATTCTGTGCTTTCGGTCAGTCTCTACAGTGCATGACTGCATCGACGGCAGGACGCAGAGCAGGACCAGCCTCTTAACCCTTTGAGTGCCAGAGGGGTACACAACGCATTGCTAAGCGTTCCGTACCTCTCTGGCACTCAAAGGGTTAACAAAACCTGGACCTTGGTCCGTGTACACGGGCTTTTATACTAGTGCAAAATAAGAGGATTTTAGTCTTACCTGTTAAATCCTTTTCTCTTAGTCCATACAGGTTACTGGTAACTTTGGGTAGGCGATCAGCCCCTTTAAGTAGGCAGGAACAATTCTGAGAAGTGACTGCTGGGTGAAGCCTACCACCTCTCCTTAGCTTGCAGCTAGCCAATCCCCACCCAGTAAGATTTGAAAACTAACTATTGACTAGATAGTAAGAAGGTAAAGGAAGACTCCTGTGAGCATGAACCCAAAAGGACCCCCATGTTCTGCCACAGGAGAGCCAAGCATGGTCTCTTGACAGCGTTGGAGACCAGTAACCTGTATGGACTAAGAGAAAAAGATTTAACAGGTAAGACTAAAATCCTATTTTCTCTATCGTCCAGTACAGGTTACTGGTAATTTTGGGATGCCCAACCACTGAGTTCCTGAGTATTCTCTAGGTAACCCTGAGTGACATGAGGAGTAATGAGCAATGGGGTACACAGACGCCCCACTATCCTTAGTCTTAGGCCTAGCCCCAAGGTCTAATGGAGTAGACATTCTCACAGAGTTAAACGGTCAAAGTATCAGAAACACCCAAAAAAAAAACCCAGAGTGTATGATAATTAAAATTATGCCAGAAAAGCTAAAATAGACTTATCTGGTAGGTGAAGGGTTAAACTGCTGAGGAGAGAAGGAGAGTCCAAGCCCTGCATAGGATACTCTATCAGCGAAGGCACATAATGGATGCCGAGGCGGGAGCCATCAGAAGTGAATGCGCGAAGCAAGCACTCATGGGAATTGTAGTTTCACTGATAAGGTACCCCAACAGTGCCTGAAAACCCCCTGAGCCCCCCAACATGCCCAGAATGTTGACCGGAGAACAGAGCAAGGGCAGACCAACCTAATGAGCCATCTCTGACCTCGCTATGTGGAGCGGTTGCAGAGATGACATATCTCTGCAACCGCTCCACATAGCGAGGTCAGAGATGGCTCAGTAAACAGTAAAGTCCCATAGAAGTGAATGGAGAAAATGCCATCTATGCGGTAAACAGGAACACAAAGTGAATACCAAACTGTAAAACCACTCAAAAGCCCACTAGAACAAGTCAGCAGACCCAATAAACACTGTCCCCAGTACAGAAAGTGTCCACAACGCCCCCAAAGATGCTAACAAGCAGCAAAAGGGTTTAGTTACCAGAGAAACTGGCTCCAAACTCCCCACAGACATACAGATAAACCCAATGAGTGCAGGAGTAGGTAATAGGAACTAAAAATGAGACCCCTGTGCGGAGGGGAAGAGTGGGACATGTGGACCTCAGCACTCAAAGGGTGCTCACCTTTTTCAGCAGATCTTCTGTCTTCAGATTACCATTTATCAAGAAGAAGCCTCAGTGGGCAACTCCTGGGGAAAGAACTGGTAGCCAAGATTTCCCCCCCAGGGCTTAGGTCCACAAAAGCACATGGTAAACTGAGCTATCCACATTTTGGATGATGGGAATTGTCAGCGATGGTAATCTGCCTAATGGTGGTATCCAATATCTAAAAGAAAAAAAAGAAAAAAAGCTAAAACTATAGCAGAAATGTTCTCTTGCCTTGTGTCTCGACCAAGGAACAAATCTTACTGGATGGGGATTGGCTAGCTGTAAGCCAAGGAGAGGAGGTAGGCTCCACCCAGCAGTCACTTCTCAGAATTGTTCCTGCCTAATTAAAGGGGCAGATCACCTACCCAAAGTTACCAGTAATCTGTATTGGACAACAGAGAAAAATAGATATGTGAGCTATCTATAGGGGGATGTATCTGATTGTAAGAAATATACCCCTACAGACCAAGGCATGTATAATAATGTTTCTAGAAAGGAAAAGAGATGGACCTTAAATATAGGATGAAGATAAACCTGAAAAGTGGCTTGCTCTGAGCCTAATAGAGGTATTAAGCCCTAACAATCATAAACAGAAAGAAAAAAAAACTCCTCTCTAGAAAAATTTAGAAGTATGTTAAATATTTAATTTGCAGTGCACTAATAAAATGATAAATAAGAACAAAAATAGGATTTTAGTGTTCTTGCCATACCTCCTGGAGGAGAGGGAATATCACAAAGGATATGGTCTTTGGGGGTGGAGACTCCCTACTCCTCCAGCTACACCCCGCCCCAAACTACAAAGTCCCAGAAATGATATAAGAGGCACAAAGGAAAATAAGTGGGTAAGAAAAAACAAAAAACTCCCAGGACTAAGACCCTAAGAGGACTTCTCTGTCCCAGGAAAGCAACACAGGAAAGGTTTTTTCTTCGGGTGGGAGACCTGTGTTCCATATGGACTAAACAGAAAAGGATTTTAACAGACAAGAACAATAAAATCCTATTTTCTCTTAAGTCCAATATGGAACATTGTTATCATGGGGATATATAAAGTCTAGAATTCCCAGGAAGGAAAAGGAGAAAGAGACCTCAACATGTGCCCATGACACCTGAGTTCCCTAGGACTATTCAGGATCTGAGTAACAAACAAATAAGTGTCAGACACTGAACTAGCACAGCACACCAAACAAGAGTCAACAGGGCTCAAAAACTACTGAACAACTAAAAGCAGTGAAAAAAAAAAAGAATACACCGTCTGAAGGACCTTGCTGCCAAAGCTGGCCTCAGCTAAGGCCAATACATAGATGAGTTAGAGTTTAGTGAAAGTATGCAAGAAGTACCAAGTCGCAGCCTTGCACAGCTGTTCAGTAGAGGCCTGGTTCTTATAGGCCGAGGAAGCACCCACAGATCTGGTGGCATGTGCTGTGATCCTGAAGGGAACTGGCTTCTTCCTGATCTCATACACCTGTAGTATGGTAGCCTTGATCCAAGAGGCAATGGTTATCTTGGAGGAAGCCTGACCTGCACTGGAACCCCCAAGAATGACAAATGAAGGGTCAGCTTTACAAAAAGGCTCAGTATGATGCACATAAAACTTAAGGCAGTGCACCATGTCTACAAGATGGCGATCTTGCTCCTGAACAGACGTAGGGTCCAGACAAAAAGGAGGCATAACAATCTTCAGATTGATGTGGAACTCTGAGACCACCTTAGGAAGAAGCTCCTGAAAGGCACAAAGTACTGCCTTAGCCTAGTGAAAAAACAGGAATGGAGGAGTGCAAGAAAGAGCTTGAAGCTCAGCCATCCTCCTAACAAAGACAACTGCAAAGAGATAAGCCATATTCAAAATCAGCTGAAGCATAGAAAGTTAGAGGCTCAAAAGGGAGCCTCTGAAGAACACCCAAGACTAGAACGGAGGAATGGAAATCCTAAAAGAGGGAAAGGCACAATCCATCTCCTGTAGAAAAACTTTCAAATCTGGGATGATAGCAATTCGTCTATGAAAAAGAATGGAGAGGACTGAATATCTGAACCTTGAGGGAATTCAAAGAGAGACCCCTACTGACTCCACCCTGGAGGAAACAGAGATAGCACCAAAAGAAGGTCAAAGTCCTGTAGGAAACTGTTCTCATCCGCACACCACCTGTGGACCAGCCCCCTACAGTATACCTTAGAAGACACCAGCTTCAATGCCTGGATCATGGTGGAAATATAATCACCTGAGAATCCCTTCTGTTTCAGAATGGTGGCTTCAAGAGTCATGGCTCTATACATCCTCATACCAAAAGGGACAGTGGAGTAACAGATCCAGTCTGGGTGGCAGCAGAATTGAGAACTCTGGGGATGAGAGGAATAGGGGGAAAAATATAGGAGAGATGGAAGCTTCATGGAATGGACACTGCATCCATCTTGAAGGCCAGAGAGTTCCCTGTAAGCAAAAAAATTGGAACTTTCCAGTATTTTCTGGTTGCCATCAGGACCCTGGGACACCCCAGTATTGAACTATCCGGTAAAACAATTCTGGACAAAGTTCCCAGTTTCCTGGATCTATGTCTTGGAGACTTAGAAAATCTGCCAGTATGTTTTGCACTACTTAAATGTGAATGGCTGAGATGGCCAGAACATGTGCTACTGCCTAGCCGAGGAGATCCTTCACCTCTTGCCACATTACCTCACACAGTGGGTTCCCCTTTGGCAATAGATGTACTCCACTACCGTGGAGTTGTCCAACTACACTCTCACTGGAATCCCTGTTAGAACCTGGTACCAATGAAAGAGCCAGACAAAATCACTCTGAGCTCCAGAATGTTCATGAACAGCAGACAGTTCTCTCCTGTCCACCTGCCATGGGCACCCAAGTGCCCCAGGACTGCTCCCCAAACCCTCAGGCTGGTGTCCATCTTCATTAGGACTCACTCTGTAATCACAAAGGGCCTCCCTTTCCTCAGAGGATGATCCAATAACACAAGTGTGTCTCTTGAATACAAGGTCAACTTGTTTGAAGGTGGGCATAGGCTTCCAAGAATGGAGAATCCCCTGAACTGAAGAAGGGATTTCTGCCCTTGGAGAGTAGTGTCTTAACTCATGCAGGCTCTTATTCAGTGCCATAGGGGCCCAATGGTGTGGTAGGGGCCATAGCACGAGGGGCATAGAGATCCCGAATATACCCTTGGTAGCCCAGTATATCATGAGGAATAGTGAGTGAGGGGGTTAAGAGAAGTCTCTGAATCTTTTGACCTTGATTTCTCCTTATGCCCTTAGAGTATAGGTCCCTGAGAACATGGTCACAACCTAGAAAAAACTAAATTAAATGTCATCAGAAGAGAGATAAATTCCAAGAATACCGAGAAATTGCACTCATCTGTTATGTAAAGGGTTATCCTGGGGAAACAGAGCAAGGAAAGTCAACCTCTGTGCAGGATAAGCAAAAGAGGTAAAGGTGGTCACCAACTGGTCAGCCAATTGGAAGAAAGCCAAGGAAATGGACATTATGCTCACTGTACACTCGGGAAGTGGGCCATATGATAGGGCATGAGGAGACAAGAAGATATAGCACTCACAGAGAAGTCTTCCCCATAGAAGTGAATGGAGCAAAGATGGCGGTGGGCTCCAATTCTTTAAGGAGTTTCCACAAAAAAAAATCAATCTAATAGACTAACAGAATAGCCAACGTCTTCTCAGGACATGAATTCTGGGAGTTTGTAGGTTGGGAGGGTTTGAGCTGGATGAGGAACTGCACACCAGGTAGAGGGTCTCAATCTCATGTAACCGGTTTTCCAGACTGGACGTAAGAGAAATGTGGTGTCAAAAGGAAGCCCTACTTATACTTAAAAACACAGTGTATAATTTATGTAGGTATACTAAATGAATTAGTGGAAAAAATAATGCTGAACAAAGGCAAACAAAAAAGTCCAGAATTGCTCAACCTCTAGTTTAATAAAGCTCACCACCAAGGGCTTAACAGACAATTATTCTTGAAAACTGTCAGTTACACAATGGTACAGGTGGGCAGGCCCCACTGCCCTACTAATTACGGTGTATTATCTAAATTGTTAAAACATTTTTTTTTAAAAATCTGGAGGTGGGCCTCACTCTGGGGTCAGGGAGGTTGCATTTGGTCCATGGGCCTCATATTGGGAAGGAAGCACTACTGATTGAAGTAAATGCTGGAATAAAGGACATGTTTTAATAGTACATTACACATTTTCTGATGAAGTCCAACTTAACACTTACACAATGCCGATTTCTCGTGAAGTGTTTTGGTTGAGGGAAAATGATTGACAATTAAGTACTTCAAATCCAAAGCCCTGGCATTTATATCCATTTATCTTCATGGACAGAATTGTTATGGGCAGAGAGCCGATATTTTCAATTTTGAAGATCTTTGTGATGGACAAGATTTGCTTGCCTCTCTTCAGCTCTGTAATACGCAGGGAACAAAGAATAGACTTTAGCACATAACAGAATATTAAAAGCTACAACTTAAGTATCTTAAATAAGGTAAACTAAAGAAGAAGTAAACTTTCTTTCATGAAAACTTAAGTTATAGGACTTTTTCTACTGAGCAAAACAAATATACTCCCACTGCTGGAAAGTGCTTTATTTAAAAATAAATACAGTCGATGAGTAAAACTTCATTACTTTCTGAAAGTTTTAACTGTGAAGAATGACATGACGGCTTTGATGACATTCTTTGGAGAACTATTTGTCAGTAACTCCCCTCTTGCATAGAATGTAACAAACTAGTTAACTGGAATCTGACCACTTGAGTGCACAGATAATGGAGAGGTTTACCAGCAGAATCTGTAAATCAACCAGAACAGAACTGCGTTGTGAACCTTTCCAAATATAAGCCAAGCAGAGAGGAAATATCTGTACTTTCAAAGGGCCTGTCATTCTGTCCCACTAAACCTGTGGACAGGGTAACACTCTGCAGTGACATGGAGGAGTTTTTCAGAAAACTCAGACTCAAGGAATTCTTCCATGACAGAATGGATAATAATTATAACACAACAGAGCTACATCACAACGTCAATGCACCCACAAAAAGATCCACCTGGACTCCAAAACCAGGAAGTAACCCCACACTGGACAGATACATAGAGAGTTTCAGGAACAGAGTCACTACAGAGATACTGGAAAGACAATGTGAACCAGCACCCAACCTAACCCCAAAGGAACAAAAAGCCATACAGTCACTTAAGAATAACCAGGACATTATTATTAAGCCTGCAGACAAGGGAGGAGCTATTGTTATAATGAACACTGTGGACTACATTCAAGAAGCAAAATAGGCAACTCTCTGATGAAAGATATTATGCAAAATTACAAGAAGATCCCACAAAAAATTATACAAACCAACTTAACAGGATCATAAAAGAACTACCCTCCAACACTGAAGAACAGATAAGGCCCCTAATATCAACAGATCCAAAAATAGGCTCCTTCTACATGCTACCAAAAATACACAAGGAAGGAAACCCAGGAAGACCCATAATTTCAGGGATTGGTACACTCACAGAGAATATATCTGGCTGGGTAGAAAATACCCTGAAACCCCTTGTAAAACAAACACCCAGCTTCCTTCAGGACACCACGGATCTTCTAAACAAATTAGCTGACTTGGGGCCAATTCCAGAGAGCACCATCCTGGCCACTATGGATGTAGAATCCCTTTACACCAACATTCCACACACAGATGGCATAGCAGCATGCCAGGGATATCTGGAACAAAATAACACACCCATGGAACCGGTAACAAAACTCATACAGTTTATTCTCACCCACAATTAATTCAAGTTTGGACAGGACCTCTACCTTCAGAAAATGGGGACTGCAATTGGTACCCGAATGGCACCACAATATGCTAACCTGTTTATGGCAAAATTGGAAGAGGACTTCCTGTCCACCTGCCAGATTAAACCCCTGGTCTACCTCCGCTACATAGATGATATTCTTATCATCTGGACCGCCAGTGAGGAGGAACTTCTCAAATTCCATGAGAATTACAATACATTCCACCCCAATATTAACCTAACACTCAGTCACTCACGCACAAGCATTAACTTCCTTGACACAACTATCAGTATTCAGAAAAACTCCATCCACACATCCCTATACCGCAAACCAACAGACAGACCAACATACCTGAAAAGCAATAGCTTCCATCCAAAACACACAAAGAACTCCATCATATACAGCCAGGCCATCAGATACCACCGCATCTGTTCTGACAGGATGGACCGTGACAAGCACCTCCAGGAACTCAGAGGAGACTTTATAAAACACGGTTACAGCGCAACTATTATTGACAGTCAGATACAGAAGGCTACCCAAATACCAAGAAAAAAATCTGTTACACTACAAAGAACAACATAAGGGAAACCGGGTGCCACTGGTGGTCACTTACCACCCCCAGGTTGAAGTGCTACGCAAAATTTCAAGAGAACTTCAAAAGAAATTACATACAGATGAAAGACTCAAGAACATATTCCCACAGCCTCCCTTACTCTCATTCAGACAGCCTCCAAATTTGAAACAACTGATGGTGAGGAGTGCCCTGAGTAAAAATACAAAAAATGGCACATCTCCCTGCCTACAAAAGAGATGTGAAACTTGTGCACACATTTACACCACGGACAACATGCCAATTCCAAATACCCAGTTACACCATAAGATCAATGGTACCTTCACCTGTAAATCATCCAATGTAATATAC
Source organism: Rhinophrynus dorsalis (assembly GCA_037306005.1). Taxonomy (NCBI): domain Eukaryota; kingdom Metazoa; phylum Chordata; class Amphibia; order Anura; family Rhinophrynidae; genus Rhinophrynus; species Rhinophrynus dorsalis. The sequence goes on from CM074718.1 coordinate 150,254,024, forward strand.
CTCATCATGTGTGCAACATGCCCAACAGCTCTGTATGTGGGAGAAACTGGACAAGCACTACATAGGAGATTTAATTCCCACAGATCCAGTGTTAATAACAAAAAGACAGAGACACCAGTGGGAGAACATTTTTGCCAAAATGGGCACAGTGTCAAGGATATTAAATTAACTGTATTGATGGGACTGTTTCGCATTCAGGGGGACAGAAAGGTATGGGAGGTAAAATTAATGTTAAAATTTAATGCAATTTGTAGTGGGTTGAACAGGGATAAGGAATTTATGTCAAAATATAATTTCTAAGCAAAAGCCTACAGCACCTGGTAGTCCCAGGCGGTCTCCCATACAATTACTAACCAGGCCTGACCCTGCAAAATATAATTTAGTTGACTGACCTTTCCACAGACCCAAGAGCATCGTAAATACCTCTAAAGCTTCAGAGGAAGAGTGCAATTTACCATTGACTGATCAAAGATATCTGGATCTGGACTGCATTCTGTTATCTGATTTCCATGCTAAACAATGTGATGTGTACTTGTATTTAAGAGAGATGTTTTCATATTTATCTGTATAACATGCCTGAGGAAGAGACCTAAGGTCTTGAAAGCTTGCATTTAAATCTGCTTAGTTAGCCAATAAAAGGTATCAAAAACTATATTTGCCTCCTGTATTTATACGGCTAACACGGTACCAACTCTCATCTGTTATCAGATAATGGAGAGGCAGGGGAGGGGAGAAAAAAAAAGTTTCAAATGTACTAACTCTAAAATTATGCATTTACCAGCAGTGGAAGTACCTTGCTTTTACTTGGAAAAAGTAGACCAACAATGTGTTTTCTTTTTCTTAATAAATGTTTATTGCTCTTTTAAAGAGAAACTGTACTGTAGTAATAATAGGATTTTAGTCTTACCTGTTAAATCCTTTTCACTTAGTCCATACAGGTCACTGGTACTTCTGGGGAGGCGATTCGCCCCTTTAATAGGCAGGAACAATTATGCAAATGATTGCAGGTGGCGGAGCCTCCCCTCCTACTTAAGCCACCTTCAGGCCAGAGCCACTAGATTGATTTGAGACACTAAAACGGACCCCAGGTAAGCAAGAAGAAAGACTCCTGTGAGCATGCCCCAAAGGTCCCCCACTGAATGCCACAGGAGAGCCAGGTCTGGTCCCTTGACAGGGTGGGAGACCAGTGACCTGTATGGACTAAGTGAAAAGGATTTAACAGGTAAGACTAAAATCCTATTTTCACTGTCGTCCAATACAGGTCACTGGTACTTCTGGGATGTACAAACATTGAGCTGATCCAGAGGTGGGAAGAAGGCAAGGAACAGAACAAGGCCCAAGTCATTAAAACTGCTATGAACCAGTTAATTACATAGCCCAACTGTAAGTGTCAACGGACACCAATCAAGGGAACAATCCCTGAACTAACACAGCACACGGAAGTAGAGCCAACTGGGCTCAACAGTAAGGAAGCACTAAGGATCACAGAGTGGAAGACCTACACAGGCAAAACTGCCTCCAGGACTTCCCTTCCAAAACTGGCATCAGCCGAGGCCAGCACATCAACACGGTAGTGCTTTGAAAAAGTGTGCACAGAGGACCAAGTAGCCGCTCTGCACAGTTGATCAGCGGAAGCCTGATTCTTGTAGGCCCAAGAGGCCCCAGTAGATCTGGTGGAATGGGCAGTCACCCGGAAGGGAACATGCTTATTCCGCAACTTGTAGGCTGCACGGATAGTAGCCTTAATCCAAGAGGCAATGGTAACTTTGGAGGCCGGTCTCCCTGCCCTAGGCCCCTCAGGAATGACGAATAGAGCGTCAGACTTCCTGATAGACTCGGTGCGATGAACATAAAACTTGAGGCAACGCACCACATCCAACAAATGGAGATCTCGTTCCTTGTCAGATGAAGGATTAGGGCAGAAAGAGGGAACCACAATCTCCTGATTGATGTGAAACTCGGACACAACCTTGGGTAAGAATTCCTTGGTAGTGCGAAGCACAGCCTTATCCTTGTGGAACACCAGGTAAGGAGGTTTACAAGACAGAGCCTGTAACTCTGCTACCCGGCGAACTGAAACAATAGCCAAAAGGAAGGCCATCTTCCAAGTCAAGAGACGTAATGGAATGGAAGCCAAGGATTAAAACGGTGGTCGCTGGAGAACTCCCAGCACCAAGTTGAGGTCCCACTGGGGAGTAGGACTCTTGAAGGAAGGTCGAACATGAGTCACACCTTGGAAGAAAACTTTCACATCAGGAAGGATAGCAATCCTTTCCTGGAAAAACACAGACAAGGCAGAAGTCTGAACTTTGAGGGAACTCAGACTGAGCCCCTTATCAACACCGTCCTGCAACAAGGCCAGGACAGTGGGAAGATGAAAATCAAGGGATAATTTCTTATCAGAGCACCATGCCACGAAAGTTGACCATATGCGATGATAGATCTTGGAAGACACAGGCTTACGAGCACTGAGCATAGTCGACACCACAGAAGGAGAAAATCCTTTCTTTGCTAGAATCGAGGATTCAACCGCCATGCCATCAAATGGAGAGAGTGAACATCCTCCTTCCACAGATATCCCTGAAGAAGTAGGTCCGGACGGGCAGGAAGTGGGAACGGATCCGCCACTGACATGGCGATCAACTCCGGATACCAGGACTGGCGAGGCCAGTTTGGAGCGATCAGGATAACAGGACAACGCTCCCGCTTCAGTTTCTGGATGACTCTGATCAATAGAGGAAGAGGAGGAAAGATGTAAGCCAGAGAAAAATCCCAAGGGATCGACAAGGCATCCACTGCTAGAGCAAGGGAGTCCCTCCGCCGGGAGCAAAACACCGGAACCTTCCTGTTGTGTCTGGAGGCCATCAGGTCCACCTCCGGCATCCCCCACCTCTGGGTGAGCAAATGAAACACCTCTGGATGAAGAGCCCATTCTCCGCTGACGACGGTATGACGACTGAGGAAGTCTGCCATGACGTTGTCCAAGCCTGGAATATGGACTGCAGAGATGACAGGCATGTGATCTTCTGCCCAAGACAAAATATCCTTGACCTCCAACCAGGCGGTGCCGCTTCTTCTGCCGCCTTGCCTGTTGATGTAAGCCACCGCAGTGGCGTTGTCGGATTCCACCCTGATCGGAAGACCGGTCAGTTGAGATTCCCAGTGTCTCAGGGCAAGCCGGATGGCACGCAGCTCCAGAACATTGATGGAGAGAAGAGATTCCTCCAGACCCCATTTCCCCTGAGCACTGAAGCGACCCAACACAGCACCCCAGCCCCGAAGGCTGGCATCCGTTGTGATCGTGGTCCAACAAGGAACTTGAAAGGATCTCCCTTTCAGGAGATGGGAGAGGTCCAACCACCAGTGCAGACTCGATTCCACATGAGGAGGTAGAGGGACTGACAGATGCTGATGATCTGGATGATTCTTGCACGTCTGGATCACAAATCTCTGAAGTTCCCTGGAGTGGGCCATGGCAAAGGGAACCGCTTCGATCGTGGAAATGAACTTCCCCACCAGGGACGACAATTTCGTTACCGGCACTAAGTCCAGTTCCAGAATCCCCGCCACTCTGATAGCTATCTGATGAGCCACATCCTCCGGCAGGAACACCATGCATTGGCGAGTGTCGAACAGGAGACCCAGGAACAGAAGCCTCTGAGATGGGACCAAGTCCGACTTGTCCAGATTCAGGATCCAGCCATGGCGGGTCAGAGTGTGGATACACTTCTGCAATTGCTGGTGAAGAAGCTCCACCGAGGAAGCTTTGATGAGGAGATCGTCCATGTAGGGAGTCACCCTGACCCCATCCTGATGAAGCACCGCTATCAGGGAGCCCAACACTCTCTGGAAGACATGAGGAGCTGAAGTCAGCCCAAAGGGAAGAGCAGAAAACTGAAAGTGTCCCCTGTGGCAGGCAATCCTGAGGTACCGCCTGCTCTCTGGATGAATAGGGATGTGAAGATAAGCATCCTGAAGGTCCAGGGAGGCAAGGAACTCCCCTGGAGACATTGCTGCAATCACAGAGCGCAGGGACTCCTGGCGGAAGTGGGAAGTCACCACATAGGCATTGAGATCTTTGAGATCCAAAATAGGACGAGCCCCTCCGTCCTTTTTGGCCACCACAAACAGGTTGGAATAAAATCCTGAACCTGTGTCCTCCTGAGGAACCACTTCCAGAACCTCTTTGTCCAAGAGATCCTGAATAGCGTCGTCGAACAGACGTCTTTTTGTGGGTTCCTGAGAAGGACGAGTAAAATGGAACCGAAAAGGAGGAAGGGAGGAGAAAGGGATCCTGTATCCCTCTGACACCACCTGAAGAACCCATGGGTCTGCTACTGACTCCTCCCAAGTCCGGCGAAAGATGCGGAGACGTCCACCTACAGCCGGATGCGGACCCGGGTTCGGCGAGTCATGCCGAAGCAGTCTTGGAGGTCTTGGCCTTGGGGGCCACTTTGGGCTTCCAGGACTGTTTGGGCTTGGAGGAGGAGCGCGTAGCGGGAGGACCCGTCTGGGCCGAGGAGCGTGTCTCAGTCTGAAAGGAACGAAAGGACCGATTGCGTTTGGCTGGAAACTTTTTCTTAAAGACTGAGGGTAGAAGAGTACTTTTACCACCAGTAGCCTCACTGATCATTTCTTTGAGCTCAGACCCAAATAGCAAATTCCCCTGAAAGGGCAAGGAAAGCAAGGCTTTCTTAGAGGCTGTATCAGCAGACCAAATTTTCAGCCAAAGGGCACGTCTAGCCACCACAGAAGCAGTGGAGGCCCTCGCCATCATGCGCACAGCATCAAAAGCAGCGTCAGCAACATAGTTCTGAGCTTCAGTGATTTTAGCAAGAAGCTGCAACTGTTCAGATACTGGTGCATCCTGGCGAACTGCGTCAGTCAGTCGTTCAGTCCAGGCCGCAATGGCTCTATTAACCCACGCCACTGCAAAGGTTGGACGCATGGCAGTGCCAATGGAGGCAAAAATAGACTTAAGAGAAAGCTCTAGCTTTTTATCCGTCCAATCCTGCAGGGCAGAGGCATCAGAGACAGCCAAAGCGGTAGACTTGGATAGTCTGGAAACAGGAGCATCCACCTTGGGGGGATGAACCCATTTTGCCAGCTCAGTCTCAGGAAAAGGGTACAGTTTAGCAAACTTTTTAGAGACAGAGGAGGATCTATCAGGATTCTTCCATGCCTCAGAGACTAGACGGGCAAGAGTAGGGTTAGTTGGAAAACAAACAACAGGCTTAGATGGTTTCTTTTGAAAAACATCAGTAGGATCATAAGTGGATTCCTGAGTCAGAGGAAGGTTGAGCGTATTCAGTACAGCTCTAATCAGACCCTCAGCCGAAACTTCAGGGTCACATTCATAAGGGTCCCCAATGGACCTGTTAGACTCAATAACAGTGCGTTCCTCAGCATCAGAATCCTGCAAGAGTTCTTCCTCAGAAGAATCAGACACATCAGGAGCAACCTGTGGCTTAGGCAGGGAGGTCCTAATTGTAGCGGGGGTCTGCCAGACCTGGAGAGCCCCCTGTACCTGAGAGGGAAAGAGTTGAAGAGTGGATCTGAGATCCCTAGTGGCAGCTTTAAACTCCCTCACCCAAGATGGCTCAATAGCATGGCTGGGAAGCCCAGGGTTGCTATCTTGACCAGTGCAGTTAGGGCATAGATCCCCCACATTATCACTAGATAGCCCAGTGTGACAAGAGGAGCAAAACGCCATGGGGGGAGCAGACCCCCCATCCTCCTTAGACTTGGGTCTAGCCCCTAGCTCCAGTGAAGTAGACATGCTCACAGCGTCAATATACCCCACTTTAAACTCTATCACCCAGTAAGAGTGTGGAAGATTAAAGTTTCACCCCAGAAATGCCTAATATTGGACTTATCTGGCCAGCGAAGGGTTAATCTGTTGAGGGGAGAGAAGGCTTGGTCCCTGCGTAGTGTACTCGCTGAGGAAGAGCTCCACAAAATGGCGGCCGTCAGGATAGCCAATCAGAAACGAGCGCGAACCGGGCGCTCATGGGAAATGTAGTTTTCCCCATACAAGTACCCCAAACAGTGCCCGAAGCCCCCCTGAACATCCCACATAAATAAAACACATTCCGGATGATAGATCAGGAGCCTAGCATTAAAATGAGCCCTCTCTGGAGTTGCTGTGACAAGCGGTTCCAGAGATATGTCCCAGACTGTGAAATCTCATAGAGAGTAAAGGAGCCATAGCGTCTAAGCGGGAAAAGCCGCGCTTAAAGGCGCGGAACACCATTTTTAATAAAGTTTAGTAAAACATTAAAAAGTGCCCAAACATACATAAAACACATAAAGAAATACTGTTCAAGGCTCCAAACCCAGAGAATACCACAGAAACTGCATTAAATACATTAAATGCAAATAAAAACACCCTATGAGTGCTGGAGTGCAAAGCAAACTCCCAAATACAAGCCCAGTAAAGGGACACTGTGGGGACAAGTGGACCTTCAGCACTCAATGGGTGGCTCACCTTTCCTGCAAGGACTTCTGTCTTCAGGTCACCATGATGAAGTGGGAATAGACCAGAGGTAAATTCCCCAGTAGGGAAGCTGCTAAACTCAAGCTGTTCCCTCTTCAGGGCATAAGGTCCACAGAAAATCCCTGGAAGCTGCACCAGCCACTTTAAAGAGGGCAATTCACAGCCATGGTCACCCTCCTAATGGTGGTATTCCATATTTGAATCAAAAAAATAACAAAATACTAAGTTGAATGCATAGATGTTCTCTACCTGGTGTGCACAGCACCCAGGAACAAATCAATCTAGTGGCTCTGGCCTGAAGGTGGCTTAAGTAGGAGGGGAGGCTCCGCCCCCTGCAATCATTTGCATAATTGTTCCTGCCTATTAAAGGGGCGAATCGCCTCCCCAGAAGTACCAGTGACCTGTATTGGACGACAGTGAAAAGTGGTTTGATCACAGAGACTTGCTCATGAAGTTTACCTTCATACAACATTGAGAATTTTTTTTATTATTATATACACACACACACAAACACACACTAAGAAAATGCAATGACACTCAATATTTTAAGTATAATAGCATGATGTGCAAACCAAGGATAAATACAAATATACCCGGACAAAGAGATGCACGAAATGGCAATCAGTATGCATAGAAACAAAAAGTCAAGTGTAACGGTGGGTCAAAAATGTTCAGTAATTATGTTGACTTTTCATTTTAGGAAACAGATTGCCATTTCGTGCTTCATCTTGGCTGAGTATGTTTGTATTTATCTTTATGAGATGTGAACCACGCTCTATTATGCTTTTCTGTTATTATTTTCTAATATCACATGTGCTATTTCTCTTCTCTAATGTAGGAGTGTCTCACTTATTTTATATACACACACACACACACACACACAATAAGTTATAAATACAGTTTGGCTTTGGATCTTGACTCGTTATTGTTTTGCACATTACTTTAACTCATTGCATAGCTCTCTGGCACTCAAAGGGTTACAAGTTGCTCTGAAAATGTGGTATGGGCCATTTCCTTCCAGTACTAGTGTTTATAAGAGATAAGGAAGATGTAGAATATTTCTGATGAAGGCACATTACAGAATTATACAAAAATGACACTAGTTTTAATAGAACATCTTCATAATTATATAATTTTCTCCCAGTTATCTAATCTTAAATTAATGTCCCCAAAAATTCAAAACAAATTACTGCCCATCACAACTAAACCTTGTACTCTAAAGGTCATAAGCAGAAAGAAAACCATAAGCAGTTTTGCAACAAAACTGCACTTTACAGTCCTAATAAAAAATGAACCAAATTATTTGATTTGAATGGTTTTTAGCCCCCAGAACAGTTTTGCACCCACAATCCTCAACACTAACGGAGCAGGTTTGGGGCATTTCTCTGCTAAAGCACAGGCATGTAATTAGTGGATCAATCTTTCCCCTGTGCACAGGTAGGGAAATCCAAAAAAATGCAGTGTTAGAGGTATTTGAGGACTGTGGTTAATAAACTGTGTCCTGGAATACCTGACGTGTCTCTAAACATTACGAAGCAAATTACTGGAGACCTCACTGACAGTAGGATAAAACCCCCAAATAAGCCAATACAAATTTTATATGTTATCCATATAGTCCAGCTGGTTTGCTCTAGAATTGATCATATTCTGCTTCAGCATAAGGTCTAAAGGGCTGTGTTTAGTAAGCTAGAGGTGCAATTACAAAGCCACTAGCAACATGGGGTACAAATAAAAACCCCACAAATTTAAATGAGGCTTGTTAACACTCAGTTGCTAATGTGGTATCCAGGGCATTTCAGAGAAATGCTTTGCAGTCCGCTGTAGCATTCAAGGGATTAAACCCCCATTTAAATTACTGGAAAACATCATCTCAAACCTATAGTGCAGCTTGTTTGCTACAGAACAGATACTCTTTAGTTTCTTGACTACAGCCCTTCGTTTCATACACATGGTCAGAAACATTGATGTACTCGCAACTATTTTCTTTCGATTTTACTTTATTTGAATTAATTGACCACTATTCAGTTTCTGTGATTAGCAGATGCAAAATAAATGCTCCTTTATCTTGAATTCCCCTCATATTATAATGTACACGGCTATGTAACATGATCTACTCACGTTGCACGCAATCCATCAGTGTTGACTCTGGCACTTTGAATCGCAGGGATCCTCCTATACCAGGTAGTCTCCCTCCCATCCTCAGCATCTCTCTTGCTCCAACACCCTCCACAGTGATCATGTCCAGAATAGTCAAATTGTTCCTGTTACAAAAAAGACTGACTTCAAAATAACATTTATAGTGATAAATGAGCCCCAATTAATTTTAAAATATACAGAAACAACCAAAACCCATTAAATCCCTTTCATACTAGATACCTCTCTAACATACTGTGATGGAAACCACTAACCAGGATTTAACCCCTTAACAGTCCTGGCAAATCATGGGTGGATTTGCGTTAAGGACCCATGACGTGCCAGGACAGTCAGAATTCAGGGCTCTCCACGCGGCTGGAAGCCATTCGGGGAGCCCTGAACTGGATGTGGAAATATATAACAAAAAAAAAAAAAAAAGGGGGGGGGTTAAGAACCCTCTTAAAATGAGCAAATCCATAGAAGATAAACAAAACTCTCACTTTTAACCTCCATGAATGCTATAGATGTCCCTAACACATTACGAAGAAATGAGAGACAATGCTAACATTCAAGGGGTTCCAATACCCATATAAATCAATGTGAATTTTCATTCCCACTCCATTTTGATGGAGTTTGTTTGTTCCAGAACGGTTTATCTTTAGCTCCCAGAATACACCCCGCTCTATATTGAATTCCCCTCAATGAGACTTGGAATATGTGTTGCAGAACACCAGGCTTCAGAACGTCAAGAGGAAAGTACTTATCCAACTTATGCACAGGTGGGTCAGTGAGTGGCTCAGCCAATTTTAAATTATATAGCAGTGATGACAGTACCAGCATTCAAGTGATCGTAATGTTTCACAATAAAAGCAGCTCTAATTAATCTTCATAGTATTTGGGCCATGTTATTTCAGTACTGTCAGAGTTGCAGTTCAAGACTAATTGAATGATAAAGTATTCCCCTCCCTCCCCTTTTATTGATGTAACACTACTCACCTCAGAGCAACAAGACTGTCCAGATGGATCTTCAATCTGCATAAGGGAAAACATGAAAAACCTGTGAAGGGGGGCAGGTTTTTCATTGTTCTCACAGTAAGAAGATTGTCCCTTGCTGTGAGCTGTCTGGTCTTAATCTAGGTAAAAGGGGCAGGAGGGAGATACTTTATCATTCAATTACTCTCAAACTACAACTCTGATAATAATGAAATAACTCTCTCTCTCTCTCTATATATATATATATATATATATATATATATATATATATATATATATATTATATATATATATATATATATATATATATATGTGTGTATATATATGTATGTGTATGTACAGACTACACTGATGTGATGAAATATGATCAACTATTTATTGATTATAGATCTTCTTTGTGTATGCATATAATTCATAATTTTGTAGCTTGGGCCCATATATTTTTTGCCCGAGATTAGGATCTATTGAGAATAGGGTGTAATACGTTTGCCATTGTATTATGCTTTTATGGGGATTCACTTCTGCGAATGGGGTCATTTTTTGGTACATCTCTATACAATTCAGTGCTTCCTTGATACTATTTGAGGAATGATTTATATATTTTACAATAATACATTTGAAGAAGTGAGAGTGCCAGTATTGTGATCTCTTCTTTTTGGTTATTATAATTATTGGTGAGATTGATGTGCACCCCATACATGTTTTTGCATGGTATACGTTTTAGGATTAATTGTGATGAGTGCTCTTCTATATATATTGTTTTAAAAGTGTAGAAAAGCTGTAAGTAACTGTAATATGACAGTTTTCTATAGAATCTAGCAGCGTGTGATTACAATGTATGTATGTATGTATGTATTTACGTATCTTTATTTGAAAAGTGCCACATTACAAGCACAGAGCTTCACAGAAACATTTATAGTAGAAATAAAAATAAAATACAAGATGGGGATATGAAGATTAGGCTATAAGCATTGCATTAATGCAGAGAGACAAGTGAATCCTACATTGGGAAGGGGACCCTGGCCCAAAGAGTTTACAATCTAATTAGAAAAGTAACAACATACAGAGACTGGATGGAGAGTGCAGATACAAGGCTTATATAAGTGAAATGCTGAATGATTCTGATGTGAATGTCAGTGTACACAAAGTTTTTACTGAGAGATCTCCTGAGGTAGGTGGATTTTTAGGAGGTACCTGAAAATGAGTGGCTGATTGGTGAATTGTGATAGGAAGAGTATTCCCAAAGTCAAGGGGCAGCCAGTGAAATTGTTTGCAGCCAAAAGATGGATTGAGGTGTGTTGGGAATGGACAGAAGGAAACCTTGAGCAGAAGTGCCAGGAAGGGGTAAAGCAAAATAAAAAATGAAATGAAAGAAGGTACAGAAGAAAACAACAAAAGAGAAGGAGTCCAAGACCTTAGTGCAGTGCTTTCCAAACTGTGTGTCGCGACACGTTAGTGTGTCGGCTGCAGTGTGTAGGTGTGTCACAGTCAAAGGTGCCATTTACACAGAGCGAGATTGTCATTCAACCCAAGCACGCGTTACACTGTGAGCTGAGATAAAACACTACTACTTAATGGTCGCATTTACACAGCACGAGATTGCCTCCATATGCTGCATACAGCTGGAGCACCACAAAAGATTGCTGGAGTGCACCTGTGTGCTGCATACATAATATGTATGCAGCACACTGAAGCACTCCAGCTGTTAAAATCTTTTGAGATGCCACCTCCTCTATACCTCTGCCCTCTCTTTGGGCTGCCAGGCTGGAGTGTCCCTGTGTGCTGAGGCTGCCTGTCACATGGCTGCTGCTTCTGCTTGTGGTGCCGATGAGACAGGAAAGACAGACAGTACTTCTAAAATCAGTTATGCGCTATATATTTAATAATGCGGCATGAGAATCTTGCGCTCATATGTAGCGCAACATTCTCATGTCGCCCTTTTAAAAACCACACAACATGCTTAATGCCTTCTGCAGTATGAATGAAAGGTTTTCATAAGATATGCTGTGTCCCCATACATCTTCTTATTACAATTTATGTATGTGCCCATATCTCTTAAAAGGGATTATCAGTTTAACCTCCAGTTTGCTAGCAAAGCTGAATTACTGTGTCACAAAATGATGCCTGTCTAAAAAGGGTGTAACCAACGTGAAAAGTTTGGAAAGCTCTGCCTTAGTGGGTAGTCCAGGGAGGGATTTCAAGAGGAAATGAGAGGAAAGGCTTTGGGAGCAATGACAGGTACTCTAGCCATGTGCATTAAGAATAGACTACAAAGAAAGATGATAGGCAAGAAAACTAGATGAGAATTTTGCAACAATTTAGTCTAGCGAGAATGAGTTTAGAAGCAAATGAAAAGTTATAATTTGGCAATATTATTAATGAAAAAGCAGCAGGTTCTGGTGATAGCTTGGATATGGGGAGAGAATGTCAGTGTAGAACCCAGTAAAGTGCAAGGCAGCATGCTTTGGTTTCAAAGTCTATGGAAGTTCTCTCTTAATCATGTTGAGCTTAATATGGTGGTAGGCCATGCAGTGGGGCATTCAGTCATATCAGGGGACAGAAGGGAGACTTGTGTGTCAACTGTGTACATTATTTCATTACTTGGGATAATTAATACCAAAACATGAAACAAGGTCAACAAGTGAGAGAAGAGAGAATTATGCCTATACAACAAACTTGAGTTTATATCGACATGTCTATACAGATCAGAAAACCTACCTGCAGCAAAGTATCCACAGCTTACAATGTTTCTATTGCAATTTCAGAAATCTACTAGGTGACATGAAAATGAAAGTGGAACTGTGACTTTGTAATAAACAGGTAATTTCAAACGAATTTGCAAAACCAGCCATGTTTATGTTTATCATTTTTATTTCAACCAGTAGTCTGTGATATTTAGGCTTATGTATTTATCACTTTTGCCAATTGGCTAGTAGTGGTAGGTAAGAAATAGAAGTTGGTTTGGTGAGCAGTGTAGAATGCAAGTATCTGTGCGGCATGCCTGCCAGATATGCATTAACTGACACACAGCTAAATAGTGATCTTTCAAATACAAAAGTAGTTAATGAAACTATAAGTGATTTTGAAAGTTCCTTCAAAATAAGTGACAGTTCCAGGCACACATTGCAGTCCATTTTTAAATTCTAAGCCAATATAAATATGAGATCTTTACAAAACTCCGCCACCAACACTATCGTACAGTAAGTTCCCACTTGTGTGTACATCTACATGTGTGAAACTGTTCAGAAAACCTGTCACTTTTAATCCTCACCATAACTTATGTGATGGTCAGTACAACAACAAAGCTTGTCAAGTTTCTGTTTGTATACACAATTGACCTACCGGATTACTATGAGTGATGTCACTTTTCTGTAGTCAAGAGGTGTAAAGACTACACCAACCCGTTGATTTTCCCAAGGCAGCAGCTTTAACTCTAGCACTTCCAGACTGCAGTCATCGATCTCTTCATACTGTAACAGTACACTATTTAATTACAAACTGAATAAACCTTTATATCAAAGACAAAAGTCTCTGAAGTCTGTTTAATAGAATAGTGCTATGCCAGGGCTGCAAAAATGTTATTTTATTTTTTTTCCCAATTTATGAACAGATAATGCAGGAACTTACTTTGCATGCCTCTCTTAATTTCAAACCAAAGCATTGGCTGCTTCTTGTTCCTGCAGCCACACATTGCATTTTTACACTGATAACTGGGTGTACCAGTGTGATATTGTGGCTGCAGGAACAAGTCAACACTAAAGATTTTTGTAAGAGGCATGAGAAACATCTCCCTTCAAAGGGAGTAACTGTTGCTACTAAATGCTTCTTAAAGTGCAAAACAGTTAGCATAGCACCATTCTATTAAATAACCTATGTCATTGACACAAAAGCAATCTCTGTAAGTGCAAAATGTGACAAGAAATTCTGCTTCAAAATGTGTGCCACAGTTCATTAAGCCTCACAAAAGCTCTTCTCCCTTGGTATACCAGTAAAAGAAACTAAGGGCAAAATGCAAAGCAAAACAAAGTGTAGCATTAGCTATTTTTTTGGAAAGCCATAAATGTATGCACTATTTGTGACTGCTCATGTTTAGATGTAAGAAACATACTAACTCCATGATACAGAATAGCACATGCTCCTAAATTAACAGCGAAGTAACCATGTGCTCTTAAATGAATGGCAAAGTTAGCCAGATGTATGAAAGTGTGTGGTAACTGCTTTGCCGAATTAGCCGCAATCGTTAATCCACTCATCTTATGGACATTTTAGTCTTGCCTACTTTGAAATGAATTTGCTAAAGTGCTCACGTTTGCCAATCCATTAAAAAAATGCAATTCATTAAAAGTTTGTTACTAATACCATAGTGATTGTGCATGTTTCTTGCATTCTGCTCCAAGAGAATTATTTAAAAAAGAAAAGAGAAGCAAACCCAGGCAAGCAACTATGCCACAGGAGAAAAATGCAAATACCCATTTATTTAAATATATTTTTAACCCCTTGAAGGCTAAAGCAGGCTCAACACATTGTGAAAAAAGAGTTGGAGACATTGCCAGCATTCATGAGATTAAAAGCACCATGTAAATCCAATGGAAATTTGTGTTTGACCCTTACAGTGAGGTTGTTTTGCTCCAGAATTGGTCTTTCATTTGTGCAAAATGCCCTAAGGGATTTATTTATTATCAAATTGCATAATTATGAGGAAACTAACTGCTCTACAGGTTTGAACTGAAAATTAGCCTGAAGATGCACTTATCTAGTCAAAATGAATGCGGAAGGCAGCACATGAATATGTATGCATAGTATTTATACATACAAACAATATACATACATGTACACACACAAATCCTGCCTAACCCCCTGCCTATTGGTAAATATCTCTCTTCCTAGCCAAGTTGTAAAAGAAAATGACTAACGGTTAAGTCTGGCCTCTCTTTGTGCTTATGATCACACAGCTGCGCAGTCAGCCTATTAGTTATAGTTCTCTGAAATGGTAAATTGATCAATTGTATTACATATGCTTTAAGTTAAAATCTAGAATTCTAAGAAAAATCCAGAAGTGATAGTTTCTCAGAACAGTAGTATTGTACTATTTGTATACTGCCATACCCAAGGGCCACATTAAAGGGATAGTAATACTTCGTTTTAACTTTATTTTATTTTGTAGGCATTAAAAAAACATGAAGAATGATACAAGTCTTATCTCTCAAACCTTTATGGTTTATGAGATATTCATAAGCACAGTTTCCCCCTCCCGCCCCTTTTACCTAGTGTAAGCCATCTCTTCTCAGATGTGAGTCTGGTTGTATGACAGTACAGATAACAGACGGGGACAATTTTCTTTGTATGAAAACAATGAAAGCCCTTCCCCCTTGACAAGTTTTTCAGCTTTTTCCATTATCTTAATTGAAGATTGTCCCTCTCTGCAGTCTACCTGGGCATCTCCCTTCTGATCTGGTTGAACAGGGGGGGGATACTTTGTTTGTGAATATCTCTTAAACCATAAAGGTTTCAGAGATAAGACTTATATCATTCTTCATGTTTTTTTAATGCCTACAAAATAAAATAAAGTTAAAATGAAGTATTACTATCCCTTTAATACCTTCCCCATAGCTGTATTTTGCCCATCCATAGTTTACAGGAATCAAAAACAACATGTAATCTATTTCAAGGTCGATGATAAGTCATCATTTAAATCATCTGACAATTTCTAAAGCTCTAACTAGTGATGTGTCAGGTAGAGATTAACACACTTAGAAACAGAGAAATGTGGATGGGTTCCATTCAGTGGAAGAAAGGCAAGGTCTGAGCTATCATGTTAATTATAGTGATTACAGATGGAGCTTTAGTCCGCCCTTAACAATAAAGAACAATGTAATAGCAGCATGACAAAAATGTCAGCCCGTCTAATTTTACCCATAGGGTGCCAGAGGTTTGCAATGCAAAGCAAAGCGATATATGCAAGATGTCTTTCTAGCATCCATGGGGTTATTTTTTTTTTTTTAGCATTTGCCACACTGGAAATAATAATAATGCAATCCTGCTTAGCAAGTATAACTACAATTCACATCAGTTAAACACATTTTTCCCATGGACAAATTGACTCAAGAGTATTTTACTTTTTTCTTGCTCTTGCCAACCTCTTCCACCTCCATAGAGCATACTGAAAACAGTTTTACATTAAAAATCCATATTGTTTACGCCATTTAACCATTTGAGTTCCATAAGAGTACAAAGCAATGAACTGGACACGACTCCACAGATT
This sequence comes from Rhinophrynus dorsalis, assembly GCA_037306005.1. Lineage (NCBI taxonomy): Eukaryota > Metazoa > Chordata > Amphibia > Anura > Rhinophrynidae > Rhinophrynus > Rhinophrynus dorsalis. Next base: position 150,269,908 of record CM074718.1, read on the forward strand.
AAACGAGCAATAAACTTTTTGTAATTAAAGACATTGTAGAGCTTTTCCGATTGAATAAAATAAGGGTACTTCCACTGCTGTGATATGCATATTTTAAGAATTAATAGTTTAAATCCTTCTTTTCTTTTACATTAACAGTGCCATCTAGTGGTCACATTCCAATTACTTATGCTATTACATTCTATTTGAGAGGAAAATCACTGACAGTTATCCACAGAATGTCATAGAAACTGCCGAGTCATGCTGTCAGTAAGAACTTTCAGGAAGTAAACACGCTGTAAATTCACTTCCTGATTATTTTAACTGTTATAACATTTGCGTAAAACAGCTCACAGAGGTGGATGCACCATTGTTTTAATCAGCAGGTAAAGCTCTGTAACATATAAGTTTAAAAAAAAAAATAAGCAAACCAGCTGCATAATTTAGAGAGAAAAATATATAAATCCTCAAATTCCTAAACAATATTTTGTAGACCTTTAGTATTTCAAGTTTTAGTCCCTTAACCCCTTAAGGACCGGACGCGCACACACGGTGCGGTCACTTAAGGACCATGGAGCATTTTTTTTTTTTTTTACCATTCGATTCCGGACTCCGCGAACAGCGTGCAGCTACTCAGGGAGCCCAGAATTCCATGACGTACATGTACGTCATTGGTCCTTTAGGGACCGCAACCTCGTGACGTACATGGACGTCATGCGTCCTTAAGGGGTTAACACCCGATGACATGCTAGGATTGTCACAGCTGTCCGGTTGTTAAGGACTGATGATGGTCCATGGAAGACTTCCATTTACCTATTATTGTAAACAATACCACCATCATGGATTAGGCTTCAGTTGTTTAGTATGCAAAATATAGTGGTGCACATTCAAGGATCATATAATGACTGGTCTATAAAGGTACAGAAGTCACCAAAGGAATTCTTCGAACAATTTTATTTATGTCTAGTTCACAGTGACAACTTAATAGCAATTAATCTCATAAAATTGCTATTACTGTGTCATATGAGGTGATTCACACCGCAGTATGTCACTTCTTGCTGCATCTTTTGGATTGACAGTGCATTATTGTAATTACGTGTTATTCATATTGCTTTCAGTACTATCACACCAAATCTTGCATGCTAACACAATTACCATGCATTGTTGAAATGGAAGAAAAGCAATAAGGGATGAAAAGTAGAGAATCCTTTGAGCCAGCCATGATAATTGCTTACAAATTTTCATGGGCTTTTATATGTGAATTCAACACAAACAAATCGCCAGTAGTCTTAGAGAAAAGTAATGCTAATTCAAAAGTTATAATAGCAATAACAAAACAAGCTTCATCTGTAATAACCTTCATGAAGAATCTCATATATTAAATTCTTGCTAAAACATCCTATATTAAAGGCTCAAATACAAATTCACTGGATGAAGATACCACCTTAGCACTATGGCAGTGCTGTGCAAGCCATTTTTTTGCGTTGTGGTATATACCCTTGTCCTCAGGCACTACTCAGATTTGAAGATAAGAGAGGCACAGAATAAAAGTCTCCCTGTGTTGGTTCATAAAGTGCATAGTTTGAACAGTGCTGACACAGTGCTAATCTATTAGATACCCAAAGTATTTTCATTGTTTTGAAAGGGGCCTGTATATATGTATTGGAGACCTCCACAGTATTCAAGGGGTTAAATTAATGGGAATTGCAATTTGTTTGCCCAGAATGGATCCAGTTCTTCTTAGCAAATCGGCCTAAAAGTGTAACATTCAACCACGTCCAAATAAGATACCCTTTAATAGTCATTTATAGTAAATGAAAAATACTATTATATGAACAATCCAGGTGCCTTAGTGACTGAAAAGAGCGCTAATAAATTATGTCCAACTGTGGGCGGATGTTTTTACTTGCAAGTGAAAAAGCCTTGTATTTTGCAATTAGGTTGCTGTTGATGGGAATAATGCCCAAACAACTTAGCATCTTACTGCTAAATTTAGTCCTGATTTGACATGAAAGAGCTTCCTTGGATAGTAGAATCAGACAAAGCTTGTTTACACACATGTAGAAGAAAAGGGGTTCCCAACTTGTGATACATATTCTGCTGGGGGTACTGAAATTATAACAACTAAACACACAGAGGAGCCAGCCTTTCCCTTCTTTTTGACAGACTGAATGAGCAGGTAAAAGAGGCAGAATGTTAATGTATGGTCTCTAAGAGTACGAAGGATGGTGACAAGCAATATAAAGGGCACAGTTACACAGCTGAGGAGGTTGGAGGAAAAAAAAAAAGACAGGAATCCACCACATTTCCCCTTTGCCAGATCTCCTTGTTGATGCTAAGCAAGGCAAATATAAACATCACTGATGCCATTTTCAGCTATGACCCAAGTGGTCCTCCTGATTAGAAAAGGCAATTTTATTTCTCCCTGGAACATCCAGCCTGTATCAGATAAAATGGTCATAGTTCTCCTTACTGCAGTTAGATTGAAACACTGTTTTTGAAAACATCTACACTATTTGCCAGCAGGCTCCTGAGACAAAGAATTCCACATCCTTCCTACACTTAGTGAAGGAATACAGTATTGCTATAAACACACATCTATCCTTATGGGAATAGAGAAAGCATAATTATAAAATATAGACAAAGATAATGAGACTTAACAGCTGATAAAAGTCATCAATAATCTTATAATATAAAAGGCCAGAATGCTTGTCAGATGCAGTCATGCACAGTAGAGACTTACTGAACGCACAGAATGCTGGGAGTTCTGTGCTGGGAGCATTCTGTGCGTTCAGGCAGTCTCTACTGCGCATGACTGCATTGCGTGTGCCACCAGTGAGGTGGAGGCAGTATGCAGAGCGGACCAACCTCTTTACCTCACCAGACCTTAGCCAGTGTATACGGGCTTTTACACTAGTATTTCATAACTCACTTATCAGCACAAATTAACAGACTATTTTAAGTATGCATACTAATTGATTAAAGGGGAACTACACCCTAAGAATAAGTGGTTCTTAATTTGTAAGTGTCCATCAAACTACAGCCAATTATTTGCATTAACTTTTGTTTGCATTTAATCTGTAATTTATACCACTTTTAGCTGTTTCAGTTTCAGCCTAAGTATGATAACAATTTGAGTCACTTAAGAGTGATTCAGGAATATTAAAAAAAATATATATATACACGTGATTGCTGTATTAAAAAAAGGACATTTAGGCCAGTCAATGTGATAAATTAAGAGCCATTTATTCCTAGGGTCTAGTTCCCCTTTAACAATGCTTATTTAAATTTAAGTGGTGATTTGGCATGGGCTGGATTTGGACAGATGTCTTTTTTCAGCCTCATCAACTACGTTACTAAATTATAAAGTATATGGGCTTCACTGAATACAAGAAATGTGTTTGCAACACATTGCTGTGAAATGTGCAAAATACCACTTAGGTAAGTAAAGGATTAAATCCCAAAAAGTGGGTGATGGAGACAAACAATATGACACCTTACCATTTGGTTGCATTCCTTTTGAAGTCTGAATTCAGCTGTTGTGATATCAATAGCTTGCTCATTGACACCATACCTAAAAGAAATAAAACAAAATTATCAACAGCAAAGCAAATTACTTCTTGAATGCCACAAGGCACCCAAAGACTAAAACACATGATGACTAATACTGTATATCATAAGAGGGATGCATTTTCAAAAGAAAATTGAGGAATTCTGGACTAAAACCAACAGTACCGTAGGAGACAACTCAAAATTCCCATCTACTGAAATGGGGCTTTAATAATAATATCAAAGTATTTTACCACAAAGGATACATTGAAATGGTCTCTCATTTTCAAGTATGTTCTGGGGTATAGATATTATCACTCATTTTATCTACCGTGGAAGGATGAAAGGCTGAGTTAATCCTGCTGGGACTATAACCTGCAACCCTGAGATTCTAAAGCTGGTGCATCCCCCCTTAGATGCTACACAAGTCTTCAATGCATTTGGAAGCAGACAGCACATGAAAACATACATTTACCCCCTACAATTTCTGGTTCCTGCTACTGACTAATAAATACTTTTTTTCTCCAGTATGTGTGTGTTTACATTTCAAAAAGGTCTCCAAATGAAAAAAGAGGATTTCGTCTTATCTGTTAAATCCTTTACTCTTAATCCATATAGCTTACAGGTAACTCTGGGAAGGGGATAGCCCCTTTAAGTAGGCAGGAACAGTTCTTGGAAAGAATGCAGGGTGGAGCCATTCCTCCCTCATTAGCTGGTCACCAGCCAATCCCCAACCAGTTAGATTTGTGACACTACCCTATTGACTAGGTAGCAAGAAGGAAAAAGAAGACTCCTGTGAGCACGAACCCAAAGAAACTCCCATGGTCAGTCACAGGAGAACCAAGTGTGGTTCACTGACAGGGTGGGAGACCGATAAGGTATATGGACTAAGAGAAAAGGACTTAACAGGTAAGACTAAAAACCTCTTTTCTCTGTCATCCAAGGTAACTTACAGGTAACTCTAGGATGTACAAACACTGAATTTCCAAGTGGTGGGAAATAAGGCAAGGACCATGCACCGGTCCCCCAAGTTACCAGAGCTCAAATGGACTAATCAGATCCAGAACAGCCCTTAACAAACTAAGTGCCAAATGACACTGAACTGTAACACAGCACACCAGTAACTGTAAAACAGCACACTGAACAAGGGCCAAGGGGGCTCAACAGTTAAAGATCACAAAGACACAGGAAATAAAGTCCTAGACAGGCAGAAGCGCCTCCAGGACGTTGCAGCCAAAGCTGGCTTCAGCCGAAGCCAGAACATCAACACGGTAGTGATTAACAAAAGTGTGCATAGACAACCATGTGGTCGCCTTGCACAACTGATCAGCAGAGGCCTAATTCTTACAGGCCCAATGGGCCCCAATAGACCTGGTGGAATGAGCAGTGACACAAAAAGGAGGTTGTCCTGAGTTCATAGGCCTTACTAATAGTAGACTGGATCCAAGATGCAATAGTCACCTTGAATGCAGCTTTACCAGCCCTGGGATCCTCAGGGATGACAGAGCGCATCAGTTTGGCAATCAGACTCAGTGAGCTGCACATAGAACTTAAGGCAGAGTACCACATCTAACAAGTGATGATCCCTCTCCTTGTCAGAGTACGGTCAAGACAAAATGAATTCACAACAAACTCCTGATTGATGTGGAACTCAGAGACCACCTTAGGAAGAAATTCCTGAAAGGTACAAAGAACCACCTAGCCCTAGTGAAACATCAGGAAAGGCAGCTTCAGCAACTCTAGGAACAGAGACAATCGCCAAGAGGAAAGCCATGTTCCAAGCCAGAAGACAAAAAGGAATACTAGTCAAGGACTCAAAAGAAGGCCTCTGCAAGACTCCCAGAAGCAGGTTAAGGTCCCACTGAGGAGTGGGATGCTGAAAGGCAGGGAAAGCACGAGCAACACCTTAAAAGAAAACCTTGACATCCGGAAGGCTAACGATGCACCTCTGAAAAAGACAGAGAGCAGATGTCTGAACCTAGAAAGAACTCAGGTCAAGGCCCATGTTCACTCCATCCTGTAAGGAGGACAGGATAGTTGGCAGAGCAAACTCGTGAGGGCAGATCCCTGTCCATACACCAAGAGTGGAATATAGACCAAATCCAGTAGAGAGCCTAGAGGAAACAGGTTCCAGAGCTTGAATCCCAGTGGCAACCAAAGCAGGAGAAAATCCTCCTACCTCAATAACAAGGATGCAATCTACAAGCCGTGAAACCCAGATGCCCCATCATGCACCCTCCACAGGTAAGAGATCCGGTGTGCCCACACGCAAACAGGTCCAGCAACCCTGAAACCAGGGTCGCTGGGCCCAGTATAGAGAACTAGGAGGGCCAGAGACCTCTTCATCAGTAGCTTCCTCAGAACCCTGCGGAGCAGGTGAAGAGGAGGAAATAAGTAGGCTAAGGGAAACACTCAAGGAAATGACAGAACATCCACTGCGGAAGCCAGATGGTCTCTCCAACAAGAGCAAATAGCGAAATCTTGCAGTTGAGTCTGATGGCAATCAGGTCAATCCAGGGAAAACTCCATCTCTGTACGATGATGGGGAACACCTCCTGGTGAATTTCCCACTCTCCGTTGTCCACATTGCGTTGACTCAGGTAGAAAGCTAAGACGCTTTCTATACCTGGAATTTGTACTGCAAAGTTAGCAAGTACATAGTCTTCCGTCCAGGGAAAAATAGCCTTGACCTCCAACCAATCTGAGAGACATCAGGAGTCGTCCTGGCTGTTGATGTAAGCGGCGGTCGAGGATAAGTCAGACTGGACATGCATTGGACAACAAGAAGAGACAACCAACCCCTCAGAGAATGGAATATTGCCCTGAGTTCCCGGGACATAGATGGGTAGAAGAGGTTCTTCTGTCAACCAATGGTCTTGGACAGTCAGGCGACCCAAGAGAGCTCCCCAGCTGGATAGGCAGGCATCCATTGACACCATGATGCAAATGGGACCACAAGGGGGTTACCTTCCGAAGGGTTGGAGAGGCTCAGCCACCAAGGAAGACTCAGCACTACATGAAAGGGAAAAGAGACATATCTGCAAGAGATCTTGAATCCCCTTGCAAACTGGGAGCACCCCTTGAGAGCCTAGGCAAAATGGCACCACCCCCATGGAGGAAACAAAGCTCCCCACCAAAGAGATCAACAGATTGGCCTAAATGGATCTGCAAGCCAGAACGGAGGACACTCAAAAGTGATCAGATAAGCCACGTCCTCCATCAGAAGGCACATGTCCAGCCAGGTGTTGAACAGGAGACCCAGAAAAACCAAGCCCAGAGATGGGATAGGGTCCGACCTGGGAATGTGCAGAACCCAACCGTGAAGGATGAGTGTGTGGAAGGAGCTCTGAAAGGAGGGACCCAAATTCCCCTTCGGTGCATGACAAATCAACATGCCCAAGACTCGAATAAACACATGTGGAGTTGAGAGCAGGCAACTGGAAGTGTCCAGGTCGCAAACGATCCTGAGGTACCGCCAGCTCTCCGCATGAATATAAAGGTGCAGGAAGGCACCCTGCAGATCCAAGGAGGCCAGGAATTCCCTCGGACACCTTGCCAGAATGACTAACCGCAGAAAATCCAGGTAAAAAACGAGTCTTGACCAGAAAGGAATCAACGTCCTTAAGGTCCAAGAACAGTACAACAGCAGCCATTCACCCTGGAAACCACAAATTGGATGTAACATGAGCCTGAATCCATGTTCAGGTTAAGGAACCAGTTCCAGATCCTCCTTGTCCAAGAGATACTGAATGGATCCAAGGAAGGAACAAGGCAGACCCAGTCCCAGAGGGGAGCGAAAAGAAGAAAAATGGAAAGGAAGGATGGAAGCTGAAAAGAATCCAATACCCTTTGGAAACCACCACCAAAGCCCACAGGTCCGCAACAATGGCTGCAGAAACACTGAAAAGAAAAAAGGGCACTGCAGACAGACGCCAACAGGAGCATGCGGTCCAAGGTTCAGCTAGTCCTGCCGAAGGAGGTTAGGCTCGGTGGAGGAGCTGCTTGGTCTCCAGTGCTGTGGCGGTATAAGGATGGAATTTGGCGCCCGAGATAGCACCAGGCCAGGCTCCTGCATTACATCAGGGCAAAGGAAAAAAACAAACAAACAAAAAAAACAAAACACTAAACTAGCTAGCTGCTGGGACTGCAATATAGGGTAGAATGTGGGATGAGTTTCATCACTGAGTGTTCTTAGGAAGTCTCATTGCCCTATTGGTCGCTGTATCCATCAACTGAAGCTAGAGAAACAGTTTTTAAGATTTCTGGCAAGAAACCCATTATATGTAAAATAATATGAAGTATTTTTATTTTAGGCAATACCTTCCCTTTAATAACCACTACAATAAACACCAGCATAGCCATTACTCCCATCAATCTATCCAGTCAAAACAGTGTGATAACATGCACTTTTATAAAGGAAAAGAAATCTATGTCCATACCATTTACTGAGCAGGCTCAAAGCAGCTTGTGGATTAGGATAATGGGACAGAGGTAAGAGTTGCACTTTCACAGGGAAGGGAGACGGATTCTTAAGTGTAACATATTTTACCTGAAATGGAAGGGTGAAGTTGTGAGGAAAGCACTGTAAAGAAACACCATTTCATTTTTTACCCAGTTATCTGGAAAACAAGTACTAGTGCCTAACCGCCTCCCAACTGCTACCACTGTTTAACTGACACTGTGCAGTTCCCAAGAAAGGTTCACTTTAATAAATACTAATATTCTAAGAACTGGAGTAATTTTGCAGCAACCCAGCTGCACCATAAGGCACAATGAAACATTGATTTAAACTTGGTTTTTAACATCACTGAATGGTAGTGAGGTCTCCAATGCATTACTTTGCAAGTATTCTTATATGCTCCCTATGGTGCGCAGTTGGTTTGCTCCAGAATTACTCCATTTCTTTTACTACATCAGTCTCATTGACTTGATCAAAACCGATCAGTGATTAGAACTGCATTGTGTACAAATAAATCAGATTTATTCTGTTTGTGTTATTGCATTTCTGGCTAAAGAGATAACATTTTTGAACAGTTAACATGCTACAATTCCCCAGTGTTATCAAAAAACACAATAATGAACACATGGATTTCAGATGGCCACTGATTTAGGGTGCGATGAAGTTTGTTCTTGGTCTGCAAACAGTCCAGGTTTTTAGGAATTTCTTGTATAAGCATAGGTGGGTGGGCCAGTCAAGATAAATGAGCCAGATCAAATCATATGTGCTTAATCAGGGGTAGCCTTCAATCCAAGCTGTTTGCAGCCCCTAAAGACTTAACTCTGACATCCTTAATACAAAACACAAATTTTCAGAGAAGGTGTGGTTCAAATGTAGCCCTGTCCAGATGCTGCTATACTACAACTTCCATCATTCTCAGACAGCTACTGGTTGGTTAAGGGTGATGGGATTTATGGTAAAACAAGAAAGGAAACATACCTATTTATTTGTGTTTCATCAGTATCAGAGGTTGCAACCCTGCCTCTAGAGCAGTGGTTCTCACCACCAAGACTTGAGAAGCATCAACTTGTCAAGTTTTCTGGATATCCTTATTTATGGACAGGCAGATCAATTACAAAAAGACTGAATCATTAAATTAGCAATCTGTAAATAAACCAAAGCTATCCCAACATGACCTGCTGAATGCATCCTGAGGGCTAACACTGAGAATCACTACTGTTCCATAGTTTCAGGTTATTTCATGCAAATTAAATTTACTTCACACAACTTGCATATTATCCAGATATTATAAAACTGAACTAAAATCCATGCATGACAACTATCTTTACCCTACCAAGCAGTGACAGAAAATGAGAATAAACACGTGTCCTCTTACAGAGCTGTTACTTAGTGCAGTTGCAGTGAAGTTCAGCACAAGACCTGGTTCGGCAATTAACTGCGGAAGGAAAACCATGAAGGGCCTCTCCACCTCTCTCTTCTGCTGTGCAGTGATGCCACTTTCAGAGCTTTTCCTATGGCACACAATTATAAACATAGTAAGTTTTTATACATTTTCATAGCTGGGAGAGAAAAATATAAGGAGACAGGGACAAACTATAAAACACCTGTTCCACCTCATTAGAAGTATTTGAAGTCTATAGCTATACATCACTTCTCTAGAGCCTTATTCTCCTCTAAAGGGAAACATATACCACTAATCATATGCAGGGAAAAAAACTCCTCAAATCAACATTCAAGGGGTCAAAATAATTTCTCTTAGTCCATACAGGTTACTGGTAACTTTAGGTAGGCAATCAGCCCCTTTAAGTAGGCAGGAACAATTCTGAGAAGTGAATGCTGGGTGGAGCCTACCTCCTCTCTTTAGCTAACAGCTAGCCAGTTAGATTTGAAAACTATTGACTAGGTAGTAAAACTCCTGTGAGCATGAACCCGAAAGGATCCCCATGTTCTGCTACAGGAGAGCCAAGCCTGGTCCCTTGACAGGGTGGGAGACCAGTAACCTGTATGGACTAAGAGAAAAGGATTTAACAGGTAAGACTAAAATCCTCTTTTCTCTGTCGTCCAATACAGGTTACTGGTAACTTTGGGATGTCCAACCATTAAGTTTCCAAGGGCAGGAAGAAAGGCAAGGACCTGGCGCAGGCCCCCCAAAATCACCAGAGCACCAATGAACCAACAGATCATGAAGAGCCCAACAATAGCAACAAAGTGTCAACGGAAACTGAAAAGGGGTAAAACAGACCCCAGGAATGTTACACAGCACACTGAACTAGAGCCAACAGGGCTCAAAAGTGAAATAATACTGAAGAGATGAAGGAGATCCTAGACGGGCAAGGCCGCCTCCAGGATCTTCCTCCCAAAACTGGCATCAGACGATGCCAGCACATGCACAATGGTAGTGTTTTGAAAAGTTAAGCACAGACCAAGTGGCCACCCTGCACAACTGATCAGCTGAGGCCTGATTTTTGTAGGCCCAAGATGCCCCAATAGACCTTGTAGAATGAGCCGTGACCAGAAAGGGGACAGGCTTCTTCCTAAGTTCATAAGCCTTAAGAATAGTGGACTTGATCCAAGAAGCAATGGTTACCTTGGAAGCAGGCTTCCCTGCCCTTGGACCCTCAGGAATGACAAAAAGAGCATCCGACTGCCACAAGGGTTCAGTGCAATTCACACAGAACTTGAGAAAATGCACAACAACCAACAAGAAGATCCTTCTCCTGGTCAGAAGTAGGGTTAGGGAAGAAAGAAGGAACCACAATCTCCTGATTAATGTGGAGCTCAGACACCACCTTCGGGAGAAACTCCTGTGAAGTATGAAGCACCGCCTTGTCCTTGTGAAACACCAAAAAGGGTGGTCTACAAGACAGGGCATGCAGCTCCGCAACACGGCGAACAGACACGATCGCCAGGAGAAAAGCCATCTTCTACGTCAGTAGACGTAGAGGAATACTGGCCAAGGACTCGAAGGGAGGGCGCTGAAGGACAACCAAAACCAAGTTAAGGTCCCACTGAGAAGCGGAGCCTTAAACACGGGATGAGTATGAGCAACATCCAGGAAGTAAACCTTGACAGCAGGAAGAATAGCAATGTGCCTCTGAAAGAAAACAGAGAGAGCAGAAGTTTGAACCTTAAGGGAACTCAAACTCAGACCCTTATCCACACCATCCTGGTGGAAGGAAAGGAGCGTAGGAAGATCAAAATCCTGAGACAGGTTCCTATCTGCACACCAAGATAGAAAGGTAGACCAAACTCGATGGTAGGCCTTAGAGAAAACAGGCTTACGTGTACTAAGCATAGTAGCCACCACGCCAGAAGAAAAACCCTTCTTCAAAATTGGGGATTCAACCTCCATGCCACCAAAGCCAAACTATGAACATCCTCCGTCCACGGGTAACCTTGTAGAAGAAGATCCAGATGGGAGGGGAGCCGAAGGGGCTCCGCCACTGAGAAATCCAGGAGCTCCTGAAACCAAGCCTGTTGAGGCCAGTACGGAGCAATCAGGATGACTGGGCAGCACTCCAGTCTCAGTTTCCTCATCACCCTGTGCAACAGGGGAATGGGAAGAAAGAAGTAGCCAGAGGAAAATTCCACGGGATCGACAAGGCATCCCCGGCTAGAGCCAGGTGGTCCGCCCAGCGACAGCAGAATGTTGGGAACTTCCTGTTGTGTTTTGTTGCCATCAGGTCGATGCACGGAAGACTCCACCGCTGAACTCTCCGTTGTCCACTGTGTGTCGACTGCATGCAAGAACGTTGTCTACGCCAGTGATATGAAGTTCGGAAGTGGCAGGGACATGCTCCTCTTCCCAGGACAAAATGGCCTTGACCTCTAACCAAGCTGAGAGACTTCTTGTGCCGCCTTGCTTGCTGATGTAGGTTACCGCTGTGGTGTTGTCCGACTGGACTCTGACAAGGCAGTCCTCCAGTTGGAGCGTCCACTGGCACAGGGCATGAAACATCGCCTGAAGCTCCAAGACATTGATGGGAAGGAGAGATTCCGCATGGGACCACCTGCCCTGAGCATTCAAGTGCCCCAAGACCGCTCACCATCCAGAGAGGCTGGCATCCGTCGTCACTGTTGTCCAGAATGGCACCAGGAAGGCCCTGCCTTCAGCAGATTGTCCAGGTTGAGCCACCACGAGAGGCTCAGTTCCACATGAAGAGTGAGAGATAGAGACCTCTCCAGGAGATCCGGTTGACCCTTGCATGCCAGGATGAGAAACCTCTGGAGTTCACTGGTATGAGCCATGGCAAATGGAACCGCTTCTATGGCGGGAATTAACTTCCCCACCAAGGATGACAACTTCTTGGCTGGAACTGGATCCTGATTCAGGACAGCATGGACCTTCAGTGCTGATGAGCCACTTCGTCAGTAAGAAACACCATCCCTCTCTAAATGTGGAAGAGGTTGCCCAGAAAAACCATCATCTGCGAAGGAACAAGGTCCGACTTGTCCAGATTGATGATGCACCCGTGGCGGGACAGAGCATGCATGAAGGCCTGAACCTGCTGATGATGGAGTTCTGGAGGAGATGACTTCAGAAGGGGGTCGTCCATGTATGGGGTGACTCTGATGCCATCTCGATGGAGAACGGAAATCAATGCTCCTAGGACTCTGTTGAAGACTTAAGGAGCCGTGGTCAGGCCAAAGGGGAGGGCAGAAAACTGGAAATGCCCTCGGTCGCAGGCAAAGCAGAGATACTGCCGGCTCTCTGGATGAATGGTAATGTACAAGTATTCAACCTGAAGATCCAGAGAAGCCAGAAATTCCCCAGGGGACATGGCAGCGATCACTCTGCGTAGTGACTCCTGGCCATACTGGGACCAGACCACAAAAGAGTTGAGATCCTTCAAATCCAAAATGGGACGACAGCCGCCGTCCTTCTTTGAAACCACAAAGAGGCTGCAGTAGAACCCTGACCCCCGTTCCTGAGGAGGAACTGGTTCCAAGACCGCCTTGTCCAGAAGGGCCTGGATGGCTCCCTCGAAAAGGAAAGTGAGAAGAGAAGGTCCGGGAGGGAGGGAGAGAGGTGAAGGGAATTCTGTACACCACAGGTACCTTTGTTTTATTTGGGGACATAAACCCTACAACATATATTTTTTTTACATCTTAATTATTACTATCCCTTTAAAAAAAGTTAGGCATTACAGATTCCCTTTAAATCTAGAAACATTTTCAATAGCAACCTTGTGTTGGTATAACATCCTGCATTAAAGTTGCTGCAACAATGTAATGCAAGTGATTTAGGCCTAATAATTTTTTATCCTGAAGACATAGTATCTTGTGTTCAAAAGAATAATTCTGGGGAAAACTTCAACACAAAGTACAAAAAATTCCCACTAAATTAAATTATGCTTTAAACAGCATGGACACTAGAGACGTTTAAAGTGCATTATTTTGCAATATGTTAGAGTCATTGTTCAAAGGGTTAAAAAGTCCACTTAACTCTGTTGGAATTCTGGCAAGAGGTAATTATTTTTTTTTTACTTTCACTTTGCTTTTGTATAGGGCTCTCAGCCTTAAAGTGGAATTAATATTTTGTAACAAATGGGAAATATTCTAAGTTACTTTTGTAGGTTAGACATTTTTATTTAACCCTGCCACTCCCTGCTGGACAGTATTAGCTCTTTTACCTAAACTGACAAAAGTCTAGATATCTCCCAAAACTACTGGCTAACAAATATATCTTTCAACATCACCTCTTTATTACAAAGTGACAGTTCCAATTTAACTCCTTAAGTATCGGCCGCCAGCACGTGGATGGCAGTTAACCCCTTAAGGACTACGTGACATACTATGACCATCACGGTCCTTAAATACTTAAGGACCGATGACGGTCATAGTACGTCATGTACTTTTTACTTACAGTGCTCCACCGGGAGAGCTGTAAGTAAAAATGGGGCCTAAAATTGACCGCTTCAAGACTGGAGTGATCTCGTAAAGGCCCCAAAGCGGGGCGCTGATACACGCAACAGGTCACGTGTACCAGCGCGTCAGCAAGGATCAAAGCGGCCCTTATGGGACAGTAACGTACCAGGACCGCTAGTCCTTTCAAGACTGAAAATGGACCAAACTGTATGATAGGCTTTGGAAGAAACCAGTTTCCTAGGCTGGATCATAGTGGAGACAACCTCAGAGGAGAAGCCTTTCCTTCTTAGGATTGAGGCTTCAAAAGCCATGCCGTCAAAGCCATGCTCTCCACCTCCTCCTTCCACAGATAGACTGGATCTTCTACATCAGAGATGAGTGGCAATGGAAACTGATCCTGATTGGAGAGAGCCACAAGATCTGGGAACCTGTGCTTTGGGCCAGTAAGGGACAATCAAGATGACCACCAGGCCATCCATCTGAATCTTCTTCAGCAGCCTTGGGAATGAGAGGAAGTGGAGGGAAGATGTAGGCCAGATGAAAGTGCCATGGGATCACCAGAGCATCCACAGCGAAGGCCAGAGGATTTCTCCAACGGGAACAAAAAACTTATTAACCTTTCTGTTGTTCCTGGTGGCCATCAGGTCTATCTGAGGAAGACCCTGCCGTTGCACCAACACGTTGAAAACGTCTGGGTGGAGCTCTCTCTCTCCTGGGTCGTGCCCAAGCCAATATAGATTTGACCTCTGACCAAGAGGTAGAGCTTCTTGTGCCTCTTTTGCTTGTTAACGTATGCCGCGACCACAGTGTTGTCCTACTGGATGCGGACTGGAGAGGATCAGTACACTAGAGCTTGATGAATCACCAGGAGCTCCAGAAACTTGGTGGACTGAAGAGTCTACGCCACAATCCATCTGCCCTGAACCCCTAGGTGAACCAGGACAGCTCCCCATCCCCTGAGGCTGGAGTCCATCGTTACCAGAATCCAGTCCTGAAAGACAAAGGGTTTCTCCTTCTCCAGGTTGGACTGTCCAGCCACCAAAGCACGTCCTGCCTCACCTCCGGAGGAAGAGACATTGCAGTACAAGAGATCTGGGTTCCCATGTCAAGCACAGATAGTGAACTGCTGGAGCTCCCTGGTGTGAGCCGTGGAATATGGAACTGCCTCCAAGGTGGACACCTTGTGGCCCGTCAGTCATGAATCTGCAGACCGGAGCTGATGACCACTCCAGAGCTCTAGACACCAGACGCATGACCTGTTGGATAGGATCATCTGTCAGGAAGAACTTCCCCTTGGCAAGTATCGAATCCGAGGCCAAGGAAAACAGGACCTGAGAGGAGACTGAAGGAGATTTCTCCATATTCAAAATCCACCCATGGTGAATAAGAATCTGAGCACAGTTCTGGATTTGCTGGTCCAGGAGTTTCCGTGAATGGCTCCTTCAGCAGAAGGTCGTCCATGTAGGGAATCTCCCCAATCCCCTGGGTGTGCAATCAATGCCCCCAAAACCCTGGCAAACACCCGAGGAGCAGAGGTAAACCCATACGGCAAAGAGGTGAACTGGAAGTGCCCCAAGTCGCAAGCGAACCAGAGGTACTTCTGGATGTCCAGATGAATCGGAACATGCAATCATCTTGCAGGTCCAGAGACGCCAGGAACTCTCCTGTACACATATCTGCCATGACAGAGTGCAAGGATTCCATCTTGAAGCATGCAGTCTCCACAAAGGAATTAAGGTCCTTGAGGTCCAAGATAGGACGACTGCCGCCGTCCCTCTTGGCCACCACAAATAAGTTTGTATAGAAACATTAACCTTTCTCTAGGAGAGAATTGAGTCAGGACTCCCTTGTCCAAGAGAGCCTGAATCACCTCTCTGAAGAGTCACAGCTTTTCTTGTCCCAGAGAAGTTCTGGACTGGAAGAATCTGCAGGGAGAAAGGGATTTGAAGGGAATCCTGTACCCTTCCGAAACCACCTGTAAGACCCACTGATCTGCAACAGAGGCTGCTAGGGTGCTTGAAAAATGGTGCAGGCGCCCACCAACCCACCAAGAGCTGCGGACCAGGATTCTGTGAGTCAAGCGGAGGCAGACTTGCCAAGACTTGGGCTTGGCAGTGGCATGCTTTTAGTGCCATTGTTGTCTGGGTTTGGTGGTCTGGCATGGAGTGCTGCTCCAAGATATGCGCTGATTCGGTCTTTGCACTTCGTTTTGGCATGGGAAAAAAAAAAAAAAAAAGACACTGTTTCCTCGCCAAGGTGGGGTTCTTGGAAACCTTAGGCAATAGAGTACTCTTGACTCCAGTGGCCTCACTGATAATCTGCTACAGTTCAGGCCCAAAAAGAGACTTGCCCTGAAAAGGGAGAGAAATCAGCGACTTCTTAGATGAAAGGTCCACAGGCCAACTCTTAAGCCACAATGTGTGTCTAGCAGAAACAGAGAAGGTAGAAGCCTTAGTCGCAAGTTTGACAGCATCAAAAAGAGTGTCCGTGACATGTCTGAGCCTCAGACATGTTGGCCAAGAGGGCTAAAAGGTCCTCCTCCTTAGGGGCACCTTTACTGATAGATTCAATAAGTTGTTTGCCACAGATGGTGAGAGCTCTAGTTACCCAAACAAAAGCCAAGGTAGGATTCAAGGCAGCACCTTTGGCAGCAAAGTTAGACTTCAGGATAACCTCAAGCTTCTTATCAGTCATATCCTTCAATGACATGGAGTCCACAAAGGGTACAGCAGCAGACTTATAAAGCCTAGAAATTGGGGGATCAACCTGAGGAGGTGTAGTCCACTGAATCAAAGCTGTCTCAGTGAAGGGGTACAGCATGGAAAACCTCTTAGAAAGCAAAAGGCTCCTGTCAGGTGTTTTCCACTCATTATGGATAACCTGGTTCAGAGTGGGATTGGCATAAAAACCATGAGGGATTTCTTACGCCACTGAAAGATGTCAGAAGAATTTTGGCCCTCAGCAGTGGTAGTACATCCTTAATGAGGCCCTCAGCAGAGAGCACAGGGTCAGCTTCAAAGGCGTCGCCATATTCCCTTCCTCTATATCATCCTCAAAGGAATTCTCCTTAGAGGTTTCTGTGAGATCAGGAATGCCAGGGGCCTTAGGGGTCATAAACCTGAAAGAAGTAGGGGATTTCCAAAAATGGAGGACCCCCTGGAGGGAAAGAGGAAACTGTGCCATAGAGGACTAAGTTCTTGACCCAGAGTGGCTCTTGTTCAAGGCTGGAGGGCCCAGGTGGAGTAGTAGGGGCCACAGCACATGAGGGGCATGAGTTCCCCGAGTATTCTCTAGGAAGCCCCATTTGGCATGAGGAACAGTAAGCAAGGGGGGTTGGAGAGGCCCCTGAGTCCTTAGCCTTAGGTCTAGCCCCATGTCCCTTTGCATCCGACATCCTAACAGGAGAAGTGTCTAGACAGTACGAGAAACCCAAATACTATGATCCAGGTTAAAATATCACCTCAGAAAGCCCCAAAAAGTACTTATCTGGCAGGAGAATGGTTAACCTGAGGAGAGAAAGGAGAGACAAGCCTCTGCATAGGTTTCTCCAGCAAAGAGATAAAGAAAGTAGTGTCCAGAATCACAGCCAATCAAAAGAAAGCCCGCTAAACAGGCAATTTGGGATCTGTAGTTTTGTCTCTTTGCTGTTACCTGGCAATGCTTGAACCTGAACTCACAGGGCCCAAGGTGCCCTCAAGACACTAGGGATGTGAATCGGATGATAGGGAATGAGGAGACAAGAAGAATGCGTCCCCGCTCAACTCTGTGAGTCAAACGGTTGCAGAGATATGTCCCAAAACAATTTGTCCCACAGAAGTCAATGTAGCTAGTGTGGCCGCGCGGTAAAGCGCGGAACTCAAATCTAAAATTTTCAAAATTTAATGAAAGTACCCAAATACCCAAGGGAATATGTAGGGATTAATAAAAACTTATAAACCTAGAAGGATAAGCCAAAATAAGCCCCATAATCCAGAGAAACCAGCAGGGGAGGGGTTAAATACCTAAACGCAGCCAGCCAAGCTCCAAAACCCATGGATCAAAACAAATAAGATACCCAACACTAGTGCCGGAGTTTAATACTCCTGTGAGACCCCTGTATGGAGGGGAACTGAGGGACAAGTGGACCATAGCACTCAAAGGGTTGCTCACCACCTTTTTACTTGACTTCCTTCTTCAGATTACCATTAAAAGAAAGCCTCAGAGAGACCCAGTCAGGAGACAGAAACATGGGTTGCCGGATTCTCTCCACAGGGCTGCAAGGGTCCACAACAGCACCCGATAGCTGGACAATCCTCCAGGGGAAGCCAGGAATGGTAATCCACCTAATGGGGAAATGTTGACATCCCATATCTAAAAGAAAATAAAATAATCTAAAAACTAAGCAGAAACGTTCTCAGCCTCTGTACAGGTTATTGGAACAAGTCTATCTGAGGTGGGGCCAGTGGGATAGCCTGATAAGTAGTGATGAGCGAGCACCCCAATGCTCGGGTGTTCGGGTGCTCTGACCGAGCACCCCCTGAGGCTCGAGTGCTCGGCCGAGCACCCGAGCCCCATTGAAGTCAATGGGAGGACTCGAGCATTACACCAGGCACCCCCTGCTCTGATGAGGGGAGGGTGCCTGGTCCATAGGAAAAGGGAAGAAAAGGATGGAAACACCACAGAAATGGTTCAGGGACAGCATAGGGAGGATGTCTGGATGCATCTTGGACTCCAACATCGCTGCTGGGAACGATCTTTCGCCCGTAGTACGCCATTTTTACAGACTGACCATAAAACACACAAAAAGGAAAATAAAAACGACTTTAGGCGAAAAATTGTTACCAAACAATATTTGCTGTATATTTACTTGTATATCATCTGCAAATTATCCCAAAAATTTCCTTGATTTTCGGAAGTGAGGCCATGATTAAGAGGGAAACGTGCGCAGAGGCAAATTCTCCCAAAAATTTCCTTGATTTTCAGAACTGAGGCCATGATTAAGAGGGAAACGTGCACAGAGGCAAATTCTCCCAAAAATTTCCTTGATTTTATTGAACTGAGGCCATGATTAAGAGGGAAACGTGCGCTGAGCTGACCATCTAAAACATTATGGGTGAGGGTCTGCTGCAGAGCTGACCATCCTAAACATTATATGCGAAGGCCCGCTAGTGAGCTGACGCTATAAAACATTATATGAGAGGGCCCGCTAGAGAGCTGACCCAATAAAACATTATATGAGAAGGCCCGCTGGTGAGCTGACCTATATAAAAATTGTCAAACAGGGCCCGCTGGTGAGCTGGCCCTATATAAAAATTATATCACAGGGCCCGCTGGTGAGCTGGCCCTATATAAAAATTATAGCACAGGGCATATGGAAGAGGAGGAGGAGGATGAGAAGATTAAGAGTCAACCATATACCCGTTTTTTGGGTGGAAGGGGTGAATGGGAATACAGAGTATTCACATCATTGTAAATAACATATATAAAGTGAGTTTATGTTCCCCCGGGGCTTTCCTCCAGTGGAGTGGAGAAGTCAGGGGAAATCCAGGCCTTGTTCATTTTTATAAGTGTCAACCTATCAGCATTGTCGGTGGAAAGGCGGATACGCTTATCTGTTATGATGCCACCAGCAGCACTAAATACCCGCTCAGACAGAACGCTGGCGGCAGGGCAGGCCAGCACCTCCAAGGCGTAGAGTGCCAGTTCATACCACGTGTCCAGCTTGGACACCCAGTAGTTGTAAGGCACAGAGGGATCATTGAGGACGCTGACACGGTCTGCTACGTACTCCTTCACCATCTTCCAAAACTTTTCCCTCCTTGTGACACTAGGCTGCGCATCAGGGTGAGGGTGCTGGCGGGGTGTCATGAAGGTGTCCCACGCCTTGGAGAGTGTTGCCCTGCCTTTCTCGGAACTGCTGTGTGCTCCCCTTTTCTCCCCTTCTCGGTTGGCCAAGGTAGCACGTACTCTGCCGCCAGCGTTGTCAGATGGAAAATTTTGGAGCAATTTTTCGACAAGAACCTTCTGGTATTGCAACATTTTGCTTGTCCTCTCCACCGGAGGAATGAGAGATGAGAAATTCTCTTTGTAGCGGGGGTCCAGAAGGGTGAACACCCAGTAATCCGTGTTGTCTAAAATGCGTACAACGCGTGGGTCACGGGAAAGGCAGCCTAACATAAAGTCAGCCATGTGTGCCAGAGTACCAACAGTCAAGATTTCGCTGTCCTCACCAGGAGGATGACTCTCAATATCCTCATCCTCTTCCTCCTCTTCTGCCCACCCACGCTGAAGAGATGGAACTAAAGTTCCATGGCTACCCTCTGTAGCGGAGGCAACCGTGTCTTCCTCCTCCTCCTCCTCCGCCTCCTCCAATTGTCGCTGAGAAGACGAAGTGAGGGTGCTCTGGCTATCACTTTGTGTAAGCTCTTCCTCCCCCATTTCCACCTCTTCCACATGCAAAGCGTCGGTTTTAATTGTGAGCAGCGAGCGTTTCAGTAGACACAGAAGTGGGATGGTTACACTGATAATAGCGTTATCGCCGCTCACCATCTGTGTCGATTCCTCAAAATTGCGTAAAACCTCGCAGAGGTCTGACATCCATTCCCACTCCTCACTTCTGATTACAGGAAGTTGAACGGAGAGGCGACGACCGTGTAACAGCTGGTACTCCACTACTGCCCTCTGCTGCTCACAAAGCCGGGCCAACATGTGGAAGGTGGAGTTCCAGCGCGTGCTCACGTCACACAGCAGCCGGTGAGCTGGCAATTGTAAGCGCTGCTGCAGCTTCAACAGGCCGGCTGAAGCTGTTGATGACTTACGGAAATGTGCACACACGCGGCGCACCTTGGTCAAGAGATCATGCACATTGGGGTAGGTTTTTAGAAATCGCTGCACCACTAAATTAAATACATGCGCTAGGCATGGTACGTGTGTGAGCTTGCCGAGCTCCAAAGCCGCCACCAAGTTACGCCCATTATCACACACAACCATGCCTGGTTGCAGGTTGAGTGGCGAGAGCCACTGCTCGGTCTGGTGACGAATCCCCTGCAACAGCTCTGAGGCCGTGTGCTGTTTGTCCCCAAGGCAGATCAGCTTCAGCACGGCCTGTTGACGCTTCCCCACTGCAGTGCTACACTGCTTCCAGCTACTGGCTGATGGGGGAGTGGCGCTGTGTGTAGAGAATTCGGAGGTGGAAACGGAGGAGGAGGAGCCAATAACGTAGGTGCTGGTGGAAACCCTGATGGAGGTAGGGCCCGCAATCCTCGGCGTGGGTAGCACCCGTGCCATCCCAGGGTCCGAGTCGCTCCCAGCCTCCACGACATTCACCCAGTGTGCCGTCAGGGAAATGTAGCGTCCCTGGCCACAAGCACTTGTCCATGTGTCAGTCGTTAAGTGGACCTTCCCAGTAACTGCGTTTGTCAGGGCACGGGTGATGTTACGGGACACATGGTGGTGTAATGCGGGGATGGCACACCGGGAAAAGTAGTGGCGGCTGGGGACCGCGTACCGAGGGACAGCTGCTGCCATCAGGCTGCGGAAGGACTCAGTGTCCACAAGCCTAAATGGCAGCATTTCGATGGCCAGTAATTTTGAAAGGTGTGAGGTTAGTGCTATGGCCTGTGGGTGGGTGGCTGGGTACTTTCTCTTGCGCTCAAATGCCTGGGGTAACGACATTTGGACGCTGTGCTGGGACAGGGAAGTGGATGTGGTCGCTGATGGTGCTTCAGATGCTACAGGTGCAGGGCGGGAGGTATGCGGGCCTGCGTCTTCGACAAGCGATTGGCCGGCACCGAAAACAGGGGAAGAGGAGGCAGTGGTGTGGCCTGCAGACACAGATGGGTGATCCAGGCGTTCCTCCCACTTACTACGGTGCTTGGATGCCATGTGTCGGATCATGCTGGTGGTGGTGAGGTTTCTAGTGTTCATGCCTCGGCTCATTCTGGTGTGGCACAGGTTGCAAACTACAATTCTTTTGTCGTCCGCACTTTCCTTAAAAAAACGCCATACCGCGGAACACCTACCCCTTGGCAAGGTAGATTTACGCAAGGGGGTGCTCCGTGGAACATTTGCGGGCCGGTTTGGTGCGGTCCGCCTTCTTTCTGTAGCCACACCACTGCCTCTTCCAGCCTGTTGCGGTGCTGCAGATGGCTCACCCTCAGGACTGCTGTCATCGCTCGGCTCTACACCTTCCCAGGTGGGGTCAGTCACCTCATCGTCCACCAAGTCCTCCTCCACTTCCTCACTCTGATCATCCTCCTCAAGTCTTGATCCCACCACATACTCAGTCATTGACAACTGTATAACATTCTCCTCAACAAGGTCTTGAGACGGAAATAGTGGTTGATTTAATGGCAACTGTGTCTCATCATCATCATCATCATCATCCACTACTTCCTTTGACCTTAAATGCCGTTCACATCTGTCATCTTCTTGTGATTGGGTAGCCTCTAGAGGTTGTGAATCAGGGCACAAGATGTCATGTTCCTCTGCAAGCGAGCTTGGAGAGAGGGTCAAATGAAGGATTGGTGATGAGACGAGCTCCTCACTATATCCCAGTGTGGGATCACTTCTTTGACCAGACCGTGTATGGTGGGAGGAAGGATGATCAGAGTGAGGATTATGTTGACCAGACTCTTGGCTACTGAGAGTGGACTTGGTGGAAGACAGGGTGGTGCTTAACCGACTGGAAGCAGTATCAGCTGTCATCCAACCGACCACCTGTTCGCAGTGGTCGGACCTCGAGAGTGATGTCCTGCGACGCCCTGTAAAATTACACATGAAGCTAGGTATGGTGGATGTCTTTCTTTCTTGTGCTCTGGCACCAGGCACAGTTTCACCGCGTCCTGACCCGCGCCCTGAACTTTCAGGATCACGTCCACTTCCCCGTCCCTTTTTACCCGCCTTCTTCATCTTACACAGAATATGTGACTTTAATATTTGAGTTTGAAAACTTAACAGTATTTCTTATTATTCTGCAACTCTGCAGAGTACACAGAATAGGCTGCTAAACGGCGGTGATACACACTGAATGGAATATGTGACTTTAATATTTGAGTTTGAAAACTTAACAGTATTTCTTATTATTCTGCAACTGTACAGAGTACACAGAATAGGCTGCTAAACGGCGGTGAAACACACTGAATGGAATATGTGACTTTGATATTTTAGTTTGAAGACTTAACAGTATTTCTTCCTATTCTGCAACTCTGCACAGTACACAGAATAGGCTGCTAAACTGCGGCGAAGCACACTGAATGGAATATGTGACTTTAATATTTGAGTTTGAAAACTTAACAGTATTTCTTATTATTCTGCAACTGTACAGAGTACACAGAATAGGCTGCTAAACGGCGGTGAAACACACTGAATGGAATATGTGACTTTGATATTTTAGTTTGAAGACTTAACAGTATTTCTTCCTATTCTGCAACTCTGCACAGTACACAGAATAGGCTGCTAAACTGCGGCGAAGCACACTGAATGGAATATGTGACTTTGATATTTTAGTTTGAAGACTTAACAGTATTTCTTCCTATTCTGCAACTCTGCACAGTACACAGAATGTGCTGCTAAACTGCGGCGACGCACACTGAATGGAATATGTGACTTTGATATTTTAGTTTGAAGACTTAACAGAATGTGCTCTAATCTGCAACTTTGCACACTAAACAGAATGTGCTCTAATCTGCAACTTTGCACACTAAACAGAATGTGCTCTAATCTGCAACTTTGCACACTAAACAGAATGTGCTCTAATCTGCAACTGTGCACACTAAACAGAATGTGCTCTAATCTGCAACTTTTCACACTAAACAGAATATTTTTTTTTTTTGTTTGTTTGTTTTTTCCCCCCCACACAAAATAACCTGCTGCCCCCACACACAGTAGTCCTAAAAAGGACTTTTGGTTCTTTTTTTTCACAATTTTTTTTTTTCCTCCCTACACTGCCTTTCCCTTCCTATCCTCAGCTCTCCCTGGCTCAGACTGAGCCGAA
Organism: Rhinophrynus dorsalis; assembly: GCA_037306005.1. Lineage (NCBI taxonomy): Eukaryota > Metazoa > Chordata > Amphibia > Anura > Rhinophrynidae > Rhinophrynus > Rhinophrynus dorsalis. The sequence goes on from CM074718.1 coordinate 150,293,736, forward strand.
CTCGATGGTCAGGTGCTATACAGCACCCGACCACGGGTTCTGGCCAGCCAATCAGTGTAATGCCAGCAGCCAACATGGCTGCTGGCATTACACCGATGTCAGAGCCTCCCTGCACGTTTATTGGCTGCGCAGCAGCCGCAAAACGTGCGGGGAGGAGACCCGAACATGGCGGGCGAGCACATGCGGTACTCGTACGAGTACCGCCATGTGCCGAGCAGAGCGATGCTCGAGCCGATCATGTAATATAAATTACATGATTTTCTTTAACCCCTTAACGACCGGGCGATCGGCACCGCGACTTAAGGACTGCGGAGTATTTTTTTTTTCTTTTTCTAGTTCCGGACTCCCCGTACGGCGTGCAGCCGCGGGGGGAGCCCAGAACTCCATGACAGTCATAGTACGTCATGGGTCATTCAGTCAGATCGACCCTTGACGTACTATGACCATCAAGGGTCGTTAAGGAGTTAACAGATACACTGTAGCTTCACACTTCTGATTAGTGCAGCTGAGCTAATCAAAAACACCTTATTATACATTACTACCTAGGAGGCTACTCACAAGCACAATTTCACAATGTGTGAATGTCACCAAATACAGGCTGCTGCAACTCACCTGCAATCATTCTTTCAGCTGACCAGAGATGAACTGCATGGGGCCTATAGGCCATGAATGAGGAAGTTCACTGTCGTCATTTTGGCATCATCCAATAATATTCTTATGCTAACCTATGTTGCATATGTCACTCTCCTGCCAGCAACCCTCAACCCGTAATGGGATCACAGGAGGATAGTGGGCAAATATGAAAAAGCCCGATGATTCATAAAGTTAAATTCCAGCTATAATCACAGCCACAAGTGTGAACTTAGCCTAACAGTGTAGTTTTAAAGGGACAGTACTGTTTCAAAATAAAAGCAGCTCCAATTATTTGGGCAATGGAGAGTGTTATTTCAATACTACCAGAGTTGTAGTTCAAGAGTAATTGAATGATAAAGTATCCCCCTTCCCACCCCTTTTTACTAATGTAACACTGCTCACCCCAGAATAGAAAGGTGGTGTCCAGATGGCTTGCAGAGAGGGAGAATATTCAATTAGCATAAGTGTGGGGGGGGGGCAGGGTTTTCACTGTTCTCATAGTAAGAAGATTGTCCCTTGTTGTGAGTTGTCTGGTCTTAAGACCAGATTCCACATCTGAGGGGAGGTGTCTTACATTAGGTAAAATGGGTGGGAGGGGGTACTTTATCATTCAATTACTCTTGAACTACAACTCTGACAGTATTGAAATAACACTCTCTATGGCCCAAATACTATGAAGATTAATTGGAGCTGCTTTCATTTTGAAACATTACTATCCCTTTAAGATGCTGGACCAACTTGCATCCTCATACATTTGATACTGTTTACCCTGTGGATGCTAGAAAGGTCTCCAATGCGTGGAGAAGCCATGCACTGCAGAACTGCAGTCCTGATGTAATTTCATTTGAAATAAATTATTCCACCGCTCCAGAAATTTTAGAGCCACTGGTCTATAGTATCAAACTGTTTCAACAGTGAAATATTTTACATTAACCTGTATAGAAAAGTGATACTATTTACCTAATGGTTTCACCATCTTGCATTTTCTGATATTTGTCATAAAGCGCATTTCCCAGGTCATAATCTATACCCCATGTAGACATACTCAGGGAGAGGCTCTGGTGCCAGCGTAGAGCATCTCCTAAGGAAAAGAAGTTGCAATTATATTTGCTGCCATAAAACCAGGAAAACCCATTCATCAATTTTGTTCTAATTTGTGTGTGTGTGTATATATATATATATATATATATATATATATATATATATATATATATATCTCACTTTTTGTTATTTAACTTGAATTGGATAAATGTAAAAGTTAAAAAGCACTGTATGTTTCAGTATAAAAATAAAATATATTCATATATAAATATCACTCACATATCAATATACGTGCATATGCATGCAGTTTTTCCTATATCTAATAAACTAGCAAAAGATACATACCTAGGTGATACAGTGTACGTGTAATATGAATTTTGTATATTGCTTCTACCTTCCTATGTGGATTGCAAGAAAGTTTGCAGGCACAATCAGAAAATTTACTTTAGGAATGCCAGTGTAAATTCTGGCTGCAGTTGGCTCTATATCAGGTGTAGCCAGCCAGGATCCTCAAGAGCTACCTACAGTGCATGTTTTCAGATATCCATGCTTGATTACAGGTGTATCAATTAAAGTGTCTAAGCCACTAATAGTCCACTCGTGCTTCAATAAAAATGTCCTTAAAACATGCACTATTGTTAGCTCGAGGACCAGGGCTGGCTACCCCTGCAGAACACAATTTACTTTATTCAGCAAAGTAGAGAGATGCAACTTTGGAGCATACCAACTGCTCCATAAAGGGGAACTAAAAATGTCCATAGATTAAAATGGGGCTTAATAATGCATTGAAGACTTCTCTGATTTTAGAACACTCCATTAAAATCAATGGGGATTTTCATATTCCCCCATGGTGTAGTTGGTATGCTGAAAAATTGCAACTGTAGTTTGATTAATGAATCCTACTGTCTTGGACTTCTTCAAAGTTATATGTCATTACAAACAGGAAGTAGAGGGACCATGCAAAACACTTTCAAATCCTTGGCTGTGCTCAAGAGCTACATGACAGAGTTCCCATAGCTCAAAATTCTCCGTTCTGTTCCAGTTTGCCTTGCAGATCACAGGCTGGGTGATGCTCCACTCCTTACTCTATACTCATGAGAGATTCTATTCTTGCTATAGAAGACCTGTGTCGGCAAAGCCACTGTAAGTGGGATTCATTAAAGAGGGGAGAAATCTCCCATGAGTCACTGATGCAACCGAACCTTGCAAATCACAGTAATGTGCAAAGCAAATGGGAGAATTAAAGAAGTTTTGAGCTATGAGAGCTCATTTCAGCTCTTGGGACACAGCAAAATATTTAAAGGGGTTTTGTGTACAGCCTCTTAAGGTCATGTGATTTCCATGTATAGAAATGGCAGCATCTAAAATCTATTTCTCAGAGGAAAATGAACCTCTAATAATTAACTGGGGTTATATACACCATACTACTTGTTAATATCTGTAAAAATCTTGTTTTGTGATGCCTAAAATCTAATCTTCCAAATGCTCAGAAAGCAGACATTCATGCCTTTTCCAGGACTCCCATTGATAGTTCAGGGCTACCTTCAAATGGGCTGAGACAACTGCAATATAAGAGCAATGGGCACTGGCCCAATCAATAAACTCACTTTAGCTCTTCTTTCTCAATACAAATTACACAAACAGCATTATATAAATGCTCTCTGAACAAGACTATTTGCACATACATTAAAAAGCAAGTTTTGGATGATATTTTAAGGATGCAACATAAAAATGTACATATGCCAGATTCACGTATGTGATCTTAACATTATATCAACCTATTTCATTTTTTGAGGTTAACTTTCCTTTAAACCTAATTCTCATGCAAACCAACTGCACGACAGGGAGAACAAAAACAGAAATTCAAAAAACTCCAATTGCTATGATTGGGAAATTTAGTAATTTGAACGCTAGAGAGAGCTCCAAGCATTGCTTTGCAATGGTTTGGAAACCTCTCTCATATTAAAGGTGTTAAAATATCCATTTAATCCAGTGACAATTGATACCTCTCCCTGTATTGCATCTGGTTTGCCTCAGAATTCCCTTTGCTTTTCTTTTAACAGTCCTAAGTAGCTTAACAAAGGAGGTTTGTCTACATAAAAAAGTATAATTAAACATTTACCAGTATCTAAGCTTCTGATAATCGGATGGATTCCACATTGTGCATGGATCTTAAATTCTGTATCGCCTGGCTGAAATGACCAAACGAAAAAAGACAAAACTTTAAGGAGCAGTAAGTTTGTTTGTTTGGTTTTTTTTTAATGAAAAAATATACATATTATAGGACCTTTCCTGCTAAATACAACAAGGGTACTTCTGGTAGATTTTCTTTCACAAGTTATTACAATTCCGTTTCTTTAATGAACAGCAATTGGTGCAGTTCATATCACATACAGGAAATACTTGAAAACAAGAGAAATACATAAATACAGTTTGTTGTTGAAAGCTATTAATTATTACAAAGCAACATTTCCAGTTTAAGAGGGAGTCTTCTCCAAAGAGCTTTTGTTTGCAAGTGCCCTGCCTCCTAGTGTTAGCTACTCCCGTTACACAAAAGAAATACATTTTGTATAACAGTTGATGCTTGCTAAAAGTAAGCCTTCAAAAAAAAAAAATTTGGAGCAACAACTTATGAACGAAAAACCTTCCAGTAGTGGGAGTATCCATCTTATTCAGCAGTTAATCCTTTGTGTGTGAGAGGGGTGTTGCATACCCCCTCTGACATTCAAAGGGTTACAGTTCCATAACCTACATTTTTTTTAAAAGCAAATAATGGAACCAAGTCCTAGGCTCAAAGGGGTGTGCAATTCATTACATGCCCCTCTCTGGCCCTCAACAGGTTAAAGGGCAACTAAAGTGTCTGGGGAGTTAAAAGTATAGCAAGTTACCTGCCAGCTATGGGAATTGAACTGCCATAGATTAAAACTCCTCAGCACGCTTCTAATTGTTCCTGCACATATAAGATATCTACATGCTCTACAGATGCCCCACATCAGTGAATCTGTTGACAATGAGATTAATGGAGAGAGATTAAGTTGATGTAACATAGCTCTGCAGAACTGAGATACAACACTTAATTTCTCTCTAAGTATGTGTAAGTGTTACTCTCACTGCTTTCAGGTGTCTTACTACTGTTTTAAATCATCTGCTCCAGAACATTTAAAGTCCCTTTAAATATAATAAAATTCTGGTAAACATATTTATTGATGAGATAACTGAAGGGATATGTGTTCTTAATAACCAAACCATGCTCTTTGAACAGCGATGGGCAACATATAAGCCCTCAAGGTATTGTTCCTGAGCAATGCAAACCCGTATTGAGGAGGTAAAACAAAAATACGTTTCCAAAAGGAGTGATATTTTTTGCAAAGTTTCACATGAACAGAGATAATTTTACATGGGATTTAAAGCGGAACTACCACCCAATAAGTACATTGCCCCACATAATTGCACATCTGGCAACTAGCTGCTCAGTAGCACGTGCGTTGTCAGTCCCAGTCAGGTCTAGGAGGTGTTGCTAGGAGCCGGGCAGCTCCAATAGGGACTGACAGCGCAGGCGTGCGGACGTCACTATGGCAAGATGTCCGCTCTCCATCCTGCTGTCAGTCCATGAAGAATAGCGATTTCTATTTAATCTGGTAAGAATTCTGGCGACTAGCGCTACTGAGCAGCTAGTCGCCAGATGTGCAATTATGTGGGGCAATATACTTTTTGGGTGGTAGTTCCGCTTTAACAAAAATGTTAAAGTCTTCCTGTAAAAAGTGGGGAACCCTAAGCTGATGCCCACATCACACCAAAGCACCACTGCACCTGGTTGAGAACTACTTGTTTAGGGTTTTTTTCTGTTCTGTAAAACAAGCATATTTTTAATGTGCAGAGATAATTCAATTATAGCAGTTAGGGATGCACCGAAATTTCGGCAGCCGAAATGTTTCGGCCGAACATGGCATTTTCGGCAAAAAGCCGAAATAATAAAATGGCCGAAATGGGGAGCCGAAACAAGTGAAGTAAAATCTTCAGCACAGCACACGAATGCGCTTCAGCTGCAGCACACGGAGGCACTAAACAAGAACAGCAGTGATGTATGTGGCTGTGCTGGTGATGTCCCCGTGTACTGCAGCTGAAGCGCATCTGTGTGCTGTGCTGCAGATTTTACTTCGCTCGTTTTGGACTCCCCCGCCCGGCACCGCAATACATACAGGTCTGTGCGGTCTTCAGCACAGACCTGTAGCTACTGAGCTCCCTCGTCTCCGTTTAGTAATGCAGAGCGCGCTGGGAGATGACAATCTCCCAGCGCTCTGCATTACTAAAGAGAACAAACAGGAGCTCCAGCAGCTACAGGTATGTGATGCGGGGGCAAGTTGGAGCTGATGGGCAAAGTAGAGCTGGTGGGGGCAAGTTGGAGCTGGTGGGGGCAAGTTGGAGCTGATGGGGGCAAAGTGGAGCTGATGGGGGGCAAAGTGGAGCTGATGGGGGGCAAAGTGGAGCTGATGGGGGGCAAAGTGGAGCTTGTGGGGGGCAAAGTGGAGCTGATGGGCAAAGTAGAGCTGGTGGGGCAAGTTGGAGCTGATGGGCAAAGTAGAGCTGGTGGGGCAAGTTGGAGCTGATGGGCAAATTAGAGCTTGTGGGGGCAAAGTGGAGCTGATGGGGGGCAAGCTGAAGTTGATGGGGGCAAAGTGGAGCTGGTGGAGAGCAAGTTGGGGGGCAAGTTGGAACTTGGAGCTGATGGGCAAAGTAGAGCTGGTGGGGGCAAGTTGGAGCTGATGGGGGGCAAGTAGAGCTTGTGGGGGCAAAGTGGAGCTGATGGGGCAAGTTGGAGCTGGTGGGCAAAGTAGAGCTGGTGGGGGGCAAGTTGGAGCTGGTGGGGGCAAGTTGGGCAAAGTAGAGCTGGTGAGAGCATGTTGGAGCTGATGGGGGCAAGGAGAGCTTGTGGGGGCAAAGTGGAGCTGATGGGGGGCAAGCTGAAGTTGATGGGGGCAAAGTGGAGCTGGTGGAGAGCAAGTTGGAGCTGATGGGGGGCAAGTTGGAACTTGGAGCTGATGGGCAAAGTAGAGCTGGTGGGGGCAAGTTGGAGCTGATGGGGGGCAAGTAGAGCTTGTGGGGGCAAAGTGGAGCTGATGGGGCAAGTTGGAGCTGATGGGTAAAGTAGAGCTGATGGGGGGCAAGTGGAAGCTGATGGGGAGCAAGTTGAAGCTGATGGGGAGCAAGTTGAAGCTGATGGGGAGCAAGTTGAAGCTGATGGGGGCAAAGTGCAGTTGGTAGAGGGCAAGTTGGAGCTGATGGGGGCAAGTTGAAGCTGATGGGGGGCAAGCTGAAGCTGATGGGGGGCAAGCTGAAGCTGATGGGGGCAAAGTGCAGTTGGTAGAGGGCAAGTTGGAGCTGATGGGGGGCAAGTTGGAATTTGGAGCTGATGGGCAAAGTAGAGCTGGTGGGGGCACTTGCTCTACTATATTTTTTGTTTCTTTTGTTAGGCATCGCCCTATAAATTAAAAAAAAAAAAAAAGTCATTTTTCAGTTTCTGTTTTCGGCCAAGTGCATCCTGAAGTTTCGGTTCAGAATTTTCATTTAGGTGCACCCCTAATAGCAGTTCAAACTATTACCGCAAGATGGAGCTGTTGCCATAACCGAACACTCAGCTCTCTCATATAAAAGCATGGCTATATGTCTAGTTCTCAATTTTAACCCTTTGAGTGCCAAAAAGGTATCCAATGAATGGCATTGCAATGCAACAGATACCTATCAAAGTCTATTACTTGTTCTCACACGTGCCAAAAGTAAGAGACATAAATCTCTGGCTTTTACACTTTATGAAACAAAGCTATATCAGTAAAACTAATGCCATCAAACATTGCAAAGTAAACATTTTTGCTAATCTTTTGTTACAAGCCATTAGTCTTTTCATATACAGTCCTATTTTCTGTACACAAAAGATAGCCCTTTAGGCAGCTGTGATATTTCCCAAGCGATATGAAAGTGTGCATGTACCTTCACACCAGCTACACAGAAAAAAACCCTAAATACAATACCTATTGCAAGGCATACACTACCAAATGTACAGTATCAAAGAGTACCTTAGCAAACACTGACTGAACATGGATTGGAATCTTAAACATGACACCTAACGATGTGGTTATCAGTAAGCTTGCCAGGAGATTTAATGGTGTGTCTTTGGCTTGGATCTTTAATGTAAAAACATCCCAGCAGCCAGGAGGCAATGGCAGAAAATTGGTAAAATTAAGGATCTATGAAGAAAAAAAAACAAATAAAAGCAAATGTAGTTTCAGAATGTAAAAACAGCATGACACAAAAAGACATTATTGCAGAATGTAAAAGATGTGCAATTCTGGAGAGATTTACCGCTAGCTTTAAAGTAGTTAAAAGCGCCATTTTAATTACTGGAAATTATGAGCATTTAAATATGTTCACACTGATGTAGTTTGTTTGCTCCACAATTGCAGCTTTTGCTTTCTAAGGCCTTAAGACCCATATTTATAAAAGCAAAGTAGAGTTATTCTGGGATAAACCAACTGCATCGTAGGGGACAAATAAAAATTCCTTTTAAATTAAATCTAGCTTTTAACCCCTTGAATGTTAGAGAGGTCCCCAGTGCATTGTGAAGTGAAGCACAGAAGACTAATCTAGCATTCAAGGGGTTAATAAGCTCTAATCAACTGAATAGGAATGTAGATATTTTTAATTGTCCCCTATGTTGCAGTTTAATACATAATCAATCAAGTTTGCTTTTTTACTTAAAGGGATAGTAATAATAATAAAGTGCAGTCCGAGTCTTCTTTATTCTATTTGTACAATGTAGCACACGATTTCAATACCAACAAGCTTATAGTTCAACTGGAACTGAATATGAAAGAATCCCCCTCCTGCCCTTTCTGGACACCTCCCGTCAGTTGTGAATTGCAGTTGTGGAACCGGACAACTCGCAGCGAGGGATAATTTCATTCAGTAAGTATAAGGAAAACCCTGCCCCACTTCATGAAGGAAGGCATGATTTTTCTTATATACTGAAAATTGTCCCTCACTACACTCCATCAGGACCAGAAAAGGGAACCTTTCTGATTCAATTGTCATTAAACGACAAGCCTATAAGTATTCAAATATAGCGCTACGTGGTACAAACAGAACACAGATGACATGGAGCTGCACATTATTATAAGTATTACTATCCCTTTAAAGAGTCAGTAATGTGTTACCTAAATAGAGTAGTAATGTAGAGACTCAAAAAAGAAATTGATCGATGCAGCTGCTATCCCTCAGACCTTTATGGTTTAAGAGATATAATGCTTTAAAGTTCCTCCCTCCCTCCACTTCTCCTGACATCGGCGTCTAGCTGACAGCAGGAGATCCTGGTCCCGGGACCGGCAGGCCGCTCTTCAGCAGATCTGAAATGGCATGATTTAAAAAGAAATACTAAACTGGAACGGTCTACAAAGTGTGCCTGCAGACCATGCACACTTTGTAGACCGTTCCAAAGAAGTATTTCTTTTTAAATCCTGCTATTTTGCCTCTGCTGAAGAGCCACCTCGAGTCGTCCGACTCGAATTTCCTGATGTCAGCTGTGGAGTGGAGACTTTAAAGCATTAGATCTCTCAAACCATAATGGTTTGAGAGATGGGGATTGCATCAATCAATTTCTTTTTTTTTATTCTCTACAATACTACTCTTTATTTAGGTACGATATTACTATCACTTTAAAGCACAAAGTACCTTCTTTTTCTTCATAGTAAATTCTGCAATATTTACGCCAAGAGTGGGCAACCTAAGGACCTCTAGCTATTACTGGACTACAATGCAATCCAACAACAGCTGGTTGGGTCTCAAACTGCCCATCCTGGATGTAAACACATTTTTTTCTACTAATATTATGTAGTTATGAATGTTCACCACCAGATGTCATCATATCACAAATACTTAAGTATGAAGTGTGACACTGAACTGCTAGTATCAGCAACAGATCCATATAAGACTAACTCATGAAAAGAGGATTTTAGTCTTACCTGTTAAATCCTTTTCTCTTAGCCCATACAGGTTACTGGTAACCCTGGGTAGGCCATCCGCCCCTTTAAGTAGGCAGCAACAATTCTAGAATTGTATGCAGGGGGTGGAGCCTACCTTCCCTCCTTGGCTGCAGCTAGCCAACCAGCTCCAGAAAGATTTGAGACACTAACTATTGACTAGATAGTAGAAGGGAAAGAAGACCCCTGTGAGCATGACCCTGAAGGACCCCCACAGTCTGCCACAGGAGAGCCAAGCATGGTCCCTTGACAGGGTGGGATACCAGTAACCTGTATGGACTAAGAGAAAAGGATTTAACAGGCAAGACTAAAACCCTCTTTTCTCTGTTGTCCAATACAGGTTGCTGGTAACTCTGGGATGTCCAACCGAGTTTCCCAGAGGCAGGAAGTAAGGCAAAGACCAGGCACAAGGTCCCCAAAGTCACCAGAGTAGATATGAACCACCAGATCAGAGATAGCCCAACAAACAATGAAGTGTCAACGGATACTGAACAGGGGTAACACCCCAACTGTTACACAGGACACTGAACTAGAACCAACGGGGCTCAAAAGTGAAGGAAGCACCAAGAACCAAAGAAAATCCTAGAAAGGCAAAACTGCCTCCAGGATTTTCCTACCAAAACAGGCGTCAGCCGATGCCAGCACATCAACACGGTAATGCTTTGAAAAGGTGTGCACAGACGACCAAGTGGCAGCCTTTACCAGCTGATCAGCAGAGGCGTGATTCTTGTAAGCCCAAGAGGCCCCAATAGATGGAGAAGAATGAGCCGTAACCCTGAAAGGGACAGGCTTCTTCCTCAGCTCGTAAGCCTTACAAATAGTGGACTTGATCCAAGAAGCAATAGTCACCTTGGATGCAGGTCTTCCTGCCCTAGGACCCTCAGAAATGACGAACAACACATCTGATTGTTGAACAGACTCAGTGCGATATACATAAAAATTGCACCACATCTAACAAGTGGAGATACCTCTCCTTGTCAGAGGTGGGGTCAGGGCAGAAAGAGGGCACCACAATCTCCTGATTGATGTGGAACTCCGAAACCATCTTCGGAAGAAACTCCTGAGAGGTGCAAAGCACTGCCTTATTCTTGTGAAACACCAAAAAGGGTGGTTTACAGGACAGAGCATGTAACTCCGTGACACTGTGGACAGACACAATCGCCAGGAGAAATGCCATTTTCAACATCAACAGGCGTAGAGGAATAGTAGCCAAAGACTCAAATGGAGGGTGCTGAAGAACACCCAAAACCAAGTTAAGATCCCATGGAGGAGAGGACAACAGGAGGAAAGCGCACCCTGACCCACCGCGATATCTCAGCCAAATCCAAAATTGAAAATATCTCAAAAGAATCCTTTATTGAGCATTATTAAAACCAACTATGAGTAGATACAGGATTTGTGAAAGATGCGCTGGACTACGCCTAACGCGTTTCGTGATGACAAAAGCACCACTTAATCATAGGGAAGCCTATGATTAAGTGGTGCTTTTGTCATCACGAAACGCATTAGGCGTAGTCAAGAGGGAAGCCTATGATTAAGTGGTGCTATTGTCATCACGAAACGCGTTAGGCGTAGTCCAGCGCATCTTTCACAAATCCTGTATCTACTCATAGTTGGTTTTAATAATGCTCAATAAAGGATTCTTTTGAGATATTTTCAATTTTGGATTTGGCTGAGATATCGCGGTGGGTCAGGGTGCGCTTTCCTCCTGTTGTCCTCTCGTTTGTGGAATCGTGGCTGCGATTGTGGAGAGCTGCACCGGACCCGCCGGTCCTAATGAGGCTGGGTGAGTGTTGTGGCTATCGGCTAGTGTACTGACTGAAAGCAACTGCTATATGGTTTCTTCAAGATCCCATGGAGGAGCAGGAATCTGAAAGACAGGACGAGCATAAGCAACCCCCTGGAAGAAAACCTTGACATCAGGAAGGATGGCAATGCACCTCTGAAAGAAAACAGAGAGCAGACGTCTGAACTTTAAGGGAACTCAAACTGAGGCCCTTATCCACACCATCCTAAAAAAGAGCCAGGACTGTAGGCAGATCAAATTCCTGAGACAGGTCTTTGTCAGCACACCAAGATAGGAAGGCTGGACAGACACAATGGTAGATCTTGGAAGAAACAGGTTTGTGGGCACTAAACACAGTAGCCACCACACCAGAAGAAAATCCTTTCTTCCTCAATATTGAGGATTCAATTTCCAGGCTGTCAATGCTAGACGATGAACATCCTCCTTCCACAGGTAACCCTGTAGAAGAAGATCCGGATGGCAAAGTAGCCGGAATGGCTCCGCCACTGACAGATCCAGAAGCTCCGGAAACCAAGCCTGGCGAGGCCAATACGGAGCAATCAGAGTGGCTGGACAATGCTCTAGTCGTAATTTTCATTACACCCTGTGCAACATGGGGAGGGGAGGAAAGATGTAGGCCAGAGGGAATAACCAGGGAATAGACATTGCATCCACCGCCAGAGCTAGAGGGTACCTCCATCGAGAGCAGAACCTCGGAACCTTCCTGTTGTGTCTTGTCGCCATCAGGTCGATGTAAGGAAGATCCCATTTCTGAACAATGGGGGTGAACACGTCTGGGTGCAGCTCCCACTCTCCGCTGTCCACTGTGTGTCGATTGAGGAAGTCCGCCATGACGTTGTCTACGCCAGGAGTGTGCACTGCGGATATGGCAGGAACATGATCTTCTGCCCAGGACAAAATAGCCTTGACCTCTACCCAAGCAGCGAGACTTCTTGTTCAGCCCTGTTTGTTGATGTAAGCCACGGCCGTGGCATTGTCGGACTCTACCCTGACTGGACAGTCTTTCAGCTGAGATGTCCAATGATGAAGGGCATGAAATATCGCCCAAAGCTCCAACACGTTGATAGGAAGGAGAGATTCCTCTGGAGACCACTGAGCCTGTGCACTCAAGCGACCCAAGACTGCTCCCCATCCGGAGAGGCTGGCATCCATTGTCACCGTGGTCCAGAAGGAAACTAGGAAGGACTTGCCCTTCAGCAGATTGGAGAGATAGCGCCACCAGGACAAACTCAGTTCCACATAAAAGGAAGTGACACGGATGTCTACAGAAGGTCCGGCCGACCCCTTCACACCTGGATGACAAACCGCTGGAGTTCCCTGGTGTGTGCCATGGCGAACGGTACCGCCTCTATGGTGGAAATGAATTTCCCCACGAGAGCCGACAACTTCTTGGCTGGAACTAGATCCTGAGCCAGTATCGCAGAAACCCTGTGGGCGATCTGCTGAGCCACCTTGTCCGTGAGAAACAACATGTTCTTCTGGGTATCGAAGAGGCGGCCCAGAAAAACTAGACGCTGGGATAGGACAAGGTCTGATTTGTCCAAGTTGATGATACACCCGTGGGTGAGAGCATGAATGCATTGCTGAACCTGCTGATGAAGAAGGTCCGCAGAAGAGGCTTTCAGAAGCAGGTCATCTATGTATGGAGAAACTCTGATGTCATCTCGGTGGAGGACGGACACAAGGCTCCCAGGACACAGTCCTGAGGAGCTGTCGTCGGACAACTGGAAGAGTGGAGAATTGAAAATGTCCCCGGTCGCAGGCAAACCGGAGGTACTGCTGGCTCTCTGGATGAATGGCAATGTGTAAGTACACGACCTGAAGATCCAGAGAAGCAAGGAATTCCCCCAGGGACAACCAACATCTTTCTTGGAGACCACAAAGAGGCTTGAGTAAAAACCCATACTTCTGTCCTGAACTGGAACCAGCTCTAGAACGTCCTTGTACAGAAGAGCCTGAATAGTGCCGAACAGAAGGCGTTTCTCTGCGCACTGAGGCGTATGAGAAGGAAGAAAGCGAAAGGGAGGAAGAGAGACGAAAGGGATCCTTTACCCTTCCGTCACCACCTGACAAAACTCATGGGTCTGACACTGAATCCTCCCAAATGCTGTGATAGTGACGCAGATGACCAGCCACAGCAGAGTGCGGACCCGGGTTCGGCGAGTCATGCCGAAGAAGGCTTGGAAGCCTTGGGCTTGGAAGAGACCTTGGGCTTCCATTGCTGTTTGGGCTTGGAGGAGGTACGCGGAGCTGAGGGAACGAAAATACCGGTTACGCTTAAGAGGTGTTTTCGACCTAGGAAATAAGGGTAAAAATGTACTCTTACCCCCTTTAGCCTCAGTGATCAGATCCTTGAGATATGGCCCAAACAAAGAAGTGCCTTGAAAAGGCAAGGAGAGCAATGCTTTCTTAGAAGCAGTATCAGCAGACCAGATCTTGAGTCAAAGAAAGCGAAAGGGAGGAAGAGAGACGAAAGGGATCCTGTACCCTTCCGTAACCACTGACAAAACCCATGGGTCCGACACTGAATCCTCCCAAATGCTGTGACAGTGACACAGATGACCAGCCACAGCAGAGTGCGGACCCGGGTTCGGTGAGTCATGCCGAAGAAGGCTTGGAAGCCTTGGGCTTGGAAGAGACCTTGGGATTCCATTGCTGTTTGGGCTTGGAGGAGGTACGCGGAGCTGAGGGAACGAAAATACCGGTTACGCTTAAGAGGTGTTTTCGACCTAGGAAATAAGGGTAAAAATGTACTCTTACCCCCTTTAGCCTCAGTGATCAGATCCTTGAGATATGGCCCAAACAAAGAAGTGCCTTGAAAAGGCAAGGAGAGCAATGCTTTCTTAGAAGCAGTATCAGCAGACCAGATCTTGAGTCAAAGAAAGCGAAAGGGAGGAAGAGAGACGAAAGGGATCCTGTACCCTTCCGTAACCACTGACAAAACCCATGGGTCCGACACTGAATCCTCCCAAATGCTGTGACAGTGACACAGATGACCAGCCACAGCAGAGTGCGGACCCGGGTTCGGTGAGTCATGCCGAAGAAGGCTTGGAAGCCTTGGGCTTGGAGGAGACCTTGGGCTTCCATTGCTGTTTGGGCTTGGAGGAAGTACGCGGAGCTGAGGGAATGAAAATACCGGTTATGCTTAAGCGGTGTTTTCTTCCTAGGAAATAAGGGTAGAAATGTACTCTTACCCCCTGTAGCCTCAGTGATCAGATCCTTGAGATCTGGCCCAAACAAAGAAGTGCTTTGAAAAGGCAAGGAGAGCAATGCTTTCTTAGAAGCAGTATCAGCAGACCAGATCTTGAGCCAAAGAGCCCGTCTGGCAACCACAGACATGGTGGAAACCCTAGCCACCAAACGGATGGCATCAAATAGGGTAGCAGAAACATAGTGCTGTGCCTCAGAAATTTTGGCAAGAAGGCGCAACTTATCCATAGTAGGAGCACCCTGACAGACAACAAGAGTGAGCTGTGCAGTCCAGACCGCAATGGCCCGATTCACCCATGCAGATTCGAATGCTGGACGCATGGCCGAAACAGCAGTGGCAAAGATGGACTTGAGGGAGACCTCAAGTTTCTTGTCAGTCCAGTCTTTTAGAGCAGACGCATCAGACACTGGCTAGGCAGTACACTTGGATAGCCTGGAGATAGGAGCATCCGCTTTGGGGGATGAACCCACTGAGCAAGAGCTGCCTCAGAAAAGGGATAAAGCTTAGCAAATTTCTTGGAGACAGAAGGCTTTCTGTCCGGAGACTTCCACTCTTCAGACACAAGGCGGTCAAGAGTGGGGTTAGGTTGAAAGCAAATAAGGGGCTTTTTAGGCTCCTGAAACACATCAGAGGGGTCAGAAGGATCCTCCTGAACTAAGGGAATGTTAAGGGTATTCAAGACAGCCCTGATCAGGCCCCTCAGTGGAGGGTTCAGGATCAGCCACAAAAGGATCCCCAAAAAAAACTGAGGGGAGCCCAGAGCAGAACATTCCTCAACATCTGAATCCACCAGGAGTTCCTCTTCAGAGGAATATAACACATCAGGTACTTCCTGAGGTTTGGGCAGGGAAGACTTGACGGAGGAGGGGGTCTGCCAAGAATGGAAGACCCCATGTAACTGGGATGGAAAGAGTTGCAAAGTGGACCTGAGGTCCCTAGTAGCAGCCTTGAACTCTTGCACCCAAACTGGCGCAATGCATGGCTGGAGGTCCCTGGAAGACTATCAGGGACATCAGAACATGCTGGGCATAAATGACCAGAGAATTCACTAGATAACCCTGAATGACAGGAAGAGCAATGCGCAACAGGGGATACAGAGACCCCAGCATCCTTAGTCTTAGGTCTGGCCCCAAGCTCCAATGGTATAGACATTCTAAAAGTGTCAATAACCTTGTCCATTAATCAGCAAAGGAGAGAAAGACTCCAAGCCCTGAATAGGATACGTGCTCTGGAAAGATCACAAAGTGGCTGACGTGGCAGGAGCCAATCAGAAACGAGTGCGTGAAGCAAGAGCTCATGGGAAATTTAGTTTTCCCAAACAGTGCCCGAAGCCCCCTGAGCCCCCCAACACACTTGAAACATGAACCGGATGATAGAGCAAGGGTAGACAAGTAAAATGAGCCATCTCTGAAGTCACTAGGTTAAACGGTTGCAGAGATATGTCCCAAACTGTACAGTCCCATAGGAGTGAATGGAGCAATGGCGCCTATGCGGTAAAGTGCATTGAACTCAATTTTTACAAAATTGAAGTTATAATATTAAAAGACATGAAACATCACTAAACATGTAAAGATACCCAAAATAAAACACTGAACCAGTAGGAAAAGTGTCAGAAAACCCCCCAAATGAATGCCAAACCATCAGCTAAAAGGTTAGATACCACATAAATCTGCTCCAAACACCCAACAGACATACAGATAGAACCAGTAAGTGCAGGAGTGTGCAATAGGAACTCCAAATGAAAAAACCCCTGTGTGGAGGGGCACTGTGGGACATGTGGACCTGCAGCACTCAAAGGGTTGCTGCTCACCTGTCCTGCAGATCTTCTGTCTTCAGATTACCATGTTTAAAGCAGAAGCCTCAGTGGGAGACTCCTGAGGAAAGAACTTGTAGCCACGATTTCCCCCCCCAGGGCTTAAGGTCCACAAAAAGCACCTGGTCACTGAGTTAGCCACATCCAAGGGCATTGTCAGTTATGGTAATCCGCCTAATGGTGGAATTCCATTTCTAACAGAAAAATAAAAAACTTCTAAAGCGAAATCAGAACTGTTCTCTTGCCTGTGTTATCTTCACCAAGGAACAAATCTTTCTGGAGCTGGTTGGCTAGCTGCAGCCAAGGAGGGAAGGTAGGCTCCACCCCCTGCATACAATTCTAGAATTGTTCCTGCCTACTTAAAGGGGCAGATCACCTACCCAGAGTTATCATTAAACTGTATTGGACGACAGAGAAATAAAGTTTTCCTGTGCTGCCAGTTCCTGTACCAAGTGTTCAGAACAAATATCCAAATTTAAAATTATGTCCTGCACTTATCCATCCTCTCATTTGACAAATTTAAAAGGAAATAACATCTCAAGTTAAAAGGTGATTTTTGTGTACTTACGGATAAAAAATGTTCTCTTAGTGTATGTGGAACACAGGTGCCATGGAGAAAAGTATCCTTTAGCTGGGAAGGCAGGGCACTTAACTAGAACAGTCCGAGCCTGCTCCACTTTACCCCTTTTGCAGGGACATGCTCAGTTTTAACATATGGAAAAGATTAATGAAAACAAACAGAAGTGGAACAAGAAAGTGAATCTTGACCTAGCAAACCACCTGCCCGGGAATCAAACCATTGTGGTTTTTTTTCTGTGGGAAGGAAGTCCTGTGCTCTATGTGGACTAAGAGCCAAAGAAAAGTCAAATTTTCTTTTAAAGGGATAGTAATACTTAATTTTAACTTTATTTTATTTTGTAGGCATTAAAAAAACATGAAGAACGATATAAGTCTTATCTCTGAAACCTTTATGGTTTAAGAGATATTCACAAACAAAGTATCCCCCCCCTGTTCAACCAGATCAGAAGGGAGATGCCCAGGTAGACTGCAGAGAGGGACAATCTTCAATTAAGATAATGGAAAAAGCTGAAAAACTTGTCAAGGGGGAAGGGCTTTCATTGTTTTCATACAAAGAAAACTGTCCCCTTCTGTTATCTGTACTGTCATACAACCAGACTCACATCTGAGAAGAGATGGCTTACACTAGGTAAAAGGGGCGGGGAGGGGAACTTTGCTTGTGAATATCTCATAAACCATAAAGGTTTGAGAGATAAGACTTATATCATTCTTCATGTTTTTTTAATGCCTACAAAATAAAATAAAGTTAAAACGAAGTGTTACTATCCCTTTAAGTCCCATGGAACACAGGGGATTTACAAAAGCATCCTTTCAAGATTCAAAGAAGAGAAAGATTAAAAACTTTCAAAACACAGAGCAGGTCTCACAGAAACAAACTGATAAAACATGAACTTCATGTGTCAAAAGACACCAATACTGCAAATCAAAGAAGAAAAACTAACAGGTAACTAACCAAAACTAAAATCAAGGATACACAGCTGCATGAAGGAAAAAAGCCAAAGCCATCATATTAACACAGCAGTGTTTGAAAAAAATGTGGAGAGACAACCATGTCACCACGTTAAATAACTGCTCCGCAAGGGCTTGATTCTTTTCGGCACAAGAAATAGCCACAGACCTGGAGGAATGCCCCTTAACCAAAAAGGCACAGGCTTGTTTCTGAGAAAATATGGCTAGAGAATAATTCAATAAGCCACTGCAAGTTTAGATATACCCTGGTCCGCACGAGGGCCGAATAAGATTTCTGAAAAGGCTACATGTGATTAACATAGTACTTCAAACATCCAAGAAATGAAGCTCCTGCTCCTGTCTATTAGATGGAGACAGAGAGAAGGAAGAACAATTTCCTGGTTAATGTGAAATTCAGAAACACGCTTAGGGAGGAATCCTACGGGAGTAAGCAGAACCACCCTGTCAGGGTGAAAGACCAGAAAAGGAGGATTACAAGATAGAGTCCAACATTTGGCCACTCACAGAACAAACACAATATCCAGGAGAAATGTTGCCTTAACATACAAAAGCACAGTAAAACCAAAGACGATGACTCAAAAGGAGCCTTCTGAAGCACTCCCAGAACCAGGTTCAAGTGCCACATAGGAGGGAGAACCGAAAAGACAGGGTAGGCATGAGTCACCCTTTGCACAAAGGTTTGCACATCAGATAATAAGGAAACACACGTCTGGAAAAGAACAGAAGGAGCTGAAAACTGAACATTAATACGTAACCAATGATATCCAGACTGGCATGAAAATGGTGAACTCACTGGAGCCCACGGTTTGCAAAGCATCTTCTGTGCATATATATGCAGATGACACCATAATTTATGATAAAAACGCAAATGTATCAAAACTTGAGGCCATATTACAACATGATTTATCTGAAGTTGAAAGATGAACAGCAAATAGTTCTTAAACAGACAAAATGGTCACAACAGTATTTGGTACAAAGCACAAACTGCCTAATCTCGGCAATACCCACCTATCCATTGTATCAGAATCTAATCTTAACTTGGCCCCTGTGGACTCCTACAAATATCTTCGTATGCAGCTTGACCCCAATCTCAATTTTGGTCTTCATATTGATTGATAAATTAACATACAAACTTTATCCCAAAATAAGTACTCTCTTTAGAAACAAATCCTGTTTAAGTCCACTGGTAAGAAAACATATTGTACAACAGATGATGCTGCCAGTCAGACTATGGGGATGTAGTATATGCTCCAGAGCCACAAATCCATCTTAGAAAACATGACAAGCTGTATAATTTATCCTCCAGTGTAATTTCACTACCCATCACTGTGCTATGCTTAAAAAACGACATTGGTTAACGCTAGAACCTAGATGTTCCCTTCACCTTTCTTTCTTAATATACAGCCACTTCACTGGAAAACTACTGGACTACCTGAGCCAGTATGCTCACCCCAAGCTCTCCATTCTAACTATAACCTCCGCTCCACTGCTACCAACTCACTTTGTATACCACAATATAGGAAAGAAACAGGCAATCTGCCTTCTCCTTCAGAGCTTCAAAAGCCTGGAATATTCTGCCTGAAATAATCAGATCTTCTCCCAATCTAAAATCCTACACTATATTTAAAAACAATATGTAACTGTATATATTTTTTTTCCTGTATGCATGTACATTTATGTGTGCATGTATATATAATGATTCTCTGTTTGTGTAAATATATAACCTTTACTGAAAACTATCCAGGACATACTTGAAAACGAGAGAAATCTCAATGTATTCTTCCTGGTAAAACATTTTCTAAATGATAAATAAATAAAAGAATCCCAAACAGAAAATCCCAGTTAGCAAATGCTTACCGTGCTCAGATGTGTCGTGGTCTGATCAATTATGCATCATCCCATGCATCAAAGCAAACATGGCCAGATGTGCACAGGTCTCCAAGCAAGGCAAGTACACACAAACAAAAACTATTCCCTCTTAAAACAGAATGAATACCAAATATCACTACAACATCAAAATCTAATCATCATAAACTCCTATACACAGACCACATGATAGAAAGAAAATAGGTGAAACAGAGGTCTAGGTTAAAACTGCACTTGTGGAGACAGTATGTTATGAAGCAACATTCATAAACATATACACATTTAATCAAAATAAAACACAATATTAAATCTAAGGGAAATTATATCACTAAACTATAAAATGTGAATGATTAATACTTCACATAAAATAAGAAAACAAAAAAATATAAAGTGTGAACGATGTATGAAGAGGGAAGCACTTGACTTCTCACTTAATCAAAAGGACATTCATATCTCCTTCCTGCTCAGGCAACAATACCCCTTCAATGCCTTGAAAACTAAACTGAGAAACATCAGATTCATTGCAATCAAAGTGTCTAACCAACGGTTTTGTAACATCTTTGTTCTTAATTGAAAGGATTTGTTCACATATTCTTTTGTTTAATGACTGAGTGGTGCAACTCACATAAGGAGTTAGACACTGTAAGCTTTGTAAGTCTAGAGGCCATTAAATCAGCTGTCGGAGGACCACCTAGGCAAATAACAGATTAAACTGTTGGGATCCAGGAATTTGTGAGTGAGAAAATCAGTCACCACATTTTCTACCCCTGGGATATGAACCGAGCAGAGGCCAGCATACAAACCTCAGCTGAATCATCGACCATGTAACCGCACTTCTGGGCCCTCCCTGACAGTGAATGTAGGCCACTGCCATAGGATTGTCAGACTGGACATGCACGAGGTAATCCTTGAAAGTGCTGGGACCAATGGCACAAATCTAGGCAAATCAAGCAAAGCTCTACAACACAGATGAACAGAAGACTGTCTACCCTGGTTTAAAGACCTTAAGAATTCTGAGGACCCAACGTGTCATCCTAGCCTGTCACGCTGGTATCCATCATGACTATGACCCAATTTGGGATAACCATCAGCCATCTGACAAATGGGGCCTCTGAAGCAACAAACAGAGGCCCACTTTCATGCGGTCAGACAGGGACAGGACACAGGAGAGAGGACAATGCTATCTGGACCAATTCTTCAGAATTTCTAACTGCAGATGCCAGGTATGAAATTTAGCAAACTGAACTGCTTCTAGAGTGGAAACTAGGCAGCCCAGTACCTTCACGCACTCCTGTACTATCACAGACTATCAACATACTACCTGAGACACCTGATGAGTCTTGCTAACTGGCAACAAACCTTCCCCAGAAGATTATTAAATATCATATCAATAAAACGGAGGACCTGGGACAGACCAAAATTAGATTTCTTGAAACTGAAAATCCAACTATGATGCTCCAGAATGGACAAAAGTCTGAATCTGAAGGTGCAGACTCTCCTCTGACGGAGACTTCAGCAAAAAATCATCCAGATAGGAAGCTAGGAAGAACCCTAAAGAGTGGGTGTGAACTGAAAAACTATCATGACCTTTGTAAAGACACATGGAGAAGAAACCATCCAAAATAAAAAGGTGGTAAACTAGAAATTATGGTCTTGGAATGCAAACACAAGAAGCGCTAAAGATTTGTGGGTATAGAAAGATAAGCATTCTTTATGTCTAGGGAAGCCAAAACCCACCCTGTACAATTGGCAGCAATGACAAAACGCAAGGGCTCCATCCTGAAATGTAGAGCCAGCACAAAACATTTACAAAGCTTTAGGTCCAGAATAGGATGGCACATCCAGTCTTTTTTTGGAAGAATGAAAAGATTGGAGTACAATCACATGAACTTTATCTGAAAAGTAACACCTGCATATCTAGCGGAAAGACACTGCATCTAAAAGCAGAACTTCGCGATAGCTAGGAACTCTGGACATGAAAAAGTAACAGTGAGGAAGGGACTAGAAGTGTATGTGGTACCCTTCTGAAATTATTAGGAAAACCTACTGGACGTGTACCCATATGAGATGAGGTGACAAAAAAAAGAAAGACTTGTCTTCTATTTAAATAACAAATGCTTAGGAGAAACCTGAGGCAGCAAAGTACTCTTGCCTCTAATAGCATGGTTGACAACCTTCTACAGTTATGGGATAAACAACCATTTGTCCACAAAAGAAAGAGATACTAAAGTCTTCTTGGAAGAATGATCAGCCAACCAAATCTTACGCCACAGAATACGTGTTGCCACAGAGAAAGCAGAGGACTTTGCATGAAATCAGTAATGTCAAAAGCCACTTCAACATTATTTGCATTTGCTTCAAGGATCTTGGATATAAGAACCACTAGCGATCCTCCTCAGTTGCTTCCACTTGAACATCATCCAAAAACTGATCCCACCCAACAGCCAGAGTCCAGTTACCACCTGTCAATCATCCTCAATTTCTCCAGAAGCACCTGATCTATTGAATGAGGAGGAGGAAAAAAATTGAATCCTCCTTCTTGCATCTTTTGGAAATAGGGAAGGAAGGACTAGAATCTGAGGTCTCTGAAACCTAAAGAATTTCTGACACAGCCTAAATAAGACCCTCAGAGGAAAAACCTCATATGGGTCCTTAACAGAGAAGGACAAATCCAGGTAATCCGCATCAGTCTCCCCTTCTTCAGTGGAGGAATCCCCACTAACTGGGGCATCACCATCTATAAAATAGCTCAGGGATCAAGAGTTTGAGACCCCTTGACTACATGAAGGGACAGAAATGACTAAGTGAAGACCTTAATCCATGCTGGCTCCTGTTTAATAGATGAGGAACTAGAGGTTGAGTAGGGGCCAAAGAACAAGGACAAAATACCAAAAATTCCCTTGGAAAATCAATCCTGCATGAGCAGCAATGGATTAAATGGACCCCTAAAACCTTGGTAGCCTTAGTTGTAGCCAAGCCTTCCTAACATATCCAATAACCCACTTTTCATTTGGAGAAAGAAAAGCAGATTAAATATAGAAGACAATATATTTTTTAATTTATTTATCTGACTACAAGGAGGTAATATGCCAAGGAAGAAGAGAGCAACGCCTCCGCAAAGAGTTCAAAAGAGTAGACAGTCAGCCTAGGAACAACTCTTGCCAACCAAGAAGCCTGGGAAGAATGGGCTTCTGGGAAGTGTAGTTTCTCAGTTTTACAAATAGTGCTGTGGGTCTCAACCCACTGCTAAAATGTATCCTACAATACTGGGGGGGGGGGTCATCCCCTAGGGCTCTGTTAACTGCTGTGCAAGTTAGAGAAGTCTCATATAAACATTCTGTGCTCCATCCAATATGGCCACCACACATGCCCATTCTTAAAGACACCACCGCCCAAAAAAGACAGAAGTAAAAGTTAATAAAAGTGTTTAAAAGCAAGGAAATGGGCATGAAGCAAATTAAGGAGAGAGTCCTAAAAATCCAAATTACAAAACAAAGAAGGATTAGAAAGAAAGGCAGTGCAAGGGTTAAATACAAACCCAACGGTGTAAAAGAATATACAAACATAATTTCAACTGTGAATATGTGCTACCAATGCAAGCCCATAGTAGAGAGAGATAGGTGCCAACACCACAGAGAAAGAACAATGTGGCTGCCAGACAAGGAAACAGGGTCATAATCATAGGACCTGTGCACTCAGGGAGAGAGAATTAATTATCTTCAGTCTGCAGGCTCCTCTACAGGAAGCAAGTAAGATGCCAAGATTAAGTTATGAGGACAGGTCTGAAAATGCAAGCCATTCTCCACCAGACCCAGGTTCCTGATGAAGGAGGCCAGAGATAGGAGTCCACCTAATGGGAAATACACAGCCCCATCTTAATCAGAATAAAACAATAAGGCTTAATAAGAAAGAATTGTTGCCCTATGTCCAAATTATTGGAGGTCACTTAAAATGGAGCATGCCCAAGCGGGGTAAAGCTGAGCAGTCTGGGAGTCTCCTCCTCTGTGCCACTTTCTCCAAGAGGAGGAGACTTTAACTGCATGGTTCCTGTATTCCACATAGGACGTGAGAGAGAGAATGGTTTTAAATGCTGAAGAGCTTTCCTTCAAAGGAAACAGCAGCTGTACAAAGCACAATTTAAGTTAATGATCAAGTGTAGCACCCACTTCCCATGAATGCTAGGAAGTTCTCCAAAGCATTACAAGGAACACGTTGAAGACCTGTTTAACAATCAAGGGACTAAAATACACATTTAGATCCACACACATTTTGGGATTCTTACAAATTGTTCAATTTGTTTGTATAAAAATTGCTACACTTTGGTATTTGTACAGATGAACGTTGAAGGTGGATTCTGTTACAGGGGATACATTTAGCAATGAATCTCAGAAACTCCTACTGAAGCCTATGAGGAAATGCAGAGATGAAACTAGTAATTTACCACCTGTAGCAGAAGCCAGCAATAAATTAAATTTGCATTTGAAAATGTCATTCTGTATGTTACCCAAAAGTCCAACAGACAAATAGTTTAGGAGATACTGATATTTTTTATTACTGAAAGAGTGAAAAAGTCTCCATGCAATATTATAGGCTATTAACCCATTGAGTGCCAGATGGGTATGCAATACATTGAAAAGCAATCTGATGCATACCCCACTTAAAGGGTAAAGTATGTGCTGCACTTTACTCTCCAGTAGCATATGTCCTCTGCACCATATAGAAATAAATGTATTAGTATCTCAAACCAGAGAAAGTCTACTGTCAGACATTCAGCTGCTGAGGATTACATCTCCCATCATCCACAGACTACCTCTGTTCTAAACTATGCATTTACAGTCTTACGGTTAACATGAAAGTCACTTGTATTCAAGGTGACAGGTCAATTGAAACAAAAATGACCAGGAACATACCTTAAAAAGTCCCTGATGTTCTCGTGCCACAAAAAGTTCCGCTAAAGATATATGAAAGTTTAGGTTATTTTCCAGCCATACTGACCACAACCCAACTGGGTCTTGAAGTGGCTGCATGTAAAATGATATTTTCGATGCATCAAATTTAAGATACCTGCAGGAGAAATATATATATCTCATGTGAAGGTAATTGGTTCTGGTTCCACTTAATTGCCTCTACCATTCATTCCACACATTTTTTTTATGGACGTCCATATTAAAACGAATAAATAAATCAGAAAAAGCACACATCATTAAGATAAAAACTTACTTCTAGAGACAGAATATTGCGGTTGATGTACAGTATTTATTAAAAACTGGGCAAACCAAATGCACCATAGAAAACAAATACAACTTCTCATTAACTATTTGAACGCCATTGTGGTACATGATGTGTAATGTTTCACAATGTGGTGAGTACCTCTATGGCACTCAAAGGCTTAAATTAAATGTAATTTTTAAGCCCACGAATGCTAGAGACCTCTCCCAATTCAGAAACTTCTCTAGCATTCATGTAACTCTGTTTCTCCCCATGGTACAGCTGCTTTGCCCTGCTTTGCCCCAGAATCACTGACATTTTTCTTAGAACACGAGCCTCATTGACTTGGTGATGTGTCTGTGTAACTTACTTGCCATTAAATCTACACAACCTGAATTACCAAGTTACCACAAAATATAGTTTTTGACAGCCCATATAGACTTCTCCATTTTCCTATCTATTAGGTTACCTAATTAAATCAACAACATTAATGCAAGCATAATACTGACAGTTTTGCTGGTTGAAGTCAAATTAATCTCATACCCTTCTGTGACATTGTGAGAGACGCACAGGTATGGAGGAGCAACAGCTTCTAAAATGTTCAGCTTTTTGTCTTGGGAACAGTCAGTCTCTGAATCACGCGAGGCAGCTGTAAGCATCATGAGATAATAAAAATACAAAATGGAAGTGTAGGTCACATAATGTATAAATAGCTGGGCTGCATTAATACAATTTCTTGAAAAACAAGAAAAAAAGAGCAGCGCACAGAAATTTAAGTGCAGTATGGTAATTAATCATTCAAAATTATGAGAGGAGTTCCCAAGGAAGGTGCACGTTGTACAGAAAAGCATTGTACAGATTTCATCAGCATCAAGACCAAAGTGAGAGTATTTAGGCACAAAGCAATTTAAAAGCAGGAGGGTATTCATTTTGTTACGAGTCCTATAGGGGTAATCACTTAGGATTGATATTTCCTACATGACTGTCACAATACCCTAAATTCCCAGCTTACATTAAGCATATACAGTTAATGCCTTTGTCTGTACCCATCAATGTCAGTCACTTAGTCCCATTCTGATCCCTCGTAGCAAATGGTGTATCATTATTAATTTTATGACTTATTTTGTTTTTGAGATGTACATATAATTTTCTACATTTTTTATTTATAATTTTTTTACATATAATTTTATGATCGACTCAATTTTGAATGATTAATAAAAATACTACACTTGGATAATCCTGTTTCTTTGAGGGAAAAAAAAAACTGGTGTGGGCACTAGGTGGCACTGTAAATGTAAAGCAACAATTTTGAACTGTAGCAACTTTGGAACAAAACCAAGTACCCTTGCTTTACTCTGTAGGAAAAGCCCTATAATAAATAATAAACCCTCTAAGTTACAGAGTGTGAGAATGCATTGTTCCACAAAGCATTGCACATCCTTCTGGAATTCCAAAGGTTAATTCACAATGATCTTTAAAGAAAAAGTATTTGAAGCTACTAAGAGGTAGGTGCCTGGCATTACAGCAGATATCAGATTTATTCGAAATTTTGAGGAACTAAAAAAACTAACCCTTAATAAAACTGCTAATAAGCACACTGACCTGAGCAAAAAATGGTGGCAGCCTTCGTAAAGTTTATGGAAGAACTTAGAAGCATCACAGGCTCAAAAAGGACTGTTAAAGTATCACCTAGAAAGTGATGAATATCCTGCCGACAATCGCAAGAAAAAGGGAAGGAAAAAACAAAACAAAACATTAAAAAAAAAAAAAAAAAAACACAGTTTAGCAGATTGAATGTTACAGACCCAAACAATTTTTCTAACAGACATGTATAGAGAAGATGCAGCAAATGTTTACGCATAGTGGTGGCATGCAGTAGAATTTCCACCACCTTGCTGGCAGTACACAGATGAACAATTAATGTGTTGGATGTGTTTAATGGTTCATAGCTCTGAGAGCAGACTTCCGAACATGCAGCCACTTCCTGCTGCACTGGTACAAAGCTAATGCTATAAGGGACTGAGGGTACTACGATTACTGTGCTTGAAGCCACAAAGATTATTTATACTTGGGGATTAAGGGGGGATTTTTACATTCCTTGATATTACACCTTTAAAGGGATAGTAATACTTCGTTTTAACTTTATTTTATTTTGTAGGCATTACAAAAACATGAAGAATGATATAAGTCTTATCTCTCAAACCTTTGTGGTTTATGAGATATTCACAAGCAAAGTTTCCCCTCCCGCCCCTTTTACCTAGTGTAAGCCATCTCTTCTCAGATGTGAGTCTGGTTGTAAGACCAGACAGATAACAACAGGGGACAATTTTCTTTGTATGAAAACAATGAAAGCCCTTCCCCCTTGACAAGTTTTTCAGCTTTTTCCCTTATCTTAATTGAAGATTGTCCCTCTCTGCAGTCTACCTGGGCACCTCCCTTCTGATCTGGTTGAACGGGGGGGGGGGGATACTTTCTTTGTGAATATCTCTTAAACCATAAAGGTTTGAGAGATAAGACTTATATCATTCTTCATGTTTTTTTAATGCCTACAAAATAAAATAAAGTTAAAACGAAGTATTACTATCCCTTTAAGAAACAGTTGAGTGCACAGCACGCTAGTCCTCAAAGTGTCAAAATTATTAGCTTGTTTGAAATGGATTGATACCTTGGGCCCCATTTTATTTATTCTGTGTAAGTGGATGCAATGCTGTGGGTGTAATTAGTGATGCTTTCAATTAACCTTTGAAAATAAATCACATTACATGCAATAATTTTAATACCAAACTTTTAAGTGGAGATTTAAGAGTCTTCATTTGATTCACAAAACATTATAGGAATCCAAAGAGCACCTAAAGGGCCGTATGTTCAAAAGAAAAGTGGAGATCTGAGCTGGGGCAAACCATTTGCACTATAAGTATGAACTAAATATTCCTATTAAAGGGATAGTAATACTTGAAAATAATTGTATTTTACATTGTAGCCCTTAAAAAAACATGAAAAAGATATAAGTCTTATCTCCCAAACCTTTATGGTTTGGGAGATATTCACATGTAAAATACTGTAAAATTCTCTTTTCCTGGCTGTTTCAGCCAAGTCTGCCATCTAGTGGACAGATTTGGAATTCGGTCCACAGAGCAACTGGCAGCTCTTTAGCAGTGCCGAGATCACAATCTTTGAAAAGAACTACTTAATTGGAACTATCTACAAAGTGTGCCTGGCTTGAAAGCACACTTTGTAGACCATTCCAATTAAGAAATTCTTTTTAAAGATTGTGATCTCAGCACTTCTGGAGAGGCACAGCCGGTCCCGGGACCGTATTCCAAATCTGAAGGGTGGAGCAATGACGTCACTCCAGGGGAAACGTTACTTCTGAATATCTCCCAAACCATATAGGTTTGGGAGATAAGACTTATATCATTTTTCATGTTTTTTTAAGGGCTACAATATACGATAAACTTATTTTCAAGTATTACTATGCCTTTAAATTAAACTGGTATTTTAACCCCTTGAATACTAGAGAAGCCTCCGAAGAATTGCTCCACAAGGAGTTGGAGACCTCTCTAGCATTCAAGGGGTTGAAATTCCCATTTAAACTAAAATAGGAATTAGTCCTCCCCTGTAGTACAAATGGTTTGCCCCAGAACTCCTCTACTTTTCTTTTGAAAAAAACAGCTCAAAATGTTTATCGGAATTCGCACAGGAAGGCTACATCTATACAATATTGTTCCACAAAATATCCTAATGCTTTTTACCGTGTCTTTTATACCATGAGGATTTTTCAAACAAGTGTCTGAACACAGCGGTTTGCATAACATGAATTCCATAATTAAGGCGTGTACTTTAGGTTACATGATAATGTGAGAACAGGGCTAGATCAAACAATATTACATAAGTTCAACCAAATAAATATTTTGTGAGGTATGATTTTCTAAATCACTGGCTAGCTAGGATATAAAAACTAGACTGTCGTCATGTCTGAAAAGTCACTGCTCCACTTTAATAAGTTAATAGGTTACAGTATTGATGGCACTGTAAATTGCCGTTGATGAGAAAATTGGAACACTGCCTTTGTTCCCTCATTGGTGACAATGTTCTTTCCCTCATTGGTGACAATGTTCTTTCACTCAGTGACACAGCAAACACACCTGAAGCAGAGATTTCTGCTCCACAATTAACTCCAGCCAATTACTGGCTGTACATGTAAGCTATTCACAGAAACTGTTCCCTGATCATTATCCCCATTTTAATACCTTAAGAAAGAACAATCAATTCCATATATTTTAAATATGAGATACTAATCATGCATTAAATGGAATAAGGGCCCTTATATGCAGAAAGAAATATATGTCATGGAACAAAAAAAAAGTGCATTATGGGGTGGGAGAACAAATATTCCCACTGCATACTAGTCTAAATCTTCCAGGGACGTTTTCCCCTAGGGAATCACTTACTGTTCATAATACTGCACAGTGCAGCACTCATACAACACTGCACTTGTACTGCAGAACAGACATTACGCACACCACTTAAACATCATACACACAAACAAGATGCAAATTATACTATTTTAAAGTTTTAAACTTAAGCAATGTGTTAGGTACCCCTCTGGCCCTCAAAGGGCTACATCACATCTAACCCATTAAGGGCCAGATAGGTTTTCAATGCATTGCTTATCAATGTTTTGCAAACCTGTCCAGTAAACTTAAGGGGATAAATATATTAGAGACCCATGAATTGTTATCACAAAAAATTAGATGCCTTAAAGCTAGCAATTCGGCTCTCTTTATGAAGTCCTTGTACATATTTATCGTTAAGTAAAATAAGCCATCTGTACAAAAAAAAAAAAAAAAGGAACGCCATTCTGAAGCAAACCAACTGCACCATACAGGGAGAAACACAAATTCTCCAAACTCCCACTCATTGGCCCCTTTTAAACCTGGCACTGCTAAAACGGTCTTAAGCACATTCGTTAAGAATTTTTATCACCTATGGTGCAGTTGGATTACTCCAGGATTGCTCCTCTTTCTTTGTGCATAGGGCCCCCATATGGACATAAGGAAAATGCTTTAGCAGCCATAAAGGACCCATTTAGTTCAATGGAATTTTATTGGTGCAGCTGGTTTGTATCAGGAGTAACTCAAGAGGCAATGCAAGTGAGAACCTAGCATTTGTTTTCCTCCTACTTATTACATGCTCATGCACATTTTTGTGGCCATTTATACACTGTTCAAACAATTCTGCTCAACCTCTGAAGAACTCTGCAGAACCCATTGGAGCTACGCTGGCACAGGTTTTATTTGTGTGGATAACACTACAGTTAAGCGCTGTTTATCTAACAGATTCACACCAAATTCTGTGAAAAAATGTTTAGATAAAAAATCCTATTTTAACTAGGTTTTAACTGTTGAATGCTAGAGATGCCTGCAACACAATGCAAAGAAATGAGTTGGAGACCTCTATAGCAAAGAATGTGCTAACCCTTTAAGTGCCAAATGGGTTCACAATGCATTGCTTTGCAATGTGTTGTATACTCCTCTGGTATTCAAAGGGTTAAATTATATTGTAATGCAGATGCTGCAGTGAACCACATGTAAGCCTCCTAAGGTTGTATAAACAAGGAATTACAAAGCACTTATACATAACATTTACAATTACCTGCATATGTACAAGACTGTTACCAGAATTCAATACATATATACCCATTGATGGGTCATCTGTGAGGGAGAGACAAAAGAAAACCCAGACATTTATTGTGTCAGCATCCTGCTAATTCTATTGCTCTAAAGCACTTACATTTCTGAAACTTAGAAAATACGTTATTTGGGTTATATGCATCATGTATTAGTCTTTGGGGACACATGTAAGTGCATTCATAGCAGTTATTTTTACACAGATTCTTAGAACAGTTAACATTTGCTTAATCATTAAAAAAAAATACCAGAAACAGCTGAATAATGAGCATACAGCAATGAATCAGATCCACAGCTCTCCACACTTCTTGGTAAAGGTAGAAAATGGCAGGGGGTATTACATAGTATGTTACAAAAGTAAAAAGCATTACACAAATGGAATCACACGTACAATACATATCTGTATCTGTTACACACATATATTAGGAAAGGAAACCCTGCTCCAAGGAGCTTAAAATCTACATAAAGCAAGGATCATTAATCCCTTGGATGCTATGTCTCTGATTCATTGTCAAGCACTTAAAAGGGATAGTAATACTTCGTTTTATCTTTATTTTATTTTGTAGGCATTAAAAAGCATGAAGAACGATATACATCTTATATCTCAAACCTTTATGGTTTATGAGATATTCACAAGCAAAGTTTCCCCCTCCCGCCCGTTTTACCTAGTGTAAGCCATCTCTTCTCAGATGTGGAATGCAGTCCACAGACCAGACAGATAACAGCAGGGGACAATCTTCTTCCTATGAGAACAATGAAATCCCTGCCCCCCTTAACAAGTTTTTCAGGTTTTTCCCTTATCTTAATTGAAGATTGTCCTTCTCTGCAATCTACATGGGGATACTTTGTCATTGAATTACTCTTGAACTACAGCTCTGACAGAATTGAAATAACACTCTCCAAAGTCAAAATACTATGATGATTATTTACAGTTGCTTTTATTAGGAAACATTACTATCCCTTTAAGGTGTTAAAATTACTAGGAAATTTTGCACCCCATCAACCATAAGCTTACTTGTTCTCTTTTACTTACCAATGCCTCCATTTCGATTAGTTGTTACAAAAATCATAAAAATATTCTCCAGTATATATTTCCTGAGAGTCTCCAAGTCATGTTGGCCTCCTTCCAGCCTGACAGCAAAGTAAATCTGGAGCAGAAGTGAGTTCCCAGACAGAAAGCAGCTCTGTGGATTAGAGGAGGGAGAGGCCTACGTTGTGATATGAATTCTTGCAGCAAGCAACGTATGTAATAGTTTAGTCCACTCAGAGTACTACTTACCCTGCACTGTTGGTGCTTTTTGAAAGGAACACTGCATTTAAGGCGGGCTTGCCACACGCTGGAATTTATGGCTTCTGCCTGTATACAGTAACAGATTAAAGTTAATTTACAAATCAATTTGCCACGTAGGTACTAGTAAAACGTTATCTGCCTACCAAACTATTCACTGGTAATTAAACATTAAATGAAGGTCTCCTTCTTATGGGCAGCCTCAATGAAGCTTTGGGTTTGTCCCCTGAGGGGGAAGGCAATATATGCTTATAACACAGAAGACTGGAACAATCACATAAGGCAAGAAAATACAGAATGCTGCAGTAAAATGGCAGTAAATAATGTCTGTATGGCATGTAAGATCACTATTGGCAGACCTTGTAAAAACTAAAAAAAAACAGACTGTTACAGTCCGTTCACCAGTGTGACAGAGATCTAAGGCAATTCAGTGTTAGCATAGACTGCAACTAGTTTCTTAGGAGGTTAACCTGTGACTGTCAGAGGGGAGTGCAAGGCATTTTTCTGCAAAGCAATGAACACGCCTTTGGCACTCATGGGTTTAAAAACTTTAAAAAGGTAATGTTTTGTTGCTTTCTTGCTGTAGTTGTTCTGTTTATAATGTGCATTTAGAGTTAAGGACAGCCTTACACCACTGCTAACATACGATAATGACATTCAGAAAAAGAATTCTGGGTGCATAATAACCAACTTTTTTGCACTAGAAATCTGTGACAGCTGCTTGAAATTATCATTTAAGGACCAGAAGGGTGAGCAATGCATTGCAAATTAATGCATCACACAACCCACTTTTTCTTAAAGGTTTACAAAGTAACTATTAACCCTTTGAGTGCCAGAGGGGTACGCAATGCATTGCGTACCCCTCTGGCACTCAAAGGGTTAACCAGGAATAAGTAGCTCTTAATTTAACTGAAGTACTTTACATAGAAGTGCAGTGTATCTATTCATATATTATTAAAATATGTTAATTCCCATATATGATGACCTTTGTTGAAGTATGTGTTTAATAGTTTACATCTGCTCACAACAAAACTATAGGTTTCAACAGTTATATTATGGAAAGCAATGCAGTTGACACCTCTGGCATTCAGAGGGTTACAGTGATTGAGAAACAAAAATCCCATTGATCTAAATGGGTGTTTTAACCCCTTGATGTCGAGCCGGACATCTTTCTATTCTCTATTTTCCAAACCCGTGCTCTAATCCATGATTAAAAAATCTTCAAAATAAACTCTTCTAAATCGCACATTCTTTTGAGTCTATTTTTAAAGTGTTAGTAATGTCCAAGTAAAAATATTTTGCATTGTGTAGAGCTGAAAAAGTTGAACTGAATGCCAAAAAACTTTATCTCTCAAACTGCTATTGTTTGAGAGATACATGCATTCAAAGTTTGATGTTTCCTGCTGTCAGCAGGAGATCTGTGTCAATCGACATGGAGGCTCTGCAGCAGAGCCGCAATCGCGTCATTTAAAACGAATGTCTTCATTGGAATGGTCTAAAAAGTGTGAAAACATTCTTTTTAAATAACACGATTGCGGCTCTGCTGCAGAGCCTCCATGTCGGCCAACACGGATCTCCTGCTGACAGCTTTACAGCTGAAAGCAGGAAACATCAAACTTTGAATGCACATATCTCTCACATTATAGCTGTTTGAAAGATACGTTTTTTGCATTCAATTCAACTTTCTCAGCTCTACACAATGCTAAATATTTTTACTTGGACATTGCTAACACTTTAAGAGAGGATTTTAGTCTTACCTGTTAAATCCTTTTTTCTTAGTCCATATATCTTACAGGTAACATGGGGAGGTTGACAGCTCCTCCTAGTGGCTGGAACAATTCTTCAAGAAGTGCAGGGTGGAGCCTCCCCCTCCTCCAAGCAGGCTACCTAGCCACTCCCCTTCAGACAGATTTGAGACAATAAACCTACCGAGCTAGAATACAGTGAGTAGAAGAGGAAAACTCCTGTGAGCATGGACCCAATCTGACTCCCACGTCCAGCCACAGGAGACCTATCACGGTCCCTTTCCCTGGGTGGGAGACCTGTAAGCTTTATGGACAAAGAAAAAAAGGATTTAACAGGTAAGACTAAAATCCTCTTTTCTCTGTCATCAAATATAGCTTACAGGTACCATGGGGATGTACTAACATTGAGCTCCCATGGGTGGAAAGAGAAGGAAATGACAAAACGCCAGTCCCCATGATACCAGAGGTCCCATGGACTATCCAGGACAAGGAACAGCCCAAACTGTCAACGGACACTAAATAACGATACACAGCACACAAGAGCAAGAGCCAACAGGGCTCAAAACAGTTATAGAGATATAAGGCACAGGAAAATAAAGTCCTAGACCGGCACAATGGCCTCCAGGACTTTCTTGTCAAAGCTGGCTTCAGCAGAAGCCAGCATATCAACACAGTATTGTTTGGCAAAGGTGTGCACAGAAGACCAAGTGGCTGCCTTGCACAGCTGTTCAGCTGAGGCCTGATTCTTGTAGGCCCAGGAGGCCCCAACAGACCTAGTAGAATGTGCTATAATGTGGAAGGGAACAGGTTTCCCTCAAAGCTCATAAGCCTTCCCAATAGTAGACTTTATCCAGGATGCAATAGTAACCTTGGATGCAGGCAAACCATCCCTGGGACCCGCAGGAATGACAAACAAGGCATCCGACCTGCCAATGGACTCAGTATGGTGCACACAGAACTTGAGGCAACACACTACATTCAACAAATGGAGAGACCTCTCCTTGTCAAATTTAGGGTCAGGACAAAAGGAACGCACAACAATCTCCTAATTGATGCAGAACTCAGAGACCACCCTAGCAAGAAATTCCTGGGAGGTATGGAGAAAGACTTATCCTTGTGAAACACCAGGAAAGGTGGTTTGCAGGGCAAGGCCTGAAACTCAGCAACTCTACAGACAGAGACCACAGCCAAAAGGAAAGCAATCTTCTACGTCAAAAGACGTAAAGGAATGGTAGCCAAGGACTCAAAAGGAGACCACAGCAAAACTCCCAAGCAAAGATTAAAGTCCCACTGAGGAGTTGGGGCCTTGTAAGGAGGAAAAGCATAAGCGACACCTTGAAAGAAAACTTTGACGTCCAGCATCATGGTGTCTATGAAAGAGGTGAGGTCTGAACCATCGAGGAACTAAGGCCCTTGTTCACACCATCCTGAAAAAGGGATAAAATAGATGGAAGGTCAAACTCCAAGGAGGACAAATCCATGTCAACACACCAAGAATGAAAGATAGACCTAACTCTGTGGTAAACTTTAGAAGACGCAGGTTTCCTGGCCTGGATCACGGTGGAGACCACTTCAGGAGAAAAGCCCTTCCTTCTCAAGATGGAGGTTTCAACAGTCCACGTCCTCCTTCCAGAGATAACACTGGAGGAGGAAATCTGGTCTGCGTGGCAGAGGAAACTGATCCTGTGCAGCCAGTGCCAGCAATTACAGAAACCAAGGCTGTCTGGTCCAATAAGGTGCAATCAGAATGACTGATGCACCATCCATCAGAATCTTCCTCAGCACCCTGGGGAGGAGAGGAAGTGGAGGAAAGATGTAGGCCAGATCCAATTGACAAGAAATTGACAGAGCATACACTGCAAATGCCAGAGGATCCCTCCAGCATGAGCAAAAGGCCTGAACCTTCCGTTTGGTCCCTGGTGGCCATCAGGTCTACCGAGGTAAGACCCCACTTCTGCACCAACAAGTCGAAAACCTCCGGATGGAGTGACCACTCCCCTGGGGCCACAGTTTGGCAACTGAGAAAATCTGCCAAGACGTTGACGTTTTCTATGCCTGGAATGTGTAGGGCAGAGATGGCAGGAACATGCGCCTCTAGCCAGGCTAAAATAGATTTTACCTCCAACCAAGCAGCTGCGCTTCTGGTGCCTCCTTGCTTGTTGATGTAGGCAATGGCTGTCGTGTTGCCTGACTGGATGTAGACTGGGCAGATGAGAGGTCCAATGCCTCAGAGCATGGAAGCTCCAAGATGTTGATGGGAAGGAGGGTTTCCCCAATTGACCAACAACCCTGAACCCACAGATGTCCCAGAACAGCTCCCCAGCCGAAGAGGCTGCCATCGGTCATGAGTATGGTCCAATACGGAATCACACACCATCTCCCTTTCCTTAGGTTGGAGCTGTCCAACCACCAGTGAAGATCCAGTCTCACTTCGCGAGGGAAAGAGACAGGGTGATCCAGGAGAGCCGTGACCCCCTGGCATACATGAATTACAAACCTATGAAGCTCTCTGGTATGGGCCATGGAGTACAGTACAGCCTCCATAGTAGAGATAATCTTTCACACCAGAAACGAGAACTTCCTTGCCAGAGCACAAGTCCACTCCAGAGTTTGGGACACCTTGGGCATGATCTGCTGCATAGAGTCTTCTGTCAGGAAAACTTTAAGTTGAGACCAAGGAAAACCAGGTCCAGAGAAGGAACCAGGAGCAGACCTGTCCATGTTCAGGATCCACCCGTGTTGAAGGAAGGAGCCCTCAGGAGAAGGTTGCCCATGTACGGAGTCACTTGAATTCTTATGGTGTGTAGGAAGGCAATCAATGCCCGTAAGACCCGGGCGAACATCTGAGGAGCCATGATGAGCCCAAAGGGTAGAGCGGTGAATTGGAAGTGTTCCATGCTGGAAAAGAACCTGAGGTACTTCTGACTGTCCAGATGAATTGGAATGTGCAGGTACACATCCTGCAGATCCAAAGAAGCCAGATATTCCCCTGAACACATCACTGCAAGGACAGAGTGCAAAGACTATCTTATAGTGCGAACGGACCACACCAAGTTGAGAACCTTGAGATCCAGGATAAGACGTCAGCTGCCACCCTTCTGAAGGGAGGTAGGGATGTGAAGGAAATCCTGTAACATCCTGAAACCATCTGTAATATGCAACAGAGCCTGTCCAAGTACTCAAAAATTTTTGCAGATGAGCACCCACAGGTGAATGCGGACCAGGGTTTGGCGAGTCATGCAGAAGTAGGTATTGTGGGTTTCGGTTTGGTGGTGTTTTGACCTCCACTGCTGCCTGGACTTAGGGGTGGATCAGGGGGTGCTGGACTGAGGCTGCACCGGGTTCGGCTTTTGGGTCTCGCTCGGGCGAGAACAAAATAAACACTGTTTTCCTTGCCTGAGGACTGCACTTAGGAACCTGAGGTAACAAAGTACTCGTACCCCCAGTGGTTTCACTGATGATATTCTTCATTTCAGGGCCAAAAAGGGATGTACCCTGAAAGGGAAAAGAGAGACCAGTGATTTCTTAGAGATAAAGTCAGCAGAGCAAATCTGGGGCCAGAGTGTGCATCTGGCAGCAACAGAGAAGGCGGAGGTCTTAGCCTCAAGCCTAATAGCATCAAACAAGTCAACAGTGGCATAATGCTGAGACTCAGACATGTTTGCCAAAATGAGCAAAAGGTCCTCCTTAGGAGCACCGTTGCAGACAGCATCAGTCAGCTGTTCAGTCCAAGCTGTAATAGCCTTATTAACCCATGCGGATGCCAAGGTGGGTCTCAAGGCCGCACTAACTGCTGCAAAGATAGGAAGCTGGAGGCTATCCTTAAAGCTGTCAAATTTTTGAGTGCCGAAGCATCCACCACATGCAAGGCAGTAGACTTAGACAGCCTTGAAATAGGGGAATCAACCTGAGGTGATGCAGCCCACTGAACCAAGGCTGAGTCTGCAAAGGGGTACAGCTTAGAAAATCTCTTAGAAAGTGATCTTCCACTCATCCAGGATGATTTTATCCAGAGTGGGATTAGGTGAAAAAACAGTGCTGGACTTCTTGCGTCGCCATGAAACTGGGAAGAAGCCTCTTCTGAACACACACCATCCTCAGACTCTTCAAGTGATTTCCCTTCAGAGGAAACAGATAAATCAGGAATGCCAGGTGCCTTAGGGGCCACAAACCTGAAAGATGTGTGGGGGGGGGGTCTACAGGACTGGAGGACCCCTTGAAGAGAAAGAGGAAACTGTGCCATAGAGGACTTTAAGTACTTAACCCAAGGTGGCTCTTGTTCATGTCTGGAGGGCCCTGGCGGAGAAGCAGGGGCCACAGCACATGAGTGGCATAAGTGACCTGAGTATTCTCTGGGAAGCCCCATTTGGCACGAGGAACAGTAAGTGGGGGGGGGGGGGGTCAAAGATGCCCTCGAGTCCTTGCCCTTAGGTCTAGCCCCATGTCCTAATGGATCAAGACATCCTACAGGAGAAAGTGTCTTGCAGTTTAAAGGAAAAGAAAATGCTGTCATTCAGATTAAGGATTTCACCCCAGAAAGCCTAAAAGGTATTCATCTGGCAAGCGAAGAGTTAACCTGTGGAGGAGAGTAGAGGAATCCAAGCCCTGTATATGATACTCATGTGAAAGGGAAAAGAAAATGGTGACCGAATAGTGAGCCAATCAGAGAGCAGCCCATGAAATGGGCATCTATGGGAATCATAGTTTTCCCTTTCAAAGTACCAAATCCTCCTGACACCTCCAAGACACCAAGGATGTGAACCAGAATGTAGGGCAAGGGTAGACCAGAAGAATGAGCCCTCTCTCAACTCGGTACATAGAGAGGTTGCAGAGATGCATCCAAACACAGTCTGTCCCATAAAGCTCAATGGACCACTGCAGCTATGCAGTAAAGAGGGAGCTTAAAGGCACAGAGTTCAAGTAAAACAAATAAAACTAAAAGTGTCCAAAAAGTGTTAAAACACACACAGAACACAATAAATAAACAAATATATAAACGCAAAGGGAAAATGAAAAAAGATGGGTATCCCTAACACTATAGCATGGCATGGAAGGGGTTAATAACTACCACCAGCACAAAATGCTCCAAAGACTCAGAAGAGAGGATAATACTATACCCAACATGAGTGCAGGAGTCATGAGAGAACTCCAGAATGCAACCCCTGTGCGGAGGGGAACAGTGGGACAAGTGGACCATGGAACTCAATGGGTCACTTTTTTGCACGTCTTCTTACTTCAGATCATCACTGAATTGGAAGAAGCCTCAGAGAGACTCCTTCTGGAGAGAGAGACATGGGCTACATGGTTCTCTCCCAGGGCTGCAAGGGTCCACAATCAGTGCCTGTTAACTGACCAGTCCTCTGGGGGGAAGTCCGTAATGGTAACCTGCCTAATGGGGGCATTTGACACCCCATATCTAAGATAAAATAACTAAAAACTAAGCAGAACTGTTCTCAGCCTTCCTACTAGGTGATGGAAAAAATCTTATTGCGGGGGGTGGGGGGAGTGGCTAGGTAGCCTGCTAGGAGGAGGGGGAGGCTCCACCCTGCAATTTCTTGAAGAAATGTTCCAGCCACTAGGAGGAGCTGTCGGCTCCCCATGGTCCCTGTAACCTATATTGGACAACAAAGAAAATAGCTTGAAACATCTCTTAATTGTAGGCTCTACAGAGCAGTAGTTTGGGGCTTGCCTTATTTACCCGACATAGCCGGAAACATTTACATTACACTGTTATGTTTGTATGCCATACACTAAGGCAGGATTTTGAGCCCACTCTCACCAAAAGAATTGACTCTTCATGAATCATGTCCCAAGAGTCAGACTATAAAAATATCTCAGCGAATTAAGAAGAGCTTCAGAAGAATGCCAATACAAACCAACAGACAATGACCAACAACTCTGTAAGTGAAACGCTTATTAAAGCTGCAGTATAGGTTTAGCTTTATATGGTAAGTAAGCAAGTAAATGGAGTTACCTGACCACTTTGGAATTTAATTCACGTATCTCAAATTTTGACACATTATCTCCCTTAAACTGCAGGACTGGGTGATGCCAGTGATTCACCACCCGGGATAACTGGGAGATCTTTCATCTCCAGTTAATTCCACTGTCGGCAAATTTGCCAAAACGGAGGACAGAAATGTAGCCACCTCTCCCCGAAGCTCTCAGGGATCTGCAGGGAGAACCAAGAGAACTGCAGACAAACTATACGAATGTCATTCCCATAGCCATCAGGAAGCTTCCTACAATTATACAGTTCTTTCCACTGACCCTTTAAATAGATTAAAACACTGGAGGAAAACAAAGCATACATGCTTACCTGTGATTGAGAAAGATGGATATTGGAAATATGTGGAAATATAACATCAGTATTATGAGGTGTATTCTTTGAATCTTCAGAGCCAGCAGGAAGGGTTCCCACTCCAAACACCTACAACAAAGCATGGCACTCTTTCAAAGAATGGACAGCCAATACTTTCTCTACTGAAACACAAGTTTGCATCACACATCCAAGAAGGTAATAAGATGATTGTGTCTACCTGTTACTTACCTGGTAGGGTAGAATCCCATGTGAGGAAGTATTTATAAATAAAGAACTTTCAAAACTCCCCTCCTCATCTGGCAAGAACACAACTGTAAATGAAGACTTTCCCCTTGGTGGAATTACCTGGATAAAGGATTAGATGAAAATCAAATTCTTCATATTTGAGGCAGGGGAAAATTAGATGCTGATAAACAGATGGAACATTATGTTCTTTCTTATAATAGCTAAAAAAAAACCCAAAAAGTATATTCTCATGGTCTGTACAAGAAGAGTGAGGGTCTGCCTAAGACAAAGGGCTATATGGGAGCTTCCATCTTGAAAGTATCAGCATGATAACTCGTGTTTAGAAAAAATAAAAAATAAAGGGGGGGGCACTGGCAGACATTTGTTATATTCACACCAAATAAATAATAAAAAAAAATAACAACTTCTTAAAGGGTAACTGTCACTTCCTAAAAAGTAATCATTATTTCAGTCTGTGTTCTGAACAAAGCTTGAATCCATATTTTTTTTGTAAATCTGTAATTTTATTGAGATACAAGCTTAAAAAATTTTACTGCATAACATCACTGCTTGCTTTGCCATGGTACAGCTCCGTACTGCACTGCTGTAAATCTTCTCCTCCCCTGTTGTGCCTCCTTGTCAGACACTCAAATCCTTCATATGTCCTGGAGTGTTTTCTTGCCAATGCACTTCCAGGTTATTATTGTAAATGCAAACTGAGTGTGTGTTCATGCACTCTCTCCTTATAAATAGCCCCAGAGGCAGGAGGACTGAGATTTCCAAGTGGCAGTATGTGTTATTGACCAGATTGTTATCCATTATTTAAAACTAGTGTAAAAGCCAGTGTACACGGGCCAAGTGTTCTGGCAGTGTCTACTGCGCATGACTGCATCGGACAAACATACATCTGGCCTGCGTTCAGGCAGTCTCGATTGTGCATGATTGCATCGGGCATACATACGTCTGTCCTTTTTTATATATATAAAAAATATAGATTGCATTTACCAGATATGTGAATTCATGTATGTTGTATTATAATGCCAGTAAATAAATGCAAGCAAAGAGTTAATCTGCAGAAGGAAAGCAAAGAGATTCTACCTCTGCATAGGATAAGCAAGAGAGAAGTAAATAGGCCACTGCAAAACTGACAGCCAAACGGAAGAAAGCCCACAAAACAGGCATTCTGGGAAGCCGTCTTCTCTTGCTGTTGCCTAGCAATGCCTACAACTCCGTTCATGGAATTGCCACAAGCCTCCTGGATATTCAGGATGTGAACCGTACAATAGAGCATAAGGAGACAAGAAGACAGAGCCCATTCTGATCTTTGTATTTTAAACAGTTGCAGATTTATGTCCCTTGAAAGTGTTACCCATAGACGTCAAGGCAGTAAAGATGGCGGTGGAACTTCTTTTCTTAAAGGGGACAACTTGGCAAAAACGGACAAAAACGAAAAGTAACCCAGAGACCCACACACCCCAGGGGGGTTCTAAAACTAAGGCATAAGTTAAAGGAAAGTGACAACAAACCACACAAATCCTCATAAAAATCTAAGCCAAAATAGCTGAGAAAGGGTTAACTTCAAAGGAAAAAACAGCCATCCTTACTACAAAGCCCTTTACATACCTAACAGACATTAAGTAAACATATTCGAGTGCAAGAGCCTGCCAAGGCTCATAACTCCCCTGCATGGAGAGCCAACAAGACTGGGACATAAGTAGACCAAGGTACTCCCCAAAGGTTACTCACCAGTCTACAGGTTACCATTGTAGCTAGAAGCAAATAGA
Organism: Rhinophrynus dorsalis; assembly: GCA_037306005.1. Classification (NCBI taxonomy): domain Eukaryota; kingdom Metazoa; phylum Chordata; class Amphibia; order Anura; family Rhinophrynidae; genus Rhinophrynus; species Rhinophrynus dorsalis. Next base: position 150,335,947 of record CM074718.1, read on the forward strand.
GCCTCAAGCAAATCTGCAGAGAAGGAAAACTTGGTAGTAAGATTGCCTCTTAGGGCTACAAGAGTCCAAACACAGCACCTGCACACTGGTTGATCCACTACAGGGAAGCCCAGAAATGGTAACCCGCCTAATGGGGGATTATGCAGCCTCATTTCGAATAAGGGAAATAATAAAAATCCTAAAAAAACTAAGATTGTCTTCTTCAATGGGAAACATTAATTCTGGGTAACTGCAGGTGGGGGGAGGGTTGAGCAGGAGGAGGAGGAGGCAGTCTCCACCCATAAGACTTTCTTTTTAGAAATTTGCCCTACCCTCCAGGAGGAGGGACTCAAACCCGTGGTACCTGTGTTCCATATTGGACGTAAGAGATAAACTGCCACTAAAACTTACTGAAATTTAGCTCAGAATTTCCAAGGAGCCATTTCTGAACACAGCCAGCCAGCCACACTGCACCCAGAAGATTATATACCTTGATGAACTCATGGCACAGAGCAGTTACTGGGAGCAGAAGATCTCATTATAAATCCAAACAGTTCACTTCTTTCCCAATATGCATCAGGTCCTAATGACAGAAAGACCATGAGAAATTTGTGTTTATATTTGGATGATCCTTAAAGGGGTAGTAATGTTACACAATAAAAGCAACTCCAATTAATATTCTACTATTTGGGCCATGGAGAGTGTCATTTCAATACTGTCAGAGTTGTAGTTCAAGAGTAATCGAACGATAAAGTATCCCCCTGATATAAAACTGCTCACCTCAGAGCAGAAAGACTGTCCGGATGAATCTCAGAGAGCCAATTTTCAGTGAGCATAGGGGAAAAACCTGAAAAACCTGTTGGGGTGGCAGGGTTCTCCTTATGTCCCTTGCTGTGAGCCGTCTGGTCCCAAGACCAGATTCCACATCTGAGGGAAGGTGGCTTACACTAGGTAAAAGGGGCAGGAGGGCATACTTTATCATTCAATTACTCGAACTTCAACTCTGACAGTATTGAAATAACACTCTCCATGGCTCAAATACTATGAAGATTAATTGGAGCTTCTGTTTTTGTGAATTACTATCGCTTAAGACTGAACTTTCACCCCTATTAAAGTTGTCCTGTGTAGGTCTATCTGCTGAAACGAACTGTAAGGCGTGTAATAAGAGGATTTTAGTCTTGCCTGTTAAATCCTTTTCTTTTAGTCCATATAGGTTACTGGTAACTTTCTGAGAAGTGAATGCAGGGGTGGAGCCTACCTTCCCCTTCCTTGGCTGCAGCTAGCCAACCAGCTCCATTAAGATTTGAGACACTAACTATTGACTAGGTAGTGAGAAGGAAAAGAAGACTCCGGTGAGCATGAACACAAAAGGACCCCCACGTTTTGCCACAGGAAAGCCAAGCATGGTCCTTTGAGAGGGTGGGAGACCAGTAACCTATATGGACTAAGAGAAAAGGATTTAACAGGTAAGACATAGTGGAAACCATTGCCACCAACTGATGGCATCAAACAAAGCAGCAGAGACCTGAAATGTTGGCAAGTAGCCGCAACATATCAGGAGTATGAGCTCCCTAACAAACAGCAAGTGTGAACTGTTCAGTCCAAACCGCAATGGCCCTATTTACCCAGGCCGCAGCCAATGCTGGACGTAGGGAAGTACCAGCAGTGGCAAAAATGGACTTGAGGGAGGCCTCAAGTTTCTCGCCCGTCCAGTCTGTAAGAGCAGAGGCATCAGCAGCTGGCAAAGCAGTGAACTCAGAAGTCCTAGAAACAGGAGCATCCAGCTTGGGGGGAGGATGAACCCACTGAGCTAGCACCATATCAGAAAAGAGGATTTTAGTCATACCTGTTAAATCCTTTTCTCTTAGTCCATACATGTTCCTGATAACTTTGGGTAGGCGATCCGCTCCTTTAAGTAGGCAGGAACAATTCTAGAATCGATTGCAGGGGTTGGAGCCTACCTTCCCTCCTTGGCTGCAGCTAGCCAACCAGCTCCAGTAAGATTTGAGACACTATTGACTAGATAGTAGAAGGGAGAGAAAACTCCTGTGAGCATGACCCTGAAGGACTCCCAAGGTCTGCCACCAAAGAGCTAAGCATGGTCCCTTCACAGGGTGGGAGACCAGTAACCTGTATGGACTAAGAGAAAAGGATTTAACAGGTAAGACTAAAATCCCCTTTTCTCTGTCGTCCAATACAGGTTACTGGTAACTTTGGGATGTCCAACCTTTGAGGTTCCAAGAGGAAGGAAGTAAGGCAAGGACCAGGCACAGGGCCCCCAAAGTCACCAGAACAGAAATGAACCATCAGATCAGAGATAGCCCAACAAAAACAACTGAAGTGTCAACGGACACTGAACAGGGCTAACACCACCCCAGGAACTGTTACACAGCACACTGACCTAGAGCAAACAGGGGGCACAAATGAAGGAAGCACCAAGAACCAAACAAGATCCTAGACAGGCAGGATGCCTCCAGGATATTCCACCCAAAGCTGGCATCAGCCGATGCCAGCGCAACAACACGTTAGTGCTTCGAAAAGGTGTGCACAGATGACCAAGTGGCAGCCTTGCACAACTGATCAGAGGAGGCCTGATTCTTGTAGGCCAAAGAAGCCCCCATAGACCTAGTAGAATGAGCCGTGACCGGAAAGGGAACAGGCTTCTTCCTCAGCTCGTAAACCTTACGACTATTGGACTTGATCCAAGATGCAAGAGTCACTTTGGATGCAGGTCTACCTGCCCTGGGACCCTCAGGAATGACGAACAGCGCGTCAGACTGCCTGACAGACTTGAGACAATGCACCACATCTAACAAGTGGAGATCTCTCTTCTTGTCAGAGGTAGGGTCAGGGTAGAAAGAAGGCACCACAATCTCCTGATTGATGTGGAACTCCAAAACCACCTTCGGGAGAAGCTCATGAGAAATGCAGGACAGAGCATGCAACTCCATGACACGGAGAACGGACACGATAGCCAGGAGAAAGGCCATTTTCCACGTCAACAGGCGTAGAGGAATAGTAGCCAAGGACTCAAAGGGAGATAGCTGAAGAACACCCAAAACCAATTTAAGATCCCATGGAGGAGCGGGATTCTTTAAGGCAGGACGAGTATGAGCAACGCCCTGAAAGAAAACCTTGGCATAAGGAAGAATGGCAATGCACCTCTGAAAGAAAACAGAGAGAGCAGAAGTCTGAACCTTAAGGGAACTCAAGCTGAGGCCATTGTCCACACCTTCCTACAAAAAGGCCAGGATGGTAGGCAGATCAAATTCCTGAGACAGGTCCTTATCAGCACACCAAGATAGAAAGGTCGGCCAGACACGATGGTAGGCCTTAGAAGAAACAGGTTTGCGGGCACTGAGCATAGTAGCCACCACCCCAGAAGAAAAAACTTTCTTCTTCAATATTGAGGATTCAATTTCCAAGCCGTCAAAGTCTGCCGATGAACATCTTCCTTTCACAGGTAACCCTGTAGAAGATCTAGACGGCAAGTTAGCCGGAATGAATCTGCCACTGACAGATCCAGAAGCTCCGGGAACCAAGCATGTCGAGGCCAGTATGGAGCAATCAGAATGACTGGACAGAGCTCCAGTCTCAGTTTCCGTAACACCCTGTGCAACATGGGGAGGGGAGAAAAGATGTAAGCCAGCGGAAATAACCAAGGAATGGACATGGCATCCACCGCCAGAGCTACAGGATCCCTCCTGCGAGAGCAGAACCTCGGAACCTTCCGGTTGTGTTTTGTTGACATTGGGTCGATGTAAGGAAGACCACACTTCTGAACGATGAGGGTGAACACCTCTGGATGCAGTTCCCACTCGCCGCTGTCCACTATGTGTCGAATGAGGAAGTCCGCCATGATGTTGTCTACTCCAGGAATACGCACTGCGGATATGGCAGGAACATGTTCTTCTGCCCAGGACAAAATAGCCTTGACCTCTAACCAAGCGGTGACACTTCTTGTTCCGCCCTGCTTGTTGATGTAAGCCACGGCCGTGGTGTTGTCAGACTTTACTCAGACTGGGCACTCTTCCAGCTGATGTGTCCAATTACGAAAGAAATGAAATATCGCCCAAAGCTCCAATACGTTGATGGGAAGGAGAGATTCCTAGGAAGACCACCGACCCTGAGCACTCGGGCGATCCAGGACAGCTCCCCAGCCAGACAGGAAGATACCAGGAAGGACTTGCCTTTCAACAGATTAAAGAGGTCAAGCCACCACGATAAACTCTGTTCCAAATGAAAAGGAAGGGATACTGACATCTTCAGAAGGGCCGGTTGACCCCTGCATACCTGGATCACAAACCTCTGGAGTTCCCTGGTGTGAGCCATGGCAAATGGGACCGCTTCTATGGTGGAGATGAATTTCCCCACTAGAGAGGACAGCTTCTTGGCTGGAACTGGATAGTGAGCCAGAACCGCAGAAACCCTGTGGGCGATCTGGTGAGCCACCTCATCCGTAAGGAACACCATGCTCTGCTGAGTGTCGAAGAGAAGGCCCTGGAAGACCAGATGCTGGGATGGGACAAGATCTGACTTGTCCATGTTGATGAGCCACCCGTGATGGGTGAGAGCATGAATGCAGTCCTGAACCTGCTGATGAAGGAGATCCTCAGAGGGGGCTTTCAGAAGCAAGTAGTCCATGTATGGAGTAACTCTGATGCCGTCCCGGTGGAGGACAGACACTAAGGCTCCCAGGACACGGTTGAAGACTTGAGGAGCTGTAGTCAGACCAAAGGGAAGAGCTGAAACTGAAAATGCCCTTGGTCGCCGGCAAATCTGAGATACTGCTGGCTCTCCGGATGAACGGCGATGTGTAAATACGCATCCTGAAGATCCAGAGAGGCAAGGAATTCCCCCGTGGACACAACAGCAATCGCCATCATTAGAGACTCCTGGTGATAATGAGTCCTGATCACAAAGAAATTGAGATCCTTCAAGTCCAAAATGGGACGACAACGGTCGTCCTTCTTGGAGACCACAAAGCGGTTTGAGTAAAAACCCGTACCTCTGTCCTGAACTGGAACACGTTCTAGAACATCTTTGTCCAGAAGGGCCTGGATAGCACCACTGAACAGACTACGTTTCTATGCGCCCTGGGGCGTATGAGAAGGGAAAAAGCGAAAGGGAGGAAGAGAGACGAAAGGGATCCTGTACCCTTCCGCCCCCACCTGTAAAACCCACGGGTCCGCCACTGAATCCTCCCAGATGCTGTGGTAGTGACGCAGACAGCCACCCACAGCAGCAGTAGAGTGGCGACCTGGGTTAGGCAAGTCATGCCGAAGAAGGCTTGGAAGAGACCTTGGGCTTCCACTGCTTTTTGGGCTTGGAGGAGGTACGCGGGGCTGAGGGAACAGTCTGGTTCACCGGATGCTTCTCAGTCTGAAAGGAACAAAAAAAAACAATTGCGCTTCAGAGGTGTTTTCTTCCTGGGAACCAAAGGCAGAAGGGTGCTTTAACCCCCTGTGGCCTCACTAATCAGGTCCTTGAGATCTGGCCCAAACAATGAAGTGCCTTGAAAAGGCAAAGACAGCAAGGCTTTCTTGGAAGCAGTGTCAGCAGACCAGATCTTGAGCCAAAGAGCCCATCTGGCAACTAAAGACATGGTGGAAACCCTAGCCACCAAACGGACGGCTTCAAATAAGGCAGCAGAAACATAGTGCTGGGCCTCAGAAATGTTGGCAAGAAGCCACAACATATCCAAAGTAGGAGCACCCTGACAGACAGCCAGGGTGAGCTGTTCAGTCCAGACCGCAATGGCCCAGTTAACCCATGCCACAGCAAACGCTGGACGCATGGAAGTACCAGCAGTGGCAAAAATAGACTTGAGGGGAAACCTCAAGTTTGTCAGTCCAATCTATCAGAGCTGAAGCATCAGAAACTGGTAAGGCAGTAGAATTGGACAGCCTGGAGATAGGAGCATCCACTTTGGGGGGATGAACCCACTGCGCAAGTGCCGCCTCAGAGAAGGAATAAAAAGCCTGGCAAATTTCTTGGAAACAGAAGCTTTCCTTTCCGGAGACTTCCACTCAAACACAAGGCGGTCAAGAGTGGGGTTAGATGGAAAATAAGTAAGGAGCTTTTTAGGCTCCTGAAACACATCAGAGGGATCTGAAGAAACCTCCTGAACTAAGGGAATGTTTAGGGTAGTCAAGACAGCCCTGATCAGGCCCTCAGATGAGGGCACAGGATCAGCCTCAAAGGGGTCCCCAAAAAACTGAGAGGAGCCCACAGAAGAACATTTCTCAACATCTGAATCCACCAACAGTTCCTCCTCAGAGGAATCGGATACATCAGGTACTCCCTGCGGTTTCGGAAGGGAATATTTGACTGAAGAAGGGGTCTGCCAGGAATGGAAGACTCCCTGTAACTGTGATGGAAAAAGCTGCAATGTAGACAGAAGGTCCTTAGTAGCAGCCTTGAACTCTTGCACCCAAACTGGCTTTAATGCATGGCTGGAGGTCCCTGGGACAGACTCAGGGACATCAGAACATGCTGGGCATAAATGACCTGAGAATTCTCTAGGTACCCCTGAATGACATGAGGAGCAGTGTGCAATAGGGGATACAGAGACCCCAGCGTCCTTAGTCTTAGACCTGGCCCCAAGCTCCAATGGATTAGACATTTTCATAGTGTCAAAAACGTTTATAGTATAAGGAATCACCCAAATACAGTGTGTAAGATTAAAATTTCACCCCAGAAATCGCTAAAATACACTTATCTGGCAGGCGAAGGGTTAATCTGCAGAGGAGAAGAAGAAGAGTTCAAGCCCTGCGTAGGATACTCGTTCTGGAAAAGGTACAAAATGGCTGCCACTGCGGGAGCCAATCAGGAATGATAACACGAAGCAAGCACTCATGGGAAATGTAGTTTTCCCTGAAAAAGTACTCCAACAGTGCCCGAAGCCCCCAACACACTAAAAAAATTAACCGGGTGATAAAGCAACGGCAGACAAATAAAATGAGCCATCTCTGAAGTCGCTAAGTTGAGCGGTTGCAAAGATATGTCCCAAACTGTACAGTCCCATAGAAGTGAATGGAGCAATGGCGTCTATGTGGTAAAAGTGAGCCTGAACACAATTTTTGCAAAGTTGAACAGTGAGGAAAATTTGCAGATCTTCTGTCTTCAGATTACCACATATCAAGAAGAAGCCTCAGTGGGCAACTCCTGGGGAAAGAGCTTGAAGCCAAGATTTCTCCTCAGGGCTTAGGTCCACAAAAGCACCTGGTAAATGGAACTATCCACATTTGGGTAATGGGAATTGTCAGTGATGGTAATCCGCCTAATGGTGGTATCTCATATCTAACAGAAAAATAATAAACAAGCTAAAACTACAGAAGAACTGTTCTCTTGCCTTGTGTCTTCACCAAGGAACAAATCTTACTGGAGTTGGTTGGCTAGCTGCAGCCAAGGAGGGAAGGTAGGCTCCACCCCTGCATTCACTTCTCAGAACTGTTCCTGCCTACTTAAATGGGCTGATCACCTACCCAAAGTAACAAGTAACCTATATTGGATGACAGAGAAATTTATTTAATTTTTACTTTTTAAATTGCACTACTTCTTTTTGTGGATTCTGTGGACCTGGCCTCTGTGTTCTATTTTCTCCACCCACCCACCATCCACCCCATGCTCCTTCATTTCTATGCACATTCACCTGCCTCCGAGCAAAGGGGAAGGCTTTGGGAAAGAGCTGCCAATCATTGGAAACATATGAAGATGGCACTGCTTTCCCTCACACTTTCAGATCAGAAATAGATAGTTTTTTTATTTTAAAGGGATAGTAAAAAAAAATATATATGTTGTAGGGTTTATCCCCCTGAGTAAAACAAGAGTACTCCCACTGCTGAAAGGTGTTTCATTCAAAAGTTATTAATTTTCAAAGTTGAATTTTTTAGGTGCAATATCACAGTGGCCTGAAACTGCTACACCATCCTATGGAGATTTATGGTCCCGGGACCAGAGCTGTCCATAGGATCGTGTAGCAACAGCGCCAGTGTACAATTTCAGGCCACTGTTATATTGCACCTAAAAAATTCAACTTTGAACATTAATAACTTTAGAATGAAACACCTTTCAGAAGTGGGAGTACTCTTGTTTTACTCAGGGGGATAAACCCTACAGTATATTATTTTTTTACATTTTAAGTATTACTATCCCTTTAACATACATTTTTAAATATAACCAATATTGTTTTGCAATGTGATCGGGGGAGGTCAACACAATGGACTGGTGATTAAACAGCATGACAGTTTCTCTTTAAAATTACAGCTTTACTGAGAAATCATACTTCTGCCAAGACCGACGGCCAGGCAGCAGAGCTTTAGAGACACCTGCTAGACTGCGCCGTCAGTCCCTTCTGGTACCTAAAGGTATCATGCAATGCCTCCTATAGGAGAGCGGGACTGACAGTGCAGGCTCACAGATGTCTGTAAGCAAAGATGTCTGGCATAAGTAGGATTTGTGTCAAACGCGGTAATTATGTTGCCTATTAGTAATATTGTCAATCTCATAACTTGATGGCTATTTGTTGGCTGCAGACTTTATTTGGGGTGATAGTTCCCCTTTAATCAAAACTCTGTACAGCAAGTGCATCAACGAGTACAATTTTCAAAGCCAAAAGTACAAATGCAAAATTGGAACTGCTCTCGAGTAAATGGACCAAAGCAATAAATTACAGATTTACAGAAGTCAAACTAGTTTTCTTTACTCTTTCCAGGACAGCATTGGTGCTTAGATGATATGCCTCCATAATGAGGGGGAGGGGAGACAAACATTGATAGTAAGGACTTTTAGCATTCAGTGGGTTAATTATGTACAATACTATCGAATATAAAGTCAGTATAAGAATTTTTCTATACATGTAGGTTACAAGATACAGCAAGCAAGTCTACACATGCAGGGAGATGAAGCAAGAGAATACAAGCCAAACTACCTTAACAAGTAGTACATACACAATACAAACAACTACAATCTAACAATTCTAAAAGGATTGTAATCACTAACTGTGGTAATCTTAGCTCATCTAAATGTTTGATTTCAAACTAGATACCATGTAGAAGGCAGCACTACATTATGAAAAGAGTAAATCTTGTTTGTACAAATACACACACAAACACTAGAACACAGAGCCATAGGCAAATGCCTACAAAATATGGAGGACGACTCCACACATCCATTGATTTAAATCGGGATCTTAACCTCTGGATGTTAGAGAGATCTTAGACTTCTAGCATTCAAGGGGTTAGAAACACTATTTTAACCCCTAAACGTCATGGGTCGATCCGAGTTAACGACCCATGACGTCATGGAATTCCGGGCTTCCCCTGCGGCTGCACGCCGTTCGGGAAGTCTGGAACCAGACGGAGCAATTTAAATAAAATGCTCCATGGTCCTTAACTGATCATGCCGCACCGATCGGCCGGTCGTTAAGGGGTTAATGAAAGAGAATTAAGGGAATTGTTATTTGTCTTTCAGTTTGCAGTTAACTTGCTCTATATTTACTTACTGCCCAAAATGAGATCTAAAAGCCCTTGCAAAACTGTTCACATGCACCATTCTGATAAGGAGACGGTTATGACTGTGGATAGCGTTGGCCTGCACAATTACATTGCATCTTATTAGGGTTTTTTTGTTTTTTGTTTTGTTTTTTTGGGGGGAGGCTCCCTTCACATTTTACTGTCCCCAAGGAAAGTCTCAGAGACCAAAATGTAGATCACTAAATAAAATCTCTTGTTATATGTCTTTTAAGTACAGTAATGTTGTTGTTATCACACATGCTATTATATATCATCATATTTAGAGGTGTTGATCCACTGCAAGATTAAGGCCACCTCAGCAAGTTTCCAACAACTTTCTTTTCTTCTTGGGTGTTTAATATCAAGTGTAGTCCATTCCAAAATTAATTTGGTCCATCTATCGTCAGATCTTCTAAGTGGCCTGTCCATGTCCATTTTAGGCCTTTGTTTGCGGATTAATCCATGCACACATTTTGCAGTCTCTTGTTTTTATGTTCAGAATTCAACGCTCCATACTTTTTTATATAACCTTAACCTCTTAAGGGCACTACTTTTTTCAATCCCAGTGCACCTACAAGGCAAGATTGGTGCAGTCTGTTTCAGCCCCACCAGTGGAGAGATGGTACGTGTGATCACTCGCCAAACATTTAAAAAAAATTGGTCCTCCAGTGCACCCCACCCCTGGACCCCACAGTCCTTAAGCGGTTACGTTTATACAGGACTTTAGCTTTCAGTGTGCATGTTTCACAGCCATAAGTAAGGACTGGGAGGGCACGTTGGTAAAAAAAAAAAGCTTTCGCTTGAGGCAGAGTGGTAAATTTGTCATAAAGCAGAATCCAGATGACGTGAACAGGAGGCATGAAATGCGTTGGATAAGAGACTTTTAAACAGCGTTACAGTGCGATATTGGTGCATGATCACTGCCCGCTGTACAGATTTCAACGGATTGCTCCTCTGCTCTGCCCGCTTGTATCCAGAGTGACCTGAAAAGCTTTACACAGCTCAGACCCAGCTGTTGCCACCAAAGGGGAACTTCTAATTAACATCTCTCCCTTCGAGACAACCTGACCACCTCAAAAAGAGCCCCAGGCACACAATTGCTGGCCAAAAGAAACATGTCATCCTGGGAAACCTTGGCATGTACAACTTCCATAAGCTGTTCACCCCAAACAGCAACTGCCACATTAATCCAGGCAGAAGCAAAGATGGGTCTAAGTGCAGAACCAGTGGTTTTAAAGTTGGCCCTGAGATTAGAATTCAGTTTCTTATCTGCCAGATCATTAAGACCACCTGCATCTGCCAAGGGCAAGGCAATATTTTTTGCCAACCTGGAGCCAGGAGGGTCAACAGTTGAAGGAGAGGCCCATTGCACTAAAGCTGCCTCAGAAAAAGGGTACAGTTTAGAGAACCATTTGGTAACAGACAGCCATTTGTCTGGAGTTTCCCACTCATCCAGAAGTGCCTGGTCAAGAGTAACTTTAGGGGGAAAACAGAGGAGATTTCTTATGTCTCTGGAAGACAAGCATAGGAGAAGACCCCTCACAGCAGAGGTATCAGAGACCGGAAGAGTCTCCTAAACAACTCTGATGAGTCCCTCACCCTAGGGAAGGGGGTCAGCATCCTACGAGTGCCTATATGAGTTCATATCGTCATATTCCCCCTCCTTGACTTCCCCTTCAAAGGGCCAGAGAAATCCAGAACACTCTGGGAAGCCACGTTTGACATGAGGAACAGTAAGGGGGGAAAGGAATGCCCCTGAGACCTTAAGTCTTGGATTTACTCCCATTACCCTTAGATTCTGTCATCCTGCCAGTAAAAGGGTCTAAAACTAGTGTAAAACCAGTTAAATCACCAGATTTATAAATCACGCTAGAAAGCCCAGAAAAGTCACTGGCAGGCAAAGGGTTAATCTGGAGAAAGCACAAGGAGAGTCGGTCTCTGTGTTGCAAAAGAGAAGTAAAATAACAATAATAACATGCATTCTTGGAAACAGTCTTTGCAGTTGATGTTGACTAGCAACGCCTACAACTCCATCAGCGGATTGCCAGTGGCCCCCATAACACTCCGGACTTGAGTGTAAGGAGGAGATAAGGAGGCGATAAGGAGGAAGAGACCACTCTGTAGGTCAAACAGTCACAGAGTTATGTCCCAAAGAATTTAGCCCACAGAAGTCAATGGAGCAAAGATGGCAGCAGTGAGGGAACCCATTCTTAAAGGGGCAGCAAAAAACTGTCAAAAGACACCTAAATTCTAGAGGACATGTGAGGTTAGCCTAAAAATGAGAGTCTAGAAAGAGGGAATGTGAAAACATACCTACAACACCCCAAAACTAGTGAAAACCAGCAAAGAAAGGGTTAACCCTGGACCAAGGCACTCAAAAGATTACTATCCAGTCTATCATTGGGAAGGAAGACATGGCCTCAGAGAGACTCTGTTGGGAGTGAAAAACTCAGCCTGCAAGATTTCATCCACAGCACTTATAAACTGGTCAATCCACTCCAGGAGAAGCCCAGTAATGGTAACTTGCCTAATGGGTGAATTTTGACAGCTCCATATCTAAAGGAAAACCATAAAAATCTAAAAATTAAGAGGTGTCACTGTCCATCTGCATACTTCAAGGACACATTCAAAACTGGCTAATACAAGGATGGGGCAAGGGTTGAGCTGGAGGAGTGGCAGGGAGTCTCCACTTTCAAGCCTCTAGTGGAGGGACTCAACTCCCAAGGCAACTGTGTTCTATAGTGGACTTAAGAGAAATAATGTTAAGTGGGGAAGAGAAGAAAATTTCCTGAGGAGGAGAAAAAAAAAAAAAAAAAAAAAAAAAGACTCCAAGAGGACTCCTCATCCCATGGCGACAATGCCAGAAAGTTCCCTTTCAACGGGTGGGAGACCTGTGTTCCACATGGACTAAAGAGAAAAGGATTTAACAGGTAAGAACACTAAAATCCTATGTTCTCTTACAGCCACTAAGGAACACAGGTACCATGGGGTTATAACAACGCCAAGCTCCCAGAGGTGGGGAAAAAAAGAGAAAGGACCTCATGCTTGTCCAAATGATACAGGAGTTCCCTAGGGCTATCCAGAATAACCCATGCAGTAAGTGTCAAAGAACACTGAACTTGCACAACACATAAGAACAAGAGCCAACAGGGCTCAGAAACTACTGAACAACTTGGTAGAACAAAATGTGACCTGTCCAAACTGGCCTAAGCCAGGACATTGACATAGTAGTGTTTGCTGAAAGTATGCAAGGAGAACCAAGCCGCTGCCTTGCATAACTGTTTAGCGGAAGCCTGATGCTTGTAAACCCAAGAGGCACTCCATAGACCTGGTGGATTGCTCTGTGATCCTAAAGGAAATCTGTTTCTTCTGAACTTCATACACCTGGCATATAGTAGCCTTGATCCAGGATGCAATGGTGACCTTGGAAGCAGCATGACACGCTCTAGGACCCTCAGGGATGACAAACAGCCTTGTGAAAAGGCTCAGTACAATGCACATAAAACTTAAGGGAAAGCACCAAGTACAACAAATGGAGAGCCTTCTCATCAGACTTAGGGTCAAGACAAAAGGAAGGCACAACAATCTCCTGATTGTTGTGAATCTCAGAGACCACCTTGGGAAGAAACACCTGAGAAGATGAAGTACTGCCTTATCCGGTTGAAACACCATGAAGGGAGGTTTACAAGATAGAGCTTGTAACAGAGACAGAGACAACTGCTAAGAGAAAAACCATCTTGAAAGTAAATGGGACGCAGAGAGATGGAAGCAAGAGGCTCAAAAGGAGGCCTATGCAAAACACCCAGAACCAGGTTAAGATTTTCCCATAGAGGAGTGGGGTCCTTAAATGAAGGGAAGGGAAGGCATGTGCCACCCCTTGAAGAAAAACCCTGACATCTGGAATAGTGGCAATGAGTCTCCAGAAAAGCATGGATAGCACCGAGATCTGAACCTTAAGGGAGCTCAAACTGAGTCATTTGTTCACCCCATCTTGGATATAAGAGAACATCAAGGAAAGGTCAAAATCCTACTAGGACACAGCCTTTTCTGCTCACCAGTTACTAAAGACAGACCATACCCTATAGTATGATTTGGAAGCTTCCTTGCCTGAATCACGGTGGAAACGACCTCTGTGGAGAACCTTTCCATCAAAGCCATTTTCTGCAAATCCTTGTGCCACAGGTAACCCTGGAGTAAGAGATCCAGCCTGGAAGGAAGGCAAAGCAGATCCTGAATTGAGAGACTGACCAAGTCCGCAAACCAGTAAGGGGAGATCAGAATGACAGTCACACCATCCATTCTGACATTCCAAAGTACCCTGGGGATAAGAGGAAACACATAAGCGAATTGACACAACATCCATGGCAAAGGCCAGAAGGTCTCCTATCTGGCAGCAGAAACCTGGCACCTTCCTGTTTTTCCCGATTGCCATGAGACTTATCTTAGGCACCCTCACCTGCTGCACAATCAGGAAGAACACTTCCTGACTGAGTTCCCACTCTCCTGGATCTATGTTTTGGAAACTAAGAAAATCAGTCAGAACTTTTTCTACCCTGCAATGTAAACAGCTGAGATGGCCGGAACGTAGGCCTTTGCCCAACAAAGGATGCAACTCCACCGCGGTACAGGCAGACATGCTGTGAGTGCACCCTTGGCATCTAATGTATGCCACAGCCATGTAGTTGTCTGACTGCAACCTCACTGGCTTCCCCAACAGGAGTGGGGTCCAAAGAACAAGAGCTACGCAGATCACCTGGAGTTCCAGGACATTGATGGACAAAAGATTCACATCCCAAGTACACCTGTCCAGGATACCCAGGGTTCACGAATTGCCTCCCCTGCTCCAGGTTCAGCCAATGCAACCACCACCAGAGGGAGGGAGGGGGAGGGAGAGAGAGATCCAGATGGTCCGGATTCCAAATTCCGGTTAACATCCCACTGGAGTTCCTGCTAGTGGAACTTCGTGTATGGCACAGCATTCAGTGTTGCTACCAGTCTGCCCAAAACACTCACAAACTCCCTGATTTTGACCTAAGACCACTCCAGGGTTTAGGACACTTCCTGCATCTGGAAGCCCAACAGCACGGCCATGTAATGATAGGAGTCGAAAGCAAAACACAAGCAGAGTTGGCTGCCCAGGTGAATTGGGATGTGCAAGTACATGTCCTGAAGGTCCAGAGAGATTCTCCCCCTGGCACATTGCTGCTATGGACAGAATGCAAAGATTCCATCTTGAAGCGTGTATTGACCACATACTTGTTGAGACATTTGAGGTCCAGAACAGTGGGGCCACTGCTTTCCTTCTTTTGAAGCACAAACAGGATGGAAAAGAAACTTAAACAATACTTGAAGGGAGGTACTGGTATCAGGACTTGTTTTCCCAGCAGTGAGTTCACCACTTCCTGGAATAGCCTTGGCTTTTCTGGCTCATTGCAACCCCTGGCAAGGGGAGAGGATCAGCCTCACAGGAATAACTATAGGAGTAGGAAGAATCCATGTCTTCATATTTCCCATCATCCTCCACTAATCCATAGAAACATTACCCATAGAAGTCAATGGAGCAAAGATGGTGTCAGGCAGACTCCCATTCTTAAAGGGGCCACTACTGTAAAATCAGTCAAAGAATAGTAAGCCAGAGACCCAAAACTCTTAGGGAACACACCTGGAGGGGACATAAAATAAGGCACAAGTAGTGGGGGAGTGAAAATAACCACCCCGAAAACACCTTCAATGTCAAAAACGGCATAAAAAGGGCTAAACCAACCAAGGAAAAAGCAACCATCCTTTGTCCAAAGTCCCCAGAGATAACACGCACAGATAAAGATACCCATATAGTAAGTGACTAAACTTACCAAGGCTCAAAACAGCCCCTGTACGGATAGGAAACATGACAGGGACAAAAGTGGACTAAGGCACTCAAAGGGTTACTCATTGGTTTTCTGTCTTCAGTTTACCATGAACACTGGACGTTAGTGGGAGAGGGGGTTGTGCTGGAGGAGGAGTTTCCATCCGTATGACTCTCTCTCTCTTGAGATTTGCCCTACCCTCCAGGAGGAGGGACTCCCTATGGTACCTGTGTTCCATATTGAAGGTAAAGAAAAACCTCTCAAAACACAAACCAGTTCTAACACTGACAGACTTGAACAACATGAATTTCATGTGTCAATGGACACCAACACAGCAAACCAAGGAACAGGAAACCAAAGGGTTACTGACAAAAAATAAAACCAAGGAGGATGAGTATGTAGACTCTACAGGTTAGTCTTTGCCAAAACAGCGGTGTAAGGTGGACATGTAGTCACTTCTTCACTCATTTGTCAGAGGCCTGTTTCTTGTAGGTCCAAGAGGCACCCCGACAAAGTGGTGGAGTGAGCCATGATCCGAAAGCGAACCAGTTTCTTCTTGAAAACATGTGCCTGGCATATGGTAGCCTTAATCAAAGAAGCCACTATCATATTAGACAAAGCCTGACCCACACAAGGGTACACAGGAATGACAAAAAGCAAATATGGTTTTTGAAAAGGCTGTATGCAATGAGCATAATACTTAAACCATATGACCACATCCAAAAGATGTAGCTCTTGCTCCTGTCAATTAGATGGGGTAGGACAAAGACAAGGAAGCACAATTTTCTGCTTAACATAAAACTCTGAGACAACCTTAAAGAGAAACCCTATAGGAGTCCCCAAAACCACCCTATTAGAGTGGAAAACCAGGAAGGGAGGCATAAGAAAGTCTGAAGCTCAGCCACATGTCAACCTGACAAGTCAGCAGAAGACTTAAAAAAAAATATATACAGTAATATATATAATAATAATATTAAAAAAAAAAGCTATCCAAGACCACCACCAGACATGCATCATGGCATTTGGATTATGGTGGGAGTCTCTGCCTCCAGAAAGGCTTTTTTAGGAGAGTGCCCTCCTCGAGTTTAGGGCTTGAGACATACCTAATTTCCTCAAACAAAAGGAAAACATGAAGGTGGATTATACAATCTGTTGTGCACCCCTCTGGCACTCAAAGTATCTGAGAGATAACACCAAAGACCTCATTATCACCTACAAAGTACTCAAGTGATGTATGAAGTAGAAAAAGGTTTACACAAATTTATGACTGCTAAAGTGAATTATCAATAGACTATCATACTGGTCTATAAGCACTATTGTCCTTTTAAAGTGGAACTAACTCGAACATAAGATATTTTTAAAAGATTTTTAAAAGATTTTACAAAAGCACCTATCTTTACGCTAGCCAATGTTTTATTTAAAACAGTTTGATATTTAGTTGCATCTGTTTGTCTGTTAACCCTCTGAGTGTGACAGAGGTGTTATCCAACATTATGGGGGCAGGGGATGCACGAAGGTGTGATAAAGCATTGATAAAGTGGATAGGACTTATCCAGTTCCTGTGTTATTCTATCTATTCTATTCTCAGATGTCTCTAGCTTTGTAGATCTTAGTGCATAGGCTCTATAGATTAAGACAGGAATTGGAGAAGTGATATCACTGGAGAAGTTATCTCCACTTTATCATGGTTAGTGCATAAACCCCATTGTTTTGCAATGCACTGGATACCTTTCTGGTACTCAGACTGTTAAAGCAAATCTTGCAAGCATACCTTGCAGAAACCACAATGATGCACTACTTTTATATTACAACTGCCACTTTCCATTGGCCAGTTTGATTTGCTTGAAATGACAAGCTAAATATCTCAGAAACTAACTGCATTAAAAACATGGCTAACAAATATGACTGCTTATAAAATAGATTATTATGAAACTGAGTTTATAAAGTGACACTTCCACTATGTCCTCTGAAGATTTTCTTTTGCCTGACTTCTGTGAACAGAAACAGAACTATGCTCCTGAATGGTAAGGCTAAACAAAGTATGTTTACGTTATTAACTATGCTGCCTGACCTACTTAGGTTGCATAAAATAAAAATCCATACTGTGCATCTGCATGTTAACCAGGGAGACTAGTTGGCAGCTGCTACAGATGAACATTGTGCCAAGAAAAGCAAAAGATTCTGGCATTACACCAGCACATATTTTCCAAGAGTACATCACTCACCCTGCTCTGTATGGGAGACACATGGAAATGTCTGCTACTTGTAAACACCGAATTCACTTCAACATCTGTGTCCCTACTAGGGTTGAAAGCACTGAAGGATTGTGCTTTGGGGAGCTCCACTGACCTGAAAAAAAAAGAAAAAAGGAAAACAATAATTGTTACTAAACAAAACAAGGGCAGACAACGTTAACCTGTCAAGGACCTGCGAGCACTCACACGGCTGGCACTTAAGGACCAGAGAGCATTTTTTTTTTAAATTCTGACTCAGGGCTCATGGAAGAGCGTGTAGCCGCGCGGGGAGCCCTGAAATCAATGACGTACATGCGAGTCATGGGTCATTTAGGGACATGACATACATGTACGTCCAGAGTCATTGCGGTGCTAAAGGGATAGTAATGGATCAATTTCACAAACTTTAATATTGTCAGTATTTACAAAAGAAAATCGATTGAAGCCAATCCGATCTCTCAAAATTGTATAGTTTGAGAGATACAAGGTTGCAAGCACACTTTGTAGAGCGTTCCAATTAAGCATTTATTTGTAGATTGCACTATTTCAGGCACTGCTGAAGACCCGCCGGCCAGTCAAATGACCGGAATCTGATGCTGTCAGCTAGAGCACAGATGTCTATGAAACGGGAGGGGGGAAGTTTACAACCTTATATCTCTCAAACTATACAAGTTTGAGAGATTAGAGTTTCTTCAATTGATTTCTTTTGTAAATACGGACAATATTACAATTTCTGAACTTGATCCATTACTACCCCTTTAAGCCTTCAGCTGCTGGAGCCCACAACTTCCATCATCACCAACCAGCCAAAGACTGGTTGAACATGATGGGCGTTTTAGTCCCCCAAAAAATGGAGATCTCAATATTGCCTAATGCAGTTGTATAGTACTCCATTACATTACATGGCAAACAAGACTTCCTTTAAAGGTGGACAAACTAAAATGTACTTGATAAGCAAAATTCATCCAAACTTGGGGAGTAGCAACTTTTTTTTTTTTTTTTTTCTTTTCTTTAATAAAAAAATGTAAATCTCATGTCTCAAAGGACACTGAAAATGGTATACCTACAGACATTCTCCCAAACAAGTGTGCAAAGATTATGCAGATTTTATAAATGTTGAGAAACTGGCTCTATGATATGCTGATTGACACTCCCTATCTGAATGTAAACAAAATATCTTAATATATCTATGTATCTATCTAGATCTATCTATAGATTATATTATATTATATATATACTAGTTGAAGAGCCCATTACACGGGCCACAGTGCCACTGCCAGTGGGTCGCAGGGCAGTCATGCGCAGTAGAGACTGCCCGCGCCGCAGCTGATACAGAGCTGGGCACGCTCTGTATCAGCCGCAGCGTGGGCAGTCTCTATTGTGCATGACTGCTGCACGCGCAGCATTCTCTACTGCGCATGACTGCGGCTTTACACACATTTTAGCGAATTATTATACAGGATGATACAAATATAAAAAGAGAAAACCTGCATACCCAGCCAAACACATCCAGGGGCATCAATAAGGAGGAGATATTCATGTCTCCTCCTTACTGCCATTTCTGGTCATAGACAGGGGAGGAAAATCACTGCAAGGAGTTAGCCCACCCCCAACATCAGTCTTAACCCTTTGAATGCCAGAGGAGTAGGTAATGCATTGGAAAGCACTGGTACTCAAAGGGTTAGAAAACAAAATAAAATATGCCTGACTACACCACACTGAAATGCTCACATTCCCAATACTTTACTCCTCCACTACATGGGTCCATGCCTGCCTGTCCCAGTCCAAATGCCTCATGCACCACTCATCTCTTACAGTACATTAAACCACTCTTACACAACTCATCTACTTTGTTGCATCACTGCACTCAACTTACTCCTACAGTAAACAATTCATGGCGCAATAATATAACCCACCAACTAGCAGCTCCTATCTTGTTATAATACAAGAGCTGGGGAGCCACACATTGATCACTTCTTTCAAAGAGCATAAAAATAGGATTTTAGTCTTACCTGTTAAATCATTTTCTCTTAAGTCCATACTGGTTACTGGTAACTCCGAGTAGGCGCCCTTTTAAGTAGGAAGGAACAATTCTAGAATTGTATGCAGGGGGTGGAACCTACCTTCCCTCCTTGGCTGCAGCTAGCCAACCAGCTCCAGAAAGATTTGAGACACTAACTATTGACTAGATAGTGAAGGAAAGGAAGACTCCTGTGAGCATGAACCCGAGCCAAGAATGGTCTCTTGACAGGGTGGGAGACCAGTAACCTGTATGGACTAAGAGAAAATGATTTAACAGGTAAGACTAAAATCCTCTTTTCTCTGTCGTCCAATACAGGTTTACCGTTAACTCTGGGATGTCCAACCATTGAGTTTCCAAGAGGGGGGAAGTAAGGCAAGGACCAGGCGCAGGGCCCCCAAAGTCACCAGTGCTGATATGAACCATTAGATCAGAGATAGCCCAACAAAACAACTGAAGTGTCAAAAGACACTGAACAGGGGTAACACCACCCCAGGAACTGTTACACAGCACAGTGAACTAGAGCCAACAGGGCTCAAGAGTGAAGGAAGCACCAAGAACCGAAGAAAATCCTAGACAGGCAAGACTGCCTCCAGGATTTTTCTCCCAAAGCTGGCATCAGCCGATGCCAGCACATCAACACAGTAGTGCTTCGAAAAGGTGTACACAGACGACCATGTGGCGGCCTTGCACTACTGATCAGCAGAGGCCTGATTCTTGTAAGCCCAAGAGCCCCAATAGATCTTGTATGATGAACCGTGACCCTGAAGGGGACAGGCTTCTTCCTCAGCTCATAAGTCTTACAAATAGTGGACTTGATACAAGAAGCAATAGTCACTTTGGATGCAGGTCTTCCTGTCCTAGGACCATCAGGAATGACGAGCAGCACGTCTGAGTTCCTGATAGACTCCGTGCGATGCACATAAAACTTGAGACAATGCACCATGTCTAACAAGTGGAGATCCTTCTCCTTGTCAGAGGTGGGGTCCGGGCAGAAAGAGGGCACCACAATCTCCCGATTGATGTGGAACTCAGAGACCACCTCCAGGAGAAACTCCTGAGAAGTGCGAAGCACCGCCTTGTCCTTGTGAAACACCAAATAGGGTGGTTTACAGGACAGAGCATGTAACTCTGCGACACGGCGGACAGACACAATCACCAGGAGAAAGGCCATTTTCCATGTCAAGAGGCGTAGAGGAATAGTAGCCAAAGACTCAAATGGGGGGCGCTGAAGAACGCCCAAAACCAAGTTAAGATCCCACTGAGGAGCAGGAATCTTAAAGGTAGGATGAGCATAAGCAACGCCCTGGAAGAAAACCTTAACAACAGGAAGGATGGCAATGAGCCTCTGAAAGAAAACAAAAAGCGCAGAAGTCTGAACCTTAAGGGAACTCAACCGATGCCCTTATCCACACCATCCTGCAAGAAGGCCAGGAACGTAGGCAGATCAAAACCCTGAGACAGGTCCTTGTCAGCACACCAAGACAGAAAAGTCGACCAGACACGATGGTAGATCTTGGAAGAAACAGGTTTGCGGGCACTGAGCATAGTAGCCACCACACCAGAAGAGAACCCTTTCTTCTTCAGTATTGAAGATTCAATTTCCAAGTCGTCAAAGCTAGCAGATGAACATCCTCTTTCCACAGGTAACCCTGTAGAAGAAGATCCAGACGGTAAGGGAGCCGGAACGGCTCTGCCACTGACAGATCCAGAAGCTCCGGAAACCAAGACTGACGAGGCCAGTATGGAGAAATCCGAATAACTGGACAATGCTCCAGTTGTGATTTCCGTAACACCCTGTGCAACATTGGGAGGGGAGGAAAGATGTAGGCCAGGGAGCATAACCAAGGAATGGACATCGCATCTACCGCCAGAGCCAGAGGGTCTCTCCACCGAGAGCAGAACCTTGGTACCTTCCTGTTGTGTCTTGTCGATGTAAGGAGAACCCCATTTCTGAACAATGAGGTGCAACACCTCTGGGTGTAGCTCCCACTCTCCACTGTCCACTGTGTGTCGAATGAGGAAGTCAGTCATGACATTTTCTACGCCAGGAATGTGCACTGCTGATATAGCAGGAAAGTGTTCTTCTGCCCAGGACAAAATAGCCTTGACCTCTAACCAAGTGGCGAGACTTCTTATTATGCCCTGCTTGTTGATGTAAGCCACGGCTGTGGCGTTGTCGGACTCAACCCGGACTGGACAGTCTTCCAATTGAGATGTCAAATGTCGAGGGCATGAAATATCACCTGAAGCTCCAATATGTTGATCGGAAGGAGGGATTCCGCCAGAGATCACTGACCCTGAGCGCTCAAGAGACCCAGGACAGCTTCCCAGCCAGAGACGCTGGCATCCAATGTTACCGTGGTCCAGAAGGATACCAGGAGGGACTTGCCCTTCAGCAGGTTGGAAAGGTCTAGCCACCATGACAAACTCAGTTCCACATGAAGAGGAAGATAAACTGATGTCTTCAGAAGATCCGGCTGACCCTTGCACACCTGGATCACGAACCTCTAGAGCTCCCTGGTGTGCGCCATGGCAAATGGGACCACCTCTATGGTGAAGATGAATTTTACCACTAGAGAGGATAGCTTCTTGGCTCGAACTGGATCCTGAGCCAGAACCGCAGAAACCCTGTGGGCAATCTGGTGAGCCACCTCGTCCATGAGGAACACCATGCTCTTCTGAGTGTCGAAGAGAAGGCCCAGGAAGACCAGAAGCTGAGATGGGATAAGATCTGACTTGTCCAAGCTGATGATCCACCCATGATGGGTGAAAGCATAAATGCATTGCTGGACCTGCTGATGAAGTTCCGCCAAAGGGGCTCTCAGAAGCAAGTCGTCCATGTATGGATTAACTCTGATGGACACTAAGGCTCCCAAGACACAGTTGAAGACCGGAGGAGGAACTGAAAATGTCCCCCATTGCAGGCAAACTGGAGGTATTGCCAGCTCTCTGGATGAATGGCAATATGTAAATATGCATCCTGAAGGTCCAGAGAAGCAAGGAATTCCCCCGGGGACATGACAGCAATCACCGTCCGTAGAGACTCCAGGTGATAATGAGTCTGGGCCACAAAGGAATTGAGATCCTTCAAGTCCAAAATTGGACAACAACCGCTGTCCTTCTTGGAGACCACAAAGAGGTTTGAGTAAAAACCCATACCCCTGTCCTGAACTGGCACCGACTCTAGAACCTTGTCTAGAAGAGCCTGAACAGCGAACAGACGGCGTTTCTCTGCACCCTGAGGAGTTTGAGAAGGATGAAAATGAAAAGGAGGAAGAAAGATGAAAGGGATCCTGTACCCTTCCGTCACCAACTGTAAAACCCATGGGTCCGCCACTGAACCCTCCCAAATGCTGTGATAGTGTAAGCGCGGCTTCAGAAAAGGGATAAAGCTTGGCAAATTTCTTGGACACAGATGGTTTCTTGTCCGGGGATTTCCACTCCTCAGACACAAGGCGGTCAAGAGTGGGGATAGGTGGAAAGTAAGGGGCTTTCTAGGCTCCTGGAACACATCAGAGGGGTCAGAAGGAACCTCCTGAAATAAGGGAATGTTAAGAGTAGTTAAGACAGCCCTGATCAGGCCCTCAGCGGAGGGTTCAGGATCAGCATCAAAAGGATCTCCAAAAAACTGAGAGGAGCCAAACACAGAACATTCCTCAACATCTGAATCCACCTGCAGTTCCTCTTCAGAGGAATCTGACACGTCAGGTACTCCCTGAGGTTTGGGCAGGGAAGACTTGACTGAGGAGGAGGCCTGCCAAGAATGAAAGAACCCCTGTAACTGGGATGGAAAGAGTTGCAATGTGGACCTAAGGTCCCTAGAAGCAGCCTTGAACTTTTGCACCCAAGCTGGCTCTAATGCATGGCTGGAGGTCCCTGGAATGTTGTCAGGGACATGAGAACATGCTGGGCATAAATGACCTGAGAATTCTCTCGGTAGCCCTGAGTGACAGGAAGAGCAATGCGAAATACAGAGATCCCAGCCTCCTTAGTCTTAGATCTAGCCCCAAGCTCCAGTGGTATAGGCATTCTCACAGTGTCAAATAACCTTTTTGTATAAGAAATCACCCAATTATGTGTGTAGGATTATAGTTTCACCCCAGAAATCGCTAAAATAAACTTATCTGGCAGGCGAAAGGTTAATCAGCAGAGGAGAGAAGGAGAGTCCAAGTCCTGTGTAGGATATTCTTTCTGGAAAGATCACAAAATGGCTGCCGCTGCAGGAGCCAATCAGACACGAGTGCGCAAAGCAAGCGCTCATGGGAAATGTAGTTTTCCCAGAAAAGTACCCCAAACAGTGCCCAAAGCCCCCTGAGGCCCCCCCCCAACACACTAGAAACACGAACCGGATTATAGAGCAAGAGCAGACAAGTAAAATGAAGTCACTAGGTTAAACGGTTGAAGAGATAGGTCCCAAACAGTACAGTCCCATAGAAATTAATGGAGCAATGTCATCTATGTGGTAAAACGCGCCGGAACTCAAATTTTACAAAATTGAGAGTGTAATTCTAAGATGTCTAAAACAGCATTAGAACATTTGGGGACACCCAAAAAACACTAAACCAGTAGGAAAAGTGTTAGAAAACCCCACAAAAAGTGCCAATCCAGCAGCTAAGGTGTTAAGTTACCACATAACCCTGCTCCAAAACACCCAACAGACATACAGATATATCAAATGAGTGCAGGAGCGTGCAATAGGAACTCCAAATGAAAACACCCCTGTGCGGAGGGGCACAGTGGGACAAGTGGACCTGCAGCACTCAAAGTGTTGCTCACCTTTCCTGCAGATCTTCTGTCTTCAGATTACCATGTAGTAAGAAGTAACCTCAGTGGGTAACTCCTGGGGAAGCACTTGGAATCAAGATTTTCCCCCTCAGGGCTTAAGGTCCACAAAAAGCATCTGGATCCTGAGCTAGCAACATCTAAGGGCATTGTCAGTTATAGTATTCCGCCTAATGGTGGAATTCCATATCAAAAAAAAAAAAAAAAAAAAAAAAAGTTTCTAAAACTGTAGCAGAACTGTTCTCTTGCCTGTGTTATCTTCACCAAGGAACAAAATCTTTCTGAAGCTGGTTGGATAGCTACAGCCAAGAAGGGAAGGTAGGCTCCACCCCCTGCATACAATTCTAGAACGGTTCCTGCCTACTTAAAGGGGAGGATCGCCTACCCAGAGTTACCAGTAACCTGTATTGGACGACAGAGAAAACTACTGTTTCCACCCCTTGCCCCCAAAATGCACTGGGGCATTCAGAAGAAGATTGGAATCAGGTGCAGCCAGAGGGCAGAGTAGAGTCAGCTGGGGAACAGCTTGTCAGAGACTCAGGAACACATAGATTGTTCAGTTTCCATGGTAAGAACTGGGGAAATGTGTGGCCCTCCATCTGCCCAGGGTTACAATTCCCATTGTAGCCCTGAATGGCAGGGGTATCTCAATTTGCCCATCACTGTTTAAAAAATTGCTGTATCAAGTAGTCTGCACACATGGGTGACACTGTTGTGTGTTTGTAGTAGATGCGTGATTCTGAATCTGTGTTTGTCAGGGCTGTTATAAGGACCATGAAGTGTCCTGGCTAAAACTGGGATGGTGATCCCCAAATATAGGGTTACAATTAAGATACCCTGTGGCAGCTTGCTTTTAAGTGGAACTGCCACTTTGTAACACATAGGTGATTTTGAAATCTTTCAAAACACACTTCTGTTTGTTATCCAATTTTATTTAACACTATAGTGTACGAAATGTTTAGATTAATCAGTTTGTCAGTTAAAGCAAATCTGGGAGGCATGCATTTCCCATTGCTGCCGATTTCAACTGCCACTACCAGACACTCAGTAGTAGGTCATATTCATAAACTGACAAAAATAAGTATCTCAAACTATTTATTGAAATAAATAAGTATGGATGTTTTTGAAAGTGCTTACAAAAATAAGCAGTGGTTACAAAGTGACAGTTTCAATTTAACCCTTTGGGTGCTGTTGAAATACGCTGGATACCTCCTTAGCACTCAAAGGGCTAAGCCCATTAACCCTTGGAGTAGCAGAGATGATGTGCAGCACATTGCACTGTGCACCTCTCTGTCACTCAAAGGGTTAATAACTGTTTGGAAAGCTTCCAAATTTAGGTATTGTACAGCCCACTCCTTCCTCACAAGCTGCCCACAGGGTTAAACGGATTTCTTTGAAAATTTCCATTGATTTCAATGAGGCTATTAATCCCATGAATGCTACAGAAAATGCAAACACATTGCAAAAGCAATACGTTGGGGACCATTATAGCATTCAAGGGGTTAAAGCCCCATTTATGACAACACAAATTTCCAATTCAACCCTATGGTGTCAATGTGTTTTTCCCCCCCAGAGTTGCACCCCTTTATCTTGATACATAAGGCCCATACAGTTATACTCTTACCCCATTAATCTAATCCCCATTTATTATTTTGGCTCTGGCAACAGCTGACTGTGCACTGTTAGGCTGATGTACAAACTAATACAAAGAGGAACAATTCAGGAGCAAATAGCATACAGAACAAATAAAATGCTTTGCTGACCTCTCTAGCATTGAAGATGTTAAAACGCCCATTTAAATAAATGGGTATTCTTCCCTGTGCTGCTGTTACTTTTTTTTTTCCAAGTGGCTCCAAAAGGGACTGACAGCGCAGGCGCACGGACGTCACTGTGACGAGATGTCCGTGCTTCCTGCTCCTGTGACCGTCGGAAAGATGCAAAAATCTTTGGAACCGGGTAATATTGCTGGCGACTAGCGCTACTAAGCAGCTAGTCGCCAGATGAAGACTGATTTCAGGTTAAGTTATTGCGGGGTGGTAGTTCCCCTTTAAAGCAGCAGGAGTCTCTAGAAAGGTGGCTGATGCCATCATAGCAGGATGGAAGAAATCTACTCTTAAGATCTATGATAGAGTTTGAAAGACCTTCAGAATATGGTGCATTAGAAATAACATTTATAAGCATCAGGTTACAGCTCCGGTTATCTTAGATTTCCTGCAAAATGGTTTTGATTTGGGTCTAAGTCTGGCATCTCTGAAAATGCAGATCTCAGCACTATCGGCTGTCCTTTCCAAGCATTGGGTTGAAGATGACCTAATCAAGAGATTTGTAAAACCATAGAGAAGGTTTGTCCTAGGACAAGAGACTATTCCAGCATGAGATCTTAATATTGTGTTAACTCCGCTAGTGGATTCCCCTTTGTTTAACCCCTTAAGGACCCTTGACGTACCAGGACCGTCACGGTCCTTGAAATACTCAAGGACCGATGACGGTCATGGTACGTCATGTACTTTTTACTTACAGCGCTCTACCGGGAGCGCTGTAAGTAAAAATAGGGCCTGAAATTGACCGCTCCAAGATCGGAGCGATCTCTATCAGGCCCCATAATGACGCGCCGATACACGTGACAGGACACGTGTACCGGCGCGTCCAAGTGCGCCTATGCGGTCATTATGGGACGGAAATGTCCCATGACCGCCAGTCCTTAAGGGGTTAAGCCTTTAGAATCTATTTCTCTAAGACATCTGGCATGGAAAACTGTCTAACAGTGATTACATCCACTAAACGAGTTAATGAGCTGCAGTCTCTTTCTTGGCCCAATATTTATCTTTCCATCAGGACAAGGTTGTGTTTAGAATGAAGCCCTCTTTCAGAGGGAAGGTAATCTCAAATTAGAGATAGTTTTGTCTTGTTTTTGTTCTTCCACTAAGGGTGACAAGGAAAAGAGGCTTCATTCTTTGGATCTCTATTTACCAAAAAAGAACTCAGGAATTTAGGAAATCAGAGAACTTATTCATTCAATTCCTAGGTATGAGAAAAGGTTTACCAGCCTCTAAACAGTCAGTGGTTAGGTGGCTCAGGCAATGTATCATTACAGCCTATAAGGAGGCAAAAATAGGATCTAAAAGTGAAGGCTCATTCAACTAGAGCTATGGCTACATCTTGGGCTATTAAGGCTAATGCCTCTCATGAATAGATCTGCAGAGCAGCCACATGGACTTCTATTTCCACTTTTATAAAGCATTATAAACTGGATATCAACGCCTCCCCAGACGCTAGATTCGGGCGAGGTGTTCTACAAGCTGTAATCCCGCAGTGACAGGTAGGACATGTACCATATTTTTGTTTCAATATATAACTAAAATGTGTTCTTATGTTTTTTCCTATGCGTACATGTATGTTCATATTTGTAGTATGCTTACATATGCATGTTGATGAATCTGTGTGGATTTCCCTCCCTATGGTTTGGCTTGGGAAGTTCCCATACTACTTTGGGACGAGGAATACACAGAAAAAAGAGAAATTTACTAACCAATATGTCCTTTTCTTCTGTGTATCTCCACGTCACATCCACACTTAACATTATAGTGTTGTTTTTTTGGGGGGTTTTTTCATATGTTTTTCAGCTTGGACAAAAGTATAACAGAGGTCAGTGGGGGGAGCCTACTATTTAAATTAAACTACACGGTCCTACCAGCTGGAGGAAGGAGATAAATCCCATACTTCTTTGTGACGTGGAGATACACAGAAGAAAATATCAGTTAGTACATTTCTCTCTTGCTCTATTATATATATATATATATATATATATATATATATATATATATTCCAAGCACAGCTAAGACAGCAACTTAACCCCTTAGGTTCTACACATGTTTTCAATGCATTTTAAAAGCAGTGTAATGGGAGACTTCTCTAATATCAACAGGGTTAAACTAAATATTCATTAGGGTTGATATCGGATGTTACCAGTGCATAGCACAATAGCAGGTATGTACTAACAAGGGACTGGGGGACAGCCAATGCTTTCAAACAGTACTACTAAGACAGCACTTGTTGTGGTTCACCATTCTCAGATATCAGTTCTGTGACCGGAAGTCTGGTATTAACTACAGACAGCTCAACAGTAGTTTTCATAAGTATCTCTGTTACAAAGTTCCTGGTTGTAGCTAGTGTTACAGGGGACCACAAACATATCAGACAGATAATTTGCTAAACCGCTGTGAGCAAACTTTTGAAATGTCATGCCATTGTATTCATAAAGGGGGCCCATATGGTCTTTGTTGCAGCTAACACATTATCCCTTTGAGTGCCAAAAGGTTAATGCAGCACACTGCAGAGAAATACAATATTCACCAGCCGGCTCCAAAAAGGACTGACAGCGCAGGCGCACGGACGTCACTATGACAAGATGTCCGTGCTTCCTGCTACTGTCAGCCTCCGAAAAACTCGAAAATCTTTTAAACCGGGTAATATTTCTGGCGACTAGCTGCTTAGTAGATGAAGACTTAATTAATGTAAAGTTTTTGCGGGGTGGTAGTTCCCCTTTAAAAGACATTTTTAACTTCACAATTATAAACTTACATATCTTCTAATATTTTTCACCAGTTAACATATGGCAAAATAGGACAATATCTACTAATGATTGAAATAAAGAAAAAAAAATAAAAATCTTTAAATACTTCCATTTTCCTTGACGGACAGTAGAACTGAACACATAAAATGACAGCATTACAAACTGATGAATCATGGTGTATTATCTTTTGCAAGCGTACTGCCAATAATACCATAAAGAAAAACATTATTACTACACTTTAAAGCTGCTACTATGTCAGGATAGAGTGACCAAATACAAAGCTATCAAAAAAAAAAAACAAAAAAAAAAAAAAACACTATTTATTCATTTAAAGGCATTTCCAAACTACTCAACACAACTACGAAACCAATCCAGCCACTGAATGTATACAATTACCTCCACAGACTCGCTTGGTCACTGGATCCCGAGACTACACTGCACATCCGTATGGTACTCAGTGGGTTATGGGAGTGATGCTCTATGTGGTGCTGAAGCCAGAGAGGATCCTCTCCACTCCTCCCACTGAGCAAGTGGAGAAGCAGACAGGATGTTCACAGACTTCAGGGTTGTCTACTGCTGGTGATGTGGCATTCCTGCTACATTGCCATCAGCTCGACAACCCTGTATGCCAATGGAGAACTTCTCCTTCCCTCACCTTGCATACTTAAAGCTTAGTGCATATAGTGATGTGCGTCTCCATCGCCATGGTGATGTGCTCCACACATACATCACAATGTCAAACCTTAGCGCATCTCTTTCCAGGTGTGTTCATCTGGACAAATTGGTCCTTTTTCCCAGTATCTGTGAACAATGGCATCCTTGTTGCTTACATCACCAAGTCCAGACAAGCTGATGGGAGGTTTGGTCCTGCTAACATTTCAGTGTAATAAGCAATAGGAATAGCTGCAGAAAAGTATTTTTGCTGCCCATCTGATACTTACTGAGTCCCAAAATCCAGAACAGAAGGTTGCAGATGTAAAGCCCTCCCACTAGGCCTTGGAAAGCTAAAAGAAAAAAAAAATTGTCAGAACAAGCAAATGTGGCAAATTGCACTTCCATGAGTGGGTAAACATTGGCTCTCCAGTTGTTGGATAGCAGTTCCCACCTTGCTCAGTTACAGTACATAGTCAACAGCTGGAGCGCCAAATGTTGCAAACCTCTTCTTTTTTAACTAAAGCAACAGTGCTATCTATAAAGTGGTACTTCAGTAATTCTAAAATGGCAATTTGACTATGCATATTGTGTACTTGCATAACACGTAATGTGGTTGACTGTCACTTGAAATGAGGCTCCTTTGAATACTAGAGTTATCAAACACAATGTAAACCAATACACTGTAAACTTATTTGGGATTCAAGGCCCCAGTTAATTAACTGGAATAGTTATGGTTTATTTGTGCCAGAATTCTTTAATACCACAGCCTCAATGAGATAGAGACACAGCTGTAGCATTAAACATATTTGATTATTAGGGTTCCACAAGAATTAAATATAAAATTAAAGGGTTCCATATCAACAAGGTAAAAAGAGGATTTTAGTTTTACCTGTTAAAGCGAAACTACCACATCAACTAGGTGCCCTGCAATACTTAGGCAGGTGGCGACTAGCTTAATTATCATTATTTTACCTCTCAAAATTGCCCCAGAGTAAAGTAATCCTTAAGCTTCAGATACTGGAAGCCAGGCATGAGTGCAGACATCTTGTCCCCGTCACCCTTCAGAGGCATTGTACTGGCCAGAACGGGTTCGGAAGAGACTGACGACGAAGATGCGCTGGCTGCACTAACCTGGCCATCAGTCTCGGAATATTACTGATTACTTTACACGGGAGCACTTTTAAGAGGTAAAATAACAATTATTAAGCTAGTCGCCACCTGCCTAAGTATTGCAGGACGACTTTAGTTGATGTGGTAGTTCCACTTTAAATCCTTTTCTCTTAGTCCATATAGCTTACAGGTACCATGGGAAGGCGATAGCTCCTCCCAGTAGGCTGGAACAATTCTTCAAGTAGTGCAGGGTGGATCCTCCCCCTCCTCTATACAGGCTACCTAGCTAGAGTGGATATGAAAAGTCTACACCCCCCGTTAAAATGCCAGGTTCTTGTGATATTAAAGAATGAGACAAAGACAAATCATGTCAGAACTTTTTCCACCTTTAATGTGACTTATAACGTGAACAATTCAATTGCAAAACAAATTGAAATTATGGAGGGGAAAAAATAAATAAACTCACAATAACCTGGTTGCATAGGTGTGCACACCCTTAAAGGGATAGTAATACTTAAAATGTAAAAAAAATATGTTGTATGGTTTATCCCCCTGAGTAAAACAAGAGTACTCCCACTGCTGAAAGGTGTTTCATTCAAAAGTTATTAATTTTCGAAGTTGAACTTTTTTAGGTGTAATATCGCAGTGGCCTGAAATTGTACAGTGGCGCTGTTGCTACACGATCCTATGGACAGCTCTGGTCCCGGGACCATAAATCTCCATAGGATGGTGTAGCAACAGCGCCACTGTACAATTTCAGGTCACTGTGATATTGCACCTAAAAAATTCAACTTTTGAATGAAACACCTTTTAGCAGTGGGAGCACTCTTGTTTTACTCAGGGGGATAAGCCCTACAACATATTTTTTTTACATTTTAAGTATTACTATCCCTTTAAACTAATACTTTGTTGAAGCACCTTTTGATTTTATTACACCAATCAGTCTTTTTGGGTAGGAGTTTATTAACATGGCACATCTTGACGTGGCAATATTTGCCCATTCTTCTTTGCAAAAGCGCTCCAAATCTGTCAGATTGCGAGGACATCTCCTGTGCACAGCACTCTTCAGATCTCCCCACAGATGTTCAATTGGATTCAGGTCTGGGCTCTGGCTGGGCCAATCCAAAACGTTAATCTTCTTCTGGTGAAGCCATGTTTTTGTGGATTTGGATTTGTGCTCTGGGCCGTTGTCGTGCTGAAAGGTGAACTTCCTCTTCATCTTCAGCTTTCTAACGGACGCTTGAGGATTTTGTGCCAAAATTGCCTGGTATTTGGAACTGTTCATAATTCCCTCCACCCTGACTAAGGCCCCAGTTCCAGCTGAGGAAAAACAGCCCCAAAGCATGATGCTGCCACCACCATGCTTCACTGTGGGTATGGTGTTCTTTGCGTGATGTGCAGTGTTGTTTTTGCGCCAAACATACCTTTTGGAATTATGGCCAAAAAGTTCAACCTTGGTTGCATCAGACCATAACACATTTTCCCACGTGCTTTTGGGGGACTTGATGTTTGTTATTGCAGACTTCAGCCAGGCTTGGATGTTTTTCTTTGTAAGAAAAGGCTTCCATCTTGCCACCCTACCCCATAGCCATTCATATGAAGTATACAGGAGATTGTTGTCACATGTAGCACACAGCCAGTACTTGCCAGAAATTCCTGCAGTTCCTTTAATGTCGCAGTAGGTCTCTTGGAAGCCTCCCTGACCAGTTTTCTTCTCGTCAATTTTGGAGGGACGTCAGTTCTTGGTAATGTCTCTGTTGTGCCATATTTTCTCCACTTGATGATGACTGTCTTCACTGTGTTCCATGGTATATCTAATGCTTTGGAAATTATTTTGTATCCTTCTCCTGACTGATATCTTTCAACAATGAGATCCCTCTGATGCTTTGGAAGCTCTCTGTGGACCATGGCTTTTGCTCTGAGATGCAACTAAGCAAATGTCATGAAAATCCTACTAGAACGGCTGAAATTTGTGATTAATCGGAGTCACTTTAACCTTTTGAATGCCAGAGCAATGCATTCCGTACCCCGCTGGCACTCAAAGGGTTAAATGATGGCAGGTGTGTAATGACTTCTATTTAACATGAGACTGAAAGTGATTGGTTAATTCTGAACACAGCCACATCCCCAGTTATAAGAGGGTGTGCACACCTCTGCATCCAGGTTATTGTGAGTTTTTATTTTTCCCCCTCAACAATTTAAGTTTGTTTTGCAATTGAATTGTTCACGTTATAGTTCACATTAAAGGTGGAAAAAGTTCTGACATGATATATCTTTGTCTCATTCATTCCGTATCACTCTGGCAGTCAAAGGGTTAACATCACAAGAACGTGGCATTTTAACAGGGTTGTGTAGACTTTTTATATCCACTGTACTCCCCTCTCCCAGATTTGAGACAATAAACCTACTGAGCTAGATATCGAGAACAAGAAGAGGAAAACTCCTGTGAGCATGAACCCAATCATACTGCCACGTCCAGCCACATGAAAGCAAGCATGGTCCTTTTACTGGGTGGGAGACCTGTAAGCTATATGGACTAAGAAAAAAAAGTATTTAACAGGTAAGACTAAAATCCTCTTTTCTCTGTCGTCCAATATAGCTTACAGGTACCATAGGGATGTACCAACATTAAGCTCCCATGGGTGGGAAGAGGAGGACAGGACTAAGTGCTGGTCCCCATAATACCAGAGTTCCCATGGATTATCCAGGACACGGAACAGCCCAAGCTAATTAAGTGTAAACAAACAATAACAATACACAGAATACAAGAACAAGAGCCAACTGGGCTCAAACAGTTAAAGAGCTATAAGACACAGGAATGTAAAGTCCTAGACAGGCAAAACTGCCTCCAGGACTTTCCTGCCAAAGCTGGCTTCAGCCAAAGCCAGAACATCCACACAGTAACGTTTGGCAAAGGTGTGCACAGAAGACCAAGTGGCCTCCTTGCACAGCTGTTCAGCAGAGGCCTGATTCTTGTACGTCCAAGAGGCCCCAACACAACTGGTGGAGTGTGCTGTAATGCGGAAGGGAACAGGTTTCCCTCTGAGCTCATAAGCCTTGCGAATGATAGACTTAATCCAGGAGGCAATAGTTACCTTAGACACAGCCAAATCTGCCCTTGAACCCTCAGGGATGACAAACAATGCAATCGTCTTGCAGATGGACTCAGTATAGTGCACATAGAACTTGAGGCAACACACTAAATCCAACAAATGGAGAGCCCTCTCCTTGTCAGAATAAGAGTCAGGACAAAAGCAAGGCACAACAATCTCCTGATTGATGTGGAACTCAAAGACCACCTTAGGAAGACATTCTTAGAAGTTACATAGAACAGCCTTATCCTTGTGAAACACCATGAAAGGCGGTTTGCAGAACAAGGCCTGAAACTCAGCAACTCTGCGTACAGAGACCAAAGCCAAAAGAAAAGCAATCTTCCACATCAGAAGACTTAAAGGAATGATAGCAAAGGACTCAAAAGGAGGCCGCTGCAATACTCCCAAGACAAGATTAAGGTACCACTGAGGAGTGGGAGCCTTGTAAGCAGGGAAAGCATGAGCAACACCCTGAAAGAAGACCTTGACATCTGGCAAGATGGCAATGCGCCTTTGGTAAAAGACAGAGAGCTGAGGTCTGAACCTTCAAGGAACTAAGGCTAAGGCCCTTGTTCACACCATCATGCAAAAAGGACAGGACGGCAGATGATCAAACTCCTGAGAGGACAGATCCCTGTCCACACACCAAGAAGGAAAAGTAGACCAAACTCCTGTGGTAGGCCTTAGATAACACAGGTTTCCTGGCTTGGATCATGGTGGAAACCACCTCAGGAGAAAAGCCCTTCCGCCTCAAGATGGAGGCCTCAACAGCCATGCCGTCAAAGCTAAGCTGTCCACATCCTCTCTCCACAGGTAACCCTGTAGGAGGAGATCCGGTCTGTGTGGCAGAGAAAACAGATCATGATCAGCCAGCACCAGCAATTCTGGAAACCAAGGCTGTCTGGTCCATTAAGGTGCTATTAGAATGACCGCCGCACCATCCATCCGAATCTTCATCCGCACCCTGGGAAGGAGAGGAAGTGGAGGAAAAAATTAGGACAGTTGAAACTGCCATGGAATTGACAGAGCATCCACAGAGAATGCCAGAGGATCCCTCCAGTGAGAGAAAAGGATCAAAACCTTCAGGTTGACCCTGGTGGCCATAGGTCTATCCAAGGAAGACCACACTTCTGCACCAACATGTCGAAAACCTCCAGATGGAGTTTCCACTCCCCAGGGTCCACTGTTTGGCGACTGAGAAAAGGTGCCAAGACGTTTTCTGCGCCTGGAATGTGCACAGCAGAGATGGCAGGAACATGCTCCTCTGCCCAGGCTAAAATAACCTTTACCTCCAACCAAACAGCAGAGCTTCTGGTGCCTCCCTTGCTTGTTGATGTAGGCGACGGCCATAGGGTTGTCTGAGGAGACTGGGCATCCTCTCTAATGAGAGGACCAATACCCTAGAGCATGGAGAATCACCCTGAGCTCCAAGATGTTGCTAGGAAGGAGGGTTTCCTCCACTGACCAACAACACTGAACACCCAGGTGACCCAGGACGGCTCCTCAGCCAAACAAGCTGGCATCCGTCGTTACTATGGTCCAGCACGGGATCAAACGGCTTCCCTTTCCTCAGGTTGGAGCTGTCCAACCACCAGCGGATGTCCAGTCTCACTTTGGGGGGAAAGAGACAGGGCAATCCAGAAGGTTGAGGTTCCCAGTGAATCTCTGAAGTTCTCTGGCGTGAGCCATGGTTTATGGCACCGCCTCCATGGTAGAGATCATCTTGCCCACCAGAGAAGAAAACTTCCATGCCAGAGATGATGTCCATTCCAGAGCACGAGACACCTTGGACGTGAGCTGCTGAACAGAGTCCTCTGTCAGACAGATCATGCCATGCAGAGTATCAAACCGGAGAATGAGGAAAACCAGTCCTGACAAGGGACCGGAGCAGCCTTGTCCATTATCCGTATCCAAAAAAACTCTGCGCTCCTCCATATAGACTATCCAAATGAGAACCCTGTGTAAAGCATATATCACACCACTAATAAATTTTGGGGTCTTCGTTGCATAGATTGGCCAAAGTATGTCTAAGCCCGCCTGCCAACGTCAAGGCTCCCCAATATCAGGCGAGTACCTAACTTTTCATACAAACATTCACAAACAACATCTATGCAACGAAGACCCCAAAATGTATTAGTGGTATGATATATGCTTTACACAGGGTTCTCATTTGGATAGTCTATATGGAGGAGCGCAGAGTTTTTTTGTTTTGTTTTTTTAGGTTTTCACCTAATGTTGGGGAGCCTGGAGAACTCCCACACTTCTTGCTGCTATTCATATTTATTCACTTGGGTTTCTAATTTTTTATTTGTAAAAAATTAATGTATGGGTTAATGC
The DNA here is from genome assembly GCA_037306005.1 of Rhinophrynus dorsalis. Taxonomy (NCBI): domain Eukaryota; kingdom Metazoa; phylum Chordata; class Amphibia; order Anura; family Rhinophrynidae; genus Rhinophrynus; species Rhinophrynus dorsalis. The sequence continues at coordinate 150,372,092 of CM074718.1, forward strand.
GACCTAGCGCTGTGAGGTTTTTGTTTTTTGCATTATCCATATCCAACCGTGTTGAAGGAGGATCTAAGCACAGTTTTGGACCTGACGGTCCAGGAGATCCCTGGAGGGAGGCTTCAAGAGAAGGTTGTCCATGTATGGAGTAACCTGAATCACCTTGGTGAGGAGCTGTGGCAAACCCAAAGGGTAGGGCGGTGAACTGTAAGTGCCCCTAAGATGCAGATCCTGCAGATCCAAACCAGACAGAAATTTCCGCTGGACACATTGCTGCAATAACAAAGCACAAAGAATCCATCTTATAGCAAGTACGGACCACAACCGAGCTGAGATCCTTGACATCCAGGATAGAGCGGCATCCACCATCCTTCTCTGGAACTACGAAGAGGTTGGAATAAAAACCTAAAACCCATCCCTGGCTGACGAACCGGAGACAGAACACCCTTGTCCAAGAGAGCCTGAACCGCCCCATTGAAAAGACTGATGTTTTCCTATCCCTGAGGGAAGCTAGAAGGGAAGAATCTAAAGGGAGGTAGGGATGAGAAGTGAATCCTGTAATACACATTGATAAGCAATAGAGCCTGTCAAAGTACTTAAAAGGTGCTGCAGGCGACCACCCACATGTGTATGCGGACAAGGGTTCAGAGAGTCATGCCAAAGCAGGTTTGGGGGAGGTGTGTTTGGACCTCGACTGCTGCCTAGACTTGGGGGTGGAGTGCGGAGTGCTGGCGTGAAGCACAAGCTGAATAAGCCTTAGAGTTTCGTTATGGTGGGAACCTCATCTGGGGATTGCGCTTAGAAACCTGAGGTAGCAAGGTGCTTGCCCCCAGTGGCTTCACTGATGATGTTCTTCAATTCAGGGCCAAAAAGAGATGTGCCCAGAAAAGTAAGAGAAACCAATGATTTCTTAGATTATCAGGGCACCAGACCAAATCTAGAGCCACAACGTGCGCCTGGCAGCAACAGAGAAGGCAGAGGTCCCAGCCTCAAGCCTAACAGCATCAAAAAGGGCATCAGTAATATAGTGCGTAGCCTCAGTACTATTACACAAAATGGATAAAAGGTCCTCCTGAGGGGCACCCTTGCAGACAGAATCAGTCAACTGTGCAGTCCAGACAGCAATGGCTCTATTAAGCCATACAGAAGCCAAGGTAGGCCTCATGGACATACCTATGGAAGCAAAGGCAGACTTCAGGATAGCTTCCAGCTTCCTTTCAGTTAAATCCTTAAGCACGGAAGCATCCACAACAGACAAGGCAGTGGATTTAGAAAGCCTAGAAATAGGGGAATCAACCTGAGGAGGTGTAGCCCACTGAGCCAAAGCCACATCAGAGAAGGGGTACAGCTTAGAAAATCTCTTAAGAAGAGTGAGATACTTGTCAAGAGTCTTCCATTCATGCAGGATAATTTGATCCAGAGTGGGATTAGGTGGAAAAGCAAAGCACCTTGAAAAGGACATCAGAAGTAGACTAAACAGGAATGTTAATGGTAGACAAAACCTCCTTAATGAGACCATCAGCAGAGGGATTAGGGTCAGCCTCAAAGCGGTCGCCATGCAACTGGAAAAAGGCCCCTACTGAACACTCCTCAAATGATTCTTCCTCATAGGACTCAGATGAATCAGGAATACCAGGGGACACAAACCTGAACGAAGTTGGGGGTTTCCAGGATTGGAGAACTCCCTGAAGAGAAAGTGGAAACTGTGCCACAGACTAAGTCCTTGACCCAATGTGGCGGAGAAGCAGAACACAGCACATGAGGGGCATAACTGATCTGGGTACTCTCAGGGAAGCCCTGCTTGGCATGAAGAACAGTAAGCAAGGGGGGTCAGAGATGCCCCTGAGTCCTTAGCCTTAGGTCTAGCCCCATGTCCCTTTGAATCTGACATACTAACAGAAAAAGTATCTTACAGTAATAGGGAACCCAATTACTGTCACCCAGATATATATTAAAAAAAAAAATCACCTCAAAAAGCCCAAGAGAGTACTTATCTGACAGGCAAATGGTTAACCTGAAATGGAGATACTGCCTTTGTAGCAAAGAGAGAAAGGAAATGCTGCTTTTTTTTTTGTTTGTTTGTTTTTTTCCTAGCAACAGTAGCACCCGAATATGCAGGGGCCCAGGTACCCCCCTAAGACACTTGGGATGTGAACAGAATTGTAGGGCAAGGAAAGAAAAGAAGAATAAGCCCTCTCTAAACTCTGTAAGTGGAACAGTTGCAGAGATATGTCCCAACAAAGTTTGTGCCATAGAAGTCAGTGGAGGAAGTTCAGCTTGGTGGCAAAATGGCCATTAAAGGCACAGTACATCAAACATTTTTAAAGTATTTAAAATGCCCAAATCCCATGTAGGGATAAATAAAAATGAAAGATCCTTAAGGGAAAACCCAAAAAACAAGTCCAGAACCAGTGAAAATAGCAGGGAAGGGGTTAATGTACCACAAAACAGCCAAACCAGCTCCAATGACTTCAGTATCAAGCAGAGTAATACCCAACATGAGTACAGGATTTATGAAGAACTCCAGAAAGACCCCTGTGCAGAGGGGAACAGTGGGACAAGTGGACCATGGCACTTAAAGGGTTGCTCACCTTTTTTGCAGGTCTTCTCTCTTCAGATTACTATTGACATGGAAGCAGCCTCAGAGAGACTCCTTCTAGAGAGAGAGAGACATGGGTTGCAAGATTCTCTCTCAGGGCTCAAAGGGTCCACAGACAGTACCTGATAACTGGGCAATCCTCCATGGGAAGCCAGTAATGGTAATCCGCCTACTAGGGAAAAAAAATAATAAAATAAGGGGAGGGGCTAGGTAGCCAGCTATAGAGGAGGGGGAGGCTTCAACCTGCACTTCTTTGAAGAATTGTTCCAGCCTACTGGGAGGAGCTGTCGCCTCTCCATAGTACCTGTAAGCTATATTGGACGACAAAGATTTTTTAGAAGAATAATCAGCCAACCAAATCTTGAGCCACAAGGTGGGATGGTGGCTATTGAAAGGGCTGAGGCATTTCCACAAAACCTAGCTACGTTAAAGGCCACCTCTGCAAGGAATGCATTAGACTCCATGATACTGGCTAGCATGACCAAAAATTTCTTCTTTAGGAATGTTACCCCCAATGGCATCTGACAGCTGTTTACCACAGACAGCCATAGCTCTAGTGAAAATGAGTTGCAGGGAGGCCACAGCGGACACAAAATTCACCTTGAAAGCGGACCTTTCACCCGCTATAAAGTCACCCTGCAATAATTAAGCAGGTAGCGACTAGCTTTATAACACGTTACCTCTAAAATGTAGCCCATTACGAAGAAATCCTTTATTGTAGGAGACTGACTGTTAGGTTAGTGCAGTCTGCGCGCCTGCAGTCCCTTCCAGTTACCATGTGGCACACTGCAGTGCTTCTCAATGGAGACCGGGACTGACAGCGCAGGCACACAGACAAGATGTCTGTGCTAATGCCTGGCTTACGGTCTCCTACAATAAATGATTTCTTTATAATGGGCTACATTTCAGAGATAACATATTTATTATAAAGCTAGTCGCTACCTGCTTAATTATTGCAGGGCGACTTTATAGCGGGTGAAAGTTCCGCTTTAAGAAGAACTCTAAGAGTTTAATCAGCCTACAGGCCAGGGTCGCGGCATCTGCCAGTTATCATGGTATTTTTAGCAAGGCAAACAATAGGGTATCAATAGCAGCTGGAGTAGCCCACTGGGACAAGGCCTAAGCTGAGGAAGGACAAAGGTTAGAAAAAGAAGAGTATCCTATCAGAGTCCACCCCATCATTCTTCCAGTATAACCTGGTCCAAAGAATGATGGCAACTTTAGGCCAAGGTTCCTTTGTTCCACATAGAACATCAGAGAAAGGTGCTTTTGACTAACACAAAGGAAAGGATTTATTCAGTGGCTCAGTCGCTGTACATAGACATCCTACAAACATGACAAGTTGATGTGCTCCAAGGATTGAAAGGAAGAATCACTGATTGAGATGGAATATTATTATATATATCTCATGATGTTGCCTTGAGTAATTTTAACCCCTTGATTGTCACCACCATCACATTGTGAAGCACCTAAAGACAGTATCTATCCCCCAAAATGTCTGTGTTCTTGCCCTTCACAATGTTTTTTTAGTGGTGTTCATTCCTTTAATACAAATACTATTTCAGCATGTCACAACTGCAGCATAAGGAAACTTTAAGGGAAGTAAACATGGGTGTTTAGAAGAAAAGATTGTCATAATCATCTCTGGACAGAACAAAAAAATAAATTACTGTTACAACAAGGTAAGGTTAGCCAACATACTAAGTTTAGATTACTTTTTTTCCCCAGTGAGTTTTATTTTAATTTACCCACAGCCTTAACGTTGACAAGACATTGAATTCAGAGTCTCAGTGGCAGCCTAATATCCTGACACTGACGTCAAGACCCGAAACTGGAGCATGCATTGCATAAAAAAAGTGGAGATCTTTTGTTCAATTTTAGAAGATTTTGGTGTAGTAAAGGAGATATTACTCATACATGACCTATATGCAAAACAGCACTCACAGTTTACTCAGTGCAAATTACAGATTTATTTTAGTCCATGAGAATCCAACTTTCACACAGTAAATTCAGTCATTATCCTCTGATTTATGGTCTACTAGAAACTCCAGTCAAATAGCGTGTATGTTGAAAGGAAGGGGAAAATGGGCATTATCATTTAAAAACCATTGTTTTATGCTCCTATATCTAAAGTGGAGAACAGATTACTTGACATTCAACTTACTGCTTTCCTTCACAATTAGTAGAGAAATAAAAGTCCATCTGGCTGGGCCTAATGGCCTAACTGCCTAAAATCTGTCTCAGTCTCCATGCAGTCGGTAAACTCCTTCCCCTTCCTCTTCACTTTTGTTAAAAAAATATACTATGTTCATTTTGTGTTTTAAGATACAGGGAAAAAGTGATATTATTGTGTCCCTCATACAAGTGAAATTTTTGGTAGCCTTAATGATGTGGACTCTTGCTATATACTTTTATACACGGCTATCATGATATGTGGCACAAGACATGTTGACCCCTTGTATGAAATTACACTCTAATCTATTATTTCAGCTTTATTTCAACAAAAATGAAAAATTATAAAAATAGAATAATAAAAATGTATCCAGCTGTCGCATTTGTTGGGAAAAAGCAACCAGTCAGAAGACCTAACATAGTTAAGATTCTGATGCTTTTTTTCACTTTAACCTTTCCTTCAATGAGAAAGGACAATGAGAAACAGATGTTCTGAAAACCTTGTGAAACAATCAGGAAATCAAGTTCCAAAAGGGATGACTTCAAACATGTTGGAAATGACAACAAAACTCAGCTGATTAGTACATCAGGAATGAGCAACCGGAGGGCATTCCAACTGCTGCTGGACTACAACTCCTATCATCTGCTGTCAAAAAATAATGGAAGCTGTAGTCCAAAACCAGCTATTGGCGACAAGCTCAGGTTTTCCATTCATGCTCTACATGGCTAAAACAAAATATGCATATTATACCTAAACGGTAGTCAATAGCTGGGCCTCAAGCCCAACAGATGGCCGATTGAGAATTTTGGGAGTTGTAGTAACAAACAGCTGGAGGTCCAACAATTGCGTACACCACATAAACTAGGAGGTATCAAATTCACCAACCTCTCTAGGCTCAAAATTGCTAAACCAATAATGGGAGTAAAAAATTAACAACTAATTAGCGTCATATGCTTAAACTCTTAACCCCTTAACAATCCATGATGTGCCAGGACCTTCATGGGTAGATTTGCCTTAAGGACCCATGACGGTCCTGGCACGTCATGGGTTAAATGATAGCAGCGCATCTCTGTGCACGCTGCTATCATTAATTCCCAGTTGAGACCGAGCTCTCCTGTACTGGAGAATTCAGTCTCAGCCACTTTCACAAGTGCCGGGTCATGTGATCGCTGCAGCAGCGATTCTATGTACCGGAATTGTGAATAAATGAATGAGGCAGTGTTATACACTGCCTCTCTGTCTCCCCTATGCATGTCTGTCCCCTGCGATCAAAGTAAGAGACAGTGAAGCAAAGAGGAGACACCTAGTGGACAAATAAAATGCAGCAGCTGGGGGTATTAACCCCTTCATTGCTGTGATGGAGGCTGGCTAAATGCAGGTCCATTTTTGACCTGCTAAAATCATTTATTTATTTATTTAATTAATTAAAAAAAAAAAAAAAAAAAAAAAAAAAAAAATTTCAATAACCAAAATAGTAAGTGTGATTGTTGTGGAGCCATGTAATACACTTATATACACCTCCAAATGTCATCAATAAAAAAAGTGGGAAACTAGGGTGGGGAAAAAAGAGACATGTGGGTTCTCACCCAGGGGGGACAGTGCCCACTTAAAACTGCCCATTTTGTAGGTATGAATGACCGGTCATACCTTTCATGCAGTGTTCATAAAAATTTAACCCGTTGTGCCCAAATGATCTCAAGAGGAAAAAAAAATGGCATTTTTTTACTTTTTTTTACCATTTTCTTTAATTTTACAAAAATAAATGGTGGGTTAAAAAGAAAGCCCTAATTGTGTGCGAAAAAAACGGAATATAATTTGCATGGGTAAAATAAAGTACTTAGAGGGAAAACACTGTTGAACAAAGACATAGTCAAAAATATCAGAATTGCTCCGGTCCTTAACTGAAATCGAACTCAAATTTTCCCGGTCCTTAACACCTTCGCGACCACTGACGTGCCAGGACCTTCACGGCGGTCCGGCACTTAAAGACCAGTGACGGTCCTGGCACGTCATGGAGTTCAGGGCTCCCGGCGTGGGTGCATGCCGCTCCGGAAGCCCTGAACCAGAAGAAAAAAAAAAAAAAAAAAGCCCAGTAGGCGCCAAGTGCTGGCCGCGCGTGCCTGTCCTTATGGGGTTAAGGACCCACGACGGTCCTGGCACATCATGGATTGGAAAAGTCATAAGGACCCATGATGTGCCAGGACCATCATGGATTTCAGGGCTCCCTGCTGTACGGGGAGCCCTGAACCATGACTGCAATAAAGGTCTGTGGTCTTTAAGTCCTGGCCCGTGCACAGTCCTTAAGGGATTGAAAGAAAATGGGAGGAAATCTGGGGCAAAACAATTACACTATAGGGGACAAATTAAAAATACCCGCAGATTTAAATGGCTATTTAAACCCCTTGAATGTTAGAGGTCTCCAAAGCATTACTTCATCTATATTGACGTCTGTTTGCCCCAGAAATCCTCTACTTTTCGGAGTCCAAAAATATACTTTAAACAAACTACAGAGCAAAAAAACAAAACCAGAGAAACACTCATGTTTCTACTATGCTTATTCTGAAAACAGATGTTTTTATTGCCCTTTTTTTTAGCACTCCAGACAACAATTTTTTTACAGTTTGCACCAATTTTACTCATTAGGGCCAATGGGCCCCGCACAAAGGCCAATACCCAGGTACAGAGCTTTTGAACAACAAAAAGTTAACTGACTAAAAGTAACCAACAATTTAAAGTTATGTGGGGGGGGAGGAAGAGTATTTTAGTGTACTTTCTGTTAAATCCTTTTATTTTAGTCCATTTGGAACACAGGAATCATGGCATTGAAGACTCCTATCCAGGAGATCCCCTAGGAGAAAATGGGATTCTAGCCTTAAGCCTAGAAGAAATAACAAAAATCCTCTCTTCAGGATGCTGGCCTCAAGAGCCAAGCTGTCAAAGCAAGCTTCTCCACCCGAGGGTAAGAAAACAAAAGTCTGCATCAGAAGGTTCAGCCACAAGGGAAGAAGAAAATAGCATTTTAGTCTTACCTGTTAAATCCTTTTCACTTACTCCATACAGGTTACTGGTACAATGGGAGGCGATCCGCCCCTTTAAGTAGGCAGGAACATTTATCTAAATGTATGCAGGGGGTGGAGCCTCCCCTCCCTCTTAAGCTGCCTTCAGCCAGAACCAGCCAGAATGATTTGAGACACTAATACTGACCAGAGATAAGAAGGAAAAGGAAGACTCCTGTGAGAATGCCCCAAAGGTCTCCCACTGAATGCCACAGGAGAGCCAAGCATGGTCCCTTGACAGGGTGGGAGACCAGTAACCTGTATGGACTAAGTGAAAAGGATTTAACAGGTAAGACTAAAATCCTATTTTCACTGTCGTCCAATACAGGTTACTGGTACAATGGAATGTACAAACATTGAGCTTTCCCAGAGGCGGGAAGAAGGCAAGGACCAAGCACAAGGCCCAAAAGTCACCAGAACTGCTATGAACCAATTAATCATAGAGCCCAATAACAGAAGTGTCAACGGACACCAACCAGGGGGAAAAACAAACCTCCGAACTATCACAACACACTGAACTAGAGCCAACAGGGCTCAACAGCAAGGAAGCACTAAGAACCACAGAGTTAGAAGATCCTAGACAGGCAAGACTGCCTCCAGGACCTTCCTCCCAAAGCTGGCATCAGCCGAGGCCAGTACATCTACACGATAGTGCTTCGAGAAAGTGTGCACGGAGGACCAAGTGGCCGCCCGGCACAGTTGATCAGCAGACGCCTGATTTTTATAGGCCCAAGAGGCCCCAACTGATCTGGTGGAATGAGCAGTAACCCTGAAGGGAACATGCTTATTCCGCAACTTGTAGCCTTCACGAATGGTAGATTTTATTCAAGATGTAATAGTCACCTTGGATGCCGGTCTCCCTGCCCTAGGCCCCTCAGGAATGACGAACAGAGCGTCAGATTTCCTGATAGACTCAGTGCGATGAACATAAAATTTAAGACAACGCACAACATCCAACAAATGGAGATCCCTCTCCTTGTCAGAGGAAGGGTTAGGACAGAAAGAGGGCACCACAATCTCCTGATTGATGTGAAACTCGGAGACAACCTTGGGTAAAAACTCCTTGGAAGTGCGGAGCACAGCCTTCTCCTTGTGGAACACCAGGTAAGGAGGTTTACAAGACAGAGCTTGTAACTCTGCTACCCGGCGAACTGAAACAATAGCCAAGAGAAAGGCCATTTTCCATGTCAAGAGACGTAAAGGAATAGAAGCCAAGGATTCAAACGGGGGTCTCTGAAGAACCCCCAGCACCAAACTGAGGTCCCACTGGGGAGCTGGACTCTTGAAGGCAGGCCGAACATGAGCCACACCTTGGAAGAAAACCTTAACATCAGGAAGAATAGCAATACGTTCCTGGAAAAATACAGACAGAGCAGAAGTCTGAACCTGAGATAACTCAGGCTGAGTCCCTTTTCCACCCCATCCTGCAAAAAGGCCAGGACCGTGGGAAGATGGAAATCAAGTGATAGATCCTTATCAGCACACCATGCAGCAAAAGTTGACCATATGCGATGATAGATCTTGGAAGACACAGGCTTGCGAGCTCTAAGCATTGTAGACACCACAGAAGAGGAAAACCCTCTCTTCCTCAAAATTGAGCATTCAACCTCCAAGCCGTCAAATGGAGATGCTGAACACCCTCCTTCCACAGATATCCTTGAAGAAGCAGATCTGGACGGGCAGGAAGGGATCCGCCACTGACATGGCCAGCAGTTCCGGATACCAGGACTGACGAGGCCAATTCGGGGTGATTAGGATAACAGGACAACGCTCCATCTTCAGCTTCTGGATGACTCTGATCAACAGAGGGAGAGGAGGGAAGATGTACGCTAGGGGGAACTCCCAAGGGATTGACAAAGCGTCCACTGCTAGAGCAAGAGGGTCCCTCCACCGAGAGCAAAACACTGGCACCTTCCTGATGTGTCTGGTAGCCATCAGATCCAGCACAGGTACCCCCACATCTGGGTTAGAAGGTGAAACACCTCTGGATGAAGTGCCCACTCTCCGCTGTCGACTGTGTGACGACTGAGAAAGTCTGCCATGACGTTGTCTACTCCTGGAATGTGTACCGTCGAAATGACGGGAACATGAGCTTCTGCCCAAGATAAGATGGCTTTGAGCTCTAACCAAGCGGTGATACTTCTTGTGCCGCCTTGTCTGTTGATGTAGGCCACTGCGGTGGCATTGTCGGACTCCACTCTGACTGGACAACCCTCCAGCTGAGATTCCCAGTGTCTCAGGGCTAGAGAGATGGCACGAAGTTCCAGAACATTAATGTAGAGGAGAGATTCTTCCAGTCCCCATTTCCCCTAAGCACTGAAATGACCCAACACTGCCTCCCAACCCCGGAGGCTGGCATCCGTCGCGACTGTGGTCCAATAGGGAGTCTGAAAGGACCTCCCTTTCAGGAGATGAGACAGGTCCAACCACCATTCCAAGCTCAGCTCGACATGAGGAGGCAGAGAGACTGACAGATGCTGATGATCTGGATGATTCCTGCCGTCTGAATCACAAACCTCTGAAGTTCCCTGGTGTGCGCCATGGCAAATGGCACTGCCTCTATTGTGGAAATGAATTTCCCCACCAGAGAAGTCAACTTCGGCACCGGAACCTTTTCGAGCTCCAGGATCTTGGATACACGGAGAGCAATCTGATGAGCCACTTCTTTCGGTAAAAACACCATGCACTGCTGAGTGTCGAACAGGAGACCCAAGAAAAGGATCTGTTGAGATGGGACCAAGTCTGACTTGTCCAGATTCACGATCCATCCGTGGCGATTGAGTGTCTGGATGCACAACTGAACCTGCTGGTAAAGGATCTCCGCAGATGAAGCTTTCAGGAGCAGATCGTCCATGTAGGGAGTCACCCTGACACCATCTCGATGAAGCACAGCTATCAAAGCTCCCAATACTCTCTGAAAAACCTGAGGAGCTGAAGTCAGTCCAAAGGGAAGAGCTGAAAACTGAAAGTGGCCTTTGTGACAGGCAAACCTGAGATACCGCCTGCTCTCTGGATGAATAGGGATGTGAAGATATGCATCCTGAAGGTCCAGGGAGGCAAGGAACTCCCCTGGAGACATTGCGGCTATCACAGAACGCAGAGATTCTTGACAATAGTGGGAACTCACAACAAAGGAATTGAGATCCTTGAGGTCCAAAATAGGACGAGATCCTTGAGGTCCAAAATAGGACGAGCTCCTCCGTCCTTTTTGGCCACAACGAACAGGTTGGAATAAAATCCTGAACCTGTGTCCCCGGAAGGGACCAATTCCAGGACCTCTTTGTCCAAAAGATCCTGAATAGCGTCGAACAGATGTCTTTTTGTAGGTTCCTGAGAAGGACGAGTAAAATGGAACCGAAAGGGAGGAAGGGAAGAGAAAGGGATCCTGTACCCCTCTGATACCACCTGAATAACCCAAGGGTCCGTCACTGACTCCTCCCAAATTCGGCGAAAGATGTGGAGATGTCCATCTACAGCCGGATGCGGACCCGGGTTCGGTGAGTCATGCCGAAGCAGTCTTGGAGGTCTTGGCCTTAGGGGCAACTTTGGGCTTCCAGGACTGTTTGGGCTTGGAGGAGGAGTGCGTGGAGGACGGACCCGCCTGGGACGTAGAGCGTGTCTCAGTTTGGAAGGAATGAAAGGACCGATTGCATTTGGCAGGAAATTTCTTTTTGAAGACTGATGGTAAAAGACTACTTTTACCACCAGTAGCCTCACTAATCATGTCCTTAAGTTCAGATCCAAACAGTGAAGTCCCTTGGAAGGGCAAAGAAAGCAAGGCTTTCTTAGAAGCTGTGTCAGCGGACCAAATTTTCAGCCAAAGAGCACCTCTAGCCACCACAGATGAAGTGGAGGCCCTCGCCATCATGCGCACAGCATCAAAAGCAGCATCAGAAACATAATTTTGAGCTTCTGATATATTAGCCAGAAGCTGTAGCTGCTCAGACACTGGCGCATCCTGGCAAACCGCCTCAGTAAGCTGTTCAGTCCAGGCCGCAATGGCCCGGTTAACCCACGCCACTGCAAAGGTTGGACGCATGGCAGTGCCAATAGAGGCAAAAATAGATTTAAGACAAGTTTCTAACTTTTTGTCCGTCAAATCTTGCAGGGCAGAAGCATCAGATACAGCTAAGGCAGTAGATTTAGTTAACCTAGAAACTGGAGCATCCACTTTAGGAGGATGAACCCATTTAGCCAGTTCAGTCTCAGGAAAAGGGTAAAGTTTAGCAAACTTTTTGGATACAGAAGAGGATTTATCAGGATTTCTCCATGCATCAGAGACTAAACGAGCAAGAGTAGGATTAGTAGGAAAACATATGACAGCTTTAGACAGTTTCTGAAAAACGTCAGTTGGATCATGAGTAGATTCCTGAGTCAAAGGAAGGTTGAGTGTGGTTAGCACAGCCCTGATCAAACCCTCAGCAGAGAGTTCAGGGTCACATTCAAAAGGGTCACCAATGGACCTGGTAGACTCAATAACAGTGCCTTCCTCAGCATCAGAATCCTGTAATAGTTCTTCCTCAGAAGAATCAGACATATCAGGAGCACCCTGTGGCTTGGGCAGGGAGGTCCTGACTGTGGAGGGGGTCTGCCAAACCTGAAGATCCCCCTGAACCTGAGAGGGAAAGAGGTGAAGAGTGGATCTGAGATCCCTAGTGGCAGCCTTGAACTCTTTCACCCAAGTTGGCTCAATGGTGTGACTGGAAAGCCCTGGGTTGCTGTCATGGCTTTCTGCACATTTTGGGCATAAATGACCAGAAAATTCTCTAGGCAGCCCAGAGTGACAAGAGGAGCAAAACGTAATGGGGGAAACTGACACCCCAGCCTCCTTAGTCTTCGGTCTAGCCCCTGACTCCAGTGAAGTAGACATGCTCACAGCGTCAGATATACTCCACTGACAAGAATCACCCAACTGAAGTGTGAAAGATTAAGAATTCACCCCAGAAATGCTTAAAATTAAACTTATCTGGCAAGCGAAGGGTTAATCTGCGGAAGAGAGAGAGAAGGATCGGTCCCTGCGTAGTATACTCGCTGAGAATAACTCACAAAATGGCTGCCGCGACGGTAGCCAATCAGAAAACGGGCGCGAAACCAGCGCTCATGGGAAACGTAGTTTTTCTCAGAAGTACCCCAAAACAGTGCCCGAAGCCCCCCCAGACCCCCATCACACCGAATCATGCAACCGGATGATAGAGCAAGGGAAGACCAACAAAATGAGCCCACTCTGAAGTCACTGTGACAAGCGGTTCCAGAGATACGTCCCACACTGTGTAAACCCATAGAGAGTAAAGGAGCAATGGCGTCTATGCGGGAAAAGCGCGCTTAAAGGCGCGGAACATTAACTTTCAATAAATTTACCCCGACAGAAAAAAGTTACCAAACACACACAAAACACATGTGAAACATGATAAAACAATATCCCAATGAGGAAAACAGCAGGGAAAAGGTTAAAACTCCCATAAACTGCTCCAAAACCCAGGGAATACACACAGACATTGCATAAATACAGGCAATATGAGAAAAAACACCCTATGAGTGCTGGAGTGCATAATGAGAACTCCCAAATACAAGCCCAATGAAGGGACACTGTGGGACAAGTGGACCTTCAGCACTCAAAGGGTGGCTCACCTTTCTGCAGGACTTCTGTCTTCAGGTAACCATGTTAAAAGGGAATTAACACAGGGAAAATCCCCAGCAGGGAAGCTACTTGACTCAAGTAGTTCCCTCTTCAAGGCATAAGGTCCACCAGAAAATCCCTGGAAGCTGCACTAGCCACTTTGTAGAGGGCAATTGTCAGCCATGGTCACCCGCCTAATGGTGGTATTCCATATTTGAAGAAAACAATAAAAAAACTAAAGTTGATTGAGAGATGTTCTCCACCTGGTGTGCACAGCACGCAGGAACAAATCAATCTGGCTGGTTCTGGCTGAAGGCAGCTTAAGAGGGAGGGGAGGCTCCACCCCCTGCATACATTTAGATGAATGTTCCTGTCTACTTAAAGGGGCGGATCGCCTCCCATTATACCAGTAACCTGTACTGGACGACAGTGAAAAGAGGATTTTAGTCTTACCTGTTAAATCCTTTTCTCTTAGCCCATACAGGTTACTGGTAACTCTGGGAGGCGTCAGTCCCTTTAAGTAGGCAGGAACATTCTCTAAATGTATGAAGGGGGGTGAAGCCTCCCTTCCCACTCAGGCTGCAGCCCAGCTAGCCTCCTCCAGAATTGTTTGAGAACTAACTAGACTAGACAGTAGAAAGGAAGAAGACTCCTGTGAGCATGCCCCGAAGAACTCTCACATACTGCCACAGGAGAGCCAAGCATGGTCTCTTGACAGGGTGGGAGACCAGTAACATGTATGGACTAAGAGAAAAGGATTTAACAGGTAAGACTAAAATCCTCTTTTCTCTGTCGTCCAATACAGGTTACTGGTAACTCTGGGATGTTCAACCACTGAGTTTCCCAGAGGCGGGAAGAAGGCAAGGACCAGGTGCAAGGCCCCCAAAGTCACCAGGACCTCTATGAACCAACCGGTCAGAGATCCCAACAAAACTGAAGTGTCGACGGACACCAAACAGGAATTTTAACACAGCACACTGAACTAGAGCCAACAGGGCTCAACAGTAAGGATGCACTAAGAACCTGAGAAGAAGATCCTAGACAGGCAAGACTGCCTCCAGGACCTTCCTCCTGAAGTTGGCATCAGAAGAAGCCAGCACATCCACACAGTAGTGCTTCAAAAAGGTGTGCACAGAGGACCAAGTGGCCGCCCTGGACAGTCGATCAGCAGATGCTTGATTCTTATAGGCCCAAGAGGCCCCAATAGACCTGGTGGAATGAGCTGTGACCCGAAAGGGGACATGCTTATTCCTCAACTCGTAGGCCCTACGAATAGTGGACTTGATCCATGACGCAATAGTCACCTTGGATGCAGGTCTCCCTGCCCTAGGACCCTCAGGAATGACGAACAGAGCGTCGGACTTCCTGGTATATTCAGTGCGATGGACATAAAACTGGAGACAATGCACCACATCCAACAAGTGGAGATCCCTTTCCTTGTCAGAGGAGGGGTTAGGGCAGAAAGAGGGCACCACAATCTCCAGATTGATGTGAAACTCGGAGACTACCTTAGGTAAGAACTCCTTAGAGGTGCGAAGCACCGCTTTATCCTTAAACACCAGATAAGGTGGTTTACAAGAAAGAGCTTGCAACTCCGTCACTCAGCGAACTGACACAATCGCCAGAAGGAAAGCCATCTTCCACGTCAAGAGACGTAAAGGAATAGTACCCAAAGACTCAAAGGGAGGACGTTGGAGAACTCCCAAAACCAAGTTAAAGTCCCACTGAGGAGCCGGACTCCGAAAGGCAGGACGCACATGAGCAACGCCTTGGAAGAAAGCCTTGACATCAGGAAGGACAGCAATGCGCTTCTGGAAAAAGACAGAGAGCGCCGAAGTCTGAACCTTAAGAGAACTCAGACTGAGCCCCTTATCCACACCGTCCTGCAAAAAGGCCAGGACAGTGGGAAGACGAAGGTCATGAAACAGACCTCTGTCAACACACCAAGACACAAATGTCGACCAGACATGGGTATAGATCTTGGAAGAAACAGGCTTACGGGCACTAAGCATAGTAGACACCACAGCAGAAGAAAACCCTCTTTTTAAAATTGAGGATTCAACCTCCAGACTGTTAAACTGAGCCGATGAACATCTTCCTTCCACGGGTAACCCTGCAGAAGAAGATCTGGACGAGAGGGGAGCGGAAAGGGCTCCGCCACTGATAGGGCCAGAAGCTCCAGATACCAGGACTGACGAGGCCAATTCAGAGTGATCAGGATTACTGGACAACGTTCCACTTTCAATTTCTGTATCACCCTTATCAACATCGGAAGGGGAGGAAAAATGTAGGCCAGGGAGAATATGTCCAGGGAATGGACACTGCGTCGGCAGACAGGGCCAGAGAGTCTCTCCACCGGGAGTAGAACGTCGGAACCTTCATGTTGTGCCTGGTTGCCATCAGATCCACTAGGGGTATCCCCCATTTCTGAGTTAGGAGTTGAAACACCTCCGGATGTAGTTCCCACTCTCCGCTGTTGACTGTGTGACGACTGAGGAAGTCTGCCATGACGTTGTCTACGCCTGGAATGTGCTCTGCGGAAAGGACAGGAACGTGAACCTCTGCCCAGGACAGAATGGCCTTGACCTCTAACCAATCGGTTAGACTTCTTCTCCCGCCCTGTCTGTTGATGTAAGCCACTGCGGTGGCGTTGTCGGACTCTACTCGAACTGGACAGTCCTCCAGTTGAGACTCCCAATGGCGAATAGCATGAAATATTGCTCGAAGTTCCAGAACCTTGATGGGAAGAAGGAACTCCTCCATGGACCACTTCCCCTGAGCGCTGAAGTGACCCAGAACAGCTCCCCAGCCCAAGAGGCTGGCGTCCGTCGTGACCTTGGTCCAGTAGGGGATCCGGAAGGATCTCCCCTTTAGGAGATTGGAAAGATCCAACCACCACTCCAAGCTCAACTCGACATGAGGAGGAAGTGAGATCGATAGTTTCTAATGATCTGGTCGGTCCCTGCATGTCTGTATCACAAATCTTTGAAGTTCCCTGGTGTGTGCCATGGCAAATGGAACCGCCTCTATCGTGGAAATGAACTTTCCCACCAGCGAAGACAACTTCGGAACCGGGATCCAATGGCGGGATAGGATCATTGAGACTCTTTGAGCAATTTGATGTGCTACCCCGTCCGGTAGAAACACCATGCACTTCTGAGTATCGAACAGAAGACCCAGGAAGACCAGTTGCTGGGACGGATCAAGGTCCGACTTGTCCAGGTACACAAGGCCTCCAGAACCCGTTGGAAAACCTGGGGGGCTGTTGTCAGACCAAATGGAAGAGCTGAGAACTGAAAATGACCCTGGCACAGGCAAACCTCAGATACTGCCTGCTCTCTAGTAGAATAAGCATCCTGAAGGTCCAGAGAAGCAAGGAACTCCCCCGGAGACATGGCAGCGATCACTGTGCGCAGAGACTCCTGACGATAATGAGTCTTCACTACAAAGGAATTGAGATCTTTCAGATCCAAAATAGGGCGACATCCGCCTTCCTTCTTGGTCACCACAAAGAGGTTTGAATAAAATCCTGAAGCCCTGCTGAAGGAGGTACTGGTTCCAGGACATCCTTGTCCAGAAGAGCCTGAATAGCGTCTACGAACAGACGGCTTCTCTCGACTTCCTGAGGAGAACAAGAAAGATGAAAGCGAAAAGGTGGGAGGGAAAAGAAAGGGATCTGGTATCCCTCTGACACCACCTGTAAAACCCATGGGTCCGACACTGAATCCTCCCAAATCCCTGAGAAGAGGCGGAGACGACCAACCAGAGCGGGATGCAGACCCGGGTTCGGTGAGTCATGCCGAAGCAGTCTTGGAAGTCTTGGGCTTGGATGCGGCCTTGGGCTTCCATTGCTGCTTGGGCTTGGACAAGGGACGCAGAGCTGACGGAACCGCCTGGTTCGTTGTACTTGTCTCAGGTTGAAAGGGACAAAAGGACCGGTTACGCTTAAACAGCAAGTTTTTTTTTTTTTTTTGTTTTTCTTTTTAAAGACCAAGGGTAGAAGAGTACTCTTACCCCCTGTGGCCTTGCTAATTAGTTCGTTAAGTTCAGATCCAAACAAGGAAGCACCCTGAAAAGGCAAAGAAAACAAACCTTTCTTGGAAGCTGTGTCAGCAGACCAAATCTTAAGCCAAAGCGCACGCCTAGCCACGACAGAAGTAGTAGAGGCCCTTGCCATCATGCAGACGGCATCAAAGACAGCAGCAGAAACATAATGTTGAGCTTCAGATATATTAGCAAGAAGACACAATTCCTAGTTAATCCAAGCAACAGCAAAGGCTGGACGCATAGCAGTGCCAATAGAAGCGAAAATGGACATGAGGGAAACCAATCTTACAGCGCAGAAGCATCAGAAACAGGTAAGGCAGTAGATTTAGACAGTCTAGATATGGGGGCGTCCACCTTAGGGGGATGAACTCATTATCCCTTTTCTGAAACAGAAATGGCTAAAAGTTTAACAAACTTTTTAGACACTGAAGAGGACTTGACTGGATTTTTCCATGCGTCAGAACCAAAAGGTCAAGAGTAGGGTTAGAAGGAAAATAAGTAAGGGGCTTTGCAGGCACCTGAAAAACATCAGAGGGAACCTCCTGAACCGATGGAATGTTGAGAGTGGACAATGCAGCTCTGATCAGGCCCTCAGTAGAGGTTTCAGGATCAGCTTCAAATGGGTCCCCAAAGAGACCTGGAAGATTCCAAAAATAGTACCAACCTCAACATTTGAATCTTGCAACAATTCTTCCTCAGAAGAACCTGACACATCAGGTGCTCCCTGTGGTTGAGGCAGGGAGGATTTGATAGTAGAGGGGGGTCTGCCATAATTGAAGTGCCCCCTGTATCTGGGATGTAAAGAGCTGTAGAGTGGACCTAAGGTCTTTAGTTGCAGCCTTAAACTCTTGCACCCAAGCTGGCTCAATAGCATGGCTGGAAGGCCCTGGGTTGCTGCCAGGAACTTCAGAATCTGCTGGGCAGAAATGACCAGAGAACACTCTAGGTAGCCCTGTGTAACAGGAAGAGCAATGGGGGATACTGATACCCCAGCCTCCTTAGTCTTAGGTCTAGCCCCTAGCTCCTAGCCCCTAGCTCCAGCGGTATAGACATTCTCACAGTGTCAAAATAACCAACTATACAATGAACCACCCAATTGTAATGTGTAAGATTGATATTTCACCCCAGAAACACTAAATATAGACTGTTCTGGCAGGCTAAGGGTCAATCTGCAGGGGAGAAAAGGAGAGTCCAAGCCCTGTGTAGGATACTCATTGAGAAAAGTTCCCAAAATGGCTTCCGCAACAGGAGCCAATCAGAAATTAGGCGAAAATCAAGCGTTCATGGGAAATGTAGTTTCAGAAAACCCCCAAAACATGTCAAACCAGGAGACTAAGCGTTACGTTACCACATAAACCTGCTCCAAAAACCCAACAGACATACACATATATACCCAATGAGTGCAGGAGTGCGCAGTGAGAACTCCCAAATACAAACCCAGCAAAGGGGCACTGTGGGACAAGTGGACCTGCAGCACTCAAAGGGTAGCTCACCTCTCCTGCAGATCTCCTGTCTTCAGGTTACCATGTAGTGAGAATCACCTCAGTGGGTAATCCCTGGGGAAGCACTTGTACCCAAGATTTTCCCCCTTCAGGGCTTAAGGTCCACAAAAAAGCACCTGCACACTGAGCTAGCCACATTGGAGGGCATTTGTCAGTCATGGTAACCCGCCTAATGGTGGTATTCCATATCTGACAGAAAAATAAAGAAGAAACTAAAACTAAAGATGAGATGTTCTCCACCTGGTGTGTTCACACCCAGGAACAAGCAATTCTGGAGGCGGCTAGCTGGGCTGCAGCCTCCTGCATACATTTAGAGAATGTTCCTGCCTACTTAAAGGGACTGACGCTCTGAAAAGGCCAAAATGGAGCAATCAGAATGACATGAGCCTGCTCCATCTTGAACTTCCT
The DNA here is from genome assembly GCA_037306005.1 of Rhinophrynus dorsalis. Classification (NCBI taxonomy): domain Eukaryota; kingdom Metazoa; phylum Chordata; class Amphibia; order Anura; family Rhinophrynidae; genus Rhinophrynus; species Rhinophrynus dorsalis. The sequence goes on from CM074718.1 coordinate 150,391,485, forward strand.
CAGCACCCTGGAAATTAAGGAGGAGTCAGAGGAAAAACTGAGGAACCTTACAGTTCAGATCAGGCACCATGAGGTCCCCTTCCCCCTCACCATCAGGAGCCCCCAGCAGGGAACAATCGAATTGAACATTGAGTTCCCAACTTCCAGGGTCCAGGTGCTGGCGACCAAAAGTTCGCCACTAACTTTTCTACTCCAAGAGTCAAAACATGTGCCTCAGCCCACAAGAGAAACCTCTTAAACTCTGCCCAAGCGGTTTCACTTCTGGTCCCTCCTTGGTGGTTGCTATAAGCCACCACCATCAAGTTGTAATACTGAATGCGCACTGGAGACCCTGAAGGGGTTGAGACCAATGACAAAGTGCAAGTCAAATTGCCTGCAGTTCCAGGACATTGATGGCCAGAAGGCTTTTCTTCCTCCTTGTCTGAAGACCTTGGGGTGTCAGGGGATCTGTAGCAGTAGACCAGACAAGTAGACTGGCATCCATGGTAACAACGATCCAGTTGGAAATTACAAACTGATGTCCCAGCATCAGATGGGACAGCTGGAGCCACCAGCAAATGCCCCTCTTCATTCGAAAGGGAAGAGCCATGACAGATCAAATAGGACTGCCTCTGAAAGGGAGACCAGATAACCTAGTACCTTAATGTACTCTCACATCTTCTCCAACAGTCAATATATCACCCTGAAGCAACAAAGATAATCTTGTAATCTGGAAGAAATACCAACCCTTGAAAGGTATCAAATCTCATGTAGAGAAAATAAAACATCTGGGACGGAACCCAGGAAGATTTCTTGAAATGGCGTACCCAACCTTGCTACTCCAGAATGGAAATGCACCCCTGAATCTGAGATTGCAAGATTTCTTTGGAAGAATCCTTGAGTCAATTAAGTCAATTAAATGCCTAGCACAAATGTGAGCCCCCAAGGAGGGCATAACCTTTTAGAAAAACCTTACAATGGGTGCTAGACCAAAAGGAGGGGCCTTGAACTAGAAGTGACTGCCCTGAAAAGCAAACCACAGAAAGTGTAATGACCCAGATGGAAAGGGATATACACTTAATGGCTTCCACAAACACCCTCAGAGTGTGGGTGTTAAACAAACAGAGGGGCATACTCACAAGACGTGTACACTCTGAAAACCAGAACCCTATATGAAAGTTATAACAAGAATATTTAAGCAACAGTGCAAAAGCCATTATCTAGCACACCCAGCCCCATTAAAAGCCTGCTCCTTAGTCCATTTCCATCTAGGAGGATCAAGGATAGGAGACCACCTACAGGAGGATTGAACAGACCCATATAAAAGTTAAGAAAAAATAAACAGATAAAGGCTAGCTAAGAGAATCTTTGCCCTGACACTCTACTTCGCTTTTAAAACTGAATATATCTGATGGGGGTAAAGTGGAGTCCAGAGTCTCCCAGACAGCTTTTTTAGGCAAGTGGCATGTTCTCCTGTTGAAAGGATACTTTACCACATGGTTCCCGTGTTTCACGGTGGACAGAAGAGAAAATGTATAAAACAAAAACTACACTAATGGCACCAGAGGCTCATTTACGAAGTGCTGCTTAGTACTTTTGAAGGAAATACTGAAACCTGCCACAAGAACAGAACTGAAGTTTGGCTGCAAACCGATTTCTCTCTCTCAGGTACAGAACCCCCTCAGTGATACATAAGGTTACGCTTTCCTTGCAAATAGCGACAGGAGGGATATTTATCAAGCAGCCACAAAATTCTATTGGGGATTCAACCAGTGCTCCCTCTAAGGTGAGTGACCCAGCAAGTAAAGAGTTCAAAGTGTAATTAAAACAAAATATAAATATACACTATTGTGTTAGGTTTATTCCTGCACATACCACAACAAAGTACAAATTTTCAAGAAAAAAAGTGACACACTTATAAACTGTTGATAAACAATTTACCAAATAAATTAGGGTTAGATTAATTTGCATGTCCTCCACAATAATGCATCTGTGATTTTTATGTAACCCTATAATACACAGTTATAGCCAATGTTATTATTAGAAAGGCAGCAGGTGGCTGCTTTAAAGTGATTGTGAAGCCCTGAGTTGTCTAAAGTCATACTTCAAACGAGGCATAGAAGCACTGTTAAGTCTGGCACTAGGAACCAATAAAACTAGACTCCAATGAAAGAACAATTTTCTTCAATGTAAAAGAGACAGATATTATTTAGAAAACCCCCTGAACAAAGTCAACATGTTTGCAGATGTCTGGGCACATCAATCCATGTAGAGAAAAACATTGAAACTGGTATTTGTGTTAGGAGGTTGAGCAGATGAGGAGGTAGAAGAGACTGAAATGATAAAAACCTTACCTAAACTGGTTTCATATGAGGAACCACAAGGTGGAGTGGGGGGGAGGGGCACATTGCAAAAAGGGCATAGTTGCAAGAATATTTCATAGGAAGTCCAGCCTGGCATGAGAAGCATTTACCCATGTGTGTCTTGGATTCTGACATGCCCTGTCCCCCCCTGAAAGGGGACAAATTTAGTCCATACCGCAAAAAAGAGAAAAGTACTCATAAGTACTTATCTCATTGCAAGGGAATAATTTGACAGCCTCCTCTTAGCATTTGCAATCACAAGGAAAAACAGCTACTGAAAGACCATCTGTCTGCAGTCTAGAAAACCCAGGAAACTGGATTCTGGGGACTGTAATCCTGAAATACATATAAAGCATATGGTGGCTCTCTAGCCATTCAAAAACAGCACCTTCCTGAGACCTGGACATCTCTATGTTGATGTGTTTTTACCTGTATATGAATTGATTGAGCCATTTTAGGTCCAGCATTAGTTTGTAACAATCTGAAGGCTTTGGGACGGCAAACAGAAAATAATATATTCCCTGATATCTCTGGTGTGATGGAACCAGCTCTATCACTTGCTTTTGCCACATCTGTTCGAGTTCTTGAAAAAATAGGGCTGCTTTCTTTCTGTTCACAAAAACTTTTGACTTCTGAAATTTGTTTCTCTTGGGGATCATCTGAAATTCTAGCGGATATCCTGTCTCCAACATCTGTAGAACCCAAGCATCTGTTGTTCTCCTAGCTGACAAACTGCTGCAGGCGACCCCCTACCTATAATGGAGACAGGATCCGCTGTCCTTCAGAACTCTTAAATTTATTCCTTCTGGGGAACTCCTTCCTGAATACCCCTTTTGTCTGTCCTGAAGAAGAGTGTCTTCTTTGTTCATGCTGTTTTCCCTGAAACCTTTTGCTGTCACAAAAGGAATAGTTTCTTGACTTGTATGAGGTATTACTGGATGGGGATGCTCTTGATCTTCTGTCCTGTGGAAGAAAAGCGCTCTTACCACCAGTCATCTTCTTAATCAGATCCTCTAATTTTTCCCCAAATAATTTTTTACCCTAGTAGGGACATATGTTTGTTTTTTGATGAACTGTCCACACCCCAGGATCTCAACCATAAGTCTTCTTGTTGTTACAGATAACGCTAATGTTTTTGCCGCCACTCTCAGGGAATCCATGGATGCATCAGAGACAAAATTATTTGCCTCTTTAATAGTAGCTACCTCCTTAAGCAACTTAGATCTTGATACTGATGAATCAATTTTTTCTTCCAGTGCAGAAAGCCAAATACGAATGGTTCTTGCGATAGAAGCCATTGCTGCTGCTACCTTTATGTTCTGCCCAATTAGGGTGTACTGCCTTTTTAATGACGATTCCATATGTTTATCCATGGAATCTTTTAGAGCTGCTCCGTCTTCCAGTGGAATGGTAGTATACTTTGCTTGTCTGGATACTGCAGCGTCGACCTTAGGCGGAGTAAGCCAGGTACTGACATCATTTTCCTCAAATGGATAGATTTTTGAAAATCTTTTTGTTGTAGATGATCTCTTATCTGATCTTTTCCATTCAGAGCTGATAATGTCAATGATTGAGTGGTGTACTGGAAAACATGGAATTGACTTTGCTTCCCATAAATGCTGTATCAAGTATACCTAGCTCTTTTTGTTTATCTACCAGACCAAGAGTCTTTCTAAGGTTCTTAAGAAAGCTGTCAAACTTGTCACAACTAAATGATCCTGAATCATCTAAGATCTCACCTTCTTCTGCTTCAGATGAGAAATCCAATTCCATTTCTTGAAAACTAAATGCGTCTTCAGAATGTACTGCTCCACTTGATGTCCCTTCTCCAGGATCATCCAAGTCTTGGTCTCTTTCTGGATACTATTGCTTCTTGAATTGCAGTGAAAGTCTTCTGTATGGAGGCTTTCATCCAAGTAATAAAATATTTAAACTGATTAGGCATTGTTGATGCAATATTATTCTTTGTGCATTCCTGACATAGGATAGATGAATCAGAGGCTGGCATTTTCTCACCACAACCAGAGCAATTGTTTTTCTGGATTTTATCATCCTTGGAAGAATTATCATTTTTATCTTTGGCAGAAGGGGTCACAGAAGAGGACATGATGCAGTACTAATGATCTCTCTCTCTCTCTCTCTCTGTCTCTATATGTGTAAAATTATGTAGCAAACTACACAAACTAACAAAACAAATTATGTGGTTATAATCTATATGTTTCTTACCTGCTTCCACTTGTTGTGCCTTATATTCAGCGTGCTTTCCCCCTGACACACACGCACTTCCGGTTTGAATTGTAATATAATATAGGAGATACTCCTGTTCCGTTTTCATCATCTCCTGTATAGCATGCATTCCACTTTTGGAACGCACTCCTCGCTGAAGCCATCCGGATTCACCTGTCTTTCTAAAGAGAAGCGCTGGTATCCTCCATGATTCACCAGTGATGTCAGTGGATTAAACTTTTGCTTCCTGTCCACAGAGCTTAGTGGAAGAAAGAGCCTTGTCACAGGTAAACTTAGAAGTTGAATCATCTAGATAATTCGCGGATTAAAGAAATAGTAATCAGTTTAGCAGAGGAGGCTTCTGCCTCCCATCCTTCCAGCTGGTTGGATCGGAAAAAACTGGGGAGGAAGGGGTGGAGTCACCTTAAATAAAACTTGCCCAGTCCTACCAGCTGAAGGAGGGGAGATAAGTCTAGATCTTGAGACTGATTCCACCTTCTCATCTAATTTAATGAGCCAAATTGTGTGAAAGATACAGGACAAAGATGTTTCTGTTTTGAGGTTTTGGCCTATGATGGAAAACTTTTTAAAATCACTATCAGCTCTTTTCTCCATAGGATCCTGAAGAGACATATAATAATCTAAGAATCTGTGACACAACAGCATCCACCTTTGGAGTCAACCTCCTCATCCTGAAATAGATACATTCTTTGGAAGAATCGCGATACCGCGGTTCTTCTGTCTCTCCAATTCCATTCCTTCTAGATCATATCCTAGATCAAGTGGTGAATAAAGAAAACAGGGGGCACCTTTTGCAGACCAATAAATGTGGTGTCCATGATATTCATGTGCTTGGTCAGTCCCTGTTAACCTTGACGTTTCTCTCATGGATATTATAAGGGGCTCCAACCTCTCCAGACTGAAATTGCATGACTTTTCAACTAACTCTCCTTCTTCAGAAATGAGGCTGATGAGATTATGTCCATCAGACTACCTTCCTCATCTTTTTCATGGAGCATTGAAGGTGTACCCTCTTATGGATCCGTGGACCTAGGCTTCTTGCAAGCTGACTCTTGCATAACATTAAATGTTTCTTGCATAGAGGCTTTCATCCATTCCATCTGCTTTGGCAGCATTCTTAATGCATTCTGGGTATAGCTTAGCAGGGTTTGAGGCATTCAGCTTAGCCTCTCATTCCACACAAGATTTAAATTTGGGCCTGTTTTCTCATACCTTTGCAGGGGTGCTCACTGATGCTTTTGGTTTATCAGCCTGGACAGGCTTTGAAGCCATGGGAATGGAAGCACTTATAAAATTATCAATAAACCCAAATCCTTAACGGTAAGCACAAAAATACAGTATAATTTCTTTTTACCTGGTTTTGTCTTGGTCCTTTAAACAGGGAAGCTTCTGTTGCCTCTTCGATATGCGTGTGTTCCAACAGAGGAATGCATGGCACCTCGGTTCCCAAATCTCTACAGGCCCCATATTTGGAAGCCAGGATGCAGTCCAGAGAGGACCACAGGATGCACCCGCCAAAATTTAAACAAGATAACTTTTCATCACATATGACCAAGGCTCCAATGTTTTACTCCCATGCTACCCTCATATGTTGGTGGGTTTCTGAGCTATCAAAGTGTATGATTATACTGGCAATTTATCCCTGTTGGTGAAGCCTGAATAATAATAAAAATGCCTAAAAAAAGGAGGTACAACAATCTCCGTCCTCCAGCTGAGTAGGACCAAACGTAAAAGGAAACCATATTGGGGGAGAAGTCTATTTGTAATTTTTGGTTTGGTCATACCAGCTGGGAGGCAGAGCTAAAACGCATTATGTAGTGGAGGGGACACAGAAGAAATTGTATTAAAAATGTTCTATATCTCCCACCTACCCTGTGTTCAAATATAAAAAAAAAAAATTATTTGTTCACATGTTCCAGCAGCACTCTAGCAGTGCTCATGGAACTGGTGAACGGTTACCATACCTGAGAAATCTCATGTTTTGACCCAGGGTTTTGACCCAAATCTCAGGGTCTCAAGGTGAAGGGTCAATTCTCAGAGCGTTCTGTGTTACCTACTATATTATTTATCCCAGTTAGTGTATAAATTGGTGCAATTTATACCAGAATGGCAGGGGAAGATGTCCTGCTTGTGTTTAGGCAGCGAGATCTCTAAATTGTAGCAGGTTAAAGTTTCCTCGCAAGCCAAATGGAGCACATATGAGTTAGATTGAGTAGGTACTTATTGCATAAAATCTACACTATGGGTAGCTTTAAAGGTATGACTTACCATGCAGCCAGCATAGGAAACACTGGGAGACATCTAAATTACTTAACGAAAATTAATATGTTTACTAGGAAGGTGAGTATATTCGTTGTTTTCAAATTTTGATTGAGAGGGGAGCTTTCTAGCTCCCATTGCATACTGGATCACTATACAATCTCAGTCTAGTTTGTTACCTCTCAAAGTGGTTCCCAGGGGTAAACTGGGATTGAGCTGTTACAAACAACCCAGAGTCCTAAAGGCCCCACAGATATAATCACTTTTATATTATATCATTACACATTATCTCTTGTATATATATATATGTGATGAGGGTTGCTAAGGCACACAAGATAAGAGTAGTTGATGGGATAAAGGCATAGATTTCCTTCTCCTCTTTACAGAGACTTCTACTCTATGCAGCCACCCACATTATGTTAGGATTTCTGATGCACAGAGAGAAAGATTCTGCTAAGAGGGGGAATCAAACCAAATTTGTCTGCCTCAAGGACACACCTATGGCAGCAAAGATAGCTGTGAGGATAGCTTCCAGCTTCCTATCAGTCAGATCTTTGAGTGCCGAAGCATCTGCAACAGGCAAGGCATTAGACTTACAAACCCTAGAAATAGGGGAATCCACCTGAGGTGGTGTAGCTCAGAGGGCCAAAGCTGAATCAGCAAAGGGGTACAGCTTAGAAAACATCTTGGAAAGAGATAAAGGCGCATGTCAGGAATCATCCACTCATCCAGGATAATTTGACCCAGAGTGGGATTAGGTGGAAACAGTACTGGACTTCTTGTGTCTTGAAAAGACATCAGAAGTACACTGTGGCTCTACAGGGTTAACAGGAATGTTAAGGGTAGATAAAACTGCCTTAATGAGACCCTCAGCAGAGGATTCAGGGTTGGCCTCAAAGGCGTCGCCATGAAACTGGGAAGAAGCCCTGAACACACACCATCCTCAGACTCCTCAAAGGACTCGAATCAGGAATGCCAGGGGCCTTCGGGGCCACAAATATGAAGGAATTGGGGGGTTTCCAAGATTGGAGGACAGCTTGAAAAGAAACTGGGTCATAGAGGACTAAGTCCTTGACCCAATATGGCTCTTTTTTATGCCTAGAGGGCACTGGTGGAGAAGCAGGGGCCACAGCGCATGAGGAGCATAAGTGATCCGAGTACTTCTGGGAAGCCCTGTGTGGCCCCATGTCCCTTATGATCCAATATCCCAACAGGAGAATAGTGTGTACAGTAGTGGATAACCCAAATACTGTCACCCAGGTATGGTACACATTGTTATCCCCTGTTTTTGGATTACTGCCATGTATGTGAATACTCGTGTAGTAAAGGCTAATTCAAAGGGAAGAACTCTGAACAGAATGATTGTTGTCTATAAGTAAACTCAGCAATTTTCTGTGATTCTTTCTTTTCAGTATTTGATAGTATGCGTCCTTCAAATATATACTTCTCAAGAACACATTTGGATAAACTGCCTTTATCATCGACGAGACAGATTCCATTTTGTGGCTGTTCAACCATTTGAGGTCAAATATGTGTCTGATTTTTCCAGTTGGTTCTGAGACCGGAAACAGGATTGAATAAATTCCATTGCCTTTGTATTGGGCAGGTACTGGCTCTATTACATTGTTGCTTATTATTCCTGTTAGTTCCTGCTTCCATTGAGAGGTGCCTCTTATGGATGCTGGAAATTTTGTTTTTTTGAGTATACTTTCTGCCCGGAATTTATCTTCTGTGCTCCTGGAAATGTTGACATCTACTATGAAAGGTAGTTCTAGAAGGTGACTGACCTTGTCCTCTTCAGTCTTGGGGTAGAAAGGAGCTTCTTCCCCTGATCTTATTATCTCTTCTAGCTGCTCTCCAAATAAAGTACCACCTATATACGATAGTGAGACCAACCTGTTTTTAGATGAATCATCTATATACCATGATTTTATCCACAGGGCTCTCCGTGCAATGACTGATAATACCGATGTCCTGGCTAGAAGTTTGACGATGACCAAGGAAGCATCACAGGAAAAGTTAGAGGCTTCCTTTCTTTTCGTTGAAACCTAACAGCCAAATTCTGAGTGTTCTAAAAATACACACCATGGCAGTCACTACTCTGTGGGGAGTAAACCAAGGTGCAACCTCTTCTTCCTGAAAAGGATACATCTTTTAAAAGAGTACACGTTGACGCTTATCCCCCTCGCCCCATTCCTTCTTTATCATCTCTTGGACAGAGTGATGAATAGGAAAGACTGGGACTGTTTTCTTATATCCTATGAATGCAGCATCCATCACATCCATATCAGTGTGGGTTTCTGCTAAAGCCAAATTTTTTCTCAGTTTTATGAGTGAATCTAGCTTATCTAGATTAATTATCCCTCTATCGCTGTGGAAGCGGATGATGCCATATCCATAAGACTTTCATCATCTTCCTCAGACTGCATAGATGAAGTCCCCTCTTCTAGATCAGATGTCCTTGGTCTTTTCATTGCAGATTCTTGCACCTCATTAAAAGTTTCCCACATAGAGGTCTTCATCCAGCCAAGACACTTTCAATTGTGAAGGAGTCTCACATGTAGCTTTTTTAAATACAGTCCTGGCATAATTTGGCAGGATCTGAGGCATTAAACTTTGCTCCACAGTCTGGCAATCTCCATACAGGGACGTGGTCTGTTGATTTTGATTTATCCCCCTAAGCTTTAGAGGCCAACACTAGACTAAATGGCAAGGCTACCACAGTATTGGCAACAAGTATATAACAAAAAAAGCATCTTACCTTCATTACCTTGCTGTCTATATATAGCCTAGTCCTCAGGATGTCCAATATGGAGTGCAATCCACTGGTGAAACGGCAGTAAACATGGAAGTAATACTGTTTCCTTCTGGTCCAGCGTTTCAAGCTTACAAAGAAAAACCGCAGCAACACAGCCCTGCTTGGTGCTGAAGCTTTCGTTAAGCCATTGCCTCGTAATTTTAAAAGGAGGTGAGCTACACCTCCATCCCCCAGCTGTACAGGACCAAAATTAACTGGGGACTCTGGGAATGACAGCCGCCTTGAACCATGGGTCCTTTTTTGATTCTACCCCTCACAGCTGGCAGGACTATATCATCCATGCCCTGAAAGGGTTTTATATTTTAAATTTTATTTTCTTTTAGCACACACAAGTTTTACTTCACAGACAAAGCCGTGCCACAAAGACACCTACTAGTCCAGGGCTCAAAATTTCAAGTACTGAGCTACTAGCCAGGCCTGAAAAGTTACTCGCCACCAGTTTCCACTCCTTTAACCCCACCCATATACCCACCATTAACCCCACCCATCTCAAGTATCGACCCCTATTAGCTCCTAGAGAGGGACACTTAGGAGGTATGGACCCCTAATATCTCCTAAAGAAAGGCACTTCAGGGATATGGCAACATAGGGAACAAATTAAAATTCTCATTGATTTGAATTTGGTTTTAAATTCCCTGAATGCTAGAGAGGGCTCCAAGATATTGCAAAGCGATGTGTTGGTGACCTCTCTAGCATTACAGGGGTTAAAAAGTTCCATTTAAAACAACTGACATTTGGGTCAATTTATTTGGACCCTATGCTGCAATTTTTTTACTCCACAACTGATTGTTTCTTTGTACATGTAGCCTTAAACCTTTCAATGCCACAGGGGTATGCAAAGCAATGCGGTTTGTATCCCTCTGGCAGTCAAGGGGTTAAAACTAAGGTTGACTAGTCACTCCCGTTAAAGCAGAAAAAAGCCTCATTACAATAAATTAAAGAAGAAAGTAACACACAGTTGGCTGACTTCTCTGTCATCCATACTACCAGGTATTTCTTGCTGCCCTCTCACATAAATTGTGTCAGTGTCATGCATCTGAGAGACAGAGAGCCATCTATTCAGGATACGACCAGCCCTGTGTTTAACATTAGAACATTTTAGGTATTACTGGCCCATATTTATAAAAGAAAACTGGAGTTATTTTAGAGTAAACCAACTGCACCATAGGGAACAGCTAACAACTCCTAAATTCTTATGCACTTGAATAGAGCTTTTAACCCCTTTAATGCTACAGAGGTCACCAATGCATTGCCTTGGAATGCATTGGCTACCACTCTAGCATTTAATGGGGGTAAAAGCCCAATATTATTTAAAGTGAATTGTTGTGTCCCCCCTATGGTGCAATTGGTTTACTCCAGAATAACTCCATTTTGCTTTAAAAATATGGGCCACTGTTCCTTTGACTGCTTTCCAGCCAGCAATACCTGGGAATTCTCAGTGCTGGTCACAGAGTTACAAATTGTCAAGGTAAAGGGTATGATTCTCAGTGATAAATTCCAGGCACACTTACTACACAATTTGCATAATCTGGTGGCTTCTGGAGCCTCTACATTTGTGTCATTTCTATGAGAATGGAAGAGAGGGAATCCCTGCTTGCCACTTTGTATTCAAAAGGGGAGCTCTACAACACCCCTGGTTTGTTAAGCATTGCATGAGGGCTTATTGGCAGACTGTTTGGCTAGGACAAGAAGTGGCACATCACCAAATGTGTTATGTATACTTTCCGACATAAAAAAATATATTATAATAATAAAAAAGTGGTGTAATTCAGAAGCAAATGAACCACTGAAGACAAGCAGCACGGTTGTTCTAAATTGGGGACTGTAACTCATTGACTCTTACAATTCTCTAATGCATTTGCATTCAATGGGTTAACTCTGTGTGCCAGAGGATTACCTCTCTGGCACTTATAGGGTTAAAGGCACAATTTCAATAAACTAGATTGTATATTTGTATGGTGAAGCTGCTTTGCCCCAGAAATAATTGACTTTTAAAGTTAATATTTCACAAGTCACTGGTTCTGCTCATTTTGCATGTTACCGTATATAGTTAGAGGGAGAATGAAACCCCTTATAGCTTGAGGGTTGAGCAGCTACAGGTCAGATAAATAATCAAGGCTCATGCTCACCTTCTCCTCCTAGCAGACCATATCTATCAGATTGATGCTGTAAAACATGGCCTAGTGTTTGTCTGATACACATTTCCCGCAGCAGGGAACAGCACAGTTTTTACAGCACAGCTCAAGCGCCTGACCTGCGTGATCGGTGTAAGGAAAACTGCTACGCCTCCTGGACGAGGACTCATGAGATATGTAGTCTCTTCCCACAGGTCCTCCCGGAACTCCTTCTCTATCATGGCAGTCTCTGAGCCTAGCTGCCGGACTACCTCAGCTAGAGTGGTGCTGACTGGCAGTGAAGACACCCCGCTGGGAAAAGAGTGGACTTTACACCACAACAGGCAGGGCACAGTGCTCAGACTGGAAGCACCAACAACACTGAGAGGCAAGACCTGAATGGTGCGACCATCCTGGGTGGTATCCTCTTAAAAGATTGCACGCAAGAGAGCGTGCAACCTTTTGACACATTAACTATGTCACCTAAAAATGTCGCATTCCAGACTTCCTGAGTTGAGAGTGCTGATCATCAAAAATGAGCGCTGTTTAACCATATTGGGCAACCACCTTCCCCTTCAAAATAGCCACAGAATACAGTACGTGCCTTAATATTGGACGTGTGCATAAAAGATGTAAGTGTGCATTTAATCCGTGCAGAATGTTCATGGGGATAGAGATGCATCGATGCACCAATGTGGTGGGGCACTCGGGCCTTCCCCCTGTGGTCAGGTGATTGTTCACATACGACATATGGCTCATTGCCAGTAACTCTGGGTAGCCAGCCCTTGCTGGCCACGCAATACAAACAGTTTCTGTCCGGGTTAATGTGGAAACGGTACTGCTGCTGCTCCTGCAAGCAACTGTCCTGCTTTTTCCAGCTCAGCCAGGTGCAGCGCCAGTCTCTCTCGGTTGACTTGCATAACCTTTCACTACCTGAATTGAGAATCCCGCGCTGCCATGCAGTGCAAGATTCTCACGTCCACATTTCTATCCAGGCAATATAGTTATTGTGTTACCTTTACCACGGAGGATAACAATGACATTCATTGGAGTGATTGGTTAATCTAGTTAATTACAATGAAGACAGGCGGCAGATTAGATTGCTGGCTTCAATTTCCACGCGCCCTCACTCAAATTCTCCTCGCCAAATGCGAGTAGAAATTTTGAGCCCTGTACTAGTCTATATACTTTATATATTTAACTAGTGTAAAAGCCTGTGTACACGGGCCAACATTCTGTGCGTTCAGGCAGTCTCCACTGAACATGACTACATCTGACAAACATACATCTGGCCTTTTAGATTACAGGATAGCTATGTTACTGTAACTGAAACATTGATTCATTAAAAATGTATATATATATTTTTTTTTACATTCTGAAGTCCTGAAAGTGCTTCTCAATCGCAGTCATTTGACTGAAGCGCTGTTTCTCAGTCAAATGCAGCTGAGGGTCAAAGACAGCCCCCCTCTCTCTCTCTGCACAAATACATAAACTGCTGGGTTTATATAAAGAGGAGAATAATGCCTCCCACTGGAAAAAAGTGGAGATAAAGTGTGAAGATGACTTATCCAGTTATATCACTTCACCATTTGGTATGTTATTCTACAGAGCCTATGCTCTAGTTGGAGAACTCTTAGTGCATTGGCTCCATAGAATAATAGGAATTGTACAAGTGATATCACTGGAGAGGTTCTCTCCTCTTTATTACTTCATATCACACTATAGTGCATGTCTTCCCATTTCTTTTTGTGCCTGGATCTTTATAGGAAAGCAAAATCAATGTCCTTCAGCCCTGCAATAAAGAATCATGTCTGCCTCCACAGACATGACATCCAGTGCTAATTTAACCCCTAGAATGCCAAGTGGGTACAAAGTACGAGTTTGGACAGCTGTACCAAGCTCATACGTTGTACAGGTATAATGCGGTCATTGCATGAGCCGGTATAACCGGCATGCAATGGCCGCATTTTGAAAAAAAAAATTGAGCCTGGCACTCTTGGGGGGGCATGAGGATCACTCCTCATGGCCCCCCAGTAGAGATGCACCGATACCAATTTTTTAAGACCGAGTACCAATACATACACATATATATTATATACACACACACACACACACACACACACACACACACATATCCTATATAATAATTCGCTAATTCGTGTGTAATGCACGACATGCGCAGTAGACACTGCTGCGCGTGCTGCAGTCATGCGCAGTACAGACTGCCCGTGCCGCAGCGGATACAGAGCTGGGCGCTCCGAAGGAGTGTCCAGCTCTGTATCAGCCTCGGCGCGGGCAGTCTTGCTCGTGACTGCCCCGAGACCGGTTGACAGTGGCACTGTGGCCCGTGTAACGGGCTGTTCAACTAGTTATATTTATATTAGGTACTTGGAAAACTGGCAAATGACCGCAAAAAAAAAAAAAAGTATCGGTAACTGGTATCGGTGAGTACTTGAAATATACACAAACACACACACCACCTCTTGACTCTTGATTCTCCCCTTCTGCCTCTTTCTCCCCCTCTTGATTCCCACCTTTTGCTTCATTCTCCCCCTCTTGAGTCCCCTCCTTTTACCTTGGCTTTTTCTCTCCCTTTTGAGCCCCCTTTCTCCCCCTCGACTCTTGATCCCACCCTTTTGCCTCTCTCTCCCTCCTGATCCCCCCTCCTTTTGCTTCTTCTTGCCCCCCTCCTTTTGTCTTTTTTTTTCCTCCCTTAGTCCATTTTGCCTCTTTTTCTCCCTCTTGACCCCCCTCTCTGCCTCTTTCACCACCCGCTCCTGATCCCCCTTTACCTGCATTACTCTCCTCTGCCGGGTGCTCGCTGTTCTCTCTCGAGCCCCGGCAGAGATCAGCGTAGGAGAGTTGCCATGGTAACCCGCAGCAACGCTCCGATGCTGCAGGAGGGAGAGGCGCGACCGGGAAGCACTGTGAGCAGCTCCCCGGGCTCACTCTCTGCAGCACCGACCCTGACACAGGGTATCGGTGCTGGCATTGGCCGCATTTGCGAGCTCGGCACCGATACCAGTATCAGTATCAGTGCAACCCTACCCCCCAGTAATTGATCTCCCAGCCGATCACGCTAGGAGATAAATATCGCCAGAGGAGAAGTGCAGCTTCTCCTCTCCCCTCTCTTCTACCCGAACTTCCAGGTAGGAGTGGGCGGGATTGGGGGAAGCCTCCTAACTTCATCGGTGACATGTTCACCCATGACGTTATTGAACTTTCCCTGAACAGATTCACTCCTTCCAGAGGTAGGAGAGAAGGACAGGAGAGCCTTTGTTCTCCTGCGATCACCAAATTGATCTCCCAGTCAAATTGACCCCCGCGAGGTCTGAGGAATAAAAGAAAAGAAAAAAAAAAAAAAAAAAAGAACAGAAAAGTAACCCTGTGAGTGCCGCAAGGGTCCCCAGTGCATTTGCAATGTGCTGGAGACCCCTGTGGCACTTACAGGGTTCGCTTATTTTGTGGGACATATTTTTTTCCTAAGACCTCATTGGGGGCGGGGGGGAATCAGTAATGATAAAAAAAATTAACCCTCTGAGTGCCACAAGTGTCCAATGCATTGCTTTGCAATGCGCTGGAGACCCCTGTGGAACTCACAGGGTCACTTCTTTTGTGGACTTTTTTTTTTTATTTTTTTTTTAAACTAAGACCTCATTGGGTGGGTGGGAGGTCTGGAGGGGTCCTGATGCCCCTCAATGAGGTCTAGAATTAAAGGCATTTGTGCACACCAGGGTTGGGGTAACAAGGCAAGTCACCCCTCATTAGATGCAGCAGGGTGTCTTCTTTCCAAAACTGTATGGTTTGTGTACCCTTTCTTCACTTCTGTAGTTGTTATAACTATTTTTGTACAGGCAAGTAATGTTTAAGAAAATGTTAGAAAAATCAGAGATTGTAGTAGATGTCGTTTTGCACTTCTAGCTCCCCCTGAGGTAGGTAAATTCATACCAATGAGGTGTCATTTTTCTCCTAAGAGCACTAGCTAATGGATACAGTTGGAAATGCCATGGTTTTCACAGATATCAGTACATTTGAAGGGGCAGAAATGCAAGAAGATGCCTCTTTTGCTCTGCTGGGGATTAGGGCTCTATGCTAGCGATAAACGTAGGTAAAACTATACAAATTTTGTATTTTTTTTTTTTACTAGGACTCGGGGCTTTTTCAAATAATTGAAACTTTCACAATCAAAGTAAAATGTTTTTGATACATAGTACGTGATTTTAGCAATATAAGTACATTTTAACATCATAGATTTTTGCACGATGCAAAATTATTTTCATGTAAAGTACCATAAAAAAGCTCAATTAGTTCTGAAAAAAATAATATACAGTTTTCCCATATATAACTAGAAATTCCCAGAGGAAATCAAGCCTAAACAGAAGGATAGCAAAAATGCTACAGGAAATGGTCCAAGCCTCTGGCACTGAAAGGGTTAAAATGAGTTTTGGGAAACCAGTCAATACCAGACATAGTGGCCATTAAGATTTTATGCCAAAAGTAAGGCGTGTATTATTTTATTTTTTTTTTTTTTATTAGAAGAGGACTGGTTTGGAAACAACAGATTTTGCAAATAGCTTACTCAATGCTATTCATTAGCACTATGAGGTGCTTTCTATGATTTTAATCTAATAAAGAATAAGAATATACATTTACAACTATGTTGACATACCAATAAATAATTAAACATATGCTGTCTGATGACAAGAAACTAGTGTCCCACTTACTTTTGTTCTTGTGAATGCTCCCCAGTGTACTGATCAGCATCACTCTGGAAATACAAAGGGAAAATCAAGTTATACAGAAAGCAATGAAAAAGCAATCATTACAAACACAATTTATATTCACTCTCTCTCTCAAAAAAAAAAAAAAAAAAAAGAATATCATGGTAAACCCAAATATGCAAATAAAAAAGTACAACCACATGTAAAAGGACTTCAAAACTATTTTTATCAGCCCAAATAAACTTTGTGGGAACCAGATCTGTGTGCAATGCACAGAACATGCCTCTGGCATTCAAAGGTTAAGATGCTGTCTGACCACTATTTGTTATCGGACTTTATACAAGTTCCACAAGCTGCAAACCTAATACACAATGACTTGCCTCCTTGAATGCTAGGAAGTGCTGTGAAGTTATGCACCAGAGAACTCTAGCTTTAAAAGGGGTTAAATACCCATTACAGAACACTGGGGATGTTTAGTTCTCCCCTATTGTGAAGCTGGTTTGCTCCAGAATTCCTAAAATTTTATTTTGAATATTAAGTCCCTCTTAGTGTCACAGTACATTTACATCATTTCTCTACTGTGAGTCCTGGATACATTGTCACATCACCTGCTCCAGTACCATGCTAGTGGTACCACTAAACCAGAGCTTGGGACCAGATTTATACTTACAACACAAAAAAATACCTTACAGTCACAGCTGAATTGCTGCTTCTAACAAAACACCTGAATTAAATTTGGAGAATCCAGCCACAACCTATGGTTTAAATAAACTAAATTTACAGGAAGATGTAATGTTATGACTGTGAATATAGATCTTCATACATCAGTCAGAATGATTCAACATGAAGAGACCTCTCAAGGTTATGGCTGGTTGGATGTGATGGGAGTTGATAGCCTGTCATCAAAGTACCATTTAGCCTGTATTGCACCTCTGGGTTTTTGTGCCCAAAATGTGTTATCTTGCACTTTGCAGCACTGAACTATGGATCCCATACTATTGCCCATTCTTCTAATTTTCCTACATTACTATGAATTTGGTTTATTTTCCCTGGAGTGTCAAACTTGTTACAGATATGTGTGACCTGAAAATAGGCACAACTTACCGTGAACAACATTATAAATATCACTAATGAAGGTGCTGAAGAGTCAACAGCACCAAACACCAACCCCTGGGCACCCCACTAGTAACCAGTCCATTCAGTGAATGTATTCCACTGACTGACACATCGTGGCCTGTATTTGCCGAGTCCAGTCCTATACTATGCATGTTAGTAATCAATTTATTATGTGGGACAGTATCACAAGAGTCACTAAAATCGAACTAAGCTACATATATTGCCCACCCTTTCCTATCACTTGATTAACAGTCAAATGATTCAACTAGATTTGTTTGGCAAGATCGTCCTGGTGTAAAGCCATGTATGGTGTGTCATGGACCTAGTCCTTAGATTTGTGACACTTTGTTCTTTTAGTAGCATTTCCTTTATTTTTAAAGCTACTGATGTAAGACTCACAGGTCTACCGGAGTCATCCCTGCTGCATAGGTACGATTCCCGCTGGTAACATTCTAGTTATATATGGAAAACTATAGGTTTGGGGGAGGAGGGGTGTTTTTGTTCTTTTTCCAGAACAAAGTCAGCTTTTTCATGGAACCTCACAAGAACTACATTTTACATTGTGGGACAAGCTATGAAGTCAAAAACACACTCACACTCACTCTCTCTCTCTCATTTGCGGTCTGTGAAAATTTATATTTTTAAAAGCTATAACTATAATAACTTTACCTACATGGGCTACACTGACCCCTAATTAACAGGGGCACGAAACTGTATTGTCAACTTTAAGAGTTAAAAGGCACACTTCTCTGATTACATGGTAAAACCATATTGTTTCAGAAAGTAAATACCCCACAGAATCAAATGGATCACTTGCGTTTCTACCCCTAGCCTGGGTGTGCACAAATATTTCCAGTAGGTGGCATTAAAGGATATATGCATTCTCTACATTTCCACCACTTCAAATGAACTGAAATCTTTGAAACTATGGAATTTCCTACTTACTCATTAGCTACTGCTCTTACGTGAAAAATGGCACCCAGTTTGTAGGAGATGACATACTATGGGGGGAGGGGTGACAGAAGCACAAAACTAAACCATCTACGTTGTATTTCTTACAATTTTTCAAACAAACTGTAACTACAGAAATTAAAGAAACTTAGACAAACCACACATTTTGGAAAGACCACCCACACCACATAATATAAGAAGTCACTTGCCGCCACTAATCTGGTGTACACCGATGTCTGCAGAAAGTGGTTGGAGAACCAGAACAACCTGGTGAGGAAAGAACATACTCCAGAAAATGTTTAATATGAAGGAACTTCCACATCTCTCCTGCCAGAAGAAAAGTTTAATCACTCAGAGAAGCAAGAGAGACTATCCTACCATCAACTATGCAGTCTCCTAAACGTAAGACAGAATACTATGACCATTGAGCAAAAGCGTACAGAGTTATCCTATCACAGAAAAACGACGAGGATAATGATGGGCATGATCATAAAAAGAAATGTGTATAACAGAGATACCAAATGTACAAAACATTAATTATAATAGGGTGGGATTTCAGTAGTGAACTCCTGTGAGCGGGGGTAAAAATAATTCAACCAGGGGGTCCACAGGAAGTACAGACACACGCACAATGTCAACCCAAAGTTTGGAGGAACCATTATAAGTCGAATCAAAGATCAAAGCCAGAATAGTAGCATGATAATATCTCTGAACATGATGAAGGACCAAACCACCTAATTTTTTTAGACCTGTAAAGAACACTATGAGCAACTTGTGGTGATTTAGTGTGCCACGTGAATTTAAATAACATCTGATCCAGCCATGAAAAAAGAGAATAAGGAAGCATTGTAGGGAGTGTTTGATGATGGCAAAGAATACGACGCAACACATTGATTTTCCCTACCAGTCCAAAAGAGAAAGACCTCACAGCTACACAGATCTTGTTGAATCATTCTCAAAAGAGCAGGAAAATTAAGTAATATATCACGTCGAATGAGGGAGGTAGGCAAACTCTCAGATACTTAATGGAAGGGTGGGACCAAGTGAAAGAATAAGCAGATTTCAGATGGAGCAGCAACAGTGATGGAATATTAATATTATCTAAAGCTACTGACTTTAGAAAGTTAACCTTACAAAAAGAGAGGTCAGAAAAGCTGCCTGCATGGAAGTTTCAGGGTTAGAACATGTAAGAAGTACATTGCCAGTAAACACTGCCAATTTATGTTCATAATTACCTAAAACTACACCTGCAATAGAAGGATTAAGAAGGATATTCTGCACTAGAGGTTCCACAAGTAAGACAAACAGAAGGGGAGAAAGAATACAGCACTGTCTAGTACCACTGTTAATCCAGAAGCTATCAGAGTGCCATTCACACGGACCCTAGCATTGGAGTTAGTATATAAAGCAAAAACATTATGTAGGAAGTGAGGACCAAAGTCAAATGTTGTAAGTGTATGAGAAAGAAAAGGCCAACTAACTGTCAAACTCCTTCTCAGCATTGCTTGATAGGAAAACTGCCTGAATGGAGCTCTAGGACATGGAATGTAGAATATGCAGACGTTTACGAGTGTTTTCTTTGGCCTTGCAGCCAGGGACAAAGCAGGCTTGGTCAAGAAATACTGGGGACTGTAGCAGTAAGACATTTCAGCAAACAACTTCAATTCCAAATTAAGTAGAGATATAGGTCTGTAGCTTTCGCATCGTTGCAAGGGTTTGGGGAGAACAGCAATATGGACTTGACAGTACGTGATGTTCCGCAATTTCATCAGGGAAAACACCAAATGTATCACTTAAGAGGAGAGCTATAAAGATCAGCGTACATTTTGTAAGAGGCCTGGGAAAAACCATAGAGTCCCAGGCTTTTACCAGAAGGCAAGGATTTAATAGCTCACATAACAAAATAAGTTGGAGAGTGAGAGGAGGAGAGAGTAAATTATACAAGACTTTATAGAAATTCTGGAACATTTTTGTTATTTCATCGGAGTTGTAAGTGAGTAAGTCGCTGTCTCAGAATGAAAGGCAAAACAAAACGGATAACCTTCATTCTCAACCAAGCCCAGATGGCTTCAGCCATACAGTTATGGCATTTCTAGTGTATTCTACATTCTGGTCCCATGATTGAAAGGTCTGTTCCTCCCCAACTGCCCCCCACCATTCCTCCACCCCCACCGTTAACAAGTGCCCACTGGTGCGCTGTTTATATTGAAGGGTTGGTTGGCATTCCAAATAAGACCAGACTGTTTTGTTTCAGTTACGTTATTGTTGTTTCTCTCTTCTTTTGCCTCTTTTTCTCTTTACTTTTTTCCTCCTCATTTCTAGAGACAGTATACAGTGTACCCTGATAAACAGCAGTCCACATACAACTTTGACATAACCCTTTCCTTTTTTCAGTCTGCCAAGCTCTCCAGGCTCCCTTTTCATCTTTCACAGGCATTCCTACAGCCACTCATTTATCCTCTCACTCAGCTGCACTTTCCAAAGGTAAGTATACTGCTCTATATTATGCAACTTACTTTTTCCCTAGTGCACCTTTTAAACCACCATGGGTAGTCATTGTAAATTATATCCCTGAATGCTAAAGGCCTAAAACTCACCTCGTAGGAGGCGTCTCAAGCTAAGGTACATGAAATCCCGTAAAGCACACATTATATTCCTTCACAAAACTTTTTTAGAAAGTCTAATTAACCAACTTTTTTTTCTTGGAGTAATTACCCCAAATTTTACCACTCCAGCTGTAATCCTACAAAAACAGAGTATTAGTACTAATCCATAAATGCTGTCCCTCAGGGTTACCTCTTCTGTGTATTGACGGTAGAATTTTGCTCTTGAATTGTTCACTACTCAATAAGACTATTTTGCTCCTTAACATCTACGCTGCCCTCCAAATAATTTTGGAATAAGTTGATTAAGACATCCCCCTCGACTGTTTGGGAGCCTTAATCATTGGTGGAGACTTTAATGCCACTCCCTGCCCACATTGTTCTTCACCCACAGCAAAAGATTCTACTTCCTCAGATAAACGTTTTCATGTTCACATGATATGTTCTTGAAAGAGAGCTCCCTAGACACAGAGGTGAGCAACCCACAAACACAATTACTTGGTCAGGTCATGCCGCTGTAAGCATTCTCTTACAGATAATCAAATTCCAATTTCTACACTTCCCACCTTTCACCCATAGAGAATCCCCTCCTAAAGCATTAGAATCTTACTTTTCTAACTCTGTTATTCCTGTACTCCCAACAAATTTTAAGGAAGTGCTAGGTTCTGAAGTTACATCATCTTCCCTAACTTCACCTCACATTTTGTGTTTCCAAATTGAGTAGCTATCCAATCTTTATCTCGTTCACCTATATTACAAATTCCCTTCAAATCTGTGAGAAATTGGCAAAAAAAAAAAAAAAAAAACCTCCAATCCCTCTGACCTCAATAAATACCTTTGAAATCATCTACTCAAACAGGGTCTAGCCCAATTAATTTTAAATGTTTTGAAGACTGTGGCCTTTCACATTTTCGGGATCTTTACAAAGATGGTAAATGTATTTCCTTAACATTCACAAGAGTACAGCGGCTGCAGAGATACAGGGGTTAATACCACTATTTAAACATTCATATACAATTCTCTTTATGCTCTGTTTTCCAGCTCAATGATACAGTTGTCTGAGCCTGTGTGTGCCAACCTTGGAGCTCTCTTTTACTCCATGTAATACATAGAAACAATCAATGGTGCGGCTGCACTAACATTAAGATTTTGTGTACAAAATTTCAACATTTGAGCAGAAAAGTATCCAAAGAGTATAAAATATATAAAGACAGTGAGACGTCTGCATGAGCAGGTGTGAGCTAACAGATCTCGCGGTCTGTATATATTTTTCTACTCTGTTTGGATACTTCTGTACTCAAACGTTGAAATTTTGAACACAATAAAGATATTGTTGATTTTATTAAGATACAAAGTGCTCGAAAGTCTAACGTTAATGCAGCCACACCATTGTTTGTCTAAATGTATTTCCTTTCCAGATATAAGTGTAGACAAACACCTTCTCCCTATGCATTTGGAAACTTTCTTCAGGTTGAAAGCTTTGCTAGCTTTCCTTGTGTCAAACAAGGTGCTACCATGAAGTGTAATAGATCTGAACAAACCTATTTTAAACAAATCAGTCCTCAAGAGGCCTTATAAATCAAATATTTACTCAATAAATACAAAATTTGGGTATATGTTAATATGGAAATAAGACATGGGTTCCACACACTCTGGAGGATTGAAAAGATATATGGGAACAAACTTCCACACCATCTACCTTGAGGGGTATAACAAAGAATGAAAACCTCTGATTGTTGGAAGGGCTGCAAGCAGAAGGGCTACTATATACACATTTTGTGGTCCTGTAGAAAACTAGCTCACTTTTGGACTCAGGCCCATACTTTAATAACAGATTACCTTGACGCCCCTATTCCTAAACACCCTTGGACCTTTCTTCTATCTAAACCTCTTGATACATTATTTCATACTCACAATAAACTAGTTTCTCATCTAACCTTGGCTGCGCAGAGTTTTGGCTGAACAATGGAACCGTCCCATCATTCCAACAACATATCAAGTTAAACAAAAAAATAGGGATAATTATGAAATGGATTAGTTAACCTCTTCACTCAGGAACACCCCCCCCCCCCCAAAAAAAAAGCTAGCTCTTATCCAGGAACCCTGGCTTCTACTAGCGAACACTCTACTCAGGTCCTCTTTCCCGACTTGTATCTTTCTTCCATCTCCAACCCCCCCCCCCCATTTGGTTATTTTAACTGTACTTTTGCCCCTCTTGATGGAGTATTTAGTAGTCCTTTCCGAAACATTTTGTTGCCTCTCACGCATGGTCTACTATATTTATCGATTTTCATTGTATTTACCTTACTTAATTTAAATGTTCAATATGACACAAAGTAAAGTGTTTTTAGAGCAAATCAGTCACAACTGTTCTGAACATTCCTACTGTTTTAACTCCAGAGAAGTATCTAATGCATGGCAAAGTATCGTGATGGAAACCTCTCCCCATCACTCAAGTGGTTAACAGCCCAATTTAAACTAATGGGAATTCTAGGATATTTTGTTTGTTCCCTATGGTGCAGTTGGTATGCTTTCTGCATTAGGCCCAAAGTGCACTGCCGAAGAAATAAGAATACCGTCTTCAGCATAATAGGTCCTTGAACCTCTAGTGGTCACAGAGTCCATTTCTTTTAAACATGAGAGACTAACAAGTGTTGTATGTACATTTGTTTTAATTTCCAGGAAACTCCCAGAATGATTCCATGAAAGCAGTTCCCACTGTGGTTTTTATAGCTGCTACAATATATAAAAACACTTGAACTGAAATACTCCCACGTTATCAATTCCAGGTGGTTGTCATGAAACACTGCTTTAAATGCAATACTTGCAAAAGAAAGAAAGAACTGGAGGAAGTGTTTGGGGAAAATACACCATCTGAATTTGTAAGCCAAGATGTACAGCTAGACCTAATCAAACACCTAAAACCAGGGACACAATTGCAGAAGGATGCAGTCATGTCCCTGTGTATCAATATCATATACTGCACAAGATGGACAACTTGAGGCCCTCCAGCTATTAAGGACTGCACCTCTCATCACAATGGCCAGAAATGACTGTAGATGCAGGCCTCAAATGCAGGAGGAACTCTAATTGCCCAACCCCCACATACTGCTTCCCAAAAAACTTCACTAACAAGTGTCTAAACACAACAGTAACATGTACAGGAGATCTAAAACTCAAGTGTAGGAGACAGAACAGTTTATTCAACACTACATTAAAGCAGACCAAAGAATGACTTGTAACCTGACCCCCTAGGTATATGCACAAACAGTTTTGATGCACTATCATCATGCAGTGGTACCTGATCAGTCATAAGCTACATAAACCTTTGAATTTCCAAAATGGAAACCCCTCTGGTGCTTTAAACAAAATGCATGCTGTACATTTACAGATTGAGTTGCACAACCCAGTGGTCCCTAACTCTTTGCATACCAGACATGCGTACCCCTCTGACATTCATAGTGATAAGGATTAACAATTTCTTTCCTGGAATTTGTAGCCATTTAGACTCAAAGTCTCCAATACCTTGTTTCAAAATGCACTGGAATAAGAAAAAAAATATGTTAACTTTGTTAAATGCCAGAGAGGTGTGCAACATATTGCACTGCACATGCTAGACCAGGGGTAGTGAACCTTTGACTATCTAGCTGAAAGAGACTACATCTCCCATCATTCTCAAAAGTGCTCTGTAGTGTGAATTTCAATCTAAATACACATATTTTATGATTAAACCAGTGATTGACTTAGAAGAACTCAAACATCAAGGTGGGGGGGGGGGGAGACATACAAACACAAAGTAGGTATCGCTGCATTTAGCTCTGAGTCAAGAACTAGCCTCCCAAGTTAAAGTGGAATTTTTAAACAAACAAAAAGGTGGTGTGGTACTCTGGTGTGCCGTAGCACTTGCTCAGGACGCCAAACTTTTTCCATGAAGATTTTCATTTTCTAATGCAACTTTAAAAATATTGAGATCCATTGGTATACATACATGATTATGCATGCAAAGCAATGCATTTCAAAGAATTAAAGGGATGGTAACGTCCCTGAAAAAATTATTTGCATTTTGTAGTGCTTCAAAAATTGTATGGAATGCAAAAATAAACCTCTCTCTCAAACTGCTATGGTTTGAGAGATATCTGCATTTAAAGTTTGATGTTTCCTGCTGTCAGCTGTAGAGATGTCAGCAGGAGGTCCGTGTAGGCCAACACTGATCTCCTGCTGACAGCAGGAAACATCAAACTTTAAATGCAGATATCTCTCAGTCGCATTATTTAAAACGAGTTACTTCATTGGAATGGTCTACAAAGTGTGCTTGCAAACCAGGTACACTTTATAGACCTTTCCAATTAAGTCATTCTTTTTAAATAAAGCGATTGCGGCTCTGCTGCAGAGCCACCAGTTGTCCCCCAGACAGGATTCCCCTGCAGTCAGCATAACGCTGACGTCAGGGAAAGGGGAGGGAGTGGGGAAATTTGAACAGGAATAGGATTTGTTGCATATAGTTGAACTTTTTAAGCACTACAAAACCCTAAAGAATTTTTCTGGGACTTTACTGTCCCTTTAAACATATAAACCCAGCTAAATATCTTGGGTATTGAGGTCATGAACTAGGATATTTTAACTGAAAGGAGCATCTATATAATGCAGACTTGAAGTTCACATTAACTTCTGTTCATGAGAAAAGGATCAAAGTGTGTTATGAGTTACTCACTCTTATGAATAGGAAACCATAAAATAGCATGTTTTGCTGTATATGCAATTACAGGAAGCTTTCAAAGGGGTTGACACTTCCAAATAATCAAATTTAAAAGTGAATAAATGGTTTTAGCTTCACCTGTTAATTGAATTAAAATGTTTTGTATACAAATGCAAGGTTTGTATAAGACAACAGTTCTTTAACCTCCTGGGCGCAATTCATTATGCTGTGCATCTAAAAATATAATATAATATACACTTACAGGGAAAACATCACCTAGAACAATCACACTTAGAGAACCAATTTACATGTTCTAAGGCAGAGGCACTCAAACGTCTTCAGGCCCCTCCATAAGTTCAGGATCTTGTCACATGAATACAGATGAATCATTGTTTCAATATCTCTGAATATGCCTTGGTTAACAAAATTCATTAGTGTCTACTAGTGTGCATCATTTAAAAAAAAAAAAAAAAAAAAAAAACACACGCTGTTGGGGGTGGGAGGTTTGAGCATCTATGTTCAAAGTTTTACTAGAACACCTGCCCTGTATATCACAGAACATGCCTGCTGATAGCCACGGCACCAAATGGACTGTGTACTAGAAAGGAGGGGCCACATTCATTCTCTCTTTGTATTACAGATGTATCAATACATGTACACAGCCAAGAGATGTATTAACATATTCTGTCAATAAGGCTGGCTGGGTCTGAAGTACATAAGAAGATTATCAGGGGTGCACATCCACAAATGTACCCACACAGTTGGTGCCTGGCTGAGACATATTGCATACTGATCACAGTCTCTGAGAGGAAGCTGTGGAGTGAAGCTTGAGTGCAAACCAAAAACCAGCAAACAACTGCTGCAGTCAAAATCATATTACAGGTGCTGGCCACAAAGCCAGATGTCACAACCCCAGCTGGCTGTCTAGGGAAGGAAGAGATATTGGAGCAGGAGACAGAGGCATAATCGAAGCAAGCCAATAAGTTGAGACAGGTGGAGGACAAGTAGTGTCAGGGTACAGGCCTAGTCCCCCTGCCCACTGCAGCCACCGATTCCCCACATCCACTGTATGCCCCCACCCTCGTTCCCCTTCCCATTATTAGCTGTTGATTCCCCACATCCAATGTCTGCCCCTCTATCTTGTTCCACTGCCCAGGGGTAGCCAAATATGTCTGACACCCAACACACACACACACACACACACACACAATTCCCCCCCCCTAGCCTGGTTCCACTGGAATTTGCAGAGCCCCACATCCCCAAACTGGTTTCTCTGCCCTCTGGTAGCCACAGACACGTCACATTTGACACGTTTGACACAGTATCTTGTTTCACCACTAGTCACCATGTTCCACATATAATCTCTAACCCACAAGGCTGGTTTAACTGCTAGTCACAGAGCCCCACATACATTATCTAACCCCCAGAAGCCTTACGGATAATTTCATTGAGTTGTTCCCCAAATAGCATGGGGCCTGAGATGGGTACATTGATAAGTTTATTCTTAGACAATATATCAGCCCCCAGGATTTCAGCCATGGGGCCAGTCTGGATGAAACAGATAGGGATGAAGTTCTAGCCATTAATCTTAAGACATCCAAAGAAGTGTTGCAAGTGAAATTGGCAACTTCTTTTCTTTTAGGAGTCTGGAATGACTTTTGTCCTCCAATTCTGAAAGTCAGATCCTCATAGTCCTGGCATCACAAGCAGTTGCTGTGGCTGCTTTAAAGGGGATCTCTCACCTATAGATATATAATGCTCATTAGTTAGAGCATTTAACAAAGAGATCGAAAACGTTGTTCATTTTGAAAAATAAAACAGTTATATGCGCAAAAAATAGGATTTTAGTCTTACCTGTTAAATCCTTTTCACTTAGTCCATACAGGTCACTGGTACTCTGGGAGGCGTAAGTCCCCTTTAATAGGCAGGAACAACTATGCAAATGATTTGCAAGGGGCGGAGCCTCCCCTCTTACTTAAGCCACCTTCTGGCCAGAGCCACTTTAGATTGATTTGAGACCCTAAAACTGACCTCAGGTAAGCAAAAAGAAAGACTCCTGTGAGCATGCCCGAACGGTCTCCCACTGGATGCCACAGGAGAGCCAAGACTGGTCCCTTGACAGGGTGGGAGACCAGTGACCTGTATGGACTAAGTGAAAAGGATTTAACAGGTAAGACTAAAATCTTATTTTCACTGTCGTCCAATACAGGTCACTGGTACTTCTGGGATGTACAAACATTGAGCTGATCCAGAGGCGGGAAGTAAGGCAAGGACCAGGCGCAAGGCCCAAGTCACTAGAACTGCCATGACCAGTTAATAACATAGCCCAAACTGTAAGTGTCAACGGACACCAACCAAGGGAACAATCCCTGAACTAACACAGCACACGGAACTAGAGCCAACCGGGCTC
The DNA here is from genome assembly GCA_037306005.1 of Rhinophrynus dorsalis. Lineage (NCBI taxonomy): Eukaryota > Metazoa > Chordata > Amphibia > Anura > Rhinophrynidae > Rhinophrynus > Rhinophrynus dorsalis. The sequence continues at coordinate 150,419,762 of CM074718.1, forward strand.
AACAGTAAGGAAGCACTAAGGATCACAGAGCGGAAGACCTACACAGGCAAGACTGCCTCCAGGACCTTCCTTCCAAAACTGGCATCAGCCGACGCCAGTACATCAACTCGGTAGTGCTTTGAAAAAGTGTGCACAGAGGACCAAGTGGCCGCTCTGCACAGTTGATCAGCAGAAGCTTGATTCTTGTAGGCCCAAGAGGCCCCAATAGATCTGGTGGAATGGGCAGTCACCCGGAAGGGAACATGCTTATTCCTCAACTTATAGGCTTCACGGATGGTAGCCTTAATCCAAGAGGCAATGGTAACTTTGGAAGCCGGTCTCCCTGCCCTAGGCCCCTCAGGAATGACGAATAGAGCGTCAGACTTCCTGATAGACTCGGTGCGATGAACATAAAACTTGAGGCAACGCACCACATCCAACAGATGGAAATCTCTTTCCTTGTCAGATGAAGGATTAGGGCAGAAAGAGGGAACCACAATCTCCTGATTGATGTGAAACTCGGACACAACCTTGGGTAAGAATTCCTTGGTAGTGCGAAGCACAGCCTTATATTTGTGGAACACCAGGTAAGGAGGTTTACAAGACAAGGCCTGTAACTCTGCCACCCGGCGCACTGACACAATAGCCAAAAGGAAGGCCATCTTCCAAGTCACAAGACGTAATGGAATGGAAGCCAAGGATTCAAACGGTGGTCGCTGTAGAACTCCCAGCACCAAATTGAGATCCCACTGGGGAGCAGGACTCTTGAAGGCAGGTCGAACATGAGTCACACCTTGGAAGAAGACTTTCACATCAGGAAGGACAGCAATCCTTTCCTGGAAAAACACAGACAATGCAGAAGTCTGAACTTTGAGGGAACTCAGACTGAGCCCCTTATCCACACCGTCCTGCAAGAAGGCCAGGACAGTGGGAAGATGGAAGTCAAGGGATAACTTCTTGTCAGAACACCATGTCACAAAAGTTGACCATATGCGATGATAGATCTTGGAAGACACAGGCTTACGAGCACTGAGCATAGTCGATACCACAGAAGGAGAAAATCCTTTCTTTGCTAGAATCGAGGATTCAACCGCCATGCCATCAAATGGAGAGAGTGAACATCCTCCTTCCACAGATACCCCTGAAGAAGTAGGTCCGGACGGGCGGGAAGTGGGATCGGATCCTTCACTGACGTGACCATCAACTCCGGAAACCAGGACTGGCGAGGCCAGTTTGGAGCAATCAGGATGACAGGACAACGTTCTCTCTTCAACTTCTGGATAACTCTGACCAATAGAGGAAGAGGAGGGAAGATGTAAGCCAGGGGGAAGTCCCAAGGGATCGACAAGGCATCCACTGCTAGAGCAAGGGAGTCCCTCAACCGGGAGCAAAACACCGGAACCTTCCTGTTGTGTCTGGTAGCCATCAGATCCACCACAGGCATCCCCCACCGTTGAGTGAGCATGTGAAACACCTCTGGGTGAAGAGCCCATTCTCCGCTGTCGACGGTGTGACGACTGAGGAAGTCTGCCATGACGTTGTCCACGCCTGGAATATGAACTGCAGAGATGACAGGCACGTGATCTTCTGCCCAAGACAAAATATCCTTGACCTCCCACCAGGCGGAACCGCTTCTTGTGCCGCCTTGCCTGTTGATGTAAGCCACCGCCGTGGCGTTGTCGGACTCCACTCTGATCGGAAGACCGGTCAATTGAGACTCCCAGTGCCTCAGGGCCAGCCGGACAGCTCGAAGTTCCAGAACATTGATGGAGAGCATGGATTCCTCCAGACCCCATTTCCCCTGAGCACTGAAGCGACCCCAGACTGCACCCCAGCCCCGAAGGCTGGCATCCGTAGTGACTGTGGTCCAATGAGGAACTAGAAAGGATTTCCCTTTCAGGAGATGAGAGAGATCTAACCACCAGTGCAGACTCGACTCGACATGAGGAGGAAGAGAAACAGACAGATGTTGATGATCTGGATGATTCTTGCACGTCTGGATCACAAATCTCTGAAGATCCCTGGAGTGGGCCATGGCAAATGGTACTGCTTCGATTGTGGAAATGAACTTCCCCACTAAGGACGACAACTTCGGTACTGGAATTTCGTCCATGTCCAGAATCCCAGCCACTCTGACGGCTATCTGGTGAGCCACGTCCTCTGGAAGAAACACCATGCATTGGCGAGTGTCGAACAGGAGACCCAGGAACAGAAGCCTCTGAGATGGAATCAAGTCCGACTTGTCCAGATTCAGGATCCAGCCATGACGGTTCAGGGTGTGCATGCACATCTGTAATTGCTGATGGAGAAGCTCCGCTGAGGAGGCCTTCAGTAGGAGATCGTCCATGTAGGGGGTCACTCTGATCCCATCCTGATGGAGCACCGCTATCAAGGAGCCCAACACCCTCTGGAAGACCTGAGGGGCTGAAGTCAGCCCAAAGGGGAGCGCTGCAAACTGAAAGTGTCCCCTGTGGCAGGCAATCCTGAGATACCGCCTGCTCTCTGGATGAATAGGGATGTGAAGATAAGCATCCTGAAGGTCCAGGGAGGCAAGAAACTCCCCTGGAGACATTGCTGCAATCACAGAGCGCAGGGACTCCTGGCGGAAGTGGGAAGTCACCACATAGGCATTGAGATCTTTGAGATCCAAAATGGGACGAGCTCCTCCGTCCTTTTTGGCTACCACAAACAGGTTGGAATAAAATCCTGAACCTGTGTCCCCTTGAGGAACCGCCTCCAGGACCTCTTTGTCCAAGAGATCCTGAATAGCGTCGTCGAACAGACGCCATTTTGTGGGTTCCTGAGAAGGACGAGTAAAATGGAACCGAAAAGGAGGAAGGGAAGAGAAAGGGATCCTGTATCCCTCTGACACCACCTGAAGAACCCATGGGTCCGCCACTGACTCCTCCCAAGTCCTGCGAAAGATGCGGAGACGACCGCCTACAGCCGGATGCGGACCCGGGTTCGGCGAGTCATGCCGAAGCAGTCTTGGAGGTCTTGGCCTTGGAGGCAACTTTGGGCTTCCAGGACTGTTTGGGCTTGGAGGAGGAGCGCGTAGTGGGAGGACCCGTTTGGGCCGAGGAGCGTGTCTCAGTCTGAAAGGAACGAAAGGACCGATTGCGTTTGGCTGGAAACTTTTTCTTAAAGACTGAGGGTAGAAGAGTACTTTTACCGCCAGTAGCCTCACTGATCATTTCTTTGAGTTCAGACCCAAAAAGCAAATTCCCCTGAAAGGGCAAGGAAAGCAAGGCTTTCTTAGAGGCTGTATCAGCAGACCAAATTTTCAGCCAAAGAGCGCGTCTAGCCACCACAGAAGAAGTGGAGGCCCTCGCCATCATGCGCACAGCATCAAAAGCAGCGTCAGCAACATAGTTCTGAGCTTCAGTGATATTAGCAAGAAGCTGCAACTGTTCAGATACCGGCGCATCCTGGCGAACTGCTTCAGTCAGTCGTTCAGTCCAGGCCGCAATAGCTCTATTAACCCATGCCACAGCAAAAGTGGGGCGCATGGCTGTGCCAATGGAGGCAAAAATAGACTTAAGAGAGAGCTCTAGTCCAGTCCTGCAAGGCAGAGGCATCTGAGACAGCCAAAGCGGTAGATTTGGATAGTCTAGACACAGGAGCATCCACTTTGGGAGGATGAACCCATTTTGCCAGCTCCGCCTCAGGAAAAGGGTAAAGTTTAGCAAACTTTTTGGAGACAGAGGAAGACCTATCAGGATTCTTCCATGCCTCAGAAACCAGACGGGCAAGAGTAGGGTTAGTTGGAAAACAAACAACTGGTTTAGATGGCTTTTTCTGAAAAACATCAGTAGGATCATAAGTGGATTCCTGAGTCAGAGGAAGGTTGAGCGTATTCAGAACCGCTCTGATCAGACCCTCAGCCGAAACTTCAGGGTCACACTCATAGGGGTCCCCAATGGACCTGTTAGATTCAATAACAGTACGTTCCTCAGCATCAGAATCCTGTAAGAGTTCTTCTTCAGAAGAATCAGTGATATCAGGAGCTCCCTGTGGCTTAGGCAGGGAGGTCCTGATAGTAGAGGGGGTCTGCCAGACCTGGAGAGCCCCCTGTATCTGAGAGGGAAAGAGTTGAAGCGTGGATCTAAGATCCCTAGTGGCAGCTTTAAACTCCCTCACCCAAGATGGCTCAATAGCGTGGCTGGGAAGCCCAGGGTTGCTATCTTGACCAGTACAATTAGGGCATAGATCCCCCACATTATCGCCATCCAGCCCAATGTGGCAAGAGGAGCAAAACGCCATGGGGGTAGCAGACCCCCCATCCTCCTTAGACTTGGGTCTAGCCCCTAGCTCCAGTGAAGTAGACATGCTCACAGCGTCAATATACCCCACTAATAACACTATCACCCAGAAAAAGTGTAAAAGATTAAAGTTTCACCCCAGAAATGTTCTAAAAACGGACTTATCTGGCCAGCGAAGGGTTAATCTGTTGAGGAGAGAGAAGGCTCGGTCCCTGCGTAGTGTACTCGCCTAGGAAAAGTACCACAAAATGGCGGCCGTCATGACAGCCAATCAGAAACGAGCGCGAACCAAGCACTCATGGGAAATGTAGTTTTTCCTTACAAGTACCCCAAACAGTGCCCGAAGCCCCCCTGAACACCCCACATAAATAAAACACATTCCGGATGATAGAGCAGGAGCCTAGCATTAAAATGAGCCCTCTCTGAAGTTGCTGTGACAAGCGGTTCCAGAGATATGTCCCACAGTGTGAATTCTCATAGAGAGTAAAGGAGCCCTTGCGTCTGAGCGGGAAAAAGCCGCGCTTAAAGGCGCGGAACACCATTTTTATCAAAGTTTAGTAAAACATTAAAAAGTGCCCAAACAAGCATGAAACACATGAGAAACAGAAATAAATGAATACTCAAAGCTCCAAAACCCAGAGAATACCACATAAATTGCATAAAACAGTAATAATGCAATAGAAACACCCTATGAGTGCTGGAGTGTATTAAAACTCCCAAATACAAGCCCATCAAAGGGACACTGTGGGGACAAGTGGACCTTCAGCACTCAATGGGTGACTCACCTTCCTTGCTGGACTTCTGTCTTCAGGTGACCATGATAAGGAGGGAAAGAACCAGAGGTAAATTCCCCAATAGGGGAGCTGCTTAACACAAGCTGTCCCCTCTTCAGGGCATAAGGTCCACAGAAAATCCCTGGAAGCTGCACCAGCCACTTTAAAGAGGGCAATTCACAGCCATGGTCACCCTCCTAATGGTGGTATTCCATATTTGAATAAAAAATAATAAAGTACTAAGATGCATAGATGTTCTCTACCTGGTGTGCAAGCACACCAGGAACAAATCAATCTGAAGTGGCTCTGGCCAGAAGGTGGCTTAAGTAAGAGGGGAGGCTCCGCCCCTTGCAAATCATTTGCATAGTTGTTCCTGCCTATTAAAGGGGACTTACGCCTCCCAGAGTACCAGTGACCTGTATTGGACGACAGTGAAACGCTGTTTTTTTTAACTTACGTCAAGATTTACGAGCGATTGGTGGTAAAATGGCTGCGTAAAAAAATTGAAAACATACATAAAATGAAAGCCTGGAGTGTCTACTTTCCAAAAATATATACTTTTGGGGGGAAATCTTAGAGTGGAGCACTGTTACACAGCCCCAAATGAGACATGGCACCAGTGATGCAAGATGAAAATTCAAAGTGTGAAACTGGAAACGCGCATGTTCCAATTTGGGCCCCGTAGCTCTCCCAAACCTTGAGAAACCTATGCATATGGGGTATTGCCGTACTCAGAAGAAGGAGCTGAACACTAAACAATGCATTTTTAAAAATCGTCACCTATCATGTGCTTGATATCAACAGTAGTATTGAAATGTAAGTGTGAAAACTGCAAAAAAACAAAATATTACCACAGTTTTGAAATTTTTTTCTGGAAAAATAGCTGCATGAAAAACTCCAAAATTCTCCTGATTATTTACCTTATGTTGTGTAGTTTTCAGAAACATATACCTTTGTGGGACATTTTTGGTTCTGGCACCGTCAGCTAAGCTATGATGCTCACATGCCAATTGTTGAAAAATCACAAGTTGGAAATAACGGCAGCCATCTTGTAATATTTACCTTGTAAATGTGAGTAAAGGACTAAAATACTAGGCATATGGGGTACTCTTATATGCAGGAGAAGCAAATGAATATATTTAGGGGTATTTTTTTTTCATTAACTAATAGCATGCAAATCCTGACAGAAAAATGTAAGCAAAATGTTGTTTTTTTTCAATTTTTTTCCTCTTTTTTTCTATTTTAATCAAATTAAACAATGAGGTATTCATATAATTGTGGTATCAAAAGAAAGCCCTACTTGTGCTTAAAAAAAACAGTATATAATTTATGTGGGTGCACAAAAGGAATTAAAGAGAAAATATGGTTGAACAAAGACAGTCAAAAAAGTCAAAATTGCTCCGGTCCTTAAGTCAAATCAAACTCAGATTTTCCCGGTCCTTAAGGGGTTAAAGATTGAGAAGTTTTTTTTTTTGTTTGTTTTTTTAAATACATAATTATACTACTCTAATAGCTGGGGGGTTGCATGGCAAGATTAATAACCATTTGAGTACCAGAGGGATGAGTACTGCATTGCACAGCAACGAGTTACTCTCTACTGCTTCATTCAGATGGTTAAGGACTACAGCAAGGACACCTTTTATTCATTTTTCCCATAGCAGTTATGCACAGTGACAAAATGCATAAAGGCTTCACTGCTCACATTAGTATTTAGGAAGAACATCATGGATTTAGCCTCTCCACTTTTCCCCCTGCTGAGAGAAGGGGAGGGAGGTAAGCGTGCATCTCCCTGTGTGTGACAGCTCGTTCACAATTACACAGAGACAGAAATGGGGGGTGGGAGGGTGGCAGCTTCTACGCACCAGCCACTGTGTGCACACACACACACACACACACCAGCATCTCCCAAGTAATCTGATCACACAAAGGCTTATCATCCCTACAAAGAGCTCACACTAAATGAAAAGAGCTAGGCTAATGGCTTGTCTCCATGCATGGAGTGACATGTCCCTTGATTTCACTGTACAGTGCACCTGAGGTCACCACATGGTGAGCTAAAGAAAGGGAGAAGTACCACATACACCTGAACTATAGATAAATTACTACTAAAAATAAGGCAGATACATCGAAAGAACATGATTGAGATATAGAAGACACTGAGAACCTAGAAGCCAAAGAGTTTGGATTCTAGAGAGGTCTGCAACACGGAGTGTCTAGCATCTATGTTTTTAACCCTTTGAGTTCCACTGGCATTCAAAAGATAAACGTGAATGAAGGTTATATACCCTGTATTTTATGCTGGCATCCGTAAGAATGTGGTTTATTTTTTTGGGGTTTTTTTTTGGGGGGGGGGGGTTAAAGGCCTACAATCTAATCTTAATATTCTCCTTTGATTGACCAAAATGATCTGTAAATGGGCTGAGATCAATCTTCTGACTACAAGAGCAGTGGTCACTAATCACAACTGCCCAGTATTAGAGCTTTCAGTACAAAGCATTAAATACATTCTCTCTAGACAGGACAATTTACATGAGTTAAAAAGCAAGTTTAGGATTTTAATGACTGAACACAATTACTTTTAATATAATCTAGATGTAAGTATATTTAATGTTATATCAATCTGTTTAATATTTTGGTGTTAGTGCTCCTTCAAACTCTTGTCTACCAGAGGTATGAGAAATGCAATGCACCCAGAAGGTTACATCTAATTACCCAAGAAAAAAGCATATTTCATCTTACAGTCAATTGAAAATGTATTACCTAGAAGGTAACAATCAGTATTAACTAAATTAATTCATGAAATCTGGAATTACAACCATAAATCTGGTCAACTTTTAAAGCAGAACGATCACTGAAAATAAAGTGCCCCCCAAATCATTATGCACATAGCGATACGCATATCCATACTAGTATAATTTTGAATAAGTCCGGCGTTATTGATAAATCCAACTCGTTCCCAGATGCACAGGCAGGCATCTTGCTGTTCCTGCATCTGTGCACCTTAGCCATCAGGTACAATGGAACTCCTCCTAGAGGAGACCGGGGCAGACAGTGCAGGGGAACATATGTGTTTGGCAAGGTCTGCACTGCCTGTCCGTCTTGGAACAAGTTAGATTTATTGATAACGCCTGACTTATTCAGGGTGATACTAGCATGGATATGCGTTTCGTTATATGCATAATGATTTGGGGGCACTTTATTTTCAGTGACAATTCCACTTTAAACAGCTGAACAGGTTCCTAAGTATTTGCCTGTGCTACTTTACATATGAGCAGATAATATTCACGGTTAGCATATGAAGAAAGTAATTGTATCTATCAGCCCTGACACCATATTACAGCCAGGAGCCTTTGCTTACACTGAGCTTTTAGAAAGTGAAATAACCCATTGAGTGCTAGGGTAAGGTAATGAACCGCACTGCTACACAATGCTTCACATAGCCCTTGGGACTCAAAGGGTTAAAGGAACAGTAAATGAATTCTAAAATTGTTAGTGCAGAGGTTCTCAGACTTTTTATAAGGATTGAACTCGCGGTAAGAAAATAAAATTACAATGGAATGCTAATTATCAACCCCTTGGATTCTAGCAGTTTCTGATGCACCTCGCCAGCATCAAAGGGGTTAACATAGGATTAATAGCAAATTTAGTTGAAAATGAAATAAGCTAAAAACCTATCAGGGCAGCTTTACCAGGTGATTGTGTTTTTTTCTTGGTGAGGAGCTAGATAAGGAGTAGGCAGCCTTTGGCTCTATAGTAGTAGTAGTTGTTGTTGTGTACTACAAATTCCATCATCCCCAGCCGACAGCATTTTAAAGAACATCTGAAACAAGTTTCCAGGCAAGTTCACTTTTGCTGCACAGTCTCATTACAGTGTGTTCCTAGTGGTCCACAGCAGCATGTAGCAGGGACACCAACATGAAAAGATACACATCTACAGCTGAATAGACATTACTGACAACTAACTTACTACATGGAATCACATACATAAGAATGATTTCTACCTGGAAAGGCTCAAACTATTAACCTTTTATTGACAAGCTCATAGGATTTGGATTTGAGATGCAATTTTAAAATCAGGGATGGTTAAATACAGGAACAAAGAGCAAAAACTGGGCCATACATGGAAATTAGGCTTAGTTGGAAGGAAGGCAAACAGATGGGTGGGTATGATGGGAGTCGTAACCTGACATCAAAAGAGCCAAAAGGTTTCCTTTCCCTGAGCTAGATTATAGTGCATATTACTAGATGAATTTAACAATACAGTGTTGCACTGTGTGAAATGTTTCAGTCTTCCACTGTTGTTTTCAGAACAAAACCTATACAGCCTGCCATTACTGAAATTTACTTCAGGGAACCCCTTGTTCTTCTTAGTAATCCCTGAAGAATACGAAGATACAGAGAGAGCAAAAAGGTACTATGCATTATATAACATTACAATGACCAATCATATGCATGTGTTGACAGTACTATCTCTTTAATCAAATTTACCTGCATTACTCACTTCCTATCGTGCGCTACATAATAGACCAAGGAGTGGGTAACGTGGGCCATTACTTTTGGTTGAACTACAACTCCCATCATCTTTAGCCATAATTGAAATTGCCAAAGATAATAGCTTTAGTACATTAACAGGTAGTATTCCATACACTGTCCACCCATGTAGTGCTCAGTATCCTGCCCAGAAACTGAGCAGTGCAAAGAAATATCTTGTACCACAGCGTGCTGGAGAAAAAAAAAAAAAATGTACAATATGTTATACCAAATTTCTAATGGCAATTGTTACAAATGTATCCATGAATACAACAACATTATCTCATAAAAAGCAACTGGTATCTTATGTGAACATAGACTATGTATTTTTCATATTAAAACATAAATTAGTGCTCCTTTAACCCGATGATTAGATGATAGGTGTCCAATGCATTCCTTTGCAAAAAGGTTAAACAATTCCATTATATTGCTCTCTCCAAACACAAGCACACACTGTAGCACTGAAAAACTGCTAACAGAATCATACCAAATCAGTCCTTTACCAGCACACAGTGTGCATGAAAGGAACAGCACAAGAAAAAACATCTGCTTTGGACAGGATATGGGCAACTATTCTGTTAACTGTAGAACTATCACAAAGTAAAAAAGGCTGCTATCAAATACAAAGGTGGGTAATACAGCTGCTGTTGGACTACAGCTACTGTTATCCTCCCTTGGCCAGCTGAGGATGATCATAATTAAAGGCCAAAAGCAGCTGCAGGGCAACATGTTACCCACCCATGATCTAGCTACTTGCCACACTGACCATAATAAAGGTGTGCACAGTGTCCTAGCGAAAGGGAGCAACCTCCACCCAGCTGTAATCTTGTCTGGCTGAACATGGGTGCTGCAGGCAGTCTGGGCTCGGCTGCTGTCACACACTCTCAACCCCCCCACCCCCGGATTCTAGGTGCAGTCCTTGGGCAGACATAGTGTGTTTGTTTGTCACACGAGCAGTCTGGCAGGTGAAGTCAAGGCTGATAGGGGTAAGGGAGGTTGGCTGCATTGTCCTATAACAATCATTTTCTTATAGGTATGGCATTATATAGGATTAACAATGTATATAGTTCTAATAGCACAGTGTAAAAATCCAAAGCAACCAGCAGCCCTACAACTGTAGATAACCTGTGGTTTTCTAGCTGTTGTACTACAACTCATCTTTCATTGGTTAATAACCTGCTGAAGATAACAGGAGCTGTATTCAAACAACAAATGAAGGGCCATAAATTGTGCAATCCCAGCTTCATGTCTAATATTACCTGTACGCCGCAATAGCATTAATAGTTACAAACAAAATGTATTTCTTTATTTTTGGAGGGTTTTTTTTTCACAGACAAAAGTTGAGAAATTCTGGAGCAAAAAAACATTTCCACTTATTTAAATTGGGCTTTTAACCCACTGAATGCTAAAGAAGTTGCCACTGCTCTACAAAGCATGGAGCCCTGAAGCATTCAAGGGGATAAAAGTGCCTTTAAAGGGATAGTAATACTTAAAATGTAAAAAAAAATATGTTGTAGGGTTTATCCCCCTGAGTAAAACAAGGGTACTCCCAATGCTGAAAGGTGTTTCATTCAAAAGTTATTAATTTTCAAAGTTGAATTTTTTAGGTGCAATATCACAGTGACCTGAAATTCTACAGTGGCGCTGTTGCTACACGATCCTATGGACAGCTCTGGTCAGTTGACCATAAATCTCCATAGGATGGTGTAGCAACAGCGCCACTGTACAATTTCAGGCCACTGTGATATTGCACCTAAAAAATTCAACTTTGAAAATTAATAAGTTTTGAATGAAACACCTTTCAGCAGTGGGAGTACCCTTGTTTTACTCAGGGGGATAAACGCTACAACATATTTTTTTTACATTTTAAGTATTACTATCCCTTTAAAATTAATGTAAGCTTGTGGACTTTTATTGACCCTAGTGGTGTAGTTGATTTACCTTGGAATGGTTCCACTTTTGTTTTTTCTGCATATATTGCATAGGCCGGGATTACATTACATTTTAGAACTATAACCACAAGTTCCCCCATAGACTGCAACAGGAAACTGTGAGATAAATACAATAACATCACCTGAAATGGAGTACAGACCTTAGTTCTGTTGCACATGGACAACACAGTGCACTGCAAATACCAACGTACTATATAAAGTTTTTGAAACACATAACTGGAAATGCAAATGAAGTTCACACTAGATCAATGGAAAAACAAAGAGAAACAGACACTGCTTTACTGAACAGATTTCAAAGAAAAGGGGTGACAACATACTACCCTCCAAAAAAGTAAATAAATTGATGCATTCCAGACAAACAGGACAGTAGGCAAACTAAGTGCATTCAGTGTGCATTACATGATAAGCACAGAGGGCTGTACTCAGGAAGTATAAAGGAGAAGTTATGGAGCAAACCAACTGCATCATGGGAACAAAACCCCTTGTTAGTTTAACAAGCTATAAAGGCCTCCAGTGCATTGCTATACAGTGCATGGAAACCTGTCTAGAAACCAAAATGGAAAAAACAAAACCATTTAGGGAAAAAAAAAAAAAAAAAAAAAAAAAAAAAAAAAAAAGAGAATTTGGGGAACTGTCATTTGCCTCTTTAGCATCCTGGATATATTTTTCAGTATTGAATATATATATATATATATATATATATATATATATATATATATATACACACACACACACACACACACACACAGCTCAAAATTTCCACTCACCAATGGCGAGTGAAAATTTAGTCCTGGCGAGTAGAAATTCAGCCCTGATGGGTATGTTTTGGCTTGTAGTGGCAAGTAACTTTTCAGGTCTGGCTAGTAGCAAAGGACTTAAAATTATAAGCCCTGATAGATAGATAGATAGATAGGTAGATAGATAGGTAGACAGCCCCTGCTATTTCTCCACTACAACTGCGTGAAGGGCTGCAGGTTAACCATCCTTTGGGCACAGAAGCCATACACATAAACTAAGGAAGTAGCAATCCTAGTGCATCACATGTATTAAAAAATAATAGCAAATAAAAAAACAGCTTATTTAAAAGTGCTGTTAAACTCTTGAATGCTGGAGAGGCCATTACAATGCAAAGGAGAGCTGTCTAGCATTCAAAGGGTTAAAAAAAAAAAACTATGTATAACCATGGGAATTTTCTTCCTTAATAGAGTTCATACTGCCCACGGGCTCTTTTTTCTTTTTTTTAACCCTCTAAGTGCCAGAGACGTATCCAACACATTGCACTGCAATGCAACGTATTAGATAACTCTGGCATTCAAACTGTTATAAGGAAACTTCTACAATAAATTATCATTGCATTTTGCCACATCTTTTAATCTTTTTGGTGCTCATAGGAGTGTACAACTAATTACTTTTTACACACCCCAGCTATTCAAATTTATAGGTGAATTCAGTTATGGTTATTTAGGACAAAGGAATTTAGTGAAAACTGTCACCTATATAAACAAAGTAGTGTATATTGTTTGTAGAATAAGCTGACACTCTATAAATGAAGAAGAAGAATAACAACCAAACTTGTGTATAATGGTCAGTAAAACTCAGGTGGAGTGAACCCAGACTTAGGAAGTCCAAATGTATGTATCATATTATATATATATATATATTATATATATATATATATATTCACATGTTTATTGTTTTCATTTTTTCACATGGATGAAAAACACTGGAACACTTGATCCCCCAGGCACACGTTAATAGAGGCTGCCTCGCACGTAGACACTATTGTTTCATTGAGAGGATACCCGGGTTGTTTACAGATGACCGCATCCTGGATAACAATAGTATATTCTATCCTTACATCTCACCAGCATCCAAAATGTGGTTTCATTCACTGTCAAGAGTTACAGATGAAGACAGTACTCACGCCAAACAGACAATGCATGTTGCCAGTAAGACCAAAGTAGCCACACTAAGTCAGAGACAAAGGAATTAAAAACCTAGAGGTATTGAAAAAAGACCTGTCGTATTGAAAAGGGAGTTACTGAACTACAACTTCCAGCCACCCCAGAAAGCAGTGGGCAGGCTGGTGATTACTATTTATAGTCCATTCACATCGGGGTGGGGGGGCACTTCAGGTGCCCTGTCTGACCTGTTTCTGGTGTTCTACTATTTAAGATTAATAGGCAATCTAGTCTGCTGCACTTTCCAGTAAAATTGCAGATACCTTTCTGGCACTCAAAGGGTTAACCCTTTTGTTGTCAGTTATCAATGGATTGAACTGCAATGCACTGGATACCTCTTTGGCACTCAAATGGTTAAACAGTCTTGAAAAAGAAAAACTATCATGCTGTAGCAACATAATAAACCCTTTGGATGACAGATGTATTACAAGAAAGGATCATGGCACACATCCCTGGCACTCCAAGTTTCAATATATGGGGAGTGGAGAGCTAACAAGTATCCCTTCAATCTGAAGTACCCTTCTTTGTGTAAAGATTTTGTATTTGTGGCATAAATTGCTTGCATGTGGAACAGTTACAACCGATATGTATATAAGAGGTTGATTATGTAATAATTCAGAAGCTTATCAGCTCTCACCTGATTGGGAAGCATCACTTCTGTATCCTCAGCTTGCCACAGCTCCACCATTCTGGGAACCGGCTCAATCACCAAGGCTGGCACAAACACAAGACAAAGGGATACTTAGTTTTTGTTATCAGTTAAGAAGGCGTGTGACAGCAGCATGGTCTATCTTCATGAACCAACATAAACAAACAGGAACGCTAGTGTGCTACTTAACTGATGGATGCCCATCTGAACTAGTCAAAGGGAACTGAGGAGCACATGCAGCATTTCATGCCCTTCAGCAGTTGTCAACAAGTGGCTCTCTAGCTGATACTGGACTACAACTCCCATTCTCTTTGTCTGAGGAAGGTAGGAGTTATATTACAACAGCTGGAAAACCACATATTGCCCAGAAAACCTTAAAACCCTGGTTCTCAGCCATATCTTCTCGGAAACCTTATCTGGCCATGTCTTTGGGATTTCCCTGCTTGAGCACAGGATTGTTAATTAATCAATTGAGGACCAGAGTGGTGCTCAGTGCATTGCCAAGCAATTTGTTGCATGCCTACCTGTTACTCAGAGGAATAAAATACCTAGAGGCACCGATTAAATCAACTGTGGTCAAGCGAGAAATCATAAAAACATGGCCTGTTAGGGGGTCCGTCACTATAGGTGTGCGAAGCACTTTCCTATAAGCACATCAGCACAGTGAAGAATGTCCTAGTCTCTGTTTGCATGACAGCCTTTAGAAATGTGGATCCTAATAAATAAGTCGCCATTTGGGCATCCCACGCAGCAATTAACCCCTTGATGTGTTCAAACGAATAATAAAATAAGCGTCCGTGGTTACCACGTCCAATTCTTCACAAAGCAATGCAAACAGGGAGTCCAACAAAGACTAAGATTCTCCTAAAGTCTGTGCAAGAAAACGCAGGCCCCGGTACCTTCCCCTCTGTGCGGGGTTTGTCTTCCCCACACCCTGAGCCAGCAGGAGGCGTGTACCCCTTCTTCTATTGTGTGTCTGCTCTCCCACATTCCATGGCAAAAACTGCACCCTCCTCACCTTGCCCCCCTCCTTGCCGAAAGCAGGGTAGCAGAACGTGAAAAACACCAAGCATAATGTTGACAGCCGTGGCGGTACAGCAGTGGCTGCCCTTGGTCGGGTAGAGCAGCCCCGCCATGCTGCTACTCTTTCTCTGTTCTCCAAGACTCTCTGCTCGCTCGAGTGTCAGAAACAGCAGTAAAGGCGGTCCCGCAGTGCACACGTGGGTCTGTAGCTTGTGTGTGAACGCGCCGCTGCTTCGTGCCCGCGCCGATCTGTCACTGTGTCCGTGCACTCTGACGGGTGGTGTTTGTCTTCTCTTGGACGTAACAAAGCAAAAAAAAAAAAAAAGATAGCTGGGGTGGTTGTATGATATTATTGGGCCTTGAGACTATAAGCAAACTGGATTGATTCTGGGGCAGACAATCTGCATTATATAGAAGACAAAAATTGATCTAAACCTATAGGGATTTTAACTCATTGTTAATAGGGATTTTAACTCGTTGAATCCCAATATGTTTCGAATTCATTGGAATGCATGGATACTTCTATAACCACGGTGCTAACATTGATTTTTTTAAAATTATATATCTTAAGCCATTGTGTAGCCCAGGTGACACGAACAATGCATACCTCAGAGCTGCTTTGATTTTACTATAGTCGCTCACTGTTTTTACTGTAGTCGCTCACATTAGCACGCCTCCCGACATTTGCGATGGTTAAAGAGGGACACTTGTAATTTAGGTGGTGTTGCTGGGGGCTGGGAATTACTGAGAATTTTTAGATAATTTTGCAACCTATCAACACGTCTTTTTGTAATTAATTTAGAGTAAGACCAAATTATTTTATTTACACAGAAGAATTTATAATATACTGAAGTTTACACAAACGTAATGTGAGTCGTATTGCTGTGGTGCAACTAATGTGAGTCTTATTGCTGTAGTGAAATGTGATACACTTACATACACACAGCACAGTCTGATCTAAAAAGTGGGACATAGGGTGGGAAAAAGGGATTTGGGTCTCAAAAGATGGGCTGTTCCTCCTAAACAGGGACACTTGGGAGGTATGCATTATTTGATATTTGGTTGACTCAATTATAACAGGTTATTTTCAAGTATCCACTTGTAACCTTTGAAATATGGGCACAGTTCCAATATGAGGAAGAAAGACAACAAACTCACAGCTAGTTCAATGGGTTATAACAGATTATTTCTAAGTGTCAACTCATACCCTCTAAGTGTCCCTCTTCAGGAGCCATAACATGAAGAAAGAAAATCCACTTCACTCAATATACTTCAGTAAAATCACTTCTTTATTAGGAAAGGAACACAGAACACTGGGGAATCATAGTCTCACGCATTTCGCACCTACAGTGCTTACTCATAGACTGACTTAACAATCAACAATCCACTATCTTTATGCAGAGGAAACTAACGGCTAATCATTCAAAGGGACCAGTCCGCAATAGCAATCAATTAATTCTCCGTGTAACTTTGTAACAAGGAGAATAATTAACTCCATAAGAGTAACTGAGTTACCACACTTAAATGGCATTGGTCCCAAATGAAATCAGCCATTTTGGACAAACAGGTCATATTGCATCCCTGCCATAAAGGATATTGAGTAATTTGTTTCTTCTGATGTATTCTTATATATTGGACTAGCAATGTAGGATGGCGTTGCCCATCATGTAACTTAGACACATATTGTGTGAAACAGACATATGCAGGCACTGTGACAAACACATACAGACACATGCACTTACACACACACACACACACAGTGTCACACACTCTCACACGCATAAATAGATACACACACACATACAGATGCACACATGATGTGACATATGGAAACATTGTGTGAGACATAAACACACACACACAATATTGTATTATAATTTGAACAAATAGTTTGGCAGCCAGAGAGTTAAAATTATGTGAGAGATTATGTAATAGTGATGGAAGGGAGTGAAGGAGAAAAGAAAGAGGAGATAGAGGATAGGAAGGAATATAAAGTTGGGGAGATTGGGAATATAGATAGAAGGAGACAGGATTAGTTAGTGAGGGGTAAGAAGGGAGGAGGAGAAGACAGATTGAGGGGAAAAGGGAGAGTGACGTGATAAAGTAATCAAGTGAGGAAGATAAACACTGAAGTACACATAAAATACAAGTGTGTAGGGTTACTGTTAGGGATAGTGAGACACAGTGGGGAGAGGGGTAAACGGGATGCAAGGAGTTCATAGAGGGATATCCAGGAGGAGGTGGGCAGGTCCCGGCATCATGCACCTATCGGTGTCTCTGTAACACAGGCACTGGAGATGAGCCTGGCAAGTGGGTTAACCTTGGCCCAAATGTGATCCTCAACAGGGACCAGCCCTAAACTTGCACTGGAACTGAGGGCAGAGTGGGATCAGCACTAAACTTATTGGATGTCACTGTAAAGTGGAAGTAAACATAGCAGACCTGCACTGCACCCACTGGACCTGAGCAGTGACTGATACCAGCTCTGTGCTGGTCTGTTAGTGGCACTCTAAATCAGGGGGTGTTATTAGGGGCACCCACTACCAGAAGCATGTGCCAGACCAGGGTTTGTCAACCTGAGGTCACCCAGCTGATTAGGACTAAATTGTTCATTATACCAGGGCAGCTATTGGTTGGGTATGATAGGAATTGTAGTACTTAACAGCTGGAAGGCATCAGGTTGTCTACCCCAGTATGGATGGCACTGCTGGTGCTTCTGAGTGACCGAATAGGCTCTGCACAGTACTTAGGGGAGCTGTTATGCAATCCTCCTTTCCAATCATGTTGTCAGTACCGAACAGAATATGACACACAAGGGCAGGCATCTTGTAGTCAACGAGTGGCAGCCATTTTGTTTTTTCAGTTACTTGGATAGTGGTGGACGGGCTGGATAGTGGGGGCAGGCCAACTCCCTGCATGATTTAAATCACTCCCCCATTGAATCACCCAATGGGAGCAGTAACTCCTCCTTACTTAATCCTTTGAGTGCCATAGGGGGTACGCAACGCATTGCTCTGGCACTCAAAGGGTTAAGTTGAGGTAACATAGCAATATAACACGCGGTGGCTCTTCAGTTGAGGCAGCATAGCAATATGCTGAGGGAACAAATAGAAAGTGGTGTTTGAGGCTTGCACTCTGTAACATACAGCAAAGCATCTCTCTCCCTTTAAGGAGAAAGGGCGGGAATCAGGAAGCAGGAAGTGGAGGAGTGACAGTTGAAAACAGACAGTTAGTGAGATGACTGAAGAGATGAAAAGCGTTAAATAAAAGAGTTGCTATTAAGTTTATTCCTGAGTTTGTATTTTATGGAAACATTACACCCTCATACTGAAACAGAGTGTATGGAGGGTTACAGTTATCTGTGGGGGTGAAACAGTATGTTTGTGGGGTCATGATCCTGAGTGAGAGTGTGTGTGGACCGGGAGAAGTTATTGATATTCCTACTTCAGGAGAGAGTGGCAGCTATATTTTTTTTTGTCAGTTGGATAGTGGTGGGTGGGCTGGAGGGGGCGGGCCCAATGGGAGCAGTAAAGTCCCCATTGAATCATCCAATAGGTGCTGTGTCTCCTAATGAGACATAAATTATGTAATGAGGCATTCTGTTCAATGTGTGTTTGTTTTCTAAGGAGACATAAATTATGTTCTGTGTGTGAGGTACCATAAATTATGCAATGAGGCTTATTCTTTTATATATGTAGATTATATATTAGGTGTATACGATATATATATGTTCTTTGAATCTTAAATTGTGTACAGTTAGATATGTCTTTTAAATATATGTATGAAAAATATTTGGTCAATGTTGTATTTGTATTTAAGTTGTATCCTTTATGGAAGGCATGTGATATGATCTGTTTGGTCAAAAAGGGCTGCTTTCATTTGGTGTGGGCTGCTTTCAAGTATGGTAACTCTGTTACTCTTAAGGAGTTAATTATTCTCCTTGTTACAAAGTTACATGGAGAATTAATTGATTTCTATTGCAAATTGGTCCCTTTGAATGAACAGCTATTAATTTCCTCTGCATAAAGACAGTTGATTGTTGAAGTCAGTCTATGAGTAAGCACCGTAGGTGCAAATAGAACCCACCCATGTTCTGTGTTCTTTTCCTACTAAAGAAGTGATTTTACTGAAGTACATTGAGTGCGGTGAATTTTCTTTCTTCATTTTATGCCTTTGATGTCTCTGCTCATCCATCCACCCTGCACCGTGTCTCCATCTCAGCTGGTGAGTGACATACCCCCTATTAAAGCCAAGATTGGTGCTTCTTCTTTTGAACCTCTTCAGGAGGGACAGTCCCTCTCTCCCACAGTGGTGTCCCTCTTTTTAGATCAGACTATGTGGTGTGTGTATATGAGTATCACATTGCTCCACAACAATAAAATTCACAGTTTTGTTTAAACTTCATTATATGTGTTTATAAATGAGTTTGTCTTAAAGTGGAACTTTCACCTCTGTATTATAGTCATTTAATCTCTTCCTTTGTGTCCCCTGTTCATATTGTTGTGTGTCCTTTCATTTTTAAATGTGTCTAAATTCAGCAACACAGTCTTCAGTTCTGTTCCTGATGACATAAGCCTTTGGTTGAGCTGTAAGCCGTGCACTGTATGGTGCAGAAGACACTCCCACAGGGCTTGTGTGTGAAGTGTCCGTCCTGCCCCTGAATCCTACATCAGTCCCTGCCATACCATGTGATCTGGCGCGCTCCTTGAATCCTGCGCGTCCAGGTGGTGTCAGTGAGGCGCAAGCGCGTTCATGTACAGCAGTGCCATGCAGAGTGCCAGGGGATCCTCTGTTGCCTGGCTCAACGGCATGTCTTGGTGTGCAGAGCTTTATTCTTGGCTAGCTCTGTGCACAACATTGATGCTGCTTCTTCCCTCCTGCATTTACCAGCCATCCCAGCTCCCTACAAAGAAATATCCCCTAAGACTGGTGGAAAGGAGTGAGGATTGTGAGGTCCATTTCTTACCTGTGAGTGCTTTCTGCTAATACAGCCCATGGCGTGGTCTGATGCTCCTCTGGACATACCAGCCCCAGCGATACCGATCACACTGCTTGTTGCTTTGTGTTCAATTATCCTCTCCTCTGGACATACCAGCTCTCCTTCCCACGACTCACACTGGCACATGCAGACTGTTTACCGATCTCGCTGTTTAAAGGCATGAAATGACAGTCTCGCTGTGATATACAATTCGAGATTGTCATGTCCGCCTTTTGAACACGGCGACCTGCTGAATGCTGCTTAAAGCAGCGAGCTATTAAAAATATGATATTTCAAAAGGATATCGTCACGCTCAACAGACCCAAAAAAAATTATGGGGGCGTCTCTTCCTCGGAGACTGACAAGACACAGGGAGAGCTGACGCATGCGCTGTGGTACTTTTAAGCAAAGATAGCGCCCCGCTCCCTGGTCTTGCCGTGAAATCAAAAGGTATTTTGTTGTATCATACGGGCATAGCAAGGGACAAATATATATATGAACAAAATCATTATGGGTATGTATTTCAAAAGATGGCTGGTCACTTGCTTGTGAAAGTTTCGCTTTAATAAAATTCTCTTGTATTGCTCTAAATAATTTATTCAGTTACACAAAGAGGTGTCAGTAGGTTATGAAATAACCTAAAGACTCTCAGTAATTGTCCACCCACCAGCCACACTCCCAGAAACACCCCCTTGGTCATCTGAAAAGTTGGGAGGTATGTCCACTTGTAACCACTGAAATATGCACAATCAACACAGTCCCATTATAAGGAAGAAAAAAAAGGATTCTTTCACTTCAATCGCTACAATTCCACTAGACAACTTTGTTTGGTCCAATAATACGTGCAATGAAACACCTCTGGTTCCCCATTAATAAGACATAGCTCTTCCATAGGCCAGTCTTTGAACAAAACAGACTTTTAAACTTTGATTAATCTGTAGTAGCCATATTAGTCCAGTTTTAGTAGTATAACTATATAAATACATAGTATTTGGTGATACCTTTTGATTTGTACTGTTATATATTTTAAACCCTTAAGGACCGTCCGCTCTTGCACACAACCCAGCAAAAACGACTATGTGGCTCTGTATATGTAATACGATCTTGATTGAGGGCTAAATATCTTCAGATACATACACATTTCAATGGAGATCATCAAACACCAAATAACAGTGTGCAAATATAGAGACTTCCTTCGGCCTCTTAGTACATAAACTCAATTTCTCAAATGCACCATTTGATGATGTAAAATGGCAAAGCAGGCCATGCTATATTGTGTCTTCTTAAAATCAATCATCTTTAGTCAATAGTATAAAATTCATACCTGCTTCCCAGATATCTCCAAAAACAGATTGTAACGGTTTGTTCGACACACAGACACAGTGGTTTAGGATAAAACACAGTTTTATTGAAATTACAGTAATATAATAACCCTCACAGGTCCTGTAGTATTTAAACAGAATAATACAGACACACAACAGGTTACATATACATATGCCTACACAGATCCAGTATAACCATGGTACTGCATGGGTTAATGGTCTTCAACGAGTGTAAACAGTCCCATGTGAAGAGAGGTCTGTGATGGAGCTCGCTCAAAATAGAGAGCTTAAGGAATAGTAACATCCATTAATAGGTAAGCAGACAAACGTGAACTGCCAGAGTAGTATCAGGAACTGAGCAACATATAACACTGCCGTAGCAGTAACGTGGACCAGTCCACTTGCAAACTGCCGTAGCAGTAACAGAGACTAGGCCACTTGCACTCTGCAGGAGCAGTAATGGAGACAAGACCAATGGCACACTGGAGTAGCAGTAACGGAGACTAGGCCACTTGCACTCTGCCATAGCAGTAACGGAGACTAGGCAACTTGCACTCTGCAGGAGCAGTAACGGAGACAAGGCCAATGGCACACTGCCGTAGCAGTAACGGAGACTAGGCCACTTGCGCTCTGTAGGAGCGGTAACGGAGACAAGGCCAATGGCACACTGCCGTAGCAGTAACGGAGACTAGGCCACTTGCGCTCTGTAGGAGCGGTAACGGAGACAAGGCCAATTGCACACTGCCGTAGCAGTAACGGAGACTAGGCCACTTGCGCTCTGCAGTAGCGGTAACGGAGACAAGGCCAATTGCACACTGCCGTAGCAGTAACAGAGACTAGGCCACTTGCACTCTGCAGGAGCAGTAACGGAGACAAGGCCAATTGCAGACTGCCGTAGCAGTAACGGAGAGTAGGCCACTTGCACTCTGCAGGAGCGGTAACAGAGACAAGGCCAATTGCACACTGCCGTAGCAGTAACGGAGACTAGGCCACTTGTGCTCTGCAGGAGCAGTAACGGAGACAAGGCCAATGGCACACTGCCGTAGCAGTAACGGAGACCAGTCCACTTGCACTCTGCAGGAGCAGTAACGGAGACATGGAACACTGCCGTGACCGGACTGACTGGGCAGCTGAGCAACTCGCCCTGAGGGCAACCAACCAGAAGCGTCACAAATGATCGATAGGAATGTCGGCAAGGTGACACAGAGGCAGCCAGAGCAGGAACATCAACCAAGCCAGGTCGAATCACAGAGCAGGAACGTCAGCCAAGCCGGATTGGTACACGGAGCAGGAACGTCAGCCAAGCCGGGTCGGTACAGAGGAGCAGGAACATCAACCAAGCCTTGTTGAATCACAGAGCAGGAATGTCAGCCAAGCCAGGTTGGTACACAGGAGTAGGCGCAGAAGAATGGTCAGGCAGTCCGGGTCGGTTCACAGGCAGTAGACAAGATGCAGAGTAGTCAGGCAGGCCGGGTTGGTACACTGGGAAACAGTGAGAGCAGGAACAAGCACTAGTACAGAAATACCAAGAAAGGGCACCGGATGGGTGCCAGAGCCCAGTATATAAAGGCCATACTGGGCGGGACAAGCACAGAATAGCCAACAGGAGTAAAGCACAGTGAAGACTGACAGAATGTCGCAAGGGGAGCACGGGCACCATGATACAGCTTACTTACAGAGTAGGTAACGGCAAGTTATTGATTGAAGTATCAATCAACGCGTTTCGCGCTTATACAGTGCTTATTCATGATAACACAATCATGCTACAAATTAACTGTCTCCCTACTATTTGAACTCTTCGCATCCAATCGGAATCTCCAATCTTAAGGAGGCTAATTGAATCCATCTTTTATTCTAAACATCTCTCTTGTTTCGTTATTACTTTCTCTTTCTGTCTAGTCAATTAAAGGCAAAATACCTACTTCCACCTGAGCTCTGCTCAGATCAGGGTGGTCCACTTCAAAGTGTAGTTCAACAACAAATCACCATGATCCAACACATCATTATTCTAAACATCTCTCTTGTTTCATCATTGCTTTCTCTTTCTGTCTAGTCAATTAAAGGCAAAATACCTACTTCCACCTGAGCTCTGCTCAGATCAGGGCAGTCCACTTCAAAGTGTAGTTCAACAACAAATCCACCATGATCCAACACATCAATGATCAGAACCCCAGTAGATCATACTCAACAGGACATTATGATAACAATGTAAGCAATACAAGTACATCAATATAACTTACGAATCCACTCTCCAATATGTAAAAAATATATATATATACTAACCTCCCACTTCCAATATAGAATACTGACAGGACGCAAAAGAACAAACAGATAAAGTAAACTGACAATATAACACTCCATTTGATGTGGACTATAACAGTGGACATCATAGATCACAAAACAGATAACTCCTATTCCAGTGCACCGCGATAACATCATTTGTGCCAAAAGAGAAAAAACTTTCTCCCTCATTCGCAAAATACGCTGCTCAGCAATATGTTGAAAGGGCTCCATATAACATATTCACAACCCAAGTTCTCCCAATTCCACTTCAAACATACAAATGGAATCCCATATAATTTTCCCACAATTATGTATCATAATACTTAGACATAAAAAAGTTAAAAGCATATAATATAGAACAGTATGAGATTAACAACCGGAAAATAGGATTTTAGTCTTACCTGTTAAATCCTTTTCACATAGTCCATACAGGTTACTGGTAACTCTGGGAGGCGTCAGTCCCCTTTAAGTAGGCAGGAACATTCTCTAAATGTATGCAGGGGGGTGGAGCCTCCCTTCCCTCTCAGGCTGCAGTCTACCCAGCCTGCTTCAGAATTGTTTGAGAACTAACCAGACTAGATAGTAGAAGGAAAGAAGACTCCTGTGAGCATGCCCCGAAGGACTCCCACGTATTGCCACAGGAGAGCCAAGCACGGTCCCTTGACGGGGTGGGAGACCAGTAACCTGTATGGACTAAATGAAAAGGATTTAACAGGTAAGACTAAAATCCTATTTTCACTGTCGTCCAATACAGGTTACTGGTAACTCTGGGATGTCCAACCATTGAGTTTCCCTGAGGTGGGAAGGAGGCAAGAACCAGGCGCGAGGCCCCCAAAGTCACCAGGACCTCTATGAACCAACCGGTCAGAGATCCCAACAAAACAGAAGCATCAACGGACACCAACTAGGGGTAAAAACAGACCCCAGGAACTGTTATACAGCACACTTAACTAGAGCCAACAGGGCTCAACAGTAAGGAAGCACTGATAACCTCAGAAGAAGAAGATCCTAGACAGGCAAAACTGTTTCCAAGACCTTCCTCCCGAAGCTGGCATCAGCCGAAGCCAGCACATACACTCGGTAGTGCTTCGAAAATGTGTGCACAGAGGACCAAGTGGCCGCCCTGCACAACGAATCGGCAGAAGTCCGATACTAGAAGTTCAAGAGGCCCCAACGGACCTGGCGGAAAGAGCTGCGACCCGAAAAGAAACCTGCCCATTCCACAACTCATAGGATCTACCAACAGTGGACTTGATCCAGTACACAATGGTCGCCACGGAGGCAGGTCTTCCTGCCCCAGGACCCCCCGGAATGATAGTGTCAGATGTCCTGACAACTGCAGTGCGATGGACAGAACTAGCGATAACGCACCACAACCAACAAGTGGAAACCAGCCACCTTGTCAGGGAAGGAAGTAGGGCAGAAAGAGAGCACCACAATCTCCTAATTGAGGTGAAACTCGGAGACCACCTGAGGCAAGAACTCCATAGGAGGTGCGAAGCACCTCCTCATCTCGAGGAAACACCAGATACAGTGGTTTACAGGATAAAGCTGTCAAGTCCGCCACCCGGCGAACTGATACAATCGCCAGAAGAAGAAGCCATTTGCCACTTTAAGAGTCATAGAGGAAGAGTAACCAAAGACTGAAAGGGAGGACGTTGAAGAACCCCTAAGACCAAATGAAGGTCCCACAGAGAAGCCGAACTCCGAAAGGCAGATAGCAATGCATTTCTGGAAAACGACAGAAAGCGCCAAAGTAAAAACCGTAAGAGGACTCAGACTGAGTCCCTAGGCAACACTGTCCAACCAAAAGGTCAGGACAGTGGGAAGATCAAAGTCATGACAGATCTCTGTCAGCACACCAAGACACAAATATTGGCCAGACACGATGATAGATCATGGAAGAAACAGGCTTACGGCACTAAGCATAGTAGACACCACAGCAGAAGAAAACCCTTTCTTCCTTAAAATTGAGGATTCAACATATAGGCCAACAAATTGAGCCAATGAACATAGTCTTCCACAGATAACCCTGTAGAAGAAGAGCTGGACGAGAGGAGAGCCGAAATGGCTCCACCACAGAAAAATAAACGCAGGATACCATGCTTTACAATGTCAATCTAGAACAATCAGAATTACCGGACAACGGACCAATTACAATTTCCGTAACGCCGATATTAACATAGGGAAAGGAAGAAAAATGGCCAGAGAGAATGTCCAGGAATGGACATTGCATCAGCAGCAGAGGTAGAGTGTCTCTCCACAGAGAGCAAAACGGCGGAACCTTCCTGTTGTGTCCCATTGCTATCAGATCCACTGGGGCATTCCCCATCTCTGAACTAGGAGCTGAAACACATCCGGATGTAGTTCCCACTCTCCAATGTCGACTGCGTGACGACTGAGGAAGTCTGCCATGACGTTGTCTACGTCTGGAATGTGCACTGCGGAAATGACAGGAACAGGAACCTCTGCCCAGGACAGAATGGCCTTGACCTCTAACCAAGCGGCGAGACTTTGTGTCCCGCCCTGACTGTTGAATTAAGCCACTGCCGTGGCGTTGTCAGACTCCACTCAGACTGGACCGTCCACCAGTTGAGACTCACAATAATGGAAAGAAGGGACTCCTCCATGGACCACTTCCCCTGAGAGCTAAGGCGACCCAGAACAGTTCCCCAGCCCAGGAGGCTGGCATCCGATGTGACCTTGGTCCAGTAGGAGATCGGAAAGACCCAACCACCACTCCAAGCTCAACTCGACATGAGGAGGGAGAGAGATCGATAGCTTCTGATGATCTGGTCGGTCCCTGCATGTCCGTATCACAATCCTTGAAGTTCCCTGGTGTGTACCATGGCAAATGGAACCGCCTCTATCGTGGAGATGAAATACCCCACCAGAGAAGATAACTTCGGAACCAGTATCCGATCGCGGGATAGGATCATTGAGACCCTTTGAGCAATTTGATGGTTACCTCGTCCGGTAAAAAAAACATGCACCTCTGAGTATCGAACAGAAGACCCAGGTGCTGAGACGGAACAAGGTCTGACTTGACCAAGTTCGCAATCCAACCGTGAAGTGTAAGGAATTGAATGCAGGTCCTGACCTGCTGATGAAGAGGTCCGCAGATGATGCTTGCATAAGGCAAGCCGTCCATGTACGAAGTTACTCTGATGCCGTCCCAATGGAGGACGGATATCAAGGCCCCCAGCCCCGATGGAAAACCTGGGGGGGCTGTTGTCAGCCCAATGAAAGGCTGAAACTGAAAGTGACCTCTGGCGCAGGCAAACCTCAGATACTGCCTGCTCTCTAGATGGATTGGGATGTGCAATACGCATCCTGAAGGTCCAGAGAAGCAAGAAACTCCCCCGGAGACATGGCAGCGAATACAGTGAGGAGAGACTCCTGACGATAGTGAGACTTCACTACAAAGGAATTAAGGTCTTTCAGATCCAAAATAGGGTGGCACCCGCCATCCCTTTTATTTATTTATTTATTTATTTATTTTGTTAGTCACCACAAAGAGGCTTGAATAGAATCCTGAACCCCTGTCCGTAGGGGTACCTGTTCCAGGACATCCTTGTCCAGAAAAGCCTGAATAGCGTCTTCGAACAGACGGCTTCTCTCGACTTCCTGAGGAGAACGAGAAAGATAAAGACAAAAAGGTGGGAGGGAAAAGAAAGGGATCTTGCATTCCTCAGACACCACCAGTAAAGCTCACGAGTCTGACACTGAATCATCCCACGGTGTCGTGAGTCATGGCGAAGCAGTCACGAAGTCTTGGGCTTGTATGCGGCCTAGGGCTGCAATTGCTGCATGGTCTAGGAGGGACGTGGAACAGATGGAACCACCTGGTTCGTCATACGTGATACAGAGAAAAGGAACGAAAAGACCGGTTACGTGTAAACGGCAACTTTTTTTTTTTTTTTTTAAACCCAAGGGTAGAAGAGTACTCTAACCCCTGAGGCCTCTCCAATCAGTTCCTTAAGTTCGGATCCAAACAAGGAAGAACCCTCAAAAGGCAAAGAAGGAAAAACTTTCCTGGAAGCAGTGACAGCAGACCAATCTTAAGCCAAAGCGCACGCCTAGCCACCACAGTAGTGGAGGCCCTTGCCGTCATGTGGATGGCATCAAGGGCAGCAGCATAACATAATGTTGATCTACAGAGATAATAGCAAGGAGACGCAATGTCTCCGAAGTAGGCGCATCCTGACAGACCACCAGAGAGTTGCTCAGTCCAGACTGCAACAGCCCGATTAACCCATGCAACAGCAAAGGCTGGACGCATAGCAGAACCAAAAGTAGCGAAAATGGACTTGAGGGGAACCTCAAGTTACGTGTCAGTCCAATCTTGCAGCGTCAGAAACATGTAAGACAGTAGGTTGAGACAGTCCAGATATGGGTGCGTCCACCTTAGGGGGATGAACCCATGTAGTCATTTCTGTTTCAGAAAAGGGGAAAAGTTTAGCA
The DNA here is from genome assembly GCA_037306005.1 of Rhinophrynus dorsalis. NCBI lineage: Eukaryota > Metazoa > Chordata > Amphibia > Anura > Rhinophrynidae > Rhinophrynus > Rhinophrynus dorsalis. Next base: position 150,447,938 of record CM074718.1, read on the forward strand.
AACTTTCTAGACACTGAAGAGGACTTGTCTGGAGTAGTCCATGCATCAGAACCAAACAGTCAAGAGTTGGGTTAGGAGGAAAATGAGTAAGGGGCTTTACAGGCAGCTGAAAAACATCAGAGGGAACAGAGTGAATCTCCTGAACCGATGGAATGTTGAGAGTGGACAATACAGCCCTGATCAGGCCCTCAGTAGAGGTTTTAGGATCAGCTTCAAATTGGTCCCCTAAGAGACCTGGAAGATTCCAAAAGAGCACCAACCTCAACATTCGAATCTAGCAACAATTCTTCCTCAGAAGAATCTGACACATCAGGTGCTCCCTGAGGTTGAGGCAGGGAGGATCTGATAATATAGGGGGGTCTGTCCGTAATTGAGGTGCCCTCTGTATCTGGGATGTAAAGAGCTTTAAAGTGGACCTAAGGTCTCCAGCTGCAGCCTTAAACTCTTGCACCCAAGCTGGCTCAATAGCATGGCTGGAAGGCCCTGGGATGCTGCCAGAAACTTCAGAACCTGCTGGGCAGAAAAGACCAGAGAACACTCTAGGTAGCCCTGTGTGACAAGAAGAGCAATGGGGGATACTGATACCCCAGCTTCCTTAGTCTTAGGTCTAGCCCCTAGCTTCAGCGGTATAGACATTCTTACATTGTCAAAATAACCAACTGTACAATGAATCACCCAATTGTGGTGTGTAAGATTGACATTTCACCCCAGAAACGCTAAATATAGACTGTTCTGGCAAGCGAAGGGTCAATCTGCAGAGGAGAAAAGGATTGTCCAAGCCCTGTGCAGGATACTCACTGAGAAAAGTGCCCAAAATGGCTGCTGCGATGGGAGCCAATCAGAAATTAGGCGCGAATCAAGCGCTCATGGGAAATGTATTTTTTCCCAAAAAGTCCCCCAAAACAGTGCCCGAAGCCCCCCAACACACTTGAACTATAAACCGGATGATAGAGCAAGGGAAGACAATTAAAATGAGCCCTTTCTGAAGTCGCTGTGTGAAGCGGTTACAGAGATAAGTCCCAAACAGTGTTAACCCATAGAAAGTAAATGGAGCAATGGTATCTATGTGGTAAAGCGTGCCTTAAAGGCGCAGTACACAATTTTAATAAAAGTTAAACTACAGGTTAAAAACATGAATCACATGCAGGGAACATGAATTCATATAGAGAAAACACTGATCCAGTAAGGAAAGTGTCAGAAAACCCCATTAAACATGTCAAACCAGCAGAGGAAGGGTTAAGGTACCACATAAATCTGCTCCAAATACCCACAGACATACACATATACACCCAATGAGTGCCGGAGTTCGCAGTGAGAACTCCCAAATACATGCCCAATTAAGGGACACTGTGGGACAAGTGGGCCTTCAGCACTCAAAGGGTGGCTCACCTTTCTGCAGATCTTCTGTCTTCAGGTTACCATGTAGTAAGAATTACCTCAGAGGGCAATCCATGGGGAAGCACTTGTAACCAAGATATTCCCTCTTCAGGGCTTAAGGTCCACCAAAAGGCCCTGGACGCTGAGCTAGCCACTTTGGAGAGGGCATTTGTCAGTAAAGGTAACCCGCCTAATGGTGGTATTCCATATTTGACAGAAAAATAAAAAAGAAACTAAAACTGACGATATGTTCTCCACCTGGTGTGTTCACACACAGGAACAAACAATTTTGAAGCAGGCTGGGTAGACTTCAGCCTGAGAGGGAAGGGAGGCTCCACCCCCCTGCATACATTTAGAGAATGTTCCTGCCTACTTAAAGGGGACTGACGCCTCCCAGAGTTACCAGTAACCTGTATTGGACGACAGTGAAAGTACATTTTGTTCTATATACTCCAAGTAGAAAATATAACTCCATTAACTACTGAAAATATAAGCAGACAACAGGAAATACAGTACCAGTGATGATGCTGTCATTCTAATCTTGATTCTAGGGTACCGAGTTTCCAACGTAAATATCCAATATACTTCTCGTTTTAATAAAAGAGGATCCAAATTTCCTCCTCTTCTACCTAATTTAACTCGCTCTATTCCCTGTATTCTAAGTGTATCAGTTTGACCATTATGTAAATCCTTAAAATGAGAAGATAAGTATGACTTAAATTCTTGACTCCTGATATTACTAAGGTGCTTATTCAACCTTTCATGTAACGTTCTTAAAGTTTTTCCAATACATTGTAATCTGCAGTCAATACAACTGATCATATATATAATACCTTTCGTTGTCAGCCAATCTTTTTTATGTTCATCTTTTTTCATATACATACTAGGCGAAACTTGATTGGCTATACTTCATGCTCTTTTGGAGACAAACTTAAATCCCCTAGAGATCACATCATGTAATTTATTGTCCCCGTACAATATAGGTATACATTGTTTAATAATTTTTATAATTTGATTATACTCCTGACTGTAAGGGGTAGAGAAAACAATCTCATGCTCTGCATCAAATCTTCTATTCTTCTATCATATTTTTTGTAGTGAAGTAGGTCCAAACGTTCTTTACTTTTTGCTATTTGATAAGCTCTCTCAATCCTCCAATCTGAGTATCCTCTATTCAAAAATTTACTTCTCAAAACCATAGATTGATGTTCAAATCTTTCTTCTGTAGAACAACTTCTCCTAAGTCTTATAAATTGACTAACTGGAATACCCTTGATAGGTGGAAAGGATGACAGCTGTCTGCACGTAATATAGTATTCCGTGCCGTACTCTTCCTATAGATATCTGTCTCTATTGATCCAACATGTGAATTACTTGTTAAGCTTAAATCCAAAAAAGAGATATTATCTTTATTGTATTCCATAGTAAAAACTAAATTCAAGTAATTTTCACTTAGATAAATCAGAAACAGCTCTATATCATCCATGTTTCCCTTCCACACTATCAATAGGTCGTCAATATAGCAACCAAAAAATAAAATGGATTCTCTGAAAGGATTCTTAGCTCGAAAGACGCGGGACTCCTCCCACCAACCCATATATAGGTTGGCGTATGAGATCGAAGTTCTGCATCTCTAGAGATAATAAGAATCATTAAACAAAAATAATTGTGTGAGAGCAAATATTCCACTACTTCTAACAGATATTCTTGCAATTCTATAATGTAAGCGCTGTATCTATTTAGATGATATTCCAGTGCTTTTAAACCTAAATGGAGTGGTATGCATGAGTAAAGGGATTTAACATCACATGAAATCCATGTATAATCTGATGACCACGTAATTTTCTTTAACTTCTGCATCACATCCATACTAGCTCTCAGATAGCTAAAAATCCTCAATACTAATGGCTGTAGATGAAAATCTACCCATTGTCCTATAGGCTCACTTAAAGAGCCTATTCCTGAGACTATAGGCCTGCCCTCTGGGTTCTCCAGTGATTTATGGATCTTAGGTAAATTATGAAATATAGGTACCACTGGGTGCTCAACCCGAAGACAATCCTCTTCTTTCTGGCTAAGAACACCCAGTGATACTCCCTTATTCACTAGAGAGCCCAGAAGGCAGACGAAGGCCTTTGTAGGATTATTGGGCAAAGATTCATATGACTCTACATCCGTCAGTTGACGTAATGCTAATTGACTGACAACAAAAGGCTCCTTTAAATGTGGCAGTCAACGATGCGGTTGTTGTAAATTTATAAATATTTCAAAAGAATTTACTGCATTTAATACTGAGGTATCCTATAAAATGCATAGTTATATAAACTGTGCAACTAGAGGTATTATATATATGATCATTTGTATTGACTGCAGATTACAATATACTGGAAAAACTTTAAGAACGTTACGTGAAAGGTTGAATAAGCACCTTAGTAATATCAGGAGTCAAGAATTTAAGTCATACTTATCTTCTCATTTTAAGGATTTACATAATGGTCAGACTGATACACTTAGAATACAGGGAATAGAGTGAGTTAAATTAGGTAGAAGGGGAGGAGATTTGGATGCTCTTTTATTTAAACGAGAGGTATATTGGATATTTACATTGGAAACTCGGTACCCTAGAGGTTTTAATAGGAAATATGACGTTATGTGTTATATATGAATCAAGATTAGAATGACAGTATCATCACTGGTACTGTATTTCCTGTTGTCTGCTTATATTTTCAGTAGTTAATGGAGTTATATTTTCTACTTGGAGTATATAGAACAAAATGTACTTTCCAGTTGTTAATCTCATACAGTTCTATATTATATGCTTTTAACTTTTTTATGTATAAGTATTCTGATTCATAATTGGAAAATTATATGGGATTCCATTTGTATGTTTGAAGTAGAATTGGGAGAACTTGGGTCGTGACTATGTTGTGCGGAACCCTTTCAACGTATCGCTGAGCAGCGAAATTTTGCGACTGAGGGAGAAAGTTTTTTCTCTTATGGCTTGAACGGTGTTATCGCAGTGTGCTGGAATGGGAGTTATCTGTTTTGTGATTTATGATGTCCACTGTTATAGTCCACATCAAATGGAGTGTTATATAGTCAGTTTACTTTATCTGTTTGTTCTTTTGCCTCCTGTCGGTATTCTATATTGGAAGTGGGAGGTTAGTATATATATATTTTTTACAAAATGGAGAGTGGATTCGTAAGTTACATCGATGTATTTGTATTGCTTACATTGTTATAATAATGTCCTGTTGAGTATGATCCACTGGGGTTCTGCTCATTGATGTGTTGGATCATGGTGGATTTGTTGTTGAACTACACTTTGAAGTGGACTGCCCTGATCTGAGCAGAGCTCAGGTGGAAGTAGGTATTTTGCCTTTAATTGACTAGACAGAAAGAGAAAGCAATGACGAAACAAGAGAGATGTTTAGAATAACAGATGGATTCAATTAGCCTCCTTAAGATTTGAGATGCCGATTGGACGCAAAGAATTCAAATAGTAAGGAGATGGTTAGTTTGTAGCACGATGAGTGTTATCATGAATAAGCTCTGTATAAGCGCAAAACACGTTGATTGACACTTCAGTAAATAACTTGCCATTACCCATTCTGTAAGTAAGCTGTATCTGTTATTGGAGACATGTGGGAAGCAGGTATGAATTTTATACTATTGACTAAAGGTGATTGATTTTAAGAAGACACGATAGCATGGCCTGCTTTACCATTTTACATCAAGTGGTGTATTTGAGAAATTGAGTGTACGTGCTCGCATGCAGCCGTCACTTAAGGACCAAGGAGCATTTTTTTTTTTAAATCCGATTCAGGACTTCCCGAATGGTGTGCAGCCACGCTGGGAGCCCGGAATTCCATGACGGTCCTGGCACATCATGGGTCCTTAAAGCAAATCCAGCCATGACTTGCCAGGACCACCAAGGGTCCTTAAGGGGTTAAGACAAGCTTTTGAGAGATCATCTCTTTTCCTCAGTGTGTGAATGCAATATATGCCTGCAAGGATGCTACTTTGGGAAAACATGCCAAAAATTACAAGCCCGTATGGACAAGCACAGACACACAATAACACATAATGATGAAGAACATCATTTTTCTCAACCAAATCACTCAGTGAAGAATCTTACAATCAGGAACATCATAGGTAATTTTAAAAGCATCCAAGAAAGAAAAACTTTGGAAATAAGGATGATAGATCTCTTTAAAACAGGAATCAATAAAGAGCTGGGATTTTTATCTCACTACCAGAAATTTCTATAATCAGTGCCTCCTCTGTAGATATCCCATCCCCCATCTTCTTTCTGCTGTGCATACAAACCTCTGCTGAGACAACCTTTACTTATTGCCTGCTCCAGTTACACAGATATCACCGTTTTCTTCCTCTTCAAGCTTTTACTGTAAGCAGCCTAATTTGTTATCAAACTTGGGAGCTCTGCAATGTTTTGAACATGCTGTGTGATTGAACAGACTTTGTGATTCAGTATTGCTTGACCTGAGGAAGAGAGCTGATCTCTCAAAAGCTTGTCTAAAAATATATAACTGTTAGTCCAAATAAAAAAGCTATAATAAATACTAAAGTACTCATCCCGTTGTATCACTAAAACTGGACTTATACAGCTGCTACAAATGAATCCAAGTTTGGAGGTCTGTTTTGTTCAAAGACCAGTCTAGGGAAAATCTACAACTACTTAATGGAGAACAGGAGGTGTTCCATTCCACATATTATTAGACCGAACAAAGGTGTCTAGTGGAGAAGTTGTCGGGACTGAAGTGATGACATCCCTTTTTTTCTTTCTTATATTGGGACTGTGTTGATTGCGTATATTTCAATTGTTACAAGTGGATACTTGGAAATACTCTGTTATAACTAATTCGACCAAGTATCTCCTGCGGTGTTACATTGAGGAGTGAGTGACTTTGAGAGTCTCAGTGTGTAGTCTTGAGTAAAGTAATGAATCAATATATAGCTCCACCAAGATAATATAATATTGTTGATTTTATTGTAGCCCTGAAATATGTATATTTCTTTTGTGTCCCTGGTGAGGTCTATTCAGCTTAGGACACAGGGACCATGGCAGAAAATAGCTTCTGACAACAGGCTGGGCACTTAACAGTTATTCAGGAACAGAACTGTATCTCCCTCTCCTCTGCCTATTTTACCCCTCTTCTACTCTTAGAATGTAGTTACTTCTAGCCAAAAAAACTGTAAGGCATCCTCAAACCCAAGATATAAACAAAATATTTTTTCTTGAGACGGGATGTCCGGTGTACCCCAAAAGAATAAGAAAAAATTCCATTTTCTGTTTTCTCATTGGAGGACCTCCCAAAAGATAATGGAAAATATTAGAAATCACCGAACAATAGATCAGCAGCAAAAGCATATACACTTGTGTGCAACTAGTCATTCCATCACCAGATACACACTGATGAAGTGATATGGGGACCAGCATCCCCATATCAATTAGTCAAAATGACAATGGGCATCCTTCCTAGGAACAAAATAAATACACAAAAGAATGAAGTTCCCTAACAACCTCTCGAAGATGCCCAGCATTAAGATAAATGTAACCTTTGAGTGCCAGAGGGGTATGCAGCACATTCAATCATTGACTACATGGAAGGGTGACATTACGTGCATGCGTGACCCTTCCATCTAGATGGTGATTGGCTGAGAGGTGTGGTCATTCTAGAGAATCTTCTGTGCCCTGCGTAACACCATCTCCCAGCCAATAGGAGCATGGGAAAGTATTTGAACAGGGATTGACCATATAAAAGCCAACGCCCTTTTCCTTTTTTTCCCCCACTCTGTCTTGTGCAACAACCCAGGCAGAACTAAGGGGGGAATAATTTTTCTTGTTAGTGGCAGCAAGTTGGAAAGGTTATTTAATTTCTTATTGAACTGTTAAGATTCATGTAGAAGAGGACCAGGGCATTGAGGACACCACTGGACCTCTAACATCAAGGTAAATGCTTCACATGTGAAACACAGAGGGAGGTGTAATTGACCTTAGACTAGTCAGTGTTAGGTCTATTTTGAGGGGGGGTGCTTTGATTGTTATTCTAAGGTCTAGTGTGGGAGGATGAGTACTTGAGCCACTGATCAACTGATTTTTGATTTTTTTGTGATCAAGACGTATAGACAGATCTACTAGAATGGGCTGTTATTTGAGAGAAAACAGGATACAAGCTTGCATTATGGTCCATTTTATCCATGAAGGAACAGTAGACTTGGAAGCAATCAATCCTTTTCTTCATCCTTATGGAATTGTGAATAAGGTTTTAAATGAAGCAGTTATTTGAATACAAGTTTTAAGGCTGGCATGTCAAGCTCAAATACTGTCAAGGACCTCCTACTCAACATTTTCTTCTATGAAGGATTGCATAATTGGCTGGTAGAGTCCGGGTATATATAATATATAGGGTCTATTTATAAAGTTAATTTGTTGGGATCTATGATACACTATCTGATTTGATCATGATTAAGTACTATCAGGTATGAAACGCGTAGATCGGAGGCGTTACAGATCTGCTGGTTTCCGTATACTCTGCTAGCATTACCTCTGACCAATTTTGTTTACGTAGCCAAAGATACTTGTTTCATTTTTATGAATTGACATAACAAAGGATGTTTTTAAGAAGAACTGAGTTTGTCCTTTGGCAATGAAGAAGTTAATGGAAAGTGGTGCGAACATTCTTTGGATATAATTTCACTATCTGAAACCTCAGTCTTGCTTCACTGTACACGAATAGTCAGAATCATACATACACTTTTTGGCACCCCTGTCTTGTTCCACAGTTCACTGATATCCACAGTATTAAACATATACTGTCTGCTTTCCAGCCTTGTTCCACTGTCTGCTGGTATCTAAAGAACCACCCATATACTATCTGCTTCCCCATGCCAGTCTCTCTGGTAGTAACAGAACCACACATACAACATCTGACACCTGAGCCTGTCCAACATTTTCTAATTATAGTTCTGTTTCTGCCCCTTCACCCTTGTCTCTGCCGCCATTTTCCCTACCACACACAAAGTCTCACTCCACCTCTCAAGGTCTCTGTATCCCTCATCTAGGTCTCTCTCCCTTTCTAGCAAGGTTCTACCTTTCCCTGCCCTCAGTCACAAACCAATAAACAAACAAAAATCTTTCTGGACCACTGAAGGTTTCCCCCCTCCCCACAATCACAGGTGACCCTCCCACCCCAGCAACAGATCTCACCCACCACATACAGGTTCCCATCCACCCAACACCACCTACAGACTAAAACAAAAGAACAAATCAGTGCCACATAGTGTACTAAGGAAAAAGTGGAGTAACTCTTGGGAAAACCAGCTGCATCATAAGGAATAAATAAAAAGTCCAATTGATTTAAATAGGGCTTTTATCCCCAATGCTGCATGATGCCTTGGAGACTCCCCTAGCATTCAGGGAGTTAAAAGCTCCATTTAAATCAATGGTTAGGTATTTGCAGAATGTCCATTTTCCCCTATGGTGAAGTTGGTTTGCTCCAGAATTGCTTGTGTTTGGCATGATGTTTACCGTCTGGTTTGTTACGGAGAGGATGAAAGTATGGTGCATTTCCATGGCAAATCAAGTTCTCCACAAAAAACAAATAAAAATGGCTGTTGCTTTAAATAATGATTTTTAACCAATTAAATGATAGCGATGAGTCCAGTGCATTGCTTTGCAATGCTTTGTAGACCTATCTAGCATTGAAGGGTATATATGCCAGAAAAATGGACCGATGGCAACTCAAAGCTGAGGTAAGGTGGGCTGGGGAAATTGCTGGGCTGCAGGGCATTTAAAAATATTTCTATATGAAGGGTTTCACATTTGTGGCCAGAGAGCTGAGGGCTGCTTGACATACCTGGTTTAAGTTATCTCACCATATCTAAAGAATGCAGAAGTCCTTGTTTCCTGTTGAGCCAGTGAGGGGTCAGGATTACTGGACAAAGAATGTAATAGGAGGTGATAATGGTGAGTGTCACAGAGCAGCAGTGCTATAAGGGAGACTAAACAGAGCATACCAAAATGAAATTAAAGCTAATTACTGACAAGAGGTATCCTGAAACAGTCACCACAAAATACAGGTACAGGTAAAGACTCACAGAATTCAAACAAACCTGGCAGTTTTATAAGCATCAATATATAGAAGGTACTTTGTTTGAAGTCAAACAAATAAAGATCATGATCACTGAACAGAACAAAGAAAACATCACTGCAGATACTGATTACAAACAGCTGCTGTGTCCAGAAGATTAGGTAGGATGGAAGCAAGGAAGCCACACTGCTCCACTGCTTCATCTCTGTTCATCTCCCAGCCACGTCAGCACCCCCCAATGAAGTAGGAGTTGGAAACAAATAACATAAATTATAAAAAAAAAATGATGTGTGCTGGAGGGGTGTCCATAGCATTGCTTTACAATGCATTAGACACCCCATTGGAATCCACATAAAAAACTCCCCAACCTCCTGATCCACCGTCCATTGATAGTTATAGCCCTCTCACATACATGGACTGCCCCCCCAGCTTGGTTCCATTGCCCACTGGTAGTCACAGACCCCCCACATACTGTATGGTGTCTAACCTCCCTGCCTGGTTCCACTACCCACTGGTAATCATAGATCCCCACATACTCTGTCAGATTTCCCCAAGCTTGGCTCCACTGCCCACTGGAAGGCACAGATCACCACATACACTGTCTGAACCCACTTGGCCTGGTTCTGTTTCCCACTATTAGTCACAGATCCTTGAATGCAATTTCTGAACTTCCATCCTTGTTCCACTGGTAGCCATGGAAACATGCATATACTGCCTGCTCCCCGCAGTCTGGGACATAACTACAGGTGCTGCAGAGGGTGCAGTTGCACTGGTTCCAGGCACTAGGTACCTCAGGGTCCAACAGTTTGTAGTTTTGCCCTGAAAATATATTTCATAGGGGCCCAAAAAGTGTTTGCACAGAGTTCCTCCAATGACTACTTCAGCCATTGCCCTCAACCTTGTTTCTGTAGTTGCAATCATCCTGGCACCCACTACTGCATGTCAACCCATACCAAAGGGGTATCATTTTTCTAGAGATGGCATTAGTGTCACTGTAATCAGGCAAAGAAGAACAGACACAAAGATAAAATATAACCAACTTTATTTATTCTAACAACAATAATGGTAGAGCCCACACAGAACCCCAGACATATGCAAATAGGACCCAAGGTCCCTCCGGGGTTGTACACTGTGCTGTGCACTACACTACTCAAAATCTCGAGACTAGGGAGGCGGTTCAAGTGGGACAACAGAAGAATGGTAGAATATGTGTAAGTCACCACTTGGTCTGCGAATGGAGGGAACAGAGAGCGAGAGAACACCAGAGCCAAGAGACACCAAGACTACAGGTCAGACAAGCAGGTAGTGTAGGGAGCATGCAGGCAGCCAAAGTCACAGGTCAGACAAGCCGGGGACTACATGGAGCAAGAGTAACCAGGCCATTGGTCAGGCACTTGGAGACTATGTTGAGCGAGTAGGAGCCAGGGCCACTGGTGAGGCAAACCGAGGGCTACAAGGAGCGAAAGTAACCAGGCCCACAGGAAAGGCAACTGGAGGCCACACTGAGTGGGTAGTAGCTAGGGCCACTGGGCAAGCAAGCCGGGGTCATACACAGAGCAAGTAGTCAGCCAGAGCCACAGGTCAGAACCGATGTGGGTAGTCAGACAAGCCGGGGTCATACACAGAGCAAGATTCTCAGGCAAACACGAGTCACAACGGAGAGCAAGAGTAACGAGCAGGAACACCACGTAAGGGCAATGACTCCCAGGCCCAAGGAGGTTTATAAAGGAGCAGAAGGAGGGGGGACCCAATTAGGCCACCCAGAATAGGCCCATAAACAGGCATCCGTGCTAGTGCCTGTTACCTGATGTCAGCAATGAGGAAGTTGCCGGAGGCCATGCCGGCCGGTGGCCATACAGAGGTAGAAAGCACAGGAAAACTTAGCCTCTAAGGGAGACTGTGATAATTAGTTCCTAGATACACTAGGAAATTCCATGCAGTTGAAATATTTTAGTATCTCTGGAGTGATCAAACATAGAAGTAATATAGTGTTACACTCCCCCAAAATCTTCAGCCACATCCAGCAGTGCACTTATTATAAACTGGAGACTCACCTCCATAAACGGGGTGCTTCAGCTGCAGAAGTTCTCCAATACTTTTAGATAAGCGCCATCCAAAATTATTGACTGGCAGCACAATCGGTGGATAGGTGATACGTAAATGAGGCAAACCACGATCACTTTAAAAACTGTTCCATTTATTCAAAATCTTAAAACAGACTTTAGACATAGATGAACAGGTACATAGTGTACAGGTACATATGGTCGGTTAATGAACAGTCTGACATGTTTCACGCTATTCAGCACTTAATCATAGACTCAATAAGCAACCTGAAAACACAGACTATTAAAAGTATCAAACACATTGTGATTAGTTAAAAAAAGGCAACATAGACCAATGTAAACCGATACCTTACTAGTTGTCAATCAACCCATTTTTCTTGTTAATTAAAGGGGACTGAATACTCTCTGATCTGGTCTCTGATCAAGAGGTGGCCAGTCAGAAGGGCCGCCTACATTTTGAAGGGGGGGTCGGAGGGAACACAAAGAACAGTTTAATCTTTCCATACCAATCTCCAGCCATTAGAGATCAGAGTGACAAAAGTGGCACAGGCGGTGACCAATAAGGAGGCTGCCTACATTTTGAAAATGGGGACCGGGAGGGTCGGAGGGTACACAAAGAACAGTTTAACCTTGCCACTCAAATGTACAAACAATGGGGATAGGAGGGACAAGTGTAGACAAGCGGCGACCAATCAGTGAGCCGCCTACCTTTTGAAAACGTTTAGGACTATTAATAGTATTAGGAGACACATCTTTTCATGGTGAAATTGGCGAGACAGGGCATCTGCCTTAGAGTTCTTGGTTCCACAACTGTAGGTTATATGAAAAGAAAATTGTGTAAAGAACAGAGACCATCTCAGTTGCCTGTGGCGAAGATGCTTGGTTGTCTACAAGTTCTCCAACATGGTCTTATGGTCAGTAGTGATTATAATGGTATGGACGGTGCCTTCCAACAGGTGTCTCCATTCCTCAGAGACAGCTTAGAATGTAAAAAGTTCTAGGTCATCCATAATAATTTACCTCAGAAGCAGGCAATGTTCTGGACTAGTAGGCTAGTGAGTGGAGAGAATCTTTTTGGTGATTTTCTTTCAGACAGAATTTCCCTGATAGCCCATTCCACCAAAATGTAAGACAAAAGGCAGAGCAGGATTAGGAAGTGTTAAAATAGGTGCAGATACAAATTGTGCTTTGATTTGGGTGAAAACCTTTAGCGCTTGCACAGTTCAGCGAAAAGGGCAATACTTTGTGGTAAGTGCTGTAACTGGTTGAATGATGCGTGAGATGTTTCTAATCATTTTACTGTAAAAAGTGGAGAAGTCAATGAATTGTTAAACTGTATTTCCATCAGGAGAAACGGCCAATTTAATCTTGCATTAACCATACGTGGGTCCATACTAACTGAGGATTAAGCATGAATTCCAGAAATTCAATGGTGGTCAATTAAAAGATGCATTCCCCAAGTTATCTGTAGAGACTGTGGGCTTAATTCAATTTCACCTGATACAAAAAAAAAACAGCCAATGGCCTTTCTTCAAGCACGGTAAGCAAATCAGTTACCTGTGCTATGAATAAATACCAGCTAAAAAGACTCCTAATATTGTGGACGTTTTCACCCATTGACATACATCGTATATATAAAAGACCTAAGTCACCAGTGAATGTATTGATAAGAAGTCCTAAGCCCCACATCATTACAGCCAAAGCAATCCCAAACTGTGTCAGATGTTAGTAGAATTTACTCTATGAGTGACAGTGGAATATACTTATCCCACTGGCACTCACATTAATCCAACTAAGTTAAAATAACAGCCCATGACAATAAACACTTACCAGTAATCCTGATGTCCAGTGGAGTCTTCAGCACCCTGATCAGCTACTGTCCATCTTCTCCTATCTTCCTTCTTCTTTTTTCTTATCTTCTTTCAAATCTGTCCTGTAAAAAAAAAAAAAAAAGTCAGTGAAAGATATGTTTTTTTTAAAAAATGCCCCCAAGATATGCTTGAATTAACCCTCTGAGTGCTGGAGGAATACCCTTCCAGCACTCAAAGGGTTAAATGAAGTAATCTCTCTTAAAACTGCCATTCTGTTTAAAAAATAATAATAATAATAATATTAAAAATTAATAATTCCTTTGTTTCAGAAAGAAAAGGCCTTCCAATTCCAGTTAAAAAAAGTCTTACCTGCTGCCTTATTGCATAGTGCCACAGGCCCCCCCAAAAAAACCTTTTGGGCCATTGCATAAGCCTGAATGACAGAATTTTGAAAAGAGACTGGCTTTTTATATGGTCAGTCTCTGTTCAAAATGGTTTCCAGACTACAGCTGGCTGGGATGTGTGTTTATAGTCGGTTTTGTCATTCCCCCCCTAGAAACTGATTGGCTGGGAGGTGGGTAAGCACACATCCCAGCCAATTGTAGGCTGGAATCCATTTTTGTTTCAATATATTTTTATTGAGAAATAGCAAAAACAGCAAGGATAATAAGCAAGTTTAAGATACAAATACAATATGAGAGTATACATTCAGGATAAGCAACAGTAACAGCGTAATGACATTACAACCTTGCACATCACAAGATGAGAATACTTAATAGATCAATCCATGACATCGGGACTGAAGTTATCCCTCAGATAATCCATAAAAAGAGTCAGATAGAGAAGAGAGAGAAAAAGGTGGAATAGGAGGAGAGAAAAAGGTGGGAGAGGAAAAGGGGAGGGGTGGGGAGGCAAGTCTGAATCGCCATGACCGTGTGAAATCAAGAATTCAGTGTATCACCTGAACGCAAGGAAAGATCCAGGGAGACAATATCTCTATGAGCTCTCCGCCACGACATGCGGATAAATAATATTTGCCCATCAACTTTATTGTACCAGGCCAAAAGGTCCGGGGGACGGGATCCTTCCAATGTAGAGGAATAAGAGCTTTGGCTGCATTTAGGAGTGCAAATAAAAACAATTTCTTACATTTTGTAATAGGTGGAAGGTTTCTGTACAATAGAATCTGCCAGAGGTCTCTCGATAAAGAGATACCTAAAAGATTTTCTATGATTGGGAGGCAGGTTGACCAAAATGTCGAAATCAGTGGACAATACCACCAAATATGTGACAGAGACCCAACGTCGGATTTGCATCTCCAACAGTTGTTGGTGATCACAGTATGAAAAGAGTGCAGTTTAACCGGAGTGTAGTACCATCGGAAGAGAAGTTTACAGTTGGTCTCAACAAAATGATTGGATATAGAAGATGTATGTGTGTTTCTCCAGATAGACATCCAGTCAGCTGTCGAGACTGTGGTACCTAACTCTTTCTCCCATGCTAATGCATACGTTGGTTTATCATGCTCTAGAGGATCAGATAACAATCTGTATATCTTACTTAAAAATCTTTGAGAAGCGTGGAAGTGGTCTAATAGCATTTCAAATGGAGTCAGTTGCGGAGAAATCTCCATAATTCAGCAGGGGGCAAATTATATTTATGTTGTAGGGAGGTAAAATCTTTCATCCCTGAGGTGTCCCAAAAGTCCTTGAGATCTAACGCAGGAATGGTGGACCACAGTGGAAACTGGCTTGAGGGCAGAGAATGCGGTGAAGGTATAGGCAAGAAAGGTGAGGGGTATCGAAATATTGTCCCAGATTTGTGAAGCGAGTACCATGTCATCAGTACATTGAGGACAATGGGATTGGAAATGGAAGATAGAGGTTTAGGATATTCCTCTGTTAGGAGTAGATGAAGTGGGTCGAGAAGAGTAGATTCGCGTTCAAGCACTATCCAAAGCTTATCCTTTCCATTATGTTTCCCATCAAGAATACTTGTAAGTATTGCCGCTTTATAATATCTTTCTAGATTGGGCAGACCCAAACCTCCATGAAGTTGTGCCTAGCCATGGAGGAACCTTTAATTCTGGGGTGCTTCCCACCCCAGATAAAGCGGGACATAATCCGAGCAGATTTAACGAAGAAATCGCGAGGGATAGGAATGGGTAAGTTTTGAAAAAGGTAGAGGAATTTCGGAAGAATCATCATCTTAAAAGAATGAATTCTGCCTATCCATGAGATATATAACTTTTGCCATCGAGAAAGATCATCCCGGACACTTTTCAGAAGATGAGGAAAATTGGCAGAAAAAAGGGAACCAAGATGACTTGTGATGGTAACCCCTAAATAAGAAATCTCTTTCGTGGACCAAGTGAAAGGGTAAGTAGTTGACAAAACCGACATCAAGTCAGAGGGTAAGTTAAAACAAAATGCTGCAGATTTATGAACGTTAATTTTAAAGTCCAAATGCAGTGCAAAGCGGTCAAATTCAGAGAGGAAGGCAGGAATCGCTCGGAGAGGGTCGCAAGAAGACATTAGCACATTATCTGCGAATAAAGACAATTTATAAACTAAGGATTTTACTGGAACTCCTGGAATATCCGCATTAATTCTAATCTGTTGTGCAAAGACTTCCATAACAAGGACGAACAAAAGGGGAGAAAGAGGACAACCCTGACGCGTCCCATTATAAATAGGAAAAGGGTCCGAGAGGGATCCATTGACTTTGATCTGGGCCTTGGGATTAGTGTAGAGAGCAGCTACAAAGTTTAAAAAGTGGGGGCCAAATCCATAAGCGCGTAAAACCGCAAATAAGAAGGACCAATTATTCTATCAAAGGCCTTCTCGGCATCTATAGCGAGGAAGACCACTTGAAGATTGTTGGAGGTAATGTGACGGATGAGGTTCAGTAATTTCCTGGTGTTATCTCTAGTTTCTCTACGAGGGATAAATCCAGCTTCATCTGGGTGGATTAATAAAGAGAGAAAACAAAGATAGAGCACCAATGGTGCAATAAAGTTATTAAATCTTTATAAATTGTAAAACAAAATACTATTTACTCACATTTAGTAAATGCCAGTAGCTTGATATCAAGGATAACGGCTCAAAGGCTGACAAAGACTATAACCCTGTCTCTGTTCGGGTATGTACCGTATTCAGTTGAATATTGACAGGCGGAGGATCATAATGAAACTTCTGATATGTTTAATAAAAAATTCAAATGCATATATAAAAATACACAGGTTTTAAAACTGCTACGCTTTTCGCGGATGACACCGCTTTATCACAGCAATATTATTATTATAACCCGCTAGAACAGATTAAAAAAACATACAGAACAAAGACTGGGAGAAAAAAGGTTGGGAGAAGGGGTTGTAGTCTAGTAGCCAAGATTTTGGCGTAAATTTTTACATCAAGATTAAGCAAAGAGATTGGGCGATAGCTTGCACAACAAAGCAGATCTTTGCCTTGTTTCGGTATAACTGCAATATGAGCAGTCGAGATATGTGGGTGCAGAGAAATGACTGAGAAGGATTTAGTCAGTAAAGGGGACAGCAGAGTTTGAAAAGTTGTATAACAGGATTGAGATAACCCATCTGGTCCCGGACTCTTACCGGGGGGGAGTGAGGCAATAGCACAAATTACTTCAAGGTCCGAAATTGGAAGTTCTAATTCTTGTATAAGATCAGGAGGAATCTGAGGGAGATGAGCTGATTTCAAGTAGTCATTTAAATTAGGATCCGAAACATCAGGAGAAGCAGAGTGCGGATTAGGTCAAAGATTGTATAAAGATGCATAGTACAAGCGGAATGTGTCCGCAATGTGCTGTGTAGAGTGTAAGATAGAGCCAGAGCGGGTATGAATCGAGGGGATGACTGTACTGAGGTTCTTAGCTTTTAATTGTCGGGCTAAAAGTTCCCCCGGTTTATTCCCATGCTCAAATTGTGAACTGCGACTTTCAGGAAAGAGCGTTCTACCTGTTCTTGAAGTAAAGTACGTAACTCGGATCTCAGAGCAGTAAGGCAAGAGAAAGTGGTTGCAACCGCCGAGGCTTTGTGGAGAGATTCCGATGCACGAATTTCCAGTAAAGTAGTATTTATTGCTTTTGAGAAGTGTTTATTCCGTTGAGCCGCTAACTGAATGAAGGTTCCCCTAATCACACATTTATGACCCTCCCAGATTGAGACAGGAGACATGTCGGCATTGCAGTTTTCAGCTATAAAGTGTTTTAATGTTTGAATGATCCGTTGGTGAGTGTCAGAGTACGTAAGGAGGGGCATGATCAGACCAGGTGATATTGCCAATAGAGGCATTACAGAGAAGATGCAAAGCCGAATGAGAGATAAAGATGTAATCAATTCTGGAATAGTTTGAGTGCGGATTGGAATAAAATGAGTAGTCTCTGTCAAGCAGATGTAAGACTCTCCAGCTATCAACCAGTAACAGTTTGTGTACTTCTTTTGAGAATTTACTAATGTTTCTCTGGGAATATGACAAAGTACCCGTCGAACAATCCACTTTGGGAGTCATCGGAAGACTAAAATCCCCCCCTAAAACTAACGTACCTTCTTGAAAGTCATCCAGAAGGGCAAGTGTTCTTTTTAGAAAAGGAATTTGATTTGAGTTAGGAGAATAAAGAGTGGCAAAGGTATAAATAGACCCCTGGACAGAACCTTTTACGAACAAATACCTTCCCTCCACATCTGATTTAGTCGCCAAGTGGACAAATTGAACGTCTTTATGTATTAGTATTGCGACCCCGCACTTCTTGGTCATGGCAGGACTGAGATATGATCGTGGGTAATAAGAAGATGTTAAAGAGATATGAGCCCCCTTTTTTAAGTGGGTTTCTTGAAGCATAACAATGTCGCCTTTTAATCTCCGGAACTCCTTTAGAACCAAAGATCTTTTTTGAGGGGAGTTCATACCCTTAACATTTTGCAATATAATCGTGAGAGAGCTACATTGTGAATCCGTCATTTTCTGTAACAACAGAATGAAGGGGTGTGTTGTTTGCAAATACAGGGCCTGCAGTGTGTAGTCAAGCTGATGGACCGATCGGGACAAGGTGATCCAGAAGTGCCAGGAAAGGGAAGAAGGGAAGGGCAGGGACACATAGAAAGAGTGAGGATCATATAGAAAAGAGAAAAGAAAGGGGAGATGAGGACAGAGACAATACTCATCCTAGAGGGAAAAGTGGGGTAAACCCTCCTCTAGGGAAAGGGAGAGAAGGAGAGTACGGGGATATGGAACTACTGCACAACAGCAATGTTAAAGGGAGTGTGGGTAGGAAACTGTCGGATAGACGGGATCGATAACAGCGACTATCGGTGCCTAACAGGGGGAGTGTATATTGTGAAGCTTGGGATTCGGTCAAATATCAGAACAAAACAAAACAAAAAAAAAATGACATCCCTCTACATTCTAAAACAAGGGTGTATCCTAGCAATGCCTATAACTGAAGGGTCAAAGGGATTCACGGTTTAACTCATCAGAAAAATATCCAGCTGAGAATATTTGGACCGTAGGGGGGAAGAAACACTATCTCGTCAGGGAGGATGATGTCCCAGATACAACAATAAATGCCTCTATTATTTCAAAAGAGTTGTGACAGATCGATGATTGAGGAACATAGATCTAACCCAAATGAGTATGGGTAGAGTAAGGGGGGATAACATAATCAATAGAAGACAGTCACCCACTGGTCAACATCATCCTCCCATAGAAAAAGCGCTTCAGCCGTATGAAAAAGAAATGGGAATGATCTAGTTTTGGCGTCTAGCAGGTCCCCCTTAAGCGAGGGGGTGTATCTGCAGGAGGCCAACATGGTGTAATGGGATCAGTACTCAAATACAAAGAAGGGAACATTACAGTAGATAACATAAGCATTTCACACTAGGATGAAACACAACATCATGTGGTCCAGAGGAGTATTTAGGTGGTATCAGGGAAGGGAAACAAATCAAGAGGAGTAACATAAAAGGATATCCTGGTCTAACAACCTTTGATCAAAAGCAGATGGAGAAAAATTACACTAAACACGTAATCCCATTGAATGAATGACTAAATATTAAACATTAAAAAGCCCATACAGTCTGGGTACAAACTTAACAAGCATGCACTTGAAAAACTTACAAGTATATTAGGTATAGTACTCATCTGTACGAGGTATAGAAGGAGGTGGGTAGAGTGCAAAGAGAAACAAACGAAATAGGCAAAAACCATCAGAATTCACCCTAAGTGGAAACCATAGTTCATCCATCAGATTGTCTTGCTTGCTTCGCAATGTTGCTGGGGGATGATGGAGATCCAGGAATGCGTCTCCTCTTATGCACCATATGCCAAGGGGCCAAAGAATCCATATCTTCATTACAGATGGCGTCTCCTGCTAGTTCTGTGGCGATCATAGTCCCAGCAGGTATTGGCAGTTATAGATTTGATAGGAAGCTCTGAGGTCATCTCTGTATCGGAGGGTATGATTACGTTCATCTTTCGTCACCGAAATGGAGAGAGGGAAACCCCACTTATATCGCAGGTTCTGGGATCTCAAGGCAGTTGGGAGAGGGTGCAACTCCTTGCGCCAGCATAAAGTAAAGGTCGAGAAATCTCCAAATACCGAAAGAGGCTGATTTTCGAAGGTTAGAGGCACCATCTGGCGCGCTGCTGCCAATATCGCTTCTTTATCTTTAAATCGAAGAAACTTAATGATCACATCTCTCGGGGAGTCTTGTGGTGCAGTTTTAGCTTTAGAGATCCTATGCGCACGTTCTATTTCACAGACCATGGAAGGATCGCTCTTCAGTAGAAAGGAGAATAACTTCTGCAAAACACCCGGAAGAGAGTCTGAGTCAACAGATACTGCCATACCTCTAATGCATAAGTTGTTTCGTCGACTTCTATTCTCAATATCGTTGATGCGTAGGATAGTATCCATTTGCGTCTTATGAAGCGATGAAATTTTTATTTGCGTGCGGTCTTTGAAGGTAGACCAGGAGTCTTTGTCAGATTCCAAAGCGTCCATTCTGATATGTAAAGCGGAAAGTTCCTTCTTGACATCCGCTAGTTCATCTTTGAGAAAAAGTTTAAGATCAGCCAATAAGTGATGAATATCCCCTTTAGTTGAGGGGGATTCCGATCAAACCCATGATAATTCATCTTCAGAGTCACTCCTGGAATCCACATCAGAGCGATTCAGTTGGGCTCGGTCTGGCGCCTTCTCCGTTCAGTCAGCCATTTTGGAAGAGGGGCCTGGGCGAGAAGAAATTTAGGTTTTTTTAAAAACAAATGCACATCTTTTTTGGGCTTTGTGGAGTGCGGCATGACTCCACATAAATGCTAGAAGCAAAGAAAAAAAAAAAGGCAAAATCAGGGAGAATAAGTGCGTAGCAGACGTATATTTCCCCTGAGGCGCCGGAGCACTGAGTTTATGTGTCCATCCGTGTCGGCAGTCAGGCCACGCCCCCCTGGAATCCATTTTTAACAGAGACTGGCTATATAAAAAGTCAGTGTTTGTTCAAAATTCCCTCATTCTGACTCGGCAACGGTCCAAAAGGTATGGAGGGGGGTGTCTGTGGCACTATGCATTCCTGTTGGAAGGCAGTGGAGACATTTCTAACCACTGGAACGCCTTTTCTTTCTGAAACAAAGGAATGACTTTTTTTTTTTTTAATGGATTGGAAGCACAGGAGGGGTACCCCACTGGCACACATAGGGTTAACTCAGGCATATTTTTGGGCATTTTTTTTTAAACCTATCTTTCATTTACTTTTTTTTGTTAATTTTTCAGGACATATTTGAAGATAAGAAGAAAGAAAACGGATTACAGAGAAAAGAAGGAAGATTGAAGAAGAAGACAGACAGTGGATAACAGATAAATGTTACACAGATCTCGGTTTTAGCCTAGTGTTAAGGGTAATTTTGTTGCGCTTTATTGTTAGGAGTAGTGTAGAGTTAGTGCTTGGGAGGGTGACTCTGTGTTTGTGCTAACAATCGGTGCTTGACACCACCATATACAAATATATATAGATCCTTCCACACAACATGCCTCCTTAAGCTACAGTCTAGACTTAAAACATCAGCAAATATAATGCAGCAGGGGGATTATAACTCAAAAAGGAGATTAAGGGCTCGACCCAAATGTTGGAGATAAAAATGCAGGTAGGGAAAAATGGATACCGACAGACATAAGAAAATGTCTTGGTTGGTAACCAAATGTCCTACCAGCTAAAAGCACATCAGGTTTTAGGCCACAAAAATGGTTTTGTGGCCAAACGTCCATTTTGTGCATTAAGTTCCCAAAACACTGCTAAATAGTGGCAGTATTGGGAACTTCAAAGGGAAAAAAGCTAATGATCGGTGCCTGACATACTGTCAAGCACCGATCGTTAACTAATCTGTGTTACACTTACCTGTCATCCACTGTCCTTCTCATTCTGTCTTCATTTCAGCCTTCTCTTCATTCTTCTCTTCTTTCTTCTGCCTTCACTTCAGTCTTCTTTCTTCTTTGCAGTAAATATAAAAAAACAAGTATTAATAGAAGGAATAAACTATTACATTGTTTAACCCCTTGAGTGGCAGAGGGGTAAACAACGCATCCGAAAGCAATGCGTTGCTGACCTCTCTGGGCTCAAAGGCTTAAGCAATGTATTCAGTGCCCAGGAATACATTCATATGCTGCCATTGTGTGTCTTAAAAAAGCTATTAGACTAATAAAACGTACTTCAGTATATGAAAAACAAAAATATATTAATATTATGCTTAGCTTTCTTAATAGTCTCTGCTGCTCTGTGAGGCAGTGGCAGCGGAGACAGTTCCGTGTGCCACAGGTTTCCCCTCCTCTCCCTCTCAGGCCGATGCCCGTTCCGCAAAGAGGGAATTTGAAAAGAGACTGCCTTTATATATGGGCAGTCTCTGATCCAATTCCCTCACAGCCATTGGCACATCCCACCCAATCAGTCTAAAGCACAGTCGCTCAAATCTGATTGGCTGGGATGTGTGTAAGCACATCTCAACCAATGGCAGTGAGAGAATTGGATCAGAGACTGCCCATATATAAAGGCAGTCTCTGTTCAAATTCCCTCATTGAGGAACAGGCATCGGCCTGAGAGGGAGAGGAGGGGAAACCTGTGGCACACGGAACTGTCTCTTCTGCCGCTGCCTCTGCGGCTGCCACTCAAGGGGTTAAAAGATGTAATCGTTTATGTATTCTATTGATATTTTTTTTATTTACAGCAAGAAAAGAAGAAGGACAGAAGCTAGAAGAAAGAAGAGACGAAGGACAGAAGATGGCCAGAGGACATCAGGATTAATGGTAAGTGTTACTTTTAATGGGATGTTGTTTTTTCAACTTTGTCGGGTTAACGCTATGAATGCCGGCAAGGTAATTATACCCCACTGGTACTCATAGGGTTAATTCTACTAACTTTTGACACATTTTTCATATGATTTCATATGATATGTGGCTTAGGATTTTCATGGCTAACCCAGAAATTTGAATTGATAATTTTCATCATTTTCTATGGGTGAAACCACCTCTTAACTCTATCACACGACAGTCCTATTTTTACCGGTATTTTTTCACAGCACAGGCATTTGAATAGTTTACTGTGCTTGAAAAAATGCAGTTGGAAAAAAAAACAGCCGTCTCCAACATTTGGATTGAGGCCTAGAACTCCAGTGTCAAAGAGAAATTCCTTAACCACTAGGCTACAGGTCATCTCCAAAGGACAGATCTTAGTAAAGATGTTTGATTCACACTCCTTCCTCTTCCTCCTATAGTATCCATGCTGTTTGTTTTCTCTAGATTCTTTCTCTTATTGCAGGGTTACATAAAGGGGCCAAACGCTTATATGGCACACACACAGTGGTCAGCAGCTACTGGAAGGATTCTAAGACAGTTGTATTGCTATCTGGTTCAAATCCTTCACTTTTCTTTGCTTCTCTACAAGGCTATTTTGATTGGTTTCTCCTTTTTTCCTCCTGTTTTACATGATTAAATAAAGCAGGACTGAGACAGTGTGAGAGAGGGAAATTAGAAGCCCAGGAGGAAGATCCAAGGAGAAATTGTAGTACACTGCAGGTAGGGACACAGACAGTAAAACTTTACACAATAGCAGTGGAAATCAGCTATGGGGAAGTTACAGAAGATAGGGGAGATGTAGAAATAGAGGGGCACTGACTAGTGTCACTGGCTCTGCCACTGCCAGATCCAAGATTGTGCCCACATATACAAAAATAAAGCACTTAAGAAACATGGAAGAGCCCATGAATATTAAGAAAATAGAGGGACTTGAACAAAAGGATTAGAGATAGATTTCTTACTGCAGCACCACCACTTCTACAGAGTCAGTGTCAAGAGTAACTCTTTTATTAAATACTTTGTGTCTTGTCTCAAATTATGGAGTTTAGATACTGGTATTATGCTTTAGCCTGCTGGGGGAGATTTCTGCCAGTCCAACAAAAAAAAGGTACCCCATTGGCAATGTTTTTAACACAGAGTAGGTGTAGAGTGGGCCAAACGCATAAAACTACACCTGCCGGTTTTCTTTAGAGAAATTACCTGCCTGCACTAAAATGGCCACAACATCCTATATAATAATTCGCTAAAACGTATGTAACGATCAGTCATGCACAGTACAGACTGCTGCGCGTGCTGCAGTCATGCGCAGCACAGACTGCCCGTGCCACGGCTGATACAGAGCAGGACGCTCCGAAGGAGCGTCCTGCTCTGTATCAGCCGTGGTGCGGGCAGTCTGTACTGAGCATGACTGCCCCGTGACTGGCTGGCAGTGGCACTGTGGCCCGTGTAACGGGCTCTTCTACTAGTTACAGATATGGGAAAAATGTAGACATTTTCCCACATCAAATGAGGGTACACTTGCCTTTTTACCCCTAGGCTAGTGTGCACAACTCTTCCCAGAAAGTGATGCTATAAGGAAAAAAAACAAACTTTTTTTCAGTCATTTCAATGATACTAAAGTATGTCAACACCATGTGAATTCCTAGTGTACATAGTACTTAATGCTAACCTTATGAAAATGTTATCCCATTGGAATGGCTTAACATACATGGCTGTTGGAGGAGCAGGCAGTGTATGCATTCTATGACTACCAGTGGAACAAGGCAGAGTCTGAATGCAGGAATCTGTGACTAATAGTGGGCAGTGTATGTGATGATCTGTGACTTCCTGTGGGAAGTAGAACCAGGCTTCAGCTTGTCACCTGCATGGATCATCTAGCCTACTGGATAGGTGATCCATAGTAGGGGGGATATCAGGAGGGGTCCTGATGCCCCCCTTGAGTCTGAAATATATGTATATTCATAATAAAGCACATATAACCTGTGTTACACAGGCATTGTCACCCGCATGGATCATCTATCCTACTGGATTGGTGATCCATAATAGGGAGTTTCAGGGGGGGTCCAGATGTCCCCCTTGAGGTCTGAATTATTTTTTTTAATAAAATGTAAAATAAAATGAAGTACACATATACAGGCAAGGTATGCAGCTGCATACCTTGCCTATTAACTCTTTGAATGCAGTATATGTCGAATAAAGTTGGAGAAAGTTAGTATGACGCATGGGACCACTATATGTTGAATTACTAAGAGGGGGTTAATATGTCAAAGAGAGGCACTCTATGTAGGATTACTAACATGCTGTGTAGCATGGGGAACAACTCCATTGTGTGTTAGCCCAATTGCCTGACACCCCAACCCTTTTTCCCTTGTCCAGGCAGTGGTCATGGGGATTTGTGGCTAGTAGTGGGCAAGGGGAAAAAGCTGGAGAGGGTCAGACAATTTAAATGAGGATATGTCATTTCCAGTGGTCAAGCAAACAAGTGAGGGGGCCAAGTGGTAGCCACAAAATCCCTCTAGATGCAGCGTGACCCCCAGTCTTGTTCTCCTGTAAGTGCACAACATGTATAATATATGATACATAGGTTAGGGGATAATTGTGTAGTGCTTAGTGTACTATTTTTTTATTTTAACCCTTTGAGTGCCATAGGGTGAGCAATGCACATCCACTCAACTTCAGAATTGTTGTAGTGTTGGTGATGTGTGAAGGGACGACATCCCTTCCACATCGACAGCACTTTGACAATCCTGTATGCTAACAGGGACCTTCACCAACCTTCCCCTTACATCCAACAATTTTAGTCAATATGTCGATGTGTGTGTAGAACAAAATGTCGAAGTGTTTAGAACACATCAACAAGATCATATTGCCACAGCATCAACCTTTAGGGAATCTAGGTCAGTGTTTCCCTCTTTCTTAGCATATGTAACCTATCTCTCCCCTGTAATAAGCATCAATTTTCTCAATAGCCGTTACTGAAATTTCATTAGGATCTTTCATGAGTGCTTCAAGAAAGTGTTGTCAAACACTATGGGGGAGATTCACTAAGCGATGATAAAGAGGTGATAAAGTGGATATGACTTCTCCAGTTCCTATGATATTCTATGGAGCCTATACACTAAGATTTCTTCAGTCTTGGAGATCTCAGTGCATAGGAACTGGAGAAGTGATAAACTGGAGAAGTCATCTCCACTTTATCACCACCTAGTGAATCTCCCCTCATGTGCTTCAACTCTATTCTTAAAGGAGCAGTAAACCTTTTTTATGAAAATCTATATGTTTAGAGCTTTTCCTGCTGAGAAAACAAGGGTACTTCCACCACGGTCAGTTATTTTATTCAAAAGTTATAAAAGTTCAAATAATCAAGAAGTGAATTTACTGTGTGTTTACTTCCAAAATGTTCTAACTGACAGGAAGTGTCAGGCAGTTTCTGTCACATTCTATGGAGAACTGTATGTCACTGACTTTCCTCACCATTAGAATGTAACAGAAAAACTAGTTGAAGTTTGAACACTAGAGGACACTACTAATGTAAAAAACACAGGTTTAAACTGTAAAAACTCCAGAAATATGCATCTCGCAGCAGTGGGATACCCTTATTATACTCAACAGGAAATGCCCTACAATATATATATTTTCATAAATAAAGTTTACTCCTCCTTTAATGTTCCTCACATGTTCACTGAACCAACTTTCAACTTACTTTTTGTTCTTCCTGAATATTGTAGTCCATAGCTACACTGCAGCATGTAGACTACATTTGTGATTTTTCAGTTCATAAATAGTTTGACCCTATATTCTTTATGAGTAAACCTAGACCTAAAAACATATTTTTATTATTTTCCATAAGGCTACAATTGGAGCAATTAGTTTTATGACATTTGTACATACCCGGAATTTCATTAAATGGATCAGTCCTAAAAGCATCACTTGGATCCACTATATTCTTAAAAGACCTCTTCTTCCTAAAACTATCTTAGGTTGAGCCCCCAGTTCCTGAGCTAATTTAGGATCTTGCATTAGTATAGGCCTGTCCATTTTGGTAACTCTGTCTAAAGCTTGTTCTAAAATTCCAAGACTATATCCCTTTTCTTTAAAGTTTCTGAAAAACAACTGATACTTCCCCCTGAAAGTCCAACTCCTTACTACAATTTATTTTGATCCTTTGCGGTTGACCTAACAGAATATTATCTTTCCAGTGATTTGCATGGACACTATGTGCATGTAAGTAACCACTGCTATCCACCAGTTTAAGATCATATTTTGAGGCAACGCTTCCTCAACAAAAAATATAACACCTAAATATTACGTTTTTCACAATGAAAATTCCTTGTGAATTTAAGGTAAATTCTGTTGTTATTGAGATAGCTAAGGAATGCCTCAAAAGTTTCTCAAGAGTCTTTCCAGATCATATGTCATCTATGTAGCTCTTATATAAGGCTATATATTTGTTATAAGAATGATCAATCCATATGTGACATGCTTCCCAATAGCCCATATAAAGGTTTTCTATGGATGTTGCAAAGGAAGAAACCATAACAATACCTGTTTTTTGCAAATAATATTGACCATCAAAAGGAAAACAACTGCATGCTAAAATAGGATTTTAGTCTTACCTATTAAATCCTTTTCTCTTAGTCCATATGGAACACAGGTTCCATTGGGGGAGGGTTGAGGCAGAACACATCAAAAAGACAAGGTCTTGTGGGTGGAAACTCTCCACTCCCTCTGCAGGCCAACCCCTCCCTGCCCCAGTTTATGATGTGAGACAACCACACCAAGTAGGGACAGCAAAAGAAGAAGACCTGTGGGAGACCTGTGTTCTATGTGGGCTAAGAGAAAAGGATTTAACCATGGAGATACACCAACAGAAGGCTCCCAGAGGTGGGAAGAAGGAGAAAGGATCTCACGCCTGTCCCCGTGATACCGGAGTTCCCTAGGACTATCCAGAACCAGTGCAGCCCAGAGTCAAGGACACTGAAAAAAGTTGCACAGTACACAAGAACAAGAGCCAACTGGCTCAAACAGTTAAACAACAATAAGGCACAGAAAAAAAGAGGTCTTTAGACTGGCAGATGTGCCTGAAGGTCATTCCTGCCAAAGCTGGCTTCAACCGAAGCCAGAACATGCACACAATAGTGTTTAGCAAAGGTATGCAAGGAGAACCAAGTCACAGCCTTGCACAATTGCTTAGCCGAGGCCAGATTCTTGTAGGACCAGGAGGCCACAACAGACCTAGTGGAATGTGCTGTAACTATGAAGGTAACAGGTTTTTTTCCTGAGTTCTTAGCCTCTACAAATGGTAGATTTGATCCAAGGGGCAATAGTGACCTTGGAAGCAGCCTGACCTGCCCTGAGACCCTCAGGAATTACAAACAAGGAATCAGTCTTATGAAAAGACTGTACAGTGTACATAAAACTTAAGACACTGAATCACATCCAACAGGTGGAGATCCCTCTCTTTGTCAGACTTGGGGTTTGGGCAAAATGACGGCGCAATAATCTACTGATTCATGTGGAACTCAGAGAACACCTTAGGAAGAAACTCCTGAGAGGCCAGAAGAACAGCCTTATCCTTGTGAAAAACCATGAAAGGTGGTTTACCAGACAAAGCCTGCAGCTCAGCAACCTGTGGACTGAAACCACAGCCAGGAGAAAAGCCACTTTCCACATGAAGAGACTCAATGGAATGGTAGCAAGGGACTCAAAAGGAGGACGCTGAAAAACTACCTGAACCAAAATAAGGTCCCATGGAGGCATGGGAGTCTTGTAGGCAGGGAAAGTATGTGTGACACTCTGAATGAACACCTCAACGTCAGGAAACATGGCAATCTTCCTCTGGAAAAACACAGAGAGAGCAAGAGAGAGCAGAAATCTGGACCCTAGAGGAACTCAAGCTGAGTGCTTTGTTGACCCCATCCTGAAGAAAGGACAGGACCACCAGAAGGTCAAAGTCCTCTGAAGACAGGTCCCTGTCCATACACCAGGAATGAAAAATTGACCAAACTCTATGGTAACCCTTAGAATAAACAGGTGTCACGGTTTGTTACTGTTTGTTAAAGAACTCTCAGACAGTTAGGTAAGGTTAAAAGCTTTATTGAAAATAATGCACAATATCCCCACTCAGGTCCAGATAAGGTCCGTACCAGGTACTTTCCAGATCTGATGCAGGTCAGGGAGAAAATACACACACAGTAGTAGTAAGCAAAATAAGTGTGATGATCTTGGACTTGTAGACAGATTCACAGCAAGGTTCAGGAACAAGAATATCCTCGACAGCCCCACACCGCAATAGGTGACACAGGCGATGGGTAACTGAAGGGCAATCCCCTAGTGGACTAGGGATAACGAAGGCAGCACAGATAGTGTACAAGTGGAAACTAGGCCCTAGACTTCTAGGGTTAACGGAGGCAACACTGGCAAGACACTGGCAGAGGACTGACCCTAGGAGAGTAGAGTAAACGGAGGCAACACGGACAGGACTCTGGCAGTGACTGAACCCTAGAACGCTAGGGTTAATCGAGGCAACACAGACAGTACTCTGGCAATGGCTAGACCCTAGAACATTAGGGTTAACGGAGGCAACACTGAATGGACTCTGGCAGCAACTGGACCCTAGCACGCTGGCTGTGGCTCAGGTAGTGACTGAACCCTAGAACGCTAGGGTAAATGGAGGCAACACAGACAGGGTTCTGGCAGGGATGGAGCCCTAGCACGCTAGGGTTAACTGAGGCAACAGACACCAGATACTGGCAATATAACGACCCTAAGACAATGGGGTGAACTGAGGCAATGCGGGCAAAAGTGTGGTACAGACTGCACCCAGATATTATAGGGTTACCAGAGGCAACACAGAAAGGGCACCGGTATAGTGACAGGAGGGCGTATATAAAGGCAAAGCCCAGGGAGGAGTCATAGCGCAGGACCAATAAGAATGCAGCTAAAGTAAACCCGGAAGTAACAATGTAGCTAGACAGAATCACTGCACCTTGATAACAGGCTTCCTAGCCAGGATCATAGTAGAAATTACCTCAGGGGAGAAACTCTTCCTCCTCAAGATGTGGGCTTCAACAGTCATGCCATCAAAGCTAGCTTATCTACATCCTCTTTACAAAGGTAGTCCTGAAGAAAGAGATCTGGTCTGGGTGGCAGTGGAAATGGATCCTGAATGGAAAGACTCACCAGTTCCCCAAACCCCACCCTCTTGATCCAGTAAGGAACGACCAGAATCATGGTAGCACCATCCATCCTGACCTGCTGGAGTACACTGGGAAGGAGAGCAATCGGAGGAAAGAGATAAGTGAGGTGGAAGTGCCACAGAATCGCCATCGCATTGCCAAAGGGAGCAAAATACCAGAACCTTCCTTTTGGTCCTCATGGCCATTAGGTCTATCTGTGGCAGTCCTCACTGTTGCACGATTAGGTTGAACACTTCCGGATGATGTTCCCACTCTCCTGGATCTATATGTTGGCGAATTAGAAACCCTAACAGAACGTTTTCTACCCCTGGAATGTGAACCATGGTGATGACCAGAATGTGGGCTTCTGCCCAGCCCAGAATGTACCTCATCTTGCACCAGGCGGTGGTACTCCAAGTGTCCCCTTGATGGTTGATGTAAGCCACAGCCATGACATTGTCTGACTGACTGGGTATTATAAGACTGCGCATCAGGTTTGGTGTGAACAGAGGACTCTAACAACTGGATAGGCTGAGAAGGGATTCATGTGGAAGTGTACACTGCCGAAGATAGCCTGATCGGAGAGGCACAGTATCGAGGTATCATCAGCTGGGACTTTGAAGTACAATATGCCCAAGAGGAGGGCCATGTGAGTGCATATTTGTATGTTTTTTGTGTGTATTTTATTAAATTACTACACATAGTAGTTCTCCATCTGTCTTTTTGTTTTTTGCACATCCTACTTATCTCAAGGGGTATCAGACAGTTTATGTGGGCATACTGGGCAATGAATCGGAGGACTGGTGGGAGGTATATATGCATGGTTCAAAGGGGTGTACAAAGCATTTGGACACCCCTCTGGCACACTTTTTAAATTTTATGTTTACATTTTTTAATGTATTTTTAACCCTTTTATTGCCAGAGAGATATCCAATGTGTTGCAAGGCAATGCAAAGGATACCTCTCTGGTACTCAGTGGTCTAAATTCAGACCTCATGGGGACATCAGGACACCTCCTGATGTCCCCCCAGCAAGTTATCTCCCAAACGATTTGGCTGGGAGATCAAAAGAGGCTTTGCAAGGAAGCAGCATAACTCCCCTACTTCCCTCCTACCCAAATCTGTAGGAGCAAGCGGGATAGTGGAAAACCTATCACATCACCGTTCACATGACATGAAAGGCGATCCCGATCCAGCCCACTCCTACCAGGAAGCTTGGGCAGGAGGGAAGTAGGGGAGCCATGCTATTCCCAGCTAAATCGTCTGGGAGGTCAATAGCAGAGAGAACATCAGGAGGGGTCCTGCTGCCCTTACAAGGTGTAGATTTTTTTTTTATATGAACACTGCATGCCGGTTACACTTGCTTATGAAGTGGCTTCATTTCAGCTGTACAACGTGCAAGCTTGGCACAGCAGGATTAGCTGACCAAGCATTACAATGTAGGGTTGTGACAAGCTAATAGTTAAATGCACTATTTAAACCAATGCGAAACTGATAAAGTTGTATTTGTTCCCTAGGGTTCTGTTAGTTTGCTAAGTGTTTCCTGCACTGGATTCGTCCACTATTTTATTATATTTTCCTTTGTGACTTACTGCCAACTCAAGGCAACAATGGGGGGTCAGTTTTCTAACCTTCCAGGTGGATAACAGGAGTCAGTTTGAGCCTGTAGAGTGTAGTTTCCAGCTATTTACTATGTAATTGCCCAAAGGAGCAAAATTAAATATTATAACTGCCCTTTAAGAATTTGTGTATAGTGAAATAGTAAATTAGCATGTTTCAGTCATAGATTTTCATTAAATATGTATTTAGAGAAAGAAATATCAAGCCAAGCCCCAGTCAGCAATTCTTTTGTGAGAATGTGACACTCCTAGCTGCCACTCCCTTGTTCTGTTTCTAATACACATTCAGACAACAGTCAAGAAGAGGCAGTTAGAAACAAAGATTTCACTGAAAGTTTCCTCTGTTCTTAATGTGAATAAGAACAATATTTTTGGACAATCTCTACAGAGCAATGCATTGCGTACCTCTCTGGCACTCAAAGGGTTAACAAGAAAGGATTTATGTAAAAAACTGCTGTGTCATAGAAAAAATAAACTATTCATTAAATCACAGCATTCATCTATGTTTTGGCTCACATCCTACTGGGTACTGGGAAATACATAAAGGTGTCCAGTCATTTAGCAAGGGAGGTGTCTCTTTTTTATTTTGTACTTTATTGAAAAGTTTAAATGGGGAGATACAAATTAAGAATATGGGAGATATAATTGAATATGTAAACCACTTTAAGAAACAGTGCCAAAATTAGTAAAATGGTGAATGAAGCATGTAGAGTGGAAGAAGGGATTACGGGAGTGGGAGGAACCAGACTGGGTTGCTGTGGTATCTTGACTCAGTGGTGTCTTCACTAAGTTAATATGTTTAAAATAGCAAATCAGGGTTGGCCAAACCTGCCCCCAAGAGAGGACAAACCTGCCCCCAGGTTTTAAGAATATCCCTTAAAGGAGAACAAACACCTAAAATATCACAGGCAGACAGAAGAGTGGATGTTAAACAAGCAAGGGTCAAAACAGGAATCAGACAAGGGGATAACAAGGCTCTGGAGCTAACAGTGAGGCACTATACTCATACACTGTCTGCAAGGTCTGTGTGGCATCTTGATTTTGTGCTTAACAACTGTTTAACAGAAAAATTATATTTGAACCAATAAATATGTATGATGAGTGACTGATGGTCCTTGTAATATGATAAAAAAACCATAGAAAATCCTCTTGATTAATGGATTTGATACATATAATGGTGTTTCTCTAATCTGATACATAAAACTTTTTAGAAGACCCGCTAAAGCAATGGATCTACCACATATAACATTTTTTATACATACAACTTTTCAGTAGTATCCCTCAAGTAAAGGATTCAGGCGTAATGTAATATTATTTCATATCATAACTAAGTTTCAACATTAACTTGGAGTTAACCCTTTGAGTGCCAGAGGGGTATGCAATGCATTGCAAAGCAATGCATTGCCTACCCCTCTGGCACTCAGAGGGTTAATACTAAATTGTAACCTAAATATCAGAATACAATCTGTTGCTATGAAGTTATCTTGTGATATAAATTAGTGACTTGTGGGATATAAGATGCAAGCAATAACATTGATGATCAAACCAATACCCTATCAGGATAACAAAACAACCCACCTTTAAAGAATGATACTATCATCAGTTAATTTCAAGGAAAATGAAAATGGATTGGTCATCCTTATTTCATACCTAAGTTTCTTAGTGGATAATACACATTGGACTCGACTCTAGGGCGTTACTAAACGGGTTCAAATACAGGCAGCTTGATGGGCACCTTCAAGTAGTCTTTGAAAAAAACTCTAAGTTGAAAAGCTTGTCAGCAGTAATTGAAGACACTGATGAGATTACTGTCATCGTCTTAATTACCTTTTACAAAATCTCTATACAGAAGTATTTGTGCACAAATGTAATGACAATGCCTACACCTACATTTATTGAGCCCAGATCTGACAAATCCTCCTGCATAACATTAGAGAAATGAATGGTCAAAAATAGCCCTTCGTAGGGCTGTAACCAAAAGTCCTGTTTCTCTTATATTGGAATGGTTTTTCTATTTCTACATTTGTAATCTGGAGACTCATAGGCCTGGGGGAAAAAAAATCCTGCTGGCATTTCTTCAGGCAAGGAAAGCAATTCAGTTACTTATGCTATAAAGAAATATCAGCTAAAAGGAAAAAACTCCTCGGGTGCTAATTTTGCGGCTGTGTTCGCCCATTCAAACACAATAAAACCTCGGGTGCTAATTTTGCGGCTGTGTTCGCCCATTCAAACACAATAAAACACAGAAATAGGTCATTCAATTCCATGCGTTACGCCACCAGTTTATTTGGGTGCAGTGCAGAGTCCCTTGACGCATCTGAAAAGTGCTGGCACAGGAATTGAAAGTTAAAAAAAGGTTAAAAAATCATAAGTCACCAGTGGATGTATCGATATGGGGCCCAAAGTCCCATATCAATACAACCAAGGCAATCACAAAAGGTGTGAAATGTTAGTAGAATTTACCCTATGAGTGCCAGTGGGGTATGCTTACTCCACTGGCACTCACAGGGTTAATCTGACAAAGTTAGAAAACATCTTCTGACAAGAAACACTTACCATTAATCCTGATGTCCGGAGAAGTCTTCAGCACCCTTGTCAGCTACTGTCCGTCTTCTTCAATATTTTGTCTTCTTTTGTCTGAAATCCTCCTTCTTCTTCTTATCTTCCTTTTCTTATTTCAAAGGGAACTCAAAGGGTTAAAAGCGGTATGGCATAACAGTTATAAATAATATGCAACCATTCCTGTAAAAGAAAAAGTTGCAAGGAATTTGTTTTGTAAAAAAAAATTTAAGGCATCCCAGGGGTTAATCATTTTCCACTGCCACTAGCGATGGCAGGAATGCATAGTAAAACAGTCCCCCTTTTCATATCTATCAGGCCTTGGCCCGAGTCAGTTTGAGGGAATTTGGAACAGAGACTGACTTTTTATAAATCCAGTTTCTCTTTCATCATCCCCCGCTAGAAGCTGATTGGCTGGGAGGTGCGTAACCACACATCCCACCCATTTGTAGGCTGAAATCCATTTTGAACAGAAAACGGCCAAATAAAAAAGCCAGTCTCTGTTCAAAAGTCCCTCATTCTGACACAGGCATTGGCCCAATAGGTATGAAGGGGTGGGGGCGGGGCTGTTTTACTGTGCATTCCTGCCGTGTCAGAGGAGCCAGCAGAGTTGGCAGCGGAGAATGATTAACCCTTAGGATGCCTTGAATTTTTTGGCTAAATGAATGCTTTACAACTTTTTCTTTTACATGAATGGCTGCATATTATTTATAACTGATATGCCAGACTGCATCTAACCCTTTGTGTGCAAGAGGGGTACCCCAGAGGACCAGATAGAGTACATTTGGGCAGCTGGCACATGTGAGAGATCACATGTACCGGCTCACAGAAAGTGAGGCTGAAACTGACTATTCTGTCTTGGGTCAGACAGTTTTAGACTCCCACCGTGATGACAGAGTGCTCACAGATGCGCAAAAAAACTCATGACATGCCAGGACCGTCAATGGACCTTAACACACGAACAGTCAGGATGGTCCTCACACATCCACGATTCTAAAGGGGTTAATACATTTAAAATGTTTTTAATACAATTATTTGAATTTATTATTTACAATAAATTTAAGTTTTCATTTATCTGTTTTTTTTCTCCCACATTTATACCTGTAGAGAGTGGAAATCAACAAAAGTGCTGACTACTGCAGGATATCTGTGCTTCTGTCTTACCCTTTTGTACATTTTATGTTTGCATACATGAGCTGATGCCTCCTCTATTTGACTTGGTGGTGCTAAGGTATTTTTCCATGGTCGTATATGTATAATGCATATATTCTAACCAATCAATACCCTTTCTGGGAGATATCTGATTCAAAGGTTATTACAAAGCCCAGTAGGATTTTGTGAGAGAATGAGTGAATTGTTTCTCTCTATCATTCTATTTTGTAGTTGCACTGTACCTATTGCTGTCAGTGGACAGTTAGTGAAAAATATGAAGTTTTAGTTTGTGAAATATATAAAATATTGAATTAACTCATTGGACTCATTAACAACTAATTCAAACCATCTCTAGCATACAGTTGGTTATATTACTTTGCCTGCATAGCATGAAAAGAAAGTATATAGTGTGTGCTGCAAACTAAAGTTAAATAGAGATATATGTCCTTTCAAAGAAGAAGTAACAATTCCTAATAATAGCCTGCACTTCCCTCACTATGGCCAGAAGATCTTAATGGTCCTTATCACTTTTGCTCATGTAGTGCATCTTCAGTGCTGGATGTTATGTCCTTGGAGGTGGACATGTCATTTTCTGGCAAATGTTTCCGACTGGCACAGGCAAAGTACATGAGCCTACTTATCCCACTACCAGAGCATTACGTTGCACAGCCCTCTTTTATTTAATGGGTTAAGATTACCACATGCTACAGTACATGAAAACCAGCTGACTCGATAGATCACAGCAGCTGCATGTCACACTACAGCCTCCAGCTGGCCTAAACCAACGTTACACAGGCAAGACATCATAGCAGAATTAACTATACTTAATGAATGCAGTGGATGTTAGCTATGTCAAACAACTGCACCAAGGTCTTCCAACAGGTTTGAACACCCTTGTCATCCCATTACCTGGTAATTAACCTATACACGCATGTGAACTTGTGAACCACTCCACTATCTCTCACATCAGCACATGCTTGTACCCCTCCCCCCCATGTAGCACTATATTACTCAGCCTTGTCAATAATTATACAACTCTGTTTATCTGTGAAAGAAGTGTATTGTTACAAAGTTTTCATTTGTCTATATATCTTGTATGTATTAAATAAAAAATGATAAACTTTATATTATAAAAAAGATTATCATGTGCAGTGGATGGAGTGTCCGGTGGTCCTTTTAACAACTGCCATGTCTGCTTCCATGGACAATGTATCTAGTACTGATTCAGATGTTATCTCTTGAAAAGTATGGTAAGTGGAGTTCAATATTAGGATATGTTGCTTCTCTTTTACCAATTTAAGGATCAGAGGCGTGCGCAATGCATTGCTTTGAAATGCATTGCACATCTCTCAGGCCGTTAATGGTTTAAATAATGTAAATCTCTTATATTACCACATATCTTGTAAAGTAGCAGGAATCCTATTTTTTCTTTACTTTTCCTCACACTTGATGACTTGAAGTCCTCAATAATAACTAAATCAATTCTATCTCCTCTGGAACAGTTCTCTTATTATCCATGATTGAGATGAATGGGATTAGATTACCACAACAGATGTGATTAAATATAATGAGGTCCTCCAGACATTCTTGCAAAAAAAATCAATTAATCTGTTTTGTGATATGAGGGAGCCTTGTGCTATGACAAGTTCATAGTAATTTTTATTATCACTTAAGACATCAGAGCATTAATGTAATTTTTCCAGAGTAATTTGATGTGCTCCTGCTCTTACACAGCTACTTAGAAAAAGAGAAATGCTATTTCATAAGCTGCCAAATTTCTAAATAAAATATAGTAGCAAAAAGTGGCCACACATAGAGAACTTTATTCAATATGAAGGTGAAGCTTAGTTGCCTATTTCTAATTAGGGGTGGGTGAAAGGTCGCGTTGTGTACTCACAAAAAAAAAATCTGCAAAAACCACATGGATGTCTGCTTTTTTCGCAGGAAAATCCTCCTTAAACAAAGCCCTTACATTTTTGCAGTTTTCACATACTGTCAACATTTTTCTCTATTTTTTCCATCGGCTACAAACTCTTCACTTTTACTTTGCGTTTTCACTCCAAAAATGTGTTTCCAGGAAGTGAAATACAACACAAGCAGCCACAGAGGGAGAGAGGGTGCTAGGCTGTTTAACAGTGCTACAGTTTGAAAAAAAATAAGGTAGAAGAGGTTCATAGTGTGTGCTATCACTATGAGCACCTGAATGGCAAAGAAAAGGCGGAGGAAGCACCATGATGTGTCCAGTGAGTATTATGAGGAAGTAACCACTGCCAGCATGAAAGAGTCTGGAGGCCCTGTATCACGGTGCCCGTGCTTCCTTGTTGTTGCTGTTTAGCTGTCAGTTATCCTGTGTAATGCTCTCATTGGTTGCCCTGTGTTGAGCCCGCCCAGTATGGCCTTTATATACTGGGCTCCTGCACCCACAGGGTGCCCTTTCGTGGTGTTCCTGTACCAGTACTAACTGCTGTTTAGAGTTCCCAGTGTACTGACTTGGCCTGCCTGACTACTCTTTAGTTCCTGCTCCTGTGTACCAACCCGGATTGCCTGACTACTCTTCTGTATCTGCTCCTGTGTATTGATCCTGCGTAGCTGATGTTTCTGCTCCTGTGTACTGACCCGGACCAGCTGACGTTCCTGCTCCTGTGTTTTGACCCGGCCTGGTTGACGTTCCTGTGCACCGACCCAGCTTGATCTACGTTCCTGCTTCCTTGTCCTTGTTGCCTCGGCGACATTCTTACATCCGGTTACCATTGGCTTGTCCTCCATTACTGCTCCGGCAGGTTGCCAAGTGTTCTCTCAGTTTCTGCTCCGGCAAAGCGCCTCTGGCCTAGTCCTCCGCTACTGTCATACCGGTTGCAAGTGTTGCCTCCGTGATTGCTCCGGTAAAGTGCCATTGGCTTGTCCTCCGTTACTGCTCCGGCAGGTAGCCAAGTGTTGTCTCAGTTACTGCTCCGGCAGAGCGCCTCTGGCTGAGTCCTCCGTTACTGTCATACCGGTTGCAAGTGT
This sequence comes from Rhinophrynus dorsalis, assembly GCA_037306005.1. Taxonomy (NCBI): domain Eukaryota; kingdom Metazoa; phylum Chordata; class Amphibia; order Anura; family Rhinophrynidae; genus Rhinophrynus; species Rhinophrynus dorsalis. The sequence goes on from CM074718.1 coordinate 150,486,173, forward strand.
GGGCCTCCGTGATTGCTCCGGTAAAGTGCCACTGGCTTGTCCTCCGCTACTGCTCCAGCAGGTTGCCAAGTGTCGTCTCAATTACTGCTCCGGCAGAGCTCCTCTGGCCTAGTCCTCCGTTACTGTCATACCGGTTTAAGTGTTGCCTCCGTGATTGCTCCGGTAGTGCCGGAATCCTGGGAACCTACTTCTCTTGCCTGACCTGTCTCAGTATATACTGTCTATACATTCATGTTATGCTGGACATATGTGGGCATTGAATAAATTACCTGTCGTGTGTCTGTACTATACTGTTGTATGCTACAGGACCTTGAGGGTTCTTACTGTATTGTTTTATTCAGTAAAACTGTGTTTTTATCCTAACCACTGTGTCTGTGAGTCAAACAAACCGTTGCAGTATGAAAGGGCCATGACCTCAGACAATAAAGGTGAAGGTAATACACAGAACATCCAGTGGAGGATGGATGTGCATGAGCAGCGTTTGGACCAGTTGGCATTGGCCATACAAACTATTCTTGAGCATACGGTACACCTAGATAAGCCTGTTCCTAATCCGGTAGTCTTCCCAGTTTTTACACCGGAAAGTCAGCCCGTGACTTTGGTTGCCTCAGTCAAAGGGTTAACCGCTTCTGCTCCGTTGCCTCTCAGATACGATGGTGAATCCAACTTATGCAGAGGGTTTATTAACCAACTTGAGATATTTTTTTGTGACTGGCATGGGCCAATCCTTTATAGGAGAATGCAAAACCTTGCACCAGGAATTTCAGGGAATTTGCGCAAACATTTCGGAGAGTGTTTGAAGTTCCTGGTAAAACCGCCTCTGCTGCTAAACGTTTGATGGAGATACAACAGGGCAATTGTACGGTGGGTGACTACGCCATAGAATTTAGTACATTAGCAGCAGAGGTAGGTTGGAATAACGAGGCATTGGTGGCAGCATTTTCTCAAGGTCTGGCTGACCATATCAAAGATGAGACCGCAGTGAGAGAATTGCCTAGTGATTTGGATGAATATATTGATTATGCCATTCTGATTGACTCTCGGATCCGTGAGAGACTTGTGGCTAAAAACCGTAGGCTACGGCCTAAAAGCAGCGGGCATAGCAGTCTTTTGAGCCCATCCACCCCTCCCTCTTTGCCTAAACCTCTTGACCTTAAACAAGAATCGTGTGAACCTATGCAACTAGGTTTTAACAGATTAACCAGGGAGGAACGGGCAGGGGTTAAGTTTGTACTGTGGTAAAGCTGGGCATATGCTACGTACCTGCCCCATATGTCCGGGAAATGAACGTACCTAGGGTACCTTGGTGGACAGGCCCTAGGTGGTGTTCAACAGTCCCTAGACCCAATCACGCAGAAACCCATGATCCAGGTGGTATTTTCTTGGGCAGAACACTCAGTGGAGGTTCTGGCTCTGATTGATTCCGGCGCGTCCGGTTATTTCATGGAAAGTTCCTTTGCTGCACTACATAAAATTCCTCTGGTAAAAAGGGAATCACCCCTAGCCATTGATGGCAGACCATTAGAATCAGCTCAGATTACGATGGAAACCATTCCACTGCCTATGACGATTGGGGCCCTCCACAGAGAGGAACAGCAGTTCCAGATAATCCATTCCCCTCACCATGCGGTCATTCTGGGGTTCCCTTGGTTGCATCTGCATAACCCCCAGTTTGATTGGCAGAGTTGTGAGATTACGTCCTGGTCCCAGTATTGCATGAAGCATTGTGTGCCTCATCCTGTCAAGATCCTGTGTGCCTCTCCCTCCTTGCCAGCTGAATACCACCAATTCAGTGACGTGTTTAGTAAGGGAGAGGCTGGCACCTTGCCCCAGCACAGGGCATACGATTGTGCCATTGATTTGCCCCCGGGGGTGGTGCTCCCTAGGGGACACACGTACCCACTGTCATGCGAAGAAAATCGTGCTATGGAGGAATACATTGAGGATACCCTTAAGAGAGGGATCATTAGGAAATCTACCTCGCCTGCTGGCGCTGGGTTCTTCTTTGTTAAAAAGAAGAGTGGCGAGTAAAGGCCATGCATTGATTATTGTGGTCTAAATAAATTAATGCCCAAAAACGCTTATCCTATATCACTCATCACCGAGCTATTTGACAGATTGAAGGGCTCCTCCATCTTTACTAAGCTTGATTTAAGGGCTGCCTATAACTTGATAAGGATAAGGGCCGGTGATGAGTGGAAGACGGCATTTAATACCAGATCCGGGCATTATGAATATCTAGTTATGCCATTTGGTCTCTGTAACGCACCTGCGGTGTTTCAAGAATTTATTAACGATATCCTCCGTGATATGCTACAATCCTGTGTGGTAGTCTACCTTGATGATATACTTGAACACTCGGCTAATTTGTCCCAACACATCAAGGATGTGTCCGAGGTGTTGCTCCGCTTGCGCAAAAATATACTATTCTGTAAAATGGAAAAGTGCGAGTTTCACAGGTCCAAAGTGCCTTTTTTGGGTTTCGTGATCGCTAAGGAGGTTATTGCTATGGATCAGGAGAAACTCGCAGCCGTATTACATTGGCCACGGCCCAAGGGGTTAAAGGCGATCTAGCGCTTTTTGGGATTCGCCAATTATTACAGAAAGTTTATCCAGAACTTCTCCACTATTGTGAAGCCACTGTCTGACCTCACGCACAAGGGTGCTAATCCTTCCCAATGGTCTGAGGCAGCCGAGCATGCCTTTGAGACACTGAAATCCGCTTTCACATCTGCTCCTGTACTGTCCCACCCCAACCCATCCCTTCCATTTACTCTGGAGGTCGATGCCTCTGAGATTGGGGTAGGGGCAATAGTATCTCAACACCCGGTGGCAGGGGGCGCTCTCAGACCATGTGGGTTTTTCTCTAAGAAGTTGTCTAGTGCCCAGAGTCATTATGAGATTGGTGACAGAGAACTTCTGGCTATCATTCTTGCCCTGAAGGAATGGCGTCACCTACTAGAGGGTGCCAAAAGTCCTGTGTTAATTCTAATTGACCACAAAAACCTGACCTATCTTTCAGAGGCTAAGCGGTTGTCCTCTCGTCAGACCAGATGGGCTCTGTTTTTGTCCCGATTCAACTTCGTAGTGTCATATTTGCCGGGCTCCAAGAATGTTCGGGCTGATGCCCTGTCTAGACAATTTGGGCCTGAAACCGATAGGGACGAGGTCCCGGTACCCATTATACAGCCTGACCGCAGCCTGGCTACTCTACGTACCAGTATCACTTCGCCACTGGGGGAAGAGATTCTGTCCACCCAGGCTACAGCCCCCCCCGGAAACCCCAGTGGGCAAGTGTTTTGTTGATGAGCCATTCCGTACCCGTTTGCTCAAAACGTACCACTCATCTAAGGCTGCTGGGCATATTGGGAGGGATCAACTGATATGGTCTCTCTCACAAGTTTTCTGGTGGCCCTCTCTGAGGGCTGACTGTTCTGCATTTACTGCAGCCTGTGCCACCTGTGCTTGTGCCAAGACCCCTAGACACCTCCCAGTGGGCCTACTCCAGCCAGTGCCTAATGGTGAACGTCCTTGGTCCCACGTATCCATTGATTTCCTAGGAGAATTGCCAGTGTCTAGGGGGTATTCGTTCATCCTGATGGTGGTTGACAGGTTTTCTAAAATGGCTCATTTCGTGCCCCTCCCTGGCCTTCCCTCTGCCCAGGAGTTAGCTGTTGTTTTCACTAAGGAAGTGTTTCGGTTGCATGGTGTACCTAGAGTTCTGGTATCCGACCGCAGGAGCCAATTCGTATCCAGATTTTGGAGACCATTCTGGGAACAGATGGGCATTCAACTTTCCTTTTCGTCTGCCTACCATCCCCAGACCAATGGGGCCGCTGAGCGTGCCAATCAGGGATTGGAGCAGTTCCTGCGCTGTTTTGTCACAGACCATCATGATAATTGGGCAGACCTGTTGCCGTGGGCGGAGTTTTCCGGGAACTGTGCTGTCAATTCATTGTCCGGGAGCTCCCTGTTTCTCATAAACTACGGGTTCCAGCCTTGTTTGCGCCTGGACTCCTTCCAGTCACAACAGATTCCAGCTCTGGACAAGCACATAGAGCAGCTCCGCTCCACTTGGACACAGGTTCAGAGGGCCCTCAGTCAGTCATTCCAGCGTCATCAGCACCACGCCAACCGTAGACGGCTGCCAGCGGTCTCCTTTCAGGTTGGGGACAGGGTATGGCTCTCCTCCAGAAACCTCAAGTTGCAAGTTCCGTCTAACAAATTGGCTCCCCGGTTTATTGGTCCATTCAGGGTGATCTGCAAAATTAACCCTGTTTCATATGCCTTGGATCTCTCTGCGTCTATGCGCATTCATAACGTGTTCCATGTATCTCTTTTGAAACCTTTGGTATGCAACCGCTACACTACCACTCCTGTGGTTCCCGGCCCGGTAGAGGTGGAGAGTCAGGAGGAGTACGAGGTTCAAAGCATTATTGATTCACGCAGATTTAGAGGAAAATTGCAGTGCTTGCTTCATTGGAAAGGCTATGGCCCTGAAGAACGTTCCTGGGTCGATCAGAAGGACCTTCATGCTCCTAGATTACTGCACATTTTTCACTCTAAATATCCTCGTAAGCCAGGTCCCTCTTCCAGGAGAGGGGGTCTTTGAGAGGGGGGTACTATCACGGTGCCCGTGCTTCCTTGTTTTTGTTTAGCTGTCAGTTATCCTGTGTAATGCTCTCATTGGTTGCCCTGTGTTGAGCCCGCCCAGTATGGCCTTTATATACTGGGCTCCTGCACCCACAGGGTGCCCTTTCGTGGTGTTCCTGTACCAGTGCTAACTGCTGCTCAGAGTTCCCAGTGTACCGACTTGGCCTGCCTGACTACTCTTCAGTTCCTGCTCCTGTGTACCGACCCGGATTGCCTGACTACTCTTCTGTATCTGCTCCTGTGTATTGACCCGGCCTGGCTGACGTTCCTGCTCCTGTATACTGACCCGGACCAGCTGATGTTCCTGCTCCTGTGTTTTAACCCGGCCTGGCTGACGTTCCTGTTCCTGTGCACTGACCCGGCTTGATCTACGTTCCTGCTTCCTTGTCCTTGTCGCCTAGGCGACATTCTTACATCCGGTTACCATTGGCTTGCCCTCTGTTACTGCTCCGGCAGGTTGCCAAGTGTTGTCTCAGTCACTGCTCTGGCAAAGCGCCTCTGGCCTAGTCCTCCGCTACTGTCATACCGGCTGCAAGTGTTGCCTCTGTGATTTCTCCAGTAAAGTGCCATTGGCTTGTTCTCCGCTACTGCTCTGGCAGGTTGCCAAGTGTTTTCTCAGTTACTGCTCCGGCAGAGCACCTCTGTCCTAGTCTTCCTCTACCGTCATACCGGTTGCAAGTATTGCCTCCGTGATTTCTCCGGTAAAGTGCCATTGGCTTGTCCTCCACTACTGCTCCGTCAGGTTGCCAAGTGTTGTCTCGGTTACTGCTCCGGCAGAGCACCTCTGGCTGAGTCCTCCGTTACTGTCATACCGGTTGCAAGTGTTGCCTCCGTGATTGCTCCGGTAAAGTGCCATGGGCTTGTCCTCTGCTACTGCTCCGGCAGGTTGCCAAGTGTCGTCTCAATTACTGCTGTGGCAGAGCGCCTCCGGCTGAGTCCTCTGTTATTGTCATACCGGTTGCAAGTGTGTGTCTCCGTGATTGCTCCGGTAGTGCTCATTCTACCTCAGTTAGGCTGGCAGTTCACGTATGTTTGCTGACCTTGGCTGGTTAAAGTATCTATCCAGTACCTTCACACATGGGACTGTTTACCATCAATGATGAACTCCTGCAGTGCCGGAATCCTGGGAACCTACTTCTCTTGCCTGACCTGTGTCAGTATATACTGTCTATACATTCATGTTATGCTGGACCTGTGTGGGCATTGAATAAATTACCTGTCGTGTGTCTGTACTATACTGTTGCATGCTACAGGACCTGTGAGGGTTCTTACTGTATTGTTTTATTCAATAAAACAGTGTTTGTATCCGAACCACTGTGTCTGTGAGTCAAACAAACTGTTACACCCTGATTCCCCAGACCCATTGAAGCCCAGTCCCCCAACACCATCTGTTGGGATCTGGGGAAAATAGTTGTACAGGCACAGGAAGAAGTGGGTAGCAGTGTGAGCAGTACAGGTCAGCAACCTGTGCCTGCTGCTACTGCTGCCAGTGTGCCTTGTTGGGATACTCGGGAGTGAGCGGGAGGAGATGATGGCAAGTGTGACAGTAGGGGAACCTAAGTCACACTTGCCACCCACAAGCAGTCCCCATACTATTACAACAAAGCAGCTAGAGACTCAGAGTTTTGGGAGTGAGAGAGGGGATGATGGTGATCAATGAATATTCTGCTACTGATGTTGTTAATGTTAGTGAAGCAGCAGGTGGGACTAGCATGACTGTTGTTGATACTCCTGCTGATGCTGAGGTGGAAGGAGAAGTGAAGATGAGCAGCCTGACAAGTGGTCAAGAGAGCCCACAACATCCCCCTGTCCCCGTGTTTCCCATTCCTCCAGCATTGTCCCTCTGGCAGATAGCAGCAGTAATAGCACCATCATCACAGGTCAGCTGCCTGTGTCTGCTGTTAGTGCTGCCAGTCTGCCTTTTTCACCTCAAGAGATGCCAAGTGGGACAGTAGGGGACACTCTTTTACATTAGTCATCACCTCCAACCAGTGAGACTCTAATACAGCAGCAACAGCATGGAAGGATTGGTGGTGGGGATGATGATCAGGATGATGGTGGAGCAGCTGGGGTGGATGCGAAATTAATGGCCTTTTTTAACCCAAATTCAAAAGGAATAGACCAAATGGGCATGGGTATTACCACCACTAGTGCTTGCTGCTGAATTGCAAGGGCAGCAGGATGATGAGCAAGCTAGTGTGCCACAGACCACCGAGGATACAGTGGGAATAGGGTCCAGCAGTAGTGATGTGGAACTAGGACAGGTCCCACTTTCCAGCAGCAGTATTCCTCCTGGTCCTAGTTGTAGTGCTGATTTTGAGGCAGCAGCAGCATCCTCTGCCCCAACCAGTGAAGGGGATTGTGGAGAAGAAGAAAGAGGCCATTTTTCTTCATCTTTCCCCACCCCCTTGAGGTCATGAGGGTGGGACTATTTTTCTCTTGAGGCAGGTACACTGCAGTCATCAGTGATGGCACTGTGCAAAATTTGTAAGAATACAGGAGGCAAATACAGTTGTTGATACCTTTATTGGCTAAATGAGCAGATTTAGAATGCAAGCTTTCAAGACTTTAGGTCTTTTCCTCAGGCATGTTATACAGATAAATATGAAAATATCTCTCTTAAATACAAGTACCTTATCATGTGTGCAAAATGCCAAACAGCTCTTTACATGGTTGAAACTGGACAGCCACTACATAAAAGGTTTAATTCCCACAGATCCAGTGTTAACAAAAAGACAGAGACACCAGTGGGAGAACATTTTTGCCAAAATTGAAACTGTGTCAGGGACATTAAATTAACTGTATTGATGGGACTGTTCAGCACTCAGAGGAACAGAAAAGTATAGGAGGTTAAGTTAATGTTAAAGTTTAATGCTATTCGTAATGGTTTGAATAAAGACAGATCATTCTTGTCACATTATCACTTAGTGGATTAACCTTTCCAACAGACCCACTGGCATCGTAAATACCTCTAAAGCCTCAAAGGAAGAGTGCAATTTACCATTGACTGATCAAACTATCTGGATCTGGGATGAGTTCTCTTATCTGATTTCCATTCTAAACAATGCAATGTGTACTTGTATTTAAGAGAGATATCTTCATATTTATCTATATAACATGCCTGAGGAAGAGACCTAAGGTCTTGAAAGCTTGCATTCTAAATCTGCTTAATTAGCCAATAAAGGTATCAACAACTATATTTGCCTCCTGTATTTCTACGGCTAACGCAGTATCAATTACACAGTACCAATCTCATGAATTTGTAAGAAGTCAGTGAAAAAGGGAAAAGAGGGAACATACTTTGGCTCAACCGCCCTCATCACATGTATGAAACACAGACAAGCATGTTAAGGCCAAAACCCCACCAAATAAATTGGGCATTTCTGTTGCTATACTCCCTGACTCTCCCCAAAGGCAACAAGAGGGGAGGCAGAAATCAAAGAAGAGTAACAATAGAGAAACACAGTCAGAGCCTGAAAGTTTGATGGCGAGCAAAATACCTGGCACGCCATCACCTTCTGATGCTAGGTTACAGGCGCGGGAAGACATAGCTACATTATAAAGGGAACCCAAGACGCTGGGGAGTTCTGGGCCGTCATATCCAGATTCTCCACTCTTGAGGTTGGCTAGCACCTGTCGAACTGCCCGGCCATACAGGAAACAGCGAGGTCGACACGCATCTCCACAGTCGATTCCAGCTTCCTCCATCGCTGAGTCGAGCAAGTCGAACGGCAGGCTGGCTCAGTCCCCGAGTCCAAGTCGAGCACCGCTGGTCGAAGGTCAAGGATTGCGTCGGTCGAATGCGAGATCAGCAGGAACAAGGAGTGAATAGCTCTTGCATGCATTAGAGGATGGGAGTCAGAGTGGACCCTTTAAACCATCGGCAAGCGCGACACATGGAGACTGCTTGCTCCGAACAAACACACTTTATTGCAAAACCCAGCATTCTTTTATACACACAGAAACAATAGAACAATGGAACAGGGATGGGCGAGGGATGAAAGGGCCCGGGGATTATGTATGGACCAATGGACAAAGGAGTGACAGAACCAAGTAAAACCCGACTTGTCCGTTTCTCCCGCTCCAGGATCTCAGGGCAGGCCTAGCCTGCCCCTGACTGGCCAGACATGATTGAGTTAGCTATATAGGAGTCCCAGTGGGGGGTACAGTCTTAATGATTCCCAATACACATTTTGGTGAGCACAATGGCTGAGTCCAACAAGCCGTTGAACTAAAGATGCAGGCATCCCTCCTCGAAGTCGACCAATCAGTTTGTCATATACTCGCAGGGTCGACCAATTCCGTCAACAGTTCTTTGATGGTCCGCCAACGGGTCGAATGTTCCCATCACCCCGGAATCTTTGTACTGAACATCGGGAAATAATACATCCAAAGTCCGAGCGTTCAACCGTCGAACATCGAGAAATAATAGATCCTTAGGCCGAGTGTTCGACAACCTTGTTAGTCGACCATAGGTTGTGTCCTCCCGGGGGAAATAGTCTCATTTTATGCTACACAGTTCAGTTCTCACCTTTGACCCATTAGTAACGGCCTACGGCCCGTTACATCACTTCCCTTTTTTGGTGCCCATCCAGGGGAAAAAAGTTTTGTTAAAGTCGGCTAGCACTGGTCCCTTCCCCAGTGCCTCCTTGAGGGCCTGAAACACCTGCTCACAGTCCACAGACCATTCCACATTGCGGGGTAGATTTTTCCCTGGTTAAATCGGTTAATGGCTTGGTCAGGGTACTATATTTGGGAACAAACTTACTATAATACCCTGCAGTACCCAGGAAGGTCTTAACTTGTTTTTTGGTTTGTGGGGTTGGCCAGTCTAGAATGGCCGCTACCTTGACAGGTTCAGGGCACTGCTGCCCACCCCCCACCCAGTGTCCTAAGTATTGCACCTCCCCCATCCCTATCTGACATTTTTCTGGTTTGGAAGTGAGTCCTGCCTGAGTGATTCTGCCTAGAATGGCCTCCAGGTGGAGTAGATGCTCTTCCCAGGTATCTCTAAAGATAGCGAAGTCATCCAAGTAGGCACAAGCGAACTCTTGTGCCCCTGCCAGCAGATGATCCACCAACCGCTGAAAGGTAGCCGGGGCATTTTCCATCCCAAAAGGCATCACCTTAAACTGGTAGAGGCCATAAGGGGTGATAAAGGCTGACATGGCCACCGCCTTAGGGTCAAGGGGAATCTGCCAGTATCCTCTACTAAGATCGAGGGTAAAGACAACGCTAGCCCCAGCGAGCCTGTCAAGCAACTCATCTACCCAGAGCATGGGGTAGGCGTCAGTGACCATCTGGTCGTTGAGCCTCCGGTAGTCTACATAGAACCGTGTGGATCCATCTTTCTTGGGCACCAAGACTACCGGGGAGGCACAAGGACTAGCTGACGGTTCAATAACATCCAACTCTAACATTTCCTGCAGTTCCTGCCACATTCCCTTCCGTACTGCCTCAGGGACTCTATATGCGGGCTGGCGTAAAGCCTCTGCCCCTGTGGTAAGGACCTGGTGCTGGGTTAGGGAGGTGAGCCCGGGCTGGGCGGAAAATAGCCGGTGCCATTTCTGGATCATGTCCCTAATCTGCTGTTGTTGAATCGTGTCTAACTGAGGCCCTAGGGTGAGAGAGATGCTGCATTCTAGGGGTCGGGTGGCGGCCAGGAGATCAGGAATGTCCTGATCTTCTGAATTGCTGCCCTCCTGCGTGAAATGGCCATTACGGACTCAGGACGGGGGTGGTAGGCCTTGAGGGCGTTCACGTGACAGGTCCTCTGGTCCTGCTGTTTGGCCACCTTGTCAATAACATATGTAGTCTCTCCCTGCCGGTCAATAACCTGATATGGGCCTACCCAGGCAGTTTGCATCTTGTTCTTTTTTGCAGGGCGTAGCGCAACTACTTGTTGACCTATCTGAAATTCCCGGGGCTGGGTGCCCTTATCATAGTACTGTTTCTGTTTACTCTGAGTGCGCCGAAGATGCTTGGGGGTTAATCCTATAAGTGTGGAAAACTTTTCTCTGAGTTCTACCACGTATGTGACCACTGGGGTTTCCTCGGAGTCACACTTGCCCTCCCAATACTCCCAAAGGATGTTCAGAGGTCCCCAGACTCTCCTCCCGAACAAAAGCTCAAAGGGGGAGTAGCCTGTTGACTCCTGAGGCACTTCCCGGTAGGCAAATAGGAGATGGGGCAGATAACACTCCCAATCCCTTTGTGACATCATGAAAGCCCTCAGCATCTGCTTCAAGGTCTGGGGATGGTAAGTGGTGGTGTGGATAGGTTTCACCCCACATAGCTTCCACATTTGGTGTAGAACCTCAGAGGTGAATTGCATGCCTTGATCAGACAGAATCTCATCTGGAAAACTGACTCGGGGAAAAAACTTTGATAAGTGCGTCGGCGACACTTTCCGCTGTGATGGTGGAAAGAGCTACCACCTCTGGGTTTCGAGTAGCAAAGTCCACAATGGTAAGAATAAATTTCTTCCCAATGCGGCTGGGCCTAGCTAGGGGTCCTATGATATCTATGGCTATTCGCTTGAATGGTTCCCCTATGAGAGGCAGCAGCTGCAGAGGGGCGGGCGGATGATCTCCCCTTTTTCCCGACCCGCAGACAATTGTCACAGGTCTGGTAGAAGCGCTGTACATCCCGCAATAAGCTGGGTCAAAAGAAGGCCCTGGTTATCTGCTGCTCAGTGTGCCGGACTCCCAGGTGCCCTGCTAACAGCAAGTCATGTGCTAGAGACAGGAGAGCGGCCCTATGTTGGAGTGGCACTACCAGTTGGGTATGGGTGACCTGCGTGGCACCCTGGCAGCGAGTCTGAGTGCTCCGGTAGAGTAACCTATCTTCCCAGAGGAAACTCTCCCCTCCCCGCCAAGTTTCCCCTGTCTCTGCTTTACGCCTCTACCCGGCTAAGATGTCATCTTCTAGTAGGGCTTAACGGAATTCTAGGGGCAGTAACCACGATATGGCAGGGTCTGAGGGGCTGGGAGTAGCAGGGGGGGATGGGTTTACCCTCTGACGCTGGGTGGCCGCTCTTGTGACCACGTGACAATCCTCAGAGGTTCCGGTGGGGCCGAAGTGACTCTGTAGGTGACCCAAATCATTCCCCAGTAGGACATCGGCAGGAAGGTCAGGCATAATTCCTACAAGATGGTCTTCTTGGCCCGCCCCCCAGTTCAGCTGGACCTTGGTCATTAGTAACTGGTAAATCTTCCCCCCTGCTACCTGAACTTCCACAACCTGCGCGGACTTATAGCGAGGCGATACACAAGAAGGCTGAACCATGGTAATGGTAGTTCCAGTGTCACGCATACCTGTAGCTGGGGTGCCATTGATAAGAACTGGCTGTAAGTGCTGCCGGCGGTTGTCCGATTCGTCATCTTGCGCCATAGCCACCTTCTGATATGTTTCCCACTCAGAATGTTCCCTGGGTAAAGATTGAACTTCCAGGGGAAATGGCCATTCCAGGGCGTCAGGCTTCCCGGCGAGGCTCCAAGAATCCACCCTGGAGATGCACCAGGTGGGTTTAGGGCGCGGCCAGGAAAAGGGAGGTGCTGGGGAGAATTGAGGGGCCTGGTACTTGGTGGGGGCCCCCTTGGGTTCCTGGGGCTTACCCACACTCCCCCGGTTCACAGGGCAATAATATTGCAGGTGACCCCGCTGGTTCAGTTGTAGCACTGAGGTCCAGATGAGGTGACCCTTCTGGTGGGGAGGGTGCTCTGGCGGGGTGTGAGCAGTAGAAAGCATTGTGGGGTGGTTGAGGTCCTCCCTCTCCTATGGGTCGCTGGGACCGGGAACTCATTTTCCTCGTGTCCTCATACTGGTCAGCCAATTGTGCTGCTAGATCCAACTTACAAGGATCCCGATCTCGGACCCAATCCCTGATGGGCTCCACAACATTCAGGAAAAAGTGTTCCAAGAGTACTAGTTGAAGAAAAGCCTCCAGTGTCTGTGCCCCGCAACCATGCATCCAGTTGCGGGCGGCCCAATCAAAACCCTGTGCCCATTCCATAAAGGAATCCTGGTTCTTTTTCTGTAGCTCCCGAAACTGTCGACGCTACGTGTCTGGGGTAATTGCGTACTGGGCCAGTAGCCTTTGTTTTACCTTGTCATAATCTAGTATATCCTGGTCGGCACTGCTCTGTACGCATCCACAGACCAACCTGTAAGCTTCCCCGCTAGAATGGCAGTCCCCAGAACTAGTGTCATTATCTGTTCAGGATCCATTTCCTCTGCCAAGCAGACCATATGATTGAAACACACTTGTCTCTGGTTATCTGAGTTTGTGAGTGTCTTGGATGTGAAGTGTATATATTTTTAGTCATTGTAAATAAACACTTTATTGTTTTTATCCCCGGATTTTGCCTAATTTCATGGTGCCGGATATATTGCTCTGTCAGTGAAGTATATCAGATTTAAGGAGAGTGCGTTATAACCGAGCACATTTATTTGGCTTTTTCTGACATTCAGGCACTCTACATTGACTCATTAATTGGCACAGGGTTTCCTTCAGCTGCTTAAAGGGATAGTAATGTTTCATAAAAACAGCAGCTCCAATTTATCTTCATAGTATTTTAGCCATAGAGAGTTTTATTTTAATACTGTCAGTTGTAGTTTAAGAGTAATTGAATAATAAAGTATCCCCCTCCTTTCCCTTTTTCCTAGTGTAAGCCACCTCCCCCCTCAGATGTGGAATCTGGTCCACAGACCAGACAGCTCACAGCAAGGGACAATCTTTCTACTGTGAGAACAATGAAAGCCCTGCCCCCATTGACAGGTTTTTCAGTTTTTTTTATGTTCATTGAAGATTGTCACTCTCTGCAATCCACTTGGATACCACCCTGCTGCTCTGAGCTGAACAGTGTTACATCAGTAAAATAGGAGGGAGGGGGATACTTTATTATTCAATTACTCTTGAACTACAACTCTGAAAGTACTGAAATAACACTCTCCATGGCCCAAATACTATGACGATTAATTGCAGCTACTTTTATTATTAAACATTACTATCCCTTTAATGTTCTATTTTGTACAAGTTTGAGGAAACCCATCTTTTACTGCAAATAGGCTTCTAGGTCAGGACATGAGATTATAATGGGAGATTACAACTATCATGAAACTGACCAGAGCAATATGACTTCCAGAACAACAAACGGTAAATTATGATTAATCTACGATTAATGACAATATTATGTACCACCTAGTAGAGGAGCCAACTAGAAAAGAGGCCTTGCTTGACCTAGTGCTCTCAAATAATTCTGACATGGTAAACAGTACACAAGTAAGAGAACATTTAAAGCGCAGTGACCATAATATTGTATCCTTTGAAATTAGTTATAATTAGTAAAGTTTAAACCAAAACATTAAAATTAAAAAAGGCTAATTTTACAAAGCTAAAAGCCGTATTAAAGTTTATTTAGTGGGATGTAATCTTCAAAGATAAAAATGCACACGAATCATGGACTTTGCTTAAAATGCTAATTAGACAAATATACTCATCAATAAATATACCATTGGAGAATAAGCACAAGAGGAGTAAAGTGAAACCAACGTGGCTTAATAATGAGGTTTGCAGGAAAATGAGAAATAAGAAACTGGCTTTTCAAGTGTTTAAATCAGACGGGTCAGATGCATCATTTAAAAAATATATAAAATGTAATAACATCTGCAAACAAGCAATTAAGCTAGCTAAAATTGAAAATGAGAGAACTAGTGCAAATGAGAGCAAGAAAAATCCTAAACAGTTCTACAAGTATATTAATAACAAAAAGGTTAAGGTTGATATTGGTCCACTTATGGCTGAGACAGGTGAATTGATGAGTGAGGTTAAGGCTATGGCTGACACCCTAAACAGATTCTGTGCTTCAGTATATACAAACGAAGCAACAGTCATAGGCTATGGGCAAATAGTAGATTGCGGGTGGTACGCGGAAGAGAATGCCAAATGAATTCCCATCTGAGCACAGAAACACCTCCAGAAGTGAGACACAAATTGGCTTCCTCGATCGGACACGATTACTTTGGGTATGCCATGGAGTCGGAAAACCTCCCTAGCAAAAATCATTGCCAGTTCCTGCGTGGATGGAAAGCCCTTAAGTGGCACAAAGTGAGCCATCTTTGAAAATTTGTCCACAATCTTCAATATGACTGTACAGCCCATGGAGCAAGGGAGGTCAATAGATAGATGTGACCAGGGACGTTCCCTGTTGGCCACTGACTGGAGCAAGCCCACCGGTAGATGTCGTGGTGACTTATTTTGAGCACAAGTTGTGCAAGCCACCGTAAAGGCAGCACAATCGGAACAGAGACTAGGCCACCAGAATACTTGTGACAAAGACCAAATCAATTGGTCCGACCAATGTGGTAAGCAATTTTTGAGGCATGATAGGTCTCTAATAGCTTAATGCGCAACTGTGCTGGAACGAAGCAACGGCCATCAGGTTTGTCAGCAGGTACTGAAGTTTGGGCAGACAAAATCTCTTCTCCCAGAGTAGAAGTAATACAGGTTCATATAGTAGCAAGGATACGATCTAGGAACCTCTTCCCTGGAAGGCGAGCAAAACTGGCGAGACAATGCGTCTGCCTTAACATTTTTCGAGCCAGGAAGATATGAGACCACAAAATTTAAACGGGAAAGGAACAGTGCCCATCTGGCTTTCCAGGAAGACAAGTGCTTGGCCTCAGAAAGCTAAATGAGGTTCTTGTGTTCAGTCAAGATTAAGATAGGCGTTTTAGTGGCCTCCAAGAGGTGCATCCATTCTTTCAGGGCCAGGACAATTGCCAGTAACTCTCTGTCCCCAATTTGATATACCATCTCCGCTTTGGACAGTTTTCTGGAGAAATATCCACAAGGGCGCAAGGCCTCCCCAGGAGCTGAACGTTGTGATAACAGGGCACCCACTCTAATCTCGGATGCGTCAACCTCCAGGGTAAAGGGCAGGAAGGGATTGGGATGCACCAATATCGGTGCTGCAGCAAAAGCTGCCTTCAATTTTTCAAAAGCCAAGATAGCTGTTTGGGACCATTCAGAGGTCTTGGCCAGTTTACAAGTCATGTCGGTAAGTAGTTTGACAATAGAAGTTCTTTATAAATTTTCTGTAGCAATTAGTGAAACCCAAAAATCTTTGGATCGCTTTGAGTCCCATAGGATAAGGCCACTCCGGTACCACAGACAACTTTTGAGGGTCCATGGTGAACCCGGAGGCTGAAATGATATACCCCAGAAACGTTACCTGGGGCTTATGAAATTCACACTTTTCCAACTTGCAAAACAAATTGTTCTCGCGTAATAGGCTCAAGACTTTGGATACATCAGAGTGATGGTGTCACGGTTTGTTATGACTCTCAGACACAAGTTTTAGGTAAAACTCAATTTTATTGAAATAATAAAAATGATCACTAGAATGGCAATCACATACATATATATATCATGAGTAAATAGCAAAGACAGTATGCAGACTCTACCGGTCCTGTCAATATACCGGACAGGACAGTCTGAGATAATGGAATAATAGGCTCTACCGGCCTTGCCAATACCGGGTAAGGCAACCTGCAGATGGAATAGCGTCAAGGTTCTACCGGCCTTACCTAAATACCGGGCAAGGCAGCCCCAATAAGTACACAGTGTAGGCTCTACCGGCCCTGCCAATACCGGGTAAGGCAACCTCAGATGGAATGTGGCAAAAGGTTCTACCGGCCTTACCAATACCGGGCAAGGCAGCCCAACAACCCTCAATATAGGCTCTACCGGCCTTGCCAATACCGGGTAAGGCAACCTCAAGAGCAACGCGAAGCAAGGTTCTACCGGCCTTACCAATACCGGGCAAGGCAGCCCAGAGGTATCAATAGCTGTCGGATGATAATGACAGAGTGACAGGATCGTAAGCAACTCAGTGTCCGCACACTGAGACCTACAGAGGAATCGTATAGCCACAAGGCTTAGGAGCAAACCAGTGTCCTCACACTGGACTAACAATTGAATTGGATAGCCGCAAGGCTTTGGAGCAAACCAGCGTCCGCACACTGGGACCAGCTACTGAATCGTATAGCCGATAGGCTTTGGAGCAAACCAGTGTCCGCACACTGGAGTAACAAGTGAATCGTATAGCCGCAAGGCTTTGGAGCAAACCAGCGTCCGCACGCTGGGACCAACCACTGAGTAGTATAGCCGATAGGCTTTGGAGCAAACCAGTGTCCGCACACTGGACCAACAGGGAATCGTATAGCCGCAAAGCTTTGGAGCAAACCAGCGTCCGCACGCTGGGACCAACCACTGAATAGTGTAGCCGATAGGCTTAGGAGCAAACCAGTGTCCGCACACTGGACTAACAACTGAATCGTGTAGCCGCAAGGCTTTGGAGCAAACCAGCGTCCGCACGCTGGGACCAACCACTGAGTAGTGTAGCCGATAGGCTTTGGAGCAAACCAGTGTCCGCACACTGGACTAACAACTGAATCGTGTAGCCGCAAGGCTTTGGAGTAAACCAGCGTCCGCACGCTGGGACTAACAAGCAATGTCGCCGACGCGACCAAGCAGAAGGTCGCCAGGATCACAGGAGGCAGGTGAAGAGATGACAGGAACCAGCAGCGATCAGTCAGGTCAGGAAACAGCAGAGAAGAAGGTCAGCAGGAACTGCAACCCCAGAGTACTAGGCCGGAACCAGGACTGGAACAACTCAGCATGCAGGAGACACTGGAACAGTTGTAATCAGGAACACAGGAACAGAGGCCCAACCATCACTAGACATAGTGATAGCAAACAGGTCAGAAACAACACGAAAGGGCACTCAAAGGGTGCCCAATCCAGGTTTAAATAGGCAATATGAGGCAGGCTAAATGCAGACAGCCAATAGAAACCCCCTACTGGTGACAGACAGGGAAATGCATCAATCACGGGCACCGTGATAGATGGATCTCCAGCGTTGGAGAGTGAATGAGGATGTCATCCAAATAAACAACCACGCAACTTTGTAGGAGTTCTCTTAAGACATCATTGATGAACTCCTGGAAGACAGCCGGGGCATTGCAAAAACCGAAGGGCATAACCAAGTATTCATAGTGCCCACTCCAGGTATTAAAGGCTGTCTTCCACTCGTGCCCTTCTTTTATTCACACCAAGTTGTAAGCAGCTCTCAGATCAATTTTCGTGAATATTTTAGACCCTTTGACATGGTCAAAGAATTCAGTAATCAGAGGTATGGGATAAGCATTCTTGACCAACAGTTTGTGTAAACCACAAAAGTCAATGCATGGACAAAAAAAATCCAGCACCCACAGGGGATGAGAATTTCCGATTGATGCCCCCTCTCCAAGGCATCAGCAACATATTCCACCATGACCTTATTCTCCTCTACAGATAGAGGATATGTACGTGCCCGCGGAGTGGTAGTCCCAGGCAAGAGCTCGATCGTACAATTGTATGGTCTATGGGGAGGTAAAGCTCCTGCCTGGACTGGCGAATAGGCCTCCGGTAGGCCTTGAGACTTGGCACAAGCAAGTCTGATGGGACGTGAAAGACAAGACTCCTCACAGTGAGTCCCCCAGGACAATATCTCACACATGCTCCAGTCAATTTTAGGGTTATGCTTTTATAACCATGGAAACCCTAACACAATATCATAGTGCTGAGAGTTTATTACCTGGAACTTCAGGGTTTCCTTATGCAGGGTTCCCACACTTAGGCTAAGTGTGCCCGTCTCATGAGTAATATGTGCTGGCAGCAGGGGTCTGCCATCAATCGCTTCAACCACCAAAGAAGAGTCACACGGCAATAAAGGAATCCCAAAATGATCAGCAAATGAGGCGTCCACAAAATAACCTGCCGTGCCAGAGTCTATCAAGGCAGGCACAGGAATAGACTCTTGAGCCCAAGATAGAACTATGTCCAGCAAGGTTTTAGCCTGAGAGGTTTCAGTGGACTGTGAGATGACACCTAAGATATGTCCCTGACAGGATCTTAGGTGTGAGCGTTTTCCCGGACGTACCGGGCATGATTTCAGTAGGTGACCATGTTTACCGCAGTAGAGACATAGTCCCTTCCACCGCCTATGGGCCATCTCCGCTGCAGGGAGTCAGGTAGCCCCCACCTGCATAGGTTCACCACCCATAGTGTTGGAACCAGGAGGCATGGGAGGTTAGGGAGGACAGGGTGGGCAAGAAAAGCTGTAGGACATGCTGGTAGAATGCCCTTGGGAGAATGCGGCTATCAAAGCTTCATTGTTCCACCCTACTTCGTCTTCTAGGGTTCAAAACTCGATTACGTATTCCGTCACCGTGCGGTTGCCCTGGTGGATAGTCATGAGATGTTTGGAAGCCAAGGTCCCACGACCTGGCACATCAAATACACGTTTAAATGCAGCCACAGATTCTGTAAAATTATATATTATGGGTTTCTCCGTCTCCCATAAAGGATTAGCCCAAGCCAATGCCTTGCCAGCCAGGAGAGAAATCATAAGTCCAACCCTACTGTGTTCAGTAGGGAAGGCATGAGGAAGCATCTCAAGTTATATGCCCAACTGATTTATGAAACTGTGACATAACTCAGTTTCCCCACTATAGCGTTGTGGGAGTGAAGCGGAACCAGTTAACCCTCTGACCAGTCCAGCATCAGAGATGGTAGCAGCAGTAGGTGCCAAACGAGAAACTGGAGTGGCCACCTGCTGAGGGTTATAGTGTTCCAAGTGATTGGTTCTGCCAAGCAGAGTCTGCAAGGCACCTGCCAACTAATCAATATGTTGATTCTGATCCTGCATTCTGTCAAAAAGTCTCTGTAAATTAGGATCACTATGACTGTCTGTTATGACCCTTACATACTGCAAAACCAGGAGTCAGGTATAGTTAAGATAACCTTTATTTTGAGAATAATAACAGTAATGCAATATATACACACAGGGAGTGATTGAAGAGGCAAGTACTGTATCAGGAACAGCACTCTCCCAATATCTCCACCACACTGTCCAAGACAAGGCTTCAGCCTACTGGAGTCTTGAGGTACGGTAACGCCCAGATCTAGCACTGACTCAACCTGCAGTCAGTCTAGGAGCAGAGTCTATGTCTATCACGGTGCCCGTGCTTGCCTGTCACTCTCTGTGCTGGTGCTCGTCCATTGGAGGAGGCTGATTGGCCCGCCCAGGGTGTCCCTTTATATTGGGCCTTATGGCACCTGTCAGGTGCCCTTTCGTGGTGTTCCCGTGCCTGCGCTATTGTTGCTGTGATCCTGTTTTCCTGTGTACCGACTCGGCTCCTCTGACTACTCTCGTTCCTGCTCCGTGATTGACCCGGTTCCGGCTGATGTTCCTGCTCCGTGATTGACCCGGTTCTGGGAGAGCCACCTCTGCTGCCAAGAGGTTGATGGAGATACAAATGGGCGATCGTGTGGTAGGCAATTACGCCATAGAGTTTCATATATTGGCAGCGGAGGTAGGCTGGAATAATGAGGCGCTGCTGGCAGCCTTTGCCCAAGGGTTGTCGGATTCTATTAAAGATGAAATTGCTGCCAAAGATGTCCCCAGTGATCTAGACGAGTATATCGATTATATTATGCTCACTGACTCCCGCTTGCGCGAGAGGCGCTTGGCTAGAAGGGTGAAATCCAGAAGCTATGGGCATGGTAGTCAGTTGAACCCACCCTCGCCTCCCAATCCTCTTGACAGAGTAGCCGAACCAAGTGAACCTATGCAACTCGGGTTCACCAGACTTTCAAAGGAAGAGCGGGCACACCGAAGGAGGCAGGGGTTATGTCTATACTGTGGCAAAGATGGGCACGTCTTATGCATTTGCCCGGTACGGCCGGGAAACGCACGCACCTAGGGTACCTTGGGGGACAGGCCCTAGGTGGTGTACAATCGTCCCCAGACTCCTGTACTCTAAAACCCACCATCCAGGTGAGGTTTTGTTTGGGCGACCAGGCTGTGGAGGTGCTTGCTCTGGTAGACTCAGACGCAGCAGGTTATTTTATGGACCGTGCTTTCGCTGAACGATATAATACTCCACTAGCCATTGAGGCCATTGATGGCAGACCTCTTGAACCAGCCTTCATTACTATGGAAACAACCCCTATCACTATGTCTATTGGGGCTCTCCACAGGGAGGAGGTGTGTTTCCAGATCATACACTCACCCCATCACGCGGTCATTCTGGGGTTCCCATGGTTACCACTGCACAACCCACAGTTTGACTGGCAAAGGTGCGAGGTTAATTTGTGGTCTGAATACTGTACTGGTCACTGTTTGTCTCATCCGGTGAAGATCATGTGTACCTCTCCCTCCGTGCCATATAGCAGATTCAGTGATGTATTCAGTAAGGAAGAGGCTAGCGCATTGCCGCAACATAGGTCCTATGACTGCGCTATTGATTTGCCCCTGGGGGTGGTGCCACCGAGGGGCAGGACGTACCCTTTGTCCTGTGAGGAGAACAGGGCCATGGAGGATTACATTGAGGATGCCCTCAGTAGGAGAATCATTCGCAAGTCATCCTCTCCGGCAGGTGCAGGGTTCTTTTTTGTGAAAAAGAAGAATGGCGAATTACGACCTTGTATTGATTACCGGAGACTAAATGAGCTCATGGCAAAAAATGCTTACCCCATGCCACTCATTACTGAATTGTTTGACAGGTTGAAGGGCTCTTCCATATTTACTAAACTCGATTTAAGAGCCGCCTACAACCTGATAAGGATCAGGGCCGGAGATGAGTGGAAAACGGCATTCAGTACTAGGTCAGGACACTATGAATATTTAGTGATGCCTTTTGGATTATGTAATGCACCTGCCGTATTTCAAGAGTTCATCAATGATATCCTCCGCGACATGCTACAGTCCTGTGTAGTTGTATACCTTGATGATATTTTGATTCACTCTGCTAATCTAACCCAGCACATTCAGGACGTGTCTGAAGTCCTGCTCCGCTTACGCAAGAACAAATTGTTCTGTAAGTTAGAAAAATGTGAATTTCATGTTTCCAAAGTACCCTTCCTGGGGTTTGTGATTTCTAAGGATGGCATTGCCATGGATCAAGAAAAATTGGCCGCAGTTCTACAATGGCCAAGGCCCAAAGGGTTAAAAGCTATCCAACGATTCTTGGGCTTTGCCAATTATTACAGAAAATTTATTGAAAACTTTTCTACCATTGGAAAGCCTCTGTCTGACCTCACGCACAAGGGCTCTAATCCCTCTCAATGGACTGAGGCAGCTGTAGTGGCCTTTGAGACGCTTAAATCTGCTTTCGCCTCTGCTCCTATACTGTCCCACCCCAATCCCACCCTGCCATTTACGCTAGAGGTCGATGCCTCTGAGGTTGGGGTAGGGGCAGTCCTTTCCCAACGCCCCAAAGAGGGTGGTAACCTGAGACCGTGTGGGTTCTTTTCCAAAAAGCTATCTAGTGCCCAAAGCCTTTACGAGATTGGTGATAGGGAATTGCTGGCTATCATCTTGGCATTAAAGGAGTGGCGACACCTGTTGGAAGGCACAAGAACCCTGGTGCTAATTCTTACGGATCATAAAAATTTGATTTATCTCTCAGAGGCAAAAAGGCTGTCCTCTTGTCAGGCTAGGTGGGCCCTATTTCTGTCAAGGTTCAATTTTGTAGTATCCTACTTGCCTGGTTCTAAGAATGTGAGGGCTGACGCCTTATCCAGACAGTTTAGCTCTGACATTGAGAGGGATGAATCCCCGGTACCTATTATTCAGCCAGATAGGATTCTGGCAACGGTTCGCACCAGTATCACTTTGCCACTGGGGGAGCAAATTTTGGCATCCCAAGCTCAGGCACCTCCAGAAACCCCAGTTGGCAAGTGCTTTGTGGGTGAGCCTTTCCGTACCTGTTTGCTCGAAACCTACCACTCATCTAAGACAGCTGGGCATATAGGGAAGGATCAGCTGATATGGTCTCTTTCACGAGTGATTTGGTGGCCTTCCATGAAGACTGATTGTTCCGCATTTACTGCTGCCTGTGCCACCTGTGCCCGAGCTAAGACCCCCAGACATCTCCCTGTGAGTCTGCTCCAACCAGTACCCAATGGTGAAAGCCCATGGTCCCACATTTCTATTGATTTTTTGGGTGAATTGCCGGTATCTAAGGGCTATACGTTTATACTGATGATGGTAGACAGGTTCTCTAAGATGGGTCACTTCGTGCCCCTTTGCTGGGCTTCCTTCGGCCCAGGAGCTGGCAGTAGTTTTTGCCAGAGAAGTATTTCGCTTGCACGGGGTTCCCAGAGTTATAGTATCGGACCGAGGGAGTCAGTTCGTGTCAAGATTCTGGAGGGCATTCTGTAGCCAGATGGGCATACAACTATCCTTCTCCTCCGCCTACCATCCCCAGACCAACGGGGCCGCTGAGTGTGCCAGTCAGGGACTGGAGCAGTTTCTGCGCTGCTTTGTGACCGATTATCATGATAATTGGCCGACCTGTTGCCGTGGGCAGAGTTTGCCAGGAACTGTGCAGTTAACTCATCGTCCGGGAGCTCTCCATTTCTCGTTAATTATGGGTTCCAGCCATGTCTGCTCCCGGACTCGTTTCAGTCTCAACAGATTCCGACTCTGGACGAGCATATTGAGCAGCTCCGCTCCACTTGGGCACAGGTGCAGAGGTCCCTCAGCCAGTCCTTCCGGCGACATCAGCGGCATGCCAATCGCAGACGGCTGCCAGCGGTATCCTTCCAGGTTGGGGACAGGGTATGGCTCTCCTCCAGAAATCTTAATTTGCAAGTGCCATCCAATAAATTGGCTCACCGGTTCATTGGTCCGTTCAAGATTATCCGTAAGGTTAACCCCGTGGCCTACGCACTGGAACTCCCAGCATCTATGCGCATTCACAATGTGTTCCATGTGTCACTATTGAACCCCTTGGTGTGCAACTGCTATACTACCACTCCGGTGGTTCCTGGGCTGGTGGATGTTCAAGGCCAGGAGGAGTACAAAGTACAGAGCATTATTGACCCCAGGAGGTTTAAAGGCAAATTGCAGTACTTGGTCCACTGGAAGGGTTATGGGCCCGAAGAGCGTTCTTGGGTCGACCAGAGGGACCTTCATGCTCCAAGATTAGTCCGCAATTTTCACTCTAAATATCCCCAGAAACCCAAACCCTCTGGCAGAGGAGGGGGTCTTTGAGAGGGGGGGTACTATCACGGTGCCCGTGCTTGCCTGTCACTCTCTGTGCTGGTGCTCGTCCATTGGAGGAGGCTGATTGGCCCGCCCAGGGTGTCCCTTTATATTGGGCCTTATGGCACCTGTCAGATGCCCTTTCGTGGTGTTCCCGTGGAACGGAGACCGGCCGCAGAGACCGGAACAGGTCACGGAGCAGGAACGTCAGCAAGCCGGGTCGAATCATGGGGCAGGTTCTCAGGCAAGCCGGATCAGGAAACGAGCAGGAACATCAGCCAGGCCGGGTCGAATCACGGAGCAGTTTCTCAGACAAGCCGGATCAGGAAAATAAGCAGGAACGTCAGCCAGGCCAGGTCAAATCACGGAGCAGGTACACAGGATCGTAGTCAGGGATAGCCGAGTCGGTACACCGGAGATCAGGAACACAGGAACACAGCACAGCAAAACTGGCTCAGGAACACCACGAAAGGGCAAATGACAGGTGCCACTAGCCCAGAATAAAAAGGTCACCAGGGGCGAGCCAAACAGGCTCAACAAATCGGAGCGCAGCACAAGTGAGAGTGACAGCATGAGAAGCTGCACCGTGATAATGTGCAGTGGACATAACCCCAGGTCAGTACCAGAGTGGGTAGTCAGACAAGCCTAGGTTATAAACGGAGCGGGTAGTCAGCCAGAGCCACAGGTTTGCACCAGATAGGATATCCACTGAAGCGATGGTACGCTGGTGTAACGGTTTTCTGACACTCAGACCAGGGTGTAAAGTAAAAACACAGTTTATTGAATCAAGGAGTAATACAATGCCCCTAGGGGCCAGTACAGGAATAGCAGTAATAGCAACAGAGTGAATGCAATACAGCAATATGATAGACAATGGATAGATATGAAATAACCCCTAAGGGTTAACAAGTGCAAGAGGAGAGCTCAGTCCAGTTTGACCAACGCCCAGGATATATAGCAGTCTCTGGAACACAGTTCTGGAGCAACAAAGCTGAAGCAAAGTAGCAGTCTCTGGAACTCAGTTCTTGAGTAACCAAGCTGGAGCAAAGTGTCAGTCTCTGGAACACAGTTCTTGAGTATCAAAGCTGGAACGAAGGGTCTGCGCTGAATTCACTCTCAAATAGAATAGAAAGGCACAAGTGCCAGAGCTGAGTAATACCACCGCCGTGGGATAGGGAGAAGTGCTATTGCCAAACTGTAGTACAAGAACCTGAATCGCACTTAATTGAGAATTGAAGTTAACTCTGCGTGTGCCCAATGGAAAGTGCCCTGACACCCCTTGGATGTCGATAGTGAAAGCGACTGCACAAGCACTGAGAGCCAAGCACTGGATAGTGCAGATGGAATGCGTAACCTCTGTACGTGTGTAGGCCGGAGCCAGGACACCCCTCCGGTGCCGTACGGAACTTTCCCAGCAAGAGCAAACGGATAACAGTGCCAACAAGCGTGGTCCCGATGTACACCGAACACCGGACCGGCAATGCTCTGCAGAAGGTAGTGAAGCGTGTCAGAGGTACTCAAGGAGGGGCTCTTAACGGATATATTTATGCTTGGCAAGATGACTGAGGCACAAGACTGGAGACTACGAAGCACAGCAGGAGTTAACGGGTTCTGTACGGAGAGACAGCAACAGACAATGTATGGCAAAGCAACCTCTATCTCAGCTAGAGAGGTGAGAGGAATAGCGAGTCACCCAGAGATCAGAATGTCGCGGACGCGACCGAGACCGTGCAGGTACACCGGAACAGCAGGCTGGAACTGGGCGATAACCGGAACCGGAGCACAGCAGGAACAGCAGCCGAAGAACAGGATCAATCACGGAGCAGGGTCGTCTACCAGAGCCGGGTCAAACACGGAGCAGGATCATAAGCCAGAACTGGATCAAACACAAAGCAGGGTCGTCAGCCAGAGCCGGGTCATACATGGAGCAGGATCATCAGCCAGAACCGGATCAATCACGAAGCAGGGTCGTCAGCCAGAGCCGGGTCATACACGGAGCAGGATCCACAGAAGAGTCAGACAAGCCGGATCAGTACACTGGAGAACTGGAACACAGCAACAAGGCGCAGATACTGGAACACCACGAAAGGGCAAATCACAAGTGCCCAAGGCCCAGTGTATAAAGGCACATCCTGGGCAGGCCAATCAGCATCCTCCAATGCACAGGTAGTACAGTCAAGATTGACAGCATAGCATGGGAACAGTGATAGTTGGATGCGCATGGACAGAGCCTCAGGTCAACACCAGAGTGGGTAGTCGGACAAGCCTCGGTCATACACGGAGCGGGTAGTCAGCCAGGGCCACAATTTTGCACCAGAAAGGATATCTGAGCCAAATCGGAGCACACAAGGAGAATAGTCAGACAGATCCACAGGTCAACACCAGAATGGATGGACAGACAAGCCGGATCATACACAGGAATCAGGAATACAAGATAATGAACTGTTCAGAACAACAATGTAAGGGTAACTGAGTCAGGAATGAGTCTGCCCTTTAAACTCTTCCTCAGGAAGTAGGTAGGAGGAGCATCTCAGAGGGAGGAAGAAGGTAGGAGGAGACTACAGGCACATAAAACAGAGGCCTGCAGCATGCTGACGCCTCAAGCCTGCAAATGAAGCATCTAGCATTGATGCGTCCAACCACTCGTGGAAATGACGCTGGATCGTCATTGTAAGCGGCGGGTATGGTCACATAACCTTATTTTCCTCAACAGATAAGGGGTAGATACGACGCCTAGGTGGCGTAGTACCAGGCAACAATTCCAAAGTGCAGTTGTAAGGCCTATGTGGTGGTAAAGACCCGGTCTTATTTTCACTAAAGATGTCTTTAAATGTGACATACTCCTCGGGGAGGAGTGGAGCAATAGCGTGAGTGAGTCTTATAGGACATGACAGACAGGACTTAGTACATTGTGGAGACCAAGCCACAATGTCACACGTGTGCCAATCCATCCTGGGGTTCTGTTTCTGTGCCCAAGGAAACCCCAGAACAATGGCATAATACAGAGAAATTTCAGGGTTTTGGCGTGGAGGGCTCCCACCCTCAGGGTTAGCAAAGCGGTTTCATGCGTAATGTGTGAGGGCTGCAAGGGTTGCCCATCAATGGCTTCTACGGCCAGAGGAGCAGCAAGCGGCTGCAAAGGGATGTTATTACTGGCTGCAAATTTTGCATCAATAAAGCAGCCAGCGGCCCCCTTGTCCAGAAACACTGAAACTGATATTGACTTATCTGCCCAATAAACGCAGGCCTTCAGCATGGGCTTATCCAAAACATTCTCTGGGGAAAGTGAAATGCCACCAATGATTTGTCCCCAGCCTGGATGAACTGGACAGGAACGCAACAAATGTCCACATCCACCACAGTACAGACAAAGTCCCTCCCTCCTCCTGAAGGCCCTCTCCTCTTTAGAAAGCCGGGTAGCACCCACTTGCCTGGGTTCAGTGCCCTCAGAGTCCAGTACAGGAGTTGTGGGAGGTAAGTCAGAAGGATGAGAGGACAATCTGCCCAGAGCCATCCGCCGCCACTCAGGAAACGGGCCTCTCTCCCTGATAACGGCATCAACTTGCATGGGTTTGCAACCGTCAGAAACAAGCCCAGGAGGCATGGGAGGCAAGGAAGGATAGGGTGGGCCTGAAGAACGAGAAGCCCCTCTGTCCGAGGGCCTCCTCAGGCTCTCCCTAAACAAGGGTCTCTCCCTGATTTTAGTGTCAATCAGGATACAAAACTTAATCAATTTGTCCAAATCTTTAGTTAATTCTCGCGCCGCAATTTTTTCCTTCAATGTGTAACACAGCCCTTGGAAAAAGGCCGCTATCAAGGCCTCATTATTCCAGCCTACTTCCACAGCCAGCTTGTGAAATTCAATAGAGTAGTCCGCCACAGTAAGTGCGCCCTGACAAATGGTCATAAGGTTTTTTTTTGCTGGAACCAGGCACAGGAACTGGAACTGAACAGGAGCAGGAACAGGAACACAGGATCTGATCCAATGCAGAGAGGAGGTGTAATGGTTTTCAGTACACTCAGAGGCAGGCAGTTTGGTAAAACACAGTTTTATTGAAACCAGACAGAATAAAGTAACCCTCGCGGGTCCAGCAATAGTAAGCACTAAATACTGACACAGGACAGGTTATAAAATAACATTAACACACACGGGTCCAACATATATCAGAGAACAAATACATATACTGACACAGGTCAGGTTACAGTTCGTGTGAATCAGTGAAATAATGATGTGAAGGTGCTGTTAGGCCGGGAGGCTGGTAGGCCCTAATAGCGAGACCCAAGAAGCACTCTCTACTGGAGAGTGACACAATAGAGACTATGCCCTCAGAGGGTGAGCAAGGCCTTGAAGGAATCACGGACTACCAGACAGTGCTGTAACCGGAGGAACAGTGGAACGCCAAATGGAATCAGCATGAACTGCGACCCAAGGATAAGGGCACCGGACAACAAGGGTTAACAGACGCTCAGGCTTGATAGCGACTGCTAGGTGGTGGAAAACTAACTGAGGCGCCCAGGAGACCAACCTCAGTGGTAGTGCAGCAACAAGCCAAGCGTATGGCGTGCCAGTGAGAATAGCTCCTACCCAGGTGAGCACCAGAGAGCAAGGGTTAATAGACGCTCAGGCTTGATGGTGACTGCTAGGTGGTGGAAAACTGAAGTGCCCAGAAGACCAACCTCAGTGGTAGTGCAGTAACAAGCCAAGCGTATAGTGAGCAAACAAGATCAGCTTCACCCCAGGGGTATGGAGATATGAGACACAGGAGCGTAAATGTGTCACAGTAGCTGAATGGTTAAACAGCACTCAAGGCAACCAACTGGGTCAGCATGCTCTAGACAGAGCACCGGAAAGTACTCTCTAACGGAATACCGGGCACGGTAGTGAACCGGGCCAGAAACACACAGAGCAGGAACGGAAGCCAATCCGGGTCGATGCACAGAATAGGAACCTCAGCTAAGCCGGGTCAGTACACGGAGCAGGAACGTCAGCCAGGCCGGGTCAGTTCACGGAGCAGAAACAGAATCAGAGAGAGTAGTCAGGCAGTCCGGGTCAAACACAGGATTCACACAATAACGACAGCAAGCACTAAGCAATGGGAACACCACAAAAGGGCCCTGCATGAGTGACAGGGCACAGTACTTAAAGGCTACCACTGGGTGGAGCAATCTCGCACTAGCCAATAAGAAGGAATCAGAAACAATGTTGTCAAAATGTCGCCAGCAATACACGGGCACCATGATAGGAGGCTACCTGACTCACGCCTGCAGTCAGTCTGTAGCAGAGGATACCTGACTCACGCCTGCAGTCAATCTGTAACAGAGGATATCTGACTCACACCTGCAGTCAGAATGGAGAAAGCGAAAGCTTGACTCACGCCTGCAGGTAGTTAATAGCTCGTCTACTAGAGCCCCAGGTCTGCATCAGGTTGGGTGTCTGCTAGGTAAAGGGGAATAACAAGAGAATCGTCAGACAGAGCCACAGGTCAGCACCAGAGAGGATAGTCAGACAAGCCAGGTCATACATAGTTCAGGTAGTCAGCCAGAGCCACAGGTCTGCCCAGACTAGGTGTCCACTATAAGGATAAGACAGTAGAATAGTCAGACAGAGCAACAGGTCAGCACCAGATTGGATGGTCATACACAGAGCCCAAGGACACAGAACTGCTTCGTACAACAACGCAAGGGCAACTGAGTCAGGACTCAGACTGCCCTTTAAACCCCTCCTCAGGAAGTAGGTAGGAGGAGCAGACTCAGAGGAAGGACGTAGGCAGGAGGCAGGCATAAAACAGAGGCCTGCTACACTCTGAAGCCTCGCGTCTGCAGATGACGCATCTTGCTCTGATGAGTCCAACCGCTGCCATCTTCCTGACTTATCCGTGTGGCATGAATGGCCACTGAAACCAAGGTAAGCTGTGACAAGAATAGATCATGTCAGACTAATTTACTTGCATTTTACAATAAGGTAAGTAGTAATTTGGACAAGGGAATTTCTGTTGATGTAGTATACTTGGATTTTGCAAAAGCCTTTGATACAATGTCTCATAACACGTTACTGCATGTATTAAAAGACTTTGGTTTAGGCAGTGATATCTGTACATGGATTGAGAACTGGTTAAATGATAGATGGCATAGAGTTGTTTAAATGGAACCTTTTTGAGTTGTTCTAAAGTTATAAGTGGGGTGCCACAGGGTTCAGTCCTGGGCCCACACACTGAGCTTTTTTTTCTCTGCAGAAGGATTTAGATAAACTGAGTGAATGGGTAGAAAAGTGGCAGATGACATGTAATGTAGATAAATGTAAGGTTATGCATTTGGGCTGTAGAAACAAACATACTACATATACTAAATGGGAAACAACCTGGGGAATCCTCATTAGAGAAATATTTAGGAGTACTGACAGATGATAGACTTCACAGCAGTGTCACTCAGAGTCATTATTGAACTGGAAAAAATGCAACAAAACTGATAAAAGGACTGGAGGATCTGAGTTATAAAGAGAGACTAGCCAAACTGGGTGTGTTTACATTAGAGAAGAGACATCTAATATGATTATCATTTACAGATATATTCAAGGTCAATACAAAGAACTATCCAATGAATTATTTATGCAAAGAGCTGACCTAAGAACGAGAAGTCATCCATTAAGACTAGAGGAAAGGCTCTTTCAAATAAACCAAAGCAGGGATTTTTTACAGTAAGAGCGGCAAAGCTATGGTATTCTTTGCCTCTTGATGTTGTACTTGCAGATACTGTAACTGCTTTAAAAATGCAATAGGTACCTAAATAGCACAGAACAGTATTGAAAATGATGACAGATAGCTTCAGTGAAGATAGATTGTTGATCCAGGTAACTATCTAACTGCCATTTGGAGCTAGGAAGAATTTGTTTACCTGCTTTGGTCTAAATTGAAAATGGCTTCAGTGGATTTTTTTATTTTTTTTGCCTTCCTCTGGATCAACAGGGGTGTTTTGGCATGAGCTGGACTTGATGAACACATGTCTTTTTTCAGCTTCTATGTAGAAAAGTGACTACTATACAATATATAGATATATTTTAATTATCTGAAAAACAAATAAAATTTATCTTAAGGTGGCAAGTCCTATTTAATGTTTGACATAGAATGTCGACCTATGCAGTGGGGCAAGGTAAAACTAAGCATTTATTTTTTTAGGGCAGGGGAAATTCTTATAAGCCCTAAGGCAGGGATTGCTACAAGACAGAATGTCAGTTTCAAAGAAGCAGGTAAAGAAAAATGTCCTGATAGTAGCAAATATATGTTGTAAGTATACCTTGTATGTTTACATCTTGTTGTTATAGACTACATTTATTCAGTGATAAGTATACTTCTAAAGTAAATACAGTATCTAGAGATTATAATATCATGAGCAGTGTTTACTTTGGATTGTTTATCTCTGCTCCTGTTACTACTTTTGTATACTGTATATGTACCTGGATGCATTATTTCCCAAACACTCCCTTTCAAGGGTGGTGCCCAAATTAATGCTTGAAAACAGGCACAAACTCAGCCAAGCACTGGTGACAGAGTAAATAAGCACTTGTATGTGACCAGAAGTCAAGCTATATTTTCTCTTAAAGGAACAATAACAATTATGGTACTGCGCAAAAGGTTTAGATAGGTGTGAAAAAATGCTGTAAAGTAAGAATGCTTTCTAAAATACACGTTAATAGTTTATATTTATCAATTAACACACTGCAAAGTGAGTGAACAGAAGAAACATCTAAATCAAATGAATATTTGGCGTGACCACCCTTTTCAAAACAGTATAAATTGTTTTAGGTACTCTTGTACACAGTTTTTTAAGGAACTTGCCAGGTAGGTTGTTCCAAACATATTGGAGAACTAACTACAGTTCTTCTGTGGACTTAGGCAGCCTCAGTTGCTTCTCCCTCTCTTCATGTAATCCCACTGTTGGTCAGAGATGCCCTGTAAGAACGTGGCATCCTCTGCTGGTTTCTCGCGCTCTACTTTGCAAGCGCCAACATTTCAGAGCATGCCAAGCACTCCTCATTGACATCAACGGGACTATAGAGGAAGTGCTCTTCAGTGGAGCCAGCGATCAGTTGTTGCTTGAGTTCCATTCCTGTACCTATATTTTTGTTCTTGATTTGGATTTCCTGGTATTGACCTCTGCTTGACTGCTGACCACTGCTTCTGCCCTGGCCTTTGTGCTTGCCTCTGACCACCTCATATCTCAGCCTGCCCTGAACTTTTGGCCTGTCCCTGACTTCTGCTTGTTTTTATTCTGTCCTGACCTTTGGCCTGCCTTTTGACCTCCGCATCCTTCAAGTCTTCCTCCTGTGGCCTGCTATGATCCCTAGCCTTCTGACCTTGCTGGCCACTACTGTGTGTGCCATTGTCCTGCTCAAGTCTACTGGATCAGCGGACACGTCCAGAGTTACAGAAACTCCTCATACCGGTACAGTGTTTATTTATATCTCTATAGTGCTTCCTTAGGGCTCCCGGTGCTGCTGCCCCTTAGCTTCGCCCTTGGGTTTCCTGCTTCTAGTTTACTTAGGCTGACACCCAGACAGACTCGATGATGAAGATAGTTCTTAATGACTTTGGCTGTATGTTTGGGGTTGTTGTCATTCTGCAAAATAAATTTGCGGCCAAGCAGATGCCTCACTGATGGTATTGCATGATGGATAAGTATCTGCCTGTACTTCTCAGCACTGAGGAGCCATGAATTCTGACCTAATCCTCATCCCCATTTGCAGAAATGCAGCCCCAAACTTGCAAGGAACCTCCACCATGCTTCACTGTTGCCTACAGCTTTCCAGCCCTTTGGCGTGCAATTTGCCTTCTGCTATAGCCAAATATTTAAAATTTTGACTAATCAGTCTAAAGCACCTGCTGCCATTTTTCTGCACCCCAGTTCCTGTGTTTTCATGGATAGTTGAGTTGCACAGTGTCACGGTTTGTTTTGACTTTCAGACACAGAGTTAAGATAAAAACACAACTTTATTGAAAGCTTAAAGGGAACCCTCACGGGTTTGACAAACACATATAATAACACGTGATTGTACAATGCAATAGTGAATAGTAGTACAGTGAATAATAGAAAGGCTCTACCGGCCTTGCCAATACTGGGTAAGGCAACCTTAAGACTGGCACAATATGGAGATAGGTTCTACCGGCCTTACCAATATACCGGCAAGGCAGCCTGGAGGCTTGCATAACGAAAGAGGAGGCTCTACCGGCCTTGTCAATATACCGGGCAAGGCAGCCTTAGACTGGCACAATGAGAGAGGAGGCTCTACCGGCCTTCCCAATATACCGGGCAAGGCAGCCTTGAGACTGGCACAATTAGAGAGGAGGCTCTACCGGACTTGCCAATATACCGGGCAAGGCAGTCTTGAGACTGGCACAATGAGAGAGGAGGCTCTACCGGCCTTGCCAATATACTGGGCAAGGCAGCCTCGCTGGACCCAGAGAACTGCAAGTACTGGTGCCTAAGCGGAGATGGCCTCAGCGACTAGAATATAGGTGGAGTAAACCAGTCGCCTATACTGGGCACACAGAGGCCTTGCCGGGGCTGTATAGGTGTCAACGAGCACCCGGTAAAGATGGAGCAAATCAGTACCCGCTTACTGGACCAAATAAGACACTGTCGGTTCTATATGGATACTGAGAGCAACTGGTTATATATGGAGCGAACCAGTACCCGCGTACTGGATGACACAAGACTCTACCGGTGCTGCATGGAATGCAGCAAGCAACCGGTTATACATGGAGCGAACTAGTACCCGTGTACTGGATACACAGGACTCTACCGGTGCTGAATGGAACGTAACAAGCAACCGGTTATACATGGAGTGAACCAGTACCCGCGTACTGAATGATAAGAATGTCACCCAAGGCAACATAAAGCAGGAGACACTCTGCACGCGATCCAGGAGCAGGAACACAGCCAGGTCAGGACAGGAAACAGGAACAGTAACGGCAGCCAACCAGATCAGGAACGGCAGCAGGAACACCAGCCCAAACTGGATCAGGAATGGTGGCAGGAACCAAGACACCAAGGAAGCTGTCAGGCAGGTACACAGGCGATCTCTGGAGCGAATGTAGAATCAGTCACGGCCCAGGAAGCTCAGAAAAACAGTGCAGGTGCTAGCGACATAGAGACACCACGAAAGGGCAACCAAAGGGTGCCCAAGCCCAGTCTATAAAGGCAATACAGGGCGGACTGAAGACAGGCAGCCAATGGAGAGCCCAATCAGATAACTGACAGGAAAAGGCAGCAATCACGGGTACCGTGATACATGGCCTTGTTTCCACTTCGGAGTATGGCTTATTGGCTGCAAGTCTTCCATGAAGATCACTTCTGACCAGACTTCTCCGGACAGTAGATGGGTGTACCAGGGTCCCACTGTTTTCTGCCAATACTGAGCTGATGGCACTGCTGGCTATCTTCCAATTGTGAAGGGAAGTAAGCATGATGTGTCTTTCATCTGCTGCACTAAGTTTCCTTGGCCAAACACTGCGTCTACGGTCCTCAACATTGACCATTTATTTGTGCTTCATCAAAAGAGCTTGGACAGCACATCTGGAAACCACTGTCTGCCTTGGAATTTCTGCCTGGGAGAGACCTTGCTGATGCAGTATGACTACTTTGTGTCTTGTTGTTGTGCTCAGTCTTGCCATTGTGTATGACTTTTGGCATTAAATTGTCTTCAGCAATCTAACCTTGTTATCTGTGTTTGGCTGCTTCTCACCCAGTTTTATTCCTCTGACACAGCTGTGTCTATTTCAGTTAATGATTGCGTTTCAACCCAAATAATAAATTGATTATAATTAGAACCTGTTTGGTATAATTGTTTAATCATACACCTGACTATATGCTTGCAAAATTCCTGACTCTGTGCAAGTGTACCTAGAAGAACTGATGCTGTTTTGAAGGCAAAGGGTGGTCCCATCAAAAACTGATTTTATTTAGATTTTTCTTCTGTTCACTCACTATCATTTTGTTAATGTATAAAAACTACTAACATGTCTATTTTTGAAAGGATTCTTACTTTATACCATTTTTCACACCTGTCTAAAACTTTTACACAGTACTGTACATGTAAAATATACTCCAAGCTAGCATTTATAACAATTATTTATTTGGTACAGCAAGAATAAAATATTGTTATACATTTGTCTTGTTCCAGGCCTTGTGCTTTGCACAACTCTCTGATCCTTAAGGGGTTAAGCAAGCGTGACAGGTGATTCTGAAGTGATAATGCAATATTGATGCTAATATGTGTAAGTTATAACAAATACCTTTCTACCTTAAGTCTGGATTCCATTGCAGAGGATGACTTCATTACTGGTTTTCTCTACACATTTCTTCACAGGCTTTAAAAGGAATATGTGAGATAAAACTAGTAATAACATTTGTAGTAATGGCTTATGGGTGTGAAAAGAGAACTGAAAGAGAAAGCATAGGAGTGTGGCTAAATGTGGGCCTTAGAACCCAAGATCATGCGAGGCAGTGGGCTGGTTAGAGAGCTCACTTATTTGAATATCATTAAAAAGGAGGGTGTAGGAGGTTGGGTTTCTACACTGGATTAGCATGGATTAGCATGGGAGTGTGGCTAAAATTAGGCCTTAGAACCCAAGGTCTTGTAAGGCATTGGGCCTGTTACAGGTCCAAAGGAAAGTGAAGAAACGTGATAACATTTTAGCGGGTGTGTGAATGGAAAACAAATTTGATTTTATGACTAGGGTTTGGAATATATCTAGTAAAACAAGGTGATTGATATGGGCTGGCACAATGTTTCTGGAGGTTGAAGAAGCTGCTCCTATTCTGAATGAATGACCTGAGTATAGATGAGGGTTTAATTGTAAGCGACCAAGCTGAGTTCTGAGATAGCTAATAAATGATACAGTACTGAGAGGGCCATCATTCATAGGTAATAAAGGACTAGAATCTGGTCTGTTGGCCAAAAATAAAGCTAGTCTGTCCAAGGTTGCCACAGGGCACCATTAGTTGTGGGTAGGATAATACAGCACTTTGACTCCCAGATGGAGAGAATCGGTTTTGGAATGGGCTAAGTAAAGGGAAAAATTAGTGCTCTTTTTTAGATCTGTGTCGGTACTTACCGGACACAGCAGGCCGGAAGCGGAAGCATCGGATGCCAGTCCGGGCTTCCACGTTGTTAGAGCGCATGCGCCGACGTCGCGCCAGCGTGCGCACGTCGGCGGTCTGACGTCACACAGGGAGGCTTTATAACGGAGCGCTTGAACCTTATTCGGCGCTCAGTTGTTTAGTCCTCCCAAGCGTCCACACCCCCAGAGAGTGTTCCCTGCTTGGTCCCTCCAGACTCTTACTTCGGGCCTCCCTGTCTCTTCTTCCGTGCCTCCTTCTGCTTCTCCTGCTGGATCCCTGCCTGCGCTTGCCCCTGGGATCCTAGTTCAGTGGTGTCCGCCTGCCTTGTCTTCTGGCTTCTCAGTACCACCTACTCCTGCCCAGTACCTGTTCTGGTAAGCCTGCCTCGCACTCCAGCTGCACCTCCAAGGTAAGCACTGCTCAGTCAGACACCCTAGCCTGCCACGCTCCCCAGCTACCCAACCCAGGTAAGCACTGTTTAGTCAGACCTCCTAGCCTGCCACGCTCTCCAGCTTCATCACTCAGGTAAGCTCTGTTCCATCAGACTCCTTAACCTGCCTCGCTCTCCAGCTCCTCAACCCAGGTAAGCTCTGTTCAGTCAGACTACTTATCCTGCCACGCTTTCCAGCTTCTCCACTCTGGTACCCTGCTCTACCTGCCTCGCTCTCCAGCATATCCCTCGGTAGTGACTCTCCACATCCTCCACCCAGGTAACCCTGTGTTACCTGCTACGCACCCAAGCACGTGTTCCTGTAAAGGTAATCCACAGTTCTCCTTACCTCCTAAAGTTAGTTTTCTTTATCGGTGTCCTAGACTTGTGTACTCTGCTCACCCTACTACACTGTATGCCGTTGCTTGTCCTGCTCTCTCTCTCCCTATCCTTGGCTTCTCATCTATACAGGGTTCCCCAGAGCTAGCCTAGGGTTCCTAACCCTTCTCTCCACCCCTTCCATCTGATAGGGGTGCGACACTGCCTAGATATACACATGAAAACAAATATATATTTGGAGGTTTATGCACCTAATCAAGTGTTAGCTATCAAAACATAATATTTAAAAGGGCGGGGCAGCTCTCACGTGGGATGGAAAACACACCTGGAAGAAAGTGTGGTATTGTTGTGGGGGTGGAAGATGATATTTTGTATCCAACAAAATACACTGGTATTGTGTAATTTATGTATTTATTTTATTAATGTTGTCCTGTGCTCTATTATAAGTTGTATTAATGATGGTGTAATGTGAGGAGTACTTCATTATATATAAATGTTATCTAATTAAATATTTTGGGGCTGTGTGTGTGTGTATGTGTTGCTGATGGTATTTACTAGTGATGTATTCCGCACCATGATTCAATCACTTACCAGAGCCAGTGTGTCTACATTGTATAGGATAAACAATTTCCTGTGTGCAGAGGGCCTCACAGTGCTTACACAGTAGCTCTTCCAGACGTAAACAAAATCAGGTGGCAATGTCTTATTAGAAATACCTGCACAAGAGTAAAGGGAGGACCATTGTGAATTCTTCACTTAGGGCCCCCCAAAAACCTAGAACTGCCCCTGCTCAATGTGATAACAAATACATTTTCTTCTTGAAAGGTAAGTTCACACTCTTCCAATATATGTGGAAACACTGACTTAAAAGTAATCTTCAATCAAGAATAACTAATCAGCTGCTGCAATCATAACAATGACCTAAGAATGATGGAAGTTGTTCTCCAGCAACAGCCTAAGAACCACATTGCCCAATCTTGATCCAAAGTCCTATGTTTAATGTCTTGGATGAAATTAATGTTACTTATACTGGAAATATGAAACTGGGCCCTTTACAGAACTGATAATGTTATTCTATCAAATGTATTAAATAAGTATATTAAATTCACATCATATGTATGTGCTTTTGTGTTTGGTGAAAAAAGTCCAGTCTAATTACGTAATTACCTTTAAGCAGGTCTAACCTTTGTCATCTTTTTTACTCATGCAAATTTTTAGAAACAGGCATATTTTGTTTAGTTTAGCCAACCTGTTTATTGTGTTTTATTGTGGAAAATAGACCAGATTCTGTGGTATGCCTTAGAGGAAACAGTCTTCCTAGCACAACGCATGGTAGCTACAACTGCTGAAGAAAAACCTTAATCGGCTAAGATGTTGTCTATTCCTGGAATATGAATCGCAGAGAAAGCAGGGACATGTTCTTCTGCCCATGTTAAGACAGCCTCCAACCAAGCTGCAAGACGTCTTGTTCCACCTTATTTGTTGACGTAAGCCATAGCCGTGGCATTGTCAGACTGGATGTGAACAGGACAGCCTTCGAGATGATAGAACCAGTATCTGAGAGTGTGGAATCGCCCGGAGCTCCAGTACATTGATGGGTAGGAGGGACTCCTCCACTAACCATCAACCTTGTGTGTTCAGGTGACCCAGGATCGCTCCCTGGCCAGATAGGCTGGCATCCGTTGTAACCGTGGTCCAGAGTGGCACTAGGAAGGGTTTGCCCTTAGTAAAGTTGGAGAGATCTTGCCATCAAGAGAGACTCAGCTCCACATGTAAGGATGTAAGGGGAGAGAAATCAACAGCTTCAGGAGATCTGGGTTCCCTCTGCAAACCTGAATAACGAACCTCTGAAGTTTAATCGTGTGAGCCATCGCAAACAGTACAATCTCTTTGGTGGATATTACCTTCCCCACTTGAGAGGTCAACTTTGTGGCTGGAATGGTATCGCAAGCCAGGACTGAGGATACCTTGTGGGTGATCTGACGAACCACCTTGTCCGTGAGAAATACCATGCCTTTCAGGGTGTCGAACAGGATACCTAGGAAGACCAGTCTCTGGGATGGAACCAGGTCCATGTTCAGGATCCACCTGTGATGGGTGAGAGTGTTGAT
Source organism: Rhinophrynus dorsalis (assembly GCA_037306005.1). Lineage (NCBI taxonomy): Eukaryota > Metazoa > Chordata > Amphibia > Anura > Rhinophrynidae > Rhinophrynus > Rhinophrynus dorsalis. Next base: position 150,524,920 of record CM074718.1, read on the forward strand.
ACAGTCCTTGACCTGTTGTTGAAGGAGTTCCAGAAATGGGGCCTTCAAGAGCAAGGTGTCCATGTACGGAGTGACTCTGATGTCATCTTTGTGCATGACAGAAATTAGCACACCCAGGATACGAGTGAATAACTGGGGGGGCCATAGTCAGACCGAAGGATAGAGCAGAAAACTGGAAGTGTCCTCTGTCGCAAGCAAATCTGAGGTACTGACAACTCTCCGGATGGATGGCTACGTGCAGATAGGCATCCTGGAGGTCCAAAGAAGCCAGAAATTCCCCAGGGCACAATGCCGCAATCACCGATCATAATGATAATGGGTCTTGACTACGAAGGAATTGAGATCCTTGAGGTCCAGGATGGGACGGCAGCTGCTATCCTTCTTGGAGACTACAAACAAGTTGGAACAGAAACCGGACCCAATTTCCAGGTCGAGAACCAGTTCCAGAATGTCCTTGTCCAGTAGAATCTGAATAGTGCCATTGAAAAGACGACACATTTCCAATCCATGAGGAGTGTGAGAAGGGAAGAAACTGAAAGGAGGAAGAGAGGAGAAGATAATCCTGTACCCCTCTGAAATCACCTGTAAAACCCATGGATCCACCACTTTATCTGTCCACACACTTACAAAATGGAATAGTCGACCACCTACTGGAGAGTGGTGTCTGGGGTTTGGTGAGTCATGCCGAAGAAGGTTTGGTGGTCTTGGGTTTGGTGGAGGACTGTTTGGGCCTCCACTGCTGTTTGGGCATGGAAGAGGAACGCGGAGCCTGTAGAACCATTGGGGCTGTGGGACGTGCCTCAGCCTGGAAGGGATGAAAAAGATGGTGCTGGCGGACTTGAGGTTCCTTCTTGGGAACCAAAGGCAACAAAGTGCTCTTGCCTCCAGTAGCCTTACTGATGAGGTTCTTCAGCTCTGGCCCAAATAAAGAAGTGCCCAGGAGGGGCAAAGAAATCAAGGGTTTCTTGAAAATGGTATCCGCAGACCAGATCTTAAGCCAGAGGGCACGTCTGGCTGCTATGGATATAGCTGAAACCCTAGCTTCCAGCCTAACAGCATCAAAGATAGCTTCAGTGACATAATTCTGAGCTTCTGAAATATTAGCCAATAGATAGCTGCAGCAAGTCAGTTGTGGGAGCAACCTGACGAACAGCATCAGTAAGTTGTTCTATCCATACAAAGGTGGCCCTATTTACCCAAGCAGCAGCAAAAGTGGGCCACAGAGATGCGCCTATAGTAGCAAAGATGGCTTTTAGAAAATCTTCAAGTTTTCTGTCAGGCAAATCCTTGAGAGCAGAAGCATCTGCCACTGGCAAGGTCGTGGTTCTAGAAAGTCTAGACACTGAGGCATCCATCTTAGTGGGGTAAGCCCACTGAGCTAGTGCCGCCTCTGAGAAGGGGTACAGCTTAGCAAATTTCTTAGGTAAGGTCAGGCGTTTCTCAGGTGTTTTCCACTTGTCCAAGACAATCTGGTCAAGAGAGGGATTAGGTGGGAAAAGGGTATGTTGCTTCTTAGGACTCTGAAAGACATCAGAAGCATCCTTAGATTCCTCAGAAACAGGGGGGAATGTTCAATGTATTGAGGACTGCCCTGATGAGACCCTCAGCAGCAGGTTCCAGGTCAGCCTCAAAGGGGTCTCCAAAGAATTTGGAACAGATTTCCTCAGATCATTCACCCTCATCTGAGTCCACTAACAATTCCTCCTCAGAGGAGTCTGACACGTCAGGTACTCACTGTGGTTTGGGCACAGAAAACCTGAATAGTGCGGGGGGTTTCCAAGTTTGGATGACCCCCTGTAATTGCGTTGGAAGTAGGTGCAAAATAGTCTTTAACTCTTACATCCAAGGTAGCTCTACAACATGGGTGGAGGGTCCTGGTGGAAAGGCAGGGGCCACAGCGCATGAAGGGCATAAATGACCTGAGTAAGCCCTGTTTGACATGAGGAGCAATGCACAGTGGGGGTCACAGACACCCCAGTAACCTCAGTCTTAGGTCTAGCCCCAGGTCCCAAAGGGTCTGGCATCCTAACAGGATATAAAGTGTCTGATAGTATGAGGAATAACCCAAATACTGTGTCTGAGATTACATTTTCACCCCAGAAATAGTGAAAATGGACTTAACTGGCAGGCAAAGGGTTAATCTGCTGAGTAGAGAGGAAGAGTCCAAGCCCTGCATAGGATACTCGTGAAGGGAAAGCTAGAAAATGGCGTCCGCTCAGTAGCCAATCAGAAAATAGGCCGCAAAGCGGGTGCTCATGGGAAATGTAGTTTCCCTTTAGGTACCCCAAAAACAGTGCCCCCCAAGACACTCAGAACATAAGCCGGATAACAGGACAGGGGTAGACAAGTAAAATGAGCCTTCTCTGAACTCTCTACGTGGAGTGGTTGCAGAGATATTTCCAAATAAGTAAAACTCCCATAGAGGTGAATGGAGCATGGCTGCTATGCGGTAAAACACGTCTTAAAGGCGCAGAACTTAAAAAAACGGAACTTTAATAAAGTGAGCCCAAAGTCTGGAAACACATAGAAATCACCAGATTAAGGAAAAATAACACTAAGCCCAAAAGGAAAAGTGTGACAAGACCCTTAAAGGTGCTCAATTTGTCAAATGAGGGGTTAAATTACCACAGAAACCCAAGTGTTCCAGAAACCCAACGGACAAACATGTAAACCCAAAGAGTGCAGGAGTATATAATAGTAACTCCAAAAGGAGACCCCCATGCGGAGGGGAAGCGTGGGACAAGTAGACCTCAACACTTGAAGGGTTACTCTCCTTTTTTGCAGGTCTTCTGTCTTCAGACTACCATTGTTAAAGAAGAAGCCTCATTGGGCTTCTCCTAGGTAAAAAATATAACATGCAAGATTTTCCCCTGAGGGGTGGAAAGTCCACAAACAGCACCTGGTAACTGAGCAATCCGCCATTGGGAAGTCAGTAATGGTAATCCTCCTAATGGGAGATTTTTATACCCCATTTCTAACAGAAAACAATAAATATAACAAAAAACTAAGCAGAACTGTTCCCTTGCCTTTCCTGTTCAAGGAACAAATCTATCTGGTTGGGGATTGGCTGGTGACCAGCTAAGGAGGGAAGGAAGGCCTACTTAAAGGGGTGGTCGCCTTCCCAGAGTTACATGTAAGCTATACTGGAGGACAGAGAAATTATGTTGCATAGACTCACAAGTAGACATTCAGCATATCACGTTATGTTATGAGTGTGCTTTGAAACAGTGGTAGATACAGTGATTTAAGGTCCTGGTGCAAAACAACAATATTCTGCAAATGACTAAAAATCCTAAACCTTTTTCTACTGACAGCTCTTAAAATGGGCCCGTAACGTTGTCTGGGTCCAGCACCTGCTGCACCATTGGTAGTTAAGCCCTTGCCTTTAAAGACAGGTCCTTGCAGGCTCTGCAAGTTTATGTTGACATAAACTAGGAAGTGTGTGGCAAAATCAAACAAACCATTGACTTGACACATCATCAACAAATCTGCTTTCTGAACATAAGGTAAAAGGAAGGAGAGATGAGGAGAGAGATCAAGGGAGGTGTGAAGAGAGAAAGAGATGGGGGATAAGGGCCACTTTATACTCAGGATTTTTTATAACTAGTGACATTAAATGTTGGAGGGTTACCTTACATGTAGGGTCACTCTATATTGAGGCAAATATGATGTTCTGTTTACATGAATCATCTAATCAGTAGATCTTTTGCTACTGACTACAAACAGTTGATCAACCAGCTCATGTAAAAACAGAACCGGCAGAGACGTTGTTACATTTAACATTTGATTTACTAGTTCTCAAGTGTCTCAACATTTGAGAATCAAAATGCATAATTCATTATACAGAATGTTGAGTTTACAAAGATGGATTTGTGGCACAGAAGCATATACTACATCCCTTAATCAATGTCTGGCATTAACATCTGCTGCACAAAATGAGTTCTCACCAGGGAACAGACAGGATTTATTTCTAAACAGAGCACCTTCTTTAGGATAAAGTTTGTGTGTTCATTTATCAATATGATGACCAAAAGTGAGGTTGGAGTCTATTTGTAGGAGTTGACTAGGGCCAAGTTATAATAAGACTTTGTTATGATGGTAAAATGGGTATTGTGGTGGATAAATAATTTTCTCTTTGTACCAAATACTATTGTGACCTTTTCAGTCGGTGCTTAACCCCTTAAGGACCAGCCGACCATTTTTTTTTCTCGCATCCATTTCAGGACTCCCCAAACAGCATGCAGCTATGCGGGGAGCCCTGAATTCCATGAAGGTCCTGGCACATCACGGGTCCTTATGACTCGCCAACCCATGACGTGCCAGGACCATCAAGGGTCCTTAAGGGGTTAAGAACAGTTTGTATTTAGTGACCCATCTTCCAACATCAGAGGAATCTTACTGTAATATTGCCTCAAGTTGTGATATTTTAGATTTTTAGTGTATAACTTGGTGTTATATACATACATGTGCACAGAAGATGCTTTGCGAGCCATGGGCAGCTTGTCTATAATAGGGAAGATTGATGGGGGCCAAGAATGGAACTTTGAGGAACCTCCACATATTACTTTGAGTTTGAGGGAAACACTTTCAACAAGAGACACATATTGCATTCAGTATACAGAATTATTACCCAGTCCTGAATCTTTGAACTTATTTATCAGACTATTATGACCTACTGTATCAAAGGCCATAGTACTTTCTAGGACAACAGTAAATTCACCATGTTCTATTCTACCCACGGTATCAATACATACATTTATGAGGGCAGTGAGTATTGAGTGCTTAGGACAGAAGCCATAATGAGGATAGGAGTGGATTGAAATAGTTGGGCAGTTGGTAATAGTTGTATGTGGACACATTTTCGCAGGACTTAAGATCATGTGGGGCGTAAGAATATTGGTCTGTATTTTGACACAATATTTTTTTCCCCACTTTTATGGATATCTTCATCTCTAGCCGCTTTACAGGCTTGGCTATATACACAAATGCCAAGGAAGCATTAATTAGGGATGCAAGGGATGGATAATGACCAAGCACTGATTGTTAATAACACTACTGGTGGTAACACTACTGATGGTTGGTCAGGCTCAGATTCTGAGTTCTTTTTTTTTGGTTGAGGAGGTTGAAGGTTGTATCACTAGTGGGCACTGGCTTGGGACTGAATTCATCATTGTATTGTTAGACCAATGTGAAGGTGCTGGAGACTGTTCAATACAATTGTTTCTTCATAATTACTTTTTACTTGTCTAATCAGGGAGGTGGCACATCCAATGCAGTAGCTGATGAATGCATTAGATATTGATATGGGGCATTGTATACATTGCATATTGTTATAATGGTAAGATGAGAATGATTAGCGAGGTTGCAGATATTTTTTAAAATCCTCCCAGAAGTTGGCAGGTGTTCAGGTTGTCAGAAAAATACTGAGCTTTGGTGATTTTTTTTTCTTAGCACAGATATTTTGTAATCATTTGAAGGCAGTGTGATCATAAGCAGAACCAGTTTATTTAAATTTTATCCATAAGGCATCTCCAAAATGGTACAACTCGAGATGGTCAAATGAAACCCAGGGTAGATGGACCCTAGTTACCCTGACCTTCCTTAGTGGTTACACATGGGTATTGCAGATCAGGAAGGACTCTGACATCTTGCAATCTGTAATTCCCTTGGGGCCATTAGGATTTTCTAACCATAATAAGGTGGTTTATTATTAGAGTGTATTACTTCCCCTTTAAACCACATCTTAAAGGTACAGTACAGTATCACCTAAAATTAAAAAGGGTTTGTATCCATTAAAAATTACATACTCTTAACCAATATTGTAAAAATTACCTTTGAAAATCTGTCATAAATGTGCTTTTCCCATGAAATTATAGTCCAGAAAATAGGCCAAATTTAATTTTAAACATGAATGTTAGTAGGTAATATTTGAGAGGGTTAACGCCCCAGGTCTCATGCTTAAAGCCCTGGGTCTTATTGTAAGCATGGGGCATGTAATTGTGTGAATCTCCCAACTAGTAATTGTACAATTGGGCTACACTGCCCATTTATAATGCATAAGACTGGCCCAAGCCTTAGGTCTTTATGGAACCAGGCAATTCCCCTGATCATCACACTTGCTAAAAAAAAAGTAAAACCTAAACAGATAACTATTCTAAGATTACAACCTTTCACTTTTCATTTCACAAAGACACCTATTTCCTATTTGTTTTACCTCAGTTATCACATACATTGCACTTATTAGCTTATATAAACAAAAAGGTGTCAAAGAACTTAGCTGAGTACACATTCATTGGAAAAGTAAATGCATCACATATTTTAGCGCTAAGCACCTAAGAAATGTTTTTTGAAATGTTGGCCAGGCATAACAGGGTAAGTGATACTGTTACTAAGCTTAAACAATGAAGCCATGCTTGTATGATTTACGATTAAACAAGGTAATGTATTGTTTGGGGGTAGAATTTGTTGGCTTACCTCTCTATGGCATCATTTTACTCTCTTTCTTCCACTCATTTTTCCCCTTTTCCCCACCTTTCTCTAATTCTTGTCTGCTGTTTGTTAATATTGTTATAAGCTGCTCATGTACTGGTGAAGTCCTGGGATATTACTCTGCTTTTGCTCACCATATGGTGTGGATGATTAACCCTTTGGGTGCCAAATGGATAGCTAATGCATTGTTTTGCAATCTGTGGCATATCCCTCTGGCACTCAAAGGGTTAGTAAAGTTTCTATAAAACATTGTTTAGCATTATAAGGTGTGAACACAGCAGGAATTCTAATTTAATATGTTGCTCTTTCATATATTTAAGGGCAGATTATGATTGCTTGGTCTACCCTTTTTATATTCCTCCATTTTATGGTAATGTAACCAGGGGCGGATTGTGGTGCAGTACCAGCCCGGGGGATTTTTTTATTTAACCGGCCCACTGGGGGGGGTTACACAGTGCGTTGCTCAGCAATGTGCGGTGCACCCCTCTGGCACTCAGAGGGTTAAATACAGCTGTTTTTCCCACACTCTGTCCTCCTGCTCCAGCCTATTACTCCCCCCCCCACACACACACACACCACTTTTCTAAAGAGGCATAAATGCTCATCTATTAACCCCTTAACCTACTGTATGCAATAAATTATCAGTTATAAACCCCTTGTATGCCAGAGAGGTATACAGTAATTTGTTCTGCCATTAACCCATTGAATGCCTCATAGGTGCACAACACATTGCACAGGAATGTGTACCTCAATGAGTAACCCTTTGTGTGCTAAAAAGGCATAATTCATCATTACCTAACACCTTTATTCACCTTTGTGAAGGGGTCAGTTACTGATGAAGTATGCCTCTCTAGCATGCAAGGGGTTAATCAGTGAGGTACTTCGCATATGAGGAATCCAATGGGTTAATAACAGAATATTGCTGTAAATTATACTTCCCTAAAGCATACAGGAGGTTAAAGGTGTTCAAAGGGTTAAAACATGATAAACTAGCCTCTCTAGCAATGTGTACGGTTAGTTAGGAAGAATTAAAACATACCCTGTTTTTCTGGGCACAGAGCCCCCTAACTCATGTTGAAACCTGCCGACACAAGAATTGAAGGGAAAAAAGACCCCCCAAAAAAACTAAGTAACCAGTGGATGTATTGATATGGGGCCCTAAGTACCATAGTACATCCAAAGAACTGAAAAAATGTGTCAAATGTTAGTAGAATTAACCCTATGAATGTCAGTGGGATATGCATACTCCACTGGCACTCAAAGGGTTACTCTGACTAAGTTTAAAAACATGCCCTATAAAAAAAACACTTATCTGTAATGCTGATGTCGCGCAGGGTCTTCAGTACACTGATCAGATATTGTCCGTCTTCTGTCATCTTCTATCCTCCCTCTTCTTCTTTCTCTTCATCTTCTGTCTTCCCCTCTTCTGATCTTCATCTGTTGTAAAAGATGTCCCTGTAAAAAGAAAGAAAGTCCACACGAAAATTCTTTTGAAAAACGTGTGCTCAAGTAATGTAATTATTAACCCTTTGAGTGCCGGAGGGTACGCAAAGCATTGCTGAGCAATACGCTGCATACCTCTCTGGCACTCAAAGGGCTAAACTGTGACGGCATTCCAAAAATAAATTGTGGCCCGATGCAGAACAAATATGTGGCAAATCCATTTAGAATAATAATATTTCATCCCCAATGAAAATATCAGTTGATCCAGTCTACAAACTACATTTCCTCTGGCAGTGAAAACGTTACAGATGCTGCCCCCTCCGCCACTGTTGCCAGAGTCAGGATTGCATGCCAAAAGTCTGTGTGAAAAATTTGAACAGAAACTGGATTTATATGGCCAGTCTCTGTTCAAAATGGTTTCCAGCCTACCACTGGCTGGGATGTGTGCTTATGCACCTTCCAGCCAATCAGCTTCTAGCTGGTTTCACCATCCTTTTCCTTTGATGTTCCCATTACTCACGCTATTTAGCATGTGTTTTGGGAACTTAAAACAGATGAAGGATGTTCGGTGTGGTTTCAGTTGCTAGGGCAATTGAATGGCTCTATTAACAGATTTTGTTAACGGTCTGTTAGTCATTTTTGCCCTACTGGCTGAATCGAGACCTATGGGCTATAAGTACTATTTTGATTGCCTGTTTTATGTTTTGCAATATTTGTTTAATGATGATTTAATACATACATACATATATATATATATATATATATATATATTTCATTTTATGTTTTCACTCTATTATTTATTCAGCAATTTTTTCTTTTTAACTGTGTGTACTGTTCATATGAGTATCTCAGGACAAAATAATACTTTATAAACATATACTGTTTCATCTCATACAGCATCAAGATGGAAATCAAATTATATGATCATGGCACTCTGGAAAAATAACCATAACTAGTATATAGCAGACAGGAGCTACAATCATTAACAGTGATCTATATGTACAAAACAAAAGTGGAACAAAACATTTACACCATAAGACAAATAAAACATCTCATTGATTTAACAGGGAATGTTTGTGTACTTTTCTCTTAGTCCATGTGGAACACAGGACTCATGGGGATAAAGTATTCTACAGCAGGAGGATACTTTACCCCATGGTTCCTGTGTTCCCCACAGGACGTAAGGGAAATGGGAGTTCTAACTCCTTGAATGCTAGTGAAGTCTCCAGCCTCCTTTAAATTAATGGTAGTTTGGGTAATTTTTTTTTTATTTAATAAGTCTTTATTTATTTTGTAAGAAATAAAAACAAAATACACAAGGTAAAAACAGCAAATAAAACAGACAAAGAAGGGGGCGGGCTACAACCATAATGATAACATCACGTTAAGTCCAAAGCCAGAGTAGGCACATAAGCACATCACAAGTCTTCCCATACAGTGGACAGTCCCCAAGGAGGGAATGTGTCCAACCCTACAGCTTTGGCAGTGAAGTTAAGAGGTGAGCCAGAAAAGGAAAAGAAACAAGAAGAGAAGTGAGAAGCAGAAAAAAGAAGAGTAGGATCTCGGTTGGGTACCAAGAAATAATTACGTTTGGGTCATTTTTTATTTGTTCCCTATAGCGCATTTGGTTTGCCCCAAAGTTTCTCCACATTCTGAATATGAGCCAGTGACTATGACTGTTCTCCGCATTAAATAATATTAACAAACTAGTCTTTATGCCATAATCTGAGGAATGTATCTTTAGGGACACTTCAAGTGCAATTAGCGTCAATATTGCCTAACCCCACATGCATAAGTATTTTGAGACAATTAATATCAGCTCCGCCAAAGTCTAATTTTCGTGATTGTGATATCATAATGATGTAAATGTGTTTTGTACCACATTAATCCCCATCTAAGTGATATTTGACCTACTTTTTTGATAATTACGCCCCTTTTGTACAGTTCCACACAATATATTAGATTTTTATAAATAAAAAATAATACATATTATCACTTTAGTATTAATATGTGTGTGTGTATATCTATATCTATCTATCTATCTATCTATCTATCTGTCTATCTATCTATATGTGTGTGTATATCTTTCTATCTATCTATATGCAAAACTTAGCTTAAAATGTTTTTATTCATTCACTAGGTATGGGGCCGCATACTGTTTATTCAAAATACTTTCATTTACATAATTTACTGTCCTTTTAAGTCAGACATGTCAGGCACAAGGCCCATGGGCTGCACACTTGTGGCCCTCCACAGAGAGAAATTTTCTAAATGCCCTGATGCCCAGAATAATCATCCACACTCCTTGCTACAACCTAGAGTTGTAGTGGAGCTGTACATGATGAATTCTGTTATGTCACTGAGGCTGATGTACAAAGAGGGGGTGCAATTCTGCTGCATACCAAGTTCACCATATATAATAAATAATTCCCCAAATTCCCATTAATTTAAAGGGATATTAACATTTAAGATGTACAAAAATATATATTGCAGGGATTATCCTCCTGAATAAAACAACGGTACTCGAACTGCTAAGAGGTTTTTTATTCAAACGTTATCACAGCTCAGACTTGAATTTTTTAGGTGAAATATCTCAATTCTTACAGTGATACTGTTGCTGCATCTAAAATAATTCAAGTATGAGCTGCAATAACTTTTGAATAAGTCACCTCTTAGCAGCAGGAGTAACATTGTTTTACTCAGGAGGATAAACCCTACAATATATATCTATTTACATTTAATTTTTAAGTATTGCTATCACTTTAAACGGGGTTTTTAAACCATTAACTGCTAGAGAGGTCACCAAAGCATTGGACACCTGCCATGCATTCAAGGGGTTAAAAAAGTAAAAAGCATTTTTATTTGTTATCTCTGCTGCACTTGATTTGCCCCAGAATTGTAACACTTATGGCTAATACATCAGCTTCCCTCCTCCCAAACGAAACTGGGCCTTATTCTTCAAGGTGACCTACAGGTATGTGTAGATCTGTAACTACCAGGGGACAGTAGAAAAATGCTGGGGTGTCATAGATCCCAACATTCACAGATATGTGTGTGTATTTTATATACATATAACGGGTAAAGCTGCAGCCATTATCAATTCACTGCGAGATGAAGGCCTGCTCAGCAAGCTGAGGGTATGGACCGTAATCTGTCACGCTGGTCTACTATGGGTTGGCAGATACCTGACCCTACGATTCTGAGGTTTGAGCAGATTCCATAGCTTGTGCATTAACCAACCGAGCTAGCTAATTTATCTATCTATCTATCTATCTATCTATCTATCTATCTATCTATCTATCTATCTCTTAAAGGCAGAGTTATACAAAACTCTCCTTTGTGCATCTAATAAGATGTGGCTGACAGTGCCCCTCCTCAGCCAACTGGAACTCACATGAACACTCTCATTGGCACAGGAAGAGGCAGGGGACTTGTGTCTCCTCAGCCATCATCCTTTAGCCTGTCCACCATGTTTTTCAACACTTCCCTTTGGCCCAACTTCCTTTCTCTCAAACCTTTACCCTACTCACCCTTCTTTGCAGCTCTTGACAGAGAGTGAATGGACTGTCTCAGATATGTTGAGCTCATAATGTACTGTCTTTACATGGTTTGGCTTGGGAGACACATGTTGAAGATGTATTTCCTTGCCAGAGGATAATATGCACTTTTGCCAAAGTGAATGTTCACAGTTGCAGTTGCCCTGTGTACTTCTTGCTTTACCTCAATGTTTCATTGTCAGGATGTGCACACAGTGGTAATGCTAAACATTGTTTACAGACACTGAAACAAGAAGTACAACGGCCAACTGCCTCCGAATGACCCATTACTGTGAACATGCACCCTGCTGAAAGCAAATGTTCATATTACCCAAATAAATAAATACAAATCTAACACAATCCCACGGGCAACGCAGTGCAACATTTGCTAGAAGAAAAAATATATATATTTATATATTCTCCAGTGATATTCATCATTAGGTTGAGGAGAATACCATTGTTACCATTTCTTTAAATGGCGAACAAGATTAGGAAACATTAAACAGATGGATAAGGAGTTGTGCAGTAACATGAAAATTGTCATGGAAAAATGGCTCCTAAATGCACCAAGATAAATAAGAGCATTTTACATTTGAATTAAATTAAAATCATCTCAAAGCAGAAAAATAAAGCTCCAGGCAGCATTTTCAAAGCAGTTGCCTTCTAGGGTGCATGGTACATACGCTGAATTGCTCACAGCACTAAGAGCACAGGCCACACTCTCAATAAACTGACATTTCAATTTGAGGGATAAAATGCAAACCCAGTGGTTCTTAAATTTCTGAAAGCTCTACACTACTCTGTTACAAAGAAACACATTTTCTGTCTTAGTTGTACACAAATGATTATCTGAACTAGTCAACCTTTTCATTGAGCTAACAAAAAAAAATCTGACATAAAATGCTGTATGAGAACACATTAGCAAATGAAACCTGGGGGGCATTTAAATCCCACGTGGTCAAATAAGCACATGACTGAAAACAGCATTGTAAGAAACTCTGAACAGATCTTGTTTGCCTATGGATGAAGATATTTGGCAATCAATTTTACCTGCTAGTAACAGAAAGTAGCAGGAGAACAGCAGGTGGGCTATTTATCAACACAAAGATATTTTTTTTTTTGACACACTGCTCTGTACTTTGAGGAAAATTATGCCATTTGCAATCTGTTCTTTACACTAGTCTGAAATATGAAAAATACATTATTTTGCATGTGGTGCAAGTAAAAGGAAAACAATAATGGTAATTAGAGTAGTACTCCCTAATGCAAGTTGACTTTCTTTTGTGGAACAAAAAAGCACTCACACTAACGTAGAATTCTACAGCAGATAAGAACCACATACTCTCTCTTAAGACAAAATGTATTGCATATAATCCTATATAATAATTCGCTAAATCGTGTGTAATGTCCGACAGTCATGCGCAGTAGAGACTGCCCGCACCGCAGCTGATACAGAGCTAGGCGCTCTGAAGAAGCGTCCAGCTCTGTATCAGCAGCGGCGTGGGCAGTCTCTACTGCGTGTGACTGCCCCGCGACCGGCTGCCGGAGGCACTGTGGCTGTTCAACTAGTATATATATATTATACATATTGTATATATACATACATACTAGCAGTACTTGCACAGCACTGCCCATGCGGTTAATAAAACAAATTAAAAAAAACCCAATTCCTTGCAGTTGTATGTGTGACTAAATAAATAACAATCCCATGCAATAGTATGCATGACTAAATAAACATAGAATGTTTTAGAAAGGAAGAGTATTATGAACACAGACTACAGAAGATATCCTTAGTAGACATTATGAGCTCGATTTAAAGGCTCCCGTTAAACCAGCCACTAAGTGAAAAAGGCACATCGCTCGCAAATAATACATGAGTTACGGCAGATTCAATAGGTACTCTACGAGAATAGCTATCGAGCATAGGCACACACAAAACACGTAACACAAAAGCCGTTGTCGCTCATGTTAATGCACAACGGGCGGCCAAATCACACGATAACATCGCTCAAAACAGCATGTAACATAACGGCTGCCGTTGTCTAGCAACCATGATTGATGCAAAAACAAATTCAAACACACAGCCAATCACAAAGCCCCAATGTATCAAATAACTTCAAATACACCTATATATACCCAAAAATAACCGTCACACACTGTCTGTTATCGAGTTCTTCAGAGCTAGATATCAGGACCCAGGAGCGGAGGAGAGTGATCAGAGAGAGGGAGACAGGAGCATTTATCGGAGGTAGAAGGAGATTTTTGAGTTTGGAGAGAGGTGCACTTACTATACACATATCACACTTTTGCACTTATTACATACACACATACAAACACAAACACATACACATACATACACATAGTCCTTTTATTTAATAACACCTTACACATTTTACTTTTTATTTGGACAGTGTGAATCTGTGAGTGAAAGTGTGTGACAGAGACTGAGTGGATCGAATGTGTCTGTGAGGGCCTGTGGGAGTGCATGGGTGTGAGTGGGTGAATAATGGCAAGGAGAGGAGGACAGAAGAGAGGGATGGGGAGAGTAGTGGAGGAGGAGGAAGGTCAGGAGGGTATCCCTCAGCAGAGCAGGGGTGGGAGATCCACAGGTCGGAGGGGGACCCAGCCAACGAGAGCAGGCACACGCAGGACAGGGACAGAACCTGCAGTGGGACGAGGGGTAGTTGCTGGGGAGCACCCCACACAGTCAGAGTCAGACCAGGCAGGGCACTTCGGCTCTGAATCCTCCCATGCCGGAGCTGATGAGGGCAGGATCAGGGATCCGAGATATACTGAGGAGGAGAACACGGCTCTCGTAGAAGATGTCCTTGAGAGGCAGAGTGTTCTCCACCCTACGGCAAAGGTCCCTGGCCTGTCAACGAGGAGGAAGGCAGCCTGGAACCAGATCTGTAGTCAGGTGAACGTGGTGGCTACATGCAGGTGGGACGTGGAATCTGTGAAGAAGAGATGGGGCGACTGCCGGAGGGTGGTCAAGAACAAGATGTCTGAAATGGCCAAGCAAGCCCGAGGCACCGGAGGTGGCCCATCTGTGCCCATCACATTCTGCGGCTGGGAGGACATGGTGCGGCAGAACATGTCCCCGACCATGATCGTGGGGGTCGTTGGAGGAACTGACACTGGGGATGAGAGGAGCCTCCACACTACCAGTAAGTGCAATACTACAGAACAACACACTACAGCAACCAACACCAGCTGCACACACACTCACACCTCAACACATGGCCATCACTCAGCCATACAACTGCACCAACACAGCACCATGAGGGTTAAAAAAAGGACACAGCACCAGGACAAATGGCAAGGTCCAACTTGGGACAAACCTGTCAAAGTCCTACTTCAACCCTCCTGTCGCTATGCTCATTACACACAATACACAAACCGTCATGTTCAAAATATCGACTGTCATAGATCATCACTGTTCACACACAATGTCACCCATGTCCCCACCCCCACCCTAACCCCTTGAGTGCTAGAGGGATCATCAATGCATCAATCAACAATGCATTGGCAACCCCTCTGGTACTCAAGGGTTTAACCAGACAACAAACAAGTCAATAGGCCAATGATCACATGCTACACAGGGGACATTCACTAAGCGGTGACAAAGAGATGGTGGACACAAAGTAACCCTCACACACCCTCACTTCACCAATACCAGTGTTAGTCCATGGCGAATATGCCAAAACAAGAATCAAGTTCATAGGGTCCCATTGTACAGACTCCATGGAAACCACTGGAAATGGGGAAAGGAGATCACTGGAGAAGTCACGATCATGTTCACTTCATCAGTTCTACATCACCGCTTACTGAATCACAAAAAGGGGGCATCAGGTCACACATCACAGTATCCCACAGAATAAATGCTTGTATATGCAACACACAGGCCGAAAACTATTTCACAGAACTCAAACTGGAAAAAGTAGGCATTGGTGTTGTGGCTGCAATCATTTACTCTGACTTGAAATGACATATCCCATATCTGATTCCCACATGGATCCACAGGGGTGCTGATGCCATGGATGGATGGTACACCAGCATCTCTATGCAGGATACACATGGGAAACAAATAGCAAACATTGTACCTTGGTCACCAACAGGCCATGAATGATGCATATCTAGGATTGAGTACAGTTGCCTCACACAGAAGGATGGATGGGCTCATACACAGAGAAAAAAACAGGCCTCAATCAAAGATATCCCTCACTACTGGCTGGATTGTTGCCCTTAGGATTCAAATGTTACTAAATATGTTCCAACACAGAGATCAGTTCACTGGATGTAATTGCCTTACTGGCCAAATATGTGCACCCATCACAAATCAACCTACACTGCTACCATCCCAATACACACACATAGTATATCACACTCTACGTAGATGGGATATACGAGGTATGTTCATATCCATCATATCAATCCAATGTCTTGTTGGATGGGTGCACATATATAGCCAGTAAGGCAATCACACCAAATGAACTGCTCTCTGGCATCACATCTTGGAAGGATATTACTGTATCCATATGAAGGGTACATATCCACATACATATATGACCATTTCTACTTGTGTGTCACTGTAATGGGATAGCAATGGGTAATGTCATCATGATGTCATATCATTGCCATCGTTAAAAGATGTGTGTCCATCTAAGTCCCATCCCTCCAACACTCATGGTTATACAGATATTGCTCTATGTGACAGGTGGAGATATCCATCATTTGACCACACAGAGGCTCTTCAGCAGAGCCAAAGTCGCAACATATCGAGATAAACACCTCTTTGGAATGGTCCACAGAGTGTGCTTGCAAACCATGCACACTCTGTACACCATTCCAATTAAGTATTGTTCTCTAAATGGGGCGATTTGGGCTCTGCTGAAAAGCCCTTGTGTGGACAAATGACTGAAATCTACATCTGTCACATAGAGCAATATCTGAACAACCATGAGGGTAGGAGGGATAGGACTAACAGCGAACAACATCTGTTCTCACAATGTCTACAATCTGACATCAAGGTGGACTTAACCTTTGCCATCCCCCTGGAGGAATAGCCATCCCTACAAGTTGTGAAGACAAATATATGTTGTTGGATCCCCCCCCCAGTTAAACAATGGTATTCCTACTGCTGAAAGGTGTGTTGATTCAAAAGGTATCACAGCTCAGACATGGATATGTCAGGGGCAATATCCCAGTGGCCTGAAATTGTACAGTGGTGCTGTTAGTACACAATCATATGGAAAGCTCTGGTACAGGGACCAGATATCTACATGGGAGTGTGTTGCAACAGCCCCACTGTGCTATTTCTGGCCATTGTGATATTGCACCTCAAAATGAAACCTTCACCCGTAATAACTCAAACAACACTTTTCAGCAGTGGGAGTACCCTTGTTTACCCAGGGGGATTAACCCAAACACATATATTTTTCTTCAACACATATCAAAGTATAACTGTTTCCACAAACATATGGCTAAGGTCACTAATCACAACATCTTCTTCCTCCACACAGCTTACGGCCCTCAAGCCCAGCGGGAGACAGTGGAGGAGGCTATGTCACCCCCCAGTGAGGAGTACACAGAGGAGGGGACCAGCTGGTGGTCACCTAACCCACCATCACCATCCCCTCCAACACAGGCTGCACCACCACCTACTGCACCCCTTCAAGCTGCACCACCCCTTCAAGATGGACCACCACAGGCTGCACCACCCCTTCAAGCTGGACCACCACAGGCTGCACCCCTTCAAGCTGCACCTCCCCAGTACAGTGGCTGGATGCCACAGGAGGAGAGGTGGATATATCCATCCACCTCCACCAGCTACTACCCTCCATCAGCAGCAGCACCACCACTGCCAGGGAGGCAATGGCTGCCAGGGACAGTGGCCACCACCCAATATGGGCCATATTCTTCCCAGATCAACCAACCCTCCTGGATGGCTCCACAACATGCCCCAAGGTATGATCCCAGGTGGGGTCCCAGCACCTATCAGTGGCCACTGGACTACCCACACCTGGGCCTGATTGGTGAGCTCCAATCTTCTTTTTACATTAAGCGGCTCCAAATAGTGAAATAACTCATACGATACTTAGAGTATATATGTGACACAGTCTCCTGACACACACCGGGTAAATATATATAACCAGAGAGATGATCGTGTGCAATAGAGAAAAGACTCTTCCAATCTTCTGTGTAATCAGCAATAACAACTGGCTCTCTAAAATAGCACCACTTCACATTTCACTCTTGGTATAAATGCAAGAAATCTATGTAAAAAATAATATCAAACTTTATTAGCACAAATAGTTAAAAAACATACTTGCTTTTATTTTCCTCCAATGTGTTCAGCAGGTGAAATAGAGTGTGAGACTTACAGAGTGGAGGGTGTCAAGTCTACAAATAGTTGCATTGATCAACGCGTTTCACGCGACTCTTGCGCTTACTCATGATCAAACATCACCATCAATATCATGGCCGTTGGTATTTAAATTCTCTATAACCAATCATATAGGAGGTTAAACTATATCCCCCAATTCAAGTCCGAAAACACACGTATGTTTCTTATAATTCCAATCGTAGCTTAAGGGCAATGTCAATCTGTAGTCCACCTTTGCTCTGTAGTTTCAAATCACATGTTCTTTAAATGAGTGCCATACCACTCTAGAGATTACAACAAGACTTGAATTAGAACTTCTAAATCAGAGTCAAACGAATGTTTATATAGATTTCATTAATAACTTAAAGACATCATTAATCCCTCATCCGCTTGAACTCCACAGTCTCGTATTGCATGTTCTATAAAGACATAACTAAGGACTCCTATATCGATCTTTTAGAGTATGGCTACTCAATATTTATATTAGATATTATATATCTTCCACTTAACAAATAAAAAAAACTATTATATCTTAAAGTGGAAACAACCCATAAATAACTAAGTCTTCAAAGGAAAGTAAAAACCTCCTAAACTACAAACGGTCATGATATTTAATAAAACAATATACTATTGTAAAAACAATGATAAATTGTAAACAATAATAGATTATAAAAATGAGCTTAACCCCTTAAGGACCGGACATTATGGGACATTTCCGTCCTATAACGTCCGCATAGGGGCACGTTGACGGGCCGGTACATGTGACCTGTCACGTGTATCGGCGCGTCACTATGGGGCTTGAAACAGATCGCTCCGATCTTGGAGCGGTCTATTTCATGCCCCATTTTTACTTACAGCGCTCCCGGTAGAGCGCTGTAAGTAAAAAGTACGTGACGTACCAGGACCGTCAAGGGTCTTTCAAGCAAGTTTACCCTTGACGGTCCTGGTACGTCAAGGGTCCCTAAGGGGTTAAGAGAATTCATGAGGATGCATACATTTATGATGTTATAAATGTATGATGTTATATATCAATGAGACTGATGTTTAAATCGATGCCATTGATTTTTAATTTATTTATAATATATATCAGTCCCTTTCTTACTTAAATGTGAGTTAATACCCTCACTATTTAGGAATATACTCTTTTTAATTAATATTGTATTGGACATTTAAACGTAACACATCACGTCATAATCTTTATTAAAGCCATTAGGATGACATGTTCCAAGAGTAAATATCCAAAATACTTCTCGCTTTAACAACAAAGCATCAAGATTCCCTCCCCTCACTCCTAATAAACTTTTTTCAATTCCTTGTATTTTAAAAGTATCTAAACCTCTTGCATGTATATCTTTGAAGTGTGAGGAAATACTTGATCTAAACTCAGTACTTCGGATATCACTCAAATGTTCATTGAATCGCTCCTGCAATGTCCTCAATGTTTTGCCTACAGACTGTAATCTACAACTAGTACAGCTTATTAGGTATATAATCCCTTTCGTGGAACAATTAATGTAGTTTCTCATTTTATATATTTTCCCTGTTTTAAAAGACTCAAATTCCTTTGAAACATATACATATTTGCAACATCCACAGCGATAACTATTGCAACAATATGACCCTACCGCACTCATCCATGTTACTTTCTTATTATTATTATAGTACATGCTTGGAGAAACAAAGTTACCTATTGTAGGGGTTTTTCTAGGGACAAATCTAAAGCCATTTTTAAAAATCCCCTGTAATTTCTCATCTCCTTTCAAAATAGGTAAATTTCTTTTAATGATATTGACTATGGCTTTATATTCTTGACTATATGAAGTAGAGAATACAACTGGATCTCCTTTTTTCACCTCTGGATGATCCTTAACTTTATATTCTAATAATTCAGCTCTATCTCTCTTTTTTAGCTTTCTCATATGCTTCAAGTATCATCCATTTCGGATATCCATGTTGCAAAAACCTATTGTATAATTCCAAAGCCTGTGTCTCGAATGATTCACTAGATGAACAGCTTCTCCTGATTCTCATAAACTGACTAACTGGTATCCCTTTTATTGTATGGAATGGGTGACAACTGTCTGCTCTCAAAACCATATTTCTCGATGTATCTTTTCTATATATTTCTGTAGATATAATCCCATCTACTGAGTCACCTCTTAAAGTTAAATCCAAAAAATTGATCATTTCTGAATTCCATTCAGATGTAAATGTAAGATTTAAGTCATTATCATTAAGGTAAGACATAAATAAACTAATATCTTCAATATTACCACTCCATATAATAAGCAAGTTGTCAATATAACGTCCGTAGAATGAAATAGAATCTCTAAATGGATTTCCATCTCCAAAGACGCGGGACTCCTCCCACCAGCCCATATATAT
This sequence comes from Rhinophrynus dorsalis, assembly GCA_037306005.1. NCBI lineage: Eukaryota > Metazoa > Chordata > Amphibia > Anura > Rhinophrynidae > Rhinophrynus > Rhinophrynus dorsalis. The sequence continues at coordinate 150,545,158 of CM074718.1, forward strand.
AGGTTGGCATATGAGGGCGCAAATTTAGCCCCCATTGAAGTCCCATGTCTTTGGAGATAATACATCCCGTCAAACATAAAAAAATTATGTGACAGAAGAAACTCTACTATCTGTAAAAGAAACTCTTTGTGTTCCAATGGATAGTTACTATAACGACTTAAATTATATTCTAATGCCTTCAAACCTAAATGATGAGGGATAGCTGAATACAGTGATTTAACGTCACATGTGATCCAGATCTTCTTAGAATCCCATTTTATATTCAACAGCCGATTCATTACATCTGTACTATCCTTCAGATAGCTGAAAAGTCTTAGAACCATAGGCTGTAGGTAATAATCTACACACTCCCCCAATGGTTCATTAAGTGAACCTATTCCTGACACTATTGGCCTGCCCTCTGGATTCTTATGTATCTTAGGCAAGTGAAGAAAAATGGGCATAATTGGATGTTCTACTTTCAAAATATCTATATCCTTTTTACTCAGAACACCCAAAGACATCCCTTTATTTAAAAGAGAACCCAGAAGGCAGGCAAATTCTTTAGTAGGATCTCTATTCACAACCTCATATGCCTCTTTATCCATTAATTGTCTCATAGCTTCCGAGCGATATTTACAGAAAAGTTTGTTATTATTTTTTACATAGATTTCTTGCATTTATACCAAGAGTGAAATGTGAAGTGGTGCTATTTTAGAGAGCCAGTTGTTATTGCTGATTGGTGAGCCCCAGCCCAGGGACATTTTCACACCTCCACCAGCACACACATCATTGGGCAGCTCAGGATCACTTGATGTGGTGGGCATATGCCCATCATCTGCACCAGCCACTCCAACAGCAGCCACAGCACCCTCAGCAGCAGCAAAGGAGGAAAGAACACCCTCAACAGCAGCAGAGGAGGAAACAGCACCCTCAGCAGCAGCAGAGGAGGAAACAGCACCCTCAGCAGCAGCAGAGGAAATAGCACCCTCGGCAGCAGAAGAATCAGAACCCTCAGCAGCAGAGGAAACAGCACCCTCAGCAGCAGAGGAAACAGCAGCACCAGGGACACCGGGCACATCCACCTCCAGCACCGCACGCCTCACAGGGATGGAGGCGGAGTGTATGGCCCTTCAGAGAAGACTACTCTGGTTGAGCAGACGTACTGACAGCAACATCACCAGGAACAGGAGGCAATCCAGGAGGAACATTGCCCAATTGGAGACCAGAATCCAAGCCCTGGAGTCAGAGGTGGCCAGGGGGAACACACTACTCCACCAGCTCAGGACTGGTCTCATGGACATGTTGACACAGGTCCTTGTGGAATTAAGGGAGATCAACCACAGAGAGAACCTGAGGATGGAGAGGGAGAACTTGCGTTCCACCGAGGGGTCTACTGCAACCACCACCCCCTCCAGTGTTACCCCTGAAGCAACACCTAGGGGGAAGAGGGTTACCAGGAGATCAACAAGGGCATCCACCTCTGGCACCCAGGCTAAGGCCCCCCACCCAAAAAGAAAAAAATGAAAGGCCCAACCTGTTAATTTTCTCCTCAATAAAGAAACCATTTTTTTTGGATTCCAGTCTGATCTGTTGTGTCTTCAGTTATGGATTGGGTGGCAGGGTTGTCTCCAATGCATTGCCATACAATGCAGTGAACACAACCTCTGCCTGGGTGAAATGTTTGTGGGATGCTACAACATGGGTTCACACACACACACATACCGTTGTACAAATTCAACTGGAAATACATCCCTGGAGCCATATTACACCACTGTGTTATATGGCGATGTTGTGTGTTGAATTTGAACAACAAAACACACATTGATATCCTGGGGTGAGCATTGGGTTCTCCAGTAAGCTGAGTTGCTGTTTCCCTAAGGGTGTAACAGACTTCACCAGTGATAACACATGTCCACTTAGTCTGTTTGTTTGTTGAAATAGCCCATGTACTGAGATATGTCAAAGTGGAGCAAAATCGCAGAACATGGATTATACTGAGCAATACAGATACTGTGGACAGGTATTCACTGTGGAAGTATGTCCCTGTATCACCTCTTTATCACTCCCACAACACATTAGTGCATCACTGCCACCATCATCTGTTTGCATGGATACATCACAGAGTCCACTCACTGGCAAACAAGTGGTGGACTCCTGTGATGTGGGTGATGCCTTTCCATGTATGGGGGATACTCTATCCTGGGTATGGTTTCGCATTGACAAATGTTTTCTCAAATATATCCTCCTACAGACACAGATAGAATGGTGATGGTTCATCTTTATTGTGTCTCAAAGTACATTAGAATGTACATGTGTTTTCTGTGTGTATTGCCTATATGCATTTAACACCTGTATGAGAACACTAAATGTACTTTGAAACTAAATCGTACTACTTCAGTAACACTGCTGCCCTACTCATGTGTTGTCCACAAGGTTTGACAACTCTGTAGCTGAGCATCCTAACTGTACAGGTTATAACACTCAAGAATTAGTGTTTTCTGTGTCTATATGAGAATGTTCCAGTAGAGGTTTGTGTGAACCTCAGGTTAAACTTTGCATCACCAACAACATCACCATAAACAGCAAGCGGTGATCTTCATGAAGGTGTTGTCAAGACATCAATCCAGTCATATGGAAGATCTTCAGTTCAAGGATGGATCATGTTATGGATGCCTGTGGGACAAGAGGACAGGATTTGGAGCAGTAGACCTAAACTGATCATCAAGCAACAACAATTTAGTATTTTTAATCCCCTCAATTTTCACAGTTACAGGTGAGTGCACAAACCATTGCTTGTAACCAATTCTGTGGGGAACTAAGGACATGTGCACCAGCCCTATGGATATGTGCCCCTGACATGTATACACACATTAACAAGTGTTCTGAGAGCTCCATGGAAGTAATGACATTGTGCTGCCACTGTGAAAGTGACAGTGGCAGCCCAATGTCATTTGTTCCATGGAACTGTTAGGACATATTTGTTGATGTGTGTATTCATGTCGGGGGCACATATATCTGCACACTCACAGGTCAGCATGGAGTCCCTGGTAATCTGATCTACGTCTCATGACCTATACATTGTGTGACAATACCACTGTACATCCACCCCTCTGCTGCTCTTCTCAGCTCTAGCACAGTACAGGTACCATATTGAGTCCAATGTCCCTTTAACCCCTGATGTGCCTGAGTATTATCCAATGCATAGCATTAGATAATACTCTTTCGCTACTGGGCTAGCATGGTTGTTCAGGCTATAATCATGGCATATCCAGTTAGTTGCTGTCAATCAAGCCCTGTAAGGTAATGAACATAGGTTATATGTTGTACCTTGTTTCTCCTGGGGGTGTGCGCGATATCATTGGGGTCTGTATGTCAACGTGGAGAGTGGAATGGAGGATGGTTTTTGAATCCACACACACAATTTGCCACGTCCACTGCCAGTGCAGTGCTGTGTCACTGTTCCTGTGGGGTGAGACAGAACAAAATGTGCAGTGTGGTTAGTGTCACAGGACTGATGGGGGACTTGCATGGATTGTTTGCATGCGTGTGTTATACTCACAGGTGAAGTGTTCTGTGATGAGCCTGTCTCTGATCTGTGCCCCTCTCATGGTCTCCTCCACATGCCCGATGTCCATGGCCATTTCATGTATGGGGGGGTCCGGGATGTGATCCAGCAGCCTGGTGTCTACTGCGATGTTGTGCAGTATTGCGCACGCCACAATGATGTCACACACCTTAGCAGGTGCATACTGCAGTGCTCCCGCAGAGTGGTCCAGACATCGAAATCTTGACTTGAGGAGCCCAAATGTCCGCTCAATAGCATTCCTCATTCTGGCATGAGCCTGGTTGTACCTTTCCTGGGCATGTGTTTGGGGATTGGCCACAGGGGTCAGTAGCCAGGACTTGCATCCATAGCCAGCATCACCTGTGTAATATGAGTGACATGGTGAGACAGGGAGCACATGTTGTGTGAATGATGTTTTGTGTGGTGGACGTAGTAGCTGTGGGTCAGGTGCATGCTGAGCTGAGTGGTGTGTACGCCTGTGTATGTGGAGTGATTTTGTTCTGTGAACTCACCCACAAGCCATCCCCCTGTAAAGGTTCCATTCTCAAAATCTCTGTGGACTGAGGAGTTTTGTAGAATGTATGCATCATGTGAGCTGCCAGGATATTTTGCACAGACATTCATTATCCTCATGTTGCTGTCACACACCATCTGCACGTTGATGGAATGGAAGTTCTTCCTGTTGATGAATAGCTGTGCGTCACATGCTGGGGCCTTAATCCGGACATGGGTGCAATCTATAGCACCCATGACCCTGGGCATGCCTCCCCTGGCGTAAAAGGCCTGCTTGATGTGTATCCAGTCCATGTCGGTGGTGGGAAAATGTATATAGGTACTGGCCTTGCTTTTGAGGGCTGGCAGGACCTGGGCCGGCACCCTGGAGAATGTGGCCTGTGACATGCCAGATGCGTAACCCTCAGTGGACTGGAAGGCCCCACTTGCCATGAAGTGTATGGCACAGAGTAGTTTCTGCAGGCCAGTTAGGGCATGGTTGTGGATGTAGATGGGATCCACCTGCTCCTTGATGACCTCATACAAGACAATGATGCTCAGGCCTCAACCTGTAGCAATCAATGACCTCATCAGTCATTCCAAAGAGGGTGACCCTTGGGCGGTATACTCTGGGCCTTGGTGGTCGTCTATACATCCTCTGCCCTCCAGGTGGGGATGGACTCCTGTGTGGCTGCTGAGCCAGAGCCTCCTCACTTGCAACAGGTGAAGGCTGTTGATCAGGCGTGCTTGGAGGTTGCTGATGTTCCCTAGCTCTCTCCCTTGCACGCCTTCTCCGCAGTCTTCGCAACAATATGTAACCCAACATACTGTTTGCTCTCTCTATCTGTCTCTCTCTCTCTCTCTCCCTCCCTGAGTGGAAAACAAGCCACAAGTGAGTGTGTTGAGTTGTCCCTTTAAGTACTTGATAGGGCGTTGTGTAGGTGTGGTGATGAGGTGAGTGCTGACCAATGGAGAGTTGTTTTTGCCCAGGTAAGTGTTTGCAGGTGTGTGTGTGTTATAAGATGTGGTGTGTTGTGCTTGTTATGTGTGTGCCATTTGCGGGTGTGCAATTGTGGGGTGCTGGTCGCGTGTTGATGTTGCCCAGGTGAGCTTATATTTGCAGGTGTCCGCTTTGTGTGATAACTCCCATTGTTCCGTGCCATGCTGTATTGTTGTTTTTTCGTGTGTCGTTGTCCCTGTGGTGTTGCTTGTTGTGTGTGGAGTGATTTGTGTTGTGTGTCCATGTTTTTGTGTTGTTTTGGCATTGCACGGGTTAATTTTTCCATTTACATGGTTGTGCGGTAAGCATTTTGTGTATTTTCCTATGTAACAGGTGTTTTGTTTTGCCCGTTAAGTGTCTAACGGCTAAGAAAAGTGGGTCTTAACTTTTTGCCGTTAGGTGTGTCTCTTTTTCAGCCGTTACCAGTACCGTAAGCCTTTGAATAGCTCTGGGGTATATTGTTCCATGCGTCTGAATGCACGTAAGTGTATCGGCCTTTATGATTCTGCAACTGCCGTTAGCTGTTCTTTAGACGGATCTTTGAATTGCTACATGACACTTAACGCACCCGTTAGTGATTTTTTTTACTAACGGCTGCCTTTAAATCTAGCCCTATGTGTGTTATCCACTGCATTGCAACCGAATGCACTGAATAAGTTTCTGGCGCCAATACAGTTAAAAAATTAAAAGTTGATATATGTGTAGGACAATTAACCCTTGACAAACAGGCAAATCGAGAAAGGAGGTAATGTTTTTAATGGTTGTCTTGTTGAATTATCAGTGGTTAGCCCTTTCAGCTCCATAAAGTTGTACAACACATTGCAAAGCACTGCATTACACAACTCTTCATCAAGGAGTGTGAGAGTGTGTGAGCATGTGAATATGTGAGTGTCTGAGAGGAGAGAATGTATGTGTGAGCGTGTGTGAACAAGAGTGCGAGTGTCACCACAAGAGGGGTAGGAACCCTCGTAGCCTAAGTACTGGCAGCTGCTTGAATTTGACACTTGGGAACAATGCTAGGATGCGTTGATGGCGTGCCAGGTACTCCCTTGCTGCAGCCGAAGCTGGGTAAAGGTGCTGGTCGCGAAACCAGATTGTTCCACCCCAGTTGAGCTGGTGTGCAACCAGGATGAGAGTACCTGGGATCCGTGTAAACCAGAACCAGAAGGTCGAGGGAGAAGCAGACTAGCCGGGAAAGGATACCAGAGAGCCAGGAGTGGTCAGACAAGCCGGGTCAGGATACCAGAGAGCCAGGAATGGTCAAACAATTCGGGTCAGGATACCAGAGAGCCAAGAATGGTCAAACAAGCCGGGTCAGGATACCAGAGATCCTGGAGTGGTCAGGCAAGCCGGGTCAGGATACCAGAGAGCCAAGAGTGGTCAGGCAAGCCAGGTCAGGATACCAGAGAGCCAGTAGTAGTAAGAAAAGCACCAGAAGCAAGAAACCAGGACAAGCTCGTGAAACGGGCAAGGATTGAAGGGCAATTGGGGGTATATATACTAATAGCACACCAATAGGAAAAGGAGGCAGACCTGAGTCCCACTGGGCGACACTGCCCAATAGAGAACAGAAGGGCTGTCAAAAACCCAAATGGACATATGAGATGTCCAACGGATAAACAGAGGTTCATCATCTTTTATTGGGTACAGGACAATGCCCAATGAAAAGAGAGGAGGACAGACAGAAGGGAGGTGCTGCTAAAGCAGCGTACTATACACCTGGCGCATGCACGTTGGTTGGGAGAGCCGGAAGAGCATGCGCATGCGCAGAGCGAGGAGTTCGGCGGTGGACCTGGACAGTGTGGCAGCCGCCGCAAGAGGTGACAGCGAGCATGTATGTGAGAGAGTGTAAGCTCTAGTCTGTAACCCAGTGGTTCTCAACCATTTTTCATTCAAGGCACCCCTACACACTATCCGGAATCCCCGGGGCACCGTTATCTTCACAAAGTCCTATAACAGTGTGTATTGAAGAAGACATATATGAGTAGTTACCTTCACCTCCCCAAATCAGAATAACATAACTGAGGAGAGAAAGAGATAGGATTCTGATGTACTGTAAAACTGGAGAAGTCCTGGGACAAATCAGCTGCAACATTGGAGACAATAAAACAAAAAAAACTCCCAAAGATTTAAACTGGGATTTTTACCCCTTAAAAGCTAAACAGATCTCCAAAACATTGCAAAGCAATGGTTTTGGAGACCTCTCTAGCATTCAAGGGGTTACAAGCCCACCTAAATCAGATTTGGGGAACTTATATTTGCCCCCAATGGTTCAGTTTGTTTGCCCCAGAATTTCTTGAGTTTTACTTGTCAGTGAAAAAGTGAAACAGACAGCTGGACACTGACAGTGATGAACAGTTCATGGTTATTTATTGATTCATTTTTTTAATTAAATTTCATGAGTCCAAATTGTACATTAAAGGGCACCATGAGACCAACTGTGCCCCGCTAATGCCCATGAGAGGCACATTGGTAATGCACTGACTCTATAATGTGCTACAGATGACCCACAGGTGTACACAGGGGCATCAGATGAGCCACTCTGGGGTCCAAAACATTTGGACTTAATGTTTAGACTCCACAGTGGCTCATCTGATGCCCCTGTGTACACCTGTGGGTCATCTGTGGCACATTATATAGTCAGTGGGTTTCCAATGTGCCTCTAATGGACATCAGTGGGACACAGCTGTTCTCATATGGTGCCTTTAATGTACAGTATAGACTTATGAAATTTAGTAAACAAATAAATCAATAAATAACCATGAACTGTTCATCACTGTCAGTGTCCAGCTCTCTGTTTCACTTGTTCTCTGACCCTCCAGAACGGGGTATGATGGGTAAGTTTGTGCACTGGATGGGTTCATCTGCATTGTACACTTCTGGGGCATTATAGGGGCACTGGACTAATAATGAGAGAGAGAATGAGAGAGAAGGTGAGGCGAAGTGGTGAATAGAAGGGACATGGTGGAGAATGCAAGGGAGAGGGAGATGAGATTAACGTATAAACGTTTGGCTATGAAGGCAGGGGTGACGATGCAAATTACTGTTAGTGACCAGGAACCAGACAGACACAAACATGTAAAATGCAAAACACCTTTATTAAAATAACCAAAGCAAACAAAGCAAAATCGTGATCCAGGAGTGTAAAACAAAAGACAAGAAGGGGTCAAGAACCAATGCAGGTACACAGACAAGTCGGGGTCAGGAATACGGAAATCAATGATGTCAGGAACAAGCCAGGAGTCAGAAGAGACGTCAGAAGAAGCCAGGTCATGCACGGATAATCAGGAACTCAGGAGAACGCACATGCAGCCAGAAGCAGACACTTTACAGCATTTTTTTTCACACCTGCCTAAGACTTTTGCACAGTACTGTATATGTATAATATTTTTTGTTCCTCTTGAAATGTATATATATAGGCTTAGGGGCAAACGTTTGTGCGTGGATTGGAAATTGGCTTAAAGATAGAATGCAAACAGTTGTAGTAAATGGGAAGTTCTCCAACTGGATAAACGTGATAAGTGGAGTACCTCAGGGATCTGTCCTGGGTCCTCTTCTTTTTAATTTGTTTATTAATGATCTCCCAGAGGGCATAGGGAGCCATGTATCAGTGTTTGCCAATGACACAAAATTAAGTATGGTAATAAAGTCTGAACTGGATGTGTCTTTATTCCAAGAGGATTTGGACAACTTGGGTAACTGGGCAGGCAAATGAGATTCAATATAGACAAGTGTAAATTTATACATTTTGGGTATAATAATAAAAATGCAACATATAGTTTAAATGGTGTTTAACTTAATAATTATGCTACTTGTAACACTAAGAATGTAATTTACATGTTGAAATGTCCTTGTGGTTTAGCCTATGTAGGTAAAACCACACGCACTGTAAGAACGAGAATAGGAGAACACAAAAGATCTATTTCAAATTATGATAGTGAAAAGAATCTTTATGTTACACCAATTAGTAAACATTTTAAAGAATATAGACATAATAATTCACAACTTACATGGTGTGTGCTGGATATTGTTAAACTGCCAAAAAGAGGGGGCAATTTGGAACGCTTACTTCTCCAGCAGGAAATAAAATGGATAGACATGTTAAATACTAGGGCACCAAAAGGGTTAAATGAGGAGTACAATTTACAATGTTTTTTATGAATCGGTCTGGTGAATCACTAGTGCTATGATTCCTTTCTTTTTGTAAAAATACTTACCATCACGTTTAATTCCTTTTTTACTCTACAGGAGTATTGGCTTTTGAACTTGATAGACCATTATCTTTTTGAATTATTTCTCAAGTTATTGCTCCAGTTTTGTAAATATAAGTCTGGATTGTACAGATGAGGAAATACATTACGTGACTTTGGTATGTTTTCCGCTTGACTTAGTTTATAAATTGATAGACCTGAATTAAGATTTTTTAGATTATGTTGTCAGGTAACTTATCGGTTGCAGTCTTGATATCCATTACAATGTTGCACATGAAACTATCTGAATACTATATACAATGTATGTTATCTCACGCAGAGACGCGGTGCATCTCTATGTGAAGGGAAGCAAAAGTTAACCCGTACTGTTTCCGTTTGCAGCGAGTACAGATAGGTCTACGTTATTATTATAATTATAACTTTGATTATGTTTAAGTATTAAATATGAAGTTTTTGAGTAGACCATCATGATGCTTGCTATAAATGTTCAGTATGTTGCGGTTACGATTTCAATACTTGTTGGATATAAATAGGAATATACGGCTGCAACCAGCGTTGAACAGGTTACAATGTGACAATTGGTTTTATTTAATAATGTGTGTAATATGATTTACTTTCAGTTCGTTTTGAATTTTGGTTTATTTCTAGTTACATTGACTTTATGATTTATACTTTTTGTCGATAGATTAAACTTATCTAACACTCTAGATGTATTAGATACTATAGGGTTAATTGTAACGGTCTAATTGTATTCTTTAATTAGACAGGTAATTATGTTTGAATTTTGGCGCTTTTTTTGTATTTAAACGGTGATGGTGTGTATGGTTTACTAGCACCTGACGAAGGGATGTTTCCCCGAAACGTTGTGCAATGGTGATGAACAAAAATAAAAGAATATATTAACACTTTTGATCAACTGAATCCTGTGTGCGAGAATCATCTTTTATCTATATTTAAATGGTGTTTATCTGGGGAAATCTACTAATGAAAAGGATTTGGGAGTAATGGTAGACAATAGACTTAGCAGTAGCGTGCAGTGCCTGGCAGCTGCAAAGGCCAAAAAGATATTGTCATGTATTAAAAGGGGTATTGACTCAAGGGAGGAAGATATGATTATGCCTCTTTACAGGTCCATGGTAAGACCCCACCTAGAATATGCTGTTCAATGCTGGGTGCCCTTGCTGAAAAAGGACATTATGGAACTAGAGAAAGTGCAAAGGAGGGCTACAAAACTAGTAAGGAGAATGGAAAGTTTTATTATGAAGAAAGGCTGGAAAAGTTAAATTTGTACACACTAGAGAAACGGCGTCTTAGAGGGGATATGATAACACTATATAAATATGTTCAGGGGCCATACAAAGGGCTCTCCAAAGACCTGTTCATTAACAGAACAGTACAAAGGACAAGGGGTCATCCGCTTAGACTTGAGGAAAGGAGATTTCATCTACAACAGCGGAGGGGATTTTTTACGGTAAGGACAATAAAGGTATGGAATTCACTGCCTGAGGAGGTGGTGCTCTCAAATACATTAAATGCCTTTAAAAAGGGCCTGGATACTTTTTTAAAAGAGCAGAACATAGAGTGCTATGTCTGTTAGTATTGGGATTAATATTTAGTTAGTGCTTGTTGATCAAAGGAGAAATCTGATTGCCATTTGGAATCAAGAAGGAATTTTTCCCCCCATTCCAGGCAGAATTTGAAATTGCTGTATTGAGGGTTTTTTTGCCTTCTTTTGGATCAACGATGGTAAAGCAAGTCTTTTTTTAACCTAAATTACTATGTATCTGCATTGCTGGCTTTTTTATCCCCATATGGATCTGTATTTAATTCACACCTCGCCAATAAGCGTTATAACTCTGAATGATTATCCACAGTGAGAAAGCTCAGCCCAAGGACCTTGTGTCTTTAGCAATTGAAAATGTTGGTTTGGTTTTAGGCCTCCCTTACATGGGTGACATTCTTTAGCACTAATAGGCAACACAGCACTAACTGCATTTCATACATGTGACTTTTTTTGCACAAAATGAAAATGTTGGTGCATTTTTATTGCTACTGAGTAGCAAGGTGCTCCCATCATTCCATTCTTTTAATAGAAACAGAAGCGAAAAAATTGCAGGGAACATACCACTAATGGCAAAAGTTGTACAATTCTAATGTGATTTCAATAGGTTCCAATGAAATAATTATTATAAATTTGTAGTTGCATTATCATACAGTCTGAAAAGAGTACAATCGTAGAGCATGTTGCCTGTGTGAAAGGACACAATGATTCACTCATGCATTTTTTTTCTTCACAATTTTCTGCTGCTGTGACACTGCCTCTCACAAGGAAGGGGATTTAATATGATGAAAACTTCCACTAGACAGTAAAAACTGACTATGCAGCTATAGTCTACAGCAGAATTCTAATGAGAGGATAAAATAGAAATATCAAACTACTGCTGTAAAACAAATTGTGAGCTAGCTATTTAAATGGCACAGATGAAGTATTTAACCCTTTTAATTCCAGAGTCACTCTCTCTCGTATTCAAATGGTTAAAGGTGGATATTTCTGAGCACATCCGTACCAATATCCTTGACAGAAACAACATAGTGTTTTGTTTACTTCTATCCTCAAAACCCAAGAGAAAATTGCAATTAACTTATTTCCCCTATTATTTGTACGGCAGACAAGATGTGTAAGTATAATTTGTGATCAGAGGAAAACACTTGGGTCTGTTAGGAATAGCAGATGCTGTGAGACATGGCCCCTGTCCAATGCCCTAATTCCCACTCAGATCCAGAAGTTGACTGTGTGAATAGAACACATCCCAATGCACCTAGAAGTGTGTCTGCAGTCTAGAGCTTCTCACACTTGCAGACATGGGTAATCATAATCTTTTGGCTCCAGCTATATATAGATAACATAGCACCAGGGACAGCTAGTTTATCTCTGTGCAGTACTGCTGACTTACTTTCATTTATTATTACCTTTTCACTAAAAGAACCAAATTCATTCCAAATTATGAGTTTTATTTAGTAAGCTAAAGTGGAACAATTGCGGGGCAAACCAACTGCATCAATGAAAAGTCATATAGATTTAAACGTGCTTTTAACCCCATGAATGCTAGTGAAGTCTCCAACACATTGCAAAAGCATTGGAGACCACTTTAGCATTCAGTGGGTTACAAGTCCCATTTAAATCAAGACAAATTTGGGAATTTTATCCGTCTCCTAAACAGCAGTTGACGTGCCCCAAACATAATCTTCTCTGTGAGCAAAGGCCATATTTTTTAATCCTTTGAGTGCCAGAGAGGTATGCATTGGATACCTCTCTAGGTCTCAACGGGTTAAACTGAAAATTTACTGCAGGATTAACTGGCTTTTACTTTAACAGAAGGACATACCTAGGTAGCTAAATTCCCAACACCTAAAACTCTGTGATATTCAAATGACCTCTAGATCGAGAATAACAATAAATGAACTGGTATATTTTACTTAAAGGGATAGTAATGTTTCACAAAAACAGCAGCTCCAATTAATCTTCATAGTAGAGTGTTCTTTCAACACTGTCACAGTTGTAGTTCAAGAGTAATTGAATGATAAAGTATCCCCCTCCTGCCCCTTTTACCTAGTGTAAGCCACCTCCCCTCTGATGTGGAATCTGGTCCATAGACCAGACAGCTCACAGCAAGGGACAATCTTCTTACTGTGAGAACAATGAAAACCCTGTGTCCCTTGCAAGGTTTTTCTCTTATGCTAATGGAAGATTGTCCCTCTCTGCGATCTACCTGGACACCACCTTGCTGCTCTGAGCTGAGCAGTGTTACCTAGGTAAAAGGGGCAGGAGGGAGATATGTTATCATTCAATTACTCTTGAACTACAACTCTGACAGTATTGAAATAACACTCTCCATGGTCCAAACACTATAAAGATTGATTGGAGCTGCTTTTATTGTGGAACATTACTATGCTTTTAAAGAGGAACTTTCAGATATTACTAAGTCACCATGCATTCATTAAGTACATGATGACTAGCTTGGAAAACCACGTCTTACCTTTAAAGATTAGCAGATTGTAAAGGAATCCTTCCCGTTTGGAGACTGGAACCCAGGCTACAGTGCAGACATCTTGTCTGCGTGCCTGCACTGTCAGTCCCGGTCTCCTTTGAGTAGCGCTGCAGTGACCACATGGTTACCGAAATGGACTGATGGTGCAGGAGCGCAGACCCCACTAACCTGCCCGTCAGTCTCCAAGTGGCAAGGATTTCTTTAGAATCTGCGATTTTGTAAAGGTAAGAGATGGATTTCCTAGCTAGTCGCCATGCACTTAATGAATGCATGGCGACTTAGTAATATGTGAAAGTTCCACTTTAATGATGTCTAGTGAATGGGTATATATAGCATGGAAAGGAAGACAATCCCAGCATACTGAGAATAATAATATATAATAAACAAAAAAGAACAATGCCATCTATTAAATATGTTAACTGTATTAATATTACAGTGCTCAAAATTTCAAGTCCTGAGCTACTAGCCAGGCCTGAAAAGTTACTCGCCACCAGTTTCCATGCCTGGCCCCACCCATATCCGCTCTCTTAACCTCATCCATATACCCGCTTTTTAACCCCACCCATCTCATGGTCTAACAATAGCGCCACTGTAAAACAGCAGGCTATAGAGGTACTTCTAACAAAAATTCAAGTTCCAGCTGCAATAACTTATTATTATTATTATATGGAGTCTGTTTTTCAAGTTGCACTGATTTCAGTGCATATGCTCCATACAAGAACATTGGAATTGGATAGTTTATATCACCTTAGTGAATCACCCAGCAGGACTGACCTAGGTTGAGATATCTTGTCACCAAAGCTGGCTAAAGCAGAGCTGTCTTGTCACACGAAACTAACCAAGAAAGGGAGGTAAAGGTTGTCACCAAAACTGGCCATGATAAAGAGAGAGAGAGTCACTAATAATGGTCATGGGGTGGTGGTGGGGGGGTTCATTGGGACTCACTAAGGAGGGAAGGGTGTACATGACCAAATCTGGCTGAGAGGGAGGGTAGCTTCTTCTCTGTATATATACTTTGTCTCATTACCAAGGACCAAACAATATCCCAAACACTGGGACCCTTTTTCTCTTTTTCCAACTATAGACAGTACTACACATGTAACCTTGAATGATCTGTTTATTGGATTGCTGTAAACAGCTGCAAAACTAACAGAACACACATTAACTTCTTCCGCGCCATATGTTCACAAGTCTGCATCTCCCGCACCTGATCTCTTACCTGTCCTTGACAGGCAGAAGCATTGCCTGCTCCCTAGAGTCCGGATGCTGCATCCTCCCCTTCCACCTGTACTTGGGCTCTCACTGAGAGAAAAATATAGTTCCAAAACAGAAATAGACCAGGTTCATGTATAGACCAATGGTAGCTTACAATTACAGGCCGTGATTCATCTGAATAAAAATTGATATCAAGGCCTTGGTATCACGATGGATAAAGGGTGAAGGCTGCTCACGGCCAGTCTACCTGCGGGGAGGAGGAACCGCACATCAGGGAAGCCAACACTGCTTGGACTGGTTGTCACCTGCTCCTTGTGTGAGAGCTTATGCAGCAACGTGACGTCCTAGTAATATCCTCGCCTATCCAATCAGGTCACCTTGCAGATGCGACACCTTACGTCTGTGCGTCCCACCAGGTTTGAGCAAACTTTTTTTTTTTTTTTTAACAATATCTGCCTCAAACCACTATATCTGATACATGACCGTGTGTATGCGTGCCATAGGTTCGCCTGCTATCACTGCACTATAAGGAGGAGAGCACAGCCAGAATAGACTTACGGGGAGCAGAGAGGTGGTTTCTTCCGGGCCCCCTCATTTGACCGGGCCCAAGGCAGGCACCTCGTCTGTAATCAGGCTCTGGAGGGAGGTTGGAGAACACACAGAGCCGAGTTCCTGCCTGACCAGTACACAGCGCATGCACACAACTTGTTTGTATGCTCGCTATACAGGAAGATACATGCAAGTGTTAGTTATGCGTACACATACCTCCCAACATTTCAAATGGCCAAAGAGGGACACTTGTTTTAGATGGTGTTCCTGGGGGAGTGGCTGGTGAACAGGGCACTACCAATATCTTTTAGGTTATTTTATGACCTATTCACATGTCTTTGTGTAACTGAATAAATACAGCTAGACAAACATATTTTATTTACACAGACTAATACATATAGTGAAGTTTACACAAACATGAATGTGAGTTTTATTGCTGTGGAGCAACCTGATACATTTATATATATACCACACAGTCTGATCTCCTAAAAAGAGGGACAGAGGGATGGGGATGTATGTGTCTATAAAAACAAAAAAAACACACACACAGCAGGTTTGAACTAATTTATGTGCAGTCTTGAAGAATGCAATTCATGTGCCCTGCATTAACCATTTGAGTGTCAGAAAGTTATCCAATATATTGCAATGTTCAAGTATTACAATATGCATGTATTCATATTTAGAAGCATGCTGAAACTCTGTCCTTCAAAAATCTCATAAAATAAAAAACAATGAACAAACATGAGCAAAACTTTGTAAAGTGAAATTTCACCATGTTACCATTAATTCCAGTATAATGCTATAATTCATAGCATGTGACCATAAACAAGAGGTAATCAGCAGATCAGATATCCTCAGCTGGGCAAATGTATTGATACCAAATGGCTGGAGAGTCACAAGTTGCTTACCAATATTTATAAAGATGTTAGCAGCAAAAATCACAGCGTAGAGCCACAGATTCCCTAGCATGATGGTATCACAAATTACAGCTGGACAGCAACAGGAGGTCGTCACCCCTGTGGTTAAGGATAATGGGATTATAGAAAATTAAAAACTAGCGGGCCACAGGTTACCCACTCTTGTGCTAGTCCACTAGACTTGTCAGAAGAGACATATATTTGTTAGAAGGCTGCAAACCAGGGAGCTGACCAGGTGGGTATGGAATGCACAACACCATAAATTCAGCAAGCGCTACGCTGGGACGCTCAGTAACATTAACCCATAAATAACCAGGGGGTTTGCACTGCATTTTTTCACAATGCTTTGCACAACCCTCTGATCCTTATGGAGTTAAAAAATAAACTAATCATTTATCATGTCACTTTCTGTTCAGTAGAGTTACCGATACCTTTTGGCTGCCGGTTGTATCTTTCCTGCTGTTTTCTCATCCGAGGGAGAAAGTCAAAAGCTTCTAATAAAGCCCATCCCCTCGTCTGTAAAACAGCATCTAAGCGCACTGGGTCAACGTAGGAGTAATATGTCACTGTTGTGTATTCATGATGTGCACATTCAGGAAGCTCTCAATACTTGCCCATGATCTGGATCTGGGCTCTGTGCTGCTCCCCCAGAAGGTTGCCCTGCGTGCTGCGTGCTGCGCAGACTTCAAAAAAGGACCTCAACAAATGAAGCAGGACTTGTTCTGAAGGCAGCAAGTACAGTATGAACATTGCGTATATATGAAGCGCTATACGCATGTGCAATACACCCAGTGAGGGAACTATTACTGCTAAGGCCCTATGTTTGAACAGAAATGCACCTGTCTGATTACGGAGTTATTGATAGGCTCAGTGGGGCTCCATTCTTCACTAAACTTGACTTCCGAGGTGCCTATAACCTGGTTAGGATGAAAGAGGGGGACTAGTTGAAGACTGTGTTTTCCAGGTTTAAGCATTAAGAATATCTGGTCATGCCCTTCAGGCTTCATAATGCCCCTGCAGTCTTCCAGTACTTAGTCAACTATGTCTTCCGGGACCTCTTGTTATCCTTCGTAGTCATCTATCTTGGACGTCTCTCTGACTGTTGAGGAGTATCGAGATCATGTTGGATGTGTCTTAGTCCACCTCAGAGAAATCACCTCTACTGCAAAATCGAGAAATCAGAGTTTGAAAAGACTTCTCTGTCTTTTTTGGGGTATATTATCTCCGCTCAAGGACTCGCATGGATCCAGAGAAGTTGTCTGCCATTACCAAGTAGCCGCTACCCCTCGGGTTTGAAGGCTATCCAGCGATTCATTGGCTTTGACAATTATTACTGCAAGTTTATCAAAGGCTTCTCTTCTTTGGTATCTCCCATCACTGCCATGATGTGCAAGGGAGCTGATCCACACTATTGGAATCCTGAAGCTTTGCAAGCATTTGATGCCTTGAATGCCACTTTCTTTTCTGCCCCCATCCTTAGATACCCTGATCCACACAGTCCATTTACCCTGGAGGTTGATGCATCAGAAACAGCAGCTGTGCTGTTCTGTCTTAGCAATTGCTACTTCTGGGATTCTTCACCCATGTTCCTTTTATTCTCAACGCTTTACATCTGCAGAGAGAAATTATGTTACTGGGAACAGGGAATTGTTGGCTGTTAAGTTGGCTTTGGAGGAGTGGAGATATTTGCTTGAGGGATCACCTCATGTCATCACGATCCTGACTGACCACCAGAATTTCCAGCATCTAGCCTCTGCCAAGTGCCTTAATGCCCATCAAGCCTGTTGGTCCTTGCTGTTTTCTCATTTTGATTAAGTTATTTCCTATATTACCGGTACAAAAAACATTAAGGCTGATGCTCTATCCCTGCATCTAGCCTCTGCCAAGTGCCTTAATGCCCATCAAGCCCGTTGGTCCTTGCTCTTTTCTCGTTTTGATTAAGTTATTTCCTATATTACCGGTACAAAAAACATTAAGGCTGATGCTCTATCCCACCAGCACAATTCTGCACCCTCATTCTACTTCTGAGCCTGTAGTGTCACATGTCCGACTCATCTCCTACCTGTCCACAGCCTTACTTACTCACCTCTGTCAAGCTCAGTCCGAGTGTCCTTTTCATATCTCCTTTCACTTAGTCTGTCACATCATCAAACACCCTTTTGGAAACCTGGTCGACAGAGTATTGCTCCTACTGTCCAGGATAGTTTTCCCTAAAGAACAGAAATAAGAGGAGTTTAGTGAACATACCGGTAAATCATCTTCTCTTACTCCTTGAAGAACACACGACCTATGTCATCAGAGTAAACCTTTCCACCTAAAGATAACAAACTGGACCCTGATTCGGGAGATCCAGCCTCAGTAGGAGGTGAAATGGGTCCACGATGGACAGATTGGGAAGATCCAAGAACAAAGTCCAACTGGTCAAAGGGGGAGGTCATAATCACTTAACTACTCTACATCTTGACCTTCCTCAGCACCCTGGGAATCAGGAGAAATTGTGAAAAAACATATGCCAGATGAAAGTTCCATGAAATGGAGGATCCTTCTTCTTGGTGTAGACCAGAGGAACCTTCCGGTTCTCACATGACGCCATGAGATTGACTGATGAAGACCCCAGCATGGACAATCTGGTCGAACACAGTCTGATAGAGTTCCGAATTTCTAGGATACATATGTTGGTAAAGTAAAACATCTGCAACCATGTATTCCACACGTGGGATGTGATCCACTAAGATAGTTGGCACATCAACTTTGACCGAAGGAGCTCCTGAACCTCAATCCAAGCTGACTTGCTTCTGATTACTCCTTGGAGATTGATGCATGTAACCACTGTGTTACGGTTTTATTGACACTCAGACACAATAGATGAGATAAAACACAGTTTTATTGAACAGACTCAGAAAAGATAACCCTCACGGGTCCAGCAGTAAATGTATTCACAATACAGGACTGACACAGGACAGGTTATAGCAAGATATATACCCACACGGGTCCAGTTTCGTGTGAAGCTCAAACCGAGGCAACAAGGAATGGATTACTATTAGGCCAGGAATGCTGACAGGCCCTAATAGTGCGAGGCCCTTAAGACTCCCACTCTGCAGGGAGTGCATAAATAGCGAGAAATGCCCAGGAGAAAACAGAGGCCCAGGATCAACTTAGGACTACCTTTGCAGTAACGGAGGACAGAGACAGTATGCCTGGGAGGGCACCCAGCGGAGACTGCACGGTAGAATAACCGGTGAAATAGTGGCACCTTCCCCGAAGGGGTTAACGAACGCTAAGACCAATAACGTCTGCCTGATGTAAGCACAGCCTGAGGTGCCCAAGTAACACCAACCTCAGCTAAGGCAGGAAGGAGGGTCAAGCGTACCGTGGTGCACTGATGGAATAGACACCAGAATGTCGCCCTTGCGACAATGACTGAACTGAGACTATACTGCAGGAGGCACAATGGGACTGTCCTGAGACAGAAGCCTGGAGGAAGAGCCCAAACCGAGAACCGGAATGGGACCGCAGGCTGTAGCGATGCACAGGAACAATAGCCGGGCCAGTACACCGAGCAGGAACATCAGCCAATCCGAGTCGGTACACAGAGCAGGAACGTCAGCCGGGCCGGGTCGGTACACAGAGCAGGAACGTCAGCCAATCCGAGTTGGTACACAGAGCAGGAACGTCAGCTGGGCCGGGTCGGTACACTGAGCAGGAACGGATACAGCAGCGTAGTCAGGCAGTCCGGACCGGTACACAGGCAGGAACAGATGCAGCAGAGTAGTCAGGCAGTCCGAGTCGGTACACAGAGATCACACGAGAACTGGAACAAGCGCTGGTAATGGAAACACCATGAAAGGGCACAGGAGAAGTGACAAGACCCAGTATTTAAGGACAAATACTGGGCGGGACAAAGTCACTACGGCCAATAAGCGTCAGCAGTAGACAGAGACAGAATGTCGCCAGTATAGCACGGGCACCATGATACACTGTCATGTTGTCTGAATTAACCCTCACTTGTGTTCCCATCAATAGATGGGACTAAGTGAATGGCCTGAATGGAATGGAGGACTCTCCTCTCCAGTCCAGACACCCTGTGCCATTAGGTAACCCAGAGTGGCTCTCCAGCCTGTCTGTGCTTGTTCTACAACTTCCTTGTTCATAGTTCCAGTCTGCTGCGACCCATCTGCTGATTAATTATTTTCTGATCTGACTTTGATTGACTACCTGCTCCGGCTACGACCCCAGCTTGCCTGACTAACTATTCAAGTAACAACTCAAACTACGACCGACTACCCACCAAGCCACCAAGCAGGATTTGAGAGCTCTACCGACTAAATCCGACATGGAGGCTATCATCGTCTCTCTCCGTGATTCCATACACAGAGACATTTCAGATCTCAGAGAGGTTCTACGACATGTAAATGCCCGTGTCAAAGATTTGGAGGATTCTCATGAGGTGGTGTTGGCAGCACAGGACACATTCAATAAATCAGGATGATACTATTGAATTGATACGCTCCCAGCTCGATGACTTGGAAAATAGGGGCCGCTGTTCCAATATAAGGGTTCGAGGCTTGCCAGAATCGGTTCCAGCAAGCAACCTGGTCCCTACTCTGCAACTTCTATTCAGTGGTATTCTGGATATACAACCCCTGGAGCGGATCCGCATAGAGCGGACACATTGCGCTCTTAGACTCCGGGCCTTACAGAGTGATTGCTCTTGAGATGTCATTTGCTGCATGCATTCGTTCTCGCAAAAGGGATGACATTATGCAGAGAGCTAGGAATTTACCATCAATTCCATTTGAAGATTTTCAAGTGACTCTCTTTAATGACTTATCTGCCCGAACTTTACAGCTGCAGAGGCAATTTAAGCCGTTGGCGGATGAGCTACGTCGAAGACATATCCCATACCGATGGGGCTTTCCTTTCTCAATGACTGTCACCTATGAAAAACGCTCCCATACCATAAGGAGTGCCGAAGAAATTCAGGAGCTGAGTGCAACTCTACATTTTCCTCAAGTTCCTATTGTCCCACTTGATTCCGGGCCCTCAGCGGCTCGTTCTGCCTATTGCAGATGGCAGTGACCCCCGACCAGATTGAAGAGACCTGCTGGTTCTCATCATGATACTGAGGAACTGGAACCCCCTCCCCGGGGAGATGTTTAGTATTTTCTTTCACTTACTAGTTCTGATGCCTTGGGTATTATAAACTTACCTGAATTTTATGTTGGGATATGTCAGTGTTGTGGTTCATTCTCACCTCCCCAGGTTCATCCCTTCTATCCTTCCTTCCCTTCCTCCTCTTACCCTCACCTTTCCCTTCCTACCCTTCTTCCCTCCCTCCCGGGGGATTGAGATGCTGCAACAATCCTCTATTTGTTGGGGATCGTGGGTAGACTCACCATGACCGCTCCCTGTTTGGAGTGCTTGTGGTGATGTCGTTGGGCTCTTGCAAATGCTCATGTTAACTTTCTGCATGTTTTAGCCCAGGTCGTTACAATGCCTTCTGCTATATGCGTTTCTTGATGTTTACTAATTTTGATGCCTTAGGTATTATTTAATTACATGTATTATATGTCGAGGTGTGTTAGTGATGAGTATGTTCCTACCTCTCCGAACTCTTCCCTTCTCTCCTTCCTTCCCTCCCTCCATATTATCCTCACCTTTTCCTTCCTACCCTTCCTTCCTCCCTCCACGGAGAGATGGGAACGTGCAAATGAACTATGTTTTTTCAGGGTTCACGAGTTGTTACAGATACCCAAAAAAGTTCAGGAGTCAGTACGGTATAGTTAATGCAATTTTATTGACAAAATGAACAAAGAAAATATATACATATATACATACAAAGGAACAGGCAAAGGGTTAAAGCCAGCAACCCTGCTATCAGGAATTATAGGATGTGAGGCTAAACCACAATGCTGGAGACTAGGCCTTAGCCACTGGTAGTCTCAGCAGGATCTTGTTTCAACGTGGCAGGCTTACGGACTCAAGCCTGCAGTCAGTAGGGAGAGATATCTGACTCACGCCTGCAGTCAGAATGGAGCAAACTCTAACGCACGCCTGCAGTCAGAATGGAGCGAACTCTGACTCACACCTGCAGTCAGAATGGAGCAAGCTCTGACTCCCATCTGCGGTCAGAATGGAGCAAACTCTGACTCACGCCTGCAGTCAGAATCAAAGCTGGTCTACCAGAGCCCTAGGTCCGCACTAGATTGGGTGTCTGCTAGGTACAAGGAACAAACGTAAGAGTAATCAGACAGAGCCACAAGTCAGCACCAGAGGGGTAGTCAGACAAGCCAGGTCATACACAGTTCAGGTAGTCAGCCAGAGCCACAGGTCTGCACCAGGTTGGAAGTCCACTATAGGTATAAGCAAAAGAATAGTCAGACACAGCCACAGCTCAGTACCAGGTTGGATGGAAGACTAGCCAGGTCATACACAGAGCCCAAGGTAATAGAACTGCTATGAAGAACAACGCAAGGGCAACTGAGTCAGGACTCAGTCTGCCTTTTAAACCCCTCCAGAGGAAGTAGGTAGGAGGAGCAGCTCAGAGTGAGGAAGTAGGTAGGCGGAGACTACAGGAAGCAAACACATAAAACAGAGGCCTGCTGCATTCTTGAAGCCTAGCGCCTGTAGATGACGATGAAACCAAGATAAGCTGTAATGCAAGTAGACTCACCGGGGCCACCCCCTGTTTGAAGTGCTTTTGGTGGTGTCGTTTGGGCTCCCTGAACAAACTCTAGCTGGATTTAATCCTGTGTTAGCCCTGTTCATTACGGTGTCTACTGCTAGATTTGTTCTTAGATGTTAATACTTGAATGCTTGGTAAGAACTTTATCAAGCATCTTTCTCATTAACTATACTATATCTGGTCTCTTAGTATTTTATTTGCTTATTGATAGTTAGCTGTTTACTCCTCTTATGCTCTCAACACAGCATCAGTGGTTCCATGCTTTTCTTGAGTGGTCTGCTGTAGTTGATGGAAGTTATTTACTGAGGCTTTTTCTTGTGTTGCACTTGTTTTGCAACCTGACAGTGAGCTGCTAGGAGTCTGAGGACTGCTGTATCCCTTAGGTTAGAGACCCGCAGGGTGGAATGTATTTACCTCTCCCCCTCCCTCGGGCCTGGTGGCACCCCTCTATCCCCTCCCTTTCCCTTTCCTCACTTCCCTTCCCTCATATGCCTGACGTATGGGTGCATCGCTTAGCCTTCTAGCATTATAGCCTTGTTTATATTATAGATCCACCGGTTCTGTACTATTTTGCCCAATGTCCAAGTATATATTTGTACCTCCCAGTTCCTCTCCGATGGGTGTCTTATTCGCCTGGTTGTACTGGCCCTGGTTGGGCCTTTGCATCCAGGTGTCATCTGGAAATAGTTCTCTCCACGTGCCCTTACACCGGTTCTCTAGTTTTGGGGAGCTGTGGACTCGATTATTGATGGTATATCTTGTCATATTCTATTTGCTCTTAGACACCCCTGATTACCGCTTACGCTTCCTTTATTGACTGACGATAACTAATCAGTTTTACTGAGGTTTTACTGGTACTGACACATTTTATGCTTTACTTAGCATACCTCTTTCTTTCGCTTTCCTCTTTTTGCTTTGCATACCTTTTCCTCTGTCCTTGGCCCTTCCTTATTTGTCCTCCCCTCCCTCCCCTACATCAGTGCACTTTGCAGGCTCATTAGCTTGTGATTCTCTGGATATACATTTGGAGCTTGGTCATGACCTGTCCACTTAGGACTGTTTCTATAAATGCGAAGGGGCTTAATTCCCCTCAGAAGAGGTCTCTTCTGTATCGGGAGTTCTCCCGTTTGAGGGGGGAGGTGTGTTTTGTGCAGGAGACGCATCTCGCAGAGGACCACGCACCCACAGTACGTAATAAGCAATATCCTTATTTCAGTAATGCTTCCACCAAGAAATCTGGTGTTGGCATTTTTTTTCATAAGTCCTTTATCTTCTCCTGTGATGATGTCCTCCGTGACCCGGATGGCCGCTATATTTTTGTGAAGGGAATGCTGGGTTCTCTCCGAATGACCTTTGCCAACATATACTCTCCTAACTCTCGACAACTTTCTTTTTTGTGAGAAACCCTCCAGGATTTGTAAGCTTTTGGTGATGGTCTTTTGATTGTGGGGGAGATTTTAACACTGTTCTTGACTGGATGTTAGACTGCTTGGAGGGTACTGCTAGCCTCTCTTGATCACATTATGCTAAGATCCGACAGCTTCTTCGTGATCATGCTTTGGTAGATGTCTAGAGGCTTCTAATCCCCGCATCTCGCTCTTATTCTTTCTTCTCTTCCCCTCACTTCTGCTATTCTAGGATTTATTTCACAGTCGCACCTTCATTATGCAGCTTCAGCTTCCATCCATCAAACCACTTGGTCAGATCATGCACTGATTGACTTACAACTTCACATTCCGTTGCAGCTATCCTTTGCCAGCTCGTGGCGGTTGGACCCTTCTCTTTTATCAGACGCTGACTCACGTGCTTCCCTTCAGCACTGTATACATAATTATACTGATAAAAATGTGAACTCAGGCCCTGTTCCTGTTATGGTCTGGGAGGCTTTGAAGAGTGTGATAAGGGGTCACTGTATCCAATTAACTTCTGGCAAGCAGAAAAAGGCAAGAGAAGAGCATTCGACTTTGTCCAAGACTTTGGGGGACTGTGAAAAGATACATCAGAGTTCTGGGGATTCTCACGCTTTGGAGGAGGTGCTTTCACACCGCTCTCGAATCAATTCTCTTTTACGTGCCCAAGCTGATAAGTCACATTTGTTGTCCAGGAGATATAATTACAAACATGCCAACAAAGGGGGCCGTTGGCTCTCTCACCTTTACAAAGGCCCTGTGCAGAATTATTCCATTAATTTGATTAGGACTGCTTCTGGTACGGTTGTCCATGACCTCCCTACCATGGCCTCCGAATTTCGGGATTATTACTCCTCTCTCTATAGCTTGCGGGTTGGGGCCGAGACAGGTCCTTCCTCTTCCCAGGTTGAATATGTGAATAGATCACTTCTTCCCAAATTTACTCCTACCCAAGTAGCAGGCTTGGATCTTGATATCAGACAGGAGGAGGTGGAACAGGCTATCAAACAGAGGGCAAGTCCCCTGGACCTGACAGATACCCCTTACTTTAACTATAACCGATTTCTGTATCTATTGGCATCTGCTCTTACGCTTGCCTATAATGCTCTCCCTACATCAACTGATGCACACCCTTTCTTATCTGAGGCATACATTACTCTTATTGCAAAATTTGGGAAAGATTCCACCTCTTGTGCAAACTACAGACCCATATCTCTTCTTAATATCGATTTAAAGATTTATGCCAAAGTGTTGGTGAATCGTTTGCATCCCATTTTGCCGACGATTATCCATCTTGACCAAGCCGGATTTGTCCCTGGCCGTGAGACCAGAGACAATACTATTAAGATTTTACATTTGATACAACACTCTAAAAGTGACGGCGAGGCTTCTCTCCTCCTCTCGGTGGATGCAGAGAAGGCCTTCGACAGAGTGGACTGGGTTTTTTTGCTGGCACTCTGCGAGGTTTTGGCTTAGGTCTGGGATTCATCTCCAGAGTGATGGCTCTCTACCATAACCCATCATCCTGGGTGAGGGTTAATGGTTCGCTATCTGATCCTTTCCGTTTGCATAATGGGACGAGACAGGGCTGTCCCTGATTATTTTTATAATGGTCATGAAGACGTTGGTGCAACGGGTTCGGATAAAATCTGCTATTTAGGGCATTGGTTTTTGGGTCACAGGAGTACAAAATCTCCCTCTTTGCGGACGATGTCATTTGTTCTCTTACCTCCCCTGAGACTTCTCTACTGGCTATACTCACTGAGCTGGAGGCCTTCGTCCAAGTCAGTAACTTTAAGGTTAATATGACTAAATCTGAAGTTCTTAATATAAATATACCTTCTCTTCGCCTTCAACACCTTAAATCTTTGGCTCCTTTTTGATGGGCGGAAAGACCAATCTCCTACTTGGGTTTTCAGCTCACTTCTTCCTTTTCTGCTCTATACATCCTTAATTACCTTAGCTTATCAAAATCCCTGTTTTCCGATCTGGCACGTTGCTCCTCCTTGATGCTCTCCTGGTCAGGGTGGATTATTCTCCTTAAATCAGTTTTTCTTCCCAAGGTACTGTATATGTTCCAGATTCTCTCAATTTTTCTGCTTAGCACATATCTCAAATCTTTACAACGCATCTTCACATCATTCGTTTGGAGTGGCAAACCTCCTCGTCTTCGCTTCTCCTCCATAACACAGCCAAAATGCAAAGGAGGTCTGGGTGCTCCTGATCTAGTGAGATGCTACCGAACTGTTCTTTTCAGCTTCATTCCCCATTAGTTTAGGTCATTCACTTCTAAGTCCTGGGTGGCCTTGCAGGCTACAATTTCTGCACCTGTCCCTCTTACTGCATTACCCTGGTTGCAAAAGACCTCCAGACCTAGAGCTCTTACTAACCACCCTCTATTATCGTCTATTTTGCAAAGTTGGGATCTGATGTCTCGGAAACTCTCAGGCAGTGCCTCCCCCCTCCTTTCAGTCCTATGCAATCCAGATTTCCCTCCTGGAGCTTCCTCCTTTCATGGTTGGAGCCGGGGCGACGGGCTGGTGATCTCTGATGTGATGGAGGGAACATCCTTGGCTACCTTTGAAGACCTTCAGACCTGCTGGGATCTTCACTCCAGTGATTTTTGGATGTATCTTCAACTGCATAGTTATATCTCATCACATCCATACAAGTCAGATATCCTTAGGGATCTTACTTCCTTTGAGTCTGTGCATAGACTACCTGCTGCGGCGGACGTTTTTTTGTCTCTACTCCCCTCCGATGTCCCATTGCTTACTTGTACTCTCATTTAGCTGACCTCCCTACTGATTTTCAAGCCCAACCTGCTTTATGGGAGTCTGAACTTAAAGTGTTGATTCCTTTACAAGTCTGGATTACTACTATCAGGCATTCTTTGTTTTCCTCCTGCAGCACTACTGCTATGGAAACTAAATTATAAGATCCTGACTAGGTGATACCGCTCTCCAAGTGTACTCCATAGTTACTACCCAGAAGTATCGCCTCTTTGTTGGAGCTGTGGTGGAGCTGTTGGAACCCATGGTCACATTTGGTGGGACTGCCCAAAAATAGCCCCTTACTGGAGCCCAGTCACGAGGGAGATCTCTACTCTTTTAGGCCTCTCTTTACCACTTGGTCCTGCTCTTCTTTTATTCTCCATTAATCTGTTATGAGTGGCTTCTACCAAGCCTCTTCGCCAATTATTGTCACATCTTCTTACTACTGGCAGGATGCGTGTCCCTTTGCTTTGGAAGTCAGACATAACATCATCTCCTGATATTTGGAGAACGAAGGTATCAGATACATTTATATTTGAAAAATGAATGCACCTGCTCTCCAGTCGTGGCTCTTCCTTCGCAGAAGTATGGTCTCCTTGGCTCTCTGGTCTCCTGTTCTCAAACTCAGATGAATACCACAACAGGTTTTAATTATATCTCATCTGATTTTTGTCAGAATGGATAAAAGATAGCCACTGCGAACCTCTGAGAAGGTCATGAATGCTTATTTTTACTGTATGTTAATCATCACTTTGTATTGTCACGGAAGTGCATTTTGTATCTTTCCTTTGTATTGCATTCATTTTCCAATAAAAATTTTGAAAAAAAAAAAGATTGGATTAAAATCCGGTGAAGCATCCTGGGCTGGAACACCACTTTCCAGGAGGGAGGATACTGCATCACTGAACAGATGCCTCCTAATCAGATCACAAAGAACTCTGGACAAAAAGAAATGGTGAGGTGTAAGGGATTTGAGATCTATGTGGTACTTTGCAAAACCCACTGGCCCATCACTGAAGACTCGAACGCATCTTGAAAAATATGGAGGGGACCCTCTACGTGCAAACATGGGCTAGGACCCAGCAAGTCATGCAAAGGTGAGCTTGTCAGCCTTAGGCTCCTGAGCAGCCTTCTTGTTCTGCCAAGCCTGTTTGGATTTCAGGATGGAAAGGGCCTCAAAAGCTTGAGGGGACTGAACCCTAGGCACGCCAAAATGTCAGGTGTAACCAAAACTACATGTCTTCTGAGGAAAAAAGGAATGATTAGTTGCAATCTGAGGCGACTTAGTGTGCTTTTGCCTCCAGTAGTGTCACTGATTACCTTTTTGGAAGTTTAGTCAGCCAACCAAATCTTGAGTCACAAAGTGCAACTTGCAGCTACCGAAAGGGCTGAGACCTTACCAGAAATGCATTGGCCTCCATAATATTGGCCAGCATAACCAACAGTTCCCGTTTGGGAACATCCCCACAGATAAAATCTGATAGTGTTCACCCCAGATAGCCTTGGCTCTAGTGACCCAAACCATATCAGAAATGGGTTGCAGAGTGGCCCCAATGGGAGCAAAATTGCCCTTCAATAAGGACTCTAAGCATTTATCAGTGTTATCCTTAAGCGCAGAGGTATATGCCAAAAGGCAGGGCTATGTTTTTAATAAGGCGACATACCGGAGAATAAACAGAAGGTGGAGAAGCCTACTGCAACAAAACCTCTGGCAGGAAAGGATAGAGATTGGAAATGCATTTATTAAGGAAGAGCCTCTTATTGGGCATCTTCCAAACTTCTAGGATAACCTTGTCCAGAGAGTGATTGGGAAGAAATATGAGTGACTCCTTTGTTTGCTTTTGGAAGATGTCCAGTGGGGAAGAACCTTCATCACAGGCCTCAGAGCCCTGCAGAATCTTTAAAACTGCTCTGAGAATCCCCTTAGCTGAAGGATAAGGGTTCTCCTCATAGGCATTTCCAAGGGACAAGGAAGATCCAGAACCTCCCCATCAGAGTCAGCTTTCTCTGCAGAGGAATCATCAACCAACTAACAATGGCCCCTAAAGACAGGATCAATGTGTCTTGACAGGGGATATTGGGCACCAAGAATGGAAAAACCCTTGAACAGATGAAGGTATATAAGCAACTGAAGAAATCAGAATCTTAACAGACACTGACTAATGCAATGAGGCGTAAGATGGATGCCAAAGAACCAACTACCCAATCCAGAAAGCCCAGTAAATTGGGGATTCTGGGAAATGTAGTTTCTAATTGCCAATTCACAGCAAAAGGCAATTCTACAGTCATTTAAAAAATGCAAATTTAAGTGGTCTAAACATTGTCCCTATTCTGACTATGCAATAGAGCAGTTTCAGGAATTTATTTTGAGCCTACTCTGACCAATTTAAGTTAAACAAGTCCCTTTAAAAGTTCTTTATGCACTTTTATGAAACAAAGATTGCCACTGTGTGAGCATCATACCTAAGGGGGTTAAAAAAACTAAAACTAAAGCAAATAAAGAAATAAGGCTTATGTTCATAGAAAAATGCAAGAAAATATAAATAAGGCTGATAGAAGATTTGAGCCCAGTTATCACAATGTAATAACAGTCCAAGTACAGAAAACCCATACTACACAAGAAGCCACCTTTAGAAACATGGAATAGAAAGGGAAATAAGAAGGACTGAGTGAAAAATAGGCAAGAACACCCCATTCCAGTAGGTGCCAATTAATAGCAGGGACATAAGAGAAAGGACAATAGCACTCAAATGGTTAACTTACCAGTCGTCAGACTCCCATTTTTAAATACAGAACCACAGAGAAGTTCAGTAATGGCGCACAGATATATAATAAAGCCAACCTCCACAGGAAAATGGTCCAGAAATACACCTATGAACTGGTCAATGCAACTCCAGGGGAAACCAGTTAATGGGAACCAGAGTAATGGGTTATCATACAGTCCCATATCGAAGCATAAAAATAAAAAAGAAGTCTAAAACTAAAAGAACAGAGCCAACTTGCCCTTTTCCTGAGGTAGCTCAGTTGAAACTGAGGAGTGTGTGTAAGGGCTGAGGAGTGTGTGTAGGGGGTACTGGGTAAAGCTGGAGGGAAGAGGGGAATATGTCTCAAAGGCCCTGCATTTTTTTAAGCAAACTTTACCCCATGATTCCTGTGTTCCACACTAGATGAATAATGAGAATTAGGAAGAGATGAGGAAGAGAAAACAGAACTTCAAGCCATAGTCACCACCACCACCTCTAAAACTTACAAGAAGATAAATCCTCCCACCTTGTCCTTCTTGGACCTTTGCCCAGTGTGAGCAAAAAATGAGAAGGGATTGGCTTTTTATGGCCAATCCATCTTAATTCCCATGTTCTCATTGACTGGGATGTGGGGTTCTAAAAGGGCACAGAACATGCCCTAGGGTAACCTCACCATCCAGCCAATCGATATCTAGCTGGAGGAATCACAGATGTGCGTATCACACCTCCAGCTAGCCAATCTTGAATAGCTGGAGTGGTGAGATTACACGCATGCATGATCCCTTCAGCTGATTAGAAGGGAGGTGAGTTAAACTCTAGGGCACGTTCCTGCATTACCCTCACACTGGCTTGGGCAACAGCCTTAGTAGGTTGGTGGGGGGGTTAAAGACGGTTATGAGTTGGGTGGGATAGTAAGATTTTTTCATGTTTATTTAGTGAGAAGATGCAGGTCTGACATAAAGTTAAGTGTGTTATTTGTTGTAGGTGCGGGGGGGGGAGGAGCATGAAGCTTAGATTAGTGTTAGGATTGGGGGAGTTGTTTTGGTAGTGTTAGTTGTAGAAGAGGAGCAGGGGGTGCTTTTAGGTTCACTATTTGGGAGGGTGGAGAGAGGGTGACTGTGAAACTAGCTCACAATCAATGTTTGACACTATTTAAAACATTAGGCATTGGTTACTTTCCTTTGAGGTTCCCTCTTTTCACACTATTTGGTGTGAATTGTGGAAACAGGGGACAGAATTAAATGACACAATGATCTGTGTAGTAGCAGGAACTCTTTTTGGCATTAAAGCAGGTTTAAAGAACCCAATAGAATCGAACCCTGATCAATCAGTTGCTCACATCTGAAAAATTATAGAGTAGTTTGACATGAAAATGAATGCTTCACAGCACATATATATTAACACTGAATCCTGGCTTTATCTGAAAGTCTTTTACTTGATCCTGCACACATGCTAACTGAAGTAACATAACAGACACCATAAAAATACAAATAGGGAATAAGTTCAAGCTGGACTATTCTATACACATTTTCCAATGGTCGGTGTCCTTTTACATCCTGAGTGCTTGTTTAGCTTGGCACTGCTCCCGCGCTCCTGATCCCCATGTGAAACTGCACATGTACACTTGTCTCTTTGCTTTAATTCCCATGATCTACCCAACCTGCCCTTCCAGAAATCCTGGCCTGGGAAGCACAGCACACTCTTTGTCACATCTATATTACAGTCTGTTCATAGTAAGCAGATGGTTAGGGAACTTAGCGTCCCTAAATGTTACAGTGACTAACTTACAACTTTAGTAAAAAATAGACAACTGTCTGGTTACATGTTTTACTTTGATACACGTTTACAGACATAAAGGACCTTATAAAGAAAGCAACTGTGGAGAATACCAATTGTGCTATAGGGGACAAATACAAATTCCCATTAATTTAAATGGGGTTTTTAACCCCAGTGGGGATTTTTATTTCCCCCCTTTAATGCAGTTAGTTTGCACCTCTTCATCTTTCTGCATAAACAAATAAATTAAAAACACATGCACGCATCATGTTTAACCCCCTGAATCTTAGATAATGCAGTGATGCACGGGAGACATCTAGCATCTAAGGGGTTACATATAAAACACATTTTGAGATAGTTCTCTAGTGCAAATGCTGCCCAAAGCTAGTTTATTGGCTCTCACTTGAGGGAAGAAAAAACTCAACTAAATTAACTTGAATACTCTGAGTTTAGAACTCATGTGGATGTTAGTAAAAATTTAAGAGACTAAAGTTATAAATAAAAGGAGACTTGTTTCCCATAATGGACTTGTCCAGACGTGTAAAAAGATGTAAAATATTGTTTTACAATGACAGTCTCCAAGACCATCTAATAGGGTACGGCAACCATTACAGAGCAAGGGTGATCAACTTCAGTCAGGATTGGATTTACATCCCAGGTGCCCTCTAGGCAAGGCACTCTAGAAGGCCTTAGCTCCATCTATGACCACACCCTCCATTTCTCATATTCACCCTCACCCCATAAACTATTTCTTGGCACAGGAAATACCCTTGGCCTATAACAAACTCAAAAAAAGCATTTAAAGGGATAGTAATACTTCATTTTAACTTTATTTTATTTTGTAGGCATTAAAAAAACATGAAGAATGATATAAGTCTTATCTCTCAAACCTTTATGGTTTATGAGATATTCACAAGCAAAGTTCCCCTCCCCGCCCCTTTTACCTAGTGTAAGCCATCTCTTCTCAGATGTGAGTCTGGTTGTATGACAGTACAGATAACAGAAGGGGACAATTTTCTTTGTATGAAAACAATGAAAGCCCTTCCCCCCTTGACAAGTTTTTCAGCTTTTTCCATTATCTTAATTGAAGATTGTCCCTCTCTGCAGTCTACCTGGGCATCTCCCTTCTGATCTGGTTGAACAGGGGGGGATAGTTTGTTTGTGAATATCTCTTAAACCATAAAGGTTTGAGAGATAAGACTTATATCATTCTTCATGTTTTTTTAATGCCTACAAAATAAAATAAAGTCAAAACGAAGTATTACTATCCCTTTAACCCCTTTGTTTGCTAGAGGGATCTCCAACATATTGTGAAGTAATGCGTTGGAGATCTCTCTAGCATACAAGGGGATAAATAATAGCATGTAAAGGGGTATAAAACTGGTACAGTTGTCTACTCCGTCTGTTGGGAAATCCAGCCCTGACCTGCAGTTCTCAAGGGCTGCAAACAAACCAGTATTTAAGGATAACCATGAATAAGTAGAGGTGATTTGATCAGTGATACACAGTTGGGACAGACCCAGCACCCAAGGGGACCCATGGGCCAAAAAGATTTTCAATAACAGTACAGATGTGAAAACATGTCTGTGGTGTAAAACAGTAAACAAGAAACATTTAAGAAATGTAAATACATAGAACTAAAGCGGGCTATACTCATAACAAACACAAATTATGGCAATATAATGTTTGGACCATACAGGAAAGGCAGCCTGATCTTACTAGGAGGAGCTTAGGCCTTAAGGCTGTATTCAAGAAGTTACAGAGGAGCAAATCTAGAGCAAACCAACTGAACTGTAGGGGATAGAAAAATTCCCATTGATTTAAATAGGGCCTCCATGGATGTAAGAAAAATGTCTAACACATTGCTTTGCAATGCAGTGGAGGCCTCTATAGAACTCTATGTATTAAAAGCTTTCTTTGAATAAATGTCATTTGGGGGAATTTTTGTACCATTTGGCACAGCTGGTTTGCCCCAGTATAGCTCCTCTTTATGGATATATCCTAACGAGTAGACCGATAATACACATAAAAGTCAAGCCCAAGAACATGAGAAAAGCCTTTAGAAGTAATTTTAGTGAGCTCAATCTGATCTTGTTCCTTAACCATTTGAGGAATTCTGGGGTGTGTAACACTGCTTTAAGCTCCCTGCCCTGGGGTAAGATTGGGATTTCCATAATGCAATTATAGCCCTCCTGTAGCATGTAAAGGAATACTAACAATTAAAAAAGAAATAGAGTTAGATGCTCTTAAACACTCAGTACCACAAGCTAGTATTTGCTAATACTCTATTACATGAGACTTAAAATCTAGTTTTATACATACCTGATGGATGTTTCCATTCATGTTTTGTGTAAGACTCCCTGACAGAATTAGCATAGCACTCTTGATAAGGTCTCAAATTTAAGGTGCAATATTGTCTATAAACTTGAGAAAATAATTTCTGAATAGGAGAGACGTGGCTAAAAATAACAGTACATTAACTAAATTACTTAATCTGCTATTAACACTGAGTAAACAAAGGCCTAGATTACATTTCAGTTTATAAGTGTTTTAAATGGCTTTAGCAAAGATTGAAGTCTATAGAAAAAAAAACAATAAAAAAACTTTGATCTATAGATATTAAACAGAAGAATATCACATGACTAAAATTTTACATCAGTAACGGACACACCCCAGGGTGGCAGCAAGGAGGAGATAATATAATCTCTTCCACACTGCATTTCAGGTAGCTAGATGGCTAGGGGTGTGATTTTGACAGCAGTGGCTAGTGGGGCTTTGCTCTCCCCCCAGCCACTCCTGTCAAAATCTCTTCAAGTTCAAGCTAGAGGTGCCAAGCCCCAGGCCCCTTCTGTCAATGTATTTGCAAGAATTGAAGGGGGCAGGATAGACATTTTGAAAGTGGCAAGAAATGCAAGCCCCATGTGCAGGAACTTCAAGGGGATGATGATTTTGACATGAGTGGCCGGGGGGGGGGGGGTGTTCGCTGCAAGAACTTGCCACTCTGACCACAACTTTAGCTCCCCCATCCCTCCCTGTAGCCACCTTGCCTTCGCCTTCTTTTAGCCATTTATGTCCAACTACTTGCCATTTGCCACCTTGCCTCCCTTTCACGCCACTTTCACTCCCCCTCCTTCTTTTTCTCCACCTTTCCTCCCTCTCCCTTCCAACTACCTCCCTTTCATCATTTCCCTCTCACTTGCTCCATTTCCATGCTTGCCAGATTGCAGCATATGGTTCCTCTCTCAAAACACTTTGGCCTCTTTGTCCATCTCTTCTTCTCTGCCACCTCGTGTTTCTGCCCGACTCCGAAGTACTACATAATTGTAAGAGGTATGTGTCAGTGATATACTGGAAAAAATGGGGGTTTGAAAAAACAAACAAAAAAACTGGGAGATGTTTTTTAAAACTGTTGAGAACCAGAGGGGTATGCATTGGGATAACCCTCTGGCACCTACAGGGTTAGACTGATCGGGCAATACTGTGCCATCATTGCATGTAAATTATATAATGTTTATTATATTAATTTTGGGGATGCAAGACAGGAGTACAAGATATTTAAATTAAAATAATCCCATATCGTTTTAATGTTTGTGTTCTTTTAAAGGGATAGTAACAATTAATATTTAGTAACATTTATATTGTAAGGTATATCTTCCTAAATAAAACAAGGGTACACCTGCTGAGAGGTGTTTTATTCAAAAGTTATTGCAGCTCAAATTAGAATTTTTAGGTGCAGTATCTCAATGGCCTGAATTTCCCAATGGTGCTATTGCTACACCATCCTATGGAGGTTTATGGTCAATAGGACAGAGCTGTCCATACAATACTGTAGCAACAGCACCACTGTACAATTTCAGGTCATTGAGATTAAAGTCTGAGTTGCAATAACTTTTGAATAAAACATCTCTCAGCAGTGGGAGCACCATTGTTTTACTTAGGAAGAGAAACCCAACAATATACATTTTTTAAATATTAAGTGTTACTATCCCTTTAACAAGAATCAGGAGAGGGGGATTTTTGTGTACTTGCAAACAAATCATTTCTTCTTAGTCCATGTGGAACACAGAAACCATGGTTAAAGTCCCCCTCACCAAGGAGGGCATAGCACTTGATCAAAAAAGGAGAACCCAAGAAGACCACCTTACCCGGGACTCAAACTCCAGGAACCATGGGCATATACCAAGTCATCCACCAAGCTTCCAGGGAGGGAAAGGACAAGGAGACATCTGAAGCACTTTCAGAACCAGGTTCAAATCCCATAGAAGAGTAGGATCCTGAAAGACAGGGTAGGCATTAGCTACCCCGTGGAAAAATGTCTGCACATCAGGTAGTTATCACGGTGCCGTGATTTCTTGTCTGTCGACATTGCTACTTCCTGTCGGTGCTTGCTGCTTCTTATAGGATACTGGGTTCTGCTCCACCCAGCAATTGCGTTTTTAAACTCTGTTCTCACTACGCTGGGTGCCCTTTCGTGGTGTTCCTGACCAGACGTGTGTTGCTGTGCATCCTGTTCCGTGTATGATCCGGTTTTGCCTTACATTGCTCCTGTCTTCGCTGCCTACCTTCTGTTGACGACCCGGTTTGCCTATCTATTCTATGTACCGATTTCGCTGTGTCTGCCTACTGCGCTCTGTGTACCGATCTAGGCTTTGGCTGATTACCACTCACTGTGTACAAATCCAGGCTTTGGCTGACTACCGCTCTCTGTGTACCGATCCAGGCTTTGGCTGACAACTGCTCTCTGTGTTCCGATCCAGGCTTTGGCTGACAACCGCTCTCTTTGTTCCGACCCAGGCTCTGGTTGACAACCTCTCTCTGATTCAGGCTTTGGCTATTACTTCCTGCTGTACTTTTACCACCTGTGTCCACTGTTGCCTCCGGTCTCGTGTTACTATAGCCTGTGCCTTTACGATTGTCTCCGGTTGCGCTAACTATACAGCCTGTGCCTTTGTGGTTGCTACCTATACAGCCTGTGCCTTTACAATTGCCTCCGGTTGTGCTACCTATACAGCCTGTGCCTTTGCTGTTGCTATCTATACAGCCTGTGCCTTTACGATTGCCTCCGGTTGCGCTACCTATACAGCCTGTGCCTTTACGATTGCCTCCGGTTGCGCTACCTATACAGCCTGTGCCTTTAAGATTGCCTCCGGTTGTGCTACCTATACAGCCTGTGCCTTTGAGGTTGCTTCCGGTTGCGCTACCTATACAGCCTGTGCCTGCTCCGGTTGCCTCTGGGCATAACCTCCGAGTGTGGGAGTCTGCGCCTGCCACTTGGGATATCCTCTGCCTGGTCTTCTGGGCTACTACAGTTGCCTCTCTCTGTTCCCCTGTTCCATTGGGGATTTTGCCCTGCAGTACTTACCTCCGCCTGTGGGCACTTCCTTGTTGGTACTGTTGAGGATAAGTTCCAGTTCCACCCTCTGTAATTGCATTTATTTGTGCATTCTTGCTGCAGATTGTACCCTGACTTGTGTCAGATCCCGAAGTGCTCCATCACTATCTGGGTCTGGACCTGTGAAGGGCATTTCTGTTCTTTATTTAATAAAGCTGAATTTTACCTTAACCAAATTGTATGAGTGTTCATTAAAACCGTGACAGTAGTAAGGCAATATGCCTTTGGAAAAGGACAGGAAGACCTTATATCTAAACTTTAATAAAAATAAGGCCAATCAATGAAGACCATCCTGAAGAAAAGCCAAAACAAT
This sequence comes from Rhinophrynus dorsalis, assembly GCA_037306005.1. Lineage (NCBI taxonomy): Eukaryota > Metazoa > Chordata > Amphibia > Anura > Rhinophrynidae > Rhinophrynus > Rhinophrynus dorsalis. Next base: position 150,582,231 of record CM074718.1, read on the forward strand.
CAGAAGTTGAAAAGGCCACATCATCGATCCCCAATTTCTGCACCATACCATGTGAAATGCCTTTGAAGAAACTGGGTTTTGAGCTTGTAGCATGGCAGCAATGACAGAAAAAAATACAAAAGAGGGGCAATTCTAGTTAAATAGGGCTTCTAACTCCTTCAGCATACAGAGGTCCCCAGTGCATTGCCCCACAATGCACAGAAAATCTCTCTAGCATTTAAAGGTCAATATAAATAAATTAGCATTTTGATCTAGTTCCTATGGTACATGTGGTTTCCTGCAGAATTAGTCCACTTTTGGATGTGGCTCGAAGACACCAAACAAACAATGTAACATGCTAAAAAACAGACGCGCAAAAAGACATATGAGAGAAGCATCTGTATGTACAGAATAATAATCCAGAATGCATGTACTCATAGGAAATATAATAGACAGACTCTCAGAGTATCATATAGTGACAACTGATGATCCTATGGATGATCCCAAAGATGTTTGTTAGCAGTATATCCCAAGTAGAAGATCTTAGACTTTCTTCCCCAGATGTTCACAGTACTGCATGTGGGGACATAGGAGAACAAGGACAAACAGTAACAGTAATACTGCTAAAAATGTAGTCCCTCCAAAAAGGTATAAAATTCAGTCACCAGATGAGACTGATGGGTGTGATTTTCAAACAAACATTAAATCAGGGACCAAGGATCACAATGTAGTAGATACCAAATATAAAATGTATTTCATAAAAAGAGGATTTTAGTCTTACTTGTTAAATCCTTTTCTCTTAGTCCGCACAGGTTACTGGTAACTTTGGGTAGGTGATCCACCCCTTTAATTGTAGGCAGGAACAATTCTAGAATTGTATGCAGGGGGTGAAGCCTACCTTCCCTCCTTGGCTGCAGCTAGCCAACCAGCTCCAGAAAGATTTGAGACACTAACTATTGACTAGATAGTGGAAGGGAAAGAAGACTCCTGTGAGCATGACCCCGAAGGACCCCCACGGTCTGCCACAGGAGAGCCAAGCATGGTCCCTTGACAGGGTGGGAGACCAGTAACCTGTATGGACTAAGAGAAAAGGATTTAACAGGCAAGACTAAAATCCTCTTTTCTCTGTCGTCCAATACAGGTTACTAGTAACTTTGGGATGTCCACCATTGAGTTTCCCAGAGGCGGGAAGTAAGGTGCAAGGACCCCGAAGTCACCAAAGCAGATATGAACCATCAGATCAGAGATAGCCCAACAAAACAAGGAAATGTCAACGGACACAAAACAGGGGTAACAACACCCCAAACTGTTATATGGCACACTGAACTAGAGCCAACAGGGCTCAAAAGTGTAGGAAGAACCAAGAACCGAAGAAGATCCTAGACAGGCAAGACTGCCTCCAGCATTTTCCTCCCAAAGCTGGCATCAGCCGATGCCAGCACATCAACGTGGTAGTGCTTCGAAAAGGTGTGTACAGACGACCAAGTGCCAGCCTTGCACAACTGATCAGCAGAGGCCTTATTCTTATAAGCCCAAGAAGCCCCAATAGATCTTGTAGAATGAGCCGTGACCCGAAAGGGGACAGACTTCTTCCTGAGCTCATAAGCCTTACGAATAGTGGACTTGATCCAAGAAGCAATAGTCACTTTGGATGCAGGTCTTCCTGCCCTGGGACCCTCAGGAATGAAGAACAGCACGTCAGATTGCCTGATAGCCTTGAGACAACGCACCACATCCAACAAGTGGCGATCCCTCTCCTTGTCAGAGGTGGGGTCTGGGCAGAAAGAAGGCACCACAATCTCCTGATTGATGTGGAACTCTGAAACCACCTTTGGGAGAAACTCCTGAGAAGTGCGAAGCACCGCCTTGTACTTGTGAAACACTGTCACGGTTACCCAGAGAAGTTCAGGAGTTAGTACGGTTTAGTTAATGCAAATTATTAACAAATGACATAAATAATATATATATAATATATAGAACAGGAATAAGCACAGGGTAATAGCTAGCAAGCCTGCTATCAGAAATAATAGGTTGCAATGCTAAACCACTGTGCTGGAGACTAGGCCTTAGCCACGGGAAGTCTCAGCTGGAACCAGGAACAGGAACCCAGGATCTTGATCCGACGAGGAATGAGGTCTGACTCAGCCTGCAGTCAGAAGGAAATATCACTGACTCACACCTGGAGCCAGTAAGGGTGAAAAATGACTCACGCCTGCAGTCAGCCATGCAAGTCTACCAGAGCCCCAGGCCCGCACTAGATTGGGTGTCTGATCACCAGGGAAAAGATGAAAGAATAGTCAGCCAGAGCCACAAGTCTGCACCAGATTGGATGTTCACTATTAGGGGTTAGGCAAAAGAATAGTCAGACAGAGCACAGGTCAGCACTAGAATGGATGGAAGACTAGCCATGTCATACACAGAGCCCAAGGTAACAGAACTGCTATGAACAACAACGCAAGGGCAACTGAGTCAGGCCTCAGTCTGCCCTTTAAACCCCACCGCAGGAAGTAGGAGGAGCAGCTCAGTGGGAGGAAGCAGGAAGTTGGTAGGAGGAGACTACAGGAAGCAAACAGATAAAACAGAGACCTGCAGCATGCTTGAAGCCTCGCGCCTGCAGATGATGCTGAAGTCAAGGTAAGCTGTAACAAACACCAAATAGGGTGAGCTACAGGACAGAGCATGTGACTCAGCGACGCGGCGAACAACACGATCGCCAGGAGAAAGGCCATTTTCCATGTCAACAGGTGTAGGGGAATAGTAGCCAAAGAGTCAAATGGAGGGCACTGATGAACACCCAAAACCAAGATAAGATCCCACGGAGGAGCGGGATTCTTGAAGGCAGGACGAGTATGAGCAACGCCCTGGAAGAAAACCCTGACATTAGGAAGGATGGCAATGCACCTCTGAAAGAAAACAGAGAGAGCAGAAGTCTGAACCTTAAGGTAACTCAAACTGAGGCCCTTATCCACACCATCCTGCAAAAAGGCCAGGACCATAGGCAGATCAAATTCCTGAGACAGGTCCTTGTCAGCACACCAAGATAGAAAGGTCGACCAGACAAGATAGTAGATCTTGGAAGAAACAGGCTTGTGGGCACTGAGCATAGTAGCCACCACCCCCAAAAGAAAAACCTTTCTTCTTCAATAATGAGGATTCAATTTCCAAGGCATCAAAGTTAGCCAATAAACATCCTCCTTCCACAGGTAACCCTATAGAAGAAGATCCGGACGGCAAGGGAGCCGGAATGGCTCTGCCACTGTCAGATGCAGAAGCTCTGGAAACCAAGCTTGGTGAGGCCAGTACGGAGCAATCAGAGTGACTGGACAGCGTTCCAGTCGCAATTTCCGTAACACCCTGTGCAACATAAGCAGTGGAGGAAAGATGTAGACCAGGGGAAATAACCATGGAATGGACATTGCAACCATCGCCAGGGCCAGAGGGTCTCTCCACCGAGAGCAGAACCTCGGAACCTTCCTGTTGTGTCTTGTCGCCATCAGGTCGATGTAAGGAAGACCCCACTAATGAACAATGAGGGTGAACAACACCAGGTGCAGCTCCCACTCTCTGCTGTCCACTGTGTGTCGACTGAGGAAGTCTACCATGACGTTGTCTACGCCAGGAATGTGCACTGCGGATATGGCAGGAACATGTTCTTCTGCCCAGGACAAAATAGCCTTGACCTCTAACCAAGCGGTGAGACTTCTTGTTCCACCCTGCTTGTTGATGTAAGCCACGGCCATGGCATTGTCGGACAGTACCCGGACTGGACAGTCTTCCAGCTGAGATGTCCTAAGACGAAGGGCATGAAATATCACCCGAAGCTCCAACACGTTGATAGGAAGAGATTCCTCCGGAGACCACCAACCCTGAGCACTCAGACGACCCAGGACCGTTTCCACAGCTGGAGAGGCTGGCATCTGTCGTCACCGTGGTCCAGAAGGATACCAGGAAGCACTTACCTTTCAGTAGATTGGAGAGGTCAAGCCACCATGACAAACTCAGTTCTGGAGATTTCCACTCTTCAGACACAAAGCGGTCAAAAGTGGGGTTAGGTGGAAAGTAAGTAAGGGGCTTTTTAGGCTCCTGAAACACATCAGAAGGATCAGAATGAACCTCTTGAACTAAGGGAATGTTTAGGGTAGTCAAAACAGCCCTGATCAGGCCCTTAGCCGATGGCTCAGGATCGGCCTCAAAGGGGTCCCCAAAAAACTGAGAGGAGCCACAGCAGAACACTCCTCAACATCTGAATCCACCAGCAGTTCCTCCTCAGAGGAATCTGATGCGTCAGGTACTCCCTGTGGTTTTTGCAGGGAAGACTTGAAGGAAGAGGGCGTCTGCCAAGAATGGAAGACCCCCTGTAACTGGGATGGAAAGAGTTGCAATGTAGACCTAAGGTCTGCAGTAGCAGCCTTGAACTCTTGCACCCAAACTGGCTCTATTGCATGGCTGGAGGTCCCTGGGAGACTCTCAGGGACATCAGAACATGCTGGGCATAAATGACCTGAAAATTCCCTAGGCAACCCTGAGTGACAGGAAAAGCAATGCTCAATGGGGGATACAGAGTCCCCAGCATCCTTAGTCTTAGTTCTGGCCCCAACCTCCAACGGATTAGACATTGTCACAGTGTCAAAAACATTACAGTACAAGAAATCACCCAATTACAGTGTGTAGGATTAAAGTTTCACCCCAGAAATCGCTAAAACAGACTTATCTGGCAGGCGAAGGGTTAATCAGCAGAGGATAGGAGGAGATTCCAAGCTCTGCGTAGGATACTCGTTCTGGAAATGGCACAAAATGGCTGCCGCAGAGTGAGCCAATCAGAAATGAGAGCGCGAAGCAAGTGCTCATGGAAAATGTAGTTTTCCCAGAAAAAGTATCCCAACAGTGCCCAAAGCCCCGAGCCCCCCAACACACTAGAAACATGAACCGGATGATAGAGCAAGGGCAGACAATAAAAATGAGCCATCTCTGAAGTCTCTAGATGGAGCGGTTGCAGAGATATGTCCCAAACTGTACAGTCCCATAGGAGTTAATGGAGCAATGGCGTCTATGTGGTAAAGTGCGCCTGAACTCAAATTTTACAAAATTGAAACAGTAAAATAAAAATGCATGAAACATCACTAGAACATGTTAGAATACCCAAAAACACTGAACCAGTAGGTAAAAGTGTCAGAACCCCCCCCAAAAGATGCAAAACAAGCAGCTAAAGGGTTAAAGTACCACATAAACCTGCTCCAAAACACCCAACATTCATACAAATAGACCCAATGAGTGCAGGAGTGTGCAATAGGACATGTGGACCCGCAGCACTCAAAGGGTTGCTCACCTTTCCTGCAGATCTTCTATCTTCAGACTACCATGTATTAAGAAGAAGCATCGGTGGGCAAGTCCTGAGGAAAGAATTTGTAGCCAAGATTTTCCCCCCAGGGCTTAAGGTTCACAAAAAAGCACCTGGATACTGAGCTAGCAACATCTAAGGGCATTGTCAATTATGGTAATCTGCCTAATGGTGGTATTCCATTTCTAACAGAAAAATAAAAACATTTCTAAAACTATAGCAGAACTGTTCTCTTGCCTGTGTTTTCACCAAGGAACAAATCTTTCTGGAGCTGGTTGGCTAGCTGCAGCCAAGGAGGGAAGGTAGGCTCCAACCCTGCATACAATTCTAGAATTGTTCCTGCCTACAATTAAAGGGGCGGATTGCATACCCAAAGTTACCAGTAATCTGTATTGGACGACAGAGAAATAGTAGTAATTAACCCTATGCGTTTCGAAAGCTTTGCTCACTTTGTCAGGGGATCAGATGCATAGTGTACACATTACATTTATAAATATGGGACATATCATGTCTAAAATTAATCCATATGCAACAAACTTGTCCAGCACCAAACTCAGAGTTCCATTGTATTTCCTGTATCCTCTCCACGCATGCGCCATCCAAGCCTCGCTCTGGGGTTACTAAGAAACCCACAAATACGTATTGAACTGGTTCTGAAGCTGCTGAGCTGAAGATGCAAACTTTAGAGACTTTAAGGTTATTATATCTATTTATTTTATTGAAATAAGAATCTCGTGTCATTGCGCATTGTTTTTTTTTGTGTTTTTTGTCCAAACAATGTAACATTGCTACCAGGAGTGCTGGAGACTCCTCTAGATTACTGCATAGATTACCAGTCTTTGATTTTTCCAGTGGTTGGTTTGGTGACAAGGGTGAGAGATGGGTACAGGCAATTGTAAATCAAGTAACAGTGTGTCTTCTCTTTACACACTAAGCCTTGGGTGAATGAACTATAATCTTAAGGCATTAACAACTTGCCATTTCAGTATAATTCTTTATTTCTTTATCTTCTTAAAGGATTTTTTTTTTTTTTGCTTGAGCTTGTTTGACAACTCGTCACAAAATCTCAACTTTATATAATATCCTGCCTACTACTGCTTAACAACCACCCATCTTCAAATCTCAATTTGGAAGACAGTTCTTACAACTATTCATTTTAGAATCCATCAACAGTTTAGTAATGTTCCTTGTACGTGGACAAGTTTTTTAGTTTTAGAGAGAATTGACATCTGCCTATATGTGGTATATGCCATATTTCTGTAAAATGGATAAACACACTTTATGTTTTGACAGCACTTTATGCTAATGTCCTGCATATTATGCAAATTAGCTATGCACAAGGTCAGACTGCTCACTCACCTCCAGTGTGTTAGTTCTGGATTTATTCATTGCAGTGTGTGGTAATACTGGCCAAGCACAGACATTTTTCGAAAACAATTTAGGGTATATTACAAACAATTAGTCCAACACTTAGGCATCCTGAGATGGCAGATCCATTTTAACACTTTGAGTGCCAGAGGTTAGGCAATGCATTGCTTTGCAATGCGTTGCGTACCCCTCTGGCACTCAAAAGGGTAAATACTTCTGTTTATCTCTTGCAGTAACAAATACAGAATTTTTATTTAATACAATTCTTTTTTTTTCCTACTTTCCTCCTTACATGGATTTCTCTTTTGTGCTGGTATTCCCCTTTCCACCATCTAGTTAGGCCTGGAGCACTCCCAATCATACTTTATGGGCCATGTGCACAAATATTGGTGGAGCAATTTCTGAATAAATAAACTACACCATTGCTTCACATGTGGCTTTTAACCACTCGAATGCTACAGAATTACAACAACTCAAGTAATCAAGTGATTAACCCTTTGAGTGCCAGGGAGGTATACCTCGCTGGCACACAAAGGGTTACACACTATATGTAAAACAAAGGCTATTTGCAATGGTCCTCCTTATAGCGTATTTAATTTGCCCCGGAGCTGTATCACTTAATTTTGTTCATATGGCATCATGTGCACCTATCACAAATATTTGCTTTTCTACAAACATAAAATTCAAACTGTTTTTGGTTTGCTACTCGCCCTGGGGCAGAGACTGGTGTCAGGCAGCAAATTAGGGGCTGCGATTTCCACAGTGGGCAGGGGGCCAACGAGATTCACTGGGGTGGCAATTTTCACAGGAAGCTGCAGTGAAACTCACCATTGCAGAGGTCCAGCAGGTCCCAGAACTGCATGATATGCCCAGTCATACAGGCAATGCCATGAACCATTTTTTAGTCTTTACAATAATGCTATGTTGAAGAAAATATAAAGCCAACACATTATGTATCAAATGTAGTTTTAGGTGTTTAATTAACAAATGTGTCTGTAAAGATTCTCTCAAAAACAAACATAAATCTTGGAACTCAGTGGCAACAGACAAAAGAAAAAAGCCTATGCCATTTCCTGCAGCAATAAATTACACTGAAATATAACTAACAGTGGATAGTAAGAAATAAATTTAAATAAAGTACAGTGTGTAGAAAGAGAGCCTTTCACTAGTGTGAGAACAGATTTCCAGTAACTTTATCCAAGGTAAAGTTTTTCTGTGATTGGATCCCATGTAGTCTACCTGGAAAGTTAAGCTGTGCTTAAGATGAAAATACACATCAGAAGTTTTCATGTCCTTAGTTGCAGGTGCTCAGCCTTGTGAAACAAAACACTGTATAATGACAAAAATAAGGTTGATATATTTGCTTTAATATGGACCCATCACCCCAAGATAGGTGTAACTCATTTTAAAGAGAATGAAAAACTGCTTATATGTAGTACTATGCAATATGTGATTTTTCAAAAATATATCTTTGTTAATGGCACAGTGGGGCTCTTTTTGCTAGTTAGCTTGTGTACTGGCACACTATTACCACATACAGGGCCTTAGGCACATATGAAAAAGGAACAATTGTGGAGGAAAGCAATATCACCAAGGGGCGATCTAAAGCTTCCCAAAACTCCCACTGACTTAAATTTGAGAGGTTTCAAACCCATTGTATTGGAGACCTCTCTTGCTTTCAAGGGGTTACAATCCCCAATTTAAATCAATGAGACTTTGCACCTATGGTGCAGTTGGCTTGCTCAAGAATTGTTCCCTCTCTTCTTCTTCTATGTGTAAGGAATACTGTGCTATGGAAGGGTCTAGGCCAGAGATTCTCAGCTCCAGTCCTCCAGGTATGATTTATGCACAGGCAGCTCAGTCTATTTGGTTGTGCCACACATTACCAACCTGTGACTAGGTATGGTTGGTGTGCCCCAAAGGCTAAGGTTAATCTAGATTTCCCACACAGGTAATTTATATTAACACAGCAAGCAATACCTTTGTCTTTGAGAGAATAACTATATAAGTTAATTTGGCAAAAGTAATTTATTTTACAGAAAACAGGTTTGTACCACACAGTCAGATTTTAATTCTCTGCAAAAATAAACAAAGTAGCACTGTCTTAGGGCGACAGGTCAACTTTAAAGTAAAACATATGTAGTTTAATTTCAAATTTGTTAATTTAGGAAAATTACAGCAAAGGAATGCACTGGAGACATCTCTAGCACCCAAAGATTACACCATGCTGTGTCCTGCTACATTCAAGGGACACTGTCACTGAAGCTGATATACAAAGAACTGGAGTCATTCTGGAGTAAACCAGCTGTACCACAAGGGGCAAATTAAACATCCAATGGATATAAATGGGAGTTTTAACATCTTGAATGCTAGAGGTCTCCAGCGCATTGAGAAGCAATTTACTGAAACCCTCTCTAGCATTCAGTCAGTTAAAGTCCCATTTAAATCAATGGGAAGTTTGATAATTGTTATGGACCCTTATAGAGAAGTTAGTTTGTTCCAGAATTACTCCAGCTATTCTTCATACATCAGCCTAAATATAATAAAGGAATAAGTGTCTCTTATTTTAAAGGGATAGTAATGCTTGATTTTAATAAAGTTTAACATTAAACATATTAAAAATATAAATGCAATGATGTAAGTCCCACCTCTCAAACATGTATAGTTTAAGAAATTTAAGCTTCTAAAGTTCCCCCCTCCCGCCCCTTTTACTCACATCAGAGCTCTAGCTGACAGAATGAGATTCTGGTCCCGGGACCATACAGCTCTTCAGCAGAGACGAAATAGCATTGTCTACAAAGAAATATTTCAGGCACACTTTGTAGACCGTTCTAATGATGTTTTTCTTTTCAGACAACAATTCTTTGATATATGTTGATATATTCTTTCAGTTCTGGGCTTTCTTATATATGTATTCCCAGCGTCTGTTTGAATTTCCCACAGATTCCATTTAGCCAATGGGAAAACTTTCTTGACTGTACTTTTCTTGGGCATTTAACCCTTACCTGCTATTACACAATATCCTTATTCTTCGATCTCTAAGAACTATTGTTTTATATCGTTATATCTCCCATTCATCTTTTCTGGGACCCGGGCACACTTTGTAGACAGTTCCAATTAAGTATTTCTTTGTAGACAACACTATTTCAGCTCTTCTGAAAAGCCGTCCAGTTCCGGGACCAGGATCTCATTCTGTCAGCTAGAACAATGATGTGCTTAAAAGGGGTGGGAGGGGGGAATTTTAGAAGCTTATATCTCTTAAACTGTACATGTGTGAGAGGCGGGACTTATATCATTGCATTTATATGTTTAATATTAAAAACTTTATTAAAATCAAGCATTATTATCCCTTTAACTTACATAGATGGGTGTCTTTCAAATAGCAACTATATATCTATATCTCACATATACTTTTTACCCTTGGTAATATGTATTCCATAGCTAGAGAAATCAATCTGCTCCTATTACATTGTTCTGCTGGTATAGGGGGGAGGTATAGTCACTACTGAGGAGGTGCAGACAGATGACGATTTGTAAATAGGTCAAATTGCAGATACATGGCAAAAATGTATAAATACATTAACTTCTCTGCTACATTAAGGACACCTACCTAAGTAAGGAGAACTACTAAACAAATTAAGAGTCACTTATCTTTATAAATATATTTACCCTTTATTACGATGCACAGTTTATCTTTATTATGTGTACAACTATATTCTTGATATAACTGATGATTAACGGGTTAATCTATATAATCGAAATCTTCAGGGATGCCAAACGTCTTGTCAAGCTTACGCTCTTCAAATCCAAATTTCTTCTTGGCCCATGATTTTACTGCAAATATGTTATCTGGAAGTTCAAATGGAAAAAGGGGAATGAGAACACATATCAAAATGTGAGTGGCAAAAATAATGTCCCCACTACAACATAATGTAGTTTATCCACCAAATAAAAGACTTTTGGGGGATATCTATAAAAGAAAAGTGGATAATTATGTGGCAAAGCAACTTCACTATATCTAAAATTAACCCCATGGATGCAAGAGAGGTCTCCAAAGCATAATTTGTCAAAGGGAATTTTCAATTAGTACATGTTTTGGCCCAGAATTGCTCCACTTCTGCTATATATACTTCACATTTTTTTTTTTATTGTTTTCAAGTCCATGCATGCAAACAAAATGGTCAGTTGTGCAAGGGTAGTGGCTGCTTATACGTTTAATTAGGAAATGGCTGGGTAACCTGAGCCTTCCAGCTTATGAGGACTATAATTCCAGTCATGACCCACTAGCTGTTGACAGGTCATAGGTTTCCCACTACTGATGCTCAATACCCAATGTCCACAGCACAGATGGGGGAAAAGCTGCTACACTGGTATTTATAACTAAACTTATAGCAGTGTTCTCAGTGCTAGTCCACAAGGCACACAAACATCACAGGCTTTCAAGATATCCCTGTATGTTAACAGGTGTGTAATCAGTGGCTCTGTCACTGTGATAGTTCCTCCTGTGCTTCACCCTTAAGAACCAGAGGGGTGTGCAAAGCATTGCAAAGCAATGTGGTCCTGAATGAGTTAATCAGGGATAACCTTAAAACATGACCTGTTGTTGCATTCTGCAGACTGGAGCATAGAATCACTATAGTAAAGAAGCTACAGTCCTTATCAAAATGGCCCTGTAAGCACCTATTTAGCAATGCAATTTTTCAGTACAATATGTATTCTAAAAGCCATTAGTTCAATAGGAGCATGGGATGGTTATAGAATATTAGACCGTATGAATACACTGAGGCTGAGGTATTAAGAAGAAGTTGATCAGTTCCAGGGTAAATCAGCTGTACCACAAGGGACAGATAAACATGACCATTCCCTGTTTAACTCCTTGAAGGCTATTGCCTTCATAATGTGTTGGAGACCTCTTTGACATTCATAGGGTTAAAACTCCCAATCTATGTGAAGTTGGGTATTTTTATTCCCCCATGGTAAAGTTGGTTTGATCTAGAATTGGTCCATTTATTTTTAGTATACAAATGCTTTTCATCAAATAATTCAAAGCATGCTCTACAAGTGGTACAGAGGAACATGTAAGCTGCAGAAGGAACCACAACTCCTGGTGCACGTCATATGGCCATAAATAGAAATGCAGGATAACTATAGCTAATCAAATGAGATATAAAACTTTGGGTTTCAGCAATATATATTCAATAAATAATGGGCCTTATATGAAAATGTAAGTTCCTACGAAACTGTTTTTATTTTTTAATTTCAAGAATAATAAACCTAAGAAAAAAGTTCTTAATGTAAAGGGCATGTTGCCCTAAGCATGGTGATATAAACCTTAACCCTCTGAGTGCCAGAGGAGTGCGCAACACATTGCCTTGCAATGTGTTGTGTACCTCTCTGGCACTTAAGAGGGTCGTGGGATTGCGCTACTCTTTTCCATCTTCATCAGTAACCAGGCTTACAATGAGCAGGGACAATCTTCCTCCCTGTTCAGACCTGTAAGTACTATTACAGGGGATCAGGTGAGTGACTCAGGAGGTATGGCATTTTAACTTTATGTGCTGCACCTAGAGCAACATGCAATTTACATTAAACACTTCTTTAACAGGGTGTACTATTCCTTTCAGGAATGTGTATGTATCTTTATTAATGTTTTCAATGTTACATTTCTGAGAGAGACTACTAATCAATGAACATTATAATAAGAGTAACTCAGTAGAATCCCGTGTCAGGACAGAAAGTGAAAACTCTTCTTACTTTAGCAGTTATATAGTACCTTTGGCCAATTTCTTTAATTTTCATTATGTTCTTTTTCCATTTACATTCCATAACAAAAGATATAAGAAGATATAGGGTTTATCCCCCTGAGTAACACAAGGGTACATTACAACTCAAACCTGAATATTTTAGGTGCATATTTCAATGGCCTGAAATTGTACAGTGGACAGCTGTGGTCAGTTGACCATAAATCTCCATATAATGGTCTAGCAACAGCGTCACTGTACAATTTCAGGCCACTGTGATACTGCACCTAAACATTTTTTTTTTTACATATTAAGCATTACTATCCCTTTATGGACCAGAGGGATGTACGAATCTTTGCTTTGAAAAGTGTTCCTCACCCCTTTGGTCTTTGAAGGCTTAAACCAATAATATACTGGATATTGCAAGTCAATAGTGCAAAAGTAATTCCAATTAAATACTACATTTGATTTTAATTTAATAAAACTCATATTTTTCAAGTTCTCTCAGGAAAATCTGCAGCTGAGTAAGACCAGACTAATAATGGAAAAGATTCTCACCTGTCCAACGGTTCACTGCATCTTTGGCCACTTTATTTGACTGTCCTATAAAAATATAACACAGTCACAATTCCTGTTCAGTTTACAACCATCACTATTCTGAACTATAATTTTTTCTGTCTCACACAAACTTTGTTTCTATTTTTTTTGGAGGTGGTAGCAGTGTTTGTGGATTATGTTTGTGTTGAAAAATGGTTGTGTGTTTACCAAAATTGAAGCATATATTTTGCCCAAAACATTTAAACCCAGAGGCTGCAATGTGCATATCAACCTGTACTATGTTGTATTATAAAATTGCTGTCCAAACTGTAGTAGTAGTGATTTTGCTCACATGACCAACTACCAGAGGTTCTCTGGCATGTCAATAAATAAAGATCATGAGGACCCTTCCACTGTCACCGTGATCAAATGTAGCTAAGCTCTAACATGGGCATCCAATGTGTAATCCGTGGGCTAAATGTGGCCAGCCCGAGACTTTTAACAAAAATATTTTTGTAGCTAATTTGCTAGCAGACATCAACTAGTAGGCTAGTATGGTCTAACCACCTGCCTGTTGATACTGTACAGTTCTCTTAAAGGGATAGTAATACTTTAATTTTACTAATCCCCATCTTGTAGAACGTAAAAAAAAGATTTTTAATGCCCCCAATCACAATCGATTTCAAAGTACCCCCTCCCTCCCCTTACATCAGCGTCTAGCTGTATGCAGGGGAATCCGATCCTGGGGCCATCCGGCGTCTCTGAAGCAGAAACCAAGCACACGTAGAAGACCTTTTCAGTGAAGGATGTTTTCTTCATTAACCCGATCTCAGCTCTGCTGCAGAGCCCCGGATGGTCATACAACAGAATATTCCTGGAGTCATCTAGAACGCTGATCTCAGAGAAAGGGAGGGGGGACTTTGAAATCTATTTTCTCTCAAACCATAAAGGTTTGAGAGATGTGATTGGGGGCATTAAAAATCTTTTCTTTAAGTTTTACAAGATGGGGATTAGTAAAATTAAAGTATTACTATCCATTTAAATATCAGTATTCCCATTATTGATCAATAATAAGCACTAGGTCCATAACTATGCACTTTTGCACAAATAAAGTTGACATTTTAGTTTTATGGTTTTTGAATAGCTAACAGACTAATTCATCACTGTTACCAATGAAAAATTTAATGTGGCTCTCACGTGTATTGATTTATGTTCTTGTGGCCCATGACTGAAAAACCTTGGATGCCCCTACTCTAACAGTTTCTTTTCTGCAGAATCACTGGACTCCTATTCTTCTCCGAGTGGCTACACTTGCGTAGTACTCTCAGTTATTGCTTGTTCAAGTTGCAGTATGAACGAAGCAGAGGATCCACATAACAAAAAATCTAAAAAGTTAATATTATAGTTTCCATTCTACAGGATACACAGATAATAGTATTTTAGTGAACTTACAGTTACATTATTTTCTCTTTAGTCAATATGGAATACAGAGACCATTGGGTTGTACTCCATCCTGCAAGAAGACAGGGTCTTTGGGGCAGAGATTCCCCCCTCTTCCTCCAGCTTAACTCCCCATCTACTTCAGATTCATTTGTGACAAGTGCCAAGGAAAAAAACTTATGAGGGTAAAAATCAAAACAAAGGAATTGTAATGTCTTAGATATATAAAAAGCAAAATTGTAGAGAATAAAAAAAGAAATCCATCAATGCCACTCCTATCTTTCAAACCTTTATGGTTTGAGAGATAGAACATTTTAAAGTTGCCCTCTCCCTCCCCTTTCCCTAATGTCAGCTGTAAGCTGACAGCAGGAGATCCTGGTCCCAGGACTGGTAGGTGGATCCTCAGCAAAGCTTGGATTGTAAACTGTTCCACAGTAATTCTTTTTAAATATTGCTATTTTGGCTTTGCTGAAGAGCCTCCTCGAGTCAGCCAACACGGATCTCCTTCTGTCAGCTTTACAGCTGACATCAGGGAGTGGAGAACTTTAAAACATTATATCTATCAAACCATAAAGGTTTGAGAGACAGGATTGGCATTGATAGATTTCTTTTTTTATTCTCTACAATATTACTTTTTATACATCTAAGACATTACTATCCTTTTAAGGCTAATACCTTAAGAGGACTCTTCTGCCTGAGGTAGGAAACTCAGGTAGTTTTTTCTCCAGCTGGGAGTCCTGTGTTCCATATGGAGTAAAGAGAACAGGATTTAACGGTGAGTTCATTAAAATCCTGTATGGAACTCAGGAACCATGGGGATGTAACAAAGCATCACAAAGAATCTGGGGAGGAAAAGGAGAAAAACTAACTATTCAACTAGGACACCAGTATTCCAGACAACTAAAGTGGATCTGTATAACCTTAGGTTTCAACAGACACTGAACACATGAAACCAAACAAGAGCCAACAGGGCTCAAACTACTGAAAAACAACTTGTCAGTAAATGAAACGAAAAACAGAGTTCTGAGACAGGCAAAACTGCATGAAGAACCTTCCAGCCAAAGTGCCTGAAACACAGAAAAATGCAGAAATCATCCTACTGCACAAAAAAGGTGATAAGGCGGATCTAAAAAAACTACTGACTAATAAGCCTATTGAAAGTGGTGTGCACGGGTTTCACAAAAGTACTATTAAGAAGAATTGACACAATACTTAACCAGGCACAACCTAAGGAACAAGCAGTCTTCAGAACCGGTTTCAGTACAACGGACCTCTTTCAGACAGTGCAACAAGTTATAGAGCTGCATAATGAATACAACCTTCTATTATGCATTGCCTTCAATGACTACGAAAAGGCCTTTGACGCAGTGATAAAGCAATCAATAATTGATGCCTTGATCAACCAAGGAATATACAGTGCTTATATCAATATCTTCTAATCACTATATGAAAATGCAACTGCATCAAGACAGATCAACAACAATAAACTCCAGATCAACATAGAAAAAGGGGCTCCAACAAGGAGACACAAATTTCCCCAAAACAATTTTCAGATTGTTTTGAAGAAATTTTTTGCAAACTAAATTGTGACAAAATAGGATTTAAGATAAATGGAGAATACCTATATCACTGTCACAGTACCTTGTATCGCCTCTCCGCTTTTGGCGATGCTTAATATGACACTCCAGCGTCATTTCCACGAGCGGTTGGACATATCAATGCTAGATGAGTCATCTGCAGGCGCGAGGCTTCAGCATGCTGAAGGCCTCTGTTTTATGTGTTTGAGGTCTGTAGTCTCCTCCTATCTACTTCCTCCCTCTGAGCTGCTCCTCCTACCTACTTCCTGAGGAGGGGTTTAAAGGGCAGACTGATTCCTGACTCAGTTACCCTTACATTGGTGTTCTGTGCAGTTCATTATTTGTATTCCTGATTCCTGTGTGTGATCCCGCTTGTCTGTCCATCCATTCTGGTGCTGACCTGTGGCTCTGTCTGACGATTCTCCTTGTGCGTCCCGATTTGGCTAAGATATCCTTTCTGGTGCAAACCTGTGGCTCTGGCTGACTACCCACTCCGTGTATGACCTAGGCTTGTCTGACTACCCACTCTGGTGTTGACCTGGGGCTCTGTCCACTGTGCATACCATCGCTTCAGTGGATATCCTACCTGGTGCAAACCTGTGGCTCTGGCTGACTACCCACTCTGTGTATGACCTAGGCTTGTCTGACAACCCACTCTGGTGTTGACCTGGGGCTCTGTCCACTGTGCATACCATCGCTTCAGTGGATATCCTACCTGGTGCAAACCTGTGGCTCTGGCTGGCTACCCGCTCAGTGTATGACCTAGGCTTGTCTGACTACACACTCTGGTGTTGACCTGGGGCTCTGTCCACTGCACATCCAGCAGTCCATCGCTTCAGTGGATATCCTATCTGGTGCAAACCTATGGCTCTGGCTGACTACCCACTATGTGTATGACTTTGGCTTGTCTGACTATCCTTTCTGGTGTTTACTAGAAGGCTCGCTCTGTTCGCTCCTTTGTTAGTTCCGTTATTCAGTCATCCTTCCTAGTATAGACCTGGGGCTCTAGCAGACTCACAGCTACTGACTGCAGGCGTTACCGTGCAGCGAGACTTCAGCAGGCTGAGGCCTAGTCTCGGACAATGTGGTGGTGATATATTGGGAGACTGCTATTCCTGATACAGTACTCACCTTTTCATTCACCCACTGTGTGTATATATTTATATTGCATTGCTGTTATTATTCTCATAATAAGGGTTATATTAACTATACTGTCTGACTCCTGGTTTTGTTTGCAAACCATAACAATCACTTACGTTTTGCAGACAATATCTTACTTTTTTCCAGTAGTTCTGAAGAACAGCAACAGGAAAGCAAATATTTTGGTCTGAAGTTGAATATCAACAAAACTCAAGTCATGTGTAATAAATGTAACATACCAAGGAAAATCACAGTAGATGAACTAGAAGAAGTGAACAAGTATGTTTACCTTGGATAGGAAATGTCAACAGATGGAAACACCATGATAGAAATAGAGCGATGAATAAAACTGGGATGGCAAGAATTTGGAAAACTTAGCAGTACTTACTCTCTTCAAGACAAATTTACTACTCTGTCTCAAGAGAAAGGTTTTTGACTAGTGTGTCCTCTCAATCCTTATGTATGGCTGTGAAACATGGACACTGAATGCCAAAGCCATACAAAAACTTAAGGTTACACAGAGAAGTATGGAGCAGCAAATTATAAACATAACAAAAAGAGACTCGTCAGGATCTGTCAGCAAAGGTCTATGATGTAATTGAAAGAGTAAATAGTTTGAAATGGAAATGGGCAGGCCTCATAGCAAGAAGATCTGATGGTAGATGCACCAAGCAAATTTTGGAATGGATTCCCCTTGATATTAAAAGCCCAAGAAAAAGACCAAAAGCAAGATAAGTAGAAGAAATTGCCAAATTTTTGGTACACAGTGGCAACAAAAGGCACAGGATCAAAGTTGTTTGAGGTTTGGAGGCATTCATCCTGCAGTGGATCGACAATGGCTGTGTATGTGTATATATATATATATATATATATATATATACACATACACACAAACACACACATACAAAAAAGACAGGCATTCACAGGTTTTATTGCAGGTCTTAACCCACAGTATTGCGTGTGGAGGGGTTTATTTATTTACTATCAGTCTAGTGGTAGGCAGTGTACCTGGCTGCTGCTTCCATACTCTCCCCTACATGTGTATTTGTTTGTTTAGAGGGTGGAGTTTATTTCTTTAGGAAGACCATACCACACTTGTTGCTGCTGCTCCCATACTCTCTCCTAGATCAGTGCTTGTTTGTTTGGGGTGGGTGCTTTCTGTTATTAGACAGCCACCACGAGTACTCCCCCAGTGTTAAATTATGCAGGCCATGCTGCTGTATGTGTCAATCCAGACTGGTCTAATGCTGCTGCTGGTGGTGCTGCATTACCAAGAATGGCCTCATCTATCACTGCCTGAAGACCATGCTATGTTGATTGTAGTAACACAGTTATAAATGCTATGATGATTGTGATATTTCTATGCCCTGACCAGGCTCGCTTCTTCCATTTCCTACTGAATCCCATACTGAACTTGTTGCTGATGCTTCCATACTTTCTCCTAGATCAGTACTTCTTTTTCTGTTGTTGGACAGCCACCATTATTTAAAGGTGTTACAAAGTTGCAAGCACGACGCGGGTCTCAAATTACATAATTAATTGCAGGGAAGAAAAAAAAGACAGAAAAATATATGCAAGTTATTGTAGGGAGACAATATTTTTAGTTCAACCACACTGTCTCTCCTAACTCACATAAAAAGATGAGACCAGTTCAGCACTTTTTTAAAGCGTAGGGTACTATACAAAAATAAAAAAAAAAAACCTTTATTCAAATACAGTTTTTATTTTAAACCATTAAATTTTATTAAAATACAGTTTTTATTTAAAACCATTAAAAACAAAATATATCAATATATGCTTCTGAGTAAGTTATCCAGCATTATTCCCACAATGGCTCTTGTAATTTAAAGAAACAGTCTTAGAATGGGTATTTGAATAAAGTTTGTTTTTATTTTTGTATAGTACCCTACACTGAACTGGTCTCCTTTCTTTATGTTAGGAGATATAATGTGGGTGAATAAGAAATATTGTCTCTCAAAAAATAACTCACATATGTCTTTCTATCTTTCTTTTTCTTCCCTGCAATTAGTTAGACAGCCACCAGCAGTACTTCCTTAGTAATAGACTTCTGTAGGCCTTGCTGCTCTATGTGTCCATTAGGATTGGTCTAATGCTGCTGCATTAGCTGGTGGTACTGCACTACAAATAATGGTCTCTTCTGTCACTCTCTGAAGCCCATTATGTGCTTGTAATAACACAGTCACAGATTGCAATGCCAACTTTCAACACCTCTATCGCCTTCTGACACTCTTATCTACCAAAATCAACTATTCAGTGGCTGTCTTCCTTTCTCTCATAGATCACAGTGTATTTTATTTTGGGGGGCTTTCTGTTAGACACAGCCATCAGTATTCCTCATTCTGTGGATTTTCTCAGCCCATGCTACTGCTGTATATTTATGACCAGATTGGTCTGGTACTGCAATGCCAGGTTCGTCTCCTCTGTCACCACCTAACTCCAATATCCCATGCAGAAGTCTAAAGAATATATGCTGACAACATAGTAAACAGGACTAGAAGCTCACAAAGAAATCAAAGTAGCATGATATAAAGTAGCATACACAATCAGGTCAGGTATGAAGCTAAGATCAGGGCAGACAGCAAACAAGTGCTGTCAGAATTCACAAGCCAAGGTCAAACACTGAATACAGCAATTAAATTAATATAACACTAGTTAGAAAGACACTATACACATGAACTGGAGCGCCTGCTTGGCTGCTATAGGCCTCAGCTGGTATGTGATGGAAAGCAGACTAGAAGACAAGAATAGCAGAGTTGTAGTAAATGGAGAGCTGTGTCCAGAAAAAAAGACAGAACTATAAAACAAATAGCAGAAACATACTTTCTGGACCCGGTTCTTACACTAAACTTCATAAACATGGACCTTATTCATCAGATGTTTATACTGACTTTGGTGTAGGTCCTATTATTCATCTGGATGGAATAAGTAACTAATATGAACTGGCCCCCAGTCACCTTTTGTCATATAGATATTTCCCTGGAAAAAGGAAGCCAGTAGCAGCAATAATTGTCTTTCTTTTAAGAGCTTTCAAAAACATTACAGAATGTAATATTTATTTATTAGGACTACCAGAGGTGTATCATATTTATTGGTAATTTATAAACTGTTCTTATGGAAGGCTATGGAACTAATAATGTGTTAAGCTTGCAATGCCCAATATGTGGGCCAGAAAAAAGAGAATCAGGGATCATGTTTCAGCAATCAGGGATGGTTATACATGTTCACCATTGAGAAAAACACTTTAAAAAAGATAATTCTGATCTGGTATATTCTTCTCATACCTGGCAGGGATGGCAGTCTATTTATTATTTTGAGTAGAAGGGAGGCATTTTGGATACATATATTCAAGGTGCATATTCCCCATAGTCTCAACAATGAAAGGAATATGAGTCTCTACTACTCATGTCATAGAAAAACTACCTGTTTCTATCATGTTATGTTTTCTTTGAAAGCATCATCTTTCTCTTATATTATGTGTCATTTTTCTGATATAACTATGAAAATCACTTTTTTTTTTTTTTTTTTACTATGGAGAGACACTCCCATGAACTGTAAGAATGATGGATATGCAGAAATAAAAAGCCCTACAGATGTTAACATAAATTGTTAAATTAAAATAAAAGTATAAAAAACACTATACACTGCGTAAGAAGATGGTGGTTAGCTTTAAAAATTCACTGGCTGAAATGGAGCATTTAATTCATCTAGCTAAGATGTTTGTACACCATAAATCATTAAAACAGATATGACAGTGGGCCTTTGAGCAGTTGTTTACTGATTTGACAACAAGCCAGCAATGAAAGGATATCCTATTCTTGTTTAATCCCTCCCACGATGAGCTAATAGCATAAGATTGTACGATTAGCTCAGTCTGTGCAGTTACATAGCTCAACACACACCACATTTTACAGTGCTGTGTTATTTCATTTCTGTTTTCTACCAAGACCTTTTCATTTTTCTTATGCACTAAAATACAATTCATTAAAAAATATGTTGCTGCACTTCTGGTAGGGTTTCTACGGATATAACATTGGAAATATAACATACAGATCAGAATCTCCCTATTATCATAATCACCATCATTATATTTACAAAAATCAAACGTGAAAAACAATGTTCCTTATGAAGAAAAACTCTGGAAAAAACAAAACAAATAACAAAACCTGCAATATAGGAGAGGTTGAAAATTGGCATTTAACCCTTGAATGCTAGAGAAGTCTCTAACATATTGCTTTACATTGCATTGGAGACCTCTAGTATTTAAGAGGTTAAAAGCCTGTTTTAAAGCAATGGGAACTCTTATCCCTAACCTTCACAGTGCAGTTGGCATGCTCCAGAATTGCTCCTCTTTTCTTTTGTGTACAAGGAACAGTGACCCGTATTTATAAAAGCAATGCGGAGTAATTCTGGATAGAACAAACTGAACTATAGGGGACAAATAAATATTCACATTAAACTAAAAGGGGCTTTAACTCCTTGAATGCTATGCAATATAATGAGACCTCTAGTTTTCAAGGGGTTTAAAAGCTCCTTTTACAGCAATGAGAATTTGGGGTATTCTTATTTCTACCCAAATACGGACCAGTGTGTATTAGGACAGGGGAGCCCAAACCCATGGTGCAAGTTTTCCAGATCTTCAGATATGAACACATGTGCATCAATCAGTAACATAGTAAATTATATTAAAAAAATACTCAAGTCCATCAAGTTCAACCTTTGACTACTAATACACAGTATAACCCTCTTGAAAGAAGTGTATCTAATCTTCTCTTTGTATCTGCCGTTACCACATCCTAGGGGCAAGGAATTCCACAGTTTAACAGACTGTGCTCTAAAACAACCCTTCCTCTGCTGAAGTTGAAACCTTGGTTATTTGATCAGGCCTTGGAATGAAAAGATCCTTGACCTCTCATTTACTTGTACATTATGATAAGATCTCCTCTTAGCTGTCTCTTCACTAGAATAAACAAACCAAGTTTGTCTAGATGTTCCTCATACGTCAAGTCTTCCATTCCCTTAATTCATTTTTTTTTGCTCTTCACTGAACTGTCTCCAGTTCTACAATATCTTTTTTCAAAACTGGTGCCCAACACTGAGCGCATATTCGAGGTGAGGTTTTATCAATGATTTGTACAATGACAAAATGATGTTATCCACTCTTTCTTCAATACTATCACGGTGCCCGTGCTTCTTCCTGTCAGTCTCTGTGGGTTGCGCTCCCATTGGCTGAGCTTAGTTTGGCCCACCCAGTATGGCCTTTTTATACTGGGCCTCTGGCACCTGTTGGGTGCCCTTTCGTGGTGTTCCTGTACCAGTGCTACTGAGTTACTGTGTTCCTTCGTTCCTGTGTACCGACGTGCTCCGTGATTTGACCCGGCCTGGCTGACGTTCCTGCTCCGTGTCCTGACCTGGCTTGTCTGACATTCCTGCTCCATGATTCGACCCGGCCTGGCTGACGTTCCTGCTCCGTGACCTGACCCGGCTTGTCTGACGTTCCTGCTCTGAGTTCCGGCCCAGCTTTCCTGCTCCTGTTCACCGTGTCGCCTGGGCGACATTCTGACTCCTGCTTAGTCTGGCCCAGCCAGACTGAGAATCACTGAGGCCTCCGATACTGATGAGCCTTCCGTTAACTCTTGCAGAGCATTGTTGCTTCCTTTACCACTGAGCCTTCCGTTAACTCTTGCAGAGCACTGTTGCCTCCGTTACCACTGAGCCTTCCGTTATTTCCTGCAGAGCTATTGTTGCCTCCGATTACTGCTCCGGCAGTGAGCCCGTGTTGCGTTCCATTCAGCTCTCGCAGAATACAGTTGCCTATGCTACAGCACTGGCAGGGTGCCATTGGCTCTTTCCTTATTGCTCTTGTAGAATACTGTGGTCTCCGTAACGTCACCGGTCGGGTGCCATTGGCTCAATATTACCAGCTCTTGCAGAGTACCGTTGCCTCCGTTACTGCCCCGGTCGGGTGCCCATGGCTCAAGTCCGTTCGGCTCTAGCAGTGTATTGTGGCCTCCGTTACTGCTACGGCAGAGGGTATAAATCTCAGCCCTGCTTTGCAGATCTAGGTGCTTGTCTACATCTCGCACCACAGTCTCCTGATAGCCATTTACCATCGTACTGGGCATTGCCTAACACACCACATCAGAGACTGATTATTATCATTGGACTTAAACCCATGCTGTGCTGTAGTTGCCTTGTTATGCCTGACCTGCGACAGTATCTTATCATCCTACTCATTGTATACTGGGCCTGTGTGGGCATATGTCTATGACCTATATTTTCCTGTCTATTCCACTGTGATACGCTATCGCCCGCTGTGGGTATTTTCATTGTGTCTTTTAATAAAACTGTGTTTTATTCTAACCTACTGTGTCTGAGTGTCGTACAAACCGTTACAAATACCCCATTTTATGCAAGACAGGACATTTGATTTTGCTACTGCTATTTGACACTGGTCACTACTTCCAAGTTTGTAGTATACAAGGATTCACAGGTCTTTCTCTAGCAATGAGTCCCATAAAATGATTTCATTAAGTTCATAAGTAGCATTGAGATTTTTTTCTTCCCAAATGCATGACTTTACACTTTCCCATATTAAACGTCATATTCGATTTGTTTGCCCAAATATCCTGTTCTAAATTTATTACCCTTTATTTATTGAAATGTTACTTTCTATATCTATTACCAGGTCATTTATAAACATGTTAAAAAAGCAGAGGACCATACTGAACTCTGAGATACTCCACAGTTCAGTACATGTGATCACTGCTACAGCGATCACATGTGCCAGTTAAGCCAATGACAAAGGCAATGTATAGTCTAAACTGCCTTTGTCGGTGTTCTCTGCCTCTCTCTGCCTCACAGTGATAGTGGGCAACAGAGAATACGCATCCCCACAGAGGAAATGGTCACAATGGGGAGCATTTCGAATTAAACTGTATACACTGGGGGCAGAATTAGAGGTAGAAAATGTCTGGTGTCTTGATAACCTACTGCCACCTCCTTGTGTCACTGAGTAAATGATTTAGAGCAAGCCCAAAGCAGGGCTCAAAAACTCCACTCGCCACTAGCCAATGGCGAGTGAAAATGTAGCCCTGGCGAGTAGAAATTCAGCCCTGGTGGGTATGCTATGGCTTTCAGTGGCGAGTAACTTTTCAGGTCCGGCTACTAGCAAAGGACTTCAAATTTTAAGCCCTGCCCAAAGTATTTAATTTACACAAAATTATTTATAAACATAGATATACTGAAGTTTCATAAAAATTATATGCGTTTTATTACTGTGAAGCAAAATGATACACTTACATACACACCACGTAGACTGATCGCCTAAAAGAGGAACACCAGGGAGGGAATGAGGTACTTGGGATTTTCTCCTGAGAGGGTAAGTACCCCCCCTAAAAAGGGCCATTTGAAGCTATGAACGACCATTAATACCTTTTATCCAGTCCATATTAAAAATGAATTGAGCACAATTTATGACAGCAAGACCTGTAAAAATAGATATATATATTTTTTCCCCTCATATTTTTCTTTATTTCTATAACATTAAAAGGTGGGTTATCCATAGAAATGTAGTATCTTGACCATATTCATTTTTATGTTTTTTAGTAAAGGTTAAGTTTTATCTCAAAGAGTGTGCTAGTCTTCTCAGTTCATGTTTGTATCAAAATAAAGCCCTGCTTATGCTTAACCCTTTGAGTACCAGAGGGGTACGCAACTCATTGCAAAGCAATGCATTGCGTACCCCTGTGGCACTCAAATGGTTAATAAAATGATATATAATTTCTGTGGGTGGACAAAATGAATTCAAGGAAAAATATGGTTGAACAAAGGCATACTAAAAAGGTCAAAATTTCTCGTGTCAAAAAGCCCTTGTCACTAAGGGGTTAACGATGCATGACATGCCAGTACTATCACAAAATTCTGTCATTTGAGGATGTTTGACTGTTCTGGTTCTTCATAGGTTAAAGATCACAGTGCAGTTTAGGACATGTGATCACAGAGGGGAGCAGTCAGTTCCAGCCATTCCCCAGTGGTTCCGTATATGTGATTGCGGCTTCAGCAATCAAATGTGCAAATGTAGGCACACGACAAAGTAAAAGTATATAACATTGCCACTGTCACTGTTCTCTGGCTCTCTCCTCCTTGCAGTGATAGCGAGGGGGAGACAGAGAGGGAAAACAGTTCCCAACAATTAAAATTAAACAAACATTAATGGTAACTATATTACCATTACCATAGCTATGGAGCAATGTGATGCACTTATACACACACCACACAGTCTGATCTCCTAAAGAGAGGGACAATATGGTAGGAAAGAGGCACATAGGGATTTGTGTCTCAGAGGGTCAGTACCCCTAAAAAGGGACACCTGGAAAGTATGAAAGAACATTCATATTTTCTATGCAGTATCAGTTAAAAAATACATACCATCACAGGAAGACCTATAAAAATGTTGTGTTTTTTTAAATGTTTTCCACTTTTTAATCAAACTAGATGAAAGGTCATACATATAACTATGGCATCAAAAGAAAGTCCTACCCTTGTGTAGGGGTGCACTAAATGAATTAGAGGGAAAACATGGTTGAACAAAGGCATTCTAAAAAGGCCAAAATTGTTCTTGTCCTCTAGTGTAAAAATAAAATGCCCTTGTTACCAAGAGGTTAAACTCAGAGAGCAGTGATAGCACTCCAAGTCTGTCCTCACTTTTGATTTAACTCTCTATGATCTGGAAGATGTAAAAGAGTAAGAGAGTGAAGTACTCTGCAAGCTAAACATCTTGCTCAGGTGGAAAACACTTCTGTGATCCCAGGCTGTCCAAGATGGCTTGGGATCCTTCTTACTATATAAATTCATTCAAGGGTGTCTATAATAATAATTTATAAATGGGGCTGAAATGAATATGAACTCTGAGTAGTGGGGTGCACATGAGGCATGTTCCAGTGCATGTCCCTGACTGATAGATCCTGGCTATTGCAAGTTAGCCTGTACCCTCATAAAAAGTCTAAAAATAGAAAAATTAATAAATTGTGGGTCCAACATGTGACCCATTGGCCAAATACGACCTGCCAGTCCACCTGAGGTTAAAAAGAAAATAACATTAACTAGCATACCTGACCAAGTAGATCAGTAAGGCCTAAACACCTGCCTGCCAGTAACATACATTTCAAGAATAGTTTTCTGTTAAATATAATTGACTTTATATATGAATAAATAAATCCATATTTTTGAATAGCTGAAATGCTATAATTCACAACTAAAATCAATAAAAATAATAGTGCGGCCTCACACGTATGGTTTTCTGATAATGACTGAAAAATATGTGGACATCCTTGTACTAAATCTTAAGATAATAAAAATACATTTCTAGTATTGCCTGTTTGTAAGTTTAACAGATTTACTGCCAAAATAAACATAAAACCTATGAATATTGGTGTTCTTATTTAGGGTTGTCATGTGACAAACAAAACTATTTGTTTGAGACAGAACCCTAAGAACTGTTTTTCTGTTCCGGAAAAAGAAGCAAGCCTTCTGTAACCCTTTGAGTGCCAAATGGTACACACTGCTCTGGCATGCAAAGGTGTTAACAAACATGTAGCAATAAATGTAAAATGTGATGCAGTTATTGAGGTGCAAAAGAGCACTAGTCCAAATACATTTTTGTAATTTCTCGACATCACATGGTACGCTTTATTCTAGTCAATGGCAAGACTCTAACATATTTCATACAGCAATACATAAAAGGTACATAAATTAAACACTGGATGCTAGAGATCTCTCATTTTTAAAAGATAAAATAGCCCTTTTGTATGTATTTGAGATGAAAGATAAGTTGGATCACAATATTTTCTCTATTTACTTTTCTTTTTTCCAATGTGGGATATACAACCCATGAGGTAAAGTATCCTGAGGCCAGGAGGGCAGGGAACTTGCCTTAAAAGGCTCTCTGGAGGCAGAGACTTCCTCTCTACTCAACTTTACCCCCACCAGACATGTTCAATTGTAAAGCTGACCTCAAAGGAGGTGTATCAAGGTAAAGATTCTCTTAGTTAACTTTTTTGTTTCTTAGCTTATATGGAGCTGTATAAACTACCTGGTCCTTTTCCCCTGTTTTGTGCTACATCCCGGGATGTCTTTTGTATATATGTATGTATGTTTATTTAGTGCCATAGATGTATACAGAGCTTTACAGAAATAGTAGTAAAAAAATTAATCAGGACATGGGTAAGAGCATCAGACTGAAGTAAGATAAATGTATTATTAGCATGGGAAAAATTCAGCAATTGCAATCAAACAATGGGAAGAGGACCCTGCCCCAAAGAGCTTACAATCTATTTATTAACCGTGACAACATTCAGAGACAGTAAAAGGATAAATGCAAGTACAAGGATTTTGTAATGCAAGATCATAATGATTGGGAGAACTTTGTTACTGAGATGCCTGCTTGAACACGTGAGTTTTTAGGAGATGCTTGAAACTGATGAGTGTGGATGACTGGTGAAAAGTCATAGGAAGGGG
The DNA here is from genome assembly GCA_037306005.1 of Rhinophrynus dorsalis. NCBI lineage: Eukaryota > Metazoa > Chordata > Amphibia > Anura > Rhinophrynidae > Rhinophrynus > Rhinophrynus dorsalis. Next base: position 150,609,887 of record CM074718.1, read on the forward strand.
ATTCCAAAGCTGAGGGACAGCCAGCGAACATGATTGAAGCTGAGTGATTGCTTAAGTTGTTAAAGTAGTTGACAGAAGGAATCCTTTTGAAGAATGCAGGGGGTGGGAAGGGGGTGTTGCTATAGATAAGAGCAGAAATGTAAGAAGGTGCTAAAAAAAGATACACTGCTCAGCTCAGAGCAGCAGGGTGGTGTCCAGGTGGATTTCAGAGAGGGGCAATCTTCAATTAAGATAAGTGAAAAACCTGTCAATGGGGGCAGGGCTTTCATTGTTCTCACAGTAAGAAGACTGTCCCTTGCTGTGAGCTGTCTGGTCTATGGACCGGATCCACATCTGAGGGGAGGTGGCTTACACTAGGTAAAAGGGGCGGGAGGGGAAAACTTTATCAGCTAGTACTTCTGTATAATTTTCTTTACACTCAGATGATCTTCATTACTGACTGACATAGGGAATCCTTTCCTCTCTCTTTCTTAACACCCATTTCCTCTTACTCAAATTATCCTTTTCAGTTACTGATACCGAATCTATACTGCTTTTCAGTAGTTGGTTAGGGAATTTCTTCACTTTGAAACTCCTTTTCCACTGTAACAACCTATTGTACATGCACATGATGTTATGAGCAGTTTCTTCATGCCCTAATGAATTGGCTCTTGGGGACATTCATTAGCCATAGTATAAAATTACTGTTAAGTTATTATTACAATCCGTTGATTTCTTAAAGAACATATTTTCTAGACAACCATTTTCAACACATGTAGTAAGATCCGGAAAGATAATAGGATTTTAGTCTTAACTGTTAAATCCTTTTCTCTTAGTCCATACAGGTTACTGGTGACTTTGGGTAGGTGATCAGCCCCTTTAATAGATAGGAACAATTCTGTGAAGTGACAGCTGGGTGAAGCCTACCTCCTCTACTTAGCGTGCAGCTAGTAAATCCCCAACCAGTAAGATTTGGAGACTAACTATTGACTAGGTAGTAAGAAGGTAAAGGAAGACTCCTGTGAGCATGAACCCGAAAGGACCCCCATATTCTGCCACAGGACAGCCAAGCATGGTCCCTTGACAGGGTGGGAGACCAAAAACCTGTATGGACTAAGAGAAAAGGATTTTACAGGTAAGACTAAAATCATATTTTCTCTGTCGTCCAATACAGGTTACTGATAACTTTGGGATGTCCAACCATTAAGTTCCCCAGGGTGGGAAGAAAGGCAAGGACCAGGGCGCAGGCCCCCAAAGTCACCAGAGCACCAATGAACCTACAGATCATGAATAGCTCAACACTAACCGCAAGATGTCAATGGACACTGAACAAGGGTATAAGAACCCCATGAATTGTGGCACAGCACACTGAACTACAGTCAACAGGGCTCAAAAGTGAAAGAGTACTGAGAGACTAAGAGATCCTAGACAGGCAAGGCTGCCTCCAGGATCTTCCTCCCAAAACTGGCATCAGCCGATGCCAGCACATCCACACAATAGTGTTTAGAAAAAGTGTGCACAGATGACCAAGTGGCTTCCTTGCACAACTGATCAGCTGAGGCTTGGTTCTTGTAGGCCCAATTAGCCCCAATAGACCTCGCAAAATGAGCCATAACCCTGAAGGGAACAGGCTTCTTCCTAAGTTCGTATGCCTTATGAATTGTGGACTTAATCCAAGAAACAATTGTAAGCTTGGAAGCAGGCTTCCTTGCCCTAGGACCCTCGGGAATGACAAAAAGAGTGTCATACTGCCTCAAGGACTCAGTGAGTGCGATGCACATAGAACTTGAGACAGCGCACAACATCCAACAGATGAAGATCACTCTCTTTGTCAGAAGTAGAGTTAGGACAAAAGGAAGGGAACACAATCTCCTGATTAATGTGTAACTCAGACACCACCATTGGGAGAAACTCGTGAGGTGTAAAGCACCGACTTGTCCTTGTGAAAGACCAAAAAGGGTGGTCTACAAGACAGGGCATGCAGCTCCGCAACTCGGCGAACAGAAACAATCACCAGGAGGAAGGCCATCTTCCACATCAGCATACTTAGTGGAATGGTAGCCAAGGACTCAAAGGGAGGATGCTGGAGTACTCACAGAACCAGGTTAAGATCCCACTGAGGAGCAGGAGACTTAAATACCAGACGGGTATGAGCAACACCCTGGAAGAAAACCTTGACATCAGGAATGAGAGCGAGACACCTCTGAAAGAAGACAGAGAACACAGAAGTCTGAACCTTAAGAGAACTCAGACTGCGACCCTTATCCACACCATCCCGGAGGAAGGAAAGAACTGTAGGAAGATCAAAATCCTGAGACAGGTCTTTTCAGCACACCAAGCCAGAAAGGAAGACCAAACTTGATGGTAGGCCTTAGAGGAACCAGGCTTACGGGTACTAAGCAAAGTAGCCACAACACCAGAAGAAAAACCTTTCTTCTTCAAAATTGAGGATTCAATATCCATGCCGTCAAAGCCAGATGATGAAAGTCTTCCTTGCAGAGGTAACCCTGTAGAAGAAGGTCTGGATGGGGGGAAAGTCGAAGAAGATCTGCCACTGAGGGGTCCAGAAGCTCCAGAAAACAAGCCCGACGGAGCCAGTACAGAGCAATTAGAATGACTGGGCAGCGTTCCAGTATGAGTTTCCGTAGCACCCTGGTCAACAGGGAAATGGGAGGAAATATGTATGCCAAAGGAAATGTCCACTGGATCGACAAGGCATCCACTGCCACAGCCAGGGGATCCGCCCAGCGAAAGCAGAACGTTGAAACCTTCCTGTTGTGCCTGGTTGCCATCAGGTCGATGCATGGAAGACCCCACTGCTGGATGATGAGGTTGAACACCTCTATATGTAATTCCCACTCTCCGCTGTCCACTGTGTGCTGAATGAGAAAGTCTGCCAGAACATTGTCTACACCAGGAATATGAGCTGCGGAAATGGCAGGGACATGCTCTTCTGCCCATGATAAAATAGCCTTGACCTCTAGCCAAGATGCAAGGCTTCTTGTGCCGCCTTGCTTGTTGATGTAGGCTACCGCTGTGGTGTTGTCCGACTGTACCCTGACCGGGAAATTCTCCAGTTGCTGAGTCCAGTGTTGTATGGCATGAAATATGGCCCGAAGCTCAAAGACATTGATGGGAAAGAGAGATTCCTCCTGGGACCACCGACCTTTAACACTCAAGTGCCCCAGTACCGTTCCCCATCTGGAGAGGCTGGTATCCGTCGTTACTGTTGTCCAGAAGGGCACCAGGAAGGGTCTGCCTTTCAGGAGATTGTTCAGGTTGAGCCACCATGAGAGGCTCTGCTCCACGTGAAGAGGGAGAGATAGGGATCATTCCAGGAGATCTGGTCGACCCCGGCATGCCAGGATTAGAAACCTCTGAAGTTCCCTGGTATGAGCCATGGTAAACGGGACTGCTTCTATGGTGCAGATGAACTTCACCACCAAGGATGACAACTTCTTGGCCGGAACTCGATCCTGAGACAGGATAGCCTGGACCTTTAATGCTATCTGATGAGCCACTTCATCCGTGAGAAGCAGCATCCCCCTCTAAGTGTCGAAGAGGATGCCCAGAAAAATCATCCTCTGGTAAGGGACAAGGTCTGACTTGTCCAGATTGATGATCTACCCATGATGGTAGAGAGCATGAATGCAGTCCTGCACCTGCCGATGAAGGAGTTCTGGAGAAGAGGCCTTCAGAAGGAGTTTGTCCATATATGGAATAACTCTGATGCTGTTCTGATGTAGGACGGAGATCAATGCTCCCAGAACTCTGTTGAAGACTTGAGGAGTCGTGGTCAGGCCAAAGGGGAGGGCAGAAAACTGGAAATGCCCTTGGTCACAGGCGAAGAGTAGATATTGCTGACTGTCTGGAGGAATGGTAATGTGCAGATAGGCATCTTGAAGATTCAGAGAGGCCAGAAATTCCCCGGGGGACATGGTCGCTATCACTGTGCCTAGTGACTCCTAGCAGTATTGGGACCGGACCACAAAGGAGTCGTGATCTTTCAAATCCAAAATGGGACGACAGCTGCCTTCCTTCTTGGAGACCACAAAGAGTTTGGAGTAGAATCCCAAGCCCCTCTCCTGAAGAGGAACTGGTTCCAGGACCGCCTTGTCCAGAAGGGCCTGAATGGCCTTCTCAAAAAGGTGGCGCTTTTCCGCTCCCAAGGGAGAACGAGAAGAGAAGGTCCTGGAAGGAGGAAGGGAGGTGAATGGGATCCTGTACCCCGTAGCCACCACCTGCAAAACCCACGGGTCCACCACAGAGGTCTCCCAAGCCGAGAGGTAGTGGCGTAACAGGCCACCTACCTGTGGGTGGGCACCCGGGTTCGGCAAGTCATGCAGAAGAAGGCTTAGAAGCTTTGGGCGTCACAGAGGACTTGGGCCTCCATTGCTGCTTAGGCTTGGATGAGGAGCACAGAGCCTGAGGGACCATCTGGGTCGCCTGGCGCGAGTCAGCCTGAAAGGGACGAAAAAGCCAATTCCTTTTGACAGGCGCCTTTTTCCTTAGGACCATTGGCAGGTGAGTACTCTTCCCTCCAGTGGCTTCGCTGATCAGATCCTTGAGCTCAGGCCCAAACAGGGAGGTGCCCTGAAAGGGCAAAGACAGTAGAGCCTTCTTGGAGGCCATGTCAGCAGACCAGATCTTGAGGCAAAGAGCACGTCTGACAGACATGGCAGATGCCCTGGCTACCATACGTACAGCGTCAAACAGGGCAACAGAAACATAATGCTGAGCCTCAGCAATGTTGTGAGAAGCCGCAACATGTCAGCAGTAGGGGCCCCTTGTTGGACAGCTGAAGGGAGCTGTTCAGTCCAAACAGCCACAGCTCTATTCACCCATGCTACAGCAAATGCAGGGCGGAGGGCAGAACCAGCTATTGCAAAAATAGCCTTGAGATTGGGCTGACAAGAAACTTGAGACCTGTCTTTCAGAGCAGATGTCTCAGCCACAGGCAAGGCTGTGGACTTAGAAAGCCTGGAAACAGGGGCATCCACCTTGGGGGATGGACCCACTGCGTAAGGGCTGTTTCAGAGAATGGGTAAAGCTTAGTAAACTTTCTAGATACCGATGGTTTCCTGTCTGTAAACGTCCACTCCTCAGACACCAACCGGTCAAGGGTGGGGTTAGGTGGAAAACAAGTATGGGGCCTAACAGGCTCCTGGAACACATCAGAGGGGTCAGAAGAAACCTCCTGCACCAAGGGAATGTTTAGGGTGGTCAACACAGCCCTGATCAGGCCCTCAGCTGAAAGGATGGGGTCAGCCTCAAAGGGGTCCCCAAAAACTGAGATGAAGGAACAGATGAACAGTTATCATCATCAGAGTCCACCAATAATTCCTCCTTAGAGGAATCAGACACATAAGGTACACCTGGCAGTTTAAGCAGGGAAGACCCCCTGTAAAGTGGATGTAAGGAGTTGTAAGGTGGACCAGAGGTCCCTGGTAGTAGGCTTAAACTCTTACATCCATACTGGCTCTAGGGCATGGCTGGAGGTCCCTGCAGGGGATTCAGGGGCAGCACCACATCCTGGGCAAACATGACCTGAGTATTCTCTAGGTAACCCTGAGTGACATGAGGAGCAATGAGCAATGGGGGACACAGACACCCCTGTGTCCTTAGTCTTAGGTTTAGCCCCAAGGTCTAATGGGCAAAGTATCAGAACACCCAAAAAACAGTGGGTATGATAAATAAATTCACCTCAGAAACGCTAAATAAGACTTATCTGGTACGCAAAGGGTTAAATGGCGGAGGAAAGAAGGAGAGTCCCAGCCCTGCGTAGACACAAAATGGCTGCAGAGGCGGGAGCCAATCAGAAACGAGCATGCGAAGTGAGCGCTCATGGGAATGTTAGTTTCGCCAATTGAGTACCCCAACAGTGCCCAAAGCCCCCTAAGGCCCTCAACATGCCCAGAATGTTGACCGGATAACAGAGCAAGGGCAAACCAACAAAATGAGCCATCTCTGACCTCGCTAAGTGGAGCGGTTGTAGAGAAATGTCCCAAACTGTAAAGTCCTATAGAAGTGAATGGAGCAATGGCGTCTATGCGGTAAAACGCACGCTTTCAAGGCTTGGAACAGAAAGTTAACGAGGTGTATACCAAAATGTAAAACCACTCAAAAGCCCACCAGAATAAATCAGTAGACCCAAAATACACTGGTCCCAGTAGGGAAAGTGCCCAAAACCCCCCAAAAGGTGCTAACCAACAGCAAAAGGGTTAAGTTACCACAGAAACTTGTTCCAAACACCTCACAGACATACAGATAAATCCAATGAGTGCATGTAACGCACGAGTATGAGTAATGCATGAGTATGTAATAGGAACTCCGAATGAGACCCCTGTGAGGAGGGGAAGCATGGGACATGTGGACCTCAGCACTCAAAGGCTGCTCACCTGTTTAGCAGGTCTTCTGATTACCATATAACAAGAAGAAGCCTCAATGGGCAACTCTTGGGGAAAGAACTTGCAGCCAAGATTTTCCCCCCAGGGCTTAGTTCCACAAAAGCACCTGGTAAACTGAGCTATCCACATTTGGGTGATGGGAATTGTCAGTGATGGTAATCCGCCTAATGGTGGTATTCCATATCAAACAGAAAAATAATAAAGAAGCTAAAACTATAGCAGAACTGTTCTCTTGCCTTGTGTCTTGACCAAGGAACAAATCTTACTGGTTGGGGATTGGCTAGCTGCAAGCTAAGGAGAGGAGGTAGGCTCCACCCAGCAGGAATTGTTCCTGCCTACTTAAAGGGGCTGATCGCCTACAAGTTACCAGTAACCTGTATTGGACGACAGAGAATGAAAATACCCAAAATGAGTGCAGGAGCCACCAAGGCTCAGAAACTCCTCTGTATGAAGAAGCACAGGACTGGGACAAACATGGTCCAACAAGGCAATCAAAAAGATACTCAGCAGTCTGCTGTCTTCAGGTTACCATTGTAGCTAGAAGCAAACTGAGCTCCATGAGACTCTGCTGGGAGGGAAAACTTGGAAGCAAGATTCCCTCCACAGGGCTGCAAGTGTCCTCACAGCACCTGCATACTGGTCAATCCACCCCAGGGAAGCCCAGTAATGGTAACCCTCCTAATGGTGGATTATACAGCCCCATATCTAATATAAAAAATTATAAAAAAAAACTAAAAAACTAAGACTGTGTGCCTTGCCTTCCTTCTTTAATGCAGGACACATAAATTCTGGGTACTTGCAGGGGCGTAGGAGGTTGAGCTGGAAGGGAGGAGGGAGTCTCCGCCCATAAGACTCTGTCTCCGAGATGCGGGACTCATCCCCATGGTACCTGTGTTCCACACTGGATGTAAGTGAAACACTTTTATGTCTGAAACCACAATTTTGTCTTTCATCTCTTTTGTTTGCTTGATGAATGTGTGATGGGAGGAACGGTTTAAAACAAAGTAACTTAACTGAAAGAGTGATGATTGTGGACACTGCACTCTCTTGAAGAATCTAGTGAATAGACACGCTGACTCGTTTTTCTCTATGGGGATAAGCTTTCCATTTTTATTATTTATATGTATTTTCATTTGTATAGTGTTATTTATCAGGATCATAAATTCAAGAGTAGTGAAAAGGTGAGGGGAGTACAAGTGTGTATTGGAGATAGAAAGCAGGACCATAGCACAATTGGTTAACTTACCAGTCTTCAGATTCCCATTTAAATAAAGAACGTCTAAGTAGATCAATAGACACAGACTTATAATGAAGTCAACCTAAAATATATCTATGAACTGGTCAATACAACTCCAGGGAAGCCAGTTAATAAGAACATGCCTAATGGGGGGATTATACAACCCCATATCCTAGCAGAAAACCAAAAAATAAACCTAAATAAGAGAGCAGTGTCTAAAATGGCCTTTCTTGAGGTCAGGTCAATGAAACTGAGGAGGCGTGGGGGTAAAGCAGGAGTAAAGAGGTGAGTCTCTGCCTCAGAGTCCCTGCTTTCTTTGACATGCCCATGGTTCCTATGTTCCATATTGGATGTAAGAGAAAAGATAATTCTGAAGTTTTCCCATGATTAGGTTTAAGTCCTACAGGGGGCTGGAATCCCAAAAGATAAGGCAGGCATGAGCCCTCCTTGCACAAAGATTAGAACATCCTGAAAAGGCAATATGCCGCCGAGAAAGAATGTGAAAGAATGTGAACAGGCCCATCTGAAGGTGAAAATGAAATTCCTCCGCTGAAGAAGCCTTTAGTAATAGGTTGTCCAAATAGGATGCTGCCATAACCTTTGTAATAACCCATGAAGCAGACACTAGCCCAAAACGGAGGGCAGTGAATTGAAAATGATGGTTTTGAAAGGCAAAGCAAAGGAAAAAGTTGATGATCTGGGTTAACAATATGTAGATAAGCATCTTTTATGTTCAAGGAAGCTAAAAACTCCCCTGAACACATGGCGGCAATGATGGAACACAAAGACTCCATCTTGAACTGAGGTGTATGACTGAAGCAATTGAGACTTTTTAAGTCCAGGACAGGACGTCAACCATTGGCTTTTTTGTGGACTATGAAAAGGTTGGAATAGAGTCTCTCCTGTGGGGGGGGGGGCAGGTACCAAGAAATGCATATCCACCAGGAAAAAACAATTTCTAAGAATAAAGGAGGCTGCACATGATTGAGAATGACCCAGGACATTAAAAAGTGAAGAGAAGGAAGAGACTTGAAATATATGTGATAACCCTTTGAAATCAACTTGATCATCCACAGACCCAACACAGAAAAAGTCCATGTACTGTGAAAGAGCCTCAAATGTCCTATGTTTGTGTGAGGTGGACTGGACCTCCATGATTCATAAGGTGGTAAACTTGTCAACCGGGGGGCTTTTGAGTAGGTTGATCGCCCATGCTTGCTTGGATTTCAGGGAAGGCGTGCCTGACTAGAAGAGGGAGTAGAAGTCCTGGGCGCACCCTCTTCAGAAAAGGATGACGCTTGGGGGTAACCTGAGGAACTGTTTGAGGGGTGGCCCACTGATGTATCTCAGCAAGAGAAAGAAAATAAAAGAGTAAAGCATCTGGGGATAAAAGGTTACTTATGAACTCTTCAAGTACCACTAGGCCAAGGGAATGATAAGAAAAAAAAGCACCTCATCCCTTTTATGCCTTTTAAAAATGCCTGAAGATGATGAACTTGAACCAGAGGCCTCAGAAACCTTAAACGTCTCCAGAACTGCCCGAATAAGACCCTCTACAGATGACCAGGGTCTTCTTCAAATGAATTGCCATTGGTAAAGGAGGAAGCAACATACTACTCCTTAATCCCCCCCCCTCCATAGAAGAATTCCTTTCTACAGGGAGAAAATCCTCTCCTTCAAAAAAAGTTAAAGTGTATTTTGGGGAGAACAGGGTGCTCTTGGTCCCAGGACTCAAGGATCTTATTAATAAAAGTAGGATTAAAGCGATAGTTGAAAAATGTGTTTTCTCCTTTGCAGGCTCCTGTTCAGAGGAAGGGAGGCCTGGAGATGGCTGTGTATGGGACACAGAACAAGAGGGACATAATTCAAAAGTAAATTCCCTGGGGAGGACAGCCTTACAGAAGGAATAAATGAATACTGAAGAATCCTCTGGACTTCCCCATATTTTCTTTGTGTGTGGGCATAGGAAGGAGATTTTCAAAAAGAGAAAAGCAGAACCAAAATAAGACAAAACCACTACTCTGTCTGCAGTGAGGTAAGGATAAGGTACCGGGAGGGAGACTGAGCCACCCAGAGGGAGAACTGTATAATTAGGTACCTCATGAGTCGCTCCACAGAGAAAAGGGAGAGGTGGAACAGTAACTCCTCCAGTTCTCTCCCTGTGGCCTTGGCAAATCAGACTTCATATGAAGACAAAACACAAGTTCCCTCCAAAAGCAGAAAAATGGTGTGGTGGCTCTCCAGTACCCACATACACATGCCACAATGGAGAAAAGTGAGTCTCTCCATTTGCATGGACCCAAGCCCACCCAGTGCTTAGGAAGTTAATGGAAAATAACTGATGCTACTTCTAAGATGGCAGCTGTTAATGCCGATTTCTTTAAAGTGGATGTGTCACCTATGGACTCCCATAAATAGTTAGGAGACATATCCAATACCATGAAAACGTTATTTATTTTTTATTTTAAGTTTTAATTTTGTTTAAATTTAACTTACAAAAGTCTGGGCTGCAGCTACTTCTGTATAGACTGCAGCCTGATGCACTGGCTCTGCTCTCCTCCTTCCTCCATTGACGGTGGCTTCTGTCAGTAAGCTGGACCCGTCTCATTGGCTAGACATCGATCTCTGCCAATGAGACCACTCCAGCTTACAGACAGAAGCCTCTGTCATCGGAGTAGGGAGGAGAGCAGAGGCAGAGCTCTGTAACCGCAGTCAACACGGACGTGGCTGAAGCACAGACTTTGTAAGTTAAATATAAACGTGCCACTTTAAGGTGCCATGGATAATACGATACAAAAAAAAAAAAAAAAAAAAGATACAAAACAATAAAGTTATGCCCATCTACCCCTTGTTAGGGACTATGGGGTGATGCAGAAATTAGTTAAAAAGGACAGAGTGCCAAGTACAGAAAGAAACAACAGACCTCAGATTGTGATTGCCAGACAGACAAACAGAAAGGATATTCTTATAGGAACTGTGCGCCTCTTCAGTCTTCATGTTCCTGTGAAATACAGAAAGCAGGGAGAGTGTCTGAAATAAAGCTCTGAAAGCCATCCTCAAGCACACCACAGCTTCTGTAAAAGTATGCCATCTGTTCCATATTCATCCTGGAGGAACAGGGAATAGAAGCCTGCATAATGGGAGACCGAACAGCCAGCAAGTTAATAAAATATTTTAATTACTGTCTCCTAGAAGGACACTTTTGAAAATTAGCATAATTTGCAAGGGTGGAGCAGGCAAAGAGTCTCTGTATCACGGTCCCCGTGATTCCCTGTCAATCTCTGTGATGATACCTGTGCATTGGAGGAGGCTGATTGGCCCGCCCAGGATGTTCCTTTATATACTGGGTCTATGGCACCTGTCAGATGCCCTTTCATGGTGTTCCTGATCCTGCGCATTTGTTGCTGTGTTCCTGTGTACCGACTCGGCTCGTCTGACCATTCTGCTGTTCCTGTTCGTGATTGACCAGGTTCCGGCTGATGTTCCTGCTCATGATTGACCCGGCTCTGGCTGATGTTCCTGCTCATGATTGACCCGGCTCTGGTGGATGTTCCTGCTCCGTGATTTGACCCGGTTCTGGCTGTTGTTCCTGCTCCGTGATTGACCCGACTCTGGCTGACGTTCCTGCTTTGTGATTAACCCGGTTCCGGCTGACGCTCCTGCTCCGTGATTGTTTCCTGTGTTCCCGTGAAATCTCGGTCGCCTACCGGCGACATTCTGAACTGTGCTGATAGTACCGCTCTGACTAATCACTTCTCTGCAAGCCGAGCTGTTGCCTCCGTTCCTAAGTCTGTCTGCTTGGGTCTTGCTGTGCTGGTTGCCTCCGATATTGAGCCTGTATCTGTACACTTGCCACGCCTGTTGTGTTCCATCCGAGCCATTTAACACTTACTGAGCCTGTGCCTTATTGACCGAGCCTATCCGTTAAACACTAGCAGAGCAGTTTCCATTCCGGTGCTCGTTCAGTTCCGTTGTTGCACCGCCAGGTGCTAGTGGGCATTCTGTTAGCTCTTGCAGTGTGTTGCTCCGTGACGGCACCGGAAGGGTGTCTTAGCTCTGGTCTCCAAGTGCTCACTGTGTTATGCCATCTTTCGCACTACCAGTACGTTGGCTCTCAGATCGCTTGTGCAGTGTTCCTCCGTTGTGGCACCCAAGGGAAGTTCTTGGCTCTGGTCCCTTTGGCACACGCAGGGTTTCTTCCATTGAGAGAACTAAGGGCGTTCCAGGTTCTGGTCCCATTAGCTCCAGCAGTGGCTTTCCTCCGTTATATCACCCTAAGGGGGTACTGGCTCAGCTCTGGTCAGTCTTTGCTGTATCATTGGGCGTCCTATTGTACAGCTATCTGAGAGTGATTCAGTTCAGTCGCCTACTGCACCTTCCTTTGCACTGTCTAGAGACTGATAATACCTGTTGGGCGTTGGCTACCATCACAGAGACTGATCAGTTGCTCTAAGCATTAACTCTTGTTCCTACATTTATTCTGATCATTACTGTTTGCTCCTACATATTTGGGCCTGTATTTCTGTCATTACCCGTTTATACCTGTCCTGGCCCCCAGGGGCGCTGTTCTTCAATTTTATTTCAAATAAACTGTGTTTTTGCTTTTAACCTTTGTCTGAGTGTCAGAAAACCGTAACACTCTGGCCCCAAAGAACTCTTTATGTAAGTACCCTGCCTCCAGGAAGAGGATACTTTACCCATGGACCCTGGGTTCCCCAATGGTTGAAAGGTAAAATTATGTTAATTGATGAGTGTCTCATTTCCCTTGAAAGGCTTCACGAAAGGGACTGCTTTCTGCTCACAACACCCATTGGAACGCAGCAGCATTAATACCTTTCCTTTTTAGTAAATATAAAATCTTTCTTCTGATGTTTAGAATAAGAAAGTGAAGAATATAGCCTACTATGTAATTTACACACATAGAGACAGCTGAAACATATTTTCTAGAGCATTGTTTCTCAACAATTTCCTCAGGGCACACAAACAAGGCAGCTTTTTAGGATATCCCTGGTTAGACACATGAGATCAATCTGTGGCTCAGTCAATAAGATTGAGCTGCCTCTGCTTGATTAGAAATATCTTGAAAACCTGACCTATCGGAGTCCCTGATGAGTGGAGGTGAGAATCACTAGAGATTGAAAATAGTGACTTACGAATCTCATCAATAACATCTGGGTCACATTCTTTGTATTTTTCCAGTTCTGCATTTAATTGTTCTTTTTGCTTTCTCAGGAATGCCAGCTCCTCTGTTAGTCTGGATCTCTCCTCCTATGAAAAAGATTAGGAGTCAAACAAGGTGGTAAAAACACAATAGAACATTTAATACTGTTGTATCATTGCCCATGATTTAAAAGCCATAGAGTTTTTTGTAAAATGGCAATGTGAAGTAATTCTGGGGCAAACTAACTGCACTATCAGGTACAGATAACTGTTGCAATGCTCTACATTGGGTTTTAAGAGTCAACAAGCATTTCAACCTGGCTTGTACTGAAAATGCACAATTAACAGCATTTAGCTCATTCATATTTCCCTGGTTTATATCCTGTCTAGTTAAAGGTAACTTCCTCCCTCCTACTTGTCTATGTCACCAAACCTCTACTCCTGTCCTCACTCTGTCTTGGACAGTATGGTTGCTATGTAGGCACACAATACATTGCTCATCAGCCTTATTTCAAGCATTAGGCTATGGCCACGTCATTATTTGCTCCCTCTGTCAGCACTCTGAAAAAGTATGTAGTGGTGAGAGCATATGAGCATGGTTCCAATTAGCCAAGGACCTTCAAATAAAAAAAAAAAAAAAAAGAGTATGTTACAACCAAAAAGATCAGGTTATGTTAACCTCTGCGGATAAAGGATACAGTGAAACAATGCTAAAAAATACTCCAAAATATTTAAACAATTAACATTACAAATCCAAATTATGGACAATAAAATCATTAATACACAATATCGAAAATACCATAATAATGTCAATCATCCATCTTCAACCTTCATATAATCTATCTACCTGGTCATATTTGGAACCCTCTCTCACTTTTCTAACATCATCAAGAAGGTGGTGTGAGAAAAGTGAGACAGGCTTCCAAACATGACCGGGAGGGAGACTTGAATGCATTACCATTATACTACTAAAAGAAAACAGAACTGGAGAGTTCTGTTTGATGCCATCAGAGACACTGCCAGACAGGTGTGAGAAACACAGTTGACGTGCGAAAGCAACAAATGCAGGCCTCCCGTGAGTTTTACCTGAAGAATGTTGTGTATAGCAGACAGATATGGAGGTATGAACTATGATACATATCGATGAGAAGAGAAAGATTCTATATGTAGAAACATTTCGGTATTGAAGAAAAACGAATGCATTCATCCCCTTTAAGAGATTGGAGCATGTTTGTGTTTACCAGATTGAGGTGCTCTCAATATTTCCACCACATTTAAGTTTACGATAGAGGAAAGCTGTATGTGGAGATCCACTATTAAGATCTGATTTGTGGGAGAACAGTATATACTGATATTCCCTGAAAGGGACTTTGAATATCTATAACACAGTGGAGTGCAATATTGTATATACAATTTTTCATTTTTCTCTTTTTTTGTATATTTGATAGATATTTTTTGACATTTGATTTTATATTTTTTATTGGCATGAACATTCTTGTTTTGATTGTTTAGTTATAAGTATTTTTGTGAATTTTAAGTGTATTTACACCCTCAGAGCCCTATTGTGGGGGTTTTCTGCTGGTGATATTATAGCACAGAGTAGTTTATGGGTCATATTGAAGATCAAGTTGCATTTCCATTGCAACATTGATGTCCAATCTTTTATATTTTATGTAACATATTTTGGTGTTGGAGTAACTAGGTGACACGTCCGGGGCCTACTAGTTGGTGGGCATTATTGTGATTGCTGAACAGATGGGGTGTCTAAGCGGGAGCAAACTCACTGCCACACACGGGGTGAGTTAGAGGTGATTAACTGGTATTTACGGGAACACGTATCTGTCCAGTGCATTAGTGGTTAGAGTTTGACCTGTTGGTTCCAGTTTGTGAAAAGTGACACACTGTAACTCTTAGTGACTGGGGGATCCGGGACGTCTGACCTTCAGGCATTCTGATAGATAGATTATATGAAGATTAAAGATAGATGATTGACATTATTATGGTATTTTCGATATTGTGTATTAACGATTTTATTGTCCATATTTTGGATTTGTAATTTTAATTGTTTAGAATAAAAATATTGTGGAGCATTTTTTATCACTGTATCCTTTATCCGCAGAGGTTAACATAGCGCTGATCTTTTTGGTTGCACTGTATGTTTCATTTTAACCATTTGGGAATATGGTTAGTTAGATCTAGCTGCTGGTTTTCTGAGAGACCTGTTCATTGACACCACTGGGCTACATTGTTGCTGTCAACAAAGAGAGTATATATGTGTGCTGAAATTCAAAAAGGTGTACTGCAAAGGCTTCAAATGGGAGTAGTTAAATGGCAGACAAGGATGCAGTAGATGACAGTGATGGGACACATATTATCAAGTAAATAAATACTTAAGACAAATATTAATGGAGTGGTTGTTGTTACAAGGAGTCTTAACCCACAGGGTGCCAAGGCAGCACATTGGGGGCATCAGGTCCCCTCCTGATGTAAATAAAATGATCTGGTCTTGCTCTAAATTACTTATTCATTTACACAAAGAGGTGGTAATAAGTCATAGAATAACGTAAAAATTAGTAGTACAGCATACCAAAAAAGAACCAACAGGACTCAACAAACTGGAGTGCAGAAGCAACAGGAAAAAAGATGGTTATCAGTTGGGAAAATATACCTGAAGAACCTTCCAGACAAAGCTGGCCTCAGCTGAGGTCAGGACATCATTAACATGGTAGTATGGTGAATGTGTGAAAGGATGACCATGTTGCAGATTTGCACAACTGTTTTGCTGAGGCCTGGTTCTTGTAGGCCCAGAAAGCACTCACTGTTCCGGTGGAGTGCTCTGTGATCTCAAAAGGAACAGGCTTCTTCCTGATCTTGAACTCCTGGCATGAGGTAGTCTTAATTCAAGAGGCAATGATAACTTTGGATGAAGCCTGACCCGTCCTAGAACCCTCGGGGATGACAAATAGAGAGTCAGTCTTGTGTAAAGGCTGGGTGAAATGCACATAGAACTTAAAGGGATAGCAATACTTTGCTATAAAAATCTCTAAAATTGTAGCTATTAATAATAGAATTAGAATAAGCTACTTCCCATGTCTCTAAACTTCATAGCACGTAGCATTTAGACTGTCCCCCCCTTTCTCATACGTCAGCACTCTAGCTGACAGCTGCAGAAGCTGGTCATTTTGACCAGACAGAAGTTCTTCAGCAGAGCCGAAATCTCAATGTTTATGAAGAACTACTCCACTGAAACAGTCTACAAAGTGTGCTTGCAAACCAGGCACGCTTTATAGACCATTCCAATGAAGTATTTCTTCATAAACATTGAGTTTTCGGCTCTGCTGAAAAAAACTATGAAGTTTTGAGACATGAGAAGTAGCTTATTCTAATTCTATTATTAATATCTACAATTTGACACTTTTTATAACAAAGTATTACTATCCCTTTAAGACAATGTATAACATACAGCAGACGGACATATTTCTCTGGAAGGCACAAAAATCCCTGACTGATGTGAAAGTTGGAGTCAACCTTGTGCAGGAACTCCTGAGAGATACAAAGTACCACCTTGTCCTGGTGAAACACCAGGAATAAGGGACTGCAAGACAGAGCTTGAAATTTAGCTAACCTTCTAACAGAGAGAGCAGCTAAAAGATAAGCCATCTTCAGTGTCAGCTGAAGCAGCCAGGGGTTCAAAAGGAGGTATTTGAAGGATCCTTAAGGCCAAATTAGATCCCACACAGGCGCTGGATCCCAAAAGGAAGGGAAAACATGAGCCACCCCACATCAGGCAATGTGTCTCTGAAACAGAACAGAGCGTTGAGATCTATACCTTAAGGGAACTCAAACTGAGATGTTTGTTGTCTCCATCCTGAAGGAAGAAAAGTACCATAGAAAGATCACACCACCAGTGAAAAATGGACAAGAACCTGTGGTATGCCTTAGAGAAGACCTGCTTCCTTGGCTGGATGATCTGGAGAAGACGTCACTGGAATTCTGGCCTCAAGAGCCAAGCCGTCAAGGCCAGTTTCTCCACATCCTCATCCCAATGGTCCCTGAAGCAGCAGGTCCGGTCTGGGTGGCAGGTAGATTGATTCCTGAATGGACAGACTGATCTGCAAACCAAGCCAGCTTGAGCCAGAATTGGGAGATTAGGATGACGAATGCCTTAGTGGAATGTAATGTACATGGCGTTCATTGTGAAGGCTACATGATCCCTTGTCTGTGCTCAGAAGACAAACACTTTCCTGCTCTCCTTGGTTGCCATCAGGTCTATTGCTGGAACGCCCCAGCATTGAGCTATCAGGTAGAACTCTTCTAGATGCAGCTCCCGGTTTCCAGGATCCACGTCTTGTAGTCCAAAGAAGTCTGTGAATATGTTTTCTACCACTAGAAAGTGGATAAATCGAGATAGCTGGGACCTGGGCCTCCGTTCACACCAGGAGATTCTTCATCTCCCTCCACTCTATCCTGCTGCGAGTTCCCCCTTGGTGGTTGATATTCACCAGCACTGTTGAGTTGTCTGATTGAATGTTGATGGACCCCAAGGTGTCACAAAGTTGCAACCCAGCCTCTTAGGCTGATATCTGTTGTTACCAGGTTCCACTCCGAGATCAGGGTCTCCCTTGAGTCAGATGTAGGAGATGAAATCCCCACTGAAGATCCTGCCTGGGGTGCGGCAACAGAGTCATCTGATGAGTGAGATACTCCGGGACCATGTCCTGAGTGTGTCTCTCTGAAAGATCCATTTTGTGGTACAGAGCATATGAGACTGTCTTCAGGGCAGACACCAGGCGACTTAGCACTTGCAAACAGTCCCTGATTGTGGCCAACGGCCACTCCAGTGCCCATGAGACATCCTGAAATTGGAGCTGGATCATCTCCTCTGTGAGAAACACCTTCCGCTGGAGGGTGTCAAATCCCATGCCCAAAAACTCCAATATCTGGAATGGGATAGAAGAGGATTTCTTGAGGTTGAGGATCCAGCCATGATGCACTAGAATGTGGATGCATGCATGGATATAGACAGCATAGAGCTCTTCTGAAAGAACCTTGAGCAGCAGATCATCCAAATACAGTGTCAGAGAAATGGCTTTGGCATGGATGTACAAGGCCAAGGTTGCCATGATCTTGATGAATCTTGTCATGCCGTGCACTGGTAGTGATTGCAAGTGAAAGCAAAATGCAAGAATTGTTTGTGATTGGGGTATTGGGACATGCAGATATGCGTCCTGAAGATCCAGTGAGGCTAGAAATTACCCTGGGCACATCGCTACAATGACAGAAACCCAAAATTCCATATTGAAGTGCGTAGCAACCATGTACTGTTTCAGACATTTCAGGTCTAAAACATGGCGGCAGACGGCGTCCTTCTCTGGAACCACAAAAAGGTTGAAATAAAAACCAGAAATGTGCTATTAGGCAGGTACTCATACCAGAACCTGTTTCTCCAGAACAATGGAGAAGGTGTATTTGAAAAGAAGTTCTTTATCTGGGTTCTGAGGAACCTATGACAAAAAAAGAAGCAATATGGAGGAAGGGACTTGAAATCTATGCAGTACACTTCTAATACCAACAGCAAAGCCCAGGAATGCCCAGGAGTCTCACAATTACCACAAACTGCTCCCTACGAACTACCAGGATTGAGAGAGCCATGCATAGGTTAGCTTGTCAGAATTAAACTATGAAGAAGATCTCTTGTGCAGCAATTGGGAGGCCTGAGGGATTTGTGACCTGTACTAGTGGGGGAGACAAAACTCATGCATCTTCCTTGCCAAAAGGACTACTTGGTGTAAATCTGGGGCAACAAGGTGCATAGCATCAGATAGCTGTTCTCCCCACAAAGCAATAGTCTCAATGACCGAGTCAGAGGTGAAACTAGGCATCAGCGCTACCCCAGTGATCTCAAAGATGGCCTTAAGAAAAGAATCAACCCACTTAGAAGCCTGATCCTTGAGTCCCACAGCATTCACAAGGGGAAAGGCAGTGTTCTTTGCCAAGCATGAGATAGGGTGGGTCAACAGCAAGGGTGGGGGAGAATCCAACTGCACCAGTGCCTAAACTGTACAGTTCTGAGAAATGCTTATTAAGGAAAAGCCTCTTATCTGGAGTTTTTCATTCTTCCAGAAGGATCTGATCAATAGTGTTAAGGGAGGAAAGGCAGGAGAGTCTTTATTGCTCCTCTGGAAGCAGACCTCCCATCAGTGGCCTCAGAGTCCTGAAGGGTTTTGAATACCACGTTTATGGGCCCCTCAACAGCGGGGACATGGTCTGCCTTATAGGGGTCTCCAGAGGAGAAGGGAAAGTCTACTTCATCATCCTCTGAATCTACTTCCTCCTCAGGATACCCCAATAACCTGAGTATGACCCTTAAAAAACACTTTCAACCTGTTTAAAAGTGGGTATAGGTTTCCAAGAATAGAGGAAAAACCCGAACTGAAGAAGGTATAGTTGCCACAGATGATAACAGAGTTTTTACCCAAGCGGGCTCTTGGTCAGTGTTGGATGGCCCTGGTGGAGTGGTAGGGACCACAGTACATGAGGGGCATAGCGATCCAGAATATTCCCTTGGAAGAACAGCATTGCATAAGGAACAGTGAGTGGTATAAGGCCAGCCCAAGAATCCTTAGCCTTGGACTACCCCATATGGCCCTTAGGGTCAGATATGTCCAGGAGAAAGTCTAACACTAGGAAAATAATAGTTAAATAGTTAAACGGCTACTACATGGCTGTCCCCATTAGACTGGCCAGATATAGAGGGCAAAGTCACTCTGTCTGTCCCAGAATAGACTGGGTGATAATAATTCTAGAAGCCTTACAGAATTTATTTTATACCGAAGTATGTATATAGTTACATATTCCAGACAAGATATAATGTGTGTTGATGTAGGTTATAAGCTCGCTGGTTCTCGTTCAGGTAGGTCCAGACTTTCGTATAAGCCAGGAAGACACTATGCAAAACCCAGTCAAAAAGCCCCCTTTCTTACGGTTGCATTTGCTTTTATTACATATAACCTTTTACCCAAAAAGTACTGCCCACCCCTATCTGATAGGCCAGATATAGTATGACATATAATATAAGGGTGTATTAATTTTCCAGAAAGCTCTTTGACTGGTCAACAAAGGAATCAATCAAAGCTTACTAGAAACAATCTTCTACTTCGGGACATGGTGCCAAAAGACTGTAATTGCATAAATGAATAAAGAAATATATATATATGACTAACAATAACACCTGTTTGGTGCTATCTCTAAGAAACGATTTTACGTATAAAGCGTTACTAGAATAACCATGTCCAGTCTTTATGTATGGCCTTGAATCTTATAACTTGCTGTCAGCATTTTGTAAGACAAAATCATGTTGTTTTCTTAAACACAGAGGTTTTGAATAACAGCAAGCTAAAATGGCTGGACATACCATTAACTCTGTATTGATCAGATTCTCTGACAGTGCCATAAACTTTTCTTCCGTTCAAGTCAAGAAAGCAAAGAGGACAGGCTCCAGTTCTTAAAGAGCCACAAAATTAAAATTACACTAAATGTTAAAATTGATTAAAAAAGTCTTCAAAGCCCCCTGGTGTCACCAAGGTGGTAAATAAAGAATATTAAAATAGTGGGGGTAGCAGAAATAAGCCCCCCAAGTCACAATAAACTATATATTACACCACAATAACCTAATACATTGCAGAACAGAGAAAGTGTTCCCCTCCAACTTTACACTGCAGCCATCTTTACCCCAGACCAATGTAGAGAAAACAAGAGCCATACATGAGTGCTTAATACAGAAAACACACAGGCTGTGTAAGAAAGCTCATCATGGGACCTACGTGAACCAAGGCACTCAAAGGGTTACTCACCAATCTTCTCTTTCCAGTCTTCTGTCTTAGAAAGGGCAGAATCTCTAGGAGACTGTCATCCTATGCTCCGCCGAACGGAGTGTTTGCTGCCTCCTCCGTGACATCATCTGCCGGAGCCCTTATACAGTTGCTTCGGCTGGACATTCGGTGCACTTTCACAGTGTTCCTGTGCACTGTAGCTTCTTGTTCCCTGTGTCTCCTGATTTTGCCTTATTGATTTCCATGTTGCTGACCTCTGTGGTGACATGCACATGTTGGAAATGGATGGGGGCGTGTTTTATGACATCATAGCCTTTAGCAAATAGTAAATAAGGGGGTGGGACTAGATAGTAGGTAAGAGTATGAAGCAACTGTTGCTCTGGCTACACCGGAAGAGTCTTCAGGTAGTCCAGAACAAGGCCCTGCGGATATCGTCTGGAGCTCCAAGATTCATAAGGATAGCTGGCCTTCACAGGGAGCTGGACATCGAGACCTTGGATGAACATCTAGCGAAGTTGAGTAAGAACTTCTGCCAAGGACTGGATCAGAACCTGAACCCTCTGATCAGAAGACTCACTGCCACCACTGCAAACCCCTTCGACCGCTACCCACGGCCCATCACAGCGAAGACCCTGTGAAACCAACCCAACTGTGACAAGTCAACACAGACCAAGAAGAATCCAAACCTGTGACTTCAAACCCAACCCGAGAAGATGAAGTAATGAGGCTCAAGCCTCGGTATCCAAAAATCACAGCTGATGGATAAAATCTATCAGCAAGAAGATGACGACGACATGCTCTGGCTAGTTCTTTCTTTTCCTGTGTTGGTGGAGGATGCAGCTCCCTTTTGTGTCTTCTACCCCTCCCCCATTTCCTGCCTACCCACCCACAACTCTGTTTGCTGGAATTCAAGTTTGCGGGACATCTCAAGGTAACATTGGGTAATTGTATGGGTAACTTAATGCAATGAGGGGGAGAATAAGGGAATAGTTTGCCTAGTATAGTTGGAAGGAATTGCACTCTTAAATGTAAATCTCTGTATCATAGCTTTCTCTTATTAAATACTGCCCAAGTAAAACAATTGTATTTATTATTTATTATTAAGATATATATATATCAATATACATTATTAACCACAACCTCTTGCCCAGTCTGACCATTCTTCTGCCTGCTGATTTGCACCCTGTTGATGCCCGAGGATTGCTGAACTTCTCCACAGTTTTGACCATCCTTCTGCCTGCTGATCTGTACCCTGTTGATGCCTGAGAGTTGCTGACCTTCTCCGTTGTTTTCACCATTCTTCTGCCTGCTGATTTTGAACCTGGCTTAGTTTCATTGTTGCCAGCCTTTGCTGATTTGACCACCCTTCTCCTGCAAACCTGGGGCTCCTGTTTAGCCTAAACTCTGTGACCCATTGCTACCTGGTCTCCTGATCAGGTCAGTCCCCTTCTTCTGAGGTGGTACTTTATCTGTTTACCTTTAGTGGTGTTTTCCATGGACAGTTTAGCTACCTTTGCAGCCCACATCCCCTACCTGTGCTCCACAGGCCTCGTATTCTAGCCTTCACTCTCCCCTGCAGGAAAGCTGCTACTGTCTGTTGAGGGATCATCTTGGGCACACTTCTAGATTCTGATTTGTCATCTGGCCTTGCAGCTGGCACCTTTAGCTCAGTCCTCTATGCAGCATGGTCGCTCAGTAGACAGCCAACATACTCAAAGCACTGATCCCTAGCCACGCTCCTGAGAAATCCCTTTCTATTGTTGACACAGACTCAGCCATGAGTAACAGACTTGTCATAAAGTCAACCTCCACAGGGAACAGGGTCCACAAAACACTTGTGAACTGGACAATCCAACTCCAGTGAAGTCAGTGATTGTAGCCTGCCTAAAGGGGGATTATACAGCCCCATTTCTAAAAATAAAACATAGCAAAATACTAAAAAAACTAAGATGTTCACTGTATTGCTTTCTGCTTCTCATACCACATGAATGGGTTGGAATTTGATTTGGAGGAAAAGGAGGGAGTCTCACCCCAAAGAACCTGTCTTTTGAGATGTGCCCTGCCCTCCTGGA
This sequence comes from Rhinophrynus dorsalis, assembly GCA_037306005.1. Lineage (NCBI taxonomy): Eukaryota > Metazoa > Chordata > Amphibia > Anura > Rhinophrynidae > Rhinophrynus > Rhinophrynus dorsalis. The sequence goes on from CM074718.1 coordinate 150,632,574, forward strand.
GGAGGAGCTCAACCACCATGGTTCCTGTGTTACATATTGCACATAAGAGAAATACAGTAACTATAGCAACTAGGACGTTACCAATGGCAATCATAAAAAAACAGATGAATAGCAAAAATGCTGAAAATGTGCCCAGCCAACAGGGTACAAAAAAATCTCCATGCCTCAGGCACTGAATGGGTAAAATAACATATAAACATTTCAGAATACACATTTATGGATGCTTGAAAATGCTTGAATGCTAGAGAGAGATCTCAGATGCATTGCTTCCAAGGCACTGGAGACCTCATTAGCATTCAAGGGGTTCCTGAGCGGTATACAGTTTCATATTCCCCCTCCTCTTTGACATCCTAAAAGGAGTCCTCCTCAGAGGAATCCATGAGTGGAGATAAACCTAGGGCCTTAGGGGCCACACATCTGAAGGTGGTAGGGGGTTTACATGAATTGAAAACCCCCTGGAGAGAGAGAGAGGAGAAATTGTGCCATGGTGGTCTTTAAGTTTTTAACCCAGACCGGCTCTTGTTCAAAGCTGGAGGGCCCCCGGTGGGGTAGTAGGGGCCACAGCGCATGAGGGGCATACAGATCCTGATTACTCTCTAGGGAGCCCGCTTGGCATAAGGAACAGTAAGTAAGGAAAGGGGATGAAAGACGCTGCTGACTCTTTTGCCTCAGGTCTAGCCCCATGTCCCTTTGGATCTAACTTCCTAACAGAAGTAGTGTCTAAAAACAGTATAAAATGCCAAGTACTGGAGCAGGAGTCCAAAACACAGGACAAGTATGAGCAACGCCCTGGAAGAAAACCTTAACATCAGGAAGAATAGTGAGGTGTCTCTGGAAGAAGACAGAGCAGAAGTCTGAACCTTAAGGGAACTCAAACTGAGGCCCTTATCCATTCTGTCCTGCAGAAAGGACAGGACCATTGGAAGGTCAGATTCCTGGGAAAGGTCCTTAGCAGCACACAAAGAGAGAAAAGTAGGCCATAATTGATGGTAGGCCTTAGAGGAAACAGGCTTGTGAGCACTGAGCATAGTAGCCACAAAACCAGAAAAGAAAACCTTCTTCAATATTGAGGATTCAATTTCCATGCCGTCAAACCCAGACATGGACGTCCTCCTTCCACAGGTATCACTGTAGAAGAAGATCTGGACGGTGGAGAACCTGAAAGGGCTCCGCCACTGAGAGATCCAGAAGCTCCGGAAACCAAGCCTGTCGAGGCCAGTACCGAGTGATCAGAATGACTGGACAGTGCTCCAGTCGCAGTTTCCCCAGCACCCTGTGCAACATGGGAAAGGGAGAAAACATGTATGCCAGAGGAAAGTGCCAAGGAATTGACATGGCATCCACTGCTAGGGCTAGAGGATCCCTCCAGCAAGAGCAGAATGACGGGACCTTCCGTTTGTGTCTTGTTGCCATCAGATCGATGCAAGGAAGTCCCCACTTCTGAACAATGAGGTTGAAAACGTCTCGATTCAGTTCCCACTGTCCACTGACCACTGTGTGTCGACTTAGGAAGTCTGCAAACACGATGTCTACGCTGGCAATGTGAACTGTGGATATGGCAGGAACATGTTCTTCTGCCCAGGTTAAAATAGCTTTGACCTCTAACCAAGCTGCTAAACCTCTTGTTCCGCCTTGCTTGTTGATGTAAGCCACTGCCATGGCGTTGTCGGACTAGACTCTGACTGGGCAACCCACCAGTTGGCGAGTCCAGTGATGAAGGGCATGAAATATCGCCTGAAGCTCCAACACAATGATGGGAAGGAGAGATTCCTCCGGAGACCACCTTCCCTGAGCATTCATGTGGCCCAGAACAGCTCCCCAGCCAAACAGGCTGGCATCCGTCATCACTGTCGTCCAGAAGGACATCAGGTAGGACTTTCCCTTCAGCAGATTGCAGAGGTCGAGCCACCACGACAGACTCAATTCCACATGCAGAGGGAGAGACACCGATATATTCAGGAGGTCCGGCTGTCCTCTGCACACCTGGATCACAAACCTCTGCAGTTCCCTGGTGTGAGCCATGGCAAACGGGACCACTTCTATGGTGGAGATGAACTTCCCCACCAGAGAGGTCAACTTCTTGGCCGGAACTGGATCGTGAGCAGAACAGTAGACACTGATCTGGTGAGCTACTTTGTCTGTGAGAAACACCATGCCCCGCCGGGTGTCGAAAAGAACTCCAAGGAATACTAGCCTCTGAGGTGGGACAAGGTCCGACTTGTCCATGTTGTCCATGTCCATGCTGAGGATCCACCCATGATGGGCGAGTGAGTGAATGCAGTCCCTGACCTGCTGATGAAGAAGGTCCGGAGATGGTGCCTTCAGAAGCAAGTTGACCTCATAAGGAGTAACTCTGATGCCGTCCCAATGAAGAACCGACACTAAAGTTCCCAGGACTCGATTGAAGACTTGGGGAGCTGTAGTCAAACCAAAGGGAAGAGCAGAGAACTGAAAATGCCCTTGGTCGCAAGCAAACCTGAGGTATGGCTGGCTCTCTGGATGAATGGCGATATGCAGGTATGCGTCCTGAAGATCCAGAGAAGCAAGGAATTCCCCAGGAGAAATGGCCGCGATCGGCGACCGTAGGGACTCCTGGTGATAGTGAGTCTTTACCACAAAGGAACTGGGATCTTTTAGGTCCAAAATTGGAAGACATCCGCTGTCCTTCTTGGAAACCACAAATAGGTTTGAGTAAAATCTCAAACCCATGTCCTGTACTGGGACCGGTTCCAGAACCTCCTTGTCCAAAAGGGTCTGTATGGCGCCGTTGAACAGACAGCGTTTTTCTACACCCTGAGGAGTGTGAGAAGGAAAGAACCTGAAAGGAGAAAGAGAGGTGAAGGGGATTCTATACCCCTCTGACACCACCTGCAAAACCCACGGATCCACCATGGTGTCTGTCCAGACACTGAGGAAGTGGCTCAGTTGACCACCCACTGGAGCGTGGGGACCGGGGTTCGGTGAGCCATGCCGAAGGAGGCTTGGAAGCCTTGGGCTTAGCGGAGGACTTGGGCCTCCATTGCTGTTTAGGCTTGGAGGAGGGACGCAGAGCCTGGGGAACCTCCTGGTTCGCCGGGCGAGTCTCAGCCTAGAAGAGATGAAAAATGATTAAGCTTAGTAGGGGTCTTCTTCCTAGGGACCATGGGAAGAAGGGTACTCTTGCCCCCAGTGGCCTCACTAATGAGGTCCTTAAGCTCCGACCCAAAAAGAGATGCACCTTGAAAAGGCAACGAGAGCAAGGCTTTCTTAGAAGCAGTGTCTGCAGACCAGATCTTAAGCCAAAGAGCCCATCTAGCAATCACGGACATAGTGGAGACTCTGTCCAACAAACAGATGGCAGAAACAGCGCTAAGCCTCAGAGATGTTAGAAGGAGCCTTAACATCTCAGCAGTAGGAGCTCCCTGACTGACAGCCACAGTGAGCTGTTCAGCCCAGTCTGCAATGGCCCTGTTCACCCAAGCAGCAGCAAACGTAGGACATAGGGAGGTACCAGCAGTAGCAAAGATGGTTTTGAGGGTAGTCTCAAGCTTCTTGTCAGTCCAAGCTTTCAGGGCAGAAGCGCCAGCGACAGGCAAAGCAGTGGATTTAGAGAGTCTAGAAAGAGCGGAGTCCACCTTAGGCTAACGCCGCTTCAGAGAAGGGATATACCTAGAGGACTTCTTGGAGACAGAAGGCTTTTTTGTCAAGACTTCCACTCATCAGACACTAGACAGTCAAGAGTGGGGTTGGGTGGAAAACAAATATATGGCCTCTTAGGGGGGTCTGAAGGAACCTTCTGTACCAAGGGGATGTTAAGGGTATTCAACGCATCCCTGACCAGGCCCTCAGCTGAGGGATCCAGATCAGCCTCAAATTTTGCTAATTTTTATCATGAAGTAAAACACATCATAAAAACACTAGTAAATGTCACCAGACCCAATAAACACTGAAACCAGTAGGGAAAAGTGCCAACAACCACCCAAAACATGCTAACTAGCAGCCAAAGGGTTATGTTACCACAGAAACTTGATCCAAAACACCCAACAGACATACAGATAAAACCAGTGAGTGCAAGAGTATGTGTTGGGAACTCCAAAGGAGAACCCTGTGCAGAGGGGAAGCGTGGGACATGTGAACCTCACCACTCAAAGGGTTGCTCACCTTTTCAGCAGATATTCTGTCTTCAGATTACCATATATCAAGAAGAAGCCTCAGTGGGCAACTCCTGAGGAAAGACCTTTTTCCCCCCAAGGGTTCAAGGTCTACCAAAGCACCTGGAAACTGAGCTATCCACTAGGGAATTGTCAGTAATGGTAATCCGCCTAAAGGTGGTATTCGATATCTAACAGAAAACAAAAAAATAGCTAAACTATAGCAGAACTGTTCTCTTGCCTGCATCTTCACCAAGGAACAAATCTTTCTGGAAGGGATTGGCTAGCTGCAGCTAAGGAGAGGAGGTAGGCTCCACCCAGCATTCACTTCTAGAATTGTTCCTGCCTAATTAAAGGGGTGGATCACCTACTCAAAGTTACCAGTAACCTATATTGGACGACAGAGAAAAAGTATAACTCTGGGAAAACACAGGAATTAGCCTCCAAACCCAGAGAAACCAGCAGGGCAGGGGTTAACTACCTTAAAGTATTCATCCATACTCCATAACTTAGGTACAAACTAGTAACACAATACCCATAATGAGTGCAGGAGTTCAAGGCTCTTAAACAACCAATTGGAACAAGTGGGCCATGTCATTCAAAAAGTTACTCACTAATCTTCAATTTCTGTCTTCAGGTTACCATTATGAAGAAACAGAGCCTCAGAACCTGTTGGGAGAGAGAGACTTGGGCTGCAAGATTCTCTCCACAGGACTGCAAGGGTCCACAACAGCACCTGTGTGCTGGTCAATCCTCCAGGGAAAGCCAGAAATTGTAACCCACCTAATGGGGGAATTATAACAGCCCCATATCTAATAATAAAATACAAAATAAGCTAGAAACTAAGCAGCAATGTTCCAAGCCTCTTCACTCTATGAGGAACATTTCAAAACTGGATAGGTGGGGCTAGCCTGATGAAGGAAGAGGAAAGTGCCACCTTCAAGACCTTGTCTTCAGAAAATGTTCCCCATTCCAAGGAAAGAAAATCCCCTCCCATGGTACCTGTATTCCATACTGGATGAAAGAGAAACAGGGCTATTTTTTTATAATATTGATTTTATTAAGAAAAAAAAAAGAGTGTAAGAAAAACAGATGCAAGACCAAATGGTGAGTGAACATATCTGGAGACAAGATGACAATACATGCTAAAAGGAACATGCACGTAGACCACAGTAAGTGTAAAGAAAAATTATAATGGCAAAAGGAGCTGGGTCAACAAAGTCCTAGCCAACACATCTCTTGTATTGTACAGGGGGATGGGTCTTGAAAATGTATTCAAGAAAGAGAAGGTAGGTAACTAAAACAGTAACAAGCAACAGGGGAAGCAAAGAGATAAAAAAAGAGAAGGTGAGAAAGAAGAGACAATAAAAGACAAAGAAGAGGAGTAAGACAATAAAAGACAATGAAGAGAAATAATGGAAAAATCCTACCAGTAGATATCTAACATCAACCCCATACACTCTGGGTCCACTAATGAACCTGGATTAGGGGCTTAATTCTATGAGGTACAGTAAAATAGTTGTGAAGAAGAAAACCAGTACCGAAACAGTACCTGTGTTCCACAGCTATTCAAAAACCTGTCTCCCAGATGGAACAACAAAAGTAGGGTGCAAAAATCCACATGATCTGATAACGTGCATCGCATCTTTTTTCACTCACTGTGCATTGATTTTGTCCATTAAATAATGCAAGAAAACCCAAGTTCAAAGGAAAATAGCTAACACTCAACGTTAATTGACAACACTAAATGTTGCCAAAACAAGTTCAAAGTCCCAGTCAATCAGCATAGAGCAAAGTATCAAGTTAATTCAAATATAATAGTATTATAGTGTTCTTACCTGTTAAATCCTTTTCTCTATACTCTATATGGAACACAGGTACCATGGAGGTTGAGTCCCTCCTTTTGGAGGGCAGGACACATCTCAAAAGACAGAGTCTTGTAGGTGGAGACTCCCAGCCACATCTTCAGTTCAACCCTCACCCTGTCTACTAGCCAGTATAAGTGTGACCAAAGCCACCTTAACCAGGTGAGCAAGAGAAGAAGAAGGAAATCTCCTGTCAGAAGAAAGACCATAAGCAGACACCGCCTCCCAGTCAGGCAAGACCAAAAAGAAGTCCCTTTCTCTGTGTTGGAGACCTGTGTTCCATATGGACTAAAGAGAAAAGCATTTAAAAGGTAAGAACACTAAAATCCTACTTTCTCTTATGTCCAATATGGAACACAGGTACCATGGGTATATACCAACACTAAGCTCCCAAGGTGGGAAGAAAGGAAAAAGAACCTCAAGCCTGTCCCCACGATACCCGAGTTTCCTAGGACAATCAAGAATCGGAATAGCCCAAACAGAAAATAGTGTCAACGGACAATGAACGAGCACAGCACACAAAAAGAGCCAACAGGCTCAAACGACTATACAACAGTAACGTACCCCACAGTGCAGGTCCTTAGACAGGCAAAGCTGTCTGTAGAACTTCAGGCTGAAACCAGAACATCTACACAGTAGTGTTTAGCAAAGGAGTGCAAGGAGGACCAAGTCACATCCTTACACAACTGCTCAGTCTAGGCCTGAGTCTTGTAAGCCCAGGAGGCCCCCACAGAACTAGTGGAATAAGCCGTGGCCTTGACAGGAATAGGTTTATTTGTGAGTTCATACACTTGGCATAGTAGTCCTGATCCAAGAGGCCACGGCTTACCCTGCCCTAGGACCCCCAGGTATAACAAAAAGAGTTAGTCTTGCGAAAAGGCTGAATGTGGTGCACATAAAATTGAAGGCACCGACAACATCCAACAAATGGAGATCCTTCTCCTTGTCAGACTTCGGGTCAGGACAAAATGAAGACACCACAATCTCTTGAATGATGTGGAACTCAGAAACCACTTTAGGAAGGAATTCTTGAAGGGTCCTAAGCACTGCCTTATCCTTGTGAAAAACCAGGAAAGGTGGCTTGGAAGACAAAAGCCTGTAGTTCAGCAACCTTGGGAACTGAGACAAATGCCAGATGAAAAGCCATCTTAAGCAAAAGTAGATGCAGAGAATGGAAGCAAGGGGCTCAAAAGGAGGCCTCTGCAAAACATCCCAAACCAGATTAAGGTCCCACAGAGGAATAGGAGCCTCAAATGCAGGTAAGGCATGAGCCACCTCCTGAATAAACACCTTGACATCTGGAATGGTGGTAATACGTCTCTGAAAGAAAACACAAAGTGCTGAAACTTGAACCTTCAAGGAGCTCAAAATTAGTCCCTTTTTCACTCCATCCTGGAGAAAGGATAACACCAAAGGGAGGTGAAACTCCTGCAAGGACACAGACCTGTTCACGCACCATGAATGAAACAGAGACCATACCCTATGGTAGTCCTTGGAAAAGACAGGTGGAGATGACCTCAGTGGAGAACCCATTTCACCACAAGATGTGGGCTTCAACAGCCATGCTGTCAAAGCCATCATTTCCATACCCTCTTTCCACATGAATCCCTGGAGAAAGAGGTCCGGCCCGGGAAGGAGGTGAAGCAGGTCCTGAATGTTAAGACTGACTAGGTCCACAAACCATGCCCTCCTGGTCCAGAAAGCAGTGACCAGAACCACAGTCGCTCTGTCCATCGTGATCTTCCGAGTACCCTGGGAATGAGAGGAATAGGAGGAAAGGCATAAGCTAGATGGAAGTTCCATGGAATCGACCTGGCATCTGTGATGAAGGCCAGAGGGTCTCCCTTCAAGGAGCAGAAGGCTGGAATCTTCCTATTTTACCTGGTGACCATGAGATCTATTGTGGGCACAAGTAAGTAGAACACCTCCAGATTGAGTTCCCACTCTCTGGGATCCACATCTTGGAGACTTAGGAAGTCCACCAGCATGTTTTCTACCCCTGGAAAGTGCAAGGCAGAGATGGCCGGAATGTGGGCTTCTGCCCAACGAAAGATGTACCCATCTCGAACCAGGTGGAGGCACTTCGAGTGCCCCCTTGATGGCTGATGTATGCCACGGCCGTGGAATTGTCCGACTGTACCCTCACCAGCTTCTCATTCAAGTGTGAGGTCACTACACAAGGGCCAGATAAATCACCCTGAATTCAAGCACACTGATTGACTGAAGAGATTCATCCGCAGTCCACCTGCCCTGGACTCCCAGGTGACCCATAACTGCACACTAGCTTCTCAGGCTGGGATCCATTGTGATCAGAGTCCATTCTGATGTCACAAAGGGCTCCCCTGTTCCTTGTTGCTCCAGAGCAGTCATCACTGAAGATCTCTGCAGACTTCCAGAGAGAGGGAGATCTGGTGATCCGTGTGTGCCACGGTAGTCAGCCAGATTCCCTACCCAACTCCCTCATGTGTAGATGAGAGTAAGGCTCAGCCTCTAGTATGGACACTAGCCTGCTCAACACTCTAATATACCCCCTGATCGTAGCCGAAGCCACTTCAAGGCCTGAAACACCTCCTGCATCACTAGATAAATATTTTCTTCTGGTAGGAAAATTTTCCCCTGGCGGGTGTCACACCTCATCCCCAGGAACACCAATTCCTTAGAAGGCACTGGTATCACAGTGCCCGTGATTCTACCGGCAGGGCGACATTGCTACTTCTGGGTTTTCCCTTGCATGATTCTTATTGGCTATTGGGCTCTGGCTCCTCCCAGAGTTAGCCTTTTTAAACTCTCTCCAGTCATCTTTTCAGCACCCTTTTGTGGTGTACCTGTACCTAGAGTTTGAGTTACTGCTTGTTTCTGTTCCGTGTATGACCCAGCTCATCTGACTATGCTCCAGATGCTCCCGTGTTCTGATTCCGTTGCTGACTAGGACTGGTTGACTACCTCCGTGTGTAGCGACCTGGCTTAGCTGAGTATCCGATTCCGTTGCTGTCTAGGACTGGCTGACTACCTCCGTGTGTACCGACCTGGCTTCGGCTGAATACCCAATTCCATTACTGACTAGGACTGGCTAGTACCTCTGTGAGTACTGATTTGGCAGTTCTGGCTTCAGACCTTTCAGGGTGCGTACCCTGTGTTCCATTCTGCCTGCCTGGCCAGTCACTCCCGAAGTTATCTGGGAGACTGTGCTGCGAGTAGCTCTGGTCGCTTGCCAGTATCTGTAGTGCTGCCTTTTGCCAGTGTCCTGTCTGTGCTGCCTCCACTATCCCTAGCGTTCTAGGGATTTGGTCTCTTGCCAGTGTCCTATCTGTTCTGCCTCCGCTATCACTAGCGTTATAGGGATTGAGTCTCTTGCCAGTGTCCTATCTGAGCTACCTCCGCTATCCCTATCATTCTAGGGATTGAGTCTATTGCCAGTATCCTATCTGTGCTGCCTCTGCTATCCCTAGCGTTCTAGGGATTTGGTCACGTGCCAGTGTCCTATCTGTGCTGCCTCCGCTATCCCTAGTGTTCTAGGGATTTGGTCACTTGCCAGTGTCCTATCTGTGCTGCTTCCGTTATCCCTAGCGTTCTAGGGACTTAGCCATTTGCCAGTTTTATATCTGGGTTGCCTCCGCTATCCCTAGCCTCCTAGGGAGTTGCCCTGCAGTTACCCACCGCTACATCAGGGCCTTGCCGCGGTGTGGTGCTGTTGTGGTTTTCCTTGTTCCTTTAACCTGTCTACGGATCAAGCCAGTAGCGTCCTACTGTTATTTGCCCACTGATATTTCTGTCCATCCTGACCTGCGTCAGATTACGGAAGTACCACGGTACAGACCTCATCTGGACCGGAGTATGGTGATTACTCGTTATTTATTTTCAATAAAGCTTTTCTTACCTTACCTAACTGTCTGAGTATTCTTAAAAAAACGAGACAACTGGAGAGGACACCAGCATGTTCAGAATCCACCCGTTGTGCACCAGAAGCCAGTCACTGTCCTGGATTGCTGGGCCTGGAGCTCCTCTGTGGGAGCTTTGAGCAAAATATTGTCCAGATAGGGTGTCATGAAAATGTGTGAATGAAGGCCACTAAGGCCCCCATGACTCTGATGAACACTCAGGGCATAGTAGCTAGGCCGAATGGCAGAGCTTTGAACTGATAGTGATCCGAGCTGTAGGCAAAGCACAGATAGTGTTGACTATCCGTATGAATGGGGATGTGTAGGTACACATCCTGAAGGTCTAGAGACATCAGATGATCCAAGGGGAACATTGAAGCGATGACAGGAAGCAAAGATTCCATATTTGTTGAGACATTTCAGGTCCAATATGGGAAGACAGTCGCTGTCCTTCTTTGTAACCACAAACAGGTTGAAATAAAAACCTGGACCGCACTCTGGAAGAGGTACTGAGATCAGAAGCTTTTTGGTCAGCAGTGAAGCCACTGCCACCTGGAACAGCTGTACTTTGCTCGGCTCCTTTGGCACCCTGGACAAAAAGGAACTAAATGGTGGAAGGGAATAGAAATCTATGAGGTACCCTACTGAGATTACCCGCAAAACCCAGTCATATGGTACCAAAGACTGCCAGGCATCTTGAAACAGGAGTAGATGTCTCCCTACAGGTAAATGCGGACCAACATTTTGCGACTCGTGGAAGATTGCTTGACAGACTTAGCCCTTGGAGCTGTTTGCTTGTGCTACCACTACTGTCTGGGCTTGGCAGAGGACCATGCATGGGAAGCCTGCAAAGTTTGCGGCCTTTGTGCCTCCATTTGATGGGTAAGAAAATGACCCAGTTTCCTCGCCATAGTCGAACGTTTGGAGGACATCTGAGGCAACAAGGTATGCTTGCCCACAGTAATGATCTGCTTCAAGTCTGCTCCAAACAGGGACTTGCCCTGAAAAGACAAAGCAACCAGTGACTTTTTAGAAGATTTAGAAGATTGATCCACGGATCAAATCTTAAGCCACAAAGCACGTCGTGCAGCAAAAGAAAAAGGGATGCCTTGGCGGACAATCTGACAGCCTCAAAAAGAGCCTCAGACACTTAAGTGTTGCCTTCTTTAATTTTGGCCAAAAGAACCAACAGGTCATCCTTGGAAACTTTGCCATGTACAGCCTCCATAAGCTGTTCAGCAGTGGTCGCAAAGGTGGACCTGAGGATAGAAGACAGTTTCATATCTAATGGATCCTTGTGTATAGCTGCAATTGCCAAAGGCAAAGCAGTAGTTTTTGCCAATCTGGTGACAGGAGGATCCATGGTTGAAGGAGAGGCCTACTGCACAAAAGCTGCCTCTGAAAAGGGGTACAGTTTAAAGAACCTCCTAATAATATACAGCCATTTGTCTGGGGTCTTCCACTCATCCTGAAGTATCTGGTCAAGAGTGGCATTAGAAGGACAAAACGGTGGAGATTTCTTACTCCTCTGGAAGACATCCCTATAAGACCCCTTATCAGAGGTGTCAGAGACCTGAAGCATCTCCAAAATAGCTCTGAGACCCTGAGATTAGGGAAGGGGGTCTTTCTCCTCAGATGAGTCCCCTGGCAACTGAGGAACACTTTAAGATATAGGGCTACATATTTAAAGGTAGTGGTGGACTTTCAGGATTGGAGAACCCCCTGAAGGGAGAAAGGAATTTGGGCTACTGAGGACATACGTTTTCACTCAAGGTGGCTCTTGTTCAGAGCTGGAGGGCCACAACACATGAAGGGCAGAGAGCTCCAGAACACTCTCTAGGAAGCCCTGTGTGAATGAGCAATAGTAAGCGATGGGGGTAAGGGATGCCCCTGAGTCCTTAGTCTTGGATTTACTCCAATGACCCTTAGAAAAAAACATCCTGACAGTAAAGGTGTCTTACACTAGTACAAGATCAGTAAAAACACCCCCAGATTAATAACCCTGGAAAGAACAGAAAAATTACTTACCTGGCAGGTGAAGGGTAAATTAGGAGAAAGATAGCAAGGTGAATCAGCCACTGCGTAGGATAAGAAAGACAGAAGTAAAATGGCGACTGCAAAACAGGCAGCCAATTGGAAGAAATCCTGCAAAATGGGAATTCTAGGAAAAGTAGTCAGTTCTCAGTTGCTATTGCCTAGCAACTCATGCAACACCTACAACTCCATCCATGGATCACCAAAGGCCACCAAGACACTCAGGACATGAACTGGATGAAAGGGCCCGAGGAGACAAGAAGAAATAGCAAACTCTGGCTTCTGTACATCAAACTGGTGCAGAGTTTTGTCCCAGAGAAGTTCGCCCATATAAATCAATGGAGCAAAGATGATGGCGGTGCGGGCACCCGTTCTTAAAGGGGCCACAGCACAATTTTGGACAGCACCAGCAAGGTACTCAAAAATCCCAGGGAACATGTGAGTGCAACCTAGAATAATACCCCAGAGAAGAAAAAGGTCGACATATAGACCACAATACCCCCAAACTAGTGAAAGCCAGCAGAGAAAGGGTTAACCCTGGAAAGCTGCAGATATCTTTGCCCCAAAAACCCTGATAGTACAGAGTAATATAATAAAATAACCCAACATGAATGAAGGAGCCCAAGGGCTCTGAGAAAGCCTCTTTATGGAGAGGTACAAGGTAGGGACACTGTGGACAAAGGCACTCAAAGGGTTAGTCACTAGTCCACACAGCACCTGAACACTGGTAAATCCACTCCAGAGGAAGCCTAGTAATGGTAACCCGCCTAATGGAGGAATTTCGGCAGCTCCATATTTGTCAAAAACAATAAAAAAAGCTCAAAACTCTCTATCTCTGTTCCATCCATACTCTTCAGAGGACACATTCATAATGGCTAGAAGGTGGGGAGAGGGTTGAGCTGGATGAGTGGTTGTGAGTCTCTACCTACAAGACTCTGTCTTTTGAGATTCACCCCCCTCCAGAAGGGACTCAACCCCCATGGTACCTGTGTTCCATATTGGAGAAATAAATATATACCCCAAAATAACCATCACACACTGCCTGTGTTTGGATGTTCTGCAAGCTACAGCACAGGGCCCAGGAACGGAGGACAGAGATAGCAAGAAAGAGAAACAGGAGCACAGACTGGAGAGAGATAGAGTTGCAGTGAGGAGCGGAGCGAATTAAATACAAAAAACACATAATACACTTTGGCACATATTACACACATAGCATCCACACACAACCACAACACACACACACTTTTTTTTTTTTTTTTTAAACGTACCACACATTTATATTTTTATGCCATAATTTTGTGTGATTGAGTTAGCGTAATGGAGAGGCAGAAAGTGCCTGTGTAAGTGACTGGGTGTGAATGGGTGTGTGAGGGAGATAGGAGAGTGGTAGTGAGATGGCAGTGAGAGGCATGGAGGCTGTAGGGATGGGGAGAGGCACAGGAGAGGGAGTTGGGAGGAGGGGTACCTGACAACACTTAGGTACACATCAGTCAGGGACTGACATGGCAGTGGGAAGAGGAGGGAATGTGGTAGAAGAACACACCCATATTCAGGGACAGTGCAGACAGGGCATGGTAACCAAACATCCACACAGTGCGCCATCCATCCCAGGCCACAGTGGAAGAGGATAGACTCCGTGACCCCATATACTCCTTCGATTTGAACATGGTCCTAGTGAGAAGTAACCTGGACAGGAAGCACATACTGTTCTCCATGGAAAAGAGCACGGTGATTGCTGCGTGAAAGAAGATAGCCTTGGGTCATGTGGAGGATGCAGTGAAAGCGCTATCCAAGTGCAAGAGCAACTCAGATTCCATAAAGAAGTGCTGGGAAGACTGCAAGAGGAAGGTGGAGAATAACAATGGAGAACTGTCCCTGCATTTGAGAGCCACCGGAGGTGGTCCACCAGCAAATATCACCTTCAATGCCTGGGAGGAGATGCTCTTGTCCACAAAGGCAGTTGAGGGGATCCAAAGCAGCTGTGGCACAGATGACAGCACCCTCCAGCCTCCTGGTATGTAACATGATACATAACTGTCCACCGCACAAACCCTGTTAGCTAGTACCACACATCACAGTAGCAGCTATATACATGGCCAGTAGTGATCACTCCAATTTGAGAAATCCAGTGCTGATAAGGTTAAAACAAGGAGCTAGCGGCATACAGTAGAAGGAAAATCTGATGCACCATTCAGACCAGCTCATAATGAATCACCAGCTTAATTCCCTCAGTGATGCGTTACTCAAACATGCTCACCTCACAGAAACAATGATAGCCATCATGTTCTTGAACAATGTTAACACATAACAGTGTAAGAACAGAGTACACAAGGTCATTGTGCAGAGTTCAGCAGGGGTTATCCGACCCTTGATAGCTGTACAGACACAAAGTGATTGCATCTCCAACACATATGTGTGTGTGCAGTACCCCCATGGCCTGGAATAACAGATTTACACTGGAGCCACAAACGTAACAGCAAAGTTGTGGCTACACATGCCTCTCTCGGGAGTTCCTGTTATAGGTGTAGACAAGTTGTAGCGGACTGACTCGGCCTTCAGCAGCTACATCGCAGGTCAGTCTATGGGGTATTACAGCCATGGTTTAACCTCTCAGTTGAATCTCAAGGGGTTCCCTGTTTTGCTCTGGATTCTGAGACCTTTCTTGTTGTTTTTTGTGGATAAGATGGTCATTTTGTGGACGTTGTCTCTGGAATATGAGTTTCCTACATTTCTCTGACTTTCCCACTAGAATCCACTAGGTACAGCAGACATCCCAACTGTACAGGCTATGCCCAATCCGATATGGCTGCCCTGTGTGCCAATTTCTGAAAGGCAAAGCAGACCTATAACAAAAAAAAAATACTAAAATTTGGTAAAATGTTTTAAGGTACTAAAAGAAGCCACCTCCTCAGAGGAAGCAGAGAAGAAAGAGACTGGCAGAAAAGAAGAGCTGCTGCAGAACTATAGATTCTGCCACAAACCTTTCTAACTAAAACAAAGGCAGGTTTTTTTTCCACAATAAAGGCAGTAAAGTTATGGAAATGTTTGCCTCAGGATGCTGTGCTTGTAGATACTGTAACTGAGTAATGGATACCAATCTAGTACAGAACAATATTGAAAATTATGATGGTTGGCTTCAAAAGCAGATAGGATGTTGATCCAGAGAAATATCTGACTGCCATTTGGACCCAAGAAGGAATTTTTTTACCCACTTGTAGCTTAATTGGAAATGGATTCAATGTTTTTTTTTTTCTTTCCTCGGGATCAACAGGGGTGATCTGATATGGTCTGGACTTAATGATACTTTCAGCTTCATCAACTATGTTACTATGGTACTCTATTGGAATAGTGTCCCAATCTCAGGAGACATTTTAAGCGGTGACATGTTGAGGTCACCATTGTGACCCTGGTGACATTTTAACATTGCTATTCTGATGCGGGAGTCATTTTGAAGTCGCCTTCTTGATGCTAGATATTACCATGGTGACATCCTCATAGTAAACCTAGCAGACACAGGTCCTGTATGGTGTGTGCTCTGGTTTAAACCAACAAAGGAGGCCAGAGACTAAATAGTGGGGGATTACACAGCCCCATATAAGCTTGAAAGAAAATTAAAAGAGAAGGCTAAGAGAATCTTTGCCCTGATGCGTCTCCTTTGAAGTCACTTTCAAAACGTTGTATTCCTGATCAAAGCGCCATACTGCTCATAAACAATAAGAATGAATTGGTTTATTTTTCAATAAATTTGTGTTCATTTATATATTATATCATGTCCATTAAATTCATTTATCATTTCTTTTTATGTTTCAATTTTTTAACTAATATATACAAGTTCTCTACTTGAAGAAGAATATATAGGTACAAATGTTACCCAAGCAGGGTAGGCTGTGTGTCCCTTCAAGCAATAACACTTGCTTGGACTCTGCAGCTGGTGCTCCGATGTAAGGATTTTCAATCATCTACATCATCTATCAGTGTCCCTACTTGTGTATGTTGTGTCTTGGTATATATCATGCCCCCTGGTGCTACCTTTGCTACCTACATGGTAACTGTTTACTGTTTCCATGATCACTGATATGGTAATGGTGTTGATACAGAAGTACTGTATCAGTGCACACAGATTCAGTGAACAGTTACTATGCCAGAAACACAGGAAGCACCACAAGACACAATATAAACAACTGCAAAATGAATCAGAACACAGAGGAAGTGAAGATATATTTTATTTAACTTTTCATTGTAAGGGCAGCTTTCTAGACCCCTTGTATACTGGAAAATGAGAAATGATCTGGTTGAAATATGCTTTGTGTTCTCTCTGAACCATTCAAAGTAGTTCCCAGAGCTAAGATGGGGCTCTGAGCTGTCAGTGATATCCCACTACCATATTATGTTTTATATATACATACATACATATACACATACGAACACACATATTAATAAAAGGAGAAGGCCGTCAAGTTGCCAAAATTCTCCATCCGTGCCACATACACATCCCGGGGAGGCAGTAATCTAATCTAATCTCCTCCATACTGCCTCACCAGGACAATCTTGGAGGAGTGATTTTGACCTGGCCACTCTTGTCAAAATCTCTGCAAGGGTTTTCTCTGCCCTCACTATCACGTTACAAAAAACAAAAACATGTCCGATGCTCAACGCTCCACCACCTACACACTTTCTCAGAACAGATCAACTCTGTATGTCATTGCAAGTCAGTCTGATTAGCACAGTAAAAGTATTGTCCTTAAAGAACATTGTCTCATGCCTTATCTATGTGTCAGTAACCTAATCTGATCGCCAAAGACAGTGTCAGCCTAAGTAAGACGTCTGTACATGCTGTTTAGTACTCCAGCTCGCCTCAGGCACTTCTCCCCTTCCCCTCCATCCCATATTTTATTTTGCCACCTTCTCACCTGTCACATTGCTTCAGGAGCATGGCAGTTACTACCACGGAACCCTTTGGATGCCTGAGGATTACACAAAGCATTGCAGCACAATGTGTGCATAGCCCTCTGGCAACCAAAGGGTCATTAAACACTTAAAGACCCATGACGGTCCAGGACCGTCATGGGTTAAATGACAGCAGTGTGCCTCCGTGCACACTGCTATCATTCAATCCAGGCTAAGACTGAGTGCTCTGGTACTGCAGCAGTGATCACATGTACCGGCATTCTCAATGAATGAGGCAGTATGCTTTGCAGACTGCCTCTGTGTCTCCCCTATGCCTGTCTGTCCCTTACGATCAAAGTAAGGGACAGAGAAGCAGAGAGCAGACAACTAGTGGTTAAAGAAAAAGCAGCAGCTGGGGGTATTAACCCCTTCACTGCTGTGCTGGAGGCTGGCTAAATGCAGGTCCATTTTTGACCTGCTAAAATCAACTTATGTTTTTTTTTTTTGTTTTTTTTTAAAGACACAACACAATTTTTTTTTTTTTAATTTAAAAAAACAAACAAACATGGAGTGTGATTGTTGTGGAGCCATGTAATACATTTATACACACCGCCAAATGTCATCAATAAAAAAGTGGGAAAGAAGACATGGGTTTTTCACCCGGGGGGACAGTGCCCACTTAAAACTGCCCATTTTGTATGTATGACTGACCTGTCATACCTTTCATGTAGTGTCCATAAAAATGTAACCCATTGTGCCCAAATGATCTTAAGAGAAAAAAATGGTGTTTTCTTTAATTTTACTAAAATAAATGGTGGGCTATCCATATAAGTGTGGTATCAAAAGAAAGCCCTATCTTCTATATATATATATATAAAAGAGAAAGGCTCATTGCATAATTTATGTCTCCTCAGGAGACACACACACCCAGGGGTGGCAATAGGGAGAACTTACAGCACCCATTGGGTAATTCAATGGGGGCGTGATTTTCACAGGAGTTGCAGTACTGCAGGGAGTTGGCCCGCCCCCACTCTCCAGCCCCCCCACCACTATTCAACTGAGGACAAAAACAAAATGGCTGCCACTTGCTCCTACACCACCCTAATACACACATGCTCCAGTCACACAGCACCAAACAAATACACATACCACCAAACACACACACCCCAAACACACACAGCTTCAAACATACGCACACACACAGCTTCAAACACACACACACACACACACACACGCAACCCAATGCATGGGATTCCATTCTGGCAGTCAAAGGGTTAAGGCTGTCACTGTGTTTCTGCTTCCCTACTGACACACTGCTGCACTCCTACTAATGACTACAGGTTTACACCACACAGTGTGATCTCCTCCAACAAAATAACAGTCAAATAACTTTTACTACACTTGATTCCCCTCCCTACAAACTTTCCTACCTGCACAGAGCGATGTCTGCTGGTTGCCTAGCAACCACCCCACCTCCTTCACTATACAGGAAGTTGGGAGGAACCAAAACCTGTTTTTGCTGAGGGGAGAAATACCCTGACCTGCTCTGTGTGTCATCACATAGGACTCAAGACCACTGTTGTGTATGTATGTCTCACACTATGGGGACACTGTGTAAGTCTCAGTATGGAATATGTATGTGTGTGTCACTATGGGTTGTGTATGTGTGTCTAAGTAAGACATGTGTATGTGTGTCTCACTATGACATCTGTATGTGTGTCTCAATATGCAATGTGTCTGTGTCTCACTATGAGATCTGTATGTATATATGTATGTATGTGTGTGTGTGGCTGTGTGCGTCTCTCACTATGGCCATAGCTGGGAACTTTTGAAATACCATCACTCACAGATCTGATATTAACCCTTGAAGCCCAGTGGGGGAAAAAAGAGTACATTGCATTAACTGTTTCACTGCCAGAGGGGTAGGCAATGCATTGCAAATTAATAACAAATATACACTTATGGATGGTTATATGTGTGTATGCCTCACTATGAGATGTGTATATGTGTGTATCTCACTATGAGGTGTGTATATGTGTGTATCTCACTATGAGATGTGTATATGTGTGTATCTCACTATGAGGTGTGTATATGTGTGTATCTCACTATGAGATGTGTATATGTGTGTATCTCACTATGGGATGTGTTTGTATCACTATGCCATGTGTATGGGTGTGTGTCTCTGCGTATCTGTCTGTCTCACTATAGGGTGTGCATGTGTGTCTCTCACTGTGGGATGTATATATTTGTGTGTCTCACTATTGTGGGTGTGTGTGTCTGTATGGGATGTGTATATGTGTGTGTCTCAAATAGGCATGTGTGTGTGTCTTTTTATGGCACGCGTATGTGTGTGTGTGTGTCTCTGTATGGGATGTGTGTGTCTGCCTCTGTATGGGATGTGTCTGTGTGTCTCACTGTGGGATGTGCATGTGTGTGTATCTATATTGGATGTGTATATGTGTGTGTATCTCATTATGACGTGTGTGTCTCTGTATGGGATGTGTGTGTGTCTCACTATGGCGTGTGTGTGTGTCTCTTTATGGCACGCGTATGTGTGTGTGTGTGTCTATGTATGGGTTGTGTATATGTGTGTCTCACCATGGCATATGTGTGTCTCACTACGGGATGTGTATATGTGTGTCTCTATGGCATGTGTGTCTCACTATGGGATGTGTGTGTGTGTATGTCTCACTATAGGTGTATGTTTGTCTCAGTATGGGATGTGTGTGTCTCTCACTATGGGGACACAATGGCAGTTCAAGTCAGCTGGGAGGGGGCGGACAGCTAAAACAGAACGTGATCACATGCATTTTACTGAACTTTCATAAACAAAAACAGACGGGCAACGCCGTCCCACACTGCTAGTTTGTGCATAAAAAAACGGTATATAATTTTCATGGGTAAAATAAAGTACTTAGAGGGAAAACACTGTTGTACAAAGACATAGCCAAAAAGGTCAGAATTGCTCCAGTCCTTAAGTGAAATCCACCTCAGATTTTCCCGGTCCTTAAGGGGATAAGATTCACTAAACATTGCCTCAGGTGTATCGCAACTCCTTGCACTAAACATCACTATTATGCCTCCTCTCCCTTCTGTTTCTACTCCCCTCTTCTCCCTTACTGTCACTGCTACCCACACGTGGTGGATAAGAGAGGTGTGTGTGTGTGCACGTGTGTGTCGCTTTTCAATTCATTCCACTCCAAATGGAGACATATTTCACATATATCTAATAACACAAATGAGTGTGTGTGCATGTGAAACTGGCAGACTATAAACCCTCTCATTATTCAAAAACTTATCAGTGAAACGGATGCTTCGTTCAAAGAAAAAGACATTTCTCTGTCGTCCAATACAGGCTACTGGTAACTCTGGGTAGGCGATCCCCCCCTTTAAGTAGGCAGGAACAATTCTAGAATTGATTGCAGGGGGTGGAACCTACCTTCTCTCTTTGGCTGCAGCTAGCCAACCAGATCCAGAAGGATTTGGTCCTTGGTGAAGATAACACAGGCAAGAGAACAGTTCTGCTATAGCTTTAGAAGTTTTTTATTTTCTGTAAGAAATGGAATACCACTATTAGGCGGATTACCATAACTGACAATGTCCTTAGATGTGGCTAGCTCAGTGACAAGGTGCATTTTGTGGACCTTAAGCCCTGGGGGAAAAATCTTGGCTACAATTTCTTTCCTCAGGAGTTTCCCACCGAGGCTTCTCCTTTAAACATGGTAATCTGAAGACAGAAGATCTGCAGGAAAGGTGAGCAACCCTTTGAGTGCTGCAGGTCCACTTGTTCCACAGTACCCCTCCGCACAGGGGTGTTTTCATTTGGAGTTCCTATTGCACACTCCTGCACTCAATGGGTCTATCTGTATGTCTGTTGGGTGTTTCGAGCAGGTTTATGTGGTAATTAACCCTTTAGCTGCTGGTTTGGCATTTTTTTGCGGGGGGGGGGGTTTCTAACACTTTTCCCACTGGTTCAGTGTTTTTTGGGTATCCTATCATGTTCTAGTGATATTTCATGTCTTTTAGTTTTACACTTTCAATTTTGTAAAATTTGAGTTTAAAGGTACGCTTTACCTCATAGGTGCCATTGCTCCATTAAGTTCTATGGGACTGTACTGTTTGGGACATATCTCTGCAACCATTTAACCTAGCAACTTCAGAGATGGCTCATTTTACTTGTCTGCCCTTGCTCTATCATCCGGTTCATGTTTCTAGTGTGTTGGGGGGCTTCGGCACTGTTTTGGGTACTTTTCTGGGATTTCCCATGAGCGCTTGCTTTGCGAGCTAATTTCTGATTGGCTTCTGCTGCAGCAGCCATTTTGTGCAATTTCCAGAACGAGTATCCTACTCAGGGCTTGGACTCTCCTTCTCTCCTCTGCTGATTAACCCTTCGCCTGCCAGACAAGTTTATTTTAGCGATTTCTGGGGTGAAACTTTAATCCTACACACTGTAATAGAGTGATTTCTTATACAGTAAGGTTATTTGACACTCTGAGAATGTCTATACCGCTGGAGCTTGGGGCCAGACCTAAGACTAAGGATGCTGGGGTCTCTGTATCCCCCATTGCACTTTGCTCTTCCTGTCACTCAGGGCTACCTAGAGAATTCTCAGGTCATTTATGCCCAGCATATTCTGATGTCCCTGAGAGTACTCCAGGGACCTCCAGCCATGCATTAGAGCCAGTTTGGGTGCAAGAGTTCAAGGCTGCTACTAGGGACTTAAGGTCCACATTGCAACTCTTTACATCCCAGTTAAAGGGGGTCTTTCATTCTTGGCAGACCCCCTCCTCCGTCAAGTCTTCCCTGCCAAAACCTCAGGGAGTACCTGACGTGTCAGATTCCTCTGAGGAGAAACTGCTGGTGGATTCAGATGTTGAAGAATGTTCTGTGGTAGGCTCCTCTCAGTTTTTTGGGGACCCTTTTGAGGCTGATCCTGAGCCCTCGCTTGAGGGCCAGATCAGGGCTGTTTTAAATAACTTAAACATTATCTTGGTGCAGGAGGTTCCTTGTGATCCTTCTGATGTATTTCAGGAGCCTAAAAAGCACTTTACTTGCTTTCCACCTAACCCCACTCTTGACTGCCTTGTGTCCGAAGAATGGAAGTCTCCAGACAGGAAACCTTCTATGTCCAAGAAATTTGCCAAGCTTTATCCCTTTTCTGAGGCCGCTCTTGCTCAGTGGGTTCATCCTCCCAAGGTGGACGCTCCTATCTCCAGGCTATCAAAGTCTACTGCCCTGCCAGTATCGGATGCATCTGCTCTAAAGGACTGGACTGCCAAGAAACTTGAGGTCTCCCTCAAGTCCACTGCTGGCTCTGCCATGCACCCAGCATTTGCTGCAGCATAGGTAAACTGGGCCATTGTGATCTGGACTGAACAGCTCACCCTGGCTGTCCGTCGGGGTGCTCCTACTTCAGATATGTTGCACCTCCTTGCCAACATTTCTGAGGCACAGCACTATGTTTCTGCTGCCTTATTTGATGCCATCCGTTTGGTGGCTAGGGTTTCCACCATGTCTGTGGTTGCCAGACGGGCTCTTTGGCTCAAGACCTGGTCTGCTGACACTGCTTCTAAGAAAGCATTGCTCTGCTTGCCTTTTCTGGACACTTCTTTGTTTGGGCCAGATCTTAAGGATCTGATCAATGAGGCCAAAGGGGGTAAGAGTACACTTCTACCCTTGGTTCCTAGGAAGAAAACACTGCTTAAGCGTAACCGGTATTTTTGTTCCTTTCAGAATGAGACACGTCCGGCAAACCAGGCGGTTCTCTCAGCTATGCGTACCTCCTCCAAGCCCAAACAGCAATGGAAGCCCAAGGTCTCATCCAAGCCCAAGGCTTTCAATACTTCTTCGGCATGACTCACCGAAACCGGATCCACACTCTGCTGTGGGTGGTTGTCTACGACACTATCACAGCATTTGGGAGGATTCTGTGACAGACGTATGGGTTTTACAGGTGGTGACGGAAGGGTACAGGATCCCTTTGTATCTCTTCCTC
Organism: Rhinophrynus dorsalis; assembly: GCA_037306005.1. Taxonomy (NCBI): domain Eukaryota; kingdom Metazoa; phylum Chordata; class Amphibia; order Anura; family Rhinophrynidae; genus Rhinophrynus; species Rhinophrynus dorsalis. The sequence goes on from CM074718.1 coordinate 150,655,363, forward strand.
CATTTTCGCTTCTTTCCTTCTCATACGCCTCAGGGCGCAGAGAAATGCCATATGTTGGGCGGCGCTGTTCAGGCTTTTCTGGACAAGGATGTTCTACAGACGGTTCCAGTGCAGGACAGAGGTATGGCTTATTACTCAAACGTCTTTGTGGTCTCCAAGAAGTACAGCGGCTGTCGTCCCATTTTGGATTTAAAGGATCTCAATTCCTTTGTGATCCGGACTCATTATCACCAGGAGTCTGTACGCATGGCGATTGCTGCCATGTCCCGGGGGGAATTCCTTGCACCTCTGGATCTTCACGACGTGTACTTACACATTGCCATTCATCCAGAGAGCCGGCAGTACGTCCGATTTGCCTGCGACCAGGGACATTTTCAGTTTTCAGCTCTTCCATTTGGTCTGACGACAGCTCCTCAAGTCTTCAACCGTGTCCTGGGAGCCTTAGTGTCCGTCCTCCACCGTAATGGCATCAGGGTTACTCCATACATGGACAATCTGCTTCTGAAAGCCCCCTCTGCGGAACTTCTTCATCAGTAGGTTCAGCTATGCATTCACGCTCTCACCCATCACAGGTGGCGCACACCAAGGAGCTCCAGAGGTTTGTCATGGTGGCTCGACCTCTCCAATCTGTTGAAAGGCAAGTTCTGGTATCCTTCTGGACCACGGTGATGACAAATGCCAGCCTCTCTGGCTGGGGAGTGGTCCTGGGTCGCATGAGTGCTCAGGGTCGGTGGTTTCCAGAGGAATCTCTCCTTCCTATCAACATATTGGAGCTTCAGGCGATATTTCATGCCCTTCGTCATTGGACATCTCAGCTGGAAGACTGTCCAGTCCGAGTGCAGTCCGACAATGCCACGGCCGTGGCTTACACCAACAAGCAGAGTGGAACAAGAAGTCTCACCGCCTGGTTATCGGTCAAGGCTATTTTGTCTTGGGTAGAAGAACACGTTCCTGCCATATCTGCAGCTGCACACTTCTGGCGTAGACAACGTCATGGCGGACTTACTCAGTCGACACACAGTGGACAGAGGAGAGTGGGAGCTGCACCTATAGGTGTTCACCCTCATTGTTCAGAAATGGGGTCTTCCTTACATCGACCTGATGGTGACAAGACACAACAGGAAGGTTCTGAGGTTCTGATCTCGTTGGAGGGACCATCTAGCTCTGGCGGTGGAAGCAATGTCTATTCCTTGGTTATTCCCTCTGGCCTACATTTTTCCTCCCCTCCCAATATTGCACAGGGTGTTACGGAAATTACAACTGGAGCATTGTCCAGTCATTATGATTGCTCCATACTGACCTCAACAGGCTTGGTTTCCGGAGCTTCTTTATCTGTCAGTGGCGGAGCCTTCCAGCTTCCTTGCCGTCCGGACCTTCTTCTACAGGGTTACCTGTGGAAGGAGGATATTCACCGGCTAGCTTTGATGGCTTGGAAATTAAATACTTAATATTGAAGAAGAATGGTTTTTCTTCTGGGGTGGTGGCTACTATGCTCAGTGCCTGCCAACCTGTTTCTTCCAAGATCTACCATTGTGTCTGGTCGACCTTTCTATCTTGGTGTGGTGACAAGGACCTGTCTCAGGAATTTGATCTGCCTACGGTCCTGGCCTTTTTGCAGGACAGTGTGGATAAAGGCCTCAGTTTGAGTTCCCTTAAGGTTCAGACTTCTGCTCTCTCTGTTTAATTTCAGAAGCGCATTGCCATCCTTCCTGATGTCAAGGTTTTCTTCCAGGGCGTTGCTCATACTTGTCCTGCCTTCAAGAATCCCACTCCTCCGTGGGATCTTAACTTGGTTTTGGGCGTTCTTCAGAGCCCTCCATTTGACTCCTTGGCTACTATTCCTCTACTCCTGTTGATGTGGAAAATGGCCTTCCTCCTGGTGATTGTGTCCGTTCGCTGTGTCGCGGAGTTACATGCTCTGTCCTGTAAACCACCTTTATTTGGTGTTTCACAAGGACAAGGTGGTGCTTCGTAGTTCTCTGGAGTTTCTTTCGAAGGTGGTATCGGAGTTTCACATCAATCAGGAGATTGTGGTGCCCTCCTTCTGCCCTGACCCCACCTCTGACAAGGAGAGGGATCTCCACTTGTTAGACGTGGTGCGTTGTCTCAAGTTTTATGTGCATCGCACTGAGTCTATCAGGCAGTCTGACACGTTGTTCGTCATCCTTGAGGGTCCTAGGGCAGGAAGACCGGCATCCAATGTGACTATTGCTTCTTGGATCAAGTCCACTATTCGTAAGGCTTATGAGCTGAGGAAGAAGCCTGTACCTTTCAGGGTCACAGCTCATTCTACACAATATATTGGGGCCTCTTGGGCTTACAAGAATCAGGCATCTGCTGATCAGTTGTGCAGGGCCGCCACCTGGTCGTCTGTGCACACCTTTTCGAAGCACTACTGTGTTGATGTGCTGGCATCAGCTGACGCCAGCTTTGGGAGGAAAATCCTGGAGGCAGTCTTGCCTGTCTAGGATCTCCTTCCGTTATTAATGCTTCCTTCACTTTTGAGCCCTGTTGGCTCTAGTTCAGTGTGCTGTGCAACAGTTTTGGGGTGTTGTTACCCCTGTTCAGTGTCCGTTGACACTTCATTGTTTTGTTGGGCTATCTCTGATCTTTAGGTTCATATCTGCTCTGATGATTTTGGGGGCCTTACGTCAGGTCCTTGCCTTACTTCCCAACTCTGGGAAACTCACTGGTTGGACATCCCAGAGTTACCAGTAACCTGTATTGGACGACAGAGAAAAGAGGATTTTAGTCTTACCTGTTAAATCCTTTTCTCTTAGTCCATACAGGTTACGGGTCTCCCACCCTGTCAAGGGACCATGCTTGGCTCTCCTGTGGCAGACTATGGGGGTCCTTCGGGGTCATGCTCACAGGAGTCTTCTTTCCCTTCACTATCTAGTCAATAGTTAGTGTCTCAAATCTTTCTGGAGCTGGTTGGCTAGCTGCAGCCAAGGAGCGAAGGTAGGCTCCACCCCTTGCAATCAATTCTAGTATTGGCCTGCCGACTTAAAGGGGCAGATCGCCTAACCAGAGTTACCAGTAACCTGTAAGGACTAAGAGAAAAGGATTTAACAGGTAAGACTAAAATCCTCTTATTTCATTAGATTAATCATGTCTGCAAGCGTTACCCATGAACACTGCTCTAAATCAGTTCAATTAAACCAACAGGTTTAGCTTCAACCCATTGGACATTAGAGGGTTCGCCACACTATTGCTGCTCAATTACTTTCTCAACTCTTTAGCATTTACTTTCTAAAGCACCTTACCAATTCATTTAACTTCTTGCTATACTGGGACCTATTACTGATAACATGTCATGCTTTGTTTTATAACTACGCATTCTACCTTGTATAGCATGACCTTAAACAGGACTTCCTGTGCCCTGGTGCCACTGTAAGCATAGGAATCGTCAGTTAGGTCTTCTGACCAATACTTTTCTTAACTTTTCCTGATCCTTTTTAAATTATAATGCAACAATTGAGCCTCTGCTAATGAACACTTCAGTAACAGGAAGACCTCTTTTACTAATTTTTTTCTTAAAGGGACAGTAATGTCCCATAAAAAATCTTCTACTTTTGCAGATGTTAAAATAAACTAAGTGCCACAAATCCTCTCTCTCAAACCGCTATGGTTTGAGAGATATTCACACTGAAAGTTCCCCCCTCTCTCCTCTTCTGTAAAGCTGACAGCAGGAGATTCGAGTCAGCGACTTCAGGAGGCTCTTCAGCAGAGCCGAAATCACGTTATTTAAAAAGAAGGACTTCATGGGAACGGTCTACAAATTGCGCATGAAAATGAGGCACACTTTGTAGACCTCTCCAATGAAGTAATTCTTTTGAAATAACGTGATTTTGGCTCTGCTGCAGAGCCGCCAGCTGGTCCCCGGACAGTGATCTCCTGCTGTCAGCACAGCACTGACGTCAGGAGAAGGGGAGGGGGGGGCTTTCAGTGCAAATATCTCTCAAACCATAGAGGTTTGAGAGATATGATTTATGGCACGTAGTTTATTATTTTAACATCTACAAAAGTAGAAGATTTTTTATGGGACATTAGTGTCCCTTTAATTATTGTGTTTATTGCTCTTGCCTACCTGACTTTGTCCTGCAGCAGAGTTATCGTCTGGTGCCATTTATCCACAGACCCTTTTAATTCTGAATGCTTATGAAAATTACAGTCTGCAGGACACCACACAAACAAGTGCAACCCTGTAGTGTGCCTATTTTTTTATAGGCGTCCTGCAATAAATAACTTTTTGCTCACTTTAACGGAAGTGTACAAATAACTGCTTCAATGCTACAGAGCTCCACAATGCATTGTGAACCTATGCATTTGTTATCTCCCTGGCATCCAAAGAGTTAAACTGCATGGTCAAAGCTGTGCCACTAATGATATCCTATATAATAAAAGGCCAGAAAGTTTGTCACGATGCAGTCATGCGCAGTAGAGACTGCCCGAGTTCAGCCAGTCTCTACTGCGCATGATTGCATTGCGTGAGTGAGGCGGCGCAATCGCATGGAGCAGTGAGGTAACGGCAGTACGCAGAGAAGAAGGTCCGGGTGATGCTAAGAGGCTGGTCCTGCTCTGCGTACTGCCGTTACCTCACTGCTCCACGGCCCATGCACACGGGCTTTTACACTAATGTATTATATATATATATATATATATATATATATATACACACACATACATAAAAAGGAAAGCACTATGTGCGCGCTATGATACTGCAAATATAAGAAATAAAATAACAAATCACAATACAAAATATAATACAATTTAAAACAATATACCAAGATAAAAAATGCAAAATATTCCCCACATGGGGAGCTGAAACCTAATAGATGCAAAAAGTCTCTATAGTCCAATACAGGAGGGTTCTGGAAGTCCACCTGTATGTACCAAATAAATATGAAGTGTTCAATAACTCTATGAGAAGCACAAGCCTAAATGTGGCTGATGATCCGTAGAAAGACAGACACAGATGATAATAAATGACTGCGGGCTAGAGGTAGCTGATATGCTGTTATATTCTGTGATAAAACACACCTCCCATCTGCTGTTTGATATATCCGGGCAGGTGTGACACTGTATTCAGTCAACAAAGCCTATTAATCCTCTCCCGTCTAGCTGAAGAATAATTAGCAGTGAATGCAGTCTGAGATATGGCTACAATGTTTAAACGTACAATGAGCAAAGTACCTCCCGTCTCGATGTACAGTTCCATTGAGGGCAAGTATATGGCTGTCAGCGATCCAAACAATTTCTTTTAGCCATCCATATCATAGAAATAGATGAACCTCCCGGCTGGATCTGCTGCGGGCAGGTATAGAAGCTGTCCAATATTCTGCGTCTGTACTGTGTGCTCTCTAGATCAGCTTCAATGCCTGTAGTAGTATGGCCAAATCAGGCCACTCCACGTAATTAATGTAATACAGGGTAAATCTTTGAATAGAGGGCTCTCTGCATGTGGGAGCAGCAGTCTTCAACGTGTTTCATACCTCTGCGGGCACTTCTTCAGGAATGGCGCCATTCTTCGGTCTGAATTTTCTCTAGTGTGTATATATATATATATATATATATATATATATATATATATATATATATATTCATACAATATAATGGTTGTATACTGTTAAAGTCTGTCTTTACATATCATTAGCTCACAATACATAATAGACATCAACATTCTGAATAAGAAATCCTGTACAAAAACAGCCTGAGGTTCCTGATAACATTGTTAGAGGATCATATTATGTTTGATTAAAGACGACAAAAGACTTCCAATGCAAAATTCTGTATAATGTACACCTAATCAACAAATTAACAGCAATGTACATCTATGGTATATTTCCCCTTTAAGCGAGATTTATAAAGTACAAAGATACATCTGTAGTGTACAAATCCTACAAACGGCATACAGCCAGCAATGTTACTGCTAATGTCTCCAACTTCAGTAATAATATTTTAGTTCACTCTATAATAAAAAAAGGCTTACCGTATCTTGACGTCCAACTTTGGCCTTTTCAACACTTTGTTGTAAGTTCTTTTTCTTCTGGTTTGCTTCTGAAAACTTAAAGAAATGGTCAGTATTTTATAACATTCAGGGCGGATTTGATTTAATCACTAGTCAGAAAAACTTAATTTTATCATGGTTTTCTAGATGAAATTGCATACTTGGTAACTGTTCTAATTCCACCCTCAATCTACTATTCATTTAACTTTTTGAAACAACACACTTTTTGAAAGGGGTAAAGGATTAAAACACTGGAAAAAAATGCCCCTTCTTCTATATATTGGATGTCTTCATATTGGGGATTGTGCACCTGGGCAATAAGTTGAAATTGGAGCGAGTGCTTTCTCCTACACTTTCTGTTTTATATATATATATATATATATATATATATATATATATATATATATATATATATATATATATTATTTCTCTGTATACTGGGCCTGAGAGGGCATATATACGATACTGTTCATTTCTATCATCCTGTATTGCCTATAGAGGGCGGTCTTTCTTGTTTTATTAATAAAACTGTGTTTTATTCTACCTGTTGGTCTGAGTGTCCTACAAAACCGTTACAGTGCGAAAGGGCCATGACCTCAGACAGCAAAGGTGAAAGTAATACACAAAACATCCACTGGAGAATGGATGTTCACGAGCAGTGCTTGGACCAGTTGACACTGGCTCAGGAACACCACGAAAGGGCACCTGACAGGTGCCAAAGGCCGGGTATAAAAAGGCCATACTGGGCGGGCCAAACAAGCTCAGCCAATGGGAGCGCACGACAGCAAAGAGTGACAAAGGAAGATCACGGGCACCATGATAGTACCCCCCTCTCAAAGACCCCCTCTCCTAGCAGGAGGTCTAGGTTTCTGGGGATATTTAGAGTGGAAATTGCACAATAATCTAGGCGCATGGAGGTCCTTCTGATCTATCCAAGAACGTTCCTCAGGGCCATAGCCCTTCCAATGGACCAAATATTGCAATTTCCCTCTAAATCTCCTAGAATCAATAATACTCTGGACTTCATACTCCTCTTGGCCTTGAAGTCCACTGGCCCAGGGACCACCGGAGTGGTAGTGTAGCGGTTGCAAACCAAGGGTTTTAACAGAAACACATGGAACACATTATGTATGCGCATAGAAGCTGGGAGTTCCAATGCGTACGATACAGGATTCACTTTGCGGATAACTTTGAACGGACCAATGAACCGGGGAGCCAACTTATTGGAAGGTACTTGCAAATTGAGATTTCTGGAGGAAAGCCATACCCTGTCCCCAACCTGGAAGGAGACCGCTGGCAGCCGTCTACGATTGGCATGCTTTCCCCAGTATTGAAAATTCTGAGCTATCCTCATAAACATCTTCACACAATCTTACAAAACTGTTGGACTGAGTCAATTCAGAACAGGCCTTCCTCTTCCTCTGCCCACTACCTCCCTTCCTTACTGTTACCCAGAAACCTGTCACTACCTGCTCAGCGAGCTCTAAGCTGGAAAGGTCCAGTGTTGTACAATGTTTCAATACTTATTTCCAGATGCAATATCTTAGATTCTAATAAGAAAATATTCTCACATGGCACAGCAGTATGACCCCTTGAATGATTGCTCCAAGGATTCAAACACGTGACATGATGTGTGCGATTGTCTAACCTGCTATTACTCATGATTAGTTTTACAATTGAACTAGTATTACACTGTTCTTTAATGCACACTCTAAGGTAAAGCATACCACATTTAACCCCTTAGTGACGGCCGCGTGCAGCCCGTCTAACATTTTTTTTTTTTTTTTTTAAAGAATCCGGAGTCCCCGAACGGCGTGCAGCCGCGCGGGGATCCGGATTTCCTGGACGTACATGTACGTCCTCTGTCACTAAGTGACACCCACAGAGGACGTACATGTACGTCCTTTGTCGCGAAGGGGTTAAATGTGGGTGTAGTAAATATCTTGAAATTACCTTCACCGCAGAGCTCAGTTGATTTCCAACTCCTGCTTCTGTTCTAACTCCAGATTCTTTCCAACTCAACTTGTCTGCAAGTCACTTAAATGTAAACCACAATGCACAGGCTCCAAAATGAGCCTAGAGCCTATATTTAAAGGGATAGTAATGTTTCATAATAAAAGCAGCTCTAATTAATCATCATAGTATTTGGACTTTGGAGAGTGTTATTTCAATTCTGTCAGAGTTGCAGTTCAAGAGTAATTCAATTACAAAGTGCCCCCCTCCCGCCCCTTTTACTGATGTAACACTTTTCAGCCAGAGCAGAAGGGAGGTGCCCAGGTAGATTGCAGAGAGGGACAATCTTCAATTAAGATAAGGGAAAAACCTGAAAAGCTTGTCAAGGGGGGCAGGGCTTTCATTGTTTTCATTGTAAGAAGATTGTCCCCTGCTCTTATCTGTCTGGTCTTACAACCAGATTCCTCATCTGAGAAGAGATGGCTTACACAAGGTAAAAGGGGCGGGAGGGGAAACTTTGCTTGTGAATATCTCTTAAACCATAAAGGTTTGAGAGATAAGACTTATATCATTCTTCATATTTTTTTAATGCCTACAAAATAAAATAAAGTTAAAACGAAGTACTACTATCCCTTTAAAGAAGACATACACCAAGGTGATCCACTTTGCAATCAACTAGATAAAAACAGGATGACCAATGCACCTCCAAATGCTCCGCAAGACACATACATTTTGGGAAGTAGGTGGGGGGATGAGCTGGAGGAAGAGGAGGGAGTCTCCACCACAAAGACCCTATTTTTTGTAATATGGCCTGCCCTCCATGAGGACGGACTTAATCTCATGGTACCTGTGTTTCATATTGGATGTAAGAGAAAAATAGAGCTATAATACATTTCTACCCTTTTAAAGATATTTACAGCTTTCAAAAACACAGAATTACTCTCCCAAGAAAAAATGGAAACCACTGAGTTAACAAAGTAAGGTGTCAGGAGCACAAAACTATGCCAAATACAATGTATTATTTTTCATATATTTTTCAAATACATATTGCAGTAAAATGGTTATAACAACTATAGACATTAAGAAATAGAAAGTAGATAAAGCATACTATTTTAAAAAGTAGACAGCTGTTGCATCAAATGAGGGGTCACTTGCTCTTCTACCTCTAGGCTAGTATGTACAACTATTTCAAGAATGTGGTGCTATAATAAAAAACTTCAGTCACTTCAAAGATAATATATCTTTCAAAACCCTGTAATTTGTTTTACCCTATTCATGTCCTACTACCAGCCTGAGAAAAATGGTACATTAACATAGTAATAGTGTAGTGGGTGCCAGGAGCTTGGCTACTAGTAGAATAAAGCTGGAGAGTCAAAGTGTGTTTATAAAGATCTGTAAGTACCAATGGGCAGTGGAACCAGGATGGGGTAGCAAGTCAGGCAGCATATGTGGGGGATCTGTGACTACCAGCGGGTAGTAGAACCAGGCTGGGGAGGAAGGGCAGACAACATGTAGGGATTTATGATTACCAGTGGACAGTGGGAGCAGACTGAGATGTCAGTGTATATAGGGATCTGTGACTTTGAGGAAACAGTGGAACCAGACTGGGAGAGCAGACAATGTGCATGCCACTAGGGTGTTCAATGCATTGTAATGCAATGCGTTGGACAACCCTCCGACACAAACACAGGATTAAATTAATTCATTGTCAGACCTCATTTCGGGATGCCTCAGTAACCCTCCTAATTACCCTAGGTATTGATTGCTTACATAACTATGTAAGCAATCAATTCTGCAAACAAGAAGGCATTAACTGCCTTACAACCCTCTCCCTTACTCAAGCCAAAAACTCCCCGAAGTCCTGGTTTGAGTGGGCGAATCAGGGAACCCACAGTGTCATAGCTGATATCAGCTATCATGTGGGTGGGATTCTCTGCTCCTTCCATTCAACCTGGAAGTACTGGGAGCTCTGGGTTGAGTAGGAGAGGAGGAAGTCAGTGAATGCCTTCTTTCTGTAACAGGTACTGATCACTCATTGTGAGCAGATAAGAAATCAATACTGGGATGGGGGGGAGGTTATGAAGTTCCTGATCCCTCACCATGGTCTAATTTATTTAAAGGGTTTTGCCAGGTCAGTACATAATATGACCCTAGCACATGAGGTCTACCTATACAATGGGCACTGAAAGGTTTAACAGTGCGCTCTAGTGGCAAGATATCAGACAGTTATTCTGTTGCATTCTATGGAAGAAGTGGGTCATCCACTGCAGTTCTCCATAAAATGCTATAGTGTCAGCTTTGTTACTTCCTGTTAGCATGAATTTTCAGGAAATAATGCTGTTACTTCCTGACAGTGTGAACTGTTATTACATTTGAAGCAGTAAGAGCACCCCTGTTTTACTCAGAAACCCCTATAAGCTTTCATTATTAAAAATCCACTATTCCTTTTAAACTGAGATAGGCGAATAGATTAGTAAGGATATAGTAATGGCTGAAACATTAAAAAAATATAATTTTCTTCTCTATATACAAAGGAAACAACAATGACAGACATAGGCAAACAGGGAGAATCATAAAATGTGCATATTTAAACAATAGAGCAAATCAAAATTGATAATATAACCTCTGTATAATAATATAATAATGCAAAATACATTTAACCTGAACTTAGAGGTGTGTTAAAATTGAGGCTTTAGTCAAATATTATGGCCACAGTAGCTAGCCACTAGGACAAGTTACCCAATTGTAAGCAAGTCCTCTCCATTTGTATGCTTCTTATCCTGCATCTCAGCTATTTACATTATTCTGAATACAATCAAAGTGAGCACCTGCAAGAAGTGGGGGAAGGGGTGTGTCAACTAAATGAAGTGTGTCAGACTTCCAAATCTATATCCTGATCCATGTTTGGTAAGCACACCCATAAGTGAAATATGCATTTAAATAACTGCAGTGAAACCAATAATGAATGTATGAAAATAAATGCAGCTGTAATTAATCTTCATAGATTTGGGGCGATGTAGAATGTTATTTCAGTACTGTCCGATATGTAATTCAGGAGTAATTGAACTATAAAGTATCCCCATCCTGCCCCTTTTACCTAAGTAAAGATGTATAGCAACACCATCCTGATGGATCGCAGTTAGGGACAAGGGGCGGAAGGGTTTTCCTTATGCTCACAGTCAGAAGATTCTACCTCACTGCGAGCAGTCCGGCGACTTACAATAGGTAAAGGGAGCGAGAGGGGGATACTTTATCATTCAATTACTCTTGAACTACACCTCTGACAGTACTGAAATAACAATCTACATGTCCCAAAACTATGGACATCAATCAGAGCTGCATTTATTTTGAAATATCCCTTTAAAGAGATAGTAATGTTTCACTATAAAAGCAGCTCCAACTAATCTTCTTAGTATTTGGGCCATGGAGAGTGTTATTTCAATATCGTCAGAGTTATAGTTCAAGAGTAATTGAATGATAAAATAATCCACTCCCGCCCCTTTTACTGATATAACACTGCTCACCTCAGAGCAGCAAGACTGTCCGGATGGATCGCAGAGAAGGACAATCTTCAGTAAGGATAAGGAAAAACCTGTCCAGGGGGGCAGGGTTTTCCTTATGCTTACAGTAAGAAGATTGTCCCTTGCTGCGATCTGCCTGATCAAGGGACCAGATTCCACATCTGAGGGGAGGTGGCTTACACTAGGTAAAAGGGGAGGGAGTGGGATTCTTTATAATTCAATAAAATTGAAGTACAACTCTGATAGTACTGAAATATCACTCTCCATGGTCCAAATACTACGAAGATTATTTGGAGCTGCTATTTTTGTGAAACATTACTACCTCTTTAACTAGTAGTGCACATCCATAGAAAATGATTGATATAACCTCAGTGTAGTACCGCATTTGCCTGTTTTTTTACCTGCATATAACTGCTGTGTTAAATTTGAGGTTTTAGTCACATATAGCCTGAGTTTGCTCAGCTTGTCATCCTGCCAAGTTACTTCACTGTAGCAAGTCATATTCTATCTTGAGGAAAGTATAAATTGCTGAGAAGTGGGATAAAAAACATGTAAGGAGGATAATTGGCCATAGTGGAGTAACTTGGCGAGGTAGCCAGCTGAGCATACTATGGCCATATGTGACAAAAACCTCAATTTTAACACAACAGTTATATGCAGGTAAAGTACTACATAGAGGTTATTGTCATGTTCCGTTCCTTTTTCTTTGCTTTTTGTAGTTCCTTGTCTGGTTTTCATTTGTTTTCCCTTGTTATCCGTATCCTGGTTCCCCACCTTGCCTTGTGTTTGCTCTGAGCCTTTATAGAGCCTCCTTGCTTTTGAGCGGAGCGTGATCAAAGTGTACCAGGTTGTGACCCTTAGTTTCCTGTCTTGTTCCGGAGTGCTATCTTGTGGATTGACCCGGCTTTTCCCTCCTGTTCTGCAATTTGGTGGCCGTGATCATCTGATATCCTGTTACTGACTTTGGCTCTGTTGAGTCGAGCATTCCTCCATCCACTGCCTTATATTGCATTGCTCGGCCATTCTTGATCTGGCTTATCTGACTTCCCATTTGTCTTGACCCTTGTAAGCTTCTATCTCCTTGACTATCAGTCAATCATAGTCCACCTCAACCACCAGTTGGACTTTGACTATCCTGTTCTCTTTTCACAGTTGTGCTCCAGGCCTCAGTGTTCCTGTACACCAACTGTGAATGTACTGCAGATGGGTTAATTGTTCAGTATCCTCTCCGACTTCAGTAGGTAGCTGCTGTTATCTTGATTGTCATCCAGGGTGTTGGTCGGCACTAATCTGGCCTTGTGGCCAGCATCTCTAACTCGGCCTGGGCCACAACAAGGCAACCCACAGAGAAACCTCTGCCCCCTAGCTACATACTCACTGGGGCCTGCCTTGCAGTATACCTGTATTGTCTGTTGTTGTGCTCTTATCATATTATCGAGATCAAATAGCAATCTGTCATCTCTTTGTGGGGAATCTACTTCACAGAGTTTACCAGACAGCTCACACTGGGTGCTTAGTCTGTCAGATCATCACAGTTTTGTTCAAATATTTTCTATATGCACTATTGTTATCAGCGAGATGTGCTTACCTTGCAGAGGACGCTTCGGTGCATCTTCTGGGCGGCTGGTTCCCTCTGCCAACAGCTTACTCCCAGTGTCCTCTGTCTTCAGTATGGCCTTCCACATCCGGCAGCAGTGCGGGTGCGCATAATGGGGAATCCCTCTAGTGACATTGCGCTCCAACTCTTAAAGCCACAGGGTCCTTCTGTTCGCCACCTCCTGGGTTGTGGGAGGGTATATTAACTGCCTGGACACTACCTTAGTTGCCCTTACGTGGTGTTCCAGTGCAGTCTGTGTATTTTGATGTCCATGTATGATCCTTGGCTTGTCCATCCGTTTCTCCCAGTGTCAATTGTTGTGGCTTGTCTGACTACCAGCTTGGTTTTGACAATCAGCTCTGGCTGACTACCCGCTCTGGTACTAACCCCTGGCTTGTCTGACTACCCGCTTGGTTTTGACCATTGGTTCTGGCTGACTACCCACTCTGATACTGACTCCTGGTGTGTCTGACTACTCTTATTGGGTTACTTGTGGCCTCGGTCCAATAGCCACTCTGGGACTGACTGTAGGCCTAAGTCAGCCTGATACTTCTCCTGTTGTGAGAGGTTCCAGTTCTGGAACCTGGCTGGGTCTCATCCCTGGCATTTGGGCGATACCCCATCTGTTGCTACCTGTTCCCATTAGGGACTAGGCTGGGTTCTAGCCCCAGTTGTGGTGCTGTTGATCTGTTTCCTGGGATTGAGTCTTTCAGGAGCAGTCTCCTATTCCTGATAGGAGCTGCTTGCTTCCAGTCAGGTTCACTACACTTCGTGAAAGTATCTCTTGTGATTAATCCTTGATTATTTGTTTCTCATCTAATAAAGGCGGTGTTTCAATTACTGTACTGACTCCTTGTCCATTCCTTGGTATCTCTGACAACTGATTAAATTAAACATGTTTTACTTATTTGGTTAAAATTGACTGTACCCCAGACACTTAAATATATATTTTTCCTGTGCTTGCCAAAACATGGATCTAGAATAACAGCATGTACATGATTTACTGAGACTATGGTGAATAAAGCACCTGGACCTGATGACATACAAATAAGCGTAGTTTTGAAAGAAGAATACAGCCATTTAGTCCATTCGGCCTGCCCATTTTCCCATCTACTTACATACCTTTCAGAATAGACTTATCTTTCTCCCATGCAATTTTGGATTCTCAAACAGTATTTGTTACCTCAGCTGTGAGGCTGCTCCGTGAGTCTATCACCCTTGGTAAAGTAGTAATTGTGTACATTACTTCTGAATTTTCTAACATCTACTTTTAGATCATGAACTCTTACTCTAGTATTCCTCTTTTTTGAAAAATGCTTCTCTTCTGGACTGTCCCTTAATATAGCTAGATATTAGAGATATATCATCCTATATACAGTATAATACATTCTTTATGTATCATTACTAGATATTCTGTTCTAGAAAAAAAGCAAAAAAAAATGTAATAAAATAAAACCCACAAAAAAAAAAACCTAGAGACATTCTATTAGACCAGAACTTATCGTCCATGTTCTGCAGAACCATAATGTGGTCTGAAGAAGTACAAAAGGTTCCACGGAAAAAAGTAATGGTTCATATTAGAAAAAGACTGGAGTTACATACAGTGTATATGAGGAAGCTTGAAATAATTCAGGAGTGCAACTTATAACTATGCTTGTGCTATAACCAAGCCCCCTCTACATAAAAAGACAACACTATCAGACACAATTAGCTCATAAACATTAGATTGATATCTTAAAGGGCCTGTCCTGTTAATTAAAACAATGGTACTTCGAATTGTGGGGAGATTTTTTTATATTGAAAATGTATTACAGCTGAATAATTTTTTGCAATCAAACTCAACAACAGCACCAACTAGTATCCTAAAGGCCAATCTTCTTTTACAATGCACTCTATTGGAGCTGTAATCACATAAAAAAAAAAAAAACTACCTGCAGTGGGAGTACAATTGTTTTACTCATAATCTTTTCATAAAAAAGTTTACTGCTCCTTTAAATTACTGGAACTAAAATTCAGATAAGTCTTATAATACTACTACTTTTATCTCTTGAATACTAAAGCTGTTGCCAGTGCATTGTGAAACAATGCATTAAGGGCATCTATACATTCTAGGAGTTAAAAAGCATAACTGTTAGGCCTCCACAATGATTTAATCCAAAATTAAAAGGGTTCCACCATAACACATATTATGAGAGCCACAGCATTAGTATATTGGGATTTTAAAGTCCTATTTCAGGATGTAATTCATTATTTACATTTAGTACAGGCAGAAGCAGTTCAGCTGTCCCTGGGAAATCTCTCAATAGCACCATTCTCGCCTACAGAGATCTCAGTTAATATAGCTCCCTAAACACAGTATCATGAGAAAAAAGATGAATGCTGGCAACATCTGTATGACATTTAGACTGTATGCTACCCTTGATGTATACTTTCAATAACAATCTACTCCTATTTATTAAATTCATGTATCCCACAAAGCAGAACTGCCACATGTGTACAAGAAGACTCCTACAGGCACAAAAATGTGGTTTATGTTGTAAAAGATAAGGGTTGTGTATTTTTCCCAGGAAGGCCACATCATTCACATCAGATAGGAAATGCTCAGTGTATTCCAGCTCCTATGGAGACTTTGCCACATCCTCTTCACTCAGACAGTTTCCCAGGTCTAATCCAGTAGAGATTTAATGGATTGTAAGTGCTGCTTTCCTGGTGGTTTCCTGCTGAAGGCTATGGAAACAAGGCTACGAATAGGTGACAAGCCAATTACTGTGAAGAATCCCGAGGGGGGGGGGTGTTACTGCCAGATTCAGACATAAACTCCTGATGGAAGTATACTAGAAGCAAAAGGCAGAATGAGCCAAAGTATCGTAGATCTTTTTTAGCACCATGGACAGAGAAGCATAGTGCATAAAAGTATGTGTGTGGGGAGGGGGGGCATTTTGTGTTGACATTTTGTTTTCTAAAATTTAACTATATAGTGCTATGTGCACAAAGTAAAAGAGGCACAATTCTGGGGCAAACAAAGTATACCTCAGGGGGAACTAACCCCACTCCCAAATTAAAACCTTTGATTGCCAGAGAGATATCCAAAGCAATGCACTGCAATGCTTTCTATTCCTCTCTGGGACTCAGAGGGATAAAGATGTATTTCAAACAAGTCTCCAAAACATTGAATGGATATTTGGGAAATTTTATTTGTTCCATTGGTGCATACGTACACCTCTTTTCTTTGTGCATATGAAGAATAGAGTGCGGAATATAAGCACCGATACTGAGAAACTACCAATAAAATTAATAATATAACTGCAAAGAAAATATAGTGATTTCATCATTAGCAACCTAACGGAGTATTAGTACACAGCATGAGGAGAGATCGTAGCTTCAACGGAATTTAAGCATTACTAAACCTTTAATTTAGAAGGACAGCAGGTAAGGGGACATTAATGTCTAAAATGAATAGGGTTCATAACCTTTTAAATATCATGTACTACTAGTCAGCTTTTGCAAAATGCATTTTGTATTTACACCAAAATATATTTTAACCATGCATTTCCTATCCACCTGGAGCCAGCTGTGCATGACCATTTGACCTCTCATTGTGTGTACAAGTGATATTGACAATGTATGACATGATTCAGGAAAACAAAATTATAGATAAGAGTTTCAGTGAATTGAACTGGGCAGGTTCTTATTTTGATAAAAAGTGTTAAAAAGCGTTGACTTCTACTTCTAAAAATTCTAGAACTCTCTTACCAAAAAGTAATGGTGTTTAGTAGAACATAAAAAATTTTTAGTGTTATTACCTGTTAAATCCATTTCTCTTCAGGCCACATGAAACACAGTACCATGGGGGTTGAGTCCCTCCTCTTGAAAGGTAGGGCACATCACAAAAGACAAGGACCTTTGGGGTAGAGACTCCCTCCTCCTACTCCAGCTCAACCCTAAGAACAAAAGAAAACCTCCCAGGACTAAGACCCTAAAAGGACTCCTCTGCTTGCGAAGACAACATATGTGAGGTTTTTCTCAGGTTGGGAGACCTGTGTTACATATGGGCTAAAGAGAAAAAGATTTAAGACTAAAACCCTATTTTCTCTTGCATCCAAGATGGAACACATGTACCATGGGGATATTTATTTTTTATTTATTTAGAAAATGTTTTACCAGGAAGAATACATTGAGATTTCTCTCGTTTTCAATTATGTCCTGGATAGTTTTCAGTAAAGGTTTACATATTTACACAAATTGAGAAACATTAGACATTACATATTATTATATACTAGTTGAAGAGCCCGTTACACGGGCCACGGTGCCACTCGGTCGTGGGGCAGTCACACACAGTAGAGACTGCCCGCGCCTCTGTATCAACCGCGGCGCGGGCAGTCTCTACTGCGCATGACTGCAGCACGCGCAGCATTATCTACTGCGCATGACCCGGCGTTACACACGTTTTAGCGAATTATTATATAGGATACATACACATATAAATATACATACATAGAAAATATTAAAATTATATACAGTTACACACTGTATTTAGATATAAAGAAGCCTTTACTTTTATGATTTTAGACTTGGAGCAGAATTGATTATTTCAGGCAGATTGTTCCAGACTTTTGGAGCTCTGAAGAAGAAAGCAGATCTTCCTGCTTCTTTCTTGTATTGTGGTATACGCATTGAGTTGTTAGCAGTGGAGTGGAGGTTATAGTTAGTATGGAGAGCAGGAGTCAGATAGTTTGGTAGTTTTCCAGGTAAGTGGTTGTGTACTACGCAAGAAAGGTGAAGGGCACGTCTAGATATGAGTATTAACCAATTTAGTTCTTTAAGCATATCACAGTGATGGGTAGTGTAATTATATTGGAGGCTAAAGCAGCATAATGAATTATATAGAGTGTCAACTTTACAAAGATGGATTTCTGGGCGCTGCAGCATATACTACATCACCATAGTCTATGACTGGCAGCAGCATCTGTTGTACAATACATTTTCTAACCAGGATACTTAAACATGATTTGTTTCTGAAAAGATTACTTATTTTGTGATAAAGTTAATTTATCAATATGAAGACCAAAAGATATTTGTAGGGGTCCACTGGGGCCAATTTTTGATTAGACTCTGTTACAATGTATAGGTGAGTGTTGCCGAGATCACTCAGTTTGTGCTAGGAGAGTTTGAGAGGTTTTTATTAACCTTCCAAAAGTTGTCTGGCTTTGAAATGTTACTGTTCAAGTTGTCAGTAAAATATTGTGCTTTTGCTAATTTTGCTTGTTTTGTACATGTATACATGTATTCCTTAATTGCCTGTATGTAGTGTGATCATACGCAGAGTTTGTTTAAATTTAGTTCACAAGGCATCTCTGAAACTGTATAATTGAATCAAGTCAGCTGAGACCCAGGGTAGATGTGCCCCCCTAACCCTGACCTACCATAGTGGGGCATGGGTATTACAGACCTGTAAGAATTCCGAGTTAAAAAAGTCAATCGCTGAGTCTAGGTCAGGTATTAGGTGTATTGTATACCACAAGCAATTTCTTAAATCATTTAGGAAGGACTGAAGATTAACCCCTTAAGGACCACTGCCGTGCCAGGACCGTCACGGCGGTCCGGTACTTAAGGACCAATGACGGTCCTGGCACGGCAAGGAGTTCAGGGCTCCCGGCGCGGCTGCATGCCACTCAGGAAGCCCTGAACCGGAAGTAATAATAATAAAAAAATGCCCCATGGTCTGCAAGTGCCGGCCACGCGTGTGTGCGCCGGTCCTTAAGGGGTTAATTTTGTAAATGATCTTGTGAGTATGATTTTGGAACATGACTTGACTGGTTTTATTCTGTGGACACAGTACACTATGGAGTGATCGCTAAACACGTTTGCCTGTACACCTGAATTTTAGATTCTGCAGGAATCTGCAGGATGAAAGGATCCAGTCTAGCAGAATATGGTTGGATGTTTCAAGATTTATGCAAGTAGGGGAGGTTATTAGCTGTGATAAGTTCAATGTTTTAAACAACAAACAATACTTTTAATTCCTGGAATCTAGCCAATTAATATTAAAGTCTCCAAAAACCAACAGCTCGCTTTTCTTGTTTTCAGTGGCAATCTCCTTTAGGTGTTGAGCTATGTCTGAAGGGGAATGTGCTGCGGTATTTGGCGGTTTGTAGATGCCAACAATTATGATTTGTTTTGAGTATGGAAGACAAATTTTGCCAGCAATGTATTCAAAATAATCAGAGTTATGAGAGTCATTTAGAAGTGTAAAGTTTATTGACTCCTGTATGTATATGATTACACCTCCTCCTCGCTTTGCATGGTCTTTTCTAAAGCATGAATATTCATCTACGGCAACAGCAGTATCAGGTATTTTTGGGGTTAACCAGGATTCAGTAAGAATAAGAATTTTTGGTATGTATGCGTAACACCATGCTTTTAGTTCATCCATTTTGGGCAGTATACTGCATATGTTGTAGTGTACAAAAGACAGACCTTTATTAAAGGTGAAGTTGCCATTTATTGCTATTTGAGGGCCAGGGTTGGTTTCTATGTCATTTGCCAAGGCAAGCAATAAAATGCATAAACATTTAGTAAGTTGTTTATGGTGAGCATTTAGTGAGGGGGTGCGTCTGTTATTATAATTACTGGGGCTGGATGAGCTTGTTTTTAATACTCTCCACCAGCATTCAGAGGGAAGTGCACATGTATGCAGAAGACCATGGTGGATTATTATGTTATGGTGCGGGTGCAGGGCATGGTTGCAGGAATAAGACAAAATCTGTATTAATAGTGGAATGGTTAGAACAGATAGAAGTAATATGTTCATGTTGGCATACATGTGACAAGGATTGAAGGGTAGATACAGGCAGTCAGAAACCAGCTGAGATTAACATCTAATTATGGTGGATTAGCAAAATAATTTTATACTTGTAATATTTATTTAATCTCTTCCCTCCAATTACACTTTATTCCTTTTTGTTTACTTGCCTGTGGCTATAAGTGGATTTTCTGCAGCAGCTGTCTTTCTTTTCTGTCCACTCTCCTGTCAAACTCTCATGTTTACCTCTCACTGCCAAGAGAAAAGCCATCTTTAGTGTGAGCTGACTCAAGGAGATAGACACGAAAGGCTCAAAGGAAGGCCTCTGCAGAAAGCTAAAAACTAGACTGAGATCCCACGGAGTAGTGGGATCGCTGAAAGACAGAAAGGCATGAGCCACCCTCTGTAGAAAAGTCTTCAAATCCGGGATGATAGCAATTCGTCTCTGAAAACGAACAGAGAAGGCTTAGATGTGAACCTTGAGGGAACTCAAACTGAGACCATTATTGACTGCATCCTGAACGAAGGACAGAACCATGGGAAAGTCAAAGACCTGTAGGGACATGTTCTTGTCCGCACACCATTGGTGGAAAATGGACCAGACATCATGTTATGCCTTAGAGGATACTGGCTTCCGAGCCTGTATCATGGTATAGATAACACCAGCAAAGAATCCCTTCCACTTCAGAATCCCTTCCACTTCAAGAGCTATGCCATCTAAGCCAACCATATCCTTGTACCACAAGGGACCCTGGAGCAACAGATCAATCTAGGAGGCAGGCAAATCAGATTCCGAATGGACAAGTTGACCAGGTCCGCCAACCATCTTCATGGGCCAGAATATCACAGTCAGAATGACCAGCACCCTGTCCATTCTGATTTTCCAGATCACCCTGGGGATGAGGGAATTGGGGGAGACACACAAAGGAAAGATGAAAACTCCATGGGATGGACATCTCATCAACTGCAAAGGCAAGAGGATCCCTCGTGCAAACACAGGACATTGCAAGCTTCTTGTTCTCCATGGTTACCATGAGGTCTATCGATGGGACCCCCTGTGTTAAACTATCAGGTAGAATACCGCCAGATGGAGCTCCCAGTTTATTTTATCTACTTCTCAACCACATTGAAAGTCTGTCAGTACGTTTTCCACTCCTGGAATGTGCACAGCTGAAATGGCTGGAACATGAGCTACCTCCCAATTGAGGAGATCCTTTACCTCCCTCCATGCTATTTCACTGTGGGTTCCTCCTTGGCGACTGATGTACAGCCATGGTGTTGTCCGACTGCACTCTCACCAGAATCCCCGTGAGAAACTGGGACCAATGAAAGACAGCCAGCCGAATCGCTCTGAGCTCCAGGATGTTGATGGACAATAGGCTCTCCTAGGATGCACCCCAACTCCATCAGGCTGTCTTCCGTCATTACCATGGTCCACTGTGGAATGACAAATGTCTCACTCTCACCAGGTGTGGCAGAAGGAACCACCACTGAAGGACCTCCTTTGCCTCCAGAGACAGGGTCAGCTGATGAGAGAGATGTTCTGGGTTCCTGGACCATGACCTGAGGATGTCCCTCTGAAGTTCCCTTGTGTGAAACTTTGAATAAGGGACCACTTCCAGAGTAGACAATAAAGGACCCAGGGCACTCATGTAGTCCTTGATCAAGGCTGACTGCCACTCCAGTGCCTGAAGCACGTCCTGGAACAGAATATTAATCTTCTCCTCCAGAGAAAGACTCTGCTCTGAATGGTGTTAAACTTCATGCCCAGGAACACCAACACCTGGGATGGGATTGGAGAAGACATCTTGAAATTGAGAATCCAGCCGTGATGCCAAAAGTTCTTCTTAAGGAGCCTTCAGAAGGAAATCGTCCATATATGAAGTCAGTAAATGATCTGGGTATGGGTGTACGTGGCACAGATCTATCATACAATTGCTATGGTGCTCATTAACACCAATCACCCAAATGCAGCCAAAAAAGAAAACACACCACCAGTTAAAAAAAAATAAATAAAAAGTTATATATATAGCCGTGCAGGTGGTATAAACTAGAAGTAGGTGACAGGCGCATATAACTTTATACATATGTATATAAATAAAATACACATACATATAAAATCTCCAAAAATATTGACTATGAATGATAAATTATATAAATACAATTTAAAAAAAATTATATATATACATATACATATATATATATATATATATATATATATATATATAAACAAAAACACTTAGAATATGCAGCTACTGTCCATCAGGACCATGTGGCTTCCGTTCTGTAGACAAATCTGTAGACAAAACAAACAACGTGAGAGCTCTCCCCTAAGTGTAATATTTTAATATCAAATAGTAAAACACAGTAAAACAGCAAGAAATGCACCCACAAATTAGAAGGCTGACAACCCACTTCCTGCAGAGAAAAAAAACATTCTCTCTGTATATATTTCCTTACACAGCTTAGTTTCATCAGCAAAGATATTACTTTCAATTCCCTCTTCTACATCATTAACCCTTTGAGTGCCAGCAAAGCAATGTGTTGCGTACCCATCTGGCACTCAAAGGATTAGTAAACAAATTTAAAAGCACTGGGCCCAGGACTGTGGCACCCCACTTACAAATTTAGACCAACTAGAAAAGATTACATTTACAACTCTTTGCCATTTATATATATTTTTTAAACATACTTTTTATTGAAGAATAATTTTTAAACATAGAAACAAATGGAAGAAAATACAAGAAATGCAAGAAAATACATAGGACATAGTAAACGTAATAAAGCATCAGAAACATTAAATAATAATCATTCCAGTACCAGCGCACTAGAACTTGTATAGTGTTGCCCCCCGGGTTCCAAAAGGAATGTCAGACACAGACAAACAAATATAAAGTTCAAATATTCCCTAGGCAGGCCTAAAATAGTTAATGATAATGTAGAAGCACTATATAGTTGGGTCGCGGGACAATGATTAAGCCGCCCAGTGAAACCACAGCACAGTTGTGTCTAATGCCCAATAAGAGTAAACAAAACAAAAACACACAATATGAGCATGCCCCTATCGGGAACTGGACTTCACCCCCCCCCCAACATCCCCACATATCAACAACAAAGTGCTATTTAGGCAGGCCAGGGTCTCATCCTCCTCCATAGAAGGAAAGTGCGTGGCGGTCACAACCACTCCCTCCTCTGCATCTAGGAGCGCCTCCAATGGGGCTTCAGACAGCAACCTCTCCCCTATCCACAAAGTATACCTAAAGCAGTGATAAAAATCCACCTATCTGGAAGTTGGCAATATTTGAATAAAGAGTTCCCATAAAGCAATGAATCGAGCACCCAACATCTCCTTGTCAGAGAAAGCCAAGATAAAATGCAACCTGGGAAAGTAAATAGGTTAACAGTCCAGTGTCGTAGGCGAGGAGGGTGTGGAGATAGCCAGAGCGCTAGGATGCACTTCAATGCTACCATAATGGCAGATACCAGTAGTTTAACCTGACTAGCTGATAGTTGGTAGGAAAAGTCATAAATCCCTAGGAGAAACAACAGGGAGATAGGATCAAATAGGATTTCAATTTTGGTCAAAATGGACCAATGCGATGGGCTATCAGAGGGATCACAAATGAACTATGCCATCATTTTTTAGAGAGATAATGAAAATAGGCCGACGAAGAACAAGCATGTCTGCCGACAATGTAGGAAAATCCACCAACCAAGCGTTAGAGCCCAATGGAGATCGTGTTGCATGAGCCATAGAGAAAAGCATCTTGTAAATCCGTGAGGTCTTGAAAGACACCGCCGACACCTTTTTGTTTAAAGGGATAGTAAAACTTCATTTTATCTTTATTTTATTTTGTAGACATTAATAACACATGAACAATATAAGTCTTATCTCTCAAACATTTATGGTTTGAGAGATATTCACAAGCAAAGTTTCCCCTCCTGCCCCTTTTACCTAGTGTAAGCCATCTCTTCTCAGATGTGGAATCTGGTTGTAAGAGTAGACAGATAACAGAAGGGTACAATCTTCTTCCTGTGACAACAATGAAGGCCCTGCCCCCCTTGACAAGTTTTTCGGGTTTTTCCCTTATCTTAATTGAAGATTGTCCCTCTCTGCAATCTACCTGGGCACTTCCCTTCTGAAAGGGGTCAAACCTGCCTTGTGCACCGGTAGAGTGAGAAAAGAATGGAATTAATAGAATTAGCAGACAAAGTGGCCTGAAGGGTAGTGTATATTAGTAGTAGTATCAAATTTATTAAAAGTGTAAAATAATATATACTATAGTGCCAAAAAAGTTACAAAAAGCGTCAATGCTTGTAATCGGCTATTCAGGCCTGCCACGAGAGGAAGACCCCCTGCAAAATGGATGGAAGGAGTTGTAAGGTGGACAGGAGGTCCCTGGTAGTAGCCTTAAACTCTTGCATCCAAACTGGCTCTAGTGCATGGCTGGAGGTCCCTGCAGGGGATTCAGGGGCAGCAGTGCATGCTGGGCAAACATGACCTGAGAATTCTCTAGGTAACCCTCCGTGACAGAAGGAGCAATGAGCAATGGGGGACACAGACGCCCCAGTGTCCTTAGTCTTAGGCCTAGTCCCAAGGTCTAATGGAATAGACATGCTCACAGAGTTAAACGGTCAAAGTATCAAAAACACCCACAAAACAGTGTGTATGATAAATCAAATCACCCCAGAAATGCTAAGTTAGACTTATCTGGTAAGTGAAGGGTTAAAATGCTGAGGAGAGAAGGAGAGTCTAAGCCCTGCATAGGATACTCGATCAGTGAAGACACAAAATGGCTTCCGCGACGGGAGCCAATCAGAAAAGAGCGTGCGAAGCAAGTGCTCATGGGAATCATAGTTTCGCTAAGAGAGTCCCCCAACAGTGCCCAAAGCCCCCTAAGCCCCCCAACATGCCTAGAACATTGATAACATAGCAAGGGCAGACCAACCAAATGAGTCATCTCTGACCTCGCAACATAGAGCGGCTGCAGAGATACGTCCCAAACTGTAAAGTCCCATAGAAGTGAATGGAGCAATGGCGTCTATGCGGTAAATGCGTGCCGGGACATAAAGTTGATGAGGAGAAAACCAAAACGTAAAACCACTCAAAAGCCCACTAGAACAAGTCAGTAGACCCAATAAACACTGCTCCCAGTAGGGAAAGTGCCCACAACCCCCCAAAAGATGCTAACCAGCAACAAAAGGGTTAGGTTACCACAGAAACTTGCTCCAAACACCTCACAGACATACAGATAAACCTAATGAGTGCATGAGTATGTAATAGGAACTCCAAATGAGACCCCTCTGCGGAGGGGAAGCATGGGAAATGTGGGCCTCAGCACTCAAAGGGTGCTCACCTTTTTAGCAGGTCTTCTGATCACCATATATCAAGAAGAAGCCTCAGTGGGCAACTCCTGGGGAAAGAACTTGCAGCCAAGATTCCCACCCACCAGGGCTTAGGTCCACAAAAGCACCTGGTAAACTGAACTATCCACATTTGGGTGATAGCAATTGTCAGTGATGTAATCCTCCTAATGGTGGTATTCCATTTCTAACGGAAAAATAATAAAGAAGCTAAAACTATAACAGAACTGTTCTCTTGCCTTGTGTCTTGACCAAGGATAAATCTTACTGGTTGTGGATTGGCTAACTGCAAGCTAAGGAGAAGAGGTAGGCTCCACCCAGCAGTCACTTCTCAGAATTGTTCCTGCCTACTTAAAGGGGCTGATTGCCTACCCAAAGTTACCAGAAACCTAGGTCCTATATTAGCAAGTCTTATTGCACTAGGGAGCACCCTTGTCTCTCTTTTTCCTTTGTCTGCATCTACTAGGTGGTCTAGAAAGTCCATTCTAGGTGTGAGATCATCGGGTTCAGGACCACATAAGTTAGAAAAGTAAGCTACAAATGCAGAGTTAATTGCCATCGGGTCCATGGTAATCTCTGAGTGTGGGGGCTGAGTAGAATTAATGATACTGGGACCACTAGTTAACTTAGTTAAATGTGCCAACAATTTGCCCTGTACTGCCATCTATATTTAACCAGTTCTGTATTCATGCAGAAATACAGAAAGCTTTTAATTTATGCAGTAACCTGTTGCAATGTACAGTATCAAAAGCTTTTGCAAAATCCAAATATACTACTATATCAACAGCAATTCCATTGTCCATATTACTACTTATTCTTTTGTAGATTGCAAGTAAATTAGTTTGACAGGAGACAAATCTTCTGGGAATACCTATAACCCAAATAGGTTATGGTCTATCCTTCAGAAACAACAGGGAATGATGACCCATTAACAGCATTAAAAAATTGTATCTGGGAAAAAGCATTTGAGTCTGAGGGCACAGAGCTTCTACGGGTCTCCAAACACTGCTAGGTGATGCAGGGTCACCCTCAAAAGAACCCCCAGGAGTGGCGGAGGAATCAAAAATTATCCCATGAATCCATAACAGATGGAGGGTGGAACTGGATGGCCCTGGGCAAAGGAAGGGAATTTATCCATAAAAGAAATAAGGGTAGAAACCCATACAGGCTCTTGTTCAAGTGAAAAGGGGACACACAGTAGATGCATACAGGCCACAGAACAAGAAGGACAAAGTCCCTTAGGTGTCAAATTGTGAAAAAGGGTTAATAGGGAATCCACTGACAATATGACATTATAAGACTTGCCCGCATCTCCCTAGTGAACAGATATAGCCGGGAACCCCCACAGAAAGAGCACAGGACAGAAAGGCAATATAAACCTCTTATCTGCATGAAGAGGTTAGAGCAGAATGCCAGCAGAGAGAAACCAAACTTATTTTTTCAAAAAGAGAAGAAACTGTTTAAGAACAGAACATTCCCTTCCTACTTCCGAAAGCCTGGGAAAATAAGGCTTTATGGAGACTGTAGTTCCATTTTCCCTCCAAATATAATATGGTGTAGTGGATCTCCAGCTATCACACTCAGTCAGCGCCATGCAGCACAGGCGTTCTCCAAGACACCATGTGGTGCATCTGATTGTGAGACCTAAGAATAAATTGATATTGAGTGAAGTTTTCAAAATGACAAACTTTATTCAAGGAGACAGGTCCACTTTGACTACACTGTGAAACAATGCTATTCAATTCCAATAACAAAAATTTAAATGTATATAATTTTTGTCTGTTAAAAATACATCCAATATTGCCATTGTTCACTCTGTAATCACTACAATAGTATTGCATTATGTTTACATATTATATATGTTTATCTAATAGAGAAGGATAACACTACATATTCTCTTTAACCCAGGATAAAGAGGAAGTGCTAAAATAAAACCTCAAACAGTTTGTAGCTAGAAAAAAAGGTTTTTTTTTGTTTGTTTTTGTTTTTACTAATACATGGAAACAAGGAAGAATTCCACATTTGTGTCCACAGAGACACTCTAAATAACGTGTGTACACTGATTATAAAATCTTACAATAAGAGACACACCTCATCCTAACAAGAAAAACAGGAATTTCCACTGTCATTCACATAAGCAATCATAACTAAAACCAGCTGCAATCTGATATAATAAGATAACTGTCCATCTGATAGCCTAAACAATGCAATAAACTGCATTAGAGGCTAGTAACTAGACTCAGTGGGCCTTAACCCCTTAACCCTTTGAGTGCCAGAGGTGTACAGAATGCATTGCTTTGCAATGCATTCCGTAACCCCTCTGGAACTCAAAGGGTTAAGAACCCATGATGTGCCATGACAGTCATGTGTGAACTTGCCATAAGGACCCATGACGGTCCTGGCATGTCATGGAATTCAGGCTCCCCGAGCGGCTGCACGCTGTTCGGGGAGCCCTGAATCAATTTCTGGAAAAAAAAATGCCCCGTGGTCCTTAACTGCCAGCCACGCGGCCTTAAGGGGTTAAGCCTCAATCTAAAGAGAAAATTCTGGAGGAAACCAGCTGCACCATAGGAAGGAAATAAATATTCCCATTGCTTTACATGCAAAGAACACAATAATGGCGATTCATAAAACCGTTTTACTGGATACAAATGTATACGTATACGAAACACTCATGTTTTTCCTCCACTGTTTAGTGCAGTGGTTCTCAGTCTGTTTTTGCTCACTAAATGAATGAATATGTTTATCTGTATAGCGCTACAAGTGTACGCAGCTTTTTACAATGTAAGGGTATAAACAAAACAGGATTAAAAGTACTTTGTAGAGTGAAACGCTGGATGCTAGGTCCCTGCCTGAAAGCTTACAATCTAAGATGGAAATCTGAAATTATTGGGGCACCCCTAGCATATTTTATGTAATTTATTAAGGGCATAATGAAGTGTAAAATACAAAATATAGTTGCTTGTGGTCTCACAATAACAATAATCAAAAATAAACATATTGCCATAACAATTTCCATAAATATACATTTAAAATGAAATGTTCACATTTTGTCAAAATTATTATCATAGAAAAAAACTAGTTGAGACCACTGGTTTAGCTAAGCCAGATATGTCAAACATGCACCATGTGGCCCTAAGCTTGTCAAACTGCACTCCCCTCTTCCCAATTACTTACTGTGCCATAAGGCAGTGCATCCCTTCCGTTGATATTATGCACATTGAAGCAAGAGCTGGTTCTAGCAGCACAATAGTTTAGCAAAATCAGACATCTGCTGAGTGTTACAGTCTCAACCTTTGTTTGAGTATCACAACGAACTAATCAGCTCAAGTGGCATAAATTATGTTATAGAGGAATAATTTCAATCTCTGATGTGGCCTAGTATGATAAATGAACTTCTTGTTTGTATATTTCAGTGGTGATGTCGCTCTTTTGTGGAGCCATGTGAAGGAGCTGAGACAACAGGCCCCATGGGCCTTCTGTGACTCCTGTTAAGCCACCTCTAGATTTGGCATGTTAAAGTGATAGTAATGTTTCACAAAAACAGCAGCTCCAATTAATCTTCATAGTATTTGAGCCATAGAGAGTGTTATTTCAATACTGTGAGAGTTGTAGTTCAAGAGTACTACCTAGTGTAAACCCCCACTCCTCAGATGTGGTATCCAGTCCATAGACCAGACAGCTCACATCAAGGGTCAATATTCTACTGTGAGAACAATGAAAACGCTGCCCCCCTTGACAGGTCTTTCAGCTTTTTCCCTTATCTTAATTGAAGATTGTCCCTCTCTGCAATCTACCTGGGCACTCTCTGCTGCTCTGAGGTGAGCAGTGTTATATCAGTAAAAGGGGCGGGAGGGGGATACTTTATCATTCAATTACTCTTGTACTGCAATTCTGACAGAATTGAAATAAGACTCTCCAAGGCCCAAATACTATGATGATTAATTAAAGCTGCTTTTATTATGAAACATTACTATCCCTTTAACCCCTTGAATGCCATTGTGGTACGCAACGCATTGCAAAGCAATGCGTTGCGTACCACTCTGGCACTTAAGGGGTTAAGAGCATTCAGGCAATGTAGGGAGGGAATGCAGAATATAATGGAAATCGACTGATGCATATGTAGACTAAGTCCCTACTTGTTTGTCTCAGCGTTTTGACATATTGATTTAGTAGAGCATAGCCTGTGATCACATGTGAGATATGAGTAATGTGAGTTTTAACTCTCTGATTGCAAGAGGAGTGTCATCACTAGGGTTGCCACCTTTTCTTTAAAAAAATACCGGCCAAGGCATTCCCTCCATAGACTTAACATTGGAAAGAAGCCAATTTTTTACCGGCCTGCCGGTAAAATACCGGCTGGGTGGCAACCCTAGTCATCACAGGGATGGCTGCAATTTTTAAACACTGAAAAAATCCTGGTATTGACCCACTTTAGTTAAAAACCGTGTTAATTACATCTGATCACTGGCTATGCAATAACAAATCCATATCTCAAAATGTCAGTGCACATATGTAAGTACATAAAGTCTAGATTTGTAGCAGACAATTTCCACCATACTCTGCCCTCCCTGACTAAGCTCTGCTGGAGGGTTCCTCCAGGGTAGAAAGTTTAGGATTTACTCACTATAACATAAGATCACCGTTCTGCGAGAACATTTTATTCCCTGCGGCAGCACCATCAAATGTATTACATCTCCTGCTGGAGATCTTCAGCAGTTAAATAATATTCCTTTGAATGCGGGAGTAGAGGGGTATGCAGTACATTGGTCAAAAATGTAAAGAACTCTTCTCTGTTACTCACAGGGTTAATGCACAGAAGAAGTTCTTACTGGTATTCAGTGACAGTGGTTCCTCCCTTCAGAAGCACAAATATTTATAACATTTCCTGCTGGAGCACACCTTCACAACTGTCAGTAAGAAGGAAAAGTAATAAATATGGGGGCATTGTGAGTGGAAAGCATTCTGTCACTAGTACTCTGAACTTATCTTTTGTAACCTTACCCTCTGGATTCCAGTATAGTGAAAAAAAATAATAAGCTGAATCAGGTACATTCTGTCTCCTATCAATGAGGCTGATTCGGTGTATAAGCAAAGCAATTCTAGGGCAATCCAACTACAGGACAGGAAACAAATAAAAATCCCCACTGAATTAAACAGGGTTTTTACTATGCTAGAAAGATATCGAACACACTGATTCACAATACTTTGGAGACCTCTCTAGCCTACAAGGGGTTATTTTAAAATTGGATTTTTTAATGTTTATATATACCTTATGGTGCAGATGGTTTGTACGAGAACTGCACTACTCTTATTTATTATATGAGCCTCACTGGCTGAAAAATGCAGACAAACTGGGGACTCTGAAAGCTGACCCTGAAAATCCTTGGACTCTGTGCTGGTTGGGGTGTGATGTATTGGTGTTATATGGGTGATATATGCATGCTTTATGGTTGACAGTGCTGTAATGGTGACATGGGTGATGCATTTTAATGGGTTGCTGTGTGGGGTGACTGATACATGAGTGCTGCATGATTTTATGAGCAATATATGGATGCTGTCTGGCTGATGGCTGTTATATGGGCACTTTATTGCTAATAAATGGGTGTTGTTTGGTGGATGTTATATGTGTGATGTATGAAAAATATTTGTGAGCAGTTGTGGGCACTATGTCGGCGAGTGATGGTGTGTGTGTGTGTGCCCGTGTAAAGGTATTTTGAGCACTGACATCCAGTTACTTCCCCATTCCGTACTCTTGTCCTATCTGCCCCCATAAATATGTAAATACAGTGTGTACTTAAAAGGGATCTATCACCCCTATACAAGTGTTAAATGTTAGGTTATATAGCAACTAGGTGGATTTATTTTTTTTAACCCTGAAAATGAATGTTTAAAGAGTGCACTTCTGGACAGACTGCGTTTACCTGCAATGTACCGCAGTCATTCACTCTTCCTCTGCTCCCCTCCCTCTATGCAGACTCCTTCGATGACAGAGGCTTCTGTCTGTAAGCTGGAGCAATCTCATTGGCCAGAGATCGATATCTAGATAATGAGATCGCTCCACCTTACAGACAGAAAGTCTCAGTCATTGGAGGAGGCTGCATAGTGGGAGTGGAGCAGAGGAAGAGTGACAGACTGCGGTACACAGCAGGTAACAGAGCAGGTAACCTCAATCTGTTTGGAAGTGTACTCTTTAAACATTAATTTTCAGCCAAACAGGATTAAAAAAAAAAAAAATCAATAAAGAAATCCACCTAGTCGCTATAGAACATAACATTTAACACACAATTGTATAGGGTTTATAGATCCCCTTTAAGACACACCAAAAGTCAGGTGGGACAGCTGAAGCCACCAGCAAAGGTCCTTCTTTGCCTGAAGAGACATATATATGACACAAAACAAATGAGACTGATGCCTGGACCAATTCCTGTGAATGGCCATTTGCAACTTCTGTGTGTATTGAGCAAACAGATCTGCATCCAGAGAAGAGACCAGGTAACCCAGTAACTTCTAGCACTCCAGCCAAGGCCGGATTTACATCTCAGGAGCCTGTAGGCACAGAAATCTAACGCGCCCCCCCCCATTAGCCATCTCCACTGGACACCTCCACAATGCTCCTAATGTCCACATTGCCCCCATCATCTCTTTATTGCCCTCACATTGCCCCATCAGCTCCAACTTGCCCCCACCTTCTCCAAATTGCCCCCCCATCAGCTCCAACTTGCCTCCCATCAGCTCCATGCTACCCTTACATTGCCCTCCATTAGCTCCAAATTGCCCCCCATCAGCTCCATGTTGCCTCCCATCAGCTCCATGTTGCCTCCCCATCAGCTCCAGCTTGCCCCCCATCAGCTCCAAATTGCCCTCACAATGCCCCCCTTCGGGTCCAACTTGCCCCCACCATCTCCATGTTGCCCTCAGATTGCCTGCTTCCCTCCCATTGTCCGTTTCCTACCTCCCTGGCAGGAGATCTGTTGTCTGTGCCTCCTTTGGTACAGTCAGTCCTGTGGTTGCTGAAGCTCCCGCGCGGTCTCCTGTTCAGGAATGCAGAGCTCTGGGAGATGATGTCATCTCCCAGCGCTCTGCATTTCTACAGAGCCAACGAGGGATCTTCAGCAACCACAGGGCTGACTGTACCAGAGGAGGCACAGACAACAGATCTCCTGCCAGGGAGGTAGGAAATGGACAGACCTCCTGCCAGGGAGGTGCAATGCGAGGGAGTGGGCGCCGTTGCAGCCAGCACGGTGGCCATTTTTTTTTTTTTTTAAATCTTTTCAAAGAATGAAGAAAAAAAAAAAAGTATCCCATTGCCAGGCGCCCCTCAGTGGCGTGCGCCTGTAGGCAGGCTCCTACTTTGCCTTATGGCAAATCCGGCCCTGACTCCAGTAGAATATTGCCCCAAACCCCTCCCCCCTGCAGTGGATCAAATCTCCTGCCGAGAAAATGAAGGCTCTGGGATGGAACCAGAGAAGATTTCTTAAAAGTGAGCACCCAACAGTGAGGCTCCAGAATGAAGATGCATTTCTGAATCTGATTGTGCAACTTACATTTGAAGGAGCTTTGAGTACCAGGTCATCTAGGTAAGGAGGGAAAAAATCCCATGATGATATGTTAGCTGCCAAGGCTGACATGACATTTGTGAAGACCTTTGGAGCGAACACTAGGCAAAAAGGGAGGGGCAGTGAATTAGAAGGGACTGTCTTGAGATGGAAATAGCAGGAAGCACAGATGGATTGGGATATGCAAATAAGAATTCCTCAACTTTAGAAAAACTCTCTTGGTCAGCTGTGATGACAGAGAAAAATGACTCCATCTTGAACTCTAGAGCCAGCACAAAACGGCTGAGGCACATTCAGTCCAGAGTAGGACGGCGTCCTACAAAGAGACTTGGAAAATATCAGGCGAAACGGTCGTGGAAATGAACAGTGATCAACACCTGCATGCCTAGCAAGGAGGAAACTGTGGCTATGAAAATAGAGCCTTGATCTGGATCACGAGGCACTCTGGACAGAAAAAGAAGTTGAGGGGTAAGGGACTTGATACACTTCCAAAATTACCTGCAAACCCATTGATCTGTCACAGACATGGCCCTCATGTCATGGAGAAAAAAAGAGGCAACCTCTTAAGGATAGAGATGGACCAGGCCCCAGAGAGTAATGCGGAGGTGGACTTATCAGACCAAGGTTTCTGAGCGGTATTCTTGCCTGCCCAAACCTGCTTTGGTTTTTGGGGAGGATGCTCCTGTGCTGACAAGAGAAGCTGCACCTAGGCACGTACCTGAACTGGTAGGTAATATAAAAATGTGTCTTACATGGAAAGAAGGCATGATTAGGTGTGTCCAAAGTACTCTTGTGCCCATTGGTCAATAATCTTCTCCAGTTCAGGATCAAACAACTGTTTTCATACAAAAGATGCTTGGCGACAGAAAATGCCAAGGCCTTGCCAGAAAACCTAGCAACAAGATAAGCATTTGCCTCATGGACCTTGAAGAGTAACACCACCAGGTTATCCTTAAGAGCATCCACTAAGAAGGCATCAAAGAGCTGATCACCCCACCATGGTTCTAGGTACCCATGCAATGGAAAAAATCTGTTTTCAGAAAGTAGTTCAGGCATTAATTCACCAGATCCTTAAAGGCACTGGCACCCACCAGTGGAAGTGCCATATTTCCAGTCTCAGTTCAACAGGGGAATGGGAGGAAATAGGTATGCCAGAGGAAATGTCCATTGGATCGACAAAGCATCCACTGCCAGAGCCAGGGGATCCGCCCAGCGAGAGCAGAACATTGGAACCTTCCTGTTGTGCCTGGTTGCCATCAGGTCGATGCATGGAAGACCCCACTGCTGGATGATGAGGTTGAACACCTCTGTATGTAGTTCCCACTCTCCACTATCCACCGTGTGCCAACTGAGGAAGTCTGCCAGAACGTTGTCTACACCAGGAATATGAGCTGCGGAAATGGCAGGGACATGCTCCTCTGCCCATGATAAAATAGCCTTGACCTCTAGCCAAGATGCAAGGCTTCTTGTGCCGCCTTGCTTGTTGATGTACGCTACCGCTGTGGCATTGTCCAACTCTACCCTGACCAGGCAATCCTCCAGTGGCCGATTCCAGTGTTGTAGGGCATGAAATATGGCCCGAAGCTCCAAGACATTGACGGGAAAGAGATTCCTCCTGGGACCACCGACCCTTAACACTCAAATGCCCCAGTACAGTTCCCCATCTGAAGAGGCTGGCATCCCTTGTTACTGTTGTCCAGAAGGGCAGCAGGAAGGGTCTGCCTTTCAGGAGATTGTTCAGGTTGAGTCACCATGAGAGGCTCTGCTCCACGTGAAGAGGGAGAGATAGGGATCCTTCCAGGAGATCTGGTCAAACCCTGCATGCCAGGATTAGAAACCTCTGAATTTCCCTGGTATGAGCCATGGCAAACGGGACTGCTTCTATGGTGGAAATGAACTTCCCCACCAAGGATGACAACTTCTTGGCCGGAACTGGATCCTGAGACGGGATATCCTGGACCTTCAATGCTATCTGATGAGCCACTTCGTCTGTGAGAAACACCATCCCCCTCTGAGTGTCGAAGAGGATGCCCAGAAAAAGCATCCTCTGGGAAGGGACAAGGTCTGACTTGTCCAAATTGATGATCCACCAGTGATGGGAGAGAGCATGAATGCAGTCCTGCATCTGCCGATGAAGGATTTCTGGAGAAGAGGCCTTCAGAAGGAGTTCGGGGGCCAGAAAACTGGAAATGCCCTCGGTCACAGGCAAAGCGGAGATATTGCTGACTCTCTGGATGAATGGTGATGTGCGGATAGGCATCTTGAAGATCCAGAGAGGCCAGAAATTCCCAGGGGACATGGCCGCGTAGTGACTCCTGGTGGTATTGGGACTGGACCACAAAGGAGTTGAGATCTTTCAAATACAAAATGGGATGACAGCCATGGTCCTTCTTGGAGACCACAAAGAGGTTGGTGTAGAATCCCAAGTCCCTCTCCTGAAGAGGAACTGGTTCCAGGACTGCCTTGTCCAGAATGGTCTGAATGGCCTCTTCGAAAAGGTGACACTTTTCCACTCCCAAGGGAGAACAAGAAGGGAAAGTCTTGGAAGGAGGAAGGGAGGTGAATGGGATCCTGTACCCCGTAGCCACCACCTGTAAAACCCACAGGTCCACCACAGAGGCCTCCCAAGCCGAGAAGTAGTGGCGTAAGTGGCCACCTACCTGCGGGTGGGGACCCGGGTTCGACGAGTAATGCGAAAGAAGGCTTAGAAGCTTTGAGCATCACAAAGGACTTGGGCCTCCATTGCTGCTTAGGCTTGGATGAGGAGCGTAGAGCATGAGGGACAGTCTGGGTCGCCTGGCATGAGTCAGCTTGAAAGGGATGAAAAAGCCAATTCCTTTTGACAGGCGCCTTTTTCCTTAGGACCACTAGCAGGTGAGTACTCTTCCCTCCAGTGGCTTTGCTGATCATATCCTTGAGCTCAGATCAAACAGGAAGTTGCCCTGAAAGGGCAAAGACAGTACAGCCTTCTTGGAGGCCGTGTCAGCAGACCAGATCTTGAGCCAAAGAGCACACCTGGCTACCACAGACATGGTAGATGCCCTGGCTACCATACGTACCGAGTCAAACAGGGCAACAGAAACATAATGCTTAGTCTCAGCAATGTTAGCGAGAAGCCGCAACATGTCAGCAGTAGGGGCTCCCTGGTGGACAGCTGAAGTAAGCTGTTCAGTCCAAACAGCCACAGTTCTATTCACCCATGCTGCAGCAAATACAGGGCGGAGGCCAGAACCAGCTGTTGCAAAAATAGCCTTGAGACAGGTCTCAAGCTTCTTGTCAGTACAGTCTTTCAGAGCAGATGTGTCAGACACAGGCAAAGCTTTGGACTTAGAAAGCCTAGAAACAGGGGCATCCACCTTGAGGGGATGGACCCACTGTGTAAGGGCCGTTTCAGAGAATGGGTAAAGCTTAGCAAACTTTCTAGATACCGATGGTTTCCTGTCTGGAAACTTCCACTCTTCAGACACCAACCGGTCAAGTGTGGGGTTAGGTGGAAAACAAATATGGGGCATAACAGGCTCCTGTAACACATCAGAGGGGTCAGAAGAAACCTCCTGCACCAAGGGAATGTTCAGGGTGGTCAACACAGCCCTGATCAGGCCCTCAGCTGAGGGGATGGGGTCAGCCTCAAAGGAGTCCCCAAAAACTGAGATAAAAGAACAGCTGAACAGTCATCATCATCTTCAGAGTCCACCAATAATTCCTCCTCAGAGGAATCAGACACATCAGGTACACCTGGCGGTTTAAGCAGGGAAGACCCCCTGTAAAGTGGATGGAAGGAGTTGTAAGGTGGACCAGAGGTCCCTGGTAGTAGCCTTAAACTCTTGCATCCATATTGGCTCTACTGCATAGCTGGAGGCCCCAGCAGGGGATTCAGGGGCAGCAGCGCATGTTGGGCAAACATGACCAGAGTATTCTCTAGGTAACCCTGAATGACATGAGGAGCAATGAGCAATGGGGGACACAGACACCACAGTATCCTTAGTCTTAGGTTTAGCCTCAAGGTCTAACGGAGTAGACATTCTCACAGAGTCAAAACGGTCAAAGTATCAAAACACCCACAATAAAGCATGTATGATAATTAAAGCACCCCTGAAATGCTAATTTAGACTTATCTGGTACGTGAAGGGATAAACTGCTGAGGAGAGAAGGAGAGTCCAAGCACTGCGTAAGATACTCGATCTGCGAATACACAAAATGGCTGCCGCAATGGGAGCCAACCGGAAACGAGCGTGTGAAGCGGGCGCTCATGGGAAACGTAGTTTTGCTGACAGAGTACCCCAAGCCCCCTAAAGCTCACCAACATCCCCAGAATGTTGACCGGATGACGGAGCAAGGAAAAACCAACAACATGAGCCATCTTTGACCACGATATGTGGAGAGGTTGCAGAGATATGTCCCAAACTATAAAGTCCCATAGAAGTGAATGGAGCAATGGCGTCTATGCGGTAAACGGGTGGCTGAAGGGTGCGGAACAAAGTTAATGAGGTGAAAAAGCCCACTAGAAAAAAACAGTAGACCCAATAAACACTGAACCGAATAGGGAAAGTGCCCAAAAAAACCCCAAAAGGTGCTAACCAGCAGCAAAAGGGTTAAGTTATCAAAGAAACTTGCTCCAAACACCTCATAGACATACAGAATAAATCCAGTGAATGCATGAGTATGTAATAGGAACTCCAAATAAGACCCCTGTGCAGAAGGGAAGTATGGGACATGTGGACCTCAGCATTCAAACGGTGCTCACCCTTTTCAGCAGGTCTTCTGTCTTCAGATTACCATATGTCAAGAAGAAGCCTCAGTGGGCAACTCCTGGGGAAAGAACTTGCAGCCAAGATTTTCCCCAGGGCTTAGGTCCACAAAAGCACCTGGTAAACTGAGCTATCCACATCTGGGTGATGGGAATTTTCAGTGATGGTAATCTGCCTCATGGTGGTATTCCATATCTAACAGAAAAATAATAAAAAAGCTAAAACTATAGCAGAACTGTTCTCTTGCTTGTATTTTGACAAAGGAACAAATCTTATTGGTTGAGGATTGGCTAGCTAAAAGCTAAGGAGAGGAGGTAGGCTCCACGCAGCAGTCACTTCTCAGAATTGTTCCTGCCTATTAAAGGGGCTGATCGCCTACCCAAAGTTACCAGTAACCTGTATTGGATGACAGAGAAATAGCAATACTGAAAAAGAATTACTTCATTGGAATGGTCTACAAAGTGTGCCTGTATCGCTATTGCAGCCTCTTCGTGTCAGCTGACATGGATCTCCTTCTATCAGCTTTACAGCTGATATCAAGAGAGGGGGAACTTTGGATGTGAATATCTCCAAACAATTAAGGTTTGAGAGATGGGATTTGTGCAACATATTTTTTTATTCTACAAAACAAGAGAAAATGTTTAGTGGACATTACTGTTCCTTTAAAGGGATAGTAATACTTTAATATTACTATTCCCCATATTGTAGCTATTTCAAAAAGAATTGAATTGCCCCCAGGTTCATCTCCCTTTTTGGTTTGAGAGATAACAGAACACAAAGTTCCCCCCTCCCTCCCCCTTCCCTGAAGTCAGCGTTGTATTGACTGCAGAGGAAGCCCGTCGTACGACAGGCTTGCGGCTCTGCAGCTGAGCCAAAATCGCGTTAGTAAAAAATAATTATTTCACTGAACGGTCTTCTACATGTGCTTGGTTTGCAAGCACACGTAGAAGACCGTTTCAGTGAAATAATTCTCTTTTACTAACGCTATCTCGGCTCTGCTGCAGAGCCGCCTGATGAAAATAAGACCGGATATCCCTGCAGTCAGTACAACGCTGACATCAGTGAAGGGGGATGGAGGGGGGAACTTTGCTTTGAGAGATGAACCTGGGGGCAATTCAATTCTTTTTTAAATAGCTACAATATGGGGAATAGTAATATTAAAGTATTACTATCCCTTTAAGCAGGCATATAATTTTGCTCTTAATCTGTTTAAAAATAAGAAAAAAATTCCAAAGCATATGTGACTTTCTGAACGAAGTTCAAAGTTAGACGTACATGGAACACAGAATCTATATTGCCTGTATAATTTATTCTATTTGGTGGATTATGTTATTACGCCTTTGTCAGCCAGCCACTGTAGAAACAACTATGCAGTGCTTAACATAGTTGTTCCTTTGCAGTCTACTGAGTGTATAAATAAATAAGGGGAAACATGCAGATAGGTAATTTGAAACTGAAAGGGGGAAAGGAAATAAGTGGCAAAAAAAATAAAAATAGAATTACATAATATTGCGTTCCCTCAGCTCTTCGTAACCCAGAGCATGGGCTATTTTTAAAACGCATTTCCAACATGTATTTCAATAACCAGTGTTGCAAAATGTTGTATCATTCCTTCAAAATGATACTGACGCCTACAAAATTAAAATCAGTCTTATCTCTAACATTTGGAATGACAGAAGGTGTGCAAAGCACTGACTGTTGTTATTCAGTTGGGTTAAATTATGTTCTATAAGTCAAGGTCTGTAAAAAATGTTAATGGCTAATGGGCTTTCAAATCTATCTTGCCTTTGTATTCATTGCAGGGCCTCGGAGCCAGAGTTTAGTCATGAGAATGAGTAATAAGTGTCTTGGATGTAATGCATGTAACTGCAAATGACAGGCTGAGATAAGATGTACAGAAAGTTGAACAGAATATATCTCCAACAACATGTATTAAAGCTAAGCTGTAATTATAATCTTCTAAACTGAGGTATAAACTGGAACTACTATTGGAGTCAAAGGCATAAGAAAGGGAGGCCGATGTTGCAGCCCATCAAGGAGGACATGTGAGCTTGTTGCAGCTATTCTCCGCTTTTATTTGAGCTACAGTGGGACTGTTATGGGCCCTTCCTTATTAATAGCACCTTGGGAGAGAAAGAGGAAACCCCAATCCAATTTGGAGTAGCTCTATCATGGACTCTCTCTCTATATATGCACACCCTGTGAGCTGGGTAGATTTCTGCTCAGTCTTGTTCCTCTATTATAGAAGCTGTGGCTGATCCTTGCTGCCTACACACCTTAGGGGACATAACCTGCCTTCCTCATTTCCTCACAAATGCGGATTTAGTAAATCTGACCACAAAAAAAATGGTCTGACGCTTCTGATCGATTAATTTAACATGGCAGTCAAGACAAAAGTGGCCTACTTGAGATGTCAACTATCGAAATTAGGAGCATTTTTTAACCCTTTGAGTGCCAGAGTGGTACAGAATGCACTGCAAAGCAATCAAAGGGTTAAGCACCTTGAAGAGTACGGTGCCAGCCTCTCCGATCAACTTCACATTTCGCAAAAAGTTATTGTGGAGCAGCAAGACTATTACCAACCACACAAGATCTACAATCTAGATAACAGAGGAAAGTGGAATAATATATGTATCCGTGGAATGCTACCAAATAGGACCTACCATTCTCTGTTTGCCCATATCCTGCAGACATCGGACGACAACGCACCATACGGTCCTGTGCCCCTAGATTACCTCCTCTAACTTGCATAGAGATCTATGTTGCATCCGTTAAAGGATGAAATTATGGTCAAGTGCAGAGAAATGGACTCAGTAAGATACAGTGGATTAGAGCTACAATTCTAGCAAGAACTTTTAAAGCATACCCTTTATTTACATTGCCAACTGAAGCCTTTGACGGATCCTCTCATATACTTGGGAGTGAAGTATAAGCGGGGATTCCCTTTTAATATTATCTCCCAACAAATTGGTGCTACAGCGTATATCAGGAGGCCAAAGGATATCCCAGCTGATTTCAACACCTTGGGCATAGGTATTCCGGGACTGAACCATCTTCTCATCCTTCTCTGAATTTCTTACCCTGGATCTTCCTAGACATGAGAAATAGTAAAGAGTGCCTCCATAATTGTCCTGGGACACAATCAGATGCATTCTGTGAAATTACCTTCTTAGATTATTGGGACGGGGCCTTATGAAGACAGACTTTATGACCAATTGGATCAGATCATTCCTTGTCTTCAAGTACTCTACAACCCACATACGGTTTACTCTGGACTCTCTTCTCATGTCCTGACAAAGCTTACTCCTTGCCTTTTCAGCTCATATGATCTAGCAAAGCATGTTTTTTTATTAACCCTTATGCGTTATTCATAATGTCTTGAGGTGGAAGGTCTTCTGCTAACTCTCCCTGGGGATCAGGAACAACACCTGTGCATTTGCTGGCCTCCAATTCCAATAACTTCCTGAATTTCTTTTTATTTTACTTATGTGATAGGGTAATCATCCTGGTTATTCTTAATGTTCTTGAGGTGGACAGACTTCTAGGTCACTGGTAGAGGATAGTGCTTCTACCTGGGGATATGAGGAGTTGCTTTATATGTCAATCACAAGGTCCTTAACGCAAGCAGACTCCTTTATCTGATGTCTCTCCCTGGAGATTGTTAACAATGCCTGTGCATTTGCAGGCCTCCTTCGAAATCTAGTGCTTATTATACTTATTGTTATGAGATATTGCTTCCTATTACTGCAGGATTAGGTATTATTCACCATCTCTTGTAAAATGCAATTTTGTTGGGGTGTGGCAACTTCACAGATGTCTCAGAAATTGTTGCAGGAATGGTATTTGCCTGTTGGGTGCACCTCTGGAGGGGTGAAGAGCATTTCTCCCTAGTCTTTCTGTGATTCACCCTGCAAGAGACTTAGGGATCAGATTTACCCTTTTCTTGGTACTAGGGCTTTCCTTTGACTCATCCCAGGGTTACACCACTTCCACTTGTTTTGCTGTTTACTTGTTTAAATGATGTGTTAAATTATTGTTAGTTCTTGTGTTAAATTATTAACACTCTCATGACAGGTACAATACAGATTGGGGTTATCTCATTGGAGCCGGAGGGGACAGACTGTTATTTACAGCAGTTTAAACTGGGCGGATGCCTGCTTGCCCTCAGGGGATGGTGGAGGCTCCCTCTTGGGGTGATGGGGGGAATTGCTATGACTATTTACGTTTTCTGGTGATACCCCCTTCACTTGGTGGCACGTGGGACTGCTGCATGCAGCTGAGAAAATGCGTGTTGATTTCCTCCTCCCCTCTCAGTCCACTGGTGAATCCTATTCAGTCTTGATGGGCGGTTCCTTGGTGGGTCCAGTGCTTGGTGTTCACCACTTATGTGGTATGCTGCAGTGTGGGGGCATGTCTGGGAGCCCCTCCCCCAATTCCACTTTCACACTTGCATTAAGAGGATTTTATTTGGCTTTGCCCCCACTCAGCTCACCTTCTTTCCTTCTCTCCCTTTGTCTCTGGCCTTACCTGCTTGTTTGTTCGTATGCACGTTATTCTCTTCTTGCCCTACACTTTCCTTCTATTTTGCTCTGCCTCCCTGTTCCCCTTGTTTCTTTTCTGGATCTGGGAACTCAGGTATGTGTAGTTCTTATGACACTATGATTTCCATCTTATGCATGGTCCATCTACCTTGGAGGTTTAACTTTATCACTGAGCTTCTTGCACCTGCAGTCGATCATAGACCACCAGTCCAACATCGACTACCTCAACCTCCAGTCGAGCATCAATTATCAATCGAGAATCAACCACCAGTTGAGCATCTACTACCTCGACCACCCGTCGAGCATCTACCACCTCTACTACCAGTAGAACCTTGTCTATTTTTCCTTGTCATCTCAGGGTTCCTATATGACAACTACGACTAATAGTGCAGTTAGG
This sequence comes from Rhinophrynus dorsalis, assembly GCA_037306005.1. Lineage (NCBI taxonomy): Eukaryota > Metazoa > Chordata > Amphibia > Anura > Rhinophrynidae > Rhinophrynus > Rhinophrynus dorsalis. The sequence continues at coordinate 150,697,855 of CM074718.1, forward strand.
TTGACTTCTCTGTTATCCTCCTCAACCTCAGTAGGTAGTCACCATACTCTGGGTTGTCATCTGGAGTGTGTTCCGACTCCTCTGGTCAGTACTAATCTGGCCTTGCAGCCAGCATCTCTAACCAGGCCTAGGCTGCAGCAAAGCATCCCAGAAAGCAGCCGCTGCTAGCCAGCATCGAACCCTAGTCATCACTTTCAAGCATCTGGTTCAATGAGGCCTACCGTGCAATATACTCTATATTGTCTGTTGTTGTGTTGTAGTCTTATTATTATATCAAATAACAGTTTGTCACCTCTTTAATGGGAATCTACCTCACAGAGTCTAACCAAGAAGCTTACGTTGGTGCTTAACCTGTCCGAGCATCACACTGATTGACCACGTTTCTGACAGATATCTTTTCCTTAAGGTGACCTGATACAATATTTAAATCACTATTGCTAACATTTATTTACCTAATATTCACCAGTCTTCCTTTCTAGATTTGCTCTCATTACCCTATTTAGTTTTAAATCTTCACCACTTATTTTGGGTGGCTAATTTAATTTCTCTTCTAATCCCATGTTAACTCAAGCTCTTACATGCAACGTGACACTGAAAATCAACATGAAATTTCACAATTTGCATTTAATTGATGTCTGGCACACTCTCTACTCTACTCATTAGGATTACGTTTAGTATTCACTGTGTATAAAATCTACACTAGAATAGAATTTTTCCTTGAACAATACGCCCTTTGATCTACCCAATACACATCGATAGACCCCACTACAGTATCTGAGCATGCCGCTAATTTCTTTATCCATATTAAACTAGGCAGTCAGAGGAAGATGCAATTATATATATATAGTCCCTTGGGCAGGCACATAAATCATCCCTGTCACCCATGACGGAAAGAAGAACACAGTTTTCTACCCTCTTACTCATTCAATCTCTTAAATCCTTTATGTGGCATAAGTATAAACATTTCATGCAAGGTAATAAGTGTGGGAAAGCTCTTGCAAACCTCATGAAGAGGAAGCTTAGACAATCTTGCAGATTAAAGACAAACAAGGCAAACAGTACACTATAGCAGAGGCATATAAGGACTATTATCATAAACTTTATTATATGCATAGTTCTAAATCTGAAGATAGCATCCCAAGTAATTTGAGTATTACAGATTCTATACATTATATCCTTTCAAAAGCCAACATGCCGGTTATGACGCCAGCAGAGACTGGTTCATTAATGCATCTGACTATGGGGTAAGAACTAGACAAGCCATTAAATCTTCCCCTCTGTGTCAGACAGTGAATGCCTCATCAATTACAAGAATTTCTTGATGAGAGTTGGTACCGTGTTAGCCGTAGAAATACAGGAGGTAAATATAGTTGTTGATACCTTTATTGGCTAAACAGATTTAGAATGCAAGCTTTCAAGACCTTAGGTCTCTTCCTCAGGCATGTTATACAGATAAATATGAAAACATCTCTCTTAAAAGGATAGTAATACTTAAAATGTAAAAAAAAATATGTTGTAGGGTTTATCCCCCTGAGTAAAACAAGAGTACTCCCACTGCTGAGAGGTGTTTTATTCAAAAGTTATTAATTTTCGAAGTTGAATTTTTTAGGTGCAATATCACCACGGCCTGAAATTGTACAGTGGCGCTGTTGCTACATGATCCTATGGACAACTCTGGTCAGTTGACCATAAATCTCCATAGGATGGATGTATATTACATTGGATGATTTGCAGGTGAAGGTACCATTGATCTTATAGTGTAACTGGGTGTTTGGAATTGGTATCTTGGTTAAATGTGTGCACAGGTTTCATACCTCTTTTGTAGGCAAAGAGATGTGCCATTTTTTGTATTTTTATTCACAGCACTCCTTACCATCAGTTGTTTCAAATTGGGAGGCTGTCTGAAGGAGAGTAAGGAAGGCTGTGGGAATATGTTCTTAAGACTTTCATCCGTATGTAATTTTGTTTGAAGTTCTTTTGATATTTTGTGTAGAACTTCAACCTGGGGGTGGTAAGTGACCACCAATGGCACCCGGTTTCCCTTATGTTGTTCTTTGTAGCTCAACAGATTTTTTTTTGCATGAGAATATAAATAGTTAGACCAGTGTAAATACGAATTATATGTGTTTGTCTAAGTTAACATTTGCCACACAAGGGACATCTATTTAATGAATAAAGTATAAGTGAATCAGTGCAAAAGAATCAATACAATCCATTAACCTGATAGCCCACTACCCACAAATGACCGATTAACCCACCCTAAGCCCCAACACACTGAGATTTTAAGAACCCTTTTTTTTTTTTTTTTTTTTAATTAACTTCCCTTTCCTCAGTCCATGTCTATTTGTTTTTAATAATATGTAATAAAGTATAATTTTTATTGATACTATTGTTGAGTGCCTCTGACGCAGGTTCATTTCTAGAGGGTGGCTCATAACCACCCTTTATATATTTTTACGAGGTTATTAATTCTTGCCATACTGTGCATGTGGTTGAAAAGGGTTGTTACACGACATGTAGGGCACATCTCACAAGACAAATCTCCTGCCACTTAGTTGCCCTAGTACATACAGGGTGGGGCAGGTATTTTTATACTGCCACCCACTCTATTGATAGTAATTGTAAGGTAAAATTAACCCTTGCTATGCTGGTGTCTTCAAACATTGATAGCTTATACCTCTGGAAACCTACATGTAAGGTTTAACCCTATATTTGCTGGTATGTTATAGGTAAAGTCATCCAATATATTTTATTTTATTGTAATTTCATTTATATCTATATATCTTAGTATAGGACTTGGTTACATAAACATATATTACTGAGTCAATTTTGTATCACTGATCATTACTTGTACTAGTTATAAAGTTCGTGAACACGGGCCAACACTGGCGGCGCTGCAGTCATGCGCAGTACTGACTACTCAAATGCACCGCGGCTGATACAGAGAGGGGCACTCCGAATTCAGACTGTGGTCCTCCCTGCGCACCTTCCTGGGTCCCAGGAAGGTGAGCAGAGAGGACTCCTGTGTGAATTTTGAGTGCCCCGCTCCATATCAGCCACGGAGCGGGCAGTCTGTACTGTGCATGACTGCAGCACGCACAGCCATATCTACTGCGCATGACGGCTTCTGACAAACATCCTAATGAATTATAATATAGGATTTTATATATCACATTTTATTTATCCTTAAATAAAATTACATATATTGTTTCACGAATATGAGTAATTGATTCTTTTTAATCAATTATGTTCACTGTGGTTTAGTGTGTCATACCTAGATTGTGTACAAGATCTCAAATTTATTTAATCGTTTATTTTATGTGAGATATACAGTGTGTGGTCTCCTTTTCCCTTTTGTATATCCTCGACAGTATTGTTCAAGGTCAGATACTAGTGTGATATACTGTCGTACTCTGATTCAAAGCATATTCTGTATTGCAACACTGACTTTATCTTATCGTTAGTTCATATCAATGTGTGTTCTGTGTGATTACAATAATATGTTATGTGTAAAGCATTAATTTACAGTGCAAACAACTTTCCATATAGAAGTTGTAAATTACTAACCGATGTGCACTGGTTCAGATAATCTGTATATAGAGCTACTATTCTTTGACTGAATTGTTCCACACTTTGCTGAAGATGTTACGACACAAATAAAACTGTTAAAATCTCTAAAGATATTTAGTACAATTTAAAAAGAGTAGTTGAGGAAGTGATAAGCCAGTATGTTTTCCTTCTTTTCTTTTTTATTATTTTGAAGTATGATAGACACTCCCTGAGATCAATACTACACAGCTCACAGTTTCACTTCATCTTCCTCTTTTCTAACATTCCCCTTAACAAGAACATCTACTAAATATAATTTAGGCTAAATTATTTTTAAACAAGAATTTTGTAGTTCCTCTTTGACCATACTGTATATTCTATAGACTTGCATTCTTCTGTCAATTCATTAGAAACTGACAAGACACAGACTTTGTGCAGGTCTGTATTTATATTTTTAAAAAACACATATAAAACTCATATGAAGGACAACTTCAGAGAGGACATTCTTAGTATTTAAATAAATAATAAATAAATAGAAAGTAGAACAAAAGTTCCAACAAATGATAACAGTAAAAGAGGTTAAAGCAAAATGTAAACTATGAATTAGTACTGCAATGAGATGCATCTTAAAAAGGAAATATCACTCCAATTAAATTGCCCAGAAATAATTATTCATATAGTGATATGCATACCAGTAGTTGTATTATCCTGAATAAGTCCAGCATTACTGAAAAATCCATCTGGTTTGGAGACTGACAGGCAGTCTACTTGCTGTACTGGCATCTGTGCGCCTGCACTGTCAGTAACTTCCTGTACCTTAAGGTACATTGAAACTCCTCCTCACCAGGAAGGACAGGACATCGCAGGTGCACAGATGACTGCCCATCAATCTCTGAACAAGATGGATTTCTCATTAATGCTGGACTTATTCAGGATCTTACAACTACTTGTATGCATAACGCTATATGAATAAATATTTGGGTGGCACTTTAATTGGAGTGATAGTTCCGCTTTAAATATATTATGTAGGTTGAAATATAGATAGACAGACAGACAGACAGACAGGCAGGCAGACCGACTATAAGCCTTTTCCTGACGAATATAATAATGGTATGACCACATCTGGGAAATGCTGCTTTCAAAAGTTAATATAGCTCAAATATGTCTCTCAATTCAAACCACACATTTCTATTGTGGTCTCCAAGTGATAATGTTCTTATTGCTTTCTACTTATAGTTTTGGTATAAGATTATAAGCTTTCCAACAGAATAGAAAAATAACATTTTGGTGAGGGGAACATGCAGTGACAGATTGAAACAAACGGCAGTGAAGATCCTGCTCATAACAGCTTATATTTTGGAGGGTGACTGAACATGGGACACAGGGTGAGAGTTGGAGCAATTGCTAAGAATATGTTTAAAAAAGTCTGAGCTGTATTAATATTTGAAAGAAGCATTTTTCTGCAGGAAAACACTACACTGGAGGAAATATTTACTTCGCATAGTACAGTATTTTTCAACCACTTCTCCTTGGACTGATTTATATTACCCTGTGTCACATCAGACATAAATAACTAAAACCTGAATAGCTGTCCAAGTCAAATCAGAAAGTCACCAAGCCAGTAACTGGCTTCAAAATATCTGAGAAAAATTGGTCTAAGGAAAACTCAGGTTAACTGCTAGAAGCAACATTGAAAGATGAAACCAAAGTGTGTTCAAAGGCTCTCTGTAGTATAAAGCAGTTCTGTCCAACGTATATATATAAGCATGGCAAAGCAGCCATAAGATGCACATGTTCCAAGATTAAAGTTTTCGCCTCAAAAGCTAAAAAAGTGGAAAATGGCACTTTTTGCTGAGTGGCAAATGTTTTGTGAAAGTGAAGTTTTCTAAGGTTTTTTTTGAATAGCTCATTACACTGAAATCAGTGGGGAAACTGAATTTCTACCCACCACATCGCAAGTTTCCACTGGCATAGTATTACCACAGCTTGCAATTCTGTGTTTGTGACAGCAGCACATTTTTGAGCTAGAGAAGACAGGCTAATAAAAAGGAGTTGAATCTTATTTTAGGAAAGACATTTGTTCTTTGTATTGGGGGAGACTGGGGCAGTCTGGGGGACAGGAAAGGAGAATAGAGGTTGACCCTAAAATTGTTTGTGACTGATTGACTGGGAAGACACAGGCAGCTGTGATACAAGTTTTTCTGGTCTGGCTGCTATCTCTTTGCTGGAAGAGTCTGGGAGGTGTGAGAAGGGAGCAAAGGAGATTTACCCCAAAAACCCCAATATCCTGCATGACTGATTGCAAAGACATGGGTGTCACGTTAATCAGGCGAAGAAGGACAGACACAGTAATAAAATATAACCACCTTTATTAGAATATACAGTGATAAAAATATATGAGTTATAGCGATGATAATATTCCACATAACCCCAGACCACCGGATGATAGGACCCAAGCTCCTACCTTGAGCTGCACACTGTGCTACTCACTGCACTACTGTGAGGTACCAGAGACTAAAGGCAGCAGGAAGCAACAGTCGGACAGAGCCACGGGACACAGAGGCTAACAGTCAGGCAGACTAGGAGAGTGTTACGGTTTTTTAGGACTCTCAGACAAATAAGTGAAAATAAAACACACTTTATTAAAGTGAATAATGCACAATTACGCCCTCTAGAGGTGGTAGGTAAAACACAGATAAAGTAAACTGAGATATTACAAGGGTAATAGCATAATGGACATAAATGCAAATCAGTATGCACTAGGATGATATTGACCCCCAAGGGGTTAAAGTCCAAAAAACAGTCAGTCTCAGATGTGGAGGTTTGACACACCCTGGATGTTAAATAGGCTGTGCTGTACAGACAATGTTCATCAAGTGCTGAGGGTCGAGCTGCCTTGCCAAGGTGTTTGATAGTAAGCAGAATGGGTAACAACTTAGCCCCCACGGGCGTAGCTACAGGAACTGCTTTCGTTTGTGCAAGTGCGAATAGCCCCACCGGGCGTAACGGAAACCGGCCTGAAATGCAAGAGCTAACAGCCTCCTCAGGTGTAATCGAATGCAGTAATACTAGAGCCAGAGCCACTAGCCCCCTCGGGCGTAGTACCGGATCAGCCAACACTGAAGCCTTTCTGCCAACACTCTGTGTCAATGATATCGTCGGTAACCAATACCGGAGAGCCTTAAGCGCCCAAACGGCCCAAACTATGTGAACACTCTGCAATGTTAGACTAGAGTTGCCGACGGAGAGCGGCAAACTCAGCAGCAGTATCACTGGTAGCGAGGCTCGTACAGGAGACAGAGAGAGTGAATTCGAGGCAGCACTGCAAGGGTTAAAATGCACGTTTACTCGAGGCTTCAGCGCTACTGCAAGACTCTGCAACGGTACTCGAGGCTTCAGCGCTACTGTCAGGCTCTGCAAGGAGAGGAAGGCCCACCGAATACACACAGCTCTGCACTAGTTACGAGGCACAGCACTATCGAAGGAAGCACCAGGCAAGGCAGTGGCACAGACGTGGGCAGCAGGGACTGGAAAATGTCGCGGCGGCGACAACTGGAACGCAGGTCACTGGAACAAGCTGGAAGTCGATCTTCGGAGCAGGAAGTCAGCCGGACCGGGTCATACACAGGCAGGAACGTCGAACTAGCCGAGTCAGGATCCAAGGGTGGTACGCAGACGAGCCGGGTCATACACAGGCAGGAACACTGGAGAATGGTCAGGGCAAGCCGAATCGGTACACAGAAACTCAGAATACAGGAACACAGCTACAGCACTACTGGCTCAGGAACACCACGAAAGGGCATCTGACAAATGTGATAGCCAGGTATAAAAAGGTCATCAGGAGGCGGGTTAAACTCAGTCAGCAAATCAGTGACATCCACAACTGAGAGTGACAGGAATCACAGACACTGTGATAGAGAGCCAATGTGGGTAATCAGACAAGCTGTGGTTAACAAGGAGCGAGTTAATCAGGGAGAGCCACAGGTCAGAACCGATGTGGGTGGTCAGACAAGCCAGGGTCATACACGGAGCAAGCAAGTCAGCCAGTGCCACAGGTCAGAACCAGTGTGGGTAGTCAGACAAGCCGTGGTCATACACAGAGTGGATTCTCAGGTAAACACAGGTCACAACGGAGCACAAGAGTAACTAACAGGAACACCACGTAAGGGCAATGACTCCTAGCCCCAAGGAGGATTATAAAGGAGCAGAAGGAGGCTAGACCCAATTAGACCACCCAGAATAGGCCCATAAACAGGTGTCCAAGCCAGTGCCTGTAACAGACAAAGTAATGCAGAGGTGGCCCCAAGGATGCCGGCCAACACACCACAGAGGAAGGAAGTACAGGCTAACTAGGCCTCAAAGGTAGACTGTGATAGTACCTCCCCCTTAACGACCTCTCCCCCGTGGAACAGGACCAGCACTATAGGCAGTGCGGGAATGAAACTCTCAGAGAAGGGCAGGTGTATGCAGATTTCTCTTATCAACCCAGGAATGCTCCTCAGGTCAGCAGCCTTTCCAGTGCACCAAATATTGTACCCGGCTTCTGAGCATGCGAGAGTCCAAGATACTCTGTACTTCGTATTCCTCATGGTCCCCCACTTGAACTGGTCTGGGACGTACCAAAACCTTAGTATAAACGTTATAAAACCAGAGGTTTGAGTAGCTACACATGAAACACATTGGAAATGCACGTTAGTGGGAAGCTCAAGGGCATACATCACAGGGTTAATCTTGCGGAGAACCCGAAAGGGACCCACAGATCGGGAAGCCAGCTTTTTACAAGGCACCTGGAGATTTAGGTTGCATGAGGACAACCAGACTCTCTCTCCCACCCAGAACACCGGAGCTGGTAATCGCCTACGGTCTGCTTGTCTCTTATAGTGTGTCATGGAACTCTGCAGGGATCTCTGAACCAGTTCCCATGTGGAGCGGAGCACCCTCAAGTGCTCCTCCAGAGCAGGAATGTTCTGCACCTCGAATGACTCAGGCAGGAGAGAAGGTTGGAACCCATAATTAATCAGAAAGGTAGAGTCCTGAGAGGAGGAATTAACTGCACTGTTTCTGGCCAGCTCCGCCCACGGTAACAAGTTCGCCCGGTTGTCATGATGGTCAGAAATGAAACAACGGAGACACTGTTCCAGTGCCTGATTAGACCTTTCAGCAGCACCCTTCGACTGTGGGTGGTAAGCTGAGGAGAACGAGAGCTGGATCCCCATCTGACTGCAAAAAGCTCTCCAAAAACGTGACACAAACTGGCTCCTGCGATCCGAGACTACCACCTTGGGTATACCATGGAGACGAACTACCTCCTTCGCAAAGATCTCTGCCAACTCCTTAGAGGAGGGGAGTCCCTTAAGCGGCACGAAATGCGCCATCTTTGAAAATCTATTCACAATCATAAGAATGACCGTGTAACCCTCAGAAATCGGCAACTCAACCATAAACTCAATTGACAAGTGAGACAGTGGACGCTCCCTGTTCGGGATGGGCTGCAAAAGGCCGACTGGCAGGTGACGAGGAGTCTTGGTCCGCTCACAAGTGGAACATGCTGAAACAAAAGCGGAACAGTCTGCCCTCATGCTGGGCCACCAAAACATCGACCATATAAGTTGGTCTCTACCAACATGTCCTGCAGCCTTTGAGGAATGGTATGTCTCCAGAAGTCTGGTACGGAGGGATTCTGGCACAAAACATCTCCCATTAGGTCTCTCTGCCAGAGCGGAAGCTTGGGCAGCCAAAATCTCCTCATCCAGCAGAGATGTAATACTGGTGCATATCGTAGCGGTCATGAGGAATAAGAGGCACCGGAGGACACTGTCAAGGTTTTATTGAGCAGTTCTATTCTGCTTATTGATTCTGATGTCTGAGCTAATCTAGTGTTCTAGTGCTCTGCTATCCACTGCTGCTGTCTACTGAGTTTCAGGCTGCTGCTTGTCTTATAGGCCTGCAGCCCCTCCCACAAGTACAGGCCCTGCCCTTCACTTGTGGTTGGGGCTTCCGGAGTATGATTACCTGTGGGATTGCTTTCCCCCTGGGTTATCGTAAGTCCCTAAGGGATGAACGACGAAGGCGACCTGAAGAAAGGCAAAGAGACTAGCCAAGATAATTCCTTTATTGAACTTGCATAAAGATGACATTATTTGGATAGGTTAGTGAGGGCCCTGCAGATTTCAGTGTCTGGATTAGGTATATATCTTTTGAAGCATGCAGATTGCCATCTACCTAACTTTTGAATGATGTGAGCGGGTACTTGGTTCCTGGACGCTGATGTTGCAGCCCCTATCCTAAATGAACGTCCCAAATATTGATTTGGGTTGTATCCTAGACATGACAGAATTGTACGTATGCAGTAAGTGAAGGTGGAAGTCAAAAGTGGGCCTAATGGCAGTGGAAGGAGTGGACTATCGTTAGGCTGGTGTTGGATGAAGGCGGTGAGGCGAATCAGAGCTTTGTATGGGCACCATGGGTCGAGTGGCGAAATAAGGGATGAAGTGGCCGGCGTGAGACTGATCTGTTTTTGAGTGGGTGATAAAGAGGGTGAAGTGATTGAAGTGGTAAGCGAGTTGGTCCTTTCACACGAAGCCGTCCGATCTTGTGCGACAAGAGAACTCGCTTGGCCAGAGAAAGCCAAAAAAGGCCAGGCATACTGCTGCATGTAGAATGATGTTGGTTTGATGTTGGAAGGGATGTGTGTCGAGGAATTCATAGATGCATTTAAAAATGTGCCCAGTGATGGGGAGGCGAGTGCGCGGTGAATGGTTATGAGTGTTGGAGATGCCTTGTAGGAATAGTTTGATGCTATACATAGTAAGAATGGACTGATAGAATGGGTAATGTAGGGCGTAGTCATGTTGGACTCCGGCTAGGTATACTTTAATGGTGGCTGCTGATAAGTTGAGACCTTAGTGGCAGTGTGCTGCGAATGCTAAGATGGCGGATTGTGAGTATGGGTTAACAGGTTTGGTAACTGAAGTAAAGTGTCTGAAAGTGTCCCATGATCGTTTGTATGTCTTCCTGGTGTTAAGGGCCAGTGCTTGATTGATAATGGCTGATGCCTCTGTAAGGAGAGAGAGTCTATAGCATCATTAGGTCCGTGAAGGCTGGAGGGGTTGAAGGATGAGCTGCAGCTGCCGGGTTCTGGCTGAGGAAGAGCTGAAATTCAAATTTTGAGAGAGCGTTAACTGACAAATTATCTTGACTTGATATTAAGGTGGCATGGATTGTGAATTTATGGAGTAGAGAGAGCCATGTACGTTTCCTGAGGAGTTGATTTACATGGGGTGCGGATGTTCTGCCTTTTTTAATAAGGGTGCCTGTGGCTTGGTTAGTGGAATGAAATGTAATGGCTTGACTTGACCATAGGCTTCCCCAAAGGGTGGCTGCTGCCACCATTGGGTACATATCTAACAGGGTTTGGCTTATGTTAGGATTGAGGCCATGGTTCGGAGAACCACTGATTGCTGTATATGGCAGAAAAGCCTGAAACTTTGGTTGCATCAGTAAATACTTTTGGGCTAAATGGGTTGGGGACAGGGGGGAACATGGACCGGCCATTCCAAAGGTTTAGAAAGTTTAGCCACATGTGCAGATCTGAGCGAGTTGCTTGGTTTAGCAAAATGGTGGAGCTTGGCTGTGATGCGGAAGGGAGCTGGTAGATGAGGTGAGAGATGAATGAACGCCCTTGAGGTATGATCTTCATGATAAAACTGAGGTAGCCTATTAGGGATTGAAGGTCTACTTTTGACAAGGTTGATGTGATGTGTCTAGTATGATGCCTAAGAATTCGATGACTTTGGTGGGGCCACTAGTTTTTTAAATGGATAGTGGGATGTTTAATGACTTAAAAAGATCTATGAGTTTTTGGAGGCTGGAAGGGAAGGAAGGTGAATGGTCTATGAGCAGGAAGTCATCTAGATAATGTATCACTGCTGGACATCTGCAGCGATTGAGCAGAAGCCAGCAGAGAATGTCTGCGAAGTCGTCAAATATTCTGGGGCTGCTGCGGCAGCCGAATGTAAGAGTGGTTGCAAAATAGCATTGCCCTTGCCATTTCATTCCTTGAAGGTGCCAGAGTGAGGGGTGTACTGGTAGGAGCTTAAATGCATTTTTAATATCTGCCTTGGCTAGCCAGCAGTCTGGGAGAGCTTGTTGTATGAGAGTGATGGTTTTATCTATGGAGGCGTGTTGAAGTGAAAATGAGTCTGAGAGGATTAGTAAATTTATGCTGGGGACTAGTGTGGAGCGGAAAGGTCTGGTATGAGTCGTTTTTTGGACGAGAATTTCCTGGTAGCAAGTCCTAGGGGGCTAATGAGCCATATGGGAAAAGGGGGGGAAGGAAAGGGGCCTAATAGAAAAGTATTATCTGCTTCTTTGGCTAGCAGGGCTGACACCTCTTCTGGATCTGATAGGGCAGATACTAGATCGGGGCACTCCACAGAGGTGTATAGATAGGCTGTAATGCTGTCACGGTTTATTATGACTCTCAGACACAAGTTTTAGGTAAAAAAAAAATCAATTTTATTGAAATAATAAATGATAACTTAGGATGGCAATAACATACATATATATATATACAGAATATAGCACAGACAGAAAGCAGACTCTACCGGTCCTGTCAATATACCGGACAGGACAGTCTTTAGGCTCTACCGGCCTTGCCAATACCGGGTAAGGCAACCTGCAGATGGAATAGCATAACGGTTTTACCGGCCTTACCAAATTACCGGGCAAGGCAGCCTCAATAGATACACAATGTAGGCTCTACCGGCCCTGCCAATACCGGGTAAGGCAACCTCAGATGGAATGTGGCAAAAGGTTCTACCGGCCTTACCAATACCGGGCAGGGCAGCCCAGAGATAATAGCAGCAGTCAGATGGAACTGGCAAATTAGCAGAATCGTTAAGCAGCAAGGCTTTGGAGCAAACCAGCGTCCGCACGCTGGAAACAACACTGAATAGTATAGCCGTAGGCTTAGCGAGCAAACCAGTGACCGCACACTGGAGTAACAAGCGAGTAGTATAGCCGCAAGGCTTAGGAGCAAACCAGCGTCCGCACGCTGGGATCAACACAGATTTGTATAGCTGATAGGCTTTGGAGCAAACCAGTGACCGCACACTGGTGTAACAAGCGAGTTTGTATAGCCGCAAGGCTTAGGAGCAAACCAGCGTCCGCACGCTGGGACCAACACAGATTTGTATAGCTGAAAGGCTTTGGAGCAAACCAGTGACCGCACACTGGTGTAACAAGTGAGTTTGTATAGCCGCAAGGCTAGGAGCAAACCAGCGTCCGCACGCTGGGACCAACACAGATTTGTATAGCTGATAGGCTTTGGAGCAAACCAGTGACCGCACACTGGTGTAACAAGCGAGTTTGTATAGCCGCAAGGCTTAGGAGCAAACCAGCGTCCGCACGCTGGGACCAACACAGATTTGTATAGCTGAAAGGCTTTGAAGCAAACCAGTGACCGCACACTGGTGTAACAAGTGAGTTTGTATAGCCGCAAGGCTTAGGAGCAAACCAGCGTCCGCACGCTGGGACCAACACAGAATTGTATAGCTGATAGGCTTTGGAGCAAACCAGTGACCGCACACTGGTGTAACAAGCGAGTTTGTATAGCCGCAAGGCTTAGGAGCAAACCAGCGTCCGCACGCTGGGACCAACACAGATTTGTATAGCTGATAGGCTTTGGAGCAAACCAGTGACCGCACACTGGTGTAACAAGCGAGTTTGTATAGCCGCAAGGCTTGGGAGCAAACCAGCGTCCGCACGCTGGGACCAACACGGAATTGTAGCAATGTCACCAACGCGACCAGGCAGAAGGTCGCCAGGATACTGAAGACAGGTGATGAGATGACAGGAACCAGCAACGATCAGTCAGGTCAGAAAACAGCAGAGAAGTTCAGCAGGAACTGCAACACCAGAGACTAGGCCGGAACCAGGACTGGAAGTACTTCAGCATGCAGGAAACACTGGAACAGTAGAGATCAGGAACTCAGGAACACATGAGATCAGGAACTCAGGAACACTGGAACAGAGGCCCAGCTATCACTAGCATAGTGATAGCAAGAAGGTCAGAAACAACACGAAAGGGCACTCAAAGGGTGCCCAATCCAGGTTTAAATAGTCAATAAGAGGCGGGCTATCTGCAGACAGCCAATAGAAGCCCCCTACTGGTGACAGACAAGTAACTGCAGCAAATCACGGGCACCGTGATAGTACCCCCCTTTCAAAGACCCCCTCTCCTAGAATAGGGTTTAGGTTTCTGCGGGTAATTGGCATGAAAGGTCCTAGTTAACCTAGGTGCATGAAGGTCCGTACTATCCACCCATGATCGATCCTCAGGACCATACCCTTTCCAATGTACCAGGTACTGTACCCTTCCTCTAAGCCTACGGGAATCAATAATGCTCTGAACCTCGTACTCCTCCTGGCCCTCGACCTCAACAGGTCCTGGCACCACAGGTGTGGTAGTATAGCGATTGCAAACCAGAGGCTTAAGAAGGGACACATGGAACACATTATGGATACGCATGGATGCAGGTAGGTCTAGTGCATAGGAGACAGGGTTAATTTTGCGAATAACTCTGTATGGACCAATAAACCGAGGAGCCAACTTATTAGACGGAACCTGCAGCTTGAGATTTCTGGAGGAAAGCCATACTCTATCCCCAACCTGAAAGGAAACCGCTGGAAGCCTTCTGCGATTAGCATGGCGCTGATGACGCTGAAATGACTGACCAAGTGCCCTCTGAACTTGTGCCCATGTGGAACGGAGTTGCTCGATATGCTCATCCAGAGCTGGAATCTGTTGCGTCTGAAATGAGTCTGGAAGCAAACAGGGCTGGAACCCATAATTAATCAGAAACGGAGAGCTCCCAGATGAAGAATTGACCGCACAGTTCCTGGCGAACTCTGCCCAAGGCAACAAGTCGGACCAATTATCATGATGGTCAGTAACGAAACAACGGAGAAATTGTTCCAAGCCCTGATTAGCTCGTTCAGCGGCTCCATTGGTCTGGGGATGGTAGGCAGAGGAGAAGGACAGCTGTATGCCCATCTGTTGGCAAAATGCCCTCCAAAATCTAGACACAAACTGGCTCCCCCTGTCAGACACCAGTACCCTAGGCACTCCATGCAACCGGAATACTTCTCTGGCGAACACCATTGCCAATTCCTTCGCTGAAGGAAGACCACGGAGGGGCACGAAATGAGCCATTTTAGAAAACCTGTCCACCACCATGAATATAAAGGAGTACCCCTTCGACATAGGCAACTCTCCCATAAAATCAATGGAAACATGAGACCAGGGGCGTTCGCCATTAGGCACCGGTTGAAGCAAGCCCACAGGGAGATGTCTCGGGGTCTTAGCGCGGGCGCAGGTGGCACAGGCATTCGTAAATTCGGCACAATCGTTTCTCATGGAAGGCCACCAAAATAACTGAGAAAGGGACCATAACAATTGGTCTCTACCAATATGTCCCGCAGCCTTAGAGGAATGGTAGGTTTCGAGCAGCCTAGTACGAAATGATTCAGCGACAAAACATTTGCCCACTGGGGTTTCATGGGGAGCGGACCCCTGAGAGGCCAGGATCTCCTCCCCTAGAGGAGAAGTGATACTCGTGCGTATAGTAGCCAGTATTCTATCAGGTTGGATGATAGGAGCTGGTGCTTCCACTCTGTCACTGTCGGCCTCAAATTGTCTTGACAGTGCATCAGCCCTGATATTTTTTGACCCTGGTAAATATGATACAATGAAATTAAATCGAGACAGGAACAGTGCCCACCTGGCCTGACGAGAGGACAATCTCTTGGCCTCCGAGAGATAGGTCAGATTCTTATGATCTGTTAGGATTAAGACAGGATTCTTAGTACCTTCAAGCAAATGACGCCATTCCTTAAGAGCAAGGATAATGGCCAATAATTCTCTGTCACCTATCTCATAGTGGCTTTGAGTGACAGTCAACTTTTTAGAGAAAAACCCACAAGGTCTGAGAGTTCCACCTTTCTCGTGTCGCTGCGAAAGTACTGCCCCGACCCCAATATCTGAGGCATCAACCTCTAACGTAAATGGAAGTAAAGGATTGGGGTGGGATAACACAGGAGCCGCAGAAAATGCCAGCTTCAAATTCTCAAAGGCTTTCTCAGCAGATACCGGCCAACAAGAAGGATTAGCACCCTTGTGCGTAAGATCGGACAGAGGTTTGACAATGGAAGAAAAGTTCTTAATAAACCTCCTATAATAATTAGCGAAACCCAGGAAACGCTGTATGGCTTTAAGACCCTTGGGTTTTGGCCATTGTAGGACAGCTGACAACTTTCCTTTGTCCATGGCAATGCCATCATTGCCAATTATGAACCCCAAGAATGGCACACTGGTTCTATGAAACTCACATTTTTCCATTTTACAAAATAATTTGTTCTCACGGAGTCGTAGCAATACTGCGGATACATCTTTGATGTGCTGTGCCATGTTTTGGGAGTAAATCAGTATATCGTCGAGGTACACCACAACACATGTCTGTAACATATCTCTCAGAACATCATTTATCAGTTCCTGGAAAACTGCGGGTGCATTACACAGCCCAAAAGGCATTACTAGATACTCGTAGTGCCCAGCTCGAGTATTAAAGGCAGTTTTCCACTCATCACCTGCTCGAATGCGAACCAGATTGTAAGCGGCCCGTAGGTCCAACTTGGTAAATATCGAAGCGCCCTTAAGCCTGTCAAAAAGCTCGGTGATGAGTGGTATTGGGTATGCGTTTTTTGCCATTAGTTTATTCAAGCCCCGGTAGTCAATGCATGGTCTTAATTCGCCATTTTTCTTTTTTACAAAAAAGAACCCAGCCCCAGCTGGAGAGGTAGATTTACGTATGATCCCTCTAGCAAGAGCATCAGAAATGTAATCCTCCATAGCCTTATTTTCATCACAAGATAATGGATAAGTGCGTCCTTTCGGAGGTACTGCACCAGGCTGCAATTCAATGCAACAATCATAAGGTCTATGCTGGGGTAGCATACTAGCCTCTCCTTTGCTAAAAACATCGCCAAACTGTTGGTACACATCCGGCATAGCAGAGGAGGTGCACATGACCTTAATAGGCTGGATGACGCACTTGTCCATACAAAACTGGGACCAAGCAGCAATTTCACACTTTTTCCAATCGAATTGTGGGTTATGTAACTGTAACCACGGAAATCCCAATATCACCGCATGGTGCGGGGAATTAATCAGTTGAAACTGCTGCTCTTCTCTGTGAAGTGCCCCAATAGTCATAGACAATGGCATAGTTTCAAATATAACCTGAGGCGGTTCTAAGGGTCTACCATCAATCGCTTCAATAGTCAAGGGGTTTTCTCTTTCAATGCGTGGAACTCCGTGCAATTCAGCAAAGGTATTATCCATAAAATACCCTGCTGCACCGGAGTCAACCAAGGCCAAAACCTCCACAGAGCGTTGTGCCCAAGACAATACCACCTGTATGGTGGGTTTCATTATGCCCGACACTGGGGACGATTGTACACCACCTAGGGCCTGTCCCCCAAGATACCCTAGGTGTGTGCGTTTCCCGGACGTACCGGACAGGAATTTAGCAAGTGCCCTTTTTTACCGCAGTATAAACATAACCCTTGTTTTTTGCGATATAGTCTCTCTGCCTTGGATAGTCTAGTGAAGCCTATTTCCATAGGTTCACTTGTTTCCCGTACTGGTTCACTAGACTTCAATGCCAAGGGAGGGATGGGTGGGCAAAACATGCTACTAGGCTCATTATTTTTTGACCGTAACTTACGATCTCTGGCAATTGATCTCTCACGTATTCTGGAGTCAATTATCATAACATACTCAATGTAATCATCTAGATCAATAGGTAGATCTTTAGCAGCGATTTCGTCTTTAATGTGGTCATTCAGGCCTTGAGAGAAGGCTGCCAATAATGCCTCGTTATTCCAACCTACCTCTGCTGCCAATGTGCGGAATTCGATGGCATAGTCGCCCACTGTACGCCTGCCCTGTTGTATCTCCATAAGGCGTTTGGCAGCAGAGGTGGTTCTACCAGGAGGCTCAAACACTCTTCGAAAGGAACGCACAAATTCACTAAAGTTCTTAGTACAAGGTTTAGCATTCTCCCACAAGGGGTTAGCCCAAGCCAATGCTCTGCCAGTGAGCAGTGATATCGTGAACCCCACTTTACTACGATCATTGGGAAATGCGTGTGCCGTCAATTCCATAAAGATTTCGAGTTGATTGATGAACCCTCTGCAGAGACTAGGGTCACCATCATATCTTAGCGGCAAGGGTGCAGAAGCCGTTAACCCTTTAACAGTACCCCCTAGGGGTCTGGTATCACTTTCCGGTGTCTGACTTGGCGAGACCACCGGGCTAGAGCTAGATTGGTCAGCAGGTACCGTGCGTTCAAGGATCGTTTGAATTGCAACTGCCAACTGATCCAAACGTTGCTCGAGCACATCCATCCTCCAATGGATATTCTGTGCGTTACCTTCACCCTTGCTGTCTGAGGTCATGGCCCTTTCGTACTGTCACGGTTTATTATGACTCTCAGACACAAGTTTTAGGTAAAAAAAAAATCAATTTTATTGAAATAATAAATGATAACTTAGGATGGCAATAACATACATATATATATATACAGAATATAGCACAGACAGAAGGCAGACTCTACCGGTCCTGTCAATATACCGGACAGGACAGTCTTTAGGCTCTACCGGCCTTGCCAATACCGGGTAAGGCAACCTGCAGATGGAATAGCATAACGGTTTTACCGGCCTTACCAAATTACCGGGCAAGGCAGCCTCAATAGATACACAATGTAGGCTCTACCGGCCCTGCCAATACCGGGTAAGGCAACCTCAGATGGAATGTGGCAAAAGGTTCTACCGGCCTTACCAATACCGGGCAGGGCAGCCCAGAGATAATAGCAGCAGTCAGATGGAACTGGCAAATTAGCAGAATCGTTAAGCAGCAAGGCTTTGGAGCAAACCAGCGTCCGCACGCTGGAAACAACACTGAATAGTATAGCCGTAGGCTTAGCGAGCAAACCAGTGACCGCACACTGGAGTAACAAGCGAGTAGTATAGCCGCAAGGCTTAGGAGCAAACCAGCGTCCGCACGCTGGGATCAACACAGATTTGTATAGCTGATAGGCTTTGGAGCAAACCAGTGACCGCACACTGGTGTAACAAGCGAGTTTGTATAGCCGCAAGGCTTAGGAGCAAACCAGCGTCCGCACGCTGGGACCAACACAGATTTGTATAGCTGAAAGGCTTTGGAGCAAACCAGTGACCGCACACTGGTGTAACAAGTGAGTTTGTATAGCCGCAAGGCTAGGAGCAAACCAGCGTCCGCACGCTGGGACCAACACAGATTTGTATAGCTGATAGGCTTTGGAGCAAACCAGTGACCGCACACTGGTGTAACAAGCGAGTTTGTATAGCCGCAAGGCTTAGGAGCAAACCAGCGTCCGCACGCTGGGACCAACACAGATTTGTATAGCTGAAAGGCTTTGAAGCAAACCAGTGACCGCACACTGGTGTAACAAGTGAGTTTGTATAGCCGCAAGGCTTAGGAGCAAACCAGCGTCCGCACGCTGGGACCAACACAGAATTGTATAGCTGATAGGCTTTGGAGCAAACCAGTGACCGCACACTGGTGTAACAAGCGAGTTTGTATAGCCGCAAGGCTTAGGAGCAAACCAGCGTCCGCACGCTGGGACCAACACAGATTTGTATAGCTGATAGGCTTTGGAGCAAACCAGTGACCGCACACTGGTGTAACAAGCGAGTTTGTATAGCCGCAAGGCTTGGGAGCAAACCAGCGTCCGCACGCTGGGACCAACACGGAATTGTAGCAATGTCACCAACGCGACCAGGCAGAAGGTCGCCAGGATACTGAAGACAGGTGATGAGATGACAGGAACCAGCAACGATCAGTCAGGTCAGAAAACAGCAGAGAAGTTCAGCAGGAACTGCAACACCAGAGACTAGGCCGGAACCAGGACTGGAAGTACTTCAGCATGCAGGAAACACTGGAACAGTAGAGATCAGGAACTCAGGAACACATGAGATCAGGAACTCAGGAACACTGGAACAGAGGCCCAGCTATCACTAGCATAGTGATAGCAAGAAGGTCAGAAACAACACGAAAGGGCACTCAAAGGGTGCCCAATCCAGGTTTAAATAGTCAATAAGAGGCGGGCTATCTGCAGACAGCCAATAGAAGCCCCCTACTGGTGACAGACAAGTAACTGCAGCAAATCACGGGCACCGTGATAAATGCCTACATGAAAACCTTCTTGGAGTCCTGTTAAAAAGTATTCTGTAGCTGAGGGATTCAGGTGAGAAATGAGGAGAGACTGCAACAGAGAGAGGTAGATTCCACCCAGGCTTTTACTGAAATGATTGAAACGTGGGCAAATGGAACGGTGGGCTTTTTTGCAGTTGGAGCATGTGTGTGAAAGCCGGCAACCACTAAAGAAGCACCCCCGAGAGTTGAAGTTGTTACATATCTGGGTACTTCCATTGTAGTGGATTGGCCGGCCGAGCTTATCATAAGCGCGGGGGGGGGGATGATGAGGTGCCGGGCTGGGGGTTGAAGTTGATGAACTGAGTTGTATGACTGGCTTGATTGACTATAGGCTGGGGGGGGCGGATGGGCAGAGGGAGGAGGAGTGATAAGATGATTGACAGTGTAGGCACAACGGGGTTTTGAGACCGGCAAAGTGCCTAAAAAACAGTTCTGTGTCCAGGCTACTCCAATCGGTCACAAAGTTGAACTGGGCTAAAGCTGCAGCCGACACGTGCTATCACCGTACTTGTGCGCCAAATCGACTACTAGATGGAGATAAAGATCCAGCTCCTGGCATCTATGAGGGAATGCTGAACATAAGATGTCCCTGTAGACGCCAAAAGCTAGAACGAACTCCGTGACCGTAAGTTTTTTTTTGGAGAGCCTGGGGTCCTTGGACCTGAGGGTCACGGAGACGTCACCACAATTTATAACTTTACTATCGGATAGATCTTGGGAGGAGATTAAAATGGAGACTAGATTAATCTCCTTCCCTTCTATTATATCTCTCTTTAGCTGGGGTGGGATCATGTGGGCTGGGGATATTTTGGGGCAAGCTGAGAGGGATGTACCTGGTTGGTTGAATTCTGCCGGCCAGAGCTCGTTATACAAGGGGCGGCAGATTTGTTCCAGGGAGGATACTCTTTTGTGGATGTCGGATATGGCTGACCCCATTTCTGTAAGTAGATGGGTAATATGTGCGAACTGCTCGTTGGTAGAAGGAGATGAAGGGGGGGGAATTTGATGGAGAGGGGGGTTGCATTTGAGCTGGGGAGGGGGATGACATCAGAAGCCTATACAATTCAGCTTTCCTTGCAGATGCTGGGAAGGGAATATGAAGTCTAGTTAATTCTGCCATGAGCTTCCCTACTGTCCATCCTCAGAGTGAGGGGCTATGTGGAGGGGGAATGACTGGGTTCTCTATTTGGGGGGGCTTCGATATCGGATGAGGCTTGATTGTCAGAGTGTTCCATGCTGATCTGTATAATAAACAGAGATGAGAGTAGACTTGTTTAGGAAGGTAGCAGTGGTTTAGGCTAGGAGTTAAAAGGGGTGGTTGTGCTTCGTAGAATTCTGGGTACGGAATTCGCTGGGGAACCCTCTACCTCTGCTGAGAAGTGAGGCGACTGATAGAGGGAACCTTCGGCCTCTGCGGAAGGTGAGTATCTGTCTGTGGAACCTACGGCCTCTGAAAGAGGTGAGGATTCTGTCTGCGGGTCCTCCGGCCTCTGCAAAGAGGTGAGGTATGTCTGCGGGACCTCCGGCCTCTGCAAAGAGGTGAGGTATCTGTCTATGGGACCTTCGGCCTCTGTGAAGAGGTGAGGTATCTGTCTATGGGACCTCCGGCCTCTGCGAAGAGGTGAGGTATCTGTCTATGGAACCTCTGGCCTCACTGAAGAGGTGAGGTATCTGTCTATGGGACCTCCAGCCTCTGCGAAGAGGTGAGGTATCTGTCTATGGGACCTCCGGCCTCTGCGAAGAGGTGAGGTATCTGTCTGTGGGACCTCCGTCCTCTGCGAAGAGGTGAAGTATCTGTCTGCAGGACCTCCGGCCTCTGCGAAGAGGTGAGGTAACTGTCTGCGGGACCTCCGGCCTCTGCGAAGAGGTGAGGTATATATTGCTGGGGCCTCCGGCCTCTGAGAAGAGGTGAGGTATCTGACAATGGGACCTTTGGCCTCTGCTAAGAGGGTATCTGCTTAAAGGGTTCAGTCCCCCAATCAAGGAGGTTGGAGACTGTACTGAGAGTGACTAAGATTGAAGGACAGACTAAGGTGATTGGGGAGGGGTGGTGAGTGCGGAGTGCCAGTGATGGGCTTATTACAAGTGGTGCATGATCTTATCATGTCTGACTCCTATACCATTTTGACTGATACCTGCCCAAAAGCGATATGCATTGGCTGGATCGTCTAATAGTGCTGGACCAGGCACAACGTACATGATCTGAATAGTGTGGCAGTGGCTAGCAAGAGACATGCCTCATGACCGCATTGAACCCTTTGTTGGGTGGCCTGCGGCGTGGGTGTGTTCTTCTTGCCCTCACTACCTATTTGGTGACTAGTGGTCCGGGGAGAAGAAAATCTTTCCTGGACGTGAAGTACCGTAGTGAGTAGCCCTATAAAAGTGAATAGTTCCCTTACCTGCCATAGGATGATGAATGCCTGTGGGTAGAAAATTAGTTAGCTGCTTATTAAAGATGCTGGGTTCTTAGAATGATGGGAAGGGGAGAGACTATACCTTTGATAAATAAGTATGTGGCATTTTGCTGAACTGAATGGAATGACAATTGAATACGGTATGATAGGCCAGTGATATGGACTTGGATCCTGCTGCTGCGCAACTTGAATTATAGATTGGAGGTCCAAGGATCTGCAGGTGACATAGGAGGATATAATGAGAATGACAGCCTATAGGGAACAACATGATCTTATGAGTAGAATGTTGCTAAGTTGAACCGGAGGATAGCTTAGTATAACTGAAGGGTGGTGGAGCCCCAGGGTAGACTTAGATATAAATGGAAGGAAGGACCGGTAGTATAGGCTCTGGGTTCCTGTAGTGGCGGCAACCTGGATTAGCTGAAAAGGAACGTATGACGAGCGCAAGCTGCATTGGTCAACATATTGTGAACATAAATATAGACATATTGAATACTATATCAGCTAATGGATGTATTGGAAACATAATGTAATATTATAAATGGTGAAATAATGAAGCAATGGAGTAGTGCTATGCAATGTTCTGCTGAATAGC
This sequence comes from Rhinophrynus dorsalis, assembly GCA_037306005.1. Taxonomy (NCBI): domain Eukaryota; kingdom Metazoa; phylum Chordata; class Amphibia; order Anura; family Rhinophrynidae; genus Rhinophrynus; species Rhinophrynus dorsalis. The sequence continues at coordinate 150,720,731 of CM074718.1, forward strand.
TTGGATAATATGCAAAATGCAGATGAGACATACAGGGAACTTCATGAATTATATACCATGACTGTTTGAGGAACTGGGATATACTAATGCGTCATATTAACATTTAGTGAGATTAAGCACTTCTTAATGCATTAACCTATGCTATAATTATCTTTAGATGCTGAACTACTTGAGGCTGTATGCACAACATGGATTAATATAGAAGGTGCCAGTGTTGATGAATAGTAACGTTGTGGGAGCAAAGGGTAATATAATGACGTTGAATTAGGGGACTATTGCTCCAAACTATGTAGCTTATTGCACTGAATATAGCATTAGTTGTAACTTCTGCTAGATGGGGACTGCAGTATAGCATGATCTTCGTGACGTGTCAGTCAGAAGATTGATATTCCTGGCTATGTGCGGCAGGTTATCAGACGCTCCGTATGTTAACTGCATGTATGACGCACAGAGTTAAACCAGTGGCCGTGAAAATGGAACAAGTGTGGGTACCTGAAATAGCTCCTGGTTGGAGCTCTTACTTCAGTTAGCATTGCCGGAGATTTACCTCGCGAGAGGCTGATGATCGAGAACCAGAAGTGACGCGTACTTCCTCCGCTGACCTGGATGCTCCGACTTCAGACGGCTTTGGGACGCACAAGTGACGATGCGTCCCGTGGGAGAGGCTGCTGCCTGTCTTATAGGCCTGCAGCCCCTGCCACAAATACAGGCCCTGCCCTTCACTTAAAATATACACTGGACAGTTTATTAGATACATCAAATTTAGATTGGTAGAGCTTCCTTTGACACTTAGACCAGCCTCAAGTCATCGGGCCAGGGCATGGACTCCATGAGAACTCATCATAGTGCACAGCTGACTAAGATCAGGTAGGGTTGATTCTTTACACAAATGTTGACACCAGTCAGAAGTCTCCCTCATTAACAAGCTGTCTTTGGCCACTGTATTGCAGCTGATGGGATATTTGCTGCACCACTCTCAGACCACACTTGATACTCTAGAGCATGTCTGCTACAGCAAAGCAGTGGTGTCCATGTTACTCTCACCTGCCTGCTTTATATCGCCTGGTACAGACAAGTGCTGCTGTCCTTGGCTGGAGAATGTGTACCTACTAATCTAGCCATTCAGTATACATGTTAGCCGTGTTGTAATTGGTTAATTAAAAGTTTATACAAATTTAATCTTGTCATAGCAGCCCGTTAATATAGACAGGTACTGAAAAACAACGTGGGCATTGTACAAAAATGAAAAGAGGAGCAGTTCTGTAGCAAATAAACTATACCATAGGGGACAAATAAAAATGTTTGAATTAAATGGGGGAGAACTTTATAATATTACTAGCAAAAGGGGCATGGCGTTGCCCATGGGGATTAAGTCCTTTGGAAGCTTCAGGGGTACTGAAAGCATTGGTGTATATGTAGCTGTAATAAATATGCAGGTAGATATAGTGCATATGTATTCAATGTACATACACACCTACATATTTCTTACATGCACATATACAGCAATGCGATGAATACCCCTGAAGCATCCAAAAGACTTAACCCCCACGGGCAACCCTGCGGCCATTTTGCTAGTTATACATAAACAACCATATACATACATACATACAATTAGTGTGCACAGATACATATGGACACCTATAGATGCATATACATACATACACACACACACATTATGCATATACACCCATAGACATACACTTACTGTGCATAGATTTATATATGTATTATATATATATTTTTATACACACACGCACCACACACACACATATACATACATAGCCATAGCCACATGCAGTGGAATTAGAATGGCTTGTGAAGGCCTCTGTGACTCAGAGGTTTAAGATGAGTTAATTTGAGCTGAGCTGTGTGTCCAAGTACAGTTATGAAGGTGTTTTTAATTATTGTTGCACAGAATATGGCCTTGAGTAATGTAGGCATATGCAACGCATTGCATACGCCTGTGTCACTCATAGTCTTAACCCTTTCAGTTGCAGAGGGGTACACAATGATGTGCAATGCATTGCGTTCCCCTGTGGCACTCAAATAGTTAACATTAGGTAGTTTAAATACATTTTAAGGTGTGTAGAGCTGTTTGTCCCTGGACCACTTTGCTTCGCAATGAGCTGGAGTTCTGCTGCTGCAGGCTGACACAGTGATGATGGGCAAATGTTTCTTGGAACAGATGTTTAGTAAACATGCTGAACATAATATTGTGGAGTTTATACCCCTGTGTCACTTACAGGGTAAACTTTAGGTACCTTATAAAGTATTTACAGGTGTGTACACCTGTATGTCCCTCGAACAGTGTTCTTTGCAATGTGGTAGAGTGCTACTGTTGTAGGCTGACACAGTGAATTTGGCTAAATTGTTTTTAATTCTTACAGATCTATAGTGTACATCATATTGTGTTCCATTTGGATGTTGTCATTGGGACATATTCATACTGTAAGAACTTTTACACTGAACATGTCTCACTAAGGAGATGGTAACAGGATGAGAACGCGAGTGTCCTTAACATCGTAAAGCCATAACTCTCTGGCACTCAGAGAGTGAAGGTACATCCACTACTGATAAGATCCTTGTTAAAACATGCTGAGCCTAAATAATAATATTATATTGCTTCCTGCATAACAATTGTGTGTACAATAGGAGTTTAGTGCCTCCCTCTTAGTCCGCTTCTATGCCTCCTACAGTCGTTGCAAGAACACTGGGGCAATAAAGGCAAACTGTAATGTGCAAGTTGGAGTTTGTTAGAGATTGTGAGGTAAGTGAAAACTATTATATTTGAAATTGAAGAAGAGATGGAAACAATTAACCATTTAAGTATCATGGAATCCTATTCCTTAACACTTTGAGTGTTGCAGTGTCATCCAAAGCATTGAATTCACCTCTAATAGTGAAAGAGTTATGGAATTGTAGGACACATGAACAGTATGCTATGTGAAAACATAAGGCGAAAACTGTCCCTGACCTATTACAGGGTTCTCCCTGGCAGTCGCATGCTCCTGCTCCCCAGCTCTTTCGTTAATGGGTGTTAACTTGTATGGCTCCAGGCTTGGTGTGTCCCAGGTGCAGGGTGGGAAAGCTGTATCCTATCATCGCTGCAGCTGTGTCATTCTCTCCCTGAGGGAAGCCGCAATCAGACAGAGCTCAGGCTGCTCATTGTGTGTCCTGCACTTCTCTATCGCTACGGTAAGTCAGGCTAATCTGTGTGCTGCTGTCTGCACTACTGCCCTGGAAATGGCTGCTCCATGGACAGCACACTGTGGGCAACTTTGAAAACTTATGAAAGAGCGTGTGCAGGATAGAGGAGGGATAATGCAGACTGTATCCCAGATACATTATTGTACTTTCTGTTAGGGAGAGGAGGACACAGCCACTGTGGGACAGGTGGCAGACAAAAGGGGTACAGGGAGCAGGGCTCAAAATAGTGGCAGGTATGTAAAAAGGTCATATGAGTAGTGCATTTGTGGTTTTATGGTATGTGTGTGTGTGTGTGTGTGTGTGTGTGTGTGTGTGTGTGTGTGTGTGTGTGTGTGTGTGTGTGTGTGTGTGTGTGTGTGTGTAGCACATGTGTAGTTGGGTGTAGGAGTGAGTGGCAGACGTGTGACCATAAATCTCCATAGGATGGTGTAGCAACAGCGCCACTGTACAATTTCAGGCCACTGTGATATTGCACCTAAAAAATTCAACTTTGAAAATTAATAACTTTTGAATGAAACACCTTTCAGCAGTGGGAGTACTCTTGTTTTACTCAGGGGGATAAACCCTACAACATATTTTTTTTTACATTTTAAGTATTACTATCCCTTTAAACAATCTATTTTATAAACAAACACAATGATGTTTAGACAAACCAATGTGTATTTTACTGCTATTTAGCAATGTATACAAAAAGTCACAATCTTGTCTCCTAAAAAAAAAAGGGGCACCAAGGTAGAAAAGTGGGACAGAAGGATTTTACAAGTAGTAGATAGACATTTAACAAACTGCAGATCTATTAAAGAGCATAAAAAGTATTGTAACTGTATGTAAGTTGCTTTACAGTGTCCTTTTATTGATATGAAGGACGCTAGCAAAGAACTGCCAAATAAGAGGGAAATGGCATGGCCTGTGTTTTTCAGTTTTGGAATGACTTATCTTCATGTCTCCTCCTACAAAATATTACTGCTGTTGTACTAACTCTGCTCTCTTTACAGAAGTTAAAGGGAAATGTGATTTACAAGTACAATACCCCCCCCTTGTGGTTAGTTGAAGTGTCACAACACAGATATCTTTAAAAGCAAACTATACCCGTAGGAATAACTGTCTCTTAATCTGCATAACAGTTGTACTTAACTAGGTAGGTATGTATTCATACCTTACAAATTTCCCTCTTTAGACGGGACAGTCCTTCTTTGAGACACAAATCCCTCTTTCCCACCCTGATGTCCCTCTTTTTAGGAGAGCAGACTGTGCGGTGTGTAAATAAGTGTATTACACAGCAATAAAACTCTTGATTAAACTTCAGTATATGTGTTTATCAATTAGTCTGTGTAAATAAAATACTTTGGTCTTGCTCTAAATTACATATTCAATAGGCCATGAAATAAAAATTATTGGTAATGCCTGGCCCACTGAGAGGGTAGTAGATAAGTGGAATAACCTACCAGATGAAGTGTTAGAAGTTAATACAGTGACAGAATTTAAGAATGCATGGGATAGGCATAAGGATGTCCTTAACATAAGAAAAGACCAAGGATCAAATAAGGATTGAGGTTTTTAAGGTAGAAAAATAGGCAGCCTAGATGGACCGAATGGTTCTCATCTGCCATCAAATTCTGTGCTTCTATATTTCCATCCACCACTCCCCCAAGCTCACCACCTAAAAACAATAGTGTGCCTCTTTGGTACATATACTTATATTATATATACTCATACATACATAGAAAAATAGCTCACAGCGCTAACACCTTAATATATACAAATAATTAATAAAAGTGGAATGAAATGCAATTAGAGTGACTGGAGTGTGTAGCAAGGAATGAGAGGCTTCTCCAGTTCCCCAAACATTAGGCCGAAAACCAAAGTACAAATACAAAACTAAAAACAAACCTGCACTCCTCCATTCTAATTGTGAAAAGTGTGCCCTGTGTTGGACATATATAATAATACTATGTTAATAAATATGAAGGCTCGGTTCCCAAAATGTTGGCCAAAAGTTGGTTAAGGTACCCCATAGTATAGCAAGTCCTACTCTAAAACCCCTGTAAGGTCCTATCTAAATTAAAAACAGTCCTGAAGAGATGTTATAACAAACAGGTAGATTTTTTTGGCATTATTTGATAACCATATGTATTGCTTGGAAATCAAAATGTGTGCAATTAAAAACAAGCAACAATTTAAAAATGAGTAAAGATGGATTTGCCTTTTGTATGCCTGTAGTGAGTGGATACCTGTTCTAAGAGGTAGGTTGTTGACCTGACGTTGTCTGTCGCCATTTTGTCAATAAATTATCACCTCAGTAAAAGTCCCACGGGTGCTGCCCTCCTTTTTGTTCTTTTATATATATATATATATATATATATATATACACACACACAAACACAAATGGTAAATGATGGGCATGTCAAAAGGTGCTTTATGTAGCTGAAGCATACAACCATGACAAGAGCATGGACAGGTCTTATATGAAAAAGCTGATATATTTTATGTTTCCGCTCCCCTCAAGAGCTTTTATCAAGGAGACCAGGACAAAGCCTCAACAGACCTTAAATATTGTATATTGTGTAGAATTGTACCAAAAAAGGCTAGATGACATAATTCCACGCTGACGCTCACCGTTAGAGTGAAAACAAAATTTAACTCATTGGGTGCCAAGTCCCATCATGGGTAGAGTAAGACAATGAACAGCTTATACGACTGTTGAATCCCCTTGCTTCGTAACACAAAATCACTTTATCCTGATAATGATAGCTATACTGTAATTTTGTGCTACGAAGCAAGGGGATTTAAGAGATATATAAGCTTTTCATTGTATTACTCTACCCATGATGGTACTCTACCCGTGATGAGATTTGGCACCCAATGAGTTAAATTTTGTTTCCACTCTAACAGTGAGCGTCTATTTGTGTAGAATGACGTCACCTAGCCTTTTTTGGTACAATTCTACACAGTATACAATATCTAAGGTTTGCTGACCTTAAATAGCCTTTCTTCACTGCTTTTGGTGCAGTTCTACACTGTATACTGTATTAAATGTGTGTTGAGGCTTCGTCCTGATAAACGCTCTTGAGGGGAGCCGAAAGACTTCTAAATAAAATATACCAATTTTTTCATATATGTCCTGTGAGTGCTCTTGTTCATGGTGTTCTCACCATCTACCAGTTGATACACACACACACACACATTATATTATAATATATATATATATATATATATATATATATATAATAAGCAGGACACACTGTTAAATGCATTGAAGCATTGACAATACAACTTTTTTTTTTTTTTTTGCTTCTAAGGCATGTGAATGCTGCTCTTTCTATCAATTTATATTCAACTCTCACTTCCATTGGGTATATGAACCCAGACACCAAAATGCTCAGTGAAAGTGCTTCTCAAACATATTGACACACACACACATACATAGATACAGACACATACATACATACATGTGGGCGGCTGAGTATGATGGGACCTGTAGACCAACAATGGGGGAGCCACCGGTTACCCATCTGTATTACAATGGCTGCTGGACTACAACGGCCATCATGTGAGCTGCTGTTACAATGGTCTTTACTCCTCCCTGGCCTTACCTGTGGAAGGTTCCATGTTTGGGAATGTGAAGTGTCGGGAAGCCGGTAAGTGAGAAGTGAAGAGAGCACACAGCAACCAGTGAGTAGATAGGTACTGGAGGAGACGGTTACCCATGGTTGCTGACAGAGCAGTTCAGCTACATATGATTTTCACAGGTTCAATTTACCTAAAGGCACAGAGCAGTTTGATTCAGTCTGCACAGAGCATTGTCTTGATGCAGTGTGAATTAAAGTTCTATGTCCGTGGCAAAAGGGAAGGTGGGAGGGACAAAGGACAAAACATTGAAACGGTAAGAAGGATAAAAGGATGTTGCAAATGTGATGGGGAGAGGTAAAAGAGAACAAAGAAAAGAAAGGACAGCAAAGAAGGTGGACATGGTGGAACAGAAAGGGGAAAAGACATAATGGGAGGAAGTGTGAAGAGGGCAGATGGCGATCGTGACAGCAGATAAAGGAGAAAGCAGTGTGAATCCAAGTGAGTCCAAATGGGAGAAGAGTATAATGGGAGGAAAGGTGGACAGAGGAGAATGTTTATGGGAGACAGGAGAGAAGGTGATGAATGGGAGGTGGGGAGAGAGCTTATACAGAAGCCTGTGAATAGTAGGTACGTGATGTATGTGAGTCCAAGGTGAATGTGAGTTAAACAGTTGAAAGTGAATGTGAGGCGATATGTCGAACGTGAGTATGAGTGATTCAGGCAAAAGGGAGGGTCTAAAGTGAGGAGGTGAAGGTGGATGTGAGTCGATGTGTCGAAGAGGAGTGTAATTCTATCAGGAGAATGTGAGGGTGGATGTAGAGTGAGGAGGTATATATTGTGCTGGAGGCTGAAGTCATGAAGATGGTGAATGGGAGGGAGAGTGTAGAGGGAGGAGTGGTGTACTGTGGTGGAAAGTGAAGTCATTGCAGAGATGCCCGATTCCATCTCCTGTTAAAATCACACATAATAATGTAACAATGGGACAGGCAGTATAGAGGAGCTTTGCATAACGCCTCCTTACTGATTCCCTGGGTGGGTTTGTCTCCTTAGGGAGACATAAATTAAGTCACACAATGCTTCCTCTTATACTGTCGTGTGAAAAATAAAGTACACTCTCTTTGAATTCTATGGTTTTACATATCAGGACATAATAACAATCATCTGTTCCTTAGCAGGTCTAAAAGTTAGGTGAATACAACCTCAGATGGACAACAACACGTGACATATTACACTGTGTCATGATTTATTTAACAAAAATAAAGCCAAAATGGAGAAGCCATGTGTGAAAAAATAAGTGCACCTCATGATTCAATAGCTTGTAGAACCACCTTTAGCAGAAATAACTTGAAGTAATCGTTTTCTGTATGACTTTATCAGTCTCTCACATCCTTGTGGAGGAATTTTGGCCCACTCTTCTTTACAACGTTGCTTCAGTTCATTGAGGTTTGTGGACATTTGTTTATGCACAGCTCTCTTAAGGTCCAGCCACAGCATTTCAGTCGGGTTGAGGTCTGTACTCTGACTAGGCCATTGCAACACCTTCTTTTCTTTTTCAGCCATTCTGTTGTAGATTTGCTGGTGTGCTTGGGATCACTGTCCTGTTGCATGACCCAATTTCGGCCAAGCTTTAGCTGTCGGACAGATGGCCTCACATTTTACTCTAAAATACTTTGGTATACAGAGGAGTTCATGACTGACTTAATCACTGCAAGGTTCCCAGGTTCTGTGGCTGCAAAACAAGCCCAAATCGTCACCCCTCCACTGCGCTTGACAGTTGGTATGAGGTGTTTGTGCTGATATGCTGTGTTTGGTTTTCGTCAAATGTGGCACTGTGCGTTATGGCCAAACATCTCCACTTTGGTCTCGTCTGTCCAAAGGACATTGTTTCAGAAGTCTTGTAGTTTGTTCAGATGCAACTTTGCAAACCTAAGCCAAGCTGCCATGTTCTTTTTAGAGAGAAAAGGCTTTCTTCTGGCAACCCTTCCAAACAAACCATGCTTGTTCAGTCTTTTTCTATTTGTACTGTCATGATCTTTAACATTTAACACGCTAACTGAGGCCCGTAGAGTCTGAGATATAACTCTTGGGTTTTTTGCAATTTCTCTGAGAATTACATGGTCTGACCTTGGGGTGAATTTGCTGGGACGTCCACTCCTGGGAAGATTGGCAACTGTCTTGAATGTTTTCCACTTTTGAATAATCTTTCTCACTGTAGAATGATGGACTTTAAATTGTTTGGAAATGGCCTTATAACCTTTCACAGTTTGATGGGCAGCAACAATTGCTTCTCTAAGATCATTGCTGATGTCTTTCCTCTTTGGCATTGTGTTAACACATATATGAATGCTCCAGACCAGCAAACTTCTAAAACGTTGGCTTTTATAGAGGTAGTCACACTTGCTGATGATCAATTAATCAAGTGCATTTGATTAGCAGCACCTGTCTACTACTTAGCATCTTAATTCCTATGGAAGCAGTAAGGGTTTTTCACACATAGTTTCTCCATTCTGACTTTATTTTTTGTTAAATAAATCATGACACGGAGTACTATGTTATGTGTTGTTGTTCATCTGAGGTTGTATTTATCTAATTTTTAGACCTGCTAAGGAAAAGATGTTTGTTATTATGTCCTAATATGTAAAACCATAGAATTCAAAGAGCTTGTACTTTCTTTTTCACACAACTATATTATATATAGTGTAATTCAAAGAGGGAAAAAAGAACTCACAGGACTTCTTATCCAGTGCAAAATAGTGCTTGAAGTTTATTTCAATGGATCAACGTTTTGGTTATCGTGATAACCTTCTTCAAGATGCCACACAAGTGAATAAAACCCACCTCTTAAACCCTAGTGAGTCTAAAGGCGCCAAAACACAGTGTTGTGACTGGTTAGTGTTTCATTGAGTGTAAATTGTTACAGTGATTGACAAACTTGTGAACCAATGTATCTTCGTGTATCAGAATAACCATAACAACATAATATGGGACATTGTTTTCAAAGAAATACATGGAAAATTCTTAAAAGCAGACTACTAGCAGAGACAAAGATATACTCAGAATAGCTTAAAGAGTTTACAATAATTGTAGAAGACAATTAGCAAGGAGGAATCAACCGTAGTGGCAGCGGGACTCCAGCACATTGCAGCTTTTAATTCACAATCCGTCCACAGACCTTTGATGTGTTGTCTAATATATAGAAATCATCACTTGTCTAAAGATTAAATACAATGACAGAATCCCCCATGTGTAGTCTACAACGGCATTGATATGTGGTACATCAAATCAGCCTATGGCAATGTAGAAGGTTTGTTACGTAAAAGACAAAACTAAGGAAAGAGTTGGCTCTATGTGGCAGATCTATGTGTGTTTCCATTAGAAAGTAGATCCCAGCTAGATTGATTACCTGACAATTCATTTGATGACCTAATGTGTGTATGGAACCTATAACTGGAACCGGGTGTTAACCGCGTTCATGTATATGGGAGAAACAAGGGAATCAAGATAATTCATTAATAGTAGGGGATCCTAAGTAGACTAGTCACATTTTGACTTAAATCTGGACCACAACAATAGATAGAGTACCAATATTCAGATGCATATAGCAGTATATATATAGTACACAGATTATAGGGTATAATCAAAACAGTCCACATATTCTCATACATAGTCGAGCTGTCAATGTACTTATTTCAATGTAGAAATAGTTTATAACAAATTAAGTGCTACTGTTGTAGCAGGGAAGAAGAAGTATATTTCCCACGTTGCTCTGTAATTAGATCATTTATAGCACAGATAGACAGATTGTAGTTGGAGATCAGTTAGTCTGAGTCAATCAGTTCAGCAATTGTGTAGCGCAGTAAGCTTTCTAGTTTGTTGTTTCTGTACGTAAAGGTTAAAGGTTTATATAGCTTCTGACCACATAATCATATGGGTACCTAATAGGAAGAACTTTCAAACTATTAAAGGAGACCAGAGAAAGGTCTATTATTATCACTCATAGCGTTAATTAGAATTGTGTGTTCTACGGGGATAATCTCATCTTGCATTTATATAGCTTGTAACCTGTCCCATAAAGCCATCTTGCTGACATTGTATGATGAAAGTCAGGTGTTCTTGAAGAAGGTTATCACTATAACCGAAATGTCGATCCATTGAAATAATCTTCAACTACTATTTTGCTCTGAATAAGAAGTCCTTTGAGTGCTTTTTTCCTCTTTGAATTGCTCTACATACGAGTGGCTGAATTAATAGCACCCAGGCATTTATCATAAGTAGCGTCAAGAGTCAATCACTATTCCAACATGCCCCAGCATGGTCTGTCTCCAGCCCCTCAGCCATGGGTAATAGCCACATCCAGCTGCTGCTTGTAGAGAGCTCCTTGAAGGGCCGCATAACCGGGCTGTTGCGGGGTGGAGTGTTGTGCTTCATGAAGGGGAAACATGAAGGATTTGGTACTGGGCCTGCCTGCCTCAGAGCTACATGAAGCATCTGGGCTTCCTGCAGCAGAAGCACATTGTGAACCAGGAGCCGAAAGCATTGTTGTGTTGCGGATACCAGAAATGAAGTTACACTGGAGCCGATCCCGCCCTCTCTTTGTTGGATCAGCTCATTGTGTGCCTCAGGTATTGGAGGGACCCCTGGGGACTCTGTGTGTGTGTGTGTGTGTGTGTGTGGTTTTTGTGTATGTGTGCCTTGTGTGTGAGTCTGTGGTGTAGGAGCAAGTGGCAGACATTTTGTTTTTTCAGTCACTTGGATAGTGGTGGGCGGGTTGGATAGTGGGGGCAGGCCAACTCCCTGAATGATTTAAATCACTCCTTCATTGAATCACCCAATGGGAACAGTAATTCCTTACTTAAGATGAGGTAACATAGCATTATAACACACAGTGGCTCTTCAGTTGAGGCAGCGTAGCAATATGCTGAGGGATCAAATAGAAAGTGGTGTTTGAGGCATGCCCTCTGTAACATACAGCAAAGCATCTCTCTCCCTTTAAGGAGAAAGGGCGGGAATCAGGAAGCAGGAAGGGGAGGAGTGACAGTTGAAAACAGACAGTGAGGTAACTGAAGAGATGAAAAGAGTTAACCCTTTGAGAGCCAGAGGGGTAAGCAATGCATTGCAAAGCACTGTGTTGCGTACCCCTCTGGCACTGAAAGGGTTAAATAATAGGATTTTAGTCTTACCTGTTAAATCCTTTTCACTTAGTCCATACAGGTCACTGGTACTTCTGGGAGGCGATTCACCCCTTTAATAGGCAGGAACAAGTATGCAAATGATTGCAGGGGGCGGAGCCTCCCCTCCTACTTAAGCCACCTTCAGGCCAGAGCCACTAGATTGATTTGAGACCCTAAAAACTGACCCCAGGTAAGCAAGAAGAAGACTCCTGTGAGCATGCCCCAAAGGTCTCCCACTGAATGCCACAGGAGAGCTAGGTCTGGTCCCTTGACAGGGTGGGAGACCAGTGACCTGTATGGACTAAGTGAAAAGGATTTAACAGGTAAGACTAAAATCCTATTTTCACTGTCGTCCAATACAGGTCACTGGTACTTCTGGGATGTACAAACATTGAGCTGATCCAGAGGTGGGAAGAAGGCAAGGACCAGAACAAGGTCCAAGTCATAAAAACTGCTATGAACCAGTTAATAACATAACCCAAACTGTAAGTGTCAACGGACACCAGTCAAGGGAACAATCCCTGAACTAACACAGCACACGGAACTAGAGCCAACAGGGCTCAACAGTAAGGAAGCACTAAGGATCACAGAGCGGAAGACCTACACAGGCAAAACTGCCTCCAGGACCTTCCTTCCAAAACTGGCATCAGCCGAAGCCAGTACATCAACTCGATAGTGCTTAGAAAAAGTGTGCACAGAGGACCAAGTGGCCGCTCTGCACAGTTGATCAGCAGAAGCCTGATTCTTGTAGGCCCAAGAGGCCCCAATAGATCTGGTGGAATGGGCAGTCACCCGGAAGGGAACATGCTTATTCCGCAACTTATAGGCTTCACGGATAGTAGCCTTAATCCAAGAGGCAATGGTAACTTTGGAAGCCGGTCTCCCTGCCCTAGGCCCCTCAGGAATGACGAATAGAGCGTCAGACTTCTCTTTCCTTGTCAGATGAAGGATTAGGGCAGAAAGAGGGAACCACAATCTCCTGATTGATGTAAAACTCGGACACAACCTTGGGTAAGAATTCCTTGGTAGTGCGAAGCACAGCCTTATCCTTGTGGAACACCAGGTAAGGAGGTTTACAAGACAGAGCTTGTAACTCTGCTACCCGGCGAACGGAAACAATAGCCAAAAGGAAGGCCATCTTCCAAGTTAAGAGACGTAATGGAATGGAAGCCAAGGATTCAAACGGTGGTCGCTGGAGAACTCCCAGCACCAAATTGAGATCCCACTCGGGAGCAGGACTCTTGAAGGCAGGTCGAACATGAGTCACACCCTGGAAGAAAACTTTCACATCAGGAAGGATAGCAATCCTTTCCTGGAAAAACACAGACAAAGCAGAAGACTGAACTTTGAGGGAACTCAGACTGAGCCCCTTATCCACACCGTCCTGCAAGAAGGCCAGGACAGTGGGAAGATGAAACTCAAGGGATAACTTCTTATCAGAGCACCATGTCACAAAAGTTGACCATATGCGATGATAGATCTTGGAAGACACAGGCTTACGAGCACTGAGCATAGTCGACACCACAGAAGGAGAAAAACCTTTCTTTGCTAGAATCGAGGATTCAACCGCCATGCCATCAAATGGAGAGAGTGAACATCCTCCTTTCACAGATATCCCTGAAGAAGTAGGTCCGGACGGGCAGGAAGTGGGAACGGATCCGCCACTGACATGGCCAACAACTCCGGATACCAGGACTGGCGAGGCCAGTTTGGAGCGATCAGGATCACAGGACAACGCTCCCGCTTCAGTTTCTGGATGACTCTGATCACTAGAGGAAGAGGAGGAAAGATGTAAGCCAGGGAAAAATCCCAAGGGGTCGACAAGGCATCCACTGCTAGAGCAAGGGAGTCCCTCCGCCGGGAGCAAAACACCGGAACCTTCCTGTTGTGTCTGGATGCCATCAGGTCCACCTCCGGCATCCCCCACCTCTGGGTGAGCAATTGAAACACCTCTGGATGAAGAGCCCATTCTCCTCTGTAGACGGTATGACGACTGAGGAAGTCTGCCATGACGTTGTCCACGCCTGGGATATGAACTGCAGAGATGACAGGCACGTGATCTTCTGCCCAAGACAAAATATCCTTGACCTCCAACCAGGCGGTGCCGCTTCTTGTGCCGCCTTGCCTGTTGATGTAAGCCACCGCAGTGGCGTTGTCGGATTCCACTCTGATCGGAAGACCGGTCAGTTGAGATTCCCAGTGTCTCAGGGCAAGCCGGATGGCACGTAGTTCCAGAACATTGATGGAGAGAAGAGATTCCTCCAGACCCCATTTCCCCTGAGCACTGAAGCGACTCAACACAGCACCCCAGCCCCGAAGGCTGGCATCCGTTGTGATCGTGGTCCAACAAGGAACTAGAAAGGATCTCCCTTTCAGAAGATGGGAGAGATCCAACCACCAGTGCAGACTCGATGCCACATGAGGAGGTAGAGACACTGACAGATGCTGATGATCTGGATGATTCTTGCACGTCTGGATCACAAATCTCTGAAGTTCTCTGGAGTGGGCCATGGCAAAAGGAACCGCTTCGATCGTGGAAATGAACTTCCCCACCAGAGATGACAACTTTGTTACCGGCACTAAGTCCAGTTCCAGAATCCCCGCCACTCTGATAGCTATCTGATGAGCCACATCCTCCGGCAGGAACACCATGCATAGGCGAGTGTCGAACAGGAGACCCAGGAACAGAAGCCTCTGAGATGGGACCAAGTCCGACTTGTCCAGATTCAGGATCCAGCCATGGCGGGTCAGAGTGTGGATACACTTCTGCAATTCCTGGTGAAGAAGCTCCGCCGAAGAAGCTTTGATGAGGAGATCGTCCATGTAGGGAGACACCCTGACCCCGTCCTGATGAAGCACCGCTATCAGGGAGCCCAACACTCTCTGGAAGACATGAGGAGCTGATGTCAGCCCAAAGGGAACAGCAGAAAACTGAAAGTGTCCCCTGTGGCAGGCAATCCTGAGGTACCGCCTGCTCTCTGGATGAATAGGGATGTGAAGATAAGCATCCTGAAGGTCCAGGGAGGCAAGGAACTCCCCTGGAGACATTGATGCAATCACAGAGCGCAGGGACTCCTGGCGAAAGTGGGAAGTCACCACATAGGCATTGAGATCTTTGAGATCCAAAATAGGACGAGCCCCTCCGTCCTTTTTGGCCACCACAAACAGGTTGGAATAAAATCCTGAACCTGTGTCCTCCTGAGGAACCACTTCCAGAACCTCTTTGTCCAAGAGATCCTGAATAGCGTCGTCGAACAGACGTCTTTTTGTGGGTTCCTGAGAAGGACGAGTAAAATGGAACCGAAAAGGAGGAAGGGAGGAGAAAGGGATCCTGTATCCCTCTGACACCACCTGAAGAACCCATGGGTCCGCCACTGACTCCTCCCAAGTCCGGTGAAAGATGCGGAGACGTCCACCTACAGCCGGATGCGGACCCGGGTTCGGCGAGTCATGCCGAAGCAGTCTTGGAGGTCTTGGCCTTGGGGGCCACTTTGGGCTTCCAGGACTGTTTGGGCTTGGAGGAGGAGCGCGTAGCGGGAGGACCCGTCTGGGCCGAGGAGCGTGTCTCAGTCTGAAAGGAACGAAAGGACCGATTGCATTTGGCTGGAAACCTTTTTCTTAAAGACTGAGGGTAGAAGAGTACTTTTACCACCAGTAGCCTCACTGATCATTTCTTTGAGCTCAGATAGCAAAGTCCCCTGAAAGGGCTAGGAAAGCAAGGCTTTCTTAAGAGGCCGTATCAGCAGACCAAATTTTCAGCCAAAGGGCACGCCTAGCCACCACAGAGGCAGTGGAGGCCCTCGCCATCATGCGCACAGCATCAAAAGCAGTGTCAGCAACATAGTTCTGAGCTTCAGTGATATTAGCAAGAAGCTGCAACTGTTCAGATACTGGTGCATCCTGGTGAACCGCTTCAGTCAGTCGTTCAGTCCAGGCCGCAATGGCTCTATTAACCCAAGCAACTGCAAAGGTTGGACGCATGGCAGTGCCAATGGAGGCAAATATAGATTTAAGAGAAAGCTCTAGCTTTTTATCCGTCCAATCCTGCAGGGCAGAGGCATCAGAGACAGCCAAGGCGGTAGACTTGGATAGTCTGGAAACAGGAGCATCCACCTTGGGGGGATGAACCCATTTTGCCAGCTCAGTCTCAGGAAAAGGGTACAGTTTAGCAAACTTTTTAGAGACAGAGGAGGATCTATCAGGATTCTTCCATGCCTCAGAGACTAGACGGGCAAGAGTAGGGTTAGTTGGAAAACAAACAACAGGCTTAGATGGTTTCTTTTGAAAAACATCAGTAGGATCATAAGTGGATTCCTGAGTCAGAGGAAGGTTGAGCGTATTCAGCACAGCTCTAATCAGACCCTCAGCCGAAACTTCAGGGTCACATTCATAAGGGTCCCCAATGGACCTGTTAGACTCAATAACAGTGCGTTCCTCAGCAACAGAATCCTGCAAGAGTTCTTCCTCAGAAGAATCAGACACATCAGGAGCACCCTGTGGCTTAGGCAGGGAGGTCCTGATTGTAGTGGGGGTCTGCCAGACCTGGAGAGCCCCCTGTACCTGAGAGGGAAAAAGTTGAAGAGTGGATCTGAGATCCCAAGTGGCAGCTTTAAACTCCCTCACCCAAGATGGCTCAATAGCGTGGCTGGGAAGCCCAGGGTTGCTATCTTGACCAGTGCAGTTAGGGCATAGATCACCCACATTATCACTAGATAACCCAGTGTGACAAGAGGAGCAAAACGCCATGGGGGGAGCAGACCCCCCATCCTCCTTAGACTTGGGTCTAGCCCCTAGCTCCAGTGAAGTAGACATGCTCACAGCGTCAATATACCCCACTTTAAACTCTATCACCCAGTAAGAGTGTGGAAGATTAAAGTTTCACCCCAGAGATGCCTAATATTGGACTTATCTGGCCAGCGAAGGGTTAATCTGATGAGGGGAGAGAAGGCTCGGTCCCTGCGTAGTGTACTCGCTGAGGAAGAGCTCCACAAAATGGCGGCCGTCAGGATAGCCAATCAGAAACGAGCGCGAACCGGGCGCTCATGGGAAATGTAGTTTTCCCCATACAAGTACCCCAAACAGTGCCCGAAGCCCCCCTGAACACTCCACATTAATAAAACATACACCGGATAATAGAGCAGGAGCTTAGCATTAAAATGAGCCCTCTCTGGAGTTGCTGTGACAAGCGGTTCCAGAGATACGTCCCAGACTGTGAAATCTCATAGAGAGTAAAGGAGCCATAGCGTCTAAGCGGGAAAAGCCGCGCTTAAAGGCGCGGAACACCATTTTCAATAAAGTTTAAGAAAACATTAAAAAGTGCTCAAACATACATAAAACACATAAAGAAATACTACACAAGGCTCCAAACTCAGAGAATACCACAGAACATGCATTAAATACATCAAATGCAAATAAAAACACCCTATGAGTGCTGGAGTGCAAAGCAAACTCCCAAATACAAGCCCAGCAAAGGGACACTGTGGGGACAAGTGGACCTTCAGCACTCAAAGGGTGGCTCACCTTTCCTGCAAGGACTTCTGTCTTCAGGTGACCATGATGAAGTGGGAATAGACCAGAGGAAAATTCCCCAGTAGGGAAGCTGCTTGACTCAAGCTGTTCCCTCTTCAGGGCATAAGGTCCACAGAAAATCCCTGGAAGCTGCACCAGCCACTTTAAAGAGGGCAATTCACAGCCATGGTCACCCTCCTAATGGTGGTATTCCATATTTGAATAAAAAAATAACAAAATACTAAGTTGAATGCATAGATGTTCTCTACCTGGTGTGCACAGCACCCAGGAACAAATCAATCTAGTGGCTCTGGCCTGAAGGTGGCTTAAGTAGGAGGGGAGGCTCCGCCCCCTGCAATCATTTGCATAATTGTTCCTGCCTATTAAAGGGGCGAATCGCCTCCCAGAAGTACCAGTGACCTGTATTGGACGACAGTGAAAATAGGATTTTAGTCTTACCTGTTAAATCCTTTTCACTTAGTCCATACAGGTTACTGGTAGAATGGGAGGCGATCCGCCCCTTTAAGTAGGCAGGAACATTCATCAAAATGTATGCAGGGGGTGGAGCCTCCCCTCCCTCTTAAGCTGTCTTCAGCCAGAACCAGCCAGATTGATTTGAGACACTAAAACTGACCAGAGACAAGAAGGAAAAGGAAGACTCCTGTGAGCATGCCCCGGAGGTCTCCCACTGAGTGCCACAGGAGAGCCAAGCATGGTCCCTTGACAGGGTGGGAGACCAGTAACCTGTATGGACTAAGTGAAAAGGATTTAACAGGTAAGACTAAAATCCTATTTTCACTGTCGTCCAATACAGGTTACTGGTACAATGGGATGTACAAACACTGAGCTTTCCCAGAGGCGGGAAGTAAGGCAAGGACCAAGCGCAAGGCCCAAAAGTCACCTGAACTGCTATGAACCAATTAATCATAGTGCCCAAAAACAGAAGTGTCAACAGACACCAACCAGGGGTAAAAACGAACCCCCGAACTATCACAGCACACTGAACTAGAGCCAACAGGGCTCAACAGCAAAGAAGCACTAAGAACCACAGAAGTAGAAGATCCTAAACAGGCAAGACTGCCTCCAGGACCTTCCTCCCAAAGCTGGCATCAGCCGAGGCCAGTACATCTACACGATAGTGCTTCGAGAATGTGTGCACAGAGGACCAAGTGGCCACCCGGCACAGTTGATCAGCAGACGCCTGATTCTTATAGGCCCAAGAGGCCCCAATTGATCTGGTGGAATGAGCAGTAACCCTGAAGGGAACGTGCTTATTCTGCAGCTTGTAGGCTTCACGAATGGTAGATTTTATCCAAGATGCAATAGTCACCTTGGATGCCGGTCTCCCTGCCCTAGGCCCCTCAGGAATGACGAACAGGGAGTCAGACTTCCTGATAGACTCAGTGCAATGAACATAAAATTTAAGACCACGCACAACATCCAACAAATGGAGATCCCTCTCCTTGTCAGAGGAAGGGTTAGGACAGAAAGAGGGCACCACAATCTCCTGATTGATGTGAAACTCTGAAACAACCTTGGGTAAAAACTCCTTGGAAGTGCGGAGCACAGCCTTATCCTTGTGGAACACCAAGTAAGGAGGTTTACAAGACAGATCTTCTAACTCTGCTACCCGGCGAACTGAGACAATAGCCAAGAGAAAGGCCATTTTCCAGGTCAAGAGACGTAAAGGAATGGAAGCCAAGGATTCAAACGGGGGTCTCTGGAGAACCCCCAGCACCAAATTGAGGTCCCACTGGGAAGCTGGACTCTTGAAGGCAGGCCGAACATGAGCCACACCTTGGAAGAAAACTTTAACATCAGGAAGAATAGCAATGCGTTCCTGGAAAAATACAGACAGAGCAGAAGTCTGAACTTTGAGAGAACTCAGGCTGAGTCTCTTTTCAACCCCATCCTGCAAAAAGGCCAGGACCGTGGGAAGATGGAAATCAAGTGATAGGTCCTTATTAGCACACCATGCAACAAAAGTTGACCATATTTGATGATTGATCTTGGAAGACACAGGCTTGCGAGCTCTAAGCATTGTAGACACCACTGAAGAGGAAAACCCTTTCTTCTTCAAAATTGAGGATTCAACCTCCAAGCCGTCAAATGGAGATGCTGAACATCCTCCTTCAACAGATATCCTTGAAGAAGTAGATCTGGATGGGCAGGAAGCGGGAAGGGATCCGCCACTGACATGGCTAGCAGTTCCGGATACCAGGACTGACGAGGCCAATTCGGGGTTATTAGGATGACAGGACAACGCTCCATCTTCAGCTTCTGGATGACTCTGATCAACAAAGGGAGAGGAGGGAAGATGTACGCTAGCGAGAACTCCCAAGGGGTTGACAAAGCGTCCACTGCTAGAGCAAGAGGGTCCCTCCACCGACAGCAAAACACTGGCACCTTCCTGTTGTGTCTGGTAGCCATCAGATCCACTACAGGTACCCCCCACATCTGGGTTAGAAGGTGAAACACCTCTGGATGAAGTGCCCACTCTCCGCTGTCGACTGTATAACGACTGAGAAAGTCTGCCATGACGTTGTCTACGCCTGGAATGTGTACTGCTGAAATGACGGGAACATGAGCTTCTGCCCAAGATAAGATGGCCTTGACCTCTAACCAAGCGGTGAGACTTCTTGTGCCGCCTTGTCTGTTGATGTAGGCCACTGCGGTGGTGTTGTCGGACTCCACCCTGACTGGACAACCCTCCAGCTGAGATTCCCAGTGTCTCAGGGCAAGAAAGATGGCACGAAGTTCCAGAACATTGATGGAGAGGAGGGATTCTTCCAGTCCCCATTTCCCCTGAGCACTGAAACGACCCAACACTGCCCCCCATCCCCGGAGGCTGGCATCCGTCGTGACTGTGGTCCAATAGGGAACCTGAAAGGACCTCCCTTTCAGGAGATGAGACAGGTCCAACCACCATTCCAAGCTCAGCTCGACATGAGGAGGCAGAGAGACTGACAGATGCTGATGATCTGGATGATTCCTGCACGTCTGAATCACAAACCTCTGAAGTTCCCTGGTGTGTGCCATAGCAAATGGCACTGCCTCTATCGTGGAAATGAATTTCCCCACCAGAGAAGTCAGCTTCGGTACTGGAACCCTTTCGAGCTCCAGGATCTTGGATACACAGAGAGCAATCTGATGAGCCACTTCCTCCGGTAAAAACACCATGCACTGCTGAGTGTCGACCAGGAGACCCAAGAAGAGGATCTGTTGAGATGGGACCAAGTCTGACTTGTCCAGATTCACAATCCAGCCGTGGCAATTGAGTGTCTGGATGCACAACTGAACCTGCTGGTGAAGGATCTCCGCAGATGAAGCTTTCAGGAGCAGATCGTCCATGTAGGGAGTCACCCTGACACCATCTCGATGAAGCACAGCTATCAAAGCTCCCAATACTCTCTGAAAAACCTGAGGAGCTGAAGTCAGTCCAAAGGGAAGAGCTGAAAACTGAAAGTGGCCTTTGTGACAGGCAAACCTGAGATACCATCTGCTCTCTGGATGAATAGGGATGTGAAGATATGCATCTTGAAGGTCCAGGGAGGCAAGGAACTCCCCTGGAGACATTGCGGCTATCACAGAACGCAGAGATTCTTGACGATAGTGGGAACTCACAACAAAGGAATTGAGATCCTTGAGGTCCAAAATAGGACGAGCACCTCCGTCCTTTTTGGCCACAACGAACAGGTTGGAATAAAATCCTGAACCTGTGTCCCCTGAGGGGACCAATTCCAGGACCTCTTTGTCCAAAAGATCCTGAATATCGTCGTCGAACAGACGTCTTTTTGTAGGCTCCTGAGAAGGACGAGTAAAATGGAACCGAAAAGGAGGAAGGGAAGAGAAAGGGATCCTGTATACCTCTGATACCACCTGAATAACCCAAGGGTCCGCCACTGACTCCTCCCAAATCCGGCGAAAGATGTGGAGACGTCCATCTACAGCCGGATGCGGACCCGGGTTCGGTGAGTCATGCCGAAGCAGTCTTGGAGGTCTTGGCCTTGGGGGCAACTTTGGGCTTCCAGGACTGTTTGGGCTTGGAGGAGGAGCGCGTGGAGGACGGACATGCCTGGGACGTAGAGCGTGTCTCAGTTTGGAAGGAACGAAAGGACCGATTGCGTTTGGCAGGAAATTTCTTTTTGAAGACTGATGGTAAAAGAGTACTCTTACCACCAGTAGCTTCACTAATCATCTCCTTAAGTTCAGATCCAAACAGTGAAGTCCCTTGAAAGGGCAAAGAAAGCAAGGCTTTCTTAGAAGCTGTGTCAGCGGACCAAATTTTCAGCCAAAGAGCACGTCTAGCCACCACAGAAGAAGTGGAGGCCCTCGCCATCATGCGCACCGCATCAAAAGCAGCGTCAGAAACATAATTTTGAGCTTCTGATATATTAGCAAGAAGCTGTAGCTGCTCAGATACTGGCGCATCCTGGCGAACCGCCTCAGTAAGCTGTTCAGTCCAGGCTGCAATAGCCCGGTTAACCCACGCCACTGCAAAGGTTGGACGCATGGCAGTGCCAATAGAGGCAAAAATAGATTTAAGACAAGTTTCTAACTTTTTGTCTGTCCAATCCTGCAGGGCAGAAGCATCAGATACAGCTAAGGCAGTAGATTTAGATAACCTAGAAATTGGAGCATCCACTTTAGGAGGATGAACCCATTTAGCCAGTTCAGCCTCAGGAAAAGGGTAAAGTTTAGCAAACTTTTTGGATACAGAAGAGGATTTATCAGGATTCCTCCACGCATCAGAGACTAAACGAGCAAGAGTAGGATTAGTAGGAAAACATATAACAGCTTTAGACGGTTTTTGAAAAACGTCAGTTGGATCATGAGTAGATTCCTGAGTCAAAGGAAGGTTGAGCGTGGTTAGCACAGCTCTGATCAAACCCTCAGCAGAGAGTTCAGGGTCACCAATAGACCTGGTAGACTCAATAACAGTGCCTTCCTCAGCATCAGAATCCTGTAATAGTTCTTCCTCAGAAGAATCAGACATATCAGGAGCCCCCTGTGGCTTGGGCAGGGAGGTCCTGACTGTGGAGGGGGTCTGCCAAACCTGAAGAGCCCCCTGAACCTGAGAGGGAAAGAGTGGATCTGAGATCCCTAGTGGCAGCCTTGAACTCTTTCACCCAAGTTGGCTCAATGGCGTGACTGGAAAGCCCAGGGTTGCTGTCATGGCTTTCTGCACATTTTGGGCATAAATGACCAGAAAATTCTCTAGGCAGCCCAGAGTGACAAGAGGAGCAAAACGCAATGGGGGAAACTGACACCCCAGCCTCCTTAGTCTTGGGTCTAGCCCCTGACTCCAGTGCAGTAGACATGCTCACAGCATCAGATATACTCCACTGACAAGAATCACCCAATTGAAGTGTGAAAGATTAAAAATTCACCCCAGAAATGTCTAAAATTAAACTTATCTGGCAAGCGAAGGGTTAATCTGCGGAGGAGAGCGAGAAGGCTCGGTCCCTGCGTAGTATACTCGCTGAGAATAACTCACAAAATGGCTGCCGCGACGGTAGCCAATCAGAAAACGGGCGCAAAACCAGCGCTCATGGGAAACGTCGTTTTTCTCAGAAGTACCCCAAAACAGTGCCCGAAGCCCCTCCAGACCCCCAACACACCGAATCATGCAACCGGATGATAGAGCAAGGGAAGACCAACAAAATGAGCCCACTCTGAAGTCGCTGTGACAAGCGGTTCCAGAGATACGTCCCACACTGTGTAAACCCATAGAGAGTAAAGGAGCAATGGCGTCTATGCGGGAAAAGCGCGCTTAAAGGCGCGGAACATTAACTTTCAATAAATTTACCCTGACAGAAAAAAGTTACCAAACACACACAAAACACATGTAAAACATGATAAAACAATATCCCAATGAGAGAAATAGCAGGGAAAAGGTTAAAACCCCCATAAACTGCTCCAAAACCCAGGGGATACACACAGACATTGCATAAATACAGGCAATATGAAGAAAAACACCCTATGAGTGCTGGAGTGCATAATGAGAACTCCCAAATACAAGTGGACCTTCAGCACTCAAAGGGTGGCTCACCTTTCTGCAGGACTTCTGTCTTCAGGTAACCATGTTAAAAGGGAATTAACCAGAGGAAAATTCCCCAGCAGGGAAGCTACTTGACTCAAGTTGTTCCCTCTTCAGGGCATAAGGTCCACCAGAAAGTCCCTGGAAGCTGCACTAGCCACTTTGGAGAGGGCAATTGTCAGCCATGGTCACCCGCCTAATGGTGGTATTCCATATTTGAAGAAAACAATAAAAAAACTAAAGTTGATTGAGAGATGTTCTCCACCTGGTGTGCACAGCACGCAGGAACAAATCAATCTAGCTGGTTCTGGCTGAAGGCAGCTTAAGAGGGAGGGGAGGCTCCACCCCCTGCATACATTTTGATGAATGTTCCTGCCTACTTAAAGGGGCGGATCGCCTCCCATTGTACCAGTAACTTGTATTGGACGACAGTGAAAAAAGACTTATCTGGCCAGCGAAGGGTTAATCTGATGAGGGGAGAGAAGGCTCGGTCCCTGCGTAGTGTACTCGCTGAGGAAGAGCTCCACAAAATGGCGGCCGTCAGGATAGCCAATCAGAAACGAGCGCGAACCGGGCGCTCATGGGAAATGTAGTTTTCCCCATACAAGTACCCCAAACAGTGCCCGAAGCCCCCCTGAACACTCCACATTAATAAAACATACACCGGATAATAGAGCAGGAGCTTAGCATTAAAATGAGCCCTCTCTGGAGTTGCTGTGACAAGCGGTTCCAGAGATACGTCCCAGACTGTGAAATCTCATAGAGAGTAAAGGAGCCATAGCGTCTAAGCGGGAAAAGCCGCGCTTAAAGGCGCGGAACACCATTTTCAATAAAGTTTAAGAAAACATTAAAAAGTGCTCAAACATACATAAAACACATAAAGAAATACTATACAAGGCTCCAAACTCAGAGAATACCACAGAACATGCATTAAATACATCAAATGCAAATAAAAACACCCTATGAGTGCTGGAGTGCAAAGCAAACTCCCAAATACAAGCCCAGCAAAGGGACACTGTGGGGACAAGTGGACCTTCAGCACTCAAAGGGTGGCTCACCTTTCCTGCAAGGACTTCTGTCTTCAGGTGACCATGATGAAGTGGGAATAGACCAGAGGAAAATTCCCCAGTAGGGAAGCTGCTTGACTCAAGCTGTTCCCTCTTCAGGGCATAAGGTCCACAGAAAATCCCTGGAAGCTGCACCAGCCACTTTAAAGAGGGCAATTCACAGCCATGGTCACCCTCCTAATGGTGGTATTCCATATTTGAATAAAAAAATAACAAAATACTAAGTTGAATGCATAGATGTTCTCTACCTGGTGTGCACAGCACCCAGGAACAAATCAATCTAGTGGCTCTGGCCTGAAGGTGGCTTAAGTAGGAGGGGAGGCTCCGCCCCCTGCAATCATTTGCATAATTGTTCCTGCCTATTAAAGGGGCGAATCGCCTCCCAGAAGTACCAGTGACCTGTATTGGACGACAGTGAAAATAGGATTTTAGTCTTACCTGTTAAATCCTTTTCACTTAGTCCATACAGGTTACTGGTAGAATGGGAGGCGATCCGCCCCTTTAAGTAGGCAGGAACATTCATCAAAATGTATGCAGGGGGTGGAGCCTCCCCTCCCTCTTAAGCTGTCTTCAGCCAGAACCAGCCAGATTGATTTGAGACACTAAAACTGACCAGAGACAAGAAGGAAAAGGAAGACTCCTGTGAGCATGCCCCGGAGGTCTCCCACTGAGTGCCACAGGAGAGCCAAGCATGGTCCCTTGACAGGGTGGGAGACCAGTAACCTGTATGGACTAAGTGAAAAGGATTTAACAGGTAAGACTAAAATCCTATTTTCACTGTCGTCCAATACAGGTTACTGGTACAATGGGATGTACAAACACTGAGCTTTCCCAGAGGCGGGAAGTAAGGCAAGGACCAAGCGCAAGGCCCAAAAGTCACCAGAACTGCTATGAACCAATTAATCATAGTGCCCAAAAACAGAAGTGTGAACGGACACCAACCAGGGGTAAAAACGAACTCCCGAACTATCACAGCACACTGAACTAGAGCCAACAGGGCTCAACAGCAAAGAAGCACTAAGAACCACAGAAGTAGAAGATCCTAAACAGGCAAGACTGCCTCCAGGACCTTCCTCCCAAAGCTGGCATCAGCCGAGGCCAGTACATCTACACGATAGTGCTTCGAGAATGTGTGCACAGAGGAACAAGTGGCCGCCCGGCACAGTTGATCAGCAGACGCCTGATTCTTATAGGCCCAAGAGGCCCCAATTGATCTGGTGGAATGAGCAGTAACCCTGAAGGGAACGTGCTTATTCTGCAGCTTGTAGGCTTCACGAATGGTAGATTTTATCCAAGATGCAATAGTCACCTTGGATGCCGGTCTCCCTGCCCTAGGCCCCTCAGGAATGACGAACAGGGAGTCAGACTTCCTGATAGACTCAGTGCAATGAACATAAAATTTAAGACCACGCACAACATCCAACAAATGGAGATCCCTCTCCTTGTCAGAGGAAGGGTTAGGACAGAAAGAGGGCAACACAATCTCCTGATTGATGTGAAACTCTGAAACAACCTTGGGTAAAAACTCCTTGGAAGTGCGGAGCACAGCCTTATCCTTGTGGAACACCAAGTAAGGAGGTTTACAAGACAGATCTTCTAACTCTGCTACCCGGCGAACTGAGACAATAGCCAAGAGAAAGGCCATTTTCCAGGTCAAGAGACGTAAAGGAATGGAAGCCAAGGATTGAAACGGGGGTCTCTGGAGAACCCCCAGCACCAAATTGAGGTCCCACTGGGAAGCTGGACTCTTGAAGGCAGGCCGAACATGAGCCACACCTTGGAAGAAAACTTTAACATCAGGAAGAATAGCAATGCGTTCCTGGAAAAATACAGACAGAGCAGAAGTCTGAACTTTGAGAGAACTCAGGCTGAGTCTCTTTTCAACCCCATCCTGCAAAAAGGCCAGGACCGTGGGAAGATGGAAATCAAGTGATAGGTCCTTATTAGCACACCATGCAACAAAAGTTGACCATATTTGATGATTGATCTTGGAAGACACAGGCTTGCGAGCTCTAAGCATTGTAGACACCACTGAAGAGGAAAACCCTTTCTTCTTCAAAATTGAGGATTCAACCTCCAAGCCGTCAAATGGAGATGCTGAACATCCTCCTTCAACAGATATCCTTGAAGAAGTAGATCTGGATGGGCAGGAAGCGGGAAGGGATCCGCCACTGACATGGCTAGCAGTTCCGGATACCAGGACTGACGAGGCCAATTCGGGGTTATTAGGATGACAGGACAACGCTCCATCTTCAGCTTCTGGATGACTCTGATCAACAAAGGGAGAGGAGGGAAGATGTACGCTAGCGAGAACTCCCAAGGGGTTGACAAAGCGTCCACTGCTAGAGCAAGAGGGTCCCTCCACCGACAGCAAAACACTGGCACCTTCCTGTTGTGTCTGGTAGCCATCAGATCCACTACAGGTACCCCCCCACATCTGGGTTAGAAGGTGAAACACCTCTGGATGAAGTGCCCACTCTCCGCTGTCGACTGTATGACGACTGAGAAAGTCTGCCATGACGCTGTCTACGCCTGGAATGTGTACTGCTGAAATGATGGGAACATGAGCTTCTGCCCAAGATAAGATGGCCTTGACCTCTAACCAAGCGGTGAGACTTCTTGTGCTGCCTTGTCTGTTGATGTAGGCCACTGCGGTGGTGTTGTCGGACTCCACTCTGACTGGACAACCCTCCAGCTGAGATTCCCAGTGTCTCAGGGCAAGAAAGATGGCACGAAGTTCCAGAACATTGATGGAGAGGAGAGATTCTTCCAGTCCCCATTTCCCCTGAGCACTGAAACGACCCAACACTGCCCCCCATCCCCGGAGGCTGGCATCCGTCGTGACTGTGGTCCAATAGGGAACCTGAAAGGACCTCCCTTTCAGGAGATGAGACAGGTCCAACCACCATTCCAAGCTCAGCTCGACATGAGGAGGCAGAGAGACTGACAGATGCTGATGATCTGGATGATTCCTGCACGTCTGAATCACAAACCTCTGAAGTTCCCTGGTGTGTGCCATAGCAAATGGCACTGCCTCTATCGTGGAAATGAATTTCCCCACCAGAGAAGTCAACTTCGGCACTGGAACCCTTTCGAGCTCCAGGATCTTGGATACACAGAGAGCAATCTGATGAGCCACTTCCTCCGGTAAAAACACCATGCACTGCTGAGTGTCGACCAGGAGACCCAAGAAGAGGATCTGTTGAGATGGGACCAAGTCTGACTTGTCCAGATTCACAATCCAGCCGTGGCAATTGAGTGTCTGGATGCACAACTGAACCTGCTGGTGAAGGATCTCCGCAGATGAAGCTTTCAGGAGCAGATCGTCCATGTAGGGAGTCACCCTGACACCATCTCGATGAAGCACAGCTATCAAAGCTCCCAATACTCTCTGAAAAACCTGAGGAGCTGAAGTCAGTCCAAAGGGAAGAGCTGAAAACTGAAAGTGGCCTTTGTGACAGGCAAACCTGAGATACCATCTGCTCTCTGGATGAATAGGGATGTGAAGATATGCATCTTGAAGGTCCAGGGAGGCAAGGAACTCCCCTGGAGACATTGCGGCTATCACAGAACGCAGAGATTCTTGACGATAGTGGGAACTCACAACAAAGGAATTGAGATCCTTGAGGTCCAAAATAGGACGAGCACCTCCGTCCTTTTTGGCCACAACGAACAGGTTGGAATAAAATCCTGAACCTGTGTCCCCTGAGGGGACCAATTCCAGGACCTCTTTGTCCAAAAGATCCTGAATATCGTCGTCGAACAGACGTCTTTTTGTAGGCTCCTGAGAAGGACGAGTAAAATGGAACCGAAAAGGAGGAAGGGAAGAGAAAGGGATCCTGTATACCTCTGATACCACCTGAATAACCCAAGGGTCCGCCACTGACTCCTCCCAAATCCGGCGAAAGATGTGGAGACGTCCATCTACAGCCGGATGCGGACCCGGGTTCGGTGAGTCATGCCAAAGCAGTCTTGGAGGTCTTGGCCTTGGGGGCAACTTTGGGCTTCCAGGACTGTTTGGGCTTGGAGGAGGAGCGCGTGGAGGACGGACCTGCCTGGGACGTAGAGCGTGTCTCAGTTTGGAAGGAACGAAAGGACCGATTGCGTTTGGCAGGAAATTTCTTTTTGAAGACTGATGGTAAAAGAGTACTCTTACCACCAGTAGCTTCACTAATCATCTCCTTAAGTTCAGATCCAAACAGTGAAGTCCCTTGAAAGGGCAAAGAAAGCAAGGCTTTCTTAGAAGCTGTGTCAGCGGACCAAATTTTCAGCCAAAGAGCACGTCTAGCCACCACAGAAGAAGTGGAGGCCCTCGCCATCATGCGCACCGCATCAAAAGCAGCGTCAGAAACATAATTTTGAGCTTCTGATATATTAGCAAGAAGCTGTAGCTGCTCAGATACTGGCTCATCCTGGCGAACCGCCTCAGTAAGCTGTTCAGTCCAGGCTGCAATAGCCCGGTTAACCCACGCCACTGCAAAGGTTGGACACATGGCAGTGCCAATAGAGGCAAAAATAGATTTAAGACAAGTTTCTAACTTTTTGTCTGTCCAATCCTGCAGGGCAGAAGCATCAGATACAGCTAAGGCAGTAGATTTAGATAACCTAGAAATTGGAGCATCCACTTTAGGAGGATGAACCCATTTAGCCAGTTCAGCCTCAGGAAAAGGGTAAAGTTTAGCAAACTTTTTGGATACAGAAGAGGATTTATCAGGATTCCTCCACGCATCAGAGACTAAACGAGCAAGAGTAGGATTAGTAGGAAAACATATAACAGCTTTAGACGGTTTTTGAAAAACGTCAGTTGGATCATGAGTAGATTCCTGAGTCAAAGGAAGGTTGAGCGTGGTTAGCACAGCTCTGATCAAACCCTCAGCAGAGAGTTCAGGGTCACCAATAGACCTGGTAGACTCAATAACAGTGCCTTCCTCAGCATCAGAATCCTGTAATAGTTCTTCCTCAGAAGAATCAGACATATCAGGAGCCCCCTGTGGCTTGGGCAGGGAGGTCCTGACTGTGGAGGGGGTCTGCCAAACCTGAAGAGCCCCCTGAACCTGAGAGGGAAAGAGTGGATCTGAGATCCCTAGTGGCAGCCTTGAACTCTTTCACCCAAGTTGGCTCAATGGCGTGACTGGAAAGCCCAGGGTTGCTGTCATGGCTTTCTGCACATTTTGGGCATAAATGACCAGAAAATTCTCTAGGCAGCCCAGAGTGACAAGAGGAGCAAAACGCAATGGGGGAAACTGACACCCCAGCCTCCTTAGTCTTGGGTCTAGCCCCTGACTCCAGTGGAGTAGACATGCTCACAGCATCAGATATACTCCACTGACAAGAATCACCCAATTGAAGTGTGAAAGATTAAAAATTCACCCCAGAAATGTCTAAAATTAAACTTATCTGGCAAGCGAAGGGTTAATCTGCGGAGGAGAGCGAGAAGGCTCGGTCCCTGCGTAGTATACTCGCTGAGAATAACTCACAAAATGGCTGCCGCGACGGTAGCCAATCAGAAAACGGGCGCAAAACCAGCGCTCATGGGAAACGTCGTTTTTCTCAGAAGTACCCCAAAACAGTGCCCGAAGCCCCTCCAGACCCCCAACACACCGAATCATGCAACCGGATGATAGAGCAAGGGAAGACCAACAAAATGAGCCCACTCTGAAGTCGCTGTGACAAGCGGTTCCAGAGATACGTCCCACACTGTGTAAACCCATAGAGAGTAAAGGAGCAATGGCGTCTATGCGGGAAAAGCGCGCTTAAAGGCGCGGAACATTAACTTTCAATAAATTTACCCTGACAGAAAAAAGTTACCAAACACACACAAAACACATGTAAAACATGATAAAACAATATCCCAATGAGAGAAATAGCAGGGAAAAGGTTAAAACCCCCATAAACTGCTCCAAAACCCAGGGGATACACACAGACATTGCATAAATACAGGCAATATGAAGAAAAACACCCTATGAGTGCTGGAGTGCATAATGAGAACTCCCAAATACAAGTGGACCTTCAGCACTCAAAGGGTGGCTCACCTTTCTGCAGGACTTCTGTCTTCAGGTAACCATGTTAAAAGGGAATTAACCAGAGGAAAATTCCCCAGCAGGGAAGCTACTTGACTCAAGTTGTTCCCTCTTCAGGGCATAAGGTCCACCAGAAAGTCCCTGGAAGCTGCACTAGCCACTTTGGAGAGGGCAATTGTCAGCCATGGTCACCCGCCTAATGGTGGTATTCCATATTTGAAGAAAACAATAAAAAAACTAAAGTTGATTGAGAGATGTTTTCCACCTGGTGTGCACAGCACGCAGGAACAAATCAATCTAGCTGGTTCTGGCTGAAGGCAGCTTAAGAGGGAGGGGAGGCTCCACCCCCTGCATACATTTTGATGAATGTTCCTGCCTACTTAAAGGGGCGGATCGCCTCCCACTGTACCAGTAACTTGTATTGGACGACAGTGAAAAAAGAGTTGCTATTAAGTTTATCCCTGAGTTTGTATTTTATGGAAACATTACACCCTCGTACTGAAACAGAGTGTATGGAGGGTTACAGTTATCTGTGGGAGGTGAAATAGTGTGTTTGTGGGGTCATGATCCTGACTGCGAGTGTGTGTGGACCAGGAGAAGTTACTGATATCCGCTACTTCAGGAGCGAGTGGCAGCTATATTTTTGTCAGTTGGATAGTGGTGGGAGGGCTGGAGGGGGCGGGCCAACTCACTGTATGATAAACACGCCCCCAATGAATCAACCAATGGGAGCAGTAATGTCCCCATTGAATCACCCAATGGGAGTTGTGTCTCCTAATGAGACATAAATTATGTAATGAGGCATTGTGTTCAATGTGTGTTTGTTTTCTGAGGAGACATAAATTATGTTCTATGTGTGAGGTACCACAAATTATGCAATGAGGCTTATTCTTTTATTTATATATATATATATATATATATATATATATATATATATATATATATATATATATAGAGAGAGAGAGAGAGAGAGAGAGAGAGAGAGAAAGAAGCAGATAGAGAGATCCACCCATGATCTAATGGGAAAAAACAATCTTCTCAATGTAGTAATATGTCCACATTCAGTTATACACTATGGGAGAGTTCAAATGTAAGAACAGTAACTAGCTATAACTACTGCAAGTCGGACAATGTCCTAAACAATTACTTTAATAAGAGTCACTTATTTCAAAGTTAAAGTTTACTTTTAATTTGTTTAAAACATTGCCATAAGTGTCTTTTATATGGCAGTCAGCTGTATCTGTAGATCATTTGCATTATATCTGTGGTTTCCTGAATACAATGATCTCTGTTGAAGTCTGTATTACTCCTCACAACAAACATTGGGCTTCTAAAGAAGTGAATGCCTAGTAAGGGACACCAGTAAAACTGTAAACAAACAATTAGCAGTCCATTAATACAGAGATTAAATATAAATAGATTTAATTGACTGCCGTTTGAAGGACACCTACCTAGGCAAGTTCAAGTGAAAAGGAAATTAAGGGCTACATATCATTAGGGTATAATTACCCTTTAATGCAGTAATTATGGATGTTGAATATAAAATGGATATTGAATTACCTGAGTATTCAAAGTCTCCAGTTTTCTTTTCCGAGCGTGAAGAGCCTTGCTGGGGAATGCCCAAAAATAATTAGAGGTCCCAATGCGCTCTGAGTCTACCATGCCATCATCAACCAAACTTTGCAGTATTTCCTTCACAGACATGGATGCTGTCAGGGTTATCAAAATAGGATTTTAGTGTTCTTACCTGTTAAATCCTTTTCTCTTTAGATCATATGGAATACAGGTGCCATGGGGGTTGAGTCCCTCCTCCTCTGGAGGGCAGGGACCATCACAAAAGACAAGGTCTTAGGGAGTGGAGACTCCATCCTCCTCGTCCAGCTCAACCCTGTCAACCCCTGTCCACTAACTCCTAGAATTTATGTGACCAAAGCCACACAAAGAAAAGTGGCGAAGAAAAGAAGAAAAACTCCAGAGACTAAGACCCTAAGAGGACTCTTTTGCCCAGGAAAGCAATACCACAAAAGGTCCCTTACTCTGAGTGGGAGCCCTGTGTTGCATATGGACTAAAATGAAAAGGATTTAACATGTAAGAACACTAAAATCCTATTTTCTCTTATGTCCAATATGGAACTCAGGCACCATGGGGATTTACCAAAGCTAGGATTCCTGGTGATGAAAAAGAGAAAGAACCTCTACATGTACCCATGATACAAGAGTGCCCCAGGACTATTCAGTATCTGAATAACCCAAGCAACAAGTGTCAATGGACACAAAATTCACATAGCACACTAAAACAAGAGCCAATAGGGCTCAGAAACGAATGAACAACTGGCAGAAGAACGTGTGCGGGCCCCTAAACAGGTAGAACCACCTGCAAGACCATCCGGCCAAAGCTGGCCTCAGGAGAGTCAAAGATGTTGACATGGAATGTTTGGTGAAAGTTTGAAAGGAGGACCAGTTCACTGTCTTGCACAGCTGTTCAGCTGAGGGCTGGTTCTTGTAGGCCAAAGAAACACCCACAGACCTGTGATCTGAACGTGAACAGGTTTCTTCTGGATCTTTTATGCTTGGCATATGGTAGCCTTGATCTAAGAGGCAATGGTGACCTTGGAAGCAGCCTGACCAGCTCTGGGACCCTCCGGGAAGACAAATAGAGAGTCAGAAAAGGCTTACGATGATGCGCATAGAACTCAAGGCAGTGTACCACATTCAACAGATGGAGATCCCTCTCTTTATCAGATGTAAGGTCAGGACAGAAGGAAGGTACAAAAATCTCCTCATTGATGTAAAACTCAGAGACTACCTTGGGAAGGAACTCTTGAGAGGTAAGAAGTACCGCCTTATCCTGGTGAAAAAAACAGAAAAGGAGGTTTGCAAGACAGAGTTTGCAACTCAGCAACTCTCCTCACTGTCATCTCAAGTGTCAATAGATGCAAAGAGATGGAAGCAAGATACTTCAAAGGAGTTCTCTGCAAAATACCCGAGAACCAGGGTAATGTCCCTTGGAGTAGTGGGATCCTTGAATGCATCTCTGAAAAGGAAGAGAGAGTGCGGAGATCTAAACCTTAAGGGAGCTCAGACTTAGCTCATTCTTCAGTGTCTTGAATGAAATACAGAGCAAAGGGATGGTCAAAAACCTATAAGGACATGTTCTTGTTCATGCACCGCTTATGAAAAATGGACCACACCCTATGGTATTGCCTTGGAAAAGACCAGCTACTAAGCCTGGATCATAGTGGATATGTTCTCTGTGGAGAACACCTTCCGCTTCAGGATGTCAAAGCCACCTTCTCCACATCCTGATACCACACGCGACCCTGGAGCAATAGATCCAGTCTGGGAGGTAGGCTGATTGGATCATGGCCGAGGACCAATCCAGCACCCAAGTCACTTACTGAGACACAAGCAGAAACTTCGCCTCTGGGAGAAAGTCCTTCCCCATAAGAGTGTCAAACCTAAGAACCCGGGAGAGAATCAGAGAGGACTTCTGCAGATTCAGAAATCCACCCGCAGTGGACTCAAATGCGCCAAAACTTCCTCTGAAGCTGCCTTGATGAAGAAAACGAACAGATATGGTGTCAAAGAGATGCCCTGTGCATGACAAAATGACCAGGGCCGCCATGATCATTGTCAAGATGCATGGTGCCAAAGCCAGGCCAAACCGGCAGAGCTGTGATTTGGTAATAAATGGAACTGAAAGAAAATCGTACTTAGTGCTGGCTATCCAGGTGAATTGTGATATGCAAGTACACATCTTGAAGATACAGGGAGGACAGATACTCCCCCAGGCACATCGCTGCAATGACAGAAGGCAAAGATTCCATCTTGAAGAGTGTAGCGACCACATGGTTGTTGTGGCATTTGAGGTCTAGAATGGGCTGGAAGCCACCCTTCCTTCATGGGACCACAATCAGGCTGGAATAGAAACATGAAACCTTGGGGGCTGGGACTGGCACCAGCACCTGTTGTTCCAGCAGAAAGTCCACAGCCTCCTGGAACTGTCTTGCTTGATCTTTCAGAATCTTTGACAAAAAGAACCGTTATGGAGGAAGTGATTTGAAATCTATTCCGTCCCCTTCTGAAACTACTTCCAAAACCCCTGAGGATGCCCAGGCATCTTGAAAAAGGCAGAGATGACACTCTACAAGCAACAATGGACCAGGATTCCGCTAGTCAAGCAGAAGTGGGTTTGTCAGACTTAGCTTTTGAAGCTGAGCTCCTGGGTTGCCAGGCTTGCCTTACATTCATTATTGGTATCTTCCTTATTTATATGTTCCTCTCAGAGGGCTTTGAAGTGAAAATGAATGCTTTATTCTATGGGATTAATCTACACAGTGTGTGTCAAAGCACTGTGGAGAAAAACATGCCAATAATCCAAAGGTTATGAAAATTGCACCAATAGTACGGATCCCCGTGGGACATAACGGATTACAATATCTAAATAATAGAGTCTTTCTGGATCTTTGAATTGAAAACTTTATTTCCAGGTCTATATGAACTAGAAGTGAGTACATATTGATATATAGTTCAGTGTAAAGATGTTCCCTAGTGTCCCGCCCCTAATTAGGGTACCTAAATTGAGAATGAGCTATATTAGCTAAATTTCAGGGCATGATAAATATATACAGTCATCCCCTGAAGGGGAATATTCAGTCTAATTAGGTTTTTTTTCTTCCCTATATCACCTCACTTTATTTTTTGTCTTTCACTACACTTGAACACATAGCTTTTTATTGTGCATGTGTGTGTGTGTGTGTTTCAATTGGTCCGATGTATCAATATTTATTTTTTTATTTTAAGTTTTGATTTCCTTTAAATTTAACTTAAAAAGTCTGTGCTGCAGCCTCTTCCGTGTAGTTTGTGGTTCACTGCAGTTACAGAGCTCTGCCTCTGCTTTCCTCCCTCCTCTGATGACAGAGGTTTCGGTCTGTAAGCTGGAGTGGTCTCATTGGCTGAGATCGATATCTAGCCAGTGACAGTGCTCCAGCTTACAGACAAAAGCCTCCGTCATCTGAGGAAGGAGGAGAGCAGAGGCAGAGAGTCGGCCTGCAGTCTATAAGGAAATGCCAGCAGCCCAGACTTTTGTAAGTTAAATTTAAACAAAATCAAAACTTAAAATAAAAAGTAAATAACGTTTTCATGGTATTGGATATGTCGCCTAACTATTTATGGGATGTTGTCCATAGGTGACACATCCACTTTAAGGTGTAGTATAAGCTTTAATGCATCTCAGATATAGCCACTATTCTCCTGAATATTCGATTATATGATTTAAAGGAGGGGTATATCTTGCTTTAGACACGCAATCATCCCTTTAAGGGGAACACTGAGATAGGCACAATTTTATTGTGTGTAATCAAACCTCAATGTACCCAGATATATATATATATATATATATATATATATATATATATATATATATATATAAATAATCCCCCCCGCTCAATATCCACTATAGGTTTTAAAGGAGAAGCATGTTCCATTTGATATATAAAGGAGAAGCATGTTCCATTTGATATATAAAGGAGAAGCATGTTGTATTTTAGATATATAATCATCCCTTTAAAGGGCCACTAATGTCCCATAAAAAAATCTTCTACTTTTGTAGATGTTAAAGTAATAAACTACCTCTGTATCACAATCTCTTTCATGAATCTCATGTAATTATTGTCAATGCTGCTTATTTCTATGTAATGCGAAATTCTCACTAATAAAGAATGAGTTAAAATTCAAAAATAATAAACTACTTGCCACAAATCATATCTCTCAAACCACTATGTTTGAAAGATATTCGCACTGAAAGTTCCCCCCTCTCTCCCCTGCTCCTGACGTCAGCGTCTAGCTGATGGCAGGAGATCCCAGTCCAGGGGCCACCCGGAGGCTCTGCAGCAGAGTCAAAATCACATTATTTCCAAAGAATTACTTCAATGGAAAGGTTTACAACATGTGCCTGATTTGCAAGCACACTTTGTAGACCATTCCCATGAAGTAGATCTTTATAAATAATGTGATTTTGGCTCTGCTGAAGATCCTCCTCAAGTCACACAACTCGAATCTCCTGCTGTCAGCTGTACAGCTGACATCTGGAGAAGGGGAGGGAGGGGGGAACGTTCAGTGTGAATATCTCTCAAACCATAGCAGTTTGAGAGATAGGATTTGTGGCAAGTAGTTTATTATTTTAACATCTTTAAAAGTAGAAGAATTTTTTATGGGACATTACTGTCCCTTTAATGGAAACATCAGGATTGACAGAATTTCATTGTGTAGGGACTATTTTTTTTTTTATTCAGTTTCTAATATAATGCTATAAAATATTTAATCTCCAAACGGCTCATTTAGCTGTTTTTAGGTATAGTTTTTCCATTTTATTTTTTTTTTTTAGTTTTTGACAGAGAACATTTTATGTTTCTATAGAAACATTTATTTAGGTGATATTTGCATGTTCATTTTCTATTATATATCATTTTATCTGCAACTGACAATGTATCATATACTAGCACAGTGTATAAATTGTTCTGATAATTTGTCATTTTGATGGGATCACTTTGTTTCCATCTGTAATTGGAGAGCCAGTGATTCCTTGATTCCAATAGCGACTCGACAATCAGATTGTTACACTAATTAACACGCTCGCTTTTATATGTGTGTGTTTGAGCAGACCAGTTCGTTTGTTTATTGTACATTCCTCCTGAAGAAGTGGTCAGCATAGACCACAATACATGATGAGGTTTTTTTTATTTGTTTTTAATAAATGTATATACTTTTATCCTGGTCGGCCATATACTATTCTTATGAAAACTTATACATTTCCAGTTGATGCATATCAGTGTGGTTCATTTGCGGGGAGAACCGGCATCTTTATTCCCCCCGCTAACTTTGAGACTGTTATAGCTCTCCTCCTGGTTGCTGTTCTTCTGTATGTTTCTTCCTAGTGATTTCGATGGACTGTTTTTCAGAGGAGTGATCAATTGTTGGGATTTTGAGTGATCTGTGTGGGGACAGTATAATATTCTCCACTAGGGTATACAGCTACTGAGATTCTAAGTAGCCATTTGAAATTGTGAGTACCATTCCTATTGTTAATAATACTCCTGCTACATGATATTGAATATATTACTCCATGAGACTCTGCCCTTGTGTTTTTGTATTTTAACTTAGAGATGTTAATTAAGGAAAAGTCTCATATCTGAAGTTTTCCATTCTTCCAGGACAATTTCATCAAGGGTGTTATCGGGGGGAAAGACATGGGAGTCTTTCTTACGCCTCTGGAAAATATCTGGAGAAGCAGACCCCTCCCTCCATCAGAGGCCTCAGTGACCTGGAGGATCTCCAACACTGCTCTGATGAGACACTCAACAGTGGGGACAGGAACAAAAGATCCCTGATGGAAGAACCCATATCTTCTTCTTCTGAGTCCAGTCCCTCATTAGAAGATGCCCCAATTACCAGTATATGTCCCCTAAATACATGATCAACCTGCTTGATGGTGTGTAAGGGTTTCCAAGAATTGACAACCCCCTGAATGGAAGAGGAAACAGATACCACAGATCATCAGTTGTTTAACCCAAGCAGGCTCTTTGTCAATGCTGGATAGCCCCGGGGAAGTAGTAGGGGGCCACAGTATATGAGGTGCAAAGGGACCCAGAATATTCCCTTGGAAGTGCAGAATGGCATGTGGAACAGTGAGTTGGGGGTGTAAGAGAAGCCCCTGAATCATTAGGATCAGACATGTCTACAGAAGTATACAAAAACTACTGAGAACTAGATAAAAGTAGCCCTAGTTTAAAGCAAAGCCCTCAGAAAGATGCAAAAGTTACCTATCTGATAAGCAAAGGTATAAACTGGAGAAAGAGAATGGGAGAGTCAGTCTCTGCATAGAGAGAAGTAAAATGGCATCCAGAAAGGGCACCCAACAATCAGAAACAAGCCCGGGAAATGTGGAATTCTGGGTATTGTAGTCTTTGTTGCTCTTTCAACACATGGCTTTCCAGCTGCACAGCAAGGCAATTCTCAAGGATGCAAGTAAATCTGATCATGTGATACAGCTTGATCAGTGGAGAAGAGCCCTCTCTGACCCTTCTAGCATGAGATATGTCTCCCATAGAAGCCTATGGATCAAAGATGGACACCAAACAGGCTCTCGTTTTTAAAGGGGCCATGCATTTAAAATTGAACCTTACTGAAATAAACAAAAAACATACCAAAAACCCCAGGGAATACCTGAGAGTCAAATTAAGTGAATAATACAATGGTTTAGGAGTCCAAAAAGACCTATTATAGGATTGCAGTAGTGTAAGGGTTAAGGAATAAAAAAAGAGGGAGAGAAACAGAGGAGAGAGAAAGAGATAGGAATGAGTGCCTAAATAATACGCAGAGTGTGGAATATCTGAGAATTCAACATAAATATGGACTGTAGCACTCAAGAGGTTATACGTCACTCACTTTCCTCAGGCTCTCACCTAATTAGGGCAAAATCTCCTAGAGATCCAGCCATGAGGGACAGACTTATCAGGAAGTCAACCTCCACAGGGAAAAAAGGTCCATAAAACTCCTGTGAACTTGGCAATCCAACTCCAGGGAAGCCAGTTATGGGAGACCTCCTAGTGGGGGATTATACAGCACCATATCTAAAGAAAAAACACAATAAAATATCCTAATAACTAAGAGAAGTTCCACTGCACCTCCATCATCTTGGAAACAAAGCACATGAATCTGGTGGGTGGGGCTTGAACTGGAGGATGAAAAGGGAGTCTTCACCCCAAAGACTCTGTCATTTTGAAGTCCCCTGCCCTTCTGGAGGAAGGAGCTCATCCACATGGTTCCTGTATTCCATACTGAAAAAGGAAAAAAAAAAAGAGAAAGGGTATTATGATGACAAAACTGCAGAAGGGAGAAGAACGTTTCAGGAGATTTCAGAAGATGCAGGATGAAAGCAACTGACATTGTATTCTGGGCATAAGACACCAGTCTTAGTGAGCTGCTTGCATATCCTTGCAGGTTCATAAGCCTAGCTGACTATCTCTAGCCAATGCTTTTGTACATTTAATTGCTCTTGACATTGGCACGCTAAGGGTAATGGGGGAAACCAGTCTCTGATCCCTTGCTCAAAGGTGTTTACAGGGAACAGCTGCACCTCACTAACAAGGCCCAATAAGGCTAAAATGCATATCTGGGGTTGGCTGCTTGTCTCATTCAGAGAGAAATTGTCTGACACTTCATAGCTGGACTGTCATTTGGACAGGACCGGTATGACATGCTTCAGAATAATTCTTCTCTGTGTATGGCACTTCTGAGATAAAATAAATTGGACACTGGGCATAGGACACCTGTCCTAGTGAGTGATTTGCATACTCTTAAAGTTTAGTAAGTCTAGTTGGGCATCTCTGACCAATACTTTTGCACATGTAAATTGCTCTTGGGGATGGTCACCCTAGGTATAATGAGGAAATACAGATGGGGACCTCTTGCACACAGGTGCCTAGAGGGAACAGCTGCACTATAATGACTAGGCCCATTTACTAGCTGGACTGACATGAGGGCAATGTTAATATGATATGCTTCAAACTATTTTTTCTCTGTTTACGGCACTTGTGAACTAAAAGAGATTGAACCCTGGGTAACGGACACCAGTCCTAGTGATCTGTTTGCATTTATAAGCCTAGTTGAGGGTCTCTGACCAATACTTTTGCACATGGAAAATTAGATATTGTATGATATAAGTGAACTGGTATAGAATGGGAAAGAAAAGCAGCCAGTGGGTTGAAGGAGAGGAGAGTTGCTAGGTAAAACTAAGAAAAGAGAATGGTGGACGAGAAGTTGGGGTCAGAAGCAGGGAAGAAAAGTGAAGGTGCAGTGGTGTTGTGGAGGAGAAGGTAGTAGGGGTAGATAATCTTGGTTAGAAGATATGTGTAGATATTTGTGAGAGAAGGATGAAGAAGAGGAGTGTTCGAAGGTCTTGGGGTAAGAGATAAAAGAGAAGTGAAAGATGTGGCAGTAACATGGGTTACAGGGGTGAAGATTAGGAGTTTAATGCAGCAGCAGGGTTGGAGAAGAGAGGAGAACTGCAGTAGGACAAAGTCGTTTGATGTGACTAAGAGAGAAATTTTGATAATAAAAGGAGAAAGAGCCATGATTATATTGTTATTGTATTTTAAATGCCTCACCTTCCATTATCTTAAATATGGGAGTGTTGTGAGACTGAGAAGTTCTCTATTTTTTGCTGTGAGAATGGAAATTTCCAAAACCTCATCAATCCCTTACATCGCTTCCTTGAGTCAGGACATGGTTAAGTAACTTATTCCCTTGCAGTTCAGTAAAAATAAGTTTTCACTTTGGGGATGGAGTAGAACTACGTCCAAACAAGATTTGATGATAGGGAGTACAGAGGGTTAAGCATCTCAGATGGCTCAGGCTAATTTTATTACAGAAGCACCCATCTGTGTAAGAAGGGAAACAGACAGACAGGGGAGCTAGAAATCCTGTCACTGCATCATTCATGAATGTGCATTCGGAAAATGGAAAAGAAGTAGGCTTACTTCTACTCTGTATACGCATATTGTTCCTTAACAGTGCACATTAACTTGCAAGAATGTAGTTATTGGTTTATTATTATATGATGTAGAGTAAAATTCTGATACGGTGGCAGCAAAATGACACATGTATATTGAAGAAAGAGTAAATGAAGAGTGAGATAGGGACAGCAAATATGTATCAGATGATTGGCATTCTACAGAAATAAACTGCCTGGATAGTTTCAATGTCACATAATTCATTGCTCCATTAAAGTAAAGTTTGTTGAAAGATTAGAGGCGAGATGTTCAAAAAGTCATCATAATGAGAAATTGATTGGTGGTAAAAGAAGGATAATATTGTCACAAGTAAATCCATCATGTTTGAAAATGTGCCTAAAGAATTAAAAATGACAGTAACAAGATCTTGATGAACATTGCCTTTAAAAATTGTAATGTTAAAAATGTCACTGATTTTGTTTTTGAAACAAAAAATTTCAAAGTGACAAAGACATTTTTTGTTTTTGAAACTACAAATTGCTTCTCACTCCTGATAACAGTACTTTAATTTGTGGTCTCCGAGTTTAGGCTATTTTTATTTTGTCAGGAAAAAATGGTGCTTATCAGACCAAAAAATGACAGTGAAATATTTTTTTTTTCTGAAAATACATTACAATATGAAGGTAGATTAAACCACATCCACTTTTAAGACAGCTTTTCCCCTTGATGGAGATGGCGGAATTGGATACATAAAATGATGGAAAAGCTTCTGAGAACTGACGGACCATGGCATAATAACTTTTTTATTTTGATATCAGACAATTTCAGTTACCAGCACCTTCTGAACATCTCGCCCCTATAGGTCTAATAAAGAAAAAGAGATCATAACTTGTGTGCTACTAATTTAATCCCATCCCGACAATTGACTTACCAGGTACATCACGCAAAAACTGTCACTTAGTAACAGAGGACGTAACTGGTAAGTCCCGGACGTCCGGGTCTCCGTGCGGCTGCACGCCGTCCGGGGACTCCGGAATCATTTTGTAAAAAAAAAAAAAAAAAAAATGGACCACGGGCATTAAGGTGACAGCCGAGTACGCACGCAGCTGTCACTAAGGGGTTAATTAGTAATGATGATCATGGAAGAATAGTTTTATGACATTCTCAAGTTAAAATTGCATTATTTATTTCAGTGTTTTTTTCAGATGATTTTCTTACCAGTGTAAAGGGATGTATGACTATTCTTAAATATGGCAAATAGAAGTGCAACGACCAAGGTTGCTTGAATGAATTATCTGCAAGGCTGTGTGTAGATGAGGCATGCAGAAATTTGAACTGTGTTTTGCTAAGAGAAACTCATCCATGTGAAAAGCACCACAGGAAGCTGTGCTAAAGTAACTCATGTGAACAGGGCCTTACGGTAAATAATTAAAAAAAAAAATTTGCATTATTCAGTTTTAGTATCATATCAACAAACAACTATACTAAAAGTTATTTTTTTTATCAAGGGAAAACGGTATACTTACTAATTCCTTTCTCTTTAGGGGCAATTTTCTCCAGGTCTTTCAACTGGTACACATCTTTCTGTTAGCAAAATTAAACATTAAGATGCATCGAAAGACAAGCATTTATACAGACAAATATTTTTGGTTGTGTTTTTTTGTGAAATTCTCTCAAAAACATTTGTTACATAGAAGCATAGCTTTTGATGGCACAGAAGAACCATCTGTCCCAACCGGTCTACCAGTTTCCCTATTTAACCCTTTGAGTGCCAGTGGGGTACGCAACACTTCAATGCAGATAGGTTGTTAATCCAGGGAAGGATCTGACAGCCATATGGAGTAAGGAAGGATTTTTTTTTACCCACTTAGGGCTTAAATGGAAATGGCTTCAGCGTTTTGTTTTGTTTTTTGCCTTCCTCTAGATCAATATTGGTGTTTAGGCATGGGCTGGACTCGATGGATGCATGTCTTTTTTCAGCCTCGTCAACTATGTTAGTAGTTGTGTACCCCACTGGCACTCAAAGGGTTAATAAAACAGTCAGTCTGTGGTTTTCCAAG
Source organism: Rhinophrynus dorsalis (assembly GCA_037306005.1). NCBI lineage: Eukaryota > Metazoa > Chordata > Amphibia > Anura > Rhinophrynidae > Rhinophrynus > Rhinophrynus dorsalis. Next base: position 150,763,885 of record CM074718.1, read on the forward strand.
AGGTCCTGAAACATCAGTACAGCATCCACATGCCTTCTGTAGATAGTCAGGTCACCAACTAGCATATTACTGTACCTACAAGTTGATCAAGGTAGGAGAAAGGGTTCATGTCTCTCTTTACACCACCGATGTGATGCAAGTGAACAATGAGTATCCTCAATCATTTTTCTCAAACTTCCTCCTCACATCCTTCTTTTGCCTTCTCCCTTTGTTGCTATTATAAAAACCATATCCCTGCACCATAATCGCCAGGGGCTCACTCATACTATATGTATTATAGAAAGGAAGGAAAGGCATGGACCCTTTCTCCTAGTGCAGCATGCCTTGGTGATCTTGGGAAGTCACTTACTGTAGAATGCTGAACCACTGTCTGAGAGACTATTGGGACATACAGTTTTAAAAATACTTATCTCCTATCTTGGATGGGTTCAGATCACTTTGAATGATACATTGATTGCAAAGTAGAATTATGTGTTGCCTAACAAGAAGTTCACACCAGTGATTCTCACATGTTTGTGCATTCATCTGATGAATGCAGGGAGGTTCAGAAGGGTTAATATGTATGGAGGTCTAAAGGTCATAGTATAGATTGTACATAAAAGTAACAATGGAGGTTGCTTATCCCAATATTCTCCCACACTACACAGCCTTCATTCACTTCCCCCAACATGACTACTATAGCACAGAAATGGGCAGATTTTAGGCTCCGGAAGGCTTCCAAGCACTCCGGTGTCTATAACACTGTCTGGGACTGAGAGCTGGGACTCAGATCTGTCAAAGGTTTAACAAGACAGCTGAAATTAGACATACATTTTTGGTAGTATCCTGCAAGCCTCAAAAAGGCCGGCACTTGCTTGTCTGATACATGATCTGTCAGCCCAGCCTCTTGTATGTGGTCAAGCACTTCTGCCAGATGAGGTAAGTGCTCTTCCCACCTAGCACTTTACACTGCGATGCTATCAATGTATGTGTAGGTATAGTGCTGTAGACATTCCGGTCTACCAGCCTATGGAACTTGCCATGTGCATTCTTCATCCTAAATGGCATGATGACAAGGAGCATGAATAGGCCGAATGGGATGATGAAAGCACACTGTCAGTCTGTCAATACACATTGCTCAAACCAAGGACAGACATACTGGGCCCTGGAAAGCTGATAAAGCAAGTTGTTAATACGGAGCACGGGATAGTCGTTCAAGGTGGTGCGATCATTCAGTCGCCGGTAGTCCACACAGAATCTCGTGGACCCATCATTTCTGGGGTACCAGGGCGGCTGGGGAGGTTTACAGATTAACCAACAACTGAATGAACCCCAGCCAAAGCATTTCCTCAATATCCACCTGCATTACCTGCTGGACCTCTACCTGAACCTGGTAAGGGTGTGCTGGATAGGGTTCTGTCCAAGAATCTCAATCTGATGGTTTGCTAATGGGGTTAAACTTGGGAGGGAAGTGAACAACCGTGAGTGGCTCTCTAACAGGGCTTTCAGTTCCTCTTATTGTTGAGCGCTTAGCCAAGAACCCAGCCAAATGTCCAGGACTGTCTAATATGTCTACAAGGTCCCCTTGCTCTACCTCCCTAACTGGTATATGGCAGATAGCCATCACTGGAGCACCTCTCTTTCTGTGTGCCATCAACATATTCATGTGCAGAGCATTCTGACTCTGCTCTCCGGTGCTAAGGTGACAACATAGTTCATGTCGAACAGTTTCTTGACCAACTCAAATGGACCATTCCACACATGCTGTCCCTCCTCGTACTTCCTAGCATCAGCATTTCAATCATACAAGGCCCATTGCTTAGCCTGGACCGATCAAATGCATGCCTGAGGCAGCCCGGTCAGCTGTTCCAACTAGTCAAGGAGTTCTTTCAACTTCCTACTGTATAGGAGCTTGAAAGGGGAGAAGCCGGAAAGAAGTTAAAAGAAACAGTGATTGTTAACAAAAGTTAGTGTAATTTATTCAGCAGAATTATTGTTCACTCATTAGAGACAAGTTCAGTGTACTTAGTATAAATCACTCTCGGAATCATAAAATATAACTTAATTTTCCAGTTAAAATAAGTAATTGATATTTCAAGCAAATGTGTGTCAAGTGGGTTAAAAAATACCCTAGGCTTTGAACTACCACCCCTTAGAAATATGGTCCCAAATAATTACCCATCTGGCGACTAGCTGCTCAGTAGCGATAGTCGCCAGAATTATTACCACGTTTGTGAGATTTATACAATGCTCTGGGAATGATAGGCAGGAATCCATGAAGACATCTTTCCATAGTGACGTCTGTGCTGTCAGTCCCTTTTGTAGCCGAACGGCTCCTAGCAATGCCTCTTAGAGCGGGCTGGGACTGACAGCACATGTGTGCTGACATTTTTCCATAGTAACATCTGCGCGCCTGTCATTCCTGAATGGAAAGACTCGCCAGGTCCGCGCACCATGCCCTCCCAGTCCAATAAGGAGCAACTAGTATCACAGTTGTGCCATCCATCCTGATCTTCCTGAGCACCCTAGGAAAGAGCGGAATTGGAGGAAAGACATAAGCAAGGTGGTAGTTCTACAGAATCGACATTACATCTATCATGAAAGCATAGGGATCCCCTTTTCAGGAGCAGAAAGCAGGAACCTTCCAGTTGTCACTCATAGCCATCAGGTCGATTGCTGGCAGTCCCAACTATAACACAATCAGGTGTAAAACTTCCAGATTGAGTTCCCACTCTACCAGATCCACATCTTGGCGACTTAGGAGGTCCACCAGAATGCATTCTACCATTGGAATGTGAATGATGGAGATGGCCGGAATGTGGACTACTGCCTCACCTTGTACCAGGCGGTGGCACTTTGAGTTGATATAGGTCACAGCCATGGCTTTGTCCTGACTGAATTCGCACTGTAGTCCCCTCAACTGAGAGGTCCAGTTCACAAGAGCTAGATGGATCATTCTGAGTTTCAGAACTTTGGACTGAAGAGACACCTATACAGTCAACATGCCCTGGATCCCCAAGTGAGACATTCCGGGATCACAAAGGATTTCAACTGTTCCATTTTGCACCATTGCAACAACCACTACAGGTCCTGTCTGGCTTCCAGAGAGATCTGCCATCCAGAAGTGTCCACTTTCTGGACCAGTTCTGGATGACATATCACTGAAGCTCCCTGGTGTGCACCTGAGAGTAAGGTACCACCTATACTGTAGATATTAGCCAGCCCAGAACTCTCATGTACTCCCGGACAGTGGCTGAGGGCCACTCCAGTGCCTGAGACACCTCCTGCAAAATCTGCAGGATCTTGTCTTCGGTAAGAAGACCTTCCCTAGGAGGGTGTTGAACCTCATGCATAGGAAAACCAGATCCTGGGATGGTATTGGAGATGATTTCAACATGTTCAAGATCTACCCATGGTGGACCAGAAGTCAAGAACATTCTTATACGTGCTGGTCCAAGAGCTCCTCTGAAGAAGCAGTGATCAAAAGGTCGTCCAGATAAGGTGTCATAGAAATGTCCCAGGTGTGAATAAAGGCTGCTAGGGCCCCAATGACTCTGGGGAACACCTGTGGAGCTGAGGCCAGGCCATATGGCAGAGCGATGAACTGGTAGTGCTCCGAGACTATGGCAAAAAGCAGATAGCTTTGGCTGTTTCACTCAACTTCTTTCCTTCTTCCTGTTAATATGCCATGACATTCGATGTGATTATACTAGTTTAATAAACTAAATACTGACTTTGAGGCTCACTAAAAGTATATATTTAAGGGAATCTGTGCCCTGCAACTAACTTGAGTGAGGTCACTTTAAAAACGGTGTGTATTTTATATATATATATATATATATATATATATATATATATATATATATATATATATATATATATAGAGAGAGAGAGAGAGAGAGAGAGAGAGAGAGAGAGAGAGAGAGAGAGAGAGAGAGAGAGAGAGAGAGAGAGACACAGTCGTGGCCAAAAGTTTTGAGAATGACAAGTATTGGTCTTCAAAAAGTTTGATGTGTTTCAGTGTTCTTAGATATTATTGTCAGGTGTTACTAAGGTATACTGAAGTATAATTACAAGCATTTCATAAGTGTCAAAGGCTTTTATTGACAATTACATTAAGTTTACGCAGAGAGTCAACATTTGCAGTGTTGACCCTTCTTTTTCAAGACCACTGCAATCTGCCTTGGCATGCTGTCAATTAACTTCTGGGCCATTCTTCCATAATCAATGCCTGGTATTTGTCAGAATTTGTGGGTTTTTGTTTGTCCACCCACCTCTAGAGGATTGACCACAAGTTCTCAATGGGATTAAGGTCTGGGGAGTTTCCTGGCCATGGACCCAAAATTTCAATGTTTTGTTCCCCGAGCCACTTAGTTACCACTTTTGCCTTATGGCAAGTTGCTCCATCATGCTGGAAAAGGCATTGTTCATCACCAAACTGTTCTTGGATGGTTGGGAGAAGTTGCTCTTGAAGGATGTTTTGGAACCATTCTTTATTCATGGCTGTGTTCTTAGGAAAAGTTGTAAATGAGCCCACTCCCTTGGCTGAGAAGCAACCCCACACATGAATGGTCTCGGGATGCTTTAATGTTGGCATGACAAAGGACTGATGGTAGCGCTCACCTTGTCTTCTCCAGATAATCTTTTTTCCGGATGTACCAAACAATCGGAAAGAGGATTCATCAGAGAAAATGACTTTACACCAGTCTACAGCAGTCCAAACCCTGCAACTTTTGAAGAATATCAGTCTGTCCCTGATGTTTTTCCTGGAGAGAAGTGGCTTGTTTGCTGCCCTTCCTGACACCAGGCCATCCTCCAAAAGTCTTCGCCTCACTGTGCATGCAAATGCACTCACACCTGCCTGCTGCCATTCCAGAGCAAGCTCTCCACTAGTGGTGCCCCGATCCCGCAGCTGAATCAACTTTAGGAGACGGTTCTGGCGCTTGCTGGACTTTCTTGGGCGCCCTGATGCATTCTTCATGACATTTGAACTGCTCTCTTTCAAGTTCTTGATGATCCGATAAATGGTTGACTATCCTTGCCTGCGAAGCCCTTTTTGTACAAAGCAATGATGACAGCACGTATTTCCTTGCAGGTAACCATGGTTAACAGAGGAATAACAATGATTTGACGCGCCACCCACCTTTTAAAGCTTTCGGTCTGTTATTCTAACTCAATCAGCATACAGGGCCGCATTTATAATTAGGCAAAGTACGCATATGCCTACAGGAGCATCCCTGAGGGGCGTCTGTCACTGGGATCATGTTGTGTTTTTGTTTTTCTTTTAATATGCCTCCCCCGCCACCTGGCGCCACAACATGGTGAAGGCAGGTCTGTGCCTTTAATAATACAGAGATGACATAATTTCCCAGTGCTCTGCATTACTGAAGATTAGACCACGTGGGAGCTCCAGCAGCTACAGGTCTGTGCAGAAGGTGGAGGCAAAGACTCTCCTGCCACTGGACCACCAGGAAAGAGGTAGGAAAGGACACGGGGGGGGGGGCAATGTGCAATATGGAGCTGATGGGGGGCAATATGGAGCTGATGGGGGGCAATGTGGAGCTGATGCGGGCAATATGGAGTTGATGGGGGCAATGTGAGGGCAATATGGTATATGGAGATGATGGGGCAATGTGAGGGCAATATGGAGCTGATGGGGGGCAAATTGGAGCTGATGGGGGGCAAATTGGAGCTGATGGGGGTCAATGTGAAGGCAATATGGAGCTGATGGGGGGCAATGTGGAGATGATGGGGCAATATGGAGCTGATGGGGGGCAATGTGAGGGAAATAGAGTATATGGAGATGATGGAGGCAATGTGGAAATTATGGGGGCAGTATGGAGCTGATGGGGGGCAATGTGAGGACAATATGGTATATGGATATGATGGGGGCAATGTGGAGCTGATGGGGGGCAATGTAGAGATTAGAAGCATTCTAGAGGTGTCCAATGGAGATGGCCAATGGGGGGGGGTGCTTCAGATTTCTGTGCCTACAGGCTCCTGAGATGTAAATCCGGCCCTGTCAGCATAACAGAGTGATCTCCAGCCTTGTCCACGTCAACACTCTCACCTGGGTTAATGACCCCAAACATATAGCCAAAGTCTTTAAGAACCATCTTCAGCATAAAGAAGAACAAGGAGTCCTGGAAGTGATGGTATGGTCCCCAAAGAGCCCTGATCTCAACATCATCGAGTCTGACTGGGATTAAATAAAGAGAGAGACGCAACTGAGGCTGCTAAATCCACAGAAGAGCTGTGGTTAGTTCTCCAAGATGTTTGGAACAACCCACCTGCCGAGTTCCTTAACAAACTGTGTGTAAGTGTACCTAGGAGAACTGATGCTGTTTTGAAGGCAATGGGTCGTCACACCAAATATTGATTTAATTTAGATTTTCCTTCTGTTCACTCGCTATGTATTTTGTTAATTGATGAATATAACTATTAACATGTCTATTTTTTTGTATAATAACTGTTTATTAAGAAAAGAAAATAGAATACAAACATGGAGCATAACCATGAGCATACAAAGACATAGGAGATCATGTGATATAAACAAACATATGAAAAACAAATGAGTAATAGACCCTTGTACAATAAAGCAGATCATAAGTACCAAAACGGACACAATCTAGAGTCCAAAATGAATAGATACAACATATTAATTAGGTTATGCCATTAATATAGAAAAAGGCAACAATAAAAAGGGAAGAGGGGAAAGGCAAAAATAAGGAAAGAAAAAAAGGGGGGGGGAGGGAAGGTGGGGATGGGGTGGGGGTACCTGGTCCCTAATCACCCGAAGTCCGCAAGCCCAGACCATCCGGCACCACCCATAAGCCAAGGAGACAAACTACCCAAGGCAGAATAAACTCCCTAGGGGGAAAGTAAATAGCATGTCTATTTTTAAAGCATTTTACGTTACAGAATTTTTTCACACCTGCCTAAAACTTCTGCGCAGTACTGTAGGTCAGATGAAAGTTCCATGTACATTGTGTCCATCACAAAGTTCAAGGGTTCTTTTGTGAAGAACATAGGTACTTTCCTGTTCACACAAGAAGTCATCAGATCCACTGATGGGAGTTCACAATAGTGGAGTATCTGTTTGAATATTTTCTGGTTCAGGACTCAAAGTTAAAGTCTGCAGAGATGGCTGCAACAAAAAGTTCTGCCCAATGGAGAAGTTCCCCACCTCCGTTCAGGAGTGCCAAATGGATGGCTCAAATCTCCAGGATGTTGATTGATAAGATACTCTGCTCTTTGATGAACCGTCCTTGAGCTGTTAAGGGACCTAGTGTTGCTCCCCAGCCCCTTAGACTGACATTTGCAGGGACCAGGTTCAATTCTATTATTACAAAGGGGAGATCCACCCTAGTATGGGGGGTACAGAGTCATGGAGTGAGACAGGAGAGAGCCCTGTCAGGATCAGGTTCTGAGTATATACATTTGGAGTTCTCTTGTGGAACTGGGCAGAAAAACCACTTCTACCGTAGACACCAGGTATTCCAGAAACCTCATTTAATCCCTTATCATTGCTGAGAGCCATGCTAAGGTTTAAGACACATCCTAAAACAGGATCTGGATCATGACTTCCTGTAAAGAACACTCTCCCTTATAGAGATTGTCAAACTCCATTCTCAGGAAGAACATGGTCTGAGATGGATGAGTGAGGACTTCTTGAGATTGCAGACACAGCCATGATAATCCAGGATGCAAAGTCATTCATGAAGGTGATCTGATCAAAATATCCTCAAAATATGGAGTCAGGGAGATTTCCAGAGAATGGATGCATGATTCCAGAGAAGCCATGATCTTAGTGAAGATTCTTTGAACTGACATTAGGCCAGAGGGCAGTGCAATGTAGTGACTGCATACAAATGCAAATTTGACAACAGCTTTCTTCCTTTGTGGTGACAGCAAAAAGGTTGGAATAAAAACCTAAAAAGATATAAAAAAAAGACTCACTTGCTCTGGGTCTCAAGGAAGATTTGACAAAAATAAACGATGAGAAGGAAAGGGTTTGAAATCTATGCAGTACTCTTCTGAAACCACCCTTAAAATGCACTGGCCCATCATGGAAGATGCCCAGACATCTTGAAAAAAGAAAGTGGTGACATCCTACAGGCAAGAAAGGAAGAGAACTCCTTGAGTAATGTGGAGGATGGCTTGTCAGATTTCTTGCTCTGCCAAGTCTGTTTGGACTTTGGGGCTGGGGCACGCCTGGGAGGCCTGAGGGAGTTGAACCCTCTGTGCCCCTAACTGGTAGGGGGGAACGAAATCCATGCATCGTCCTTGCAAAAAGAGAAATATTTAAAAGAAATCTGGTGCAGAAGAGTGCTCTTGCCTTCAGGGGTGTCACTGATAACCTTGCTCAAGTCAGATCCAAAGAGATTCTTGCATTCAAAAGGAAGAGAGAGTAGGGGTTTTGTTGACTATTGGTTCACAGACTAAATCCTCAGGACCAAAAGTTCCTCATTAGGAACATCCAAACATAGAGCTTTTAGAAAGCTGTTCACCCCAGATGGCTTGGTTTGAGGCAGGCCCACTTTGTAGACCGTTCTCATGAAGATTCACATTGTATGCCATGCTATTTCGGCTCTGCAGACGAGCCGTCCAGTCCCGGAACCAGAATACAAGTTTGTCAACTAGATCGCTGATGTGGTTAAAAGGGGAGGGAGGGGGAAGTTATAAAGCTATTAAATGCAAACTATACAAGTTATGACTAAGATCATTTGCTTTATTTATTTCATTAGAACAATATTAAAGTTTGTTAACAAAGTATTACTATCCCTTTAATCAGCCAAAACAAGCAAAGAAATACTGCTCTCTCAATAAGTCGATCCCTGTGCAGGTCATAAGACCTAACTTTTATCATTATAACAGTAAAATATCAGAATATGTCTCAGAGACAGTAATGGATACACAATTTATTTCCTAGGTCCACATGTTTTTATGTCAGACTAGCAAAAAGGGCATGGCATTGCCTGTGGGCATTAAGTCCTTTCAGTGCTTCAGGGTTACTGACATTCAGGTAAATCCAGAAAAGGAGACAATGTTCTTAATTACTGAATTATTGAATTTGCATGTGTCTGTGAATTGCCTGTGTGTGTTCTGTTTGTGTATTGTGTTGTGCATGTGTGTGTATTGTGTGTGTTTTGCACGTGTGTGTATTGCGCGTGAGTGTGTATTGTGCATGTGTATAACGTGTGTATTGTTTGTGTTAAGTTGTACTTGTGTTTCTGTGTGTGTATTGTGGGCGTGTGTGTATTGCCTGTGTGTGTGATATGCATGTGTGTTTATTCTGTGTGTATATTGTCTGTTTGTGTTGTGAATGTGTATTGCATGTATGTGTTCTGCGTGTTTTTTTTTGTGTGTATTGTGGGCATATGTGTGTCTGTGTATTGTGTGAGCGTTGTGGTGTGTTTTTATGTTGTTGATTATGTGGGTGTTTATGTGTGTGTGCAAGTTTATTGTATGTATGTATTGGGTGTGTTGTGTGTGGTGCATGTGTGTGTGTGTTTTGCACATGTGTGTTGTACATGCATGTGTGTAGTGGTGTATTGTGCATGTGTGTGCGTATTGTGTGTATGTTGTGGTGTATTGTATTTATTTATTGTGTCTGAGTTGTGCATGTGTGTATTGCTTGTGTGCATTGCATGTGAGTGTATATTGTGCATGTGTGTATTCTTTATGTGTTGTGTATTGTGCGCATGTGTTGTGCTGTGTCATGCACTTGTTTATGTTTTTTCATGCATGTGTGTGTTGCGGGCATGTGTGTTGTGTGTATCTGTGTGTATTGTCTGTGTTGTGCAGGTGTATTGAATGTGTGTATTATGCGTGGGTGTATTGTGTTTGTTGTGCTTTTGTATGTATTGTGTTTGCATTGTTTGTTGTGCGAGTTTTGCATGTATATTGTATGTGTGTATTGTGTGTTGTTGTGTATTATGTGTCTGTGTGTATTGCTTTTATGCACATGATTTTTTCATGCATGTGTGTATTGTGTGTGTTTTTTTGTGTATGTGTGTATTGTGGGCATGTGCATTATTCGTGTGTGTTAAGTGTTGTTTGTGTGAGCATATTGTCCGTTTGTGCTTTGCCTGTGTGTCACAGCTTACCTTGTCTCAAGTGCTGCTGCTTCAGCGACGCCCGGTGTCTTTCCACGCGTCATCTGCAGGCGTGAGGCTTCAGAGTGAAGCAGGCCTCTGTTTTATGCCATACTTCCTGTAGTCTCCTCCTACCTACTTCCTTCCTCTTAGCCAACTGCTCCTACCTACTTCCTGAGGAGGGGTTTAAAGGGCAGTCTGAGTCCTGACTCAGTTGCTCTTGCGTTGTTGTTCAAAGCCGTTCTATTACCTTGGGCTCTGTGTATGACCTGGCTTGTCTTCCATCCAACCTGGTGCTGACCTGACTACTCTATTGTCTATCCCTATAGTGGGCACCCAACCTGGTGTAGACCTGTGGCTCTGGCTGACTACCTGAACTGTGTATGACCTGGCTTGTCTGACTACCCTCTCTGGTGCTGACTTGTGGCTCTGTCTGACTATTCTTCCCTTTGTCCCTTGTACCTAGCAGACACCCAATCTAATGCGGACCTGGGGCTCTGGCAGACTAGCTCTGATACTGACTGCAGGCGTGAGTCAGGCATCCATTTCCCTAAACTGACTGAGTCAGAAATCACTCCATACCGATGGCAGGCGTGAGTCAGTATTCTCGCTAAGTCGGATCAAGATCCTGTGTTACTGTTCCTGCTCCTGGTTCCTGCAGAGACTACCAGTGGTTGAGGCCTAGTCTCCAACTGTGTGCTCATGCTTGGCAGCCTACTATTCCTGCTTGCTGGCTTGTAACCCTCTGCTTGTTCCTGTTGTATTACTTGTGTACTACCTTTCTTATATTATAATAAATTGCATTTAACTATACCGTACTGACTGTGTGGTGTGTGAGTGGTTTGTGTGTGTGGGTTGTGCATTTGTATTGCGTGTGTGTATTGTGCGTGTGTGTATGTATTGTGGTGTGTGTGTGTGTATACTGAAGAAGGCCCCGGCAGTCCCTTACCTTATCACAGAGGTGGCAGAGGAAATAGCCTATTTGTTTTTTTTGAAAGAGGAGATAGTCGGGGGAGGGCAGATAAAATCACCAAGAGTATGGGTAGTCACAGAATTGCGAGTTCCATTCAGGGCCAAGCTGTGGATAGCCCTAGCCCTGTCGTATGGGGTGATTCCAGTTTGCACGGTTTCTTCTTTTTGGCCGTGAAGCCACAAGACCAGTCTCTCGCTTCTGGGTTCTCTGTACTGTTAGTGTGGCAGGCACAGTGTAAGGTAAGGTATTTGTATTTAATGTGTTGCAGAGCAGGGTAGTAGAGCAGCCTGTAACCCTTAGAAGACAATGTTCTTAATGACTGGATTGTTGAATTTGTGTGTGTGTTTGTGTATTGCCTGTTTGTGTAGTGTGTTGTGCATATGTGTGTGTATTATAATTTAGTGTGTAATACTGGGCTCAAGCAATACAGGACACATGTAAATTGCCTAGCTGCCTCCAGGGGATGTGTGTGCCACACACATAGAATTTATGGTCACCTGACCACTTTTTCTTTTATAATATAAATATCACAAGCTGCTTGTAATATAATATTGGCAATGATTTTTCCAAGCATAGGTGATAGGTGTGTGCCTCCAAAATACAGTTTAATCCATCATCCCTTTTCACCCCTTTATTTATAAATTTAGTACTGCCCTAGGGAAAGCACCCCCCTCTATTAACACATGTTACAGTTGAAACAATATTTACAGGTTCTTTTTATGGTTGGTCAGCAATCATTAGGGTTTTTTTATGTAATTAACTTAAATATTTCTACTACAGCATATAAACTAACATTTTTTGATATCTTGCTCTATATCCCATATTAGTAGTCAGGGCAAGAGAGGGACACTGGGTGAAATGGACACTGAACTAAAACAGTATTAGAGTGTTGCTACAGATAAATCAACACAAGTGGAAACCCTCAAATAGTCAAACCAGGGATACACTGCATACTTAGCAGTATATGAGCGAGGTCAATAATGGTCTTGTATGCTGATAGAAAGACTAGCAGATATTCTTATCAAGTAACTAGGATTGATCAGCTGAGGCCAATGGGCCCTATAAACAAAGAATATATTTGATTTATACAATTATTTCTGCTACAGCATTCTGATTCACAACTGCTTTTATCCCACAAAAATGGTCAGGGCAAGAGAGGGACAATGAGTGAAATGATCACTGAATCAAGTCAGTATGAAAGTGTTGCTACAGTCAAATTAACACAAGTGGCAACCCTCTATAAGTCAACTGAAGGGATTAATGTATGTGTTGTGACAGATGAGCGAGATCAAAGGTTGTTATTGCTGACTGAAAAGTAGTAACAACATTGTAACCCAGCAGACTACAAGTGCTCCTAGTATCACTTAGTTTAATCCCATGTATATTAGAACTTTGTATCATCCTGTCGACAGTTTCCATTCCTTACTTGAGCTTAACAGTGTACATTTACTGATGATGCATTGACTCTATCGATATCATTAAAAAGAGCAGGATCATGACATGCTAATTATTGTCTGGCCCGTACAGAAGTCTGTTAAGAGAGCGAATTCATGTAACTGTGTTGCTTTTAATCAGGCTCATAGCCTTTTTGGATGAACCGGTATTTTTAATAAAATCGGTACATATTCCGATATTTTATTTTTGTAATAATAAAAGTTAAGTCTTATGATCTGCACAGGGATTGACTTATTGAAAGTGCATTATTGCTTTACTTGTTCTGGCTGATTAAGTAGAATTAGTCTATTTCATACCTCTGTGTAATTTCCCTGCTGTCTCTACTGGCTTATTACACTGAACTGGTCTTTAGAAGGTATATGAGGGCCCTGGATCCAATGAAGCAAATTACTTAGTACATAGATCCTCTATTACACTTCATACCTTTACAACTTTTTCTTTTTTCCATTATAATACTGTGGAGACCTGCTGTGCAAGAGTATTAGTTACATTATATTAATACTATTTAGGACCGCTAAAATATCAGTTTCTGTCCCATCTAGGTAAAGCAGAACTTCTGAAATTTTCAGCAACCGGGAACAGACTTATAAAGTCAGCCTCAACGGGGAAATGGTCCTGTGAACTGGGCAGTCCAACTCATGGAAAGTCAATGATGCGAGTCTGCCTAATGGGGTATTATACAGCCTCATATATAAAGGGAAAAATAAAAAAGTAGATCTAAAAACTAAGAGCAGTGCCAACTCGCACCCCTTATTTGAGAGGCCACTTGAATATGCAGGGATGAAGCTGGAGGAGGAGTCGCCACCTAAAACACCCTATCTTTTTAAAGTGCCCTGCCTGCTGGAGGTGGGGAGCTCAATCCCATGATTCCTGTGTTCCATATTGGACGTAACAGAAAATATTTTTAAATAATACAGCATTCTAACTGCTTACACATACATTATATGTATGTATGTAGGACATTCCCAACACAAATGCTTGTCTGCTGTGCCTCAGTTACAGACATTAAACTATAGGTTCTAGGCCAGGGACTACCATCTACATTGTTTCATCAGTAATGCATTTTTTATAACCATGTACTGTAAAATCTTAAGTACAACATACACTTAAACATATGCAAATTTGTGTAGTCATATGTTTTCCATTATTTGCTTCATTAAAGTAACAGTAAGTTATAATTCAGCAGTAAGGTTATCTTCAAGGGCAACTACCATTCAAACAGTGCTACACTGGCATGTCTGCACTCCTGGAAGAAGACCTGCAGATTAAGCCAGGGTTGCATCGTAAAATAATCTTTGGACCAATGGGGGAGCAGAGATGGTCTGAAAAGAGACCACAGGAGGAACCTTGTTGGTCTAATGGGAAGAGACTGAACCGTTCATTTACCTGTCTTGCATGATGTAGGTCTCCATAAAAGTTCTGTATGGGCCTTGAAAACGTGACACAGCTGGTCTACAGGGACTGCGTATGCATCAGTGAAGTCTGTGGCCAAAAGCTACATACTTATGGGTTGCTTTCCAGCTCAGGGATTAAGTTTTCTCACCACCCCAACAGCTGAAAGCAGTCATTTTGGGGTTGCGCACTGAAGTCCTGGGCTTTTTACTTAATGTTAAATGTGACTTGATTTTTTGTAAAAAGGAACTGAGAAAACTAAGGTGTCCAAAACAGATAATAAAAGCAAGAATAAAGGATGCTTACCGTTTCAAAAAATATCTCCATCATACGAGTCCTCTTCTCTTCCACACTAAGACCTCTTTTCTTAGACTGAAAGAAAAGAATTGTAACATTACACAAAAATGTAAATACAGAGCAGAAAGGTAGGCAAAATATGGCATGCAGGACTTGATCCAAACCACGGACCAATTAGATAGGGTCCTCTGGTCCTTTAGGAAGAAAAAGAAAAACTTTAATTAAGCATTGAAGCCAACTGGGTCTCCACATCCCTATCCAGATTCTCTCTTCAGCACCGTTTAGTCGTGACTGCTCCATGGCCTGAATTACGCTATGATGTCATTGCATAGCAATGATGCCATTAAGGTCACTGATGGGAAATGCTGACGAGAGAAGCCAGAGGGGATGTGGGGGACCCTGCTGGTGTCAATGCTTAATTAAAGATTTGCTTTTTATGTCTTAATTTTACCAGGGAGGATGTTTTTCTCCTACATGAGCATAAGTAAAAAACGAACAGGAGTGAGAGTGTACTTTCGTGTGCTTATTTGTATGTGTAAGACAACTGCTCTGGCCCCCACAAATTCTGACTCTGTAGCCCTCAGACAGGAATATTTGCCAGACCCTATTTTAGACATATTAACAGTTATAAAAACAAATTACAACTAAAGAGAAATCTGTTAAAGAGGATTTAGTGAACTTTAGTCACTGCACAAACTGTTGTTAAGACCTCACCTTGAATATGCAGTGTAGTTTTGAGCAGCACTTCTAAAAAGGATATTCTAGAACTGGAGAGAGTAGTACAGTGGTATTCATTGCCCAAGGATGTGGCAATGGTAGATACAATGGATACATTTAAGAGAAAATTAGATACACTTATTTCAAGAGGGAACCTATAGGGTTATACTGTGTATCAGTAGGCAAAATAGGACGTTCAGATAAAGACTGACTTATTTGGCAGTAGGAAAGCTAATATAATTCTCATTTCTTTGGGTTATGAGGCAAAGGTTGAACTTGCTGGACTTGTGTCTTTTTTCAACCTATTTTACTAAGTTACTAGATTACTATGTTTCTACACCCCAATCAACCATCCAGTTGATGAACAAAGCAAAAAAAGACCATACAATAGATTTAAAATGCTTTATTGTATAGACCAAGAAAAACAGGAAGGTAGGTAGCATGGGTATGCTGCGTATTGATTCACTGATGCTCAAGCCTTCTTGGGCCTTGATTCTGAAGTAGCTCTGGTAGAATGAGCCCTGGTGCCTGATGGAGATACAATACAACACTGTGCACCATTCGCCAGTTTAAAAAAAAAAAAAAAAAAAAGAATTCTATGAGAACAGCACCCATACACCCTGGGAAGGTCACTTGAAACTGGAAAGAGTAGGCTGGGATAAATTGGTTCCTGTGTCCCACATTGGACAATAGAGAAATTATGTTCTTATCACAGTCTCTCAGCCTGGGTTAGGGTTGACTAGTGTGTCGAGATGCAGAGACACACTAGCACCGACACGGAGTTGGAACCCAATGGAAGAGTTCGGTAATCAAACCACAGGCTGAACCAAGAGTAAAAAAAAAGCAGAGGTCATATGTAATCCAGGAGTCAGTACACAAGAATTCGGAGAAGATAAGTCATCAAATCCTTGAAGTCGCAGAACAACGGAGAGTCGTAAAGCAAGCTGGAGTCGGTAGACAATCAGTCAAGCAGGCAAAGTAGTCGGTACCTCAGAGTCGTACATATGCAGAGAGTCGTAAGGCAAACCGGTGTCCGTACACAGGAAAACGGTAGAAGTAATAGAAGCCAGAAGTTGGAGAACAGAGCCAGATTTGGTACACAGGAGGTCAGCTGAAGCAATGGGGACCTTCTGGGGACCAGAAGAACTGTGGAATAAGTGCCACTTCTTAGGAATTCTGGAGGAACAGGTTTCAATACTTCTTCTTTAATGGGATGGCAATTAGACCTGATGTTTTTGGGGAACCTACGTCACCACAAATCGGGAGGGAGGAGGAGAACTGAAACTAATCTTGTATCCTTAAAGCGGAACTACCACCTCCACTAAAGTCACCCTGCAATACATAGGCAGGTGGCAACGAGCTTACTAATCATTATTTTACCTCTCAAAAGCCCCCACGAATAAAGTTATCCTTAAGGTTCTGAGACTGATGGCCAGGTTACTGCAGCCTGTGCGCCTGCGCCATCAGTCTCTTCTGGAACCGTCCGGGCCAGAGCAAGGCCTGTGAAGGATGAAGAGGACTGATGGTGCAGGCGAGCATTTAAAGATGTCCGCGGTGATACCTGGCTTCCAATCTCGGAAGCTTAAGGATAACTTTATTCGTGGGCACTTTTGAGAGGTAAAATAATGATTAGTAAGCTAGTCGCCACCTGCCTATGTATTGCAGGGTGACTTTAGTGGAGGTGGTAGTTCCGCTTTTATCAATGACCTCCAAGACTCAGGAATATTGGGAAAGGAAATGGCGGAGTTTCTTGTGAGAAGGATCCTGGAAGGTCCTTCTAGGAGATCTGCCCTCTTTGGCATAGTTGGGCTTGTTAGCTGGCCTTATTCACTTTGATGATTTTATTATTTCCCCTGATTTGGCAAGAAAAGGACTTATGAGAGGAGAATCTGTGGTCCTGCATAAGAAAATTATTTTCCTCTGCCAGAGAATGAAACAGAGAGTCCAACTCTTTCCCAATCAGAAAGCTACCATCAAAGGGCATCTTGCAAAGTCTATTATTAGGCAGTGAGTGGTGGATGTTAGTGCTAACCCATAAAGCCCTATGACAGCAGTAGCCAGTGCCAGAGACCTAGCTGCCATACGTATGCTCTCCAGAGAGGCAACGCACAAGAAATCTGACACCAGACAAAGAAGTGTTTTTTTAATAAATCCTCCATAGGCACCTTATTAACAATGTGTTGTAATTGAAGAAGCCAAAGACGCATGGCTTTTGACACATAGGTAGTAGGTGTACTCGGATGAAATGCAGATACACTGGCTTCATAACAGCTGCAGAGAGACTTATCTAATTTTCTATCCATGGGGTCTCTGAAGCCAGAACTATCCTCAACAGGAATAGTGGTCTTCTTAGATAGTCTAGCCACATGGACATCAATCTTGGGGACCTGATCCCAGTAAACAGAGTCCTTGGGATCAAAGCAACAGGCTATTCATTTTTTTGGGAAAAGACAAGCACTTTTCAGGATTATACCATTCCCTTTTAATCACATTTTAAACAACTTAATTGACAGGAAAAACCTTATGCTTCCTCTTGAAGCCAAGGTAAAGCTCATCTGAGACAGATCTAGGAGACTCTTCCTCCTGAAAGTCCAAGAGATGGCACCTCAACCCTGGAACTGACAAATGGGAAGGAAGACCCTGCCATCTCCACTTCTGCTCTCACAGACTTCCACATCTCCTTAGCAACAGAGGTAAATAAGGAAATCATAGAGGAAATATCCACAGGCATATTGGCCTGCGGAGCAGGGAACTAAACCACTGCAGGAGTATTACCATCCTGGAGACAGGTTAGACATAACCCTCAAGTAACCCTCAGCTAGAAGAGATTTAAAAAGCAGTCATAAGGTGACCTTAGAATCAAAGAATAACACAATGCCTAAGAATACTAGTGATAAGCATAATATAACCAAATAAAATGCTAAAGTTAAATAAGCATATCCAAATGACCAAATTCCTACTTTGTAGGAGGAAGTAGAGGGGCCTTAAGCTGTCCTGGTCCTTGAAGGAGTTGTCCTTCAAAAAGCACACTTGGAAGTAGCTCACACTCTCCAGATGCCTGAAGAGACAATTCCCATTCAGTGTAAAGCACAGACTGTAACAATGTGTCTGCGGCATAAATATGATCTTATGCTAAAACCAGGCAAGAAAAAGCCCCAGCGGGGGTTTCAGAAATGCAGAAGTGGGGACAGAATAGAGAAGACTCCCTACCCTTGGACTGGTCACAATGATGCTGGCCAAGAGCCAAAGAGACGCCCATCTGGACACTCACAAAATATCAAAAAGGCTGATGTGTACCATCTTGATTCAGGACAGGAAATCAACTGTAGAGTTGGTAGGAGGGGGGTGGTATTTATATTTTTTTCTTTATGCTACTGTCCTGAATGAGAGGCAGGCTCTCACTTGGTGTGCTGCCAAGAAGACCCAAAGGAAAAAAAGATTTATGCTTAGCAAAACAGTGTTTAAAGTGGAACTTTCACATGTAATATATTTTGTCCCATATGATTCATCTAATAAAATGGTATGTGGATCGGCTTGTTTTTTGGTTTTTTTTTTTTACACTTACATAATTTAGTAGATTTTCTGCGATACAGGAGTAACATTTGTCAGTATACTGAGCTTATAAGCTCAGTATAATGACAAACGGAGCTTGCTGTTACAATAGGTGTGATTCACATCAATACGAAGGGATGCATGAATGCGCTCCCTGGGAGAGCTTGGAGGAAAGAAGGAGGAGAATTTGAGGTCTGTGAAGTCCTGCGCCACTGTGCCGATGTTACCCAGGTTCCGCAGAATGTGGGTGAGAGGAAGAAGTGTATATTTTATACCGAATAGTTACTAAAGTATGTAAGGCATCCAGCAGACAACAGCACAGATATCTTAGAGGGAAGTAGCCTCTGAGTCTGTGCTGTCTGTTCCATATACTGCCCGGATTGGTGGTGATGTTTGTTGGTTACCTTAAGGTAACAGAAGTTGCTGTGCGCAGGCACAAAGAGCTTCTCTTGTGTGCTCTGGTTGCCTACAGAAGAAGGTGGATTACTTCAATAAAATAGATTTATTCACCATAATACAATTATTAATTTGCCTATCACTATATTACTAATGTATTGGGGGAAATATTATAAAGCTGAAAGTTCTACTTTAAACCATTAAAGGGGAACTACCACCCCGCAATAACTTTACATGAATTCAGTCTTCATCTGGCGACTAGCTGCTTAGTAGTGCTAGTCGCCAGAAATATTACCTGGTTCCAAAGATTTTGCAGTTTTTCTGAGGCTCACAGGAGCAGGAAGCACGGACATCTTGTCACAGTGACGTCCGTGCGCCTACGCTGTCAGTCCCTTTTGGAGCCGACCGGCTATGTCTAAACATTACATATAGCACAGAAGATGACTTTCATGAACAACTAAGCAAAAGCT
The DNA here is from genome assembly GCA_037306005.1 of Rhinophrynus dorsalis. Classification (NCBI taxonomy): domain Eukaryota; kingdom Metazoa; phylum Chordata; class Amphibia; order Anura; family Rhinophrynidae; genus Rhinophrynus; species Rhinophrynus dorsalis. Next base: position 150,783,213 of record CM074718.1, read on the forward strand.
ATAAAGTGACTGTATTAGACATCAGTCGCCATGTTACTTGTAATTCCAGGTAAATGTCTGCTCCTTCAGTGTCACATATCTTCTGAATAAAAGTGTTAGCACAAATTGAAGTGTGTGGCTTACAAATACCCAAACTAGAAACAGTGCAGTTGTGGTTCAAAAAAATACAGGTTTTCAAAAAAGTAATTTTTTATTGCACATAATTTCACACAAACTTGGGGTAACAAATGGCTCCTTACTAAACTGATACCATGTTTGTCACAAACATGTATTAAGACACACACACACACATTTGTGTTAATATAAGTGAGTAACTTAAAAAGACCGTAAACCTTTCAACCAAAAACACACACACTTACCTATACCGCATACCTACAGAATTTTTCATAAGAAATTGATTATAAAATCTGAAGGAGGAAGGAAAAACTAACTTCTTTCCTACCTATCCCAAAAGAATTCCTGTGACACTAAATTAGTGTCCTGAGCTTGCAATCCACAGAAGAAGTAACTCAAAGAACTTGCAGTGTATAGAAGACTTGTTCCATAGAGTATATAAATCATAATGTAAAGGTGGGAGGAGTAGTGAAGCATGAGGAGGGAGAAGCAGGCTCAGAGAAGGGAGGGCTGAAGAGGCAAACAGGCAAAGAGGTGGGAGGGATGAAGAGAGAGACACTCTTATAGGAGGGGGAGTAGAAGCAGTGAAAGGTAGGGATGAAGAGTCAAACCAATTAAAGGGAGTGATGAAGGGATGAAAGATAGGTAGGGGAACGCAAAGTGGCAAAAAGGGAGGTGGAAGGGGAAAATGGAGATGCAAAGTGGCAAAAGTTAAGGTGGAAGAAGAAAATGAGAAGGCAAAGTGGTTTGGAAGGGGGAAGTAAGAAGATGAAGTGGTGGGCGGATGGGAGGGGGAAGGCGAAGTGGCGAAAGGAAGGATATTTGTTGGACTAAGAAACATTTTGCATTGGTTTTAACAGCAGTGGTTAGGGAGCTTTGTCAAAATCAACTCACCAGTCAAATCTTTGCATTGATTTAACAAAATGAGCTAGGAGAGACTAAGCCTCCTCCAACCACTCCTGTTCTAATCACTACTCACTGGCAATTCACTGCTGTAATTTTGACAGGAAAGGCCATGGGGCAAAGCCTCAACCAAGCCACTCCTGCCAAAATCACCATCCAGTGGCAACTCCCTGTAGTACAGGCTAATTCCACTGTACTACTGCCACTAATCCAGAATCTGGTCTTGAAAAAGGCTAGCCTTTTATCTATATTAGATTAGCAAATGGTGCACAGCATGGAACATTCCATTGGGAACTCCATGCACATCAGAGGCCAATGGAGCACTATGTCGTTGCAGTTGTTTTCACGGGAGTGACTGGGAAGCTTAGCCCAGCCCACTCATGTAAAAATTGCTGCCTCTGATTCACTAAATTCTGCAGGGCAGATAGCAAACCAGAAACCACTTTATATATAATGTTGCATTTTATTTTTGTGGTTTTTCAAAGGTCCTTATAACTACTGATTTGAAAGGGAAATAGCTGCAACATGCCTTTCAATATATTCATATTAATCATTAAATTGGAGGTGGAACTCAGAGCCTAAGCATATGACTTGCAGGTGACCGGTTTAATCCTGCCTGGCAAAAGCTGTCAAATAAACGTAGACCATTCTTAGCATTAAGCAAAAAAATGTAGAGGGACTAACCATTGATTATGAGGTTATCTTTGCAAATAATTAAACATTGCTTTCAAACACAGATTATGATGTATTGTAGATGGATATCTGTGGAAAATCACTTACGTTTTGCAAAACAGAGGTTAACCCTTTGAGTGTCAGAGAGGTATGCAGTGCATACCTCTGTGGCACCCAAAGGGTTAAATGAGAGCTGTTCCAGATGAAGTGACATGATATGGTTCATCCATACCTTTCAGCATTTCAAATGGACAGAGAGGGACACTTTTGTTTAAGGGTTTTGGTGGGGGGCGTGGGTGGTGGGTTGGGCATTACCAAGAACTTTTAATGGTATTCAATGACCTGCTGACACCTATTTATGTAACTGAATACATGAGTTAGAGCAAGACTTAAGTATTTTATTTTCACAGACTAATTTAAAAATACATATCCCGAGGAGTAAACAAACATTTATGTGAGCAATGTAACACACGTATATTTACATCATACTAAACTCCTAAAAAGAGGGCTACCATGTTCAGAAAGAGGGACATAGCGATTTGGGTCTCAAAGAGGTACACTTGGAAGGTACGTTCTTCAGCTGTTTGGTGATAGATGTTCCAATTTAAGTGACATTACAGACTGTGGTTCTTTAGCTTACTTGTGTTGGCTACGTCTCTACCTGGTCTAAAGCAAAAAAACGAAACCACTTATTGCTTATGCATCAACATGCCGCATAGCATAGAAGCTTTCATTAAGCAACTAACTAAACAATAGCTATAAAGCTGCTGTATTTGACGTCACTCACCATTTTGCCTCTAATTCCACTCTTGAATTCCCGGGTAAACGATTTCGCCTTCAGTAGGCCACGCCTACGAAAGGCTGGCTTGATTATTTCCTATGTAGTTCAGCCCCTTTCGTGACGTCCTGTCGCTGGCGCTGGTCTAAATTGTGGTTTTTACGTACTGGTGGTAGATCAGTTTTGATGGTGCGCTTAGGTGTTTGTCTCAGCTCTCCAGAATGCATCCTATCTTTGTTTTTTTTTTTTTTTATATATATATATATATATATATATATATATATATATATATATATATATATATATATATATATATATATATATATATATATATATATATATATATATATATATATATATATATATATATATATATATATATATATATATATATATATATATATATATATATATATATATATATATATATATATATATACACACACACACATACACACACACTCTCTCTCTCTCTCCCCCCTATTCCAGTTCTATTTGTTAGCCTTAGCATAAAGGAGGACCTTATTCACTTTTTATATTCTCTGAAAGGTAATCGCTTTTATATCACGCTTATGAGTTAGTTGTTACATTGAATCCCATCTACAGTACTGGCTACCAGCCTTTGTACTGAAAACAAAATAAATATTTTTTTCAGTGAGAAAGACATGATGCAGGGCATAAAAGATGCGTTTTTTCAGGTGATCAGATAGCCTTTAAATACAGGATGCGTGTGAAAATGTTATTCTGCAGGACTACACAGTAATCAGTACAACCCTGCAGTATGTGTTTATCATATTTAAAGATGATCTGTCACTGTAGGTATTTGAGCACAGGGTAAACTACAAAAAATATCCCTATCTACTGCATCATGCAAAAGCATTTGGGTTACTGTTTAGTTTACTAGTATCAGTGCAGACCGTGTATATTTAGTAGACCACAGCCACTTTTTTAAGTAATATACTGGAGAGTCATAAAAAAAAATCCTGTCGTTGCTGGTTTACCTTTGGCAGATGATTAGAAACATAATGATTATTTTTATTATTTTACAGCATCATTTTCAGTGGATGCTTAGGGCATATGCACTAAAACATTGATGTGATTCACTGGTAAACTAACTGCATAAGTAGAGTGTGACCAGATCGCCATGGAAACTTTGAAAGCCAGAGGGCTTTCTTACTCTCTCATATTTAATGCACACACACCTCATTACCTATCTTCAACCTGTGGTTGTCTGTATCTCCCCTTGCTGCTCATTGGACTACAAAGATGTATAGGTACACTTCCCTGGCTAAACCTTTCCTGATTATTGAGCTATGTTCAGTTTGTTCTTCTCCTTCTGATCCAGCTGCTACTGACCTGGGCTCTGTTCCTAACTTACTGTCTTACTATGGCTTGTCTCTGATGTGTGATCTGCTCCCTGATTACCTAATCATTTTGCACCTATGATTCTCAATGCTCACAATAAACCTTGGTTTGTATGACTGACTATGGCTTGTCTCACCTCTGATACCTGATTCATTCCCCATTTACATTTGACACTGCCCCTCATAGAAGACTCATTAATAAATTGCCATGGGTCTGGATGTAAAAAATAATAGAATGGATAAGGCAATGTCTTAGTGACTGGAGACAGGTTTGTAGTCAATGGAAAATATTCAGACGAAGGTCATGTTACTAGTGGGCTACCTCATGGATCTGTACTGGAGCCCATTTATTTAAATATTTTTATTAGTGATATTACAAGAGATCTTCAAGGTAAGGTATCCCTTTTTGCAGATGATATAAAGATCTGCAACAGGGTAGGTACTGGTGAATAAGATGCATGACAAATTATTTAGCTAAATTAGAATAATGGACAAGAAAGCAGCAGCTGCAGTTTAATGTTGATAAATTTAAAATAATGCATTTGGACGTAAAAATCCAATATGATATTAAGGATACTGTGCTGTTAGAGACAACAGAGGAAGGTATTTGGGAGTAATTATTTCTGATGACTTAAAGGTAGGCAGGCAATGTAACAAAGTGGCATGTAGTTAATAAAATGATAAGCATCCTTCACATAAGACAAGACCAAGGACCAAATAAGGCTTGAGGTTTTTACAGTAGGAAAATGGGCAGACTATATGGGCTGAATGATATATATATATATATTTTTTTTTTTTCACGCTCTTCTTTTCTTATTGCTCAACCAAACCATCACTCCCATCAGACAAACTTCAACCTTCTAACACTCATACAGTGCTGGGAGTTAACTTATCCACATCATCCTACACTCTCTGGGGGGAACCAAATTGTCAATGAATATCATATAATACAAATTCACAGAGAGTACCCCTCCCCTCAATTTAAAGACCTAATTCTCTAGAAAATAAAAGTACTTCTTCTTTGCAGCCAAGGATCCCAGATTTCCTTATATTTCCTAAACATAGTTTGATTCTTATTATAAAAATACCTTTCTGAATCACATTGAAAATCCATTTGGGTCCTAATTTCTCTCCAACTTGGGATCTCCTGTCTTTTCCAATATTTAGCAATTCCTAACTTAACTGCTAAAAATATATTAACAAACAAATATCTATTACTTTTGGTAACATCAGGGAGCTCCAGGTGGAATAGAAATGATTGAGGACTCAAACCTATTTGAGTCTGAAATAATTCCCTAAGCAGTTCGACCAGCTTGCTTTTAAGGCTAGCTAAATTAGGACATTCCCACCAAATATGTATACGAGTGCCTGCCTCCTCCACACACCTCCAACACTGATTCAAAGCACCCGTCTGAAATCTGCTCAGGAGGTGTGGCACCCTATATCATCTATGGGCCAATTTATAATATTGTTCATTCAATCCTATACAATGAACAGCGCATCCTGAAACCCTCCACGCTCCGTACCAGTCCTGTAGAGAAAAGACAGTATCTATATCTGCTTTCCATTTCCGAAATGCATATGGTTTATCAAATGTAACAATTTTAGTCAAGATCCCCTTGATTCTTAAAATAGTATGTACACCAATTTGAGCCTTACCAATCGTTACTCCTATATCTAAATATGGAATATTTTCCTTTGCCAATAAGGCTTTTACTCTCATATATTTAAATATATCACTAGAAGGTAATCCAAGTTTCTGTTGTAATTCTAGAAAAGAAAGCAAACGATCCTGATCAAAATAATACGCAAGCAGTTTAATACTCCTCTGGCACTGAAAGGATTAACCCCTTAAGGGCTAGAGGGGTATGCAGTGTATTACAACACAATGTATTGGACACCACTTTGGTGATCCGAGGCTTAAAGAACAGAAGAAGAGGGACAGTGGAGTGGCCATGTGTGCTGGTGTAGGTGATCAATGCCTGCGTGTGAGCAAAACCACAATGGGGTTAGTTATCATAAGAACTGGCTAATACTGTAGCAAGATGGTACTCACACTCGTGTACAAAAGCCTTCAACACATTCTTAACATACTTCTGCTTACAAATTAGCAGCTTATTCATGCTGACCTTCCTTGTAGCACCTTTAGTGCATTCCCATGCGAGTACATTAAAGGTGCGGTATGCTGGACTTTGTGATAAGCTATAGTTGCTTGTGTGAAAGACACCATAGCACAATATATCTTTCACAGAGGGAGATGTCACCAAAGCAGCATTGCTGTGTTGATGTTTTCCATGTTTAACAGACTTAACAATCATCTCATTTTTTTGTTTCCTAGGTATAAAAACAGAGGGCACTCTGAATACATATTTGTATGGGATTTTTTTTAATGCGTGCAAGGTGATACAATATTCAGTGACTGACTGTAAACCTTTTGAGTGGCAGAGGGGAGTCCTCACAATGTGCTTGATAATCCCTTGGCACACAAGCAATTTAAAAATAGATATATGTTACTATGATTTTAGACTTAGATATATACTTTTTCTATAAATCAAACATTTGTAGAAGATGCTTTTGAACGCTCCCGGTTCCCCTTTATATACGGTTACATATGTAGTGAAAAATAATATAGGATCACAAAACTAGTGTAATCTACAAATTGTCATTTGGTCCATTTTTTGTTTAAAACATAAATAGCTACATTGTTCTGGTAATTGATTACATTTGTCTTGTGTCTCAGTTTAACATAAACTTAGAGAGAAGTTCTTTTGTTGTATTTGTGCAGAATAAATTAACCAGTTTTCAAGTGATACATTGTGACTAGATATTTGTACGGTGGGTTGTTCAGATTTAAAGGGATAGTAAGGTTTCATAATAAAAGCAGCTCTAATTAATCATCATAGTATTTGGGCCATGGAGAGTGTTATTTCAATTCTGTCAGAGTTGTAGTTCAAGAGTAATTCAATGACAAAGTGTCCCCCTCCCGCCCCTTTTACTGATGTAACACTGCTCAGCCAGATCAGAAGGGAGGTGCCCAGGTAGACTTCAGAGAGGGACAGTCTTCAATTAGGATAAGGGAAAAACCTGAAAAATTTGTCAAGGGGGGCAGGGCTTTCATTGTTCTCATAGGAAGAAGACTGTGCCCTGCTGTTATCTGTCTGGTCTATGGACTGCATTCCACATCTGAGAAGAGATAGCTTACACTAGGTAAAAGGGGCGGGAGGGGAAACTTTGCTTGTGAATATCTCTCAAACCATAAAGGTTTGAGAGATAAGATTTATATCGTTCTTCATGTTTTTTTTAATGCCTACAAAATAAAATAAAGATAAAATGAAGTATTACTAACCCTTTAAGTTGAAATTTATCAATGAACTGAACAAGAGGCAAATGCTGTCTGAATTGAAAACTATAGTAATTTCATTGGACAGAAATTCATGCCACTTGTTTTTGAGTGCAGTCACTTTGCACTAACTCCCATATAACATGCCTGGCATAAATACAGAAAGAATGTGCTTCTACAGCATATACTGGTACTCACTCATTGATAACTTTGAATAGAAAAATCTCACAACAGGCAAAGATAAGTGCAACAGTCTACTAGCAGAAGTGGTGGAGGCTAACACAGCGAGGGATTTTAAGCATGCATGGGATAGGCATATATATATAATATCTCCCTTAGTAGTGAAAAAGGGAATCTAGTGAATAAAACCTAAAAAACATAAGTGCATTAATATATTATCATACCTGGGAACTCTGGTGTGGCTGGAGGAGATGTATGACGCGATTTGCGTCAGAAAAGGGGCGGGGCTTACACGTGGGGGGTGGGGCTTCGAAAAACACACAAAAAACCCACCCCAGAAAAATAGGCTGGGAAGGAAGGGAATATGGAGCATACACAGAAGTGGGTAGAGTTTTAGTTAAAACTCCCCACACCTGGATAATCATCCTCTGACATGGAGACCTAGTAATTAGAAGACAAAACCGGAGTCTCTGGGGCAAATCCGGAGAGCTCCCGGCTATGTATATTATCACAATAAATGAGCTCAAGAGCTAAATGAGTGTTCACAGTCTGAACATGTGCCACAAAGATTTAATGGACACATTCCAACAAAGTAACATAACCCAGCACTAAGACAAATATGCAAGTTTGAATTAAGGCATAATTTCCACTTTAAGGACCAGGTGTTGCTACCACTGGTGTAGACCGTGCCCAGACAGACTCAATGATGTTAAGATCAGGGCTCTGTGGGGGCCATACCATCACTTCCAGGACTCGTTATTCTTTTTATGCTGAAGATAGTTCAAACTTCCAAGGGACCTCTACCATACTTCACTGTTGCCTGCAGACACTCATTCTTGTACTGCTCTCCAGCCCTTTGGTGAACAAACTGCCTTCTGCTACAGCAAAATATTTCAGTTTATTAATCATCATTCCAGAGTGCCTGCTGCCATTTTTCTGCACCCCAGTTCCTCTGTTTTCACACATAGTGTAGATGCTTGGCTTTGTTTCCACATTGGAGATATTGCTTTTTGACAGCATGTCTTCCACGAAGACTACTTCTGACCAGACTTCTCCGGACAGTAGATGGGTGTACCAGGATCCCACCGTTTTCTGCCAATTCTGAGCTGATGGTACTGCTGCGAAGGGAAGCACGATGTGTCTTTCATCTGCTGCGCTATATTTCCATGGCTGGCCACTGTGTCTATGGTCCTCATGGTTGGCTGTTTTTTTGTGCTTCTTCAAAAGAGCTTGGACACCCCTGTCTGCCTTGAAATTTCTGCCTGGGAAAGATCTTGCTCATACAGTATAACTACCTTGTGTCTTGTGGATGTGCTCAGTTTTGCCCTGGTGTTTGACTTTTGACATTAAACCATCTTCAACAACCTCATCTTAGCTAAGTTTGGCTGTTCCGCACCCAGTTTTATTCCTCCTACACAGCTGTTTCAGTTAATGATTGTGTTTCAGCCCACATGTTAAATTGATGATCATTAGCACCTGTTTAATCATACATCTGATTATATGCCTACAAAATCCCTGACTTTGTGCAAGTGTAGAATTGATGCTGTCTTGAAGGCAAAGGGTGGTCACATCAAATATTGATTTGATTTAGAGTTTTCTTCTGCATTTTGTTAACATTTATAAATAAACTATATTTGAATTCATTCTTATTTTACAGCATGTTTTCACACCTGGCTAAAACTCTTGCACAGTACTGTATATTGTATCAAGGATTTTATAGTAAACAATTTTTGGATATCACAATAACGTGAGCAGCTAAGTGTCTTTCCTCTGGAGGCCGGGGGACTTGAGTGGAGGCAGGATATTTCTGTCCACATGTGGCCCTGACCAACATAATTGTGAGTTGATCACTATTTGGAGTGGAATATACTACACTATTGGGAAAGGTCCTACTGGACCTACACATGGGCTACCCCTCGCACCTGCAGGTGTTTAGGAAAACATGCCCGATAAGACTGGAAAGGATGTGAGGAGAATAAGGTGATGGATCTAGGAAGGGAATGGGAGTAAGGCAGGGCTAGGCACCCACAACTTTTTCCTTTCCCTAAAAAGAAGGGGGAGGGACATCAGGTAGGTGCACTGAGGGTGGGTACCAGGAAAGGCCTTTGAAGCAGCCACTCTGGCAACCATTACAACATGAAGAGGTAAAAAGGTGAGTCGCAGCAGGACAAGAGGGTGGAGGATTACATAAAATTCCTGTCGCCGAACATGGTGCTGAGTGAGTTATCTGATACGGACAATGATGTTTCTGTGGGGAGTGAGGTGGGGAGGTGTTTCTGATAATTGTGGGGGTACATCTGGCTCAGGTTTCAGAATGGACATGTCAAACACAGAGTCAGGTAATAGCAAAAAATTGTGCAATATGTTTAAGAAATGTTTTAGTGTCATAAAACGCAGGGAAAGGTGTGCAAATGGGTAGGCACCACAAGAGCGATGGTAGTACAAAGAGGGTGAAACTGGCAGACAGGCAGGATACATATGCTTGTCTAGTATTGGCTCCTTATGAGCATCTACCTAAAAAATTCAAGAAGCAGATATTGGACTGAAGTATGTGGACATTTACAGGCTAATTTGGGAGTCAGTAAATGCAAAGGAGGAAGGGGTAAAGGTGGAAAAGGCAAATATATAAACCTGGGCAGATAGTAGATTGGCATAAGGGATTCTTGCCTTACTCAAACATGTATCTTAAACTTAAGCCACAGCACTGTACAACTGTAATCAAATATTTGGATTTGATTATGGACACCAGGGACATTGACATATGATCGAGACTGGTTATACACTATCGAAGATCAACACTAGCATAAGTACAATTCAGGGGGTCGAATGCGGTTCAACTTAGAAATGGAGATAGTAGCTATAATATACTGAGGAATGATGGGTTCTGGAGTTAAGACGGGGCTGCCAAAGCCAGAACAAAGGTGCTGGCCTTAATGATGTCCGATCACAGTTGAGCCAGGACCCTGACCAAGATAGGATACAGTGTGCACTGGCATTGGTTCAAGACAGAGGACTCAGTAGATCTCCAGATGCAGAACATCTTCTGTTCAAAGAACAAGGGAACAGAGGAGATGACTGATGGACTAAAAAGATGAGGAAAATCACAATACCACCAGGAGAGGCCTCATACCGCTAACAGGCTGAGACTGCTCAAGGTACGACCCCAGCAAGAAAAGGAGATGACCCTTAAGCTTAGTAGATCGAACAGCTCAGGATTCAACCAGGGTGTAAATGGAATATCTCTTGCAAGACAATGGTGAAGTGAGTACAGTCCGATAACTCTAGTATCACCCCAAAGAGAGATCCAAACAGGGGTCAGATATAACCCAGTGTCACGGTTTTTGATGAACACTCAGACCAGACCGGTAAGGTTAAAATGACTTTATTAGGATAAATGCATACAAGGAATAAGGCCACAGGTCCGCAATACGAAACAATAAATATATAGTAAGTCAATGAGGCAACGACTGGTATCAGTAGTACCGAGATAGGATACTGAGAACTGGAGGCACCTAAGAACCGGCAACCTCACCCTAGTGGACTAGGGTTAATCAGGCTTCTCAACCCGGGGCTGACAGCAGGACTGAAGGTGACAGGTAGTCCTGGAGGTAGTAATTGGCATGAAACCCAGATGCCTGGGTGGCACAGAACCCAGTAGGCAACGAGGCAACACTGACCAAGGGACAGGGGTCCCAAGAAGGCCGAAGTAACCACTTACAATTGGTAAACCCTATATCACGGTGCCCGTGATCTGTGCTGAGCGACATTGTTACTTCCGGGTTTACCCTGGCCTTATTCTTATTGGCTCTGTAGTGGAGACTCCTCCCAGGGCTTGGCTTTAAAAACGTCTCTGTCATTCTACCGGTGCCCTTTCGTGGTATACCTGTATCTAGCGACTAGAAGCTCTTGTTCCTGTTTCAGTGTATGATCCGGCTCCCCTGACTATGTTTTGTTCCTGACGCTATTGTATCCGATTCCGTTGCTGACCATGGACTGGCTGACTAACTCCTAGTGTACCGATTTGGCTTGGCTGAGTATCTGATTCCGTTACCGACTAAGGACTGGCTGACTAACCCCTTGTGTACCGAACTGGCTTGGTTGAGTATCTGATTCCGTTACCAACTAGGACTGGCTGACTACTCTGTGTACTCTGACCTGGCTGGGCTAGTGTCTGGTCGTCCATTTAGACTCGCTGTATCCTCTGTGTGTGCCAACCTGGTTGAGTTGCTGTTCTCATCGCTAACGGGACTGGCTGATATTCTCCGTGTTCCAATCAGGGCGACACCGGTTACTGACCGGCTACGTTACGTGCTCATTTACCGCATAGCGTCAGTCAGGCCTAATTGCTCCTATAGTCATCTGTAGCTTGTGTGGGCCCAATCACTCACCAGTGTCTGTGTTGCCTCCGGTGACCCTGTAGCAGTAGGGTCCAGTCTGAGCCAGACTTCTGCCCGAGTTGCCTATACTTACCCTAGTGGTCTAAGGTCCATATACTGCCAGTGTCTGGTTTCTGTTGCCTCCGTTAACCCTAGCGTGCTAGGGCCAAGTCGCTGCCAGATCCCTGTCTGTGTTGCCTCCGTTTACCCTATCCTGGGGTCAGTTCTCTGCCAGAGTCTTGTCTGTGCTACCTCCGCTACTCCTCGTCCACTAGGGGATTGCCCTACAGCTACCCTTCTCTTGTGTCACCTTTTGCGGAGTGGGGCTGTTGAGGAGTTTCTCGTTCCTGAAGCTTTCTATTGTATCCTGCCCACTAGTCCAAGCTATTCACAGTTATCTTGTCACCCTGACCTGTGTCAGATTTGGAAAGTACTTGGTACGGACCTCATCTGGATCTGAGTGGGGTATTTGTTTATTATTTTTCAATAAAGCTTTTTAACCTTACCTGACTGTCTGAGTGTTCTTTACAAAAACCGTGACACCCTAGAACGCTAGGGGTGGATCGAGGGCAGGCAACTGGAAGGCCACAAGTGTCCCCTCAACGAGTGTGATGTAACGCAACCGCTAAAGCCCAAAGGCTACTGTGACCTGGAATGAAGCTCAGTGTCTCCTCACACTACCGAGTGTGATGAATGCAACTGCTGGCCCTAGCCCAAGCTACTGCAACAGCGAAGATGCACTGGCCCAGCCTAGAGAGTCTAGGTACTGAACGGGTTAACTGGAAATGCCCCGGGATATACTGAAACTCCCACAGGGAGTGAGCCCAGCAATGGTGCAGAGGAAGACACAGATAGATCTGAGTAACTCAGTCAATAGCACTGTACCGGTACTTCGCGTGTGCACACCTCCAAAGGCGGTTAGAGTAAGTAGCTATAGCACGAATGCCAAGCCTATGGTCGACAAGATAAGAATAGCGCCACGCGGAGCACAACAGACAAGGCAACTGGGAAGCCGCTGCTTGTAACGCTGGCCAGACAAGGACAACAGAGGAATACAGCCATGCAAGGATGGCAACGGAACGAGTGCTCAGCCAGGGATGGCTACAAGAGTAACGGAAGCACAGCCAGGTCAGGAGCAACGGAACAGGCTCAACAGCCAGATAGGTCAGCAACGGAGTGGGTTCTCAGCCAGATCAGTTCAGCAACGGAGCAGGTTTCAGCCAGATCAGTCGGTAACGGAGCGAGTTCTCAGCCAGATCAGTCGATAACAGAGCGGGTCCTCAGCCAGATCAGTTCAGCAATGGAGTGGGTTCTCAGCCAGATCAGTCAGCAACGAAACAGCAACACAGGAAGCACAGGAACGTCGTCAGGCAGGCCGGGTCATACACGATAACAGCAACTTAGAAACAAACGTCAGGAACAGATACACCACGAAAGGGCGCCTTGGTATAGACATGTCATGGTTTGTTAAGACTCTCAGGCGTAAGGTTAGGTAAAAACACAACTTTATTGAAAAGTTTAAGACAACAACATAGGGTTTTATACACATACAGACAATACATAGAATAGGCAAATGTCCATAACAGTAGCAATACAGGTTCTACCGGCCTTGCCAATATACAGAGCAAGGCAACCTGAATGAATACCAATAGGTGGCTCTACCGGCCCTGCCAAATACCGGGCAAGGCAGCCTAACGGAAAACAAAGAATAGGCTCTACCGGCCTTGCCAATATACCGGGCAAGGCAGCCTGATAGAATAGATGTAGTGGGCTCTACCGGCCTTGCCAATACTGGGTAAGGCAACTTAGTGAGGGAATAATAGGAGGTTCTACCGGCCTTACCAATATACCGGGCAAGGCAGCCAGACGGAATACCAAGGTAGTGGGCTCTACCGGCCTTGCCAATACCGGGTAAGGCAACCTTGAGATGGAATAATAAAAGGTTCTACCGGCCTTACCAATATACCGGGCAAGGCAACCCAAAAGGAAGGTGACAACCACAATGACCTCAGGGACTGTCAGATGGTCAATAGACAGTAGTGATGAATATAAAGGTTACCAGGTCAGTGGTTTCACAGGAGTCTGACACTCAGTATCCGTGTGCATCAGAATGGTAGCTGTCTAGGAGTGGACAGCGCACTGAGAAGCCTCAAGCGCAAGAGCGAGAGACAAGGAGTAAACCAATGCCCTTACGTTGGGAAACATCAAGTATTATATTGAGTAAACCCACAGGTCATGGAGCAAACCAACGCCCGAGCATTGGTGTAACCAACAGACAATAATGTAGTGCCAGGTAGTGGAGCAAACCAGCGACCGCACGCTGGAGGGAGCAGGCTAGTAATAGCAAAGCCGCCAGGTAAAGGAACAAACCAGTGTCCACACACACTGGTACCAACAGGCTGATAAGTATAGCCGCAAGGCTAATGGAGCGAACCAGCGTCCGCACGCTGGGAACCAACAATATTAAGTATAGGCCGCAAGGCCAAGGAGCGAACCAGCGTCCGCACGCTGGGACCAACAGGCTGTCAAATATAGCCGCAAGGCTAAAGGAGTGAACCAGCGTCCGCACGCCGGGAACCAACAGATATCGTATAGGCCGCAAGGCCAAGGAGCGAACCAGCGCCCGCACGCTGGGACCAACAAGCTGTAAATGTAGCCGCAAGGCTAATGGAGCGAACCAGCAAGCTGTAAATGTAGCCGCAAGGCCAATGGAGCGAACCAGCATCCACACGCTGGGAACCAACGGGTAGATTATAGGCCGCAAGGCCAAGGAGCGAACCAGCGTCCGCACACTGGGAACCAACAGTATTGTGTATAGGTCGTAAGGCCAATGGAGCAAACCAGCGTCCGCACGCTGGAACCAACAGGCTGTGAGCGTAGCCACAAGGGTAATGGAGCAAACCAGCGTTCTCACGCTGGAACCAACAGGCTGTGAGTGTAGCCGCAAGGCTAATGGAGCAAACCAGCGTCCTCACGCTGGAACCAACAGGCTGTGAGTGTAGCCGCAAGGCTAATGGAGCAAACCAGCGTCCTCACGCTGGGGACCAGCAGGATAGCGACTGTCGCCGAGGCGACTGATGACAATGTCGCCACGGGTGCAGGAAGGTAACGATAGGGTGCGAGCAGGTAAATACAATAAGGAGCACCAGTAGCCTTGATCAGAGAGTGAACAGAGATCACAGGTAGAATAGGGAGTACAACATACCTGCTAGGCCCAAAGGCCCAAGATATGAACATACCTGTTGATGTGAAAGGAGCCAAGCAGCTGAGTAGTCAAAACAAATCAAGGTTACCAGGAGCGTAAGGGGTATCAGAGATAAGCAGGATCCGTAGTCAGTAAACATAAGTCAAGGAATAAAGAACCCGGGAGGACAACCCAAAGAATACACAAGCCAAGGTTGAACTGCAACAAAATCTGGCAACAAGCAAACCAGAATAATCGGACAAGGCTCTGATCAAATCCAGCCCTTAAAATGTAACCAGGACCAGTCAGCAACCACCAAGCACCTAGTGGCTAATTTGAGAAAAATAGGTCAATTCCAAAGCAAAGGTGCCAAACCTGACATCTTATAGCTTTCCAGGGTAATTGTTAAAAACTAGGTAAGAAAGGTAATGGGGACAAGATTAGAGTGTTCTTTAATCTCATCACAATGATGGTATCACAGTATCCCTTAGAGGCTAAGTTTTCCTGTTCTTCCTACCTCTGTATGGCCGCCGGCTGGCATGGCCTCCGGCCACTTCCTCATTGCTGACATCAGGTAACAGGCACTAGCACGGACACCTGTTTATGGGCCTATTCTGGGCGACCTAATTGGATCCTGCCTACTTCTGCTCCTTTATAAACATCCTTGGGCCTGGGAATCATTGCCCTTAAGTGGGGTTCCTGCTCGTTACTCTTTCTCTCCGTTGTGACCCGTGTTTGCCTGAGAATCTCCCTGTGTGTATGACGCCAGCTTGTCTGACTACCCACATAGGTTCTGACCTGTGGCTCTGGCTGACTACTCGCTCTGGGTATGACCCTGGCTTGTCTGACTACCCACATCAGTTCTGACCTTTGGCTGACTACTCGCTCTGTGTATGACCCCGCCTTGCCTGACCAGTGGCCCTGGCTCCTACTCGCTCAGCATAGTCTCCAGTTGCCTGACCAGTGGCCTGATTACTCTTGCTTCGTGTAGTCCCTGGCTTGTCTGACCTGTGACTTTGGCTGCCTACTTGCTTCCTACACTACCTGCTTGCCTGACCTGTAGTCTCGGTGTCTCCTGGCACTGGTCTGCTCTTGCTCTCTGTTGCCTCGGTTCGCAGACCAAGTGGTGACTTACACATATTCTACCATTCTTCTGTTGTCCCACTTGAGCCGCCTCCCTAGTCTCAGTATCTTGAGTAGTGCAGTGCACAGCACAGTGTTCAGCTCCGGAAGGACCTCAGGTCCTATTTGCATATGTCTGGGGTTCTGTGTGAGCTCTACCATTATGGCTGTTATAACAAATAAAGGTGGTTATATTTTAGCTTTGTGTCTGTCCTTCTTTGCCTGATTACCGTGACAGATGGGTAGTGTAATTACATTGGATGCCAAAGCGTCATAATAAATATAAAGTGTCACGTTTACCAATAAGGATTTGTGACACAGATGCATACACTACATACCCATAGTGTATAAATGGCATTAGCATCTGTTGAACAATACATTTTCTTACTAAGAGACTTGAATAGGATTTGTTTCAAAACAGAGCTCCTATTACACGGTTTTTGATGTCAATTTATCAACAAAGAGACCAAGAAATTTGTAGAAGTCAACTGGGGCCCAAGTTACGCTTAGAATTTGCTATGATGGTTAAATGGGAATTGTGGAGTTTAATTAGTTTGTGTTTTGTATCAAATACCATTGTGAACATTTTGTTAGTATTTAATAACAGTTTATTTTTAGCTATCCATCTTTCAATTTCAGAGAAATCATCCTGTAACACTGCCTCAAGCAGTTACATATTTCAATTTTTAGTGTAGATTATAACGTCATCTGCATACACGTGCACAGAAGATGCTTTGCAAATTGTGGACAGATCATTTATAAATCAGGATTATTAGAAGAGGGCCAAGAATGGAAAATAGGGGAACCCCAAATTACTTTGAGTGGAAGGAAATATTGTCAGCAATAGTCACATATTACGTTCTGTCTGATAAGTAGGATAGCAACCAGGTTAGAGAATGATTAACCACTCTTGAGGTTTTGAGCTTACTTATCAAAATATTATGGGCTGCTGTATCAAAGGCCTTTGTAAAATTAAGGCTCCAGTAATGCCACCATTTTCCATGCCAGTCTGGATATCATTGCATTCTTTTAGGAGGGCCATGACCGTTGAATATGTAAAAAGGACTAAGAGAACAGGTGGTTCCTAAATCATGTAATTTGATTAAAAAAGTATATGAAAATTATTATAAAGATTTATACTCACAAAGGTGATGGTCAGTCATATTAGAACTGACAAAGAGGCATACAGAGAATATAAGTCTGTCTCTGTTTAGAACAGGTATACAATCCAATCTTTGTAGGTGTAAAGGAGAATCCAGGCAGCTTACATCTAGTATAATAATTTATTGACATAGATAATCTCTAAAAATCAAAGTAAAGTAACATATAAAATAAATATGACAATAAAATATAACTGATGCATTTTGCAGGGTGAGACTGCCACTTTCTCAAAGTATGGACCAAACAAAGAAAAGGGCCAACAACGAATCCCTATATAAATAATCTCATCGCAAAGAGTATTGGTTAGAAGGCATAATGGGAATATGTGCCCCATGTTGTCTTAAAACAATCATGATTGGACCTGTCACAACCTTATGGACTTGAGAGACGTCTCCAGTATTAACTCAAACACAATAACAGAATACGCATATGAATACATTACAGACAAGATATCCTCAAGATCGTTCATCATCATCATCATCATCGACAAGAAACAATGATCCCAGTGATAGATGTTGTACAAGATAATGCAACCTTCTATATATGGATAAAAATATATATAAACATGAACACATGAGATTCAATTTCTTCCAAACAAATGCATTATTAGGCTGACGGGCACCTGCTTCCAACATATCTCAAGGAACATAGTAATTGAACGCCTGAAGTGATAGCCTTTAGAGAACTTTGAGCATGGAAGCCTATTATGTCTTCTAACAAATACTCTTTGCAATGAGGTTATTTATATGGGAACCCCTTGGCGACTTTTTTCTTTGTTTGGTCCATACTTTGAAAAAGCGATGGTCACACACAGCGAAATATGACCGTTATATTTTTATAGTCGACCAAGAGGCAGATTCAGCTAGGAGTAGAGATATCCAATATTCTTTACAGGCATTCTGTCTTAGTCAGTTAGTAGAAGAGCCAGCTAGGAATGACTTTGGGCTCCAGTGATCATCAATTAGTGTGGTTTAAAGACAGAGGCAGAGTTACGTCACACACACAAAAAAAAATTCTACATTTTAGAAAGGCTGATTTTTCTAAAATGGAAACATATATAGTATAGGCACTGATAAACACAGACATATGCAACACACAGGCAGTCACATACACAGAAACATGCAAAAGACATGCATACACACACACTGGAGATGCACACATGTAGACACACGAGTGTAGGAGCTTTACAGTGCTGTGTAGGTAACAATCCTGTACTAAAGTGAATATCTGCAGTATTCAGAGCTTAGCAGCCAAATGTAGCCCTCTAAGGACCAGAGGACATTGCTTCCCAACGTGTTGCCTTCTCCAATCTGGTCCTGAAACCATTAAATCAGTGGTATTTTTTATTTCCTTTACTTTTGGGCAGAATTGCAGTATTATACCTCTGTGTTTGGAGTGTAGAAGTGGAAAGCACAAAATAAAAGGATATTATATAAGAGAGACTTATAGCAGCATGTTAAGCCATAGAGTGCCATTCAGTATACAGTGGTGTGTCATGTCAGTTAACCCTTTGAGTGCTAGAAAGGCAGCCAATTTGTTATGATGCAATGCAGTAGTTATCTCTCTGGCACACAAATGGTTAAACATAGTTCTGTTAATGTATAAAGAAGTTGTCCCAATGACATAAATAACATAGATTCAGCGTCCCACATTACTGTCCCCTGTACAGCAGAGACACTCTTCTCCCCACAATGTGGCTCACAATATCCAGATCCAGTGTGGGAGGAAGAAGCCATTGTTGATTCTGAGGGAGCCTGAGCCTAGGGGCTGGCAGAGGCATTAGCCATGGAGAGGTAGTGCTGGGCGTCTGTGAGTTGAGGAAAGACCAGGAATCCTGGGCATCCACTGTCCATCAAAAAATAAATAAAAAAGGCTCCAAAAAGCCCAACATGGTCACACTGGAAAAAGTAAAGAGTATATAATGTTTTAAAGGGATACTAATACTTCTATGAAGTTTATCTCTGAGTCTTCTTTATATTTTTTCTAACATATATATATAAATAAAAAAAAAACTTTAACAGAAGTATTACTATCCCTTTAACCCACTGAGTGGCAGAGGGTTTCTCAACGCATTGCAAAGCAATGTTTTGCATAGCACTCTGGCACTCCAAGGGTTAACAGTTTGCGTAGCATAAGCGTCCAACATCCCTCCCTCCCTTGTACATTACTTCCCTGCAAGTTAAGAGTCTATAAAGGTTTTACCCTTTGAGTGCCAGATTGGTTTGCAACACATTGCAAAGAATGTGTTGTGTACCCCTCTGGCACTGAAAGGGTTAACAGGAGAAGTGCAAGTGAGGGCATTGTGTGTGTGTGTGTGTGTGTGTGTGTGTGTGTGTGTGTGTATGTGGAGCAGGAGGACATTTGGACATAGAGGAGGCTCAGGTGAGGGCTGCCTGTGTAGGTCTGTGTCTGTTCTGCATTTGCCCAGTAAGTTTCATGTATTTCAAGGCTTTTTTCGTGTTCTGAGCATGCTCATTCAGTTCCTTTAAGTCCAAGCTGCCTTTTCACATCCACACAGTTCTAAACAGCCTAGTAAGTCCTTCTAAGTCCCTAGGAGACCGACAAAAGTAAATATCCAGGGGGCTGTGTGTGTGTGTGTGTGTATGTATGTATGTATGTATGTATGTATTTCACAGTGTGTGGATGTAGATCACAGTGTGTGTGTCAGACATTTTTTTGAGGAGGAAGTTGAGGGCAGGCCAAGTCCTTGCAGAGCCCTGCTCTCTACTGTCAAACTCATGCCCACTGTATCTCCAGGACTGGCAGTAGGGAGGAGACACAAATATCACCTCCTTACTGCCATCCCTGGGTGTGTTAGGCTTCAGCAAGTTTTTTGGCCACATGATGCTTTCTTTCGCTTATATTATATATATCACATTTAGCAACAGTTTCATAAGTAGTAAAGCCAATCAACTGATTTTTTTAAGAGGAGTACCTAACGTGGTAGAAATAAGAATTGTGTAATACTGTATGTATAAAGGCTGCTTTAGTGGATAAATCTTAACTCCGCATATATCCTATTAATGTATATATGACATTAAAGTAAGAGTGCATAAACTATGCATGCAGAAAAAAGATCTAATTTGTGAGTTTTCTCACAGAAAAACATTTACCTTTTTAAATCTGTTTTTTGTAAAACAGTTTTATGAGCTTCTTGTGTTGCTATGGCAAAGGGCAGAGTCCCTGCTTTCAAATTCCACCCAGTCTTCTTGCCTCTATAGACTAAAATAAATGAAAAAAGGAGCACTACTCATATATACTGAATTATAAGGTATAACCATACATATCATGCATGGGGTGCCATGGTCCTAATGTATAGAGAACATAAAAAAAGAAGATAATACAGAATAGGACCTATACAGGGACTCAACCTTCATATCTCAATAATTACCACCATATACAAATATACAAAATATATTTATTAATAACATATCAAAATAATATAGAAAAAATGAAGCTAGACATAGAAACCCCTAGATCCAAATGGAGTACTAAGCATCTGCACCAGACAGACACAACCCAACCTATGTCTATCCCCCCAATAAAAACAATAATAATAATAATAAGACACTGGTGCCAGTGAATAGGGCTCGGCCAAAAAGTAATAAAAAGGCATGAAAAAGTTAGTGAGGATAGAGTAAGTAATGGAGGATAGGTGATGGGATATGAAATAATGAGATAAGTCCATTAGTTTGTGTCCAGAGTGCCTATTCACCAAGACCTTTCTTCCGTAATACTAATAGACTTGTAATTCTATAACCATATCGAGCACAAGTCCACACTCTATCTAGTGTATAGCTCTGTCAATGGTCATGATGAATATGAAAAAAGTAATGGTGAAGGCTTAGCTTAATGACAAACCGCATGTACAGGTTTAGCAATATATGGGCAACTGAGACTGGGGGACAAAATACGAGGTATAGACGTATTTGACTGACATATCCTGTACCTTTAGGGCAATGTCTCAGTCCCAAATACCTTCCCTTCCCTCCATGGAGCCTGCCGCCACTCACAAGTCGCTCCTTACTGCACAATGCTGTAATTCTCTCTCTCTCTGCCTTCAAACAAGATTGTCATTTGCTTCAAAGGCATGAACAAATAACAACAAAACTTCCATTCTTCCATCCACCTCATAAATCCATTAACGGAATTTTCATCCTTTGCCGGCCGAGCACATTCTTAATCACATCTGAAACACTACCTATCCCTGATATTACCGGGTGATCCGGTATTTGGGAATAGATTCTATAGACAGTGTCGAGGTATCGCCATGGGGGCGACATGTATGCATGTTCTGTTTGGGTTTTTTTTATTGCCTCTTTAGAGACCCTGGAGAAGTTCAGAAAATGGTGAAAATAAATGTGTACGTTTCTTAAGTTTGTGGAGCCAATTAATAATGCCAGAAAGAAGCTCCCCAATTAAGTATTTATTAAGAAAAGCGTTGTTTTCTAGAATGGACTGCCCATTTAGCATAACTATGGTCTAATATTACATGAAACGTGCACAGTTAATTAATGATTGTACCTTATCAGCTTTTACTCTGTGTAGCTCTTGTTGAATTCAGTTGTAAGCAAATGATGTTCTTCTAAGTGTTAATGACATTGTGCCATGAAAAAATGGTAAAATATTGGGATGTAAAATGGAATAACTTCTCAGGGCATATCTGTATAAGAAACAACAAACAAAGAGGGGGCACACAATTGTGCAGTGTATCTCATTCAAACTAACAGTAGTAAGAAAATGGACACTCACAATTATGTTGGTCAGAAATTTGAATCTGACTTAGCTTGCTTGTGGGGAGTGATATCCTGCCCCCACTCAGATCTCAGTCTCCAAACAGGAAAAAAGTACAGCTGCTCCTGTTTGTTGTCCCAAAAAAATATGTTTAATATAAAATAAACTAGAAACAGATAAAGACAATCCAAATCACAATTGTTTGATTTTGATTGAAAAGAATACCGGACCGTTAATAGCCCAGAAATTACATTTATCTGGCAAGCTAATGGATAATCTGGAGGAGGAGAGCAAGGAGAGTGTGCCTCTGTGTATGGTAAGCAAGACAGAAGTAACATCGCCACTGCCAAACTGGCCGCCATTAGAAAAAAGCCAGCAAAACAGGAATTCTGGGAAATGTAGTCTTCTGTGTTGCCTACCAATGCCTACACTCTATTTGTGGATAGCCACAATCACTCTGGACACTCAGAAAGTGGACTGGGTAAATGGGCATGAGGAGAGAAGATAGAGCCCTCTCTGGCTGTTGTATTTTAGACGGTTGCAGAGATATGGGACATATCAACGTTGCCCATAGAAGTCAGTGGAGCAAAGATGGCGGTGGGCAGGCTCCCGTTCTTAAAGGGGTCGTCACTGTAAAAATCAGTCAAATTTGGAAAAGTAGCCAAGAGACCAAAATACACCAGGGAACATCTGAGGAGAGTGTAAAATTAAGAGGCAAATAGTGTGGGTGGGGGGCACAAAACAAACCTCCCTTCCAAGGCACTGAAGCATAGAAATAGACAAAACAGTAGAGAAAGAGTTAAACCCATAGACTACAGCAGCCATCCTCACTCCAAAGCCCTGAGAGAGAAAGACAAATATAATAAAGATACCTATAATGAGTGCCAGGGCCTACCAAACCTCATAATCTCCGTATGGAGAGGCAGCACAACTTGGGACATAAGTGTATCAAGGCACTCAAAAAGTGACTCAGGTCTTGTGTCTTCAGGTTACTATATATAGTAAAGGCAGAATCTCAGGAGACCCTGCCATGAGGGAAAACTTGGCAGCAAGATTCCCTCCACAGGGCTGAAAAGGTCCATAAAGCACCTGTGAACTGGTCAATCCATTCCAGTGAAGACCAGTGACAATAACCTGCCTAAAGGGGGATTATATACAGCCCCATATCTAAGAGAAGAACAATACAAACCTAGAAAAAACTAAGAGACTGTGTCTTGCCCTGCCAATTTCTAGCAGGAGACATGAATTCTGGGAGTTGGTGGGTAGGGGGCTAAGTTAGGGGAGGAGGGATCTCCAGGGGAAGGGACTTAACCCCATGGCACCTATGTTCCATATTGGAAGTAAGAGATATATATATTCTGCTATGAGTGCAGATCCTTTAATAAATCTGAGTGGAATATTAATAATTTATAATATCCACTAACCCCCGTTTAAGAACAGTTCTAAGGGTTAATTTATATTGTGTTATACCTGTTGATTATTATGTATGTAAGGGATTTTCTCAAGATAGTCACCTAAGATATCTTTCAGGTATGAGTTTCAATTCCATCTCAAGGGTTAATGTGTAAGCCAAATACTACTGGTCTAAGAGGACAACACCCCTGGAAAATCAGGGTGTAAAAGGCAGCTTGGATACAGCACTTGTGTTTCACATTACGCCTATGAAGAAGTGTTTATGAAATGCACGTGAGCATTTTGTGCTAAATATTTATTTGTTTAGATTAGAAACTGATTATAGCCACTGAGTGCCATTTTGAGATTTATGTATCCTGAGTCGCGCTTGGCGAGTTACTCTTTGTGATACTAATGTAGTTAGCCCTAATATTGGAAGTCACTTCTCATGTAACTAATGAGGAATATATGTCACTTGCATTTGGCTAGCTCATTTTGACATGGATATCGAAATACAATTAGTCACATAATACATGAGAGTATGGTGACAACTACAGGATATCAAATTTGAAACAACATTATCACTTTATATGTGAAAATTAGAATTGCTTGATTCTGGATCCAGTTCCCGTGTATATAGGTATAATCTAATTTTCACAGCTATCTGATTTTCATGATCTGGATACGCTCAAGCTAGCCTGAGGCAGCAATCAACAAGCATATATCCACCAAAAAGAAGCTTTCAGCAGCTGAAAACTCAGCCAGTTACATGATTAATTAATAACTAAAGTGCAAAAGATCCAAAGTAGGTTGCAACAGTATATACCTCTGCAAGAACATCTGCCTTTGTTCACAGGGAACCCTTGTGTGCAGCTCGAACTTCCCCATCAGCTACACATAACTTCAGAACAAAAATAAAGCGCATTAACACACAGAAAGGTATCTTCTAAGTGTTGGTGCGCTTTATCTTTGTTCTGAAGTAATCAACAAGTACCCTTTCTTGTTAACCATTCGATGATCCAAATAGTAATTCGATCATTTGAGAGGACATTCAGACCCGCAAGTTAAGGATACATTCATGCTTGCCTGAGGCAGCAATGATTTGGGATTAACGGTCCACTATCCTTATTATGAGAACATCTTCTATACCATTTGGAGTTTTAATTCTGCATATTTGCAATTTTGCAAAGTTGGTGGATTTTTCCCTTTCCTAATCAGGGACCGAATAGTTATCTCCGAAATAAACAATTTTAAGAGATTTCTTCTCATATAGATATATTTATAATAATGATTTTAATTATTATTTTTGTTTCTATAGTGGCAAGCCAGTATATGCCCCAGCAACACACTATTTGCTCATTATAACTTTAAGACTTATCAGTAAAAAGTTATATTTTAGAGAGGGCACTCCTAGAAATACTTTGCTGGGTTAGCTTTTTAGAATTAATGTGAATAAAATGCTAGCATCACAGGGTTATTTTTCTCATTTTGTATGCCCCGGTATATATCCCTAAGAGTTACTTTACAAAAATAGAATCATAACTCCTTTTCGTGGGTGAAGGCAAAGCTTAAACCAAATGATCAACTCTTAAGTGACCGCCCAAGGAAGCGGGGGGGGGGGGTTAGAGATCTCAATACTGGACTTCTACAAATATTACCTGGCGGCTCAAGGGCAGTATACCCTTGCATACACCCATCCACTCGCACCTTTCACAAAATTGAGGAAGCGTTTCTCTAAGAGGAGTATCAGTTGAAACACCTCCTGACTCTTGTATCTGAGGTATGTGAGGAACAGGCCATGATTTACACAAGTAACCAGTAAAATTTGGTCCATAATGCAGCCTATTACTGGATACTTCATGAGAGACACAGATACCCCCTTGAGGATGGGCTGGAATATTTACAAAAGTTGGAATTAAGACATATCTGAATAACCTAAGGATTTTCCACATTTTAACATCTATACCAAGAAAATACACTTAAATAGTTTCAGCAATTGCATATAGAATTTAATATCCCAAAGAGCTTCTTTTACTCCTGTTTGCGGCTCCAACATGCTCTCCAGGCACAATGGGACAACCAGCCGGTTAATCTATCTGGGTTTCAGCTGGTGCCTATAGGCTCTAAGAACATCCTATTGATGCTGATTTTTATATAAATGGCTGTAAAAGGAAACTTGTATGAAAAATTATTCTCTGTTGGAAAGATGGAAAGGGTCTTAGGCCCAATAGAAGATGGCCAAAACAAGCACTAAGTTTCAGTGACAACTTGTCATCAATAAACATACCACTGCTCATGAGTGTTTGCTCTTCGAGGCTGGGGCCTGTAGGGGGGCAGTAGGGAATATACAAGGGGTAGAATGAAATTAGGGGGAGGTGTTCCTTTTCAGAGTTGGGTTAGTTTCCTATGTTTAGTTAAAGGTACAGTAATGCCCCCCCCCCCAAAAAAAATGCTCCAAACCCGATCTCTCAAACCGCTATGGTTTGAGGGATATAGGGAGGGATTCAAAGTTTGGCCCTCTCTCCCTTTCTCCTGACATCAGTGTCTAGCTGACAGCAGGAGATCCCAGTCAGGAGACCAGCAGGCGGCTCTGCAGCAGAGCTGAGATCGAGTTATCTATAAAGAATTCATTCATTGGAAATGTCTACAAAGTGTGCTTGCAAACCAGGCACACTTCGTAGATCTTTCCAATTAATTAATTCTTTATAGATAACGCAATCTCGGCTCTGCTGCAGAGCCTCCTCAAGTCGTACTATTCGATTCTCCTGCTGTCAGCTTTACAGCTGACATCAGAAGAAGGGGAGGGAGGGGGTAACTTTGAATCCCTATATCTCTCAAACCACAGCGGTTTAAGAGATCGGGTTTGGAGCATATATATATATATATATATTTATTTATTTATTTTTTTAAAGTCTACAAAACTGGATTTTTTTGGGGGGAACATTACTGTCCCTTTAAATAAAACCTAGACTACTGTTGGATTGTAATAGCTGTTTTCTTTGAATGAGTTTTTTTTCTTATACCATGTACCAACCAAATGTTAATTGTGAAATCTGTTTTTCTTGTAATACATGGTGTCAAAAAAAACAACAAAAAAACCCCCAAAAAGGTGTGTCCAGGCAGGGGTAAGGTGAAGCAGACTGCGAGTCTCTACCTAAGAGTGTTTGTAGTCAATTTCCCTGCCTGGTTTGCAAGCACACATTGTAGACCGTTCAAATGAAGTATTTCTTTGTAACTACCGCGATCACGGCTCTGCTGAAAAGCCACAGTCTGTGGACTGCGATCTCCGTCTGTAACTTTGAAAGCGGACATCAGCACAAGGGGAGGGAAGGGGGAACTTTGCAGACAGATATCTCCCAAAAAGGTTTGGGAGATCAGAAACAGAGCAATTAATTTTTTTTAAGTATCTGCAGTACTAAATCTATTGAATGTTAAGTATTACCATCACTTTAAATGGAACTTAAGCAGCTGAATGCTAGATAGTTCCCCAGCACATTCAACATTAACGGAGGATACTGCACATGTTCGAGTGTGTTCTGCTATGTTTTTTTCCTTCCAGTAAATAATAAAAATGTAATCTATTGCAAAACAGAACAACATTCATCTGCTCTTTAACAAGATTAATAAGCTTTAAATGTTAACAATTTTAACATTTAAAGCTTATTAAGTAGATTTATATAGCAAAATGTAAAATAGCTTATCAGTCAAGCTATAAATTGCATATAACAAATCTTTTTTCCTAAGTTTGTGCTTAATGTGGTTATTTAAAGGGACAGTAATACTTAATTTTTTTTTTTTTTATTAAAAAATTATAACAGCTCAAACTTGAATTTTTTAGGTGCAATATCACAGTGGCCTGAACAATTTACAGTTGCGCTGTTGCTACACCATCCTATGGACTGCTGTGGTCCGTAGACCATAAATCTCCATAGGATGGTGTAGTAACAGCACCACTGTAAATTCTCAGGCCACTGTGATATTGCACCAAAAAAAATTCACGTTTGAGCTGTTATAATTTTGTAATAAAATCTCTCTCAGCAGTGGGAATACACTTGTTTTATTCAGGGACATAAACCCTACAGCACACACATATATATATATATATATATATATATATATATATATATATATATATATATATTTTTTTTTTTTTTTTTTTATTTATTTATTTTTTTTACATCTTAAGTATTACTATCCCTTTAACTTTCTAGTATATAGTCCACAAAGCACAGACTTTCTCCATTTGGTCATTATAGAAAAAACTATGGGAATCCCTGGTGTACTTGGTTTGCTCCCAAATTACTAATCATTTGTTTTCTGCCTAAAGCCCACCCTGCTTAAACAAAATGGAAATTCACAAGCATTCTTAACGCTATAATAGCCAATATGTACAAGAAATGGGAAAAATAAGCTTAGCTCCAACAGTCATAATAAAAAAACACAACAGAATTTGTGCTGTGTTCATTAACATAGCTTTAACTAATTTTAACTGCCATCATATATCAAAAAGTTTGAGGTGTAAACAAAATAAATAAAAAATCTTAGCCCACAGCAAAGTAGTTATTTTTACAATTTATTGGTCAAATGTGATACACAAACGTTTGAAAACATGACTCACAAAAGAAATCCTAAAATGAAACCGGATTTTGGGAGGAATTTTATTCAGAGAGCTAACTTTGTCTTATTATTAACCCTTAAAGGACCAGGGGCATGTGCAACACATTACAAAATATCCTTCTGGTCCTTAAAAGGAAATAACCAAAAAATACAGACCAACTTACATTTACTTGTACATTAGACATTTTTCCAGTGAATTCAGTAATGTGAAAACATCCAGTTTGATAATCACTCAACAGCTGCTGTATTAGACAAGTGCAAGTATCCATTTTTTTTTTTTTAATACATGTGCAACGGCTGACATTAAAAAAAAATAAAAAAAAAAAAAATTGAGATGCAAATAGCTGAGGTAAGAGTTCATGAAATAGCCTACTGGAAGTTGGCTCCAGCTGCAACATTATCATGGATTGGTTATTCTGCATTCGGGGTGTAGCTTAAGGTCAGGAGGGCAGATATTTTGTAAAGTTGGCAGCTTCCACCATTTGCCAACATGCTCCTATTTTAGATACACTATGCTGGTAAAATAAATTGGGAAAGTATCTTTATTTAAAGGGATAGTAACCTCAAAACAAAAGTACATGTGAATTTATAGGTACAATTAAAACATACTTACTGCCCTCATTCCCATCTCTCAAACCGTTATGGTTTGAGAGATATAATAAAATAAAGGTCTCTGTGCCCTCCCCTTTCTGCCTGACGAGCTGTAAAGCTGTCAGAGGCAGAATCCAGTCGACCAACTTTAGGCAGCTCTTCAGGAGTACTGACATCGGGATATCTAACTATAATTACTTCATCGGAATGGTCTACAGTGTGTGCTTGCAAGCCAGGAACACGTTGTAGACCATACCGATGAAATGATTATAGTTATATATTTTGATGACAGCGCTCCTGAAGAGCTGCCTTCTGGTTCCCCGAAGCAGGAACTCATGACGTTCGTTATACAGCAGACGCATGAGAAGTGGGAGGGAGCGGAGGTCTTTATTTTATTACATCTCAAACCATAACAGTTTGAGAGATGGGAATGAGGGCAGTAAGTATGTTTTAATTATACCTATAAATTTGCATGTACTTTTGTTTCGAGGTTACTATCCCTTTAATGGAGTTGCACTTTAAACAGGTGTTACTTCTTTCAAGGATTAAGGTTAATTTAGAAACTTGTTAAAGTAGTATAGCGTGTGAGGTTAGCCCTCTGAATAAAAGGTCCACTTAGGTATAAAAATCTCCAAAAGTGTGGCTTTCCATGAATTTACCTATACTTCTAGATCTGCCCATGGTGCTGAAGCACTGCCCAATTTTGCTGCCTTCAAATTTCATAAATGAACCTCCAGGCTTCCCATTATTTTTATTTATCTCTAAGATGTAATGGAAGGCAAAGGGTGTAACAGGATGAATAAACTCTAGAGTTTTGACATTTAAATCTTGGTATTATACATAAAGGACATTAGTCCTAATGTTTTCATTTTGTCCAGCAAAATCTCCCAATACAATCATAACAAAGTTCCCAAATTGTTGACAAAGTGCTAATGTAAAGTACAACTGGCCCCAAATCACTTTCCTATGGCTATTCATTCCATTCAAGGCAGCTTACATTGTCTTTCTGCTTTCAGGCTATTAGAACACCATACAAAGACAGTTCTATGTAAGTATGTCTTTCACAAGGACAGAAACATGCAGCATTATTTCTGGGGTGCCTACTGGCTTTCCCACAGTAATGTATTAGTGCATGATCCCATGGAAAGTTAGAAAAAAAAATATATGAATAAACAATCTTATGAAACTTGTAAATTTTTTTTCTATTTTGTAAAAAAATAATATAGTGAAAATGCATGAAATGAAACAGCACATACTGCATAATGTTCTTCATATCAGTATACCACAGAATAAATAGAAGTGCACATGGCCTGTATATGGCTGCACAGCATTATGTCAATGTTACAAATGTGACAACAGCTTGTAATATTTTGTACTGGTTACACTTATTTTTACTATGATAAATTATTGTAGACTTTGTAAGGACCAAAAAGGTTCTTATTTCTATTTTTAACACAATACCTACCAGTATACACAGGTTTAGAAGACTTCCAGATTTCAGTGCTGGAGTTAATGCATGACATTAATTGGTTAATAATTATGTGGAAGCTCAAAAGTGGAGCAACCATTCCATGAGTAGATATTCTAAAAGGTCTAAGTGCACAAGATGAGTCATTTACATTGTTGTGTTAAGGTTTCCTCTAACACGTTAATGTCATCCACAGTTAAACTGGACAGTTTATTATAAGTCTGTAGCGATTAAACACTTTAAACAAAAATGAGCAATCGCCAAAACTAAACATGGTTGTATACGAGTTAAACAAAAGGAGAGTAATTTGGAGATCACTACAGCTGAAGTGTGGGATATTTGCAGCCATCTCATATGAACATAAGGTTCATAGCCAGTGCAGTAAATCCGACAAAGCTATGATATTTCAGTTACTGTAAGTATCGATACACTTTGAAGCAATGATTTCCAGAATCTGCTACAACGACATGACCATCTGATGTTAGTGCCAATCCTTGGGGCCCATAGAGTGGATCAGCAGAAGTATTGATGTAGGACAAAAACGATCCACTTCCATCAAAAACCTAAAAGGGCATAAGAGCAACAGATCAAAAATAAAAGGAATAATATTTATTTCATAATAAAATAACAATTTAGTTGTGATTTGACTGTGGTTTGCAATTTATACTGTGCTCCAGAATACTGTATCTAAGCTGTAAAATCCTTCCACGTTGATTCAGAACAGAGGGCTTTCTCATGTACACCAACATATGTTGACCGTTTGGCCATAAGATGGTGTTCTGGGGAGCAGTCAAAATTGATAGATCTGTATGTAATAAAGCTTTTTATTATCGTTCTACAGCAAGTGTAGGGGCTGGCATAGTGGGGCAATTTATTCAAGAAATACTACTTTTCTATTTTGCAACCTCCTAACAACCAATGGAGCCATATTTACACAAGGTGTACACTACTCATACCCAGGTTTACATTTCTAAAGTGTATGCCTTTTAGGGACCACTAACACTTAATAACCACCTCTTACTTACCTTAATTGTGGACAGAAATCCAGAAATAGTGATCATGAATCAATTCTGAGTGAATTGAGTCTGCAAAATCTTTAAATCAATACTGGATATCATGTCTATGAAGGCGCACATTATTCACTGTTATAGGACTCCTGGAAGGACAACTTCTCCCTTATTAGGC
The DNA here is from genome assembly GCA_037306005.1 of Rhinophrynus dorsalis. NCBI lineage: Eukaryota > Metazoa > Chordata > Amphibia > Anura > Rhinophrynidae > Rhinophrynus > Rhinophrynus dorsalis. The sequence goes on from CM074718.1 coordinate 150,814,394, forward strand.
TTCTTATAAAGTCCTTAAAAAGACTCAAGTCTGCCACAATAAACATGATATCCAAAATAAGTTAAAGATTAATTCTGAAGAACCAATCCACACAGAATGGATTCATAATGACCATTAGTATTTTCTGTTCAGATTAAGGTAATTGTTTTTTTTTTTATTAGGCGGTGTTATGTTCCTTTAAACATATGAAAAAATACATTTACAGAGCTTTGTTCAGAGACTTACATCCAAATGGGAGGGCCATTGCCCATCTGTGACTATGGCCCTTTTCCTGACTCCGAACCTTTCCGGAGATGTACCCGATCTTTAAAGGGATAGTAATACTTAAAATGTAAATAAAAATATGTTGTAGGGTTTGTCCCCCTGAGTACAACAAGAGTACTCCCACTACTGAAAGGTGTTTCATTCAAAAGTTATTCATTTTCAAAGTTGAATTTTTTAGGTGCAATATCACAGTGGCCTGAAATTGTACAGTGGCGCTGTTGCTACACGATCCTATGGACAGCTCTGGTCCCGGGACCATAAATCTCCATAGGATGGTGTAGCAACAGCGCCACTGTACAATTTCAGGCCACTGTGATATTGCACCTAAAAAATTCAACTTTGAAAATTAATAACTTTTGAATGAAACACCTTTCAGCAGTGGAAGCACTCTTGTTTTACTCAGGGGGATAAACCCTACAACATATTTTTTTTTACATTTTAAGTATTACTATCCCTTTAATTCGTTAACAATGCTTCATCATAGTCTCTTCTACCTTTCAAATACTTTCTCAAACCTCATCTCTTTAAAATTGCCTCTTTCCATTATCTTAGGTTGTCTTGGTTATAGTTGGAGATATCTATCGATCTGGAGGTCTATGTCAGAGAAACCAGCTGTCCTAGGAGAAGCTTGTTTTCCCCTCTGCACGTGCACTACAAAATCACTTCATATTTTCTAACTACAATTACAATCCTGACAAGTAGGGAGATATGGCCAAGCACTAGCAGGAGGAGTTCATGATCCAGGTCCCATGTTTAAATCTCCAACCATATAACAGTATAATTCTCTGATATTCTCCTAAGTGATAACAGTGTAGAGGGCTGCAATGTAAGCTAATACGTCATTAGTTGGGACTAAGTCCCAAGTCTTTTGGGAACCTAGGAATGCTACTGCAGACATGTTTGTCAATACAAGATCTTAAATTCTCCCATACAAATAAAAATCCCTACAAGTTCCATCATTTCCTGAAAACCCACTTTTTTAACCCTTCTGGATACTAGACGCCTCTCAAAAATCTATCTAGAAAAGAAGAAAGCCTAGTCAAAATCAGGGACTCCAATCTGGTTAATGCCACCATTTAGTAGTTACTCCATATGTCTGTTATTAAGTGGCAATCATCATGTTTTAGTAAGTCTTCTCCTATGGAGAAGACTTAGTAAAAATTCTGGGCTACACTCTGCAGCCAAAAAATGTCTCCCATTAGCTATTCGGAGATGTAGGAAAGCAGATTCCCTCATCTGCAATGCAACCTGGTAGTTTGTTGCACTCACTACAAACTCTTGGGTTGTAAAAGCAGTACTCACAGAACTGCTGTGTTGGGATTTCAAGACTGATGCCGAGAGTCTCTGAGGACCCGAAAAGTGCAGGACAGGAAATGGGCCTGCATAATGCAGTTCAGTGTCTTCTTTCAGATGCCAATTCTGTTCTGCCAGGGGTCACAAAGTAGCCCTGGATAAAGCATCAGGTCTGCCGCCAGGGGTGCACTACCCACTTGATTTCCCATTAAATTCATGTTTTCATTAGTGTACTGGTAAATGAGAGGTTCAGGAACAGAAGTGTTTTATTCTGGTGTAAACTACAGAAATCTGTGTTTTTATAATATGGAATGTATTTTATAAAGTGTATTTTCTAAATTGATGTTAATAGGGTATATTGTCTTACCTGTATTCTGCTATTTCCCCAATCAGCTACAATAATATTTCCATTAGAATCAACTGCAACACCAGTTGGAGCATTGAACTGGCCATTCCCTTCACCATTTGATCCAAATTTTAATATGAATTCACCATCTTGGTTAAATACCTGGAAAAGACACCTTTATTAGCCATCTGGTAATCATTCCCCAATGTTTGCAGTCACAATATAAAATGACTGAGATTCCAGTCAGTTTATGATATATTGCAGTGCTTCCCAGCTCTGTCCTCAGGGGTACTTAACAGACCATGTCTTTGGATTTCATTGCTTCAGTACAGTAATCAGAGACTCTTATTTAATTAACTCACCTGTGCACAAGATGGGGGATCCTAAATACATGGACCGTTAGGCAACCCTGAGCACAGGGTATGGAACCACTGATTCTGTGTCCCTAGAAGGCACCCTACAAGTCCCCCCCATGACCACCCTTACTTTTCCCATATGACAGATGCCTGGCACAGAAAATATCCTTCGCTTATAACATAGAAATACAAGAAAGCTCCTCTTAAACTAGTCAGTAAAGTGGTATGACAATGGTATAAACATGTGATGTGAACAGAGAAGCACATATGCTATTTATAAGGGGAAGCAGGAAGGTATTGCAACCAAACAGATCAGTCTGCAGGAGGACAGAAATAGGGCCACTCTTGATTCTACATCCCGTCCAGCATTGACTTCTTTTCTGATCACAACCTGGAGGGTAACTGTTTCTTCCCTTACCTCCCTCCTCAACTACGGTATTCTCCAGATGTCTTGGCTGAATGGGAAGGCCTTGAAGGCTCACTATCATCAACTTCAAGGTCTTCAAAAATCAACATTGAAACTTAGAGAATGCTTGGTTTAGTATTAGTTTAGTATTTATTTAATTTATACATCATTTTGTTTAATATTCAATCTTTCTATCCCCATATATAGCACCTAAAACAAAGCTATTTCTTGTGTTCCACAATTGGTAAGAAAGTGCTTTTTTGTTTTGGGAGTTTTCCCATAAGGCATCTACCTGGATAATATGGAGGAAGACCTCTAAAGTATGACTAACTTAACTAGCATTCAAACACTGCATCCACCAAGCTGATTAAACACAGCCCAAAAACAAAGCTTTGTCTTGTATTGAAACTGTTGTGAGAAAATGGTTCCTTTTTCGGGCAATTTTTACATTGGGATTACACTTTGATAACAGTGAGAAGACTAATAAATTTCAGAGCCAACAAATTTATCATCTTGATAAACATTTGATGATTTGCTAGTCTCCAGATAACAATAATGTATAACGTATTTTTGTAAAAGCTATTGTTGAAAACAGCTAACACTATTTGAAGAGTCTCTTTGAATGCCTACCCTTAAATTTTGTCATGCAACAGTCATCCAGATTCTTTGTCTGACTTCACCCAGATATTTCTCTGCGAAACAATAGGCTTTCAATGATATGCATAACGAGTAACTTCAGACAAATGAACTTGATTAGCTGAGATGATCTAGGATAGACTTATATGAACAGTCAATGTTCAGTGGAGAAATTACAAGATCTCAGATGGCCCGATGACACACCTCTGCAACAGCTTCTCATGCCTGAACATTGCTATTCTGAAAGTCCAATGACTTTAGAAACTAAGACTCAATTGATCTACATTGATAACACATCACACAAACAGAAGCTATCTTTAATGATGACCTGATGATAAAAAAGTGTTTTCTTATTTTTACTTTTCTTATCACTGGCTTAACTTTATATGTATAACTATCAGGGGTAGATCTCTTCTATTATATAGGATTATCTTTCTTATGGAAAACAAAGCTTTCTATTGTGATCAGCAGAAGAGAAAATATACTTTTTACTCTGGACATTTTGGTCATTTTACATCAACAATGAAGAAAATATGGAGACACTGATGAAATTCATATAACATGACTAGTCTAAGATGTGATTTAGGCTTTTCCATCTAATTATACATCACCCAAAACAAAGCTCTGTTTTGTGGTGTCTAATTTACAGACACAGCAAGAAACACAGTCTTGTAAAATTCATGAGGATGGCCTCTCAAGCCTACTTTGTCAGCATTATGAAGTTTACAATGTTGGTACCCAAAGGGTTAAAACCTCATTTAAAATCAGCAGGAATTAGGATAAATGTCTCCTAAGGCGCAATTGGTTCGCTCAACAATGGCTCTGTTTATTTAGAGAATGTTTTACTATGAAGAATACATTTATATTTATCTTGTTTTCAAGCATGTCCGAGAGCTATTACAGTAAAAAGTTACAAATAGAGAAACACACACACTTACATATACACATAAACATACAGAGTTTGTTTTTATTCATTTGGTCCATGTTTTCTCCACTGAAGACACTTAAAGTGGTCTCTCTGAAAGGAGATGCCAGTGGTTGTCTGGTAGCAATATTAGGGGCGAGGGATGCACTAAGGCGTACTATCAACTCTCCAAGTCCTATGTTATTCTATGGAGCCAATGCACTAAGATTTCTCAAACGTTTGAGATGTTACTGCACAGACTCTATAGAATAACATAGGCTCCATAAAATAACATAAAAATCACAATATACACATGCACATATACAAAAAAAAGCCCAAATGAAAGAAATATGAAGCTCAGCAAGGAATGAGAGGACTGTCCACAGACCCCCAAATGAAAAACAAAGAAAAGACAGAAGACAATCGTGTTGCTTCATACAAATTATGTAGTGCATAGATTATACCAATATATTCACTTATTTCCAAAAACTAAGGTTTTGTAGCTTAGTTTGGCCATGCTACCCATGTCTATTTTCTTCCCTTTTGTTAAGTCTATGATTTTATTATATATAAAGATATATATATATATATATATATATATATATATATATATATATATATATATATATATATATATAAACTTAAACTTCCAAGTTGTGCACTCTCCTTTCAATAATCTTATGCCTGGGTGCCAATTACAAAATAATATTGTATCCACATATAGAAAATAAAGAATGCACTCACAGGACTTCTTCTTGATGATGAACAGTAGTGAAGTTTATTCCATCAACGATGCCCTATTCCAGCATCTTGATAAAGGCCCTGAATAGGGCCAAAACGTTGATGGAATAAACTTCACTACTGTTCATCATCAAGAAGAAGTCCTGTAAATTATTATTTATATATATATATAAAAGACGTGCACTCAAAAATATTTAAATATGCACAATTGCTCATTATTTTAAGAGTGGTTTATAAAGGCATAGTTCATGGCATTATTTTAACTAGATTGTCTAACTTATGTCTACCTTTAATCACTACAAGTAATCTGAGTAAAGACAATAAAAATAAACTCAGTGTGTATTGGAAAGATGCATTATACAGGCTCCATGAAGTTTATAGTAGTGGGTGGGACAGATTTCTATATAAATAGGCTGGCAAAATGTTCCAGTTCATGGGTTCTCCACCCACTCATTGCAAGTGATCCCTGTTTGAAAGTAGGTTAGTTCAGCCTGTAGGACCTTCTATTCGAAACTGGCTGCAGCTGCAGAACATTGACGTGGGATTGTTCACTAGCTGTGTGAAGGGAAGGACACATCTCTGCTGAGCCAGGTGCTCTGTAAAGACCTGGTTCATGTAGGCCCAGGAAGCACCCACCACTCTGGTGGAATGAACTGCAGCCCTAAAAAGGGACATATCTTTTTCCTGAGGGCATAGGCTTGGCAATTGGACACCTCAACCCAGGAACTTAGTCAACCTGAAATGTAACTAGGCCCACCCAAAAGCCCTCAGGAATGGCAAGCAAGCCTGCGTGGCGAAAAGGCCAAGTGTGATGAACATAGCATAACAAGAACCTAACTACACCCATGCAATAAAGCTCCTATCTGACAGAAGGAGCTGCAAAAGGAGAAGAAAGAACAAAATGCTAGATAATGAGACCCTCAGAAAAGAGGAGTTCTCAAAGCTAACCCATCAGAATGAAAGACCAGAAAACTAGGTTTACAAGACAAAACCTGTAGCTTGGCTACATGTTGGACAGAGACAAATGCAAAAAGGAAGGTTGTCCTAAGAGCCAAAGAGATGGCCAATGTATCAGATTTCCCTTCAAGCCCAGTCATGAAATTTATCAATTGAAGTCGTACAGCTTGTACTACAGGCAAGCTCCATGGTGACGTCACAACTGAATGTTATACGATTATTTTATAAAAAGAAAAAAAAAAAAAAAAAACACTTTGTTTTTTCTTCCATTTTCATTTGGGAGCATGAAGTACACAAGTGATAGTTCCACTTTAAGCTTAGATCTGGCGTAGAGCCTTAACGGAGTGCCAGAATGGAAATGAATTGCACATCCCTCTGTTCCTTAAAGGGATAGTAAACATGAGAAAAAAGTATAGGCGAATTGATAGGTACAATTAAAAAATATTTACTGCCCTCATTCCAATCTCTCAAACTCTTATGGTTTGACAGATATAATAAAATAAAGGTCTCTGCTCCGTCCTACTTTTCATGCGTCCGCTGTATAGCGGACGTCATGAGTTCCTGCTTCTGGGACCAGACGGTGGCTCTTCAGGAGCGCTCACATCTAAATATAGAACTATAATTACTTCACCGGTATGGTCTACAAAGTGTGTCTGGCTTGCAAGCACACGTTGTAGACCATTCCAATGAAGTAATTATAGTTAGATATCCTGATGTTAGCACTCCTGAAGAGCCGCCTAAAGTCGGGCGACCGGATTCTGCCTCTGACAGCTTTACAGCTCGTCAGGCAGAAAGGGGAGGGAACGGAGACCTTTATTTTATTATATCTCTCAAACCATAACACTTTGAGAGTTGGAAAATATGGGCAGTAAGTATTTTTTAATTGCACCCATCAATTCGCCTATACTTTTTTCTCGAGTTTACTATCCCTTTAAAGGGTTTAACATACAATCCATCCTACAAGTACTGATGACAGATAGGTCCAGTCAGTGGCAGTATTTCTTCACTGGTTACTATACCTTGACTGAATGGTTATGGAAGTCTGTCACAATTATCTCATTGTTGCTGTTAACAGCTGCAAAGTGAGGACCTTAAAAAAACAAAACATAAGAGAAGATGGTTAGCCTTTAAAGCTTGTGACAGCAGTGGCACCGATTATCTGATTTACTGTGGTGTGTTGGCAATGATGTGAGGAAATTCACCCAAATAATACAGGAACATTTGAAAAATGTAAATAAAGGCCCTTATGTATAATAGCAAAGTGGAGCAATTCTGGAACATACCAACCAGTGTTGTAAGTACACAATGGAGGGCCCTGGCACAAACATTTTGTTGGGCCCCCTAACATAAAAATATTTTGACACTGGCATAATTAGTACCTATTTGACCCTATGAACCCTTTGTATGCTGGGCCCTGGCACAACTACAGCCCCTGTAGTTATGCCCCTAATTACACCAATAAAACTTCTCATTGGTTTAAACAGGGCTTTCTCCCCCTTGAACTCTAGAGAGGTCTCCAATGTGCTGCAAAAAGTCAATGGGAAATTTGGAAAAAAAAAAAAAAAAAAAATTTGCCCCAAAAATGCTCCACTTTTTCTCTATGCAGATGGCTATGTTTTAACGTTTTGAGTGCCAGAGGGGTACGCAATGCACTGTGAAGCAAAGCAATGCATTGCGTACCTCTCCGGCACTCAAAGGGTTAAACGAATATTGGGATGCATCAATACATAGATATTGGTCGGTTTTGTGGATACTAATGAAACTACAAGTTAAAAATAAGATGTGGTTTTAAAGAGAACATTCACCTCAAAAAGTTTTTACCATATGTTTAATTACTAAGGTAGTATTAGGAAACATGTTTGTTTTTTTTTAAATTTACATACTTTTACAGATATTTAATCTTCAACCTGGGCACTTCGCTTAATGTGGCACGATGAATCTTTGGCACAGCTCTGCACAACTTCCCAGTGCTACTTAATTCTCCTCCCACCTCCCTCACAGCTGCCCCAGGTAGCACACTCACGCTTCCTTTCGGTGTGGTGTGAATCTCTTCTATTGTTACAGCAAGCTCCGGTTATCATTATACTGAGCTTGCAACCCCTCAGTATAATGATAACTGGAGCTTGCTGAAAAGATACACGGGAGTCACAGCACACCGAAGGGAAGCGTGAATGCTCTCCCTGGGGCAGCTGGGAGGGAGGTGGGAGGAGAATTAAGTAGCACTGGGAAGTCCTGCAGCACCGTGCCAAAGATTCATTGTGCCGCATTATGCGGAAGTGCACAACTTGAAGATTAAATATTTGTAAAAGTACGTAAATTTAAATAAAATAAAAAAAAACAAGTTTCCTAATACTACTGTAATAACTAAACATATGGTAAAAACTTTTTAAGAGGTGAATGTGCCCTTCTAAACAATTTCAAGAGTTGTCTTAATACTGAAAGTGTCCCTGATACATGAAATCCAGCAGGTCTCCAGCTGTTGTGTTACACTGAATTGCAAAGTTACAGTTGGGCTTAGCAGACCTTCAGATCTAATTTGGTATCTGCTGTGAGATCAACCGAGTTTCATACAGTCATATGAACCTATCACAGGAATAGGCCCTCCTTGCTTCAGAATCCATGTTAGTTATCAGTGCTGTTGCCAAAGCTCTACAAGTCACCTGCTATATACAGTCTGTATGGAAGTTACATATGCAGTATCATAAACATACTGGAACACTGCATCACTGAAGAAAAGTAGTTTTATTTTTTAAATGTACTGCCATCAGTAGGAGGCTCCTATCATATGTCCAAAATGCTCTGAACAAAAAGGATCCTAATCTTCTATCTATAGAGCTCTTCCTAACCAATCCTACTTATAACAGTGCATTTTAACCCCCAAAGATGATCAATAATGTTCAGCAGTCAGGGGTTTATTTTACATTTATTAATAAAAAATCTTATCACTTATTAACTCACCATGTTAACTTCCATAAAACTATTGCAAGTCAGAAGGCAATATTAAAATGGGGGGGGGCTCCTCTTACCTCAATATCAGACATTAAACCAGAATCCTAGGCAGCACCAATACTTCAAAATCAGTACTACCATTTTCAAAAGATGTTTGTGCAGAAGTTTATTAATAGTTGGGTTTCGAATTTTTTTTCTTTTTTATATTTCTTAGCGATCATCTTGCACTCAAAGGGTTACATTTGTTTGCTACTTGTGGATTGTTAAAGGGATAGTAACACCTAATATGCAAAGAACTATATAGTGTAGGTTTTATCCTCCTGAGTAATACATGGACACAGTTGATAGGTGTTTTATGCAATAGTTATTGCAGCTCGAACTTTACTTTGTTTAAGTGCAGTACACCTCAATGTCCTGAAATTTTACAGTGGTGCTGTTGCTACACCATTCTAGTCAGTTGATCATAAACCTCCACTGGATGGTGTGGCAACTCCACTGTAAAATTTCAGGCCACTGAAATAAAACTCCTCTCAGCAATAGGAGTATGCTCGTTTTACTCAGGAGGATATGCTGTATAATATAATTCATTTGACATATTAAGTGTTTCTATGCAAATCATCTACATCAGGTTAGTCCAATTTGTTTCAGTTGTTTCAGCATGGTCAGAAATTCATGTCTGTGAGGGCCATATTTTAAGAGTGCCATTTTATATGGTGACTGGTGACTATTTTCATCAGTACCAAAAAAGTTTAATAAACTATTTCATATAAAAGTGCAGTTATTGGCCTAGTGCATATATATATATATATATATGTATTATTAATATATTATATATATATATATATATATATATATATACACACACACACACATACATATATACATACACACACCTATATATATATATATATATACATATACATATACACACACACACACACACGGCTTAAAATTTGAAGTGCTTTGCTACTAGCCAGACCTGAAAAGTTACTCGCCCCTACAAGCCAAAACATACCCACCAGGGCTAAATTTTCACTCGCCATTGGCTAGTGGAGAGTGGAAATTTTTAGCCCTGTATTATATATATATATATATATATATATATATATATATATATATATATATATATATATATATATTTACAAAAACTGAAAAAAATGAGAAAGCTTGTAGTGCTAAATCATAAAATATCCATATAATAAATATAAATTAAGTATAAGTATAAAGATGAAAGATATAGATAGCAGCAAGAAATGAGAGGGGTCTCCACCCCCCCTGACATTAGGGCCTAAACCCAAAAGTGAAAACACAAACAAACAGATCTGTGCTCCTCTATATGCTGTGAATAATGTGTGCCCTGTAATGGGCACATATAATAATCCTTAGTAAATCTAAGTGAAATAAGAGAGAATTTCATCCCACAAATTGGCCAATCCGTGTGTAAGCTTACCAACCACGCCAAGGTATCTCACTTTATGGTAAGTCCTACTCTAATACACCTATAAATATTATCTAAATTAAAAATCCCTGAAGAAAGATGTTATTTTGAAACGCGTCGGAGGGGACACTTTAAATTATATTTTGATGTTTTTATTATTATTTGTGGGTCCCAGTGTAGTGCAATTAAAAACAGCAGACATACAATAAAATAAAAAGGTGCAGATGAAAGACTTACCTGGTACAGGGCCCATGAGGGCCTGAATTAATGAAGTGATTACAAAGAGAACTATGTTCCATTTATATCTTTCCTCACAAGTCATGTCAATGTCAATTTGTGGGATGAAATTCTCACTTATATCACTTATATTTATATATATATATGCCCATTACAGGGCACACATTATTCACAGCATATAGAGAAGTGCAGATCTGTTTGTATGTGTTTTTACTTTTGGGTTTAGGCCTAATGTCAGGGGGACTAGAGACCCCTCATTTCTTGCTGATATCTATATCTTTATACTTATATTTAATTTATATTTATTATATGGATATTTTATGATAAGTTAGCACTGTGAGCTTTCTCCTTTTTTCTGTTTCTGTACACATACCTCCTTCAGCAGCTTCTCATTTTATCCAATTCAATCAATAGAAAAAAAACAAAAACACATTACTTTATTTTACCATTCCTTTCCTTTTCTATCCCACTTGGCCTTTAAGAACAAGGCTTTTTAGCCTGTTCCAGTGTGTATACCCCCTGTCTGTTTGGCATCAACCATTCCTCAGATGACTTGTGATGAAGGATATAAATGGAACATAGTTCTCTATGTAATCACTTCATTAATGCAGGCCCACATGGGCCCTGCACCAGGTAAGTCTTTCATCTACACCTTTTTTATTTTATTGTATGTCTGCTGTTTTCAATTGAATTAGACTGGGACTGCTATATATAACTAATGTATTCTTATTCTTCATAACTGAACTGCCAGTGATTTCACATCATGGGATATTAAATCAACATTAAATGAAAAGAAATAGAAAAAAAACAACCGACACAAAACCCCCCCAAAAAAAACCCAGAAAAACCACAACACGCACACACTGCATACCTTACGTAAGCATGCTTAATTATTGTAGACATGCTGAATATTTTTATATACCATGCAAAAAAAATCAAAACAAAAAGACACAAAGGTGGTCTACATATTACCATCAAGTGTACCTGCAAACTGCTTGTCCCCATTTCCTCGACTACCAAACCTGGTAACTATTTTTCCATTTGGTTGGAAAATAAACACACAACACGCTTTGTTGTCCACCACAATGACATGTCCGTTGCGGTCAACTGAAACACCTTTAGGTCCCATCAACTTTCCAGATCCAATTTTTGTCTTTAAAAAAGAAAGAAAAAAATACTGTAAAACTGAAAAAGGCACTATACTTAATAAAATACTAATATCTAAAACAACTCTTACTTTAAATTTGCCATCGGATGAAAAGATGCTGACCCACTTGTTGTCATAATCTGCAATGATGATATCACCACATGGATGCACTGCTACTCCTGTTGGACGCTGGAGTTGACCAGGCGATCTGCCTCGAATTCCAAAGCGGCTTTTGAACTGTCCATCATTAGAAAATATCTAAAAATAAAAGTGTATTGAAAATATACATTCAGAATTGTACTCCTGGTTATTCAAACAGTGAAACAAAGTAGTGTAGAAGATCAGGATAAAAATAAGATCTACATTTTTTTGTACTGCAAACTCCCCTCATCTTCAGTCACCCAGTTGCTGGCTGAAGATAATGGAAGTTGTAGTCCAACTGGTCACTGGTGAAGCATCATGTTTAAGGCCCTGTATGTAGTTCTGAAGATCATACCCACTGGACATAAAGTGACTAAGGCATGGTCATCTACACATCGTAACATCCTATAACACTAAACCATTTAAAACAAAGAAAAAAAAAAAAACTTTAAAAGTGGTGGATTCTACAAATAGCAGCCCTGCACCGGATAAGATGGATACTATAATAAATAAACAATGAACATCAAAGATAAAATAAGTATTAGAGAGGGATCAATGGATTACAACACAGAATTCTGAGGAAGAAAGCTGTTAACCCCTCCCCCCCATTAAACAAATAAAAATGGTGTTGTGCCTTGCATTCTGAGAACGTTGAATTAGTACCCAATTTTATACCAGCATCTTGTGTTAAAGGGATAGTAATGTTTCATAATAAAAGCAGCTCTAATTAATCTTCATAGTATTTGGGCCTTGGAGAGTGTTATTTCAATTCTGTCTGAGTTGTAGTTCAAAAGTAACTGAATGATAAAGTATCCCTCTCCCGCCCCTTTTACGGATGTAACACTTCTCAGCTTAGAGCAGCAGGGAGTGTCCAGGTAGATTGCAGAGAGGGACAATCTCCAATTAAGATAAAGGAAAAAGTTGAAAAACCTGTCAAAGGGGGCAGGGTTTTCATTGTTCTCACAGTAAGAAGATTGACCCTTGATGTGAGCTGTCTGGTCTGTGGACTGAATTCCACATCTGAGGTGAGCAGTGTTACACTAGGTAAAAGGGGCAGGAGAGGGAAACTTTCTCAATTACTCCTGAACTACAATGCTCACAGTAATGAAATAACACTCTCTATGGCTCAAATACTATGAAGATTAATTGGAGCTGCTGTTTTTGTGAAACATTACTATCACTTTAAGGTTCTCCCATCTCCTAATATTGAGTGACAGACCCAGCTGTCCAGAAGTTCCGGTCAGCTGCAGCATCAGCATACAAAGCTCAAATTCAGTCTGGACCTTTAATGATATACCAACTATCACAAATTGCTTTCCTTTTATATCACTCTGAACACAGTAGATGCCATTTCTTATTATTAAGAGAGCTGGGATTTATTTATTTGATTTATAATGTAAATTGCTTTCCCCTCCATTTCTCCCATGTTCTGCTTCCACTTTTTCTTTCATCATCTTTGTGAGTCCAGAAAGTTACCTACTCAAAAAAGCTTTTGAATACTGAAGGCTTGACTAGCGAAACTTGTATATTGAGAGGTCACTAACCTCTTTATAGCTTGCAGTAAACTTGCTTTCTGGTTTTACATATTCTGCAAACTGAAAATTGCTTATACAATTTGACTATGTTTTTGCCTTCACCCATTTTTTTTTTTTTTTTCACTTAAGTCCCTGAGAGTGCAGTCTGTTTCAGAGAGCTTTCTGCCAGGCAGTGGCGTAACTATAGGGTCGCACCTGCGACTGGGCCTGTCACTCCCCCTGTGACCCCTCCACCTGGCGCCTACAATCTCCCTCTGGCGCTCTAGTAATGCAGAGCGCTGGGAGATGACATCATCTCTCAGAACTCTGCATTACTAAGAGGACCACGCGGGAGCTCCAGGGAGATGGGGGCATTGTGAAGATTGAGGGGCATTTTAGAGGGGGTCAGTGTGGTCGAGGGGGGCCAGTGTGGTGGTGGGGGGCCCGTGGCACTTCTTGCACCAGGGCCCAGTGGCTTCTAGTTACACCTCTGCTGTCAGGACTGTGAAAGAAGGAATAGTGATATATTTTAATACTTCCTGCAGTGTTGAAGGCTGTATTCAGTAAGGTAAAGAGGTGGAATCATGGGATAAATCAGCTGTACCACTTAGGACCAATAAACAGTCTCCAAATACTAATTGATTTAAATGGTATTTTAACCTCTTAACTGATAAAGGTGTCCAGAGCATTGAGAAACAATCTGTTGGAAAACTCCCTAGCATTCAAGAGGTTAAAAGCACCATTTAAATAAGGAGACGTTGCGTGTAATTACTAAAATATCTTGGTGCTCTGCAGGAGAGCAGGGAACTTCTAAAAAGGTTGAGACTCCCAGTCCCACTTGGATATGCTCAGTTTGATGTATAGCAAAGCCAAGATAAAGACAAGAAACAGAAGTGGAACAAGATAGTGAATCCCCTGAACAGAGAAGCCAAGAAGACTCACCTATCCGAGACTTTAACCATTTTTTTTATTTTTTTTGTTCAGGTGGGAAGTCCTGTGTTCCACATGGACTACGAGAAAAGGATGTATTGAAGCACACACAATCTCCTTTTCTCTTACATTCTTTGTGGAACACATTAACCATTGGGATATACCAAAGCATCCATCAAGATTCCAGGGTAGGGAAGAGAAAAAAACTTAACACAGACCAGGATCAGTGAGAATGAAATTGTACAACATGAACCGCAGGTGTCAACGGACACTAACACTACAAACCAAAGAACAGAACTCAACATTCTACTGGTCCAACAGGAATCAGGAAGGACACTTACATACAGCCTGAAGAACCATCTGTCCAAAGCCAGATTCCGCTATGCCAACACATTAACACAGTAGAGTTGACCTCTTTGCAGCCTTCCACAACTGCTCAGCAGAAGCACCCACTGACCTGGTGGCATGCATCATAACCTGCAATGGTACTGGCTTCTTCCACAGAACATACTCCTGGTGAGTGGTCAAGAATTTGCTGTCACCTTAAATGCAGCCAGGCCTGCAGGGATGAAAAACAGGAAATGTATTTCCGAAAGGCTGCATGAAATTGACACAGTACTTCAGGCACAGCACCACATCCAAAAGGAGAAGTTTTCATTCCTGCCTATTAGAAGGAGTTGGACATAAAGGAGGAAGAACAACTTCCTGGATGATGTGAAACTCAGAAATATGTTTGTTCTTATAACAACCCTGTCAGGATGAAAGACCAAGAAGTGAGGAATATAAGCCAAATCATGCAGTTCGGCCACCAGGCAAATTAAGAGGAGTGTTGAGCATCAGAAGATGCAGGGGAACCAAAGACAAAGGCTCAAAGCGAGCCCTCTGAAGCACTTTTATAACCAGGTTAAGATCCCATGGAGATGTGGGATCCCAAAAGACCGGGTAGGCATGAGCCACCCCTTGGACGAAAGGTCACATATCAGTAAAAGAGGAAATACGTCTCTGGAAAACAGAAACAGACAAAATCTGAACTTTAATAGAACTAAGGGTGAGCCCTTTCTGAACACTGTCCTGAAGAAAGGCCAATACAACAGGAAAATGAAAATATTATGGCCGTGACTCATAAAACAGGGACTATACCCTGTGAAAGCAGACGCCCTTCCAGTAAGCGTAGCAACATTAAAGGCAGCTTCTGTAAGGTTAGTGTTGGCTTCAAGAATCTTGGATAAAAAGATCATAACGGTCCTCCTTGGGTGTATCTGCATGAATGGAACCCAAAAGCTGATCACCCAGACAGCCATGCCCCTAGTGACTCATGCAATGGCAAAAGTAATTAGCAAGGCGGTCCCTCTCTGCAGTCTACCTGGGCATCTCCCTTCTTATCTGGTTGAACAGGGAAGGGATACTTTGTTTGTGAATATCTCTTAAACCATAAAGGTTTCAGAGATAAGACTTATATCATTCTTCATGTTTTTTTAATGCCTACAAAATAAAATAAAGTTAAAACGAAGTATTACTATCCCTTTAAGGCAGTGGTTCTAAATCTTTTTTCACTCAAGGCCCCTAACATACAATCTAGAATTTTCAGGGCACCCATAGAATTTATAAGTAATTTCTCCAGGGCTTAATGAAAGGAACAATACATGAATATATAGTTATTATTAGGTTTCACAGTGGGAATGACAATAAGGAGAAAATTGTGCATCATCATTTCCATAAATATACTTTAGAAAATAAATGTTCTCAATTTTGTTAAAATCTTCATGGAAAAAATCAGGCACCCTGAGCTGGTGCTCATGGCACACTAAAGTACCACAGCACCCTGGTTGAGAACCACTGCCTTAAGGCACCGGAAGGAACTGACGGTGCAGGAGCAGAGTGTGCCTACTGCAAGATCCCTGCTGCTGCCTGTCTGCCTAAAAAGTTCTATTTTTCACTAACGGAGCAATTATTCTTGAAAATACAAGTACGTATATGCATACTGCTATTGTAAGTAGGATTTGGGGCTCAATATAAGTGTGATGATGGTTCCACTTTAACCAGCAGTACAAGGGTCAACAATCCTGTAAATGCCACAGTAAGCATATATATGAATGAATAGCTTACTGCTTGTACCAAGCCAGCCTCAGAGTGCACTGAAGGCAACTGTCATAGAGAGTATTAGGGACATACCAATAGGATCCGTGCACTCAAAATGGTAGAATCCTTTCAGTCTTAAGACTCCCATTAGGAATTTACATAAACGTTATAGAAGCCAGAGGGAAAAACTGGCTATAGATATAGCCATCCTCCACAGAACCATCCTGAAAGAAATGATACAGTAATAGAAGTCCGCCTAATGGGGGATTATACAGCCCCATATCCTATGAAAGAAAAAACAAAAACAATTGCCCTTTTTCCATTCTTGCAAGATAATTTTTCAAATTGGTAGAGGTGAGGTGGTGCAGGCAGGGAATCTCTGCCTATGAAAGCTCTTTTTCAAAGTTCCCTGTTCGCCTGCTGAAGGCACTTCACTCCATGGTTCCTGAGTTTCACATGGGAACAAAGAATCTGAATTATTCATTTCTCCCTTTTGGTGCATTTGATTTGCTTCAGAATTGCACCTTTTTAGCTTATGGAATATAACCAGGAGTGCTTTGTATGCTGTATGTAATAGACTGGACTCAGACTCTTCTGTTGCAAGTATAGTGATATATTGTATCACTGTCCCTGCTTTCACAGTCACAGACAGAAAGCTCTCCAGAAAGATCCAGGGAGCTTATAGTCAGGGACATAAAAGTATAAAACTACAGGTGAAGATGAAAAATAAAAATGAGTAATGGCAATTTGATTTGACATATTATGCACATACAGAATATGTTAAGCCAGAAAGTAAGTTTATGGTCCCTTTAAAAGGGAAGAATTTGAAATAATATCTAAGAATAAACAATAATGTCCTTCATCTTCGTTAGGAAGAGGACGTGCTGGTTAATCCATGATATTCAGTTATGAATTGTTAGGCTTCTGTCCAGAATTCCCTCTCTATGATAAGCAGGTTTCCCTTCCAACACTGTCCTGCTGATCTTTGTGTGTCTTGTTTTGGTTTACAAAGTCACACTACTGAGCAAAACACTGTAAGCACAAATGGTGTGAAAAGTATTCTTGTATGAAGATATCTATAGAGAAAAACAAAGATACAATTGGATGCTAGTGAGGTCTTCAATGTATTACTTCTCATTTAACCTTCTGAGTTCCAGTTGGGTATGCAAAGCACTGCTTTGAAATGTGTTGTATACCCCTCTGGCACTCAAAGGGTTAATGTACAACTTGCTAGCATCCAAGGGGATAAAGAGACAGCAAGCTGGAATTTAATTTTACAGCTGGTACAGTCTAGTTACAAAATGGTTTAAAGTGATAGTAATGTTTCACAAAAACAGCTGCTCCAATTAATCTTCATAGTATTTGAGTCATAGAGGGTGTTATTTTATTACTGTGAGCGTTGTAGTCCAAGAGTAATTGAATGATAAAGTTTCCCCCTCCCACCCCTTTTACCTAGTGTAAGCCCCCTCTCCTCAGATGTGGAATTCAGTCCATAGACCAGACAGCTCACATCAAGGGTCAATATTACTGTGAAAACAATGAAAGCCATGCTCCACTTGACAGGTTTTTCCCTTATCTTAATTGAAGATTGTCCCTCTCTGCAATCTACCTGGACAATCCCTGCTGCTCTAAACTGAGAAGTGTTACATCAGTAGAAGGGCCGGGAGGGGGATACTTTATCATTCAATCACTCTTGAACTACAACTCTGACAGAATTGAAATAACACTCACCAAGGCCCAAATACTATGAAGATAATTAGAGCTGCTTTTATTATGAAACATTACTATCCCTTTAAGACAAGTTTCAGTCATTCCAGCTTTGAATGCAAATAAACTGAAGCCATGGAAGTTTCCACACAGTGTAATATGAGGTCAGAAGCTGTAAGAGAGTCCATCTGCTTTAGTGTATTGTGGGAGTATAACATCCTCTCTGCTGAAGAATAAACAACTCGGCCAGTAAACTAATCAGCTGAATGTGTCCAAAAGAATATCCTAGGATTACACTGACATTTTTCTATCCACACTGCACAGCCACAAGGTCCAATACTGCTAATTGTGTTTTTTCTAGCAAAGTCCTTATGCAGTACTCACTCCTCCTCCTCTTATTTTCCTTGCGAAATCTGGGCTTATCACTTCCACCTTGATACAGATTGTAAAGGGAGTGGCAGTACTCCAGATTCTTGCAGTGTAATTATTTATTGGTGCACTGTGTAAAGGGAACTACAATGTTCCTTTGACAAGTTATATATATGTGATGTTGAATGTAAAGCACTAGAGGGCACCACAACACATTGTTATGAAATATGTTAATCCCCATCTAGAGTAGCATAACATGTTTCTTTTAGTGACAGAGTTAAAAATATATTTCAAAATAAAAGGTAGAAGTGGCCACTTTTGCAGACTCCTTATCAGGTATGTTAAAATAAATAATACCATTAATAGTAATCATTTTTTGGTATTAGAACCCAACCAATTCAAATCACTTTACCTTGTGACATATGTGTACAAACAGTGGTCAAAATGGTCATGAATAGCTGCCTCCAGATAGAAAAAGCATACATGTTTGGGTTTATGACTTAAAAATTCTGACCAGGAAAACATTTAAATTGGTGGGATTCATATTCCTATGTAGGTGATAATATGCCTTTAAGCATGGTACAATTAGGTGTAGCCTTCGCTTTAAAGTGTTTTGTAATAATCAGTAAAGTGATAAGCTGATAGTGTAATCACAGAGGCTGACACAAGACAAACTGGACCAAGTCTGAGGCAAATAAACTGTAGCAATGGGACAACTACAAATCCACATGGGGTGGGTGGCAGGGCCGGCCCAAGACATTGTGCTGCCTGGGTCCAAGGATGAAATGCTGCCCCCCCAAACACGCCCACCAAAACACACCACATCCATAATTATATTAACCCTTTGAGTGCCAGAGGGGTACAGAATGCATTGCTTTGCAATGCATTCCGTACCTCTCTGACACTCATAGGGTTAACCTCTCTCCTGCCCCAAAAAACACATAAAACTGTAAGGTTTGAGAAGAGCGGGGGGATAAATAGGATTAATAAATGTTAGTTATAGCAAGAGAGAGAGGTGTAACAGGTTCAGCGCCCAGTGTAGTGGCCACACTGGGAAACCGTGGACCGATAGGCTGGGGAGATTACACATCATATAAGCAGTTCCTCAAACAGTAAGGTGACCAGATTTTTTAAATGAAATTGGGGGACATTTTTTTTCTCCACAAGCTGACCACACCCAGTCCACAACCACACACTGTCCACACTCTGTCCAACCTCACCACACACTGCCCACACCCTGTACACCCTCATACCCTGTTCACCCTTCACACACTGTCCACCCTGCCCCCCTCCACACTTCCCACCCGTTCCACCCTGCCCACCTCCACACTGCCTACATTGTCCACCCTGACTTCCTCCAAACACTGTCCACCTCCACATTGACCAAGTCCACACTGCCCACATTGTCCACCTCAACACTAACCCCCACATTGCCCACACTGTCCAACGCCACATTGTCCACCTCCACACTGCTCGCCTCAACACTGTCCACCTCCCCACACACTGTCCCAACATCCACACTGCCCACCCTGTCCTCCTCCACACCTTGTCCTCCTCCCCACTCTGCCCACCTCCACATTGCCCACACTGTCCATCTCACAGTGCGAATAGGCATACAACATGAAAGAAAGATTATGCTAGACTGTGGGCACATCTAATGCCATCCATACACGTAACTTACTGTAAGGCACTGCAGCTGCAGATGTGCATGCGGTTCTGTTCTGCCTCTTCAACTGCCCATAGATGTTCGCCTGGCCCTGCACTGCATATTTAGTTGTAATGTAGATCTGGGGACACATTCTAGCTGGGGACATTGACCTCAATCAGGGGACTGTCCCTGGATACCGGGGACTGTATCCAGGGACGTCTGGTCACCCTATCAAATAGTAAACTGTTCCAGCAGAGACTGGGCAGACTTTATGAAGAAGCCACAGTCAAGAGAGAATTCATATTGCTTAGCTTTGGGCCGGCTCTCATCTTCTCTGCGTGCTCCATTCTACACGCAGAGAAGGGGAGAGAGAGCTGGGCGAGCACTAAGCAACACGAATTCTGTTTTGACTGTAGCTGCTTCATCAAGGTCTGCCCAGTGTCTGCCGGAACCGTGCTCCCGGACACACCGCACATGAAATATCATGCCTGGGGGCGGCAAATTGCAGCTCCTGTCAGAGTGCCGCCTGGGTCCAAGGACCCACCTGGACCCATGTAAGCAAGGTTGGTGCAAGGATTTTTGCCACCCAAGGCAAAACCTAATTTTGCCGCCCATTTGGCTCCTCCCCTTGTGTCCCACCCCTTTATACCCCGCCTACTTATACCCCACCTCTTTTCATGATTGTCCTCTCTCTGCCCCCTGGGCCAGTCTGCCCCTGGTCTGGAGATGCCCCCCACCAGCTCCAACTTGCCCCTATCAGCTCCAACTTGCCCCCCAGCAGCTCCAACTTGCCCCCCAGCAGCTCCAACTTGCACCCCATCACATACCTGTAGCTCCCGCGCAGTATTCTCTTCAGTAATGCAGAGCACGCCGGGAGATCATGACTCCCAGCGCGCTCTGCATTACTAAAGATCTGACCCAATGAGGGAGCGCAGTTCTGCATGTCCGTGCCCCCAGTACGTGTGCGCCCTAGGCCGGCGCCTACCTCGCCTATAGGTGTCGCCGGCCCTGCATGTAAGGGCCGGCTCTGGTGGGTGGGTGTGTGTTTAACCCACCGAATGCTACAGGGATCTCCAATGCATTTCAAGGTACCTCATTACGAGACTTCTCTAGCATTAAAACCCCTATATAAATCAATGAGAATTTTTATTTCTCCCCTATATTGTAGTTGCTTTACCCCCAAATAGTTCCAGTTCTCCAGTCTCAAAGGTTTATTAGGATGTTTTGTGTGGGCTCCAGATACGCCACTATCCACCAAGTAGTAACATGGAAGTGATTGAGATCTCTGTAGTTGAACCATCCCCCCTCCGATCCCCCCCAACCACCAAAATAGTTGTAACAAGCAAAGCGTTTGATAACTCTCTGACATGCAAAAAACTTTAAAAGGTTTGTCATGTTTACAAGGGAAACTATACCCTGGGACAGGGCTGTTGTAAGGACACTTGGTACCCTAGTAACCATTCAGCTGGCACCCCATCTACAACCAAACTCCTCTTAATAAGTTTCCAGACATGTCTTAGAATGAATAAATATTCTAAAATAATAATTATATTTTATCTGAAAAGTGAAAGGAATCAAGAGGGAAGTTTCTGCCCACACAAAAAACAGCTTTGCTGACACTACACCCTCTAACTCTGCCACCCCAGGCAGCCGCTTAATGCCCTCTTTGGCCCTGCCCTTGGAATAAATAACTTTCAGTAAGTGTCCTTCTTACAGCAGACAGTTGTAACTATTTACAGTTATTTATTCTATTTTTGAAGTCTTCTAGCTGGACAGTAACATTTTATGATCTTGAGAAGGTTGAAATGGGTAGGACTCTCTCCCTATAGTCTCATTCAGATTGACTAAGCCCATTTATTGTGAAGTGATGGTAAATAAATAAATACTGATCTAAAACACAAATACTAGTAACTTACAAATTCTACTGAAAAATATATACATGGCTATATCCGATTGCTGTATGAAGACATTCTGCCTAGGTAAGTCCTTCTGCAAAGCACATTATGAGCCATTTATTTTACAGGCACATTTCCCATCTAAAAACAAAACCATTCTTCTATAATAGGGCAGACTGTGACATACCCAAAAAGATGTAAAAGTATCTACATCTTGGAAAAAAAGTTTTTCAGCAGGATGAAGAAACAGATTTACCTATACTTGGTCTGTGAGTAGGGAGTGTTCTTGAGCAGGTGTGTGCAACCCAAGACCCTCCAGTTGTGGGGAATTACAATTACTGTCTGGGGATCATGGAAGTTGTAGTCTTTCAGAGGGGAAGGACCTCAGTTTGCCTACCTCAGTTACAGAATGTGGATGAAGCATGTTATTGTGACACAAAGCATTAAGAAAATGAATATGTTGATGAAGTTTTAACCCTTTGAGAGCCAGAGGGAGTGTGCAACACTCTCAAAGGGTTAAATAAAAGAAACCAAACTAAAGCAAATCTCCTTATCTGAAAAGAGATTATGTTTGAATTAGGGTTGCACCGATACAGATACTGGTATCGGTGCCAATACCAGCATTTGCGCGAGTACTCGCACTTGCACAAATGAGGCCGATGCCAGCACCGATACCCTGTGTCAGGGTCGGTGCTGCAGAGAGGGAGCCCGGGGAGCTGCTCACAATGCTCCCCGGTCGCCTCTCTCCCTCCTGCAACGGAGCGTTGCCGCGGGTTACCATGGCAACGCTCCGACGCTGACCTCTGCCAGGGCTCACGAGAGAACAGCGAGCACCCGGCAGAGAAGGGTAAGGCAGGCAAAGGGGGATCAGGAGCGGGTGGTGAAAGAGGCAGAGAGGGGGTCAAGAGGGAGAAAAAGAGGCAAAAGGGACTAAGTGAGGAAAAAAAAAAAAAGAGACGAGGCAAAAGGAGGAAGGATCAGGAGACAAAAGGAGGGGGGCCAAGAAGAGGCAAAAGGAGGGGGGATCAGGAGGGGGAGAGAGAGAGAGAGAGAGACAAAAGGGTGGGATCAAGAGTCAAGGAGGGGGAGAAAGGGGGATCAAAAAGGAGAAAAAAAGCCAAGGCAAAAGGAGGGGACTCAAGAGGGGGAGAATGAAGCAAAAGGTGGGAATCAAGAGGGGAAGAAAGAGGCAAAAGGGGAGAATCAAGAGTCAAGAGGTGGGGGGGGTGTGTGTATATATATTTCAAGTACTCACCAATACCAATTACCAATACTTTTTTTTGCGGTCATTTGCCAGTTTTCCAAGTACCTAAAACATATATGCTTTAGGTACCTGGAAAACTGGCAAATGACCGCAATAAAAAGTATCGGTAACTGGTATTGGTGAGTACTTGAAAAAAGTATCGGTACTCGTACTCGGTCTTAAAAAATTGGTATCGGTGCATCTCTAGTTTGAATCACAATCTAACATCCTCTGGTCACATAGCAAATAGGCAAGTAGAAGGCAAACAGATTCACCCCAAGGGTGACGTGTCCCCCAAATTCATCAAGCAGAGCAGCATACTCTGATTAGAATTCTAAATAAGTGTTGAAAATTACTGAATGAACCCACTGACTGCTATAGACACCTCCAAAGCAATCCTTCACAAGGTGTTGAAGACCGCTCTAGTACCAAAGGGGTTAAAGTGGAACAGTGTAAAGGGGAGGGGTATGCTTGGGGGAGAAAGAGGGCATGTGTGAGATAGAGTGTGAGCAAGTCTGAGTGTGAGTATGAGTATGTGACAGAGAAATGGACTCCTCTTCCCAGTATACCAGAGAACAGGCTGGAGTTGCAGGAGATGTCTCCGTTACAATGACGGCAGCTCGCACTTTCATAGTGACAAAGAGCACATGTACAATTGTTCCATTCAACTAGCTGAAAAGCACCAAAGATGTTTCATATACCAAATTCTATCATGGTGTGAAACAGTTCTGCTAGGCCCTGTCCAAAGGGGTTAAAACCTCAGGTTCTGTGTCTTGATGTTAGCTTGTGCATGTAATGGTGTAAGTGGGCTGGATGATGCACTATAATGTATTATGTTGGTCACACAATAATGTATTTGTTACAAGTCTATTAGGAACTTACCACAGAGACTGAAAAAATTCAAGAGCCTGGGCTCCCTTAAGTGTGTGTGTGTGCACATAACAAACTAACTGCACCATGGGGAAAACTAAAAAAAAAATGCCCAAATTATTTAAATGGGATTATGATCTCTTGACTGCTAGAAGTCTCAGTTGCATTCAAGGGTTTAAAAACCCCACATAAATCATTGAAATGTTACCTCTTTAGGTTATTTAATTGCACCTTTAAAAAGATAGTAATGTCTGAAGATAAACTAAGCTTTACTCATACACCACAGTTTTTTAATAATGCAGAGCTTTATCACAATGTTGTAACTGGTCTAGTTCATGTGTACTATATTATAAAGTGTCCCCCTCCCGCCCCTTTTTACATACATAAAGCTGCCTCTCCTCAGATCTGGAATCTGGTCATCGGACCGGACAGATCTTCAAGAGGAACAATGTTCTGGCAGTCAGTATAAGGAAGGAGGGCAGGTTTTCCTTATACTCACAGAAGATTGTCCCACATCTTGATCCATCCAGACTAGCTATTACATATGCAAAAGGGGCAGGAGGGGATCACTTTATAACACTACACATGAACTAGATAGATTACAGCATGGTAATGACGCTCTGCATTGTCACAAAACTATGGTGAATGATCAAAGCTTAACTTACCTAGAAATATTACTATCCACTTGTTTATAAAAGGAGTCACCCCCCTTTTAAGGTGATAGGGGGGCTACCTAAAATGAATACTTAGACTTTTTGTATAGCAGGTGTTTGGAGGAGTGTGTTTTCTGTATGTGTTTCTTAAGATTTCACTGGTCACATGAGCTTGAAAATTGATCGATATATTGCTGGAGCCTAGTTGAGTGATTCCCAGGTTTATGGTTGAGGCAGTGTAACCCACGTTTGGAATAGTTCTTTTGCATCTCCATGGCAACAGCCGTCTAGCTCAGATTCTGCCACAGGCTTATTTTGCTCTTTTTTCTCATTTCCCTGTGCTGTGTTTTTTTTACCCTATGATTATCACTGGATTGGAGGGAGAGAACTTAGGCCCATATTTATAAAACCAAACTGGAGTTACTCTGGAGTAAACAAACTCTACCATAGGGAAAAAATAAAAATTCCTGTTAAAAAAAAATTGGATTTTTTTTTTTTTTATAAAACTTTTTATTAAAACATATGCATTCAAAACATAAATCACCCACAATATGGCAGGGTAAAGCAGTAGTACGATTCAAATATGTCAGACTCAGAGAGGTGCCTCCATAGCAACAGTTCAAGCACAAGAACAGTGGCTCGGAGCAGGGCCACTACACCAGGTCTATCCCCTGACTACCAAAAATAGGAAAGATAGAGTGGTCCCAGGCCGCAGACCCCCCCCCCATCTTACGTGGGTGTAAAGCTGTTGATGGCACAAACCTTAAAAGCCTAAACAAATGAAACCAAAAAGAAAAGGATAACCCCCCCCCCGAGCGCTCAGTCACACACCCACCTCATCTCTAGAGCAAGGTTTAGGTGGACTATTCACAAACTTGTATCATGCATGACATGAGTCATTATTCGTAAAGCTCCCTATTTGCCATCCATGCCATATACTTAAAATTGGTAACGTACTGAGCTTGAATTTCCATCAGGAGGGTCTAAATAAATGGTTCCCACACCACAAAAATCCCTCGGTCCCTTTCCCTTGTGGCTAGAAGCCAGGATAATATGCTGAAGTGAATTACCTATCCTTCTATTGTCTCAGTCAGCAGGGAGCTATAAACTGGACTTTTAACTGCTTAAATGATCATGAAGTCTCCAACGCATTGAGAACCAGTGCACTGGAGACCTTTCTAGGATTAAAGGGTTTAAAAGCTCTAGTCATGAGCATGTGAATTTAGGATTTTTTTTTTTATTTGTCCCCTATGTCAGGGCTGTCCAAGTTCAGTCCACAAGGGCCACAGGTGAGTTAATCAGGTTCTCATTAATTGTAACTGACTCACCTGTGCTTAATCAGGGACATTTTTAAATCCTGGCCTGTTAGTGGCCCTTGAGGACTTAACTTGGACAGCCCTGCCCTATGCTGCAGTTTATTTATGCCAGAATAACTCCAGTTTGCTTTTATAAATCTGGGCCTAAATTCTCCAACTCCAATCTTTTCCTTAGCAAGGATGTGGTACATTATTTCATTATCCCTGCTTTTCTGACCAGATACATTTGGAACTGGGCTTCACCCTCTAAATGCATCTAGGGGAACAGTCTTGTGATCAGCCTAAAAATGAAAAAATAAAAAGTATAGGAAATTTGACTTTACACATGCACTTGCAGAAAATGTAAAGTCAAAAGGCAGTGACTGCTCCTTTAAGTCTCTAACATGCAAGTCAGTGGTTCCCAAAGTTTATATTCACATCACACCTCATTTTGGTTTTCACCAAATCCTGATACCTTCCCTACTTTTTATTAAAACAAATTATACCGTCCACTTGAATTTATGATTATTTATTTGCATCTTATTTTTTAAATATATATTTTGAAGAAACCAGTTAATTAAGCATCCTTTCCTATGTTGCAGTTATTTCTCCAATTCAACACTTATAGCCCACACACACACACACAAACATGCGTGCATATCTCAAGTACAAAAATGGCACACTGGGTTATTCACAACTTTATTTTGAACTAGTATTTCCCAGACTGCTAACTGTGATGTCTCATTAACTATACAGTAATGCTGCATAGCAAATCTTAAGTTTGGCATTGAAACAAAGTCTTGCCCCCCCCCCTCCCTCAGAAGTGCCTCACAGGTACTCACATGGTATTCAGAAGGTGCCTCACAGCCATCCACAGGGGTAAGCTGGGAAGCACCAACTAACTAAATTAACATCAAAAGTAAAATTCCATACCTGGACACACTGGTTGTTACTGTCTGCAATTAGTATTTTTCCATTGGTTGATGCAGCTACTCCTTGGAGGTTTGTAAATTCACCTTTATTTCTTCCCTTTGTACCTGAAAAAGAAGACATTCTTGAAGCAAGGAAAAAAATGTTTAGGACATCTACCCAACATATCTGTTGTTGTAATAATAATAATAATAATAATAATAATAATAATAATAATGATAATAGTTACAAAAAAAATTATTCACCCTCCAAAAATATTTAGTCACAAATTCTGGTCAGGAAACGTACCTTTGAATGCCAGAGGGTTTCAACCCATTGCAAAGCAATGCAAGGACACCCCTCTAGCAGAGTTAGGGACTATTAAACTTAGATTTTAAGTTCTGAAAATGTAGCATGCAATATTACACATACATATTTAGGATTAATTTGCATTAGCACACTAAAATATCCCTAACTTTTGCTTTAGGCTTGTTTAGTGATAAGGCCAAACACCTGTAAGCAAACAAAGTAGTGCCACAACTAGAAACTGAAATCATATCCATACTTGCGCTCAGAATGATGAATCATTGTATAACATACAAGTACATTTCAGATTCTTGCTGAGACGTTTGTCTGTAAGCCACCTTCACCTCAGTCTCAAACACATAGCTATGACTGGACAAGGAGGAATATAATGACACTTTACAAAGGTTGAGCAAAACTCAAAGTCACCAGTGTATCAGTGCTATGCACACAGATTTGTTTTCTTAAAACAAAAGTTTTACCTCTGAGTTCTAGAGGGGCAGCAATGCATCAGACACCCTTATGACACTCAAAGATTTAAAGTATACACATTAAACTCAAAAAGTAGAGGGCTGCAGCCTCAATACTTCCATCCAAAGTGGTGACAAAAGTGGCTGCTATGGTCTGCATTTGTATGTGTAATAGCGCATATGTGTGTGTATAATGATTGTGTGTATGTGTATTATATACACACACTACTGGACAAAAGTCTTAGGCAGGTGTGAAAAAATGCTGTAAAGTAATAATGCTTTCAAAAATAGACATGTTAGTTTATTTTTAGCAGTTTTCAAAATGCATAGTGAGTGAAGAGAAGAAAAATCTAAATCAAACCAATATTTGGTGTGACCAGCCTTTTCCTTCAAAACAGTATCAATTCTTCTAGGTACACTTGCACACAGTTTCTGTGCATTTGTGCATAGTTTGGCCTTGTTTCCATGTCAGAAGTATGGCTTTTTGGCCACAAATCTTCCATGAAGACCACTTCAGACCAGACTTCTCCGGACAGTATATGGGTGTACCAGAATCCCACGGTTTTCTGTCAGTTCTGAGGTGATGGCACAGCTGGACATCTTCCAACTGTGAAGGGAAGTAAGCATGATGTGTCTCACTTGCTGCACTAAGTTTTCTTGGCCAACCACTGCATCTACAGTCCTCAGCGTTGCCCGTTGTTAGGGACCAGGAACCAGACAGACACAAAAATATAAAATGCAAAACCTCTTTATTAAAATAACCAAAGCAAACAAAGCAAAATAGTAATCCAGGAGCGTAAACAAAAAGACAAGCCAGGGTCAGGAACCAATGCAGGTACTCAGCCAAGCCAGGGTCAGGAATAAGGAGATCAGCGATGTCAGGAACAAGCCAGGAAGTCAGGAGCCAGAAGGGACGTCAGAGGAACGCTAGGTCATGCACAGATAAACACGAGCGCAGGAGAATGTACTTGCAGCCAGAAGCAGACACAAGGGCAAGGAGGAAGTGAGCCTAGCTGCTTTAGATACCCTGGAAGGGTTTGGCTGATAACAGTCAGGTGAGTAACCATGGAAACTGAGAGGTCAAGGCAGTTTGTTAAGCATCTGCTGACTCAGCCTGACGCAGAGAAGGAAAAGGCAGCAGTAATCAACAACCACGTGTTAGGCCAGATCAGTCAAACCAGGACACCTGTTTCTTTGTGCTTCTTCAAAAGAGCTTGGTTAGCACATCTAGAAATCCCTGTCTGCCTTGAAATTTCTGCCTGGAAGAGAGCTTGCTGATGCAGAATAACTTCCTTGTGTCTTGTTGCTGTGCTCAGTCTTGCCATGGTGTATGACCTTGTTACCAAAGTTTGGCTGTGCCTCACCCAGTTTTATTCCTCCTACACAGCTGTTTATGTTAATGATTGTGTTTCAACCCCCATATTAAATTGATGATCATTAGTTAGTACATTATATATTATCTATCTATATATATATATATATATATATATATATATATATATATATATAAAAGAATAAGCCTCACTGCATAACTTATGGTACCTCACACACAGAACATAATTTATGTCTCCTCAGAAAACCCACATTGAACAGAATGCCTCATTATATAATTTGTCTCATTAGGAGACACAACTCCTATTGGGTGATTCAATGGGGACTTTACTGCTCCCACTGGGTGATTCAATGAGGGCATGTTTATCATACAGGGAGTTGGACCGCCCCTTCCAGCCCGCCCACCACTATCCAACTGACAAAAAAAATATAGCTGCCACTCACTCCTGAAGTAGGGGATATCAGTAACTTCTCACTCAGGATCATGACCTCACAAACACACTTTCACCTCCCACAGATAACTGTAACCCTCCATACACTCTGTTTCAGTACGAGGGTGTAATGTTTCCATAAAATACAAACTCAGGGATAAACTTAATAGCAACTATTTATTTAATTCTTCATCTCTTCAGTCAACCTCACTAACTGTCTGTTTTCAACTGTCACTCCTGCTTCCCACCCTTTCTCCTTAAAGGGAGAGAGATGCTTTGCTGTATGTTACACCGCTTTCTATTTGTTCCCTCAGCATACTGCTACGCTGCCTCAACTGAAGAGCCACCGTGTGTTATATTGCTATGTTTCCTCAACTTAACCCTTTGAGTGCCAGAGGGGTACGCTACGCATTGCAAAGCACACTGGAGACATCTCTAACATGCAGAGCACCCCCGCCATGCATATCTGAAGCCTTTCCTCTCCCTGTGCAGCTAGCATCACACATGGTCCAAGCCAGTTAGCCTCTCTCATCTGCATCTCACTGCTGAGTAACTCAGAGGTGAGATGCACAGGGTAAAGTTTTACCAGTTGGTGCTATGTGTGATGCTAGCTACACAGGGAAAATGAATGCTTGAGATCTTCACCGGTATGGGGGAAAGATCGGCATGAATCCCTGGCATACTTTGAAGATGCATTGGCCGACTGACGATGATGGGAACTGTAGTCCAACAACAGATAGAGGGCTGAAGAGAACTAATGCCTGGCTTCAAGGAAACGGTTTCTGAGTGGGTCTTAAAGCTGGTGGGGAAATTGCTGGGACAGTCTGCCGCTTTCCAGAGCCTATGCAGATAATGGAGAGAAAATCCTGTAGTAAATCCTGGTCAATGTGCAGTACTGCAATTACTCTCTCTCCTGGTGTATTTTAGCTATGGAGAACTAAAACACAGGTTGAAACTAATATTACAGACATAAAACAAAGCAGCCAAAGCCTACTCCATAGGCCCTTAATCCCTTCTATTTCTCAAATATGACATAAGGTGGAAGGAGTGCGACTGCCAAATCAGTGAACACAGGATTAGATGACATGATAGGTTAGCAGCGAGGTCATACACATTCCTGTGTTAAACATAAGGCATGTTTCCCACACAATACAATGATGATAGCATAAACATAACCAACACTCTTCTCTTTGTCAGGCATATTAGAATCAGGTTGTGTGTTGTTGCCATGAACCAGTTACGTAGCAGGTGGATAATAAAGGAAATTATTCTTAATCATTAACCTCTTGGAAGCAGGACCATGGCAATGTGCCAGATAACTTTTGGCAACCAGGTTTTTAAAGATGGCACAATTGCATTTTCCTTATTATATTAAAACAAAGACAAACAAACTTCAATTTAACGGCATGAGGTACACACCGATTTGCAGTACATTCTTCTGGCACTCACAGCATTGAATGGCAACTGTTATACTTTATTAAGTCTTCTTTAGGAGCAGACTAGCCCTAAAAAAAAGCCTTCATAAAAATTCTGGGTCTCAGGATATAGCTGCCTTCTAAGTCTTTAGATGGTCAAAAAACTAACCCCACCTTGGTTGGGGCTAAACACTTCAGCCCCTGGATTTATTTGCTCTACTATCATCCCTCAATTGACTCCAAAAGCTTTATTCATAAAACTAAAGAGGGACAATTCTGGAACAAAGCAAAAATTCCCACTAATTGACATGGGACTTTTAATACCTTGAATACTAGAGCGCTCTACAAAGCATTGCTTTGCAATTAATTGAATACCTCTGACTAGCAATCAAGGAGTTCAAACCCCATTTAAATAAATGGGAATTTGTGGAATTTTCAGTTTTCCCCATGGTTCACGTGGTTTGCTCTAAAATTGTACTTCCTTCGTTTCATCAGTAAGGTGCCAAGTGTTGGGTCTGTAAAAACAGACACAGAGTCTGCACAATCCACCTGCAGCTCCAGAAGAATCAACTGTGGAGGTTTCACCCCACAGTTCATCTCAGGTAAAGAAATATGGGGGCCACTTAACTGACCACTTATCAGATCTCAGTCTGATCCACCATGGTGGACAAGGACCCCAACTTTGACAGCAAGTCTGCTCACACAGCATCTTGTCATAACTTGTTCAGCTACTCCTGCTCTTAGGCGGATGTAGCACTAATTACTGAGAGTCCACACCTTGTTGTAGCATACTTAAACTCTGGGCCATCCCACTATCCTTGCCCTTAGATAGTTGTATACTCGGAGTCTTGTATCTGCGATTCGTCTGTTTCCTGTTGTGACCTGGTCTGTGCATCGTCTGGCTTCCTGACCCTCTTCTCTCAAGTGTTGCAACCCACTGTGTACCGACTCCAGCTCTGCCCTCCGACCTCCCTCTTGTGTTCAGTTATTCGACCTTCTGTGCATCGACTTCTGGGCTGTCCTAAAACTACCCGCACCTCTCTACGGATCCCACGAACAAGGTATCGACTACTGGCTTGTCGTACAACTAACTGCATACCTCCAGTTGTTCGACTGTGTCCCGACTCTTGGCTTATTGTAAAACTGCCCGCACCTCTTCTGTGTATAACCAACAGACTTTCGACCCTAGGCCTGTGGTTCAATTTCCAGACTCTGCATTAGGGTTTTGACCCCGTGTCGATACATAGTGTTTCTCTGCCTTTCGATATCCTCTACAGACTAGCTGACCCAGGCTGAAAGACTGTGACACATCTAGTGCCTAGAACTATTTTGAATATCATATTATATTATATATATATATATATATATATATATATATATATATATATATATTCTCCCAAGATGATTGACCATTTCCTCACTGAACCAAAGTTCAAACATGCTACACTTTACAAAATGCATGGCTTAAATTGTATTTGCCTGACAGTATTCCTTTAAATATTCATTAGCAAAGCAAGGTTCAGTATTGCCTAGATGATTTAATTTATGTAATAATCAATATCTGTTTCTAACCATCTCCACATTGTTCAGCAAATTTGGTGGATCCCTAGCAGAGACACAATCTTCCACATGTTGCTGTACTACAATTCAACAAGCCATTGGCCAGCTGGGTGGAGCAGTTTAGTCTAACAAATGAAGAGTCCCAGTTGGCCACCCCCTTCTTTGATTGATGTATATTCTAGCTCAGACATGTCACACACCAATAAAGTCAAGGGCGACATACTCAACATTTCTCTTAAAGAAAGGCCATAACACTGGTTGCTGGGGTCTGTGTGTGTGTGTGTGTGTATTTATATATATATATATATATACACATACATACATACATACATACATACTCAGCCTGGGTGTCCAGAATGAGGCAGCACACATGCGAAAAAATTATACAGGGCAGAAGTTTATTTCAACAGGATAACTGTAATGCCAAGTGTTTCTGGTCCTCACCGGACCTTCCTCAGGGTATTATAACATACTGATACCGGGGGTACAGAAAGAAGGGGATCACAAACCCCACCCGAATAAACTACTGTTGTCAGCTGAAGACAGGCGAAGTGAAAAAGTAAAATAAATAAATAAATAATCATGAAAAATAAAGTTTATGAATACATATTACTTGCGTGTTCATAGTTCGAATCATATTGTCGTTTGAGAGAAGTTACAGACCGTTGTAGGAGAATTCATCTATGCAGGAGTATGGCCTGCATCACACCACATTCCAACATCAAAACTTTAGGTTAACCACAAAGAGCTCACAGTTACATAGTAGGTATAGTACACAGATTATATTATATATTTATATATCTCTATCTATCTATCTATATATATATCTATAATGTGTGTGTGTGTATACAGGAGTGAAAAATCATATATAATGCATTTGTTAATGTTGGGATCTACGATACACTATCTGACACACTAGCCTTGTTCCATTGTAAACTGCTAGTCACAGAGACATACATACATTGTCTCACACCCCAGTCTTGTTTCACCGTCCACTGGTATTCACAGCACCACCAATGCATTGGGTGATAAACAGGTGATAAAGTGGAAATTACTTCTACAGTGATATATCACTTCTCTAGTTGTTCTAGTATTCTATAGAGCCTATGCACTAAGACCTCCATAAAATAACATAGGAGATTTGGAGAAATCATCTCCTCTTTATCATGTCTTTATACAACCTTAGTTAATCTCCACCATTGTCTGCTTCCCCAGCCTTATTCCACCTTCCAAAATGAATGAATAAATAAATAAATAAAAAGCAGACATACACCGTCTGTATGGTTCTTCGGGTAATCACAGAATCACACAAACAGTCTCAGCCTTGTTCGACTTTTTGGAATGAAAGTTCTCCCTCTGCCCATGTCTGTCACCTCTTCATTCCTCTACAAGTCTCTTCCCAACCACCAGGGGAGGGCTGGCAACATGTGGCCCAGGGGGGAAATTAAATCAAGTGGTCTGCTTCTACTATCATTCAAGCCCACTGTCCTAGCCCACTCCTTTAGTTAAATTTAAAATTGTCATTACGTTGTGAAGTAAGGCAAGTGATACCACAGAGCCTACAGTTGAAATGGGGCTGCACTACTGATACATTGTACGCTGTGTAGTAAGTAAAGCTACACTAGCGATACCATAGAGCTTACATTGGAAATGTGTTATGCTTGGATTGTAGCTCTGTGGTATAATTTGTCTAACTCCAGTTCAGTTGTAAGCTATCACTAGTGTAGCACCATTTACAGCATCAAGTGAGAGATTGAGTGAGACAGTGGCCCACTGGCCCAAGCATATGACTGGCCCAGGGGGCAATTGCCCTTCTGCCCCCCTGGCCAACCCTCCCCTGCCCACCACACACAAAGCCTCTTTCTCCACCTCTCAAGGTCTCAGGCTCCCTCAGTTAGGTCTCTCCCCATTCTCTTCTAGCAAGACTTTCCCTTTCCTTCCCCTCACAAATCAACAGTTTTTTTTGTAAAACATCTGCAGGTTTTCCCCATCCCTACAAAAACACAGGTGACCCCCCCAACCCCCTGCTACCACCACATACAAGTGACCATCCTTCTAACACAACTCACAGATTCTCATTACACAGATGATGGCAAACCAGCTGCATTATAGGCAATAACTAACAATTCCCATTATTCAAATGGGGCTTTTATCCCAAATACCTTGCAATGCCATGGAATGCTCTAGCATTCAGGGGGTTAAAATCCACATTTAAATCAATGGGAATTTGCAGAATTTTCATCCCCTCCAATTGCACAGTTGGTTTGCTTCAGAATTGCTAGCTTGAGGAATAGGGTTAGTCAATTTGGGGGAGATTAAAGTGTATACAATGCTTTGGGTACCCCTCTGGCACTCAACCGGTTAGATGGGGCTTTTAACCCCTTGAATGCTAGGCAGACGTCCAGTGCATTGTAAACCTAGCATTCACGGGTACAGATGCCAAAAAACTGGACATGTGGCAACCCTAGGCATAGGTACAGAGGGTTGGGGAAGATGCTGGGCTTGAAGGAATTTAAAAATTCTCTCTATGGAGGGCCTTAAATTTACAGCCCACTGACCACACGTTCGGACATGCCTGTCCTAGCCGCAGGTACTCTACTAACATTATAGGACATCTGTTATGATGAATGTTGCAGATTTTATTGATTATCCGTTTTGGACATAGTGCCACATAGGAAGAAATGCACTCACACTTATGAATAACTCTCCCCCCTTCTCCTTCCTGAGCTCATCAGGCTACTGTATGGCTGAACAGGGCACACATCATGCAAAATGAAATTAGTTTATTATACACACAGCATTAATCCAACATTCTAGTTCTGAAATACACAGGAGCACCACAAAAGTATCACTTTGTTTATATTTGCATTGGTGTGCCTCTCACTTCTGGACTGATCAGCACACTACCAAAGTAAGTCATCTGATTCTTAAATCTTTAAATATACAAAGAAATATTGGCAAAAAAAAAATTGATACTAACCAACTCTGAAGATCAAGTCGTCCTCTATTGGATTTTCTTTCCTTTTCCCAGTGCTATACATACTTGCAGGCCTCTTCACAGCTTTCTGTTTGACATGTCCACTTCCAGGAGACTTCACCCTCCTCTTAACTCCCTCTGTGGTGGGGGACACATCTGCAGATTTGATTACCTTCAGTTTAAATGGGCTACCTTTTATATGCTGATCATAAAGTCTAAGGGAAAGAGTGAAGTCACCTTCTTTTGGAATGGTATATAAAAACTCATATGTGCCATTTTTATTGTCAAGAATTTCACCATCCGAAACACTTCCATCAGGAGTGAACAACTCAGCTGAAATGTAAGCACTTCCAGTCTTGCACAGTTCTCCATCTTTGTCTTTTGTGGTTATGGTGACTGACATTGGCTGTCCAATTATACTCTGTCTTAAACCCTCTCCAGTGGCCACAGTTTCAGAGGCCACAGCATTGGTGGTCAGGATTGTACCAAGGTTGTGGATAGACTTCTTCAATCCTTCGGTTTCTACAATGAAGTCCAACTGATCATTCTCATGTGGCTGCAGGGGGAAATCCTGCACAGCCAACTCATTCAGCTTGTCACTCATCTGCTTCTTTACTAACAAAACCTCTGTCTCTGTCCCATGATTAAGTGCCTGTGCAGTGAATGTGCTGCAACTTTTAATACTGTCTTGACCTTCAATTAATGTGTCCAACTGTGTTTGAAGAACCTAGCAAAAAAAAACACAGAAAAGGTTCAGAATAATCCCTAAAACATAAACAAGTAAACAGAGAAATGCACTTGGGAACAAGACAATTTTTGCTAACAGATAAAACGTAGAATATACCCTTCAGTGCTAGAGAGATGTTGCATTAAGCCTATTAACTACTTACTTTATGTTTCAAACCATAGTTCACTTCCAGTTCCATAAGTAGGACACTTTTTCGAACGTTCAGTGTTTTCTGAAGGTCATCGAAGGTTGTATGAATTTCTTCAACAATGCTAGTCTTTTGGTTGGCTAGCTGGTTTACAATTTCAGACACAGCCTTAAGTGCAGAATCTATTTCGGGCAACCTAAAAAGAGATTATCATCAATGAGCAAATGATAAACCAACTAACAAAAGTAAAAGGGCACATATACTTGCTAGGATATTATTCTTATTACTAGTTGAAGAGGCCGTTACACGGGCCACAGTGCCACTGCCAGCCAGTTGCGGGGCAGTCATGCACAGTAGGGACTGCCCGCGCCGTGGTTGATACAGAGTAGGACGCTCCTTCAGAGCGTCCAGCTCTGTATCAGCAGCAGCGCGGACAGTCTCCACTGCACATGACGGCAGCACGCGCAGCAGTCTCTACTGCACATGACTGAGGCATTACACACATTTTAGTGAATTATTATATAGGATTAAGTTGTTTAACCCAATAACTTACCTAGACAGAGTCCTTCATACAGACATCATGTATGTATGTAGTATTTTGTGGATTATTAGGAGCATTTTTTTTAAAGAGGATTCGGCATGTATAAAATACACCAGGTCAAACAATTTGTGGCATTTGTAAGTATGAGGGCTTCATACAATTACTTTTATGTCCTTACAGGAAGTGAGACACAAAACAAACATCACATGGAACCCCAGTTTTTTTAATTTGCTTCCAAAACAGAATTCAGAGTATATGGTGAGGATCAATCCCAAGTTCCTCAGTTACTGGATAACCAGAAGTTCCATGTATCATTAAATGTGTTAAGCTTCCCCTATGAATGTAGCATAATTTATAATGAGATAAACACCAGGTTTTTCCACCTCTGAAAGTATAGGGGATTGGGGCACACCCAGACCATTGCTACTGTTTTCTTAGTCATAACAACAGACTCCGAGAAAAAGATCTTCAAAGGCCATAAACAAGTCTGCAACATACCTATGAGAAATAGCTTTTGGTCAGGGACTGTATCAACGTGGTACAGTTTGTAAGAAAACTAGAAACCAAACCCACATACCAGCGGGTAGTCCCACATAAGATAAACAAGTGTTCCCTCAGTCCTACCCGGGGCAAGCATCAAGGGACAGCAAGCCCATCCTGAATAATGTAGTGAAGGAAAATACAGTACATTCTATGTGACACCTATGTGAATCAATTGGTGCCTAGCCGAAAAACTAACTTGTTTAAGATGTAACAGGGCTTTGTCCCAGTCATCAACAGTGTTAAATCTGACTGTCTCTTTAAATTATATTAAACCATTTGTGATGTATTGTCAGCAGTAATACTAAACCTAGCTCTCACCGTTAGTTAAGAATAAATAGCTAGGGGTCTCCATCCACCACCATCAGTTACAACATATCTAAGCCTTCTGTTCCAATCAATCAAAATTTATATATAAGCATAACAAGTGGTACTTTATTTTAATTTAGCTAATCA
Organism: Rhinophrynus dorsalis; assembly: GCA_037306005.1. Taxonomy (NCBI): domain Eukaryota; kingdom Metazoa; phylum Chordata; class Amphibia; order Anura; family Rhinophrynidae; genus Rhinophrynus; species Rhinophrynus dorsalis. The sequence goes on from CM074718.1 coordinate 150,852,221, forward strand.
CATCTTCATGATGTAATGAGGTTCCACAGTGTATAATATCCAGGTTTGAACATATGCAAACTGATGACTCAGGTGTTCTATTCTTGTGAGGTACTACTGACCATGTTTAAAGACTCTGCAAGGTATATATATTCAGTCATTGGGCATTGTAGATTAAGACCTGACAACATATACCACCATGCTGTCCACCATGCCAAAGATCACCACACAGTGATTCCACCATACTGTGTAGAAGCTTAATTAATCACTGAGACACTAACAATGCTGTTAAGATCAAAAGCTTCCTTTAAGATCCTGTAATGCTGCAATAAAGAAAAATCTACTCATCTTCATGACTCTGTCCACCTCTGTCAGTCAAAGAATTTAACCCTTCAGATGCAGTTTAACAAACAGTCCCCAGGTCCAACTCCCATCTAACAAGCAGCACAGTCAAGGTAGAAGTAGCACGAGCCCTAAAAAATTTGTAAATATGTGTAAGGGGTTTTGCTTAACGGAGAGTGCTTGGATTTTAGGTTCCAAAGGATGCTGAGACAAAGGGATCAAGTCTGCATGCCTTTGTAACTGACCAGCATGACTAAGCTGTAAGTAGCAATACAATGCAGAATGTGGAACCAAATTCAGCTACAGTTGGCATAATTATTTAATACTGTTAGGTCCGTGGAACGAACTACATCCACACATATTGTAGTTGGACAGCAACATAATAAAAGTCACTCCTTGGTTTGTAGTGATGACAAGACAGAGAGCAGTTTAACCCTTTGAATGCCAGAGTGGTACGGAATGCATTGCAAAGAAACCTTCACTCCCAATTATTTAAAAATGCAAACCACATCAGTGGGTTATCCACAACCAGAAGCTCCCTAGTAGCCAAATCGAGTGGTAAGATGGAAGATGTGACCAAACTATGGTAATTCTGAGACCCAAACTCCCCCACATCTCGAATACTCTCGGGCAAAGCCTTATCTGCATTACCCAGGAATAAGGCCATATCATCTACTTACAAGGCCATCTTCTACGCAATGTGCCAAAAATCACACCTTCCCCTAAAGGGTCACCACTAAGTCTAGCTGCCAAGGATTCAATGTCTAATGCAAAAGTACCTGGAGATGGGGACAACCCTGTCTTTTCCCAGGGGCTATACTCTGAGAACAATGAATTCACCTGTATTTTAGCAATTGGTTTGTGATGTAATGTAAAAACCTGGTTCAGAAAGTCCTGTCCTGTTAGCCAGCATAACAGATTGCTTCTCTCAGCTCCTCCACTTCTTTGTTTCTTTGACAGACACGAAGAATGTCACTGACAAAATTCTGGGCTCGCACTTCTCTAAAGGGTATCTGGATAACTGGAAGGGTTATGACCCAGAAGAGGTTCCAGGGTTTCAGCTTCTATGTCTATGCTTCATTATGAATTTCCCAGTTTAGGATCTGGATCCAGAAAGTCCTGTTCTGCTATTTGTAGCTCTGCCTGTTTTTCTGGACACACACCAGCTCCACTTACTCCAGCTCTGCTATTACTCATCTTCCAGTCTGCTTTCCAGGATACACTCGCTAAGGCCTATTTCAAGCAACCTCGCAGACATTTCAGGACATGTGTATAATCTATCGTGCCGACCAAGAGGAAAGGAGGCAGACCTGCAAAGTAGATGGGGGTTACAAGGCAGAACAGATGCAGAAACACCAGATACTGGAAGGAATAAATCAAAACTACTTACTCCCTTGCAGAGTGGAACTGATGCTGGGGAGCCATGGGTTGGCAAAAAAAACTAAACTCAAGGCTACTTCCAAGAGCAGACTGAAAGGAAAGCGGAGATGCATAGCTTGTAAGTGGCATTGACTGCCCGTGCAACCTTGCTGTGGCCCTAAGGCCTAATAGCAAGGACAAGTTGAGCTGGACCTGGACCAGGATGGTCGGACTTGCATATTGATGGAAAGCAGAAGCAAGAGGCTCACGCAGGTTAAAACAGGACTAGAAGCTTACAAAGAAACCAAAAGATAGCAGAATCCAAATCAGAATACAAAATCAGGCGAGATCAGTTCAAGCTGCAAACAAGTGTCGTCAGAATTCTCAACCCAAGGTCATACACAGGATACGGAAATCAAAGCACTGGAACACTAAGTACCACTTAGTAAGACACTATACATGTGCACTGAAGTGCAAACTGGAAGACAGGCGATAGCAGAGCTGCGATAAGTGGAGCAGGTGTATCCAGAAAAACAAGAGATTAGTAGAGCAAAAATGATACTTTCATTGGCTAACCAAGTGGATTTGGATGGAAGCTTTCAAGACCTAGTTACCCAGTAAAGGTATCACTTTTATTCTACCAGACTCCTGCTTTTCTACAGCTAACATAGTACCACCTTTTATCGAGAAAAACAGGCAGAGCTGCTAATAATAAAATAGGACTTTCTGAACTGGGTTCTTATAAAACAAATCCACCTAATGAACTGTAGGTCAGATTAGGACTTCCTTGGCACTGCCCATAGGTCCTCCCACTCCACCAAGTCAAAGGCTTTTGGCATATCTAGCATGACTATCTCCCTCAACCCAGGGTTACTATGCAGTACTTGCATATGCTATCAAAGTTGTTTGATATTATGGTGAGTGCATTTCCCAGGCATAAAACCAGTATAATTAGCATGAAGTATCTTGGAAATTACTTGGGTAAGCAGCAACACAAGTATTTTGGCCTTAATATCTGCTGTGAGCAGTGACAGGAGTCTGTAAAATTCACATAAAGTAGGGTTCTTGTCTGGCTTTGGGAACACAATTACTTTACCTAAGGGTAGGTGGCAGGGACGCCTGGAGACTTACTCCAGGGGAAGGTTTTGTAGGAATCAATGTCTTGAGGTGTTATGGAGGACTCAAGAATTTCAACATCACTGGGGTCAAGTCTAGGTAGAGATCTGATCCAGCTACATTTGTTTTTAACTCTAAGGGCATTTAGTGATCACAGAGGCGTATAAGTCCTGGTATTACTCTGCAAACCTAGCATTTTTAGCCTGAAGATAAACCAATATTTGTCCATCTTTAACTACTATATGATGTACGAACACAGATTGATATTCCTGTTTAAGTAGATGTGGCAGTAGGCTTGAAACTTTATCCCACCATTCAAACTGCTGCTGCCTAAACCACTACACTTTACCCATAATCATTTCAACCAGTTTTAAGTCTTCATTTTATCTTTGGAACCTGGAGAGTGATCCTCTAAGAACTGCTGTTCTGCAGATGTAAGCTCATCCTCAAGACGTTTTAGGAAAGGTATTTTACTTCCAAATGCCTTGCATGTTTCCCAAATAACCAAAAAGTTGGCTGTAGCAACATTAAACCAAAAAAAAAAAAAAAAATCCTCCAGGTACACCACATTTGCTACCCTGATGGAGTCATTTATGAGCCAACTAGGATTTAGTCTAGCCCCAGAGAATATACTGGAAACACCTGGCAAGTGATAAGAAAAAATGCAGGGGAGCATTCCAACATCTTTCACCAGGTGTGTGTAGCGTTTGGAGATTAAAAAAATAAATAAATAAAAATAAATAAATATTCTAAACATTCTTAGGTCTGTAAAGGAGTAGCAAGTATATGCTCCAAATTATAGACCGTGAGCTCACATCCACAATGCCTGAATACATTCAACAAATTGCCACAGGAGCCAGGTTCCCTGGGAGTGTAGTTTACCCAGTTGAACATTCAGAATATTAAAGTCCCCCATACAGCAAACCCATGCACTCCAGTGTGTCAGGCTATATGCTAATAGACTCCAACCAGCTCTCCAGAACCAGTGTCAAAGAGCAGGGGTAGATAAATGTTACAGATAAGAACCTCCAAAGCTTTTATTTTACAGAGAAAAAAAAAATCTACCCTTCAAATCAACCTTATTATCTTTGATTGTGAAGTCTACATTCTTTCTAAAGAGTAAAGAAACAGCTGTAGCATAGTACGGCATGTTATGAAGACCCAATCCACCTATTTCTCAAACTAGGATTTTCTCTGCCATAATAGGAGTCTCTTCAAGTGCTACCACATATGATTGCTGTTTTTTAATGAGATCCACCACTAAAGAGCTTTTTATCTTATCATTAAGACCCCTCACATTCCAGGAGCTATAGTATCCAACATGCATAACTGTGTATTTGATATGAAATGGTAGCATTTGAAAAGCATTAACGATACCCAACATCCCACCGCCCATGGAGCGACCTGGTAAATGAAAAACAAAAAAGCCTGCACCAACCCTTGACCCACCCATCCCCACCACCCTAACTTCCCATCCCCAACCCAGAAAATCTGTACCCAAACCATATAGAGAACAAACACAAGGCACAAACATTTGTACAGAGAAAATTAAAAGCCTCAGTCAGTCCCACACCCCAAGAACCAGACGACTGTCAACACAACAGCAACGTCAATCCAGTTCCCAGATAACAGTAACAAACACACTGTAAACCACCTGTACAGTGAGAACCCCACCAGAAGCCAGCAGCTCACGCCACTCTGCCACAGATAATGCACCTAATAGTCAGACGAAAAAAAAATATATTGTTGCATAAAAAAAAAGAAAAAATGCATTATAATGGGTCATGCAAAGCCAGTGCTAGCTGCTAAAACATAAAACACATTATGTGCAGATACTCATTAATTAATGGGTATATCCCAAATGATAATTAGCAAAAGACATACAAACACTATAAACTATGCAAAAGAAAGCTGTAACAAGGGAAACCCTCTCCCACATACTTTAGGGTAATGTCAGATTATTGTGTCTAAGATTACAGAGCAAATCTTTTTAATATGGAGTCCAAAAATCCCTCTAACAGATCAACAGTAATGAACAAGAACATTGCATATGCACATACATATCATACCCCAACCGGACCAGTGGGAATGGTATAATCCACCAAGAGTTCTGACAAGACAAAAGAGGGGTGAGGTGAGAGAGGCATCACACTGAAAGTCAAACAGTCCTGGAGTAAAATTACCCATCCAAGGCTGTTAAGCAATCAGGGACTACATATGCATAAGGTCCTCTCCAGTCAGGTATTTGAATTTTGAGCGGATGGTAAAAATGGGTCTGCAAACCTCACCAGCAACCTAGCAGGAAACAGCATTGAGTATTGAGATATTATGTGAACTTTCTCCTGGCCTTTTGCACATCCAAGTAGAAGTCTTGATAAACTAAAACAGCACAATATGCCCTATCAGCTTTGAGAATCCAGTTGTGGCCCCTAAAGTTCCTCATCTCCTCTCCTCCAAGCTATGCATGTTCAGATCCTTTAGTCTATCCTGACATTTTTATCCTGTAAATCACCATTCACCATTTTAGGAGCCCTTTTCTGAATTCTCTCCATAAGATCTATATCCTTCTGGAGATGGGGTCTACAGTATAGCACACAATAATTTAGGTGAGACCTAACCAGAGACCTGTACAGTTGAATGACCACTGCTTTGTTACATTGCCTGCCTACCTTTAAGTCATCATAAATAATTACTTCCAAATCCCTTTACTCTGTTGTCTACAACAGCACAGTACTATATTCTGGCTTTGGATTTTTACGTACAAAGTACAATATTTTACATTTATCAGCATTAAACTGCAGCTTACACTCTCATGCATTCTTTTAAATGACCTAAATCATTTGCCATTTGGCTTATTCCCCCATGAACGTATACCTTGTTGAAGATCTTTGTTTTATTTATAAAAAGACATACATTATCTTGAAGACCTTTTGCCATATCATTAATGAAAATATTTTAAATAATAGGCACCACTACAGACCCCTGAGGTGCCCCACTAGTAAAACAGCCTTCCTCTGTACTTTCTTAATTAACTACAACCCTCTCTGTCTCCTATCACTTAGCCACTGCCTTATACATTCAATTATTTTTACATCCAACTCATTTTTTCTTATTTTCATTAGTTTTTTTTGTAAAAATAACCTCTGAAATATTACTGATTTTTTTAAATAAAAAATTCAAAACTGAATATTTTGAATGCTAAAAATACAGAAATTATTTTTTTTGGCAATTACATTTTAGGACCAAAGCATCAACCCAAATGTATATTTATACAGTTCCATAAAAAGGCAGACACGCTATGTAAAATGTATCTAGGTACCTTTTCTTGACAGCATCCAGCTGTGTCTGCAGTGCAGCTTTGTGTTGTTCCACCACATCCTTGAGAGGCACAGTGGGGTGCTCTGCATGCTCCCCACCTGTACAGTCTTGGCACATAGCAGTCTCACATGACTGGCAGTAAAATTCCATCACCTGCAGCAAAAATAAGGGTAAGTGCAAGTGGTTTAATCTACCATTTCGACAACAGTATCAACCCCAAAGTTCACCTACTAATCCAAGGACAGAGAGGGAAGTGCATCCAGACAGACTAAAAGCACAAGATTAAAGTTCTATACACGACACGTTCAATGCAGGACAAGTTTACGGAACATGAAATACTCTCTAGCATCCTTCCATAAAGCCAACTTAACCCTATAACCCTTTGAGTTGCAGAGAGGTTCCAATGCTATACCTCTCTGGCACTCTGAGGGTTAGGGATCAGAAGGTTATACAATACAACACATTTGTTTGGCAATGTGTTAAAAATACATTGTATTCATTAGTATAAGATCTTATTTTACATGATGATTAATAAAACGATCATTAAATTAACACTATAGTAAAGAAAAAGAAAAAAAAAAAAAAAAAAAAAAAAGGCCAAAAGACCAATAGATGTGCCAAAATGGTATTGAATTTACACAGACATTAAACAGAATCACATTAAAGGGACAGTTGGCTTTATGTATTTAAAGCAAAGTGGAGCTATTTCGGGGCAAACCAAATGCACTGTAGGGGTCAAGTAAACATTCCCATTGATTGAAATAGGTAGTTTCACCCTTTCAGTGCCACAGGCTGAAAGGGTTAACCCCTTGAAAGTTAAACCAGTCATCAACACATTGCTTTGTAATACAATATGCAAGAGACTAAAAGACATTTCAAATCAGTGGGGGTTTGTGTGTTTTTCCCTAGATTCTGTCTCTGAACAATAAAGTACAAATGGAACTAGGAAAAAAAAAATTAAATAAATAAATATATATCAAACGTTCATTAGCCATATGAAGATTAAGCCGTAGGTAAGTAGAATTCAGTGACCTGACAGTAGTAGCAATTAAATTACATTTTGAAGTATCAGATTTTATTTTACCATAAAAATGTATAAAGCACTATAATGACACCGAGTCTCCAATGGGCATAATTGCTAGCGAGATTTCTAGAATATCACAGTGATTCCCGGCTAGACTTTGAAGGCTAAATACAAAGGAATTAGCATATTAGCAATTAAAAAGGTCCTGGGGATAAAGCAGGTTAAAGTAACAAGATTTTGCATCTGGTAAGTAGAATTAATGCCGATCCTAATAGGCTTTTTTTCATCCTCTTGTCTATACAGTGCTGAAGGGCTAACTATTTAACTCACAGACTACACCTAGCTGTATAAAGAAATTGGGTTTTATACAACAGGGCATAAAGATAAAGGATAAAAATTACCCTGATTTTCCCCATGAATGCATCCTGATTGTGATTGCACTGAGAAATAAAACAATCCTACTTTTATATCAAAAGGACAATTCTCTTTTAGGCATATGCGACTACTTGAAAAATATAATGCTAAAATTTGAGGTTTGCAGCCTAGTTTTCCCAAGTGTCCAAAGCAGCATTTGACAACCTAATCTACAACAGGGAGAAAGCTGTCAAAAGTCTCACAAACACATACAGACCACGTACATCTCCAGTCAGTTCACACCTGAAACTGAAACATACCATAACACAAAGCAGAACAATTACTAAGGTTAGGTTTTTTTATTTCTGATTTCTTTAGTGAAACAAAGTAGCAATTAAACCCTAGAGAGAACTCTTCAATGCATTGTGAATCATTGTGCTGGTCAGGTTACTGGCATCCAAGGATTTAACCCTTTAAAGTCTCCTGACGTGTCAGACTGTCACGCTGGTCCGGACGTTAAAGACCAGTGACTATCCTGGCACGTCATGGAAATCTGGGATGGCAGAGCGACTGCACGCTATCCTACCATCCCAGAATGCATTGGGGGAAGTGCCATGGTCCTCTTAGGCTGCTCACCCCCCGGACTGCATGGTCCTTAAGGGATTAAACTGGAACAGAGTAGCTTTCCATATGGCCAATACCATACACTAAATATAAGGCTACCCTGCTCCAAATAATATGAGGTCAGAGGCAAATGTAAGCCTTTCAGCCACAGAGTGAGCAATACATTGAGATGTAATGCCTTACACCACTCTGGCATGAAAGGGGTTAATTTTTTTTTAAATATTACCACCTCTAAGTGCAAGGGAGTGTACAGTTCATTGCGTCACAGTGTGTTGCATACCTCTAGCATTCAAAGGGTTAAATTGCAGGAAGAAATAGGTCATTGTTTTGAATGCGCTTAATGGGATAGCGTCACTTATTATGCGAAAATATATATATTGTAGGATTTATCCTCCTGAGTAATACAAGGGTACACTCACTGCTGAGAGGTGTTTTATTCAAACATTATTGCAATCCATACATTTTTAGGTACAATATCTCAGTGGCCAGGAATTGTATATATATATATATATATATATATATATATATATATATATATATCATTGACCTGGAATTGTACAGTGGCGCTGTGACTACATTATCTCATGGACAGCTCTCATCAGTTGACCATGAACCTCCATAGGATAGTATAGCAACAGCATCACTAACATGTAGGCCACTGAGATATTGCACCTTAGAAATTCAAGTTTGAGCTTTAATAACTTCTTAACAAATAGTGATAATGTTTACAATCTAGAATCGGATACAAGGGGATTAATGTGCTAGGACAGATATGAATAAAATCAACATTTTTCACGAAGAGAGATTTTAATAAAACATTCAATAGTCATATACAGTGCTATATAATAGTTAAAACAGCACAATCCAATATCCAAGGCATACAATGAAACTTGGTTGCGCCCCCACAGTTTACAAACATGAATGCTTGTGTATTAATCCACTTTTCTCTGATTCTGGATTATACACATTAGCACTTAGAGGACTTCTTTTGTGTGTTTTTTTTTTTTTTTTGTGATCCTTTTGGAGGGGATCTTTTCCTCAGAGCAGCTTTGTGTGTGAATTTTTCCTTGCCCTCTCCCATTTATTGTGAATTCTTTATTTCTATACAAACTTTTGAATAAATACCTCTCAGCAGTGCAAATAACTTTGTTTTAATAATAATAATAATAATAATAATAATAACTTATTTATATAGCTCCTTTCTCCCAGTGGGACTCAAAGCGCTTTCAGCGCACGCTCTTGGAATTAACCAAATTGGCATCTGAAATAATAGATGTTATTATTACCCAATCAATGGTACCTCGGAAGAATGAAGGGCTGAGTTAACCCTGCCGGGATGTGAAGCTGCAACCTTGAGATTTGAACAGGGAATTTACCACTGAGGTATTTCACTCGGAAGGATAAACCGCATGCATATATATTTTTTTTTTTTACTCATTAAGTTTTACTATCCCTTTAATTTATTCATGCATTTGGAACAAGCTGCTTTCCACCATTGCACTCAAAGGGCTAGATCCTATTGCAGGTGCAAACACCCGTTTTATCAAACATTTTCCTATTGAAGTCTATGGGGAAAACCGGAGATAAAAGCAGAGATAAAATTAGCACCTGTAATAGAATCCAGCCCATAGAGTCTCCTTGCATCCAAAAAAAGCTTTATGTTCTGTGTATTTTTTGTTAAAGCATCTAAGTGTTTGTTAAGTTAGGGTTCATGGTTTGTTTAGTAAGCCCAGGAAGACCACATATCATTTTCCTTATAGGATAATAGGATTTTAGTCTTACCTGTTAAATCCTTTTCACTTAGTCCATACAGGTCACTGGTACCATGGGATGTGTAGTCCCCTTTAATAGGCAGGAACAATTATGCAAATAATTTGCAAGGGGCGGAGCCTCCCCTCTTACTTAAGCCACCTTCTGGCCAGAGCCACCCATATTGATTTGAGACCCTAAACTGACCCCAGGTAAGCAAAAAGAAAGACTCCTGTGAGCATGCCCGAACGGTCTCCCACTGAATGCCACAGGAGAGCCAAGACTGGTCCCTTGACAGGGTGGGAGACCAGTGACCTGTATGGACTAAGTGAAAAGGATTTAACAGGTAAGACTAAAATCCTATTTTCACTGTCGTCCAATACAGGTCACTGGTACCATGGGATGTACAAACATTGAGCTGATCCAGAGGCGGGAAGTAAGGCAAGGACCAGGCGCAAGGCCCAAGTCACTAGAACTGTTAACCAGTTGATAACATAGCCCAAACTGTAAGTGTCAACGGACACCAAGCAAGGGAACAATCCCTGAACTTAACACAGCACACGGAACACGAGCCAACCGGGCTCAACAGTAAGGAAGCACTAAGGATCACAGAGCGGAAGACCTACACAGGCAAGACTGCCTCCAGGACCTTCCTTCCAAAGCTGGCATCAGCCGATGCCAGTACATCAACTCGGTAGTGCTTAGAAAAAGTGTGCACAGAGGACCAAGTGGCCGCTCTGCACAGTTGATCAGCAGAAGCTTGATTCTTGTAGGCCCAGGAGGCCCCAATAGATCTGGTGGAATGGGCAGTCACCCTGAAGGGAACATGCTTATTCCTCAACTTATAGGCTTCACGGATGGTAGCCTTAATCCAAGAGGCAATGGTAACTTTGGAAGCCGGTCTTCCTGCCCTAGGCCCCTCAGGAATGACGAATAGAGCGTCAGACTTCCTGATAGATTCGGTGCGGTGAACATAAAACTTGAGGCAACGCACCACATCCAACAAATGGAGATCTCTTTCCTTGTCAGATGAAGGATTAGGGCAGAAAGAGGGAACCACAATCTCCTGATTGATGTGAAACTCAGACACAACCTTGGGTAAGAATTCCTTGGTAGTGCGAAGCACAGCCTTATCCTTGTGGAACACCAGGTAAGGAGGTTTACAAGACAATGCCTGTAACTCTGCCACCCGGCGTACTGACACAATAGCCAAAAGGAAGGCCATCTTCCAAGTCACAAGACGTAATGGAATGGAAGCCAAGGATTCAAACGGTGGTCGCTGAAGAACTCCCAGCACCAAATTGAGATCCCACTGGGGAGCAGGACTCTTGAAGGCAGGTCGAACATGAGTCACACCTTGGAAGAAGACTTTCACATCAGGAAGGATGGCAATCCGTTCCTGGAAAAACACAGACAAGGCAGAGGTCTGAACTTTGAGGGAACTCAGACTGAGCCCCTTGTCCACACCGTCCTGCAAGAAGGCCAGGACAGTGGGAAGATGGAAGTCAAGAGACAACTGCTTGACAGAGCACCATGTCACGAAAGTTGACCAAATGCGATGATAGATCTTGGAAGACACAGGCTTACGAGCACTGAGCATCGTCGACACCACAGAAGGAGAAAAGCCTTTCTTAGCTAGAATCGAGGATTCAACCGCCATGCCATCAAACGGAGAGAGTGAACATCCTCTTTCCACAGATACCCCTGAAGAAGCAGGTCCGGACGGGCTGGAAGTGGGATTGGATCCTTCACTGACATGGCCATCAATTCCGGAAACCAGGACTGGCGAGGCCAGTTTGGAGCAATCAGGATGACAGGACAACGTTCTCTCTTCAACTTCTGAATAACTCTGATCAATAGAGGAAGAGGGGGGAAGATGTAAGCCAGGGAGAAGTCCCAAGGGATCGACAAGGCATCCACCGCTAGAGCAAGGGAGTCCCTCAGACGGGAGCAAAACACCGGAACCTTCCTGTTGTGTCTGGTAGCCATCAGATCCACCACTGGCATCCCCCACCGTTGAGTGAGCATGTGAAACACCTCTGGGTGAAGAGCCCATTCTCCGCTGTCGACGGTGTGACGACTGAGGAAGTCTGCCATGACGTTGTCCACGCCTGGAATATGAACTGCAGAGATGACAGGCACGTGATCTTCTGCCCAAGACAAAATATCCTTGACTTCCCACCAGGCGGAACCGCTTCTTGTGCCGCCTTGTCTGTTGATGTAAGCCACCGCCGTGGCGTTGTCGGACTCTACTCTGACTGGAAGACCGGTCAATTGAGACTCCCAGTGCCTCAGGGGCAGCCGGACAGCTCGAAGTTCCAGAACATTGATGGAGAGCATGGATTCCTCCAGACCCCATTTCCCCTGAGCACTGAAGCGACCCCAGACTGCACCCCAGCCCCGAAGGCTGGCATCCGTTGTGACTGTGGTCCAATGAGGAACTAGAAAGGATTTCCCTTTCAAGAGATGAGAGAGATCTAACCACCAGTGCAGACTCGACTCGACATGAGGAGGAAGAGAAACAGACAGATGTTGATGATCTGGATGATTCCTGCACGTCTGGATCACAAATCTCTGAAGATCCCTGGAGTGGGCCATGGCAAATGGTACTGCTTCGATCGTGGAAATGAACTTCCCCACTAAGGACGACAACTTCGGAACTGGAATTTCGTCCATGTCCAGAATCCCAGCCACTCTGACGGCTATCTGGTGAGCCACGTCCTCTGGAAGAAACACCATGCATTGGCGAGTGTCGAACAGGAGACCCAGGAACAGAAGCCTCTGAGAAGGAATCAAGTCCGACTTGTCCAGATTCAGGATCCATCCGTGACGGTTCAGGGTGTGCATGCACCTCTGCAACTGCTGGTGGAGAAGCTCCGCTGAGGAGGCCTTCAGTAGGAGATCGTCCATGTAGGGTGTCACTCTGATCCCATCCTGATGGAGCACCGCTATCAAGGAGCCCAGCACCCGCTGGAAGACTTGAGGAGCTGTAGTCAGTCCAAAGGGGAGCGCTGTAAATTGAAAGTGTCCCCTGTGGCAGGCAATCCTGAGATACTTCCTGCTCTCTGGATGAATAGGGATGTGAAGATAAGCATCCTGAAGGTCCAGGGAGGCAAGAAACTCCCCTGGAGACATTGCTGCAATCACAGAGCGCAGGGACTCCTGGCGGAAGTGGGAAGTCACCACATAGGCATTGAGATCTTTGAGATCCAAGATGGGACGGGCTCCTCCGTCCTTTTTGGCTACCACAAACAGGTTGGAGTAAAATCCTGAACCTGTGTCCCCCTGCGGAACCGCCTCCAGGACCTCTTTGTCCAAGAGATCCTGAATAGCGTCGTCGAACAGACGCCTTTTTGAGGGTTCCTGAGAAGGACGAGTAAAATGGAACCGAAAAGGAGGAAGGGAAGAGAAAGGGATCCTGTATCCCTCTGACACCACCTGAAGAACCCATGGGTCCGCCACTGACTCCTCCCAAGACCGGCGAAAGATGCGGAGACGACCGCCTACAGCCGGATGCGGACCCGGGTTCGGCGAGTCATGCCGAAGCAGTCTTGGAGGTCTTGGCCTTGGAGGCAACTTTGGGCCTCCAGGACTGTTTGGGCTTGGAGGAGGAGCGCGTAGTGGGAGGACCCGTTTGGGCCGAGGAGCGTGTCTCAGTCTGAAAGGAACGAAAGGACCGATTGCGTTTGGCTGGAAACTTTTTCTTAAAGACTGAGGGTAGAAGAGTACTTTTACCGCCAGTAGCCTCACTGATCATTTCTTTGAGCTCAGAGCCAAAGAGCAAATTCCCCTGAAAGGGCAAGGAAAGCAAGGCTTTCTTAGAGGCTGTATCAGCAGACCAAATTTTCAGCCAAAGAGCGCGTCTAGCCACCACAGAAGAAGTGGAGGCCCTCGCCATCATGCGCACAGCATCAAAAGCAGCATCAGCAACATAGTTCTGAGCTTCAGTGATATTAGCAAGAAGCTGCAACTGTTCAGATACAGGTGCATCCTGGCGAACCGCTTCAGTCAGTCGTTCAGTCCAGGCTGCAATAGCCCTATTAACCCATGCCACAGCAAAGGTGGGGCGCATGGCAGTGCCAATAGAGGCAAAAATAGATTTAAGAGAGAGCTCTAATTTCTTATCCGTCCAGTCCTGCAAGGCAGAGGCATCTGAGACAGCCAAAGCAGTAGATTTGGATAGTCTAGACACAGGAGCATCCACCTTGGGAGGATGAACCCATTTTGCCAGCTCCGCTTCGGGAAAAGGGTAAAGTTTGGCAAACTTTTTGGAGACAGAGGAAGATCTATCAGGATTCTTCCATGCCTCAGAAACCAGACGGGCAAGAGTAGGGTTAGTTGGAAAACAAACAACAGGTTTAGATGGCTTTTTCTGAAAAACATCAGTAGGATCATAAGTGGATTCCTGAGTCAGAGGAAGGTTGAGCGTATTCAGAACCGCTCTGATCAGACCCTCAGCCGAAACTTCAGGGTCACACTCATAGGGGTCCCCAATGGACCTGTTAGATTCAATAACAGTACGTTCCTCAGCATCAGAATCCTGTAAAAGTTCTTCTTCAGAAGAATCAGTGATATCAGGAGCTCCTTGTGGCTTAGGCAGGGAGGTCCTGATAGTAGAGGGGGTCTGCCAGACCTGGAGAGCCCCCTGTACCTGAGAGGGAAAGAGTTGAAGCGTGGATCTGAGATCCCTAGTGGCAGCTTTAAACTCCCTCACCCAAGATGGCTCAATAGCGTGGCTGGGAAGCCCAGGGTTGCTATCTTTATCAGTACAATTAGGGCATAGATCCCCCACATTATCGCAATCCAGCCCAATGTGGCAAGAGGAGCAAAACGCCATGGGGGTAGAAGACCCCCCAGCCTCCTTAGTCTTGGGTCTAGCCCCTAGCTCCAGTGAAGTAGACATGCTCACAGCGTCAATATACCCCACAACAAACACTATCACCCAGAAAAGTGTTAAAGATTAAAGTTTCACCCCAGAAAAGGTCTAAAAACGGACTTATCTGGCCAGCGAAGGGTTAATCTGGTGAGGAGAGAGAAGGCTCGGTCCCTGCGTAGTGTACTCGCCTTGGAAAAGTACCACAAAATGGCGGCCGTCATGACAGCCAATCAGAAACGAGCGCGAGCCAAGCGCTCATGGGAAATGTAGTTTTCCCTATGCAAGTACCCCAAACAGTGCCCGAAGCCCCCCTGAACCCCCTACATTAATAAAACACCAACCGGATGATAGAGCAGGAGCCTAGCATTAAAATGAGCCCACTCTGAAGTTGTTGTGACAAGCGGTTTCAGAGATATGTCCCAAACTGTGAATTCCCATAGAGAGTAAAGGAGCTCTGCTGCTGAGCGGGAAAAAGCCGCGCTTAAAGGCGCGGAACACCATTTTTAATAAAGTTTAGTAAAACATTAAAAAGTGCCCAAACAAGCATGAAATACATGAGAAACATAAATAAATGAATACCCAATGCTCCAAAACTCAGAGAATAACACAGAAATTGCATAAATAAAAACACCCTATGAGTGCTGGAGTGTATTAAAACTCCCAAATACAAGCCCATCAAAGGGACACTGTGGGGACAAGTGGACCTTCAGCACTCAATGGGTGACTCACCTTTCTCGCAGACTTCTGTCTTCAGGTGACCATGATAGGGAGGGAAAGAACCAGAGGTAATTTCCCCAACAGGGGAGCTGCTTAACACAAGCTGTCCCCTCATCAGGTATAGGTCCACAGAAATCCCTGGAAGCTGCACTAGCCACTTCGGGTGAGGGCATTCACAGCCATGGTCACCCTCCTAATGGTGGTATTCCATATTTGAAGAAAAAATAATAAAACTCTAAGAAGCATAGCTGTTCTCTGCCTGGTGTGCAAGCACACCAGGAACAAATCAATATGGGTGGCTCTGGCCAGAAGGTGGCTTAAGTAAGAGGGGAGGCTCCGCCCCTTGCAAATTATTTGCATAATTGTTCCTGCCTATTAAAGGGGACTACACATCCCATGGTACCAGTGACCTGTATTGGACGACAGTGAAAAAATATATTTTGGTACCATATGGGAATATATATAGCCCCAATCCTATGTAATAATTCGCTAGATAGTTTGTAACGACACAGTCATGCGCAGTAGAGACTGCCCATGAGGTGGCTGATACGGAGCGGGGTGCTCTGAAGTATCAGCCGTGGCGCGGGCAGTCTCTACTGTGCATGACTGCTCTGGTGGCCCGTGTACAGGGGCTCTTCTACTAGCTTTTAATAAAGAAATATAAATAAATCCGCAATTTTTTATAATTCCAATTACATTTAGTCAGTTTAGTGAAACACCCTATAAGTGCAAGGGTTACATGTAAAAATATACTTTTTCTGTCTATTCTTTATACTTCATTTTTGTGAGGGGTACAAGTTACCTATATCACTCTGTCTTGGACAAATTCTTATCCCTTTAAATGGTGAATCAAGTGAAAGGTTAATTGAGATTATCCAAGTATACTTCTTACAGCTGAGACTCTGAAGGTAGCCTGATTACTATATCTTGCTGTACTTGAAAGTTCAGTTCCTCTTACATTAATCGGTACCCCATATTTTTTGTACATCCCTCTACATGACAATCTCGGTCTTTGATCAGTCTCTCCCTGAATGCCCCTTAGCTACAGAATATCAAGCTTCTCTAAAACATGTGCGTCACCTTTCCTCACTGTGTCCACTAACCTCAAACAAGAATTCTACTTGACTGTTCACAGCTTCAGTCCCTCCAGCTCTTGCATCTTATAGGACTTTGTGGTTTGTAACTTGCGATTTCTGGTAAAAGTCCTCCATAAAGCAGATTGGTATATCAATTTGCATGTAAATTTAAGGATTTCAGTTGAAGTCAGCATTCAGTTCACACCTCCTCACAATAGATTTTGACTAAGAAATAACATCTAGAAAAAAGCTTCATCTACATCAAGCAGAGATCTTATTGTAAAACCACAAAAGAAAAAGCTGGTCACTGTGTAATCCACACCAGCATTACCCAATAAATATCTAATTCACCCCTTTCACTGTTAAGGCAGTCAAAATGACACAAACTCCTGTATCATTTACAGCACTACTATGAGATAGAATAGGAGGCATTTACTACAAGGCAAAAGCATCCGTTGCCAGATTTTGTTGTGGTTGTGTAGCATGGAGACATTTTCTTATTTACAAAGTACTGTAGGAGAATTTCTCAGTTCCTATAAGTGCAGATAAAATTCCATGTGGCTGCAGAGATTCTGCATACTCTGCACCTAGACCCTTTATGATAAATTAGTCAACAGGAGTACCCTTGTTTTGGTTGATGGACATAGACAGGAGCAGTACAGTACAAAATCCACTCGCAAGCCCCCCCCCCAAAAAAATAAAAACAATATTAGTAAATAGCACAGGCTAGGCAATCAAATTACTTCCTGATCACCGCACGTCTAAGGATATGGGGTTGTTGTACCATTGTAAATATCCCTCATTCAGTTGTTACTGGGAAAAGGACTCTGCTATTACATATAGATTACATCAAATGCATAATGATTTGGGAAAAATAAATAAATGGACAGTATTATAGAATCTAAATGTCAAGGCAACAAAGTATAAAATAATGCATACAAAAATCCAGGTGAGGTAAAAGTTTAATTGTTCATTGCTGACAACCAGCAGCTGAGGAAAGGGGCTTGAAAGTTACTACAGATGTAGATAAGCAATGTAGTAAAGTAATGGGGAAATGCCATCTGGATGCTAGACTTTATGGGAAGGAGGCATTTTATGAAGGAAGAAAGGTGTACTAAGGCCCTCACCTAGAATGCCTAACTGCAGGACATACAGAAATGTAATCATTCTACCCCTGTGCGTATGACTTCCTTGACAACGTTTTTATACAGAGGTGCAGAGCTGTAAATTTTTCAAGGACAAAGGGCTGTGTGCACAAAAAAAAAAAAAAAATGAAACTATTTTGCAGCAAACAAATACAATTGAATAAAATTCCCACTTATTTAAATCTTCCTCTATTCATAGGACTGAATCCTTATGATGCTTTAAGTATGCTCCAGAACTGCTCCACATTTCTTTGTGCATAAGGCCTAAAATGTAAACCTGATCGGATCAGTAAAGCTTTCTAAAAAACATAAACACACATAAAATAAAAGTATTTGTAACTCTGAACGACATGATCATACATTCACGTTATGGCACAATCAAAAACAAATGGAAATCTGATTCAATTAAACCAAATCTGGAGGCTCAGCTTGTTGCGGTCTCCTGTAGAACTGGAAACATTCTTTCCTTGGATGTTTTCCCAATAACAAACGACTATAGTGACAGAACCATAAAGGGCCTCACAATCACAAAATGTCTGTTTGAAAATTACGATTAAAACTTGGGACCTTATGTTCCAAAGAAAAGCTGAATATTTCTGGGGCAAACAAAATGCACTAGGGGTGAAATAAAGATTCCTGTTGATTTCACCTGGGATTTTAACCCCTTGAATGCTACAGAGGTCTCCAATGTGATTCACAATCTAATGGATTCACAATCTAATGGACACTTCTCTAGTATTCAAGTGGTTACAATCAGAATGAAAATGAATGAGAATTTAGGCAGTGATTATTTCCTATGGTTCATTTGGTAGGCACCAGAATGTCTTCATTTTTCTTCTGAATATAAGGCCATCATTTAAAGTCCACTTTAGAATCCCTTTTAGATCAAAATATTCAAAAAACAATATAAATCCTGACAAATTGAAGGCATTATGGCACCACTGTGTGAGGAAATAGTGGAGTGAAAACACAGAGGAGGTATCCATGCTTTTTATACAGGTACTTTAACACCAGAATTTCATTTAAAGTCAGATTTTTGTACAGTTATTCTGTATCGTATGTTTTGATGTATGTCTGACCACTTAGACAATCCTTTTAAGACCATTTATTTAACCCATTCAGGGATAGAGGGGTTTGCAATGCATTGTGAAGTCAAGAGTTGCACACCCCTCATCCTTAAGGGGTTAAATGGTCTTTCATGTTCTTTATTATTATAAAAGTGGAGTTGTCTGTTTGAAAACTTGTGGGAAAATATTTTGGTAAAAATGATGACATTTTAACACCAGGGGTAGATGCACTAAAGGTTGATAAAGAGGAGAGAATGTCTCTAATTATATAAGTTCTATGTTATTCTATGGAGCCAGTTGTGTACCCCTTTGGCAATCAAATGGCAATGCTAGATGAACTGTTAAAAACCCCATGCAGATCAATGGAATTTTGAGAATCTTCATTGCAATTGGTTTACTCTAAAATGAGGCCACCTTTTCTACTGGACATATAGCACTTTAATACAAAATATGTCAACTAATGAGCCGGGGGGAAGGAACAATAGCCTATATTTATAAAAACAAATAGGAGTTATTCTGGAGTCAACGGAATGCACCACAGGGAACAAATAAAAACCACCTGAATGTTAGCGAGGTCTTAGTGCAATGCATTGGAGAACTCTCTATCATTCAAGCTCAATTTAATTTAGCAGGAAGTTTTAGGTGTCCTCTGTGAAGTTATGGAGAATAACTCTAGAGAGAAAGGAGAGAGAAGGGGGGAGAGAGAGAGAGAAAGGAGAGAGAAGGGGGGAGAGAGGGGGGAGAGAGAGAGGGGGGAGAGAGAGAGGGGGGAGAGAGAGAGGGGGGAGAGAGAGAGGGGGGAGAGAAAGAGAGGGGGAAGAGAAAGAGAGGGGGAAGAGAAAGAGAGGGGGAAGAGAAAGAGGGGGAAGAGAAAGAGAGGGGGAGAGAGAGGAGAGAGGGGGAGAGAGAGGGGAGACAGAGGAGAGAGAGAGGGGAGACAGAGGAGAGAGAGGGGAGACAGAGGAGAGAGAGGGGAGACGGGAGGCAGAGGAGAGGGAGGGGAGGCAGAGGAGAGGGAGGGGGAGAGACAGCAAGTGAGCAAGGGATTTTCCAGCTGAGGAAAACAAAAAGGTATTCTTTTGGACTTGGTATGGAGACATTTGAGGGTTGGTAGTTTTTCCAGCTGCATCTATATACATTTTCAGTTTAAATTTGCTCTTTTGTGTGTCACTTTTCACAATGGAAAAAGTAAACTTGAGATATCTGCCCAAAGCCTGGAATCAGGTTCTTTCTAGTAGAGCACATCAAATATTTGCCACAGAACATTATCAGTAGTGAAATCCACACAATTAATTCAGTATTTTCTCTTACATTCCCATCGTGGTTGGGGCAGGACAGTGGTTTTCCGGCAGCAACAGCACTCACGGTCTCCAGAATGGAGGATTCTTCAATTCCATTATCTGGACTCCTCTGCAACACGTCCATCAGGTTAGTAATGAAAAAGTTATTCTGTAGAGCAGAGACACCCTTCTCGGGCAAGATGGAGGTCTGACGGCACACTGGACAGGAAAGGGTCAAGCTGTGAGCTGGAATGTAGTTCTGCAAACACCTGTAATATTAATAAACAAAATAAATGTGTATTCTGTAATAATTTTTTTACTACAACTAATAAATAACCCTTTGAATACTAGAGATTAGTGGCTTTATATATTGCCACTAAGGAGATAAGAATATGGCGTTTCTCTCATTTTCTTAACATTTTTTGTTATTCCAAATTAACCCTTTGAATGCCAGAGAGGTATTTAGTGCATTGCAGCACAATTTATTGTATGCCTTTCCTCTGAGGACCACAGTGATTTGCAATGCACTGCTTCACAATGGTTTGTGCTCCCTCCTTTACTCAGTGGTTTAAGCTGTTTATTATACTAGTCCATTTGCTCTGGCATTTTATGACCCACCCAACCAATTGCTCTGTCCAAGAGGCTGTTAGTTTATACTGCCTTTTAGTAAGGAATAAAGTGTTGATCAGTTAGTTTGTCAGCACCACACCTCACCTCCTAACCAAAAGGGGCTCCTTGACCTCTGAAATGACCTTTCTAAAACCACTGGTGCAAACAGGAGTGATCATAGGCAGGAGAGTAGCCATTAGTAGGCCTAGGTAAGCCATGGTTCACCCACTTTAGATTAATCAAACTGTTCATAACTTTTATTGAATGTACACTTGAAAATAAAAACCTGGGTATGCCTAGTGCCCAGTATTAAAGCAAAACTACCACCCAATAAAAATATTGCCCCACATAATTGCCCATCTGGCAACTAGCTCTCAGTAGCGCTAGTCGCCAGAATTATTTCCAGATTAAAGAGAAATCGCTATTCTTCCTGAACTGACAGAAGAACGGAGCACAGACATCTTACCATAGTGACGTCCAAGTGCCTGCACTGTCAGTTCCTTTTGGAGCCAGACGGCTCCTAGCAATGCCTCCTAGACCCGGCTGGGACTGACAGCGTAGGCACACGGTTGTCATTATGGCAAGATGTTCGCACTCAGTCCTGCTGTCAGTCCAGGAAGAATAGAGAGTTCTCTTTAATCTGGTAATAATTCTGGCGACTAGCTCTACTGAGCAGCTAGTAGCCAGATGGGCAATTATGTGGGGCAGTATTTTTATTGGGTGGTAGTTCCGCTTTAAGACTATCAGGCCCTGGTATGAGTCATTCAAGGGGTAAACCTCGATACATAAATTGATAGCAAATAAGAACCTACTGGTCTTCCTATTTCCCTACGTATTTAAGAGCTCACACTTACTTAACCCTTACAACAGAGATAGAACTCCCAGAGAGTTCTTTAATTTACTGTTTAACGTGTTGGATAGGTTTATGCTCATAAAACACAGATCTTGCATGGTTTGCAGAAAAATACCATATAGCTATAGATGTCTGATGCCTGTAAGGCAGGGGTAGCCCACCCTTGGACCCCCAGATGTTGGGGACTAGTTGGGAATGATGGAAGTTGTCGCCAAAATCTGGTGGCCCAAAGGTTGACTACCCTTATGAAATATATTTCTACATGGTGGATGTATCTAAATGTATGCATCAAAGGTAGAAAAAATATATAAGAGTACTTTAGAGTCAGACACAATTTTTAGGAGCCATCTAGGAGATTTAGGATCAAGTGAAGGTATCCATGTACAGAGGTGTATATTGCATATACATAAAAATGTATCAGCTGGCAGTGAAATTTTAGAAGCCCTGGTTCCTAGGCTCCTGGGATATTTCTACCTCTTGAATGTATGATGTTATTATGTGTAGTATGATGTTATTATGTGTATTTTATACATGTATGTATATTTGTATATCATATATCCAAAATAATGAATGATAGGAATGTCAGTAGTACCTCAGGTGTGCGCATATATTGCTTGGTAAAACATTACAGGTGGCATGTGCCATACACAATGTATGGTGTACTAATAAGCGGAAAGGGGGGAACCCATAAAATGTACCATTAAAAAGGAAAACGGTCTTAAAAGTTTGAGCACCTAGGTGTTTAAAAAACTTGCTTCTAAACTAATTAGGATTAAGATAAACGGAGAAGAACAGATTATAACAGACACAGCTCACCTCTCACAAAAAGTGTGCAGACAGGGAAGTACTTTGGGATTCTTATATCGGTCAAGACATATACTGCAGATAAGAAACTGCTTGTCTATCTGACGCACCACAGGACTGGGGATATTGGAGCCTTCACTGGCCATCCTAGACCACTGACATATGGGTTAAGTTCCCTTCCACCGTGCACACTGAGGAGGAAAAAATACAGAAGCAAAAATGGTAGTTAGTACAGGAAAAATTGGGCATAAACATGTCCTCACCAACAACATATCTAAAATGTCTTCTTCAAAAAAATAGACACAGCCACCACAGGAGTAATAACTGTAACTCTGAGTGCCAGAGTGATATGCATCTCATGTCCTGCAATTTGGACAGCACCTCTGCCACTCAAAGATTAATGCAGAGTAGTAGAATATCATAGTGTGATTTCTATAAATAAAGCAACATTAATGCAGTTTTATAAGAAGTAGTCAATCCCAATAGAAAATAATGTATTTAGTCACAAGCAGGTAAATTACTACGCATTCACATCAAGAAAATATGTTCTAGTTAGAAATCACGCTATGTTTATTTAGAACTGAATAGTTTATTTTTAGTGCAGCTTTCTATCTATCCAGGAAGTTACAATCCTACATGCTCACCTGTCTAAATGGACTGCAATAAAGAGCCACAGCAACACTTCACCTACTGAGCACACAATGTGTCAAATTCCTATAGACCTGCCTAAGGCATCATTGTTCAAGAACAACACAAAGCTATGTTTAAATGTAACACATTGCTGTTAGTTAAAGGGAAAGTAACATTATAAAAATAAAAGCATATGTTATAGCTAAGCATTTTACTAATTGCCGCTACTTCTAACGCTAGGAGAAGCGGAATGATAAAATAACAGTCCTAATTGTACAGGTATGTCCTGACAATCTTGTCCAACATCCTGCAATAGCTTAAGGCACCACTGGCACCCTCATTCCTTTAAGCTATGAAACTGGGTGACACGCCAGCTGTATGGTGCTCACACCACCAGGTCTAGATGCAGCTCAGAAGACACGTTACACTGATGATTGTAAGTCTATAATGCTGCTGTTCCCAGTGGGGTGACCAACCACGATTAACCAGTAAAAGACTGAATATTGGCAAAAAAAGAATGGGTAGATGGAAGGGAGAAATATCCCGTTGTCCACTGGTAGTCGCAGGACAATACTATATTATTTCCCATACCAGCTTTGTTCACTGCTCACTAGTAGTCACATGACTACACATACACAACCAGGCACAGATTATTAGATGCACCAGCCTTTCTACACTTTTCACTGGAAGACACAGAGCCACATAAATGCTGTAAGACACCCAAAACTTGTTCCATTGACTACCACTAGTAATAGAACCACACTTCACCGTCTTCCAGCCCAGCCTTGTTACTCTGTCTCCTATTAGTCACACAATCACACATACAGTCTAAGCGGCCAGCCTTGTTCCACTGTCTCATATTAGTCACACAATCACACACAGTCTAACCGGCCAGCCTTGTTCAGCTGGCTATTGGTAGCCATAGAATTGCACTACACTGTTTGCCACCCCTCTGGTACTCAAGAGATAAAACACGTCTCCTTCCTGCCCATGGCAGTCTCTGTGTGACAATCTTTGCACCCCACAGACATTACCTTTTCATTAACCCCTTTTGCAATGAAAGGGTTAGCATGTGTGTTCCAAAGGGGTGGACCATAGCTTGCTTTCCCTCCCACCCTCTGTTGCTATGGCAGCCTCTTTGTCTGATCTGGTCTGTGGCCGGTGATACCACTCATGAAGCGGCCAGAGGAGACATAATAACTTAATCTGGTGGGTATTTGGCTCCTTTCAGTTGCTCCACCAGCGAAGAGTGGCCAAAGGCACCCACCTCTCTAGAACTCAGACGATAAACCCTTTCATTGCAGGTAACATCTTGGAGGCTCATCAAGCAGAAAGGGGAGGGAGCGGAGAACTTTATTTTCCTATATCTCTCAAATCATAACAGTTTAAGAGAAACGAATAAGTGCAAGTACTCTCTTTTAATTGTATCTGCCATATAGTTAATACTTTTTTTCTGACATTACTATCCCTTTAACCTATACAATGTACATCTCTCTCTATATACCTATATACACAGTACTGTGCAAAAGTCTTAGGCAGGTGTGAAAAAATGCTGTAAGGTAAGAATGCTTTCAAAAATGGACATGTTAATAGTTTATTTTTATCAATTAACAAAATGATAGTGAGTGAACGGAAGAAAACTAAATTAAATCCATATTTTTTGTCATCACCCATTGCCCTCAAAACAGCACAAGTTCTTCTAGGTACACTTGTACACAGTTTATTAAAGAATGTGGCAGGTAGGTTGTTCCAAACATCTTGGAGAACTAACCACAGTTCTTTTGTGGATTTAGGTAGCCTCAGTTGTGTCTCTCTCTTCATGTAATCCCAGACAGACTCAATGATGTTGGGATCAGGGCTCTGTGGGGGCCATACCATCACTTCCAGGACACCTTGTTCTTCTTTATGCTGAAGATAGCTCTTAATGACTTTGGCTGTATGTTTGAGGTCCTTGCCATGATGCAGAAAATATTTGGGGCCAATCAGATGCCTCCCTGATGGTATTGCAAGATGGATAAGTATCTGCCTGTACTTCTCAGCATTGAGCATACTATTAATTCTGACCAAATCCCCAACTGCAGAAATGCAGCCCTAAACTTGCAAGGAACCTCCATCATGCTTCACTGTTGCCTACAGACACTCATTCTTGTAACTCTCTCCAGTCCTTTGGCGAACAAATTGCCATCTGATATAGCCACATATTCCAAATTTTGACTCATCAGTCCAGAGCACCTGCTGCCATTTTTCTGCACCCCAGTTTGTGTGTTTTTGTGCATAGTTGAGTCGTTTGGCCTTGTTTCCACGATGAAGGTATGGCTTTTTGATTGCAAGTCTTCCATGAAGCCCACATCTGACCAAACTTCTCCAGACAGTAGATGGGAGTACCAGGATCACACTGTTTTCTGCCAATTCTGAGCACTGGAAATTCTGGACATCTTCCAGTTGTGAAGGGAAATAAACACAATGTGTCTTTCATCTGCTGCACTAAGTTTCCTTGACCGACCACTGTGTCTACGGTCCTCAACGTTGCCCGTTTCTTTGTGCTTTTTCAAAAGAGCTTGGACAGCGCATCTGCAAACCCCTGTCTGCCTGCCTTGAAATTTCTGCCTGGGAAAGACCTTGAGGATGCAGTGTAACTACCTTGTGTCTTGTTGCTGTGCTCAGTCTTGCCATGGTGTATGACTTTTGACATTAAACTTCAGCAATCTCACTTTGTTAGCAGGTTTTGGCTGTTCCTCGCCCAGTTATTTTCCTCCTACATAGCTGTTTCTGTTTCAGTTAATGATTGTTTCAACCTACATATTAAATTGGTGATCATTAGCACCTAATTGTTTAATCATACACCTGACTATATGCTTACAAAATCCCTGACTGTGTGCAAGTGTACCTAGAAGAATTGATGCTGTTTTGAAGGCAAAGGGGGAAGTCTCACCAAATATTGATTTGATTTAGATTTTTCTTCTGTTCACTCACTATGCATTTTGTTAATTGATAAAAATAAACTATTAACAGGTCTATTTTTGAAACAATTCTTACTTTACAGCATTATCACACCTGCCTAAGACTTTTGCACAATACTATATAATTATATATATACACACACACATATTATATATAATTATATATTGTATTATTATTTTTTTTTTTAGAGAATACTAGACGTCTTCAAGGCAATAACCCCTTGTGAAAGGTCCCAATTCTGTAGTTTCACAATGTGCTGGGACCCATGTAGCATCCAATGAGTTAAATATACTCATTAACCCTTTGAGTGCTAGAGGGGTACACAATGCATTGCTTTGCAATGTGTTGCATACCTCTCTGGCACTCAAAGGGTAAAACAAACTCAAAATCTTCACTAGAAAATTAAGATACTAAAAAAATCTATGGAAACCAATTACATTTTTCCTTATTACATTCACTTTAGCAATAATGTGTATCTACACAGATGTCCATGCAGTTTGTCCAGTGTACAAACTGTGTAAAACATAGGGTAGGCACATTATAATACCATCCGTCCCCCACTGTATCCCTTCCTTCAGCAACCTCACATGCAGGGACAAAATGAGCTTGCACTTCAGAGGGCAGGGCAAGTCCATTACTGCAAGGACAGATAATTGCTGAGCCTCCAGCTGCAGGTAACTACAACTCCCATCATGACCAAAACAATCATTGGCTGGTTAAGGATGATAGGAGCTGTAGGGCCCAATAGCTGGAGGACCAACAATTAAATGCCCTTGGCTTATAGTGAATTTCCCCCTCCCTGATCATTTATGGGACATGCCAAATATTCCCACAGCAACCCACTCCACATGGATCATTCCAACTCTGACTGAAGCAAAACAGAAGGGGGAGATAAAAGGAAAAGAAAACAGTAATTTCCATGGAAATGTTCTCGGAAAATAAATGTAACAGAAAAAATGAGAGCACAAAATGTACATTGTTGTCTAAATACCAGTTTCCCCAGAGATGCAATGCACTGACATTTGACCAAGGTGGTCACGTTATGAGGATCCCACAGGACAAGTCTTATTTATTCAAAGCATTATAATGCAGTTTAACCCTTGCTGTAACAGGGGGTTGTACAATATATTTCAGATTGCCCGAGGGGTTATTTTAGTTCACTTTTTTCTTTAACAAAAACTCTTGTATAATCTACAAAATGTTACAGCTGTACTAGAAAACAATACCATTTGTTTTAAAGTGAAACAATCTTCTAACGTGTTAATACACAAACAAGTATACCACAACAGCATCTGTGGAAATGAATTGTACTTATGCACACAAGCACAAACATTAAGCCTTAAAGGGTAACTATATCCATGCCAACAGCAACCCCCGAAACGTCCCTTCTCTACCATATCTGTGGCACAGAATAGGGCTGGCAACCTGTGGCCCTCCAGCTGTTGAGCACTATAATTCTCATTAACCCAGCCAACAGCTGGCCAGGAATGATGAGCAATCAGACCCCCCAGCTGTTGAGAACAGCAATTCCCAACACTGGTATAAAGGTAATTTATTATTAGTTTTATAATTCATTTTTTGGCATTTTTTTTTTTGGGGGGGGGGTGATGTTGGTAAGTGTATAGCTCCCCTTTATATCAGAGACACATTCTGGGGGGACACAACCCTGCATTGCTTAGATCTGTCTTTTACAGATCAAGTATGATAAGTAATTGCTTAACCCTTTGAGTGCCAGAGGGGTACGGAATGCATTGCTCTGCTCTGCAATGCATTCCATACCCCTCTGGCACTCAAAGATTTAATACAGTATCTGCAATCAGTGGTTACTTACAGTGACGGCAGGCTTTACTTATATTACTGTATGATTATATAATGACCATATGGCCCTTAATGACAATGAACACAACAAGATCAGCTCTTAGCGTGGCTCCATCAATAAAATCATTTTGAAGAACCTGGCTGGATACGTAGGATATTTGGATGCCATCAAAACCCCCATCCCACTGAAAAGTAAAAACTATACTGGTATTATCCCTTTCCAGTTTCCCTTTAACCCTTTTGGTGTTAGAGGGGTACAGAATGCATTGCTTTGCACTCAAAGGGTTAAACATGCCTTTGATGCTTTTTGGTGCGAGAGCCAATAAGGTCTTGCTTTTTGCAGTGAATGTCACATATGTCCCAACCATCTAGCATTATGGACTTGAAATAAGCATCTCTCCTGAGCCTGCTGCTCTCAAACAGAATATTTCCTGTTGTGGCTGCCATAACAGAAGGAAAATGTGTCTATCTGGCAGCAATCCGCTTTCTCAGCTCATCCAGGAACAGACTCAGTAAACACTTATTTTGTATCAGGCAGCCAGAACAGTAGGTGGACTGGGTTTGCTGATGTTTTGTGTATATCCTCTGATGCAAGGAGGAGACACAGCATCTAAGGAAATTACAATAACCTTTGCTTTTTTCAGTAGAAAATGTCCTATAATAATATAGTTTTCATAACACTTATTTTCCACCCCCTTTAAGTTGTGACACTTCTGTTTTTAAATCATGACTCAGCTGAAAAATCCAAACTTCTGCCCGGTGTGCATCGAAAGTACTATAACAATAAAGTAATCTGAAAGCTGTGGCACTTTCAGATAATAGCATTCAGTCAATGCATGGTGACTAGCTTGAAAATATATGTCTTACAAAAAAAATACTTGTGTCTAAAGGAATCCGTCCCGTTTGGAGACCAGAACTGAGGCTAGAGCGCAGACATCTTGTCTGTGCGCCTGCGCCGTCAGTCCCGGTCTCCACAGAGTAGACTGCTTTACACCATATGGTCACCGGAAGGGACTGACGGCGCAGGCTCACAGACCGCACTAACCTGCCCGTCAGTCCCGAAACAGGACAGATTCCTTTAGGCACGAGTATTTTTTTTTGGTAAGACATATATTTTCAAGCTAGTCGCCATGTATTTAATGAATGCATGGCAACTGGCTATTATCTGAAAGCTCCACTTTAAGCTTTGTGCCTTGACAAGTCTGTTGTGATCTACTGCACTGTCTCCAAACTTAGCCAAATGTTTTATTTTCTGCCTGCAGCATTCTTTAGGAAAACCATAATAAAATGCCTAATATCAATTATGGTAAGTGTTGCTTCCATGTACTGCAATGGTTGACATTTGACTCCGTTCAATACAGTCTATGGCGGCTACGCACACATTCTTCTCAAATTAACTCACAGACTTCAAATGAAATAGCTGAAACTGCTACACAGGTTTGATTTTTGACCCCCAATTCAGCTATGCAATAGCACAATGCAACATCTGCTTCACAAGCACATCTTTTTGTAGCTCAGTTCCCATTTAATTAATACATTTAAGTTTACAACCTACTGTGTTACAAACTCTTAGAAAGGAAAGTACTACAAAAGGGTCACTGATCAACAGGGAGATATTGCAAACTTGCAATGCTTATCAGTACCTAACAAATGATCATCATCAACTGGTTTGGTAAGTTAGAAATGTAAATAAACTTTTAATAAATGACAAAGTAGATTCAGTCATTGAAAAGCAAATTTCTACTGTCATTTTAATCAATCTAAAATATGTTAGGGGTAATAAAGAGGCGATAGACAGGGGTGACTTCTCCAGCGATATCACTTCTCCTGTTCCTATGTTATTTTATGGAGCCTATGCACAAAGATCTCTAAAGTTGGCATCAGCTTCATAGGATAACATAGGACCTGGAGAAGGGATATCACTGGAGACATCTCTGCTTTATCACCTCTTTGTCACACCTTAGTGAACAACCCCATTCTGTTTCTGGG
Organism: Rhinophrynus dorsalis; assembly: GCA_037306005.1. Lineage (NCBI taxonomy): Eukaryota > Metazoa > Chordata > Amphibia > Anura > Rhinophrynidae > Rhinophrynus > Rhinophrynus dorsalis. Next base: position 150,881,911 of record CM074718.1, read on the forward strand.
AACAGAAATCAGACACAGAAAGAAAAAGACATGAGTAGTGCAGAAGGAAGAGATTACCTGCAAATGATTGCATGATGGCGTTTAATCTTGGACAAGGTTCTGGGGCCATTTTATTGGATGCCCTTATCTTTGTTTAGCATTCATCTATTATCTACTTTCTGAATACATTAGGAGTAAACACATGTTAACAAATAGCAAACGGATAATGAATAGAATATGATAGTCATTTAGTGTTCACGCATGTGGAACCCATAAAGTGTAACAATTTATTTATTTACAATTTATCTCCTGTGTCTCAGGGTCTCCAATACCATAAATACTGGATTTCATTAAGAGGAGTTTTAGCAGGGACCTTGAAAATTATAGCTGGACATCCCTGCTGTATGGGGTTACTAAACGCAAGGCCCCCTTCACCCAATTAACACCAGTGCACTGATGGTTATGTCGCCACTGTTAACAGCTATAGTGCTATGTACTGTTTACACTGGCTACTGTCACTACACATGAACACACCGAAGCCTAGCAAGCTGCAGCTTTAATGAGCTTTGTATGTCCCAGTATAGGTGCATCAAGTCTTATCTGTGTGGTGGCCCATGGCAGATGTTTCACACAAACTACATTTGGGGAAGGGGTGTGTGTGTTGTTTATTATTATTAGGCGTTGGTGTTTAACCCTTTGAGTGCCAGAGAGGTACGGAACGCATTGCAAAGCAATTCGTTCCGTACCTTTGAGTGACAGAAGGGTGTCCAATGCATTGGTCTGCAATGTGTTGTACAGTCCACTGGCACTCAATGGGTTAAGAAAGGGTAACAGTCTAAAATGTCTGGTATCCAGCATATTGCTTAACAATTTGAAGGATATCCCATAGCAGCAAGAGGTTAAATACCCAGTTAATCAATGGAAATGCTTTATTTCTCCCCATGATACAGCAAGTTTGTCTCAGAATGTACATATTGCCCTTAAGCCAATAAGTATCACATCCCTTTTTTTCCCCGATGAATTCTGGGATAGCAGGGGCTGTGGTCCTTAACGGCCACCGCCTGCTGGATCGGGAGGTCATAAGGGGTTACATTTTTAAGCGAGGGACGGGAGACAATAAAAGCATAATACGACAATGTAAAAAAAAGGTATGGACACAATGTTCACATTTATAAAAGTAACCATAACAAACTACCTACATTTTTCTATGATTTCATGTAGTGTTTTATAAATAGGACGATTTATTTTTTTAGATTCCAGTGTTATAATATAGGAAAAGCAGACTTGTTTTTGTCAAGCTGAAGGTTCTGTATGACGGACACCTATGTACGTAAAAGTTTCCTGTATAGTTACATTGCAGGTGAAGCACATCTAGAACTGAACTGAACGTGAGTTTGATGAGAATTAGTTTTTAGAAGCTAAGTAGATGTCCTAGTGAGGCACACTGTTAATACTCTGCTTCTCTTGCTAAACAGATACATTTAAACTACGTCTGCATAAATCCAAAGCCAAGCAAGTCGTTAAATAAAACCACTGTATTTAAGTAATGAAATACAAAATTTCAGTACATCAAAAAAAAAAAAAAAATCTGAAATGAAATGCACATACAGCAGGATTTTAACAGAAGGAAAACCAATGCATAATAATAAAAAGAAAAAGCAATGACAGCAATATCATTAGAATATATGAATGAACATTGATAAAAGAAAAAAAAAACATCCATTGTTATAAAACAGTGTATGGCTTACCACTAGACTGATGGTAGTTCAGCATTATAGTACAGAACTATAGTAGGTTAGTATTATATCAAGATACAGTGCAAGAATGCATATAACTTACACCACATGAACTGAAAGCCACCAGTATAAAAGATCCAGAAAGCATTAGTCACTATATAGTACAATGCCCATGGCGCAGATGCCTTTGATCTGATAAAATTAGACCCTGGAATAAAAGCGGAATTTGGATTTGTATTCTGAGCTAGATACTGAACACAAAGAAACCAAGAATTTGTGAAAGGACCTGACTGGGCTGTTTGTCACGGTTGGAAGAGGCTCTATTCCAGTGGTTTCCAAACTTTTTCACATGAACCCCCCCCACTTTTGGGTTTCTGCAAGCCCTAATACCCCCTCCCTTTTTTATTGAAATACATGTAAACTATTTTACACATTATTTTGAATTTTATTTTGTAGATTTTAATGGATTCTATATAATTTTCTTGCTGCAGACAAGTTTTCAAGATTGACTACAAATATACATGAATGACAGTTACAAACAGCAGACTGTGCTAATCACTACTATTGTTCTACACATTACCAGTTTCATTCAATGTGAACACATGTTCTATAGCATTGTGGAGATTTGGTGCTGAAAGAATTCCTTGACCGCCACCAGATAGCACCTCCCGCCCCTCTTGGGGGGCATGTCCCCCAGTTTGGTAACCACTGTACTAGTCGCAATAGAAATGCCTTTTATTAAAGTACAATTTTTCATATCAAATCTCAAATCCCTTACTGTTGCTATACTGTCACAGTACAGGCACAGAGTTCAGGTGTTCTGTGAAATAAATAACAAGCTTCCAAATTACCCCTATGCTTTGCAATGCGTTGCATACCCCTCTGGCACTCAAAGGGTTAAACCCTGTTACTAGTAAGTCAAAGTCTTTACATCTGCATATTCCACTTGATAAAAACCTACGAAAAAATGACTTTGTAGATAGGGTCCATGTCATGGAAACACTGATCTCTGACTATTTGAATAAGTGTGATCCAAAGGACTAAACATTAAATTCAAGAAGCTAAAATTGTGCACTTCTGGGACAAATCAACTGCACTGTAGGGAACAATTATAAAATGCCATTGATTTAGATGAGGACTTTAAAGCGGATCTATGATAATAGTATTGCCCCCAGTACAGTACCAACATATTTTGTGAATTTTTATTTTCCCCAAAGTTTGTTGGTTTGCTCCAGTTTTGTAACATTTTGAGTGCCAGAGAGGTATCCAATGCAATGTGTTGGATGCCTCTCTGACACTCAAAAGGTGTTAAATGGATCAACCTCAGACTTGGTGCAGATGCATGTCTGTTGGCAATCCTGGTCTACAGAATGAAGTGATATTTATAGGAGTCTATTTAATAGATATCACAGTGCAGGGAACACTTGTTGAGCTTCACTTAATAAAATTAAATCTGCAACAGTACTTACTGCCTCCCCATACATGTATATATACACTGCAAAAAATGTTTCTTAATATGCAGGCAGACGTTCTGTGTGCATCTCCTCACCAAGAGACCTCCATAGTGGATGCTTCCAGGCACAGACAGCGTTGTTTCACTCATGACCAGGATAAACTACAAGATGTTTGGCTGCTGCAGCTAGAAGCAGCCATTACGAAGGTGTGATGGAGAGAAGATACATGGAGAAATGTTAACCTGCATCTTCCAAAACATTTTCCACAAACAGTATGTGCAGGGAGTCAAACGCAGGTGCTAATTTTTATTAAATTAACAAAAACAAATGTTTTGGTATTTGTGAGCACACACCTGCTGTATCAATATGTTACTCCCCAGGGTCAGAGTTCTAAATGAACACAACAGAAATGTATGAGGAATGTAGTCAAATACCATAAAATTCCCACACTCTTGACATTGTTTAGAAACACTTCCTTGTATCAAACATGACAAGACCATCACCTATTCCTCAAATCCTATATAATAATTCACTAATGTAGGTTTGTCAGAAGCAGTCATGCACAGTACAGACGTCTGTGCTCGCTGCAGTCATGGGAAATACAGACTGCCCGCTCCGCGGCTGATAACGGAGCAGGGTGCTCAGAATTCAGATGCACAGAGAGGACTACGGACTGAATACAGAGCACCCCACTCCGTTATCAGCCGCGGCGCGGGAAGTCTGTACTGTGCATGACTGCACCGCGGCCCATGCACACCGGCTGTTCAACTAGACCATTTATAATTCACTTGAGCAGTTTCTCAAATAAAATAAAATATAAAAAAAATCACAACAAAACACCTAAATAAGACTTACTGAAGTTGTAGATTATAAATAATTACCAATCAAAAAAAAAAAACCAAAAAACAAAAACAAGAGGGAAGTAACATCTCCTACTAATAACCCCTCCTACTTACCTTACCATTGCCAGAAAAGCCTAATAGCCCCTGTACATTTTGCTTTTTTGCCTGTGCTCTATAGACAACATCTTACATCAGTCCTGGATATGGAAGTGGACATGACAGCTACTGAAGGTAGTGTGCATGAGCCTACTTAACCCATTTACAGTCAGTCTACACTACAAGAGAAATGCACGGCCTAACTCTCTGGACTTTAAAGGGTTAAGGCTACCATGAGCAGAGTTTTTGTCCTGTGGATCTGCTATAAACTGCCAATCCTGCCTCCATGACATCCAGGACTGACTGAAGAGGTGATCTCTTGAACAAACGCAAACATTTCACTGGAGCCATTAGCAGGTTCTGGCCTTTGTAAGGTAAGTGGAGGATTTATTTGGGGGTTGTTACTTATTTAATAACAGATAGCTGAACAGTGATAATATAGTTTTTTAATGCAACTTTAAGATCTACTTTCTCAAGGAGGCCAACCTGGCATCACCTGGCTACTTGATCAAGTAAAAGTCACTCACAGTAACACAGTAAATAAGGCAGAAAAAAGACACAAGTCCATAAAGTTCAACTCTTGCATCATAACCCAGAGACAAGAGAATGATATAGCTTTCCTGCTGCCAAATAAGTTAGTCTTATCAAACCTCCCTGTTTTGCCTACTAATATACAGTATAACCTTGTATGTTCCCTTTTGAAAGAAATGTATCAAATCTACTCTTAAATGTAGCCATTGCATCTGCCATAACCACATCCTTGGGCAAGGAATTCCATAATTTACCAAACCTTACAGTAAAAATCCCCTTCCTCTGCTGGAGCCGAAACCTCCTTTCCTCTAAACTCAAGGGGTGTCCCCTGGTTATTTGATCAGGCCTTGGAATGAATAGCTCACTAGAGAGAGCCTTGTATTGACATCTCATACTTGTACATTGTGAGAAGATCTCCATTTAGTAGTTTTTTCTCTTTAGTAAATAAACCAAGCTTGTCTAGACGTTCTTCATACGTCAAGTCTTCCATTCCCTTGATTAATTTTGTTGGTCTACGCTGTACTCTCTCAAGTTGTAGAATATTCATTTTTGAACTGCTGCCCAAAACTGCCCTGCATATTCAAGGTGAGGCCTTACCAACAATTTGTACAGTGCAAAATGATTTAATCAACTCTTGCTTCAATACACCTTTTTATGCAAGGTAGGACTTTTCACTTTTGTTACTACTATTTGACACTAGTCACTGTTTCCAAGTTTGTAGTTTACAAGGATTCCCATATCTTTTTCTAACAAAGAGTCCCCTAAAATGATTCCATTAAGTTCATAAGTAGCTGTCACGGTTGGTAAGTGAAGACAAGAGTCAGACAGTATAGTTAAAATCACCTTTATTAGAATAATATGTAATAATAAAATATGATAATAAGCAGAGGGTGACTGGAGAGGCTAGAGACTATCAGAAATAGGAGCTGCCAACTGGTCCACCACAACTGCTAGAGACTACTGGTAGTCTCAATCGCCCCAAGAGGTACACAGAGTCAACCCTGTCTCCCAATAAGATGGCGATAAGGGAGTCTACTGACTCACGCCTGCAGTCAGTATGGCTGGAGTGCGCCAGAACCACAGGTCTGCGCCAGATAGGATGCCTGCAGTACAAGGAGCAACACAGTAGGATAATCAGACAGAGCCACAGATCAGCACCAGACTGGGTAGTCAGACAAGCCAGGGTCATACATGGAGCGGGTAGTCAGCCAAAGCCACAAGTCTACATCAGATAGGATGTCCACTAGTCAGGAGGCAACAGAGAGAGTGTAGCTGGACACAGCCCCAGGTCAGATAGTCGGACAAGCCAAGGTCATACGCGGAGCAGGTGGTCGGCCAGAGCCACAGGTCTGCACCAGATTGGGAGTCCACTAGTTAGGAGGCAACACAGAGTGGGTAGCTGGGCAGAGCCCCAGATCAGCACCAGGATGGATGGTCAGACAAGCCAGGGTCATACACAGGATATTGGGATACAAGCAAATACAACTGCACAGGACAACAACGTAAGAGTAACTGGATAAATATCCAGTTCCCTTAAATACTAGAGCCAGGAAGTAGGTGGGAGGAGACTGTCCAGGCTCTCCTGTATAAAGATGACGCCCGTAATTTGACGCATCTCGCCTAATGCCCGAAGCGACGTGTGGGATGACGGTGAATCGTCATTTCGAGCAATACAATCCCAGCGTCAGCCAAAGCGGCAGCTCTGGATATAAGGTAAGCTGTTACAGTAGCATTGGGATTATCCCTTCTCAAATGCATGACTTTACACTTTCTCACATTAAACTTCATATTCCATTTGGTTGCCCAATCTACCATTTTATGTAACTCCCTCTGTAGAAAACAAATCTCCTGTTCTGAATTAAAGCAGAACTACCACCTACACTAAAATCGCCCTGCAATACTTATGCAGGTGGCGACTAGCTTTGCAATCATTATTTTACCTCTCAAAAGAGCCCACAAATAAAGTTATCCTTAAGCTTCTGAAACAGAAAGCCAGGCAGCACCGCGGACATCTTGAATGCGCGCCTGTGCTGTCAATCCTCTTCACCCTTCAAAGGCATTGCATTGGCCCAGACGGCTCCTGAAGAGGCTGACGGCGCAGGCGCACAGGCTGCAGTAACCTGGTCGTCAGTTTTGGAAGCTTAAGGATAACTTGATTTGTGGGCACTTTTGAGAGGTAAAATGATGATTACAAAGCTAGTCGCCAACTATGTAAGTATTGTAGGGTGATTTTAGTGGAGGTGGTAGTTCCGCTTTAATTACCCTGCATAATTTAGTGTCATCTGCAAATATTGATATTTTGCTTTCTATATTTATTTCCAGGTAATTTATAAACATGTTAAAAAGCAGTGGACGAAGTACTGCACCCTGAGGTACTACACTCTCAACTTTAAAGCAGAACTACCACCGCATACCAAGTTTATGTTAAATAATTCCCCATCTGGCGACTAGCTGCTTAGTAATGCTAGTCGCCAGAATTATTACCTTATTAAATAGATTTCTCCTTTCATCCCCAGCCGACAGGCAGAATGGAGCGCAGACATCTTGCCATAGTGACGTCCATGCGTCTGCTCTGTCAGTCCTAGGAGGCATAGCTAGGAGCCGTCCGGCTTCAGAGGGGACTGACAGAGCAGGCACACGGACATCACTATGGCAAGATGTCCGCGCTCCGTCCTGCTTGTCAGCCGGGGAAGAAAGGAGAAATCTATTTAATAAGGTAATAATTCTGGCGACTAGTGCTACTAAGCAGATAGTAGCCAGATGGGGGGTTATTTAAGATAAAGTTGTTATGCGGTGGTAGTTCCACTTTAACTGTATTGGAGAATTGTCCATTTATAAATCACGCACTGTTCCCTCTAATAACCTAGCTTTCCTTGTTGTCTCTAGACACTAAACTGCATGAAAGGCACAATGAAGAGGATATTAAGCGTCCTGTTCACCTTTCTTTCCTATAACATAAAACAATATGTTAACCTCCATCCGATTTTTTTTTTTATTACTATGGAAATATTTGTTTTATAAAACAAAAATCTTTAAAATAAGGTATTAAAGAAAACTGCACCAAGAGGCATGCACCAGCCCAAAGTTGGACAAGCCATACAACATCAAAATGCTCCAGATATTCAGAGCTTAATTTCAAGTTGTTGTTTTTTTTCATTGGATTAGAAGGGTGTGATGATGAACCATAAAGGATAAATGAAAATTCCCAAATTTCTTGTATGATAAGAGGTCTCCAGTGCAATAAATCTGTAGGGATTTTTGTTTGTCTTCATGGAGCTGTTGATCTGCCCCGGAATTAATTAATTTCTTTTGAACATAGTGCTCTAAGGGGGAGATTTATGTGAAAAGAAGCGTTCTTTTGGACAAACACATGGGATACATTTATAGCAATGCTTATGCCAGTTTTGTACGTCTTTGAGGCCTGTAGTTGACTTTTTGTTGGTGATGTCGGTTTGTCAAAAATAATGGTGCCAAATGATGGCAAATTTAATAGGAAATGTTGCAAATTACATTTTTATGTTTTGGTGTTATGTTATGCTAATTCCCTACTCAGTATTCTAATTTGAGGCTAGGCCTAGCATTTGGTTTTCTATTAGAAATGTCCCCGATATGCAGAATCTGCCTAGATTCATTTATAGCACAGCATGCGGCAATATTGGCCTAGTACAAGCTACTTGGCATAAGGTGACACAATGTGCCATCAACAGATAAAAGTTAATGTATCAGAAATGGTTTATATTACAAACAAATGGATTGCATAACATTAGGAAGATTTTAATTCTTATTAAATATAAGTAAAACAGCTTCTTAGTATGACAGGTCCAGTCAGACATTGCTGAATCACAGACTGCAGATAGTAGTCACTCACATTGAAAGTGGGAGGTAGAGAAGAAATAAAGTGATAGAAGGTAAGTACATGGTTAAAGAAAAAGAAAGCAAAAAATAAATAATATACACCAGTGATTCTTAATGTTACTCCTCATCACATACCAACAGGTTCATGTTTTTAATACATCCCTGCTTGCTCACAGGTGGGTAAACAGTGGCTCAGTCATTTTGAATGATCCATCTGCACCTGTCATCTTGATTCAGACGTTCATATTTGAAAACTGCAAACTTGTATATTTAAAAACTGCATTAAAACTACCTGTGTGTCACATTAGCCAAAAGACCATCAAATGTACAAGTTAAAGAGATATTTATACTTGGTGCTGTATGCCAATTGTGGTTCCAGAGACATTGCATATGGTAATGAAGGGTGGCAGTGATGTTTTGCACTGTGATGTACCAGGAGACTTACACCAGAAATAAAACTGTGACTATTTCCTAAATCATACATCTGCTAGACTTTGGGTTAATGTGACATATAGACAGTTCTTAATGAAGTTTGTAAATATTAAATCAAAGTTAAGAGGTCATATCACTTCCATAAAGGGACAGTAATGTCCCCCCCCAAAAAAAAAAGTCCCGATTTGTAGAGTTTAAAATATCAATATGCTCCAAACCGTATCTCTCAAACCGCTATGGTGTGAGAGATATAGGGATTCAAAGTTCCCCCCAACCTCCCTTTCTCCTGATATCAGTGTCTAGTTGACAGCAGGAGATCCCGGTCTGGGGACCAGCCTGCGGCTCTGCAGCAGAGCCGAAATCGCGTTATTGCTAAGGAATTAACTCATTGGAAAGGTCTAAAAGGTGTGCCTGGTTTGCAAGCACTCTTTGTAGACCTTTCCAATGAATGAATTCTTCAGCAATAACGTGATTTTGGCTCTGCTGCAGAGCCTCCTCGCATCATACGACTCGATTCTCCTGCTGTCAGCTTTACAACGGACATCAGGAGAAGGGGGGACTTTGAATCCCTATATCTCTCAAACCATAGCAATTTGAGAGATCGGGTTTGGAGCATATTTATTAATATATGAAAAGCTACAAAATGGGACCTTTTTTTGGGACATTACTGTCCTTTTAAAGCCTGATCTGTTGGTATGTCCAGAGTTCTTGAGCGGAGAATTACCCATCTACACTACTAAAATATGGCATTACAATTTCATTTTGTAGTTCCATGTCAGATACACAGAAAAGGCCAACTTTAGAGTTTCAGTACATTAAAGTAAAGCTTTGAAGTAAAGGCCAATGTAAAAGAAACCCCCCCCCCAAAAAAAACCCTAATACAAAAAGGAGACAAGGGTTAACCCCTCTAATCTAAAAATGAAAGCGCAAAACAAAATCTAAAAGCAGTGTTTTGTTTTGTTTTTTATTTTATTCTTAAAAACAATAAATGATTGCACTTACAAGATTTCAACAGCAAACAGGCATTTTAACCCTCTCCGGGTAGCACCGTCTGAAATGGCTATTCCACTATAGGACTCCAGCGACTCTCACTCGCTTATTCCCTATGCGTCCCATCCACCTCCAATCTGCCTCCGCCATTGACAGATGTGCTCTCTCAGCTCGCTTATTAACCCGCAATATAGCAAAGATTATGTGGCCAGCTCCGGGCAGTGTCTTATGTGACGCAGGCACCTACAGCATGCAAGACCAGTCTACAACAAAACACACTGGAGGTCTCCGTAACCTTTAAGGGGTTACTTGACATTACATATGTGATCCTGCTAACATCTATAACACACTGCTATTCGGGATTATGTGCCGTCCCCAAAATAATTCTGTGCAGATTACTTATGATGCTGTCCACCCACATAAAACAAAACAAACCATCTCCCACATTTAATAGCATGTTATTATTCATAGATTATCTTGAAAATAAAAACAATGCTCACCCTATAAGGAGCAGAAGATTGTGCAATGCATTCTACTCCCCTCTAGTTAGTAAATGGTCAATACATATTTACGCATTACAAATCTGGATGTACTGCATGTTGTGCACCCATCTGGTCCTCAAGGAGTTAAGGGGTGGAGTTTATCCTGATAAGTAATTATGTTGCAATGACCTTTCCTTCTCTCTCTTTTTCCTGCATATGGATGAATCCTGGAGTGATGTCATAACTGCAGGCATATCTGATGTAGATTGCATGAGAAAAATGTGTCTGCCTCTCATTGGCCCATGTCTATAAAAAGGGAACTGGAGTTATTCTGTACCAACTGTACCACAGGAGACAAATAGAGATTTCAGTTAAATCAATCAAATTGGGCTTTTAACACCCTGAATTCTAGAGAGTTTGCACTGGAGACCTCTCTGGCATTTGGGGGGTTAAAAAAAACCCTCTATTCAAATGAATGGGAATTTAGGAATATTTATGTGTCCCTTATGGTGAGGTTGGTTTACTCCAGAATAACGCCAGCTTCCATATATATATATATATATATATATATATATATATATATATATATATATATATATATATATATATATATGGGTTATTATTCTTGTGAGGTTCAGGAGAAACACTTTCTCCATTACTCCTTATATTTCCTACAAGGCCGGTATTGTAAGGAACCAGGAGAATTAAATCCCCAAGTTACAGCAATTTTCTTCATTTCTGTGACTAACCTATTTTTCATTTTTTAGTAGTTGAATCAATAAAGCACTATAGTATTCACTTTCCATACTAATTAGAAATTTATTGACCGGAAGCTTTCTGCAATTTTACTCCAGTTCACATGAATTAGCCTTAATGTGCACAGGCATTCTAGAATGTATTTACATAAAAGGCATGACAGGAAAGTAGAAGTGATGTTGCTATGTTACAATCAGCAGTGGTTTAAACATATTTTCTACTGGTTTCCCGCATTCCTGCTACTAGCAGGGTGACACAGTGGTAAGCCTGTGTTGGCGTCTGCCACATCATATGGCCAATACCTATGATGAATGGTCATTCATTGAAAATTGTGATAAGATTGTCCTGTTATGCTAAAATACCTGCATGGTGGCTCCAGAGATCACCTTGCAGACCATCCATGCTGCATCTGCTGCAATCTTTACAGGACCAACACCCTGTGACACCTATCTAAGACTCTGCATGGGTAATATTGTGCATGCTTCAGTAAATCACTGATGCTGCTTGTGTGAAAGGTGATCAGCAGAATGTCACCCAACCACAAATGGATGTTTGGAAAAACTTGAATTGCCAGACATTAAAGTGATGGTAATAATGTTTCACAAAAAAACACAGCTCCAATTAATCTTAATAGTATTTGGACCATGGAGAGTGTTATTTTAATAATGTCAGAGTTGTAGTTCAAAAGTAATTGAATGATAAAGTATCCCCCTCCCGCCCCTTTTACCTAGTGTAAACCACCTCCCCTCAGATGTGTAATCTGGTCTCTTAACCGAACAGCTCACAGCAAGGGACAATCTTCTTATTGCGAGCATAAGGAAAACGCTGCTCCCTTGACAAAGTAGGACAGGTTTTTCCTTATGCTCACTGAAGATTGTCCCCTCAGTGATCCACCTGGACAGTTTTGCTGCTCTGAGGTGAGCAGTGTTTCATCAGTAAAAGGGGTGAGAGGGGGATATTTTATAATTCGATTACTCTTGAACTACAACTACTGGACAGTACTGAAATAACACTCTCCATGGCCCAAACACTATGAAGATTAATTGGAGCGGCTTTTATTGCAAAACATTAAATGGAGAAGAATGCAGAACATCTCAAGGGTCACCTGCATTTCCCTGTCACTACTGTTACAGAACAGGAACACTGGATGACTAGGTTACATCAAAATTAGCCATATATGACTGGCTGAATCGCATGTAGGCAAGATCTTCATTGGAGACTGAGATAATAATAATAGAATAATAATAACTAGTATTTATATAGCTCCTTTCTCCCAGTGGGACTCAAAGCGCTGTCAGCGCACGCTCTTGGAATTAACCAAATCGGCAGCTGAAATAATATAAGCACTGCATCCTCAGAGTTGCACATGTCCACTGGAGGCTAGGCAGAATACAATGAAACTGCAGCCATCTACAAGATGCCATGTCATGTCAGGCAATAGTTTCCAGTGTATATAGACACATTGGGTTGGATGGTATTTTTTCAGACAACTAGCACAGAAATAGCATTGCTGTTGTAATTGAAGCTCTAATGGGTATTCATTGAGACCAATATATTAGGAAAAAAAGTGTAGCAATTGTGTAATTAACAGACTACATCACAGGAGACAAATAAAAATCCCCCAAACCCCCATTGAGTTAAGCAAGGCTTTTAAACCCTTTAATTCTACAGATATCCCCAACCCGATGGGAATGTATATTTGTTCCCTGTGGTTCAGCTGGCAGATCTGATCCAGTTCAGTTTATATATACAATTCTCTTGAACAAGAACATGTCTACACCTCAGAATTTGAAATGGGAGTGAAGATTACCATTTAGCCTGTATTTTATGGTCAGACTGATAATATCTGAACCTTTAACTAATAAGAAATAAAAATAATAATACCACCACCATCAAAAGAAGAAGTTTATCCCAGAAGGCTGTTCAGATCATATATATATAAATCTAGTTCAGGGCTTAATTAATTGTTTTTAATATTTTTTAACTGGTTTAGTCCAGCAGCATGTGTGCCAAGCACATAGCATACCAAACTCACTGAAAAACTGAACAGCCCTGTATTAACCCATTAATGCACTGTGAACCCCTTTCACAGTCAATGGATTAAATTGTACTTTACCTGCATGAAATAATTGCATTGCAGGCCCCATCTGTGCAACAGCAAAGTCAAACACACAAAGACATTTGCTGTTGGGCTCTGGGGAAGGGAAAGGATTAATGTATTCACACTGACATTAGTCACACGTGTACCAATAAATTAGCTGGGGGTGAGGGATTTGCTAAGATGTCATATATCCTTTTTATTATAGCATAAGATTGAGATTTATTATCTTGTAGATAGATTAGTGTATCTGACACTCATTATCTATTCCACTGTACACACATGTTCACAAATACCTTCAGCTACTTACATACATCTGATCATTGACAAGTTACCTTCCACTATTTATGCAAGTATCCTATACACATATGATAACTGACAAATACCTTCTGATATTTTTCAGTGATTGAGCACAAATATTATGCATTCTCCTAAACCATGTGTAGGCTTGATGCTACATTCAGGTATATGGCATACGCCCACCAGGACTTGGCATGTGAAATTGATGTGATGGTATATCTTTGTATTTGCTCATTAATTAAATGAGCAAGAGCAAAGCTACTCAGAAATCTGAAATAGACAACACACTGAGAAATGTATTCCCTCTGTGCCATGTCTACAATTCACTGGTTAACCCTTTGAGTGCCAGAGGGGTACGCAACACATTGTAAAGCAGCTGAGAAAGAGAATAGGTTTCTTTCAACCTACCATACGGAGCCGCCCCCATCCTTTTTTTTTTTTTTTTTCCTTTCTTTTAAATCAAAAAAGACATACATGGCTTCCATTCTGCTCTACTAAAACACAGCACCTCATGCTAGCTCACCTTAAATTCAGCCTTTTACTTCCAAGGAATATATATATATTTTTTTTTTACCTTTTTGAAGCATGTCAGTCTAAGAATTATTGACAACACCCCAATCATAACTGATTTACAGCAATCTTAGAACAATACCACAATAATGGAGCACGTTTTGTACAAATCACTGGTCTGACTTCATGTCACGGTATTACAGGATTACATTTATTTTGCTCTCTGTATAAGACAAAGACAGTGTTCGTAACTCTTCTAGACAAACATTAAATCAATGATACTTTTCATTTGTAGTAGATTTGCAATATTTTGTTCTTTGGATGCTTCAGAGATCCAGCAAATACCAAAGACATTTAAGCAGTCAAGATGTTACATATGTACAGATTAACATGCAAATGCATATCATTTTAGACATTCAATTAAGATTACCATTGAGATATGCTCCTGGAAGGGTTTCAAACATAAAACTGATCATTTGAGGACTCATGACCCCCTACATTCCCCCACTGATATGAAATGGGTTGCATATCACCACCCTGACATTACTGGCACACACACATGTAATATGCTTAGGCCATAAAACATACACGGTCATCTGTACTCCACATATTTTAATAATCTCATAGCCTTTGTTCTATATGTCAGTTTAACATCTTCAGCCCTGTGCCAAAATAACTAGAAAGAACATATTATGTAATTCAAAATACACAGGATAACATAGTCAGAAGAAATGTCACCATCATCTTTCAGAATGCACTGTTGCTGCCAAGTGAAAGTAATTCCTTCCTTGCCATCTGCTCCCCACCCAGCCACATCACAGAAGGAAGCTACCAGAATACGCACAATCATGGGCCTTGCTGCCCCCCATTCATTGTATTGCAAATAAGCAGATCCCTGTGCTGCCAGATACAATGGATGGCAATGAAAAACTCTCTGAAGAAAGCAGCTTTTGTTTTTTTCAAAAAAAAAAAAAAGTATAATTCAGTCAGTCATTCATTTTGACACCGCTGACAGAAAGATTTTCTCTTGGATCAGACAAAATTCAAGATCCAGCAACATAAAACTAGGCATTATCTAAGCACCCCCATTTGCATGACAACCTATTTTGTGTGGCGTGTCCCTCCCACAGCTCAGACATGCAGTATGTGAAGCAGTTTGCTCCATCTGTAATAATTCGTATGAGAATTAACCTTTTGGGTGCCACAGGGGTATACAATGCATTGCAAAGCAATGCGTTGCATACCCCTCTGGCACTCAAAGGGTTAAGTATTTGAGGGTAAGAAGTGTGTGCAATGCTTTACACAGCCCTCTGACACTCAATGGGTTAAACAAAACTCATCACAAAATTGCAATCTTACAAATTTAAATTCTACACCTACCCATTGTTGTCGACAAATATCTGTTATCAGAAAAAGGCGTTGGAGGCAATTGTACTGTAAATACGGGTTACAAATAATCCCAAAGGTGAAACCATAATTCTTATTAGTAGATATCTCCAGACACACTGCAGGGAGAGGCAGGGCAAGCAATCCTCACCATCACAGACATTCACAGAGAGCCCTGTATCTCAGTGAACGATGCTTTGATTCCTGGTACAGGAGTGACGCACAATGATGGAAACGTAGCAGAAATAAGATAGACAGCAGCTTGGTCATCAGGTGGGGAGAGGTAAAAGAAACAAAACATCCTGGGTCATTGATTACTTTGTAAGCTCTTGACAGGATTCAAATTCATATATCTTTATTCAGTACATCTTTTTTCCCTCATCAGCAAGCTGCTATTGAAAGACTGCAGCAAAGGCTGCAAAGCATTGTGGGATTGGGATGCAGCAGCGAGCTGTAAAGGGATTCGTTGGAGTTTTTTTTTTTCCCACCCTTAGAGCATCAATCAGCTGTGTGAGGGATGAGTGGGCTAGAGAAAAGGGTGGTGTGTGATGAGGGGAGGGGTACAAAACGCTATCACAGGATTAGCAGAATGAGCTGAGTCAAGGGAGACTAACCACAAAAAACCCGAGAGTAAGGAGGAAGAGATGTCAAGGAAACATCCATTATGTATAATAGCCAAATAATGAAAATCTGTAGGCTAATGACAAAACCCAATCACTCAAACATATTTACTAGGACAACGTGGATCTGTTTTCCTACTAAACGTTAATCTGTAACAGTGTTTATGTACATATAGCTGTAAACCCTTTTAGGACCAATGGGGCTTGAAATCATTGCAAAGTATCATACTGCACACCTCTCTGCTCATTAACCCTTTGAGTGTCAGAGGGGTATGCACACCTCTGGCACTCAAAGAGTTAAAAGGACACTGCCAACCCAAAAACAACTTTGGCGATTTTGAAAGAGCCTTCAACACCTATATTTTGTATTAGCCATTTTAAATGTAGAAAACTAGTTTTTGATATTTATTGATAGATTATGCTAATTAAGGCATACCATGCAGGCACTTCCAATTTTGGTCCTATTTTACCTTCAACCACTCACTGACAATTTCACTGCTGGGGGAGTTGGTAAGGATTCATGAGCAGGATCACCAAGTGTGGAGGCAATGTAGGGATAAGACAGGACTTAAGTAGCGTAATCTATACATTTAAATAACTCAAAAACTAGTTTTCTAAAGAAGAATGGCTAATACAGAATTTTATGATGATTTTGAAAGCCCTTGTTCTTTAGTAGGCAGTGTTCCTTTTAAGAGTTAAGTAAACAGATTGTAACCTCCTGGCTGCTAAAGACATTTAAAACACATTAGTGACATCTTACTGGTTAAGGAATGGCAGATCTTGTTTAAAGGAGCAGTAAACTTGTTTTTATGAAAAATATATATATTGTAGGGATTTTCCTACTGAGTAAAATAAGGGTATTCCCATTGCCTAGAGATTTCCAGAGTTATTACAGTTTAAACCCATGTTTTTTTACATTAGCAGTGCCCTCTAGTGGTCAAATTCTAATTAGATTTCCTGTTTGATTCTAATGGAGAGGAAAGTCAGAAAAGTCAGAGACATACAGTTCTCCATAGAATGTGATAGAAACTCCTGTCATTTCCTGTCAGTTAGAACAATCAGGAAGTAAACACAGTAAATTCACTTCCTGGTTATTTGAGCTGCTATAAATTTTGAATAAAATATCTGACAGCAGTGGGAGCGACCTTGTTTTAGCCAGCAGGAAAAGCTCTATAAAATACCTGTTTTCATAAAAATAAGTTTACTTCTCCTTTAAAGTATTTTGTAAGCACATTGTATGTATAATATATTAACCACTTATTTACTTAGGTACCAGCTGCAAGTTTTTTAGTTTCTTTAATAGTTTCTACATTTACCAAGTTTTTCCATTTACAATAAGGCAGACATTTGCAGTTTTCACTTGAGTCTTTACAGGTGTTTTTTAGTCTAAGTGTTATGATTTTCGAGCATAAGTAAACATTGAATGAAGGCTTGCAACGTTTCCAACAGAAAACTAAGATGAACAAAAATGTTTGTTGTAAATACATTGTCCTCTTGATACAATTTGCACGTGAACAGGATTGAATAGAGTTGTCATTTTCCACATAACTGCTTTTGCACTTTAGTAAACAGTAGCCTTTGTGAACCACCAAATAATCATTTATCCTTGTATAAAAACACTGACATCATCACGGGTGGGCAGCCTGCATCTAACAGCTACTGCTGGATTACAATTCCCATCATCACGACCCAGTAAATGACCAGCAGAGGATGACTGAGTTTTAGTCCATTAAGAAAAGTAGTAAAATGAGTTATTTAGTACCCAGATATAGATAAAACAATACTGTTTATGAATGATTATGTTGAATGAACAGATCAAGTAAAAGTCTACAGAAATAGGTTTATCTTTTTTTTTTTTTTTTTTTTTTAAGTGAATCACTAAAAGTAACAGTCAAAGATTTAAATATTTTGTTCTCCCTGTACTCTTTCAGTTCCAGAGCCCTTAACGGAAAAAGATACAAAGATACAAGTTGTATTCTAACACTATACTAACATTGTACAACAGCAACTACTGGCTGTAATATATGTATTTGTTTGCCATCATTGCTGTTATACTAAACATTAAATAGACAAGTAGATATCTAAAAAGTAGTGTTTACCCTCCATCTATTACCTTCATTCATGCTTATAACTAACCGCATAGCTACAAGAAAAAATGTATTCATGGTCTTTCTATCCAGTAACATTCCCGTCCAGACAGTCATCAGATAAATAACTTTCGCACTTGGTGGGACACCAAGAGTTGTTAACCACATTTTGCTGGAGAGGTTGCTAGCATCCTAGGAGTTGCACATACTTTTAAAATGGGATCACTGCTGTTTTTGACCCTTTCAGTACCAGAGGGGTACACAAAGTGTACCCCTCTGACACTCATAGGGTTAATTTAACAGCATACCTACTCTTTCAGCTGTGCAATATTACTAACACGTTTCAGGACATTGTGATATTGGCGACATCAGCACAGACTGATTTCGATCCAGTAGCTCCTAAGCAATTCTAGAAGAAGAGTTAAATAATAGCCTGTAAATGGATATAAATATGGTGCAGGAACATGGATTTTGCTCTCACCACACCCACAATTCATATTTTGTATGTGGCCAGGTAAAAATTTGCAGCTTGAGGCAGTTGCTTACTCTGCTTATTGGGAAATCTATCCCTGTTCAGATCACACTGTGTGCATGAGCATGCGGCCGTGCGCACATATATATAGGTGTTTAAAAACGCAGCTTCCTGCAGTTCCAGTGATAGTGCATTAAGCCTTTAAAAAGACACAATAAAAAAAAAAAAATAAAGAGGAGATCTGTTCAGAGATCACAATGAAAAAAAAATATATATGTAAAACTCTGAGATTAACATATGAAGAGGTAAAAAGTAAGCAACAAATTGGTTTGTCTGATAAAAGAGACAGCTGAGGTGAAGAACAAGCGTGACGATCAATCATGTGTGAAATTATTCCAGCGGAAAGCCAAGCATAGCCAGAGGGCACATTTATTCACTTATAATTTAGACATATTGTGAAAGCAAAAAGCACAATAATTGTTTCATTACTAATTCATGACTTACTCATTTACTGCATTATCTTTTAATGGTAATATGGCAGTTCCTTCACAGGTTGAAATAATGAAAGCTGATCATAGCTACATATTCCCTTTTCCTTGCAGCTTTCCACTAACATGGCCCTTTAAAGGGAGAGTAATGGCTGATTTTAACAAAATGTAATATTGTAGATATTAAAAAAATAAATAAACTGATACAAGTCTGATCTCTCAAACTTGTATAGTTTGAGAGATATGCTTACAAAGCCCCCCCCCCTTCACAGACATCAACCTTTGGCTGACAGCATGACATCCTAGTCCCGGGACCGGCTGGCGGCTCTTCAGCAGAGCCGAAATAGCTCTATCTAAAAAGAAATACTTAACTGGAACGGTCTACTAACTGTACTTGCAAATAAAGCACAGTTAGTAGACCATTCCAATGAAGTATTTCTTTTTAGATCGTGCTATTTAGCCTCTGCTGAAGAGCCGTCATCTCGTCACAAGACCCAAATATCTTTCTGTCAGCTAGAGCGCTGAAGTCTGTGAAAGGAGAGGGAGGGGAGGGAACGTTATAAGAGTATATACAAGTCTGATAGACCAGGCTTGCATAAGTTAATTTATTATTTTTTTATTTTTTTTTTAAATATCTACAATATTAGATTTTGTTAAAATCATCCATTACCATCCCCTTAAACCAGTTTCATGTTCAGTTTTGATAAAAATGTATAATGAAACAAAATAGTTTGAATAAGTCCCAAATAAACCCCTTGGATATTAGTGGGGTATCTATATCACTGAAGGGGTTAAAGGGGAATTGTTATGCTGAGAAAAGTTCTCTTTCATTTCATTTACAGTCCCCTCTGCGGTGTACCATACTAAGAGTCGTATGTTAAAAAGAAAAGTTCTGGGGCACACCAATTACATGAAAGGAAATGCTTAAACATTCCAAAAAGTCCCACTGATTTACATGGTGATTTTTACTGCTTAGAGAGCATTACGTCACAATGTGTTGGAGACCTCTCTAGCATTCCAAGTGGTTAAAATCCAAATGGATTGCCCCAGAACTCCTCCACTTTTCTTTTGAACGTACAACCTGTCTTCACCAGCTAGCCCGTGTTAAAGGGGAACTATCACACCAAATAAAGCCCCCCCCCTCCAATAATTAGCCATCTAGTGATTAGCTTACCAATAGTATATTATCCAGCCCGATTACCAAGTTCGTCAGAAACCCTATTTCTGCCGAGACTGACGGCCAGACAACAGCACTTCAGAAGCATCTGCACAGCTGCACCATAAGTCCCTTCTGGTACCTTTACGTACCATGCAACGCCTTCTAGAGAATACCGGGACTGACAGCACAGGCGTGCAGATGTCTGTAAGCAAAGATGTCAGCGCTGTTGCCTGACTGTCAGTCTTAGGGGCTTTATTTGGGGTGATAGTTCCCCCTTTAACAACTAGTCATACCACAGTAAGAGAAAAAGTAGGAAGAAGGGTCCATGTCGCTCTTCTTCCCTTGGTCCACTGATGCACTGTGACTGAGCATCCAGCGTAAGTATGCATTTTTTTCCACCTTAAATTCTCTCTACATTTCTGGCTTCTGACTCCTAAATACCAGGGTTCTATAGTGTCATAGTATACAGAGGATAAAACAAAAGCAGAAAGTGAGAATGTTTCAAATCAAATGCACACACACGCTCAGTGCTCAAACTCACTGCAAATGAAAGCAGAACTTTTGCTACACCAACATAGCGCCGCAAATGATTATTACGTTAGCGCTATGCACACACTTTCAGTTTGCTTTGCAATTGAATTGTTCACGTTATAGGTCACATTAAAGGTGGAAAAAGTTCTGACATGATTTATCTTCTGTCTCATTCTTTAACATCATAAGAACCTGGAATTTTAACAGTGGTGTGTAGACTTTTTATATCCACTGTAAGTGCAGCTAACAGTGCAGAATTACAGGCTCTCTGATAGATTAAATGTGGATAATCAGCAGTTAGTCATACTAATTAATCCCTCTGTCCTGTAAGTAAGCAGAGATATCCTAAAATGTACTTTAGCTTCACTTGAGGACCAGAGGTGCCTCCCCCTGGGCTAAGGTCCCTCTCATAAGAAAGACTCTTTGGGGGTTATACACCAAAGCGTGAGAAAAAGGTAAGAAAGTCGAGAGGACTTCTCCAGTGATATCACTTCTCCAGTTCCTATGTTATTCATAGAGTCAATGCACTAAGATCTCCAAAGTTCTAGAAATCTTAGTGCATTGGCTCCACAGAAGTAGGAATTGGAGAACTTTGTCACAGCTTACCTTGGTTTCAGCGCCATTCATGCCGCACGGATGACGTAGGAAGATGGCGGTGGTTGGGGGCATCACAGCAAGATGCGTCATCTGCAGGCACGAGGCTTCAGAGTGTAGCAGGCCTCTGTTTTATGCCATGCTTCCTGTAATCTCCTCCTACCTACTTCCTTCCTTTGAGCCTGCTCCTACCTACTTCCTGAGGAGAGGTTTAAAGGGCAGTCTGAGTCATGACTCAATTGCCCTTGTGTTGTTGTACAGTTCTGTTTCCCTTGGGCTCTGTGTATGACCTGGCTAGTTTGGCCATCCATTCTGGTGCTGACCTGTCCGGCTACTCTTTTGCCTGCTCCCATTGTGTAGTGGACACCCAATCTGGCGTGGACCTGTGGCTCTGGCTGACTACCTGAACAGTGTATAACCCAGCCTGTCTGTCCATCCATTCTGGTGTTGACCTGTGGCTCTGTCTGACCATTCTCCTTGTGCATTCTGATTTGGCTTAGACATCCTTTCTGGTGCAAACTTGTGGCTCTGGCTGACTACCCACTCCGTGTATGACCTGACTTGTCTGACTACCAACTCTGGTGTTGACCTGGGGCTCTGTCCACTGTGCATCCAGCATACCAACGCGTCAGTGGATATCCTATCTGGTGCAAACCTGTGGGTCTGGCTGACTACCCGCTCAGTGTATGACCGGTTTGTCTGACTATCCTTTCTGGTGCTGTCTAGGGGGCTCTGTCTGTTTCCCTCGCGTGTTGGTCGACACTCCACAGACACCCATCCTAGTGCGGACCTAGCTTACTGACTGCAGGCCGAGTCCGTGCTAGTCCTTTGGGTGTTCCGAATTACCTCGAGGCTCCAGTGGGCTGAGGCCTAGTCTTGGACAGTGTGGTGGATCTATTGGCGGACTGCTATTTCTGATACAGTGCTTGCCTCTTTGATCACACTTTGTGTGTTATCTGTTTACATGCATTACTATGATTTTTCTAATAAAAGATTGTTTTACTTTACCGTACTGACTCCTAGTTTATTCCTGGGAACCAAGACAAACGGATATCACTGGAGAAGTTATCTTCACTTTATCACATCGCTATCACACCTTAGTGAATCGCCCCCTTTGTCTATATTCAGGATAAGAAACAGCCAGAGTTTAACCATGCTGTGACTTAGAGTAATTCCCAAGAGTTACGTTTAAGACCAGATTTCTATTTGCTTCCTAATAGTTCAGTTCTGAAAGCCTGCTAATGATGAGGCCAGAGCACCCAAGTAATTAGGAACAAGAGGCGGCACAAAAGGAAACTAGGAATACCTTTACTACTGCAACCATTACTTATAGTCTTTTCCTACTGATGCAAAGCTGTATTGCCTTCAGGTGTTGCAAAATATCTTTGCACACAACCATTCCAGTTCATGATATCACTTTCAAAGCCAAAAATGGGCCATAGTCTCCAATGTAATACTTCTGAATAAGTGCACTAGTAGTAATTCCAGCCATGAATATATGTGGGCAACAGTAATTATTTTGGCCAGTATAAATTATTGGACTCCAAGCAATTAAAAAGTTGATAGCTCATTTTGAAACAGGTCAAAGTTACATTCTGATAATAGATACAAGCCCTGAAAGGGATAGTATTGGCATATTTTTACAAACAATGTTGTAGGCAGTAAAACATAAAGCTATATGCCCACAGTCCCATCTCTCAAACCTTTATGGTTTGAGAGATATATTCGGGACCAAAGTTCCCCCCTCCCCTGACATTATCTCTCTAGCTAACTGCAGGGGAAGCCGGTTCCTGGACAAGTGGAGGCTCTTCAGCAGAGCCGAGATCGAGTTATTGAAAAAGAAATCCCTCACTGGAACGATCTACAAAGTGTGCTTGGTTTGAACATACTTGGCTGAAAGGCACGTGACAACAGCATATCCAAAACAACCATTCAATCCACAGGCTTTCTAATCCTACTTTATTTCCTTTTCCTAATCACCACTAAAATCGTATCCACTAAATAGTCTTCCCATATTAATAGTTGTTCCTAGACTATACAATTGCTGTTTAGGTAACATTTTCTTGTAGATTCACTGGTACACATTTTAATATCACTATTTACACCTTCAGCCCTTGAAGGGATTGCTTTGCAATGCGTTGGATTCCCCTCCGGCACTCATAGGGTTAAAGCCGAACTATCAAAATTAAATTGCACCCCAAATCCTTATTACCATAGCAATATGCATACACAATTTTAAAATGCTGAATAAGTCCGGTACTGGTGAGAAATACAATTCATTTGGCAGGCATCAGTGGACAAGAGAGCAGACATCTTGCCGAAAAGGCATCTGCGAGTCAGAGATGTCTGTCTCATTCACCTCAAAGACTGGAGAGTGCCGTTCCTTAGTACCTTAAAGGGATAGTAATACTTAATTATTACTAATCCCTATATTAAAGTCATATTAAAAATAAATGTATTGCCCCCAGTGTCATCTTTCAAACCTTTATGGTTTGAGAGATAATGACTCCTAAAGATGCCCTCTCCCTCCCCCTTCCCTGAAGTCAGCGTTCTGACTGACTGAAGGGAAATCCGGTCTTACGATCATCAGGCGGCTCTACAGCACAGCCAAGATTGTGTTAATAAAAAAGAAATATTTCACTGAAATGGTCTTCTACGTGTGCTTGGTTTGCAAGCACACGTAGAAGACCGTTTTAGTGAAAGATTTGTTTTTTATTAACGAGATTGCGGCTCTGCTACAGAGCCGCCTGGTGCACATAAGACTTCAGGGAA
Organism: Rhinophrynus dorsalis; assembly: GCA_037306005.1. Classification (NCBI taxonomy): domain Eukaryota; kingdom Metazoa; phylum Chordata; class Amphibia; order Anura; family Rhinophrynidae; genus Rhinophrynus; species Rhinophrynus dorsalis. Next base: position 150,906,081 of record CM074718.1, read on the forward strand.
GGGGGAGGGAGAGGGTAACTTTAGGAGCCATTATCTCTCAAACCATAAAGGTTTGAGAGATGACACTGGGGGCAATACATTTATTTTTAATATGACTTTAATATAGGGATTAGTAATAATGAAGAATTACTATCCCTTTAAGGAACTGGAAGGGACTGACAGTGCAGGAGCAGAGTGCGCCTACAGCAAGATCCCTGCTGCTGATGCCTACCAAACGAGTTGCATTTCTCAATAATGTCGGACTTATTCAGCAAAATAAAAGTATGTATATTCGTATCGCTATGTTACTAAGGATTTGGGGGCAATTTAAATTTGATGATTGTTCTGCTTTAAAAGACCCTTTTGAAATCAATGGGAATTTTTGTTTCTTTTCGTGATTCTGGTTTTCCCCAGACCCTCTACACTTTTTTCAAAATATGTAAGACGAGCATCAGCTATTACAGAGAAGTGTTGCTTATCATGTAGCACCAATGTAATCATCATCTCCAAAAATACAATGTACTGAAAGAAGTGTAAATGCATTGCTTAAATAGGTCACATCTACATTTTAATTGGCAAGAAAGAGCCTGAGAACTCCAGGAAATCTTCCAAGCCTTGAAGATGCACTGAAAAGCACAGCTGCTCTATCCTTAATTATTTATTGTCATTGCACTTAAATGGAAACTATTAATTCTGCTTCCCTTTCAAAGTGGGTCAGAACCATTTTTAGTGAGAATTTAAAAAATCTAGATACAGTTAATTCAAATATGTGCAAAGATGAAAAATCCAAAGAAATAAAGCACTTACATTTTCGCCTTTCAGTGCTCACTCTGTAAAGACACACACAGGCTCCAAATAAGAGCATAAATTCTATAGAAACGCCTGATTAAGAGTCAGAAAACATTTAAATTAACAACAATGTAACTATGCTTAAAGCGGAACTTTCAGCTTTATAATATTGCCCCCAATGCATTAGTAATATAGCTATAGGCAATGTAATAGATGTATTATGGTGAATAAATCTACGTTATTGAAGTAATCCACCTTCTACGGCAGGCATCCAGTGGACAACAGCGAAGACATCTTAGAGGGAAGTTGCCTCTGAGTCTGTACTGTCTGTTCTGTGCACTTCCTGGATTGGTGGGGACATCCGTTGGTTACCTTGGTAATGAAGTTGCTGCCTGCGCAGACACACAGATCTTCTCTTGAAAACTCTGTGCCCTGGATGCCTGCTGAAGAAGGTGGATTACTTCAGTAACGTAGATTTATTCACCATAATACAACTATTACTTTGCCTATCGCTATGTTACCAATTTATTGGGGGGGGGGGCAATATTATAAAGCTGAAAGTTCCGCTTTAACCATTCTGCATGCCAGAGAGGTAATAAACATATTGCAAAACAATTTTCTGGATACCTCTCTGGAAGCTAGAGATCTCCTTGTACACATTGGTATGAAGTGAGTTGGAGATTTCTAGCAATCAATGGATTAATTTTTCTGACACAGATCTCCCTTTGACAAAGGGTAATTTTCCAAATTTTTTATGGGGGGAGATAACATTTGTCTTTACAGCTGTAAGGTTACATTTTCCCTTCCTGATAGAAGTTTATTACAGCCATCTTTGGTGAAGTCAAAACACACTAAGGGCCTTATGCAGCATGCAGACTATGTGCAATACTAGAGCCAATTAATTTCAAGTTCCCATTGATTTACATGGGGCTTTAAAAGGGATAGTTATGTTGCACGACAAAAGCAATTAATCTTCATAGTATGGGGAGTGTTTTCAGTGTTGTCATTTGTAGTTCAAGAGTAATTGAATGACAAAGTATCCCCCTCCTGCCCTTTTTACTGATGTAACACTGCTCACCTCAGAGCAGCCAGACTGTCCGGATGAATCGCAAAAAGGGACAATCTTCAGTGAGCGTAAGGAAAAACCTGAAAAATCTTTCATGGGGGCAGGTTTTTCCTTATGCTCACAGTAAGAAGATGGTCCCTTGCTGAGAGCTGTCTAGTCAAGGGACCAGATTCAACAACTGAGGGGAGGTGGCCTACATTAGGTAAGAGGGATACTTTATCATTCAATTACTCTTGAACCACAACTCTGACAGTATAGAAATAACACTCTCCATGACCCAAATGCTATGAAGATTAAAGGGGATCTATCACTGCTATACAAATGTGTGTAAATAGCTTTGTTATATATTGAATATAGTGAAAAATGTATTAATTTATTAAAAAAAAAAACAAAAAAAAAACGTTTGTTTGCCGAAATGAAAAAAAAAAATACAGCCCTGCACCTACTTCCGGCCAGACTGCGGATAGCTGATCTGTCCCGCAGCCTGCCGCTCTGCTCCTCTCTAGTCAGCTTCCTCCGGTGACAGAGGCTGTTTGTAAGCTGGAGTGCTCTCATTGGCCAGAAATAGATCTCTGCCAATGACAGCACTCCTGCTTACAGACAGAAAGCCTCAGTCATTGGAGGAGGCTGGCTAGAGGGAGGGAAGCAAAGGCAGAGCAGCAGACTGCGGCACAGATCAGGTAACCGCAGTCTGACCGGAAGTAGGCACAGGACTGTATTTATATTTTTTTAATTTAGGCAAAAAGGATTTTTGTTTTTTTTTTCTTTCAAATTAATACAATTTTCACTATATTAGATATATAACAAAACAATTTACACAAAGTTGTACTATCCCTTTAACCCCTTGAATGTTGGAAACCTCTCTAACATATTGTAAATAAATTAGTGGAGACCTCTCGAGCTTTCACATGGTTAAAAACCGCTTTTAAAACAATGTAGATTTGTTTGTACCATCTGGGGTTAGTAAGTTTGCTGTAGAACTGCATCTTTTTGGTTTTCTCCATCTACTGCCTTTAATAATCTGATGATAGTTTTGCCTTCTTTATGTGGTTATGCAGTATGAAGTGTGACTTCTGCAGTGTTGGAAAGTTGCTTACCCCCTCTGCTTAAAGGGATAGTAATACTTTGTTTTAACTTTATTTTATTTTGTAGGCATTAAAAAAATATGAAGAATGATATAAGTCTTATCTCTCAAACTTTTATGGTTTAAGAGATATTCACAAGCAAAGTTGGAGTATTAAGTGCCTCCTACATTTAATACTGTGCTCACTCCAATTCATTCTCGATTTGGCAGCCTGGCATTATTACTCATTGCTCGACAAACTGGAAGGATTTCAGTATAGTGCATAAAGGGGAACTATCACCCCTATACAACTTTGGCTAAAAAGTAAACTTTATATAGGGACTAGCAGGCATACTAGTGTCATTCTTAAAAAAAAATTGTTGTTTGGCTGAAATTAAACATTAAAGAGAGGCTGGATCCAGAGCAGGGGAGGGGAGCAGAGGAAGAGTGGCAGACTGCGGTGCAGAGCTGTACCTGTAGTCTGTCTGGAAGGAAGGAACAGGATCAGCTTTAAACTTTTAATTTCTGCCAAACAACACTTTTTTTTTTTTTTTTTTTTTTTTTTAAATGACACTAGTATTCCAGCTAGTGACTATATAAAGTTACTTTTTAGCCAAATCTGTATAGTGGTGATAGTTCCCCTTTAAACTGTGACACAGGAACTTCTTCAAATATGTAACAGGAACTTGTGCCTCCCCACTTCCTACCTGCTGAGATGGATGCAGGAACATGTCTGCTGGTTGCTAGGCAACCACCTAACTCTGCCTCCAGCACTCCAGAGCATCCACCAGACATCTCATAAAACAATGTATAACCATATATTTATAACTTCCCCCAAACGTTTTTGTAAATATGAAAACATATATAGCAAGTCTTTCTGCCACTCTTCGCTCCCCCCCCCCAGGAACTAGCCATTTTCTTTTCCTTTCCAACTACTTTCCCTTTCATTCCAAGCATCTCTATCTCTTCTAAGCAACCTGTCGCTACTTCCCAAAAAATGACTCTCCAACACGGAGCTCCCAGCTGCCCAAAGCCAGGTCTCTCTCTCTCTTTGGCAACTATCATCCCAAATATCTGTCTCTTTACTTTGCCAGCTAGCTCTCTCATACTAATGTCTCCACCCATTGCGCACATCTGAAGTAGACTCTGCCTTTTTTTATGGTTTTGCAGTTACATGAGCTAGAAAAGGTCTCACATTCCTTCTGATTATTATATTTTTCTCTATGCGATCTCTAAATCCAATTCTAAGTTTTCCATCCTCTTTTTTTCTACGTTTGCCATCTACCTACCTAGCTAAAAAAAAACACAACTCTCCACTACTGCAGAAGTTGGGAAGCCATATGAACAATGGAACAATGAGGTTTGTGATCTTCAAGTTGAGAAGTACAGTCCTGGATTTAATAGGTGCAGGAGACCAGAAATAACAAATTAAAAGGTTTTGATGATGAGATCACCCTGACTTCAACAGATTTTCAAAGGCGGTGTAAAATGAACTCTTGCATATCTGAAGTTGTTCCTTGGACCCAATGCTTCAAGAAATTTGAAATCTCTAACTGTGCCTTGGTGAATATATTGAGGATTTACATTTTACAGAGAGGAGAGGGAAGGTGTATGGCCAAAAAGGTATGGAGTAGTGGCTATGAACTGGCAGGACGGATAAGAAACTAAGCTAGGAGCTACACTGGTCCAGGGCCCTGCACATACTCAGAAGGTCATGATAAATAAGCAATATTAAATATACATGTTGGGGAGGGTTAGCTCTCCCATAGTTTTTTTTTAATCCCACAAGAGACCATCAAGTAAAACCTTTTTTGTAGCAACTCTGTTGAACAAATTGGCATTGTGTGAGAGTCAAAGCCTGCAGTCTGTGCAAACAGGCAACAGAGAGCACAAATGATTACTAAGGCCAATGGAAAGATTGTAGGTCACAATGTGTGCCTACGGCTATCCCTTCCAGAGCTAGCCCCTAGGGCCTGAATCTATTGGCACAACGCAAGAAACGTTCGCATTGGATAAAGGCATTTTTGTGCACAGATAGATTTTGCTCATGTTCTAATCCAGGAAGCTAAATACCGAACACTTCTTGTATTGCGCATAAAAAATTCCATTTTATGACAACAGTACACAGACGTATAAATTAATTCGCAATAACAGTTCCTATATTAGGCGCATTCGATATTCCACTCACAGGATTTGTTAATCTTACCCACGCCCACAAAAAAATATATGTTGCCATTCGCTATTCTTAAATTTTCATGCGCAATTCAACAAAATCATGAGCAAACCTATTCCTTAGTGGTTTTCACACGGGAATTAGCGATTTCGCACATTTCCTGCATCGCGCCATATGTGACTAGCTGACAGATTGCTCAGCAAAACATTGTGTGCTCAACGTGCAGAAATCAGGTACAGTTAATGGTCCTGGTCTGGCTGAAAAATTGGACAATCCAGGATAAACCAGGACATATGGTAGAAGAAAGGAGGGCATTCTTTATAAACCCTGCAATGGCAAGTCCAGAAAATGCTCCTCTAGGAGTGCATCAGCTAAAACCCCTGTTAACATGTGGGACTTATGACCGTGCTGTAGGATAAAGGCACAATATTTGGGTTCATCCCAGGAACAGCTAACCACCAAATATATAAAATTTATAAAACACATTTTTGCATGTCAGAGGGTTGTCTAATGCTCTGTAGAGCAATGCAATGCACAACCCTCTAGTAATCAAAAAGGTAGAAGGAACAATTATGCTAAAATACAATTTGAGTTTATATAAAATACCATGATTTACCTTTTCACATATAAATCTGGATAAGATGTTATTACTTCATAGGACTAAAAAGATATGTGGTATTGCATGTGGTAGGGTAAGCAATACTCTAATTCAGAACCCAGCCCACATATTCAGATGCAAGCACCAACCTCCAGTCAATATAAACAAATGTCATTTGTGGCACAGAATAATTTTAAACTCCACGGAGTTAATTTGATGGCACATGTTACTACTATCCACAAGTAACAGTAAACAATAGTATCCTTCAGTTTCAATGCAAGTATTTACAATAATGAATGTTTAACCTGTATGTCTAATCCTACATCACAGAAATTCATATTTAAAGGGATAAACAGCAGCTCCAATTAGTCTCCATAGTATTTGTGCCATGGAGAGTGTTATTTCAGTTCTGTCTGAGTTGTAGTTCAACAGTAAATGAATGATAAAGTATTCCCCCCTCCCACCCCTTTTACCTAGTGTAAGCCACCTCCCCTCAGATGTGGAAACTGGTCCTGGAACCGGACAGCTCACAGCAAGGGACGATCTTCTTACTGAGAACATAAGGAAAACCCTGCCCCCCTTGACAGGTTTTTCAGGTTTTCCCTTATGTTCACTGAAGATTGTCCCTCTCTGCGATCCATCCGGACAGTCTTGCTGCTCTGGGGTGAGCAGTGTTACATCAGTAAAAGAGGAGGGAGCCGGATACTTTATCATTCATTTACTCTTGAACTACAACTCTGACAGTATTGAAATAACACTCTCTATGGGTCAAATACTATGAAGATTAATTGGAGCTACTTTTATTGTGAAACATTACTATTCCTTTAAATCTAAAACATATGTTCCATGCTACTGTCCAAATTTAAAACATGCCTAAATATACAATTTAACCCTTTGAGTGCTAGAGAAGTATCCATTAAAATACATTTAATACCCATCTGGCTCTCAAAGGGGTATTAGAGGTTATTCTGTATTGTTACTTGGTATTACTACAAAACAGCTTTCATTTTCTGAAATCTTAAGCCATAAATGTCATGCTGTCTCCATGTGAAAGTAAAAAGGCAACTTACCATGAAGCACACACCAGGGCGGCTATGTCTATCCTCTGACAAGTCCTTGTTTACAAGCAGACACATGCGTATGAAGTACAGTGATGTTTTCGCCCTGCTTGTTATTATTCCGCTCTGCTGTTGATCCCTGTCTGAATTTGTCATTGGTGGAAACACAAATCCCTCTCACTGGAGACTCATTTCCCAATGAAATGGGAGGGTGAGGTAAGGCATACCACTCACATATTAAAAATAGCCATCTGTGAGGGGAGTAGAAACTCCCTCCCAGCTTTCTTTATTTTAACTCTTTAACCCTTTTGATCCTAGATAATAAGCACAGAACAGGGTGGAGTCAATTTTCATCCCTTCACATTGCTTTTACTTATAATTTCAAAAGGATACGTCATCTGTTTTTTTTTGTTTTTTTAAATAGGAGAAAATTACATTACGTAATTCTTTTTTCTACTAAAGCAGGACTTCCAGCTGGTAGTGGACAGTGAGGCCCATATTTCATATAGGGATAGCAGAAATGGCCCGATACCTGTAGCTGTATACCACTCCCTTTGGCTACCACATTAAGAACCACCTTGGGCAATACTGGGGTAAGAAAGAGGAGAAACTGCAGACTAATTCAGTGAGACAGTCTGATTGCACGTTGAGCACAGTCACCATCAGGTAAATGTATAGCATCTCATTAGCCAGACATGGCTCTCCAGCTGGTGTTAGACTACAACTCCCATCATCCTCTGCCAGTGGGTGTACTAGAACTCCACCAGAAGGAAAAATGCATGTTTCCCAAGTGATATAAATAATACAAAAGTACATTTCCCCACATCTCTCTCTCTCTCTTCTTAGGGGTTCCCGGAAGAGGAGAGACAAAGCATCTTATATTGCTAATACTGCCCCTGTTTTGAGCTATATAGTGTTGGACTACAACTTCTGGTACAGAAGAAGTGTACAGCAATGCCATACTTATGTTTGCTGTGTGTGCGCTCACATATGTATGTCTGTCTACTCCTGCATACCTGTCTGCCATGATGACAGTGACTAAGTCACTTAACCTGGTGGTGCCCGTGCCTCTTGCGCCACCCAGCCCGCCTCCCTGTGACTCAGTATTTGCAGCTGGTGCGCCTGCTCCCAGTTCCTAGCCACATCTCGCTTGCTTTGCTGTGTTGCGGCTTGGTGGAAGCGACATCACATACCCGGGTGTCATGTCACGTTGCGATGTTGTGCACTGCAGCATGGGCTGGATAAGGGCAGAGACTGAACCAGCTACGCATAGTCCACACCTGGGTGTTGGCGGGACAGGACGTGTGGCAGTGGTGCAAGGGTGGTATTTGGCATAGGGAAGAGCAGAGCGAGGAGAATTGAATCAGTCAGGCATGTATAATATAAATGTATTTATTTACATGTGCTTCATTGCTGCCAATGCCATTTATATTATACTAGTTGAAGAGCCCGTTACACGGGCCACAGTGCCACTGCCAGCCGGTCACAGGGCAGTCATGTACAGTAAAAACTGCCCACACCGCGGCTGATACAGAGCTGGATGCTCCTTCGGAGTGGCCCACTCTGTATCAGCCTCATCACGGGCAGTCTCTACTGCGCATGACTGCAGCACACGCAGCAGTCTCTACTGCGCATGACTGAGTCGTTACAAACTTTCTAGCAAATTATTATATAGGATACTGCACTTTAATAGGGTGGACATTTATTTATTAATTATATAAAATAACCAGAGTTCATAAATGACATTTCAAAGGCATTGTGAAATATATTATTTTACACACACAGCAAGATGCCTTTGAAATGTCATTTATTGTGCTCACTAGGCCGAGCATCCAAGGTGCCCCACTCAGCTCTACTACCTCTTACAGTCGGACTAGTTTCCTATCTTAGCTAAGGGCCACGGACCTCACACATAGCTGCTGCCAACCAGTATGATATGAAATTCAGTTCTAGATAAAGTTGAACCTCATTAGTTCCAGAGGATGGTCTCCCCCTTTGTTAAAGGCACACATTGGAGGCTCAACCCCTTAAAGTGATAGTAATATCTGTTTTTATCCAAGTGTTATATTGTAGATATTAAAAAAATAAGTTCATTGAGGTTAGTCTGGTCTCTCAAACTTGTATAGTTCGAGAGATATAAGATTATAAACTTCCCCACTCCCGCACCTTTCACAGATGCCAGCTGTCAAGCTCTCAGCATGAGATTCAAGTCATGCAACTTGAGGCAGCTCTTCAGCAGAGCCGAAATATCACTATGTAAAAAGAAATACTTCATTGGAACGGTCTACAAAGTGTGCTTACAAACCAGGCACACTTTGTAGACTGTTCCAATTAAGTTTTTTTTTTTTTTTTTTTTTTACATAGCTCTATTTTGGCTCTGCTGAAGAGCCGCCGGACGGTCCCGGGACCAGGATCTCATGATATCAGCAAGAGGCTGACGTCTGTGAAGGGGATGGAGGAAGTCTATAATCATATCTCTCAAACTATACAAGTTTGAGAGACCAGACTAACATCAATGAACTTATTTTAATATCTACAATATAACACTTGGATAAAAACAGACATTACTATCACTTTACGTGCTTACTGTGCTTTGCAACACATTTTAGATCTGTGATCTCTGATCTCCAGAGAAATCTCAGTTCCCTAACATGTTGCAAAGCATAGTTTGTACGTAAGGGGTTAAAATGCCCAGTTCATTCAATGGAAATCTGCTATTTTAATTTGACGGCTATGTAACCCATGATATTTTGTTCCCTATGTGTTGCCCTGTTTGATTGCCTGGTTTCCCCCAGGGGCACTGCTTTCAACCCTTGGTTGGTATATACAGAATTTGAGATCAGTAGTATAGCCCCTAATTCCCACTGACTGAATTGGGCCTTTAACCAGTTAAGTGCATACTGTGCTTTGCAACACATTGGAGATCTGTGCTCTCTCTGCTCCAGAGAGATCTCAGATCTCCAACATGTTACAAAGCATAGTTTGTACTTAAGGAGTTAAAATGCCCAATCCAATCAGTGGAATCTGGTATTTGAATTTGAGGCCTATGGGCCATATGTTCAAAGGGATAACGACAAAAAAAATGTTGTACGAACGCCAAAAATAAGTAATTGTGTGCATGAACGACATTTTCTATACCAGTATACGACATAAAACTAGACACAACTTCAGAATGGCCGGTCAAAGAGGTGGGACAAGGGCGTGGCTAAACTATTCTCCAGTGTTGTATAGAGGAAAAGAAAATGTCGTAACTAATGACAAAAAAAAGTCTTGCAAAAGACAAAATTTGTACGTTAAGAAAAAAGTGGAGGGAATGTGTAGTTCTGAATGTGAGAGTTTCTGTCTTTAGACAAGACATTTTTGTCTTAACATACAACAATTTGTCAGGGCAAACGACATATTTCCAGTCAAACCGACACTCTCTGAAAATATTAATGAGCCCAACGACTCTGTACTTTGAAAAGTTGTTACAAACAACAAAAGTTATTTCACTACTTCTTTCAACATATGGCCCTATAAGGTAACCCAAGGTATTTTGTTGCCTTTGGTGTATATATGCTGCATATATACCCCACTGGGCCATCAATATATATAACATTTTACTCTACCTCTGGGAAATTGCCACAGTACTGTGAAGACTAAAAATATTGGAAAATGGGTGTGACCGCAAGTGGGTGTGGTTAACAGAGGGCTGAGGCAAAGGCGGGGCGCCTGATATGTAAATCTGGCCCTGTGTGTGAGCTTTTGCTTATATTGGTGTGGGGGGGGGGGGGCGGTGGAATTAGTACTCTGGGGCTGGTGTCAAGGTTACTGCTGCCTGCAAAGGAGAGGAATTTACATAACTCCTCCATACTGCTGAATCTGGGTGTTTGGTAGGTATACATGATCACGTGACTTCTTCTTTATTAATATTAAGGCCCTCTGTTGCATGTATTAGAGTATTAACCATTTACCAGCACTGAAGAGGTTAACATGCATGTCTGAAGCATAGGGTGATGATGCCATGGTGTCTAGCTAACTCGTTAGGTTCAGTGTTCTGTGGATCACTATCACAACCTGAGGAAAGGCATTTAACGCATTGGCAGATACAGGGGGATAGAAAGCCTAAGCGAGTTGAATGTGTGTTCCTTCCCCATACACCCCCCCCCCATACAGCAGGCTATGCAAAATATATATTGTAAATGGTAGCTATCACATCAGATCCTGGAGGTGAGGGTAGCAAGGAAAGTCAGAGAGAATCTCAGTGAGAAAAAAAGAGAACAAGATGATGTAAAAGCAGTGGTAGGGCCTCTCTAGAATGGAAAGGGGCCTCGGGACAGTCCAGATTTTGGGTGGTCCATGCTCTTGCTAGGGCAATATAGGGGGAAGCTGGGACCAGAGTATATGCTTATCAGAAGAGTTAGGATGAGTGACCACTTAAGTGGCTTGGTCCTTCTTCTAGTTGTATGCTATAAGCCAAGTTGTAGCCATGGAAAGTGCCCTGATTTTTTTTTGTGACAAGGTTGGTGGCCTTAGAGCTGAACAACTCTGGTGGCTACAGCCCAAGAATAAGAAAAAGTGGACCGTGGATGATGCCTTCTCTAAACCCCCTGCCAAGAATGCAAACTACAATGTAGCTGAATGTAAGCCAACACCTGGTCATTGTGCAGTGAACTGTATGCCCCACTCCAGCCTCTATTGGGACTGTGTTCAAGTATTAGTGTAAACCTAAAATGTCACGCGAGTATCAAGCAGAACCCCTACCCTGTATAGCTTCACTAGTACACTAAGAAGAGAATAGTATAAGTGTGTACATCTATATTTTTCCTCTGTTTATTTGCCTAAAGTTGTCATCCTACGATTGTGTGCCATGACCCCGCTAATAAACACAATTTATTAACTGCCTGGCTGGATAATCATATCCCTTGTACTCAACCCTCCAAGCTCTACCATGAGCTACAGCCACTCTGCCTCCTCTCCTGTGCTAATGCCAGAACTCAAGTGGTGATTGGAACCAAGTGTGTTTTGGGTTGGCATGACATGTAAAACCTAAGCAAATAGTTAACCCTAAGACACAGTGGGAAGTATCAAGGGGTTGGGCCCTGTCCCATTGCAGTATACAATTTCAGAATAAAAATAAATAAATGACAAACCAATGATTCTAGGATGTGCAACCTGCAGAAAGCAGATTCAAAACCATCCAGACTATGCAGTCATACATTTTAATTGTAATGAAGAAAATGTACTAAAATCTAAGAAATTACAGCAAATATTTTTAATTCATCCATGATTTTAAAAGCGTTGGAATAAATGGACACGGCTGGGGTCTCAATATAGGTAGCTAGGGTTACCAACCTTAAGTATTCTACATTAATAGTGCTTATTCATTCTTTTATAAATCCTCTCATGCCCACCGTCATACTTTTGCCTTACCTAAAGGTCCTATGCCATCAAAGACCACCTCCAAGGTGACAACCACCATACAAATTGGTGGCCACATACTGGAACACATAGCAAGCATGCCATACAACTGGAACAGCACACAAACAATAACTGCCGGAAGAATTTTTGCCCTATGTGGACCAACACAGAACACTAAATAGAGGCAGTAACTAATACACAAGTTGAATGCAAACATCACATTCCATGCCTCATTTAGGATCAAAACCCCAAACAAAAGCAGAATATCTGAAACAACGGGAAAAAAAAAAAAAAAAAGTTTATAAGGAAAGAGGACTGAGGAAAATACTAAAGAAAAGAGTATATGTCCAAATTGTAATATGAAAGAAAATGACAACTTTATACATCATAACACTAATCAAAATAAAACCAACACACATTTTCTTTAGCAACTGGGAGGGGAACGTAACCAAAACACGGCATTACAAAAGGGGATATTAAGGAGATTTCACAGAAATCTTTTAGAGTTATTAAAATACAATGGGACTCTAGTCCCTAAATGGAAAATACAAAATCGAACATGCAGTGAATTCTGAATATGTACTCACTATGAACTGCCAAGTATCCTTTCAATAACCATAAATGTAAAAAGGCACTAGTACTACTATCATGCTGTACAAGTGTCTGCCCACAGAAGATCTCAAATCAGCTTGTTCTTTTCTCAGATGTTCACTAATCTGGCTTCTCAGCTGATGAGATGTACAACCCACATATTGAATATGACAAATACCACGAAAGAGATAAACGTCTCCCATACTTTTACAATATATATTCTTTAGCTCTGTAATTTTTTCTTAATTGATGCAAGAAAAAAAAATCCTGAGAGATGTTAACAAATATTAAACATTTACAGCTCTTGGAATCTCGATGAGAAATAGGGCTAATCACTTGTGGATTTTTGCAAAGACAGAAGACAATAACCCAAGTATTGCCCTTTTGGCTATACATCTACCACATTTAAAAGTTTATCACACAACAAAACAGGAACATGTTTATTAATTAATCCTCTTAATCTCACTAAACTGATTAGAATTAGTAATAAAAACTGGTCTTGAATGAAGAAAATTCGGAGAACAAAAAGACACTTCCCTATTCTTGCAATGTTTGTGATTTTATTAAGTTTTGTATTTAATTTCTACTTTTCCTAATCCTGCTACTCAAATAAGAAGCGCTAAGTTCGTAGTGCTCTCCTATAGGTTCTTTCACGGACAAACCTGCTTTTCTTCTTGGTGGTTACATTTCTCCAAAGTGGAACAGTTTCCATATATATGAAGAAACTGCACAGTTGGAATGCTATTTATTAAAGTAGCAGTAAACTTTTTATTATGAAAAAATATATATTGTAGGGATTTTCCTACTGAGTAAAATAAGGGTACTCCCACTGCAGAGAGATTTATATTTCCAGAGTTATTAGAGTTTAAACTCATGTTTTTGTACAATTAGCAGTGCCCTCTAGTGGTCAAATTCTAAATTATATTTCCTGTTAGATTCTAATGGAGAGGAAAGTCAGAAAAGTCAGAGACATACAGTTCTCCATAGAATGTGATAGAAACTGCCTGTCACTTCCTGTCAGTTAGAACTATCAGGAAGTAAATACAGTAAATTCACTTCCTGGTTATTTAAACTGCTATAATCCTATATAATAATTTGCTAAAACGTGTGTAACGACTCATCATGTGCAGTAGGCACTGCTGCGCATCCTGTAGTCATGTGCAGTAGAGACTGCCCGCGCTGCGGCTGATACAGAGCTGGACGCTCCTTTGGAGAGTCCAGCTCTGTATCAGCCACGGCGCAGGCAGTCTCTACTGTGCATGACTGCCCCGTGGCCGGGTGGCAGTGGCCCATGTAACGGGCTCTTCAACTAGTTTTTGAATAAAACACCTGACAGCAGTGGGAGTGACCTTGTGTTACTCAGCAGTAAAAGCTCTATGAAATATGTGTTTTCATTAAATAAAAAAAAAAAGTTTACTGCCCCTTTAAATGCTTAGGATGCTTTCAAGTATAAGAATTGCCAGCTACCATATTCCTAAATATGGAAGTCTCAGTCGAAGTTTCTAATTAAAAGAAAAAAAAGAAAATACTTGAATCACTAAACTCCAAAGAAAAAATTTAAATTATGATCAGTATCATTAAGGTATATTAAGGTATATGATAATGTGTTTTACCTCCTTTTGAGCGTCACTCCAGACCAACAATAAATCTAAGCATCTATGACACAAATAATACTTCTTGAAAAGGGGCTTCCATCGCTAAGATGCAGGACTCTTCCCACCAACCCATATATAACCTGGCAAAAGATGATGCAAACTTTGCATCCATAGTAGATCCCCTGTCTGTGGAGAAAAAAAACAAAAAACCCTCAAACAGAAAAAGTATGTAACTAGATAATCCATGCCATCCAGGAGAAAGCTGATGATGAGCTCAACATTGTAATCACTGTACTCCACAGCCACCAAACCCATGTCATAAGGAACAAATAAAGCAAGCCGACACCCATGGGGACCCAAAAGGTAACCAATATGCTAGGCCACCTCAGTCAACAACAAGACACTGGCTGAGTCTCTTAGGTAACTTGGAAGCTTCTGCGCCAAGGGTTGGAGAGAAAAAAAAAAATCCATACATTGTAACAAATGTTACTTTAAAGACCCAATCCCTGACTCTACAGATCTACCTTGTGGCAACTGGAGGGACTTGTGATCCTTTTGGAATGTGTTGAAAATAGGTGTAATAGTTTTATAGTCTGATATCTGTTTCAGTATGAAATAAAACCCCAGTCAAAGTACAATACTACACAAGCCTCCAAAACACAGATTGAAATATACTGGTTGGATTTGAACCAAGTACCTCACAAGGGTTTAATTTTAAAAGGTTGCATGCAAAAGAGAGTGCAACTACATGACATAATAAAAATGGTGACATGAGATTATCGCAATGCATGACAGCGCGAGATTCTCAAGTCGAGTACTGAAAGGTCGCATCCCAGTCTTGCTGATCGCTGCCCCTGCTCTATCTCCCCTTAACTGCGTATGCAAACTAATAATATACTAATATTTTAATCCACACAGATTAGCTAAAAATTGCAGATGTGAAGGTTTGCAAAGAAGCACATAAATTATGGAATTACTGGGTGCAGCATACCTTTAACCCGTTCATCCTCTCCAGAATAGTTATAGAACCAGGAGTGGATCTTCTGTGATTCTCAGCGTCTGCCTCACCGATTGAGCCTGGGCCAAGGCACTATACATCTGAACTTCAGTTCTGACCGGCAGCCTGAGCTAATTCTCGAATATAACACCCAGGGCACATTCCATCTGCTCTCCAGTACTGACATGGTTACTGTGTCACGTGGTTGCATGCTCTTTTGCGTGCATCTTTTTAAAAGGATACCCCTCACAAGTTTCTAAGTCACCTAGTTGATGTACAGCCTCATCCCTATATTTCATAGTGTTCATGACAACCACTGATCACCCTTTGTCTGCATTCTTAATAACAATTAAACTAAAATTGTTTCAATGCCACACTTTGTACAAAAGACATGATACATTATCTTTTATAGGATCTCCACGCCCTGCATTTTCTAAGACAGCTACCTTCTGCTCAGAGAGCAGCAAACCCATCTTAAGACTACAATTGCAGTGCATAAGAACAACCTGACTGCTAAATGAAGTCCTTCTGTTGAAACAGGAAGACATTTATTTCTATATATTTAATTAACCTTTAGTAGAGATTATGTTAAACAGGGATGTGCACGTTCATCTAGTACTGAAGGTGTTAGGCTACGTTCACAGCAACCAGATTTGAAATACTCATGTCCATATTCTCTCAGACCTTTGAGTTCCCCCAAAAGACAATTGCATTAAAGGGATAGTAATACTTCGTTTTAACTTTATTTTATTTTGTAGGCATTAAAAAAACATGAAGAATGATATAAGTCTCATCTCTCAAGCCTTTATGGTTTGAGAGATATTCACAAGCAAAGTTTCCCCCTCCCGCCCCTTTTTCCTAGTGTAAGCCATCTCTTCTCAGATGTGAATCTGGTTGTAAGACCAGACAGATAACAGAAGGGGACAGTCTTCTTTGTATTAAAACAATGAAAGCCCTTCCCCCCCTTGACAAGTTTTTCAGGTTTTTCCCTTATCTTAATTGAAGATTGTCCCTCTCTGCAGTCTACCTGGGCACCTCCCTTCTGATCTGGTTGAACAGGGAAGGGATACTTTGTTTGTGAATATCTCTTAAACCATAAAGGTTTGAGAGATAAGACTTATATCGTTCTTCATGTTTTTTTAATGCCTACAAAATAAAATAAAGTTAAAACGAAGTATTACTATCCCTTTAAATAGCAAAGAAGTCTATGGTGCCTGTGATTAAGCACATGTGCGAAACATGTAAGACAGTTCATCTCATTTTCTTTAAATAAAATCTGTTTTTATGTATCCTGAATTCCTACGTTATTGCAAATGAAAAAAGAAGACTGCACTAAGTATTGGAACATCCTCGACTTGCACCGTGGAAGAATACAAGGACAGGTGGCGAGTGTCTCTTATATTTTGGAATGGATCAGTTTATGAACTGGACCTTTAACTATGTTGTAGTGATGCTAATTTCTCTTTTCCCTTGAATAGGAAAGAGCCAGCCTTCATGGACCTCAGCCATATAGGATCAGATGACTCCTATCTGGGCCAGTCAGTGATTGGATAATTAAGCCAAGCATCACAATGATTCAATTAATGTCTGCACAGCAGAGACACAAGTCATTGAGTAGGCAATTACTGCAACTTCCCAGCAACCATTGCCATTATTCTGCATCTCTGGATGACTGTCAGCTAACACAATAGGCCACAATATATGCTATTTTTTTGACAGTTGTGCATGGAGCCAAATATGGTTCCATCACAGATATACTGCAGTTTGTAAAAGATTCACAGGAGAGTGGATTGTATTGCACTGGTTTTCTCTCACAGATTCCTACTGAAGTGTATTGGGAAATCCACAGATAACACAAGTGATATCACCTTATATATTACATATACTGTATTAGCTATTTATAATTTAGAAAACTAGTTTGCGTTAGCATCATAGATTATGCTATAGCCATTCATAGACACTATTCAGTAATGCATTGCCCACCTCTCCTAGCACTGAAAGGGTTAAGTGCCAGTTAGTGGGTAGGGGGTAATTAAGGCTAAGACAGGAATGCCTGTATACATGCCTTAATCAGAATAAATAGCTAATAGAAGATACATGTGATTTTGAAACCCATTCCAAAAATAACAAGGTTGCTTTTAGGTGTTAGAGAGCGTCCCCAGGAGACAAACCCACAGCAGCAGGTATTAGTGGTAGCAACTGTCGTACATATGATTACCACCCCCCCAAACAAAAATACATATCATCCTACTATACTCCACCTTATGATATTACCTCATCATGTAAGGATGGATAGGCGTGTAATGGGTGACACTGGATAAGTAACAACAATGGTAGACGGTGTGTTTAATCACCTGCACCTTCAGATCACACATGGGCAACCAGCCATACCTTATCTTATCTGGTATATAGATTATTAGATTTTGCACAGAGCATGAAATACATACATTTATTCTGAATCTGTCCCAGCTTATGTTTGGCGAAAGATTCAGTTTTAGGCACATTTCTTGATGGATATCATGCAATCTGTAGGAACTAAGATTATTGTAGTGTCAATATAAAGCTGGTAACATGTTTAAGAACATCACACATTGCCAATGGCAGAGTTATATTCTTCCATGGTAATAAAGTAGGCGATTGCCACACATATTATAGAACCTTTTCAGAAGGCCTGGTAAATAAAAACCCTGTTGGCAAGATTGGATTTTTTTTTTTTTATTATTTGGCACAACCACAAATAAGCAATTACAACTCCCCCCCCCACACACAGCTGTACCTGAAAACATGAGATGTAGTGCAAGTATCTATTTAACCCTCTGAGTGGCAAAGAAATGGATGACACCTTTCAGGGATAAAGGGCAACATAAAAAAGTGTGTTTGTGATCATTTGACTACTCATTATTTTACCAATTAAATTCTGCTACTCACACCTCTAGAAGTAGTAGCATTATAAACGAACAGCCTTCATGAGGCATACCGTATCTTCTCCCCATCTGACCTCATGCAGGGAAGTCCTCACCAGTTAGTGGGCCTTGAACTAATGGCTTGAGAACCACTGCTCTAGAGAGGCACCTGTTGTGATTTTAAACCCACCTGCACAATAAATAAGAACGAAGCCAGCACTGCCGGCTTTTACTCTTGTAGGAGGTGGGAAAAGCAGCTTTGGGTACAATTAGATTGCTACAACTTTCATAGATGGGAGTAGAGGTGACCAACGTTTAAAAAAAATTATATATAAAAATAGCATTAAACATCTTTTCATGTTAATTGCTCTATACATGTTTATGGATCTTCATTTCATATATGGTGCCCAAAAAGCTGGTTTGACATTCCATATCACATTCACCTCCAAAGCTAGGCAGGTCACCAATCACTTGAGACCTCTCTAGCCTCCAACAGATTAAAGGACAACACATACTTGCTAAATTATTTTTTTTTTTTTGCAAAACTACATTAAGATCTTTTTAAACAATATATATTTAACCATGTGATAAGAAAAAGAAAAAAAAACTTGAATTACGTAACACTTCTTTTGTGCACTGAACAGACCTAGTGGTTCAACAAGTGTTTTTACACACTTGCCAATTAAATGGATACATCCCTTACAAGAAATGACAAAGGGTACTGTCTGTTTAAATCTCTAGAGTAGCTTATCCTGCGTTATATATTCCCATAGGTGCACAACAGGTACCCAAAAACAACATCATTGCAAAATAGTACAGAAGAAGAAAGAAGGATTCAGTAATGTGAGGACCGGTATTCACCCAATTTATTGAAAAGCAGAAGGCCCTTTTAATAAATGGGGTAAATACCCATTCCTGGGTTGCAAATTCTTCTGTACTATTTTACATACACTACTCTAGAATCTCTCCACAAGAACCCCTAACCACAGCTTCTGGATTTCCCTGCATGAGCACATGAGAATACATCAAATTGAAATAGCCACTAATTACATACCTGTACTCAGGCAGACAGCTACATAAAACCTAACTGCGGGAGTACTTGGAGGACGGCAGTAGAGAAACTATGCTCAACATTACTGTGTGTGCAGCATTAGTTTTAAAAATCAGCATAAACCTTTCAAAATACACAAAGTGTTTTCCATTATTTCAGCTTCACATCAATATACCCTTTAGATGGTTTCCACTTAGCCCCAAATTATTCTGACAAGTGACCATGGACCAAGGGAAAAACTGAATAAAGAGCATTGTAACTGCTGCATTATGCACACCACACTAGAGTTCCCACAGCCTCAGATTGCAGTTGTGAGTGAGTTCCAGTGGTCAGGTAGCACATAATACAGCCATCCACCTGTTTATAAAGTTACAGTAGGTAGAGATCTCACAGTTTAGTGAAATAGAAAAATCTTTGTAAGAAATCCCCCTGAGGTAACTGGAATCTCACACAAGGAGAATGAAAGCATTAGTAATATGGTCATTCTTTGTGGACACATTTACAAAGTGGGAAATAGCTTCTCATGACACTATCTGTACCAAATAAAACACAAATACTTCTTTTTATCATGTGCACCATAATTTGTTGCAGATAATGTATTAAATTGTTGCATTTTGCAATAGAATTAAGATCACTTTTTAATCCTAATGCCTAGAGCCTAAGATTCTTTCCCTGATTCCTGTAAGGTCTTGCTGAATAAACATATAAAGCATCCCACATTCAGATAGTGCTTTGGTCACATTATTTCATGTTAGATTGAAAAGACCAACTAAATTAGGCTGACCAGATCTCGCCTTTAACCTGGGACACATAGGAAATAGCCATTTTGCAGTACTTCACTGATATCAATGCAGTCCTGCAGTATGCATTTCTCCTATGCGTCCCCGGTTAAAGGTGAGGTCTGGTCAGCCTAAACTAAATAGTTGGATAATACGTCATCTTACCCTTCTTTCTTTATTCGGTAATATCTAGGAAAGCACATTTAAATGGAGAAAGTGGATCCAGTCTTGGAAGAGTGTATCATTTTTATGAATGTATATTTTATTGGCGAGACCCTATTACTACACCTTCTTATACTGAAGCAATCACATAGCTGGCATATACAGCACTCCAAATCTCACCTTCATTTCCTCATTTGACCAAACCTATATCACATCACATTATGAGGGGTGTGTCATGTTTTCTCTGTAAACTCTCCCAAACTGAGCCCACACCTGCTTTTTATCAAATGGATTACATTTGCACTGTGAAAGTTTTATTGTTGTATGTTCACTATTATATAGAAATATGTATTATGTTAGCACTTAACCCATTGAGTGTTGTATACCCCTCTGGAACGCAAAGGGTTCACGTAGATTTAAAATTTATAATATATATATCACTAAATTTGTTTGAAAATGAAGTTTCCAAAACTGCCATGCCAAAGGGTCAGTGTTTGTAGGCCCTAAGGAGGTGACGGCCCTACAAAAAGCAAATTCTTTGGAGAAGTTACACAAACTTTACTAGATTTCTGTTGTGATAAGATTGTTCATTCATTCGTGCAGAATCCTTTCCATGTTCTTCTTAGATGAGGTCAGCATAATTTCCATAAAATACAAAGCAACCTCTTTAACTGGAATTTGTGCTAAAAAATGACAACCCATGGGATATCAGTGATTTTGCCAAACTGGACCCATGATAAATGCCTGCTGTGTACATAATATGGGAACCACTGCGGTCCAATAATTACTACTACAGCCATGTAACAGATATTTCTCATAGATGGCCAGTTAAAGGTAGGATATAGCAACCACATCCTATGTACCAGGTGTTAAGGGGGAAAAAATAGCTTTCCCACCCAAAAGGTAAATTAAATTAATTACCCAGTAAAATAGAAGTAATTATGAATGATCTATTGCAAATACACCTTATGAGAAAGTAACATTTGACATTGTATATATTGATCTAATGGCTGCGTGAGATTAAAGAACTGTATGTGCTTGCTAATTAAGAAGTTGCTTTAAAGCCCAGTGTTTAACTGTTTATATCTTTATTAAGTTTTCTTTTAACGTTAGTGAGTGACCCTGCTTAGTAGCTCTAACATACATCGGTAACTAACATGTGGCTCTCAGTCGTTTGTTGGATTACAACTCCAAACGTCATCAGTTGGCTTTGCAGTAGCTGAGAATGCTGGGAGCTATAGTCACACAACATCTGGAGGACAAAGTGTTACCCACCTTCTCCCGCTTGATATTGTGTAATAACTGTGGCATGTAATAATTTAGGCTGAACAAAATCTGAGAGAGATGAAAGTCCTGCGACAGTGAAAGTGCGAGGGCATTATAAATAGGTCACAATACAGTAGCAGCTGCTCATCACTATTCAATGAATGGATCTGCGAGTCACAATGGAGCACAGAACAACGCATAGTTTTGCTACAGTCAAGTACAGTCTACTTACTGGTTATCCATAACGTCCATACAAGAGCATCTCATGTGCAAAAGATCGTTAGCAGAAATCAGCTCAGACGTCCAAATTCAGTTAGAGAGCGAAAGTAGGCGCTCAGCACAAACACAAACAGCTTGTCAGCTCCAGCCAGAGAGGGAGGGGCTGGGGGTGTGGGGATCAGAGGAGTGTCAGCCAGTGATCAGCTCCTGCCGATTCCACCGCTGCGGGAGAGCATGTCATTAATACACGGGCTGTTGCATTTCTTAGAGAGGGGGCTGTGGCACAAGTGACAAGAAACACGATTATACACTCTCACGAGATCAGGGAAGACAGATATTGATACTGTGTCTGAGGCCAAAACACATACAATTGAAGGCTTGGGTTGGGGAACAATTTTAATCCAAGAAGGTTCCAGTAGGGGTGCAAATATTATCCGATGGAAATGTTATTCTACAGGGCTGCCTAGGAACCAGTGTTACCCTGCAGTATGTATACGATGTTTAATGGTACATCATTTAACCATTTGGGTGACAGAGTACCGCTCTGACACTTGAAGAGTTAAGTAACGGTCTGGATATATTTTTTTTAAACTAAAACGATATTAATTTTCTTTTTTTAAATATACTCGAATAAACTTAAATGCTAAACTGTTACTGTAACTTTAACATTTTATATAACCTTCCCTTTAACCATAAAACATATAAACAATGCATGTTACAGGACTGTCTTGACCAGTGAAACCCTCAAATTATTTTGATTCCAATTTAAGGGGAAGTCATAATTTTAATTATCTTTAATATGTTTTAGAAACCCTGGGGAATCATTTCCACTTCCCTTCATCATTTCCTGTTGTATATTTCACAGCCCAGTAGTCTTCTTTACAGGACTGGATTTCTCATTGTGTAGAAAAGGGGCTTAAATAAGGGGACAAGTGGACCAGACTGTCCTTTTAAATGAGAACACATGAATTATGCATAATACAGGACTAAACTCAGATCTAAACAGCCCTGTAGTATGCCCCCCTTTAAGCACCAGATGGGTGTGCAATATGTAACTACACAGGGTTAACACTTTGAGTGCCAAAGGGGTACAGAATGCACTGCTTTGCAATGTGCGTTCTGTACCCCTCTGGCACTCAAAGGGTTAAGGTGGAAGTCTGGTCATTTTATCTAAGAAGTGCCATAAGAACTATCATTCAATGGCCAGAACGAGCTCAATACCCATTGTGTCCATGCACCATACACCACACTCTTGATTTATATAACCTTGTATTGGCTGATTTATTTAAAAATGCACTTTACCTAGCTTATAGTGACTCAGATTTGTTTACTAGGTTGGTAAATTGCAGTCAGTTAAAAGGAAAACTTTTCATAGAATTTCTGTTGCAGTCTACAGTCAGTTTCATTTTACAATCTGATAAGGACAATGGCATTTTAATACATATCCTTCATTAAAGTAGATATTTGGTCACATCATTATACAGGCAACTGCAGATACAATGCAAAACATATATGCATAGATATACCTGACTGCTGAATGGTCTCCTAAAAAATCTGTTAAACAAATTAAGGACCGTTTATTACTAGAAAGTATTGCCTTGTGCAGGGGATTCCTAAAGGGCCAAGACAGCAAGCAATTTTTGTCATATCCCTGGTTTTGCACCAAAGCCATTGTAGTCAAATGTATTAAGCGAATGACTGCATCACCTGTGGATAAACAGACAAATCCCAGACACATGCACTGCTTCAGGCTTTTAGGAATGCAGTTTTATACCTCTGGCCTATCGGTACATGTGATAGAAACCCAGCCCTGCTTTGGAGTAGGAAATTCTGAACACAAAGGAAGATTACTCCCGCACAACCCTAGTGATAAACAGTATGTCCAACATCCAAGGGATTAAGGTACATGACATTTCAGGTACTGGATGATGGAGATGTCTCTTACATCCAAAGCATTAATTCTGAGCTCCTGTCATTTGGGTCACAACAAAAAGGGTTCAGACTGTATGGCTACCACTAATTAAGCAAAGACATCTCAATCACAATGACCATGCCGCTGGTTAAGGACCTGGAATTAAGCAGAGGTACCTTGAAAGGCTGATCTGTTGGTGTTTGAGAAACACTGATCCAAGGAATTAAGGATCATAATTGGTAAGCTAAATAAGTGCAATTCCAGAGCAAATTAACTTCACCACTGGGCAGAAATAACAAATCAAGGGATTTAAATGTGATGGTGACCTCTGGCACTCTAAGGGTTGAGGAGAAGTAGAACATTCTTATATGTTGTGCAAGTCATTTTTTTTTATAATATAAATTGTTTTTGAGAAATCAACTTTTGTTAGGAACACAGTCTGGCACTTTATGCAAATTCTGTTCTGTGATGGGCCAATGTTACCACGCACTGTATGATCAATGAATCTAGACAGAGGTCACACACAGGGTGGGGGGAGCATTTCTTATTGCACCATGAGAAGTAGTTTTAAACTGCACCAGTACCAACTAGGATAGCAGGAAATTAACATAATGTGCCACGCTGTGCCAGAAAAACTATTTATTTTAGAAAACCCATTCAAATCAATGGGAATTTCAGGAATTTGTATTTGTTTTATATGGTGCAGTTGGTTTGCTCCATATTTGCACACTGAATACAACCTTTACTTCTAATAAGGAGTGGCTAATTTTATATTTGTATCTATGAATGTTAACATATTCAGTATAAATCGTAAAGCACTGTGTACGCTTGTGGAGCAATATAAATAAACATTCATAGATTTTGATGGCATATAAGAACCAACAGGCCCATTCAGTCTACCCATTTCCCTTTCTAATTTAAAGCAATGGTGTTCCTTTAAAACCTAAAGTGATAGTGCTTTACTGGCAGTGCAGCAAACAATGTATGCAATCTGTCAAGTTATAGTTTCTATTAGTAAGAGTTTATCAGCCTTGCACATTTTGTTCTCCAGGCTATCTCCAGTCAGCACAACACTGACTGTATAAACATATTCTACAAGCTCTCCCCCTTAAAGTTACAAAAGACATCAGGCCATTTACATAAAGAAACAGGAGCAATTTGGAGATAACCTCAATGCACCATAGGAGAGAAATAGAAAGTACCATATATTTAAGTACAGCTTTGCAATGCATTTGGGGAATTTTCCTGCATTCCAGGGAGTTAAAAGCCCCATCTATATCAATGGTAATTTTTAGATTTATTTCTACGTTACTGTCCAATTGATTTTCCTGGAATTTCTCCACTTTTGTTTTTGCGAATATGGACCACCTAGTGGCAATACTAGGTACTGGCTGAGGTGACTATACTCCCAGGTCCTCTCATATATAAAGGAATAGTAAACCTTTTTTTATTATTTTTTAAACACATAGATTGTAGGGCTTTTTCTGCCAAATAAAACAAGGGTACCCCAACGGATGGGAGATTTTTTTTTTTGCTCCGAAGTTATAACAACTTAAACTGCTGTTTTTTATGTTAACATTGTCCACTGGTATCCAGACATGAGACATGAGCCTCTGGCTATAGTTCTCCATAGAACGTGTTAGTAACAGCTGTATATCTTTTGTAGTAAAGCTTCTTATAAAAGGGACAGTATACAATAATTATGAAAAAAAAATGTTGTAGGGCTTTTCCTATAGACTAAAACATGGTTACTTGGAGATTTTTCTTTCAAACATTATGAAAAAAGATAACATTTTTCTGAAAGCTTGAGTTTGAGATGTTTTGCAGCCAGGTAGCACTGTTGCTATTAGAACCTGTGTAAAGTTGTGTGTTGCAGACATGATATTGCAGTGGGTTCCGGTGGCCATCTCCAAAACAATTTGTGATATCACCCTGTTTGAAGCAAAACAGTGATTCTGAAAGACGAAAGCTGCTAAGGTAATGAAGACTCAGTAATGAATGTCATTGCTGTTGCCAACATGAGCTGTCCTTTTAACCAAAATTAACTTATTCTGACCCTATACTGTCCCTTTAATATACAATACCACGAGTGTTCCAGCTGTGATGTGAGTGAGGTATCCTTTGTCCTTTGATTAGGAGCTGGTCACTGACTGAGGTTAATCTAGCGCTGTTTTTAGAAGATCTGTAGTATATATCTGGGGTCTGCAACATTTTCTATGAAGACAAGTATCTCTTGGGAGTTTTGCATATGCATTATATGCATACATACTAAAACAAAATGTGATTACAATACATCAATAATTGAATATATATTACTCACCCACACTTTTATATGTAAACCCCATAATTTCAAATACTCACATATTCACAACTGCTTGTACACTTTTTAAGTAAACAAATAACACTTAAGCCTTCAAACAGTGATGGATTGTTCCTTTTGCCAATTCAGGTGTTGGTTTACCCCCATTATATGGAAGACTGCTTGGCTGGGAATTCAGATAAGTTCAGTACTTCAGTATAGCTGTTTTGACCTACAAAACTCATCACTTTCAGCAAGCCATTATCCATCTGAGAGTGATGGGGGTTGCAGACTAGCAGCTGGTGAACCACTCTTTTCTGTTGTAGACTGCATTACAGCCCCCTAAACAAGACAAAACCCACCATAATATGAGCGGCACTACCTCCTCCATTAAAATTATCGTTACACTGAAAGTGACATGATTGGACCCATACCCTAGTTGTACTTCCGGCAGCACTTGTCCACTTGTTGCATATGGCAGATCAGGATAATGACATGGGGCATGATCTGGGGGAGGAAGTAAACCCACCATCTTTTCACATCTTTTAAGGCTGTCTCAGGCTGCTGAGCTCTTTACACTCATCACTTTGAGGAGCTCAGAAACAGCCCAGGGTATATTTGCAGGAGATGAGATTGCTGGGGTGTGTGGGCACATAATATGCATTAGTAATTAATGCATCTATATGTTATGTCAACAGGCCCAGAGGCCTAAAATTTGTCCACCCAATGTTTCTTATGCCTATGCTGCCAGCTAGCTTCTGTAAAATGTTGTTCTTCTGTGCATAAACCATAGGATGTTAAACCTAATTATGCTGTTGAGATGTTGACTAATTCACATTGATTCTCACTGGTTTTTCTATTCAGTGAGATGCAGAAGACATGTCTTTTTCAATGACTAAAGAAAACAGTGTCTTTATTAACAGCTGGCATGTAATGTTAAAGACCAGATTTTGACTGTCCTGTATAATTTTTTATATACTTTTTTTAAAATTAAGCTGTCTGAGAAATAAGGGGAATAAAGGGTAATCAACTGTTGGATAGTAAACATTTTATCATCCCTATTCCGCCACTGGTTGCTTAGTTAGGGATGATAGGAGTTGAAGTCCCCAACAGCTGGATGTCCAACAATTGACAACCCCTGAAATTAAGGACAGAGCACACAAACCCCAAAGGAAATGTAAACCTATCAAAGGTTCCATCTTGTTTTCTGTTGATTAATGCAAGCAGAGATTGGCTGAACATATACAAGGTTGAGCGTAAATAAATGACACAGACTGGTCATTAACTGGTAGGTTAGCATATTTTGATCTAAGAAAACAATACATATGATGAGGGTAAGTTAACCAGACCTCCTCTTTAATGCAGGATGCTTACAAAAAGTTAATTCAGCAGGGCGGCACAGGAGCCAGTGCAATATTACAAGGGGGAATAACCTATGCCAATAACACAAATGTAAATTCTGCAATAAGTGACGTGAAAGAATATAAATCTGATTTCCTTTCTTTGTGGTAGATAGGTTGGAACTTGTTTAAAAGTAGCAAGTCCATCAGGTTCAACCTTTGCCTCATAACCCAGAAGGATGAGTTATATAAGGCTTCCTGCCACCAAAATGAGTATTATTCTATTTGTCAGAACATCATGTTTGACATAAGAATACACAGTTTAATACTGTATGTTCCCTCTTGAAAGAAATGCATCTACTCTTAAATGTATCCATTGTATCTGCCATTACCACATCCATGGGCAAAGAATTCCATAGTTTAACAGACTTTACTGTAAAACAAAATACCCTTCCTCTGCTCAAGTTGATAATTCTTTTCCTCTGATCTTAAGGGGTAGTCCGTAGTTATTAGATTAGGCCTTGGAATGAAAAGCTCACCAAAGAGATCCTTGCATTGACCCTGCATGTACTTACACATTGTAACAAGATCTCCTTTTAGTCATCTTTTCTCTAGAGTAAATAAACCAAGTTTGTCTAGACCAGTGATTCTCAATGCATGCCCTCAGAGCCCACTACCAGGCCAGGATTTTAGGTTTTCTGAAGATCACATGCAAGTTAATCAAACTCACTTATCCTCTAATTAACTCAAATGTGCTCTAGCAAGGAAATCATTAAATCCTGGCCTGTTAATGGGCCCTGAGGGCATGGGTTGGGTCTAGACGTTCCTCACACGTCAAGTCCTCTATTCTCTTGATTAATTTTTTTGCTCTTCACTGTACTCTCTCCAGTGCTAGAATATCGTTTTTCAGAACTAGTGCCCAAAACTGCACTGCGTACTCTATGTGAGGTCTTACCAATGGCTTGTACAGTGGCAAATTATGTTATCCACTCAATACGTTCAACACCCCTTTATATGCAAGACAGGATTTTATTTGATTCTGCTACTGCTATTAGAAACTGGTCACTGTTTCCAAGTTTGAAGTTTATAAGAATTCACAGTTCTTTGTCATAAAATTATTCCATTAAGTTCATAAATATCATTGGGACTTTTTCTTCCCAAATGGATAACATTTTCCCACTTCATATCCTATCTGTTCATCTAAACTGCCATGTTAGGTAAATCCATCTGTAGAGAACAAAACACATTTATAATTATTACCCTACATAATTTATCTGCATATATTGAAATTTTGCTTTTTATACTTATTTCCAGGTCATTTATAAATATGTTAAAACGCAGTGGACCAAGTGCTGAACCCTGAGGTACTCCATTCTCAACTGTAAATGTATTGGAGAATTTTCCATTTACAATAGCACACTATTCCCTATACTTCAACCAGTTTTCTATCTAGTTGCAAAGGTTATTCCCTAGCCCCGATTTCCTTATTTTATACACCTGCCTCCTGTGTGGTACTGTATCACATACCTTTGCACAATCTAGATAAATAACCTCTACTGCTTTACCAATATCTAGGTTGCTACCTACTTCTTCATAGAAATTAAAAAGATTAGTTTGGTAAGATCTATTCCTCATAAAACCATGTTGATTCCTGCTAATAATAATAATAATAATAATAATATTATCCAATTTATAATCCTGAATATATCCCTTAATATCCCTTCTAACTGTTCACACTGCAGAGGTTAAATGCACGAGTCTATAATCCCCAGGGCCTGTTTTAGTTCCTTTATTAAATAAAGGCACTAAATTGGCTTTACACCAATCTTGTGGTGCTGAGCTTGTGGTGATAAAGTATTTAAAGAGCAAAAAGAGTGGTCTTGCTAACATTGCACTGAGTTCCAGAAGAACCCTTGTATGTATTTCATCAGGACCAGCTACTTTGTCAGTCTTCATTTTTTCCAGTCTTCCCATGTCCCTCTCCTTGTGTTAACTCAATATCTGATAATGGTGTGATTTTATTTGTTATTTTTTTAGGCTTTTCTGTCATTACTTGTTCCCTGGTATATGCCGATGCAAACAAAGTGTTCAGAACATAAGCCCTTTTCTCATCGTTCTTATCCTAAACAACTCACCCATCTAATTTTGAAAGGTCCAATGCACTCCCCTCCTTAGTTTGTTATATTTATGTATTTGAAAAACTTTTTTGAATTAGACTTGCTCTCCCTTGTAATTCAAATTTCATTATCTATTTTTGCTAACCTAACTGCGTTTTTGCAATCTTTGTTGCACTCGCTGTGTTTCAAGAAATCATTTTCTGTTCCATTAAATAGTTTAAATGCCTTTTTTCCTTGCCATTTCTTTCCTTATATTTGCATTTAACCACATTGGTTGTAATCTGCTTCTTTTGCTTTTGTTCCTCAATGGTATTATCACGGTGCCTGTGATTGCCCTCCAGGAGCGCTGTTGCGGTTTGCAGGCGACATTGTACTATCACTTCCTGATTGTCTCGCTTATGCGCATTCGCTATTCTTATAGGCCTGTGGTATTGCCAGAGTTAGTCTCCGCCTACTTGCTAGGACATATAGGCCTCATTCTGCCAGTACTCCTTTGCCCTTTCGTGGTGTACCTGTACGCTAGCTCTCGTGATTATTTCCTTTGCTCTGATCCGTGTATGTCCTCTGGCTACTTTTGACTCCGGCTACTTTCGATCCCTGTCTTGTTGCCTTCCGCTCCAGTCTGACCCTTGGCTCCGTTTGACTACCCACTCTGTGCTGACCACTGCTCCGGCTGACTATCCAATATATGGTACTGACCTTGGTGTCATGCCAAGGCATGGGTTGGCCCTTACAGGGCCCTGGTATGTATAATTTGTTTATTTTGTGTATTTATTGTACCTTTTAAAGTGTTAGCTAAATTAGCTGAGTAGATAACAACATCTCCAGAGCGGGATGTAGGGCTACTATAAAACTTATTGGAAGATCTGCTCTGATGGAAGTCATCCAGGGGACACCCAAATAACCTGCAATAGGGAGAACATGTGTATATATAGTGTAAAAAGGTTCAATACAAATATATATTCAGAATGCCCAGGTTTTACCCTTTTGGTGGGTACCAAACATGCCAGGGGGAGGTGTTCCTGCTATGAGTTACAAAAATAGCCACTTTGCAACCAGTTAGACCCAGTTTGGTGTCCAGATATTCACACAGATATGAGCAATATGATTA
Source organism: Rhinophrynus dorsalis (assembly GCA_037306005.1). NCBI lineage: Eukaryota > Metazoa > Chordata > Amphibia > Anura > Rhinophrynidae > Rhinophrynus > Rhinophrynus dorsalis. The sequence goes on from CM074718.1 coordinate 150,936,549, forward strand.
TTATAACATTATAGAGGTGTGCTGTGGGTTGCATGTTTTGGGAAGCCTTACGATTTTTCAGGTAGAACTCTACAGTAAGATCCCTGACAGGTCTGACTGAGTTGGCTGTAAATGGTCAGGCCAGACCCCTGACCCTCCCAGGTAACACCCAGGGGGTCTGGCCTCTTAGAAGCAACTGTGAACTCCTATTTAATATGGGTTTTTGGATGAAAACAGTGAATTTCTTTGTTACAACTAAAGAGGGATATACCATCAGAAGTTCCCAAGGACTCTTAAAATACCGGTAATTGTATTTAAGGATTTCTTGTGTTTCTCCCATTTTATTTTATGGACTGTTTTGCCAATGTATAATCTTTATTTGTGTATGTCCTTTATTTCTTTATTTTTGTAACCAGCACTGTGAAGCCTTTTTTCATATTAAATGTTCAATTAATCAGCTCTTCTCTCTGTTCTCTAACATGAACTCACTACTCTGAAGGAAGCTCAGTTAGAACACGCTACTAAACGTTTAATTCAATGTTTGATTATTAAGGTGATTTCATACTGTAATTCTGTTGTGTTTGGGTAACCTAAGATGCCCAGATATAAAGTCTTGGTGGTGGCAGTGAATTGTAGTACTAGGATGATAGTGCAGGAGGGATTTCAGGGGTTAATTTGGTGGTTGCTAGGAATAGTAGCAGGCAACCAGGGGTCTGGTATTGTTAATCCTTTCATTCCCACACTCTCCCCACTGTCTCAGCAGGGCCTACAGCCTTCGCTTGTGACACTTGGCTTGGCTGACTAACCTCTCTGTGCTGACCCCAGCTCTGGCTGACTATCTGATATGGTACTGACCTTGGCTTGGCTGACTAACTTCTCTGTGCTGACTCTGGCGCCGGCTGACTATCTGATACGTTTCCGACCCTTGGCCTGACTGACTCCGGTCCTACGCTAGACCGTGCTCTAGCTAATCTCTCTGGTAGAAGCTGTGCTCAGTATCCTCCTGCTGTGCCGGACTTTGTCTCTGGCTATCCTGTACTGCTTGATACTGACTGTTAGTGCCTTTGGGTGCACCCTAGCGTACTAGAGATTTGAGTCACCGTTACCCGTAGCTACCCTAGCATTCTGGGGATTTCTAGTCGCCATTGCCTGTAGGTTTACCCTAGCATTCTAGGGTAACAGAGTCTATTACCTTGGTGTACCCTAGCGTTCTAGAGGCGCATTTCTCATTTTTGTTTGGGCGATTCCGATTTACCTGCACTAGTAACTACCGCTATCCTTGCTACCTTCCCATTCCGTAGTCAGATTGAGATCAGTTCCTGTTCCATCAGTGGATCGTGTGCTGTCTCCACACCTGGTCCTGTGAGGGTTGGGGAAGTGCTTGTGCACTGTCTCCACACCTGGTCCTGTGAGGGTTAGGGAAGTGCTTTCCGTATTTATTTTTTGATCTTATTTCAATAAAGATATTGATTTTACTATATCTGTACTTGTCAGTGTCATTATTCCATAGTTACTCCATGACAGGTTTATACTGTTATGTATATTTCTGCAACCTAGATGTAAATGCTGTTTCTTGTTAGCCCTTCCACCATGTATGACATATAGTTATTGCTAAGCATGCTCACAAACCTGTTTCCCTTAGCACTTTTTTTAATCTTTTACACCACAGTTAGCCTCAATTCCTAGCCCCAAGGAATCCACATTATGGCCAGTTTCCTCACAGATACTTCCCTTTAAACTTGGATTTACATCTGGTTTCAAATATAAGCACACACCTTCCCCCTCATCTATTAATCCTGTATCTCTAAACAGGGAATAACACTCAACATTTACAGCCATTCATGTCTATCATCCCACAATGTTTTGGTTAAACAGATTATGTCCAAATGCTCATTAACCACCAGAAATTCTAGTCCTCCCATTTTACCTGCCATGCATCATGCATTCATCAACATACAAATAATTTTGCCATCATTATGGATTTTACTCACTACTTGCTTTTTTTTCTATATCTTCATTTAATAGGAGTTCCTCCCAGTTAGCTACATTTATACCCACCCTTCTCCACCCCAATGATCCTTTACTTGTACTCCGTTCCTGTCTGTATTATCTACTCTATTTTTACTAGCTATACCTTCCTTTCCTAGTTTAAAAGCTTCTTCAACCTTCTAAGCATTTTATCCCCTTTCACAGCGGCTCACTTACCAGTTGGGTGCAATCCATCACTAACATACAGATTGTACCCAAGAGCAAAGTCAGCCCAGTGCTCTAAAAATGCTACTTCCTACACCAATTCTTAAGTCATGCATTAAGCTCCCTGAGGTCCCTCTGTCTACCTGTACTGGCGCATGGCACTGGCAGTATTTCAGATAAAACTACCATGGAGGTCTTTGCCTTGAGCTTCCAGCCTAAATCCCTGGATTCATTTTTTAGGGACATTCATGTTCCTCCAACTTTGTCATTGGTACCAGTATGTACCAAGATAGCTGGATACTTTCCAGCCCCTCTCAATCTGTCTGCCCTGTCTGCAATTTGCTGAACCTGAGCACTTGGGAGACAATACTGTTTGGTATTCACTTTCCTGGCAACAAAATACCCTTTCTGCTCTCCTAATAATAAAGTCCCCAGTTGCCACTACCTGCCTTGATTGCTTCCCATCTAAACTGGAGGAAGGACTCTTTCCCTGGCTGCTAGAGGAATCAGCCTTCTCCAACAATTCCAATTCTGAGCTACTCTCTTCAACATGTTCACACAATTATGCAAATCGGTTGGATTTAGTCAATTCAGAACTGGCCTTCCTCTTCCTCTGACCATTTCCTTTTCTCCTTACTGTTACCCAGCTGCCTACCTGTTGCTCCTCATCTCCAACTCCACCGTCTTCACCACTAACCTCACATACTACCTTCTAAATGAGCTTCAAGCTCCTTTCCAGGTTTCCAATATCGCGTAAAGTTGCAATATTTAATTCCAGATCCAATATCTGAAATTCTAAAAAGAAAATATTCTCACACTTGCCACGGTGGTATGACCTTTGGTCCAATTTCTCCAAGGGTTCAAACACATGACAAGACGTTCACCTGCGATCACAGTGAACCTCCTTTTTGACATTATATATTATGTACATACACAATAGGTAAACTCAAATTGCCTATAATTTTGTTTCTCTGAAGATCTATTTCTAGATAACTTTGTCAGGAACTGTGAAAGCAAGGATAGTGAAATAATATAACACTACCCCCCCAACAGTGCTCTGAATGCTACTCTGAATAGGCTAGAGACAGGCTTTTCTGCTGCAGTATCCTTTTAAATTATTGCATTATTAACATAGCGAGGCTAGAAGCAGCATTAAGCAGGTCAACGTGTTGAAAAGGGTGACATTAGAATCTCTACCTTCATATAAGTGCGAGATTCTCATGTCGCTTCTTTAAACAATGGTTCAACCCAACCCAACAGTCTTTCAACACAACCACGCAGCATCCACGTTATTGGCAGCATACAGAAGTATAGATGTGTGCCTCTGTGTGTGTCATTAATTAAAAGTAAAGCTGCCGATAAAACAAATGCATATTAACCCTTTTGGCACAGAAAGGGTTATTAAAATTTGTTTCTTGTAATATTTTATTAACCCTTTATGTGCCGAAAGGGTTAATATACATTTATTTTATTTGGCAGCTTTACTTTTAATTAATGACACAGAAGCACACATCTATACTTCTGTATGCTACCAATAACTTGGATGCTGCGGGTTGGGTTGAACACCTATGGGGTTGGGTTGAAGCAATGTTACAATAAGCAACATGAGAATCTCGGCAACCTGATTAATGCGGCTTCTAGCCGCACAATGTTAATAATATGATATTTTAAAAGTAAAACTTCTGCTGCAGGGTTAGAGTTATATTGTGCCAATATCCCTGCTTTCACGGTCCCTGACAGAAAGTTCTCTGGAAATAGACACTGTAGGAGTTTACTGTCAGGAAAATAAGTGCAAAAAATAGGTGAAGATGAAAGATATCAATAAAAAAGCAAAGGCAATTTGACTTATATAATGCATTTGCTGATAAAAGGAAAAAAGTTGACTGTCACTTTAAGTGGCTTCCCATTTCTTACTTTTATAGAGGCCCTAAAAGATAGGAAATTTGGGTAGCTTAATAGTTTTGCTAATCTTCACTTTTTAAATTAACCCCTTGGATGCTAGAGAAGTCTCTAGTGCATTGTGAAGCAATGAACTGAATGCCTGTTTAGCATCCATGGAGTTAACAAGTATTTTACACTGTTTCAATCTACAAATTCCACTGAGGTACCATAGTACAACTCCTCAGAAAAAATAATGTATCTGAACAAGTACTCCGTTATTACTAAACATTCTCTGCAATATTAAAGCGTCAACACCAGTAACCTATCCACAACTGTTATATATATATGAGACATTTTTTTTATTTGGCTATAAGGTTTGAAGATCTTTCCTTCCTCTGCACTGTAGTATTAAAACATGTGGGAGTCTCCCTGGTATCCACAGGAAATGCTGGTGGCTTCAAATAAATCCAGAGTTCTCAACTCCATTGTTTTAGATTTAAATTTATAATGGACCCCTTCTATCTACAGCTTTTCCTGTTTCTAAATTGATGTTTATTTGCTACTAATGGAATTAAATGCCAGCCATAATATAAATAATTTTTTTTTTTTTAAAGGGAAGTACCTGTTACAACAGAATGGAGACAAGTATGATAGTATGTTAACCCATTAAAGGGATAGTACTGTATCATAATAAAAGCAGCTCCAATTAATCTTCATAGTATTAGGGCATTGAGAGTGTTATTTCAGTACTGTCAGAGTTGTAGTCCAAGAGTAATTGAATGATAAAGTATCCCCTTCTCGCCCCTTTTACTGATGTAACACTTCTCAGCTCAGAGCAGCAGGGTGGTGTTCAACTGGATTACAGAGAGGGACAATCTTTAATTAACATAAGGGAAAACCCTCTAAAATCTGTCAGTGGGGGCAGGGCTTTCATTGTTCTCACAGTAAGAAGATTATTCCTTGCTGTGAGCTGTCTGGTCTCAAGACCAAATTCCACGTCTGAGGGGAGGTGGCTTACACTAGGTAAAAGGGTCGGGAAGGGGATGCTTTATCATTCAATTACTCTTGAACTACAACTCTGACAGTACTGAAATAACACTCTCCATGGCCAAAATACTATGAAGATTAATTGGAGCTGCTGTTTTTTGTGAAACATTACTATTCCTTTAAAAAAAATTGAGTGCCAGTGGCTTGTGCAATGCATTGCTTTGCAATGCATTGAGTACCACTCTGGCATTCAAAGGGTTAAGGATTACAGGGACAGGCAATGCACTCTGGTACTGAAACGTTTGCCAAGGGGAGCAATTCTGGGGCAAACCAACAGCACCACAGGAGACAAATAGAAATTCCCGCTAATTTAAATGGGACTTTTTAACCTCCTCAGTGGTAGAGAGGTCTCCAAAGCATTGCAAAGAAATTCACTGGAAACATATCATTGGGAATCTGGAGGAATTTTCACCTGTTTGCAGTGATGAACCTGGTTTGCTCCCAATCTGTTTCTTCTTTATATTGTGTAATAAGCACAATATCTCCTCCTATGATGATGTCAGTATCTAAAATCTTGCCTCGACCTCTCAAGTAAAATGTTCATATTCTGAGAAGTGATCAAACCAAAACCAACTGTAATTTTAAGGCTTATAGGGCCACTTGTGTCAGGTCCAAAATGCTGTATTTATTAAGAAAAGTTCTTGCATTAACAGTTTAATTCATTGTATGCCAGAGGAGTATGCAGTGCATAACAGAGTAATGTTTCACCCCTCTGTTGCACTCAAAAGTATAATGTTTGTACCATATAGAAGACAAATAAATATTCATAAATTTCCATTGATTTAACTATGGCCTTTAACTCTTGAATGTCACAGAGATCTACAACATATAAATGTATATTAACCCCTTAAGGACCGGGGAATCCGCGGCACGATCCGACTGAACGACCACGGAGCAATTTTTTTTTATTGCTCCGTTGCATTCCGGACTCCACCATCCTATGGAGATTTATGGTCTCTGGACCAGAGCTGTCCATAGGATGGCGTAGCAACAGCGCCACTGTACAATTTCAGGCCACTGTGTTATTGCACCTAAAAAATTCAACTTTGAGCTGTAATAACTATTCAATAAAACACCTTTTCAGCTGTGGGAGTGCCCTTGTTTTACTCAGGGGATAAACCCTACAACCTTTTTTTTACATTTTAAGTATTACTATCCCTTTAAAACACCAAGGTTATTCAGTTGTTGGACCTCCAGATATGGGGGCTATAAGTCCCACCATGCCCAGCCTAAGCTGACCTTCTTCACCTTTAACAAGGGACATATAGGAAATATGTATATTTCCAGGGTGCCTTGAAATCAATGTAGTCTTGCAGTATGCATTTTTATTTTGGTTTTTATATTTTAAACTTTAATGAAGAAACAAGCCCCCAGTAAGAGTTACACAGCCTCTAGTAAGAGTAACATATCATATAAAGTCATAAACAGGACAGACTAGACACTGGAGTCCATATTTTCATAGAGAACAAAACAGTGAATTAATGATTCACTGTTGGTTACATTGGATACACTGGGACCAAATTATAAATTAGAAAATGAGGGGTGAACAGTTAGAGAGGGGGAAGGAATAAACAGAAAGGAATTGAGGAGTGAAAAGAAATAGATTAAGGTTGAAAGAAAAGAGAAAGAAGTGAACGGGTGCCAGGTAGTTAATGAATACCAAAGTAGGATCTGCCTCGTTAATGATGACCAGGGTTAGATGTTAGAGATAAATGGTAGATCTGAAGAAGAGGGGGGAGAGAGCCCCGGCCAAAACACTTTAGTCAGACAGGCCTTTCCAAGAGGAACGAGATGGAGGAGAGTAGAACTCCAGCCACAGAAACCAGGCAATACAAAATAAAGGTAGTCAAGTGATTGCATGAAATTTCTCTATCTCGATCAAATTATAAACTTTAGAAACCCATTAGGATAAAGTAGGAATAGTCTGAGATTGCACATATAGAGGGACAAAAGATTTGGTAATATTCAGCATGGAATGTAAAGCCCTGGCTGTGGTTTTGCTCAGGCCAAAATGAAAAAACAAAAATGGGGATCTTTAAGGATCAGGATCCATAGAGTAGCATGAAGCTGCTGTGAAAACCGAATCAAAAATGGAGCAAGATTTGGACAAGTCCACTAGATGCAAAGGATGGTATCAGTATGGGAAACACATCTCCAGCACTTGTTGGAATGCGAGAGTTAAATTTTTGCTAAGACTACAAGGGTCCTATACCAGAATGTGATTAATTTATAATTCATCTACACATCTCGGAGCCCCTAGCAAATTTCTAGTTAAGGCAAAACACAGTGTAACATTGTTCTAAAGTAATCAACTGTCGTAGTTGAGACTCCCAAACATTTAAAAAGTATGGTTTAAGAACAAGGGAGCAACAAAAAGAAAGGAGTCTACGCAAGGGAATAGGATGGACCAGATTAGTTTCCCTGTATTCTTGATTTAAATGGTTGTGCCTCACATATGTTTCCTGTAGCTCTGCTCCATTTGAAAAATTCCAGAACATGCCAAAAGTTATAAGAACAAAATGGCTAGCATCCCGCAGTAAGTTGTTTGTGTGGCAGAATATATACCATAATGCTTTGAGTGACTAGGAGCTGTCCTAGAGTAACCTGATGTGGGAGTTTAGAGCAAGGGTAGCTAAATGCTAGTCTTTAAGGGCCGTATGTTCAAAGAGATAATGACAAAAAATTGTCATATGAAAGACAAAAATAAGTAATTGAATGCATGAACGACATATTTTCATTACAACAAAAAAAATAGTAATGTCCGTTGTGTACGACACAACTCCAGAATTGACGGGCAAAGGGGCGGGGCAAGGGTGTGGCTAAACTATTCTCCAGTGTCGTATAGAGGAAAAGAAAATTTGTCGTAACTAACGACAAAAAAATGTCTTTCAAAAGACAAAATTTGTACGTTAAGAAAAAAGTGGAGGGAATGAGTTCTGAATGTGAGAATTTTTGTCTTTACTTAAGACATTTTTGTCTTTAGTTAAGACTTTTTTTTGTCGTTCCATACGACAGTTTCAGTCAGGACAAACGACATATTTCCAATCACAACCGACACTCTCTGAAAATATTAATGAGCCCAACGACACTGTACTTTGAAAAATCTTTACAAACGACAAAAGCTATTTCGCTACTTTTTTGAACATATGATCCTAAGAGCTACCAACTGTGCATGTTTTCAGGATATAGTTGAATGAGCACTGTTATATCAGTTAGAGTGACTGAGTTACTAATTAGTCCATCTGTGCTCCAGTGGGAATATCCTGAAAATATGCACTGTTGGTAGCTCATGAGGACCAAGGCTATTCAGTCATGTTCTGGAACATGTACTGGTAGCCTGTTGCTTCATGTTTGTGGCAAAAAGTATCTGCCTTGCAGGGATTCCTGGGTTAGATACACAAACATATCACAAAATTCTATGTGGCCTCTTTGTAATATTTCAGCCCCCCCTGAGCAAAATAGAAATTCAAAGAGCTACTGTGATAAAGAAGCAGAGGGCACCAGAATAGTGCCTTCTCTTTCAGAAACCAAGCAGGAAATTAATATAAAAAGAATAGCTCACAGCTCTAACTCACCATAATATAAACATATCATTAATAAAGTTAGAATAAGGTAAAGTGACTAATGTATAGATGGCAGCATGGAATGAGAAGGTTCTCCCGAAACCTAAAGTGCAAGCACAAGACAAAAAGACAGACCTGTACTCCTCAATACAAAGTGCAAATGTGTGCCCTGTATTGGGCATATATAATATCACTTTGTAAATAAATATGAGGATTTTGTTCCATAATGATGATAATTGATGATAATTGATGACTGCAGTTGAAAAACAGTGTTTTAGAGCTTTGGTTCCCAACCCTACTGCTAAGTCATCCTTTTAAAACTGGATTCCTCTAAATTCCTCTAGACTGTAACTCTCACGAGCAGGGCCCTCTGATCCTTCCGTTCTCCACATCTGATTGTACTATTTAATACCTCTGTATGTCTATTTCCAATTGTACAGCGCTGCGGAATTAGTTGGCGCTATATAAATAAAGAGTAATAATAATAATAATGCCTGCTGCACTGATACATTGGTTATCATTGCAACCTTATAATTTACTGCTGGATCACCTGGCACCTGCAGCAAGCATATTTTATAGGTCCTCTTTTAAAGGTGCTATCTAACACCTTTGCTGAGCCTCTTATTAACTCAGCTGTACACAAGCAGTGATTTCCTAAAGACATTGCCTTTTAGATGTCCCTAAGGATAGGGTTGGAAACCACTGCTTTAGAGCAACGATTCACAATGTTAATCCTCATGCTAAATCAACAGTTCATGTTTTCAGGATATCTGCTTGAGCACAAGTGAGAAATCAGCTCAGTGACTGTGATGAATCCACATGTGTCTGACCTACTGGTGTGTCCCAAGGACTGGAGTTGAGAATCCCTGCTTTAGAGCAAAGACATTTAAAGTTGTTCCTCAAGCTTCTCTAAAAGCTCAGGTTTTGAAGATCACATCATAAGTGTATCAAATGGTGTGTAGTCATTCTGAGTGATAATCATGTCCTAATTACAGAGCCATCTGTGTTCAGTTGAGGTACTTAAAACCATACCTGGGAACTTTTTCTTTTGGACTCCCTTAAGAGGGGAGTCCTGTGGTGCTGCTGGGGGAAATAAATGATGTGATTTGCGTCAAAAAGGGTCGGAGCTTAATTGTGAATGGAGCGGGGCTTGTAGAAAAAGTATGAGGAATATGCTGGGGAAGGAGGAGAAGTGGGCGGAGAATGTGAGTAACAGACTGGGAAGGAGCAGAAGTAGAATTTCATTAGAAACTCCGCACATCTGGAGAATCAGCCTTTGCCGCAGAGACCTGGTAATCAGCAGCAAAATACAGAGTCTCTGGGGCAAATCAGGAGAGTTTCCAGCTATGTTTAAAGGGATAGTAAACCCCCCAAAAAACTGTAAGCCAAATGATAGGAATAATAAAAACATACGTAACGCCCTCATTCCCATCTCCCAAACCGTTATGGTTTGAGAGATGTAAGAAAATAAAGACCTTCGCTCCCTCTCCCTTCTCATGATTCCGCTTGGTTTCAATGCCAGTATTTTAGCAGGCATTGAAACCAAGCATGATTTCTGTCTGAAGCTTACCAGACCTCCCCATTCATTGGTGACACAAAGAAATTACAAATATATTGTAGGGCTGCGCTGATATTAAAGGAGAGGGCTGGTCAACTTAAAATAGATTACTTACATTTTCTATACTGCAAAAGCCTCTTCAAGAGGCCCAACTTCGTTGTAGGGGCTTTATTATAGACTACTACCGCTGTATATATTTTTTAATTTTTATTATTGTTCTTGCTTGTATGCCTGTTTTTGACTGATGCTATATTCACACTGGCAATTTCAGTACAGCATCACTAACGCTGAACTAGATACACCGTTGTTAAAGGGATAGTAATACTTGTATTAAAGTTGAGGTCAGAGTCTTCAAAAAGTTAAAGCAAAGCTAGCACCTCCCCTGCACACACACTTACCTTGCTCACGGATGGCCAGATGGGGGGCACTTACTCCTTCCATATAAACATAGGGATTAGAGGTCTTACCTGGGGGTCATATTATGGCTTTTACCCCTCCCACCCTGGAAAATTTTCTGTGGACACCCCTGCTTATGGCCCCTATGAGTTTTGCAGCAGTTTATTTGTTCAAGAGATGACCTCAATCAGTCCTGGATGTCATATTGTCTTATATATTTTTTTACATATAGCGCTATATTTGAATAATTACAGTTTAGTAGTTCAAGCCCTATTCAGTCGGAAAGGATCCCCCTACTGCCCCTTCTGGCTGCCACCCATTAGATCTGCAATCTGGACGTGGGACCGGACGATGCAACGAGGGACACCCTTCACTCGGTAAGAATAAGGAAAACCCTGCCCTCCCTTGACAAAGGAGGCCAGGATTTTTCTATTGCTTACTGAAGTTTGTACCTCGCCGCACTCTATCCGGACCAGACTGAGGCAGAGTGACGCAGAGGAAAGGGGCGTCCTTTCACATTGAATAGCACTTGAACTACAGAACTGTAAGTATTGAAATATAGAGCTATGCACTGTAAAACGGCATGCTGAAAATTGGATGCAGTCATGTTTTGGGCTAGCAAGCAAATCACTGACTTGGGGAATTGGGGAATTGATGCCGTTCATATGTTCCAGTGACTGGCTGACCCATGTGGGCATAGCCCAATAAAATATAGCCAACTCCCGTATAGTTCAAACTTGTGCCACATGCAAAAGGATCAGTGGGGGGGGAATGTATGACGTTGTAGGTAAGTAGGCATGGAGAGCATGTGCTAAAAAGGAGAGCAGCCAATTTACATGCATCAACATAGTGTAATAGAAAGTGATGTCATACATTTTTATTGTAAATGACTGTTCTTAAGCCTTTCCATAATGCAGAAGTCAGGATCTCCCCATATTAACATAGGCAAATCAATCAGTGGTTGGGATTTTTTTTTTTATATACATTTTCATGTACATATGTGAGGAAATCACATAATCATTTTTCTGTTAGTGACTCATGAGGATTTTGAAAATCTATATATTAAATCACATCAATCTACAAGAAACTATAATATACATTAAGACAGAAAAAGCAAAGCACTATCATGAGATTTAAAGGTACACGCTGAAACACTGTACTACTAGAGATAATGAGGGTGTGTAAAAACATATGAGCAATTCTGGTGAATTTGTTCCACAGCTCTTTACAGTTCATGCTTTTAACCCTTTGAGTTCCAGAGAGGTACGCAAAGTATTTCTCTGCTATGCGTTGCATACCCTTCTGGCACTCAAGGGGTTAATCCCTTAAGGATTAGGGCTATTTCATACCTTTAGGAAAATGTTGTGTCAATTTTTATAATAATTATTATTATTTTTTTAATTACGTTCCACTGGCCTATTAAATGCACCTATGAAAACTGTATATACTTTTTCATGATAGAGCAAGATGTAATTTAGTACCATATGTAAATATATATCCCTTAGTTTTAAAAATAAATATTTAAGAAAAAAATGTTATAACTCCATCCTGAAATGTACAGAAACACCTTTATATCTGTGAGATTTACTAGAATTTTGTCAGGTAAATGTGGCCGGATACCCTAGTTATGAGAAAAGTATACTGTAATGCTTTTTCTATAGAGTAAAGCAAGAATGATACGGGTCTCTGATTTTCACATTCAAGTGTAATTGCTTATATTTGTTACAGCATATTCCAAGCAATACAGCAATCACTTGGATACTGGAGAGGTCTCTAGCAGATTTGCCTCTGGTGAACTAAGATAAGTGGAACAATTCATCTGCAAACCATAGGGTACACAATACAAATGTATCATTTTTTGGGGGGGGCTATTTAACCCATTGGCAGCTAGAGTGGTCCCCGGCACATTGGAAAGCAATGCATTGTAACTTGTCTAGCCTTCAACAGGTAACGATCCCTATTAATCAATATCAGTTATGAGAATGTTTATTTATTCACTATGATGCAGTTGATTTGCTGCATTTCTTAGTGCACCAGCATCAGTGTGTTTATTACTTTAGTGACAAACTCCAGAGCTACATTCATTTCCCATAACCAACGTCTACAGTGTGCTGAATTATAGCACATAAATGTGTTGTCACTTCAGATTTATACCACTATAAAAATGATAACCATGCAAGACATTTACTGTATACCACGAGGAAAGGTCACCTTCTCATTTAGAACAGGAGTACTTTTTGACCAGCTTTTATAAAGTTTACAACACTTTTTTAACCTTTTGATTGCTATAGGGTATGCAAGGTATTGCTTTGCAATACCTTGCATATCCCTCTGGCATTCAAAGAGTTAACGCAAAGCTAGCACCTCGCCTGCACACATACTTACCTTGCTCATGGATTCCCAGATGGGAGCACTTACCCCTTCCATATAAACATAGGGGTGAGAGGTCTTACCTGGGGGTCATATTATGGTTTTTATCCATCCCACCCTGGAAAATTTTCTGTGGACACCCCTGCTTATGGCCCCTATGAGTTTTACAGCAGTTCATTTGTTCAAGAGATGACCTCCTCAATCAGTACTGGATGTCATGTGTATAGAGGTAGACATGACAGTTGCTAACTGGATCACAAGACACAAATTTTTACCCACTGCTCATGGTAGTTTTTATCCTTTAAAGGGATAGTAATGTTTCACAAAAACAGCAGCTCCAACTAACCTTCATAGTATTTGAGCCATAGAGAGTGTTATTTCAATACTGTCAGAGTTGTAGTTCAAGAGTAATTAAATGATGAAGTATCCCCCTCCCACCCATTTTACCTAGTGTAACACTGCTCAACTCAGATGTGGAATCTGGTTGGTTGACCAGACATTGTGTGATTTACTTGTTTCCATGCTTGGAATGTTCCGTTCAGTATGTGGGTCAAATGGTGTGCCCACTTAAGGTCAGAGTTATGGAACATTTATATCAAATTCAGAGAAATGAACAGGTTTCTGCAGTAGCGACATATGTCAGTACAAAACATGGGGGCAATCTTTAATGTTGCTGATTGCAAGGTATTAAGAGGGTTAATTTACCTGCACAAGTTGGTGATATGTTGGGGCTGATTAATCATGGGGAATCACAGAACTCCATTCTGTAAAAAAATGCAAGACTGTGTATTTTAATTAGATAGGTAAATGAGCACAGCAGCTGGGCCTGAATGCTCCTTTTTTTCTTCCTTCAAATACCGTATGTTACTATGTTATCCTACTTTCCCCAGCTCATTTTTTTACAGAGACAACAGATTGCAACATATTTTAGCTTTTTAATCATCAGTGAAGTATCTCCATACTGGAAAATTCATAGACTGAGGGGTTCCTTAGGGGCAACAACTACTTGTATGTGGTGAGATATTAACCATAGTAGTAGCAGTAGGTGTTAATGGTGCTGCGCTTCAAACAGAAGTCCTCATAGGTAGGGTTGTGGATGCAACCTGTTGCTGCTTGGTACAGAATAGCGAGTATGACTGGATAGGTGCTAGACTTGGAAGTAGAAATGCTGATAATGATGACTGAGAATGATTTATTATAAGGCATGTTTACTTGCACAGACCTTCCAGTTGATCTCTAAAAGGAATAGTAATGCTATTTTCATTTCACTTATTTTAGATAATATGTAAATTTAGATTGCCTATACTTTTTAGTATTATTTTTTTTTTATCTTGCCCAAACCTTCCTACCAATATCTACCTATTCAAAACTGTTATTTTCTTCTTAGATAGTTTCAGTGGGCAGCGTAACTAGACAAGGTATTTTATTACAGGTTTTCTTTTATATATTCCAAAGGCTATCTTTTTTACTTTTGACTTAGGGACTGAAGTACATGAGAGATGTAAAGTCATTGCAGCTCCTGGGTGCAATGATGGCATCAAGCATGTTTGACATGTCAAAGCTACATGTGCCAAACTCTAGAGGTTAAGATGTCACTCTCATCAACACCATCATTCACATGAGCGTTTTCACTGATATTATGTCCCAGTCATACTTTTTCCCCACATATATGAATAATTTGTTGACATGGCAAGTATAATTTTAATCCCTTGACATAACACCTGATTTAAGTTCTGCTCGGCACTTAGCAAGGAAATTGCAGCATATGAGGTCCCATGATTATCAAAAATCTCACTGTAGACTGATTTGATTTTATAACTGCAGTGCAAAGAGTACCTCAGTTATACATGGACAATGATTACTGATGCCTCTAAGATTTAGGTATTTGTTCACTGCAAGAATTAATGAGGAGCATGTGCATTAAGCTGCCTCAGTGGTTTGATTATTTATATATATAATATATATATATATATATATATATATATATATATATATATATATATATATATATATATATATATACACACTTGTAGGCAAATCCTGACTTTGCAAACTCATAGCCTTCAAAATGGTGTGTATAATGAATAAATGTGGTGGGACTCTGAACAAGAGATGTTCCACAATATTGTGGTCAATGTAATCCTCCCCTAAAATTGAACACCAAAGTTGTGTGCCAAGGGACATTTACCCATTTGAGTGCCAAAAGGGTGTCCAACACATTACAAGGGATTGATTTAAAAACTTGCATGTTTCAAAAAGGAAGTGAATCTATCACATGGAGATACATATTTCATATGCTTGATACAGAAGAGATTCTGATTGCACTTTGTCCTCAGACAGAACTGTAAATCTGTTAACCTCTGTACGCCTACATTTTTATAGTTGCAATGTTCACAAAGTCATGGTGTAATTGAAAAGGCTTTTGTATTCTCTGGTAGTTAGATGCAGTTGTGTATCTAGCTAATAAAACCTGTGCTTTTAATTGTTGTCAGCCTGTCAATAGGTACATCATTGATTTTGAAAGACTCTCAATAAGTCATAAAACTGATTGGCCTTCTAAACACTTAACCATTGATCTGCAGCACCATTTATGGATCATACAATTGATCAAATTGAGGTGAGGTGCAGTGAATATGCTTATAATCGAAAAGGGATGCTTTGTTTGTCCTAATGTTCTGAAACCACCATTTCTGGAAATCCATTAAAATTCAGTGTTTCGTGCCCTCTGGGACTGGAAAGGGTAAAGTCAAAGCAAGGACCTTATTGTGAACACACATTTTTATGGTGCTATTGAGGTTAAGACAGCAGGAAAAGAATGGATATGTTGGGCTGGTCTAATTTATCAACTGTACTTTGTAGGCCACACTTGTGTGATATTCAGAATAAATCATGGGCTGACATGAAGCATGGGCTGGGCATACTAATTCCCCAGTTACCTTAAGTGAGAACTGTTAGGGCAAAATAGCTGCTTCCAGCACTGCAATATAATGTTCAAATCTTCATCAAGTGATGAATAGAGGTATATTGTATTTCCTTGTCCTTGATTACATTATCATGACATAAGAACAACTGATTATAGTAGATAAGAAAGATCTGTTTCCTTGATTTAAAAATAAATTGTTACTGATCTTGGGTTTGATGTGGTCATTCATATACACTTCATGTTTCCTGTTTTGTTTATTGTAGGAGTAGCCAACCCTGGTCCTCATGACCTACCAACAGTGCATGGTTTTTCGTGATATCTTCATGAATTAATACTGGTATACTAATTAAAGTGACTGAGTCAATAATTAAGCTGGGATATCCAGAAAACATGCTTTGTTGGTAGCTTTTGAGGACAAGGGTTGGCTTTCCATAATCTAATGATTAATTTCTAATCAGAATTCACAAAGTGGGGGTGGGGGACACAAGGATACATCTTGTAAAGTCTGGCAAAATATGACAAAATGTAAGCATTAGAAACAATGGAGACAGTGGGACTTCAGTACAAAAATGTAGATTAATTTTGGGGTAAACCAATTGCACCATATAGGATAAAATAATCCCGTTGATTTAAATGGGGCTTTTAAACCTTTGGATGCTAGAGGGGAAAATCTAAATTCAATTCATGTGAGATCAGTACCCACCTCTCTGATTCAGAAAGGATGTTATTTTATCTGCGCTCATTTATTGACAATCTTAGAAAATAATTTCAGAGACACCTATAAAGATTGCTATGGTACTGGGAGCCTCAAAGCACATGTAAGGCTAGATTTTATGCCTCAAATAAGGAAGCTTTACAGATGCTACATGAAGTACAGGGTATTCAAATGTATATAACCCCAGTTTATTTTTAAGTGTTACTGTTCTTTTAATTCAATGTTAATTTTTAACATTCTCTATGAAATAAATAGATGGCAAAAACTTGGTGTAAGCAGGAGGGGTTTGGGTTTCTAGTGCACTGGGTTGTCTTTTTTTTTCCTTGGGTGAAAAGGAGATTGATTGCACCTTAGTGGAGGGGGGGCTACATTGTTAAGGGTTATAATGGTTAGAGGGTTGAAAGAGACTTTAAACTAGGAAAGGGTGGTGTGTAACAATAGGATAGGGTAGGCACTAACATACAATGTATGCTTGTGAGTGCTCATAGTCTAGCTCGCAAGATGGTGGAACTAGAACTAGAATGGATTGCAGTGAATAAGCAGTATTGGTATTACTGAAACCTGGCTATATATATACGACTTATATATATAGGACTTGGGGCTCGATTCTATTACCAGTGCTAAAAATAAAACAGGTGTTTTTTTTTTTTTGAGTCAGTTTTTGCTATCCTATTACCCAACACGCGAAAGCGAAATCAGCGGTAATTATACTTACCTCCAGTCTAAAAAAAGCCCATAGGAAACAACTAAAAACAACGTGCAATTAGTATCCTATTACCCACGCTCAGTATTACTGCTTGTGTTGTGGTTACATTTAAGTCAGAAATTTTGCGCCTAAGAGGTTGAGGCGTAGAAACCATAACAACCGTTTCAAAACCATCGTTGTTCGAACAAAAGCAGTGTATAATACAGTATACAGCATAGAAATGTGACATAAAGTGCCCCCTTCAACGTATTAACTCCCCCTTTTAAAAGTCGACTTGCAGTGCTTTCTTCCACCACATTAATCCGACAAATATTGTTCATAGTTGACAATTAACCCTTCCCCTTCCATATCCGACTTACAGTGCTTTCTTACACCACATTAATCCGACAAATATTGTTCATAGTCGACAATTAACCCTTCCCCTTCCAAATCCGACTACTTGTTTTTCTTGTAACTCCGGTTTTAGAGCAGGTAATAGAATCGAGCCCTTGGTAGTGAATCTACTTCATACAAATGAACACTGTGTAGTGCATGCATTATACCAAAGTATCACTTATTTCAAAAAAACAAGGATTTTGTTGCGTAGTTTGACCAAAATATATTTAGGCTTGTTTAACTTTAACTTTACCAAGGTACCTCATTTTAAGCATGTCCTATCTAAAATATATTGCCATATTTATCGATTATGAAAATGTTTTATAATAAAAGTGACATTCCTCTAACACCATCATGGTTGAAGTATCCTGCTTTTCAAACAGGGATCACTTGCAGTGAATAGGTGGAGACCTCACAAACTGTAATATTTCCATCAGTCCATTTATATAGAAGTTTGCAAGTGATCCCTGTTTGAAAGCAAGTCAGCGCAGCCATTAGATAGATTGACTTTTAATATATATCATTTTAATAAGCCTTAAAAATGTCAATAAGTATTGGATAGGACTCTTTTAAAATATGGTACCTCAGCGACATAAGCAAGCTTAAACATATTTGAGCCAAACTATGCAACAAAAACTTTTTTTTTTTTGTACCATTTAGTACATTGGTATAATATATGCCCCACACGCTGTTCACATTTAAATAATATGTATGAAGTGAAGCAGGATTATCTTCTGTTTTTGGTTTGTTTTTAAAGGGTTAGTAATGACCTAAAAAAGATTTTTGCATTTAGAAGAGCTTAAAAAAGAGCTTTAATTTGGAATGAAGATTCCCTTTCATTTTTTGCTGCACTTAGTATTTTTTCACTTGGGTTCCTTTTTACATATGTGTATATTATGGTGTGCTAACTCTGTGAGTTTTCTGTATTTTCTACTAAATCTATAGGGTTATTCCCTGTTTAAAAATGGGTAGGGATAGTAAATGAGGTGGGGGTTATGCCTACTGTATATGTAAAGCATGCTTTAAAATATAGTATAAGGGAAATATTAATAAAGGGTAAATTGATAATGTAGAGGACTTGTGGGTTGAAACACCTACTGGGGGCATACATAATGAGAATGTTAATGTGCATTTTGAAACAGGCTGCCTAATGATGGTGAGTTTGAATAAACTACCAAACACAAATATTGCGGCTCCAGCTCCCGAAGTATAGCTCACTGCAGGGAATGTGGGACAAATCTCAAACTGCAAACCAGCAAAAAGATGGTATATTGTGCTCCTTAAACTGCAAACTTCTCAAAATTAAGGGTCGCACCTGATCTTCCATACTAGTGCAGTTGCCGACTGTTAAAATAAATAATATATGTCATGATTTTATTGGAGGTTTTTCAAATCCAGAAGAGACAAAGTATCAAGAGTGACTTACATATAAGGGAAAATCTTGAGGCAAATGTGAAAGGAGGCTGACCAAAACATGTTTGGCATTTTGAATATGCCTTTCTCGGTCCTGAAATGCAATCATAACGAGAGATTTCAGCCACCCAGAAATTGTCTGACTGGAGAAATATTACTTCCAGCAAAACAAAGGGAAATCCATTTTCTAAGTAACATAGAAACATAGAAACATAGAAGATTGACGGCAGAAAAAGACCACCTGGTCCATCTAGTCTGCCCTTTAGTATTCCTTTATTGTTATCTTAGGATAGATACATGTTTATCCCAGGCATGTTTAAACTGTGTTACTGTGGATTTATCAACCACCTCTGCTGGAAGTTTGTTCCAAGTTTCTACTACTCTTTCAGTGAAATAATATTTTCTAATGTTTTTCTTGATTTTTCCTCCAACTAGCCTCAGATTGTGCCCCCTTGTTCTTGTATTCAGATTCTTATTAATCACACTTCCCTCCTGAACCTTGTTCAGTCCTTTAACATACTTAAAGGTTTCAATCATGTCCCCCCTTTCTCTTCTTTCCTCCAGACTATACATATTTAGATCTCTGAGTCGTTCTTGATAAGTTCTATGCTTTAGACCTTCCACCATTTTTGTAGCTCTTCTTTGAACCCGCTCAATTTTAGTTATATCCTTTTGCAGATGAGGCCTCCAGAACTGTACACAGTATTCCAGATGTGGTCTCACTAGAGCTCTATACAGAGGGATCACAATCTCCCTCTTCCTGCTTGTTATACCTCTAGCTATGCAGCCAAGTATACGATTTGCTTTCCCCACCGCCTGGTTGCATTGGTTACTCATCTTGAGGCTGTCAGAGATGACCACCCCCAAATCCTTCTCTTCTGAAGTCTTTGCTACCACAGAACTGCCAATACGATAGTCAGATTGAGGGTTTCTTGTCCCCAAGTGCATTATTTTACATTTGGAAACATTGAACTGAAGTTTCCATTGTTTTGACCACTTATCTAATAGTGCCAAATCATTCTCCATATTACAGACACCTCCTGGAACATCAACCCTATTACACACTTTTGTGTCATCAGCAAACAAGCAAACCTTCCCTGCCAAGCCTTCCCTTATGTCACTTACAAACATGTTGAACAGAACAGGGCCCAGAACAGATCCTTGTGGCACTCCACTTGTAACCAGTCTCTGCTCAGAATACACTCCATTAACAACAACCCTCTGGTTTCTGTCCTTCAGCCAACTGCAGATCCACTGAACTATCCAGGGGTTAAGTCCAATTCTTGATAATTTATCTATCAGCTCTTTATGGGGAACTGTATCGAAAGCTTTACTGAAATCCAGGTAGGCGATATCCACAGCACCACCTTCATCCAGCACTTTAGTTACATAGTCAAAGAAATCAATGAGATTAGTCTGACAGGATCGGCCCTCAGTGAAGCCATGCTGGTTTGGGTCCATCAGGTTGTTTTTTGTTAGATGGTCAATTATCTTCTTCTTTAGAAGAGTCTCCATCATTTTTACCACTACAGATGTCAGGCTGACTGGCCTGTAGTTACTAGCTTCTTCTTTACTACCCTTCTTGTGAATGGGTACAACATTGGCCATTCTCCAATCATCAGGAACTTCTCCCGTAAGAAGGGACTGGTTATACAGATTAGTCAGGGGGCCAACTATGACAGATTCCATCCGGACCCATCGCTTTATTTGACTTTAGCCGGACAAGTTCCTCTAGAACATCGGCCTCTGAAAACACTGGGGCTAAAATTATACAACTAGAGGCAATGCTGTGTTCAGCCATTTTCTGATTATGAGGGCCGCCGTCTGAAAAAACTGAGCAGAAGTAGTTATTCAGATGGTCAGCGACCGCCTTTTCCTCTTCTATATACTGATTTTTTCCGTTGTTAATTTTTGTAATCCCGCAGTTTTTCTTCTTCCTGTCACTGATATATCTGAAGAAGGTTTTATTCCCCTTCTTAACAGATTTGGCCATTTCTTCCTCTTTTGAGGCTTTAGCAGCATTTATCATCTGTTTAGTCTTCTTCTGTATAGTTTTATACCCTTCTCTGTCCGCTTCACTTCCAGTCTCTTTATATCTCTTATAGGCAGACTTTTTATCTTTCACTATAGCTCTTACCTCTCTAGTAAACCATAGTGGATTTCTCTTTCTTTTCCTCTTGCTAATTTGTCTAACATGTAATCTTGTTGCCTTTAAGAGGACTTCTTTGAGTGTCTTCCACTGAGTACTCACTCTCGGTGTTTTATCCCACCCTTTTAATTCTTTCTTTACATATTCTCCCATATCCTCAAACTTCGTCTTCCTAAAGTCCAATACTTTGGTTGCAGAATGGGATTTCTCGTAGTCAGTCTGGATTCCGAACCACAAACATTGGTGGTCACTGGAACCTAGATTTTCTCCCACCTTCACCTCAGATACCAGGTCTCCATTTGTGAATACTAAGTCTAGGATATTGTCCCCTCTAGTTGGCGCCTTCACCAGCTGTTTTAGGGACATCCCCGTCAGGGCTTCTACGATGCTCCTACTTCTACATGTGGACGCACAAGGGATATTCCAATCAACATCAGGCATGTTGAAGTCTCCCATAACTACTATATCTCCCTTTACTGCCATTTGGGTAATCTCGTCCACTAGCATGTTGTCTTGCTCTTCAGATTGCCCCGGAGGCCTGTAGACTGCACCTATTCTTGTAACTGATCCCTTTTTATTCTGCAGACAGATCCAGAGAGTCTCCAACTCTTTACATGAATTCTGGATCGCTGTGGATTTTATGCTATCTTTAACATAAATGGCTACCCCACCCCCTCTTCTCTCAGCCCTATCTTTCCTATACAACGTGTATCCCGGAATGGCTATTTCCCAGTCATTACAGTCCCTGAACCATGTCTCTGTTATTACAATCAAGTCCAAGTCATCTCTACAAACTATTGATATTAGCTCGCTGAGCTTGTTGCCTAAGCTGCGAGCATTAGTACACATTACACGAAGAACATTACATTTATCACCAACAACAACTCTATCTACCGCACCATCATCTACCTCACCAACATCTGTATGTAAAGCACCAGCAACTTCCTGTGCACCAACATCTGTATCTATCACACTAACAAACTCAGAACCCTGGTTCACCAAAACTGTTCGGGGACAGAAATCTATCTTCTCAATGAAATTCCTGCCCCCTCCATCTAGTTTAAATGCCTCTCCAAGAAACACCTGAACTCTTCTCCAAGTACCTCAGTTCCTCTGTGTGACGGGTGCAGACCATCTCTCTTGAACATTTCTTTACAACTCCACCTTCTAACACTGTGACTGACAAATCCAAAACCTTCTTCTTTACACCACTGTCTTAGCCAACCATTGAACTCCAGGATACGAAGTCTCTTAATATTTTCAGAGCGGACTGGCAAAATCTCTGAAAAAGTGATAGAGTCTGTCATTCTGCTCAGCTCCAGGCTGAGACTTTGAAATTCCATTTTCACCTCTTCAACACTTTTCTGGGACAAATCGTTTGTACCGAGATGAATGATCAGATCAACTTCAGTCTCCTTTGTTGCAGCCTTGACAATATTTGAGATGCGTCTTTTATCCCTGCTTGCAGTAGCACCAGGAAGACATCTCACCTCCTTCAGTCCATCCTCATTCTGCCCTAAAGCAACACCTCTAACAATCGAGTCACCAACAAGGAGATGCTTTCTCTTCTTTTTAAGTCCATTTTCTGCTCCTGACTGCTTGTTACAATTCTCTCCTTTGGGACTCACAACATCCCGTACCTGAGTATCTGTGCTTTTATCTTCTGAAATCTCACTTTCCAATTCAGACAGGACACCAAAGGGATTACACACCGAAATACCAACAGTGTTGTGCTTCTGCTCCACAACTCTCAACCTCCCGGAACCAACTGTCTTCCACACAGCCCTTCTCTTCATGGGCCGTTGGGGCTGCGGTGGTGGATTACATGGTTGCTTGACTTCACACTCTAGCTGGGAAAGATTCACTTCTTTTGATTGCAGATAACACACCAAAGACTGCAGCCTGGAAATTTCACCATACAATGTGGACAGATGCAAACATACTGGACAACACCCCAAACTCCAGAGAGTACTGCGGAACACAACAGCCAGACAAGTGTTACACTGCACCAAACCAGACATCTTAGAATTAAAGCAGTTACTCACCAAACTGACAAAACCAATGCCTTCACCAAACTCCTGCCGTTTTCAAACTACTGCAGTTTTTGAAACTACACACTTCTGTCTGTCTGCTGCACTTGTGTCTGGCTGCAAACTACTTACAGAGTAAACTCACAGAGTTGAAACCTCCTATAAATACACCTACTGCAGTTGATACGCTAACGAAGCGAGCCAAGCCTTTTCTTATGCTAATCTAATGAAACCAGTTACCAGCTACACCCAAATAGACACCTATGCACACTATGCAGAAACCAAAACAAGCCAAATACAAACTTAAGCACTAATGATCCAAATTAACCAAAGTAAATAAACACACAATTCAAACTAAATACTAAATGCAACACAATTCCAAGTACTACAACATAAGCAGTATTAAAGAATGATAGTAAGATTTTTTATTTTTTTTTTTAAGTTTTTTGTCTACAATAGAAAAGAAGAGAGAAGTAAGAGTGAAGTAATAGTAATAGCCTGAGCTTACCTCAAGCTTGACTTAAGTACTGCAGTTTTTGAAACTACACACTTCTGTCTGTCTGCTGCACTTGTGTCTGGCTGCAAACTACTTACAGAGTAAACTCACAGAGTTGAAACCTCCTATAAATACACCTACTGCAGTTGATACGCTAACGAAGCGAGCCAAGCCTTTTCTTATGCTAATCTAATGAAACCAGTTACCAGCTACACCCAAATAGACACCTATGCACACTATGCAGAAACCAAAACAAGCCAAATACAAACTTAAGCACTAATGATCCAAATTAACCAAAGTAAATAAACACACAATTCAAACTAAATACTAAATGCAACACAATTCCAAGTACTACAACATAAGCAGTATTAAAGAATGATAGTAAGATTTTTTATTTTTTTTTTTAAGTTTTTTGTCTACAATAGAAAAGAAGAGAGAAGTAAGAGTGAAGTAATAGTAATAGCCTGAGCTTACCTCAAGCTTGACTTAAGTACTGCAGTTTTTGAAACTACACACTTCTGTCTGTCTGCTGCACTTGTGTCTGGCTGCAAACTACTTACAATTTCATGTCTCAGCTAAAGGAGAAGCCCACTAGAAATAAGGTCTTGCTGTACCTAGTAGCGTCAAACAATTTTGATATGGTATACAATATACAGATAAGGGAATATTTGGTCAGCAGTGACCAAAATATGGTAACCTTTTAAATGTATTTTGAGAAACCCATTAAGAAGGGTTTAACTAAAACACAGAATTAAAGGACATTCAATGGGATGTAATCTTCAAAGATAAAATTCCAAAAGAAAGATCAAAATTGTTCTATGTGTCAGTTTATACCACTAGGGAAAAAATGCAAGAGGAGTAAATTGAGGCCAATGTGGCTTAATAAAGAGGTTTATAGGAAAATGAGCAATAAGAAGCAGCCTTGTATACAGTTTACTTCACTAGGGGCAGATGCATAATTAAATATATATAAATGCAGAAGAATATGTAAACAAGCTAGCAAAAACTGAAAATGGCAAAATAAGTGCTAAATAACAAATAATTCTGCACGTATATAAATGGCAAACAGATTTACGGGTTACATTGTTTCACTGAAAACTGAGATGGGTGAATTTGTGATGATAAGGCAATGGCTGACACATTAAACACATTCTTCCTTTGTGTATACAGAAGAAAAGAAATGAAACAGGCTATGGGAAAACAGGGAGAATCACAAAATGTACTTGGTTTACTGAGGACAAAGTCCAAAAGAGACTGGAAAAGGTTATGGTGAATAAAGCATCTTGACCTGATGGTATACACCCAAGGGTACTTAAGGAAATTAGTTCTGGACCATTATACTTCATACTTATTGATTCACTCTCACCGGGCATAGCGTCCCATGATTGAAGAAAAGCAGATGTAGTACCATTATTTAAAAAAGGAGCAAGATCTAAGCTGGGAAACTATAGACTTGTGTGCTTGACTTCCATAGTGGATAAAATATTAGAATGGTTACTAACTGATAGTATTTAGGACCATGTGATGAACAACAACATGATTAGGAGTCTGAGGGGTTTTATAAAGAACAGATCAGATCAAACTAACTTATTTGCATTCCTTGAAAGGTAACCAATAACTTGGACAAGGGTGTTGCTGTTGATGTAGCATACTTGGATTTTGATTTGTAAAGAAGAGAAAAGGCACTCACCAGTCGCAGAAAATCTCCAATACTTTATTTAGACTTTCATACAAATTGTTTAGACAGGCATGGATACTTGGATTTTGCAAAATCCTTTGATACTGTACCTTACAAATGGTTACTGCATGAATTGCAGAGCTTTGGAGTGGGAGGGGATATATGTGGATGGATAGAGAATTGGTTAAATTACTGCAGAGAGATGTTGTAAAGGGGACCTTATACATTGGTCTACAGTTGTAAGTGGAGTGCAACAGGGTTCAGTCCTGGACCCAATGCTTTTTAATTTGTTTATTAATGATCTAGAAGTGGATATAGAAATTATTGTCTCATTTTTGCTGACATCATTAAACTGTGTAAGTATATGTATATAGAGGAGGATGTTTTTACTATGCTGAAAGATTTGGATAAACTGAATGGGCAGAAAAGTGACAGATGAGGTTTAATATGGATAAATGTAAGGTTATGTATTTGGACTGCAGAAACAAATATGCATTTAGGCTTCAGAAACAAACATATTTACATATATTATACATTGGAAACTGCTAGGTGAATGCTCATTAGAGAAATATTTTGGAATATTGATAGAGAGTAGACTTCACAGCAGTGTGCAGTATCACCCAACCACTACAAGAGGCAATAGGGTACTATCATGTATACAAAGAGGTACAGATGCAAGGGATTGGAATATAATTCTACCTCAAAATAGTTCCTTGATAAGGCCTCATCTACAATGTGGAGAATATGAGTTATAAAAGAGAAACCAGACAAACTTTTGTTTTTGTTCTGTTTTATTAAACTTTAAATGATTTTATAACTTTTTTTGTATGTAACTGTTACATGTAGCTGGGTGAATTACTAGGAAAGATTATACTACACTTCCTTAACAAAACTTAAACATGCTACATGGCACTGACTTTGTACAACTTAGGTTCTTTATAATTTATTTACTGTATGTCCCCTGTCCTAACTAGAATTCTGGCACTGTATTCAGCACTTGACCCTTATGTACTCTGTATGTCTCCCATTACCACTTTAGATTGTAAGCTTTCGGGCAGGGACCTCACTTCCAGTGTTTCACTTTGCAAAACACTTGTAACCCTGTATTGTCAAAACCCTTAAATTGTAAAGCTCTGAATAAACTTGTGGTGCTATATAAATAATCATATTCATTCATTCAGAATTCAATAGTATGAGATGACCAACAATATTATTAGTAGGAGCCAACATGGTTTTGTGAAGAATAGATCATGTCAAACGAATGTACTTGTGTTTTTCGAAAGGGTAAGTAGTAATTTGGACAAGGGAATTGCTGTTGATGTAGGATTTTTCAAAAGCCTTTGATACTATGCCTCACAACAGGTTACTACGTAAATTAAAAGGCTTCAGTTTGGGAGGTGATATCTGTGCATGGATAAATCCTAGATGGCAGAGAGTTGTTGTAAATGGAACCTTTTCAATCTGGTCTAAAGTTGTAAGTGGGGTGCCACCGGGTTCAGTCCTGGACTCAATGCTTTTTAATTTAATTATCTAGAGGTGAGATTTGAAAGTAATGTCTCAATCTTTGATGATGACACTAATCTGTGTTAGAAAATATATATACACAGAGCAGGGTGCTTTTACTTTGCAGAAAGATTTTGATAAACAGAGTGAATAGCCAGATCAGGTTTAACATAGATCAATGTAAGGTTATGCATTTAGGCTATAGAAACAAACATACTACATATATGCTAAATTTGAAACTACTTGGGGAATCCTCATTAGAGAAAGACTTAGGTGTACTGGTAGACAATAGATTTGAGAGCAGTGTGCAGAGTCACTCAGCTGCTCCAAGAGCAAATAGGGTACTCTCCTGCATAAAAAGGGGTATAGATGCACTGGATGGGAATATAATTCTACCTCTATATAAATACTTGCTAAGGCCTCTACAATATGGAGTACAGTCTTGGACACAAGTTCTTAAAGACATTGTTGAACTGGAAAAAGTTCAGAGACATGCAACAAAACTGACAAATGGATTGGAGCATCTGAGTTTTAAAGGAGACTGTGTTTGTTTACATTAGGGAAGAGGAATCTAAGGGTGATATGATTACCATTTGCAAACATATTCGAGGTCAGTAGAAACAACTATCCAAGGAACTACTTACTCAAAGAACTGAGTAAATAACAAGAGGTTCTACATTAAGACTAGGGGAAAGGCGCTTTTGACTAAAACAAAGGCATGGATTTTTTTTACAGTAAAGTTGTGGAATTCTTTGCTTCGGAATACTGTGCTTACAGATATTGTAATAATATTGGGAATTGTGACAGTTGGGTTCAAAGCAGATAGGATGTTGATCCAGGGAAATAACTGACTGCCATTTTTTGCCAACTTGGGACTTAATTGGAAATCCCTTCAATTAGTTTTTTTTGCCTTCTTCTGGATAAACAGGGGTGACATGGCCTGGGCTGAAATTGGTGTATGCATGTGTTTTTTCAGCCTCATCATCTGTTACTATGTATTAAGAACTAGAAGAATTCTGGAGCAAGCCAAATGATTCATAGGTGACTATTATCATTTTTGATTTACATATACCTTTTTAACTTCTAGAAAGGTCTCCAAAGCTTTGGTTTACAATGCATTGGACTGGAGACCTTTCTAGTATTCAAATAGTTAAACATTACTAGTAAATCAGTGGTAACTTTGAATATTTTTAGTTGTCCCTTATGACTTGGTTTGCCTCAGAATTGCGCCAGTACTTACACTTCAGGCTCTTTGCATATTCTAGTGTTTACATCTTTTATTTCTCCTACTCTGCATACAGAGTAAATATTTTGGCAGGGATAAACATAATATGTATGGGACAAGAGCCTTTTCTTGCTTGTCTCCCAATTGTTGGACACATATATTGTATCTACCAATAGATGTAGAGGAATGATATTGGTAGTTAATGATTGTCAACATTATTGTTACCCACTGATGAAAACGTTCTGAGAAGGCAGACTGGGTCTAGAATGAAGATTTAATCCATATATGTTTCTAATTTTGACACTTTTTTTAATTGGTACACAAATTCTTTCCAAAACTGTTTAGTGGTCTGCGTGCTGTCACCGGGCTGCCACCACTGATCATAAAGTGAAAAGTAAGTAATTAAATATTTAGTTATATGATTTCAGTGCCATATGGGTGAGCAACACATTGTAATGCATTGCCCATGATTCCATAGCATTCACTGGTTATAATATGTAGTGGGATATGATTCCTTCCTTACAATTTTGATATAATGTCCCATAATTGTGACAGCAAACTGGTGTGATTCTGGTACGAACCAAGTGCACCACAGGGGACAAAACAAACATTCCAGAAATTCCCATTTAATTGAATTTTGATGTATCCAAAGAATTTCTCTTCAAAGTGTTGGTGGCCTTTTTATATTCAAGGGGTTAAAATTCCCATTTACGGGAAGCTAGATTTGCGTCCTGTGGTGCTGTTGGCTTGCCCCAGAATTGCACTAGTTTTGCATTTATACATAAGGACCAATAAGTGAAAAAAACGTGTTTCAGTATTTTATGAATTACAGTTGCCCTGAACACCAGAAGCAGAAAAGAGGGGGAGGGGGGTAAGAGTACAGAAAAGAAAATGTAGAGTTGGGTGGAAGGAATATGTGGGTGAGCATTACATTTCTAATGCAGGAATCCAGGTTACCTCCAACATCTGAACACAAATGTAGTGAGGCTGCACTGGATCTGTTGACTATGGTGAAAGGTAACTTGCTAGATTATGTTGCCTTAGGTAACAGTTGTCTCGTGGTCAGACCAAAGTTTAGGGTACTATATCTTTAATGTGCAAAGTTGCAGTAAAGAAGGTCTGCACAGTGGCCTCAGGCCTCCTGCAGACTTTTTTTATGCTTGTATTTGTAGAGGATTCAATGATATTTCCAACATCCAATGAACAGCCAACCCAAGTGGGCTCCATTCAGTAATATTGGTAGGAGCTTATGTGGGCTGACCATCAGACACAACTCATGTGCGTCCCAGTCTGCAGTGAAATGCAGGAGAGAAGTAAGTGAGAGAACATGGGTGGCAGAACAACATTTGTATTGTGAATTAGATATCTTAGAACAGTTGGCATATATAAGTGATTAGGAATAGACCATACTATATAGAGAATCAGAAGCAGTTTGAACAATGTCAGTCCAGGGTGACAAGATAGCGCTGTGTCTATCCTCTCTGTCCATCAGCTGGGCAGTATTTATTCTGCAGTTTAATTATTTGAAATAATACTAGAGACTTTCTTCTGAGAGGGTGGGTGAATGTTCTTCCCATTTCCTGCAATTGCCATTCTGTGGACCATATGGGCCAGTGATATGGACAATAAGAAAGGAAGTATTACAGGGTAAGTGCCCCAATCCCATATTAAGCAACCCAATCTCTGGGTTAAGTAGAAGGGAGACCTGAGTAACTTCATGAATGAGTTGGAACATTTTTTTCCAAAATGGAGCATTTTTATACAGGTATATCATAAGTGTCAGAGTTTTCATTGGATTTCCCACTAGTGTAAAAAATAATGGAGAGAGTGCTGTAAAAGAATTCCATTTACCTGTTCCTTCAGTTATCATACTTTGGGCATTATTCATCACGTTAAGAGGTACGGTTCTGAAGCAAACCAACTGCTTCATGGAGTTGAAATAAAATTTCCATATGTTCCTATTGCTTTAAACTGGGCTTGAAAGCTATAGATAACATCAACACATTGGCTGAGATGCACTAGGTCAATGTTGTGGCAATATGATTTTGTCTATGTGTTCAAAGCACATCTACTTTTTTGTGAAGACGCACATTGCCTTATACATTAAAATTCAGGGACGCAAGGGGAAGGGAGGAGAAGGTCCCCATTAGCATACAGGATTGTCAAATTGCGTTAATGTGGAAGGGATGCTCTCTCTTTCACATCACCAGCAGTACAACAAACCAGAAGTTGGAGAGCATTCTGTCTGCTGCCACACTTGGTCAGTAGGGGTGTGGAGAGGATCTTTTCAGCACCACAAATGACATCACACTCTAAACCCTTTGAATGCCATAGGGATGTGCATTGCACACCCTTGTAACATTCAAAGGGTTTAAAAAGTATGCCAATCAATTCACAATCATCCCTTCAGCTCTGTATCATATTTCATACATGTTGTGTCCTCCGAAGTGAACAAGACTGGGAATAAGGCAGCATCCATGGGGTTTATGGCTACCAGCTACCCCCAGCCTTGTTCCCTTGCCCACTGGTAGCTACAGAACCCCATGTACACTGCCTGGCCCCCAGAATTGTTCCCTTGCCTGCTAATAGCCACAAACCCACTTGTACACGGTTTGACCCCCCAGCCTTGTTCCCTAGCCTAGTGGTAACCACAAATCCCCATGGGCACTGCCTGGGCAAGGGAACAAAGGGGATCAGTCAGTGTATAGGGGGCTAACACACAATAGTGATATTCCCCATGTTGGCCCACAATACTTATGTTATACATGCTACCCCACAGTTAAAATTCAACATATGTTGCCCCCCCCAGTAAAATTCAACATTTGCTGCCCCATAAATTCAACATATGCTGCCCCCACAGAGTTAACCTTTGAGTGCCAGACGGATACGCAGCTCATTGGTTTGCAATGGTTTGTGCACTCCTTTGGCATTCAGAGGGTTAATATCCGACATATTCTGCCCCACACTATGGGTTCCTGTGTAAATATTTAAAAAATACACTTAGTGCAGGATCTCTAATTCACTACACTATGTTCCATTTTGTTGTGTTGTTGTGAAATAAAATCAGACCTAGCGGGTGAAATCTGACCCCTCCTGATGTCCCCCTGGCATTGATCACCTATCTAATAGGATAGGTAATCAATACTGAGATTAGGAAGGCGATCACTGCCTTCCCCTACTACCTCCTACTCAAGTGGACTTTCTATGAATGACCGGCTGAGTAGGAGGATCCTCAAGACTGACTCGCATCATGTGAGTAGGTGATCAATTGCAGGAGGACATGAGGAAGGGTCCCCATGCCCCCCGCAAGATCTGATTTTATTTCGCAAAACTGAACATAGTGCAGGATTAGAGATCTTGCACTATGTGTTTATTTTAAAATATTTACACAGGGAGCCACAGTATGGAGCACATTTGATATTATCGCTTTGAGTGCCAGAGGGGTATGCAACACATTGCAGCAGAAAAGAAGAACACAGAGGGGAGGCGCTCATAGGGTTAATAAGCTCACAAGACTCACAATAATAAGTAAAATAATTAAATGCACTCACATATATTTTTGGCTACATCCAAATCGTTTGTGGCTAAAAGGCAGGTGGGGGATATTACGCTGCCCTCCATGCAGATACGGTTTCATGTCAGCAGCTCCCTTGTCAATACCTTCAAACAAAGAAGGACAGGACACAGCAAATGGAAATACACAAAAGGGGAGATTTCAACATATATCAAGCTTCCAAAGATTCAAAGTAGAATGTTTACTCACACTTGTTTATATGCAGATTATAAACCTCATTACCGGTTAATAGCAACAGGGGATTGATCAACCTGCCCCTGTAAAGGCGCTCCAAAGGCTTAGTTTCTCACTGATCCCAAACTCCGTAGTCAACGATCAGATACCCTGATGAAAGGATCTAGTATCCTGAAACGCGTTGGCAAGTTTTAAACTACATTTGAAATGTTTCTATTTTGATTATTAATAAAAGATCTTTGATATACTGGTCATTGAATATGGAGTTTGGGATCAGTGAGAGTGAAGTGAAGCCTTTACAGATCTATCCCCTGTTGCAATTAACCGGTTATGAGGATTATAACCGGTATATATACAAGTGTCAGTAAACATTCTACTTTGAATCTTTAGAAGCTTGATATATGTTGAAAGCTCTCCTTCATATTTTGAATTTATGGGGCAACATATGTTGAATTTTAACTGTTGGGAGGGCAGCATATGTCAAATTTTAACTGTGGGGCAGCATGTTGAACATAAGTATTGTGGGGCAATATGGGGAACATCACCATTATGTGCTAGCCCTACATACACTGACTGAAACCCTCTAGCCTTGTTCCCTTGCCCAGGCAGTGCACATGGGGATTTGTGGTTACCTTCAGCCAAGGGAACAAGGCTGGGGGGGGGGGTCAGACAGTGTACATGGTGGTTCTATGGCTACCAGTGGGCAAGGGAACAAGTCTGCACACCCATATGGCACTCTCAGGGTTCACTTAGCGATGCTATTTGTAGTTCTGAAAGGATCCTCTCTGCTAAGCTATTGAGCCAGTGGGAAGTAGAGTGAATGCTCTCAGACTTCAGCGTTGTCAACTGTTGATGGTGTTTGACGGAAAGCATCCCTTCCACAACCCTCCATACTTATGACTGATTGAGAGCTGCTACTGCATTGGAAATTACAGGGAGATCCCAACTTCACCAGTCTCCGGAAGCAAAGTGCGGGAGTGACTGTGAACTCTGACAGCAGAGTAAAATAAAAAAAAAAGAAACAGAGGGGCGCCTCATAGAGTAGTATGTATTGCAACCTCAATTCTCAAACCCAATCCGAACCCCCTGTATGGGGTACTCACAATTCGAAGTGGTCTTTACAAACACATACGTAAGAAAGACAAAACTTGCAGGTGAAAGCTGTTTCTATTCCCACTTCCACTTGGGTATATTCCCAAACTGTCCAGCAGCTACATGAAGTTCAGTCAGTGCTCCACACAGTGTCCCATCCAACGAGCCAAAAGACAAAAAAAAAAGAAACAAGGTGCCAGTAGGATTCTCATTGCTAAAAGAGCACTTGAATCAGTAATATCTGGGAAATATTAATTATCTGTACTCACGCAGTCCGTTGCACAGGTGTATGGTCCACACCGGTGTTCTTAATCGCATGCAGGGAGATTTGAATCGCTTGTCCCTGCTCAAGCTCAATCAGTATTGATCCTCCAAATGATCTTGTACCAAATTTAAAACAATGTATCGCTAGTATTAATTTGACATACATACATCAATACTAGTGATACAGTGTTTTAAATTTGGTACTTTTGAGGGTACTGTGTACCGAGTTTTAAAATTAATACATTTTAAATACATTTGTTTATACTGTTAATATAATCAATTCAGAGAATTATTACTCTTCCATGAGTGTTTGGAGGATCAATTCTGATTGAGCTTGAGCAGGGACAAGCGATCCTAATCTCCCTGCATGCGATTAAGAACACCGGTGTGGACCATACACTGGTGCAACGGACTGCGTGAGTACAGATAATTAATGTTTTTTTTTCTGACAGCAGAGGATGCTATCTGAGTTTAGTGCACGTGGTTAAGTGCTACATTAACATATAAAACCGCCCTTCAATATGATAATGACTCATTATCCTGAATTTCCATATGGAAATTACTCATTATGCCACATTTCCATATAGAAATAGGCCATTGTCGATGCAATGAGTGAAAATTCGTAAACCTGTCGAAGATATGTCAGATGGATGTCAATGTAGGCAGATTTTTGTCGGATTGATGGGAATATGATGTTGAAACACTTTAGTGCATACTATTGTGGTGCCTCAGACAGGACATTGACATTATGAGCCTTCTTCAACCTTTAGTGCATCTCCCCCATTATGTTGAAGACTCTCAACCATTCAAGAATTCAAAAGCCTCATTTAAATCAATGCTAAATTTCCTCCCATGAGGCAAATTATTTGCTCCAGAATTACACCTCCAGCTTCAGGAATACAGAGCTTAATCATATGAGTAGAATCCAATTCATTAGATACCACTGGCACTCAAATGGTCAATGTTCAAGATTTCAATATCTGTGTAAAGTAAACCCTACATGGGGTTTAGGCAAGAGGCCCACAGCCAGGGCCGGATTTCCCGTAAGGCAGAGTAGGCATCTGCCTACAGGCGCACCCTACAGAGGGGCGCCTGCCACTACAATTTTTTTTTTTAATTTTTTTTTTTTACTTGGCT
Organism: Rhinophrynus dorsalis; assembly: GCA_037306005.1. NCBI lineage: Eukaryota > Metazoa > Chordata > Amphibia > Anura > Rhinophrynidae > Rhinophrynus > Rhinophrynus dorsalis. The sequence continues at coordinate 150,970,990 of CM074718.1, forward strand.
CGGCTTGCCATTCTGCGCCGCGCCGAGCCGCCAGCTGCCGCCTTGTAGGCTGTGAGCTCTCCCGGCTCTTTAGCATTGCAGAGCGCTGGGAGATAAAATCTCCCAGCGCTCTGCATTACTAAAGGGAAGGTCGCGCGGGAGCTCCAGCAGCTCCATGTCTGTGCACAAGCACAGATCTCTCCAGCCGCTGGACCACCAGGGAGTTAAGAAACGGATGAATGAGGCTTAACCCTGTAAGTGCCAGAGTGGTACGCAACGCATTGCAAAGCAATGCGTTGCGTACCACTCTGACACTCAAAGGGTTAATCTGGGGATAATGGGAGCAATGTGAGGTCAATATGGGGATGATGGGGGGCAAGCAATGTGGAGCTGATGGGGTCAATGTGTAGCTGAAGGGGGTCAATGTGGACTGATGCTGATGGGGTCAATGTGGAGCTGATGGGGGTCAATGTGGACTGATGCTGATGGGGTCAATGTGGAGCTGATGGGGTCAATGTGGAGCTGATGGGGGTCAATGTGGAGCTGATGGGGTCAATATGGAGCTGATGGTGATGGGGTCAATGTGGAGCTGATGGGGGTCAATGTGGACTGATGCTGATGGGGTCAATATGGAGCTGATGGGGGTCAATGTGGAGCTGATGGGGGTCAGTGTGGAGCTGATGGTGATGGGGATCAATGTGAGGGCAATGTTGAGATGATGGGGGCAATGTGAGTGTGATGGGGGGCAATGTGAGGGCAATATGGAGATTTGGAGCATTGTGGAGATGGTGGTGGTGGGGGGGGCGCTTCAGGTATGTGTGCCTACAGGCTCCTGAGATGTAAATCCAGCCCTGCCCACAGCTGGGGCACAATGAAGATAATACACTAGGTACTAGTAATGGATTGTCTTGCTCCTTTGGTAATTTCAATGTTTTGTTTAGTTTCTCATTGCACTATCAATGGCATTTTAGCAGTGGTGGACAACCTGAGACTCTCCAGCTATTCAGGACTAACTGGGGTTGATTAGAATTGTAGTCCTGAACAGACACTGGGCCTAAGGTTGCCCACTACTGCACAATACTAGAACATAGGGATGAATGTTTATATATATATATATATATATATATATATATATATATATATAACTACAATGATGTAACAATCTTTATCACTTAATCTTTGTCTCTAAATCACCTCAAATAATGGAGTCCTGGTAAAATTGTTCCCAGGGGTGTAACTTCAGGAGGTGCAGAGGGTACATTTGTGCTGGAGAACAGCATTCAAGGGGTCCTATCTGCCTCAGGGTCCAACAGGTTCTAGATGTGCATCTATAAAATATTTTTATATTAGAAGGCCCAATAAATGTATAAACCGTCGCCCCCCCCCCCAATGACTAGTTGTACAACTGATATTTGCTCCAAGTTGCTTAAAAACAGCACAGAGAATTTCATTTATTTGAAATATAATTATGCTATGAAAACCTTTACATCTAGATCTGTGTTACTGTTACTAAGTGCTCTATTTCAGAAGAGCAACTAGTTTTTAAGCTTTATTGTCCTTAAGTATTGTGGACTGATTTTATGTTTTTGTGCCATCTTGCATCTTCTTTGCCTATTCTGTTTATATTCTGATTTTATTCATCCATTCTGGTGCTAGAGGGTTGTGCAGTCTCTGGTACTCGAAGGGTTAATCCAGTGACGTCATATTTCTATTTCCTTGCACTTTTCAAAGCATCACAGCGGGGAGTAACAAATGAATCATGCGACAACACTTCAGTGTATGTACTAGATCAGGGATTGCCATTTCGGCCCTCGGAAACAGCAAATCTGGCCCGTCATGCAAATTCTAGTAATAAAAATATGACTTGTTGCAAAACATAACAATCCTTACCCAATCTGTGTGTGTGTGCGTGTGTGTATATATATATATATATATATATATATATATATATATATATATATATATATATATATATATATATATATATATATATACATAACAACCTGTAAGGTAGATTAAGTAGTCTAGCACTGCATTTCTTAGAACAGTTGATATTAAAAATAATTTTGTGCATGCATGTAATTAATGCCATTACATTATTCAGTAAGACCCTTGAAGGAAAGATTGGAAACTCTGTGCTAGAACATATGGTTGCCTTACTGCATACCAGCACCCACATTCAGCCCCGAATGCCACCCCTACAGCATGTGAAGGAACATGGAGGAAAGTTATGGAGTCTAACAATATGCAGAGGATTAGTACAAGTTGGTTAGATTTCTCAGTTGGTTAAAATATCTGCTGTAGCATCTGTGCAAACCTCATGGTCACAGGTTCTAGTCCTCAACGTCAACTCAGCCATTCACCTCTTTAGAGGTAGATAAAATGAGTACCCAGGACATATTTGAAAATGAGAGACAATCTTAATGGATGCTTTCTTATAAAACAAACAAAAGATGCCTTGAATTCCCATATATTGCCACATTACCTCCCCTTGATACAAACGTTAAAGGGATAGTAATGTTTAAATTTAAGTTTATTTAAAGCAGAACTACCACCCCTTATAAACATAGCCCCAAAAAGTTACCCATCTGGCAACTAGCAGCTCAGTAGAGTTAGTCGCCAGAATTATTACCGTGTTCAAGAGATTTATAGACTGCCCCAGGAATGACAGGCAGGAAACAGCGCAGACCCCTTTCCATAGTGACGTCTGCGCGCCTGCACTGTCAGTCCCAGCCTGCTCTAAGAGGCGTTGCTAGGAGCCGTTCGGCTCCAAAAGGGACTGACAGCACAGGCACGCAGATGTCACTATGGAAAGATCTCTGCGCGGTTTCCTGCCTGTCATTCCCAAAGCAGTCTATAAATCTCATGAACGTGGGAATAATTGTGGCGACTAGCGCTACTGAGCAGCTAGTCGTCAGATGGGTAATTATTTGGGGCCATGTTTCTAAGGGACATTAGTTCCGCTTTAAAATTGTAGGCATTAAAAAAATAAATACACCGATGTAAGTCTTATCTCGCAAACCATTTATGGTTTGAGAGCTATAGCTGGCTAAAGTTCCCCCCTCCAGGCTGTTTCAGACAAGTCAGAGCTCTGTGGGACAGCAGCAGATTCCGGTCATTTAACCTGATGGCGGCTCTTCACCAGAGCCAAAATCGCGCTATTTAGAAATGCATATCTCATTGGAACGGTTTACAACAGTGTTTCTCAACTCCAGTCCTCAGGACCCACTAACAGGCCAGGATTGAATGATTTCCTTGTTAGAGCACAGGTGAGTTAATCAATGTGAATGAGCCTCTGATCACCACACCTGTGCTCTAGCAGAGAAATCCCTAATTCCTGGCCTGTTAGTGGGTCCTGAGGACAGGAGTTGAGACCCATTGGTCTACAAATTGTGTCTGGTTTGCAAGCACACTTTGTAGACTGTGCCAGTGAAGTATTTATTTCTAAATATAGCTATTTCGGCTCTGCTGAAGAGCCGCCTGCTGGTCCCTGGACTGTAAGCTCCTGCTGTTCGCTAGATGGCCGACTTGTCTGAAACAGCCTGGAGGGGCGAACTTTAGCAAATTATATCCCTCAAACCATAAAGGTTTGAGAGATAAGGCTTACATCAATTTACTTATTTTTTTAATGCCTACAATATTAAATAAACTTACATTTAAACATCACTATCCCTTTAAGGAGAGCAATTTCTCCATAAATTAGAACAAAAAACAATGGGCAGGAGCAGTACATCAGATATTTCCCAGATATTTCCCTTTGAGTACCAGAGGAGAGCAATGCTTTCCAAATCCCTCTGGCACTCAAAGGGTTATACAAAATTGGCAAATGCAGCTATAGGATATGGCTTGTGATGTTTCCAACCCCTTGGATTCTAGAGAGGTCTCCAAACCACCATTCAAGGGTTAATATACTTTGTCTGCAACTAATTTTCATTGAGAGAAGCATATATTATTTACTACAATATAACTCTGAATAGATATCTTTTTATCAGATAAAAAATGTGAATTACATAAATTGTGTGAATAAAAAAAGCTTTCCACTTAATATCACTCAGGATGTTTACTTGACTTTTCCCATTTAGAAAAAATGCACTGTAGATGCATTGCTGTTGGAATTTAGGGACAATTATTGTTATTTAATCTGGCATTATTTAAAAAAACAATTTGGTCTAAAGGATCATGAAACAACCTCAGGCTTCTGCATTCCAGCATAAACGCTTTACGCATCTACACTGCCCTCTGCAGAAAAATAGCTAAGTTGCTTTGCATCCACTTGATCTATGGGTGACCTAGACATCATTAGACTGATGCACTCAAAACTACAGCAATTCTCATGCAATCCAGCTGCACCATAGGGGACAAATACAAACTGCCATTAATTTACCCCTTTGAGTGGCAGAGGGCTGTCCATAGCATGGCAAAGCAATGTCGCCCTTCTAGCACTCATATGGTTAAATAGGTTTTTAAAACTTTGAAAGCTAGAGGTTTTCAACGGATTGCTTTGCAATGCATTGGAGACCTCCCTAATATTAAAGGAGTTAAAAGTCCAATTTAAATCCTGGGCAATTTTGGGAATTTGTATTTTTGCCTTTTGGATGCAGAAAATCAACCTCCATATTTTAGTAGCCAGTGCAGATAAGAACCAAATATGACCGAGTGAGTTATGGGAACATTCAGTGGATTAAATGGGTATTTTATTGAATCTATACTGCCACTATACAGGGATATTATCATGTAGATAGTGCCCTATTGCCAGATTTTCCTGTTGTCAATAAAGTCATGGCTGCATTGTGAGCCCTGGCAGAGGAAAGGGGGTGCACAAAAGAGCTCTGAAATGAGATCTTAAGTGCACCCCTGTTGGTCCAGCTGGAAGAGACTGAACTGCAGGAAGATAGTCTCTCAGGTCAGTTTCCTGTTATGAGTGACAAATGTTCCCATATACCCTCTGTATCAGGCTTGAAAGTCAGACACAGGGGTCTATGGGGATGGTGAATGTGGCTGAGAGAAACAGTCATCTTCGTTGCTTTCAAGTCCAGGGGGTCAGAAAACTGCTACTCTAGGGGTGCACAGTGCAGACCTAGGCTTTTTACAAAGTCTGTTACTTTAGGAGCACACTTAGTAAAATATGCAAATTTCCATTTAACCCATTGAATGCCATAGGTGTATGCAACGCTTTGCAAAAGAAATGTGTAGTACATCCCTCTGGCACTCAGAGGGTTAAAGGAACCTCGCTATCATACAGTCATGCAAAGCAATGAATTGGAGACATCTCTAGCATTCAGTGAGTTCATTGTAATCCATAGCAGCACTAAACAGGTTAATGGCTACAAGATATGTTGTACACCCCTCGGACAATAAGTTGCTTCACCAGAAGTAGAACATCAGCTTGTCACTCAAAGGGTTAAGTGTTTTGGCTTTACAAATAATGTGCTCTTAAATCAAATGCAAAATGTAAATTTTGTTGGGGGTCAGATACTTTTTTAGGAGTCAAAATGGGGAGCATTCATATGTCTATAGACTGCCCCACCAAAGAAAAATTGGTGCCAGTAGTGAAATGAGTGAGGAGTTTGGAAACTTCAATGACTCTTGATTTTTTTTCTCATCCCTGGTTCAAAATAATTGAAAAATTAATAATTTGATTTTCATGCAATAATATACCTATGCACTAAAGATGAGTAGCAATCCAGCTGCTCCATAAGGGAGAAATAAAATTGCCAAATCCCCGTGATTTCACAATTCATGTGATCTGATATTTCTCCCATACGGTGCAGTTGGTTTAATCTATAATTACCCTTTTTTCCAGTAAGAGTCTGAGCATTATATTTCTGCAGTGCTGTTTATTGTACAGAAAACACTACTGTACAGTCATCTGTACTGCCTCTCATGCATTAATGTTTATCCAAAATTATAGTATTGTCTGTTTGACATGATCCACTTTTTGTGCCAGTCTGGAGAGACTGTATTGCATTGCACAGCTTAGCAGGTGCTGAACTAATGGTGTTGGGGCTTGTGTGAGGCACTGGGCACACAAGTCATTGGTGACCATTTAATATGTGGTCTTGTGAAGCCATTCAGTGTTTAATAAGCCCTCATAGCTATGTCAGGACCTCCTTCCACACTGGACCCCTGCTATTTAACGTGACTTAAGGGGAAGGATGGGCTCATAAAAATAAATATCAGAGACAACAAGTTTGAATTTCCCAATCTGTCTCATAGCCTATTTCATCTCCACAAAATACAATGCTCTGTATACTGTGGCTTACAACCATAGTGACATGTTACGTCAGATTGTAGCCATAATGTCACAGTGTATTTCTTTCAGGAGCACTGATATAAGGAAGTAGGATAGCAGCAAGTTTGAATTTGGCAATCACTGAGCCTCTCCTGCCTCAATTTTGCAAACCAACTCAGAGCACAACAGCCTAGCGCTTCTCTCTTGCTCTGTAGCTGTTTTGTATTGGGTTTCACTTCCTGGAAAACAGCACATTTTTATAGAGAAAAGGCAAAAAAACACGTGATTAATGGGGCAAAAACTTTCTAGCCAATGAAAATAATAGTGAAAATGTTCTGCCAGTGGGTGAAAATGGCGAAGATTTTAATCTCTTTACATAAAGCGAATTTTCCTACAAAAAAGCTGACAACCACATGGTTTTGATGGATTTTTTCGTGGGAACACTATGGGACTTTTTGCCCACCCCTATTTATTACCACCATAGAAGTAATTAATAAAAACATATACAAATTAAAATTCAAGGCCACAATAACCAGTGGGACTGAATCTCCATAAACAGGGTCTAGAAAGACCAGTGTGTATGAAGAAGATGCTGTATAGTAATGAGCAAAAATTTTAGACAGGTGTGAAAAAATTCTGTGAACTAAGAATGCTGTCAAAATAGGCATGCTAATAGTTTATTTTTATACAAAATGCATAGTGAGTGAACAGAAATAAAATCTAAATCAAATCAATATTTGGTGTGACCACCCTTTTGCCTTCAAAACAGCATCAATTCTTCTAGGTACACTTGCAAACAGTTTGTTAAAGCGGAACTACCACCTTTAAACAACTTTAGCTTCAATAACTCCCCATCTGGCGACTAGCTGCTTAGTAGTGCTAGTCGCCAGAATTATTACCTTGTTTAATAGATTTATCAATTCTTCCGGGGGTTACAGACAGGACGGATCGCGGACATCTTGCCATAATGACGACTGCGCGCCTGCTCTGTCAGTCCCTTTCGGAGCCGAATGGATCCTAGCAACTCCTCCTAGAGCCGGCTGGGACTGACAGAGCAGGCGCACGGATGTCACTATGGCAAGATGTCTGTGATCTGTCTTGCCTGTCAGCCCTGGAAGAATTGATAAATCTATTAAACAAGGTAATAATTCTGGCTTCTAGTGCTACCAAGCAGCTAGTCGCCAGATGCGGAGTTATTGAAGCTAAAGTTGTTTAAAGGTGGTAGTTCTGCTTTAAGGAAGTCAGCAGGAAGGACTTGAAGAACTAATCACGTTCTTTTCTGGATTTAGGCAGCCTCAGTTGCTTCTCCGTCTGCATGTAATCCCAGGCAGACTTTATGATGTTGAGATCAGGGCTCTGTAGGAGCCATACCATCACTTTCAGGACTCCTTGTTCTTCTTTATGCTGAAGATACTTCTTAATGACTTTGGCTGTATATTTGGGTTTGTTGTCATGCTACATAATAAATTTGAGGCCAATGAAATGCCTCCCTGATGGTATTGCATGATGGATAAGTATCTGCCTGTACTTCACAGCATTGAGGTTACCATTAATTTTGACCAACTCCATTTGCAGAAATGCAACCCCAGACTTGCAAGGAACCTCCACCATGCTTCACTGTTGCCTGCAGGCACTCATTTTTGTACCTCTCTCCAGCCCTTCTGTGAACAAAATGCCTTCTGCTACAGCCAAATATTTCAAATTTTTAATCATCAGTCCAGAGCACATGCCAGTTACTGGGTTTTTCGTGCATAGTTGAGTCGCTTGTTCTTGTTTTCACATCGGAGGTATAGCCATCGCAGTACCCCATTTGCTAGTATAATGAATAAGACCAATAAGTTCAGTAGCACAGTCACAGGCTCCTCAAATGATGTGAGGAATTTCATAAATTGTCAAACTAAATTCGTGCGGCTGTGGTTCCCAGTATATTGGGTGGACAACACGGAGTCTAAGAGATAGGATAGGGGACCACCGCCGCAACATTATGAAGAAAGACAAATCTCAGTGTATCAAGACATTTCCAAGTCTGTCCTAAAAGAGGTATAAAAATTTTCATATAATGGGAATAGAATCTATTCCAGGTAAAACTATTAATAGGTATCGTCAACTCTGCCGCTATCACGGTGCCCGTGCTCATGGCCGCAGGCGGCGACATTATTATTCCTGATTCACTGCCTCTCTCTTATTGGTCTTGTGATCCTGACTCCGCCCAGGGCCAGCCTTTATATACTCTGTCATCCTGTGTTGCTGTTCTGTTGCTGACTGATCTGGCTGTGAACCCGCTGCGTTGCTGCTGATCTGGCTGAGAACCCGCTCCGTTGCTAACCTGGCTGAGAACCCTCTCCGTTGCTGACTGATCTGGCTGAGAACCCTCTCCGTTGCTGACAGTATCTTGCTGAGAACCCGCTACGCTGCTGACAGTATCTGGCTGAGAACCCGCTATGCTGCTACTATCTCTGGCTGAGAACCCGCTCCGTTGCTGACAGTGCCCGACTGAACCAGATCAGTTGCCTCTGTCTAGCTAGCATTCCACTCTGCTGCCTTCCTGTTGCGCTTGTCTGTAGTGCGCTGCATGGCGCTTTCATTCTCTTGACGACTGTAGGCTGAGAATTCGTGCTATAGCCGCTTACTTAATAACCGCCACAGTCGGTTTGCACATGCGAAGTACTGGTTCAGTGCTGTATAGAGCTGACTGAGTTACTCTGATCTCCATCTGTGTCCTTCTCCGTTTTCATAGCTGGGCTCACTCCCTGTGGTAGTTGCAGTTTTCACTCTTGGCATTACTTCTTGACCCTTTCAGTGCCTAGATCCTCTAGGCAGGGTCAGTGCTCCATTACCTCCTGTAGTAGCCTTTGGGCTCAAGAGCCATCGGTTGCGTTACAGCACACTTGCAAGTGTGCGAGGACACAAGTTGCCTTTGTGTAGTGTGTCTCAATACACCCCTAGCGTTCTAAGGTTTTCCTACCATAAGCGCTTGCCTTGGTCCTTCTGTGACCCTAGTCCCTAGGGTCAGTGTTGCCTCGTTACTACTGGGTTCAGTGTCTTCCAGCCCTCTGGGTCTTGTGCTAGTTACCTACTACTGGACTCCTAGTCATCTAGAGTCCTGCCGCCAGCACTTGGGCTGCATAGCCTCTGCTATCCCTTAGTCCACTAGGGTTGGGTTGCCTACTGTCTTGCGTGCCTCCAGTCATTAGGGTGCAAGTTCAGAACTCTCTCCAGCCAGCTGTTTTCCATCTCTTCCTATATCTCAAGGGATTGGCTTGTTATTGCAATATATATGTTCTGTTATTGTGGTCTTGTGGGCCTAACTCATTGTATGTACTTTATCCTAATAAAGTCATTTTAACCTTACCAGTCGGGTCTGAGTGTTCATCAAAAATCATGCAACCGCAAAGAAGCAGAATGGATACATATGATGAATACATTAAACCCTTTAGGCTTAAATGAGAATATAGATATGAGTCAGTTAATGTGAAACGCTAGGATTTTTTCGCTGTATATACCAGATAGTTATCTATTGGGTCAGGAGTATTTTATAAACATCAAAATAAGAAAGGGGTATTGATCTTGTTTAGATAGGGTATATTTTAAGTTCAGGCAGAACTAGAATGTGGTGGATCTAGGGAAGCACTATCAAAGCACTATCAAAGAAGGTTGTGTGTATGTGTGTGTGTGTGTGTGTGTGTGTGTGTGTGTGTGTATATATATATATATATATATATATATATATATAATTTTTTGTTTATGCAATATACCTGTAACCGGGATACTTTGGAGGGCATCGCTTACGTGATTATATTACTATTTGCTAGTAGCTATTTTATTGAGTATCGGATCTTGCATGAGCAGTTATGTGCGAGTGAATACGCATATGCAGATACGCACTCCCTGCGTTGTGGAGCACACTTTTCTTCCAGTTTCCAGAATGCACTTTATTGTTCCAATATGGTGATATGGACATGCTGGTAATTTCAACGGACGGATTGAAGAAGGTGAGTCCTAATGCTGGGACATGCATTTCCAGTCTTTGGAACGCACCATCAATCATGTCAAGCGCATTATGTTTTGCCCGCCATGGAGTAAAGGGGAAAGGGCACATTGTGGAGACAGTAAGTAAGCATAACTATAACAGATGTATTGAAATATCTTGTAAGTTATCACCTCTGATGAAGTTATATTAACGAAACGCGTTAGGTGGATTTTAAGTTGGTTTTAGTACACTACTGTGTACAAACGTTTTAATAAAGTATTTGGATTAATACAAATTATTTATTGGATCATTGCCTGGACTCTGCACCAAGAGTTGGAAGCCTGAGGAACGAGCAAATTGTATCTGACAACGTGAATATACTCAGAGGCTGGGGTAGCCTCTGTCTCTAGTGAGTACCCACTCTAAGGGGTTTTTCTCCATTTATATAAGGAACTGCTCCTATATTCAAAAGAGATTGCTCTCAGGTGCGCTCTTTGCACTGGGTCTTCTTTTCTGTCTTTTCTACACCTGACTATATGCCTACAAAACCCCTTACTTTGTATGTGCTGTTTTGAAGGCAAAGGGTGGTCACACTAAATATTGATTTGATTTTTCTTCTGTTCACTCACTATTCATTTTGTTAACTGATAAAAAGTATTCTTACTTTACAGCATTTTTTCACAATTACCTAAAACTTTTGCATATTACTGTACAGAGAAAAATAGAATAAATGCATACATTCCTTGAACAAATGAGAACATAGTATAAATGGACATCAAAGATGCATGAGCAAACCAATGTGTCCCCATCAGTCTGACTCAGAGGCTTGTGGTGTAACAACAACCCAACATGAGTTTCACGTCTCCCCTTTAGATGCTTCAACAGAGAGGTACTAGCTAAATTGTTCTGGATCAGTCCTCTTATATAGTGTTTTTAATCAATACTGTTATGCCATGAAGGGACCATTACTATCAATTTAAAAACATATTTCCCCCAATCAGTAGGAATTCCCATAATGTCTGAACATTGCCTTCTGTTGGCTTACTTATTACTTGTTGTAACTTAATTCGACTAACCATTAACCTCATTTTGGATCAAATAGTGCCCCTGCATCACAGTTATATGTTAGATAGTAAATGCAGTAGCTTTCCTCACTTGGACACATATAAGCTAGTTGCTGTCTTGGCTTGTCGACATCTCTATTCCTGGAGTCATCTCAAGCACCCTGCTATTTTCTTTGTATCTGTCGAGCTCGAAGACATCGACCCCTAGGAGAGTTAGACTTACCGGCCACTGATAGAGCTTGACATCTTCAACTACTAGTCAAGTCAGACTTTCCGACCACCGGTCGAGCTTGACATCTTCGACTCGTAGTCGAGTCCGACTTGCCATCTCCCGTCGAGCTCTACTCATTAGTCCCTTTGTCTCTCTCAGTTTTCCTCAGCTGCCGTTAAGCTTTGTTCTCCAGCTCCTTGTAGTATGTGACTTTCTGTATCCAGATTTCAGTTTCTTTCAGTTCTTACAACCGAGACAAACTATACTGCGGGTAGGCTCTGCCTGTGTTTCCGTACGTAGCTCTTATCTGACTTTGTGGCCAATACCTCTAATACGGCTTAGGCCGCAGCAAGTCATCCCTTGAGCAACTACCACCAACCAGCTCTCCCCAGGACCTTGCTCACTGAGTCCTACATAGCATTATAGTCTTGTATTGTCTCCCTGTTGTCCTTTTTATTTATATGAATAGCTGTGCGTTCTCTCTTTGTGGAGTTTCTCTTCTGCTAAACTTTTACAGGCAGCTTACAGTCAGATCCTGATGTGCCTCCATTATAAGGTTTTTCTTGTGTGTCCTTTTGTATGTGTATACTAGATGTTTTGACGTAGGGAGATACAGAAAGGAGACAATGTTCTTAATGACTGGATTGTTGAATTTGAGTGTGTTTGTGTAATGCATGTATTTTGTGTGTCTATTGCATGAGTGTGTACTGTGCATGTGTGTTGTGTATGTTGTGCATGTGTGTGTGTGTGCGCTGTGTGTTTTGGGGTATTGTGCCTGTGTGTATTGTTTGTATGTTGTGTATTATGCTTATTTGTTGTGTTTGTATTATATGTATTATTTGTGTGTGTGTTTTGCATTTGTGTATTGTGGTGAGTTTTTGTGCATGTTTTTTTTTGTGCGTGTGTATTGTGGGCATATGTGCTTGTATATATTGTCTGTGTGTGTCTTGTGGTGTGTGTGTTGTTGATGTGTGTGTGTATTGTCTGTTGTGTGTGTATTGTTTGTGTTTTCTGTTTGTGTTGTGCATATGTATGGCATGTGTGTATTGTGCATGTATATTGCATATGTGTATTGTTTGTGTGTGGTGTGTGTTTTGCTCATGTGTAATGTCTGTATTGCTTGTGTGTATTGCGTGTGTGTATTGTGGGCATATGTATTGTGTGTGTTGTACATGTTTTGGTGTGTGTGTTTTTTGTGTTTTGAATGTGTAGGTGTTTATTTTGTGTGTGTATTGTCTGTGTTGCATGTATGTGTTATGTGTGTGGTATGTGTGTGTGTTTTGCACGTGTTTTGTACGTGTGTGTTGCGGTGTATTGTGCGTGTGTATTGCATGTGTGTTGTGTATGTGTATTGTCAGTGTATGTTTGTGTTGTGCATGTGTACATTGCATGTGAGTGAAACTAAATCCTCACGTATAAACTAAGAAGTATTACATATGCCCAATACAGGGCAGACATTTGCATCTTGTATAGAGGAGAACAGGTTTGTCTTTCGGTTTGTGTGTGAACTTTGGGTCTTGGACTAATATCTGGGAGACCCGAGAACCCTCTCATTCCTTGCTGCTATCTATACAGTCATCCGCCTATTCTCATTTACACGTTATTCATTTTATGAATATGTTATTGTGGGTTAGCACTGTGATTTTTTCTTTCCTTTTGTTCTTGTTTTGCACTTCTCCTTTGCTCATTGTAGCTGCTTCTCATTTATTCCATTTAATCACTAATGTTACACACGAAAGTATTTCTGCACTACTTTTCTTCCTTTATTTATTGGCCTTTAAGGGCAAGGCTATAGTCCTGTCTTGGTTTGCATGTACCCTGTCTGTTTGTAATTAATTAATCATCATATGGCATGCAGGGGTGGGAATATTTTACTGATAGGGAGGGCTGGTGGATCCACAGTCCTTCTGCACAGGTACCCACTCAGTGCAGGCCTATACCAGGTAAATCCTCCATTTATACCTTTTTAATCAGTGGGACCCTAGACCATTATAAACATTATATTTAAAGTGTTCCCCTCCAAAGCATTTACTATAACATCCCATCAGGGAATTTTTTATTTTAATTTTCATAGGGTTTTATAGGTGTATTAGAGTAGGACTTGCCATCTAGTGAAGTACCTTGATGGGTTGGCAAGCTTAACATGGGTTGGCAAAATTGTGAAACTAAATCCTCACTTATTTACTAAGAAGTATTACACATGCTCAATACAAGGCACACATTTGCACCTTGCATTGATTGGAAATTTTTTGTTTTTCTGTTTGAGTGTATATTGTGAATGTGTTTTGCATGTGTGTGTGTTGTATGTGTGCTTTGCGCATGCATGTTGTGGTGTTTTGTGTGTGTTATGTATTGTGCATGTGTTATGCATGTTTGTGTGTATTGCATGTGTTTGTGCGTTGTGTGTGTGTTGCGGGCATGTGTGTGTATTGTCTGTTTGTGTTGTGCATGTGTATTACATGTATATATGTATTGTGCGTGTATGTTGTCTGTGTGTATTGTATGTGTGTTGTCTGTCTGTATTTATCAATGTGTTTGTGTTGTATGCATTGTGCATGTGTATTGCATGTATGTATGAGTGTGTTTTGTATGTGTGTATTGAGTGTCTGTGTGTATTGTGTTGTGCATGTGCTTTTTTGTGTATGTGTATTGCATATGTGTACTGTGTGTGTGTGTTGTATGTGTTTTTTATATGTTTGGTGTTTGTGTGTCTGTGTGTTTTGCTTGTGTGTGTTGTGCACATGTTCATGTGTATATTGTGTGTATTTTTTGTGTTGTGTTGTGTATCTGTGTGTATTGTCTGTGCTTTGCATGTGTATATATATTGTGTGGTGCATGTATGTATTGTGAGGTGTGTGTTGTCTGTGTGTGTGTGTTGTGTATGTAATGTGTGTGTGTGTGTGTGTGTGTGTATATTGAAGGACCCTGCAATTCCTTAGAGAGATTATCACAGGAGTGGCAGTGGGTGGAAAGGGCATGTTTGATTTTTGGAAGAGGAGATAGTGGGGGAGGGCCAACTCCTTGCAGAGGAAAATCACTCCCCCCCCGTATGTCCTGGAAACGCAGTATAGAGGAGATTTTAAGATATCCTCCTTACTGCCGCCCCTGGGTGTCTGTGTGCCGGCATATATATGTGTGTGTGTGTGTGTGTGTGTATATATAATATCAGATTAGATGTACTTGTCCAAAAATATATGTAGGTATGACTATAAGAGGACTCAGAAGTAGGGTTTTAGAGCATAATAATAAAATTCCCTGAACAAAATTACCAGAGTTGCTAAACACTATCGATCTTATCATAATAAAAAATCCTAGGGATCTAATGATATTTGGCATAGATTTCTACAAGTTAAGCATTAGATGTGGTAACCTTTTGAGAGAGTTACTTAAAAAAGAAAATAGATATTCTCTTTAAATAGTGATTCTACATTTGGACTTAATGAGCAATTAAAATTGTCCCATTCACTGTTTCCTAGCACAGAAAATATCTTTGGCTTGTAACAAGCAAGAATGAAAAAAAACTTTAACCCCTTCGTTGCTAGAGAGTTTTCCAGTGCATTGTTCTGCATTTTGCAGGAACACTGAAACTGTTCTAGCCACACCCACAATTCAGAATGTGGGTGTGGCCAGAACAGTTGACGCACCCTTCAAAATTTGGAGCTCTAGGCACTTGCCTACTCTTTCTATTGGGAAATCCGGCCCTGCCAATGGTGCAGGTTTTCAGGATCTCTTCAGTTAAACACAATGATCCTTCAGTATGATTGAACCACTGATTGATTCATCGGTGTTCATGTGAGGTGATCGTGAAAACCTGCACCGTTGGGGGTGCCTTAGGACAAGTTTGAGTGCACTAGCCTTGACCTATGACATCAATAAAATGGAATCTTTCAGCACTAAAGACAGAGGACAGCACTATAAACCTATTGAATGTAACATTTTCTGTAGCATGGCAATCCTTGAAGTTTTATAAGATGAGTAATTTTAATGTATTTGGACCTGTAATTGAAAATATACTGAATTTGGGTAAAATAGCAATTTTAGGATGCATTTTACAAACATTGCTCTTTTAATAAAAAAAAAAGCAATTACCTTGTGGAAGTTCTAGAATTATTTGGCAAAAAAGTATAATTTAATGTATCACTACATTCTTTAACCCCTTAAGGAACCATGATGTGCCAGGGCCATCATGGATTTCGAGGCTCCCCATGCGTCTGCACACTGTTCAGGGAGCCCTGAATCAATCCCTGAAAATAAATAAATAAATAACTAAAATACCCCGTGGTTCTTAACTGTCAGCCATGCCTCCACATGGCTAGTTCTTTAGGGGTTAAACCCTTAGTGACAGGGGTTTATGTGCTCAGTGCATTGCTCCTCAATGTGTTGCACATTGCTCTGGCACTCAAAGGGTTTTAACTACTGCTTGCCCTTAACAATCCATAATATCTTTCACACAATATATTCTCTATTGCTGTAAGAAATCTAGAAACAAGGGTCTTTTTTCACAATAGAAAAGATGAACAATTCTGGAGCAAACTATCAGAAGAAAGGGGAGAAATAATTCCTCAAGCTTCATTTGCTCTAAATGGGGTTTTTAACCCATTGAAAGCTAGAGGTCTCCAATGTTTTGCAAAGCATTCAATGGGTTAAAAACACCATTAAATCAATAGTAACTTTTATTTCTCCCCTATGGTGCAGCTGGTTTGGCCCAGAATTGTTCTATTTATCATGTGAACAAGGCCTAAGATCTCTTATTCTACAATTATATTCTCAAAAGGATATACAAACCGACATAGGAAACAGCTGTAAGCCAATTGATTACACTACATCCTGCTGTGATTTATGTAATGGAACATTGTTGTTTAAGCTCTGCCCATTTTTTTCTTCAATCGACCATGTTTCAGTTTCCAGAACTAATTAGCAATTTGAAATCGGCAAGAAAAAAGTACTTACAATTAGAAAGGAATTGTATTCAACGACTGCTGCTGTGAGAGAGAAAGATGATAGAGGGTTTTAGACCTGGTTTGCTGTTATGAAATGATGTGCATGGAATACTGCAGTGTGCTCAGTGATCACTTGGTGGATACTCTGCCCAGCAACTTGTCTGTTTCCTCACTGCGTCTTTCTGATGTGATCCTCTTGGTTGCCTCAATGTGGGTCTTCATCTAAATTATGCTATATACATTATGTGAATGAACAGAGCACCCTTACATGCAGGATGCTTATTAAAAAGTGCATTGCATGGTTGCACTGTGCAGCCCTGCAGACTGAAATGTTCATAAGCATCCAGTTTTAAATGGGAGTTCTGATTACATTATGCACATCAATATTCCTTCTGGCAACAAGGGAGTTAATAACAACACAGGAAAGACTAAGGAGTATTTTTCAAATCCTGGTAGCTGCATGGCTCTAACTCTACGTGTCAGTACATCTCATCAGTCACTTCTCATTGCTTCTTTCAAGTCACTTTATTTTTTATTTTGGTGTCCAACTCTCTGGCACTCAGATAGTTAAAAAAAATTATACTGTTTGGCAGCAGGTGCTCTGGACTGATGAGTCAACATTTTAAATATTTGACTGTAGCAGAAGGCAGTTTGTTTGCCGAAGGCTGGAGAGCGGTACAAGAATGAGTGTCTGCAGGCAACAGTGAAGCATGGTGGAAGTTCCTTGCAAGTTTGGGGTTATATTTCTGCAAATGGAGTTGGAGATTTGGTCAGAATTAATGATCTCCTCAATGCTGAGAAGTATAGGCAGATACTTATCCATCTTTCAGTACCATCAGGGGGCATCTGGTTGGCCC
The DNA here is from genome assembly GCA_037306005.1 of Rhinophrynus dorsalis. NCBI lineage: Eukaryota > Metazoa > Chordata > Amphibia > Anura > Rhinophrynidae > Rhinophrynus > Rhinophrynus dorsalis. The sequence goes on from CM074718.1 coordinate 150,988,243, forward strand.
CAAATTTATTCTGCAGCATGACAATGACCCCAAACATACACCCAAAGTCAGTAAGCACTATCTTCAGCGTAAAGAAGAGCAAGGAGTCCTGGAAGTGATGGTATGGCCCCCCTGATCTCAACATCATTGAGTCTGCCTGGGATTCCATGAAGAGGGAGAAGCAACTGAGGCTGCCTACATCCACAGAACGGTGGTTAGTTCTCCAAGGTGTTTGAAACAACCTACCTGCCGAGTTCCTTAACAAACTGTGTGCAAGTGTACCTAGAAGAATTGGTGCTGTTTTGAAGGCAAAGGGTGGTCACAACAAATATTGATATGATTTAGATTTTTCTTCTGTTCACTCACTATCATTTTGTTAATTGATAAAAGTAAACTATTAACATGTCTATTTTTGAAAGCATTCTTACTTTACAGCATTTTTTCACACCTGCCTAAGACTTTTGCACAGTACTGTATTCTGGCACTCATATGGATTAATTGAAGACATATGTTATGAACAATGGAGGAGATGTATAAAACTTGAAGTATAAAGAAAGTGTCTATAAAATTGTTACAATGCGACAAAAGGATATGCATAAATGTTTAGCGATATATTTGCTAAGTGATAACTCCAGTCAGAAGGCTTTTAAAGGCATAGTAATGTTTTGTTATTAAAATACAATAGAGTCTTCTTCCTACATTTTTATAATGATGTGTAGCAGTAAAACCTTATAAAACTGCATTTATTCTCTAATAAAGCTCCACCCTCCTGCCCCTTTTACTTACCTCAGCAGCCTTAGCAAGCTGGTCCTGACAGACAATCTTCTTCCAGCATAAGGAAAAACCTGCCCTCTTTTTGTCAGAGGGGTAGACTTTTCCTTATACTGAAAGATGGAAGTTTGCTCCTCGCTGCAATATGTCCGATCCCGGGACTGGATTTCAGATCTGAGGGGAGGCTGCTTGAGGTAAGTAAAAGGGGCGGGAGGGGGAAGCTTTATTAGAGAATAAATGTAAACGACAAAGTTTTATACAGTAGGGAGAAAACTTGATTGTACTTTGATAATGAAACATTACTATCCCTTTAATGTTCTTGTCCAAATAAGAATTGTGTCCCATCATATTTATAAAGAAATTTGCTAATTGCGCCAAAAATAAAGGATGTGTTGCTGATTAAAATTACGCCAGGTATAACCTGTTCTTCATGGAAGTATATAGAGATGGATATGTATGCAAAAACACATTCTCGATTGATGTATTTTCTGCATAAAATGACTTGTCAATGTGAATTTTAGCAACAATTCTTAAAGTGGAACTCTCACCTTCTCTAACACCTTTATTTGCCTTTCCAGTAGTAAAGTGCCCATTTACATTTTTTATAATAACTCCTACATACTTAACAAAATAACTCTGCCTGACATTGGATCCAGGAGGGAGAGAGCAGCCATCTTGCTTACGTTTCACTTTCTAATCGCTGTCAGTCTTGTATTTACACATATAGTCCACCACTCAAGTTCACAAGTGGTGGGTGGGGATTCCCCGTCAAAGGGGATGGCCATCCTTGAGACTTCTTGCCTGTGTTACAACTTGTACTGCAGGCAAGACGTCGGAATGATGTTAGCAGTTTTATATTTATTCTATTATCTTTTTTAAAAACAGCGTTTTAAAAGAAAAGAAAACAGAAAATATAGACCTTTTTACATCTTGATTTATATCACTTTAAATATACACTAAGGAAGTTGTTTATACATCTCTCCCAATGGGCCATAATTATAAAAGTAAACTAGAGTTATTCTGGAGTAAACAAAATGCACAATAGTAAAAAAGTAAAAATTCCTGTTAAACTGGAATTTTAACCCTTTGAATGCTAGAGAGGTCTCCAGCATTCAAGGGGTTAAAAGCTTTATTCAAGTGCATGGAAATTTAGGAATTTTTATTTGTCCCCTATGGTGCAATTGGTTTACTCCACAATAACTCCAGCTTTTAAAATTGTGTTCCAAAAATGAGTCCATATTTATAAACACAAACTGGAGTTATTCTGTAATAAACCAGTTGCATCATAATGAACAGATAAAATGCCTGTTAAATTAAATCTCTGTGTGTGTCAATGGGGTTTCTGATGCAGTGCTCTGCATTCAGTGAGTTGAACTTTCTTTCCAAATGTCCCCATAGGCTACAACATGATTTGTTAAGATAAAATCCAGTGACACATATTTTATCATCTATTAAATCTAGCCAGATGGAAGCAATGCAAAACGTTTTCTCCCGTAAGCAATAATAAATATATATTTAGTACTGTTTGAGTTGTGGAGTATATATTTACAGGCCACTGTTCTGTTAATCCATTGAATGTCTTTTAACCCTGAGTGTCAGAGGGGTACGCAATACATTGCTTTGTGTTACATATCCTTCTGGTACTCAAAGGGTTAATTAATAGCCATGATGTTTTTTTTTTTCTTTCTTTTTTATCCCTTTGAGTGCTAGAAGGGTATGCATCGCATTGCAAAACAGAGCTGCACACCCCTCTGGTGTTTTGATACATTATTAGTTCCATCACAGTAATATAAATCTCTCCTGCAAATGATATTAGATTACGTGGCAAACCAGTGGAAAGTGTCTTATGCATACTTTGTTGCTAAAAAGTGAAAATAGTTTTGCCTGCATATACATAAATACAGGAAAAAACTATAGGGTGATCTTGAGAGACTTTTGTACATTGCACCTTTTTACTCAATCTGGCATATTTATCAAGACAATGTATGGTGTGGTTAACAACCTGGTAGCTTTTTGTCTGTTCTTTAATCATTCAAACCTCTTTTTTTTCATCCTGGGTTTTCATCATTATTAACCCTTTGACTGCCAGAGGGGTACACAACGCATTGCAAAAAAACGAGGGGGAGGGTAAATGGGGGAAATCTGATGGGGGGGGGAGGGAGGAAGTCCTACAATAAAAAAGACCACAGTAAATTGTAGTAGTAAGAGGTAAGACACGTCAGAGATATTATAGAATGCAACTGATAGCAAAGAGGTATTCGCTGTATAAATTGCTGATCTCTCTGCCAGTCCATGTAAATATTTGTGCAAAATATCCTTAGCTTTTTGCAACAAGCTTGCTATGTTATACAGTCAAAGATCCAGGAGCCCAACCCCCCCTCGCGATTTAAGTTGTCATTGTTTTATGCTAATTTGTGGCAGTTTATGATTCCATATAAATCTCTGGAAGCTTTTGTTAATATACTCCAGGTCTCTTTTGGTAATGTATATTGGGAGTGTTTGTAAAACATACACAAAGCTTTGCGTTGGATCCTGAACACAAATGATAAGGGTATTTTTTAAAGTCCTCACTCATTTTATGAATTACTAGGGGAGTATTAACCATGAATAAGGCCTGTAAGTCCTTAGTTAATTAAATACCAAAGTATTTTATCAAATCTCTCATCTACTTGAATGGTGTTTGGAGGAGAAGTTCTGCAATTGGGCCACTACCCGGTCAGAATGTCACGGATTTATCTAGGTTAATACGGAGACCTGTAATCTTCCGAAAGTTTCCCAGCACACGTATAATAGCTGATATTACTGACTCAGGATTACTTACCTTAACAGTCTATGACTCACCGCTATGCCTTCTATTGATGTTTCCCTATTCAGCTTTCTCAGTAAAGAATCCAGTGCTAAATCAAACAGTGGGGGAGACAGAGGACAGCCCTGCCTTGTGCCTTTCTGGGGTATGAAGGGGGTGGAATTTATATTGATAGTGGTGAACGTATCTCGTGGGGTATAGCAGATTAACCTAATATATCCGTAAAATTGTTGTCAAAACTGCTAGGAGATGAAACCGGTCTTTCTAGGAGATGCAATCAAAAGCCTTTATTCTATTATTCTAGAATCATTAAAGCCATCTGGCAAAGATTTTTTCATGAATATATAATTTACTAAATTGGATAAGGGCTCTAAAATGTCAGGTGTCAATATATTGCAGTAGTTATTTAGGTATTCGTATTGGTCTTGGGTGAATGCAGGGTTATCTAAATCTGCAAGTCGCTGAACTTCCAGGGAATCATCTAATTTGTCTGCACTATATGGTGACCATGAACTGTGTTTTTACCATGTGCCATTTTGATTAAAGTAGCCAAGAGATGACTCTGCATGGTAGTCTGAGAAAACCATCTGCAAGACTGCAAATTAGCAGTGTACATTGCTGCTTCATAAGCTTCCTTCGCCTAGGTGTAAAAAGCCTTACTGGGGATTGTGCCATTGGCTAAGAATTTCCAATACACCCTCGTTAGAGTGCTACAGCTGAGAGAGTTTTGATCTCAATCCCTGCTTCCTCGATGCCCACCATTTGTTTGCACATACTTCCTTCATGCCTGCAGTAAGCTGTATTGAAAATATTGAAAAAACGTTGATATGGATAAGTATGTGGGCATGCGCCAATTATTAAGGTAGTGGGTAGTACTTAGGGAGAGTGTAGCAGAGTTTGGGGCATAATCCAAAATTAGGATATTGTGGATATTGCGAATAGTTACTTAATCTGTCATGGTAGAGGAAAGAAGATAATCTATCCCTGAAAAGGTATCATGCGGGCTGGAATAGAATGTGTGGTCCATAACCACTGGATTGACCAGTCTTCAGACATCCTCCACATGAAGGAGATTTTAAAGAATGAAATAGGATTGGTCCTACCCGCTAACGGACAGTTGGCCTTGCCTGTCAAGCAATACAAATTGGCACCTGCTAGTATATATGTTGTTGGGAATATCATGATCTGTTGAAAGATATGTGAGAAGAAAGAGTCAGTGGGATAATTTGGGGCATATAAATTACAAATGGTAAACCGTGATTCTTTCATAGAGCAGTTCAAAATCCGGTATCTGTCTTCAGGTCTCATAATTGGCTATCTACAGAGTAAGAAAAACTTTTTGGAAACAAAATTGACACACCCCTCTGGCTGTGTACGGGACTGAAATTCTGAGATGGCCTGGTTATCATTGAGTAAGGTCGTTAGTTGGTTTTAGAGTTGCATGATATGAACTTCACAAGAACTGTGTGGCTCTCCAGCTCCTCTATGCTGCTTACATGGTAAAACTACCCCAAAATAGCCGAATAACTGTATAAAACTATTTTCTGAAAGTAGATATCCTACTGCATCAAATGTGGGGTTACTTGCCTTTCTACCCCTAATCCACTTGTCACCACTTCCAAGCCACACACACTACTAGTATTGAGTAACTAGCAGCAACAACACAAGTTATTAACATCCATAATCCTAGCTACAATGAGTGCCTCTGCTGCTGCTGGATGAGAAGCACATGTGACACCTAGTACTACAAATGCAGCAACATCTAGCCCCACGTCTAACCCATAATGAACCTTGAAGTCCACAGTATGGCGATATTTCACTCATAGTCCAAAGCTAAGCATGTTGCCATTTGTTGTCTAGTAAAAGGCATGTGAACAGAGGGAAAGCAGGCTCAGACCTAGGCACCTCCTTACGGAGATCCCACCTAAAGCACAACCACAGGTCTTTCTGGGAAACACACCATCATCAGCTCAGAGGTGCCACAACTAGCAGCAGCAGCACCAGCACGTGTAAAAGTTCCTGGAGATCTGTGGCACATAATAGAAATAGAGATGTTTCAGAATGTTAGTTAATTCAAAATACCACCTAGGTCTGGACTAAGCTTTCTTATCTGATTTCCATTCTAAATAATGCAATGTGTACTTGTATATAAGAGAGATGTTTTCATATTTATCTGTATAACATGCCTGAGGAAGAGACCTAAGAGATATTGAAAGCTTGCATCCTAAATCTATTTAGTTAGCCAATAAAGATATAAATTTGAATATATTCGCCTCCAAACTACCACCTGTGTTTCCTGCTGCAGAGAAGTATGTCTCTGAGTTTGTTTTAGGAGATAAGTGTCAGACTACCTACACATGAGGCCTACACCTCCACCACCTTCTCCAGTCATGTTGTTATTGCAATCAAGTTACAGGTTTCTATTGCCAGGTACTGTCAACACTTTCTGTGTTCTTTTGAAGAAGTCAAAAACATCACAAAAACAACCCCAAAGTGTGCCTATGTAATGGCAAGGTTGCCAAGGTGCTGGCAGTGGACCATGCTGCCATATTCTTTTGTTGAGGATTTCAAGAGCTGATGTCATGTGTAGATCTTTACTGGCATATCCCAAGCCACAGTTATTTTTCCAGGAGGATTATTCCAGAATTGTACAAGCAGGTGGTTATTGTAGTGGGCAAAAGACTGGAAAGCTCATATGGTAATAAAATACACCTGACAACAAATATGTTGACAAGTTGGCAGAGCACAGACCTTATGGCTGTGACTGCTACCTGGATTTCCCTTCCACCACCAGTGGGCAACACTGGCTTACAGCATCAGGTGACAGCCATTATTTTTGCCTCTGTTTCTGGCAGTATGATGAAAAGGATAGCACATACAATTGGTATGCCACCTTGTGCATGCAGAGTTTTGATGTATCTAGTAATCTATAGCAGGTGATAGAGGAATGGCTTGCACCTCTCTCTCTGAAAGCTTGTTTTGTGTATGCTGATAATGGATCCAACATAAAAGCTCATTGAGAAGAGATGCAATGGTGCATGTACCCTGCTTTGCCCATGTCCTCAATTTAGTTGCGACCAGATTCTTGGCAGAATCTGAAATCCTCAGAGAGATGTTGAATATCGCCCATAAAATCTGTGACCATTTTAGCCACTCATACAGTGTAAGCAGTGCATTATATGCCATACAAGAGCATAACATGTCCCATCATCAGCTGCAAATGGAGATCGCTACCAGGGGGAATTCCACTTTGTACATGCTAGAGCAAGGCAATTAGTGAGTACACAAAGCAAAACTAGAAGAACTTGGAGGAAGCATCTGTCACCTGCACAATGGCAACTAATGTGCAATTTATAGGAATTGCTGATACCTTTCAAAGAGGCAACCATGCTGGTTAGTCTCGTAGGGACAGGATTTAGCAAAACTCTTCCAGCTGTATTTTTGTATCATGTCACCGGTGATCATTTCACCAGTGCGGTGGGGAGGCTTTCTCCAGTCTTGCCCACTTTTACCAGGAAGTTCAAGTAAAAATGAAGGAGAACATATTGCTGATCAGCCTGGAGATCAACAGCCAGGGGGGCTTCAGGACAGGGTCCTGATACCCCCCAACAAGGTCTGACCTGAAGCTTACCTCCCAACATTTAAAATGGCCAAAGGGGGACACATTTGTTTTAGGGCTGTTGCTGCAGGGCGTGTCTGGTGGACGGGTCATAACAGAGAATTTTTAAGGCTATTGGATGATCTATTGACACCTCTTTTTATAACTGAATAAATAAGTTAGAACAAGACTAAAGTATTTTATTTAAACAGTCTAATTTATAAATATATCCTGAGGTATAAACAAACATTAATGTGAGTTTTGATGCTGTGGAGCAATACAATACACTTATATACACAACAAACTATCTGAAGAGGGACACCAGAGTGGGAAAGAGTGACCGAGGGATTTGGGTCCACAACTGGAAATTCCATCATTTTCACAGATTTCAAGTTCTTTAGCTCCACATTCTGGAAACATATTAAATGTGCACTTACTGCCAAAGCACAAAAAAAAGAATTGGAGAGATATCCCCAACCCCAACAGTGAAACAAGATTTTTCAGATTACCAATCATTGTTTCATAAGTAAAATAACCTAAGAATCCAAATACAAATTGATGTGTAGATGCCATGTGAACCTCCTAAAGCATATCCACATTTATCAGATAACTGCAGGAGTTGATGAGCTACTGGCTAATTAACTAGTTTATGCTGGGATTGTGATCTAATCCAACCATATTGGATTGATGTTCTCTTCACTGTAAACAACCCATTCCTAGAGTTCACTAGTTAATGATCCTTCATAATACCAAAACTCCCTTTCATTTAAAAAAAAAAAAAAATCATTGTTGATCCACCAGTTTACTGCAGCAAGGGCGCATATTCTCTTTGACTGGAGAGAGAATTCTACCCCCACCAAAGATGAGTGTTTAAGGAGTAGCAGATATTTCGCTAATTGAGAATATAACATTAGCTCACCAGTTTATATCCCCTTGGTTTCAGTGGGATGAATATTTAGAACCACTTGATCAACATGAAAACTAAGACTTTATTCTTCACCTTACTTTACTTAGTTGAACAATGTCATATATATAATATAATATCTTAATAGTATTGAAGCTTTATTCTACTTTGGCCCTTGTTTGAAATTGTACATCAACTGCTATGAAGTGTGTCCTCCTATCGTACCCTCCTCACATGTTTCTCTCATCTCTTCTGTATCCATTACTGTTATGCATGCCATAATTCTGTTAAATAAAAGATGATTAAAAATGACAGGGTCCCACTAACAAATAGAATTGTTTGGAAACATACAGATCTCTACATAGCATAAGGAAGAAAATGCAACAAAAGTACTTAATGTATCAAAAGTTGTTATAACTTGAATGAAGTTGATTGGTGCAATAATAATATTTTTAGTACGATACTAGCCTTATCAGTGTATCTTAGAATATTGCAAAAAATTGTGTTGAAATATTCATTACAAAAAATGCTGTCCTGCTAGATATCCTGCAGCCAACAGACCCCACGGGTTACAGGAAAATCTGTGTTTCGTCTATATAATATTTCAAGGGATAGAAATGTTTTAAAATAAATGCAGCTCCGATTATTCATTATAGTTTTTGGGCCATGTAGAGCATTATTATCATTCCCTACGATGTGTAGTTCCAGAGTAACTGAATCATAACGTGTTCCCCTCCCGCCCCTTTTACATATGTAAAGCTGCACAGCAAGACTGTCCTGACGGATTACAGCAAGGGACAATCTTCTGCTAGCATAAGGAAAATCCTGCCCTCCTCCTCCAAGGGGTGCAGGATTTTCCTTATGCTCAGAGGATTGTACCTCACTGTGAGTTGTCTAGTCAAGCAACCAGATTCCACATCTGAGTGGAGGTGGCTTACAATATGTAAAAGGGGCGTGAGGGAGACACTTTATAATTCGATTACTCTGGAACTACACGTCATAGAGAATAATACCACTCTACATGGCCCAAAAACTATAAAGAATAATTAGAGCTGCACTTATTTTGAAAAATTATTATCCCTTTAAATATGGGCCAGCACAATGGGGATCCTTGTCACGTTCTGACACTTTTTCTTTGCTTTTTGTGATCCCTTGTCTTGTTTTGCTTTTGTTTTTCCTTGTTATCTGGATCCTGGTTCCCTGCCTTGTCTTGTGTTTGCCCAGAGCCTTTATAGAGCTTCATTGCTTTTGGGTGGGATACTATCAAAATGTTCCAGGTCTTGACCCTCAGATTCCTGTCTTGTTCCTGAGTGTTGTTTTGTGTATTGACCTTGCTCTTCCTGCGACTTCCCTTCTATTCTGCAATTTGGTACCATGCTCATCTGATTTCCCATCTGTCTTAATCCTGGTGTGCTTCTATCTCCTCGACTTTCAGTCTAACTTTGACTATCCTGTTCTCTGTTTTCTCAGTCAAGCTCCAGGCCTCATTGTTCTGTATAACAACTACGACTCTACTGCAGGTGGCTTATTTGTTCAGTATCCTCTTATACCTCACAGGGTAGTTGCTGTTCTCTGGGTTGTCATCTGGGGTGTGAGCCTGCTCCTCAGGTCAGCACGAATCTATCCCTTTCTGCCAGCATCTCTACTTGGCCTAGGCTGCAGCAAGGCAACTCAGAGAGCAGCCACCACCAGCAAGCTACATGCTCTAGTCTTCGCTCCATAGCATCTGGACCACTGGGACCTGCCTTGCAGTATACTTGTATTGTTTGTTGTTGTCCTCTTATCATATTATTATATCAAATAATAGCCTGCCACCTCCTTGTGTGAAATCGACATCAGGCAGCTTACATTGGGTGCTTAATCTATCAGATCATTACAATCATCCACAAATATCACCTTTTAAGTAAATATGGAGTATCAATAAACTTTCAAATAATACTACTATAATAAGAAACCACACTGTGAATAACATAGTACATCTTCCTTTGTGTGTCTATGAATTAATGCCAAAGTCACCGCAAGATGTATAGTGATATTGTGTAAACGTGGTCTATAAAATAGATGTTATGTGAGAAAATAGACCAATATTTAGGGATGGATAAACATTTTCGCCTCAAACCAAAATCTGTGAATAATGGCACTTCCTGCTTCGTGAATAACTTCATGCGAAAAGTGCCATTTTTTTCTGCTTTTTTCTCAGATGTTTTAGAAAATGTTATTTTATTTCCCAAAGCTTGGTATAAAAGGAGTACGAAGGTACCTGTGTTGGTGGAGTGCGGGGTAACAATCAATTGAACAGGGAATTTTTTATGGTGGGGTTTGACTGGGATTGAGATGACAGTTAAATAAATAATAAAAAAATATGGTATAAAAGGGGTCTGTGGAGGTTGCCTGTGTTGGTGAGTGGAGTCTGGGGAAAGAATAAGTTAACAGGAACCTTTTTTTGGGGGGGAGTTGTTGACTGTTATTGGGGGGACAGTTAATAAAAAAATAAATAAAATTCAAAATAAAATGAGGAATTGGTACTTAACATGACAGGGGCCCCCTGAATTAAGCTGTGACTGTGGCAGACTGACGATGGTGCAGAGTATTTTATAGAGGATGATTTGTTGGACTTGTTGTTTGAGGCCCAAGCCCCAAGAAAACATTGATTTGTAGGACTTAGACTTGTTTGGCACAAGCCCTAAGGGAACACTGATTTGTTGTAGGACTTAGACTTGTATCAGGCCCAAGCCCTGATGAAACATTGATTTGTAGGTCTTTTGGCTTGTTAGCATCACAAGCCCTGAGGAATCACATATAATTTTTATCAATTCGGTTTGTTATCGTCACAAGCCCTGAGGAAGTAGTGATTTGTAGGACTTGGGCTATTTTTGTAGCCCCCTATTGTTGTTTTTTTTCTGTTTGAAAGAACATGCCCTGAGAAGAAAAAAAAAATTGCCCTACCTGACTAGTGCCAGTGGCCAGTGGCAAATGCCATGGTGTCACTGCGGCTTTTGCAACTGCTGTTCTTACCGCTACTGCTGAGTTGTTTAAGTAGCAGGATGAATAGGCAGCTCCAAGGGAATGGGATCAACAACAGTGATATGAGTGATGGATAATCATGGTTCCACTTGCCACTACTAGCTCCAGTGATGTACCTGATGCAGTAGGTGCTTCTGATGGATGAAATGCTTCACTGTCTTCCTTATCACTATGCTGTCTATTTTTTTGTGCCCTCACTTTCTTCCTATGATCCTCTAAAATGCAAACCTCCACTCAATCAGTAAGCATATCTCAATATTCCTTGACATAATCTGATTACTCAGAGAGTAGCTGCTGATTGTCATGACTCCTTGTTGTGACAAACTGCTGATGGCCTTTTGGCAGAAATTCTGAAATTTTGTGTTTGTAGTTGGGGTCCAGCAAAGTGACAAGAATGTATTCCTCATTGCTTTTAATGGACACTATTCAAGGATCTTGTTCAAAGCATGCTAACAAGTCCTTTACCAACTGGTGCAGAGCCAAGGTCATACACTGGAGCAGATAGTCAGAAAAGCCAAGGATCGAGAACCGGGAGATATCGCACGCCAAGCAAAGGTCAAAACGAGCAACACTGAATGCACACATAAACACCATAAAAGGGCGATTAAGCCCAGTTCACCGGAAGGTTAAAAGGCCACCGCCGGGGGCAGAGCAATCTAGGCCACACATACAGGAGACTATAATATAGCGAACATGGCATCAGAGACACGCGCCCGCCGATAGTGTCAGACCAGAAGATGCATCCAAGACCCACCACCGGATAGCAGAGCAGGTAAGGAATCACGGGTACCGTGATAGTACCCCCCTTCAATGATCCCCTCCCCGCAGGGAAGGATCAGGCTTACAGGGAAAACTAGCATGGAATCTGCACATTAGCGGGAGCGTGAACATGCCCACAAGGTACCCAGGAATGCTCTTCAGGCCCGTATCCCTTCCAATGTACCAAGTATTGAAGGTGTCCTTTGACTCCGCGAGAGTCCAAAATGGTCTGCACTTCATGCTCCTCCTGGCCATTGACTTGAACAGGCCCAGGAAGAACGGGCGTAGAAGTGTAGCGGTTGTAGAACAAAGGTTTTAACAGTGACACATGGAAGACATTGTGAATACGCATGCCAGTCGGGAGGTCGAGGGCATACGAAACAAGGTTAATCATACTCAACACCCGGTAAGGACCCACAAAATGAGGAGCCAATTTCCTGCAGGGTACCTGGAGGTTAAGATTATGGGAGCACAGCCATACTCTCTCCCCCATCTGAAATACTGGGGTCGGCCCCCGCCAACGGTCTGCATGTTTCTCGTAGTGCTGCGAGGACCTCTGAAGGGATCTCTGAACTTGAACCCATGTGGAGCGGAGTTGCCTAAGACACTCGTCTAGAGGCGGAATCTCTTGTGCCTCGAACGAGTCAGGTAGCAGAGCAGGCTGAAAGCCATAATTAATCAGGAACAGAGAGTTCTGAGAAGAACAATTTACGGCACAATTCCTGGCAAACTCCTCCCACGGTAACAAATTCGCCCAGTCATTGTGATGGTCCGAAATAAAACATCTTAGGAACTGTTCTAGGCCTTGATTGGCTCTTTCAGCAGCACCATTCGACTGAGGGTGGTAGGCCGAGGAGAATGACAACTGGATGCCCATCTACTGACAGAACGCACTCCAGAACCAGGATACAAATTGGCTTCCTCGATCCGAGACCAGTACCTTGGGTACCCCATGTAGCCTTAATACCTCCCTGGCAAATATCTCGGCCAGCTCTTTGGAGGAGGGAAGACCTTTTAATGGTACAAAGTGGGCCATCTTGGAGAACCTATCAACAATCATAAGAATGACCGTGTGCCCTTTGGAGACAGGTAACTCCAACATGAAATCGATGGACAGGTGAAGCCAAGGATGTTCGCCATTAGGAACTGGCTGCAACAGTCCGAGCAGCAGGTGTCTGGGAGATTTACTGCGGGCACATGTGGCGCAGGCTGCTACAAAGGCGGAGCAGTCATTTCATAGGCTAGGCCACCAGAAGAGCCAAGATATGGACCAAATTAGTTGGGCATGACCAATATGCCCTGCGGCCTTCGATGAATGATAAGTCTCCAGCAGGCGTGAACGGAGAGATTTGGGAATGAAACATCTGCCACTAGGTTCGTCTATGGGAGTGGTAGCTTGGGCTGCCAAAATCTCTTTCCCCAAAGGAGAGATAATGCTAGAGCGAATGGTGGCTAGTGTGTGATCAGTTGGAATAATAGGCACCAGGGTGCTCCCTGCCTCAGGATCCGAACCATATTGTCTGGAGAGAGCATCGGCTCTTACATTCTTGGTACCGGGAAGGTATAAAACCAAGTAATTAAACCTGGAAAGGAACAATGCCCATCTGGCTTGTCTGGGAGACAATCTCTTGGCCTCTGACAGATAGGTCAGGTTTTTGTGGTCAGTGAGGATAAGAATCGGGGAGCTCATCCCTTCCAGTAGGTAGTGCCAGTCCTTAAGTGAGAGAATAATAGCCAGCAATTCTCGATCTCCAATATCGTATAGACTTTGTGCCCTCTAAAGTTTTTTAGAAAAATACCCACACGGAAGTAGGGTCTTGCCAGGAGCCAAGTGTTGAGACAGGAGGGCGCCTACTCCTGACTCCGACGCACCAACCTCCAGGGTAAAGTGGAGGGTGGGATTGGGATGCAACAGGATAGGAGCCTTAGTGAAGGCAGCTTTCAGATTCTCAAAAGCTTGGATAGCTGTGGGTGTCCAGTTAGTTGTATCTGTCCCTTATGTGTCATATCAGTAAGTGGTTTCACCACTGAGGAAGAGTTCTTAATAAATTTCCTATAATAGTTTGTGAACCTTATGGCCTTTAGACCTACTGGACGGGGCCAATTCAGAACTGCGGACAATTTAACTGGATCCATGGCCAATCCTGCAGAGGAAATCACATACCCCAGAAATGTGACCTCAGACTTGTGGAACTCGTACTTCTCCAGCTTACAGAATAATTTGTTCTCTCTTAAGAGTTGCTAGAGTTGTGCCACATCAGCCTGATGTGCTTCCAAGTTGGGTGAGTGGATAAGAATGTCATCCAAGTACACTACTACACACCTCTGCAATAGATCTCTTAAGATGTCATTGATAAATTCTTGTAATACTGCTGGAGCATTACACAATCCAAAAGGCATTACCAGATATTCATAATGTCCGCTGCGAGTATTGAATGCAGACTTCCTCTCATGCCCTTCTTTTATTCTCACAAGATTGTAGGCCGCCCTTAGATCGAGTTTGGTGAACACTTTCGAGCCCTTGATTCGATCGAACAGTTCGGTGATCAATGGCATGGGGTAGGCGTTTTTTACCATCAGTTTATTTAGACCTTTATAGTCAATACATGGTCTCAATTCCCCATCCTTCTTTTTTACAAAAAAGAATCCTGCATCCGCAGGTGAGGACGACTTGCGAATGATCTCGCTGGCCAGGGCATCAGACACATAATCCTCCATAGCACGATTCTCCTCCAGGGACAGGGGATAAACTCGTCCCTTAGGAGGTATGTCTCCTGGGATTAAATCAATTGTACAGTCATGCAGCCTGTGTGCCAGCAATGTACTAGCATCTACCTTGTTAAAGACCTCCTTGAATGATTGGTACACTGCAGGTAACGAGGTAGAGGTACATAGTATTCTGGTAGGTTGTTGGAGACACGCCTCAGTACTCTGAGGGGACCATGACACAATGTCGCATGTCTGCCAGTCTAGCCTAGGATTGGGCGTCTGTAGCCAGGGGAACCCTAGGATGATTGCATAATGTGGCGACTTTATGATCTGAAATTGTAGGGTCTACACATGGAGCGTCCCTGCCCTTAGGGATACCGGAACCGTCTTATGGGTGATATGTGACGGCTGTAGTGGTCTACTGTCAATAGCCTCAATGGCCAATGAATAAGAGCGAGGTGACAAAGAAATATCGTGCCAGACCGCAAAGCCAGCATCCATGAAGAATCCAGCAGCTCCCGAATCCACCAAGGCTGGAGCCGTGATAGAGGATGTGGACCAGGATACTACGACATCAAGAATAGGTTTCCCAGACTCAGAATCAGGGGACTGCCATACTCCACCTAGGGTTTGCCCCTGACACAACTCTAGGTGTGAGCGTTTCCCGGACGGATAGGACAGGAGTGTAGCAGGTGCCTTGCCTTCCCACAGTACAGTACAAAGACAAAGGCCCTGTAATGGAGTGACTATATATCTTTATTAAAATAAGATAAAAAAATAAATACGGAAAGCACTTCCCCAGCCCTCACAGGACCAGGTGTGGAGACAGTGCACAATCCACTGACGGAACAGGAACTGATCCCAATCTGACTATGGAATGGGAAGGTAGCAAGGACAGCAGTAGCTACTAGTGCAGGTAAAGTGGAATCGCCCAAACAAAAATGAGAAATGCTGCCCTAGAATGCTAGAGTACACCTGGACTCAGATACCATAGAAGGCTAGGGTAAACCTATAGGCAATGGCAGCTAGAATTCCCCAGAACACTAGGGTAGCTACGGGCAATGGTGACCAAATCCCTAGTACACCAGGGTGCACCCAAAGGCACTAACCGTTGGTATCAAGCAGTATAGGATAGCCAGAGACAATGTCCGGTGCAGTGGGAGGATACTGAGCACAGCTTGTACCAGAGAGATTAGCTAGAGTACGGTCTAGCGTAGGAGCGGAGTCAGTCAGGCCAAGGGTTGGAAACATGGCATAGTCAGCCGGAGCCGGAGTTAGCACAGAGCAGTTAGTCAGCCAAGCCAAGGTCAGTACCGAATCGGATAGTCAAATGGAGCCGGGGTCAGCACAGAGCGGTGAGTCAGCCAAGCCAAGGTTGGTACCGTATCGGATAGTCAGCCAGAGCCAGAGTCAGCACAGAGCGGGTAGTCAGACGGGTCAGACCGGAGGGGAAGGCAACAAGTCAAGGATCAAATGTAGCCGGAGTCAAACGGATCAGAGCATAGGAAATAATCACAAGAGCTAGCACACAGGTACTCCAAGAAAGGGCAAAGGAGTACTGGCAGAATGAGGCCTATAAGGCCTAGCAAGTAGGCGGAGACTGACTCTGGCAATTACCACAGGCCTATAAGAATAGCAAAAGCGCATAAGTCACAGTAACCCAGGCAAATTATCACACAACACAGTACAAGTAAGTTTAACCAGGTTATTGAACAAAATAATAGTAGCAATAGAAATAATATGAATGACAATAAGAGCGAACACTTCCTCACCCTTGGGGAGACAAGCGTAAGGACAGTGTAGTCCACTACTCAAGCTGACACTGAACTGCAATCGGATAATAACACGGGTACCAAACCAGACTTGGCTCTCAACTGGAACACCAGGAATAGTAACAGAGAGTACCCGGACAACCTCCTGAGAGAGGTGTCAGATGATAGTGCACAGCAACGTACAGCAAGGTACCGAACGAAGGCCACACAGCGGAGGGGCTCTAGGAGGCTGCCAAATACGTAATTGCAGTAGCACAGTGCGAACCCAGAGTGAGACAGGCAGAGACAGCAGGGAGCGCACAAAGGTAGTGTACCAGGAGGCAACTGGTATAGCGATATAGGTAACACTACAAGCCCTGGGGCAATAGGATTGCACAGTGCGAAGGCAACAAATAACGCTACCAGCAAGGTGAGATGTACCAGCTAGGTAGTGCCCCAAGGCAAAGGGATCTCACAATGTGGAGTCAACTAGCAATGCAGTGTAGCCAATGCACAGAATAGGTAAAGCGCACCTACAGCTATACCTGACGACAGTGGTAGTCAGACAGGAGTGAGAGTAGCACGGAGCGTAGGTCAGACAAGCAACAGACAGGAACTGGACTGGGTAGTCAGCCACAGCCGGGGTCGGCACAGAGCGGGTAGTCGGACAAGCCAGAGTCATACACCGGATCAGATAGTCAGACGGAGCCAAGGTCATACACCAGATGAGAGAGTCAGACAAGCCAAGGATCTAGAACCAGGAGATATCGAACACCAAGCAAAGGTCAAAATAAGCAACATTGAAATGCGCACAGAAACACCACGAAAGGGCGACTAAGCCCAGTTTGTGGGAAGGTTATAAGGCCACCGCCGGGGGTGGAGCAATCTAGGCCACGCATACAGTACACTACAAAATAGCGAAAGCGGCGTCAGAGACGTGTCCCTGCCGATAGTGGCAGACGAGAAGATGTGTCCAGAACACACCACCGAATAGCAGAGCAGGCAAGGAATCACAGGTACCGTGATGTATAGTCTGTGCTCTACCCACTTGTCCACATAATTGTTGTCAGGTGCATTTGGGATATGCCAGTGTGGAGCTACACATGACATCAGTTCTCTGAAACCTCAGTTTTCTACAAAAGAATACAGTAGCATGTCCATTGCCAACATTTCAGCAACCTTACCATTCAACAGGTGTACTTTGGGATTGTTTTTGTGAAGTTTTTGACTCCTTCCCAGGAACTCAGTCAGTGTGGGCTGGTAGGACATGGCAAAAGAAGCCTGGAACTTTATTGCTTTAACAACATGACTAGAGGAGGTGGTGGAGGTAGAGGCAGCATGTGTGGGCAGTCTATGATTCTTGCCATCTCCTACATCAAAGACAGAGTCATCATACTTCTCTGCAGCAGGAGCCATAGGTGTTATTTGGAATGAACTAGCTGTTGGCAGTAGCACACTCTAACACATAAATAAATTCACTACTTATTTTTTCTGCCCCAGAGCCCTTGGAACTTTTTGGAGTGCTTCTGCTGCTGCTGGTTGCAGCACCTTTCACCTGCTGATAGTGATAGTGTGTCTCCCAGTCAGACCTGTGGTTGTGCTTCAGGTGGGATCTCATAGAGGAGGTGCCTAGGTGTGAGCCTGCTTTCCCCCTGTTCATGTGCTTTTTGCACAGACAACAGTTAACAACATGCTTAGCTTTAGGATCCTGAGTGAAGTATCTCCATACTGTGGACTTCATGGACTGAGGGGTTCCTGAGGTGCTGCTACTACTGGGGCTAGAAGTTGGTGCAATTCTACTGCTGCTGCTACTACTACTACTACTAGGTGTCAGGAGCAGCACTTTCAGCTGCAGCAGAGACATTCATCATATATAAAATTATGGATGTTAATAACCCGTGCTGCTGCTGTTGTTGCTGCTGGGTACTCAACACAGGTGTGTGTGGCTAAGTGGGACTTCGACTTAGAAGAGGCAATGATGTTGATGATGACTGATTGGGTGACTGTGTACTTTTTGACATCTGTGCTTGTCCATGGTCAGATTTTCCAGTGGTTCACTCAAACAGTTTATAGACAGACACAGTGCTCCTTTTCAGTGGTGGAAGATTCAGCCTTTGCCTTTCTGCTAACTTTATGGCCATGACAACATCTTCTTTCTCACGCTCAACCTCATCTGTATCTGAACAAAAGAACAATGTTGGAGGGATATATTCTGCATCATCATCATCAGTCATCATCAGATCATCCTCAGCAGGATCACCTGCCACTTCTTGCTCACTACCCTTATATTCCTCTAAGCTTTTAGAGGTCTCAAACAGTCTCTTTTTACTTTTACTTTCACAAAGTTTGCTATTACTTTCATGATAGGTATTTTGGTGCTTGTTTGTCTAACTATCTGATGCAGCAGACTTTTCAGCTGCTACATCTTCCTCTATTATGCTATTGCCATCATCAACACTAGAATGAGACTTGTTCATTAATATATGCAGATACCCTCCAAGTGTAGTAAAATACAACAAACACTCCACTTTTATTCCATTCCTTGGGATCTTGGAGGATATAGTGATTCCCTCATGAAGTTAACCTACCTGGTGTTGTATACCAGGACATGCTTACTATCACCAGAGACAATGTTTGTCTTTGTCATGTGAGTAACCCATATTAAGTAGGGTGTCATATGGTGGAGATTCGGTTGTGGTATATTACTACATACACTTAGAAGGTATCTGCATATACGCTTTTCTTCTAATATATGTCCTATGTTTGAGCTGTATTGAACAAAATCATCGTCTGCACCTGCATTGTGCTGACCATACTGAGGTCCATACCAGGAGCTGCATGTTTGAGAGGCTGCACTTGAAGGGTTTATGGTGTATTTCAGGTGTTCTGTACTCCACTTTAGAGAGTGTGCCTTTAGGATTTTCTTCAAATATTATTGTAAGTGGGGGTTATTAATTAGGAGATGTTAATTGTCCTGTATTCTGTAGTTGCTTATAAAAATCAGCAAATAAGTTATAAAAAGTGGTCAATATTTTATATATCATGTCCGCCTAGCTAGCATGTACAAAAAAGGCATGTATGTGTATATGTGTGTGTATATATCCTATAATATAAAAGGCCAGATGTATGTTTGTCCAAAGCAGTCATGCGCATTAGAGACTGTCGATGCAGTAATGCGCAGTAGAGACTGCCCGAATGCGCAGAATGCTGGCCCATGTACATGGGCTTTTGCAGTCATGCGCAGTAGAGACTGCCAATGTAGTCAAGCACAGTAGAGACTGCCAATGTAGGCATGCGCAGTAGAGACTGCCTGAATGCACAGAATGCTGTCCCGTGTACACAGGTTTTTACACTAGTATATATAGATATTATCTGTAATAGATAACACATAGACTGGTACAGCAGCCTATTAATCCATCATAAATATATTCTTCCCATGAATTTGTAGGCAGGCACAAGCAGCCACATTTATCAAGTTGCCAAACTCTTGGGTGCTAGAGATGTATTGTTTTGCAATGCATGCAGACACCTAACATTCAAGAGGTTAAAAAATTGTCTTCCTAGTTGTTCCCTACTCTGCATTAGAGGATATCCAGCCCAGAGCAATTTAATCACAAAACGGCCCAGTGATTTAATTTTCTAACATACCAGTAATCAACCCTCCCCTTTGCAGTGATGTATTGTAGAAAGCCAAATGATTGCAGTCAGAAGGTCACTCAACCAATGAAATTATAAACATTGCAATTTTGCTGAATGAAAATGATAGCCAAATAGTCATGCAATTTTAATCCTTTCAGTGCCAGAGGGGCATGCAACGCATTGCAAAGCAATGCTTTGCGTACCCTTCTGGCACTGAAAGGGTTAAGGTAATTAAGCAGAACAGTTTTGGTGATTACTTTCCCTTTAACTCCTTGTGTGCGTTTGAAAGGTATGTCCACTGGAAACCTGTCCAGCATCCATGTGCAAAAAATGTTATGTCATGCTGACTTCCCTATCCATGTAAAATGATCCGGTTTATAAATATAGCACATGCACAAGTCACTCATAACTTTTTGGGTACCATATGGGTTGCTCATCCCTCTAGCACTCTAAATGTTAAATCTGCTTCTGAAACCATTGCTAAGCACCAATTTAACCCTTGCTCTGTTTGTATCCTTCAATGCCCTGCTAACTCCTTTGAAAGAGTTAACATTTTGAGTCCCATAGGAGTGACCATTGCATTGCTTTGCATTAAACTTTCAAAGTTTAATTCAAAGGGTTAATAATGAATATTTCATATGTCAGTGTCACTCACATGCATATGGAATTTAGCATAGCATTTATGCATATAAACAAAAATTATTAGGAACCCATGCACATAATGTGTACAAATAAATCTCTGTTATATGTATAAGAATGAATAAAATCTTATTTACCGTTGTTATATGGCAAAGCAAAGAAAGGTTCAGAGTACAGATGTCTGTAGTCTAGGGAGTTCAAGTACAATGGTCAGTTGCTCTGGATCATCTAAAATATGTATGCACACAAAGTTTCCATTCATTGCAGTTAAACGTTGCATATTCTGTGCTTTGTAGGGGACTGCTGTGCCTCATCAAATCTACACCTAGGAAAAAAGCAGTGCTGGCTTGGTGACATCCAATCGCATATAAGCGCTCACCTCATTTCCCTTTAAGGCACCTGTCGCAGTAGGGAATTGTTTCCATGGAAACTGCAGATGGATGATTTTCCTCCCAGTAACCATCACCATGGAAACTGCCTAATACATATCTACTAGTTGCCATATTCTCAACAGTGCATATGCCTATTGAATCACTCATACGTACCCATTCTGGACCCACAATAAAGGTAAGTTTTGTACTCCTGCTCTCTAGGTTGCAATTAAAGAGGCAGTGCCATCTGAATAGAGAAAAATAAAAACCTTCTGAAAAAAGCTAAGATGTAGAACATTTCTGGTGCACTAAGTAGAATAACAGAGTTTTTTGTTTTAACTGTGTTCTGCTAGTACAGTAAGAGATGAATTAAAAACAAAAGCCTTTTATTCCTCCCATTTCAGGTATGCTAGTGATTGTAGTCTGTGTCTGTAGTGGGTGTGTTTCTTTTTGATATCTGGATTGTAATTGGAGAGTGAAGTTTGTTGGGCTACTGGAAAAAAAACAAGTTATGAAACATTTCTTGTACACTATTTAGAATAACTTTGTTCTAACTGTATTATAAAACAGAGGGAGACTGAATACTTTGAATCATGCAGCAGTGGGGCATGTGCTGGGAATTTAAACAATGGGGAATTTAAACAAGATGATTAAACAGGGAAACAAACATTGATTACATTAATACTTATATATTAAAATAGTTTTTGTTCTTCTTTTTAACTTTCAGGAGACTAGTAGAGTAAACATTATGCCTTTATTGATATATTTGTCACATTATCCCACACAATAAACATATTCTGGGCCCTCTGGATGCCAGTGGGTTGCATAGCTCATTTCAAGCAATGGAGTTTGTACCCCTCTGGCTCTTGGAGGGTTAACCTATACATTCTATAGACTAGCCTAGAATTTACTGGAGAATCAGAAAGGTAAATATCGTGTTTATATTTTCTAGTCCACTATAAATAGACTCTACTGGAGAACAGAGAATTAATTATAGTCAATACTGCTAAGAATATTCACTGCCAGTGAAAATTAAATCTTATATTATAATTCGCTAAGGATGTTTGTCACAAGCTGTCATGTGACGTCAGACTGCCCCCGCCTGATAAGGAGTGGGGCGCTCTGAATTCAGACCAGAGTCCTCTCTGTGCACCTTCCTGGGTCCGCTTGGTCCCATGAAAGTGCGCAGAGAGGACTACGGTCTGAATTCGGAGCACCGGCTCCGTAACAGCCACGGCGCGTTCGGGCAGTCACTACTGTGCATGACTGCAGCGCCGCCAGTGTTGATTGTGTATATGGGCTTTTCATTGTTTTCATAGGAAGAAGATTGTCCCCTGCTGTTATCTGTCTGGTTTTACAACCAGATTCCACATCTGAGAAGAGATGGCTTACACTAGGTAAAAGGGGCGGGGAGAGGAACCTTTGCTTGTGAATATCTCTCAAGCCATAAAGGTTTGAGAGATAAGACTTATATCATTCTTCATGTTTTTTTAATGCCTACAACATAAAATAAAAATAAAACGAAGTATTGCTATCCCTTTAAAGTTAAACTTGTGATGTCAGTTCTGTATAGGCTGCTGTACAGTTCTGTACTGCTGCCTGTCAATCTACATCTATTCCCCTCCCCAAGTAGTGCCTTATTCTCACCTCATACTCTGACGGAGGCTTCCTCATGTGAGCTGCAGCGGTCTCATTGGCGAGAGACTGCTCCAATTCACATGGAGGAATCCTACGTCATCCTAGACAGAGCTGTACTGCAGCCTGTCAATCTTTGTCTGTTTCCCTCCTCAAGTAGTGCCTCGTTCCAACCTCCTCCCATGATGTAGGATTCCTCCATGTGAAATGGAGCAGTCTCTTGCCAATTAAACTGCTCCAGCTCACAAGAAGGAAGCCTCTGTCAGAATACAAGATGAGAATGAAGCACTACTTGTGGAGGGGAATAGATTGACAGGCAGCGGTACAGAGCTGTACAGCAGCCTATACAGAACTGATGTCACCAGCTTATCTTTAAAAGCCAATATCTCAGGGAATACCACATTATATTAAAGGATTAAAGTTTCAGTCCAAAGCAGTGGTTCTCAACCTGTGGGTAGGGACCCCTTAGGGGGTCGAATGACGATTTGCCAGGGGTCGCCTAAAACTATCAGATATTTATATTTCGATTCATAACAGTAGCAAAATTACAGTGATGAAGGAGCAATGAAAATAATTTTACTGTTAGGGGTCGCCACAACTTGGGAAATTTTATCAGAGGGTCACGGCACTAGAAAAGTTGAGAACTGCTGGTCCAAAGGAACATTCAAATGAAGACAACATTAATACAGGTGAGAGTTCCCCTTTAAAACGGATTTCAGGGATTTAGGATAAGGTAGTATTTTCTGAAATACTACATATGCCATGTGCTACATTAAAAACACAATGGGAGATTAGGCTGTTAATGTGTGCTGGTTTAAGCAAGAGGGATTTTTCCACTGCTCCCCCAAACAGATAGGAGAATCTTCTTCCAATACAATCTTTTGGACACGGATCCTGAAATCTCCACCAATGGAGCAGAATACATACAGAAAACAAAAAAGATATTGCCTTATCAGACAGTGTAAAGAAAAAATAAATTAGTGTACACTCACATTTAATTATAGCTGTAATTTAGGCTTATGCCTCAAAACAGCATTTATGCTTTCAGAGAATTTATCCTGTCTTTGTTCAGGCATTCCACCTCTCCGCTCCACAACTTCCACAGACAATAAATAAGCGGTTCCCCTGATTGTAAAAAAATGTTTATTAATGTGAAAGTTAGAATGTTTAAACCATTGCAACACTATGCGTTTTGCAGAAGTACACGCTGCTTTATCAAGGTTGTGGGTCAAACAAACAAAAGAGCTCTATCATATCAAGAACAGCACCCCCACACCACATTTTCACCAGCCACTACCCCTAGTACCTCAGCAACTAGTACTTAACACGATAATGTACATAGCCAGAATATATTCCCACACATACCATCAACTCACAATTGTTGAGGGAAATCAAAGTTCGTCAATAGACTGGCAAACTTACCAAAATGTTGGAGGTTGACATGCTACCCTTTTCATTTGTTGAAAGCAAATAATCTGGTAAAAAGTATCTGTGAGTGTGTGTGGGTATATAAAGGGTTAAAAAGCAAATTATTATTGTTCACGGTTTTCTTTGTTTTTCTCTCCTGTG
Organism: Rhinophrynus dorsalis; assembly: GCA_037306005.1. NCBI lineage: Eukaryota > Metazoa > Chordata > Amphibia > Anura > Rhinophrynidae > Rhinophrynus > Rhinophrynus dorsalis. Next base: position 151,012,397 of record CM074718.1, read on the forward strand.
TGTTTAAGAGTTTGATTACAAAGGGTATCCATCTGGGTGTAAGTCTACTTTAAATACAGGACCTAGGCTAATTTTTGACCCGGCTCATTGTGGCTTACATTTCAGTGGCTTGCAGGCAAGTGAAGTTGGAAAGAATCTGGAGTTAGAACAGAAACAGGAATTGGAAAACAACAGAGCACTGTGGTGAAGGTAATTTCCAAAAAATTACTACACAGAATTAAGGGCTTGATCCAAATGTTGGAGACTGCTGTTTTTTTCTGCCAATGGCATTTTTTCCAGCATAGCAAATGTCTGTGCTGTGAAAAAAGTTAAGAGGTGTTTTCATCCATTGAAAATGATGAAAACACAGTAAAAATCAATTCCAATGTCTGCTTAGCCAAGAAAACCCGATACGGGACTCAAGTTATCGCAGGAAAGTTAACACCTACTTTTTTTAACTTGAGTCCCTTATCGGCTGTTTAAACAGCTGACACAGAAAAAAAAACAAAGTCCTAAGTGGATGTATTGATATGGGGCTCTAAGCCCCATATCAATACATCCAAAGTATGAAAAATGTGTCAAAAGTTAGTAGAATTAACCCTATGATTGCCAGCGGGGTATAATTACCCCGCCGGGATTCATAAGGTTAACCGGACTAAGTTTAAAAAACATTGCGTTACAAGTAACACTTACCATTAATCCTGATGTCCAGTGGAGTCCTCAGCTTCCTGGTCATCTTCTGTCCTTCTCTTCAGTCTTCTCTTCTTTCTTCTATTCCTTCTTCCTGTAAAATAAAAAATATCAATATTACAAAGCATTAACATTAATTTCATTTAACCCTTTGAGTGTCAGAGGGGTACGCAACGCATTGCTTACCTCACTGGCACTCAAAGGGTTACCGTGTATTGTGCCTTAATATTCTACAACGTAAATACCTCCATGTAGCGTCCCAATATTTAAATATTCCATAGAAATAATATATATAGAGAGCAGAGAAATATTTAATGCAGCAATGCTAAGTAAATTAACTTGGCTCATATGTAGAAGTATCTGCCTCTTGGTGCGGCACGAAAGCGGTGGCGGCGGAGACACAGAGCAGCCGCACCAATTACCCCAGTCCTGAATGGGCTGATGCCTGTTGCATACTGAGGGAATTGGGAGTGAGCCTGCCTTTATATATGGGCATGGTCACTTCCAATTCCCTAACAGCCATTGGCTGGGATGTTCTTACGCGCATCCCAGCCAATCGGATTGAAGAAAAGCCGCTCAAATCTTATTGGCTGGGATGTGGGTAAGAACATCCCAGCCAACGGGTGTGAGGGAAATGGCAGGCTCACTTCCAATTCCTTCAGTATGTAACTGGCATCGGTCCATTCAGGACTGGCGGAGACTTCTACATATGAGCTAAGTAAATTTACTTAGCATTGCTGCATTAAATATTTTGCTGCTTTCTCTCTCTCTCTCTCTATATATATATATATATATATATATATATATATATATTATTTCTATGGAATATTTAAACATTGGGACGCTACATGGAGGCATTTACATTGTAAAATATTATGGCACAATACACGGTAACCCTTTGTGTGCGAGTGAGGTATGCAATGCATTGCAATGCATTGCATACCCCTCTGCCACTCAAAAGGTTAAATTATATTAATGTTAATGCTTTGTAATACTGATTTTTTTATTTTATTTTACAGGAAGAAGGAATAGAAGAAAGAAGAGGGGACTGAAGAGAAGGACAGAAGAGAAGACAGAAGGAGAAGGACGGTGGATGACAGGTAAGTGTAAGACACTTTAGTTAACAATCGGTGCTTGGCAGTATGTCAGGCACTGATGGTTAACTTTTTTACTGTTAAGTTCTCAAAACTGCCATTATTTAGCGTCATTTTGGGAATTTAATGCACAAAATGGACGTTTGGACACAACACCAGGTTTGTGGCCTAACGTCCATTGTGCCTAATTCCGGTAGGACATTTGAATACTGACTTAGACATTTTCTTTTGTCCTACTGGTATTTTTTACTCCAACATTTGGATTGAGCCCTAAATCTGGTATACTTTACCTTAGAGGAGGGCTGTCCAAGTTCAGTTCTGAAGGGCCACCAAAAGGCCAGGTCTTTAAAAATTTCTCTGATAACGCACAGCTGAGTTAATCAATGGCTCATTCATTTTGATTGGGCCACCTGTGCTTAATCAGAGAAATCCTTAAATCCTGTACTTTTTGCAACATTGCGTGACATTGGAAACCTGGAAAGGAGCTCAGAAATCACTGAGCAGGTAGAATGTAGGTTTTGTGGTGAAGAGGGGGGAGTGAAGATGAGGAGCAGCAGGCAGGCAGCCTGGTAACAGTAAGGAGGGGAGTTAGTGGACAGAAGACGAGTAAGGCCAGTTCTAAGATGACGCAGTCCAACCGATCTGCAAGATTATGTGAAGATGTTGATGAGGATAGCTCAGAATTGGCAATACTGGAGAAGGATGATTCCTGTAGCAGCCAAGGGAACAGTACTCTTTCCAGTTTAGATGGGAAGCAGAGCAGGGAGAAACCAAGGCAGGTAGTGGTAACTGGGGACTCTAAAATTAGGAGGGTAGATAGGGTAATCTGCTACCAGGATCGTAAATGCCGAATAAGATGTTGTGTCCCTGGTGGTCGGATTCTGCATATTGTGGACAGAATTATTGGGAGGAGCTGGAAACAATCCTCCAGGATAGTGCTTTCTGAAATACTACTTGCGCCATGCACCAGTACAAGTAGGCAGAGGGAGCTTAGGGAGCTTAATGCATGGGTTATTTTCAGAGCCCTGGGCTGACTTTGCTCTTGGGTACAATCTATATGGAAGTGATGGATTACACATAAATGGTAATGGAGCCATTGTGCTAGGGCATAGAATGCTAAGAAGGTTAGAGGAGATTTTGAACTAGGAAGAGAGGAGGATATAGACAGTAAAAATAGGGTAGATAGAACTGGATTCATGTAAAGTATCCTGGGGTGGAGAGAAGGTGAGGATAAATGTAGCCAATAGGGAGGAACCACTATTAAATGAAGATTAATTTAAAAAGGCAAGTAGTGGGTAAAATATGTAAAGACATAAAAAATAATTGAATATTGGTGAGTGCAAAAACTATGGTAGATAAAACGAGAAAACTAGAATTGCTGGAGGTTGATGAACATTTGGACATAAATGGTATAACTGAAAATGGTGGAATGATGCAGTTGATTGGGCTGTAAATATAGAGGGCTGTCCCCTGTTTAGGAGTCATAGGTTTAATAGAAAAAAAGGAGGTGTGTGCTTATATTTGAAACTATATATCAATCAAATTTTAAGGGGTGATATTTATGAGGAAAATGGCCATAATGTGGAGTCCATGTGGGTAGAAACTGAGGACATCTGTGGGGTGCAAGATAAACTAAAAAGTGTTTGTAGGTATTTGCTACAAACCACCAAATATTGATGAGAATGTTGAGGCTCAACTTTTATTGCAAAAGAGGAAAGCTGCGCATCTTGTGCATACTATAATTATGGAAGATTTTAACTATCCTCATATCATCTGATAACATGAGACCCGTCAGAGTGCTAAGGGAAGTGGGTTTGTGAGCATGCTTAGGGATAGCTACATGTCACAAATGGGGGAAGTGCCAACAAGAAATAAAAATGTATCAGACCTAGGGATGACAAATAACATGGATACTGTGTCCAATATTAAGGTAAGTGAAAATTTGGGAAACAGTGATCAGAACATGGTTACATTTGAGATCAGTTTGGCAAAGCAAAACTGTATATGTTCAACCAAAGTTCTTATTTTTAAAAAGCTAACTTCAAAATGTTAAAGGGATAGTAATACTTCGTTTTATGTTTATTTTATTTTGTAGGCATTAAAAAAACATGAAGAATGATATAAGTCTTATGTCTCAAATCTTTATGGTTTAAGAGATATTCACAAGCAAAGTTTCCCCTCCCGCCCCTTTTTCCTAGTGTAAGCCATCTCTTCTCAGATGTGAATCTGGTTGTAAGACCAGACAGATAACAGCAGGGGACAATCGTCTTTGTATGAAAACAATGAAAGCCCTTCCCCCCTTGACAAGTTTTTCAGCTTTTTCCCTTATCTTAATTAAAGATTGTCCCTCTCTGCAATCTACCTGGGCACCTCCCTTCTGATCTGGCTGAACGGGGGGGGGGGTACTTTGCTTGTGAATATCTCTTAAACCATAAAGGTTTGAGAGATAAGACTTATATCGTTCTTCATGTTTTTTAATGCCTACAAAAAAAGAAAAGAAAGATAAAATGAAGTATTACTATCCCTTTAAGAGCATCAATGTGATACATAGACTGGGATAAATTATTTAAAGGTAAAAATGGTCCGAATTTAAATTTAGAATCTGGAAACCCCTGTCTGCCTTAAAATTTCTGCCTGGGAGAGACCATGCTGATGCAGTATAACCCCTCTTTAATTCTGACCAGATAATACACAGCCCTTAGATCAAGCTTAGTAAATATTGTTGAACCCTTAATTCCATGATTAACGGCATGGGATAAGCGTTCTTAACCATCAGTTTGTTTAGCCCTCTGTAGTCGATGCATTATCTCAATTCCCCATCCTTCTTTTTCATGAAAAAGAAACCAACACCGGCTGGCGAGGAGGACTTGCGAATGATCCCTCTGACCAGGGCATCAGACACATACTCTTCCATGGCATGATTCTCCTCCACAGACAGAGGGTATACTCAACCCCTAGGAGGTATGGCTCCTGGAATTAAATCAATAATACAGTCGTAGGCCCTATGTGCCGGCAATATACTAGCCTCTACCATGTTGAATACCTCTTTGAAAGATTGGTACTTTGCATGTAGCGAGTGAGAGGTACATAAAATTCTGGTAGGCTTCTGTAGGCAAGTATCAGTACAAAAGGGTGAACAGGACACAATATCGCAAGTCTGCCAGTCTATCCTGGGATTGTGAGTCTGAAGCCAAGGAAACCCCAGGATGACTGCAGAGTAGGAGACTTTATAATCTGAAACTGTAGGGTCTCCACATGGAGCTCCCCTACCCTTAGGGATAATGGACATGTCTCATGAGTCACGTGTGACGGCTGCAGAGGTCTACCATCAACAGCATCAATAGCCAGAGGAAAGGAGCGAGGCAACAGAGGAATATCATGCATGGTCGCAAAGTCAGCATCCATGAAATATCCAGCATCTCCAGAATACACCAATGTTGGAGCAGGAACTGAGGATGTGGACCAGGACACTACTATCTCAAGGATGGTCTCTGGAATTAGGGGACTGTGAACCACCACCTATGGTCTGACCCAGACCTGACCCTAGGTGCGAGCGTTTCCTGGCCGGGTAGGACAGGAACGCAGCAAGTAGCCAGCCTTGCCACAATATAAACAGAGGCCCTCTCTCCTTCGGAACTCCCTCTCCTCCCTTGACAGGCACGAGAAGCCCAATTGCACAGGTTCACCTTTGGCAGATTCAGAACCAGGAGGAACGGGAGGTAAGAGAGGATAGGGTGGGAGAGAAAAAATAGGCGCCAAGCTTGTCGTGACCTTATGCCCTGGATTCTTGAACGAAGGTCTCTCTCAACCTGGTATCAATCAATATCATAAAGGAAATTAATTCTTTCAGCTCGTTTGGCAGCTCACGGGCTTCCATCTCATTCTTAATGGAGTCACACAGCCCGTGAGAGAATGCTGCTACGAGTGCCTCATTGTTCCATCCCACCTCTGCAGCCAAGGTGCGAAGCTCAATGGCGTAATTGGCTACGGTGCATGCGCCCTGTCGTATGGTCATGAGTCGTTTTGCTGCAGATACGGCTCTGGCTGGAAAGTCAAAGACCCTGCAGAACTCATCCACAAATTTGGTGTAATTAGCAACAATAGGTCTCCCTGACACCCACAAGGGATTGGCCCACGCCAGTGCCCTAATGGACAACAGAGAGATTACAAAACCGACCTTGCTTCGTTCATTTGGAAAGGCATGTGGTACCATTTCCAGAAATATGCCTACTTGGATCAAGAACCCTCTGCAGAGAGTAGGCTCCCCCTCGTAGCATTGAGGAAGGGGAGCAGTACCCAACAATCCTCGATTCATACTGGCCTCAGGATTAGGGGATACCACCGGTGCTGAGTCTGGAGAAGCCATCGGTTGACTAGGAACCTGACCAAGGTGGGCAGTGCAGTTTAGGAGCGCCTGCATCGCAAAAGACAATTTATCGATCCACTGATCTTGAGAGTCCATTCTGGTGAGAAATGCTGTGCACTGGTTCACCTGTACCTTCAGTACTCATGGCTCTTTCGTACTGTCACGGTCACTGAGCAAATGTCACGGACACCAGAGTAAATGAAACACATGACACAGGTACAGTTGAAGTTAACCACTTTATTAAAATAAGTAAGAGCAAGCACTTCCCCAACCTAGTAGGAACAGGCGTGAGGACAATGTCTAGTCCACTACCCAAGGACTGACACTGAACTTTAGCTGGTTGTCTGTAGCCTATAGAATATATGGGAGCAGAACCAAGCTTAGTTCTATCACAGAGTATATTGAAACCTGGAATGCCAGGAACCCGGACTACTGGAGCGACAGATAAACTCTCAGACATGAGACAGGTGTCTCGTAAGCAGTGCCTCTACCACTGAGTGGTAGGAGGTGCGAGGCAGAGAGTAACCTATACCCCGATAGGTAGGCACAAAGTGGAGGCAAGAGAGTGGGGCGTAGCCAGCCGCGACACAGATAAGTATGTGAAGGCTACACAGTATATAGGCCACAGAGCGGAGTGTACGCAACAGGACCAGGAGGAAACTGATACAGTGCACAGAATGGAGGCAACTGTGCAAGAGGCAACAGCAACTCTACCACAGAGGTAGCATTTGTTCTACACAGATGGAGCATGCCCACAACTAGCCAGGACAGGTGGTAGTCAGATTGGAGCAAAAGGCAACACAGAGCGTAAGTCAGACAAGCCACAGTCAAGAGCCAAATCGGGTAGTCAGCCACAGCCAAGGTCAAAACAGAGCGGATAGTCGGACAACCAGGGTCATACACAGATCGGGTAGAGACAAAGCCACTAGGTCTCAAGCCGGAGCAGAAAGTCAGACAAAGCTAAGGATCAATCAGGAGAGAACACGGCAGCCAAGTAAGGGTCAAACGAAAGCAACACTGAAGCAACACACAGGTACACAACGAAAGGGCAACAAGTCATAACTTCAATGAGGTTTATAAAGCAGCAGGCTGGACCCAATTAGGCCCAACAGAATAGGCCCATAAACAGGCATCCATGCCAGTGCCTGTAACATGACTCAAGCAATGAGGAAAGGGCCGGAGGCCATGTCGGCCTGCGGCCATACAGAGGTAAGAGCACAGGATCGCTTAGACCTCAAAGGGAGACTGTGATACCATGGTGTATGACTTTTGACATTAAACTGTCTTCAGCAACCTCACTTGTTAGCTGAGTTTGGCTGTTCCTCACCCAGTTTTCGTCCTCCTACGCAGCTGTTTCACTTAATGAATGTGTTTCACCCTGCATATTAAATTGATGATCATTAGCACCTGTTTGGTATAATTGTTTAATCATACACCTGACTATATGCCTATAAAACCCCTGACTTTGTGCAAGTGTGTCTAGAAGAACTGATGCTGTTTTGAAGGCAAAGGGTGGTCACACCAAATATTGATTTGATTTACATTATTCTTCTATTCACTCACTTTGCATTTTGTTAATTGATAAAAATAAACTTTCAACAGGTATATTTTTAAAGCATTCTTACTTATAGCATTACAAAGGTATACAGAGCGCAAAGACCAAAAAAGCTGGGCAATAAATATATCTCACAGTAAATAAGTCCTTAAGACAATCTCCTCCAGTGTTCTGCAGCCTTCTTGAACTGGTGTCCAGCCAACACCTTTCATGAACAAGTCCAACTAAGAAAATAACTAAAAACACAGAAGCGCAAGAACATCTGAGAGAAGCATCTGAATGCCTGTTAGCAAATATAAAAGATTCTACTCACAAGAAGACTGAAGTCAAATCAGCTCATATACAAAAGCTGGAAGATGATATTCAGTGGTGCTTCTCATCCAATAATTCAAAAGGTCAAAAAAACCTATAGAAACAGCAAAAGCACAGGGCGAAGCCCTCTAAGGGTAATACTGTAAAATGAGTATACCCCCACAGATAGAATAGGTTGCACTCACCAAATGTGCCCGCTGAAACTGCATATAGGATCAGAAATCCAAAGAGAATCTCTCGTGGATAATACAAATGAAGTATTTATTGTTAAAATACACCCAACATGTTTCGTGAGTCAACCTCTCCCTTCATCAGGGGATACAGAATGTTACAAATGAATTCTTTACTTATAAAAATCTTACAGCATTTTTTCACACCTGCCTAAACTTTTGCACAGTGTTGTATATATTCAAATCAACATCATCATCTGTATTCTCAGCATTATCTGTCTCTTCTTCCCCACTGTTTTTATATTCCACTAGGCTTTTTGAAGTGTAAAACAATTTTGTTTTACCTTTCCCCCTAGAGAGAGGTTTTCTCCTGTACTTTGGGGACTGCTGTTTTTCTCTCACTGTTAGGCTCAGCACTTGGTTGAGCTGCTACACATTCCTCCATTATGCCATAAGTACTAGAAAGAGAATTGTTGTTGTCTTCAATGTTCTTAAATGGTTTATTAATACTACTAGTGGTTATGGAACTTTTTATGTAATTTTAACAAACAGACTCCTCAGATAATATATAATAGGCCAGAATCTCCTGGTAGCTTTGCCAATCCTTGGCATTTGTTTGCAACCATTCATCATAAGGACCAAAGACTGGCAAAGCTATGAGGAGATTTTGGTCTATTCTCTCCATGGACAATACCTTGCTGTTTTACAACAAAAGACCCCCCCTTCGTAGCTTTCAGGAGGGGCAAGAGACCGTGAGAAATCCTGATGAAAACAGGTAGATCTAAAGAGAAGAAAGGACCTGCAAGTCGCAAAGAGAAAACCAAATGGCTACCAAAGCCAAAAACAGGATGGGGGAGATTCACTAAGCTGTTAAAAAAAGAGGTGATAAAGTTGTTATCAAGCAGTGATGACTTCTTCAGTTCCTATATTATTCTGTAGACCCTATGCACTAAGATCTCCAAAGTTGAAGAAATCTGGTGATAAAAGTGGAAATGACTTCTCCAGTTGATCACCTCTTTATCACTGCTTAGTGAATCTCCTCTGATGTACCTGATGCTTGAACTGCACAACATGTAACACTATGATAGCTGGGGACACTTTTAGACATCCACATACAAACAGGAAGATCAGAATCAGACATAGACTGACTTGCACATCAGACTTTGTGATATATTTACTTATGTGCCCCTGCAGACTCTATTATGTTGGCAAGACAAGTACTATGTTTCGGAAAAGGATGGCCAACCATAGAAGCACTATCAAACAAGCATTCTATCAAAAACATTCTGATAAACCTGGAGCTCAACACTGGATGGAGAGTAGTCATTCACTTGCTAGCCTTAGAACTATGCTGATAGACCATGTGCCACCACTAAAAAGAGAAGGCAATAGGGAGTGCATTCTGCTTCAAAGAAAAGCATACTGGATACACTCTCTTAATACCGTATCTCCTAATGGCCTCAATGAACTAATGTCTTAGTCTTGTTTCTATTAATGTCAACAGCGTTTTTATCCCTTGACTTGGTGTGGTACACTGCATTAGTCTACAATGAGTTGTATTATATATGGTTCTGAGACATCTAGTGGTTGCATTAAATTACTGCATCTTCATTCATTCATTCCACTAATTGATCCTCTTCCAGTGGATTGTTTCCCTTAGTGGTTCTTTAATACAATTTCTTTGAACTTGGTTGCTACTTTGTCAGAGTATGGTTACCTGGTGTGTGAACTGGGACAACCTGATGTCTTTGGGCATTACCCTCCAGTTGGGTTCCCGACTGGGGTTTCTGCACATATAGCATTGTTTGTATGTACCAACATTAGCCTGGATAACATCGGAGTCGATGTGTGGGCAATACCTATGTATGGGACATATGTTACAGATTAGTACCTGGATAGCCTCTGAGCCACTATCTGTCTCCCTGTGAGTTGGGTCAAACACACCTTGGTGGAACAGTCTTTGGATAAGCAACTCACTACTATTGGGTATTTGTACATCGCTATCTGATAGCAATTTTGTTTTCTGTTGGAGGATCAATTTTTATTACTCCTCATTTGAGCTGGGTTTTCCTTTTTTATTTAGATTCAGGCTGGGCTACATCTCCTCTATGCTTGTCTCAGCATAATGGTGAGCTAAAGCAAGTGTTGCAATGTGTGGGAGTCCTGCGGCAGTATAGGGCTAACTTGCTGGTTGAACATCCTTGGGCTGCTGTAACAGTTTTTTAAAGACACTCAAACCAGTTAGTAAAATAAAACACAGTTTTATTAAATGAAGAGTTAGGAAAGTGATCGCCCTCTACAGGCAACATAAAATAATAGCAAAATATGAATAGATATACCCCCACAGGCCCAGTATACAGAACCAAAGTATCACATATACTGTCTCAGGACAGGCAAATAGTAGTGAAATACATCAAGTATTAAATGCCATACGCAGTCCGTCTCTGTTGTGGTGTTTGGCACGCCCAAGGTGGTGATAGGTAGCTGTAAGTGTAGATGGTGTAACACTTAGAGTTCTTAAGATAGGGAAGCTGCTAGGCAATAGGTGACCAGAGGTAGAATCAGCAGAAAAGTTGCCCAGAATAGCCCCCACGGGCGTAGCCACGGATACAACTTAATCTGCAAGTGCGTGTCGGTAGCCCCCACGGGCGTAACAACGGTACTAGATTGCACTGCAAGAGCTGGCTAATAGCCCCCACGGGCGTACTAACGGAGACCAACTAAGCAGAGATAGTTTGAGCCAATAGCCCCCACGGGCGTATACTGGAGACAACCTTCAAGAGCTTGAGCCAGTAGCCCCCACAGGTGTAACAACGGAGACCACACTATGCTGCAAGCGGAGAGGCCAATAGCCTCCCACTGGAGCTCACCCTTTGCTGCAATAGCTTGAGCCTTTAGCCCCTACGGGAGCAAACCAGAGAACAAACGTATAAGCAAGAGCCAATGGCGCCCTACCGGAAGCGTTAACGAACGCGGCTACTCTGCGATTTGACAGGATGAGCCGCCGACCAACCTAAACATATACGCGGCTGGCTCAGCAGAAGTAGTGCTTAAAGCTTAGGCTCTGTACAGGAGTGAGAAGGTTCAGCTGAGGAGGTGGCAGCACAGCAAGGGTTAATATGCAGCTTTAAGGATCGAAGGCTCAGTATAGAGTAAATAGCTCGGCAAGTATCACGGAGGCTCAGTAACGGAAGCACAGCTCTGCAGGTGAGCACGGAGACTCATCGCTGGGAATGAGGCACTGCAAGGGTTAAGGAGGTCACACTAACAGCCTGGCAGGCAGCAGCAACGGAAGTCAGAATGTCGCTACGGCGACAACAGGAGCAGGAAGCAGGATCAAGCAGGTCACTGGAACAGGCCGGTACGGGTCACGGAGCGGGAAGTCAGCCAGGCCGGGTCGGATCACTGAGGTGGTACTCAGACAAGCCGGGTCAATCACGGGCAGGAACGTCAGCCAAGCCGGGTCAGATCACGGAGGTGGTTCTCAGGCAAGCCAGGTCAATCACGAGCAGGAACACAGGAGCGTAGTCAGAACAGGCCAAATCGGTACACAGGAATCTGGAACACAGGAACACAGCAACACTGGCTCTGACACACCACGAAAGGGCACCTGACAGGTGTCACTGCCGGGCATAAAAAGGTCACCAGGGGCGGGCCAAACCAACTCAGCAAATCACAACATACCACAAGCGAGAGTGACAGAAGAGGATCACAGGCACTGTGATAGTTGCTCTGCAGTGTCATCACTCATATGTGAATGGTTTATGATGCCTGGACATTCACACTATATATTGCTAATTATCGAATGAGTATGACCTTCAAGCATTAAACTATGTGATTATGGTACACATTATATATGACACATTTGCTAGCAGTGACCGACGTGCCACTACTTATGTATATACTTCCTTTTTTCTGCACTTTAGTGTCTTCTCTGCACTTGTTTATGTATGATGATACACTTTCATCTGTTGATACATCAATCAAGAGGGGGGCACCTGATGGCATCACAGGTGAAGTTGTATTGATGGACTTGCCAAGTATTTCTTTGAACTTTGGTGTATATGTAGGAAGGGATGGGGTATTTTTCTTGTCCCACGGAAAATGAGAAACACACTTGAAACATTGATACCTATCTAGTAAATTTGCACCATTCAAAAGTCCTGAGTGCTGGCTTATTCTTTTTTTCTTTGTCATGCAGCGAACTACCATGAACAATAGCACCCAGGCTATTGTATGTTTTGGTGTGAGTGCATGTATATATTTTGTTTTTAAATATGTTTTTAAATAAATCAAACAACTGTTATGAATGTGACTGGTTAAAGACAATCCCACTTAAATTATATAATGTAGTAAAGTATGCGTCACCAGTAAGGCCACCTAAGCAGCAGCACCAGTAAGGGCACCTGTGACGGTACGAGGATTTACCAGACTCTTTTGGGGTCGTTGCTTCCTAAACCGCCACTCCTGTTGTCCCTCTACCACGGCCGGCTGGAGCCCTGCTACTTCCTGGTGGTCTGGAGGTTCTGGATACTCAGACAGGAACAACAGGATGCTGCCCCCTGGCAGACTGGCAGAGCTAGTGAACTTAGCTGCAGCACTCTAGGTGGGGTTTCCAGAGACCCTACGCCAGTAGACCAGCGAGGCACGTAAATTCACTCCTGTAGTGGCTAAGGTGAGAATCCCCAGCCAAAGCCCCCTCCAGAAATACAGCCTGGACTTGTATTAAGGAGGGTAGAACAGAACAGCTTTATTGGTGAAACACACTGCTTATACAAATTTACAGAGACTCCTTATCAAGATTAAAATGTAAACTAGGGGGACAGTGTTGCTACGCTTGACCAATCAGGGAATGGCATACATTTCCAGACACCCTTATGAAGATAAGAATACAAATTAGGGCTTGAAAAAGGGACATTCTAACTGGATCATAAATCACCTCCCTTGACTGGACAAGTAAGCACAGCAGGAATCAATCAACATCTACACATTCCATAGCACAAGTTACACGGACATGGTGTATACTGTAAGCAAGCCAGAGTGCTGGGCTTAACCTTTATTTTCTCTGCACTCTGGCTCCACACTGCCAAATCCCTTTACATAACTTATAGTATAACACACACACACACTTACATTATACCACACAATATGCAATACAATTAGCAATATTTCAAATGTTATAGTCCTGGAGGTGAATGTCACCACATGTCCCTGTGCTGATTTCCCCTGCAGGTGGTCATAGCACCTATGCAGCAACACTAGTAAGCAGCACTTAACAGCACCTAAGCAGAACCTATTCAGCACCAAACATGACGTAAGCAACACTTAAGTAATGCGTGCACTTTCCCTATATGTTATCTAACAGACTGTCACATCTCTAGCTCTTCTTTTTCTATCACGCACTGACAATACTGCCTTCCTGCATCACACATTTATACTAAGGTGGGGAGTGAAACATTTCTCATGTGAAGGTTAAGAAAGTGTCAACTCCGTTTCTTCTTCTCCACCACCTTCCATTTCAATTGGCAGAGTCCTCCGTCACTCCAAAGCGTGGGAGCGACCCTTGTGACCCTTGGCGATGGCTAGCTAGTGAAATGCAAATTGTGTGGCAGGGAAGTCAGCCATGGGAGGGTGATAGGTCATCTAACCACCTCCGGGATGAACCAAAACCTGAACTACCACAAGTCAGTGTTGATAAGTGCAGAAAGTGGCACTACTACATCTACTAGTGTCACACTCCCCACCAGTAGGCAAGAGAAAGGGCAGGGGGATCATGCCACATTTGGTCCTAAGAGCAGACAGTCATAGCCCATCCCAAAATCAATACAGGCCACAATGGAAGATTTTGGTGGGTTTCATTCAAAGGGGATGTGTAGACAGCAGTCCTGAAAAATCACACGCCTCATTGCACAGCTCATAGCAGTTGTGATAATTTGGTGGGCAGAGACCCCTTCCAGCAACTTATGGAGGCTGTCGCACCTGATATAAAATTCCATCCCGCACCACATTTAGTAGAACTATAGTGCCCTCACTGTACCCGTCATGCGTTGGGCTTTTGAAGGACCTGCTAGGAAAGGCTGGTGGCCAGTCAGTGCACTTTACCACTGACTTATGGAGTGCTCTGAGTGGGCAGCATGCCTTCCTGTCATTGACGGAGCATTGGTGGCAGCCCAATGTGTTGCAAGACACATCATTACCGAATCAGATAACAACAACAAGTTCAGGTTCAGTAGCCAAGCAGGGGCCCTGCTCTTTCTTCCTCCACGCTGAGGTAATGGATCAGCAGCACACCTCAGATAACATTGGCAAAGCACTGTAAAACATGGTGGCGCAGTGGCTAGGGGAGCCGGCAGGCAGTAACACAGGCACAAATGGGGTTTGTGGTTACTGATGGTGCAGCTAACATGATAAAGTTTCTCTGAGATGGCAGATTTCTGGGTGTGCGCTGCTCAGCACATGTCCTGCATCTGGTAGTTAAGGCTGCTCTCGAGGATGGCAGTAACACTGGAATGTTGTCAGCACTTCTGGAGTTGTGCCAACAAATTGCTGGCCACTTCCATCGTAGCGTCAAGGATAGCCAGTTCTTCAGGGAGGAACAGAAGAAGGCAGACCTCCTAGAGCCACGCCTCAAACAAGATGTTAGGACCAGGTGGAACTCCACCTTAGATATGCTAGAGCTGTGTGGCCTACTTTGTCCCTGGCAGCCCAGGAGTTGCTTTCTTGTGCCCCAACCACTGTCCAGAGTGAGCGGGTATTTTCCGTAACAGGAAATATACCAGTGCTCTCACTTGGCTCCCCAGCTCATGGAGCAAATTACTTTTTTAAAAGTGAACCTGCCAAAACTGGGTTTGATGTAGAGGACTTCATCTATAATCATCCATAGTACCATAATATGTTGAGTGCTCCAGCTGACTCAGCTCTAGAACCATGGTAGGCTGGCAAGAGGAAACCACCTGACTTGGTAGGACACAGGGGGAATTAAAGTCTATATTGTTGTCCCACTATACAGGTTGTTCATCTCTACTAAAAAAAGTCTGCGGTATCTGTCTACTGAGTCCTGCCTGCTCCAGTGTTCTGCAGTTTTCTGCTGGCTACATCTGCAGTGTTGCTGTCATTCTGAGTCCGCCCTGCACCAGTCATGCTCAGTTTTGTAGTCTCTTCTAACAAAAGTCTGCTGTATCCATCTACTGAGTGTTGCTGTCATCCTCAGTCTTCCTTCAAATTTAATTTATTTCTTCATTCGTGCTTGTAGCTAGCTAGCTACATCCATACTTCATCTACTTCATACTTCATCTACTTCATCCATAGCTAAAGCTCTACCTTACCCTGTTCCACCGTCTTCATTTAGGCCCTGGAAATGGTTCCATTTATTTTTTTTTAATGAAATTTTTTTTTATTGTATACTAGTTTTAAAGCCCGTGTACACGGGCCAACACTGGCGGCGCTGCAGTCATGCGCAGTACAGACTGCCCACTCCGCGGCTGATATGGAGTGGGGTGCTCCGAATTCAGATCAGAGTCCTCTCTGTACCAGCAGCGGCACGGGCAGTCTGTACTGCACTTGACTGTAATGCGCACAGCCGTCTCTACTGCGCATGACAGCTTCTGACAAACATCCTTAGCGAATTATAATATAGGATTTTAAAGCATTTTAAATTCGGCCGAAAAATTCGGACTATTACCGAATTTCGGCCAAGTCTAACAGGTCTAGTTCGAAATGCGATTCCTCCAAATGAAAAAAAAAAAAAAAATAGTCAGAAATCGAACTTTACCAAATTTTTTTGCTGTGCACAAGTCTACAGGGCACTTCATGAAAACTAAATTTTGCATCATGCGATGATAGGCCATCTAATCAAACAAAATAAATTACCTATTTTTGCCGACATCCAAAACATTCATGCTGATTATGAAAATTTAAATTATTTTTAAAATCTTTGAATTCTCTGAATGCAAAAATACCAAATATTATATTTTTACTTTCATGTACGGGCTGCACAGACCCCTAATTAACAAAAGCAAAAAATGGTATTTTCAGCATTTTAAATGAAAAATACGCAATTTAATTGTTACATAGTAAAACTACCCTAAATTAGCTCTACTAAATAAGGGAACAAAAATTGCATATTTTGCATATTGTTTACATTTTGTAGGAAATAAATATGGAATTTCCTACAATATCCATTAGCTACTGCTATTACTAGAAAAATGGCACCCCACTGGTAAGAGCTGACAATTACAATATTTGTATTTTCTTTTTTTACATTTTTTTTAAAATGACTTGCCTGTACTAAAATGGTTGTAACAACTATGGAAATGAAGACAAGGAAGACAAAGCATATAATTTTGGAAAGGAGATAATGCACCACATTAATTGAAGGGTCTTGACTTTCCATCCCTAACCTGTTGTGCACCACTGTGTACAGTAGGTGACGCTAAAAGAAAATGTTGTGATGTTAAATGTTAAATGTTGTGAAAGCTGTGAAAACTATGGAATTTACTACTATATCAATTAGCCACTGCTACTGTGAGAAAAATGGCACCCTGTTGGTATGACGACATAATGTAGGGGGTTCAGAAGCAGAAAACTACACCTGTATAATTTTTTTTTTTACCTTTTCAAACATTTCTTTCTTGAACTAAAATGGTTGTAACAAGTACAGAAATGAAGAAAAGGTAGACAGAGCACACCACTTTGGGAGGTCACTTGTCTTTCTACCCCTAACCTAATGAGCGCCAATGTTTCCAGAAGGTGATGCTAAAGGAGGTCACTTGCCTTTCTACCCCTAACCAAATGTGCACCAATTTTTCCAGTAGGTGATTCTAAAGGAGGTCACTTGCCTTTCTACCCCTAACCTAATGTGCACCAATGTTTCCAGAAGGTGGTGCTAAAGTTTTGCAGTTTTTTTACATGTACATCCCTTCAAATGTACTGAAACTTTGAAAAGTATGACATTTTCTACTGCATTCATTAGTTGCTGCTTGTTGAAGTATAATTGTATTCATTGGTATGGGTTGTCCTATCGCAGCAGGTGCCAGAAGCACAAAACTATACCTGTCTGTTTTTCATTTTGAAATACATTGTCTTCATTAATGGTTAGAACTATAAGAGATTTGAAGGAAAGGTATGTAAGGTACACCATTTTTGAAAGTAGACATTCACTTGCATCAAATGAGGACATTTTTGTCTTTCTGCCTCCAGGCTGGTGTCCGTTGGCGCTATAGGGAAAAAAGGTTGTTTTTTTTTGTTGTTTTTTTTTGCATTTACACCACTTTAAAAGTTTCTAAACCATGGATTTACCTACTTTATTCAGTACATTCTACCAGCCCAAGAAAAGGTACCCCATTGGTATGTACTGACATACCGTAGGGAGTGCCATAAGCACAAAACCGCCACTTTTCTTTTCTGCAATTACCTGCCTTAGCCAAAATGTTCATAAACATTACAGATATGAAGAAAAAGTCAGTAATGAATAGCATGTTAGAAAGTAGACACTCACCAGCACCAATTGAGGGGTTACTTGCCTTTTAACCCCTAGGCTAGTTTCTCAATCACAAATATTCTAAAGAATGTAGTGGTATAGTTAAAAACACATACTTTTTTACACGTCTGTAACTTCAATGATACTAAAATCTTTCAACACCGTGGAATTTCTATTTGTATATTCAGTACCTAATGCCAGCCTAATTAAAATGGTCCCCAATTGTTATGGATTAACATATTGTAGTGAATGCCAGGAGCATAGCTCCCAGTGGAACAAGGTTGGGGAATAGGCAGTGTATGTGCTATTCCACGACTACCAGTAGAACAAGCCTGGGGGATTAGAGAGTGTATGCAGGAATTTGTGACTAATAGTGGGCAGTAAAACCAGGCTGGGGGGGTGGGGTGGTCAGACCATGTATAAGTGAATCTGAGACTTCCAAAGGGCAGTGGAACCAGGCTTGGAGGCCTGGTAGTTTATGTTGGGGTATGTGTCTAAAAATCATCAGTGTAACAATGTTGGGGGTGCCAGACATTTTATGTGGGGTTCTGTGAATGCAGCTGGCAGTGGAATGAGGCTGGGGGGGGTCATACAATGTATGTGGGGATCAGTGAATACCAGTGGTAGCGGAGCCAGGCTTGAGGACCAGGCAGTGTGTGCGTGTGCACATGTATATGTGTTTGTGGGGAGGGTATGCATACCAGTGGACAGTGGATCAGTAGGCTGGGGAGTTCCACAGGGTTGTCCATCGTTTTGCAAAGCAATGTATTGGATACCCCTCAAGCATAAAACTAATCCTTTTTTTATCTGAGACCTTTTTGGGAGCATTAGGAGGACCCTTCCTGATGCCCCCAACTATTGATCTCCGAGCAATTAGTTTACTATGAGCAGGAGACACAGCAACAACCTAGTCACTGATATCATCATTGCCCAGCAAGGATTTTCACAAGGCATATAAGGAGACTCCAAAGCATAAGATTTTTCTTTATAGTATATTTGGTTGCAAATTGCAAGAAACAATCCTATATTATAATTCGCTAGGATGTTTGTCAGAAGCCTTCATGCGTGCGCTGCGGTCATGCGGACTAGAGACTGCCTGCGTCGCGGCTGATATGGAGCGGGGCACTCCAAATTCAGACCGGAGTCCTCTCTGCTCACCTTCCTGGGATGGCTTGGTCCCAGGAAGGTGCGCAGAGAGGACCACGGTCTGACTGCAGCGGTCAGTGCTGGCCCGTGTACACGGGCTTTAAAACTAGTGTTGTCATAAAGAGACAAGTATGATGTTTGTGCAAACTTTTGATCCCTGTGTTGTGAGATTCTCTAGAACCCTAGTCTAGAATTTTGATGGTTTCTGGTTACAATCACAGCCAATGACTGATGTAGCTAAGTAGAGAATGAATATTCCCTGTAGCTAAGAACAGAAAGAATATCTACTATAGCTGAGCACTGAATATCCAGAATAGCTTTGTAGTAAGTGAATTTCCACTATAGCTGTACAATCAGTAAATCCCTGGAGTGGTATGTAAAGTTTTATTGAAAAGAATAGTTTGTATTCACAAAGGTGCTTGGAGTATTTCACAGACTGTATTCTTGTACAAAGGAAGATTTTCACTGTACAGAGAATTAAAATAAAGAGCATGTGTTCTACATTCTATTTTTCATACATAAGGCATATGAATGGTCAGGTGGCATATAATCTGCGTTTTTCATCTGCCCTGAGGCTGGTGGAAATGTGGGAGATTGCTAGAGTTTATACCTTATCTATTATTAACCTTTTGAGTGCCACATGGGTGAGTAACACACTGCAGATCAATGTGTTTTTCATTCCGTGTCACTAAAACGTTTAAAAGTATGCTAATTTATTTTAAAAAAGTAAATGAGAGGATGGATGACACCATTATACATTAGATCTGGTTGGGATTTATAACATACCTGTAGTTTTGGGACTTATGTGCAAAGTGAAAGAGGAGCAATGCCGGAGCACGCCAACTGCATCCTTAGCCTTTAATGTGCAGGGTACTGGGTTGTATAGCTAGGGGCATTAGTAGCAGAAAAAGGGAAGTGGTCATGCCACTCTACAGAGCTCTAGTTAGTAGTTAGACCTCATCTAGAGTATTGTGTTCAGTACTGGAGACCCCATCTCTAGAATGATATAGATACTCTAGAGAGAATTCAGAGAAGGGCTACTAAAATGGTGACTGGTTTACAGGAAAAGCAATATAAGGACAGACTAAAGGATCTGAATATGTATAGCCTGGAGGAGAGAAGAGAATGGGCATATAATAGAAACATTCAAATACATGAAGGGATTCAACAAAGTGCAGGATGGAAGTACATTTCAAAGGAGTAGAAATATTAGGACAAGAGGCCATAGTCTAAAACTAGAGGAACACAGGTTTAGATGTAATGTAAGAAAGTTTTACTTCACTGAGAGGGTAGTAGATAAGTGGAATAGCCTACCTGCAGAAGGGGTAGAAGTTAATACAGTGACAGAATTTAAGCATGCATGTTATAGGCATAAGGCTGTCCTGAACATGAGACAAGACCAAGGACCAAATAAGGTTTGAGGTTTTTACTGTAGGATAATGGGCAGACTAGATGGGCCGAATGGTTTTCTGCCGTCATATTCTATGTTTCTATGTAGCTGTACCATAGGGAAGAAATAACAATTCACCAAATCTCTATTAATTTAAATTATGCGTTTAACCCCTTGAATGCTACAGTGGTCTCCAAATCACAGTGGTGCAATGAGTCAGAGACCTTTTTAGAATTCAAGGGCTCAAAAGTAGGGATGGATGAAAAGTGTATCCTCAAAACTGAAACCGTAGATAGATGGGACTTCTCGCCAAATGGGAAATGTTTTGCAAAAATTGCAGTTTTCAGCCTTTTCCCATCTATCTCATTGCATTGAAATTAATGTTACGACAACTTCCCCACCACATGACTACTGTCCCTTCTTATCTTGCAGACATAGGATAAAAGGGGTGTCATTTTCTTACAACATGCTATTCTGTGTTTGAGAGAGTTAAAAGCACAATTCTGAGATAAAAAAGACAAAGTAAAGATGAAGTGTAGTTTAAGGAGTCTTTTAGGTGGGAAACATTTTCTCTGTGTTTGAGTCTTCAGGCACTCTGGGAGATTGTGAAGGGAGATTTAACAAAAATACCCCAAAGTCTTGGTTGACTGAAACAGTCAGCTGTGATCCAAATTCTTTCCTGATCTGGCTGTTATCTCTGTGTTAAGGGTGTCTGGGGGGTTTAGAAGGGAGCAAAGGAGATTTACCCCAAATACACCAACATTTTGTATGAGTGACTAAGAAGATATCGTCAACTGCGATCCAAGTTCCTGTAACGGTTTTTAAAGACACTCAGACCAGAGGTTAAAATAAAACACAGTTGTACTGAGCGAAAAACAGAACACTGCCCCCTAGGGGCTAGAATAGGTAATAAGACGTATATGGATAAGTATAATGGATGTCTTTACAGGTACAATATGGCTTGGGGCAATACTGGCATATAACTGGAAACAGTAGTGGCATAAGGGTTAAAGCCCAATGCAAGTAATCAGTCTCTGTTGTGGTGTGTTTAGCCAACGCCCAGTAGATGGTAATAACAGCCCAGGCAGTGGTGCGAGGTGGGAAGCACCTTAGCAGTGAGACAGAACTGAAACACTTCAGGAACAGGCGATCAGCGAGATACCCAACAGTATTGCAAGAGCTGAATGGAACCAGAGCCAATAGCACCCCTTAGGTGCGGTAATGGAGTCAGAGACACTGCAAGAGCTGAATGGAACCAGAGCCAATAGCACCCCTTAGGTGTGGTAACGGAGTCACAGACACTGCAAGAGTTAAATGGGACCAGAGCCAATAGCACCCCTTAGGTGCGGTAACGGAGTCGTAGACACTGCAAGAGCTAAATGGAACTTGAGCCAGTAGCACTCTACCGGTGCGGTAAGGAAGGCACAACACTGCAAGAGCTGAATGAGACCAGAGCCAAGACACCCTTCCAGTGTGGTAACGGAGACAAACACTGCAAGAGCTAGAGGAATCGCCCTATAGCACCACGTGGTGCAACAACTGCTACTCTGTGCTCATAAGGTGTAAGGTGGAAGCACAGGCAATGGAGGCCACGATTGCTCTGCAAGTGTTAACGGACAGGCTCGGCAACGGAGGCAACAAGCTCAGAAAGTGTTAATGGACAGGCTCAGTAGCGGATGCAACAAGCTCTGCAAGGGTTAAGTGGGTGATCAGTCTGCACAGCACTGCATACACAGTTCAGAATGTCGCCGGGCGACATATAATCAGAATCTTGCAGGAACACAGGAAGCAGGTCACGGAGCAGGAACGTCAGCTAAGCCGGGTAAATCACGGAGCAGGAGCGTCAGCCAAACCAGGTCAATCATGGAGCAGGATCGTCAGCCAAGCCGGGTCAATCATGGAGCAGGAGCAAGAGTAGTCAACCAGGCCGAATCGGTACACAGGAACGCAGGAACACAGCAACGGATGCACAGGTACGGGAACACCACGAAAGGGCACCTGACAGGTGCCAGAGACCCGGTATATGAAGGCCACCCTGGGCGGGCTAAACAAGCTCCGCCAATGAGAGAGCACCACAGTAGAGAGTGACAGCAGAATTACGGGAACCGTGATAGTTCCCTTCTGATCTGGCTGTTAGATGAGTCTGGCGGTTTGTGAAGGGAGCAAAGGAGATTTACCCCAAACACCCTAAAATTTTGTTTGACTGGGAAGACACAGGCATCTGTGAAACAAGTTCCTTCCAGCTTTATTTTATCACTGTGTTAGGGGAGTCTGGGGGAAAAAGCATTTGAACAGGGAGATTGTTTTCTTTTTTTTTTTCCTTTTTTTTATCAGTGACAAGGACAGTTAATTAAAAAACAAAGTTAAAAATAGTCTCACTGCTAAGTGACAGAGATTCTGACGTGAATTGTGACTGAAGCAGACTGATACTAGAAGTATTTTGTAAAGGGCAAGACAATCACGCACAATTAGTCCTATTGTGTACACTGTAAAAATACACATACTAGTTTCACCAGCAAACATACTAGTGGAAGTGGAAGGATGAATGGAGTAGGAGCAGTGCAGAGATATGTTAGTAAGGTTGTAGTCTAAAAACTGATTGGAGTAATTTTTGCTGAAGTGTGTGCATGTCACGGTTTGTTTTAACTCTCAGACACAGAGTTAAGATAAAAACACAACTTTATTGAAAGTTGAAAGAAAACCCTCACGGGTTTGACTTTCACATATATCTCAACATGTAATTAGTACAATGCAATGGTAAACAGTGGTATGGTGAATAATAATAGAGAGGCAATACCGGCCTTGCCAATACCGGGTAAGGCAGCCTTAGCATAGGCACAATATGGAACTAGGCTCTACCGGCCTCACCAATATACCGGGCAAGGCAGCCTGGAGACTGACACAATGAGAGAGAAGGCTCTACCGGCCTTGCCAATATACCAGGCAAGGCAGCCTGGAGACTGGTACAACTAGAGAGAAGGCTCTACTGGCCCTGCCAATATACCGGGCAAGGCAGCCTGGAGACTGGTACAACGAGAGAGAGAGAAGGCTCTACCAACCCTGCCAATATACTGGGCAAGGCAGCCAGGAGACTGGTACAATGAGAGAGAGTGGCCTCAGCGACTGAGAAGTGATGGAGCAAACCAGTCGCACGTTCTGGACTACACAGAGGCCTACCGGTGCTATATAGGTATCAGCGAGCAGCCGGTGAATTTAGGAGCAAACAGTACCCGCGTACTGGACTACACAATGACACTACCGGTGCTGTATGGAACGCAGCAAGCAACCGGTGATATATAGAGCGAACCAGTACCTGCGTACTGGATTACACATAGACACTACCGGTGCTGTATGGGAAGCGGCAAGCAGCCGGTGATATATGGAGTGAACCAGTACCTGCGTGCTGGAGTACACATAAACACTACCGGTGCCGTAGAAGAAGCAGCAAGAAACCGGTGATATATGGAGCGAACCAGTACCCACGTACTGGAGTACACATAGACACTACCGGTGCTGTAAAGGATGCAGCAAGCAACCGGTGATATATGGAGCTAACCAGTACCCACGTACTGGAATACAACTTGACACCTTCGGTGCTGTAAGGGAAGCAGCAAGCAACCGGTAATAGACGGAGCGAACCAGTACCTGCGTACTGGAGTACACATAGACACTCAGGGATGAAAATGTCTCCCAGGCGACATGAGGACGGAGAATGCTGCACACAATCCAGAAGCAGGAACAGACAGCCAGGCCGGGACAGGAAGCTGGAACAGTAATGGCAGACAACCAGATCAGGAACAGAAGCAGGAACGTCAGCCCAAACCGGATCAGGAACGGAGGCAGGAACCACTTCAGCAGAGGAGGCTGTCAGGCAGGTAAGCAGACAGAATCTGGAAGGTGGTGTATGCAGCAAAGGCCCAGGGAACTCAGAAACAGGATGCAGGTGGCTACAGACATAGAGACACCACGAAAGGGCAACCAAAGGGTGCCAGGACCCAGTCTATATAGGCAATACTGGGCAGATACAAGACAGGCAGCCAATGGAAAGCCTTGACAGATAACTGACAGGAAAAGGCAGTAATCAGGGGCACCAGATTGTCAAAGTCCCATAACAAGTTCCACAGCCAGCACAACCACCAGTAATATTAATAAACCATCTAAGAACACTGAAGACGACGAGTTACAGTCTAGTGTTGATAGCATGATGGAAGAAGTTGTAGCAGTTCCACCAACTGCTGGATTTCAGTGACGCAAAGAAGTACAAAAACTGTCCTGAAAGTAATGGCAAAAGAAAATCCCTGTAAGGGGAAATGTAAAAAGAGAGTTTTGGAAATTTCAAAAAGCTTAAAGGAAAATAAAGCAGTGGGGAAGAAGAGACAAGTGATTCTGAGAATTATCTAATTACGATGTTGACTTAGAATATATCCCTCCAGCATCCTTCTCTTCTTGAAACAGAGATAAAGTTGAGAGTGACAGAGATGAGGATGTGAACAGAAAATTATTTGAAAGGCAAAGACTCAGTCTTCCAACACTGAAAAAGTACACTGTGCTTGTTTATTAAATCAAATGGAAAGTCTGACTCAGGACAAGAATAGTTGCCACAATATGCAATAATCCTGTCAATCATCAGCATCTTGATTTCTTCCAAGTCTAACTCCCACTCATTCACACACTAGTGTTGAGTAACCAGCAGCATCACAGGATATCATCTGCAGCCTTAGTTATAATGAGTGCTTCTGCTGCTCTTGGAAGGACAGAACGTTTGACACCTAAAAATAGTACAATTGCAGCAACATCTAACCTCAGTTGTAGTAGTAGCCCCTCAGGAACGCCTCAGTCTATGAAGTCCACAGTATGGAGATATTTCATTCCTGATCCAAAAGCTAACCATGTTGCTATCTGTTGTCTGTATAAGAAGCATGTGAGCAGGGGGAAAGCAGGCTCATCCCTAGGTACTGTCACGGTTTTATTGAACACTCAGACAATTTGGTTAAGATAAAACAATGAAGCTTTATTAAACAACTTAATAAAGAACAGAGATGCCCTTCTCGGGCAAACAGAGGATAACACTATTGAATCTGACACAGGTCAGGGCATAAACAGATAACAAAATACAGAAATGCAAAAAATGACTGGAACAGAGACCGGAACAAAACCTCAGCAGAACAGGTCTGGAGAAGCCCTAAGAGGGACTGATACTGCAGGGCAGACACCCCAATAGATTGGGGAGAGAATAGGCTCTACCGGCCTTACCTATAACTGGGTAAGGCAGCCCAAGTAACGGTACCAATAAGTATACTGAGGAAAATGCCTGGAGGCAAGCAGAGTAGGCACAGTCTGCACGGAGCGCAACCGGAGGTGATATTAGGCAGACTGACCTAAGTAGCGTAACCGGAGGTAACGGGAAAGAGTAGAATGACAGGAAAGTCACCACCAGTGACCGTTAAGGCAAAGGCAGTATAGTAACAAACAGAGGCTACAGTGAGGCACAGGCTGTAAGGTAGCGCGACCGGAGGCAGCGGTAAGTGCAGACTGACAGGTGGTAGAACCGCTAGTGACCGTAGAGCACAGGCTGTATAGTATGCAAACGGAGGCTGCAAGGAGGCACAGGCTGAAAGGTAGCGCAACCAGAGGCAACTGATAAGTACCGACTGGCAAGCAACCGCAAGGCAAAGGCAATGGACACAAGACTGGGACAACAGAAGCACTAGCGACAAGCAGACGCTAGGCGAGTAGCCAAAGCCTGGAACGGTACACAGAGAGCGGTAGTCAACCAGAGCCTAGATCGGTACACAACGAGCGGTAGTCAGCCAAAGCCTGGATCGCTTCACAGAGAGCGGTAGTCAGCCAAAGCCTGGATCGGTTCACAGAGAGCGGTAGTCGGCCAAAGCCTGGATCGGTTCACAGAGAGCGGTAGTCAGCCAAAGCCTGGATCGGTACACAGAGAGCGGTAGTCAGCCAAAGCCTGGATCGGTACACAGAGTCAGCCAAATCGGTCACGGAATCGTAGTAAGGCAAGCCAGGTCCAAACAATACGGGCAGCGAAGACAGGAGCAAGGTCTGACGAATCCGGATCATACACGGAACAGGAACACAGCAACAAACGTCTGGTCAGGAACACCACGAAAGGGCACCGGCATAGTGACAGGAGGGTGTATATAAAGGCAAGCCCTGGGCGAGGTTGACAACCCAGAACCAATAAGAAGCAGCCAAATCAAGCCCGAAGTAGGAATGTCGCTCAGGCAGAATCACGGGCACCGTGATAGGTACATCCTCACAGAGATCCCAACTGAAGCACAACGTCTTGCAAGTGCTGGCAAATGCTACCTGTGACATTCTGACATTTCCTACTGCTGCAATTGCTGCTGCTAAGTCGTCTAAGCAGCAGGAGGATTAGGCTGCTGCATGGGTGGTACATTGATGCTTCTACTTAACACTCTCCTGAGTGTTGCTGAGCAACACCACAAGACCCCAGACCACTTCAGGTTCATCTAGAGAGAAGAAGTTGGCCAATTATGCTTCTCCTCCTGCACCTTCCCTAAAATCATGGATGTGGTGAAATAATTATTCCCTTGAAAGCAGTCAGGAAGAAACTGCCCTTCATCAGTAACTGCAATGTGCTCAGGGTGCATAAGGATGCATTGTGAAATAGGGGAAGAACTGGGAAGTATGCCATGAATTAACACATTTGCACTCATATTACGCAACAGACTGTCATGCTTTGGCTGAGCTGCTCTTCTCTGCTATTGACTACTGCTGCCTGAGCTACTCTAGAGCTCTGCTGTTGATCACCACTGCCTTTCCTTCTCCTGTCAGGCTGAGTCAGCTGATGCTTAATGAATTGCCTTGACCTCTCAGTTTGCATGGTTACTCACCTGACTGTTATCAGCCAACCCCTTCAAGGGTATTTAAAGCAGCTTGGCTCACTTCCTCCTTGCACTTGTGGCTGTTTCTGGCTGCAAGAGTGTTCCTCTATCAGCAATTTTTCCTCTATGGTGAAATCCCTTACCCACATGACCAAAAAAGACAGTAACGCCACTCACTGGTCCCGGAGGCCATCACAGCATTTAAGTCATTAAAAGCCGCTTTTGCTGCAGCATCCATTTTGGCACACCCGAAACCCGATCTTCCATTCGTGCTTGAGGTCGATGCGTCTGAGACAGGAGTAGGCGCCCTCCTGTCTCAATGTCCCCCTGTCTCAACGTGTGGGTATTTCTCCAAAAAGCTAAGTCCTACGGAGTGCAACTATGAAACTGGTGACTATGAGTTGCTGGTGATAATACTTGCTCTCAAAGAATGGAGGCATTTGCTTGAGGGAACTTCCATGCCAATCCTAATCCTCATGGATTATACAAACCTCACATACCTGTCTGAGGCTAAGCGCGTGTCTCCAAAGCAGGCCTGATGGGCCTTATTATTGTCTTGTTTCAATTATGTGGTCTCATACCTGCCAGGTACCAAAAATGTCCGGGCTGACACCCTATCTAGACAGTTCTCGGGCGCTAAGGAGGAGAGCCCTCCTAGTCCTATTATTCCTCCTGACTGAGTACTGGCCACCATGCGTACCAGCATGACATCTCCCTTTGGGGAGAGAATATGGGCCGCCCAAGTAGATGCACCTGCTGAGACTCCCTCTGGGCACCGTTTAATGCCTGTTAACCTCTGTACCAAGGTACTTTCAACCTACCATAATACTAAGTCAGCAGGGCATCCTGGAAAGAACCAGCTTCTCTGGTCGATTTCCCGTCTCTTCTGGTGGCCAGAACTTAACAGTGTTATTGCTGCCTTTGTTGCTGCCTGTTCCGTCTGTGTGCAGACCAAATCTGTTTTGGCTGAGCTGCTCTGCTTTGCTATTGACTACTGCTGCCTGAGCTACTCTAGAGCTCTGCTGTTGATTACTGCTGTCTTTCATTCTCCTGTCAGGATGAGTCAGCTGATGCCTTGACCAATAAGTTTCCATGGTTACTCACCTGACTGTTATCAGCCAACTCCTTCAAGGGTATTTAAAGCAGCTTGGCTGACTTCCTCCTTGCCCTTGTGGCTGCTTCTGGCTTCAAGAGCGTTCCACTAAGTTCCTGATTATGTGCATTACCTGGCTTCCTCTGAAGTCCCTTCTGGCTCCTGACTCCTGGCTTGTTCCTGACATTGCTATTCTCCGTATTCCTGATCCCGGCTTGGCTGAGTACCTGTCTTTGTTCCTGACCCTGGCATGTCTTCTGGTTTACGCTTCTGGATCACGATTTTGCTTGATTTGCTTTTGTTATTTTAATAAAGGTGTTTTTCATTTTATATTTTTGTGTCTTAAAAAACTAAAAAGAAAAAACAGAAAGGGACTAATAAGAGGCACAAGACTAATATAAATAATAATCATACACAATGTATAAAAAGAATATGAAATTTATTATTGACATAATGTCACAATCAAAAAACAAGAAAAAAAAAACATCAGCAAGATGAAGCAATCCTACCCAAACACATCCCCCCACCCTTTGTACCACACAAAAGCCGCCAATCCCTACAAAAATATTGATAAAAACCACAATAAAAAAGCAACAAATTAAATATGAGGACTATACATAGACTGTAGTGTCCATAAAAAATGGATGTCCCTCAAGACATGTAATAATAATAGAAGATGGCTGCACTAATCCAAAGAGGAATACAGTGGTAAAAAATGATAAAAAATATTTCCTTTATTTTCAAAGATCACAAAATACAATCAAATATCTTACGGACAGCAGAAGTAAGGTCTCATGTCTCATGCAGTGCAAAAGCTACATAGTCATATCATTTTTTACCACTGTATTCCTCGTTGGATTAGTGTAGCCATCTTCTATTATTATTATAAATCTTCCAGCACCCAGACAGCTGGTAGCACTAACATATTGCACATAATGCAGTTGCTGATGACTGCACTGTGCCTGCCCCAAGGGATACATATTCCCACACCCATTATTTCAGTTAGGTGAAAGGTTGAGAAGAATGGCCCTCTTCCAGAATCACCTTCACTGGCTGTGACACATCATGCTGCTTCACTGTCTGTGATACATGATGCTGCTGCTGCTTCAGCATCAGCACTAAAGCTAGGACCAGAAGTATTGGTGGAGACTGTCCTTGTCCCATATCGCTACATGAAAACCCCAGTCCCATGCTGTCTGTTGTCATCAACAATAGATGGTGCTTCTGAGTAAAGCTTATTGACCCTGTGAGTGTCATAGAGGTATCCAAGGCATTGACAGAACATCATGAGGAAACCATCCACTAGCAGTATGGATCAGAGTAGATCCCATAATACTGCTAGAAAGCAGCCCCAGGAACATAGCCTGTTTACAAATTAATATAACCCTGATTAGATTTGGAGACTTCATTGCAATATAAATGCCCCCCTGCTAACTCAGGGTAATCCGGTAGAAAAATCACCCACCATGGGTTCATCATCGCATCATGCCCACCTGGGAGAGACACCCCCCACCCCCAGGATATTACACATGAGGGAAACAAAATAAACCCACCTCAACATCATGAGAGGCAAGTTGGTACATAAATATATTCGAGCATGGAGGACCGGGTTGTCCCCAAATTAGAATCCAAGCAGGCCCCCTACAAGTGGGGTCCTCCTCAGAGCTCCCAACCAGGGGGCAAGCCATTACAAAACAGAGGAACTACAGCAACATCAGGTGTTATAGAAAAACAAATTGCATGCGTTTTGACAGTGCAAGCACATGGTCCCCCCCACTCACCACCTCAGTCAGTTGGCCCAGGGGAATGAACCCCAGCACTGAACAATCTTCCCCCCCCCCCACCAGACTCAAATGAAAAGTGCAGAGGTTGTGCCCCCACCATCCATCACTGGAACAGTGTTGGCATCGAGGTCCAAAATCATCCATCCAAGACCAGCCAACCCGGTCTTCTAAAGGCGAAGTCCCCATAAGGGCACAAATTCAGATGGGCAAAATGGGGAAGGCATCATAAAAAATAAGCAGCTATAACTAAGAGAGACACATAAATAACAGCAGTGTTAGTGGAGTGCCATGAATAGAAGCATGTGCTCGCTAAAACATATATTATATGAAAGTGGCCTTAAATACTGCACTTAAATCCCCCCAAATAATAATCCCAATGGTCGATCCCAGGTTTAATATCACATGAATAAGCAGTAGCACTCTCAGCCCATCGACTTATTTTCAAAGAATTCCATTGTAAGTGGCCAGAGATACCTGCACCAGTGGACAGTGAGAGGAGAGAGATCCTAAAAGATGGCACTGGTGTGGCCCTCAGACTTGTTGGCGGGAAGAGCTTCAGTAGCTCGGAATATAGCATCTCTATCAGGGAAGGAGTGGAACCTGAGAATGACATCTCTTTGGTTTCTGATGGTTTACCCATAGGGTGTAGTGCCTGATGAGCTCTCTTGAGGCAAATATTTGAGGAACCCTCAGTGTTGGTGAGTTTGTCATATAAATGTTGTACATAAACATAGCATGTGGAATAGCATTATGAGGAACAGTATACCTCTATATGAAGAGCCATATAACAAGCTGCGATATGGTGTACACTGGTTTTCTTCATCTTTTTGGGTGCCACTTTCAAACTTCCTCTGATAGTGTCCTCAAAGCAAGGTTGAAAGTGGTGCCCCAAAAGATGAAAAAAACCCAGAAAGCACCACATTGCAACTTGTCAGGTGGTGTTTCACATGGAGGCATACTGTTCTTCACAATAGTTTAATGCAGGGACAGGCTGGTCTGGAGGGCAGGGGGCAATTGCTTCCCCGTGCCAGTTATGTACTGGTGGAGCAGGCTGCTAGTATTGTGAACGCATGGCATCAGATGTGTGGCTCAGCTCATCCCAGTGTTGTTTGATGGGCTGGGTGAGCCAGAGCAGAACTAGACAATTAGAGAGGGCCTGTGGATTTTGTGCCGTTGTCCCTGTGCTGCCTGGCCAAAGCTGGATGCAACAATGAGAATAATTATAAAACAAACAGCTGGGTAAGGTGAGGGAGCACAATGTTAGGTTGGATGGAGGAGCCATGATTCTGCTGTCAGATGTTCACCACTCGTGCCCCAACAAGCGTCAGAATGGGAGCCAGTGAAGTGAGCAGAGAGAAGTGCGTTCTGCACAGGGCCAGCATGATGCTGCCTGATAGACTGACCGTTGGTCACCCAATCCTAGCAGGTACTTAACTAGTTAGGCTGAACTAGTTTACTGTCTCAGCCATAATATAATGTTAAGAAAAAAGGGACATGCATGGCCGGATTTACATTCCAGGCTGCCCTAGGCAAGGCACTGTGGGTACACTTGCCTCCGCCCATGGCCACACCCTACTCTTCACACGACCACATCACCAGTCTCATCCACTGTTTCCTGGCACAGAATATAACTTTGGCAAGGACAAACTTTAACCCCTTTAACAAGGACAAGTTTTAACCCCTTGGTTGCTAGAGAGATCAATGCATTGGAGATCTCACTAGCATCCAAGGGGTTAAATAATAGCCTGTAAAGGGGTGTATAAACTACTGCATGGATACAGAAATTGCTCTAGCTCCACCCACAATTCAGAATGTGGGTGTGGCCAGCACAGCTGAGGCGCCCCACAAAATTTGGAGCTCTTGGCAGGTGCCTAATCTGCCTATTGGGAGATCCGGCACTGGGGACATGGTATGACATTTGACACCTCTCTGGCAGTACTAGGGTTAATAATATGACATGCTACATTATTAACCCTAGAACTACCAGATAGACATGTGCGGAAATCATGCATTTGTTTGCAGTTCACTTCAAACACAGTGTTAATAGGCACCTAAAAGTCTGTTATATGGCATCATTTATGTATCCCTATTTGAACTGCAAGCTCTTATGAATCACTAGTTTATTCCTATTTGAACTGTAAGCTTTGTGGTATCATCAGGATAGCCCAATATGAACTGTAAGCTCTGTGTATCACTAATGTAGCTCCATATTGATTTATGCTCTGTGGTATCAGAATTGTAGTTCTATTCTGATTATAAACTCTCTGGTATTACTAATTTAGCGCTATTTCAATTGTAAGCTCTGCTGTATCTCTACTGGACCAAACAGTCTATTCCAAATTGTTTTAGTATTGTGATAAATGTTGCCATTTGCTGTGTTCTGTATCATTTACTAATATTTTATTATTAGTGCTATTCTATGTGTATTAACCCCTTAACGACCGGCCGATCGGCACTGCGACGTGAGTTAAGGACCGCAGAGCATTTTTTTCCAGTTCCGGACTCCCCGAACGGCGTGCAGCCATGGGGGGAGCCCGGAACTCCATGACATCATAGTACGTCATCGGTCGTTCAGTCAGATTGACCCTTGACGTCCTATGACCGTCAAGGGTCATTAAGGAATAAACTGGCCAATTCTACACTGTTCAGAAATGTTTATTGTAGTCTGGAATGCTGAAAACATGTATTTATGTATAAGTCATATTCATGTTAAAAGGCACCAATGTATATGTTTAGCCCCTTTTTCTGCTACAAATATCTGCAAATGTATGCTTCTGGAATTTTAGTAATTGAGATTACAAAGTATAATTTGTTATTATTATTATTATTAACAATGATATATAAAGTGGAAACATATTCAACAGATCAGTTTAATTAGTATGACAATACTGACTTGGTTGAAAAAAAAAAAAAGTAACCCCTCTTTGATTATAATTTATGCTGTAGTTCCAGTGTAGTAACCAGCAGATGGCAAACTTTCTAAACACATGGCTGGATTTGTTCAAGTTTGTTTCCATTTCAGTTCATAGAGAAAAATCAAGGGAGAAGGCCCTCTGCCAAGTAGTGAGTAAGACCTAATATTAAGGACTGTGGATCTTGCGCAAGGTCTATTGGAGATGGTTTCCAGCAAGCAACTGCTGCAGCGGAGTAGAGAACAGAACTGTGAGTGGTGAAGAATCGGCAGGGTAGCTGAAGGCCCAAAGCGCTCTCTTCTTCAAGTGTTGCAGTCTTAGGCTGCAGAGGTGTAAGCTGATACCTTTTCTTTTTCCTGTCCCAAGACAGGGCACCCTGAACCATATGCTCTAACACAGAGATAACATTCTCCTACCTCCACGTTACACTACTTTCTGGGGAACATTTAAAACAAATTCCACTTGATACCTTGGATTACCCAACTCCCGCTAGAGTGAAACTTAGGGTTGGCACCAGATTTGGGGAAAGGATTTGCTTAATGGTCAAATAGAGACTGGAACACCAGATAGGGTGTATATTTGAACTGTTTTATTGAACTGTCTTACTATATTGATTGCAAAGTACTGTTATTTGAATTAATACAAGTTATTGTTATACCTATCCCTGTTCCAGTAATACTGTTAGGGCTAGATATGTTTCCGACCTGAATACTTGTCCATACTCTGGACACCCATTTGGGTGGAGGCCCTGCCAAGAGAAGGTACCCCAATACTGGGTAGCGGAGGCTTGGGATCACCCTGCAAAGCATGTGGAGGTGCCCTAGGCAAAAACCCATTGCATTTGGAGGCACTGCTGGATGTATTGGGTACATCCATTGAAAATATACTAGATCCCTGGCCCACGGGCACCTTCATGACGGAGTGGGCTCAGCCACAGAGGGTACCACTACATCAGGCCAGCCTGGTATGCTGGGTACCTCCTCATGGTAAAAGGAAACATATCACTGCTCAATTACAAATAGTATTAAGAGTGGAGATGGTGACAGTCAGAGATACTCTGCAGGGTTCAGACGGTCAGATATACATGTTAGTATATTTCCTACAGGCCTACACCTTTGTGGAGCAGCACCTGAAGGATGCCCCTTAGTGTATGCTCTCCCTGACAAGGAAGAATGGGTCACACCACAGCGACCCACTAGTTTAGGCTAAGAGAGTTTGATAAGACTATCTCTGGTTCCTGACCCCTGTGTCAGAGAAAAATGGTGGGAGATTACCAGATATACCCCTTAAGATAGAGGCCATCCCCAAATGGACTGACCTCTCTGCCAGAGGGCAAGGGACAACCACTCCCAGGACCCCAGGTCCTGCAGCTCCCTCATTCCACGGCCAATCAGTCTTTTATTAAGTAAAGCTAGTTCAAAGGGAAGTGATATACCAGACATCCTGCAAAGGCTCTCGAAGGCTATAGTGATGGCCAATCACCCCCACAGCTACTGCAAGCTGAAGGTGTTCTCAGAGAATCAGCCTGTTCTCGTGGCAGAAGATTCCTTTGAATAATGGAGGGATAATGCAGTACAGTTACTTGAAGAGTGGATATGCACAGATACCATAAAGCTAAAAAGAAAATTTGAGATCCCCAGCCACTGCAGTTGTTAGGGCTCCCAAAGTCATGAATAAAGAAGCCGATGTTCAGGGTTATCAGTTACAAGAGACTTATGGAAAGGTCGAAGATTCTGAAACACTCTTAAATCCGTTCTACGTTATGAAACAGAATAATAATGAGGAACTGTTACCCAGACTCCTACTAAACTGTCAAAACAAATGTTGCGAGGTCGTAGTGTCATTATGCTTGGCGCTAGGTAGAAAAGCTATGGATTAATCTACCTTGAGAACTACTGTAAAAGGGATAGAAAATTAGATCTCCCCTTCTCTGGCCAGTGCTGTCAAGAACACAGGAAAAGATGATTTTGAAATAGCTGCTCTTAAAAAGGAGAGTAGCCTAATTAAAATCACTTCCCAAGACTTCTCTGAGGGAAACAGAGTCTCCCACCCCCAGGAGGGGACCTCATAGAGCACTTCCTAGGAGACTATTCCAAAAGGACTCATCCCCACGAGGAAATTGTTTCAAGTGCGGAGGATCTGGACACTTACTGGGAGGCTGATGTGGAAGTACTAGCCATCAGGCTTGAGGAGGCCACAGTCAATAGTCCTCCCAAGAAAAGGAAAAAGAGGGCTAGGGAGAAGAGACACACATACAGATTTTATGTGGGGCCACATTTGGGCCCAAATACTTGATACAGATACAAGTGAAAGGTATCCAAGCTTCAGCTTTGCTGGATACCGGGTCCCATGTGACCATCATATATAGTGACGTCTATGACCATCATCTGAAACACATTCCCCTGAAGCCTGCAGCTGAATTGCAGTTGTGGGGTATAGGAACCCAGGCCTACCCTTTAGAAGGAAGCAAAAGTTCATATAACTATCCCACACTTAAACACTGGAATGATAAGCCCTATGAACCTGGAGGTTCTTATCTGTCCTGTGCCTAAGAGTGTATGTGCTCCTATCATACTGGGTATCAGTGCCAGTATGGTGCAGAATGTGTTTAGGGCCTACCTTACCTAAGTAGGAGACAAAATCACTGGCATGTTTGATGGAGACCAATTCTACCCTAGGGAAAGAATGCTATTGACTATTACTGCAGTCTAAACCAGGGTTATGCTACTATTCAGGGAAAAAGCCTGTATTTGTAAAACCTGGTGAGACCAGGACTGTATGAGATATAGCCTCTATGCACAATGAAATAGTGGGAGGAAACAAACAATATCTCATTGAGTCTCTGTCTGAGGAGGATAGAAAGAAAGGGGGACCTTCATATCGGAGGTAAAGGACTGGCAAAATCACTGGAACAAAGACTTCCCCATTATGGTACAGAAATCTAACACAAACTGAGATCAGAATTAACCTTCATCAGAAAATTGGTGTGCCCCACCTGGTGGACCAAATCTCCTCAGTTGTGTATGTGAAGGCAGAGCAGGGGAGTGACCATGAAGCACCTATAACCTTGATTTGGAAGATTCTCCCCTTTCACAAAAGTGGAAAGGTAGCATCCAATCCAAGCTGGCTAGCCGGGAGTGAATCTTCTCCAGAGAAGAAATGGATGTGAGATGCGCAAAGAATGCTACACATGCCATCAGACTTTCAAACCCAGCTCCCTTCTGAGAGAGATCAAGGAGGATATCCTCCTTGTTACTTACATGATTTGTTGAAGATTACCCCAGGTGTAGAATGTGCTAATGTGCCACTTCCTAAAGACTCCTTTCTAGAGAAGTGGACTCCAGAATGTGAGGAGGGCTTCTTGACTTTGAAGAAGAGGCTTACAGAAGCTACTGTGTTGGCATATGCAAACCCATAGTGACAATATGTGCTCCTTGTCAATCCCAGTATGGAAGGCTTAGGAGGTGTTTGTCACGGTTTGTTTTGACTCTCAGACACAGAGTTAAGATAAAATCACAACTTTATTGAAAAGTTAATAAGGACCCTCACAGGTCCTGAACATACATATATGAAACATACACACAATAGGTTCAAAATGGTAAATCATACAATGATACAGTATTGTAGGCTCTACCAGCCTTGCCAAATACCGGGTAAGGCAGCCTGGAGACTGGTACAATGAGATGATCTAGGCTCTACCGGCCTTACCAATATACCGGGCAAGGCAGCCTGGAACTGGCAATACAGGATAAAGGAGGCTCTACCGGCCTTGCCAATATACCAGGCAAGGCAGCCTGGAGAATGGCACAACAATATGAATGAGGCTCTACCGGCCTTGCCAATATACTGGGCAAGGCAGCCTGGAGAATGGCAGACAATATGAAGGAGGCTCTACCGGCCTTGCCAATATACCGGGCAAGGCAGCCTAGCACAATGACTGTAAAGTTGGTAATGTAACCAACCGGTGAAATATTGGAGCGAACCAGTATCGCGTATTGGATAACATGGAGGCCCTACCGGTGCTGTAAAGGAGGCAGCAACCGGTGTGAAATGGAGTAAACCAGTACCATGTACTGGACAACACGGAAGCCCTACCGGTGCTGTAATGGAGGCAGCTAGCAACCGGTGATATGGAGTAAACCAGTACCGCGTACTGGACAACACGGAAGCCCTACCGGTGCTGTAATGGAAGCAGCTAGCAACCGGTTTGTTATGGAGTAAACCAGTTCCGTGTACTGCACAACACGGAAGCCCTACCGGTGCTGTAATGGAGGCAGCTAGCAACCGGTGATATGGAGTAAATCAGTACCGCATACTGGACAACACGTAAGCCCTACCGGTGCTGTAATGGAAGCAGCTAGCAACTGGTAATATGGAGTAAACCAGTACCGCGTACTGGACAACACGGAGACCCAGCCTGGTATCAGAAGTACAACCTAAGGAGAATCCAGTAGTCAGAACGTCACCAAGGTGACCATAGTCCAGAGGGAGAAAGTCAGTCCGGGATCCAGGAGCAGGAACAACAGTCAGGCCAGAATAGGATACTGGAGCAGTAACGACAGCCAAACCAGATCAGGAACAGAAGCAGGAACGTCAGCCAAACCGGATCAGGAATGGAAACAGGTACCACTCAGGAGCGACACTGGACGTCTGGGCAAGGACACTGACACTGGGCAGTAGGGAGCACAAGCGGGCCCAGTAGTCACAGGAACCATAGTCAGGTGACCACTGACATAGAGACACCACGAAAGGGCAACCAAAGGGTGCATGAGCCCAGTCTATATAGGCAATACTGGGCGGACTAATGACAGGCAGCCAATGGAGAGCCCTTACAACTGACTGACAGAAGAATTACCCTGTACACTCGTTAAAAGTCTTGGCTCTCAAGTGGACCATTGTCAGTAAAGTACATGATTACCTGTACTGATCAGAATTCAAGGTAAAAACTGATAATAATCTGCTTACCTATATAAAGACCACAGCAAATCTGGATGTTACGGGCCACAGGTGTCTAGCTGCACTGTCAAATTACAGATTCAGCATGAGATACAAACTGGGCCCCAAACATATTAATGCAAACGCACTGTCCCGCTGACTGGGACTCCCTCCTGATAAGGAAGAAGAAGAGTGGAAAGAGGTCCCTGGGACTGGAGTGAGGGCTGTATGCCAGGCTGAATTATTTGAGCTTAGAGGGATAGACACCATCACTCACTCTCCTGAAGCAGTACTGGAGATATTCTGTAACCCAGTAATGTTACAACAGCAGTCAATTACCACCCCTGTCGAAAAGAAGAAAGCTCAGTCTCAAGACTGATATATAGGAACTGTACTCAAAGCAATGAAAGCTAATAGTCCTAAGTTGCTTACCTTACTCCCCGTTGGGTAAAAAGACTTGTACTGCATGGAGTGGAACAAGTTGTGTCTAGATGTTGGGCTCCTGTATAGAGTTGCAGAGTACCGTGGTCACTCTGGTCAGAAACAACTGGTGCTGCCTCACAGATTTTGAGGAATGGTCATGAGAACTCTATATGCTCAGCATGGATATTTAGGTGTAGACAAGACATATGGCTACATTTTAGAGCACATGGGACCCTGAGATCCATTTGGCTTAGAAGTGTTCTAGGTTCTTTTTCATGTGTTTGCTGCTCCCCATGATCCAGATAGGTTGTGGGATCTTGCCAACTGGTCAAGGTTAAAATCTAAATGGGGTAACAAGCTAAAAGAAGCAAAAATATGTTCCTGAGACCAGGTGCAAATGTGTTATGAAACCATAGTGTGCGTGTCTAAACTCCTTTTTGCCCAGAAGCACTAGGTACCCTCCTGGATCTGGTAGCCTTAACCATATGGGGCAAATAAATATTTCCATTGATTTAAATTGAGCTTTTAACCCCTTAAATGCTAGAGAGGTCTCAGCATATTGTTTAGCAGTGCTATGGAGACCTCTGTAGCATTCAAGTGGTTAAAAGCCTCATTTGTTGAATTTGAAAAAATGTTTATGTTCCTTATGATACCTTTGTTTTATATAATAAATTCACAATTTTGGTTTTGTGCATTTTCCAGTGTTACGTGTGTGTTGTTCTGAAGCGGATGCTCTCAGGCCTAAGGCGTTGACATTATTTCCTTAAGATAAACATCTTGTTGTAATATCCAAATCTGCAAATAAACTGAAATGAAAAACGTTAATGACTCAACACCTTCAGGAATTTGCCACACCTATGTGCACTTATTAATGTTTAAATCTCAAATTTCCCATTTGTAATTGAATAGATCTGGAAGTCATGTTGTCATCGTGTCTCTCTTTCTTTCTATTTTTTTTTTTGTTTACTTTAATGATTGACTTTAGTAATCACAACCGCACTTTACCGGAGATGAAGGTGACTCACCTGACATACAGCGTTTATCAGATGCATCATACTGAGAAATCCTAAAGCCCACTGATAGATTTGGCTCAAGTGCATTTAATAACTTTTTCATTATTATGTCTACTTTTTTAACTTTCAATTTAATTATTCAAAGCATAGTATCATAAGATGAAAAAAACAAAGTACATATGCTAACTCATTGGGGGGAGATACACTAAGGTGTGATAAAGCAGCCATAAAGTGGAGATAACTTCTACAGTGATATCACTTCCCCAATTCCTATGCTACTCTATGGAGCCAATGCACTAAGGGCTCGATTCAAATGTTGGCGTCGGCAGAAAAAACTGGCGACGCTGGTTTTAACGTCAATTGAGCAATGCAAATGTTCCACTAGAAACAAGCGACACCAGTTCTGAAACACACGTCGCCCGTCGCCAGAACAGCAAGATCTCACCCATAGAGGATAATGTACAAGCGACGCCAAAAGCGATTCAAATGTTGGAGTTAGGGCTAACGCGCGTTAAATTGCAACATTTCTCTCCAGAAATCTAACGCCTATTTTTTTTGGAGAAAAACACACAACTCAGACTAGAAAATCACCTTCGCTGAAAATAAAAGAGAGAGGCAGGTCATTCAAGGACAGAAGCCAAGCATACAGAAGTCAATATTAACCCCTGCAATGCCTAGCAAATACAACAACAAGGCCCACAACAGTGATACACAACCCCTCCACCCAAAACACACCTAACATGCAATCTGGATATTCCAGGGCATCCCCTGAGGGCACAAGGAATACCCAAATTAAAATAACATATGCCCAACATCAGGTCCAACTGTGTCAATGACAATGTGGAGAAATGGTGCCTCAAATGTCACATATGCACATCTACCCAAAAATGTGTAAAATCAATATCATCAAACACCAATGCAGAACATAACAACATGGGAAAAGTGACGCACCCTGAGCTGGTACACATGGCACACCAACATCACATGACACCCTGCTTGTGAACCACTGGCCTACACCATACAAACAAGTCACAGACAAACAATAACAATCGAGCAACTCCACAGGGACAAGGGGAACACAAAGCAGCACAACATAAGACATCCCAAAACACCTTGGACCAACAGAGGTTAACACACAACACCACATGCACACCTGTCACTCCAACATCAAATCAACTCACCAATGTAACCTTAGCAGTACATGGAGACAAAACACACACCTGACAGCTACATACCAATTACAAATAATCACACCACTAACCACAGACACACCAGAAAACAATTACCTGGATAACACACACACCTTCTCATTAGTCCATTATGACCACATGACTGCTCATTGACAACACCCTACTGCTGTTTAAAAGTTACAGCCCACCCTTCTCAGATGGAGAGAGAAAAAAAAAAAAAACACAACAGAAGCGAACAGAACGACAGTATGTACACATACCTTTACCTGAGGCGACAGCGGAGGCGTAGGCGTGAGAGGGCTAGGGCTCCCCATCCCCCTCCAAGCACCCCTGTGCAACAGCCGTCACCTCCTGCAGCTGTTCATGCTCCAGCTGAAGAGCCATCCCCACCTGGAGGACAGCACCTACCAGCAGCACCTCAGCTGCAACGACAGGATGCCCCCCAGCTGCCACAGGGACCTGTGGAGCAGCAGAGGGCTGGCAGACAAATGGCCAGGCCCCGGATATATCGCACCAGGGTAACGCTGCTGGGAATGACTGAGGAAGAAGTCAGGGACAGATACAGGCTGACATCCGAGAGCCTGCTAAACCTGTATCAGGTGATCAAAGATGACATAGACCCTGTTTACTCTGCAAACCGTGCCCTGACAGGACTGCAGAAGCTTATGTGTTCCATCCACTTCATGGCAAGTGGATCATTCCAATCCACAGAGGGATATGTGTCTGGAATGTCCCAGTCCACCTGCTCCAGGGCACTGACACAGGTGTTGACAGCACTGAAGAGGAAGGCAAGTGCCTACGTCCACTTCCCTACAACAAACATGGAGTGGGCACGGGTGAAGCAGGCCTTCTACGCCAGGGGAGGAATGCCCAGGGTCATGGGGGCCATTGATTGCACACACATCCGATTAAGAGCCCCTGCACATCATCCACATCTCTATGTCAACAGGAAGAGTTACCACTCAATCAATGTACAGATGGTGTGTGATGCTGGGATGAGGATTACCAATGTGTGTGCAAAATTCCCTGGGAGTTGTCACGACTCACACATCCTCTCCAACTCCTCTGTACACAGGGATTTTGAGAACGGTACACATACAGGAGGATGGCTGTTGGGTGAGTCAACAGAGAACACACACCCCCACATCCACAGGTGCATGCACATGACGCATGTACATACCCATTTCAGTATGTGCATGACACAAAGGGGGGGGGGGAAACACCAAGTGTTGATGAAGAGGTGATGAAGATCAGATGACTCTACCATGTCATCACGTCTGCACCTTCCATGTAATGACATGTTGGTCATGTGCCCACGTCCCTTCAACTGTGGACATCTCTGTGCATAGGCTCCATAGAATAACATGGAATTTGGAGAAGTGATGGACCAGAGAAGTCATCTCCATCACTTCACCTCTACATCACTGCTTTGTGACTCCCCACCCCATGAATACATCATCCATGTAACATGACACCATGTTCCTACTCATCTACAGGTGATGCTGGCTA
Organism: Rhinophrynus dorsalis; assembly: GCA_037306005.1. Classification (NCBI taxonomy): domain Eukaryota; kingdom Metazoa; phylum Chordata; class Amphibia; order Anura; family Rhinophrynidae; genus Rhinophrynus; species Rhinophrynus dorsalis. The sequence goes on from CM074718.1 coordinate 151,054,302, forward strand.
TGGGTGCAAGTGTTGGCTGCTCACACCAATCGCAAATCCACAGACACCTGCTGAGGAGCGCTACAATGAGGCACATGTCCGGACCAGGAATGTCATTGAGCGCACATTTGGCCAGCTCAAATCCAGGTTCAGTTGCCTGGATCAGTCTGGGGGCGCTCTGCAGTATACACCTGCTAAGGTATGTGACATCGTCCAGGCATGTGCCTTGTTGCATAACATAGCTGTGGACACACGTCTCGTGGAGGATGTGCAGCCACACCAGCCTGTGGAGGTCCCTGTTCCCACTGATGGAGGGGAGGATCTGTTGACAGGGACACAGATGCGAAACAGGCTCATCAGGGACTACTTCACCTGTGAGTACCATGCATGTGTGATTGTGGATGTGCTTGTGGAATGCATGCAAACATGTAAACCAACAATGATTATCTGTTCCACTCCACAGGATGACCCAACAGCATAGTCCTACCATGTCAAGGACATCATCCTTCATCCTTGCATCAAAGGTAAACCATATGGTCCATGTCTATCACATACTGAGTTGTACTGATGTGAAAATACATCTACCAAGTTGAGCAAAGCCATGACACATGTGGAACCCTGTGAGTCACAGAGGAATACCCAATGCAATGACATGTAATGGATGCCACATAGCAATACCATGTTTTAACCCCTTGAGGGCCATAGGTGCACACAAAACATTACAAGGCACTCAGTTGTGTACCCCTCTGTAACTCGAATGGTTCAGGGGATAATGGATCAGACTTAGCTAGAATGTGAGCAATGCCCAATGTAGCTGAATGGGGATGGTGGTTGTGTGTGGTGTTGTCTGAGGTATGGCAGTAATGATCCGTTAGTCAGGTTGCAAGGCCTGCCATGCTGACTTGTTTGTGTGTGTGTATATAGCACAAGGAATATTCCAATCCATTGTTTGACAATGTGTGTTGTCCATGTGTTATGACCATATGAGGTGTTCATCAAGGGGATGGCAAGCAGACATATGTATGTATGTGACACGGACCCTGAGCACACACACCTTATCAGTATGTAGATCGAGATCCATGAAATAGTTCACCTGTTCCAGGGGGCTTGGTTTACGATATGATGTGTGTGTCCACACACATATACATATGTCTGCTAGCCAACACCTTTATCCAAACAAAATAAGGTCATGATGGCTACACAACACGTTGACAACAAATAGATTGTTCACCCTGTCACATAACAAAGCTGTCACCGTGGAGTGCCAGTAAGGTCTCCAAAGCATTGTTGATCAATGTGTTGTGTACCTCAAGGGCATGATGGTGGTAAAGCAATAGCATGACTGTTGTGTTGATAGTGCATCTACAAATCTCGTTTTCACCCTCTGCAGGCATCTATGGCATGACTCCTCATGGTCCAGCAGTTTGTTCCGGTGACATGTTGACTCGACATCCATGAGGATAATCTGTTTGTGTTGATGTCAATAAAACATGTGATATGACTATATATCTTGTGTCACTGATTACCTTTCCCATCAGGGTTTCAAAGAGATAGATGATAGTGATACTTGTAATGTTTGGCAATCCATGTAGTTGGGTTTATCACCCTGAGTAAAACAAGTGAACTTCCTTGCTGACAGGTGTTTTATTCCAAAGTGGTTACAGCTCAAAGTTTACATCCATAGATCCAATATCACAGTGGCATGAATGTGTCATGTGGCGCTGTTGATACAACATCTTATGGACAGCTCCGGTCCCTGCACCATGAATCCCCATAGGATGAAGTTGCAACAGTGCCATTTAACACCTTCAGGACAATGTAATATTTGACCCATGACTTCAAGCTCTGAGCTCGGATAACCTTGGAAAGAGACACCTTTCAGCAGTGGGAGTTCCCTTGTTCCAATCAGGGTGGTGAACCCAACTACATATATCATGACACATTCCAAGCATTACTATCCCCTTAATTGCGATCATGTTGTTGATGTATGTAATGTGTTCATGTTGTTCAAGTTCAAGTCACATCATGGAACAACATCCTGATGTTATTTGACTTTCAAATGTCTGTGATTTGAACTTGGACAAACGTGTGTATGTGATGTGTGTGTTCACCCCTGCTGTAAAAGCTTGTGACTCCATTCATCGTGAATGAGTTGTGTTCACTGCATAGCTTTGCAATGCATTGGAGACAACTCATTCCCTGACACCCATGTTAGATGTGAATGAGTTGTGTTCACTGCATAGCTTTGCAATGCATTGGAGACAACTCGGCCAAACAAACCACATATTGGATGAGAAACATGCATGGACACAGATGTAGTGAAAAAGTGCAAACATTTATTAAACGGGCCTGAAGAAGGTTGGCCCTACTTCTTTTTCTTGGGAGGGTAAGGGGGGGGGACTGCAGAGGTGGATTGCCTCTGACTGCGGCGGGTTACCCGTGGGTGGATGGTGGATGGTGGAGGTGGTGGTGGATCACTGCTGGCTGGAGATGCATTACTGGACCCCTGTTGTGATGGCTGGCCCATGTTGTGGCGCAGGTTTTCCCGCCTGTTTGTTTCACGCATCTCCACCAGCATGTGTCCCAGCACCTCCATCATGCCGGTGTTAAATTGTGCCTGCTGTGTGTTGGCGACTACCTGTTGTGCCTCCATGGCCCGGAGGCACCCCATGATCCTCCCTATATCCACCTCAATCCTACGCAGGGATCGGGCACACCTCCGTAACACTGTCACCTGCTCACCCTGGACAGCCACACATGCCGCGTCGAGGGCTGCTGTGGGCGCAGGTGACACAGGCGTGGTGGGCATGGAGGCTGGCAGAGGTGGTGGTGTGAGCGGACGACCATGGGGTGCCTCAGGAGAGACTGCAACATGGAGGCTGTGGGGGGATGTGGAGAACCGATCCACGGACCCCTCACTACCCTCTGTTACCGCAGCCTCAGGATGGGGCACATCTGTTGGTGTGGTTGGGGGGGATGGCGTTGGTGGTGGTGGTGGGGTGAAAACTGTGCGCCCCTGTGGCTGCTGTGGCTCCCCGATCAGGCCAATATGTTGGTAGTCCAGGGGCCACATCAGGGATGCCTCCTGGCTTCCGGATCTCCTTAGGTGGGGCTGAGGCCTAGCCCACATGCTGGACTCTGCATGTCCTGGCATCTGGACAGCCTGTGGCATTCTGTGCCTTGCCATAGGCTGCAGTGGTGGAGACACGTGGACACCAGGATCTTGCTGGGGCCACTGCTGGGGGCCTTGCTGGGGCCACTGCTGCTGCTGCTGGGGCCACTGCTGCTGCTGCTGGGGCCACTGCTGCTGGGGCCGCTGCTGCTGGGGCCGCTGCTGCTGCTGCTGGGGGCCTTGCTGGGGCTGCTGCTGCTGTGGTTGCTGCTGTGGTGGTGGTGGCAGCACTCCTGAGGTGGTGGCCTCCTCACAGGAGGTTTCCCCGGACTCCTCTGCTCGGGATGTTTGGTAAGCTGTGGGGGCAAATGACATGATGGAATTAGTGATTTGAGCCGTGACAGGAGTGCTGCACTACTGTTACAATGACATGTGAACCGTTGAGTGGCAGGATAGTATCCATTGCATAGCTTGGCAATGCATTGGTTACCATCCTGACACACATTGCTTAGCTTGATGTGATCCCATACATTGATTGTTCTAACCTACAGTGTTGTAGATTTGGTCATCATGTGTATCCTGAGCAGTGGGGATGGCAAGGCATAAACCTCCTTGCTATCCCCATTCATCATAATACATGTGGTGACCAAAAATAAAACATGACACCTTGAGTGACACAAACCTATTGCATGTCATACACTTAGCTTCAACAACAGAAACACTGTGACCTCTTAACACAACAATGCACCAGTGGTGAACGATGACCACAGAGTCCAACCGATGGTGTCAGCAACAGGAACAGACCAAGCACACCAAGCAACATGATCTGTGGTACCCAACAACCTAATCAGCTGGAGGACACACACACACAACCCAGGACAGACATAATCATAACACACAGCAAACATGTGCATGGTTATGCTGTACTGTTAGGGGTTACTTCTTTGTTTTCCTATGTCATGATGTTGAGCCTAAGCACTGGTGTATCACATGTTGTTTAGATCTCAGTGCATTGGCTCCCAAGGATAACACAGGGATTGCAGGTGTGATGACACTGTTGTTGTCGTCATGTAAACATTGCCACCTCTTTCTGACACCCTAGTGAATGCCCCCCCCATCAGGATTTAGCCTGGTGAATCACATATGTCCTGCAGAGTGGTGATGGTGGGGAATGTCCCCTGGCCAGCAACACCCTGCAGTCTACATATGATGCAGAATGCTGAAACTTCCACTTGTACTAACTACCTACATGTTCAACACCTAGCTCTGACATGCAGTAACAATACAATATGAAACACACCAATTCCCCTCCTTGCTATTCTCTGATAACCCTTTGGGTGCCAGGGGACTAGACGGTGTTTTGTTGAACAATGCATTGCTTATCCCTGTGGCACTCAAGGGGTTGTGTGCTGACCTCTTTGTCACTCTTTGTATGACATTGTGATACACAGAACATTTAGATCTGTGACTGACACATGACAGTGTGCATTGGATTTGTGCTGTGTATGATGTTGTTTTGGACAGCATGAAGAGGGTTCAATAGGGACTTTAGCATTACCATTCTGGCTGGGTTTGTCAGGTATTCTGTCCTTGTTTGACATCCCTCCAAGCTGTGTGGCTGGATTGTGGTGTGGAATGCTGTCCATGTGTTCAGGTGTCACTGTGTTTGTCTCTGTCTGTTAGGTGTCAGTTATGTGTGATGTGTGTGGGCCTTGATGCACGTACCAGTGGACTGGAGGCTCCTTTCATCCCCAGTGTCGCTCCATCCAGGAGCACCATGGACCGTGATGGCGGAGATTGTCCTGCGTACAGCCTCCTCCCACTGGGTATATTCCACACGCAGGGGCGGACCACCTCCTGTACCAGCAGCATGCAAGGCCTGCTCACCCATCTTCCTCTTCACCTTCACAATGGGAGACAGAAATGGGAAAAGGGTTGAACTAGATGTACACAGGTCTATTGTCAACATGAATTACTGTGTTACTATGTTACTATCTCACCTTGGCCTTGCAGTCTGTCCACCTTTTTTTCACGGACTCCACTGACCGGCTGCGGCTGGATACAGCGTTGACCGCAGCCACGACCTCCTTCCAGGCTGCCTTCCTCCTGGAGCTCAAACCAGCAAGGGGCCCTTTGGAGAACAGGACCCTCTCCCTTGCAACAACAGCCTCACAGAGGACAAGGTTCTCCTCCTCAGAGAACCTGGGCTCTCTCGCCCTCTCCTCCTCCTCACCACCAACAGTTTGTTGAGAGCCTTGGCTGTGGCTCTCCAGCCCTGCCTGCACTGGCCCTGGCTGCGTGTGGTGCAGGGGGTCTACCCCTCGTCCCACTGTCTCTGCCCCTGCACTGGATGTGCCTGCCCTCAGGTGGCTGCCCCTCCGCCCCAGTGATCTCCTTCTCCCTCCCCTACCCTGACCAGGGATGCCCCCCTGCATCTCCTCCTCCTCTCCTCCTACACTCCCCACCCCTCTCTCCTCTCCTCTCCTCTCCATTGCTCTCACACACTCACACCCAGGCACTCACTCAGGCCCTCACACACTCACTCACTCACTCACTCTCTGTCACTCACTTGCACTCACAGACTCACACTGTCAAAAAAAAAATAAAGGTGTGATGTGTTATCAAAATAAAAATGAGCTATGTGTGTGTATGTGTGTTTGTGTTTGAATGTGTGTGATGGATATGTGCAAAAGTGTTTTATGTGTATTTTTGTGGTGTCCCAATGCTCTCCAACTCCTAACTGTGTGCTGTGCTCCTCTCTACCTCTCACTCTGCAAAACTAACCTCCACTCCTTGGGTCCTGAGATCTAGCTCTGTGAACTCGATAACAGACAAAGGTGCGTAGGTGATTTTGGGTCTATTTATAGTTTTGGCGACTGAACTTGATACTTTGGGGGGCTGTGATTGGCTGGAGCGCTTGGTAACGTTGGACGTTTCGCTTGTTTTTTGCTTTTGGAGACGTTTCTCGCGTTTCTCGCGTGTTTGGCGTCGACGATGAGGTCAAATATTTGGCGACTCCAGTTTTGTAGTCTTCGTGTGTTTTGTAGGCCGTCGCGCGTTAACTCTTTTGGGTATGGAACATTTGAATCTCACGTTACCCAGTTTGGTTTAACTCGCGAAGCCAGTTTTTTTCCTCACGCTAGTTTTAACTCCAACATTTGAATCGAGCCCTAAGATCTCTGACATCAGAGAGAGACTACAGAGGTGATAAAGTGGAGATGACTTCTCCAGCGATATAAATAAAGGGAGCTTGGTGCTAGTCTCCCCTCTAAGGAATCTATGTGCCTGCCACACACATTATCTACAAGTGTAATCAAGTAAAAACAGTCTGACAATAAATTTCCTTTGCAAATGTGATGATTTTCTTAAAAATATATAGTAATAGCAATATAGTTCTAAAACACTATACCAAAAGAGACTAAAGCTCTCACTTGCACCTTTCTTTTATTTAGCAGAAAAAGATTTAACTCATATTTTCATTAAAAAGTAATATTCATTATTTATTGAATATCATTACAGATTATGTTAATTTGGAAGTGACTTCAAGATCACCTTGTGACCAGACGGAGTGATTTAGGACTATAACATTTGACATATTGATCACCGTGTAGTACATTGTGTGACATAATGTAATAGTATGTGTGTGGTATACTGTAGGTCCTATAAAGGGACTTAGCAGTGGGGAACCAGAGTGCAGAGAAAATAACTGTTAAGCCCAGCACTCTGGCTTGTTTAAAGAACACTCCATGTCTGTGTCACTGGTGCTAAGGAATGTTTGGGATGTGGACTACTGTGCTTCCTTGACCAATTGGGGAGGTTATTATGGTCCAGTTAAAATGCCCCTTTTTCAAGCACTATTTTATATTCTTATCTTGATAAGAGTGTATGGAAATGTAGGCCATTCCCTGATTGATCAAATGTAATGGCGTAGGGCCACTGCAAACCCCACCTGGGGTTTCTACAGCTAGATTCACTAGCTCTTCCAGTCTACCAGAGAGCAGCATCCAGTTGTACCTGCCTGAGTATCCAGGACCTCTAGACCACCAGAAAGTAGCAAGGCTCCAGCCAGCCGTGGAAGAGAGACAGCAGCAGTTGCAGTTCAGGAACCGACGACCCCAAAAGGGTCTGGTAAATCCTGGTACTGTCACACACCTATATGTTATGTTAATAATTTATATTTAAAATAATATTTTATGACACATTTAGCTTTATTTATTTTTCAGTTTATGAAAGTTAGACAGTACTGGATGTCAGTCATGTGCCAGCTACTAAAGCTCTATACCCCTCTCTCTCTCTCTTTTTCTCTCTCTCTCTCCACTATCTGCCACTCCCTCTCCCTCTGTCCCATCTGCCACTCCCTCATCACAGGGTTATATAATCTTAGTCATTGCTTTTGGATTGGATAAGCTTTCTCCAGTTACTAAGGAAGGAAGGAAGAGTGTGAGACAGTGGCAGTTGGGAGGGAGAGCAGTGTTGAATATCAGCTTCTAACTGAAACATGACTAAAGCCAATCTAAAACTATTATTTTAAATTAAAATTGTATATCATAACATAGATGATTTTAGCCCCTTGCTGGCAGTTAAAGACCACAGGGCATTTTATTATTATTACCAGTGTAAAAGCCCGTGTACACAGGCCAAGGTTGAGTAATGTTAACCCTTTGAGTGCCAGAGGGGTACACAACACATTGCTTTGCAATGCGTTTTGTACCCCCTGTGACATTCAGAGGGTTAAGCGGCCGCTCCCTCACTGCTCCACGTGATACAGTCACGCGATGCAATCATGACCAGTAGAGACTGGCAGCTTCTACTGTGCATGACGGCTTCTGACAAACATCCTAGCAAATTATTATATAGGATTATTATTATTTTTTTTTTTTGCCATTTGATTCTGGGCTCCCAGTATAGCGTGCAGCCCTGAATTCCATGACATGCCAGGACCATCTCTGGTCCTTATGGCAGGGTCCTGGCATGTCATAGGTCCTTAAGGGGTTAAAGCTTTTTCAAATTAATCTAGGTTATAACACAGTAACATAGTAAATTAGGTTGAATATAGAAAGAAGTCCATCAAGTTCAACCTTTGCCTCAAGTGACATGAGAATTGTATAGTTATCCTGCTACCAAATAAGTTAGTCATTTATCAGACCTTCCGGATCTGCCTACTAATATTAATATAACCCTGTGTGTTCCCTTTTGCAAGAAATGCATCTAATCTTCTCTTAAATGTATCCATTGAATCTACCATAACCACCTCCTTGGGCAAGGAATTCCACAATTTAACAGACCTTACTGTTTAAACCTCCTTTGATGCTCTCCCCTGTACTCTCTCCAGTTCTAGTATATTCTTTTTCAGAACTGGTGCCCAAAACTGTACTGCATATTCAAGGTGAGGTTTTACCAATGATTTGTACAATAGTAAAATGATGTTATCCACTCTTGCTTCAATACCCCTTGTCATGCAAGACACAGTGCAAGACACAGTGTTATCACAACTTTAAATATATTTGAATATGCCTTGATATTTCTTAGGATATGTTACAAAATAAATATAAATGAGCTGACAAAAGCAGATGGAAAACCACAATATTTTCAGCTGCAACTCCCAACATCCACATCCTGTCACTAACCTGTTAAAGATTATGATAGCTGTAGTTAGGGTTGCCACCCAGCCGGTATTTTACCGACAGACCGGTAAAAAATTGGCTTCTGTCCAATGTTAAGTCTATGGAGAGAATGCCATGGCCGGTATTTTTTTTAAGAAAAGGTGGCAACCCTAGCTGTAGTCCAAAAACAGCTGAATGGGGCACAGGTTTCCCACCCCTGCCTTAGCATATAATAAGACATTTTGAGGTAAAATTGAGTGATAGCTTTCACAGCCAAGTGATGGGCAACCATAGACCCTCAGCCACTGGCTGGCTGGAGATTATGCAAGTTTTAGTCCTTAACAGTTGGAGGTCCTCAGGTTGCCCACAGGGCAATTATGTTTTACTGAGTCTGCCTAGTAAACAGCCTGAAGGTGAGCAGTGCACCCTCAGAATGGCTCCTGCCAGAAGGGTTCTGGAAGGCTTGCAGTGAGACTGAGCAGAACCCTGAAGTTTGTTGCTCAAAGCCACAGCAAAGTAATGTGTTTAAGACCTTCAGCATTTTAAAGAGTTTAAAACCCCTTTTCAATCAATGAGAATTTGAGAAATATTTATTTGTTCCCAGTGGAGCAGTTGGTTTGCCACAGAATTTTCTTATAATATACTGAGTACAGCCCCGAGATTGGTCTAGTCTAGTGCAAATGTGCAGTACATAAGCTATGTAAAGACAAGTTATAAATAGAAAATTGCCTTGATCTTCAGAACATTTTTGTAGGTGAGAGGACTAAACTTTATCTCATAAAGCAACTTTGTACTTTACCTTGGGAGGCTTAGATCATCGGTGGAGTCATTCCACTTTAAAACGTAACCTTGCAACACAGATCATATCCTGCAATAACCGGAATGCCATTCATTTCTCACTATGTAATGTTTTGTTTTATCTAAATGAACCTTTTTACATTTGTTCCACTCCACATCTGTTTCCTAAGATCTTTAGTGGACATTCAATAAGCTAAAGTATAATTCAGGACCAAGCCAGATGCACCATAGGGAACAAATAAAAATACCAAATTCTCTATTGATTTAAATGGGGCTTTCTCCAATGCATTGGAGAACTTTGGTATTCAGTGGGTTAAAAGTCCCGTTTAATTCAATGGGAATTTTTATTTGTCACCTGTGATGGTATGCCACAGAATTGCATTTAATTTGCCCTTTCCTGTGCTGGTCTATGTAAAGGGTTTAATGTTATTTCCAATGCATGTACAGCAGATGCAGGATGTGTGTCTGCACCTGTAGTTACCTGTCTACCTCAGCTATCCTTACTCTCAATCTAATCTGTTGTTTTTCTTCTAGCATGGCGGGTGCTAACTAGGGATAGGTGAAGTCAGATACATTTTCTGGAGGAATTTTCGTGAAAAAACTATTTCTCGCTCATAGATAATACATCGAATTTTATTCTTTTTGCCGCTGCCAATAAATGGACCATATTTTGCCTATGTTTTCTATGACTACATGATTTCCTGTCTCAATATTACTTCTTCTGAGCACTGGAGTAGATAAATAAATAGCTGAAAGAAATTTGTGAGTCTTACAGCAATATATGCCTTGAAACTATCTTCCTGCATAAGTAACATTGGCACAAACATCCTTGAAAATAACTGCTGCTTGGGATATTCCAGCAGGGTGCAACACATGACATCAGTTCTTTAAAGCCTCTGTTTTTAACAAAAGGGCAGCATGTCAACCGTCAACATTTTGGCAAGTTTACTATTCCATAGGATTACTTTTTGCATTATTTTTTGCATGTTTTTACTCCTTTCTAAGAACTTGGTAAGTGTAGGATGGCAGTACATAGTAGAAGAACTGTAACTTTATTTATTTGATGACATAGATATTCCGGCAGTATGTGTAGGCACTCTATGACTCTGAGTTTGTGTTTTGGAGATGACAACTGTTCTGCAGCAGGAGCAGGAAATCTTGGCACACTCTGACACATCAAGTAACACTTTCATTATGTACCCCAGAGCCACAGGAAAACTTAGGAGCACTTCTGCTGCTTCTAGTTGTGGCACTTCTGGCCAGCTGATGGTGTGCCTCCCAGGCAGACCTGTGGTTGTGCTTCAGATGGGAACTCATTGAGGAGGTAGCTAGGTGTGAGCCTACTTTCCCTCTGAACACAAGCTTCTTACATGGACAACAGTTTGCAACATGCTTAGCTTTTGCATCCTGAGTGATGTATTTCTATACTTCATAGCGGGGTCCCTGAGAGGCTGCTATTACCACTGCTGGGGTTATATGTTGCTGAAATTGTACTACTACTAAGTGTCACAGGTGCTGCAGTGGTATTCATCAAAGTTAAGGCTGTGGATGCTGATAACATGTGCTGCTGTTTACTCAACACTATTAGTGCGTGAGGCTGAGTGGGACTTGGACTTGGTAGTGGTCATGGTCAGATTTTCCGATTTGTTTTTTCAAACAGTTTATAGATGGGCACAGTGCTCCTTTTCAGTGGTGGAAGATTAAGCCTTTGCCTTTCAGGTAACTTTATGGCCATGCCATCATCACTCTCTCTCAAATTCATCTGTATCTGTAGAAGAAGAAGATGCTGGAGGGATATATTATAGATCTACATCATCATCAGTTCCTAGGTCATCATCCACATCACCCGCCTTTTCTTTCCCTCTACTTTTATATTGCTCAAACCATTTATTTTTACTTTTCTCCTTTTGAGAAGTTTGCAACTACTTTCAGGACAGGTGTTTATGTGCTTGTTTGTCTTTCTGTCAATTACAGCAGCTGGTTGAGCTGCTACACCTTCTTCTTGCACTATGAAATCTACACTGGAATGTAACTCGTCATCTCCAGTGATTTTAGATGGTTTATTACTAGCGATGGTGCTGGTGGGACTTTTGGTGGGACGTTGACAAACTATATCTTCCTCTGGAGGAAAGGTATCTCCATCATTTACTGCACACACTGCAGCAACCATGGCTGCAGTCAGTTTTTGGACTACCACTTTACTCTCACATCCCTTCTCTGCCCCTTGTGTGTTTGTTGGACATTACAGTAAAAACGCACACAGTAGTTGAGTAAAGTACACAATAGAACTAACTAGTTGAGAAGCCCATTTACACGGGCCACAGTGCCACCGCTGAAGTCATGCGCAGTAGAGATTGTCCGTGGCGTGGCTGATACGGAGCAGGGTGCTCTGAATTCAGACTGGAGTCCTCTCTATGCACCTTCCTGTGTGAATTCAGAGCGCCCTGCTCCATATCAGCCGCGGTGCAGGCAGTCTCAACTGCCAGTGACTATAGCACGCGCAGCTGTCTCTACTGCGCATGACGGCTTCTGACAAACTTCCTTAGCGAATTATTATATAGGATTGTGTATGACGTTTTGCCTTGGATCTCTACAAAATACTCTGTCATGTCTAGCATCAGTCTGCCTCAGTCACAACTCACATCAGAGTCCCTGTCTGTCATTTTTTTAAATTTTATCTATTTATTTTAATTAACTGTCCCCCATCCCTATCACCATCAACAAAAAAGCATTCTCCTGTTCAGTTGCCTCATTTGCCAGACTCAGGATAGAGATAGGAGCCAAATCAGGAAGAAACTTGGATCACAGGTCACTGTGTCTTCCCAGTCAGTCACACATAATTTTGGGGTAATTCTACTTTGCTCCACTAGACCCCCCCCAGCACAGAGATAACAGACAGATTTTGGGTTATTTGGGGTAAACCTCCTTTGCTTCTTTCTTACACCCACAGGCTCCCCTAGGACAGAAATACCAGCCAGATCAGGAAGAAACTTGGATCACCTCTGCCTGTGTGTTCCCAGCCAGTCACACAGGATTTTGGGGTATTTGAGGTAATTCTCCTTTTCTCCTTTCACATACCCCCAGACTCCTGTAGGACAGAGATAACAGCCAGATCAGGAAGAAACTTGGAACATGGTTGCCTGTGTCTTCCCAGTCAGTCACGCAGAAATGGGGGGTATTTGGGGTCAAACTCATTTCCCCTTCCTGTCCCCCAGACTCCCCTACTACAGATAAAAGATTTTCTGCCTACAAGACTCCCTAAACTAAGCTTTAAAGGGATAGTAATACTTCGTTTTATCTTTATTTTATTTTGTAGGCATTAAAAAAATGTGAAGAACGATATAAGTCTCATCGCTCAAACCTTTATGGTTTGACAGATATTCACAAGCAAAGTTTCCCCCTCCTGCCCCTTTTACCTAGTGTAAGCCATCTCTTCTCAGATGTGGAATGCAGTCTATAGACCAGATAGATAACAGCAGGGGGCAATCTTCTTCCTATGAGAACAATGAAAGCCCTGCCCCCCTTGACAAGTTTTTCAGGTTTTTCCCTTATCTTAATTGAAGATTGTTCCTCTCTGCAATCTACCTGCTCACCTCTCTTCTGCTCCGGCTGAGCAGTGTTACATCAGTAAAAGGGGCGGAAGGGGGATACTTTGTCATTGAATTACTCTTGAACTACAACTCTGACAGAATTGAAATAACACTCTCCAAAGTCCAAATACTATGATGATTAATTCGAGCTGCTTTTATTATGAAACATTACTATCCCTTTAACTCCACTTTATTAGCCTGTCTTCTCTAGCTTAAAAGGTGCCACTTTCTTTTCTTCTAACAAACACAAAATAGAATGCTGTGAGAACCTTCCATCCTTTTATATGCCTGTGGGAAAAGCAATGAAACTTACCATGTTGTGGGGATAAATAATGTATTTCCATTGATTTCAATGCAATTAGGCTAAGTAAAAAAGCAAAAAGACTGCACTTTTCACAAAATATTTCCCACTAGGAGAATAGTGCCATGTTTTTGTCCTGTTCATTTTTTGAGGCAAAATATTTCATCCATCCCTAATTCTAACCTTTGCTTCAGATCCATGTACTTTCTGAACACAAAGAGTTGTTTGGGCAAATGTTTGCAACTACGTCTATAACAGTGCCACAGGCCCAGTAACTTAAAAGGGTGCTAGTATAAAAATCGCCCAGATACAAATGATGCCCTTTATTTAACGAGGGGTTAATTTCTCCACTGGTTCTCATATAGTCTGGGCAACTATACAGATCAAGTTGGCTGTCCTTGCCCTGATATATTTGGAAAACCTGAGTATACCTTGTGGCACTTTTGTACAGTTTATAAAATATGACTCCAAACGATTAGAGGGGATAAACTGTTTGAATCCCAATCTTCCCTTGTATTTCATAAGGGATTCATTGATGCAAATATTTTTCTGGGGCATATATACATCTAAAAAAAATGTGTAAATAATTTATTAGGGGGCAAATTTTATATCACCTGTCATACTGGGGGTGTTAATTTGGGAGGCACAGGATATTGTCACTGAAATTTTGCTCCAGTATGACCTAATGCTTGGCTTTTTAATTATCCTTATAGCCATTGTTAGGACCTAGACTTGTTTAATTTCAGTCAGATCTGTGGGTTGCCATGATTGGTACTTTGAAAGGAAGGCTGACTGATTGGCAGCAATGAAATGGGCTGCAGACATATTTGTTTGGGATACAATCTCCCCCAAAATGTCTTCCCCCCCAAAATAAATTCCACATCCACTTGAATTCCTTGGATGGCTAGGCATTCAGGAATTTCTGGACACAATGCAATATGCAATGCAATCATAAATCCGATACCTCTCTGTAGTGGAAGGTCTCTAAGGCAGTGCTGAGGGTTTATCCACTATCATACTTGGCAAAAGCGAAAGAAAGAAACACAAACTAAGCTGAACCAGCTCCAGAGAGCCTTAACTAAAACATACAAATGTTATACCTGTCACAACACCCAATACAACAAATCCTTATATCTAGCAGCCAAAGAAGCTTATGATGTTGTCTTAACTATTGAGGCACAGTTTACACAGAATAACCAAAAGTGTAGATGGCTGCTCCAGGCAAATAAACAAGGAAATAAACAAGAAAGCTTCTTTCTGTGCTGGGGAGGAGATGGGAGAGAGGTGGTGACCAACCTCGTGGGAAGGAATAAGATATTTTTGACGTATTACAAAAAATCTCTACAAGCATAGCACAGTTTCTAGTCTGGTTTCCTGGACTTCTTAGACCTCCCAGTGCTGTCACCAGCACAGCAGAACACACTAGGGTCCCTCATAATGATATCTGAGGTTGCTTCAACAATAAAATCCCTCAAGAATAATAAATCCCCAGGGCCTGATGGTCTACCTCCAGAATACTGCAAATCACTTCCTGATCATATAACAACCCCACTAATGGACCTATATAATCACATTCTGCTTACTGGATCTATGTCATTATATTTTGAGATGTCTAGGATAATTGTTCCCACCGAAGAAAATAAAAATCCACAGTTTCCATCTAATAGACCGATATCCTTTCAAGCCAGGAAGTACCTGAATAGGCCCAAACTGATGCTTAGCCTTGACACTGAGAAGGCCTTTCGATTTTGTATGATTGGATTATCTTTTTCAGGCTTCTAGACCGTCAACGGTTTAGTAAGTCGTTTCTGAATTACATCAACGTGATATACCATGCACCGCCAATGACCATCGCAACTAATAATGTGAACTCTCCCCTTTTTGGGTTACATAGAGGTACCACACAAGGCTACCCACTCTTCCTGTTACTGTTTGACTTACCCTTGGATCCCTTATTGCGTTCATTTGGTGGGGGGCATCTGCTGCTGTGGAGGGTTGGAGTGGCTGCATTTTGGATGATATACTGTTGTTCATCAATCATCCGGAGCAGGGGTTCCCAGGATTCTCAAGCTGCTCGCTGAGTTTGGTAGATTTTTGGGCCTAGTCATGTAATATGAAAAAAATAGTATATGGTATGAGTGTAGCGCTGACTTCTCTCCAATAATTGTATAACCTGCTAGAGCTATTGTCAAATGATAGCTGTCGCAAGTTATCCATTTGTCGGAGAAAGGTTAGCACTAGACCTGTACCACATACAATTCTGCTTTGTCAGGGAGTGGTTGGATCCTTTTTGAGTCTAGAAGCAATACCCTACTGGTTTGGAATCTTGTATCACACAATTAGTGACAAAGTTTGCAACAAAGTTGTTTTTATAATTAGTGTGCTGAGTGCTGTTTTGAGAGTTTTCTTTGCACTTGCACTTGGGATTGTTTCAAATATGAAAAAATGATTATATTACACAGCTTATCCAATTGTACTCTACCTGCTGTGAGATGTTTTTTCAAAGTTATTGCAGCTCAGACTTGCATTGTTTGGGTATGGTAATTATATGGACTGAAAGGTTATGGTTGCACTGTTATTACAGTCAGTGACAAGGACCCTCCATAAGCTGTTATAGCAAACAGCACCACTGTGAAATTTCAAGCCATGGAGGTATTGCACACAAAATGCAAATGATTACCATAGCTTTAAACATATCTGTTCACTGAGTGTGTCCTTGCTTTACTAATCTAGATAAACCATGCAGTGTGTGGATTATATATTTTAATATAAACCATTATTACTATAAAAGGGAATTCAACCACATTAATTGATAGAGTTCTACAGCACATTTTGAAGCAATGCATCAGAGACCTCTCTAGCAGTTAACCCCTTGAGGGAATTCGGGGTGCTTAATGCTTTGTAAAGCAATGTGTTGTGGACCCTCTGGTCCTCAAGATGTTGAGCAGTTAAAATCCCAATTGAAATAAGTGGGAACGTTTATTTGTCCTTCATGGTTAGGCTGACCAGACCTTCCCTTTAACCGGGGACACATAGGAAATAGGCATATTTAAGGACTGTACTGAAATCAAAACAGCCCTGCAGTATGTCATTTTCATATGTGTACCCAGTTAAAGGTGCGGTCTGGTCAGCCTAGTTTAAATGTAGAGATGTCTCTAGATGTCTCTAGCACACTGCTTTTCAATGCACTGTAGATGTCTCTACCATTCAACAGGGTAATTTCCACATTTAAACCAATGGCACTGTTTGTACCCTGTGGTGCAGTTTTTTGATCCAGAATTCCTCCACTTTTTTATGCATAATGTCTTTCTCTTAGCAGAAAGGGTTAAATGATGATTTGCAGTCAGGGCACTCAGCACTAACCCAAAAATCAGAGATATATGCAAAAAAAAAAAAAAAAAAAGCCATTCAACACAGCGGGATCATACACAAAGGAAAGCAGCACAATTTGTGGAGAGAAATTAAACTATAAGTGACAAAGGAAAATTTCTGTTTTACATTGGGGTTTTACCTAAGATGACCACATATCCCTTTAAATCATGAACTTTTAACCCTTTGAGTGCCAGAGAGGTATCCAACGCATTGCTTTGCAATGCATTGAATACCTCTCTGGCATCCAAAGGGTTAAGAAAACTGCATTCTGCAGGACTGCACTGGAATCAGTGCAACTCTACAGTGTGTGCATTTTATAAAGGTACTTTGGAGACCCTTCTACCATTCAAGGGGTTAAATGGTCCATGTAATTAAATGGGTATTTTTATTTGTTCCTTTTGGTGCATCTATTTCCTCACTTTTGTCTTTATACAAGAGACCATAGTGCACAGGTAATAAATCATGCTCCAGTTCCACATAGATCAGTATCTATCCACCCACTGTCTAATAAATTAGACCAGGGCTGTCCACGTTCAGTCCACAAGTGGCACCAACAGGCCAGGATTTGAGGATTTCCCTGATTAAGCACAGCTGAGTCAGTCAAAATGAGTGCACCACTGATTAACTCAGCTGTGCTTAATCAGGGGAAATCCTTAAATCCTGGCCTGTTGGTAGCCCTTGAGGACTGAACGTGGACAGCCCTGAAATAGACCTTTTCGATATGGATACTTTTTTCTTCTTAGACACCTATCAAGCCAGATTACAAAAATAAGTACCATAGGGTAAGCAGCCCAGATTAGGGTGACCAGACCTCACCTTTAACCGGGGACACATAGGAAATAGGCATATTTCAGGACTGCACTGAAATCAACTCATCCCTGCAGCATGTATTTTTCACTTGATCTCGCTGGAATGAGCACCTCACTTAACTCCAACCTTTCCTCTATCTTAGCCATCTCTGACACAGACACTCTTGTTAACTCTTACAACTCAATCCTATCCTCTTCTACTGATTCCTTTGCCCCACTGAAACCACAACAGAGTTGTCAAGTCAGTCCACGACCCTGGCTCAACTCCCACACCTGATTCCTACGTTCTTGCACTCGTTCTGCTGAACGCCTTTGGAGGAAATCTCGCTCGCATTCAGATTTCATCCACTTTAAATTTATGCTGTCCTGCCTGTATTCTGCTTTATCAAATGCTAAACAAGAATACTACACCATACTAATCAACAACAATAAATCTAACCCGCGCTGTCTCTTTGCAGTTTTTGACTCCTTGCTCCATCCTTCCACTGCTTCCTCTCACCCCATACATTCACCTCAAGCTTTTGCGGAGCACTTCAAGCACAAGGTGGAATCTATTCAAAAACAGATTCCTACTTTTCCATCTGCCTCTGAACTCTCTCTCCCTAAACCCCCCTCATCATACTTCGATAGTTTTACCCTGATAACAGAGGAAGAAGTTTCTCAGCTTCTCCTATCTACCCACCTCACTACCTGCTCCTTGGACCCTTTGCCCTCCCACTTACTCAAACCACTTGCACCAGTCCTTACACCTATATTAACACACATCGTCAACACTTCTCTCTCCACAGGCACCTTCCCTTCTTACTTCAAACAGGCACAAATGAAACCCTTGCTCAAAAAGACTAACCTTGACCCCTCCTGTCTCTCTAACTATCGACCTGTCTCCCTTCTACCTCTTACCTCAGAACTCCTAGAACACCTCATCTTCTCCAAAATAACTAAATTCCTCAACTCTAACTGTCTTTTGGATTCTATGCAGTCTGGTTTCTGGTGCGGTCACTCAACTGAGACAGCTCTCTGCAGGGTGGCCAATGATCTCCAGACTCCAAAAGCCAAAGAACAGTTTTCTATATTTATACTTCTCAATTTATCCTCTGCCTTCGACACGCTTAACCATTCTCTGCTCACTTAAATTCTCCACAGTCTTGGCTTCCGAAATCAAGCTGCTTCATGGCTCTCTTCCTATCTCTCACAACGTTCCTTTTTTGTGTCCTCTAACAATAACACCTCCTCCACAGTCCCTCTGTCTGTGGGGGTGCCTCAAGGCTCCGTTCTGGGTCCTCTGCTTTTCTTACTGTACACCCTTTCATTGGGTGAACTTATTAGTTTGTTTGGCTTCAAATACCATCTATATGCTGATGATACCCAAATTTACTGCCTTTTGGCCATTTCCTCCTGGATGGCACAGCGTCAGCTAAAGATAAACATGGCCAAAACAGAACTGCTAATCTTCCCACCAAGACCTTGCCCAACACCTAGCTTCACCATTACAGTTGATGGAATTGATATTGATCCGGTCAGCTTAGCACGCTGCCTTGGGGCCATTTTTGATTCCTCTCTTTCCTTCTCCCCTCACATTAACTCCCTGGCTAGATCATCTCGCTTCTTTCTCCGCAACATTGCTAAAATCTGCCCGTTCCTCTCCCAACAAACTACTAAAACTCTTATACATGCCCTCATTCTGTCCCGCTTAGACTATTGCAGTATCCTACTAACTGGCCTACCTGCTACTCATCTTTCACCTATGCAATCTGTTTTAAACTCCGCTGCACAAATCACCACACTCTCCCCAAAAACTGAACCTGCCCACATAATTTGCAGACATCTGTCATGGCTCCAGATTCAGCAGCGCATCAATTACAAAGTCCTTATTCTTACCTTTAATGCTCTCCACACTGCTACCCCTCCTTACATCTCTTCTCTCATCTCCTCTTATGTTCCTGGCCGCTTCCTTCGCTCAGCACACAATGCACTTCTTGTTGCACGATCCATACCCTCTGTCCTCTCCCATCTCAAACCTTTCTCTCTTTCTGCTCCATACCTATGGAACTCCATACCCCTGTCCCTACGTCTTGAAAAATCCCCCTCTGTGTTTAAGTCTACCCTGATATCTTATCTTCTGGAGCACTAGGACCATGCACTGCCTTTGGCCAAACTCAGCACTTGTAATCTCAGCACTTAACATCCTCTTACCCCATTGTCTGTCTCCTTTTACCTATTTAGACTGTAAGCTCCTTGGGGCAGGGACCTCTCTCCCATTGTTTCTATGAATGTCGCACTTATTTCAACCCCTCTTATTTATTGTAACGTATGTCTATTGTAAGGCGCTGTGTACACTGTGTGGCGCCATATAAATAAAGATATACATACATACATACATACATACATACATACATACATATGTGTCCCCAGTTAAAGGTGAGGTCTGGTCACCCTAGCCCAGATCATACCTTATCTGGGGACACACTGGAAGTACATGTATCTAAAGACTGAACTAAAAATCAAAGCAACCCTGCAGGAAGCATTTTTAATGTATGTCTTCTCAGCATACCCGCTGGCCATGTGCAATGTGTTTAGAAGACAAGATATCACAAAAAATATACCAAATAAGTTATTTCCACAGACTCATAAGGTTGCCAAATCATGTTTATAAAACTGAACACATTAACACAATGAAAATACATGCCACACGGCTAAGTGGAAATCACTGAGGGAGGACCAGCAGTAGTAATCACTACAGCCCTGCAGTGTGCAATTTTTGTAATTAACCATTCGAATGCCAGAGAGAGAGCCAACCTCTCTGGCACTCAACAGGTTAAAGGGATGATCTGACAACCCTACTTATCCTAACTTGGAGTACATCATAATAAAAGTTACATAATACCATTAACGGAATAATAATGGTTTGCCAAGAATGTTCACAATGCAAATATAGCACTACTGAGTTTGTTTAGCTATGAGACCTCAATTTAAAAAAACAAAACAAAAAAAAACAAGTCAAATTAGATGCAAACTGGCATTTGCCTGGTGATCATTGTGCCAATCTCTTCACCTTGACAAAAACAGTCAATGCAAAATATGCAAAACAGCTGTTTCTGCTTCCAAGAAGAGATTAAAACTAGGCTCCCACAGTTCCCTGCTATAACACAAAAACAACAAGATTTAGAACAAAAGCACAAAGAAAGTGGAGCAATTGTGAAGCAAATTAATTGCACCAAAGGAGAGAGGAAAAATTCCCATTGATTTAACACCTTAACGACAGATGATGTGCCAGGACCTCCATCGGCGTTTGTTAAGGATCGGTGACGGACCTAGCATATCACAGAATTCTGGTATTGCAGAATGGCTGCACACTGCACTGGTATACCAGAATTCATAGGTGTAAAAAAAAAATGCTCTGGTACTCTGGCGCCGTCCACCCCCAGACTGCGCTGTTCTTAACCCCTTAACGACCCATGACGGTCCAGGACCGTCATGGAATTCCAGGCTTCCTGCGCTGCTGCACGCCGTTCGGGGAGCCTGGTAGCTGATGCAACAAAAAAAAAATGGTCCGTGGTCCTTAAGTGACGGCCGCATGTGCGATCGGTCAGAGATCATCAGGCGGCTCTGCAGCAGAGCAGCGATTGCGTTAACTAAAAAAAAAAGTTTCACTAAAACGGTCTTCTACATGTGCCTGCAATCCAAGCACACGCAGAAGACCATTTCAGTGAAAGTTTTTTTTTAGTTAACGCGATCAGGCTGTGCTGGAGAGCTGCCTGAAAGTCATACAACTCTGTTCCCTGCAGTCATCTAAAATGCTGACTACAGGGAAGGGGGAGGGAGAGGGCACTGGGGGCAATACATTTTTTTTTACTAGGGCTTTTTTATAGGGATTTGTAATACTTAAGTATTACTATCCCTTTAAAGGGAATGGTGTTCAATGTGTTTAAAAACATTGAAATAATTTAGAACATTGGGGATTCTTATTTGTCCCACTGGTGCAGTTGATTTCCTTTAGGTGATAAATAAAGAGCCATTGATCTCATATTCAGGTATAGCACTCACATGAACAGCACAGATGGGCTTCCTACCATGAAGGAGCAGGGATTGCAAAGACACAAGCAGCTGTGGTCCAAGTTGCTTCCTGATCTGGCTGTCAATATCTACGTTTTATATGTTTCAGATGCTTCCAAGGGTTTGACAAGATAGCAAAGAAGGCTTACCAAAAATAACTGAATGGCTTACCATGCTTGAAAAATTGCCATTTTTTTGCTGACTGGACCAATTGAATTGAGGCCTGTCTTCAAGTGTTGCTTAAAATAACACCTCCTTATCTAAGCTTCAACAAGCTAGAAGATACTGACTTTCTTCATGCATAGAAGGCACTAAGGCACTGAATTTATTGAAATTTACCTTATCCTAGTCAGAAGTCTAGTCTCCCTTATTGTAAGCTTTCAAGCAGGGAATCCACTTCCAATATTTCACTTTACAAAGCACCTGTATTGTCTAAACCCTTAAATTATAAAGCTTTTCAAACAGTTGTGGAATGCTCTACATCCCAGCCTGCACCACTGCACTTCTCTTGTGGTCTTCAAGTTTCTTATAATTCACTCTCTTTATCCCAACCAGAACTCTAGCATTTCATTTCACACTTAACCCTTATGTACTCTCTATGTCTCCCTTTACCACTTTAGATTATAAGCTTTCGTTTTGTTCCAGCTAGGAAAAAAAAGCATGTTTTCCCTCTTTTTCCAGCGAGAACGATTCCTTTTCCAATTTATGTTTTCCAAAGGTGGCGAAACTTCCTGCCTCAATAGTGTAAAACCCCAGAATTTCACTCCATCCAGAGTGGTGTAGTTTAGGAGACCAGAAGCAGGCAGAGAGAGGGAGAGAAAAGGAAAAAATAAAAGTAAAAATTAAAATAAAAATGTGATTTAAGTGCTAGCTAGCACTATGACCAGTAGAAAAGGCTCTATAAACTCTGATGCTGCTACTGATACAGAGGGGGAGAAGGAGGTCAGCAGCACCAGAAGGAGCAGGGGAATCCCATTCCCTGGCATTGTCCCTCTGGGGAAGTATATTGACGAAGGCAGAACTGGATAGAAGTATGAGAAGCAGCACTTCAGCTGCCTTTGCCTGCTGCTACAGCTGCCAGTGTGCCCTTTTTTAGAGGAGAAGGTGGCAGGTGTGACACCAGCGGACCCGCATAACATTTGTCATCCCCAACCATAGAGCAGCAAGACACTGGTGGTGGTGGTGATGACAAGAGTAAGGGCAATGGTAGACCAGCTGGTGTGAAGGCTAGCTTTGCTTTAAGCCCACACACACACGCTATTGTTTCAAGCCTAACCTTACTGTAGTATGTTGAATGGTTAAAGCGGAACTTTCACCTACATTAAGGTTAAATAGGTTCCACTGGAACACTTAACATATAGCCTTTTTTATAATAAGACTGTGTTAAGAGATATTGAGCCAATTCTAGGAACCTCCAGACATCAGTCGGCTGGTCCCTAAGGGACTAAGTGTCCTGCAGCGCTTCTTAGGTCCTCACTCATGCCCGTCAATCCAGCCCATCCTCCTCTGGGCCGGGTGTGCTTTCAGTCATATGTGTATACAGTTCAGAGAGGGAGATAGAGAGAGAGAGCTATGTATAGTGGCAGCCCACTTCCCTTGCCAAATATAGATTGCAACAGAAGCAGATTGCACCTATAGTCTGGTAATGGCAGTGCTGTCACCGCCCACTGAACTCCTTCTCTGCGGACTGACCCAAAGTTAGTTTTTACACTACAGCATGGATTTTCAATTTTAAAACTTATTTTACAGACCATAGCGACATCACTAAACGGTACAGATTGAGGAAAATTTAAGGGAAAGTTCTGCTTTTAGTTTCTGTAAGCCTGCAAAAAAAAATATTTGCATTATCATCTTTGAGTCTAATTTAAGCTTGCATTAGTCAGTGGTCATAGTAGTGGTCCCAACAGTGGTAGATGGTAGCAACCCTTCAAAGCCGTGGCTTTCCCTGTCATGTATGGTTTTGTCCTCTTCTGCTACCTGATGCTAAGATGATATTAGATGCTGGTTCATTTTTAGAAATGCAGAAATGCAAGTCTCCCAACACTGCTGTTTGACAGCCATATCCTACGGTCACAAGAAAACCCATTGCACTGAAAACCAGCTCACACTCCACTGTTTCTGCTGGGTAACTAAGGGTTTCCACATCAGTACGTGTCAATGCTGGACACACACACACGCACACACACACGTACTGTTTTGTTTGCCAGTAGTCCATGGGGTCATCGTTTCTGCCAAGAACGTAGCCATCCTGTAAGTATACTGAAGCCATCACAGATACAATGTTCCTGTGTCTCTGTTAACAACTGCATACTCTGGTACCAAGTGAGATGAAGATGTGCCGCCACTACCGCCACCAATGCAAATGTTAGATTACCACCCCTGAGACCCACCAATTGCTTTATGTCATGACAATGACATATGTTCACAAATATTGCTGCCACCGCTGGTATAAAACTCTTGCTAACTTCCTGTTCACTATGCTTTATATCAGTTTTTTTGGCCCTAATTTTCTCTTTGTCATCCTCTACTTCATCTATAAGCAATTTTTTACAGAATCCAGTTCATCAGAGAGATGCTGCTGCTTATCATCACTCCTTGTCACAAAGTAATCAGGCTTTGGCAGAAATTCTGAAATGTTATGTTTAATGTGGGGGTTTAGCAAAGTAGCAAGGATGTACTCCTCATTGCTTTATCTCTTGTATGGAATATAATATGTTGCATGCACTGTAGGACCAGCTAAAATGGGCACAGATTTTGCAGGTGATATTTAGCCTCTCTCTGAGGGTTTTGGTTTCTGCCAGGACTGGTCACAACTAAATTTAGGACATGGGCAAATCAGGGTTCATTCGCTATATTACCTATTCTCAAGACGGCTATTATGTTGGAGCCATTAACAGCAGACACATAAACAGCTTTCAAGGAGTGGGGTACAAGCATTCCTCTATCACCTGCTCTAGTTTATTTAATACATCTATGGCTTTGTGGGACTGTCTCTCAAAACCTTGCATGCACAAAGCAATGGTATGGACTATCCTTATGCTGTCTTTTAATCCTACTACCAGAACCAGAGGCAAAATTACTGGCTGTCACCTGATGCTACAAGCTAGTGTTGCCCATTGGTGGTGGGAGGGAAACCCAGTGATCAGTCATAGTCATATAGTCTGTGATCTGCCCACTTGTCCATATATCTGTTGTTAGATGGATTTTCTTCCAGCATGAGGTTTCCAGCCCTTTACCCACCACACTAACCACCTGCTTCATAATTCTGGCACAGCTGTCCTTGAAAAATAACTGTGGCTTGGTATATGCCAGTGAGGAGCAACACATAACATCAGTTCCTTAAAAACTCAGTTTTCAACAAAAATGTCAACTGCCAAAATGTTGGCAACTTTGCCATTCCACAGACATACTTTGGGATTATTTTTGTGAGATTGTTACTCCTTCCTGAGCACCCCATAAGTGTGGGGTAGCAGTACTTGGCAGAAGAACTGTTTAAGTGTATTGCTTTAAAAACAGTACTAGATGAGGTGGTGGAGTATGGCAGCAGCATGTGTGGGCAGTCTATGACTCTTGTCAGCAATCTCAGAGGTATACTCCTCTGCAGCAGGAGTCTTAGGCATTATTTCAAATGAAAAAAATCTTGGCTCATTCTGACACATCAAAGTCATTATGT
This sequence comes from Rhinophrynus dorsalis, assembly GCA_037306005.1. Taxonomy (NCBI): domain Eukaryota; kingdom Metazoa; phylum Chordata; class Amphibia; order Anura; family Rhinophrynidae; genus Rhinophrynus; species Rhinophrynus dorsalis. Next base: position 151,079,592 of record CM074718.1, read on the forward strand.
ACCCCAGAGCCCCGGGAACTTTTAGGAGTGCTTCTGCTGCTGCTAGTTGGGCCACTTCTGACATGTTGATGGTGTGTCTCCCAGTCAGACCTGTGGTTGTGCTTCAGGTGTGACCTCACTCAGGAGGTTCCTGGGTGTGAGCCTGCTTTGCTTTCCCCCTGCTCACATTCTTGTTACACAGATAACAGATAGCAACATATTTAACTTTTGAATCATGAGTTAAGTATCTCCATACTGTGGACTTCATAGGCTTCAACACTAGAATGCAACTCATTGTTACCTTCAGTGTCCTTAGATGGTTTATTAGTAGTACTGGGGCTGCTGCTGGTGGAAATTTTTGTGAGACTGACAAATTGCCTCCTCACGAGTAAAGAGATCACCATCATTTATTGAACATGCTGCAGAAACCATGGCTGCAGTCAGGTTTTCGACTACCTATTTACTTATACGTCCCTTCGGTGCTCCTACTCCTTTTACCCTCCCCCTTGTGCATTTTTTGGATATAGTGACTACACAGTATAACTGATTGTATGTGATGTCTTGCCCTGTACAAAATACTCTTTCTCTTCTAGTATAAGTCTACCTCAGTCACCGCTCACATCAGGGTCCCTGTCACCTATCATTTTTTTTTTTAATTTCATTTTTTTAAATTAACTATCCTCCCTAGCATTTACAAAAAAAATTGCTTATTTCCCAACTCCCCTAACACAGAGGTAACAGCCAGATCAGGAAGGAACTTGGATCACAGCTGCCTGTGTCTTCTCAGTCACACAATACATTGGAGTATTTGGGGTGCACATGCTCTTTGCTCCCTTATCACTCCCAGACTTCCCTAACAAAGAGATAACAGCCAGATCTAGAAGGAAACTGGATCACAGCTGTATGTGTCTTCCCAGTCAGTCACACAGGATTTTGGGGTAAATCTCCTTTACTTTCTTATAACAACCCTAGATTAATTTAGCACAGAGATAACAGCCAGATCTGGAAAGAACTTGGATCATAGCTGACTGTGTCTTCCCTGTCAGTTACACAACATTTTGTGGTATATGTGTGTAAATCTCCTTTGGACCCTGTTGTCACACCCCATATTCCCCTAGAACAAAGATAAAATCAAGATCAGGAAGGAACTTTGGTCACACCTGTCTGTCTCAGTAAACCAAGGTTTTGAGATATTTTGGGTAAATCTCCTTTTTCCCTTCCACTCCCCTAGAGTGAAGCCAGACTTTCCCAACACAGAGAACAAACTTCCTGTCTACAATACTTCCTAACCTGCACTCCAACTTCACTTTATTTACATATCCTAACTAGCTGAAATTGTGCTGCTTATTCTCTTGCTAATAAACAGAATGTCATGCTGTGAGTATCTGACACTCCTTTTATACTATCCCTGTGGGAAAAGAAGGGAAACTTGCCATGTGATGCTACTGAGAATAAGCACTAGATGGCAGCTGGTTGTCTGAATAGAGAGATTCTACACATAGGAGAGGGCTGGGTACAGCAGAGGGTGATCCAGCTACACGCAGGACTGGCAGCTACGGATGAATGATGGATGTTCCAGCCAAAGGTAAACACTAAACCCCAAACAGCAGGTCTATAAAAGAGAAAATCTGGAATACAGCAGAATAGAAGACTGGCACAAATACCAGAGGGGTGAGTGTGTTTGGTATATGTAAAGTGTGTGCATGTGTAGAATGTGTGTGTGGGGCTGTGTGAAGTGTGTGGAATGTGTGTGGAGTGTGTGCCTGTGTGTGGAGTGTATGAATGTGAATGATTGGAGTGCCTTCATCAATGGAAGAGACAGTATGCAGGATATTTGCATAACTTCTGTTTCTGCCACCCCTTACTGTGTGAATTTTGGCCACATGACCCGGTTCTTCTTTTATAATGTAAGATAGGTGTCCCCAATATGGATGTAGGTACACATACACACATATACATATATTTATATATAATATGTTTTTACAGATACAGTACTGTGCAAAAGTCTTAGGCAGGTGTGAAAAAAATGCTGTAATGTGAGAATGCTTTAAAAAATAGACATGTTAATAGTTTATATTTATCAATTAACATAATAATAGAGAACAGAAGAAAAATCTAAAATCAATATTCGGTGTGACCACCCTTTGCCTTCAAAACAGCATCAAGTCAGGGATTTTTTAGGCATATAGTCAGGTGTACGATTACACAATTATACCAAAGAGGTTCTAATGATCATCAGTTTAATATATAGGTTGAAACACAATCATTAACTGAAACACAAACAGCTGTGTAGGAGGAATAAATCTGGGTGAGGAACAGCCAAACTCAGCTAACAAGGTGAGGTTGCTGAAGACAGTTTAATGTCAAAAATCATACACCATGGCAAGACTGAGAACAGCAACAAGACACAAGGTAGTTATACTGCATCAGAAAGATAGCTCCCAGGTAGAAATTTCAAGGCAGACAGGGGTTTCCAGATGTGCTGTCCAAGCTCTTTTGAAGAAGCACAAAGATACATGCAACATTGAGGACCGTAGACGCAGTTTTTGGCCAAGGAAACTTAGTGCAGCAGATGAAAGACACATAATGCTTACTTCCCTTCACAACTGGAAGATGTCCAGCAGTGTAATCAGCTCATAATTGACAGAAAACAGTGGGATCCTGGTACACCCATCTACTGTCTGGAGAAGTCTGGTCAATCTTGGGGCCAAAAAGTCATACCTTTGACATGGAAACACAAGAACTGGGGTGCAGAAAATGGCAGCAGATGATCTGGACTAATGAGTTAAATTAGAAATATGTGGCTGTAGCAGAAGGCAGTTTGTTTGCCAAAGGGCTGGAGAGCAGTACAAGAATAAATGTCTGCAGGGAACAGTGAAGCATGATGGAGGTTCATTGTAAGTTTGATGCTGCATTTCTGCAAATGGAGTTGGGGATTTGGTCAGAATTAATGGTATCCTCAATACTAAAAAGTACAGGCATATACTTATCCATTATGCCATACTATCAGGGAGGCATATAATTGGCCCCAAATGTATTCTACAGCATGACAGCGACACCTAAAATACAGCCAAAGTCATTAAAGGGATAGTACTACTTCAAAATTACTATCCCTCATATTGTACCCCTTAATAAACTGAGTTAAATGACACCAGCGGCATCTCTCAAACCTTTATGGTTTAAGAGATAGCCGCTTTCAAAGTTTCCACTCCCCTGCTGTCAGCGTTCTGCTGCCAGCAGGAGAATCCGGTCTCTGAATCAAGCGGAGGCTCTTCAGCAGAGCCGATATCTCGTTATGGAAGGAAAAATGAGGGGAGAGGAAACTTTGAAAGCGGCTATCTCTTAAACCATAAAAGTTTGAGAGATGCCGCTGGTGTCATTTAACTCAGTTTATTAAGGGCTATCCCTTTAAGAACTATCTCACATAGTAACATAGTAAATTAGGTTGAAAAAAGACACAAGTCCTTCAATTTCAACCTTTGCCTCATAACCCAAAGACATGAGGATTATATAGCTTTCCAGGTGCCAAATAAATTAGTCTTTATCAGTCCTTCCTGTTTTGCCTACAAATTCACAGTATAACCTTGTATGTTTACTTTTGAAAGAAATTTATCTAAATTAGATGTATCCATTGTATCCACATCCTTGGTCAAGGGATTCCATAATTTAACAGACCTTAATGTTTAAAAATACCTTCCTCTGCTGACGTCAAAACCTCCTTTCCTCTAATCTCAAGGGCTGGCCCCTGGTTATTTGATTAGGCCTTGGAATGAATAGCTCACCAGAGAGATCCTTGTATTGACCTCTCATATACCTGTACATTGTGACAAGATCTTCTCTTAGTAGTCTTTTCTCTAGAATAAATAAACCAAATTTGTATAGTCGTTCCTCGTACGTATCCTATATAATAATTCGCTAAGTTGTGTGTAATGCCCGACATGCGCAGTACACACTGCTGCGTGTGCGGCAGTAATGCGCAGTACAGACTGCCCGTGCCGCGGCTGATACAGAGCTTGGCGCTCCGTAGGAGCGTCCAGCTCTGTATCAGTAGTGGCGTGGCCAGTCTCTACTGCGCGTGACTGCCCCGCGACCGGCTGCGAGAGCCACTGTGGCCCGTGTAACGGGCTGTTCAACTAGTATATATATATAATCTTATAAGCCAATTAGAATTTGCTTTTTATGTAATATTTTAATGTTTTTTATCACCATTACCTGTAATCATTATCCTGCCATTGGATATTATTTCATTATAGTTAATTCTTGGATTTTATATTTATTATATGTTTTACTGCAATAGTTTTAGCCACAGACTAATTACTTTGTACAGCTATTTTGTTTTTACTCCCACTGCTGTCAGTGGGTTTGTTCAAATTATAAGAAAATGAGTGAACATGTGAATACTTCTTGAACGTTCAGACTGACAGTTTGAACCAAATTCTGTTTGTTGGTAATTCACTTCTTCCAGTAATGCAACAGAATAACTAATTGATATCTAACCACTAGAGGACACAGCTAATGGAGTAAAACAAAACAAAACAAAAAAATACAAGAGCTTAACCCTTTGTATGCCATATAGGTATGCAACTTATTGCCCTTTGAGAAAACTCGCGTCAGGTCATGGCTGAAGGCACACACAAGCCTGAATAGCCGTATCATCTTTCTATTTTGCAGTGCTACCACATACTTTGTTAAATTAAGAAACATTTTATTAGAACAAGCATTGTTTCCCAACGTTGTAAATTACCCAGTTATTTTTGATGACATAAAGACGTGGGAAACAGTTCTTTTTTTTCTGTGTACCAGTTTAATGTAGGACTCAGAATCTAATTTAATTTAGATCAGTTTAGAAAATTCTACTGACTTGCGGTCAGGGCCGGATTTACATCTCAGGAGCCTGTAGGCACAGAAATCTGAAGCCCCTCCCCCCCAAAAAAAAGTGCAAAAGGTTTTGAGGGAAATATTAAGACAGAACATCATTCATTAGCTGACCCTGACTGTGCCGCTTTAATAACTGAGGTCTGCATGAGAGCCACTGACAGAGGGCTACTGGCTGGCTCTCATAATTCACTTGTGTCAATGTGGCAATGCATTCTAACCCACATCTACTGCATAGATGTGTGTCAGTGCCATGTCACACTATACTATGCCACTTAAGAGTGAATTTTGAGTGCCAGAACCAGAAGCCCTCTCTCTCTCCCAGTAGCCCTCCATCTGTGGGCCTGTGGCTAACACCATAGGTGCCATCTATGGCACAATATATATATATATATATATATATATATATATATATATATATATATATATATATATAATGGGGTATATGGGGTACAACAACAACATATACACACAGAGTAGCCGAGCTCCAGAAGAAAGCACATGTGCACCTACCTCTACCTAGAGAGGCTTGACTTGTTGTCACACCTCTGTGCATAGCGCACAGCTGCATTATCAAGTCCACCTCTTCTGGCACAGAAATGCTCCCTTCACCCCTCCTGGCACTGACATGCTCCCTAAGCGATTTGTTTTGTATATGGATGGGCGGGGTATGTATTGCTGAGTTCTCGGTCAGCTTTGCAGGGAGGAGGTGATCTGGCTCTGCTCTCACCCCCGCGAGTCATGAGAACAGGCACAGCTGCAAAAAATAAAAGTTCAGCGGCACTATGCGCTCTGCATAGAGGACGGCAGCATGGGTGTCACACCCGTTGAGGGTGTGGTCCGCACCGCCACACCCCACTTCTGATACCGCTGACTCCACACTCCCACTTCTCCTACAGGAGAGGGAAGAGAAGTGAACGAGGAGCTCATAACCCCCCTTCCCCCGTGCAGTAGCATGAGCCGTGCATCCGGCCGCAGCATTTCTTTCCCAATCCCGGCTACGGCGGGCCACAGTAAGTCAGTGACAGTGGTTGGAGGAAGTCATCAGTCAAACCCCCCCCCCCCCCCGCATTCAGCACTCCAGCAGCTTTGGTCCAGACATGGATCATCATAAGACTAATTAAAAAAAAAAAAAAAAAAAATCCCAATGACAGGCGCCCCTCTGTGGGGTGCATCTGTAGGCAGATGCCTACTCTGCCTTATTGTAAATCCGGCCCTGCTTGCGGTGGAATGTGGGCAGCTTCTCTTACTAAAAAAAATCATAAAGCATAAACCTCGCCAGTAACCACTGATTGACAGTAATCAGCCTAAACCAATGCAGTTTGGGCAAAGTAAGAGAGAAGGGAACAAGCTTGACCACTATGTACCTTACTCTAGGAATAGCGGCCAACAGTAACTGGGACACAATGTGTAACCAGGAACTGTGTACCAGTTTACAGTAAGAATTAGAATCCAATTCAGTTTAGATTAGCTTTTTCTTTTTTGACTCTGGGTGGGATGCGGGCAGCTTCTCACTGAGGAACAATATAAGCATAAGTCTCACAAGTAACCACCAAAAGATTGAGAGTAATCAGCCTCATATTTAAATAATTGTAGTTTGGGCTGAGTTACTGAGTAGGTTATACGCTTGACAACTAAAAACCTCCCTATAAGAAAAGTGGTAGATTCCTACTGAAGTATACATCGATACCAATAATTAGTGTACTTTCAATCCCAGTAAGTAACTATTGACTCTCACTATGCTTTTTACTGGCAACATTAACATTTTCATACCACAAAGAAATTGTCACTGGTAATCGTTCCAATGTAATTGCATTGCAAATTTTGTTATTAAAGGGATTGTAATGTTTCATAATAAAAGCAGCTCTAATTAATCATCATAGTATTTGGACTTTGGAGAGTGTTATTTCAATTCTGTCAGATTTGTAGTACAAGAGTAATTCAGTGACAAAGTGTCCTCCTCCCGCCCCTTTTACTGATGTAACACTGCTCAGCCAGATCAGAAGGGAGGTGCCCAGGTAGACTGCAGAGAGGGACAACCTTCAAATAAGATAAAGAAAAAACCTGAAAAACGTGTCAAGGTGGGCAGGGCTTTCATTGTTCTCATAGGAAGAAGATTGTCCCCTTCTGTTATCTGTCTGGTCTATGGACTGTATCCCATGTCTGAGGAGAGATGGCTTACACTAGGTAAAAGGGGAAGGAGGGGAAACTTTGCTTGTGGAATATCTCTCAAGCCATAAAGGTTTGAGAGATAAGGCTTATATCGTTCTTAATGTTTTTTAATGTCTACAAAATAAAATAAAGATAAAACGAAGTATTACTATCCCTTTAACAGTATTTTTCTCATGTATCTGCAAATACTGTTTGTTTTAAAGAGTTTTTTTTTTTAATTGCCTCTTTCCCATTTTTAATGAATCCTAACAAAGTTTATATGTTATATTTTCTTTGATGTACCTTCCCTCCACTTGGGATTCTGAAATAAACTTGCCAGTCCTCTATTGGGGTGGTCTGGTACTATTATGCCTGTAGTCTCTCTTTCTTTTTGTCTATATGCAACTTATTGCTTTGCTGACAAACATAAGATGGCATTCCATTGATGGTGATAAATGTTATCACTGAATGTATATCATAGAATAACATTTAAGTCTATGGGAGAATTACATAAATAATAAATTTATCACCTGCAACCGATTCCAGCCCATTATTTAGTACATATCCAAAATATTACTTTTTCACTAGGTTTACTTTATCCAGTGGTGGTGATACCATACAAGGTGATTTAGTAGATGTCAGAGGTCCCTACAGTCCTTATACAGTGCCAATATCATATTAGAAATACTGGTGTGGCCAGCCAAAAATCTAGAGCCGCTCCTGACTTGCTCTCTCTCTTTAAAGGGAAAGTATTGGGTCAGAAAAAGTTAACTTAGGTGAAAGGATAGATCATGTTGGCAACAGTACTAGCTTCATTTTAATTAGTTTTAGTCATTGCTGTGTCTTCATTACTTTAGCAACTTTTTTCCTTCAAAGTCACTATTTTTCTTCAAGCATGGTGATGTCCATACCTGGGAACTTTTGAAATGAGCTTACCCTGAGATCTTTGAAATATTAACCCTTAACGCCCACAAGAAAGCAGATTCTATGTGTTATGACCATGTTTGCTATAAACCAAAGATAATCCAATACATTTTTAAGGAACCTTTCACAAGCTACAGTTCTGAGATATACCTTTTTACACACTCATAAGGCAAGCAGGACTTCTCCTCTTGCCTTTGTGGTAGAAATGTCATGGATTTGGACAATAAATAGGCAGTAGATTGGTGTAAATCATATAGGAGGACACACTGGATTTGCTCACCCTGAGAATTTGGCTCTTCACCCTGAGACCCTGAGATTTGGTTCCAAACCCTGAGTTTCAGAGTTCCCAAGTATGGTGATGTCACATTCCAAAATGTGAGGCTCTGAGGACAACAAAAAGCAAAATGGCTTATTCTGTGGATAGTCACCACTCAGAGGCATCATGTTTTAGCTCTGTAATGACATTGCAGAGTAGAAATTTCCATGTACATATTAAACTAATCCTGCCCAAAGGGGCAATGCAGCTTCCCTCTGCATGAAAACACCAGCTAACCCCAAATATACCTATTGGCCTTGTTGGTTCTCTTCACTGAGGTACTACTTTTTTCCCTAGGCACTGAGAGCAATTTCTCATATATAAAGATACTAAAGAGATAAAATGTGATGCTGTTGAGCGGTGGCTAGCCATAGAATAATTCATTGTACTTTTTTTTCATTCTCAGAGCCTCTTACATTTTGGTATGAATACCTAAGAATGAAGAGTAATCCAGATGCTGATCCCTTGCTCTCAGTACATAGGGAAACCAGCAGTACCTCACTGACCAGGCCCAACAAGTCTAAAACTTATATCTGTGGTTAACTGGTGTTCCTGTGCAGAGGGGGGTCTTGTCTGTGATTTTGGAGCTAGACTGCCCTTTTGGGTGGTATTATTCAAATACGTACATGGCGTTTTCTCCTCAGTAATAGCACTAGAGAGCTAAAATGTGATGCTGCTGAGCAGTTACTAGCCATTAAAAAACCATTGTCCTTTTTTGTTCATCCTCAGAGCCTCTCACATTTTGGTATGTGTTTTAAATACTTGTAGGGCGTCTCCCTAAGAGTGAAGGTTAATCCAGATGTGGATTCCGTGCAGAGCGGACTTGCCTGTCATTTTGGAGCTGGACTGCCCTTTTGGGACAGGATTAGTCTAATATGTTCATGGAAATTTCTCCCCTGTAATAGCGCTAGAGAGCTAAAACATGATGCTGCTGAGTGGTGACAAGCTGTCGAACAAGCCAAGTGCTTTTTGCTCATCCTCAGAGCCTCTCCCATTTTGGTAAGGGTGATGCTGTAGATTGTTTTGGTGCTCATGGGATATCAACATAGATCCCACTGAAATCCTGTCATGGCAGCACTCAACTTTTTATAGGCTTTAATTGTAACATTGCCAAATGACTGCAAGCTATCAGAAAATGTTGTTATGTTTATAATAACTTTTGAAAGCATCATCTTCAAGCATTGGGTGTAACCTTGTTTTACTCTATAGGAAAAGCCATACAACATAATGTTTCATAATTATGTATTATGAGAATATTACCCCTTAAAACCTGAAAACATATGAAATATGCATGTTGCAGGGCTTCAGTGGTTGTCATGTATCCAGGTATCAAGCATTTTTCATGTTTGTTAATTTTGAATGGGATGATGTATCACTTGTATATGAACTCCTGAGGTGTCCAATGCGCTGTTAAGCAATGTGTTGGTGGCCTTTAAACCATTCAAAATGTATGGAATTATATTATCGTAGTTCTATGATTGAGAATATTACAGTGCAATAGATTTAGCTGCCAAAAAATATATAAATCCAACATGTTTCCCTTTTTCTAGTTTTGCACTAAGGTGATCCAGAGAAGATACAAGTAAAGCACCATGAAAAACAACTAATTGTCTCTGGTGCAAGCCTGAAGATAAGGCAATCATAATAAAGCTTGGTAGCTAGGAAACCAATGTGATGTGGTGTGTATATGTAAATAGAGTGAGATGATCTCACCTGGGATCATGTGTCAGTCCAATGCACCTTTATTCATCTCATTACAGGAGAAAAACTTTCAAGCTGTATAACTGGCAAACCTATAATCCTTTAAAGATAGAGTAGACACAGCCTTAAATTGTATAATGAAAACTGTTGTTTCAAAACTGAGCATATAATTCTACCTGCTGCATTCTTACAAGATATATCAACTTGCAATTGTTATGTTGCTTATTTCTCTCACCTTGCTAAAAAGTAATTAAAGACATTCTTTCATCATTGGTGTAAACAGTACGCATGGCTCTGCAACGCATTGGAGACCTCTCAATAATTGAAGGGGAGGGAATGTTTGGTAATGTAATCTAGCCACACTTGGAAGGCTGCTATTTAACCATTCCTGTTATAAAGTATAGCGCCAGCAGTCAAGATTGTAAGCTGTTGTAAGCAGGGCCCTCACTACCATTTGTTCCATTCTGTTTCTGTAATAACTGTGAGACTGATGAAGTACTAGATTCCATTACTGTCAATAACATAGATTTTGATGGTAGAAAAGAACCATCTGACCATCCAATACTCCTATTTCCCTATCTTATTAAAACACACAGTCTTACATATTTCTCAGAATAGACACCTCTGTCCCAGGCATTTTTGAATTTTTGAATAGTAGTCTCTACACCTCCCCATGAGTCTACCACCATTTTCTTAAAACAGTACTTAAGTACATTACTTTTGAATTTTTCACCCTCTATCTTTAGATCATGACTTCTTGTTTTAGTATTCGTTTTCTGTCCTTAGTTTTATTGTGTCTGCTTTACTTATCTCTTTTCCATACTATATCATTTTACAAATGTTGCTATTTTCTGTTTCACATGGGTTTTAGCATATCTTATAATTATATTTCTTTAATCTGTAAACATTTCTGTCTTTCTCTGAGTCTGCCTGTGCTTGCTGTATTGACACTTGTACCCATTACAATGCCTGCTACCTCTCTATAGAACCAGAATGTTTTTTTTCTCATCTACCTTTGTATGAATTCCTGAAGAAGAAATCCATTGCAGAGAAAAATTTAACGTTTTAGTTGTTCCATTGTGTCTGCACTCCATGCAGCAATATCCACTCTGGTAAGGAATTACTTATATGCTTACCCATAAGAGAAACTTCTCACCCACATACAATACTATATCAGTATTCATGAGTATAAAATCTAGTAGTTTTTATGTGTTGGCTCCTTCACCAGCTGAATAAAGGATGCCCCTAGCAAGGAATATTAGATTCCCCTACTCAGTTATTCAGGAAATACCATGCTCAATGTTTGTCTTTACAAGGGGAATGAAGTAATGCTATGAAAGGTGTAAGTGCTGTGTTTATTATTGCAACATTTGTTTTATTAGTGAGTTTAATAGAAACTGAAGATACATATTTAGGCATACCCAGGTTGTCTAGCAAGCATAAACATGGGAACCAGAATTGAGGTGTCATTTTATGCACAGGAAACTGTGTTATAGTAAGGGGATAAAAGAATGATGCCCCCAAGATAAGAAAACAAACATTTTACAAACAATACCTAAAGATGTGATAATCTGTGTGTGAAACATGTGGATGCACAGGTAATTTTCCTATTATATCTGCTAGCTTTACCTCTGATTCTCTTTCCTATCTGGGACTAGTCCAGTATCTTATTTGAGGGTATCTTTAAGTTTTAATAAATATTACTAGGATAAGGACTTGTACCCATTGTAAATGGATGTCATGAATCCAACATTGGACCCCTTGCTCACAGTGCCTAGAGAGATCAGCTATACCTCACTGACAAGGCCCAACAAGGCCGAAACGTATGTCTGGGGTTGGCTGCTTCTCTTGTACAGAGAGGAATTGCCTGGCATTTCATGGATGGACTGCTGTAATGGCAGGACCAATATGATATGCTTTAGGATATTTCCCTCTGTGAAAGTCACTAGTGGGCTAAAAGAGATTGCACCCTTGGTAGGACACCATTCCTATAGAGCCTGCAAATTTGTATTGCAGGTTCGTTCCTAGTTGAGCATCTCTGACTCTTAATATACATGAGTGCAGGGGAGGCCTAAGGCTCAGATGGAGAGTCTGGGACAATGATTATGAGAGTGCGAGTACCAGGCTATGGCCTTGACTCAATTCGGTCTGCTGGGCAGAAAAACATCCTCCAGCATTTTTTCAAGCACAGTATGCCATTCAATTACCAGCACTACGAAGAAATACTGGCAGAAAAAAAAACACACGTCAGGTGCTAAGGTTAGAGCCCCTTTTAACACATTAAAACACATTTAAAAAATGTCCATTTTCTCATTCAATTCCATATGTTGGTCCCTTAACACATGTTAATGCCTAACTCTAAAGTCACCAGTGCATGTATTGATATGGAGCCCTAAATCCCGTATCAATACAGCCAAAGTACTGAAAAAATGTGTCAAATATTAATAATGTGTAGCGTACCCCTCCAGCGCTCAAAAGGTTAACAAATAGATTATGTGAATGCATATGTTTTACCAAAGAATCTTAATGTGAACTTTCATTCTATTACAAGTGCATCTTTTACAACAGAAGTGAAGAAGACAGAAGACAAAGAGACAATGAAGAGAAGGAAGATGAAGAGAAGGAAGAAGATGACAGAAATGGAGAATCGCTAAGAAATACACAAGCGACAGGGCTACAGGAGGAATACTGGAGGAGAGGCCGCAGGGTACTTCTCAGGGCCAAGGATGAAATACAAGGGGCAATGCAGCAGGGTAAATTGCAGGGCCCTGGAAACAGATGCGGCTAGGCCACAAGGCATAAGCTGCAGGGTCCAGTGGGAGAATGGATGCGGCTAGGTCACAATGCATAAGTGGCAGGGGCCGTTGGTAAAAGAGATGCGGCTAGGCCACAATGAATAAGCGGTGAGACCGCAAGGTAATGAGTGGCAAGGATGCAAGGAAGTGGATGTGGCAAGGCTGCAAGGCATATAAGCGGCAGGAGCTGCTGGGAGAATGGATGCGGCTAGGCTGCAATGCATAAGTGGTGAGACCACGAGGGTGTGAGAGGCAAGGGCACATGGGAGAGGATGCAGCCAGCTGCAAGGGCAATCAGAAGGCAGCAGGGCTGTAAGCGGGCAAGAACAGACACAAGGTCAAAGGGACCAGAAGGTGGAGTGGGACCGACACACAAGGCCGATGGAGACCAGGAGGCATAGTGGGACCGCACACAGCAGGGGACCAATCTCAGAATAGTCAGAATGGAACCAGGAAAGAAATAGGTGGACAACTAGACAAGGTACCAGAGGAATAGGCAAAACAGAGACAGCAACCAGGACCAGCTGCAGCAACAGCCCCAGCTACCAGAATAATTGGGCAAGGAGAGAAGGATTCCTAGGCCAGATACAGGGAGCCAAGCCAATAGAAGGTAAGGGCGTGACAGTGCCCCCCCCCCCAAGGAAAGCCCTCTGGGCGACAAGGCTTAGTAGGATGATACCTATGAAATTTTTTAATCCAAGAAGGAGCATGCACATGAGCTGCAGGAATCCAGGAGCGGTCTTCAGGGACCGTAGCCCTTCCAGTCAATGGTACTGGACATGTCTTTGGACCAGATGGGAGTTCAGAATTGTGTGAACCTCCTACTCAGGCTCACATTCCACTAGAACAGGAGGTGGAGGAGTATGTTGTTGAGAAAAACGGTTTTGTTGATTTGGTTTAACCCCTTAACGACCGTCCGATTGGTGCGGTCAGTTAAGGACCACGGAGCATTTTTTTTTTGTCTTTTCCGCTTCCGGACTCCCTGAACGGCGTGCAGCTGTGGGGGGAGCCCGGAATTCCATGACAGTCATAGTACGTCATGGGTCGTTCAGTCAGATCGACCCTTGGCGTACTATGACCGTCAAGAGTCGTTAATTTAAGCAATGATGTATGAAATGCATTATGGATGCGTAGAGAAGTAGGGAGTGCCAAAGAGAAGGTAACTGGAGATAGTTGGCAAGTAATCCTATACCGACCAATGAACCGGGGACCAAACGTACATGAAGGCAATTGTAAATGCAAGTTCTTGGTAGCTAGCCATACAAAATCCCCAAGGAGATAAGCAGGACTGGGAGAATGTCGTTGGTCTGCTGCAGACTTCTGGAGAGTGGCAGCATGAGCCAAGCAGGACTGAATTACAAACCAAAGCTGGACCAGGTCATCAAACTTTTCAGCAGCCTGAACATCAGAGGGTCTGGTGCAAAGGAGAAAACTTTGGATTATACCCAAGGGCAGCAAAGAAAGGGGAATAACGTAGAGACTCATGAAATTTGTTATTGAAAGCAAATTCTGCAAATGGAAGAACATCCATCTAAGTGTGTTGATCATGCTCAATGAATTGGCATTCGAATAATTCCAGGGATTGATTGATGCGCTTTGTTAGGCCATTCATTTGAGGGTGGTAAGGAGAGGAAAACTGAAAAGAAATCTGAAGATGAGAAAAGAATGTTTTCCAGAAGTGAGCAACAAACTGGGAACCTCTGCTGGAGACAATGTGCATAGGGTATCCATGGATCTGAAAAATGTGCAAAAGGAAAATTTCAGCCAAATCAGATGAGGTGGGTAGACCAGGAAGAGGAACAAAATGGGCTTACTTGGAGGATCTGTCTACTACCACAAAATTAGTATTACAGCCCTTGGACACAGGTAAGTCAACAATAAAATCCATAGACAGATGAGTCCAAGCAGAAGATGGAATAGGTAACGGACATAACAGCCCAGCAGGATGATGGAGGGAGGGTTTGTGTCAAGCACAAGAGGCACACCTTGAACAAAATCACTGATGTCCTGTCAAAGAGATGGCCAACAGAACTGATGTAATACTAGGTCAATAGTCTTGTGAACCCCATGATGGCCTGTCATAGGAGAGGAATGTATCCACTGGAAAATTTCAAGGTGAAAATGTGGTGGAACAAACCAGGTATGAGGATGCTGTAAGCTGGAAGAACATTTTGAGCCTTCTGAATCTTCTCCAAAGTAGCAGAGGATAGAGGGGCCACAATCATTTCAGGAGGAATGATAGACTCAGGAATAGCCTCATGACCAGGCTCAAATTTGGCGAGAGGGGGCATCTGCTTTGGTGTTCTTTGAACCAGGTTGATACAAGATGATAAAGTTAAACCTGGTAAAAAATAGGGTCCAATGAGCCTGCCTAGGATTAAGGCAACTGGCAGTCTCTAAAAATTGAATTGGATGAGGACTGGGTCAGAGGATCCTTCCAACAGATGATGCCAATCTTGCAGTGCAAGTTTAATGGCCAGGTGTTCCCTGTTGACAATGTAATAATTGCGTCCTGCGCAAGTAAATTCCTTGAGAAGAAGGAACAGGGGTGTACCCTGTTGGAGGACGGATCACGCTGGGATAGGATGGCACCAGCACCTTGTTCAGAGGCATCAACTTCCAATACGAATTGATGTGAGGGGTCTGTAAAATGGAGTATGGGTGCAGTGTGTAAAATGGAGTATGGGTGCAGTGGTGAATGCCAAGCTGCCATGGACATGGGAGGATCTGCCCTTTTCTTTGTCAGAGCTGTGATAGGGGCAATAATGGATGAGAAATTCCTAATAAAATGTCTGTAGTAATTAGAAAATCCCACGAAGCGTTGAATGGCCCTTTAAAAGCTTATAAAGCAATGGGATTTACTTCATTTCATTTATTTTTTTCATATTAACCCCTTAGCACCCGAGGGCGTACATGTACGTCCTGAGAAAATGTCACTTAATGACAGAGGAAGTACATGTACGTCCCAGAAATCCGGGTCCCCGCGTGGCTGCTCGCCGTTCGGGGACTCCGGAATCATTTGGAAGGAAAAAAAAAAATGTTAGCTGGGCGTTAAGTGACAGCCGTGTGCACACACGGTCTGTCACTAAGGGGTTAAACCTTCTTAAATCCAGGTATTACCATCCCTTTATTCTGTAAAAAAAAAACGATATTGTGGTGTTTATCCCCTGAGAAAAACAAGGGTGCTCCCACTGCTGAAAGGTGTTTTATAAAAGTTATTACAGCTCAGAGTTGATTTTTTATGCGCAGTATCACAGTGGCCTTAAATTGTACAGTGGTGATGTCACTATACCATCCTACGGACATATCTGGTCAGTTGACCATAAATCTCCATAGGATGGTGTAGCAACAGCACCACTGTACAATATCAGTCCACTGAGATGTTGCACCTAAAAAAATGTAAGTTTGAGCTATAATAACTTTTGAAATAACGCCTGTCAGCAGTGGGAGCACCCTTGTTTTACTCAAGGGCATACACTCTACAACATATTTTAAGTATTACTATCCCTTTATGATCTATCTTTCTATCTATTGTAAATATTTCAAGTATGCTTCCTTGCCATATTTTCCTTAACACTCTTTGTTGTCCCCTCTACTTATTTTTTACTTTTTCACATTGAACACACCGTTTGGTTCACTTTGTCATTTCATTATTTTATTTTTTCTCACGCTGCTAGTGGTGACCATGTTAAACCAAAACCTCAGCTTAATGGTTGCTCACTTGTCCATTACTACATGTTTTCTGGTCCTGACTGTTGTGCCCCTCTAACATCACTGGTTCAAGGGTATTTAAAGGGATACTATAAACTAAAAATCAATGGGGTTCATACCCTTTTAAATATTGTGTACTCCTAGCCAGCATTTGTAAAAATGATTTCTTATTTCATTATCCCTCACATTTTTTCTGTTCCCTGGTACATGACCACTTCATCCCTCAGTCTTTATACAAGTGTTAAAAACAATCAATGTATGGTGCAACTGGGATAAACAAATAAATAAGAGATGAGCGTTTTGGTGAACTGAACTGGGTGGGCTATAATTTTTAAAACAATTAGAACTGTTTGTTTTATCAGCTTTTTAACATGTCTCAAATAATTACCAAAAGTGCCCACTTTTACCTTTTATTTTTTAAAGATTTTAGAATTTTCACAGTAAGAAAAATTAAAAACAAAAATTCTGTGTATGAGTAGATAATATTTTAGTAGATCTGAGCCCTTTTAATTCTTTTGGTGATAAGGTTACATTAATAACCACAATCTACTCTATGATTGTCTTGATAAAGACTTTTATTCTTCTTTTCAGGCACATCATTGGGACAACAGCATAGAACAGAAGATAAAACAGAAAATGAAGAGAAAGAAGATGGAAGATAGAAGACAACAGGTAAGTGTTATACAGCTGTGGGTGATAGGCTAGTGTTAGCGCTAGTATTGTTGCACTTCATTGTTAGGGGTAGTGTAGGTTTAGTGTTTGTTGTGAGTGAGTGTTGAGCTCACGCTTTGTGCTTGACAGTGTGTCAAGCACCAATTGTTAGCCCTTTTCCTTTGATGTTCCCATTTCCGACGCTACTTAGCGTGGGTTATGGGAACCTAAAAAGCACAACGGATGTTTGGCCACAAGTCAGATTCTAAACAAACATTTGTTGTGGTTTCTGTTGCTAGGGTAGTTAACTACTGACTTTGGCACAGTTTGTGTACTGGTCAGTAGCCATTTTTGCCCTACTGGGTGTTTTATTGGGGTAAATTGAATCAAGGCCTTAGCACTGCATTGTGTTTGTATATTGACCCCAATGCCTCTAGCATACAAGTGGTTAATTATTTATACTGCCTAGTCACTGTTATTTCACAGATTTCACACTAAGTACTTGTTTGTGAAGGTTTTAGTATTGTTGAATACGAATGATTAATGGTATCCATTGTAATATCTGCAACATGAATACTGTATTCTAGTATGTTACCATTGTTCCCTGGTAAGGACCTTCCTAAACAACTGGAGATCTTTAACTCATTAATGACCAGAGAGGTAAGCAATGTATTGCAAAACAATGATTTGCACACTTATCTGGTCTTTAAAGGGTTAAATCATTATAAAGTTAGGCCCTTTGGAATAAATAATACAAAACAATTACTTTTAGGAAAATGGACTTCACTTTATTCGTACTGCACTGCAATAAAAAGCACCAATACATACCTGAAAGAATCCAAAGGTTATGGATACCATGGCAAAATGATTGCTGCTATCCTAGCCTGACAGTTAATGAGAGAGTCCCCACATCTGAAATTGGGAAGATTTCATAAAGGGCAACTAACGTGAACAAAATGTATTAACGGTCAGTCTTTTAATAGGTGACCTTTATTTACATCCAAGGGATTAGCAGGATTCAAAATGTACAGTTCTAACTGTTCAAGTGTTTCAATTCCTGAAACAGCTAAGGTTGTCAGAAAGTGTGAATCCGCGTGAAGCCAAGTAAAGAGCAGAGTTCCCAAGCCCTACTTTCCTGCTGCCTAGGGGGGTTATTCCCTCCCTTCCTGCTATATGAGCATACCTGGGAACTCTCCGGATTTGCCCCGGAGACTCCGGTTCTGTCAGAGCTTTACCAGGTCTCCGGGGCAGAGGCAGATTCCTCCGGATGTGGAGAGTTTCTATTGAAACTCTGCCACATCTGCTTTTTCTCACGTTGTGCCTCCGTCCCCAGCCTTCTGTGTGATACATTTAACCCTCTGAGTACCAGAGTGGTACGGAATGCATTGCATTGCAATGCATTCCGTACCACTCTGGTACTCAAAGGGTTAACAATCGAGCTAAGCCCCGCCCATTTTTGACGCGATTAGCGTCATTTTTGTTACCCCCTGCTGAACAGAGGACTACCCTCCGGGTAGCCCTCAACTGAAAGATCCCAGGTATGTATATGAAGGGGACCCTACTCATCCAGTGGGAAGAAGGAGGTTCAGGTACTTCCTTTTGTAGGAGTCAGAGGCGGAGTTTAAGGTTTAGACACCAGACCAAAGTAAAATAGTGCATAAGTTACATAATTAACCTTGTTTTGCTTTTTTTTTTTTTTTTTTTTCCCCAGATTGAATTTAAGCTCAACGGAATGGAAAAGAGGAGCATTCAATATCAGAAGTGTTTTCTGGTTCCCAGTGATTCATCGGTCCAGTCATTACTTAGTGGACTTTGCTGAGAATTCAGGTACCTCTTGGCGTTCCTTAGCAAATGCTAAACTTGAGCTCCAAATGAATTAAGGCTAGACACCTTATTGGCCACCATGTAATCTCTGAACTGGGATTTTCCAAAGGTATTGTAAGTACTTTTATATTTGTCTACTGTTCACCCCTTAAAGTAACTGTATTTTGCACTGTGAACATACAGACATCTTTACTTCACATAATTAACCACTGAGGGCAGGAGGACCTGGCTAGCATTACCCATATTGATCTATAGAAAATAGCATATGCAAATTATGTTTTGTTAATCTTGTGTCTTCTGGTATGGCCTAAGCCAGTTTACATTATGATAAAACAGACTCAATCCCTGAAAAATACCGAAAAGGTTTTATCAATGACTGAGCTGAACAGCAGCAGAAAACAGAGTATCGTATTCTTTGCTTTGTCTGATGCTTAGTAAACAAACCTCAAAGGGCCTTACTTTGAAAAGAAAATCTGGAGTAATTCTATGCAAACAAAATGTGTGATAGAGAGTTAAATTAAGCTTTTAAAGGGATAGCAATGTTTCACAAACACAGTAGCTCCAATTAATCTACATTGTATTTGGGCCATGGAGAGTGTTATTTCAATACTGTCAGAGTTGTAGTTCAAGACTAATTGATTGATAAAGTGTCCCCCTCTTGCCCCTTTTACCTAGTGTAAACCACCTCCCCTCAGATGTAGAATGTGGTCCACAGACCAGACAGCTCACAGAAAGGGACGATCTTCTTACTGTGAACATAAGGAAAACCCTGCCCCCTTGACAGGTTTTTCAGGTTTCTCCTTATGCTCACTGAAGATTGTCCCTCTCTGCGATTCATCCAGACAGTCTTACTCCTCTCAGGTGAGCAGTGTTACATCAGTAAAAGGGGTGGGGGGGATACTTTATCATTCAATTACTCTTGAACTACAACTCTGACAGTATTGAAATAATGCTTTCCATGGCCCAAATACTATGAAGATTAATCAGAGCTGCTTTTATTGTGGTACATTACTATCCCTTTAAACCCTTTCATTCTAGAGAAATCTGCAACATATTACTTTGCAAAACATTAGAGATGTCCCTAAAATTCAAGGAGTTAAAAGTCCCATTTAAATCAATGGGCATTTGGAAATTGTCTATTTGTTCCCTTCCTGCTGTGCAGTTGGTTTGCTCCAGTTTTCTCATACTCAAAGAACAACTTATAATTCCAAAGAAATAGCAAAAAGACTTAGCTACCGTCACTAGATAACATATTAAGCATGAACCTCTGGATGCTGAAGACTTTTCCAATCTATTGCAAAGCAATGCATTGGAAATCTCTCTAGCATCCAAGGGTTTAATGAACATAAAGGAAATCAAAGTAAATATATGAGTTCCTGTAATACTGCTGACAACATAGCTTTACAAAGGTTCTTAGAAACATCCATCCATTTATGTAGAAATCTACTCAATAAAACTTGAGATTTAACACAAATGCCTGCTGTTCTCAGCAGGCCCTGTATGACACTGAAGGAATATCATCATAATATGATGCTGCACATCTTAAGATGTTATGAGCTTTTAGAGATGGTTCAAAAGCGCAGAGACAGGTAAATCAGAACAGGTACCAGAACCAGTCCTTATGTTATATTTTTGTGGCACAATGGCAAGATCTTGGGCTGTGAAAGAGGCACAGGTTTAGTAATGCACTGATGAGGGGATCAAAATTAAGGGATAATTTGAGCTGGATGACTGAGTACATATCAGTGTGTCATAGAGTATAAGCAGGGGACAAGAGATCGGGAAGACATATTGAATGAATCGGGTGGACAAAAATACAAAAAAACTCTGGTGTCAGAAGTTTTAGGAACCAAGCAGAAGTCTTAGGAGCAAGTGAATCTACATAGATGTCTATAAAATAACCAGAAAAATTAACTACAGTTTTGGGCACCAGTTCTTTAAAAAGACATTAATGAACTGGAAAAAGTGCAGAGATGCTCAACAAAACTGTTAAAGGGATTGGAGGATCTGAGTTATAAAGAGAGTATAGCCAAGTTGAGTTTATTTACATTAGAGATGAGACATCTAAGAGGTGACATGATTACCATTTACATATATATTTGAGGTCAATACAAAGAACTCTCCAATGAACTATTTACTCAGAGAGCTTAGTGAAGAACAAGAGGTCATCCATTAAGACTAGAAGAAAGGTGCTTTTGACTAAAATAATGGCAGGGAATTTTTCAGTAAGGGCAGAAAAGTTATGGAATTCTTTGCCTCAGGATGTTGTGCTTGAAGATACTGTAACTGCTTTCTAAAAAGTATTGGATATCTATCTAGAATATTACTATATTGAGAATTATGACAGCTGGCTTCAAGGCAGAAACGATGTTGATCCAGGGAAATATCTGGCTGCCATTTGGAGTCGGTAAGAATTTTTTTTACCCACTTGGTACTTAATTGGAAATGGGTTCAATGTTTTTTTGTTTTTTTTTTGTCTTCCTCTGGATCAACAGGGGTGATATGGCATGGACTGAACTTGATGGACCTATGCTTCATCCACTATGTTACTATGTTACTATGAACTTGCAGTCCAGAAACAGCTGGATGATTGCTGCATTCCCACCTGTGATCTACGGGGTACATTTATAAGAGTAAGGCTATAGAGATATCCAAAATCACCTATGATATATAATTTTGGTTGTTTTTTTTACCCCCTGAATGATAGAGATGTCTTCAACATATTGTGAAGGTTAGAGAGGTCCCTAGCCTTCAAGGGTTTAACCCCTTAACCTCTAGTGGTCCTGGGGTTTGATTGCCCTTAAGGACCACATAGATATCATTCGGAAAGCGGTCACACACATGACTGATCACATGTACCAGCTCGCCGAACAAGAGTCTGATACTGACTGCTTCGATCTTGGAGAAGTCAGGTTCAGACTCTCCTAGTGTTCTCCCGCAGGAATGCAGTAAACAAAAAACCCATGACATGCCAGCACCATCACTGGTCCTTAAGGCATAGATGCTGACAATAGTCCTGGCACGTTATTGATTGTTAAGGGGATAAAATCCACATTTAGCCCTTTGAGCATCAGAGAGGTATCCAATGCATTGCATGGCACTCAAAGGGTTAAGCCAATGTGAATTTTCATTTGTCAACTATGATGCATATGGTTTGCCCCAGGAATGCACCTGTTAAGTGTATTAAATACAACCCTTAATTTATATTTTCACTATGTGGTCTATATATACCGTTAACTAAGAAATGTTGGTGGCACATAAATGAAATTTGGTGTAACATATTTTGATCCCACTAATAAAACAAAAAGGAGACATTTTCACACACACTATTTAAACAAAGGACATGCTTTCCACAGATGCTATGGTAATACAAATCTGTGACTAGACCTACGACAAAACAGAGCAAGGTTTACTTAGCCCTGGGAAAGTCATTGCTGAGAAATGTCAATGCCCTAAAGTTTTAAGAAGTTTATTTTTAATTAATTTACTTGTCATGCTGTACTTAGAAATTAGAAGTACAAGCACTCTTCCATCTTTCTTATTTAACACATAATTTATCTCTATTGTGAATATCAAACAAAAAAAACAAGTATTGCTGTTTATTTTTTTCCAGAATATCATTGTACCTATGGTTACTGGTTGCTATGGATGCATGTTTTGTTTGGAATGGAGGTCTGCTCAAATGACAGCCAGGTCATTGGTCCCTAGCCACAAAACATGGTTCGTTTTGTCTTCAGACTGGCCAGATTCTGCTCCCATGGATTATTGTTCAAAGGAAAACATTATACATAAATGTATTAAATGTGATATTGTATTGAATCTATTGATTTATGATGATAAACCCTTTCAATGCCAGATGCTTGGGTCATTTTAGCTCCTTGTAAGCCAGGTACCCATTTTACATTTTGCTATACATCTGTTTAAGTATGATTCATGTGAATGACATATATCCCTTTGAGTGCCAGTATAACATTTGGCGTATTGCATTTGTCGTACTGTTTGATGTATTGTGTTTTCCGTTTGCCACATTCGGTTTTTCATATTGCGTTTGGCTTATAGCTTTAGGAGTATGGATTTGACCTAAGGTGTCTGGTGTATTGCTTATGGCGTATAGTGTTTGGTGTTTTGCATATAGTGTTGTGTTTGTTGTGTGGTGTTTGAAGTATGGAGTATCATGTATGCCATGTAGCGTGTTACGTTTGGGATATAACGTATTGTGCATAGAGTTTGGAGTATAGCGTTGAGCATATAGCATCTGGAGTATTGTGTATGGTGTTTGGTGTATAGCGTTGTGCATTTGCCATATATAATGTTTAGCGAATTGCGTTTTGCATTTAGCATATTGCATTTCGCATCTAGCATATTGTCTATAGCGTTTTGCCTATAATGTTTTGAGTATTGCATTTGGTGTATTGGTTTAGAGTATTGAAGTTGGCATTTTGCATATTGTGTTTTGCATGTAGCATTGTGCGTTTGGCCTATAGAACATTTGGCGAATTGTGTTTGGAGTTTTGCATATTGTGTTTTGCATTTGGCATATTGAGATTTTCATATTGTGTTTTGCATATAGTGTTGGTGTATATAGCATAAGCCATATAGCATTTGGCGTTTTGCATATAGCGTTTGTTGAATAGCACGTGGCTTATAACATTTGGTGTATAGCTTATTGCCTGTAGCATTTTGCGTATTTCATATAACATTTTGTGTATTGCATTTGCCATGTTGAGTTTGGAGTAATGCATTTTACATTTACAC
Organism: Rhinophrynus dorsalis; assembly: GCA_037306005.1. Classification (NCBI taxonomy): domain Eukaryota; kingdom Metazoa; phylum Chordata; class Amphibia; order Anura; family Rhinophrynidae; genus Rhinophrynus; species Rhinophrynus dorsalis. The sequence continues at coordinate 151,103,274 of CM074718.1, forward strand.
ATAGCTTATAGGGTTTTATGTAGTGTGCGTGTGTAGAGTGTGTCTATGTGTGTATAGAGAGTGCGTGTAGAGTTTTTGTGTGTGGACTGTGCATTTGTGTGTGTATATATAGAGTGTATGTGTGGAGTATGTGTGTGTGTGCATATGTGGAGTATATAGAGTATGTGTGGAGTGTGTGTGTGTGTGGATTGTGTGTTCATTGTAGCCCCTGTATCTCCTATACTCCCCTAGCCACTCCTGTCAAAATCATGCTCCCATGCTTACACCAATGGGACAGCAGTATAGCAGAGATTTGCATAATTCCTCCTTACTGCCGCCCCTATACACACAATGGAAAATGAGAGCGCCACTAAAGGATATGCAGAAAAATATCTCCTTTTTTTACTACAAAATATTGACTAAACTCAGATATTCTAGAAATAATTATGGACATTCACAATATATAAAAATAACTTGCATAATCTGTTTGTAACAATCTACAGTCTTATGCTAAAATGCTATAAAATATTTAGTATTTGAATTTTGAATCGTGCAGTGCTGGACTCCTCCGTAGTTATGTAATTATTTCTGTTTAGATTGATCCACTTATATTAATATATATGCTTGAAATGTCCCAAATTTAGCCAGAGACTGTATCTTTTTATGTTTATATGTCTTTTCTTTGCCAGTATTGGGTGCCACTTTTAGATATATAAATTCTTTCACCCTTGATGGTAAAGTTATAAGGAAGCCACATGTAACCCTGGGGCGGTAATAAGGAGGAATTATGGGAACATGATTTTGACAGGAGTAGCTAGGGGAGTGTAGGAGATGCAGGAGCTACAATGAACACACACTCCACACACACTTTACACACGCACACACTCTATATTCTCCACATATAGACACACATACTCCACACAAACACTCTCTCTCTCTCTCTCTCTTTATATATATATATATATATATATATATATACACACACACACATGCACAGTCCACACACACAAACTCCACACGCACACTCTATTTAGACACAGACACACGCACACTACACAAAACCCTATTAGCTATATACAAAATGGTATATGTAAAATGCTTTACTCCAAACTCAACATGGCACATGCAATACACAAAATGTTATATGCTACATGCAATAAGTTATACAACAAATGCTATAAGACCTACGGGTCTACAGACCAACAAGTTTTAGAATAATATTGTTTGATTTGATTCTATTGAAATCTACTATTTTATGTTTATTATTTTTTGAATAAATTCAAATTGTTTATACACAAATCATCACCTGGACTGTAAAAATAGAAGTTGGATTGTTTGGATGGAGAGAGATTGGGCCGAGTGAGGGCGGTGTGTAAGAATACCCCATAAGCGTTTTCCAGCCCTGGGAAACCAATATGAACTTCCCAGGACAACCAAAAGGAGTAGGTACCAGCTTCACTTTTACTACGTGTCCATTCAACAACTTTAAGAAGTACCGGTTGTTTCATTGTTTCCAAACTACTGTGGAGCTGAGTGAGGGCGGCTGAAAAAGTACTCCACATGTTATTAAAGGGATAGTAATGTTTCATAATAAAAGCAGCTCTAATTAATCATCATAGTATTTGGGCTTTGGAGAGTTATTTCATTTCTGTTAGAGTTGTAGTTCAATAGTAATTGAATGATAAAGTATCCCCCTCCCGCCCCTTTTACTGATGTAACACTGCTCAGCATAGAGCAGCAGGGAGTGTTCAGGTAGATTGCAGAGAGGGACAATCTTCAATTAAGATAAGAGAAAAAGCTGAAAAACCTGTCAAGGGGGGCAGGGTTTTCATTGTTCTCACAGTAAGAATATTGACCCTTGATGTGAGCTGAGGAGTAAGGGCTTACACTAGGTAAAAGGGGAGGGAGGGGGAAACTTTATCATTTAATTACTCTTGAACTACAACACTCACAGTAATGAAATAACACTCTCCATGGCTCATCATATGATAAGTTCCCTGATGAAGTGCCTATAAGTGGTACGAAACGCGTTGGAAATTGAACTTGCAGTTCCTATCATTGTAGAGTCATTTTTATATAATATTCTTTTTGGCTCATTTTTACGGTGATCTCTCTGCACATCAATTATTGTGATTGGAAGGAAAGTCGGGAGGTCTATTACCGATTGAAGTACAGCAGATTTCTATTATAGCACTTATTGTGTGCACTATGAGCAGATGAAGATGGCACAATAGGGGCATACAACATATCAGTAGTACCTGGGGAGACAGAGGTCAGAAGATAGAGGAGCCCCGAAGGTATACTCCATTAGTTGGAGAATATACTGGGAAGACCTTGTTATACAGACGAAGAACGTAGCAGCTACTTTGTTGCAGATTGTAATTACCACCAGTGAACGGAGATCATACAGCCTTGGCTGCTTGAAGAACCTTGGATTATTCAGGAGGATGGTCTGTTGAACACTGAAGTGGCTTCCAGGTATTTGTGTCATTCATATAAGTGCCGTTTATTATAAGTGACTATTACCTGCTGTTATTATTGTGGAACTTATAGGTGGTTATTAAATCTGCCCGCTGTATTCCTTCAAATACCAGCTTATCAACTATTTGGTTTATTAACAACAGTAGTGAGTCACCAGACATTTAATAGTGACATTTACAGTGACATTTTTTCGTATACAAGATACTGATTGCCTTTTAAGATCTGCAGATTTAATATTGCTCCGGAGCATTCTTATTGTTATTTTTGTTTTATATACTGCAGTATATAGTTTTTATGTGATATATTAAATGTATCATTGTTTATTCAGAACATAGTGATTCTTGCTCTCCTTTTTATTGTTAGTATTTGCTATTTAACTCCTCCCATTGATGGAGTTAGGATAGAAGCAAATCCAATTGTTCTGCATTAATTATACATATCTGCCATTGGGGATACGGGGAGCCGTGATCACACTCATTTGTGGATTATATATATATATATATATATATATATATATATATATATATATATATATTCTTTTCCTTTTTAAGTAGGGGTCTTCAAGCTGCTGTTTTTTTACCTTATTGTATATCATTATTGTGTCATTATATTAATTATTTTGAGACTACATTACTGTGAAGTATATCTATCGTTGCTAGTGCTCACCTGTTTATTTCTGTATAATTATTTTTTAGAATATCTGAGTTTACTCAATATTTTGTAATATTAAATGGAGATATTCTTGCATATCCTTTAGTGGAGCTCTCTTTTTCCATTGTATCTATTTTGTTCACACAGTGACAAACAGATTATAGCCGCCTGATGGATATGTGCATATAAAGGATAGTATAGTTTTATAGTGTGTGGTGTGTTTAGGGAGCTTATGTGAGTGGAGGGATTGCCATACTAGAAACGGTCATTTTATAAGGATCTGGACAGGTGACCCACCGCACACATATTTTACATTTTTTTTGTAGGTTTTTTTTATTTTTAATTATTTTATATTTTATTTTTTATCATATTTATATATAGAATATAAGATATTCAAATTATAGTCCTCACCTATGTTTAGATCCATGTAATTTTAATAAAATCAAGACCTTAATATCTTGGATGCTAGAGACTTCATAAATGCATAGTAAAGCTTTCAAGGTTGTAAAAATTACTATGCTTTTTATGAAGATAGCCAATGTATTTTTTAATATCTCCCCATATGACTAGAATAACAAAGACATATTACTGGTCGTATGTTCAAAAGAAAAGTGGAGGAGAGCTGGGCCAAAGCAATTGCACAATAGGGGAGAGCTAAAATATCAAAAATTCCCTTCATTGCAAATGGAGATTTTAAACACTTGCATGCTAGAGAGGTCATCAATGCATTGCTTTACAATCCATTTGAGACCTCTCCAGCGATCAAGGGGTTAAAATTTAAATCATTAAAAAAAAAAATGAGAATTTTTAGTTCTCTGCTAAAGTGCAATTGGTTTGCACCAGAAATCCTCCACTTTTCTTTTCAACCTACAGCCTCACTTGGACCTTTACACCTCTACTTTAGTCTGTGGAAGTCCTATAATTTGAGATTTAGTGGTAATCAATGGGACTGACTAACAATAATTGATTAATATTGGACCAACTAGTACTGAGGCAATTATGCTCTAAACCAGAGATGATAAAAATACAGTCCATGGCCCAATTTAATGTTGCATTTAGGTCTGTCTGACTGTACACATACAGCAGAGCTACAATATTGAAGAAGAAAAAAAAAATTCTCATTTCTTAAACTATCTCATGTATAAGTTCACATAGGATGGTGCAAATTTGCCCCCCACTGATATCCCACATCTCTGGAAGTAAAAGTACCATCAAACGTAATGAAGTTGAGACCCAACCATTAACAGCTGTAATACTGCAGAGAACAACCATTGATGCCACTTACCTCATACCAGCAGCATTTTTTTTACATTTTATCCTGAAATTATGAATAACTTTTATATCCAGTTCTTAGTCTGTATACCATTCTTCTGAAATCTTCAACTACTACTGCTTTATTACCCATTAACCCCTTGGATGCTAGAAATATCTCCAAATGTAATGTGATAGAGATGTCTCTAGCATCGAAAAGGTTAATGGAGATCTATTTACCTAAAGGAGTAAATTCCTCTTAACTAGACAAGAATCCTTCATAAAGTTTGTGTATTTGCTGTAATTTGTTCTGATTTACTAGACACATTGCTTTATGTATAGCTATGTTTACAGGAGAAATGTCAGTGCCAATGCTGCACTGGGTCAGCTGTTGCATTGGGCTGTTCACTCAAGCCGCTATTGCCAGTGCAGGGAGGATCAGAACTTAGCTTGCTATAATTTTGCTTCATTAAAAGGAAGTTCGCATTGAAGTTGAAGCAGAGGAGGACTATTCACATTTGCATTTCAGGTGCCACTAGACAAGGCCACATCTATGTTCCACAGGTGGCCCCATCCGGGTACCATCCTCTATTTCCTGGCACAGAAATAACCTTGGCCTATAACAAGAAAGGACAAAAGAGGGTATAAATAATAGCCTGTAAAGTTTGTTCTGGTCACACCCAAAATTTAGAATGTGGGTGTGGCCAGTACAGTTGAAGCACCCTTCAAAATTTGGAACTCAAATGGCCAAACAGGGACACTTGTGTTTTAGGTGGTGGTGTTGTGGGGCATTACCAAGAACTTTTAGGTTATTTCATGACCTATTGATGCCTCTTTGTGTAACTGAATAAATGATTTAGAGCAAGACCACATTTTTTATTTAGACACAAATTTATTAATACATATACTGACATTTAAACAGACATTAACATTTGAGTGCCAGAAAGGTATCCAATACATTGTGTTGCAATGCATTAGATACCTCTCTGGCCCTCAAAGTGTTAATGTAAGTTTTGTTTCTATGGAGCAATGTGATACGCCTATATACACACCACCCAGTCTGATCTCCTAAAAAGAGGGACATTAGGCTGAAAAAGAGGGACAGAGGGATTTGGGTCTCAGAGGGGTACTTGGGATGTATGTTAAAGGGTTAAAGTATAAATCAACACTGCAGAACTGACAAGTCGGCTTCCTTTCTGCACCAAAGGGAAAGGGAGGGGTTGTCTGCAGGGCACATATCCAGGGTTGGTTTGTTTGGGTTTGTGCCCCGTGGTCATTGGTAGGTCCTGAGGGTGGGTGTCCCGGGGGGGGGGGGAGCTTATAAATATTCTCCCAGTGGGGCTTGCTTTCACTTTTTCTTTCCTTTGCACTGGCAGCCACTCAGAGACAGCAAGAATCCTGCCTCCCTCCCCATTCATTGATGTAGTTATTGTCACAGCGCTGAGGTGAATGGTGGTTATGGTCCTTGCCGGGGGGGGGGGTTAATGAACTGTTATCTCGCCTTACAGCCATTGGGAGTTAGTAGTCCATGCCCGGCTGGCTAACGGGGAGGACAGAGACTCTGGTGTTGGTGTGTACCATTGTGCCACCTGGCCCATGCCAGGATGCAGGCATATCATTATTGTTTTATTGAATATTTTTAATAAAAGCTGTGACCTTTTCTTACCCATGTTGGTTGTCAGGCTGTTTTAATTGGGTGGGAAGAGGTATTTTGTAATTGTTTGGAGTATTTGCCCCCTAGACTGTCAAGTGTTATTTCCTGCCTAGACCATGCTATGATTGAAGACTCACTAGTCTGCAGTCACTTTCATCTTAAATGTCCTTTTCTTTTCCGGTGCCTGCCTATGTCTATTTACTTTTTTTCTTGTACAATTTCTCCTTATCTGACTTTGTGTGTTTTACTTTATTGAAGTCACAAGTTCACTCTTTCCATTCTCTATCTTATCACTCTGTTCCAAATCCTAACTCTGGATGTCACTTTGGCTCTGTCTTAAGGTTTAAAGAAAAACAGAAAAAGAAACGTTCCATAGTAACCAAACTGGATTGTATAGAATAGTTTGGGTACATTAATGCTCTTTATGTGAGAATAAACTATTTTTATAAGCTAATCATGCAGACTAACAGAATTTACCAAAATTGCCTATGCAGTAAACTTCGGGGATGGCAGTGTTTTAAATATTGGCCTGGATTAAATTCGAGCCATATTTGTCTCCTCATGCAGCATTGTTTGATTGAGAATTTTCTGAATACAGCTTTGATTGATTACATTGCATCTCACATCAGTGAAATAAGCCTAACTTTCCATTTGAAACACTGCTGTCTGACAGAGGAAAACATTTTCCCAAACATCCCAGAAACAAATCCCCAGAAAGCTTGAACTTGCAAATTCGGCAGTAGCCATGGAAACTTCAACACAAATGAAATCAGTCAGTAATGTGCTGTAATCCTTGGCCTGCCTGTGTGAATTAAATATGCAAGTCAGTCATGTAGGTATTGGCCTAGTGGCCACCAGGCCCAGACTGGCCATCGGGCATACCGGGAATTTGCCCGGTGGGCCGGTCCTGGGCAGGTCCGGGCGTTTAAAAAAAACAAAAAAAACAAACGCCCGCCGCCTCCCCCCCATGGGCTGCTCAAAAAATAAAAATGGGCCGCTCAGCCTTAAATGCCCGGGCCTATTTTTTGTCCCAGTCCGGGCCTGGTGGCCACCTAGCGGTGGTAAGCATGTGGCCATAATGCTCTTTTTTAATAATCTTAAGAACTGTAAGGTCAGTGCATGGCCACAGAACATTATCATTAAATATTCCAGTGTATGGGTTCGCCAGTTATTAAAAATTAAAATGTATTCAATTTGAGGCATTGTTAATTATTGTAAGTAAAACTTCCCTGCAATTTGTGCTTTCAAATTGGCAAAAACGAATATTTGTCTCTTAATCTGTTAAATTAAGCCACTTCAGAAACCTGAAGATAGAGTTGCTAGATTGGGAGCACATGCATTGCAAATATTACATGCAGGGAAGTTTTACTTACAATAGTTAACAATGCCTCAAATTCAATACGTTTTGATTTTTAATAACTCGTGACTGACAACAGGAAATACTAATCCGCTGTAATGTCATTTCTGATGATGATTCATGAAGGTTTTCTCTGGAGCTGATTAGCTGGGAAGTGTGCTCACAGATGCTGAACTACCTCATTCCAGTGTCTTGAACTGAATTAAGTCTCGCATACAGTGTTGTTTTGCGGTTCAAAGCACCATTTAAATTAATTCATTTTTGTCCACTTTGGTGCAGTGGGTTTGCCCCAGAATTGCTCCATTTTAGCTTGCTATGAATTCCACAGATTGAAAGTAGCATAAGTAAAGGCCCCAAAAAAATTGTTAATTAATGCTTTGGATATCCCTCTGTCAAAGTGTTAAACTGCACAGGAAACAGCGCCAATATTGCTAGTCTATATCTATATAGAGGAAGGCCAGATAGTCTGGTCAAAACATTGAAAATAAACCTTATTTAAGTCCTGGGAGTGCTCTTGTTTAATTCTGTGTGCATACACCCAGCCTCCACAACTGCAACCAGTCACTTCTAATCCAATAATATACATATATATTTCAGGGATGAAGAAACCCACTTGGAGAGTGTCAAAAAGCAACTGATAAATAGTCAGCAATATTTGCCAAACACATCCTTTTCACTCCCCCCTCAGTACTTTCCTCCTACCACATATGTAAAACAAACAATGGTGCATTACCTTAAACTACAGTAAAAGCACTGACCTTGTGCCAGAGAGTGCATGTTTGTATCTGAATTTACGGTGTCTTGTCACCCCTACCTCCCAAGTGTTCCTCTTTAGGAGCGACAATCCCTCTTTTAAACCCAAATCCCTCTGCCCCTCTTTTCCAGCCTGATGTCCCTCTTTTTAGGAGATCAGACTATATGGTATGTATATAAGTGTATAATGTTGCTCGGCTGCAATAAAAATCACATTAATGATTATTTAAACTTCAGTATGTGTGTTTATAAATTAATCTGTGCAAATAAATTAAGTTGGTCTTGTTATTAGTCATATATTACGTTACACAAAGAGGTGTCAATAGGTCATTAAATAACCTACAAAATCTCAGTAAGCCCTGTCTACCAGCCACACCCCCTCACACTCCACCTAAAGCAAAAGTGTCCCTCCTTGGCCATTTGAAATGTTGGGAGGTGTGGTCACCACCAGTGTCGTTAGTGATCTCAGGGGGACACCCACTATCTGGACAGATGCCAGAGAGGTCTCCCCAGTCTTCACAGGTGTTTTCTTAGCTCTGATCTGATCTAAGCACCTAGCTGAACACATTATCACTGAACTGCAGCTCAAAAGTGGCAGCTAAGAGCTAGTCAGTATCAGGGAGGTCTTGTAAGGAGAAAACTGGGTGACTGCTCACCTGAGTGGAACTACCATAAAGGCTTGAGAATGAAGACTGGGGAGCAAAGCTGGGGTGCATTGGCAGTTAGTGAGGTACCCTTGTTGAGGCTGGTGGCACGGTAGAGATACTGGCCAGAAGGCCAGATGACAGGATGGATTTCTCAATTCAACTCTTAAGTAGTCCCACTCAGAAAAAGGTCTGGACTCCCAGCAGAGTCCTTTAAGTAAGTAGGCTGTAATACAGACTAGGAGCGGAAAAGAGGTTTAGCTACAATACCGATGCTGTAAAAAGTTGAGATTTAGGGTAGATCACGTTCTGGCAGACTAAAGTATAGGTAGACAAAGTGATGGCAGGATTAGGTCCAAGAGACTGTCAGCAACAACAGTGACCACCAGAGGGAGTTTGGAGCTAAGCGCTGTCAAATAATGGGAAGCAAGCAGAGGGCACACGGAGCAAAGGAATAGAAGCTACTGTTGCCTGAAGGTTGCAGTGGACTGGAGCTCTGGCAGGAGAGCTGAGCCAGCAGAAGCAGACTAGCCCTGGGCAGAAGGATATTGCAGAGGAGGAACGGGGAGTCAGCTGTACTGTATAGTCTGTATCAACAAAGAACAAGAGACAAGGTACAACCAAGAAGACAGTAGGCAGGTCAGAAGAGAAAGCCAGGCCAGTAACCTAGTAGGTCATATTGGAGCATAGTCAGAAGGAGTGCCATGTCTGAAGCAAAGTAGAACTGATTAAAACATAGTCAGAAGGATTGTTAGGTCATAAGCCAGGAAATATGATCGGAAGGTCCGAAACACAGTGCTGAGGGAGTAGTAGACAAGAATTCAATCACGACATCACAAATAATGTTGGTAGTTTAACTCCTTGTACTCTGGTGAAAGAAAACACTTAAAGACAACCGGAGGGAAGCGCACTCAGGTCCGCCAAAGCATTATCAACCCAGCCAATATAGTAAAATGTAATCTTTATTTTCTCATTTAAAACATCCTCAAATAGAATGATGGGATAGGATTTTTCCTATGATTAAGTAACCACTAACGGTTATGAAACGCGTTAGGTGATAGGAGGTAACGTGTCTTGCGATCCAATGTCTGTTAATTGATCTTTTTTCGTTCTGTTTGTGGATGTTTTAATGAGAAAATAAATATTACATTTTACTATATTGGCTGGGCGGATAATGCTTTGGCGGACCTGAGTGAGCTTCCCTCCGATAGTCTTCAAGTATGTGGAATCGTGGCTGCGATTGTGGGGAGCTGCACCGGATCCACCGACCCTGACTTGGAATGGTGAGTGCTCTCTGTTTGGGTGGTGATGCTTGAAAGAAGTAGCGACTAAGATATTTTGCATAGTCTTGAAAGAAAACACTTATAAAGTCCTTGCTAGATGGTACTATAGTCCTGTCCGATTGCATCGCATTTTTCCTTCCACGACCCAGTTATGTTTCCGTGGTTGTGGCCACGAAGGGACTTACTTGCACATGTGGTGGTCCTGCCCCTCAGTGTCTGACCTTTTGAACTATGTATTCCACCTCTTGAGTTAGGCTTTAGAGACTGACGATTCCTGACCCGTGGACTTCCCTGCTTAACAGGTCGTCCCGTACCCCTATCCTTTCCCATTCTGCTAATAAAATGATCTTTAGAGTCTGTGCTATGACTCTGTGTCACATTGCTCAGTATTGGAAGTCCTTGCTGCCGAGTCGAGCCTCCTTGGATGACCACATATGGAAGTTGCTTAGGAAGTTAACAGCGTACATTCGCAATTCTTCATCTAGCTACCTACAGATCTGGTCCTCCTGGGTGGAAGCGGTAGCTCCCCCGGAGTTCCACCGAGACTTGATAGCTATGGCTGGGAGCTCTTTGTGGTGTGTGGTGTTTTGCCCCCTGCCACAGTCCGTAAGCAGGATACACTGGATAACTACTGAATACAACAGAAACCAGCATGATGAATGTGTGACTATCGGTCTGGAAGACAAGTAGATAAATGAGGACCAAAGAGAGAATGTGGGTGGAAGCACAGGTAGGCAATAAACAATTGACTGACAGGTAGACCAAGAGTGATCGTGCCAGTACCCCCACTCACCTGAGAGCCCCTGAGCGACTGGAATGGGCTTGATGAAAAGCTCAAAGCAATACTGGGGCATGGACATCAGCAGCAGGCACCAAAACCATTCCCCTGGATCATATGCCTTCCAAACTATCATTATATATTACAAACCATAGAAGTGACACTGGTACACACTCAGTGGTATGAAAATCAAAGTACAAGATATAAGGTGTATGTCCCATAAGGATATGAATATAGATGTACTCAGTCTGGGGTGTCCAGGATTGTGAAGAGACAGCACTCAATTATGTTCACAATGACTCCATGTAGGTAATAATCTAAATCTTTTTTTCTTCAGATGCAATGTCATTATAGATATCCAGAGGTGCCAGATCCGGTCCATCAACAAAAAAAAGGTATGCCTGCATTCTTTAGTCATCAAATTAGAACAAGAGTCCATACCATACAGCTAATAATATTAACTGTAGCTAAATAGTAAAATCTGGCCTGGAATAACAACTGGAATAAGAAATCAAGATATATATGCACAAATCATAGAAGTGACAATGGCACGCACTCAATAGCATGACAATTAAAGCACAAGATATAAGGTGCATGTCCCATAAGGATATGAACATAAATGTACTCAGCCTGAGGTGTCCCGGATTGTGAAGAGACTGCACTCGATGTTCACACAAATCCCTTTATTGGAGAATCATATTGCTTAAAATGAACCAAACGAGTTAGCCAATTACGTGATCTCTTAAAGAAAGGAGGACATCTATCAGATAGGCCTAGGTGCCAGGGATAAACTTTTAATTTCGTTATAATCATGCTGAACCTGCTTGAATTTTTCTCTTTTGATTGAAGTTACATTTTCCTTATATTTACTGACATCTTGCTCAAGTTTATCCAACAGCTCCTTACAGGTCTCCCTGTTAAAAGTCTCTTGTGTTTATTTTCCAAGGCAGTGATTATAGTTTTAAACTTACCGATCTCCTTGGCTGCTTGATCAATCACCGGTAATATTAAATCAAATGAGCAGCGATCTAGTATCTTGCACCATGTGGTACAGAATTCCTGGTTCCCTCTTCCTATTGTGGGCTGATAATTTATTGTAAAACCATTGGGTATGATTTCTAAGATTGATAAAAATCTCAACATTATTGAGCCTCTGGGATTACATGGAGAGAGAAGCAACTGAGGCTGCCTAAATCTACAGAAGAACTGTGGTTAGGTCTCCAAGATGTTTGGAACAACCTATTCCTAAGTTCCTTAAAACTGTGTGCAAGTGAATCTAGAAGAATTAATGCTGTTTTGAAGGCAAAGGGTGGTCACACCAAATATTGATTTGATTTACATTTTTCTTCTGTTCACTATGCATTTTGTTAATTGATAAAAAATAAACTATTAACATGACTACTTCTTACTTTACAGCATTTTTTCCACACCTGCTTAAGATTTTTGCACAGTACTTTCTCTCTCTCTCTCTCTCTCTATATATATATATATATATATATATATATATATATATATAATGTGTGTGTGTGTGTGTGTGTGTGTGTGTGTGTGTGTGTGTGTGTGTGTGTGTGTGTGTGTGTGTGTGTGACAAATGCAGCAAAGTCTGCCTCTGCTTCTCTACAAAACAATGACAATTTTGCCATAAATCTATAACTAGACTAATTTGCCACTTGATTCCTTGCGCGGTCCAAGGCACTATCTTGGATTTCTTACTGGTCCTCAGGGCCCTTGCAAAATCAATATTTATCAGTGAGAACATGGATTTTTACTAAATAAGATTTTACACTGCAGAGAGGGGGACAACATTTACTAAGGCTGAGTAAAAAAATAAATAAATAAATAAAAGGAGGAATTTGTAGAAAGTAGCTAATGTGCTTCTGCTTTTGCTGAGATTTACCATTACATTAACTTAGATCTGGTAAACGGTAACAAATGTCGAAAAATAGCATATTGGCTAATAATCATATTCCATCATCATATTTATTAATAATAATTACACCATAGTATTTTTTCTGAATCTTATAAGGAATGGGCCAAGTATACAAAAAAGGAGGTCCGTTTCTGTGCAAATCAACTGGCCTTTAAGGTCGGAAATAAACATTCCTATTGAATTAAATGGGTCTTTTACCCCCATGAATACCTGAGAGGCATTCAAGCTGTTAAACATTCCGCCATTCTCAAGATGGGGCTTTTAAGTGTTCCCTATGGTGCAGCTGTTTTGCCTCAGAAAGACTGCCTTTTTTGTATATGATCCTTAATCTGTTTCTGTCAATGGGTGCTCTGGGGCTTGATTATAATCTGCTGGACCCTAGGGAGATTAATCGGAGGTTGGGCCCTCCTTAACCAATACAAACTGAGGTTGCAATTCACAACAGGAGGATCTCAGAAGGTCTTTAAATGACAGGGAAGGACAGAAAGGAAATACAATTTATTTGCAGTCCAAGAGATCTACTGCATCATGATTCATGGCCCACCTTTTAGTTCCAGAGGGGGTGATCAATGCATTGCTTTGCAATGTGGCATACACCTTTCCTCTTTAAACGGTTAAAAGAAAAGAGAAGTGGCTTAGCCAATGCTATTCTTATCTTATCTTATTGGCTGGCAGCCACTGTATATGATAAGGTCACTGGCCCCAGCCTTGATAGCAAATGGTCCTGATTGTAAGAGTTGGTAGTCTAGCCCTGTTAGAGCTGCATCCCATAGTTTCTACTGTGAAGGTATGCTTGTATGTATCTGAGAACTTAGTTATCTGCATGTGTGTTATGTGTGTGTCTGCTTGTGTGTATCCGTGTGTGTGAACCTACTTTTGTGTTCCTGTCCAAATATGTCTGCTTGCCTGTTGCATGTGTGTATACACTTGTTTGTATGTATAAGTGAGACTGTGTTTTGATTTGCATGTGGGTGACAGGTGGGAGAGAGAGACACAGCTGAAGGAAGTGTGTGTGGAATTGTGGGAGGTAGAATTACAGTACAGAGAGAGAGTTGAGAACAGACACGAGTGTATGGAGACCAGTTCAATTCATGGTAGAGGAAACAGAGTTTTCAGGAATCTGAAATGATAATGAAATATGCAAGTCTCCTGGGGAGAGATGCACTAAAGTTAGATGCTGTGGAGATGTGTGTCTGGCGATGTGTCGAGACGACATCTCCTTGTTGATGGAGACGCTTTGCCATATGCACTAAGAATTAGTGATGCAAAGTGAGGGAGGGAAGATTTCCCCATTAGTATAAAGGTCTGATGAACTTCTGATGTGGAAAGGATGGCCTCCCTTACACATCACCAGTATTCCAATAACCCCGAAGTCTGAGAACATCCTCTGCTTCACACATGCTCAGTGGTGGGGAGTAGAGAAGATCCTCTCAGACTTCAGCAACCGATATATAAAATAAACCCACTGGATGCATTTGAAACTATCAGCTCTGCAATGCCCAAAACAATTACTCTGCTAGTCACACAGCAATACACATTGGGGTATACTTGTAAATGCAAAAATGGAGCAATTCTGATATAAACTATTTGCGCCAAAGGGAACAAAAACTGCTTTAACCCCCTTTGATGCTTAAGAGGTCTTCATCAAATTGTGAAGCAAGGTGTCATAGACCTCTCTAGCATTCAGGAGGCGGCAAACCACATTAAAATTAATGGCAATTTTAACTTTCATCACTCAATTTAAATTTCGCCACTCTGCCACACCTTATCCATCCCATTCGTCACTCTCCCACCCCTACTCGGTCCCATTTACCACTCTGCCACCCCTCCTCCATCTCATTTGCCACCTTCCCTACCCTTCTCTGCCTTTGTCATCCACCCAGGCACTTTCTTCCACACTGCATAGAGTGAAAGTGATCTGTTCCATGCAGTGTGGAGAAAGTGCTTGGACAGTGGCAAATGTTAAAACTGCCACTGATTTTAATGAGGCTTGAAAGCCCTTGAATGCTAGAGATGCGTATAATGCATTGCTTCACAATTTGATGGGGACCTCTCCCTCATTAAAGGGGTTAAAGCCCCATTTAAAACATCAGCAGTTATTTGTTCCCTATGGTGCAACTAGTTTTCATCAGAATTGCTCCATTTACAAGTATGCCCCAAGGTGTATTTGTGTGCGTCAACAGAGGAAATGTTTTGGGTATTGTTGGGCTGGTAGATAAACACCTCTCTGTTGCTTTTAAATGGAACCATTTTTTTCTGACAGACACCAAAGGGTTTTACATCTCAGGTGCTGAAGTCTAAAAGTAGGGCATCCCTTGCACATCACAGGCAGTATGACAACCCTACATGCTTATGATTCAGTTAATGCTGTTACTGCCTAGGAAGCTACGTTAAGATCCCAACATCACCTACCTGAGGTTGGCAATGTTAGGACTGTGAACTGACAGCAGATGTTGCTATCGGAGTTTAGTACATGTGGCGAACAGCAACATTAACATATAAACACACCCACATGAACACGACAGTGTCTCATTAACCTTTTTTTCCATATGCAAATTATATCTTGTCGATCTCTTAAGTGCAAAATCATAAACCTGTTGAAGGCATGGTGGATTGATGAAGAGGAAGGTGGACTGGTGGCAGACTGAAGGGGATATGACTACAAAGACATGTTAGTGCATATTGGACAATGTGCCTGTGACAGATCCAACATAACATTTCCATCCTGAGCCCTTATTTAACTTAATGCATCTTGATCCTAGAGAATAAGCCACAACAATTATTTTACAAACCTGGTCTCTCAGCAGATGAAAGTGCATTCACGCATCAAGTGATTACCATACCTGGGAACTTTCAGTTGAGGGCTACCCGGAGGGTAGTCCTCTGTTCAGCAGGGGGTAACAAAATTGACGCTAATCACGTCAAAAAGGGGCGGGGCTTAACTCGAGTGCTGGGGGGATTTAACCCTTTGAGTGCCAGAGTGGTACGGAATGCATTGCATTCCGTACCACTCTGGCACTCAGAGGGTTAAATGTGTCACACAGAAGGCTGGGGACGGAGGCACAACGGGAGAAAAAACAGATGTGGCAGAGTTTCAATAGAAACTCTCCACATCCAGAGGCATCAGCCTCTGCCCCGGAGACCCGGTAAAGCTCTATCAGAACCGGAGTCTCCGGGGCAAATCCGGAGAGTTCCCAGGTATGGTGATTACATGTGGAACTTGGGCTGATGTAGGGATTGCAATGTCACTCTCCAACAGAATGGCTACAGTCTCTAAAATATATTTTGGAGGAGTGAAATAGAGGACAGAGAAAGCTTTTGTCAAGATAGTGCACCTGTTATCTTTTTTGTTCCCCCATAATGTACCCTGCTGCTAGTATAATATTTTGAGCCTGTTGCCAAAGGAGGAGAAACTCAGTACAATGGGCTTTCAACCTCCTACCCCTATTCAGCTGATGAAAGATAACACAATCCTGTTGATTATTTTGAACAAGACTAGACCTTGGTCTAGTGGAAGTGTAGTGATGCTTCTGTTGGTGACCACAACCGTACTGAAAGGGAAGCATCTATTGTGAGAAGAAGCTATTACTAGAGATGGGTAAAGAAGCAAAATATGAGACCACACCTCTAGGTCCTGAAGGGCCATTGAGGTGAGGCCTATGCTTGTGTCCCAGTCCAGACCTCTGGGAAGGTGTTTGTTGAGAATAAACTGTAACCCCCTGTGTTACACTGGGGTCAGTATGAATTCCATGAGGAGGGCAATAAGCTTTTCCTGCATTCATCATTAATGTTCTGAGAAATGACCTGGTCCTCCTTAAGACTGGCAGCATTTTTTCTTGAACCACTACAAATATGCTGATGGAAAGCACAGGCTTACTTTGTCAAGTCTATTTTGAATCCCAGGAAATGAACACTTTGGGAAAGAACTAGGATTGATTTTTTTTTTATTTATAATGAACCCCAGAGTGTAGCAGATACACAATGCATTGCATCTATGCCACTAGGCTCAATTGGTCTAGGTTTAGAACTTAAGATCATCCACGTAAATAATGCATGTTAGTCTTTTAGATGAAGATGAACCACCACGGTTTTCAAAAGGCTAATGAAAGAATATGGAGCTTTTGCCATGCCAAACTGGTGTTTCCAATGAAATCTCAGCAATCGTCTGTGGGGAGACCATGACAGTCAGTCATTTGCATAAAGTGAAAAATAAAAGCCTTATCTTTGATAAATCACCTTTTAAAAATAAAACTTGTCCATCATAAAATATAGTGGGTTTTCAAAGACATTTCAAACTCAAAAGTTGGCCATCCAAATTCAAAGAGCCCCCAGTGTACCAGTATACCTAGAGTAAATCTTCTGCAATACAGTCAACCACAGGAAGAGAACAGAGTACCATTAGTAGTCACTTACAATCCTCAGCTTGAAGTAAAATCTCAAGAGTGCTCCAAACAACACAACATACTGATGTCAGATTATAAAGAACATTCCCACAACCTCCATTACCCTCCTATAAACAGCCCTCTAAACTGAAACAGCTGATAGTAAAGAGCTCCCTTAAGATTGCAACACAAAATACTACATTTTCCTGTCTACAAGAGACTTATGGAACCTATTCACGCAGATGTACCACAGATAAGGTACCCATACCACATTCCAACCAAAAACCACAACATTAAGTGCAAATTTTGCTGCGGACCATCTAACGTTGTCCGCCTCATCGTGTGTGTGTGTGTGAGTGAAATGTTCCAAGTAGGGATGGACAAAAAGTTCTCTTCAAACCAAAATTGGCAATAAAAACAGCACTTCCAGATAGGTGAAAAATTTCCAGCGAAAAGTGCTTAAGCTTAATTTAGGGAGTCTTAGGTTGTACATTTGTTCTCTGTATTAGAGGAGACAGGGGGCACTCTGGAGGAGAAGGAAGGAAGGAGGTTGACCCCAAAATTGTGGCTGACTGGCAAGACATAGGCAGCTGGGGTCCAATTTGCTTGCTGTTCTTGCTGTTATTGTCTCTGTGCTGGGGAAATAATTTGTTGATTTGTTTTTAGTTATAATTTTTTATGGACAGATTGTGATAAGATAGGGTGGACAACTTAAAAAATAAAATATATAGATTAGGTGACAGACAACTGACTGGGAGCCTGATGTGACCTGCGTGACTGAGGTAGACTTCACACACAGCAGATGACATTTACAATTTTGGTGAGGGCTAAGGCAAGAGATCACACGCCATCAGTTGTGTTGTGTGCACGTCACAGTACCTTGTTTCCATCGCCGCCACTTCAGCGACGCTCAGCGTCTTTCCACCCGTCATCTGAAGGCAAGAGGCTTCAGAGTGAAGCAGGCCTCTGTTTTATGCCATGCTTCCTGTAGTCTCCTCCTACCTACTTCCTGAGGAGGAGTTTAAAGGGCAGTCTGAGTACTGATTCAGTTACCCTTATGTTGGTGTTCTGTGCAGTTCATTATTTGTATTCCTGTGTATGACCTAGGCTTGTCTGACTACCCACTATGGTGTTGACATGGGGCTCTGTCCACTGCATATCCAGCATTCCATCGCTTCAGTGGATACCCAATCTGGTGCAAACCTGTGGCTCTGGCTGACTAGCCGCTCCATGTATAACCTAGGCTTGTCTGACTACCCACTCTGGTGTTGACCTGGGGCTCTGTCCACTGTGCATACCATTGCTTCAGTGGATATCCTACCTGGTGCAAACCTGTGGCTCTGGCTGACTACCCGTTCCGTGCATGACCTAGGCTTGTCTGACTACCCACTCTGGTGTTGACCTGAGGCTCTGTCCACTGCATATCCAGCATTCCATTGCTTCAGTGGATAACCTATCTGGTGCAAACCTGTGGCTCTGGCTGAATACCCGTGTATGACTTTGGCTCGTCTGACTATCCTATCTGGTGCTTACTAGAAGGCTCTGTCTGTTTGCTCCTTTGTTAGTTCCGTTATTCAGTCATCCTTCCTAGTATAGACCTGGGGCTCTAGCAGACTCACAGATACTGACTGCAGGCTGAGTCAGTATCACTCTTGGGCGTTACTGTACTGTGAGACTCCAGCAGGCTGAGGCCTAGTCTCGGACAGTGTGGTGGTGATATTGGGAGACTGCTATTCCTGATACTCGCCTTTTCATTCACCCACTCTGTATTTATTTATATTGCATTGCTGTTATTATTCTCATAATAAAGGTTATATTAACTATACCATCTGACTCCTGGTTTTGCTTGCCAACTGTAACAGTGCTGTAGAGTAAAAACCAGAGTAGTTGAGTAATGTCCAGCAAACACATGCAGGTAAGGGGGGAGGTGGAGCAGTGTAGGGATGAGGGAATAAAGTGGTAGTTCAAAAACTAACTGCAGCCATGGTTGCTGCAGCGTGTGCAATAAATGATGAAGATACCTTTCCTCCCAAGGAGGATGCAGTTTGTCAAGGTTCCTCCAAAAGTTCCACTACCACCAGTGCCAGTACAAAAAAAAAAAAAAAACCCAAAACAACAACAACAAAAAAAACATATAAGAGGAACACTGAAAATGAGAAGTAGCATTCTAGTGCTGATGATGGCATTGCCATAATGGAGGAAGATATAGCGGCTGAAACAACTGCGGTGAGACAAACAAGTACCACAACACCTGTCCTCAAAGTAGTAGCAACTTTTGTTAAACACCTCTAAAAGCTTAGAGGAATATAAGGGTAGTGGGCAATTATCCCTAATCAGCTGACATCAGAAGAAAGGGAGAGAGGGTGAACTTCCAGTGCCTATATCTCTCAAACCATAGCGGTTTGAGAGATAGGGTTTGCACCATTCTTCTCTATGTCCCACATTTTTATGGGACATTACTGTCCCTTTCAAAGAAAATGGAGTAATTCTGGGACAGAGGAACTGCACCATAGGTGACAACTGTACATTACAAAATCCATTGATTTAAAAGTGTATTAACTTCTTGAGTGCTAGAAGAGGGTATCCGTTTGAATTGTAGCCCATTAATGGGTGACCAACAAAACAGCGCAATAACAATGTTGCCTGGTTGAAAAGGGCGACATTCCGATGTCAAGACATCAGAATGTTGATTAACCAGGTGACATAGCTGTATGCAATGTGAAGAGATGTGAAGAGGTTAAGAAAAAATTTGGCAATTCGTTGGTCACTCAAATAACAAGACCTGGTGCTTTAAAATCTTGAGCAACAGAGCAGTATGCAACACTGATCATTATGAAGTTAACTAAAACTGTACCATGCGTCTCTCTGTCTACCTCCGGCTGTATAGCACACCCCAGACAAGTGTATGCTGAATAAGCACTTCTCTCATATGTTACGTACAACGCATTAAAAATGTCATGCTTACATAGCGTGAATGGTAATAAGTGTCAGTCTAGGGTGTGCTATACAGCCGGAGGTAGACAGAGGCACATGGTACAGTTTTAATTAACTTCATAGTGACCCATGTTGCATACTGCTCTGCGACCAACAAAACGGCTAATTTTTCCTTAACCACTTCACATCTCTTAACATTGCATACAGCTTTGTTGCCTGTTTACTCAACAACAGAATTTCATCCTTTTCAACAAAATGACATTGTTATTGCTCTGTTTTGTTGGTCGCCCATTAGTCAGTGACAATTCAATAGGATACCCTCTTCTAGCACTCAAGGGGTTAAAAGTCACTTTTAAATCAACGGAATTTTTTGTAATGTACAGTTGTCTCCTATGGTGCAGTTCCTCTGCCCCAGAATTTTTCCATTTTCTTTTAACACAGAGTCCTAGTTATATACCTCCCAACATTTCAAATGGCCAAGGAGGGACACTTTTGTTTTTGGAGAAGGGTCTCCAGTGCATTGCAAGGCAATATATTGGAGACGTCTGCAGCATTCACTTTGTTTAAACCCCATTTAAATCTATAGGAATTTTTTTTTCTCCCATATAGTTCAGTTGGCTTTCCCCAGAATGACTCCACTTTTCTTTTGAACATACAGCCCTAATCCCCTGCTAGCATTTAATGATCAGTTCCCATTTCATAACAGTCCAAGATACCTTCACAAGTTGATAACAGCTGGACACACAAAGCAAAGTTCACCATTCACGATCATCCCTTTTCCTTGTGGCTGGAGGAACGTGCATCACTACCAAGTACAAGGGAAATCAGTATATCTTAAACAATTTTGTACAATTAAAGTACTTCCTCAGAAGTATAAAAGTTATAGGCCAAACTATACAAATACATTTGTTCAAGCCTAGATAGGTTTTCAATACATTGCTTATAATATATTGGGACCTCTATAGTATTTAAGGGATTTAAAACCCCATTTAAACTGATAGGAATTCTGGCATTTTTAATTTTCTATTGTGCATTTGGTATATTGCAAATTCGCCCCTTCTAAGCATTCTGCATAAAGCTGTAGGTAGCAGGAATTCATCAATTATCCTTATACTGCTGCACTACATTTGAAGAAGTGATCTGAGAACTAGGCTGGAAAGAATTTTACATCTAGAAACAGTATAACTTATATGGGATATTCTGAGAGGAAAGACCTTCAGAGTTTTACTCTCAGATGTTTTGTTTCCATTAAAGAGTGCCAAACCATGATTCTATATGACAATATATGTTCCTCTATTCAGGCCTACCTGCCTCATGATTTTTAGAACTATAACTCAAAAGATCCATTGTCAATTATCTTCAATAAAAATATTCACACCAGCTGTAGGTTATTCATAACACTGGAGAGGTACTCAGTGGTATAGTACTATTGAGGTACCATCTAACCTGTAGGTAATTGTAGGTTCAAGTTCAGTTTCTCTTATTTTCGAACCAGCTTCCTGCCTACTCCACATAACGTTCATCCTTCTTTGCATGCTGCAGGCCTTCCTCTGGTCCAATTAGTTGGAAAAACCAAAGCTGCCTGAGGCTTATGAAGGTTAATATGATATACTTATAGTGGCATGTTAAAGGGGATCTCTCACCTTATTAAACATTGACTTTCTCCTGTAGTGTATCATAGTTGAAATCCTTTGTTGTTGTTTTTAATTTATAATTGTGTAGTTGCTGAGATAAAAGAGTTTAAAGTCTTGCTTGTGACATCAACTGCTCTCAGGCTGTGGGTACAGCTGCAGCCTGTCAATCGTGTTCATTTCCCCTCCCCATGTAGTGGCTCTCCTCCTCAGATGACAGAGGAGGAATGCATATGACCTGGCGCTCTCTTGTGCATAAGCGCATCCAGGACCGGCCCTTAAATGGGTCCCGGTGGGTCCATGGACCCAGGCGGCACTTTTTCAGGGGAGGCAATTTGCTGCCCCAAGGCATGCAGAGCCTGATCATAGGCACGGCAAGGCAGGGACACAACTTCTTCTTCCGACATACCAGCCCCCTCCCAGACTCACTGACACCACACAGAACCCCCTCCCAGCCTCTCTGCGACCCCCACAGCACGGACACACAATCCCCCCTCTCACTGCATGTCACAACCGCCTCTTTCCTCTCAGAAAAACTTTAACCCACAGCAAGTCCAAGCGGCTCCCACACAAAACACGTGCACACGGGTGCCCTCTGCTGGCCACAAAGCGTTATGGCACAGCAGTCCTCTGCCTGTTGCAACAATAACATGGATGACACAGAGGTAAACTTGAAGTTGTAATGTAACAACTGAATGTACATTACAATTCAATATAGTCCCACAGCTACTCAGATGACAGTCATAAGAAAAGCTGTGTGCCCTTACTTTCAATATGCCAAAGGTAGGCAGATATTGGTACCCAAAAAGCCATGTAGTCCCATATGGGCTGTGTCAGACTACACGGCTTTGTGGGTATCATTTCTGCTTACATCTGATATATTGAAAGTGAAGGCATGCTCATACCAGCCTTTCTTATGACTGTCATTTGTCATCTAAGTAGCTGTGGAACTATATTGGACTGTGATGTACCTGCAGTTGTTATGTTACATGTTTACATCCATTCAACACTTGGACATATATCCATTCCACATATTGTGATTGCATTTACTCTGTACTGCATCCTCAGTACTCCACACTTTAGGTATTCTCATTGTAATAAATCTTTGTGTTTTTTGCCATGATTACTACAATACCACCTTTATTGTACTTTACTTTGTTCTGTATTTAAGCTCTGTTTTACACCCCCACGCACCCTTTTGTCTTTCTACACCCCAACCTGAACAAAAATTCTTATTTTATCTCCAGTGTATTTATGGGGGGGGGTCCCCCAGTCTATCTGATGCTCAGCTGTTGGATGATGGGCATTTCAGTCCAACAGGAGGTGGAATACCAAAGGGCTCTGTTATGGGGAGTAAAGGGTATCCCCATCTTCTTCTATCCATCTTTCTTTCTGTGCTGGCGAATAGCATGTGTACAAGTGAGCATATGTGTGTATGAGTGAGTGTGCATTGGTGTAAGATTTTGTGTGTGAGATTGTGATAGTGTATGTGAATCTGCATGTATGTTTGTATACAATATTTGTGGACGTGATTTGGGGGGGCAGCATTTCATCCTTGGACACAGGCAACACAATGTCTTGGGCCGGCACTGAGCGCATCCAAGTCAGTGTCTGTATAGACTGAGCACGTTCATGCGCTCCGTCCTTTATAATGAGTTCCAGTCTGCTTGCCTAAGTCAAAAAGCCACAGAGGCAAGCGGACTGAGTGTGAACATTGTACTAATTGGGCAATTTATCAATAATAAAAACATTTGTTACAGGTATTTTGCTATGGGATACTGTTAAGAATGAGCAGGGTATGTTTTAACCCTCAGTGCCAGAAACATCTATGAAGAACTGTTTGTCAGTGACTTTCCTCTCAAATAGAATTTAACAGATTAACAAATTGGAATATGACAACTAGAAATCACTGACTTTTTTTTATTTATTTTTTTAAGTAAAAGTTTAAACCATATTAACTCTGGAAATATGCATCTGTCAGCAGTGGAAGTACTCTTTTTACTCAACAGGGAAAGCACTACTATATATACACATACATACACATATACTACTGCTCCTTTAACCTCAATTAAAACAGTAATATAACCATGTATAAAATGTATAGTCAGCAAAATCCAGTGTTCAATATATCTTGACACTCTAGGAAGTAATGTCTAGCAAATGGAGAATGACACACTTCACCATATGCACTAAGAATCATCTATGCAAGGGGATGGGGAGAGATTTTACTCATTAGCATGTAGTGTTGTTGTAATGCTGGTCATGTAAGTTGGGGAGAGGAGAGGATATGCCGATATACAACCATCATGAACACCGCAGCCTTCCCTTAACCCTCTCAATGCCATAAGGATATGCATTGCACCCCTGTGGCACTGAAAAGGTTATAAGATTAATAATCCATTAACCACTTTCACAGTTGATACAGAAACTGAGAAAACCGGCAGAGGAGCTATTACATGTAACAGCTTCTCTGCTGGTTCTGTACTTACTAAAACAGCTGAGGTTATTTGGATTTCAGACCTGGAAAGGTTTGATGTGCATGTAAGAAGATGAGCCTGTTGAATTTGGGTCCTATGATCTATGATCATACCTGGGAACTTTTGAAATGAGCTCACCCTGAGATATTTGAAATATTAACCCTTAACGCCCAAAAGAAAGCAGATTCTATGTGTTACGTCAATGTTTGCTCTAAACCAGAGATAATCCAATCAATTTTTAAGGAACCTTTCACATGCTACAGTTCTAAGATATAACTTCTTATACACTCATAAGGCAAGCAGGACTTGTCCTCCTGTCTTTCTGGCAGAAATGTCATGAACTTGGACAATAAATAAGCAGTAAATTGATGTAAATCACATAGGAGGACACACTGGATTTGCTCACCCTGAGAATTTGGCCCTTCACCCTGAGATTTGGTTCCAAACCCTGAGTTCCCATGTATGTCTATGATGTGTCTGCTGGGTGAGGGAGAGACTAGTTGTGTTTGTAGGTGGCTGCGTGGGTAGATTTGTATGCTTTTAAGTGTGTCTGTGTAGGTGGGTGTGTGTAACATTTGAAGAGGAGAGAAAAAAGCGGACACAAAGTTACTTTTTTAAAAGTATATATAGTCTCTGCCAACACAACCTCCTAAGGCAAGGCAATCTACCCCAGAACTTCTCTTTACTATAAAAATCCATCTCATTGTATTAGCCTAAACCATTGTTTCTCTAGTCTTAAAACACCCCCCCTTGTTTTTGCCTAGCTGCTTGAGTAGAGCTCCTCAGTACGTTCATTGCATAGGCCTTAAATATCTTTGTAAATAGGAGTCATGTCCCCCCTTTAGAGGTTTCTTCTCTAATGAAAACAAAACCAATTATTTTACAGCTAAAATCATCCAATCCTTTTATCCATTTTCTTTCATGTCTTTACTTTTTCCAGCTCAATAAGAATAATTATTGGAGCCCAAATCTATACTCCATATTCTATATGAGGTCTTACCAAGGATTTATATAGTGGTAGAATTATATTCCCACCCCACAAATCTATACTCCCATATCTTATACATGATAGCTGCTTATTGGTGCTTGAAGCAGATGAGTGACACTGCACACCATTTAGTTCCATATTTTTCAGAATGTAAGAGACACCAAACTTTTTGAAAGAAAATTTGTTGAAAAATATTTCGGCGCAAATCCATGAATTTCCGCCTCTCTGCCCAACTTCATACCTATGAGTCCCTGAGAAGGCAGATGGGATCTCAATTCAGCAGACAGCATGCTTTCATTATCAGCACTCATCCTCGGCTGCTGTCTTGTCCTTTTGAGGACCTCTGCTTTAGTGGCCCGTCAGAACCTGAAGGTCCTGATAGTGAAAATGCACAATGAAAATACGACAGTGCTGGACGGAGCTCACGACTACCACCTCAGGGGATCAAAGTCATGGAGGTGGTAAAAAAGAGGGAAAACTAGGGAGGATAGCAGGAAGAATAATTTATATAGAAACCTATTTTTAGGTGTTAGTGTTCCTTTAAATATAAAGGCCCTGGTAATAATGAAGATGCATGGTGTGTGTAGGTAGGTGATTACTTCCCCACTGTGAGCAAGGGGAGATGTAAGAGGACCCATTTTTGCTGATGCCCATTAGTATTGATGTATTCTTTTCCTTTGCAACCAGCACCTTGTGAGATACCTACTGCAAGGCTGCACAGAAACAATTGAAGGACTAGAGCAGGGTAGGGCTACCTGCCACACACCATTAGCCAGGTATATAACACAAACAGCTGGGAGAACCACAAGAGGCAACACTAAGCTCAGAATAGGAACATGCATACATATATAGTTTAGTCATCTGTATTCAAGTGAGTGACCTTTCCCATAAAATGCAGCAGAACAACAGTGTGAACACCAGGTGAATGGCACTTTAAGTATTAAAATACAACAGTTTAAACTGTAATTATTCTGAAACTAAGCAAACACTCAGAAAGAAAAGCCCTAAAAGATATTTCTTCATAATAAAAGTTTACCACTCATTTAAGTCATAAATACAGTTTTCGATTAGTGAAGTAGGTTAAAGTGGACCTACCACCTTGAATTTTCTTCACATATTTGAAAATTTCATTCATAACTGCCTGTGTGTCATGTTAACCAAAATTCTAGCAGAAGTATTGTTTAGGTTGGAGATATTCACACTTATTTCTGGGAAAAGTGAAAGTGAAGCTTTCCTGGTACAGCACAAAGATTCATTAGTATATGGAACTTACTGGAAAACCTCAATTAGCATATGAAACATAACTGGAAAGCTTAATTAAGTGCGTGTGATCCAGTCCGTAAAGGTTTAAGTCCAGAAGTAAATGTCTGATTCATTCTGAACCAAATCATCATGTGAACAATAATAAAATAAAATACAAAAAAAGAAAAATCATATAGTTAAAAAAAAAGCAACGTCACAAACCTGTTCCCAGCAGTCTGGAAATTTATTAGCAAACTACATGTTATTTGAAAATATGTAAATGATCCATTAAATACATCTTTCCTATTTACAACATTCCATATATTTACAGTATTTACAATAAACATTTTAAACTTAAGTTAGATTATTTTCCAGTCTTTTACAGATGAAAGTGTAACATAATGAACAGTTGCGCTGACAGATCAGGGGATTGGTGGAGGAACTGGTACACCTGCTCCCTAACAGTGTATGCCTGGTGTCTGAATGGGTTGTATTTTTATTGAGGTGTTAATTCATGGTTTCTGGAATTTTATTGGTGGTGGGGAATGGTAATTCCATTTTGCTGCTGTTGAGGCTCAGCAATGTATTATAATTATATTACTAATCTCACCTGCAACATATAAATCAAACTAAGGATGTCTAGAATCTTTAAATTGTAATTTTAACACCTTGGAGGGGATTTCACTAAGCAGTGATAAAGTGGAGATGACTTCTCCAGTTTATCACGTTTCCAATTCTTTTGTTATTCTATGGAGCCTATTCACCAAGATCACCAGAGCTGAATAAATCATATTGCATAGGCTTCATAGAATAACATTGGAGAAGTGATAAATTAGAGAAGTCCCCACTTTATCACCGCTTAGTGAATCTCCTCCTTTGAATGCTAAAGAGATCTCTGATGCAATGTACTGAAGACCTTTCTAGAGTCAAGGTGTTAAAAGCCATATTTCAATCAACGGAAATTAAGGAAATGTTTTGATTTGTCCCAGAATTGCTCCATTTTTGTTTTTACACATATGATCCTGTGATATCAAACATCTGTGACAGCACACGTCTATTGTGTATATTGTTCAAGGAGAAAATCCTCATATTAGGTTCAAGATTAGTGCTTAGAAAACAGTATGCTAAAATTAAATGTGCCAGTGTAGCAACCCCTCTCCAGTAACACCTAGCCCTGCCCTCCTCCCCCAATCTCCCAATCAGGTCACCTTGTACCTTTGGCAGTGTATAGATTTTAGAAAGTGTTTAGGGAGCATTAGTAGTTATTCATCAGAAAAAACAGACTTGACATTGTTTTTTTGGCTGTTTTAGAAAGATCTGCGCACAGGAGCATTTGTTCAAAAGGCGAATAATTATTTGTGCAAACCAACTACACCCTAGGGGACAATTCAGTATATCCATGTTCTTAAATAAAGATTTTAATGAATGCTAGAGAGGTCCAAATGCATTGCAAAGCAATATGTGAACCCTTTAAGTGTCAGAGGGGTACGCAAAGCATTGCTCTGCACTGAAAGGGTTAAAGACCTCTCTAGCATACAAGGGGATAGCAGCCCCATTTAAATAAATGGACATTTTGGGAACTTGTTTCTGTCCCCTTATGGCACCCTTGGTTGGCCCCAAAATGATTCTATTTTCCTTTTGAACACATTTGAGTGACAGGCGGATGCATGACACATTGCGGAGCAAATCGTTGGCCAACCCTCTGGTATTCTAAGTTTTAAACTAAGTCTAAAAAGGAGGATTTTCATAATAGTGGGTTATAATGATCCCCCCCATGCATTCCAAAAATGGTATTTAGACTTCTGCTTTTTTATTCTCACCAGTTCTTTGAATGAATGAAGGGTGTGCAACTCATGGGGTTGTATATCTTTCTGCCACTAAAAGGGTTAATACATAAAGATAAAATTAATATAGTCATACTGACAGTTAACAGCTCAAATAATGTTTTTCCTCATACAGGATATGGGCTTTGCTAATCTTGTATTCATAGCAAAACACAGGTAACAGATTGTTATTGTCTTGACACCGGATATTGTTAAACTGTAAAGAAAATTAAGTTACTGGTATGGAAATTGTTGGCAGGGCAGGGACACCCATATATTACATATTTTCCACTGTGTATATGGATTATTTCTTTTAATTTTTTTTTTTTTTTTTTTTTAAATTTCCAAGGAAATCTGCTGTTTAGAATTATAGTGTAACATTCATATCACAAGCAGCACGTTTCCAGTTATTGGCAAGAATAAATAAACTCTCCCATTCAGCCTTCCCACCACCTCTCACCACAATATCATTTTTATGGCTTTTTTACATTCGTATAAAAATTGTTATCATGGATGCAGTTTATATCACAGATAATGCATATTTAAGTCAGTGACCTCCAAAGCATTTTGTAAACAAACAGGCTGGTATATCAAGAACTAGAGTAATTCTACAGCAAATCAGCTGTACCATGGGGACAAAATAAAAAAAAATTTCATTCATTTAAAGATGGCTTTGAAGGTTTTGAATGGTAGAGATGCCTTCCATGTATTGAGACGTAATGTGCTAGAGACCTCTTTAGCATTCAAGAAATTAAAAGCCCCATTTAAATCCATGGAAATGTGTCCCCTAAAATGCAGTTGGGTTGATCTACAATTGCTCAAGTTCCTAGATCATCAGTCTCACTGTGTTTGCATCCACATGCTCTGTTCCTTATTGGGTTACCACGCCAATTTCTCCTTTCTCAGAATGCAGTCTTTACACGTGTTGTAAGTGAAGTGGGCATTCAATATAAAGAGAACATGATTATTATGCACAACCAGTGTGTCCTTCTCTTTCTGATCAAAAGGAGAACGAAGAACAGAGATTCTTTTTTTAATATATCAAAGCTTATACAAGAGAACTCTAGCAGCAGCTAGCAGCAGCATTCACATATGAACAATTAAGAGAAAATTCACAATAAAAAACATGGAATGGTTGAAGTGCTCTTAAAGAATCAGGCTTTAAATACAGAATTGTAACACCTTTGATATGAGTTATAAATATACGGCACTTGTGTGTTATGGAAAGTGGGTAACTCTGCAATGTGAATGCAGTATCATTATGAGTCATCCTCTTAACAGGAAGTGTTTTCTTGGGCAGTAGGAACACACCTGTGCCAGTCATTGCTCATGGGACACTATGTGAAGACTCCACCCAGCAGAGTCCATCTTTATTCCCCCCACCCAGTCCATGTCAGAATGAGTGATTATCCCATTGGCTGAAATCAGCCACATAGTATCCATAATTACAGTATACCTTAAAAGGCTCACCAGTGTCCTATTTGCCTGTAGTTTAATCCTCTCTGAAAGTTGACATTTGTATTACTTCATGACTGGAAATACAATTTTTTTTATTATTATTTAGTAGTTCCTGGAGTGGAAGTCACAATGCATTGGAGACATAGCTTGAAGGGATTTATGTTAAATCACTGTTCAGCCAAGCTCTGTGACAAACACATTTGATCTTGGATCACATTTTCCTTCACGACGTTACAAAAACAACATGTAGTCCAAGGACACTTGTATATTATGTTGCATGAAAAACATTTAATCAAGCAATTTTTGCTGCACTTCTCTGCACAGCTTGTCAGAAGAACCCTTCCTTTCATGTGCTCACCCAAAAAGGGGCTGTCAAAAAAAAAACAGAGTGTTTTTTGAACAAAACTCACTTCAGTAAAGGTTTCAATATTTTGCCCAGTGTTGTTTTTCCAGTGTCTTTTAGTTTCATAGAGGACTTCTCCACTATACCTTTTTCTTTTTGTACAGTTTCAGATTTGGAGTTAATAACTGGTTCTGCCAACCTTCCATTTGCCCTCATGCTATTAGCTCTTTTGGGTGTATTCACACTGCCATTTTCTCTTGGGTTTGGTTCTCTGGTAGTTGGTTCGGACTTTCCTTTTGATTGACGGAGAGAACTAGTTCGAGTTATGGTTGCGTTTTTTGTTGGAGAAGATGGAGGAATAGGATCTTGTTTTGTACGTCGTGAGGAAGAAGCTACAGTGTTTCTGGCAAAACTCGGAGTAGATGATGTAGTTCTGAGGCTAGGAGCAGGTAGGTTTTTACTTTTTTCTGTATTGCTTGAAACCTTAGTAGTTGTGCGACATATTTTTGTGTCTTCAGGCTTTGGCTTTGGCATATTTCTGACTGGTTTTGCAGCTGGCTTCTTCACAGAGCTTTTTCTCTGTATTTGATCTCTCTGTAATCGAGAACTATTTGATATGAAACTCTCTCCTCTTTGTAGCTTGGGTTCTACTGTAGATGTGCTGGTTTTGAGAGAATTTTTCGGCACATTTTCAGTTTTTGCTCTGAGAGAGTGGCGAAATGTTGGCTTTACTTCATTACCACTTGTATTTTGCAGTGAGCTTCTGCGTTCTGTACATTTTATGCTACCTGACTTGTTTGACTTGGAAATTGGGACAACTTTTCTCATGGTCTCATGTTCAGAATCATTCAACATTCGCACAGGTTTTGTTGTGGCTGCACTACTGGGGCGACTAGCACTTGTTTTTGAGGCGTTTGAGGCTCTCTCTTTTGTGGAGCTTGTTCTTCTGATACTGTCTTTATTTTTCGCTGTATTGTCCTTTGAGAGGCTGGATTTTTTACCATTACATTTTGTATTCTCAGGCTGGTCATTGACTGGCGTCTTTGGATTTAGACCAGAAGTTTGTTCATCACCTGAAAGCACATTTTGTATTATTTTTGGATCTTCAGACTCAGATATCAAATCCTGTCCTTCAGAGCAGTCCAACATTAACAAGCTGTCTGTAGCTTCTGGAACATAAAACAGTGGCCTGTGCTCTTTGCTATCAGAAATGTGTGTATTTTCTGATATAGGGGTGTTCATACTGTTTACAGGTGCCTCACTCATTTCACTGGCCTCCTGTGATGTGCTCTCAGAGTCGCATGCTTTTCCTTTCTTATTTTTACTGGATGGTATTGTATTGTCATCAGCAAAACTAAAAGACCGCAAACTCAAATCTTCTGAAGTCTCAAAGTCTGTTACACATACAGGTTTAATATTTTCATATACAGTTCCCTGTATATCAAATTGCTGGAGTTGTTTAACCAGTTCGTGTTCTTCCACTGTAATATCTAAAGGGCTTAAAGGTGAAGTTGTTTTGCTATTTGCCCCATATTGGCGAAGTTCTGGTTTGTTATTATTACGGTCTGATTTTTCATTTTTGTAATGTACATTAGTAATATTAATGTGTGCACCTTGTTTGTCTTCCAAATTACTTGTTAGTTCTGTTGGCAATGGATGTAGAGCTTTTGCAGGTTCATTTGACTCTGAATGCAAGCTATTTAAGGTCTTCTCTTTTTTGTCACTGGAATCCATCCAGGCTACTGTTGGTCTTGGTTGGCGTGTGTGAGATCTGGGCAGGCTATTAAACTTGCTTGTTTCTACAACCTGTGGGGCTTCCAAGTACATCTGAAGTTCTCTGTCTGCTGCAATTCCTAGTGAGAGACGGGAGCGCCTTGTGCTGGAGTTCCTATTGAAAGGACTTTGGGGTCTCTGTTGCAAAAAGGGCAGAAAGTCTTCTAGCCCAGTCTTGGCCAAAAGTTCTACATCATTTTCACTGCTGCTCCTCCCGAAGCCTCCATTTTCTCCACAAACCCAGGAATGCCTTTTATTCTCTAGTTCTTTCAGTCTCTTCTGCTGTCGAAGATCTTGAATTTCTCGCTCTCTGTTATCCTAAAATTAAGAAAAAAAAAATACAGATTACCTTGTCAGAAATACCACTCAATTATTTCTCTGCAATAGTAAGCCACAAACAAAGATAAAAAAAAAAAGCAAACACATGCCTGAGTGTAAGTCTCATATTCTTGCTTCTTTGGGAGTGAGTGCACTCCTGGGGGTATACACACTAAAGTGAGAAATTGCTTCAACTCCAGGGTTAGTCTGAGGGGTTTGGAGAAATCTTAGTGTATAGACTCCATAGAAAAAAAAAAACTGGAGAATGTCTCTAACTGGACAGACTTCTCTCAAGTTAGTGAATCTCAGAGAGATGGGAAACAAAAAAGGATAATTAATATGATCTGCATTTGAGACAATTTGCTTTTTTTTTTAAATCATATATGCTAAAGGTGTATGCAACGTAGTGGAAATCAACATGTTGTATGAACCTCTGTTAATTACAGGGTTAGAGATGGCATGAGATTTGGATATTTTTTTCCACTATCGTATACTGTACTTGCCTGAATACTGGGAGACCCCGAAACATAATTTGGACCCCCCAAAAACAGCTTTTCCCCTTTTGAAGCAAAAAGAAAAGCCCTGAAAAGTGTAAGATTTTCCTAAGTCAGAAAACTTGTTTACAGCAATAAAGAAAAACAAAAACTTGAAAGTTATTAATATCCTTCTTGAACAATCAGTGCTTATCCTTTCTTTTAAACTGTCTTGTAACTGTTATAACTGCCTTTCTTGGCACTGAGAACAAAATTCAGTAACAGTGTTAAAAAAAACAAAAAAAAAAACATTTTAAAGTGAAGTAAGTGATCCAACTCTAAATTCTAGTTCCTGTTGCTTACAGATATCAGAAGTTTTCACTGTGAAGAAAATAGAAACAAACAACATGATGGTGGGTTAAATATAGAGAGGGTAATATTCCCCTCTGTGTCCTTCAGAAAGCCTTCTGGTGAAATGAGCGTCAGAGCGCTCCACGATGCCTTTATAAACACATTTATATAAAGCAATGAAAGTATATTAGTGCGTATATACTGGATAACTCGAGATCCAAACAGAGACACTGCTTAGGCAGGGTGGATATGTCTTGAAAATATATTTTAATACTAGTATATTCCAAATTAACTGGTACCCAATTCAATTTTATTTTAGCACAAACTCTTGTACTGCGGCAATAATTGAGGGACCAGCTAGTTACTTCTGAGCTTAGGAGAATTGCCTGTGGTAATAGAGATGTTTGTTGCATTTTATCTTTTGCTTCTCAACAGAGGTGAAGGATAAATTGAGAAACATTAATGGTTGGTGTTTCTTAAGAGTTAATGGAGACCAGTGGAACTGGACTAATACATGTCCTGTTGCAATTATTCGGTTTGATGATAATTAACGGATTCAGTGCAACATTGTCTCGATTAAGTATCTGGATGCTTTCAGATGCTTGGCCAAGTACTTTAATAACACATATGGGTACAATGAGTAATCTGGAATTCCCTTGAATATTTTTATTATTTCAGTGTTTTATATTTTTTATTTAAAAATAAGTTACTTTTTATTACTTTCACAGTTAGTTTCTCATGTGATAGATATACTGGATCTTAGTTACAGTACCACCTGAGTGCCCATTGAAGTATCTAGATATTTTCTTTTTTGTGTATATTATCAAATAATAGATACGGGTGCACGGTAGCATTGTTAGAAAATACAATTACAAGCCTCTTTGAATTTAGCTCTGCCAGTGCTCCAGTTCTGCATTTTTTTTCTGCAAATTACCCTCTGTGTCCTATAATTTCTTCAGGACAGTTAGGAAATTGTTCACATTTTCATTCAGGGAACAAGAGTTATAGGTTGGAAATAAAAAAGGTTTAAAGTCAATTCCCTAGACCAGTGATTCTTGACGTTTGTTCTTGGGGCACACCAACAGTGCTGGTTTTCAGATTATTCCTGCTTAATCACAGGTGATTAATTGGTGGCCCGGTTATTGTGATTGATCCATCTGTGATTAGTTAGGGATATTTTGAAAACATGACCTGATGGTGTGCCCCAAGGACTGGAGCTGAGAAACATTGCCCTTGACCACTGTTTTGCCTCTAAGGATATCCTTCAACCGTTCCCCTAGCCAAGAATGCTTTTGAGGATATGCTTTTGAGGATTAGTATCTATACAGCAGACTGCTTAACCCATCAAGCTCAATAAACAGGTGTAGACAATGATACTGTGAGATGAGGTTTGTGAAAGAAGGTCAGACTGTCACACTGCATATTTGTTGTCCTAGCTTCATAAGTCTGCAAACAATGTACAGCACATAGTAGGGGAAGGCAAGGTAAAAATACAGCTTTGGGTGATGATTTTGACCTTCTAGCTATAACATAATTCACTCCAGTAGCCGTAAAAGACCGGTTGTGTAAATCGAAAGCCCTAAAGCCTGATACCCTTTTTAAGGATATAAGACCTAGAAGCATCGTTAATTTAGCCAATAACTGCTTCAAAGGCAAATACTAATTTGAAGTAAAAAAAATTGAACAGTTCCAAGACTTCATTAACATTCCATAAAGAATTTTATCTGGATTCAGGTGGTCATGAGTCTGCAAATAATAGAATGTCTATCTATAGGTTTGCCTTCATTAAGTATGTGTCCCTCCGAGATAGCTGAAAGAAAGTATTAATCACTCTATAAATCTTCACTTAATCAAACAGGAATGAAAGGAAGCTAAATATTCCAAACTGATCTGCAAATATAGGATCCACGTCCTGTTCCACGTACCAACTACTCCAGCCATTCCAAGAGGAACTGTAAATAGATCAGTTACCTGGTACACAGGAATCTGGTAAAAGTGACCAAGCTTATTGTGAAATTGAGTTGCTAAGTGTGGAATTCCTGAAAACACCACCCCCACAAAAAGCTTGTGTGATATTAACAGAATGTGAGGTTTCCCTAACCAGTCTGTAAGAAGTTTTGGAAATGAAGGAATCAGAAGAGGGTAGTCTATGATCAATTCCAGAAGCGGAAAAACCATAATTGTGTTGGCCAAAATACTGTCACAAAAACCACTATTGTTCTATGTTCCTGGATTAGAATAATTATTACTCAGGGAATCATAATTTCTGTCCTCCCCTCCAAATTGCAGGAAGGTCTCTAGCACTAATGCTTCTGGATCCAATCTCCAGCTGAAAAGTTTTGGAAGTTGGAGATTTAAACAAGACTCGAAAATTTCTATTTCTAATGGACCCCAGATTTCTAGAATCCTTGCAAAACGTTCCTTGTGTAAAACCAAATTGCTGCAATCCACAGATACTTGGAGTTCCAATCTGTTTTGCTATTGGAAAGACCAAGTAAATAGTCTGCTTCAAACACTACATGTCTGTTCATACAGAAACACCAATACCGTTTTGGCAATTCTGCCAAGGCTTTTTATTTTATTTGAGTTTGTCTTGTTGTTCAAAATACATTTCAAAGCAGAATCACCTGTTAGAAGTTCTAGATGACTTACGTGTAGCTCTGATTCTAATTCAGACCATCTACCCCCTGTAGTTAGAGCACAGTCTCACTCCCCAGGCTAAGAGACTGTGTTGGATTCTATCACTATTTCTGGGGACATCCTGAAAATAAAGGCCTGGAATGGCAAAGCTATGTTTTATCCATCATTTTAGTTCTCATTTGCATTGATAGGCAAGGTATCTAGATCTGTGTAACCAAGAACCCTGCAAAGATGTTGTGTTTTTGATTCTCTGAAGTGCTCTGTAATGGAGGGGACCAGGAAAAATGGTTTGAATAGATGCTGCCAGGGATCCCACCATGTGGGCCAGCATTCTTAAGGTAGTGAATCCCTTCCATTTTTAAATGTCTAAAGAACCCAGGAATTGAGTGTGTGCAAACTGTTTACTGGACAAAAACCAGATCCTCTTTTTGGTACCTGGAGAGTCTACAGAAACTTGTTTGATAGCTCCTTTCTGAAGGAGTTAGGATATTTCTTGATTCACCAATGTTCTATTTGCTTCCGAGAAGAGGAAAGAATGTGTGTGTGTGTGTGGGGGGGATCTGAGAATGGGCTGGGAATCTTTAAAACTCAAATGTATATCCACTGAAAGGGAGTCCTGAAGTGACACATTATGTCTAGTTGTAGCTATGGGATTCTCTGTGCTCTGTATAATGGAATGTTTGACTGGAGTAACAAGAGAAAGGCAAATTTAAACATGTGGTCCCCATTAGACTGGATCCTCTACCAGACTGCCCCATTAGATGGGATCTTCTACCTAGTCTGATTAAAAGGCAACCTCGAATAAAAGAAGAGGCCAGTTTTTCAGTTGAAGACTATTGAAAAAACATTGACTTATACATACCCAAATACAGTAACAGAGTTTTTAAAGTAAATACTAACATGAAGAAACCAAAACATGCTGGAGAAGGGTGGAGGGTTATGCTGGGTCTTATTCATCAAGCTAAAGAGTGGTCATTCTAGAGCAAATTAAATGCATCATAGAAGGGAAATGGAAATCCCTCAAAGATTTAAATGGAGCTTTTAAACAACTGAATGTTTTAGAGATTTCAAACACATTGCCTCATGTCACTCAATCCATTGGTATCTCTCTAGCTGTCAGGAATACAGGAGACTGGATCCTGATGGTGGGACAAATGGTTGATTAGAAGAAAAAGTTCACGGTCTCTGTAAAGGAAGTGGAGCTGGAACCAGTGTTCCCATTGTTGAAGTCAAAACTGTATTAAAGGTGATGGCCATGAAGTTAGATATTCCACCGCCCAGCTGAACCACGGGCAGGAACAGGATATGTTTAATGGTAGTTCCGGATAAACAGAAATACCGGAGAGAGGAGAGGAGTAGTCGAGGCAAGTCAATAAGTTGAGATAGGTGGAGGTCAAGAGAAGTCAGGGTACAGGCCAAGTTTGAGAAAGAGAAGGCAAGGTACAATGCGAGGCAGAGACAGGTGGAGTACAAGCAAAGTAAAGTTCAGGGCCGGAGCCACCTATAGGCAAAGTAGGCGCCGGCCTAGGGCGCACATCTAATGGTGGCGCAGTCAGAGCAGAGCCGCATGCACCTCGACGGATGCTGTAAAGGAAAGAGCGACAGCCACCGGGAGCAGAGATTAATGACAGAAGAGGAGGGAGACAGTGAGCGGTGAACAGTACATAGGGTGCACTCAGAGGCGTAGCAGAAAGTTTTGCCCCATATATGTCATCTTGGAGCCCTGGGGCCCCCGTACAGTACATTGCACTAGCATAATTGACTTGTTTCTTAATCCTTCAGTGCTAGAGGTTTATCCAACACATTGCTAAGCAATGTGTTGAATACCCCTCTGGCACTGAAGGTGTTAAGCTCCTCGGCACCCTGGTGCTCGTGATTCTATATGCGATCACTGCTGATATCTCGCAATATGTGCGAGTGACGTCATTATCTGCAGCAGCGCATATTTCTTAAGGCTGGAAAAGCCTGCTGTGCATCTTGTAGCAAGTGAGTGGGAGAGAATGGTAGGGGAGGCAAATAAGTGGGACATGGAGGCTGGGACTGGAGCAAGAGGCAACATCAAGGGGGGGAAAGGAAAGACTGGTGTGTCAGCAGGCATTGTGTGCAGGCAGCAGGCTATAAGTGTAAAAACTTATCATCCAACTGATGGCTTTTTACAAAGAATATCCAGCTTCCTTTACAGCTCTGATGGTTAACCCCTTTAGTACAAGAGTGCAGAGTTGCAATGCGTTGCATACCACTGGCTCTCAAAGGGCTCATCTTTTTCCTGTCATTAAAGACAGATGAAAGGAGAAAGTAGGGACCAGTGTCTAAATGACTTGCTTTACATTCAGCCCTACTCAGACACTTACAATAAAACAGGCTTTGAAAGAAATGACACTTGAGGGTTAATCTGGCTCTTAAGACACACAAGAGGAGAAAGAGAGAAGGGTCCGTGTCTGACTGACTCGCTTTACATTCAGTCAGAGACCGGCCCCTTCTCTCTCATATATCTTTAATGACAGGAAACAGATTAACCCTTGAGTGCCATTTAATCTGAAGTCTGTTTTAATCTAATGCACTGAGAAGGAACTGACTGTAAAGCAAGTCAGGTAGACCTCATCCCCTCTCTCTTTACATCTGTATTTTATGACAGGAAACAGATTAAAGCTTTGAGGGCCAGATTAACCTTTTGAATGCCAGAGGGGTGCACATTGACACAAACACATACAGGTAACACACACACAGACACTTATAAAAACACACACACATTGACACATACACCTATAGGGAACACACTGACAGTATACACATACAGGGGTGAGGCATTAAGGGGAGGGGTACAAGAGTGCGGCAAAATGAGGTTTTGCCTAGGGTGGCAAAATCCTTGCACCAGCCCTGGTAAAGGTACAAGCTGAGGTCAGTCTTAGAATCAAATACAGCAAACGAAGTCTTCACTACCAGAGCTAACAACTCTAAACAAGGTACAGCTGGATGCCATTGTATAATAGGTGCCAGGAAGAGTAAAAGGACAATGCTGATACAGAATAGCTTGCAGATGAAAGGTCCTCTGGAGGCAGCGATAGAAGCTGCAAGACCCATAACCCAAAGTCCACCAGTTCAAGATCAGGAAAAGGTAAGTCCATACAACCAACAATGATATTTGCATTCAAGGAGGTTAAAAGGTCAATTTGAAAACAAAGAAAATGTACAGAAATTTCATTTCAACCCCATGGTGCATTTGAATTGCACCTCTTTAGCTTGATTAAGAAGTCCCACACTCTGCTGTCTTCTTGTTACAGAAAGCTCCAGCGTATTGTTGGTAGCTACAAGTTTCATGTTTCTTTGTAGTAGGTGCTTATGCTATATGCAAAGTAAAGTAAATCTGTTTTGTTATAAGCAAAGGAAAACTTGTTTTACTAACCACATAGAATAAACATAACTTTTATTTAGCAGAATTTCCTACTTTCTGAATAGATTTAGCTAGGTTTGGGTCCTTGTGACAGTAGTTTTGATTGGAGCTGTGGTTCTTAGTATATTATTTGTGTAGCTTTTACTAAATAAAGCACCAGGGCCCAGATTTCTTTTGGGGCCTACTGAAGGATAACTGTGGCCCAAAGTTTATTTTGTATCACTACTGCTTCACTATTTTATTACATTTGTGTTCTAATATTTTTCTGTCCAAAAGTGCCTTAAAATACTTGCCAACTTAAGAACTGTATTATGGAAAGAATTCAGGAGCAATTCTGAAGCAAACCAACTGGTTCATTTAGGACAAATGTAAAAAAAAAAACCCTCATTGATATAAATGGAGATTTTAACCCTTCAAATGCTAGGGAAATCTCCTACTCATTGCAAAGCAATGCACTGGTGAGCTCTCAAG
The DNA here is from genome assembly GCA_037306005.1 of Rhinophrynus dorsalis. Lineage (NCBI taxonomy): Eukaryota > Metazoa > Chordata > Amphibia > Anura > Rhinophrynidae > Rhinophrynus > Rhinophrynus dorsalis. The sequence continues at coordinate 151,142,730 of CM074718.1, forward strand.
CATTCCATAGGTTAAAAAGACCATTTTAATGAATGGGTATTTTCATTTGTGCAGTGGCTTGTTCCAGAATTGCTCCTTCTTAGCTTCCTTGGGATGGTCTTAAAGGAGCAGTAAACTTTTTTTTTTTAACGAAAATATATATATATTGTAGGGCTTATTCTGTTGAGTAAAATAAGGGTACTCCCATTGCTGACAGATGCATATTTCCAGCGGCATTACAGTTTAAACCAGTGTTTTTTTATATTAGCAATGCCCTCTAGTGGTTAAATTCCAGTTAGCAATTCTGTTTAATTCTAATGGAGAGGAAAGTCCATGACTTACAGTTCTCCATAGAATGTGATAGAAACTTCTGAGTCATGCTGTCAGTTAGAACTTCCAGGAAGTAAACACACAGTAAATTCACTTCCTGATTTTTTTGAACCATTATGAATGTTGAATAAAACAAAAACTGACAGCAGTTAGAGTGCCCTTGTTTTACTCAGCAGAAAAAGCTCTATAACAAATGTATTCATAAAAAAAAAAAGGTTTACTGCCTTCAGCTGGCAGCCAAAGCATCAAGTGAGTGAGTAGGCTGCTGTTGAAGCAAAGTAGGAGGCAGGGTCCATGTTTCTCCAACCCTTCCCCACCAGTGAAGCAGCAGGAGTGAGCCCAGAGAATGCTCAGAGTTTTATTTTCTTGGACCAAATCATCTTCCCAGCAAATCTTTCTTTGTGACAATAGTAACCATAGGACAATAAAAATCACTAAGTGGGAAAGAGGTCTAAGATGAAATACAGGATCATGCTAAATGCTCATTTCCACTGCATCATTGATTTAAGTGGATAGTAAACTATTCTGGAGAACATTCTGGAGAAAACCAACTGTACCACAGAGAACAAATAAATAGGGAACTGAACCTCTTGAATAAGAGAGAGGTTTCAAACTCATTTCTCCCAAAGAGTTGGAAACTTATTTAGAAATCTAGTTAATAAAGCTCCATTTAAATTGATGTGAATCTCCCACAATTCCCATGGTGGACTTGGTTTGCTCATCTTTTGCCATCTGCATACGGCCCTTGAACTCTTCCTACTACGTTAGTCCATTTGATTTTTAGTCAGCATACAAAAGAGGCTAGCACTAGCTATAATTACAACTCTGGGGATTTAAACAAAGTTATTGGGTGGTCTACAAGATTCTATAACTATGCAAACAAAACAGAAGGGAGAAAAGGAGATCCCTAGAAAAAAGTGAATCTCCTAAATGAGGCACAAAGCCATTCGTGGTGATACACTTTGGGCTGGAGAGTCATAAGGGTTGACTCTGCTTGTACCATTTCCCACTGTATTATGTTTGTACTAGTATTGAAGGCCCGGGTACACGGGCCAAAGTGGCAGCCAGCAGCCTCGGCAGCAGTGGGCCATTTGGAGCTCCCCGCTCCGGATCAGCAGTACCTCTGACTGGAAGCCAGAACGTTTGTGCAGACTGCATCATTCAGGCAGTCTCTACTGTGCATGTGCAGTTACGCACACAGGGAGCATCGCATTCTAGCGCTTTATGTTATTTAGATAGGTATTGCTAAGGTTTTACTCAATTTGCACTTGGCTTTAGCCGTTCTTTTCAGTATGGGTACTTTGTATGTGTATGTTTGTTAATTTTATGTATCTTTATTACTATTTGCACTTAACTGCAGTGAGAATTCTTTGTTCTAAGATAATAGCCTTTGTTATGTTAATATATGTAGTATATGTATTTTTTGTAAATTTGATTGGATGCTGTTTTGCATGCATTTTAGGCTATGAGAGTTTCCCTCTTGATAAATTTTATTTACGGATTATGTTTATAAATTCTTTTTTGTACCAATAAAATTTGTTAGGATTCATATTTGGGGTGGAATGCCTCATTTAGGAGATTAATTTTTTCTATGGGTCTTTCTCCCTTCTGTTTTGTTTGCATTAGACTATTAGGGCACCTCTGGATGGGTTTAACCCCTTAAGGACCGGCTGATCGCGTACCTGGCAAGCACTTATGGACCATTTTTTATTTTCAGCATCCGGTTCAGAGCTCCCCGAATGTTGCGCAGCCACACGGAGAGCACTGAATTCCATGACGGTCCTGGCAATTCATGGGTCTTTATCGCTTCCCAACCCATGACATGCCAAGACCGTCAATGGTCCTTAAAGCGTTAAAAAAAAAATACATTTATTTTAGTCATTATCTGCAAGAGAACCCAGAAACAGAACACTATTATTAATATCTTCTCTTACCTTAACAGCTTTGTTAAACTTGTCAAAAAAGTCCCTAAATATCTGGAAGCACTCATCAAGTTTCATGGTGTCTTTGTCTTCACAGAAGAAATCAATAAGGGCATGTCCCTCTCGCTGTAACTCAGCTCTCCGTGTCTCAAGCGCCTTCAGTTCTTTCACTGCATTCTGTAATAAAAGTAGCACACCCCTTCAGCAAATGTCTTACAGTTTCTACAGAGGATATTAAATATAGGTAACTTTGGCCTCCCAAAAAGCACAAACAAATGTAATTCAGTGGTGTTTAAACAAAACAGTCAACACGTGCATTAAAAAGTAAGTACATGATATTTAAAGTTCTATCCACAAGTTTCATTTTAGTTGTTCAAGTTCTTATACTTGTCATTTACTTGTCATTGTCTACAGTAGTTGTTTCAATTCAAAGAAGAATTAAAGAGGAGAAAAACAATAAAGATTGGGAAATTGGATTCCTAGAAATGTGTAAAAATTATCACCTATATTTAACCAAGTGCTATACTACACAACTGAAGGCTATTCACATTATAAAGTTTGTTAACCCTTTGTGTGCCAGAGGGAAATGCAAAATATTGCCTCACAATGTGTTGCATACCCCTCTAGCATTCAAGTTATCCTTTTAAAAGGTCGCGTTTTAAAGATCGTGCAGTTGCACACCGCATTAAACACGTCTCATGGATGAAAACGGCGACATGAGAATCTCGCCCTGCATATAAGTACGAGATTCTTATGTTGCCTCCTTAGAAGGCGCATTGCACACATACTTGAATCTGACTTTAAATTCCGCTTTATATAGTTGATCTATTGAAACAATGTTTCAGGACTCTATGTTTCAAGACATTTGTTTGACACTGTAGCTTGTAGTATGCGCACAGATATGATCAATTGGTTTATAGTTATTCTGTTACCCTTTCTTAATGGAAGAGTGCTGTGGTATTTTAGTGTGGAATGACAGCATGTGGGTAAGTTTACAGAAGCTTGACGCTATACCATACTAACTAATCCTCTAGTTGCTTGAATTTCTGTCTTCTTTGTAGGCAAATAACATACGGTCATGCACATTAAGAAAGTGATTAATGCTAGAGAATTCTCAAACCGTAACATTTTAAACTTGGCTGTTAATTGTTTTAATGGCAACATTTACATAGTATGTCTAATGCAATACAGAGCAGACCGGGAGAAGCTACCCCCTTGTAGCTTAAGAAAAACTCTTGGGTAGCAAAATGTTGTCTAAAGCAGCTTGCACTAGATTGTTTAGCATGGAATAGTACCACCTTCTAATCATCAACTTTTATTTACCAAAATCTGGGCATAACGTCTGAATGGCCACTATAAATGCATTCTACTACTGGGATGTCCTCACAGCCTGTCTCTCAGAAATCGGAGTCTTGAAACATTGTTTTAGTAGATCAACTGTGTAAAGCGGGATTTAAAGCCAGATTCAGATTTGCATGCAATGCTCCTTTTAATGAGGCCCTTTTCATACAAGTGACATGTTTAATTCGGTGTGCAGGCGCACAATATTTAAAATGCGACCCCCCCCCCAGACAGTGAAAGGCTTTTTATGGTTACCATAAAATGAGCACCTGTGGTTCTATCATTTCTACAGGAGTATCTGACAGAAAGAATGAAACACTTACTGACTCAAGACCTCTACTGATGAGGGGTATGGGGACATGTTTGAACACATATGACTGACCATTATGGTTAAACACTGGAATAAAATACATTTATCCATGTACCTGAAGGAAATCTTCCATTTGCTGTAAAAGTTCAGGATCCTTCCTAATGTGGTCCTTAAGTGATTTTGTTTTGGTTGACAGGGACTGAAATTCTGCCTCGATGTTGTCAGTAGATAACCTGGAAAATGAGATATTAATTCAAATCGATAGCCATGATTCTGTTTGTAATGTTTGGATAAGTCATCTAACACCTGCATCTCAAACAAACCATGCCTTCTTGGCAAATCTGAACAGGTGATAAAAAGGGTGGCAGTAAGTTAAATAAAGGATCAGTGTATTTTTACTTTGATAGTTATGACTAAATTCCCACATTCACTAGATGCAACTCTATGAAACAGCAAATAAGTATAGAAAAAATGGAGACTGATCACTGCATCTAAAAATCTGCATTATTTTATTTTTTTTTTAACGCTTTGTAGACCTCTAACATTCAAAGGCTTAAAATCCCCATTTAAATCAATGGGCAGTGTTAGGATTTTTATTTTTCTCCAATGGTGCACTTTGGTTGCCCCAGAATTCATTTATGTTTCATCTCAACACACATCCCTATTTACTGCTGTTGGCTTACAGCTGCCATTAACTTCAGCTGGCCATTACCTATACCAATATCTACTGGCAAATACATTTATCAAACTGGAATACACTTAACCCACAGAATGCTAGAAATCTCGAGTACAATGCTTTGCAAAGTGTTGGAGTTGTGACTGGCATCTAAGATGTTAATCCAGGTTTGGAAAAAAAAAAGGAAAAAAGTCCCAACACTTTTGTAGGCTAATAATATTTAAAATATAACTAGTAAATACTATCAGCCTATTTCCCATTTTAACAATGTCAGAGATAGTTCATTGCTGCAAAAGATCATATACAGCTTCTTTTGTATATGATAATAATCTATATATGTAAATTCTGAACCCATTATCTCCCATTTTGAAACAGGAATGATGGAACAGAAATCAATAGTTAAATTAACGGATCCCTTCATATAGTCCAAATGCTAAATCATTAGTCATTTGATTGCCACAAGGACGATTAATGCTTTGTTTTGCAATTCACTGGATACTCCTCCCTGGCACTCAGAATTAAAGAAACACTAACAGGTAAAGAGGAGCTTGGGTTACATATATTAAAATACACTGTACTCCATGCTTGCAACTGCATAATCCTTTGTTTTCTGAAGCTTAAATATTTTCTGCATTCATGCCTTTTCAAGGTTCCCACTACTATAGCTATCTTAATAGCCTTTGCAGTGTTTAGTTGTCAGTAAACAGGCTGTGATAATGTACCAGCCTTTCTGAATATAAGAGCAGTGTGTTCTAATCTCAGTAAATTAACAGTATTAGCTCTGTATAAATACAGTTAACCAGATGGTGTGTATAAAGGATAACTTACATGTTTATTAACCCTTTGCGTGCCAGAGGGGTATGCAAAATACTGCTCCACAATGTGATGCGGACCCCTCTGGCACTCAGAATGTTAGAAATGTCAGTCTAGGGTTAGATTTTAGGGCTTTAACATGAAATATTTAAATTTTACAAATGCTAGCTGGAAGAATCTGATATTTTAAATTATATAACCCGGTTTAATTCTTTGGTGTTCGTGTTGTGTAAAAATACACGAGGACCCCCTCCAACTGACATGGATGTTGTCTGTGAAAAACAATACCCCTTTTTATCAAACTTGTTCCAGCCTGTGCATCTGGCAGTAGGAAGAGTTTAAATTCCATTACGATTTATTAATTCCAGATTTAAGGAACTACTAGGATTACATCAATGCATAATATGGAAGCCGGTTAACGTATATCCTGCAAACTGCTATGCGTCCAAACACACATTGTGCAGCATTGTACTAGCAGAGCTGCAGACACAATGACAGATGTGTGGGAGAAGGGCTGATTCTCACTGTTGCCAGCTTCACTTCCTCACTTGTATGGAGAGTCCGGGTTTGCTCAGTGTCTTAGTACAAGCCGAGCTATTGTGTAAAGATCAGCCTTTTTGACCCAGGCCTTCAGTGTCATAGTAACAACTTAAGGCACCCTGAGTAGTAATGTGGGAAAGAGGTGCACCTAACTGAGGAAGGTTACATTCTTGCACTTGTTTTCTTACAGTGGGTTTTGCCCCAAGCAAAATAAAAAATATAGAGTGTTTTTTTTCGGAGAAAACAAAAAGGGGGAACCTTCAAACACAAACTAGAGAGGTCTCAAGCCAATTGCAAAGTAATGCATTGCAGACTACTCCAGCATCAAAAGGGTTTAATGTTCTCCTTTATTCTTTGACACTGAAAAAGATTACTTTTTAAAGGGTAACTTGTCCCAAATAATATATAAGGAAACCGCTTTATTTTGGCTTATCAAATTAAGTAAAGCCTCTCATCTGTTTCTGCATGCTATATCCGAAATCACAGTAAACTTTATAATGTCTACACCTGGTCTTTGGCATTCCAACTTTACCTCTTAATGTGCAATTATCATGTTTTAACAAGGTTGCTCCTATGGGAACAAACTTAGTAGTCTCATCAGCCATTTGGAGGGGTCAGAAAACATTCACATACACCCCCTAACTGGCAGTAGGCTGAAATGCAGCAAGAAAGTATGTGGTTCTTACCAACACACTTTGCGGATTGTGTACGTAGACTCCATAGACCTTCTGTGACAGGCTTTCAAGTCAGAGTTTTGCATTTCAGTCTTTTGTCAAGGGTCCCTGTTCTGCTCCTCTGGGGCTCAAAATGGAGTCCTGGCTTCATCAGCAGGACTGCTATCAGGGGAGCAGATATGCCAGTGGGACTTTATCATCATGATAATTGCCCAGTGGACATGAGGAAGCACAACTTGTATGGCCAAAAAAAAAAAAAAACAGCTTCAGAAGCCTGGGTAAACATAAAATAGGACCATGCCGTAACTAATGAACTAATTGCATCTCCAATTACCAAGCTTAATAAGGACATAAGGTTATCTCCTACCAGACGTATAAATAAATCTGACTACCTGAGAGAAACCGCTGAAACTTTGAGTTGTTAAAAAAAAAAAAAAAAAAAATTAAATTTCATGCATGTAGGGAAAATTAACCCTTAAACCTTTGCATGAATGAATGATGCATTGGACACCCCACTCTGGCACTGAAAGGGTTAACAAATTTCTGTCATTTTGGATAATTTTCTTAGAATCCAGTTGTGTCAGACTAGACAAACTGGTCCCAGTTCTTAGATATAAGCTACAGGGATTTTCTTCCAGTAACGTTTCTCGGCATTCTACAGAAAACTCTCCTGCAGTAAACACTTTGAGCTCTTTCAACAGTCAGAAACGTTAACAATGGCTGTTACATGTGACTTTATTATATAACACTGTGTGTAAACAGTATTAACAATGTATTCTGAAAACATTAACATAGTACATGTTGACAATTAAACCACTGTCTAAACAGAGAGGCTTTTGAGTACAGAGCACACAGCCGTGTGTACAAGTGAGTGCCAGAGGGGTATCCAATGCATTGCGAAGCAGAACAGTTTCCTCACAGAGCTAAACGCTACATCAGGGATGGGCAACCCAAGTCCCTCCAGCTGCTGAGAACTACATTTCCCATCATCCCAAAAAAACAAACAAAAAAAAGTCTCTGGAACAAATGATTCTAGGTTGGTTTGTTTTTTTGCTGAGAAATACTTAGACTAACTACAAATCACAACATCCATATTGTATTACAAGCATTACATTAACCCATTCAGGACTGCAGGTGGCCGAAGTGACTTCAACAAGGTATGGGTTAAATACTGACTACGCCTTTGCAATGGAAAAGTATTACTAGTCACTAGGCTATTCAGTGGAAACGCTATGAAGAGGAACATTTAAGTGACATCACCAGTCAGAGGAGAATGTTATTAGTCAGGAGAAGAATAGTTACAAGATAATACAGTATTAAACTTAGAGCCCAGCATCAATTTCAGTCCCTATATTTATATATAAACATGGATAATATGGCTGCAGCCATCTATTATATTTCATTGCAACATACCCACTATCTTTTTTCGCCTCTTCCATGGTATGTTAAGGTGCAATTCAATAAGCTAAATTATGCAATTCTGGAGCAACCCAATTGCTTCACAGGGGATAAATATTACCCACAATTGTATGGTTTTAAATTGGGCTATAAATCCCTTGATACTACAGAACTCTCTAGCTTAATACAACGCAATGCACAGGAGACCTCTCTAGCATTCGAGGGGTTTAAACGCACATTTAAAATCAATTATTTTTTTCCTCTAAAATGCAGTTGGTTTGCCCCAGAATGCACAACTTCAGCTGATTGAATTGTACCTTTTGTCTTTCTAGGCCATTGGTCAGCAGAGGATGTGGGTATTGTATTCAAACACTAAAGAGCCACAACTTGGCCACCCCTGCCATGGCATCCATGTCTAATCTATACCACCCAGATTGCTACTGTATACCTCCCTATTTTTTGGTGAGCATGGCTTTGATGTTTATTGTATAAACAAGCTAATAAAAATATATAAATGCAATCATCTTAACATTTGATATGAAATGCATATAAACCCTTTGAGTGCCAGAGGGATGTGCAAAAAACATCAATGTAGCATTCAAAATGTTACAACAGCAAAACAAAATACATATGGGAAAACTGGGTCAAGCCTCTGGGAGTTGTAACTTATGATATTAATCCACAGTTACTTTACCCAGTGCAAGTACTTCTGAAGACCTCAGAGGTGTAAAATAGAATTTCTAAGGACTACAGTGTCCATGGCAAAACAAGTCAGTATGTTGCTGTGTTAGTGAGAGCTGTTCACCGTCCCATATAACAGAGAGGCTTGAGTTTGAAACTCTTACCTGGCTGCTTCACCCACATGAGGTAACTTCTCGGAAAAGGTCAACAGTGTGGCATCTTTCTTCTGGGCTTCCTAAAGAGAAACAAACACCATCACTGAATACATGTACAAATCTAGTTAAAATGAAGGTACTCTGAGGCCTTATTCATCCTGCTAAAGAGGTACAATTCTAGAACAAAATAGAAAATAAATCCCATTTAAATGGTGCCTTTAAGTCTTTGAATTGTAGAGATGTCTCTAATGCACTGCAAGGCAGTGTGTTGAAAACCGCCAGTATTCAATAGGTTAAAATGCTCAGATTATATGAACAGGAATTTGGGGAATTTCTATCTGTCCCCTATGGTGCAATTAGTTTTCCCCTAGAAGCACACACCATGATCACTATCGACCCTCTGAGGCAAGGAGGATGGTCAACTCATTGCGATGCATGACCACCCCTCTGGCACTCAAAGGGTTAAACATTCACTGTGCTGTATGACTCAAACATGTGGCACAGGATGTTCTGATTAACCCCTTCGATAGTAAAGACATATCCAGCAAAGTGCTTGGCAATGTGCTAGAGAGGTTTCTAGTATTCATATGTTAACACCAACACAAACAAAAATGAAAATTTAGCAGACAGTAAGTGGTTACAGTTACATACCAGAGCCACAAAATGGAGCAGGTTCATCCCTGGCTTGTTTGCCTTTGTGTCTGCTAGCCTCAGCAATGATGACAACTTAAAACCAACGGCATTTCCAGCATAGCCCCCCTAAGGAAAACAAATTAAATACTCATTAGTCTCCTGTTACATGCAAGGTTACCCAATTCACCATAACTGTCCAAACTTTTTTGTTCAAGGGCTGGACTGTAAAGGGGGGGGGGATAGCTAGGTCTTATTACATACTGTAATGACAAGCATTCTCAAAGACACAAATTAAGAAATATTATAGGTTTTTGTATCATCTTGTTAAGACAAGCATGCTCGAAGAGATATTATAGGCTATAGCATCATCTCATGTGTAGTGCATAGGAATGCAGTAAACATGCAGTAAAGAAGATCTTCATGGCAGCCTGTGTGTCTTCCTATAGACCTTTCACATGAGCAAAGCTGGAGGTTGCAATGCTCATCTCAATCTCCCATGAATGGCCAACCCACGTGGGCACCTCTCAGTAGTATTTGGTTGGCCCTAATGTAGTCTTACCCTCAGACACTATGTCAAAGTCATGAGTGGAAAAAGGCAAGTTTAGAACAGGAGCGACAGAACTGTAGTAGCAGGTTGCTACAATTCTTTCAACATGTGAAAAGGTTTGCCTCACTGGAAAAAGACTGGGTAATAATTCACATTTTGTTATACTAGTGCCCATATTTAGTTATTTTATTGAAACCGCTTGGGGACCTCGTTGCTGATGTCCAAGCTGTAGTTTGGACATGCCTGAGAAATATAGGAAATATACGTAACTCAAGATGACCAATTTTAGGGTGAATAATCTCTTCCATACATGACAAGCATTTGTTTCAATTTATTAAAATTGGACTCTTAACCCTTTGAATGCTAAAGAGGTACCCTATACATAGCTACACAGTGCTATGCTTACCGCATTCATAATGTTGCCAGCTTGGAGGACCAAGTACAGAATGGAATGCAGCTGCTCACAGGACATAAGCTCTGAAAGACAAGTGAAACAATTCACTGATTGAAGATTTCAGAACCCATGGAGAAGAAAAGCGCAGATTATGAAAATGAGCAAGAGATGACATTTTATTGAGTGTATTTGTAATAGGCAGAGGGTTAAAGGACAGGTATCTGGGAAAAAAAACATGTTAATGTGACAGACCTCAAACCTCCTTTTTGACATCATATTCTTTAAGTATCTAGTATGTAAAGTCAAAATTTCCTATACTTTAATATTTTTCCCCAGGTTTTTTTTTTGTTTTGTTTTTTTTAATGTCCCTGACACTGACCTCCCAGCATCTCTGTTTCCTGGGAGCTTTCTGTCAGGGAATGTGAAAGCAGAGATATTTATACAATAGCGCAGTCTTGCTGCAGTAGTGAGCATTCTGTATGCTTTACGGGCTTTTCTGTATTGTTACTTTCTCTCCTATTTCACAATCCCACACAGAAAGCGATTTGGAAACACATTCAGACTTCCCTTTCAGGGACATAAAAGTGTAAAAGAAAAAAAGAATATCTGAAAAGGCAATAACTAATAATGTAAGGAATAGGCAATTTATCTTTATAGATCATGCCCTTGAAGACTATGAAAAGTCAGAACGGGAGGTTGACTGTCACTTTAAAGCTCAGTATTTTACTAGTTAATTGCTGCTACTCCCATTGCTTTAGGCAGCAGCATGTCAAATTTACAGCCTTAAATGTAGCGGTCCTTCCAGGGTTTTTGTTCTTAACATCAGCAACAGCTAAAGCTGCCATTGGTAACTTTGCTCCCACTGGCTGTGCAGGTAGGTGTTACTGCACATCAGCCCAAGACATTTGTCCGCTGCCTCTCTTGAGTGCACAGTACCAATATTGGGGAGAACCAGAACACTAAATACTGAGAAACTATATATAATAAAATATTACTGAAAACTATAAACATTTTTATTCAAACACTCTTAATAAATCATTAAACATAGGACAGTATCTATAAAGCTTAACACTCTGAAGTAATCCAACTGCACTATAGAGGTTTGTTTTGTGATACATTCCAGACATCTAGCATCAAAGGGATTAAACCTCCAGTTTAAATCATGGGAATTTTATATATACCCTATGTTACGTTTGATTGCTGAAGAACTGTTCATCTTTCGCTTACTGAGTATGACCCATAACGATTTGCAAGGCCTTGGCAAGTGGACCTGAAGCTCTAAATTCACATAGAAACAAATGTATACGTAATTATTGGATATGTATGCATTGTCTCACTCATATTGTCAGGAACTACGTATTGCCATGATCTAAACAATCTTGGCAGGAGCAAATGTGGCGGTGCAAGTTTTTTTCTGTTGTCTCTCCCAAGTTCTTAAATTTAATCTGTGTCAACAATAGCAACAGCTCCACAGACCGGTTACACCTTGGGCCTTTATTAAAGAGCATATAACCTATGTGAAACATAGGTCATATGCTCTTTAATTAATAAAGGGGGCAATTGTCGCCACCATGCTATGGGGGTGTCATGAGGGGGCATGATACTCCTTTTGAGGTCTGAAGTACTTTTTTAATACAAATTACATATATAATTTAAAGAAAGAAAATAATTGTTACACATAAATTAAATATTTAATTACATTTTCACACAAATTATATACATAATAAAAACATACAGTTTTTTTATACATATACAGGTTGCCTATTAACCCTATGGAGTACCAGAGGGGTAGCAAACACATTACAATACCGCTCTGGTACTCATAGGTTTGATCTTGCAATACAAAATACGAACGCATGTCAAATATAATAGGAGAAGAAAATGTGGGATAAAAATGGTGAAAGTCATGGGAGCACTGTAGTCCAATTTTAAAGGGGGGAGGGGGTTCCAAATGTCGGATGTACAATATTTTCTAATTAATATGGTGAAAGAAAACACTGTAAGTTGGATTTGGAAGGAGAAGGGTTAAATTGTCGACTATGAACAATATTTGTCCAATTGATGTGAAAGAAAACACTGTAAGTCGAATTTTGAAGGGGAAGAGTTAAAATGTGGAATGTGAACAATATTAGTCGAATTAAAGTGGTGAAAGAAAGCACTGCAAGTCGACTTTTAAAAGGGGCTGTTAATATGTCAAAGGGGGGTACTTCTATGCTGTATACTGTATTCTGCACTGCTTTTGTTCGAACAACGATGATTTTGAAACTGTCATTATGGCTTCTACGCCTCAACCTCTGAGGCGCAGAATTTCCGTCTTAAGTGTAACCACAAAACAGGCGGTAATACTGAGCATGGCTAATAGGATACTAATTGCACGTTGTTTTCATTTGTTTCCTATGGGCTTTTCAGACTGGCGGTAAGTAAAATTACTGCTGGTTTTGTTTTCACAAGTCAGGTAATAGGATAGCAAAAACTGACTTAAAAAACAAAACAAAACAAAAAAAACGCTTATTTTATTTTTAGCGCTGGTAATAGAATCGAGCCCCTAATCTCTAATAATTCCCAATCTGGCGACTAGCTGCTCAGTAGCGCTAGTCGCCAGAATTATTACCTTGTGAATTACAACTCTCCATTCTTCCCGGGCTGACAGGCAGGACAGAGTGCAGACATCTTTCCATAGTGACGTCGGCATGCCTGCCCTGTCAGATCCCTTTTGGAGCCGAACGGCTCCTAGCAACGCCTCCTAGAGCTGGCTGGGACTGACAGTGCAGATGTGCAGACGTCACTAGGGAAAGACGTCTAAGCTCTGTCCTGCCTGTCAGCCCGGTAAGAATGGAGAATTCTATTTAACAAGGTTATAATTCTGGCGACTAGCGCTACTGAGCAGCTAGTCGACCAGATGGGGAATTATTAGAGATCAAGTATTTTAGTGGTGGTAGTTCCGCTTTAATGGAAATTTGTATTTTCTCCTAAGGTAGAGTTTGTTTTCTCCAGCATTGCCTCTTGCTTTCTTTCTGTGTAAGGCCTTACAATTTAGCATATTGTCTTTGGTTAGATGCCTTGATATTAGTAAAAGGCATAAAAACTTTGATAAATATATTATGCAATATTCTTTTGTCTTTGGTTCCAACAATGAGACTAGCTAAAAAAAAAAATGTCAAAAGTTATTTTCAAGTGAAATAATGAAGTCTTCCTTTCACTTTTCAAGGTAAGATAATATCTGCAAGTAAAGATAGTCATAAAAAATGTATTTAACCCTTTGCGTTCCAGAGGGGTACTCAACACATTTGTGTAACAACAAAATGGCTGCATGTGACCACACCTACATTACATCTATAGACCACACCAGAGCAGTTGGGCTTGTGCTACAACTGTAAGCACCTGTAGATGAGCCAAAGTATTACTCATTAAAGTGAAGGTTATAATCAGATTTAACTAAGCCACACTGATTTCGCAAGCCATCTGCGAGTAGGTCATGCCTTGGTAACACGCCAGGGATTACCTGTGACTGTTGCAAATATTCTAATGTATTTTACAAGGGTAAAATAATGTTTATTGCTTTAACTAGAACTGGTTAATGTCTTACATGAACAGTACATTTTTATTTAAAAAATACATGGGGATTTCCTGTACAGTAAAACAACAGTACTGCAACTACTGTGAGTTTTTTTTTCCATTCTAAAGTTATTACAAATCAAACCATTTTAAGCAGCAATTTGCCCTTCTAGTCACCAGATGGTGCTGTTCCTATCACTTATTCTAAAGAGCTGTAGCCAGTGAGTTAAATTCTACCACAGAGTGCAATTTTGTCTTTTGGACACCAGTTGGCAGTGTTGAAAACAGTTTGAAAAATGTAATAAAAATGCTGTAATAGAGTTTGAATGACAAATCCCCCTTAAGTGAGAATATCTTTGTTTTGCTCAGAGAGAAAATCCCTATAATGTATTATTTTCTCAAAGGAATACTATTCATATAAAAGTATTCTAGCTTTGGAAAATCATTTGGCAATTGTTAAGCAACACTTTGGAGACCTCCCTTGAATTCATAGGGTTTAAAGCCCCATTTAAATCAAGGACTGTTTTGTATTTATCCCATATGGTACAATTGGTTTCCTGCAGTATTGTTCCTCTTTACTTCTATATACAAGGCCCAGCTTTTATTAATGCCAGTGACAGTTGTGTACGCATGGCAGACTACAAGAATATGCAGTATTGTTTTCTATGGGGTAAGCTGCAAGATTGACAGATTTTTGTTTAGTAGTAACTGGCTGCATCTTCCTCTTTCATTCTATAAAACTATGGAAGACACACACGCACACACTAACCCCTTTGAGTGCCAGAAGTTCTTGCAACTCATTGCTTTGAAATGTGTTTTCTACCCCCTCTGGAACTCGAAGCGTTAAGTACACATACACAAAAGTGTAGCAATTCTGGAACAATCCAAATGCTATGGAAAAATAAAAATCCCAGCTGATGTAAATTACAATCTGAACTCCTTGAAGGCCAGATAGTAATGGCTTTCAAAGCAATGTGTTGGATACCAACGGAAGAGATTAAATTCCATCTTTTAAAAGAATGGGATTTCCCTCACTGTGGTGCACTTGAGTTGTTACACTATTTTTTGTTGTATTGTTTTTCCCATTGTCTTCAACACAGATGCTAAACAGCTCAGGCCACGTGAGTAGTACTGACACTCCCAAAAGACCAAAACACTGTTGTCTGAATTAGGTTGTGGGTAAACACCCATGTAATGAAATATAAACATGGGTTGGATGAGCGCTGTCATTTTTAAGTGCATGTTTTGTACATTTTCCTAACCCCATAACCGCACTATATTTAAACACACATACTTAAATCATTACTCCCACAACTTCTTTTGGAATACTCTCTCCTAATCCACATTTCCATTGTTACTTACTAATAGAACACAAGGTGCTTAATCTAGAAAGATTACAAAAATGAGCAATTCTGGAGCAAACTGACTGAATCAAAGGGGACAAATAAAAAAATCTGAAAATTCCCGTTTTTTTTTTAAATGGGGCTTCCAATCCCTGGAACGCTAGAGAGGTCTCAAACGTAAGCGTGCTAAGTATAGAATATTTTCTCCCCCCAGTGGAGCAACTGGTTTGATCCAAACTTGCTCTTTTTGCTTTCTTTATAGTGCATACGACCCTCGCCATGACCCACCTACCTTTAGTAGCTAGCCGGATGATCATCATATCTTTACTTAAGGAGTCATAGGAAGGTGAGAACTCTTTCTTTAGCACCATGGCTTCTATCCGAAGTGAGTAACTAAAAAAAACAATGAATAACACCTGTAGTATCTAGATATCAATGCTGTATTCATGTATTCATAGTACCAGACAGTGCTACATTAAATAGTGATTTACACCTGCACACAAAAGACCAAAGTGCATATAAGATGAGTGGGGTTAGACTTGGCACCTGAAGACAAAGAAGCTGAAGTCTATATTATATAAACACTAAACACCTAATAATATACTCTTACATATCTTAACCCTTTTAGTGCCAGAGAGGTGTGTAGAGCAATGCTTTTCACACCCCTTCCGGCAGGCAAAGGATTAGTCTGGGAAGGAAGTCCTAAACCGTCTTTATGAATCAAATCTGTGTGGATTGGTTCTCCAAAATAAATAGCCAATTAGTCCTGGATATTATATAAATAGAGGCTGACACAATTGTTTTGTTGCAGGACTCCAGGACCTCAAACTTTGGCACTAAAGTAAGCATAGAAATGAAGGAAAACTTCAGTGGGAGGAATCTGGAGTTCTGTAATACATAATGCCATCTGCCTTGGTGGGCACAATATCCAGTACTAGTTATAGATTCATTTCGGAGAAGTGATCAATGCAGAAGTTATTGCGAATCACCATTTGGATTTCCTGACAATTTTATGCAAAGTGTGGGGGGTTTACTATTGTTAGAATATGTTAGTATCCCTTTAAAGGGATAGTAATACTTAAAATGTAAAAAAATATATGTTGTAGGGTTTATCCCCCTGAGTAAAACAAGGGTACTCCCACTGCTGAAAGGTGTTTCA
This sequence comes from Rhinophrynus dorsalis, assembly GCA_037306005.1. Lineage (NCBI taxonomy): Eukaryota > Metazoa > Chordata > Amphibia > Anura > Rhinophrynidae > Rhinophrynus > Rhinophrynus dorsalis. The sequence goes on from CM074718.1 coordinate 151,159,180, forward strand.
TTCAAAAGTTATTAATTTTCAAAGCTGAATTTTTTAGGTGCAATATCACAGTGGCCTGAAATTGTACAGTGGCGCTGTTGCTACACCATCCTATGGAGATTTATGGTCAACTGACCAGAGCTGTCCATAGGATCGTGTAGCAACAGCGCCACTTTACAATTTCAGGCCACTGTGATATTGCACCTAAAAAATTCAACTTTGAAAATTAATAACTTTTGAATGAAACACCTTTCAGCAGTGGGAGTACCCTTGTTTTACTCAGGAGGATAAACTCTACAACATATTTTTTTTTACATTTTAAGTATTACTATCCCTTTAAGCCTATGATGCAAGGTATTCCTGCCCACCTGCCAACATGAATAGATACAACATTAATTATTCCATCTTTGTGTTTTGGGTCACATTATACACAAACATGACTTTGGTACCAAGACTATACATAGACATCTTACTATTGGATGTATATACTAAACTATTTACTGGATACATATATTGACAAGGGATAAGGACATTCTATTAACCTTTTGAGTGCAAGAGGATTGCCCAGCACATTGAACATCTCTCATAGGGTTATAGATGACAAAAGCTTGCACATTTATAAACAAGAAAACAGCAGTGCCTGACTGTGAACTGTGATTTAATAAAGCCAATCTGAACAATAACAAATGGGTTACACTAAATAGTTCAAGGATTTTCACTTGGCAAATGCATTGGGTACAAGAGGAAACACAGTATATTCATGGTTCTGTACTTACTTTGGCACTTGAATCAGCAGGTACATAAAAGAATCGGCCAGGGACAATTTGGCTACATCTCCATTAAATGCTTTTAGTTTCTTTACCTGAGAGAAAAGAAACAAAAAAGTGATTAAGCTACCCGACTCAAATTTGATCCCACTGACTTAGTACCCTTATGGATATGCACCGTTTCCTGGCACAGAACACCACTGTAAGACAATGCAAGCACAACAACAGTAGGTGATTCTCTGACATGAGTGCCATCAATTCTACAGCTAATTGCCAAAGGTTTATTCAACTGAAACTGGACACCGCCGTCTTGTCTAATAGAACAAGCAAACACTCCCATATTCTACACCACAGTAATCCTATAATAGTTATTTTCCCAGACTTCTCTTTTGTTTTTCTCAAAAATTGTTCCTTTACAAAACTCTGCAGGTTATCTATAATCTCTGTTTTACCAATTTGCTGCATGTTAAGACAAGATACCATTTAAAAAGTTACTTTGTATCGTACAGCTTATTTTATATAATGTAACATTCACTATGAGCCACACTAATAGGATTTCTTTCATGGTATATTATCTATACAAGTGTATAAACAAATGTGTACTTGCAGATGACATCAGCCTGTGGAATCCAATTTATTAAACCCTTTGAGTGCCAGAGGGGCAAGCAATACGTTACGTACCCTTGTGGCACTCAAAGGGTTAAAAATGGAGGCCGATTTACACCAAAAAAACAGAGCAATTCTACAGCAAGCCAACTGTACCAGGTATCAAAGAAATATATTTCGAATTAACCATTGATTTATTTTTTTCTTTCAATAATATAGACTTTTGGATAAGAAATAGGTATCCTACACATTGCCTCACAATGTTTTGGAGCCTTCTGTAGCAATCCAGGGGTTAAAAAGCTCCAATTAAATCAATGGGAATATCTACTACTTCCCTAGGGTGCAATTGGCTTGCTCCATCTATGTATCGGAGATGGGCAAAATCTGTCCCAAAGGCTGATTTAATCCGGCCTTTGAAACGAACTGGCTGTACAATGCTGCAATACAGATAAAATCTCATGTCTGGTTTTACCTGCAAAAGGGGAAATGATGCAATTATTACAAAGCACAACTTTGATACAAATGTGTTCCATCAGTTGTGTAAATAGTCACTGGAAGGCCACGGTGCAAACATTTTTGGGGCCCATCACAAAAATATTTCCAGAGGCATAACTCGAGCCTATTGGACCCTGGGGTAGATGAGGCCCCCTTGGATGCTGAGCCTGGTGCAACTGCACCCCATGTAGATAAACTACTGTATCATATTCTACCAGGAAAGAGTCAGAATTGATACATTCTCTTTGTAGTAGCAGCACATCTGTTAATCAGAAGCACAAGAAACAGCCAGACACAGACATAATCCTCATTTTCACTGAATTCTTAGTGAGGGAGGGATATTACTATGCATAGAGGGCTGTTAACCAGGGTTTGTGCATATTTATATACTCCATGTATACACCCCCCCCATACATATATATCCCTTTGAGTGCCAGAGGGTTACACAACACATTGCAAAAGCAATGTATTGCATACCCCTCTGGCACACAAATGGTTAAATGGGCAGTCCAGTACACACATTTTAATTCCATCCATTTATCCATTTAGAAGAATGAATAATCACGGACACACACATAGGTACAGTTTTTCTTAACCCCAAGGAGTCAAAGAGGCATTTGCAGAAAAAATTAGGTTTATGTCCATTCAACTGTTTGAGTGCCAGAGAGGCACCCAATGCATTGCATTACACTGCACTGCATTGGATACTGCTCTTGCATGTACATCTAGTCAGAATGTTGGAAACCTTTTTTCTTTGTTATAATACATATGTATCTTATAGGTACTGTGCCCTTTATAGTGGAGGGATTTTTGGTCACTTTTCTGCTCACCATAATCTTGTTGAGGCATAAAGTTCAAAAATAAGTGGCTGCAGATTGACTACATTTGTTATAAAGCTTTTTAAATAACCAATGAAACCTTAAGCAGAGTTAATTGTTTTCAGATTATGACCCTTTTGTTTCAGTCCACAGAAACTCTTATCTCCTGATTGATTGATTGTTTACCTCAGTTTCACACAATGCACATTTTAGTTTGTATAAACACAAAAGGGCTATTCAGTTCTTTTACATCTAAATAGGAAAAGTGTGTATCACATATTTTAGGGCTTATTAACCTAAGGATTATGCTAGTTAGGAATGCATGGTAATTAAAAGGGTATGAACCATTTTCATTTTTTAGGCACTCATGTCTCTAAAGAACAACTGAAAAAGAAAAAAAATATCTCAATCTATTGAGCTGCTAAACACGTGAACTGACCAGTACTAAAGGTTAATTCAGGATCCCTGATAATATTTCACTGAATGAGGCATTAAATACGTCAATCCAGTACAAGTTTTCTCATAATTTATTATCTGTAACTTGAGTTTAGAGTGTTCAATGGCTTGAGAATACAGCTCTATACGGCAGTCTCCATGTACCCATAGATAACGTTTCCAGGAATCCACCTGTTTAAAGGGAACTTTTTACCAAGAATAAGTAGATTTTCATGTGTTTAACAGAAGCACATACATAGGTAGGTGTATCATAAGGAACTCTGGTATATCCATTTATTGAATTGTATGTTATCTGTATAGGATAATCTGTGCAGAAGTCCCATCTACATCACACCTCCTCACAACTAAACAATGGACTTCAACAATCCTGAAAGGTTCATATTGGTCAGGTGTCTTTACCAGACTGTACATTGCAACTAAATAGCAGAGATCAAATGAATCCAAGATAAATACAAAAATAATTATACAGGCTTAACACTTATATAAAAGGATACTTACTAACACAGAATGCCAGATAGGTACAATTGCACTATAATATTTGATTTGCCCAGGAAAAATAAAGAAGAATTCTGGAGCTAACCAACTGCATCATAGGGGGTGAAAAAAATTCCCCACATTCCCATTGGCTTAAATGGAATTTTACGACCTTGAATGCTAGAAAGGTTTACAACACATTAAGACGCAATGTGCTGGAGAACTCTTTAGCATTCAAGATTTTAAAAGTCCAATGTAAATGAGACTTTTCATTTGTCCCAGACCATTTGCTCCAGAACTGTTGTTCTTTAGTTTCCTGAATTCAACCCAATATTTTTCCCATTTACATTAGACCTTGGTATTTAACTTTAACCCTTTTGAGCTTTGCTTTGCAATGTTTTGCATACCCCTCTGGCACTCAGTGGGTTAAATGCCAGAGAGGTTTCCAACAAATTGTGATGCAATGCACTGGATACCTATCTGGCATCCAGGGGGTTAACTTGCCAGACATGTCAAATGTTCTTACTTTATTGCCTTTTTACTATAAGGAAAAAATAGGAATGGGAGGATGATGTTCTAATAAATCTAATGTTCCCATAAATCACGTGTATTTTTACTGAAATATTACATAAGGGCACTTGGGAATGCAAGCTTGTCTGAAGGTGATGACAACACTCACTTAGGGCAAGGTTGTCAGCCACCAAAAGACAGAGTTAAATGGGCATATACATAAAGACAAGAAAGGAACAGTTCTGGGACAAAACAACTGTAACTTATGTACCTACAGCAGAACACTCAGAGTGGGCCACATCTCAGGGTCTCTGGGTGAAGAGCTACATTTTCAGGGTAAGAGTCACTCCTACCTATTATATATTCTGCTCCAGTTAATTACGTCTTCAGTCTCTAAACTGGTGCCACCTGTACCAGGAAGGCAGAGGGAGTAGTCTTGTTTGCCTTGTGAGTCTTCATGCAGTGATATATTTAAGTTGTTGTATATTAACCCTTTGATTGCCAGAGGGGCACTTAACACATGGCAATGCATTGAACTTTTGATCACAATTAAGCATCCATACACGCAAACACGTTGATCTGTTGGCACCAGCACCTACTCATGAAGAAGTTCTACAGTCTGTAATTTTTCAATTTATTTCAATTTATATAATTTATTCAATTAAAGTGGTTATTGTTTTAAACAGATCGTATGTGGTCAGATTGACAAGTTATTGGTGCGTCCTTTGTATTTAGGGTCAATTTGCATTTAAAGAATATGAGGAGTTCTTGGCCAGCACTGTCCTTGATTCACACAAAGAGACTTGTTTTATACTAAATACATAACAACGTTTTGAGATTTATGGTATTGAATTTTATTTAACCCCGTGTACCTGGATATGCAATTTTTTTATATTTCATTTTGAAAGTTTCCAGGTATACTTATGTAACAAACAATTACCATTGATTTAAATGGGGCTTTTAACCCCTGAATATTTGAGGCCTCCAATGCATTGTGAAGCAATGCATTGGGAACCTCTCTAGCATTCAATGGATTAAAAGCTTCATTTAACCTTTTGAGTTCCAGAGGAGTAAGCAACACCTTGCAGAGAAGTCAGAGGTTAAAGTCAATGACATAGGATTGCTAGGTCATATTGTCACCCTATGTACATACAATCTTTGTGGTCTTCTTCACTCAAACCATCCCAAGCACTGAAACAACATTTACACACATTCCCTAAATTATAAAACAGAAGAGGGTGAGACAACTCCATTAAAACACAAACTAATAATAGAGAAGGACTAGACCCAAACAGACTTAGTCCCTCACTAGCAGATGTAACCCTTTGAGTGCCAGAGGGGTACTCAATGCATTGAAAACCAATGCACTGTATACACCTTTGGCATTCAAATGGTTATGCTCCCTCAACACTATCTGTTGCTGCTCCAACAAGAAAGTTGTTTCATGCTTGAATGCAAATCTTGAGTGAGTAGAGTACAATCTTCAGGTTCTGTGTTATTCTGCTGTGTCTATTTAACCCCTTAAGTACTAGGGAGAAAGCAACTCATTGCTTTGCACTCAAAGAGCTAATGAAAAATGTTTTTACTTAAATAAGAAGCATTTCTATTAATGGATTACTTTATATGGGTTTTTGCCCATTTCATAGGGCCCTGTGCTCAAAAGACAGTTGGAGTAATTCTGGGGCATACTAACTACACCATAGGGGACAAATACACATTTCCATAAAATGGAATGATGCTTTAACTCTTTGAGTGCCAGAGGGGTGCGCAATGCATCGCTTAACAGATACAGAAGTCTCCAGTGCATTGCTTTGCAGTGCATTAGAGATCTCTGTCATTTAAGCGGTTAAAATGCCCATTTAAATCAATAGATAACTGTATTATCTCCTTTGATACAGTTGGTATGCCCCCAAATGTCTCAAATTTTTATTGTGTGCATGTCCCTTAGTTTCCTCTTAATTTGGAGTATCCCTTGCAAGTGTCCAAAAGGATTTCTTTAAAGGGATAGTAATACTTCGTTTTAACTTTATTTTATTTTGTAGGCATTAAAAAAACATGAAGAATGATATAAGTCTTGTGTCTCAAACCTTTATGGTTTAAGAGATATTCACAAGCAAAGTTTCCCCCTCCCACCCCTTTTACCTAGTGTAAGCCATCTCTTCTCCAATGTGGAATGCAGTCCATAGACCAGACCGATAACAGCAGGGGACACTCTTCTTTCTATGAAAACAATGAAAGCCCTTCCCCCCTTGACAAGTTTCTCAGGTTTTTCCCTTATCTTAATTGAAGATTGTCCCTCTCTGCAATCTACCTGGGCACCTCCCTTCTGCTGTGGCTGATCAGTGTTACATCAGTAAAAGGGATGGGAGGGGGATACTTTGTCATTGAATTACTCTAGAACTACAACTCTGACAGAATTGAAATAACACTTTTCAAAGTCCAAATACTATGATGATTAATTAGAGATGCTTTTATTATGAAACATTACTATCCCTTTAAGGATAAGTAGTGCTTTCTTTTGATGCCATATTTATATGCACAAACCATAATTTAAATTTATTAGGATACAAAATTAAAGGCAAAAATAGAAAAAAGGCAATGTTTTTCATAGGTTTTCCTCTGGCGATTTGCAAACAATTTATGCATCTGAAAAAAATACCCTCAAATATATTCATTTAATTGTTTTGAATTTGGGAGTACCCCATATGCCTACAATTTTTATCTTTTTTTCACATTTTCAGGGCAAATATTGCAAAGTGAGTTCAGTTCCACTATCTTCCAATCTGTACATTTCCAGAATTTGTCATGAGAGGATTATAGTTTACTTAAAGGGATAGTAATACTTGTTTTATCTTTATTTTATTTTGTAGGCATTAAAAAACATGAAGAACGATATAAGTCTTATCTCTCAAACCTTTATGGTTTGAGAGATATTCACAAGCAAAGTTTTCCCCTCCCACCCCTTTTACCTAGTGTAAGCCATCTCTTCTCAGATGTGGAATGTAGTCCATAGACCAGACAGATAACAGCAGGGGACAATCTTCTTTGTATGAAAACAATGAAAGCCCTTCCCCCCTTGACAAGTTTTTCAGCTTTTTCCCTTATCTTAATTGAAGATTGTCCCTCTCTGCAGTCTACCTGGGCACCTCCCTTCTGATCTGGTTGAACCGGGGGGGGATACTTTGCTTGTGAATATCTCTTAAACCATAAAGGTCTGAGAGATAAGACTTATATCGTTCTTCATGTTTTTTTAATGCCTACAAAATAAAATAAAGATAAAACGAAGTATTACTATCCCTTTAAGCCTTTTAGGACCTGAAAGGTGTGCAGTGTGTTGCTTCACAATAAGTGTACCCCTCTGATCCTCAAAGGGTCAACATGAATGTGACTGACATATTTAATATCAATCTAATACATATGGGGGTGGTTAGCGAAACTGGAAATTTGTGAAAAGCACCTGAAATTCTCCTCTACAGTGTTCTGTACTGCTGGGAACTACTCTGAGACAATAATGTTATACACAGCTCCCTCTAAATGGGCCTGCAGGACCACACACACTAGACTCCAAGTCCATTCAATGAAGTGGCACATCCAATAGTTTATTTAAGAGTTGTTTTGGACAAATACATAGAGCTACAAATGGCAGGTTTCAAACAAGTTTCTGCAAACAAACAAAAAGAGTGTCCAATGGTCTAAGAGATCTACATTGAACACAAAGCCAACAAACTGTTAATTTCACGACACTAGATAGTTATATTTGATTTTTGCAGTTCATTCACTCTGTTGACTTGTTCTGGTGTTGTTTATCCAAGTATAACACGTGTATACTGCCACTCTCACTTTTGCCAGGAAGACATCTTTCATCACAGAGATTAAATTGCAAAAGGGACATGAAGCTTGTGGCTCTAAGTCAGAGGTTGGCAACATGAGGCCCTCCAGCTAATGCCAGACTATATTTTCCATCATCCATGGATGTCAGAGGATGATGGGAAGTATAGCTGGAGAGTCTCACATTTCTTACCCCCAATCTAAAAACAAGAGCAGACACACCCTTGGGCCTGAAGTCAGTCCTAAACTTTCTAGATCAGGAAGACGCTACCTGTGGTATTATGTATTCCGGGGGGGTACTGAAGCCGCAAGCGGAAGGTACACATCCTATTAGAGTTCTTCATTATCAAGGATGAGTTCATATGCTTAACCCTTTGAGTGCCAGAGGGATGAGCAACACATCGCAAAGCAATGCTTTGTGCATCCCTCTGGCACTCAATGGGTTAAATTAAAATGTCACTATACAAAAGTCACTAGTGCACATAAGAGAATTACTGGTGTTTCATAATATTACTTTTGCTGGCACTGAAAGAAAGTGAACCTTGTTAACCCTTTGAATGCCACAGGGGTACGGAACGCATTGCTCTGCAATGCGTTCCATACCCCTCTGGCACTCAAAGGGCTAAAAGGGATGGTAATTTTTTTCAAAATAAATGCAGTTCAGATTATTCTTTATATTTTTGAGCAATGTAGATCATTATCGTTCTCTAAGATATGTAGTTCCAGAGTAATTGAAGTGCCCCCCCTCCCGTCCCTATGTAAAGCTGCACAGCAAGACTGTCCAGATGGATAGCAGCAAGGGACAATCTTCTGTTAACATAAGGAAAAACCTGCCCTCCTCCTTCGGGGGGGGGGGGGGGAGGACAGGGTTTTCTTTATGCTCACAACCAGAAGATTGTCCCTTGCTGCGTGCTGCCTGGTCAAGCGACCAGATCACATCTGAAGGGAGGCGGCTTACAATAGTTAAAAGGGGCAGGAGGGGGACACTTCATAATTCAATTACTCTCAAACCTCACATTGAAGAGAATGATAATACCACTCTACATGGCCCAAAAACTATAAAGAATAATTAGAGCTGCATTTATTTGAAACATTACTATCCCTTTAAGGAAGGGTGTAAACAGTTCATGGAAACTACAGTAAATCCGTGTGACAGAGCAGGATATGTTTTTTTCCAGATCATATATTGATTATTCATGAAATGCAAAGAATAAGCACAGATAAAATTATATGGTGTTTATTTTAGGAAGTAAAAAGTTGCTGTGGAGAAAAAGGCCATCTGCCACATTGATCAGGCAAAGGTGACATCACAAAACACTGTGCATGCCATCAGTTGGCTGCAAGCTTATCTCCTATGTCATTTAGATGAAACATTATACTGAGGGCATGGGGGTGTATTGCATATTATATGTGCGCCATTTAGTACTTCACTAGTTGACCATAGTAACAGCTGTGCAGCTGCACAGACAATGTATAACTTCTGGCTCTCTGTACTGTCAGAATGATACATTTTAAAACAAATGCAAATTTCATACAATGTATCCTTCTTCTTACAGAGAAAACCAGAAGTGAAGGGCTAGATAAAATCATCCTGCAGGCCATATTTTTGTTCTAGAATCAAGATAATCATGTGACCAGTATCTGCTGCCTCTATTTAATCTAATTTACAGTGGTTTTATGGTAAAGCTTGCCAAGCAGAGGATCATGTCAATAGCTCTCTATGGTAAAGACTCAGGCATTCTTTTGCTTACATGACTTTAGTGAGATAAAACAATTAAGAGATACAGTTAGCTGAGTGGGAGAGCTGAACCAAGCAAGAGCACAGCACTCACACTGACAAAGCAGCACTCACACTGACAAAGTTATAAAACAAAGTAAGTTACACAGTTATGTAACCCTAGGTGTGCCAGAGTGCTAATCACCCATGTGGCACTCAAAAACAAGGTTTAACCTATTGCAGGGCTCAAAATTCCACTCGCCACTAGCCAATGGCGAGTAAAACTTTAGCTCTGGCGAGTAAAAATTCAGACCTGGTGGGTATGTTTTGGCTTGCAGTGGAGATTAACTTTTCAGGTCTGGCTAGTAGCAAAGGACTTAAAATTATAATCCCTGAGCTATTGTATGCCAGACACAACTAGAAAGTACTGCTCTAACATCTGAGGGGTTAAAGGAAAACAGGACTCTTAAAAATAACAATGGACTCTTAATAGTAGCAATGATACGAAGGCTAATTTCCATTTAAGATTCAACATAAAATACTTTCATATGAACACCATTTATGGTTTTAGGAACCAAAGTATAATATTTTCAGTCTGCAAAAGATAAGAACATCCCACCCATCTACCAAAAAGGGGGGAAGAGATATTTTACACAGTACTAAACCCTTATTTTGATATGTTATAATATAACATGCATGGGATGTAGAGGTGATCGGGCTCAGCAACCAAGGGGCCTCATCTGCCACAAGACTCAGTAGGTGCCAGTTACATCTCTTGGACAATATTTTTGTTAGGAGGCCCATAAACGCTCGCAACGAGGCCATCTAATGACTAGTACTAATAAAGTGGTGCAATTTTACAACAATTACCTGCATCATAGTGAATAAATTAAAAAAATGCATATTTAAACAAGTATTTTAATCTCTTGATTGCAATGGGTTTAGTAAATATATGTCATTCAAGATGTTAAAAGCCATCTTCATATCAATGGCAATGGTAGTTTTACCACAGAATTGCATCAATGTTCTTAGTACATCAGCCCCAAAGTGACAGTGACCCACAAATTTTACTGTTACAAAGTCACATATGCATTGACACACAAGCCTTGTTCCACAGTGCAATGGTAACAACCAAACCACACATCCACTGTCTGCTCCGTACTCCTTGTACCACTGTCCATTAGTGAATCACGCATTCACTGTCTACTTCACCAGCCTTCTTCTATTTCCCCACTTCTAGCCTCAGAACCACACTGTCTGCTTCCTCACACTTGCTCCACTGTTCACTGGTAGCCATAGAACCACATATACAGTCTGATGCAGTATGGTGGGAGGGGAAGGGTCCAGGTGATGCATGAGGAAGCTGGGTGACATAGTGAAAGGGAGGGAACATGACAGCAAATGAAGGGGAGGGCAAAGGAGCAAGGTGAGCTGCACTGTGTAGGGTAAGAGAAGGCGGGAGAAAAGGATGATGTGTGAGACAGGTCTGCTCAGCAAGTCTACTGCCGAGGGCTATATCCCTACAGGGGATAAATAATCATTTATCAGGGGAATTGCAGATGGTGCTATGGAGAACTGTACAGTGCATAGAGTGCAATAAAATAAATAAATTTCCTAACACTGGTTGACTTTATTGCGAAGGCTGCTTCACAACCAGGGTACTGTGGTACATTGGCACACAACTTGTAATTTCTCCCAGCAGTGGAAGTGCCCTTGTTTTACTCAGCAGAAACAATACTATCATTTTTCCATAAACATTTGTATTGCTCCTTTAAAGCACATCTATTACATGACATGTTGTTCCTCAACATTACTCCTAGAGGCACGTTGTTAGGGTTTCCCTACTTGATTACATGTAAATAATCAATGTATCAGTAATTGTGACTGATTAACCTTGATTAAATCATAGAAATCCTTAAAACCTGACCCATTGGTGTGCCCCGAGGACTGGAATTGACAAGAACGGACTTGATAATTGCCCTATCGCCAGGTCCGCTCCTTGTGCAGCTCAGCAGATCAGCTGCAGAGCTCATCAGGGGGCATAAATGTTATCACCATGGCTATCAGTCAGATCCCATGAGTGAGACTGCCCTGCAGCACTTTTAGATCTCACAGTTTAGTATCCTGGGGCTCGGGAAAGAGCTCCCATAGCCTGCACATAATGAGTTTTCAACGCCAACAATGGTAGTTTATTCAGGACAGAGCACACACTTCTTGCAGCCCTCATGCCAGCTATGAGATGCTTTGGGGCTGCACAGGATATCCCTATGCTTTTTGTCAATAGGGGCAGACGCAGTGAAACCTCAAAGTTGCCCTTTAAAGGGATAGTAGTACTTAATATATAAAAAATATATACTGTAGTGTTTATCCATGAGTAAAAAAAAAAGGTACTGTCACTGCTGAAAGGTGTTTTATTCATAAGTTATTACAGCTCAAAGTTGAATTTTTTTACGTGCAATATCACACTGGCCTGAAATTGTACAGTGGTGCTGTTGTTACACCATCCTATGTACAGCTCTGGTCCATAGACCATAAATCTCCATAGGATTGTGTAATAACAGCGCCACTGTACAATTCAGGCCACTGTGATATTGCAATAAAAAAATTCAATTTTGAGCTGTAATAACTTTTGAATACAACAACTTTCAACAGTGGGAGTTCTCTTGTTTTACTCAGGGGGATAGACCCTACAACATATTTTTTTACATTTTAAGTATTACTATCCCTTTAAGAAGAGATTTAAATAGTTTTCTGAAAGGGGCAATGAAGACTTGTAATACAGGAATACATATTGATGGTTTTTATTAATAATGAAATATCTTTCCAAATTTCTTTTTTTAAAATGAGATTAACACTCTGGATACAATTCCCTCCGATGAGTATAAATCACCTACCTCTTCTGCTTCAGGAGACAGCTTTAGGAGTTCTTGTAGAGCTTCAGAGCAGTACAAGTCACATCTTCCTCTATAAATATCTTCAATCATATGTTCTACAGACCTGTTAATATATGCATCAGTAAGCACAGATATTAATGTGGAATGGTGTATGTAAAGTAACATTTTGGAACATTTTATCTCAATAATATAACATGTAAATTGTATTTTTTTCCCTTCCTACTGTGGTATCCTATATCTAAGCCCTTGAATGATAGTGCTATCTCTATGCATTGGAGAGGTCTCTAGTATCCAAGGAATTAAAGTACAATAAAAGCCAAACTAATCTGAGGGCAGAAATCCTGCCAGGTCAGCAGGTGTAAGGCACCAGGACCCAGAGTTAAAGGGGTCCTGTCGAACTTCCATCACACACAGGGCCCTCTCCAATGAACAGCACACTACTTCTCACCTTGTGGTTGTATCATGACGATTAACTATATTTGATCTCCGCCCTCCAGCTTCAATAAAGACAATGGAATGAGTGAAGAGCTAATCAGAGTGGTTGTCCATATAATCTTCTGAATGCCAGGTTGTGCATAGCATCGCTATGCACACTCAAATTACTATCAACTTGCAGTAGGTACCATGAAACACGATGGAGAATGTAGTAGAGTAAGAATGTGTATTGGCTAATTAACCCCTTAAGGGCCAGAGAGGAGGGAAACATTGCTCTACAAAGAGTTGCACATCCCTCTGGTCCTTAATGGGTTAATAAAATATAAAAAAGCTAAAGGCTGCAGATATCGGTAGAAGCAATGATGACTGACTGGTAGAGCTTAAGTGTATGAATGGACAAGAGACTAGATCACCACTAGGTCTCTGGGCCATGATACAGTGTATCCCATCTCCCATGAGTCTCTGCATATTGCACAGCTGCATGAGGGGACTTTTTGGTCAGACCATCATCATCAAAGTTTAAACATTCGTCTTTAGAGATCACTCAGAGTACATTTTTCCCCTTGGATGCCAGACAATGTGTTGCTTTCAACTGACACCCAAAGACTTAAACATGGCTGCCAACATCACTCCTGCTAAATAGTCCCATCATGTAATTGTGACTGCAGTGTGGAGATCCCTCAAAGGGTTCAAGTTTAATGAGTCACTGTGTATTCTTACTTCCCCCACTTATATATAATTTTTATTTTTGTTTTTTTGGGGTGGGGCAGCATTTTTTCTAGCACTTGGGGCCCTCCGTTATTAGTTATGCAAATGTACAATGTGTTGGAGACCTCTCTAGCCTCCACAGAGTTAAAGGGATAGTAATACTTAAATTGTAAAAAAAAAAAATATATATATGTTCTAGGGTTTATCCCCCTGAGTAAAACAAGAGTACTCCCGCTGCTGAAAGGTGTTTCATTCAAAAGTTATTAATTTTCAAAGTTGAATTTTTTAGGTGCAATATCACAGTGGCCTGGAATTGTACAGTGGCGCTGTTGCTACACCATCCTATGGACAGCTCTGGTCCCGGGACCATAAACTCCATAGGATGGTGTAGCAACAGCGCCACTGTACAATTCCAGGCCACTGTGATTTTGCACCTAAAAAATTCAACTTTGAAAATTAATAACTTTTGAATGAAACACCTTTCAGCAGCGGGAGTACTCTTGTTTTACTCAGGGGGATAAACCCTACAACATATTTTTTTTACATTTTAAGTATTACTATCCCTTTAACATAATGTGCAGACTTACTTGTTTGGTCAGAATTACTATATTCAACTATTTTGTAAAAGGGTAACTAATACATCCTAATAATAACTGGCAATTACCTTTCTATGTTCTGAAAATCCTATTGGCCCCTATGAAGTCTAACTTTCTGCCTTTGTTCTAGAGATAATATTATAAATCAATCCTGAATGTCATGTCCATGAAGGCAGACAGAGTTGTAGTGGGACCACAAGTCCTCAAACTGTGCTCACTGCACATATGGTCCTGTGGTCCTACTAACAAATGTCATGTCCGCCTCCATGCACAAGACTCCCAGGACTGATTTAATACTTTATTTTGAGGGTGTCAAAGTTTTTTCTGTTGTGAGTCACATAATCAGAATTTCATATATGTGGAGGCTGTATTTATATATATATATATATATATATATATATATATATATATATATATATATATATATATATAAATAATATAATAATATATATATAATAATAATATAAAAGCAGCATAAAAAAGTCTAATCAACTTTATTTGTGCATAAACGGTTCAGTCACTTTAACCTTTGAGTGCCAGAGGTGTGTTCATGCGTTGGGTACTTCTCTAGCACTCAAAGGGTTAATGAATCCACCTGAGGATGAGGGTTGGCTACCCCGCTTTAACCTTTTGAGTACCATTGGGGTACGCAATGCATTGCTTTGTAATGCATTGCGTACCCCTCTGGCATTTAAAGGGTTGGATAATCAAGGAATTTATTTTTTTTTTTTTTTACAATCTCTTTCTTTTAAATTATGTTTAAACCTAAGTGAGAGAACAAAAGAACATTTTCAGCATATTCCATATGTTGTAACGCCTCCCTGTATTCAGCCATTGATGTGTGGCTGATGTTTTAAAAAAGAGCACCTTAACTTTGAACAAGTTAATGTGAAACGCGCGTCAGTTTACTTACGGGGCTGACTTGATTGTCGGCACTCTTGTCTTGTGTCTGTATGTTTTTAAAATCTAATTTTTTTTTGTCCAGGTGTGTTAAGGGTACAATTACCAACACACTATAGAGACTAAATACGAGAAATTATGGGGCTGAGGGTTTGGTTTTTTTTCCTTGTTTTGAAGTAGCAGTTTTCACTTTTTTTGCCTATCAGCAAACAGTTACTTTAAGGCCTCTCACTGAACAATATTACGTTCATGCCTTATTACAATTAGCAACATATTTGAGACAGACTCTCCCGCCAATCCAGAATAAGCCCCAGTAACAATTAGTCGGGGTACAGATCTTTGCACTCAGATAGACACCACATATACTTTGTTGCACTTAGACAAGCAGAGTATTATTCTTTTTTTTTTCCAAATCAAGATGTACTTTGAAGTGGAGTCAGATCAATCGTGCTATGTTTAATACCCTGATTAATTAATCAAAGTGAAATCTACACTACATAGGAATACTAAGATATGCTGTCATAGTGCAGAATTGATAGCAAAATACAAATTGATGAGATATTTTGGCATATCACTATCTTGAAAAAGCCTATAGACACGTAGTATTCCAACCCAAATACCAAAGTGTTTTGAAAAATGTAGGTACCAGTTGTTCAATACAGAGTATGTGTAATGGAGGAGGAGAATATGTTGCTGTTAGGCTAATGATTAATCATTCATGTGCGATAGAATGGTTTTGGCAATCCTGAAAAAGCCCTGTTAACAAATTATACAGGGTACAGACTTTCATATTAAGATACACATTTCACATATATTATGTTATTTTGGAAGTATGAGCGCCTCCTTTTGATCAGTTATGCGAGGGACAGTTTATTTTGATAATACTCTGATTGAATCAATATTCAAGAATTAATCCTTGTATATTTATATATGCATAAGCTACTTGACTAATATCTTGTGTGACCGGCACTAGGGTAATTGGAGGATTATTATTGTAAATCACGTTTGATACTCGGGTGAATGTAAGGTGACAAGTTGAATTACATTGATCCAAGAAATATAATGATCATTAATATTGGATGTTTTTTCTGACACAAAGTAATATAAGGAGAATAATATACCCGTATGTTTAAGCTGATTAAGAGCAATCAATTAACTCAAGCAGTGCTGGAATAAATCTTTATATAAGGAATTCCCAGAATCCGTGATCCCATCTCTTTCTATATACAGGTTTCATATTTTATATCCATTATTTGACCTATAAGTTTAGGATTATTTTTACTACATTCTAAATAAATGTTAAGTTTTATTTTTCCCCCATACATTTTTCTTTCCATCTAAGATTTGGAAACAGACCCATGTGAATTAGAGATGGTATGCTCAGTTTTGAAGGGTTTCTTTTGTTCTCTCACATAGGTTTATTAGTTATTTACCCTGTAAGCACCTGTCTTTCACAATTAGAAGTCTCCTTATCTAAAAAATTGGAACATGTGTGCACAGGGTAAACTCCTTTTCCTTACTTTAAAATGTTAATAATGTCCAAAAATGTTTTTATAAGATTTGCAAAGGCTAAAAAAAGACCATTGCCACAAACACCATCTCTCAAACTGCTATGGTTTGAGAGATATTGCCAATCAAAGTTGCCCCTTCCCTCCCCTTTGCTTGATGTCAGCTGTAAAGATAACAGAAGGTGATCCGTGTCGGCCGACACAATGAGGATCTGCAGCAGAGCCGAAATTGCGTTATTAGAAAAGAACTACTTACTTTAAAGGGTTAGTAATGCCCAAAATAAAGTGTATTGTATATGGTAGATTTTACAAAAATAAAGAATTTGCAGAAAGTACTCTCTCTCAAACCTTTATGGTTTGAGAGATATCCGCCTCTGAAGTTCCCCTTCTCCTGATGTCAGCTGTAAAGCTGACAGAAGGAGATCTGTGTCAGCCAACATGAGGAGGCTCTTCATAAAGGTTTGAGAGACAGGTCTTTCTGCAAATACTTTATTTTTGTAACATCTACCATATACAATACACTTTATTTGGGCATTGCTAACCTTTTAAAGTGAACCTATTACCTACACAGCATTTATTCTCATTAAAAGGGTCTATTTAAAGTGCCAAAACATTATGCTTTTTATTTTGGTAGTTGGGAAATCTCATCTCAGCAGAGCTTTGTTCTCTGACTTGCAGGCTAAACATACATAATTACTCACATGTCCTGAAAATCACCTCTCTGCACATTCTTAGTGAAGTGGAATAAAGTGAGTAGTAATGAGGAGTAATGCAAATCCTCTGTAGATGGAAGTTGTCATCTTGTATAGGCAATAATTCCTCTTTAACCTTTTGAGTTCCATAGGGATATGCAACACATTGCTTTGAAATGCGCTGACCCCTCTTATACTCAAAAGGGTAAAGCTAAAAATAAATTAAAGCACTTACATTTGTAAGAGAATTAGTGTACAATACCATTTGCTAACAAAATTATTATTTTGCAATGGGCCACGTATGTCTGTGGAAGAGTGTTGCTTGATACATGGTTCTCTCTGCAAATACTTTCCAGCTGCAGACTGTATTAAATAAACTTACTTGGTTATATATACATAATAAAAAAGACTTACTTCTTAAATTGTTTCAAAAATATTCCAATATTCATGCTCCTTTTTGAATCCAAAATGGAAACCTAATAAATGAAAGAAAAAAAAGATACTTAGCTTCCCAAGTTATTAAAGGTGTTACCATGTGTATATTATATTATATATATATCTCCATTGGGGAGAGACCAAGAGGTGATAAAGAGAAGATAACTTCTCCACTGAGCTCTTTTCTCCATTTCCCATGTTATGCTATGGAGCCAATGCACTACGATCTCTCCCACCTGAAAAATCTCAGTGCACCTTAGGGCATTTTCCGCCAGTTTGGGGAGGGTATGTGTGTTATGACAAAAGTGGAGCAATTCGCTCCCTAAATCAGTCATTATCAGTCTAAGGCTCTGCAGCTGTTCAGAGGTAAACTTCCAAGCTGTTGGCTAGGGATGATGGGAACTGTAGCCGTACAGCTGTAGGGCCTCAGGTCACTCACTACTACTCGTGGGTTGAGCCAAAATTGCTCCAGGTTTTGTCTTTTTGCTTGTTGCCCTGTGTATCACTTGGTATTTAGCACATGTTTTGTGGTTTTCCTTTAGCTATAAAATCATGTCCTGGGTTTGGGAGGTGAAATAGAGAGGTAAAGTAGCATATACAGAGAAGTGCTTAGTCATTAGATGCCTGTGTCTCACTGGTACCCAAGGGATGTAAATAAACAGACCTCTGTGTTACATGGAAACAATTCAACATAGAAACACATCACACTTTTTAGGCTCCAGATAATACAATGGGCCTTATTCACACACAAAAAAGGGAGCAATTCTGATTCAAGCCATCTGAACCAATTGGGAGAAAACAATTCTCCATACATCGCCTTTGGGCTTCTAACCCCTTGAATGCCACCAACGTACTGTCCAGGACTCATTCAAGGGGTTAAAATCAACCTTTAAAAGTCGATGAGATATTTTATTTCTTCCCTATGAGGCAGTTGGCTTGCTACAGAATTGCTCCTATTTTAGCTTTCTGCAAAAGGCCCTGAAGTTGCCTATATGACATGTCACTTTAAATACAGTGTGGAGTGTCAATGTCAGACTCATGCATTTGTTATAAGTGTGAGCTGTAGCCACTCTCAAATGAAAAGACATTGGATACAAGTAACAAACAGGTATTCACCATGACAATAAACAGAGATTACGTTGCTTGTGGAGATAAACATTACAGCATAATCCAGTGCTGATAAGGAAATAACTGCATTTTAATCATGCATTAGCAAATGCTGTAGTTTGCAAGTAATAAAATAGACAATTTCCCTGTTTATACGATCTTTACATAATGGGCAGTGTAAATTGGGCTGACACAGCAAAATGCATCACTTTGCATATTTAAAAAACACTTATACCATCTCATAATACTCCCAAACTCATCTTTATTTAGATGAAAAAAATTCTAATGGCCACCATAAATTAACTCTGCTTGGAAAGGTTCCCCAAAAATGAATCTATAATTAGTTTTTACATCGGGAATATACCTGAGAACTTTCAAAGAGAGTGGACCCCGAGATCTTTAAAATTATTACATTTTAACATTCACCAGAACATGAATTCTAGGTGATATGCCCCTACTTTGCTATAATCAAGAGATGTTCCAGTCACTCAGGGCCCCTTTATATACTACAGCCAAAGTTAACACACATCATGCACCACCCACCTTTCTGGTAGAAATAGCACCACTTTAAAGACTAAGGGCTATATCCAGGAAGCCAAAACCAACTGCAACATTTCCTGAAATTCTTACAGATTTAAGTGGGGCATTAAGGATACAATTCCATTTAAATCAATGGAGATTTTAACTTGTCCACTATGGGGGGAGTTGGTTTGCTCCAGAATTTAACTTATTTTGCTTCCTTAACCCTTTGAGTGCCAGAGGGGTACGCAATGCATTTCAAAGTGTTGAGTACCCTTTTGGCACTCAAAGGGTCAATACGGGCCTAAATTTACAGGCAATAATGCAGATCATGTAGAGTAGTGATTCCCAACCATTTTTGACCCTTTCAGTGCCAGAGGGATACACAACGCATTACAATGCTTTGCAAACCCAAAAGGTTGAGGGGTGCTTAAAGGGATAGTAATACTTAAAATGTAAAAAAATATATATATATATGTTATAGGGTTTATCCCCCTGAGTAAAACAAGGGTACCCCCACTGCTGAGAGAGATTTTATTAAAAAACTTTATAACAGCTCAACCTTGAATTTTTTAGGTGCAATATCTCAGTGGCCTGAAAATTTACAGTGGCGCTGTTGCTACATCATCCTATGGACAGCTCTGGTCAGTAGACCATAAATCTCCATAGGATGGTGTAGCAACAGCACCACTGTACAATTTCAGTCCACTGTGATATTGCACCTAAAAAAAATTCAACTATGAGCTGTAATAACTTTTGAATGAAACACCTTTCAGCAGCGGGAGTACCCTTGTTTTACTCATGGGGATAAACCCTACAGCATATTTTTTTTTAATACTTTAAGTATTACTATCTGTTTAACTGGCCAAGCCTTTAGGATTCTCCTGTCAGACGCTCAGTCAATTTAATTAATCAACCCGTGAACAAGCAGGAAACTCCTACATATACAGTCTATTAGTTTCCCTAAGGATAAGGTGTGAAACCACTGTAGTAGAAGGTCATACTGGACTATCCCATTCTAATATTTGTTTCAGTCAAACTCAGAGTTCCCAGAAATTATCTTGACCAAAAAAGATGGACATGGATATTTGTCACTCGGACTCCACCCAGTGAAGTCTGCTTAGGAAAGAAGGATGGCTATAGTGGGAGGGATTTGGGACCTTTAGCCCAGCAACAAAGAAATAGAACACCTTTCATGGATATGACATCCAATGCTAATTAAGTAATTTGGGGGAACCAATCCATTCAGAATTCATACTGGTCACAAGGATTAAGGTATCACTGGGTTCTATCCACAATATTCCCCACAGAGATAATTCACATATAGGATTCTAACTATGTTGCTGCTTCAAAGTAATTTGTTGCAAAGTGATCAAAATATCACAGCAGCTAGCAGACATCACATAATGACTGACGTTGGTGATCACCCCACCCACATTATCATCTTCCTGCAGTGACATCATTGACCAATTTAGAGTCTATTGAGTGCTCTGTGTAAACACAGCTTTATCTACCACAAGGAAGAGCATGACTCCAACTTGACTACCTAAATACAGAGCTCCTAGGAAAAAAAAATGTGTGAATATTTACAGAGAATCTATTGTTGCAATTGGTTATCGACCTTTTCACATACAAGGTATAATTAGGCTACATATGAGAGACTTATTTCTAATCCTGTATGTGCCAGAGGGTGTGCAATGCATTGCACTGCAAAGTCAAGATTCACCATTGATCTAGAAATCCCAGTCTCTAGGGATACTTTTAGGGCATATTATTAAAGCAGAACTACCACCCAATAAAAATATTGCCCCACATAATTGTCAATTTGGCTGCTCAGTAGCGCTAGTCGCCAGAATTATTACCAGATTAAAGAGAAATCTCTATTCTTCCAGGACTGACAGCAGGACGGAGTGCAGACATCTTGCCATAGTGACGTCTGTTTGCCTGCAAACCAGGCACACTTTGTAGACCTTTCCAATGAAGTAATTATTTTCCAATAACGCAACTTTAGCTCTGCTGCAGAGCTGCCAGCTGGTCCCCAGACCAGGATCTCCTGCTGTCAGCACAGCGCTGATGTCAGGAGAAGGGGAGGGAGGGGATGGGGATGTTGAAAGCAAATATCTCTCAAACCATAGCAGATTTATAGCATATAGTTTAATTTTTTAACCTCTACAAAACTATAACATTTTTTTTATGGGCCATTACTGACTCTTTAAAGTGTACCTATCACATATAGAAAAGTAATGCTCATTAGAGTATTTAGCGAAAAAGTTAAACGTGTTAGTCATTTTTTAAAACCCCCCATTATCTGCGCAAAAATCCAAGTTTAAAAGGTGCCCAGCAGCCTACTTCCTGCTTGCAGCACTGCCCCTGCTCCCATCTCACTACCCAGTATCCACCGATAACGGAGGCTTCTCTCTGTAAGGTGGAGCGATCTCACTGGCAGAGATCGATATCTTGCCAATGAGATCTCGCCAACTTAGAGGCAGACATCTTCCTTCATCGGAGGATGCTGGGTAGTGGGACGGGAGCAGCCACAGCGGCAAGCGGCAGTAGGCTGCTGGGCACTTTTTAAACTTGAATTTTTGCGCATATAACGTGTTTTTTCAAAAATGACTAACATGTTTAGTTAGCATTTAGCCAAAAAGTTAATGAGCATTACTTTCCTATATGTGATAGATCCACTTTAAGCACACCCCAAAAATACGTATAAATTACTGGTGTGTAACAGACATTAACCAAAATATCCAAAAGCATAATATACAAAATATTGATGCACATCCATATTTACTCAATAATTCTTTATACGGAGTTATATTGTATATTTGGAAGTCTGACCAGATTCTATTGGACCAGCTTTTGCTCCAACCCCCAGGGATCAAGGTTTTTTGTATACGGGAGCTCTGTAAGTAAAAATGGGGAGTGAAATGGACCACTCCAAGACTGGAGCGGTCTCTCTCAGTCCCCAGCGCTGCATGCCGGTACTCGTCGGAATCTTCAAAGCGGTCCTTAACCCCTTGATGATCATAGTACATCATGGGTAAATCTGACAGAACGACCCATGACGTACTATGACCATCATGGAATTCCGGGCTCCCCCCGCGGCTGCACGCCGTTTGGGGAGTCTGGAAGCTGAAATTAAAAAGCTCCATGTCTGTCTTGGCCCCTCCACCACCAGATATCAGCATGAACTGCACACCTAGAGAGTGATGGTGCAGAAGATATCATGCATTCTAATGTCTTAGGAAGTAGAGTAAGGCAGAGACATCTTGCCCTAGTCACACGCTATTGCCTAACACAAAGAATGGCTTATTTCTCTTGCACCATTGTTCAGTACAGGCACAGTGCATAGCCTAATTGGAGGGGGCTGCCATTTACGACAGACACCATTAAGGGACTCACTGGTATCTAAAGTCAGACACGGAGGTGGGAAATCAAGCTTCCTCATCTCCAGGCAGAAGGTAAATATAAAATAGGATGCAGATTAAAAGACAGCACTGCTGGTTGACAGATAGGCACTGCATATAGCGCACAGTGTGTGTGTGTGATGTTAATACTATATAATATATAGTATTATAATAATATATAATATTGTCTGTTGGGGTGTCTTTTTTTTTTTTTTTTTTTTTTTTTTAAATCGAAAGAACCAGAGTATGCTTCAAATATTCCCCCATTTGTTCCCTGCAGTGTGTGCCTGAACAGGGTAGTCCACCAGCAGCCAGAAATACAAAAATGGCTATCTGGCGTTCTCAAGTCACTTTGATCTATTAAGTTTAATAAAGTACAGTTATAGATCACACTAGTCCATACTAGACAAGGGTGATACTCACCTGCCTTTTGAAGTTAAGAGGAACATTGTAACAACCTGGGGCTTAACTGGAAATGGCTTCAATGTCTGTCTTGCTTCAACAACTATATTACTATGAAAAATCTCTTAAAAGGCAGACAGCCTGAATGCCTCCAAAATGCAGTGTAAAAATGAGTTTATAAAAGAAAAAAAAAAAAAAGAAAATTATCAAACATAATGTGCACCTTGTACTTCTACCCTAATAACTAACAAACGCCAATCAAAAAACAACATATAAGGGCTGGCAACTTGTAGCCCAGGGTGCAAATTCAGTCAAGTGGCCCATTTCTATATCGCTCAAGCCCACTGTCCCAGCCCACCCCCTTTTGTTAATTTTAAAATTGGCATTAATGTTGTGAAGTAAGTCAAGTGATACTATATAGCTTACAGCTTAAATGAGGCTACACTAGTGCGCTCCTACAAAGCTTACAATTTAAGTAATGCTACACTAGTTATACCATAGAGCTTACAAGGGAATGGGTTATGCTACTAGTGTAGCTCCATTTGGATTGTTCCTCTGTGGTGTCGTTTGTGTAGCTCCATTTCAATTGTAAGCTCTATGTTATCACTAGTGTAGCTCCATTTACAGCAGCAATTGGGAGATTTAGTGAGGAGCAGTGGCCCACCAGCCCAGACTTATGACCGGCCCAGGGGGCAATTGCCCCCCTGCCCCCCAGGCCAGCCCTCCCCTGATATACAGGGAGATTTTGTAAATGGGTTAAATAGTGGAATTTTTTTAAAGGGTATTTTACAACCACCACACTAATTGTGTGTAATCAGGGACAGAATCATGAATATATTTTTTCCACCATATCTTTATATATGGTACTAAAGTAAAGCTTATTCTATCATGAAAAATAGTTTGCACAGGTAAACTAAACAAACAGTCCCATAGAAACCTTGTTTAACCCCTTAACGACCGGGGAATCCGGCCGCGGACGCGACTCAACGACCACGGAGCAAAAAAATTTTTTTGCTCCGTTGCGTTCCGGACTCCCCGAACGGCATGCAGCCGCGGGGGGAGCCCGGAACTCGATGACGGTCATAGTACGTCATCGGTCGTTAAGTCAAATCGACCCTTGATGTACTATGACCGTCAAGGGTCGTTAAGGGGTTAATAAACACACAAGAAAGGTGAAATTTCACCCGGTCCTTAAACACACAAAATAGCACGGGTTCTTACGAGAATATTTCACCATGTGCATCAGATGAAACAATAAACAGTAAATGAGAATGGCTTTACTGATCTCATTGTGTAAGAGGAGAAACCGGACCAGATCAATAACAGTCTTACATTACCAAGCAAAAGGGGTATTAATGTGTATAACATGCATATAGACTATAGGATTAACCCTTTAAGTGCCAGAAGGGTATGCAAAGCATTGCATCTCTGTTATGAGGTGGGATGTTCAGTGATGTACATTAATGGCCATTAATTCAATTACAAGTGAAGGAAATCTGGGGTACACCACATGCACTATAGGGTACAATTAAAAATCCACATATATTCAAATGGGTATTTTAACTCCTTTAATGCTAGGGAGGTCGCCAATGAGGGGTTAAAATACACATTCGAATCGGTGGGAATTTTTTTAAATGTTTTGTTCTCCTATAGAATCCAGTTGGTTTGGCCCAGAATTCCTCCAGTTTTCTTTTGAGCATACGGCCCTAGGTGTCCATTTGTAAGTAATAACCCAGAATCCTCCCCTGAAGACTTGTTCCTACACTGACAAACCTGAAAGCAATACTAACACCTAAAACGAACTGGAGTTATAATCCATTAAATAACTTGTACTTCATGCTAACATCTGTAAAACTTCTCAGTTTTCTGAGCTCTAATATCTAGTCCTATATATGCTGTGAGGGAGCAGACATTCCTGATTTTTCCAGGGTCTCCAATCATTGTCCAGGATTGTCTGTTAATGGGCTGAGATAAGATAACATTTAGAGCAATGGAGACCAATCACATCAATTAACTGACATTAGCTATTCTCTCTCAATACAAAAATCACAAACATTAAATAAATGCTCTCTGAATAGGTCAAATTATAAAGACTTTAAAAAGAAAGATTAGGATTATATTTCAGGGATCTAATGTATGCATTTTTTAACTCTAGTCATAAGTACATGATATGTAAAGTTATGTCAATCAATTTAATTCTTGTTCCTCTAGGGTAAGGAAGACATTACACAAACGACGTCAGCAGTAGACGAGAGACTGTTTCTAACAAATCTTATTCAGCTCAGATTTTATTTGTTGGCCAATGGGTCTTGCATCATACTGATTGCAGAACAAACAAAATATACTTGTTCCTTTGGGTTCAATACAGTGACTCCTAGTCACATATACTGAATGGAAATAACTTGTTAAATAGAGGAAAAGAAACACTTTAGTTTTGGACCCATAACAATAAAGACTGTGGACATTTATCTTTGAGCGTAAATGGGTCAAATCCAAGGCACATACAGTTTCACTGACACACATTCACTGAAGCATGGATATCCTTAACCCCTTAACAACCGGCCAATCGTCGCAGAGATGCGACTTAAGGACCGCAGAGCATTTTTTTTTCTTTTTCCGGTTCCGGACTCCCCAAACGGCGTGCAGCAGCGGGGGGGAGCCCAGAACTCCATGACGGTCATAGTACGTCATGGGTCGTTTGGTCAGATCGACCCTTGATGTACTATGACCGTCAAGGATCATTAAGGGGTTAATCCCTTTAAAAGGGACACCATCATCTAAAAAAACAACAATGATTTTCAAAGACCCTTCAAAATCACTTAAATGTTGTATTAAACTTTTTTTTTATTCAGATTTAGGAATTATGCATTCACTGATGCCTCACATCAATGCCTTGCCTACTTCCCCTAGCACCGAAAGGGTTAACCCTGAGTGCCAGAGGGGTACGCAACCATTGTGTACCTCTCTGGTACTCAAAGGGTTAAGTGTAATGGAGTGGGATGGTAAAGCAGAGCTAAGAAAGGCAGTTTCTGCATGCTGTGCCTTATTTAGCATAATCTATTAATCTAAATCACTCAAACAACAGTTTTTTTATATTAAAAAAAAAAAAAAAAAAAAAAAAGTAAAGAACATTTGGTTCCAGAAATTATCGAAGGTCTTTCAAAATTGTTTTTAGATGACAGTGCCTCGCCAAGGACAAAGGTGTGTCAAATGCATTGATCACCCCTCTGGTCCATAATGGGTTAAAGACTTGTTTGTTGGACTTCAAATACTGAAGATGGAAAGCAAGCAATGTGTATTTTTTTTCAGGTTGAGTAGGTATATGTGTACATCCATTTCTAATGCTGCCAATGGAAATACAGCCAATCAGAGGTTAGCGCTCTTTAAACACAAATCTTTGTTTTAAGTACACAAGTGTCACATTTGCTTACGTGGAATTGAAGCATATTTAAACTTTAAAGGGATAGTAATGTTTCACAATAACAGCAGCTCTGATTAATCTTCATAGTATTTGGGCCATGGGGAGTGTTATTTCAATACTGTCAGAGCTGTAGTTCAAGAGTAATTGAATAAGAAAATATCCCCCCATTTTACCTACTGTACGACCCCTCCCCTCAGATGTGGAATCTAGTCCTGGGTCCAGACAGCTCACATCAAGGAATAATCTTTTTACTGTGGGCATAAGGAAGACCCTGCCCCCCCTGGCAGGTTTTCCCTTATGCACACTGAAGATGGTCTCTCTCTGCGATCCATCCGGACACTCTTACTGCTCTGGGGTGAGCAGCGATACATCAGTAAAAGGGGAGGGAGGGGGATACTTTATCATTCAATTACTCTTGAACTAAAACTCTGACAGAATTGAAATAACACTATCCATGACCCAAATACTATGAAGATTAATTGGAGCTGCTTTTATTGTGAAACATTACTATCCCTTTAATGAAGAAAAGCACTCCTCCTGCACACAATCATTTGTCATCTGCACTGACTGGTTCACACCTCAAAACAAAATGAATCTTAATTCCACTGGATGCCAGAGAAGTCTCCAATGCACGATGAAGCATTTTAGAGGAGATCACTCTAGCACTCAAGGGATTAACCCTTCCTACATGCAAGAAGGGTATCCAAGTCCAGATGGAGAACAGAGAGGGTCAAACTTCAGTAAGCAAAAGGAAAGTCCTGCCCTCCTTCGTCAAGGAGGGCAGGGTTTTCCTTACACTTACTCACCAAAGTTTGTTCCTCGCTGCATCAGTCCGGTCCCAGAACTGGATTGCAGATTCAATGGGATGTGGCCAGAAGGGGCAGGAGGGGGGTCATTTAAGCTTCATTATCTTTTGAACTACTGAACAGTTATTAAGTTTGCGCTGCATATTATAAAACCACTGTAGAAGACTTGGAGCACAACTTTATTATAGACATTACTATCCCTTTAAGAAACTCAGACATGTATAGTCATTAGAATAGCAATACATTTTCCATGTCTTGCTAATATCAATTACTGTTTTAGCCCCTAGCACTTCACAAGAGACGCAATTCTATGTATTTTATACTTAATACATACTTATACATAACAGGGTATCGTTTGAGATTAATTCAAAAAAGCAATTTGGTATGGGTTCCACCAAAATACTGAATTTTAAAAAGGCCAACTTTAGCAGGTTTAATTCATCCCTTGGTCTCGTTGACTGGGATAGAATATTTTCAGGAAAAAACACAGAAGGTAAGTGGAATGCTTTCAAAATAACATTGCAAAAATACACATATAAATTTATCACCGTTGGAAACAAATACAAAAGAAGCAAATTAAAACCAATGTGGCTAACCAGTAAAGTAATTCATGAAATAAATAACAAGAAAGCATCATTTAAAGTGTTAGTAATGTCTACAAAAAAGTTTTTTTTCATTTAGAAGAGCTTAAAAAGCTGAGCTAAATGCAAAAAAAAAAAACGTATCTCTCAAACCTCTATGGTTTAAGAGATACAGGCGTTTAAAGTTTGCTGTTGCCTACTGACAGCTGTAAAGCTGTCAGTAGGAGATTTGTGTCGGTCAGCACGGACCGACAGTAATCTCCTGCTGACAGCTTTACAGCTGTCAGTAGGAAACAGCGACCTTTAAACGCCTGTATCTCTTAAACCATAGAGGTTTGAGAGATACGTTTTTTTTGCATTTAGCTCAGCTTTTTAAGCTCTTCTAAATGAAAAAAACTTTTTTTTAGACATCACTAACACTTTAAACATTATAAAGCTGAGGGATCATCAGAGGCATTTGCAGAATACAAAAATGCCAACAAAACCTGTAAAAAGGCAATTAAATTAGCTAGGCTGGAGAATGAAAAAAAATATTGCTAAGGAGAGCAAGAGTAGCCCAAAAAAATTATTTAAATACATTAATGGCAAAAAACTAAAGTCTCATAACATTGGGTCCTTGGTATCTGAAGTGGGTGAGCTGGTCAGTGGGGTCAGAGAGAAAGCAGATATTTTAAATAATTTCTTTTCTTCTGTTTTTACCAAGGAAGACCCAATGGACAAGAATCTGCAAACTACTTTTACAGAACAGTCACAGCAAACATGGGACTGGCTAACACAAGAAAAAGTGTTAAAACAATTGAATGGTGTTAAGGTAGACTAAGCCCCGGGGTCATATGGTATACACCCACAGGTACTTAAAGAGCTAAACCAGGCCCTGGCCAGACCGTTACTTTTGATTTTCAGGGATTATTTCAGGTATGGTACCCACGGATTGGCGTAAAGCAGATGTGGTGCCCATATTTACAAAGAGATCAAAATCCGAACCAGGAAATTACAGACATGTAAGCTTGACATCTGTGGTAGGACATTTGAAGGGTTGCTAAGGGAATATATTCAAGAATTCAGCATGAAAAGGATTATTATTAGCAGGAGCCAAAATGGCTTTGTGAAAAATTGCATTTTATGAAAAAGGTAAAAATATAGATGTGGGAGCGGAGGTTGATGTGATCTATTTAGACTTTACGGTTCCACACAAGAGGTTACTGTATAAATTGAATGAAATAGGCTTAGGGGAAAATGTTTGTACGTGGATTGGAAATTGCTGAAAGATAGAATGTAAAGAGTGGTAGTAAATGGCAAGTTCTCCAATTGGATAAACGTGATAAGTGTAGTACCTCAGGGATCTGTCCTGGGTCCTCTTTTTAATTTGTTTATTAATGACCTCCCAGAGGGCATAGGGAGCCATGTATCTGTTTGCCGATGACACAAAATTAAGTAAGGTAATAAAGTCTGAACTGGATGTGTCTTCATTACAAAAGGATTTGGACAAATTGAGTAACTGGGCAGGCAAATGGCAAATGAGATTCAATATAGACAAGTGTAAAGTTATGCATTTTGGGTATAATAATAAAAATACATCATCTAGTTTAAATGGTGTTTCTCTGGGGAAATCTACTAATGAAAAGGATTTGGGAGTAATGGTAGACAATAGACTTAGCAATAGCGTGCAGTGCCAGCTGGCAGCTGCAAAGGCTAATAAGATACTGGCATGTATTAAAAGGGGTATTGACTCAAGGGAGGAAGATATTATTATGCCTGTTTACAGGTCCATGGTAAGACCCCACCTAGAATATGCTGTTCAATTCTGGGCACCCTTTCTGAAAAATAACATTATGGAACTAGATAAAGTGCAGAGGAGGGCTACAAAATTAGTAAGGGGAATGGAAGCTTTAGTTATGAATAAAGGCTAGAAAAGTTAAACTTGTACACACAAGAGAAACAGCGTCGTAGAGGGGATATGATAACACTACATAAATATGTTCAGGGCCCATACAAAGGGCTCTCCAAAGACCTGTTCATTAACAGAACAGTACAAAGGACAAGGGGCCACCCGCTTAGACTTGAGGAAAGGAGATTTCATCTACAACAGCGGAAGGGTTTCTTTATGGTAAGGACAATAAAGGTATGGAATTCACTGCCTGAGGAGGTGGCGCTATCGAATACATTAGATGCCTTTAAAAAGGGCCTGTATACTAATTTAAAAGAGCAGAAAAAATAGGGCTATGTACATTAGTATTTGGAATATTTAGTTAGTGCTTGTTGATCCAATGAGAATTCTGATTGCCATTTGGAATCAAGAAGGAATTTTCCCCCCATTCAAAGGCAGAATTTGGAATTGCTGTCTTGAGGGTTTTTTTCCTTCTTTTGGATCAACAATGGAACCGTTGGCACCTGCCCAAAATAGGCCCTGGTATTAGCAATTATAAATCCTTAATGCACCAACAAATTACTATTCATTACAAACAAGGATATTAACCTGTGCTTCAGCAGTACTGCAATATGTAACTTCTACAATGAACACCAATAAATCGTATTCAGTCAAGGAAAACAGAAGTTAAAACAGTTTTATCATAGGGCATTTGTCTAAAGAAAATTTTGTAATTTTGGGGGAAAACCAACTGCACCACAGGGAAAAAATAAAAATGCCCAAAGATTTAAATGGCACTTTTCACCCCTTGAATGCTAGAGGTCTCCAACGAATCACAGAGTTGCACGCTTCCATAGGAAATAAAAAATTCCCATTCATGTAAATGGAGCTTTAAAGGGATAGTAACACTTCGTTTTAACTTTATTTTATTTTGTAGGCATTAAAAAAACATGAAGAATGATATAAGTCTTATCTCTCAAACCTTTATGGTTTATGAGATATTCACAAGCAAAGTTCCCCTCCCCGCCCCTTTTACCTAGTGTAAGCCATCTCTTCTCAGATGTGAGTCTGGTTGTATGACAGTACAGATAACAGAAGGGGACAATTTTCTTTGTATGAAAACAATGAAAGCCCTTCCCCCCTTGACAAGTTTTTCAGCTTTTTCCATTATCTTAATAGAAGATTGTCCCTCTCTGCAGTCTATCTGGGCATCTCCCTTCTTATCTGGCTGAACAGGGGGGGGATACTTTGTTTGTGAATATCTCTTAAACCATAAAGGTTTCAGAGATAAGACTTATATCATTCTTCATGTTTTTTTAATGCCTACAAAATAAAATAAAGTTAAAATGAAGTATTACTATCCCTTTAAACCCCATGAATACTAGAAAGGTCTCCAACACAACACGATGGAGAACTCTTGCATTCAATGAGTAATTCATTTGTCCCAGTATTGCTGCACTTCTGTCTTTATTCACATGACCTTTTCTATATTTTTTAATGGAGCAGGTAGAGGAGGGGCATCCATTCGTCAGTAGACACTTTTAATGAGGCCTGGTGACGTTGCACTAGTTTATAGGAATCTCTCGCTGGGCTTTACAGAGAAAGGGACAAATAAGTAGACATTTCAAGACCTCAGGACTCACAAGGGGCCCACACTCACTGTCATTTCAACACCATTTTACAATAAGTTTAATTGCTGTCTTAGTGTGCAGCAAAGAGGGAGCATGACTCCAGGGGAATGCATGAATTTGCAATGGATGTGTGAGGCTCTGTCCAGGTTACCCTAGTGACGTTCTGAAATACACTCAAAGCTTCATCACACGTGCACTAGTAAAAACACAGCTCCCTCATGGCACATCTACCCGGCAACACCATTTTAACCCCTTCAGCACAGGAGGACTGTGCACTGCATTGTGAAGGATTGAGCTGCACACCCCTGTGATCCTCAAGAAGTTAATGAAGCATTAGTTTTTTGGGAAAATAATAGGAGTAGAAATACTCTCTTGCTACATTCCAACACATGAAGTTTAAAACAGAAGCATTTTGTTTAGTAATCTTCTTTCTACCATCCTGCCAAAAACAGTGTAGAAAAGGGCCTCTCTTTGTACGCTCATGTAAACAGAATTATTGTTTTCTAAGCAGAAATTCATTGGTCAATGTTCTCAACCTGGGTGCCGTGGCACTACCTTATGGTGCCACAATTCTCCAAAGAAGAATGACAAAAATGTAGATCTTTATTTTTAGATTTATATTTATGGAATGTGTTCTGCACAATATTCATTTGTCATTCCAACTGTAAGAAATAAAAATAACTTTATTTTCCACTTCATGTTGTACTTGACAAATGACGGGTGAAAATTAGGTGCACCATGATAATTCCATGTTAGGGATGCCTAGACTACAAATGTGCAGCTCTATCAGGAAAGATTTGTCATAAAGCATAATGGGGCTGTCAATGATTTGAGAAAGAGGAAGGAGATTCAGTCACATGACCTACTAACAATGAACCAAACAGAGGTTGTATTCATTATGGAAGAGGAGCATTTCTTAAGCAAACCATATTTACCACAGTGGACAAAAATGCCCAGTGATTTAAATAGGACATATTTCACGGAATGCTGGACTGTTTTTTTCTTTTTGTTTTTTTTTACAAGTTGCTTCACATTTAAAATCAATGGGAAATAGCTGAATCTTTATTTGTCCCCTGTGAGTTAATATTCTCCAGAATGGCTCATCTTTTGCTTTCTGAAGAGGACACCTAGAGCTGTATTCTCTAAGCTAAAGAGGTGCAATTATGGAGCAAACCAGCTGCACCAGAGGATAAAAATTCCAATACTGCAATACTAGAAAAGGTCTCAATGCAATGCGAATGACTTATTTAAAATAATGGGAGTTTATTTGTTCCCTGTAACACAGTCAGTTTGCTCTAGAATTGCACCTTTGAGTTTATGGAATGTCCCTTAGAGAAGTGCTG
Organism: Rhinophrynus dorsalis; assembly: GCA_037306005.1. Classification (NCBI taxonomy): domain Eukaryota; kingdom Metazoa; phylum Chordata; class Amphibia; order Anura; family Rhinophrynidae; genus Rhinophrynus; species Rhinophrynus dorsalis. The sequence goes on from CM074718.1 coordinate 151,192,082, forward strand.
TTCAACTTCAGTCCTCAGGAGCCACCAACAGACCAGGATTTAAGGATTTCCCTGATTAAGCACAGGTGAGTCTGTCAAAATGAATGAGCCACTGATTAACTCAGGGAAATCCTTACATCCTGGCCTGTTGGTGGCCCTTGAGGACTGAACTTGGACAGCCCTGCCTTAGAGTCTAAAACAGATAAAAGATGAGAGTTTGTACAGTGTTAGCCGTAGAAATACAGGAGGTGAATATAGTCAAGTTGATACTTTTATTGGCTAATTAAACAGCTTTAGGATGCAAGCTTTCAAGACCTCTTAGGTCTCTTCCTCAGGCATGTTATACAGATAAATATGAAAACATCTCATATACAAGTACACATTGCATTGTTTTGAATGGAGATATGGCTGAATAGAAAATACACTGAAACCCACGGTAAAACAAACACCCAGCTTCCTTCAAGACACAGATCTCTTAAACTAACCGACTTGGGCCCCATTCCAGAAAGCAGCATCCTGGCCACTATGGATACAGAATCCCTGTACACCAACATTCTACACACAGATGGCATAGCAACATGCCAAGAATATCTGGAACAAAATAACACACCCATGGAACCGGTAACAAAACTCATACGGTTTATACTCACCCACAATTAATTACATGTTTGGACAGGACCTCTACCTTCAGAAAATGGGGACTGCAATTGGTACCAAATGGCACCACAATATTCCAACCTGTTTATGGCAAAATTAGAAGAGGACTTCCTGTCCACCTGTCAGATAGATGATATTCTTATCACCTGGACTGCCAGTGAGGAGGAACGTCTCAAATTCCATGAAAACTACAATACATTCCACCCCAGTATCAACCTAACACTCAGGCACACACAAACATTAACTGCCTAGACACATCTATCAGTATTAAGAACAACTCCATCCACACATCCCCATACCGCAAACCATTGGACAGACCAACCTACCTGAAAAGCAATAGCTTCCACCGAAAACACACAAAGAATTCCTTCATATACAGCCAGGCTATCAGATATAACTGCATCTGTTCTGACATGACTGACCGTGACAAGCACCTCCACAACCTCAGAGGAGACTATATAAAACAGGGTTACAGTGTAAGAATTATTGACAGTCAGATGCAGAAAGTTACCCACATACCAAGAAAAAAAAAAAATCTGTTGAGCTACAAAGAACAAAGATTTAAGCACATATTACAAAGCCTCCCTTACTCTCCTTCAGACAGCCTCCCAATTTAAAGCATCTGATGGTAAGGCGTACCCTGGATAATAATACAAAAAAATGGCACATCTCCCTGCCTACAGAGGAGGTATAAAACCTGTGCATACATTTTATACCACTGACAAAGTACCCATTCCAAACACCCAGTTACACAAGATGATCAGTGGTACCTTCACCTGCAAATCATCCAATGTAATATACCTCATCATGTGTGCAAAATGTCCAACAGCTCTTTATGTGGGTGAAACCGGACAGCCTTTACATAAAAAGGTTTAATTCCCACAGATCCAGTGTTAACAACAAATAGACAGAGACAACAGTGGGAGAACATTTTTGCCAAAATTGACACAGTGTCAGGGACATTAAATTGACTGTACTGATGGGACTGTGTCACACTCAGAGAGAAAGAAAAATATGAGAGATTAAATTAATGATCCAATTTAGAGCTTTGAATTATGGTTTGAATAGAGACAGATAATTTCTGTCACATTATCACATTGTGGATTAACCTTTACAACAGTCCCCCTGGTATCACAAATATCTTGGGACCCCTCAGAGGAAGACTGCAATTTACAGCACTCTCCTCTACCTTTGACTGATCAAAGAACCAGAGTCTGGACTGAGCTTCCTTATCTGTTTTACATTCAAAACAATGCAGCGTTTACTTGTATATAAGAGATGTTTTCATATTTATCTGTATAACATGCCTGAGGAAGAGATCTAAGAGGACTTGAAAGCTTGCATCCTAAATCTGTTTAGTTAGCCCATAAAGGTATCAACTTGACTATATTCGCCTACTGTACAACATATAAAAGCACTAATCAGATGGTATTCCAGTATTACATCCACATTTGTTCCACTTTAGCTTTCTGAATCCGGTCCAGAGAGAATAACTTAAAAAGTGCTTCTTTAGAGTGACTTTCATGTGATAGTTACCGTCTATTAGCAGGTCTGCTTCTTAATTAAACAAGGGAGACTAGTAGAGTAAAAATTATACCTTTATTGGCTGAGTGGCTCTAGGATGCAAGCTTTCAAGACAACAGGTCTCTTCTTCAGGGATAATAAGAAAAAAGGTTAAACGCACACTACATGACTTTAACCCTTTGAGCACCAGAGGGGTATGCAGTGCAGAGGGTTACACTACGTATCCCTTGCAATTAATTGTGTAGCCCCCTGGCACCCAAAGAGACCAATATATGTTTATTTTGTAAGATAATGTGACAAATTCCATGTCAAGGTTCAAGCCACAGTTATCAGTTTATACTCCCAGAACTTTCTGTCTCTATGTACCCTAAAATTTCCCATCAGTACAGTCACTTTGAGATATTTAATGCGGTGATCAGTTTTGCAAATATGTTGACGCACCAGTAGGTCTCTTGTTCTTCACACTGGAAGTATGAGAATTCATGCTTTTTCTTAGGGTTTATCCTGTCTCCCCTACACTTAGTCCAGTTTGGGGGCATTTCACACACTCTACTACTAGTCTACTGCATTTCCTATGGCTAACACGCTTAACCAGGCCCGGATTTGCCAATAGGCAGGCAAGGCACTTGCCTAGGGCGCCCGATTTTCAGGGGCGCCTGGCAATGCCATTGTCACTCCTACAATGCATAATGCTGACTGCTGTGCCATTCTGGTGGTGTGAGCCTATGCCCTCGACTCGAGGGCGCTTGCTGACAACTGTGTTACCTTGTCAACATTGCTCTGTGCCTGTGCCGCCGGGGCCGCTTCATATGACCCTGCTGCGCCTGCATGCCGTGCCTCTGCTGTCATTGGTCACCAACTCAGGACCTCCTGTGATGCTGCCGACGCATGGACGTCAGGTAGTGGGTGCCGCGCAAGCTATGCCTAACAACATAATAGCCACAGAAAGAGGCCTACGCTATAGCTGGAGTCTGACTCGGCAAAGTGTGAAGGAGTTGGTTTAGAGGCGGGCCGCAGGGGCAATCAAGAGAGCAGGTCTGCAGTTGTTACTGGAAGGGTGACAGGAGGAGTGGCATGCAGTAGCCTCCCCAACAGCCTGCAGTGCAGCATCAGGCCGGTATGTGTGGTGTACACAACTATATTTATTATCGGTTTCATGGTGCAGTTCACTTACACTGGAAATAATAATGCCGTTCCATTACATTAGTAATAATGGTGCCTTTCCCTTACATTAGTTATAATGGTGCCATTCCCTTACACTGGTAATAATTGTTTGGGTGTGGTTAATGGAGGGGTGTGGCTAAGTGAGAGGCGTGATTCAGGGTGGGGCAAAGGCGGGGCTAGGGGTGCCAGAGGTGGTTGTGCCTAGGGGCGCCTGAGATGTAAATCCAGCCCTGCGCTTAACCCTTAATAAAACAAGACATTTGAGTGCCAGTATGTCCATCACATTTCTCATCAATTAGTTCAACCTTCCTCTGGCACTCACAAGATTAAACAGTATAGTATATTACTCATTTTCAGGCACAAATAAAACCAATTTGTCCTGATAGTTCTAAGAGGAAGAAAGTCTGGCATCTTTATAAATATTTGGGTAAAGAGGCAAAATCATATTGCAGAGCAATGAAATAACAAAGCATCTGAATATCCCTAGTAAACTGTGACCAAGCTGTTTTAACCCTGTGAGTGTCAGAGGGGTACGCAATACATTAGGGCAAACGTATTAGCCCCCAGAGCCAACTGAATGGAGGGGGAGACCATAGCTAGAAACTATGCTTATCATACGTAGTGTGGCATTCTGTACCTCAATCTTCCCTGTGATGTGGGGCACACAGAACAGAACGTAATCTGTGATGCCATATGTGAAAACTCGGAATTAAATATTATATACACACACATACACATACTTGACTTTGAGAGTCAAGGGGGTTGCAACGTATTGCTGTTAAATGCATTGTGTATATCTCTGGCGCGCAAAGGGATATGCATGCATACAGATAGGTGTGAAAACTCATTTTCTCAGGTGTAAGCACTTAGCATTGTATAAACCAAGGTGTGATTTTAGTAGTCCTTAAAGCGGGTTTAATGCAAGTAAAAAAAAAAAAAAAAAATTAAAAGCACTCACTTTTAGCAGCAATCCCCTAGATCCACATTGGACAACCTGAGGCTCTCTATCTGTTCAGGACTACAATTCCCTGTATCAAGATGGGAACTATAGTCCTGAAAAGCTGGAGATCCTCAAGTTGCATGCCACTGCCGCACATTCTTCCAAGGAGTTGAAGATTTTTTGGCATTCGAGGGGTTAGTGGGGCCCACTCATGGCTTAAATTGGCCTTGACTGTGACCAAACACCAGTAGTATTGTGATGTCAAGGCTCAATCCTGGTATTTTTTTATAACCAATAAAACCTACATTAATGTTTGTCAGTATATGGGTTTACAAATTAATATCTGCAAATGAAAAAACTAAATTTGGTCTTGTTTTAAATCATTAATCCAATTACATAAAGGAGCTGTCAATAAGTCAGGAAGTAATGTAAAAAATCTAAATGCCCCACCTACCAGTTGTACCATTAGCAACACCACCTAAAACAAGTGTCCTTCTTTGGTCATTTGAAATGTTGGGAGATTTACAATAGTGCAAGGCTAGAAAATTAACAGATTACCCTTAATTTACCTCTGCTTAAAAGCCTCTGACTGTTTTTCTGCTGTGCAAAGGCAAGGGTAGAGTATTTGAGGTGGTAATTTAAATACAATGTATTACGATCCCTGAATTTCATTTGGACATTGGTGCTGAAGATTTTAAATATACTCGGTCGCAAAATCTTATTTGTGTCTCAGTTTGAGCAGGCTATGGATAATGGCAGGAGTAATTGGTTTAACTTATAAGCAACCTTTTATAGCACAAAAGAAGGGTAGCTATCTGGCTGGGTTTATCTCCTTGGATGATAAAAGCGCCTCCAAGAAGCTTTTAGCATCCAAGTTTGCCCAATCTTGCAATGAAAGAACACAAAGAACTCAAGCAAAGTGTAGTAGTAGTAGTAGTAGTAGTAGTAGTAGTAGTATACTCAAAATATACTATATAATTATGAAAGAAATATTTCAGTATCCTTGTGTTACATTTGTATTCAGAACTGGGTTACCAGCATAAGAAAAGACAGTTTTGCAGGATTACATATCATCTCTCGGTGGGAACATATCACTGCTTTATTCTTGTATTTTTACCCAGTGACAATAGCACAGGTCCCTTGATAGACAACAGAAGGGAAAAGGATGCCACTTGATACCAACACTCTCATACAGTCCTGTCTTTTCAGAAAGAAAAAAAGACAACTTCCCCAAGGGAACACAGATGAGCAGATGAGATACTGGCTTTCCACAGTTCATTTATTATATATTTTTTCATTTTCCTAAAACATTATATAACCTCCAAGAAATGGGCAAAACACCTTCCTGTCATTTGACCCTTTGAGTGATATGCAAAAAGCAAAACCCATTGATTTCAACTGTAATGTAACTTCTTGAATTCTAGAGACCTCTACAATGTAAATTAACTGGAATTATGGTGATTTTATGTTCTCAGTGGTGCATTTCGTTTGAATCAGAATTGCTCATCTCTCTCTCTGTGTATCTGGCAGATTGAATGCTAGAGGGATGTTCAGAACATCAAGAAGCAACCGCTGCAAATCCATCTGGAACCCAATGAGGTAAAGGGGAACTTTCACCTCTGATACACTTTGTCTCATATGATTATACTAGTAAAATTCTATGTGGATTTTTTCTATTTACATACTATTAGATTTTCGCTCTAAAAGGTAGACTTCATGCGGGCACTTCAACATTCTGAGGCACAGGGGAACGTTGGCATATCACTTCCCAATTTCTGAAATTCTCACCAAGTCTATTGTAACAGCAAGCTCCATTTGTCATTATACTTACAAACAACAGTAAGAATGCAAAGCCATGCAGTACAGGTTGGGGACACTCCCTTGAGTGCCAGAGGATGCATCTAATGCATTAAGTTGCAATGCACTGGATACCTCTCTTACACTCAAATGGTTACCCCTTTAAATGTCAGAGGTATCCAATGCACAATGCCTGTCACTCAGAGGGTTAAAAGTCTCTGGTAATTTAACAGGTTTCACTGGAAATGCAAATGTAATACATGAATCACCCTGCTGTCCCAGGAAAAGAGGCCAGAATAAAGCATTGTCAGACATCTTCAAACAAGCACAGCCCCTGTTACTCAAACTACCTTCAATTACTGTTTTGCTTTAACAATCATTTCATCTCAAAAACCATTTCCTGTGTAGAGCCCACAAATCTCTACAGCTGATTCACATGCCCAAGATAAAAAAAAAAGCACACATATATTCAGGTAGACACACCATGCACCTACAAGGTCTTCATTGTGTCTTTGGAACAAATGGAAAGTATTAACAAACAAAATTATAGGTTTTTACAAACTTCCCTCTGTGCACGAAGGGCTACTGACATCCCACAGGGTATTTTTAGCCTTGTAGTCACAGGGTTTCATAAAGGGAGGCATTGTACAATCAGTATCTACCCTTTTGTAAAACAGGGACTCATGTGGAGTCTTCTCCTAGTGTTCCTTAATTGCACAACAAAGGCAAAAATCAATAAAATTTACCATGTGATCCATGCTAGAATCTATAAACGTTATTGGTTTGTTTTCCTAGGTCTAAAATCTAGTTTCACACATGTTCTCTGCAAGTGCCCATTCACATGACAATCTTGATAGGTGTCTGCTAAGTGTAGAAATGGATTGTCTGTAAATGGGCTGAGATAAAATAACAGCTTTTCTGAACAAAATAACTGTCTTAATTAATTTCATTTAAAGTTGCATAAAGAAAATTAACCAAATGGAGCATTTATACGTTCGTATACAAATTCAAGCTTAAAAATTTATTTTAGGGACTAAATAACTAATTTTTACTAATGCTAGATGGAAACATATGATAACTTCATTGTTAGGCATTTGTGATCTTTTAGGAAGCAAAGATCTGAAGTATAGACAAGGTAAACAGCGGTGTAGTCACTTTGATTCTCATTAACCTGTTAGCTGCCCTAATGAACCAGAGTTTAATTTTGCTTCATAACTTCTTAAAAAAAAAAATTGATTGATTGATATATATCAATCAGGGCTATCCATCTTTGGCATGGCCTAGTAAGCAATACCATGATGGGAGGCATTGCTATCAAAAAGGTTTATTGCACTGGATTCTGGGATTTAAATATTACCTCCAAGAGACAAAAGCAACTAACCCCTTAAATGGTAAAGAAGTTGCAAATACATTGCTGTGCAACACACTGCATTCTAAAAACCACACCAGGCGCTATGTGTGTAACTTGGCAAAATTACAAAGCTCACCCTGATCGTCATCTTCTCATCCGTTGTGTTTCAGAGTTTAATCAGCACGTGGATTAGGTGACAGGAAGTCCTAACGTTTACAAAACAAATGGCACGCTTTTGCCTTTTCTGTATATATTTTACTAAGAACTGGATCAACTCCGGAGCAAACCAACCACAGACTAGGGTATGAATAAAAATTATCCAATTTCCTGCAGATTTAAAATGGGGGTTTTAACCACTTGAATGCTAGAAAGGTCTCCAAAACATTTTGAGACAAAGTGTTGGACACATTTCTAGCATTCATGTGCTCTTCAGTATTTAGCTGCTTGTTCAATAAGGTGGGATATAAATCCTTATAAAAGTAAAAACCTGAGCAATTCTGGGCCAAACCAACAGTACCAAATGGGCAGTACAATGGACTCTGGCTTTTAACCCACTGAGTGCAATGCATTTGAGACCTCTAGTATGTTATATTATTTGTCCCTTATGGTGCAGTTGGTTTGCCCTAGAAATGCTACACATTTATGTTTAGTAATATCCATGAATCTTATTATCTGGGTCTCCTCACACATATAACAGGAGGGGAGAATGGGGCAAAAGTGAAGGTGGTTTTTGTTTTGTTTCCCCTCTTTCATCACCAACTTAATTAATTCCACGACTGTATGATTTTATGTGGCTTATTAGTGTTTAAAATATTTTTCAGCCCTGGACAACACTAGTGTATCCTTTTTATTGACAGGAGAGTGTCACTTATTACTACACAAAGCACTGCTGGATATACCTCTTGTACTTCAAGAGTTAATGTTATATTACTTTGCTGTTCTGACCACAATACGAATGCCTTTGAACTTGTGCCACTATCAGACATGATTGGCCCAATCAGGATTAGTTTCCTTGTTTACAAGACTCTTATATACCACACAAAATTCAAAGATCTTTTGAAATGGCATTACTTCATTATGATCTGAATTGGAGATTCTAACTAGTGTCCTCCCTATTCACAACACCACATCATTATGTTTGTAAAATAAACTGAAAAATGAAAAGCTGTTAACAAAAACATTAGTTAGTATTACCACTTTTGTGGATTTGCATTGTGTACCCCTCTGGCACTCAATGGATTAAACATCAGAAAATACAGGATAAGTTCAAACAAGCTAGCACAACAGAAGTCCCACTTTACAATCATTGCACATCTTCCTTTATTATTTGACTTGTATGGGCCACAGTGCCACACAGCAATGGCCGAAGTGCAGTTATGCATAGTAGAGACGTCCTCGCCATGGCTGAAATGGAGCGAAGCGCTCCGAATTCAGACCGTAATCCTTTCTGCGCTCCAAAGGTGCGCAAAGAGGACAATGGTCTGAATTTGGAGCGTCCTGCTCCGTTATCAGCCGTGGCGTGGGCAGTCTGTGCTGCGCATGACTGCAGTGTGCACAGCCAACTGTACTGAGCATGACAGCTTCTGACAAACATACATTTAGTGAATTATATATAGGATATATGGCTAAGACATGTCTTAGCAATCTGAAACACTGTATCTTCTGTGGTCAGAACTCATCTCTGCAGTTCATGATCGCAATTAAAGTGTGCAATCTAGTAGATTCATCCTTTATTGACTTAAAGGGAAACTATACCATAGAAATATGTGTTCAATAATTTGGACAATAAAAGGCACTTACCTAGGCAGATCTCTTTCACACAGAAGGTATATGTACTTAATAAAGTTATTTTTAAAATTGATCTCTGTCATTGTCTGCTATTTAAATTCAGTTTGCAATCTGATAAATACAACTGAGAAAATTTCATGTATCAATGTTTTGTCACCACTTTGGGCCTTTGTCAAAAATCTATATTGTTAAAGGCCCACAGTGCGCCGAAACTTTGATACACTGCATTTGTGCTTTTCTTCATCTTCAAGAAGCCGTGTGGGTGTGTGGTTCATCTTCTAGCAAATTGAAGTAGGTAAGTGCTTTTGTTAAATCAGTTAAGAGCCACTTATTCCATATAATCTATACTTTGCCTTTAAACCTTTGTATGCATTGCAAACCCCTCTGGCAGGGAAGGATTTAAAGAGTAAAGATACAAAATGTGTTGAATCTCCAGCATGACCATAACTATATAGTCATTACTGAAAATACTGCAACATACCTCATCCTTGCACTCTCGGAAAGAAGATTTCAGAGTCCCATTTCCTTTGATTAGCCCAGGTTTTGTTTCCTCTTGCTGGCCAAACAGTTCCTCGATTGTCTTTGTATCAATCTGATACTGATGCTGCCTTGCAGCCATGGTCCAGATATTGGTTTTCCCCCGGACCTGCTCCTCTGGGATGGTTTTCCAGAAAAAGCTCCGCATTCTCTTCTTCTTACTGTTGTAGCTATGTCCATGTCCTGACTGTGGCAGTGGGGGAGGCGGTGGTGCTCCAGGTAAAGGAGGAGGTGGTGGCGGTATAGGGATAAGTCCACCATTTTTAAATGGAAGAGGTGGTGGGGGCGGAGGTGGAGGAGGCGGCGGTAGAGGGTGGTCAAGCATTAAACCGGCTACAACCACATTGCAATCCCCAATTTCTTTATCACTGACCAAGGAGACACAGTTCATAACATGCATCTTGGTTCAGTCTTTTTCTCACTAGAAGCATCACTAGCAGCAAGATACAGAGCAACAGAAATGCATCCTAGAAGGAACTTGTCAGTTCACAATCCGCATGTGTGAGACCTATTTTTATAACCTGAAAAAGAAACAAAAGAAATAAAGGTCAGTATTAACAGTGAAATTCTCCCTGTTATATTTAGCTTGGAAACATACGATAAATCTAACAATCAATTACATGCCTTGACTAGACCAATTATATTCTTGGATTAGAGATAATGAAAATAGTGCAGGCCTGACTGCCGTTTAGCTGCTGTGCATCCTTAGGCTGAAGTATCTAATTGATCCGATGTTTGAAGATATCAAATAGTGGAGTCCAATTAGGCAATATGTACCCTATAAAATGTGAGAAACCTACTATATTTAATTAAGCAAACCAATATGTAATTTGTAAGAAACTTAATAAGTGTCTTGAATCATGTGGCATTCAGGATTTATCATGAGACTCCTTAATCCATCATGTTGCAGAACGGAGTCCAGCATATTATGAGGCAATACTTTGGATTCCCATTTGACAAATGGTTACCTTGATAAAATAAAATTCATATCAGCAAACCAATGGCTCCAGCTAAGGACCAAGTAAAAAAGCATGCCAAACTCAAGTTACCTGGGCCCAACAACAGTTAGGGGGGTTTAATGTTATCTGCACAGCTACACAGATAGAGTAATTATCATTGTAAACATGTGAGGAGATCCTGAAACCCTGCACTGCTGGTGGGTAGTACAGATGGAAATCAGCCATGTAGAAAACAGAGCATATCGAGAAAGATCTACTAGAAAGACAGAGAACCACCCGTTACAGAAGATGACTCATCATTTGCCATTACAGAGCTAAGGAGGTATTTTTTAGACTTAGGGATGTAGTGCTGGTGTATATAATAGATACATTTAAGAGGGGAATTTGCAGTACTTCTAGCTGCAGCGGGCTTTACGGGTTACAGTACAGGCCGAATGCATAAAGAAGAGGAGCAATTCGGATTCAAATCAAATTCAGCACATGAATAAGTAAAAATGAATCTTCCCATTTATGTAAATCGGCCTTTCAACCTCTTGAATGCTAGCAAGGCCTCCAATGCATTTTTTCCTTAATCACTGGAAACAACATTCAAGGAGTTAAAACCCCACTTAAATCAGTAGCAATGTTAACTTGTTCCCCATGGTTCAGTTACTTTGCCGCAGGTTTTCTCCATTGTGAATATGGAGCCATATTTCAAAAGATTAATTTGTAGGTTGATTCGGGAAATAGTTAAACACAGTTCTTGGAGACAGAAAAAATGAGTTACTTTACTGCTATGAGATATATTATGTAAAAGTTTGACAGTGATTTTCTTTTTTAAACCTAACACACTTTTACATTATATGCATCAGAGATGGACACGTAAGGCCCTCCAACTGCTGCCAAACCACAGCTCATTAGCAGGCTGGAAATGATGGGAGTTGTTGTCTGACAGCTGCTAGAGGGCCTCACATTGCCCACCATTGATATACCTACTGAAAAATAAAGGCAGAAATTTACAGTTTGGCGGATCTCTAAAAAGGGGGAGACTGAACTCAATTACATAAACTTTGTTAGTGGTAGATGGATAATATAAGGCAGAAATGGGCAACTTGAGGCCCTCCAGCTGGAGGGTCTTAGGTTGTCCAACCCTGCTGTAAGGGTTTTGAGGACAATTTCCCTTGCTTCCAGACTTGCATGCGTGTATTGTTGCCTTGTACTTTTGAGCTTTAACCCCTTAAGGACCGGTGTGTGCACGTGCAGCCAGCACTTAAGGACCACAGGGCATTTTTTTTTTTAGGATCCAATTCAGGGCTCCCCATGGGGAGCCCTGAACTCCATGACGTGCCAGGACCATCACTAGTCCTTAAGGGCCAGACAGCCGTGACAGTCCTGGCACGGCAGTGGACGTTAAGGGGTTAAGGACCGGCCGCGTGCCATTTTTTTTTGCGATCTGATTCAGGGCTCCCCGAATGGCATGCAGCTGTGCGGGGATCCCTGAATTCCATGACTTACATGTACATCCTTGGTCCTTTAGGGACATACACCTTGTGATGAACATGTACGTCATGGGTCATTAAGAGGTTAAGAAAAAATGTATGCTTTCATCCATAAACCAAACAAATACCTTCTCCTTATTAATCCACATGTTCTTTGTCTGAATCTGTACTCAGATTATTACTACTGCTGTATATTATCAATCCTTTCCAAGCCAGAGGGTGCACAAGAAAACAATGCAATGGACATCCCTCTCGTACTTAAAAGGGTTAAACTGTATGTAGGGTTGTCACATTTTCTTCAAAAAAAATACCGGCCATGGCATTCCCTCCATAGACTTAACAATGAACAGAAGCCAATTTTTTACCTGCCTTCTAGAAAAATACCGGCTGGGTGGCAACCCTAACTGTATGGAAGGGCGTTAAAGGGATAGTAATACTTTGTTTTATCTTTATTTTATTTTGTAGGCATTAAAAAAAACATGAACGAAATAAGTCTCATCTCTCAAACCTTTATGGTTTATGAGATATTCACAAGCAAAGTATCCCCTCCGTTCAGCCAGATCAGAAGGGAGGTGCCCAGGTAGACTGCAGAGAGGGCAATCTTCAATTAAGATAAGGGAAAAAGCTGAAAAACTTGTCAAGGGGGGCAGGGATTTCATTGTTTTCATACAAAGAAGATTGTCCCCTGCTGTTATCTGTCTGGTCATACAACCAGATTCACATCTGAGAAGAGATGGCTTACACTAGGTAAAAGGGGCGGGGAGGGGAAACTTTGCTTGTGAATATCTCTTAAACCATAAAGGTTTGAGAGAGAAGACATATCATTCTTCGTGTTTTTTTAATGCCTACAAAATAAAATAAAGATAAAACGAAGTATTACTATCCCTTTAAGTATAACAAGTACCTGTAACACAGTCTTTTTACAGATATCACTTTTTCAACAAGGAACAATTGTACTCTATTCATTTTCCACCACTATGTTTCATCAAGTGACAGAAAAGAAAGAGCAGTCATTTCTTACAGCAATTCTGCTTAGTTTCTGTGGTGGCTTGGGACATGTTTTGGAATAACATGCTAGAAGGTGGAACCATAGAGCAATGTACACACATCCTGGAAACATTTCTGCTCCACTTGTAACAGTTACTACCCTATTTTCTCATATGAATTCAAACAAATGACACAAAATAAATCATATAGAACACACACACATTATATATACATATACACTACTGAAAAACACATCAGTGAAGTTCATCAATGGGAAGGGAAAAAGAATGTTTCCAGTTTTCCCAACGTTAGAAATAAGGAACAGCAAGCATTCTTCCGAATAGTGGAGATTTCCAGCACTCACACTTAATATTGCCCAGGGACTTGAGTACTAATGTATAGTTGCAGGACTAGTCAAGACCACAGCAATCTTTTATTGAACTGTGATATCAGGTTGTTTAGACCTGATCTCACAGACACACACCATAAACAGGCAATCCAGGAATGACCAGCAATCTGATTGCTCAGTGATCAGATCATTGGTTGGTTCCAACCAAAATTGCCCTGTGTGTGGGTGCCTTAATCAGACCACAAAAAAGGTCAGTAAATTACTTCTTCATTTAGCTTTTTTCCAAGTCCTGTTAGTGCTTTTGTGTAAAAAAAAACAAACAAACAAACAAATAAAAAGCCAGAGAATGTAAGTATCAGAGATATATTGCCTAAAAATTAATAGGGTTCCAACGATTTTAAATATCATGTTCTCCAGGCCAACATTTATAAATATTATTTGTTAGGTGTATAAACCCAAACATATATTACAGACATTCTTTTCCTATTCATCTGGAGTCACCTGTGCACATAAGGCAGTGGTTCTCAGTCTTTTTTTACTTGAGGCACCCCCAACACGCAATCTGGAGTTTTCGGGGCACCCCGAATATATTTAAGTTAGTTTATCAAGTGTATAATGAAGGGTACTATACATAAATATACAGTTATTGTTAGATCTCACAACCATAATAACAAAAATAAACATAATGTGCATAACCATTTCCATAAATCTACAATTAAAAGTAAATATTCACATTTTTTCAGTGTCTTCATAGAGAACATGGGGCACCCTAAGCTAATGTCCATGGCACACCAAAGTGCAAGGGCACCCTGGTTGAGAATCACTGATGTAAGGATTATTTATGTGTTATATCCCTAAAATATTATAGTACACTTTTTAACGCATGGATAAGTTGTCTTTTTTTTTTTTTTTTTTTTTTTTTTTAAAGCAGTTATTTAACCTTGATTGTATTGAGAGATAAGAGCTAATGTCAGTTAATTGATCATGATTAGTGGCTACTGCTTAAGTATTGTATCCCAACCCATTCACAGATAATACTGGACAATCAGTGGGAGCCTTGGGAAAATGTAAGAATGTCTACTCCCTTTGAGCATATGTAAGACTAGATTACAGGTCTCAGACTTTTTACCAATGCCACATGAAGTACATAGTATTTAAAGGGATAGTAATGCTTGCTTTTAATAAAGTTTAATATTGTGGATATTAAAAATATAGACATCAGCCCTCTAGATGGCGGCTCTTCAGAAGAACCAAAATAGCGTTGTCTAGAAAGAAATACTTCAATGGAATGGTCTACAAAGTGTGCATGGTTTGCAGACACACTTAGTAAATCGTTCCAGTGAAGTATTTCTTTATAGACAACGCTATTTAGGCTCTGCTGAAAAGCCGCCATCCAGTAAAATTACCTGCATATCATTCTGTCAGCTAGAGCGCTGACGTCTGTGAAAGGGGCAGGAGGGGGTAACTTTAGAAGCTTATATCTCTCATACTATACGTGTTTGAGAGACAGGCTGTACATTGTTGCATTTATATTTTTAATATCTACGATATTAATCTTTATTAAAAGCAAGCATTACTATCCCTTTAAATGTATACAGTCCCAGTTCATGTTTAAGTGTTCATGCACCTTTAAAGCTCAAAGAAGCAGAAACATATCAGAAACAAAGTCCACCTGAGACAAACCCCAAGCTCTCCGGAGTATACAGATTTGCACTTATGAGTTATAGCCCAATCCTATATAATAATTTGCTAAGTCGTGTTTAACGCCGCGACATGCGCAGTAGACTCATGACTGTGCGTGCTGCAGTCATGCGCAGTAGAGACTGCCAGCGCCGTGGCTGATATAGAGCTGGGCGCTATGAAGGAGCGTCCAGCTCTGTATCAGCCATGGCGCGGGCAGTCTCCACTGCGCGTGACTGCTCTGCGACCTGGTGGCAGTGGCACTGTGGCCCGTGTAACGGGCTGTTCAACTAGTTGTATAATAATAAAAAGTCTGCATAGATCTTCAAAAGAATCAAGCAATCAAAAATCTACATTTAACAAAACTGATCATATTATATCAGGTAAAGCAACATATTGGCTCTCCAGTTGTTGGCGACTTAAATTCCTATAATCCCCAACCAGCCATTAGCTGGTAGGGCATGATAATGAGAGTCAGTCGAAACAGCTGGAGAGTCAAAAGGTTACTCATCCTTGATCTGGAGATTAAATTCAGAAAGACTTCAAAGCAGTCTCAACCTTTTTAAGAACCAGTAAGGTGTGCAATGCATTGCAAAGCCCTCTGGCACTCATAGGGTTAAAGAATCCAGACCCTGTACAATGTCTTTCTTCTCCCCTCTCCAGCTTTCACTGCTGTCTATGATACATGTGAATCTACTAGGAAATACAAGAATGCCTTCCTGCAATAATAATATTTACAGCAGCCCACAAATAAAGCAAAGGGAGCTTTCAAATGGAAAGGGAAAGGAAATAGAATATTTAAAAGGACTGAATGAGATGGAAGATGTGTTGCAAAAGCAAAAAATTATATGGTATATAATATAAACAACTTATCGGTTTGAACATCTTTTGAAAGATGCTATCAATATCAAAATTACAACTCTGTTCCATTCACATCCTGTTCAAATTAATAGGTTTCCCTTTTGTCCTTGTTAATCAACTAAATTACTTAACGATGCCATATTTACTGTACAAACAAAAGACAAAAAGAATTCACCTGTGGCTCTGTGAACCAACAAACAGCCTTCACACATTAGATCAGTGATTCTCAACTCCAGTCCCTAGGACACACCAGCAGGTAAGGTTTTAAGGATATCCTTAATTAAGCACAGGTTAAAAAATAAAAATCGATCAACACGACTGAGCCACTGATTACCTACTTGTGATTAACACAGAAAATTCTTAAAGTATGAGTGTTGGTGCATCCTGAGGACTGAATGACAATCACTGCATTAGATTGAGGGTACAACATCACTGGTCACATGCCACAAAAGGAAAGGATATGAATGTCAACTCACAACTCCATTACATGTTTATATGTGCAATACATTGCATGAAGTCAGAAGGCGCAAGCATATACAAGTTTAATGGAGCAGTTCTGAGGGAAACCACCAGCTTGCATCATATGGAACAAAGCAAAATTTAATTGAATTGCAATGCTTTGGATACCTCTCTGACACTGAAAGTGTTAAATGGGTAAAGTTCTCCATTGACTGCTAGATAGTTCTCCAAAGACCTATCTAGCAGTCAATGGGTTAAATGTCCCTCTTAAACCTATATTAAATTTATCTTTACACATATTCCCCATTTGCTTCTTTAACTGAATCCTAACACCTAAAAATGAACTTGGGCTATATACAATATTGTGTACTTCATGCGCCATCTGTAAACATGTTCAACTTGTTTTGTGAGGCCTAAAATCTACTCCTACATATATCCTCTGAGGACCACATTCCTGACTTTCCCAAGGTTCCCATTGATTATCCAGTATTGTATGTGAATGGGCTACAACAGGTGTGGCTACTGATTATAATCAATTAACTGTCAAAGTATTATCTTTCAACACAAGTGGCACAAATAATAGTAAATAAATCAATTTATACACATTAGGATTATTTTGTTTATGGATGTCACATGAATAATGTTTACAAATGACATCTGTAACTACATGATATTTAAAATTATAGCAGACTACTTTATTTATACTAGTGGCTGGAAGAACACAGTTATTGTTAACTAAACCCATGCTATTAGAGTGTTTGAAACATTGCAACCACTGTTGCTGCCTCTATTTGAGGCCATATTTACACATTTTGTAGTAATAAAGTGCCTGTATTCACCTGGAGTTTCAACACCTCATGTCAGGAATAGGTGTGACATCATTAAGGAAAACTATTCAATTTGAATACAATGAAACTATAAAAAGGAGGGGACTGTGTTTAACATTGAATGCCAGTGGGATATCAAACAATGCTCTGGACACCCTTCTGGCACTAAAATGGTTAACAAAAGAGCAGGAAACAATCCACTCAGTTCAACTTCAAAAAGTACACACACACTCATCTTGCAATCATTGCATCCTAAAAAGAGGTGATATGGAGATAAGGAACCAGGTAGGCCCTTCAAACCAGTCCCAAAAACCAATTACATCTTTCCTTCAGATAAGGAGCAAGTGCAAAGCCAGGAAGAGAAAGAAGAGGAGGGGCAGAAAACGTTAAACAACGGGGAAACTTTTAAAAAAGAAAACAACTTTAACAAGGCGATGAAACAAAGAGATGCATTTAAAGGGACACTGGCACCCAAAAATTAAATAGAGTTATAGCATTTTAAAAATAATGTACTTATAGCTGGCATCTATAAAAAAAATTAATGTTAGAACCCTAAGAGCTAATATTAACCTTGCATTTTTAATGCATGTGTAGACTAGCATATATCCCTTTGAGTGCCAGAGGAGTAGCCAATAATTTCCAATGCACTGCATAATAGACATAATCTAGATGCTTGTATGCTCAGATCTAAAACTGTCAATATATTGAGATAAGCATGCATCAGGAATGATGTTACCTTATCTAAGTTCATTTAAAGACAAAGCACATCAATCACTTCTTAGACACCTGTCAAAATTGCTGTGGTAATGGGAGCCCTGTAAAAAGCATATGTAAGAGTAGATAAGAGGCTTCAGAAAAATCAGAATTTTTACAGAGGATAGCATAAAGTACAAGGTATTTAAGTGTGTATACCTCCAGATCATTTTAGGTGTTAGTGTTCCTTTAAATCCTTCTGATGATATATAGTACCGGTGCACTTGTGCTAAGCCCCAGCATCCAAGGGGCTCCATCTGCCACAGGGTCAACAGGCTCTAGTTACGCCTGCCTGGAAATGTGTGTTTGAGGCTTGTGTTGACACCAGCACCCTCAAATGACTAGCTGAGCCACTGATAAAGGAACAGGATTTATAAAGGGATAGAATTATTACTTGCATGAAAGGAACACTAACAGCTAAAGATTCATGCTAGCATCTGAAAAACGATATGCTCCATTGGATAGCCATTCATAATTTTTCCAGGGCTCCAAGAACCACAACAGTCTTGACAGGATTGCCTGTAAATGGGTGGATATTTAGCAACAGCATTTATGAATATATGATCAGTAAACACTAATCATACTTCGTTAACTGACTTTAGCTCTTATGTCTTATTACAAACTCCACAAACATAAATGCAAATATTTAGTTTTCAGAAAATTTTAGGTGTTACTGTCATTTTAATAATGTAAATTAAACCTTAACCCTTTGTGTGCAAGAGGTAGCAAATCCACATTTGATACCTCTCTGGCACTTAAATGGTTAAAACAATTAGGAGATTTCTGTGCACAGAAGCTAATAAACAGAAACCACATTTAATAATGTTCTGCCCTGAAGGCCTGTTAGATTCTTATTTCACCTCATTCTATTATGTCAGTGCCCTTTCCAAACAAAACACAAACCAAAAAGTTAGTTTATAACTGGTTACATAAGCCCGCAACAGAGCAGAAAGATTACCCCTGAGTGCCAGAGGGATGGCACTATTATGCATTACACTACTCTGGCAAACAGGGTTGTATTCATGAAGCTATAGAGGAACTATTTTGGAGCAAATCAGTAGCTGAGTGGGAGATAAATGACAATCTCTAATGCTTTAATGGAGATTTTGACCCATTTAATGCTTATGATGTTTCCAATGCATTGTAAAGCAATGTGTTGGAAATCTCTATAAGTCAAGGGGTTAAAAATCCAATTTAAATTATTGGGACTTTTAATTTGTCCACTGTGTTGCAGTTTGTTTGCCCTAGACTTGTTCCACTTTTTTATGCGTATTGCCCTTATTAACCATCCAGAGGCTGTGCTCTGCAGCTCCTAAGAGAGGAGATCATATCAGATATTATTGGTGGGGGTCAGAAAAGCTCTAAGTAGATTAGAGTTCAGTTCCATCATGAATCAAAAGGACAGCCAGTATTCTGACCCTCGCATACTCTGTCTAACTCCATGATTCTAAACATACAGGGCACACCAACAATGCAGGTTTTCAAGATATCCCTGGTTGTAGTTAATCAGTAGCTTGGTGATTAATCCACCTGTTTGAAACAATATGACACACCAGCCTTGCCCTGCTGTACGCTGGTAATCATATACCAGGTGACATCAGAGTCTTGTTCCACTGGTGGTCACAGAACCTCACATACACCATCTGAAACAGCAGCCTTGTTTCATGGTCCAGTGGTAGCCACAGAACCACACTGTCTGCTTCTTTAAACTTGTTCCACTGGCAGCCATAAAACCACATTTACACTCTGTGTGTCTCCTGTCTTGTGCCACTGTCCACTGGTAATCATACAACTTCACATACACAAACACTTCTGCGGCCCCCTCTTACTTGTCTACCTTCCCTGGCACAGTAGGGGCTTACCCCTGGTGTCTCCTCCTTTACATACACCTTTATCAGCAGAGTTTGTGTGGTCAGATAATGCAGAGAGCTAGGATTGTACATCAGTAATATGCTTTCCACAGCACCATCAACAACAGCAGCTAATTATTCAGGAGGCACCATCAGCACTTTAGGATTCGAACTGTGTTAATGCAACCTCCCTTAACATAGAAAAAGAATGTATTTTCTAAACATACCCCTTCATTGGCACTTAAGAAGAGAGTAAAGGGGAAAACATGTATCCTTGGGTCCTTTTAACCACTTTGATGTTACAGATGTCTATAATGCATTGCAGACATTGCTAGCATCCATGGGGTTAAAACTGACCCTTTTGCCAGAAACAATAAAATTGCTCTGAAAGGAACATGATGCAATATATCAAATTAGACAAGTAGGATGGAATGTTGACACAGAGATATCTGACCACTTTCTGGAGTTTTGGAGCCTGGAAGGAGTATTTTACCAGTGTTTTTTTGTTTTGTTTTTGTGCCTTCCTCTAGATCAGACATGAAACCTGATTGATGTGTTCCTTTTCATTTCACCTCATGATGTAATGTTACTATGACACTGCAGTAACATGTATATGACCTCCTCTCCCTTTCTTGACACTTTTCTCTTTACTGTCATTTTCAAGTGACCAGCACTTGTATTCTTCCATGTTTAGCACCCAACCCATATCTGGTTTTATAATCACACTACTACTCTAGTCACCCAGGGGTCCAGTTTAAAAATATATTAGTCCTGTACTGGCAACACACAAAGAGATCATTGACTGTCTTGTCTGCAGTAGCAAGAGTTCACAGTCTATATCACTAGGAGACTTCCTCTATTATACCCCCAGGTATACAGACACAATACTCAGGTTTTCCTTCTCACAAACCGATTTCATCAAAATTACAATGTAAGCTCAGGAGGTGGTCTGCTCGCTCATAAATTGGTTCCTAACTAATAAAACAAAGTCTTCACTACAGAACCCAAATGAAGACATCTAACAGGTTGTTCAGGACTGGAAGCTGCTCTGGGAAAAAAACAATTAGTAATGCTTCTGATCATGCTGGGATGAGATCAGCCTCCCTCTCCTCCCCCATCCTATCCAGGAGGCTCTACCCTCCCTTCATTTTACAATACAAACCTTATTTGTTATCACTTGCCAGCTTCCCCATTGAAAGCTCCTGGGTGGTTGGCTGTTACTAGCATCTAGCGTCTCCCCTCCTCCAAACCCTTCTCAGTCTACGGCTGGGGCCAAGGGCAGTTTATAGCTATAGCTTTCATTCAATGGGAAACCATGGCTCCGGGTCACTACAGCGGCAGCATTTGAGGGATATCAATCACAGGCTTCACTGTGTGACCCCAAGAGACAATACAACACAACAATTGGTGTGAGGCTCTGACAGCTGAAACACAACCAAAATGAACCAATGATCAATAAGTCTAGAGGTTATAAGGTTCACGTTATGGGTGTTTGGATAGGTTTGCTGGTCTAACCTATAAAGTCAGCCTCGATATTATGCTAGTTATCAAACCCTTCATCTGCTAAAGAGGCATGCACTTCACCAGCCACTCTATCAGCTGCAAAATGCGAGATCCGGGTAAATTAGATTTGCTATACATTGGGGTTATCTTCCCAGAAGAGAATATAATACAGTGTACCTATTACACCATACTGACATGTTTATATGCTGTCAAGTCTCAAATAGCACAAGTCATCGTATCAATACTCCATTACAGCACTATAAGGGGGTTAGGAGCATTTCAGATAATACCTTTGAAGACCAGAAAGCTGTGCGATGCATTGCGGATCAATGCGTTGCACACCTCTCTGGTCTTCAAAAGGTTGTCAGAGGTAATCCACACTCAGATGGCTAGAAAGGGAAAAACTATCATTAACCCTTTGAGTGCTAGGGGGTATGCAACGCACTGAAGAGCAATGCGTTGCGTACCCCTCTGGCACTCAAAGGATTAAAGAAGAAACGGGAGAAGAAACAGCCAAACTAATGTTTCCACTTTAAAGTTTGGAAAATCTGGGGCGATACAGATTACAACCATATTTATCAGATAAATATAATTCCATTGACCTCAAGTAGGGAATTTCTTTAGCTAAAAGTTTTGCAACGGGTTTGCGCCCTAGTTGATATAATATTACCTTGATAAATAGGCCCCTGACATTAACAAGGTTAGCAATTGTGTAGTCCAAGGGTAAATATTTGATGTGCATCCGGTTGTTGGAGATTACAACACCCAGTAGCCCCAACGAACCTGGACGGTTGCGGGTCATGGTCAGTCTGTGAACAACTTTACACTATTTACTAGAGTACTGCCAGAGCTACACAGAAAAAAACTAGGATCAGTTTATCTCGGTTAGGTAAATGTGCTCAAATCCAAGTGACTACCGATTACTCTTGAAACATCAGTGAGCCAAATAAAACGTCAAGGTGCAGTTGCACTTAGAAAAACGATGAATGGTCAGGGTCTACAATAAGGAACTGTTCACCGAATGCAAAAGTCAGCAACTCATTACAGAGAAATACGTTACATACCTCTCAGGCTCTCATAAGGGTATCCAACACATTGCTTGGATGCCCCTCTGGCACTCAAAGGGTTAAGACCTATTTATAAGCACAGCTCACTGCGCTTTCATAACTAGATCACTTGCTGGAAGATGCAGCCATCTGACATTCCCTGAAAGGCTATTAGTGTAATAATAATGTTGCTGGTTGATATATATATGTTGCAACAATCTCCCTGTGCAGACTCTGGTAATTTCCCTCACATAAACCCACAGAATAATACTGCAGGTGTAGTACATTTCCATTAACATTCTGAGTGCCGGATGGATGCCCAATGCTTTGCAAAACGTCGGATACCCTATCTGACGCTCAAATGATTATGCCTGCCAGGTCCCAAAAAATGATTACGGTGGATGAAATCCACTCCACTCACTTGATGGAACGTGTCACTCCTGTAAAGGCACTGCGGTATTCCTATGCATATGCTCTTACCTGTATGGTCTCTGCCCTTCCATATGTGAAGGCGTTTATTCCATCCCTTCTTATTCACTGCATCCAGACAGTAGCCAGTGATAATAAATAATCCAGTACAGAGCAAGGTGGCAGATCAAAATCCTGCTCCCATCACCAAGGAGAGCAGCTTCCTTCTGCTCTGCTCTTTCCCACTGTGAGCTCAAGCGCTGAGACAAGGCACTGGTGCGGCTGCGCGGCACCGAGGCGGGGCCCAGGTAGTCATTCCATGGTCCTAGCCTGAAGTTCCTATGGCAGGACACCAAGACTCCTACTGTTACAATGTAACACTGCACTTCTGGATTTTCCAAGTGTATACCACGGACTAGGAGTAAGACAGATCTGGCTCTTGTTATAAACGCACAGTTTCAGCAACTATTTGATTTAGTTTCTTTAATTTAGCTGTAGTCGCTCACTTTCTGGCAAAGCAAATGTGGCTAATTGCATCACAATAATCACAGAAACAAGGCACAGTTCAGTAGTCCACCCGCCCATTTTATTTTATCAGCCTATTGTTGCGGTTTCACTATTAGTGTGATTATAAACAGAGATGAGTTACTGCATGAAGTGTCATTGATTATCATGACAATTTCACTTTTTTAACCCTTTGCCAGAGAGGAATGCAACGTATAGAAAAAGCGATGCATTTCATGCAGCTCTAGCAGTCAGGGAGTTAAGCCTGTATTTTCTCAATTTTTTTTAACCCTTTGAGTGCCAGAGGGGTAGGCAACGCATTGCAGAGCAATGCGTTGCGTACCCCTCTGGCACTCAAGGGGTTAAGGCACCTTTGAGATTTTATAGATTATTTGACAAGAGTATAGCAAAAATAACTGCATATTTTTGTATTTAATTGTCCGTAAGTCGTACGAACCGATGATAGTAAGAGTAACTAGTGCATCACAAACTCAACATTCATATGTTTGTCAAAGACTTCCAATAAAATATTGGCGCTCGAAGCTAGTGACCACAGAGCATGAAAGTGCCACAGCTCCCTGGTTGAGAACCATTGTTTTAGACTGTTTACTGATTTTAATGCCATGACTACCCATTTGGTCATTAAGACGTTTAACTAAAATGCCGTGATGTAGACATTTAACCCTTTGAGCGTCAGCGAGGTATCCAACGCATTACAACTTGCTTAAGCAACGAGCCAGTGTGGTGCTCAATACACTGCAAAATAATACGTTGGTGACTTCGCAGGTGACTTCAGATTAAAGTGCAATGGAAAAAAGGCAGGGCTTTTCCTTTGGGTGTATCTGTTTGAATAGAATTTCCAAACACTCTGTGAAAATTTGATATTCACTTAATGTACTCCATTTAACCATTTCGCTGCTAGTGTGGTTAACATGTCATGGTTTCTGGTAAGAATCTTGACACTGATTTATTACAAATAAAACAATGCACCAGTCAAAGGCTGCAATAAGGATCTTGATAATTTAACCCCTTGGTTACAAGGGCTTTTTTACACTTAAGGACTAGAGTAATTTTGGCCTTTTTAGTATGTCTTTGTTTAACCATATTTTCACCCAAATTGTACAATTATACAACGTTTTTTAAAGGGATAGTAATACCTCGTTTTATCTTTATTTTATTTTGTAGGCATTAAAAAACATGAAGAAGGATATAAGTCTTATCTCTCAAACCTTTATGGTTTAAGAGATATTCACAAGCAAAGTTTCCCCCTCCCACCCCTTTTACCTAGTGTAAGCCATTTTTTCTCCGATGTGGAAAGCAGTCAGTAGACCAGACAGATAACAGAAGGGGACACTCTTCTTTCTATGAAAACAATGAAAGCCCTGCCCCCCTTGACAAGTTTCTCAGGTTTTTCCCTTATCTTAATTGAAGATTGTCCCTCTCTGCAATCTACCTGGGCACCTCCCTTCTGCTGTGGCTGATCAATGTTACATCAGTAAAGGGGGCAGGAGGGGGATACTTTGTCATTGAATTACTCTAGAACTACAACTCTGACAGAATTGAAATAACACTCTACAAAGTCCAAATACTATGATGATTAATTAGATATGCTTTTATTATGAAACATTACTATCCCTTTAAGGATAAGTAGTGCTTTCTTTTGATGACATATTTATATGCACAAACCATAATTTAAATTGATTATGATACAAAAATAAAGTCAAAAATAGAAAAAAGGCAATATTTTTCATAGGTTTTTCCTCTGGCGATTTGCAAACAATTTATGCATCTGAAAAAAATACCCTCAAATATATTCATTTAATTGTCTTGAATTTGGGAGTACCCCATATGCCTACAATTTTTATCTTTTTTCACATTTTCAGGGCAAATATTGCAAAGTGAGTTCAGTTGCACTATTTTCCAATCTGTACATTTCCAAAATTTGTCATGAGAGGATTATAGTTTACTTAAAGGGATAGTAATACTTGTTTTATCTTTATTTTATTTTGTAGGCATTAAAAACATGAAGAACGATATAAGTCTTATCTCTCAAACCTTTATGGTTTGAGAGATATTCACAAACAAAGTTTTCCCCTCCCACCCCTTTTACCTAGTGTAAGCAATCTCTTCTCAGATGTGGAATGCAGTCCATAGACCAGACAGATAACAGAAGGGGACAATATTCTTCCTATCAGAACAATGAAAGCCCTGCCCCCCTTGACAAGCTTTTCAGCTTTTTCCCTTATCTTAATTGAAGATTGTCCCTCTCTGCAGTCTACCTGAGCACCTCCCTTCTGCTCTGGCTGAGCAGTGTTACATCAGTAAAAGGGGCGGGAGGGGGATACTTTGTCATTGAATTACTCAAGAACTACAACTCTGACAGAATTGAAATAACACTCTCCAAAGTCCAAATACTATGATGATTAACTAGAGCTGCTTTTATTATGAAACATTACTATGCCTTTAAAGGTTACATAAAATAAAAATACCCAAAAATTATAGTTTTTTGAAAAGAAGACATCAACTGGGATTTCACTAGTGACTTTGGGAGCTTTTCATAAATCCACTTTTCCACAAATGTTTGCCAAATTTTGTGGTAACATTTTGTTTTTTGCAATTTCCTTGCATACATTACGGTGTTTCTGTAGATTTCACTACTGACTTTTGGAGCTTTTCATACAGCCACTTTTCCACAAATGTGTGCCAAATTTGTGGTAACGTTTTGTTTTTTGCAATTTCCTTGCATACGTTACAGTGTTGCTGTAGATTTCAAGCACTGGATATGTGCAGAGGTCTAAAAAAAAAAAAAAAAGTCTTGAATAATGTTCAACTACATTTTCTGAGTATGGCAATTCCCAATATGCAAAGTTTTGTCATCTTTTGATGAAACTGCGGGGTCAAATTTGGAAAGTGCGCATTTCCATTTTCAGACATGAAATGTTCAGTGATTGCTTTACTGGTGCCATTTCTTATTTGGGGCATTTCAGACTATCCCCACAAAAGTATATACCTTTTAAAGGGACAGTAATGTCCCAAAAAATATATTTGTAGACTTTAGAAAAAAGAAAATGCTCCAAACCCGATTTCTTAAACCACTATGGTTTGAGAGATATAGGGATTCAAAGTTCCCCCTACCTCCCCTTCTCCTGATGTCAGCTGTAAAGCTAACAGCAAGAGAATCGAGTTGTACAACTTGAGATTGTGTTATCTATAAAGAATTCAATCATTGGAAAGATCTACAAAGTGTGCCAGGTTTGCAAGCACACTTTGTAGACATTTCCAATGAATGAATGCTTTATAGATAATGCTATCTCGGCTCTGCTGCAGAGCCAGCTGCTGGTCCCCTGACCAGGATCTCCTGCTGTCAACTAGATGCTGACGTCAGGAGAAAGGGAGAGAGGCTTGAACTTTGAATCCCTATATCTCTCAAACCATAGCTGTCTGAGAGATCGGGTTTGGAGCGTATTGATTTTTTTTAAAAGGCTACAAAACTGGATATATTTTTTGGGACATTACTGTCCCTTTAACAATAGAGACCTTGGATTTTATTCTAGAGGCATTATGCCATTTTTCTTGAAGTCACTTTACAATCAATCCCTCCCAAAAGCTGCAGTAAGAAAAAAATCTGACATTATCACATTTATATGACAATATTTCTGCGAATTTAAAGCACAGAATATTTGTATATGTTAACCCCTTAAGGACCCATGACATGCTAGGACTGTCATGGGTAAACGTGCGTTAAGGACCAATGACGGTCCTGGCATGTCATGGAATTCAGGAGTCTCCACATGGCTGCACACCGTTCAATGACCCCTGAATCCATTTTGAGAAAAAGAAAAAAAAAAAATCTCCGTGGTCCTTTTTTAAGGGGTTTAAAAAAAATTATATATATATATATATATAAGAGCAGGTGGGCAATCGAAACATAACAACTTGCCCTGTGCTGCTTGAAAAAGAATTGTATAGGGAATTGTAGATAAATAATCTCATCAAACAGCAAGCTCACTCTAAGGCAGTGGTTCTCAACCCATGCCCTCAGTGGCTACTAACAGGCCAGGATTTGAGAATTTCCTTTTAAGAGCACAGGTGAGTTAATCAATAAGAATGAGCCTCTGATCAACACACTTGTGTTCTAGCAGGGAATTTCCTAAGTCCTGGCCTGTTAGTGGCCACTGAGTGCGTGGGTTGAGAACCTCTGCTCTAGGGTCTATATGCAAAATAATAAACTTTATTTAACAGATCAACGTTTCAACCCCCTTGGTCTTGAGACTGATGAGATTATTCATATATATATATATATATATATATATATATATATATATATAATTTAGCTACATAATATGAGTACAACAATGCCCCACAAGTATATGTTGTTTTGTGGAAACTACGGGGTTAAATTTGCAACAGACGAGTCACCATTTTCAGATAGGGAATTTCCACAAACTGCTCTATCGGTGATATATCTCATTTGGGGAAGTGTAGCATCCTCCAGTTCAAACCATTCCTACAAAAGTATTTGTTATTGAAATATAGATAACCTAGGGCATCATTCTAGGTGCATTCTGACAATTTTCATGCAACCACTTTACTATCAATCCAAGTTCCTTTAAAAAAACTGCAGTAAGAAAACAAATGTGTTTTTTGATAGATTTCTTGTACAAAAATATTTGGTTGCAGAAAACTCACAAATAAGAATCTGTTATTTCTACACCTTATGGAGATATAATATATGTGTAGGTTTATTAACTACTGTGGGTATTTTGTGGAACCATTTGTATCTTGGAACAAAAACCTCATAATTACTTGAAGCTGATACTGCAAAAATCTGCCTTTTGTAGTGGGGTTTGCCATTTTAAAAATTCAATATTAATTATGAGTGGCAACCTGCATCATATAAATGACAAACTTTTATACCAAGCCCTACTTTGCTTCACAATGAGGTAAGACTGCAGAAACTGCTCACACTCCCATATGCCTGTTGTATTGTTTGATTCCTGCTGGATTTCTTAGTGCTTCAGTATTTGCCATGGACTGAGACTAGCACAGTGCTCTCATCATGGACAGTGTTTTGCAAGTACACATCATTCTTGTCCCTAAACTTAATCCCCACCAGTTGTTCATGGAGCAAAGCTTAAGATGCCCCCATCTCAGCAGGGTATTTATAAGTTGTTTGTGGAACCCTTTACAGTTCTGTCTAACTGTGCCATAGGTCACTGTAAACAAAAAAAATAACTTAAATATTGGGATAATGGTATAAAAATTATCAACATATAAGTGGATACCCTTTATTAAGTAGGGGGTTAATGAGGCCACAATCTTTCACTGGTTCCCAGAATGTCTGGGCAACCAGGAGGACTAAGAATTTGAAACAGCCTGTTGCACTCTGGAACTTCTTTAGGCACACACTGGGTATTGTTGAAATGTATCAGGATCAGGAGCATTTCAAGTTTTTCTCTGGTCATTGTTTGTGGAAAAAATAAGGATAGTACAGAAGGGATTTATACTGCAACATAATTGAATGTTAGGTTTTTTAAATTATACCCATAGCCATTGTTAGGGCCCAAACTTTTTAAACTCAATAATATCTGTGGGTTGCCAGGAATGCTGCTTGCAATGTAGAATGAGCGATTGGCAGCAAGATACTGGGCTACATTCTTATTAGTCTGGGAGATATTACCTCCCAGAATATATTCGACCAAAAATAAAAAAAATTGGATGGGGTAAAACTGGACACATCCACTTTAATTCCTTGGTTGGCTGTGAATGAAGGAATTTCAGGAAAAAAGGCAACTGATTTGATTGTCAGTCCCAGTGTTAGTACTTTGTGTAATACTCAGAGCAGTATGATCACTAGAAGAATCACTAGACACATCAATAAACTGGTCTACATCAAAATTCGATTCAATGCTGAATCTGTGGCTTCAGAATCTGATGCTAAAAAAAATATGCATTCTCAGCAGTACATACTCTGCATTGTTACTAGAAGTAGAATAATTACCTACCTTCAACTTCTTATAGGGATAGTAATGTTTCATAATAAAAGCAGCTCTAATTAATTATCATAGTATTTGGACTTTGGAGAGTGTTATTTCAATTCTGCCAGAGCTGTAGTTCAAGAGTAATTCAATGACAAAGTATCCCCCTCCTGCCCCTTTTCCTGATGTAACACTGATCAGCCAGAGCAGAAGGGAGGTGCCCAGGTAGACTGCAGAGGGGGACAATCTTCAATTAAGATAAGGGAAAAACCTGAAAAACTTGTCAAGGGGGGCAGGGCTTTCATTGTTCTCATAGGAAGAAGATTGTCCCCTGCTGTTATCTGTCTGGTCTATGGACTGGATTCCACATCTGAGAAGAGATGGCTTACACTAGGTAAAAGGGGAGGGAGGGGAAACTTTGCTTGTGAATATCTCTCAAACCATAAAGGTTTGAGAGATAAGACTTATATCGTTCTAAATGTTCTTTTAATGCCTACAAAATAAAATAAAGATAAAACAAAGTATTACTATCCCTTTAATGCCTCATTTTCACTAAATAACTACCCACCCACACATACTAACCTACTTAACATTCATACCAATGTAAATTATGAATTTTTATTTTATTATTAATCTATGTAAAGCCTAATTTCCCACTAAGTATCCACCCAAGCTATAATTAACCAATCAAATTAAATGGCAAACAAATATCCCAAAGGGGTCAGTCTGCCTATGTAAATACTAATTTTTTTTCCTAACCCTAACAATTTAGACTTTAGTCTTACACAATTTCCCACTAACTACTCACCTTAACTATATGATTAAACAGAATAAATCTATATAACACAATAAATGACAAGCAAAAGGTTGAAACAGGAGTACAGATCAGTACAGATTATGTGTTATACTTGATCACTGTAACCTACATTGATCAGAGATGAAAAATGTTATTTTATGTCAGGGACTGGACTGGATACAATGTATAAAATGGTCATTGACTCTGCCTCATCACGATCAGAGTGAGGAGAAGGGAGGCAGAGAGAGAACAGTGACAAAGGCAATGTATATAAACTTTGTCATATGAACACCTTGCTCTGTGATGTACATGTATGGAACTAACTAGACTGGCTGTAAGCTGACTACTCCGGTCCTATAGCAGTCAGAAACAAGGTTCCCACTTCAATCACAGTGTGTTGTGATTTTTAACCTATGACATGACAGGACCATCATCTGTCCTCAAAGAATGGAATTCTGTGATAATTGTGGCACATCTTCCGTCATTAAGGGTTAAAATTGTAAAAATGAAATGTTACCAATGCTAGCTAGGAATAGCTTTTCCACAACAGACAAGAACATATACGTAATATTTTATGTTAATTCAAATATATATATATTTTTCTTTATTTCTTGTTAAAAAAAACTGCATTTTAAAAATGTTTCACGTGAAAGATGTGGAAATTGTTTCTTTGTTGCCATGTCAGTTAGGTACCACTGACTGTTCCACCTGTGTTCAAAAGAAAACTGGAGTAAACCCAAGCAAACCAGCCATATCATCGGAGAAAAATCTAATTTCTGATCGATTAAAATGGGCATTTAATCCCAGGTATGCTAGAGGGGTCTCCTACACATTTTGAAGCAATTTGTTTGAAGATCAACCATGCATAACTGGTTTTAAAAGCCTCATTTAAACCAATGTGTTTGGTATTTGTTCACTATGGTTCAGCTGGTTTGCCACATAATTGCTCCAGTTTTGTTTAGAGCATAATGGGGCTATATCTGAGTATGGAAACCCACCTTCTTATAACTGTACATATCTGGTATTCCTTAGTGCATGTACACATCAATTTGTTTTTTTAAATATGTGTTTGTCTAGAAAAATTGTTACCTTTATATTCTATTTTCTGTAATAAAGCTATTCTATTTAAATAAACATAATTATTTATTGCTGGCCATACCTAAGAATTTTCAAAATGAGTTGAAACTGAGATCTATGAAATTAACCCTCAGGCCTTGTTCAATATGCAAGGTGGCTCATAGGTCATCTGTCATCAAGCCAATCAGGTTTGCTGAATCCTGGATGTGTCTAACTCATAATTGCATCCACTTTGCAGCATGCTGCACTAGGATGTGATATGTGAGGCAACTGTCAGTGTGAAAAGTAAAATTTGGGGGAGAGGGAATTTTTTTCACAGCTCTACGTTTAATGGAGCCCTGAATGTCACCCATGTGAACAGAGCCTTAAAGTTTCCCATAATGGAGATTTTATGGTAGGGTAAACAAACTGTGGGGCTGATTTCCTACCCACCGGAGTGGGAGTCCTTAAAATTTGAAAGATGCTATGACTACCCTAAAAATAGATGTTGTTGTGGGGAAATCTTGGCAATCAAATAAGGAGCTCAGTCGTAAATGTTTGATCTGCTTGCTCTAACATATGTGCCAACCAGTCCTCCAAGAAACCAGAACATTCTAGAACTTGGAGATACCACTAGCAGGACAAGAAAAACATCGCCCTCTACCTTTCTGGTACATACAGCACCAATTTAGAGACTAACAAACCATTCTTTTAGTGCAAATCATATAGACAGAAACATAGGTCTGTCTCACTCTGAGAATATTCTGAGATTTGGGACAAACCCCTAAGATTTCACAGTAGAGATGAGCAAAACAAAATTGATATGTTTCATGAATTGATTAGGAGGACCCATGTATGATCCATCAGAACAGATTAGAAAGAATCACAGACAGTGAAAGGGCAGAGTGGGACAAGGGAAGTACAGGAAGCATGAGGGAGGGGAAGGGAGTGCTGGTATTAGCAGAGAAAGTGCGGGCAGGAACACCGGAGAGCAAAGGAAAGAGGGGTATAGGAGAGAGGCGCAGGACCATGGGAAAATGGCAGAAAGAGAAGGGAAAAGTTGGAGATGAGGAAAGAGAGTGTGGGAGAAAAGAGAGATTGATTGAGAATGGGAGAGACAGTTGTGTATAAAAGGGGGACGAAACTGAGGAGAAAGAGGTGGGGGTTGTCCAGTAGTCCTGACTGCATACTAATCCACCAATAAGCTCTCCCACCTTCTTCAGACTATTGATCTTGACAGGAACCTATCTGACTGAGCTCTGAATGCAGTCCTGCAGTATGTATTTTTCATATGTGTCCTCCATTATTTCCACCTTCTGTAGTCACATTAGTTACGGCTGTCACTATAAATACCATTCTGTTGTCTACTGCAGCTTCACTTTACAGTTATGACGTTTGGAAGCTACTACAGCCTAGATCTCTATAGCAATGCTATGGCTTCTCTTCAGTGTGGGATAAATTGCCTTTATTTGCACTATAAACCAAAATCAATTTCTATTTTATTAATCAGATTATGTGCCCAACCAGGTCCTATTTCATGCATTTTGGAAATGTTCTTCCAGGTATGTAATGTCACAGAAATGTCTGGAATTTGTACTGTAGGAATGGCAAAAAAATAGGTACTTTTCATGTGTAATATCCTTGTTAGTTTTTGTGCTATATTATTTCATATTTATGTGTTTATAAGTAATGAAATTCTGTCCTGCTGCCTTGAAGTACAGAGCCACAAATGTAACTTTGCAACTGACTCCCTAATATATAGGGACAAGAATATCTGAGCAAGATAGGACAGCTGTGTTTTCTTTCCGGCAAAACAAGCGTAATATGGAGGGTGCAATATAAAAAATAATCAGAATAAGTTAAAGTGACATGCATTCTTTACTTTCTGCTTTCTTTGCACAGGAAAAGTAATACCTTTTCTGCAAAAAAATCTGCCTTTATTCTACAGAACTTTGCTGTTTCCTGCCTATTCTTTCTATGGCCATGATCATTTCCATCCCATTACTAACGCAGAATCTTCCATCATTCTGCAAGATGTTGGGAATTGTCAGACTCTAAGTTCCATCAACATTATGAAATGTTAGAACAAGAACAGGTCGGTGTGTCCATCATACCAAATGCTGGGGGTGAGGTAATTGGTGGAGGTTCCACTTCCTACTGCTAATACTGATGATTGGGCATCAGCAGATTCACCCACAATCCACTTCAGGTTCATCTGGTGGGAAGGTGTGCAGTCAAGAAGATACCTCTTTACCACCACCACTAAAATCATGAGTGTTAGAATACTTTTCCTTGGGGGCAGAGACTGTGTAATCATCCCCAAGTGCAATGTGCTTAAGGTTGTGAAGAGCAGGAAGGAGTCGTCACATCTTGGCAGTCGCACATCTGCGTATAGCAACCTGGCTCTTCATCAACTAGTACTAGGGTCTGGGCTACTAGTAGTCATATCCCAGTTCCCCCAGCACCCTTAGGATCCACCTTGGTAGTTGTACTGCCATGGACAAATGTGTCACAGTACTACTTGCTGAACAGAATCTGAGGATGTCTGAATTTAGCAGTATGTCTCCACACATTGCACACTGTGTGGTACAATGACCACAGGTGGAAATAGGGTGGATGTCAATAGAATGCAGGGAATAAGGCAGCATCTGCAGACTGATCACCCTGCAGAATATGGCAAACTCATGTCAGGCAGGGTGAATT
The DNA here is from genome assembly GCA_037306005.1 of Rhinophrynus dorsalis. NCBI lineage: Eukaryota > Metazoa > Chordata > Amphibia > Anura > Rhinophrynidae > Rhinophrynus > Rhinophrynus dorsalis. The sequence goes on from CM074718.1 coordinate 151,226,016, forward strand.
ATTTTTATTGAGTGGTAATGAATAAACCATTGTAAGCATCAGTCCCCCAGTGCTTCACCACCACCAGTAAGTTTTTGTTATGGGACAGACATGGGACAAAGTGACAGATACCACTTAATTTCTTGGGGAACAGTTTAACATTGTAAACATGCTTAATTAGAGCAGATGTGACAATGTGTGTGAATCCAGTCCTTTCCCATTTTCACATCTTGTTGTGCACATTGCAATTGTTGACAATAACTGCACAGCCCCTCCCTAGTGGACAATTAAGTGGGGTCACAGTATTGTGGGTCATAGTATTGTGATCCCATTTACATGAAATATACTGAACATCCCTCCAAACATACTTCCATGTCTTGCTTTTAGCCGATTTGTTCATAAAGCTTATGTATTTGAATACAATATATATTTTAGGATTTGGATGCCAATTTGTTTCCTTAAGTAGAATTACTGTGTATTGCCTCATCAGAAGCACTAATATAAAGCAAACAACACCACCTGTCTCATGGTACTGGTTCCACCTGCACAGACTGTAGAGATGATGATTCCTGTCCCACTTCCACCTCCACTATTATTCTTATTATTATTAATACTAGCCATGGGCATGGTGGATAATACATCAGCTTGATCCTGTGATGTGTCTTTTGATGCTGAAACTACTCAGTAGGAGGAAATAAGTTAGAAAACACCATAATGTCACGGGTGGTTGGCTTTTATTCTCATAACAGGCCTTCAACATTTTTTTTTTTTTGCAAGACTTATCTTACTGGAGGCATGTAAACTTTTTTTTGTTTCTAAGCTTACCTTGCTGCAATCCAACAAACATTTTTTTTCAAGGGGTGAGTTGCCGGAAACCTGCAAGCACTTTTTTCCAAGGCTTGCCTTGATATAGGCCTGCTAACAATTTTTATGGATAGCTTTCTGTAGGCCTGTGTCATAGCTTAGCTTAGCATAGTTTGTATGACCTGGCTTGTCTGACCATCCAATCTGGTGTTGACCTGTGGCTCTGTCTGACTATTCTCCTGCCTTATCCTTATAGTGGACACCCAATCTTGTGCAGACCTGTGGCTCTGGCTGACTACCTGAGCTGTGTATGACCTGGCTTGTCTGACTACCCTCTCTGGTGCTGACCTGTGGCTCTATCTGACTATTCTCTTGTTATTCCCCCTGTACCTAGCAAACACCCAATCTGGTGCGGATCTGTTGCTCTAGTAGACTAGCTATTAAACTGACTGCAGGTGTGAGTCAAGCATCCACTTTCTCCATACTGACTGCAGGCGTGAGTCAGGTATCCTCTGTTACATTTCTGACTGCAGGTGTGAGTCAGGTAGCCCACTCACTAAGTCGGATCAAGATCCTGTGTTCCAGTTCCTGCTCCTGGTTCCAGCAGAGACTACCAGTGGCTGGGCCTAGTCTCCAGCAGTGTGGTCAAGTTTGGCAGCCTACTCTTTCTGATAGCAGTGCTTGCTGGCTTGTGGCTCTCTGTTTGTTCTTGCTATATTACGATTGTGTACTACCCTACTTATATTTTAATAAATTGCATTTAACTATACCATACTGACTCCTGAATATCCCGTGACAGCCTGATAACAATTTTGTCAAGGCTTGCTTTGCTGTATCTCTGCTAAAAAAATTTCAAGGCTGACCTTGCCATATTGGGTTGTGATACCAATTTCTCTATTTTAACTATTTTTGCAAAGGCTAACCAATTCATCAGCAGCAGTTCTAAGTTTGGTATGTGTACTTAACCTGTTACCAGCTGTAAATCAAATATGTTTTGAAAGGCCTGCTGTAGTAGCTAACCCATCTGTAAATACCATTCTAAAGTTACAAGGAGCATACGATTGTAAAAACCTTTATTTTTACAAAATCTTACATAGTATGTTACTACTCAAAAGTATACATATCCTCCTCCCTTAACAATCATGTTGCTGTAAGCCTGTTCATTTTTAGAATGGCATACCTGATAAATATGTCTATACTGCTATCTGAATCAAAGCACATAACACTTTTTCTTGATTATTTAATTTCAAAGTTATATTCATAAACATGAATGGCGACAATTACATTAAATTATACTCTCAACATCGTTCAACAACATAAAGATGGAAATCAAGTATTCTGCAAAGTGCTACAATGTTATTGTTGATAATGCTGATATTATAACCCTTTTCCTTCCTTCCTAATCAATATGAGTTTCTAGTTTTTTAATGTACATCTCTCTCTCATCCTCCACAATGTAATATTACGCTACATCTATAAGAAACACTTGACATGCTTTCATAGAGTCTGATTTCTCAGCAGAAACAGCTATAGGTTTTTGAGGGCCCTAGGGAAAAAAATCACAATGGCCTCATGCGTCTGTATTTCTAATAAAACATTGCCATCTGATTTTGTTTACATGCGTCAGTGGTATTGCATAAGAGCTGCAGGGCCCTCTGACCAAGTGGGGCCCTAAGTAGAAGCTTTTTCTGCTTATATTTTAGCACCAACACTGTTCCTCAGAGTGATGTTGCTGATGCCTTGACACAAATTCAGACATTTTATGTTTACAGAAATGTAGCAAGAATGTATTCCTCGCTGCTTTTAATGGAGACTATGAGAGTATCTTGCTCAAAACATGCTGACTTGATTCACCAGGTTCATATCTGTGATGTGGTTATTGTAAGAATAATCCCCTATGCTCTTCATTGTTTTCTGTAATAAATATGTTAGTGGATGTATCTCAGTGATTCCTGCACCTGCACAAATAGAAAAGCTTCAGCAGAATAAATTAGCTGCCACTGACCAGGTGACAAAGAGATCCCTTCAAAAAGCCTTCCAGGTAGGCACTGTATTCTCACTAATGTCCTTGTTCTTCTAAAAGAAATGCTACAGCATGTACAATCTTACCTAGTAGGGACCTGGAGAACTTACATTTTCAGGTGGTAATTGGGTAGGGGGTTATGCTCTTGTATGGTGTAACGGATCTGCGGTCCATAATGGACTTGTACCTATGTACTACACAAAATTATGTATAGTTTCCAGTGTACATAAATGTGTTACCACCGTGTTATATGTATTCCACCACCACATGTAAGTATGCCACAATGTTTCACTGTACCACGATGTCTCACGTCTCCAGATTCCCTCCAAACCTCCTGGCCTCCAGTTTGAAAATGTCAGCAGCTCACTGATTGGTCTTCCTGGTTTGTTTGACAAGTAGGCAGCCCATGGATTGGTTGCCGCTTGCCATTTATTGTCTCTATACTACCTGGGTTTGTTTGACAAGTAGGCGGCCCACTGATTGGTTGCCGCTTGTCGACTCTTGTTGCTCCGATCCCCATTAGCTGGAGATCGGAGTGGCAAGATTAAACCCCTTTTTGTCTTCCCTCCAACCCTCCTGCTCCCCAGGTTCAAAGTGTAGGCTGTCTTCTGATTGGCCACCACTTGTGCGTCGCTTGCCGCTCCAATCCCCATTGGCTTGAGATTGATGCCACAAGATTAAACTGTACTTTTGTTTATGTTAGGAATTCCAGCCCTATAGATGCTCACTGTGTTTTCAAATAAAGTTGTTGGATTCCTGTTTATCCTGTCTGGTGTGTTATTCCAGGGATGGTCTAAAGAGTTCCATTTGACTCATCACTGTATTCAGCTACCCAGGACCGGCCCCGCTGCCCTCCTTGTAGCCACATCATAAAGAGAGAAACCTGCCAAAGATAGCATTGCCTGGTTCCCTTTACACTGGTGGCAGCAGTGGGATCTCTGTCTCTAACTACCTGAGGTTACAAACCACCACCTGGGGTTTCATAAGATGTCTGAGGCATACTGGCATTTCACTGTGACTGCTCTCTCAGAAACTGCTGACCCAGAGGGGGCAAGATGGCAGTGGACTGAGGAAGCCGGAGTTACTGGTGCTTCTGAAGAAGACCACGTAGGAGACGGCACAGCTGGCCTGGTCCACCAGCCTACCTTTGTCTGGGGAGTCGTCTAGAATGTCCAGAAGCACCGTCCCTGAAACAGGGCACCCAGTCACCGAATCCTCAGAGCCGGTGGTGCAGAAAATCCAGCGACGCCTAGCATTCCTGGTACTCAACCCGCCTACAGACATGGTAGTCCGGATTATGGCTGCAGCTGAGCAGGAATACCTGGTCTCCTACTTTGAGGTCCCCTCTGAAATGCTCATCGGATTTCATGACAATCCATTTTCACAATGTAGTTGTTTGTTAATTTTATATTATCCACATGACCTTCTCTGTTTTGGTTGTGACATAGCGAGATGAGCCCTCATCATTGGCCAGTGTGTATTTAATTACAGTCATCCAAACCAATCATACCATTACCACACATATTTAAATAGTCGTTTGGCTGGCCAGCATATACACACATCGGCTTCGATAAAGCGGGGATACACCTGGAAAACGCATTAGCCATTTATATACATTTTACTTGGTTTTCTATATTTGTTTATTATACAATAAATGTTTTTATATTTTTTGACCAAATTGGTATGCGAGTCTGGCTTACTTGTATACAGTCAGGACTGAATAAAAGAATAATCCTGGGGAGAAAGCTACATCTTACTGGAGCGAATATCGAGTGGAGACAATACAATATTCTCCACATGCGAGATTTGTCAGCTGTAATGTACATTAACAGCTGACCACACTGAAACATGAATGAACACTTTGTATATTTTATTGTATTTTCTTTATAGCTATTAGGCTCCCTCTTTTTTTCTTTTTTTTTGTTTTTCTATTGTTGAATTCCCATTTGGAGAGCGGGGAGAGTAGCAGCAGCCTGGAGTCTGGACTTCAGTTGCCTGTTTCTTGTCAGGATATCACGGCGTCGGTGATTATGCAACATTTTGACAGTCTTATTACTGGTGCCTTCTCATTGGCTGCGCTGTACAGCTCCTCCCAGTGACAGCCTTTTTATACCCTGGGCTGTCACTCAGTGTTTGCCCTTTCATGGTGTACCTGATGCCTAGCGCTAGTTCTGTTTGCTTAATACCAGTGTATGACCCCGGACTGCCTGACTACGTTATTGTTACTGTTCCTGCTCCTGTGTACCGATTTGGATTGGCTGACGTTCCTGTTTCCTGTTCTGACCTGGCCTGGCTGACATTCCTGCTCCGTGTACCGACCCGGCGAGACCGACGACCCTTCTCCGTGTACCGACCCGGCTTGGCTGACGTTCCTGTGCTGTGTACCGAATCGGCTTGGCTGTAGTTCCTGCTGCCTCCGTGCCCGGCTGGGTGAAGACCTGGCAGTGCCTGCTGCTATTTACTTTGCACATCTCTCACGTTACTGTGCCTCCCAGTGTTACGGTACTCCGTTACCGTGTGCAGTCCAGTCCGTGGGTTTTGAGTCTTAGTGTGTCAGTGCTCCTCCACACCATTCAATTGATCGATTGGTCTTCCGCTTTGGGTTCAGTTGGGCGCATCCGGTAGTCTTCCGAGTCCTGACCATAGCGTTCATTAACCCCTTCGAGGGTGGTGTCTCGTGCCACTACTTGCTACACCAGTGTTGTTACATCTCCGGTATCTTGTGCGGTTGATATTCCACTCTAGGTACAGTTGGGGGCTTCCGGTTGCCTTCCATCTTAAACCTTATGCACATTAACCCCTTCGAGGGTAGCACAGGCACACGGTGGTGGTTAGTCTCGGTAGGGCCTCCGTTCCTGACACGAGCTCGGACTCACTCTTTAGTAGTCTCCGGTGGGCGTCCACCGTTGCAACCCTCCTTCAGGTGAACCTTGCCTGATCGCTGCTGCCGTTCTGTCACTGTCGCCTCCTCCTGTCTATAGGCGACATTGGGCCTCCGCTATTCTGGGCTATTGAGTCAGTAGCTTCACTGGCATTATTGGACTCTATTACACTGTATCTATCAAAGTTACCTGACCTGTGTCAGTATTGTGTTTGTAAGTACATACTGGACCCGTGTGGGTTAACATGCTTGTAACCTGTCCTGTGTCAGTTATTGCTGCTAATTACTGGACCCGTGAGGGTTACATTATTCCTTGTGTGCTTTAATAAAATTGTGTTTTACCAACATCTACCGTGTCTGAGTGTTACGGTTTTTACGACACTCAGACCAAGGTTAAAAATAAAACACAGTTTTATTGAGGTAAAAATAAGGAACAGTGCCCCTGGAGGCCAGAATAGGTAATAACAGTAAGGCAAGTAATGGGTAAAATACAATATAGCAGGAGCAGGTAGCATACAGCAGAATCAAAAGATAAAGGGTTAATGCCCAATACAAGTATTCAGTCTCTGTTGTGGTGATTAAGCCAACGCCCGGTGCTATAAACAGTCCCAGCAGTAGTGAAGAAAACAAGCTCAAGCAGTGCGACTGAACTGAATCACAACCAGATAGCTGTATCGTAATGCCCAATAGTATAGCAAGGTCTGACTGGAGCTGGAGCCAATACCCCCACTTGGGTGCGATAAAGGAGGAGAGATACTGCCAGAGCCAATGGAGCCAGAGCCAGGAGCACCCCTAGGTGCGGTAACGGAGGAGACACTGCATATGCAAATGGGACCGAAGCCAAGAGCACCCCTTAGGTGCGGTAATGGAGGAGACACTGCACAAGCCAATCTACCGTGAGCAAAACGCACTTCCTGGTGCGATCTGATGGAACAACACTGTGAGCAATAGGAGACCAGAGCCAAGGCACCCTTCCGGTGCCGGAATGGAGCAACACACTGCAAGAGCTAACAGAATGCCCAATAGCACCACACGGTGAGACAACTCTTAGGGAAAGAGCACCTAGTAGAGGTACTGCTCTGCAGTGTAAACTGAGAGGCTCGGTGATGGAGGCAACAAGCTCAACAAGTGTTAAATGGCTCAGGATCGAAGGCAGCAAGCTCGGCAAGTGTATACAGACAGGTTCCGTAACGGAGGCAACAAGCACAGCAAGTGTTCTCTGACAGACTCGGTAACAGAGGCAACAGCTCGGCAAGTACTCTCTGACGGGCTCGGTAACGGAGGCAACAGACAGGCTCAATAACGGAGGCCACAGTAAACAAAGGAGGCGTGATCAGTCAGTGCAACACTGCAAGCAAGTTAGAATGTCACCAGGCAAGAGCTCAAAGTTCGCAGGAATCCCGGAAACAACACGGAGCAGGAACGTCAGCCAGAAACAGGACAATCATGGAGCAGGAACGTCAGCCAGAGCCAGGTCAATCACGGAGCAGGAACGTCAGCCAGAACTGGGTCAATCACGAAGCAGGAATGTCAGCCAGAACCGGGTCAATCACGGAGCAGGAACGTCAGCCAGAGCTGGGTCAATCACGGAGCAGGAACGTCAGCCAGAACCGGGTCAATCGCGGAGCAGGAACAGCAGAATAGTCAGATGAGCCGAGTCGGTACACAGGAACACAGGAACACAGCAACAAAGGCGCAGGAACAGTAACACCACGAAAGGGCACCTGACAGGTGCCATAGGCCCAGTATATAAAGGGACACCCTGGGCGGGCCAATCAAGCTCCACCAATGGAAGAGCACCACAACAGAGAGTGACAAGAAGTCACGGGAACCGTGATACTGAGTGTACTGAACCGTAACACAGGATCAATATATCCAGTACTGCTATATAGCTGTCTGTCATATATGTGATCTATAGCGCATATCTTTGTGTGTTCTGGTGGTGGAACCACAGTCCCAAGATTTCATTGCACTAGGGTGCCTCCTTGTGCTTTCCTGTTTTCTTGTCGTTTTTCCTGCAGGAAGTTGAACGGCAGTGTTGCTTGCATGGGTAGATGTCCTTGTGGTCAAACTGATGGGCAGAGCTGATGACACCTACCAAGCTATTCCCCATGAATGGATCATGGATTATTCCGAAGTTAAGAGGCAGTTGCTGGCCCGATATACCATCACCCTGGATACCTATCACCAGTGGTTCAGGGAGACCCGCCAGCAAGCACTCACACCGAGTGGGCACATGTGCTGGACCATGCTTGCCGGATCTAGTTACAAGGGTGTGAAGGCACCGCCTTTGATAGCTTCTGCCAGAAAATCTAGGTGAGGTATCAGGAACCCTGCACCCTTACAGAGGCCACACAGTTGGTGGACAAAGACAAGGAAACCTGGCGGTCACGTTCTTGGGCAGCTACGGTACACGGCCCCTACAATCACCACCAGGTACCCCAGTTGTGCGGCCTCCCTTTACAACAGCATCCTTGCCCTGGACTGTACCGCCTGTGGGACCCAGGTCCGCTAAGGCCACACACTGGCCCCAGACAGAATGTTATGGCTGCCTACAGAAAGGACACTTCAAGAGCAAGTGCCCCTACGGCTGGTTGGAGCTTGCTGCTCACCCTGAACCACCGCACCCTGGGACCATGGTTCCCCCAACAGGCTATTGCCCCCACAAGCCCACTGTGGGTCAGGCCCTAACCCATACTGGAGAGGGACTGCCTGTATTCTGAGAACTGCCACTGGCAGACACCAGTGGAAGTTTCCCTGCCGGAAGGCAAGGACTCGGGTGAGGCTACTACCATGAATTGTCCCAATTTCAACTGACCGACCAGGATAACCGTCAGCACCATTACCAGCCAGTGGAGATCAATACAGAGGGTCTAAGGGACACTGGAGTTACCGGAGTCATGACCCTGACATTGTCACAGTGCCCATGATTCTGCCTGAGCGACATTCTTACTTCTGGGTTTACCTTGGCTGCTTCTTATTGGCTCTGGGTTTATAACCCCTCCCAGGGCTTGCCTTTATATACGCCCTACTGTCACTATACCGGTGCCCCTTCGTGGTGTTCCTGACCAGACGTTTGTTGCTGTGTATCCTGTTCCGTGTATGATCCGGTTTCGTCTGACCTTGCTCCTGTCTTCGCTGCCCATGTTGTTTACGACCTGGCTTGCCTAACTACGATTCCTGTACCGATCCCGTGACTCTGCTCGCTGTGTACTGATCCAGGCTTTGGCTGACTACTGATCTCTGTGTACTGATCCAGGCTTTGGCTGACTACCACTCACTGTGTACCGATCCAGGCTTTGGCGGACTACCGCTCGCTGTGTACCGATCCAGGCTTTGGCTGACTAGCGCTCTCTGTGTACCGACCCAGGCTTTGGCTGACTACCGCTCTCTGTGTTCTGACCCAGGCTTTGGCTGACTACCGCTCGCTGTGTACCGATCCAGGCTTTGGCTGACTACCACTCTCTGTGTACCGATTCAGGCTTTGGGTACTCTTCTAGCATTAGATTTTCCACTAGTGTTCCTGTTGTCTCCGGTCTCGTGTCCTATAGCCATTTGCTCTACGGTTGCCCTGTTGCTCTCCATACAGCCTGTGCCTTAGCTATCACGTTTGGTTGCATTACCTTTCTGTCTGCACATTACTGTTGCCTCCGGTTGCGCTACTATCAGCCTGTACCTTAGCGGTTATTCCGGTTGCCCCACCTTTCAGCCTGTGCCTCACTGTTGTCTCCGGTTACGCTACTATACAGCTAGTGCCATAAGATTATCTCCGGTTGCGCTACCTGCTACCGGTACCTCCAGTTGCGCTGCTATATTGCCTGTGCCCTACAATTGCCTCCGGTTGTGCTACACTCAGTCAGTACATTACTGTTGCCTCCAGTTGCGCTACATTCAGCCAGTACATTACTGTTGCCTCCGGTTGCGCTACACTCAGCCTGTACATTACTGTTCTTCTGGTTGCGCTACTATACAGCCTGTGCCTATTCCGGTTGCCTCCGGGCATAACCTCCGAGTATGTGTCTCTGAGCCGTTACGTGGGCTGTCTATTTCTTTAAGATTATTTGGACCTGCTCCTGTTGCCTCTGGTCACACCTCCATGTACCTGTGTCTGTGCCTATCACTCAGGTTGCCTATACATGGTCTTCTGGCAAATCCGGTAGTCTCAACAGTATCCCTATTCCATTGGGGATTTGCCCTGCAGTACTTACCTCACATAGGGCACCTCCTTGCTAGTACTGCTGAGGTTTTGTTCCAGTTCCTGCTCCAGTTCTACATTCTGCATTACAATTGTTTTGTACATACCTGTTTCTGTTATACCCTGACCTGTGTCAGATCCAGAAGAGCTCATCCTCTGTCTGGGTCTGGACCTGCGAAGGGTATCGCTGTTCTTTATTATTTATTTAATAAAGTTGCATTTTTTACCTTAACCAAACTGTCTGAGTGTTCATTAAAACCGTGACAGACATTGAGTAGAGACCTCTGCACAGGCTTCCCTCAGACAGTCCACTTATCAGTACCCGAGGAAGTGAAGTCACATATCTACATGGAGATGTTGGCCCTGCAGGTCATAGAGCACACCAAAATCAGTTGGGCCTCCCTGTTAATCTTGGTGCCCAAGAAAATGGAACCACTTGGTTCTGTGTGGTCTTCTAGAGGCTCAATGACAAGATGGTGATTAACCCCTACCCCATGCCCTGAGTGGATGAGCTCTTGGACCGTCTCGCTGAAGATACCTATGTATCTGTGATGGTAATCAGGCAAATAAGGACAGACATGAATATAAAATATAAATTCACCTTTATTAATAAGTACAGTAATAATAGTATAGCCCACCCAACTCCAGAACACAGGATGATAGGAACAAGATTCCCACCGAGAGCTGCACACTGTGCTGCACACTGCACTACTGCGAGATACCAGATACTAGGAATGGTAACTGAGGCACAAGTCTCCACCCTGGGTCACGTGACCAGAGGCAACAGGAAGCAAGAGCAGACCTGAACCATGAAACACTGAGACTGATGGTCAGGCAAGTTCGGAGAGTATAGAGCCAGTAGTCATCCAGAGCCACAGCTCAGACAAGCTGGGAACTAGATGGAGCGATAGGCAGCAAGAGCCAGAGGTCAGACAAACCAGGGACTACATGGAGCGAGTTAGTCAGCCAGAGCTGCAGGTCAGGATCGTTGTGGGTAGTCAGACAAGCCGGGGTCATACACGGAGCGAGTTAGTCAGCCAGAGCCACAGGTCCGAACCAATGTGGGTAGTCAGACAAGCTGGCATTATACACAGAGAGAGTTAGTCAGCCAGAGCCACAGGTCAGAACCAATGTGGGTAGTCAGACAAGCCGGGGTCATACATGGAGTGGACTCTCAGGAAAGCATGGGTCACAACAGAGAGCAAGCGACAATATCAGAAACACCACGTGAGGGCAATGATTCCCAGGCCCAGGGAGGTTTATAAAGGAGCAGGAGAAGGCGGGACCCAATTAGGCCACACAGAATGGGCCCATAAACAGGCGTCCTAGCCAGTGCCTGTTTCACAACTATGCCTGCCGACACACCACAGAGGAAGGAAGTACAGGATAGCTAGGCCTCTAAAGTAGACTGTGATAGTATCAACACTTGATCTCAGTCGGGGGTACTGGCAGATCCCCCTCAAGTCAGAGGCTATCTCCAATTCAATCCTTCATTTCCCCTTTTGGCATCCACCACTTTAAGGTAATGCCTTTCGCTCCAGCCACTTTTCAGAGGTTGGTCAACCAGTTTTAACTGGGGCACAGGAATTTGCCTGTTACTACTTGGACAACATAACAATCATCAGTGACACCTGGGAAGACCACTTGCTTCACTTAGAGGCCATCCTGGGGAGGATTCAGTTGAGACAAGTGTCAGGTGGGGATGTCAGAGGTCCAGTATCTGGGTCACCTGGTGGGTAGTAGGAAGTAGCTCCCTGAGCTCACCTAGTTAACTGCTTTGGTAGACTGGCCTGTTCCTGGAAAATAAGCAAGTGTTAAGCTTTTTGGAAATTGCAGAATACCATAGGAAGTTTGTCTCTTACTATAACAACACACAAACATGGGAGGTATAAAGGTACTCAATAAGACTAAAATAGTCAAGGTGCTCTCTGGGTCAGAATTCAGACAAACACACAGAAACATGGGAGGTATAAAGGTATAAGAAACCAAAAGACCACCCATACAGGACCCAATTAATACGAGGCACACAAAAGTACCAAAAATGAAAAAAGACTTTATTCATATACAATGGGAATTAAAATAAACATGCATAAAAACAGTTAAAAACAGAGTCTGGAGAATCTAGGTAAGAGTAAATAATGTCCCCCATATGTAGATAGCAACCGCATAGAAATACAGATAAGTATCAAAATGTTCAGCGCAAAGGCTTTAGGAGGAATTGAAATAATGTTGATAAGTAAAGCAAATCCACATATAATAAAGAGCCAAGAAACATAAAAGTTACTTATGTGCTACAAATATCCAGATACAGCTGTCAGAGACATTACCATGATGGGGAGGAAATGGTTAATTTTTCTTTTGACCCAAATTCTCTAAAAATCTGTGTTTTAAAATATGTTTAAATTACCTTATGTAACAGAGACAATGAGCCTCTCTTCCTCAATGGAGGGGGAAAATATTTGGGAGACTTTAATGGTGATTGATATAGGATTGCAGACAACCACAGTCTCAAGCAGTATTAGAATCTTATGAGAAAATCTCCAAAGTCTAAAACAGAGATATACTCCCCTATGGAAAAGTCTAGTAGGGTGACATATTATCACAGTGCCTGTGATTCTTGTCACTCTTTCTTGTGGATCGCTCTGATTTGCTGAGCCAGTTTGGCCCGCCCCTGGTGACCTTCTTATGCCTGGCCCAGACACCTGTCAGATGCCCTTTCGTGGTGTTTCTGAGCCAGTAGTGCTGTTGCTGTGTTCCTGTGTTCCGGATTTCTGTGTACCGAATCGGCTTGTCCTGACTATTCTCCAGTGTTCCTGTTTGTGCATGACCCGGCCTGACTGCGTACCACCTTTGGATCCTGACCCGGCTTGGCTGACGTTCCTGTTTGTGTATGACCCGGCTTGTATGACTACCTCCTGCGTGCTCCGACCCGGCCCGGCTGACTTCCTGCTCCGAAGATCGACTTCCAGCCTGTTCCAGTGACCTGCGTTCCAGTTGTCGCCGTCGCGACATTCTCATCTGCTGTTGCCAGTCACCGTGTGACCGCCTTGCCTGGTGTTGCCTATTATCTGTGCAGTGTACCGCTACCCTTGCAGAGCTGTGTGTGCCCGGTATATACGCCTGTGGGGGCTATCGGCTCTAGCACTTCAAATACCGGTATCCGGTTAAGTCTGAGGAGGATTGGTAGCTCTTGCATTGCAGGCCGGTTTCCGTTACACCCGTGGGGGCTAATCTCACTTGCACTCGCAGAAGCAGATCCAGTAGGTACGCCCGAGGGGGCTAGTTGGATTCCCATTCTGCTTATTACTCGAACACTTTGGCTAGGCAGTCACGTCTCCAGTACATGGTGAACTTTGTCTACCAGCGCGTCCTTATAACACCCAGGGCGTGCCAAACATCCACATCTGAGACTGACTGTTTATCAAGTTCTTAACCCTTTGGGGTGATATTCCATTCTATTCATAGTATTTGTACATGTCATCTTATTGTGCATTTACACTTGTAACCTATCAGTCTTCACTGTGTGTTTATTTTCAACCGCCACTAGAGGGCGAACATCTGCATTATTGTTACTCTGAATAAATTGTGTTTTATTTCACATACTGGTCTGAGTGTCCTAAAAACCGTTACACATATTTATGTGAAATACGGTCAAGGTTCACATTCCAAATTTTTGTCAGAACCCAGACCAGGTATCATTTTAGGTGTGAATTTTAATGTAGAGTAATGGCGTCATCTATAGATTACATGGTGTTATTACTAGGGCTTTGGAATTTTTCCATAATATTATGAGTGATGTCATATGGAAATTAAGGATTAGGAGTTTCCAATCAGGTACTACTGATGATGTCACTGCATAATGAGATGGATCTTTAACCAATCAGAGTAGATTTTGATAAGAGGAATTTCATATTATAAACATGCAAGTTTAGAGAGAAAAGGGGTCATTCCTCTTGAGTCTTGGCTTGTTTTTTAACTCTTGGTTCCTAGCTCTTCAGTTCCTGCTATATACCTGGCTGCCTGCTAAATAAATCCTAAAAAATCCACACTTATTGGACTGGTAACTATATATTTTTCTTTATTTAAATTCTGCAAAATTCAGAATCAAATATTTAATTCTTCTATAATTGAAGAAACTTAATTTTCTTATAATTTGTCTTAATTGGACTGGGATGAATTATAATAAGCTATATTAGCTATAGAATCTCTGAAATTAAGCAGAATTTATTTATTATTGGTAAAATGTTATATTTTGCCAGATAAGTGTAATATGGTTAAATAGCTTGGTTTATATATTAGTTAATATAATTCTTGGTATTTCTAGAATAATATATTGTGTATCTGGAAAGGTTATAATAACTAATGTTTGATCTGGGGAATTCTTTGAATTCATTTATTAACCCTTTAACTGCTATTTGTCTATTTACTTTGAGATGTTTCTTGGATTTCTTTGTGTATGTTTTGGGTCTAAACTTTTGTACAGTGAAAAGTTTTTAAACTCTCACTAGACAAAAGAAGCTGCCATCTTGGGTGTGGCATCCTATCTTAATGGATTAACCCTTGAAGTACCCTATAGGTTTTACATAGGATTGCTATAGTCATGTTTATGATATATGTTGCATGAAGTTGGTATACTGTCTAGACCTATATTATTAGATTTGATTCTAAGTCTATTCTTGGTATGATCTATTATTGACTATATTAAATGCAATTTATATGTTTTATTCAGAAGGTATACAATATTTGAAATCAGTACATTATTAAATTATAGTGATCGCTATCTGGGATTTTATTCCAGTTAGTTTCTCTAAAATTTTGCTATTGCATATGGTACAAGGAAAATTGTCAGAGGACCTGGCTTCATATTAAAGTTGACTCATCTGACAATATACCTTAAACCTCAATTAGCATAGTTTATACAGTTTCTGGGGCAGAAGGTATTCATATTCACTGCTGCAAACTGTATTTTATTAATTGAAAGGATCAATTATCCTTTTCTATGCTGCTGAGTGCAATTATTGTTATCTAATTGTCATGGTTTTCAAGACACTCAGACCAGTAGGTGAAAATAAAATGCAATTTTATTAAGAACAAAATAAATGACAAAGAGCACCCCCTATGGTTAGCACTGCGTAGCAGCAGGAAGGCAGTAGTATGAACAATATACAATATAGCGAAAATAGTACAGGCAACTGACAGGCACTGAATACTGATATACAAGGGTTAACGGAATAATTAGTCTATCTCAGTTGTGTGGTTTGGCACGCCCAAGGTGTTAAAGGTGGTGAATGGTGGAGAAGACTCAACACCAACAGTCTGTAGTACTGAGGAAACTTGTCCAGCAAAGAGGAACCTGCTGTACTTGAATGGTAGCCCCCACGGGCGTATGAACAGAGCGAGTATACTGCCAGAGCTAGAGCGAATAGCCCCCACAGGCGTAACGGAGACAACTGAATTACCAGAGCTGGAGCCACTAGCCCCCACGGGCGAAATGGCAGGAACTGGATTGCAAGAGCTTTGACCAATAGCCCCCACGGGTGTAACGGAAGCAACTGAATTGCAAGAGCTTGAGCCAATAACCCTTATGTGCGTAATGGTAGTGACTGGATTGCAAGAGCTTGGACCAATAGCCCCCACGGGCCTAACCACAGAGACGTTCACCGAAGCAGCCAGAGCCGTGTACGGTAATGAGCTACACCAGAATGCAAGGAGAGGAACGGCTCAGCACAAAGCAACTCTCTGTCTAGACTGAAGGCCCAGAACCGGGACACAGCTCTGCATGGGTTATCGGCTCGATAGTTGGAACACAGCTCTGCACTGGTTAACAGCTCGATAGTTGGAACACAGCTCCGCACTGGTTAACAGCTCAAAAGTTGGAACACAGCTCTGCATGGACAGGCAGCTCGGTAGTTGGGACACAGCTCTGTACGGACAGACAGCTCGGTAGTTGGGACACAGCTCAGCACGGGTTAACAGCTCTGTAGGAGGCAGCTCAGAGGCAGGAACCAGCACAGCACAGCAACTGCTGAAGCCGTTCAGGACAGCAAGTGAGACAGTCACAATGTCGCTGTGGCGACAGGAAAGGCAGGAAAGTAGACCGGCCAGAAGAAACTGGAACAGGT
Source organism: Rhinophrynus dorsalis (assembly GCA_037306005.1). Lineage (NCBI taxonomy): Eukaryota > Metazoa > Chordata > Amphibia > Anura > Rhinophrynidae > Rhinophrynus > Rhinophrynus dorsalis. The sequence goes on from CM074718.1 coordinate 151,242,020, forward strand.
CACGGAGCAGGAACGTCAGCAGGCCGGGTCGAATCACGGAACAGGTTCTCAGACAAACAGGATCAAGATACAAGCAGGAACGTCAGTCAGGCCGGGTCGAATCACGGAGCAGGTTCTCAGACAAGCCGGATCAGGAAACGAGCAGGAACGTCAGCCAGGCCGGGTCAATCACGGAGCAGGAACACTGGAACATAGTCAGAGATAGCCAAGTCAGTACACCGGAAATCAGGAATGCAGGAACATAGCACAGCAAAACTGGCTCAGGAACACCACGAAAGGGCACCTGACAGGTACCACTAGCCCAGTATAAAAAGGTCACCAGGGGCGGGCCAAACAGGCTCAACCAATCGGAGCGCAGCACAAGCGAGAGTGACAAGAAGGGAAACTGCACCGTGATACTAATACCTCTGACTATACCTATGTGTGGTTAACCCTTTAATTGCTGGTAATCCTAATGGTGATAATTGTGGTTTGTAATTGCTGATCACTCATTTATATCATTGTTGTTTACACTTTTTATATATATAGTATATTGTACTTAAATAAATTATATATATTTTTGCACAAACATGCGGAATTGATTATTTTAATCAATTTGTTACTGTGAAGTAGCGTGTCAATACCTAGTATTGTGTAAAGTTATAAAAATTATTTAATATTGTCATTTATCTATTTATGTGAAGATATCCAACCTGATTGGTTCTCTTGTTTTAACCTTTTGGATACCTTCAACATAATTGGTTCAACACAGCTAGGGAAACAAAAGATACCAACCAGACTCTCCAGACGAACCAACCACCCAACGTGTGTCGCAACTGTGGCTTTGTCAAGGGTGATGTGGATCAGCCAGGAGAATGTTTAAAAAGGTCCATTGTCCAATCCAAATGGGCAGAAAGTTCACGTGATTGGCTCCAATAAAGAGCCACCACTCACATCACGTGATCCTTTTTGTTTTTATGCCTGTTTATTTTAGTGCCTATTGTATATGAATAAACTCTTTTTTCATTTTTGGTACTTTTTGTGTGCCTCGCATTAATTGGGTCCTGTATGAGTGGTCTTTTGGTTTCTTATACCTTTATACCTCCCATGTTTGTGTGTGTTTGAATTCTGACCCAGAGAGCACCTGGACTATTTTAGTCTTATCGAGTACATTTAATATAACTTGTGCATTCACCATTGTTTATGCCTTACTATAGCAACATCGCCAAACCCCTGACTGTCCTGACCAAGAAGGCCCTCCCCCTGGTAGTTGCCTGGTCCCCGAAGTGTGAAGCGGCCTTTGTGATCCTGAAGACAGCCGTAGGCAATGCCCCAAAATGCCTCAAAATATCTGGTCCACACAGATGTCTCCATGTATGGCTTAGGAGTGTTGCTCATTATCATACCTGGGAACTTTTCATGCAGGGCTACCCAGAGGGTAACCCTGTCAGTGCCGAAAATGACGCGAATCGAGTCATAAAAGGGGCGGGGCTTAGTCGCAGGGGGGGGACAAAAAAAAACCCTGCAAAAAGAAGGTAAGAGGGCAAGGAGTGGGAGGAACCAGGCGGGATGGATCACAAGTGGGCAGAGTTTCTACTTAAACTCTGACCAGCCGGTGATTCACACACTGCCCTAGAGACCCGGTAATTCAGTGTGAAATCCGGAGTCTCCAGGGCAAAACCGGAGAGTTCCCATGTATGCTCATTATGTATAATCTTCGTAGAGTCACAGTAGAAAATATCTAAATACTCCATACCTGTATCAATACCGATTAGTAATACGCTCCTTAGTTTAAAATTGAAGGAGATATTTAGATTGAGCATGTAATAGTATCTTTTTCAGGTATACACATGTATATTTAACAGCATGTGAAACAACAGTTCACAGGAAAAAATAAAATATATTCTCACCAAATGACTGAATATCCACTAGGTACCTTCATATGGTCCAAAGCTGTGGATTGGAACAGCTCCAGTTCTCCATATTGCAGTCTGATGTATGACGAGGATCGGTCAAGGTATTCCAATAGGATACAAGAGGTCTGGAGTTGGAATAATCTAAAAACAAGAGATCTATTATCAAAAAAGTATAGCCATAATATAAACACCACTTAGGAGTGGTGCTCAGCGAGGTGAATGCACAGGGAGAGGAGCACGCTATCTCCTACCAAAGCTGCACTGCTGGAGAGAGAAGAAGTAGTATATATGGCCATAGAGAAGGAGTGTTTGGCACTCGTCTGGGCCATCAAGAGCTTCCAGCCTTATCTGTATGGCAGGGATTTCATAGTATTGACTGACCACATTCCCCTGGTAGGGCATAACAGGGTTCAGGGAACAATGGGCGCTTACTTTCCAAGCCACCTCCTTATGCTGACTTGGGACTCGGAAGGGGGTGATGTAACGGACCTACGGTCCGTCATGTATTTGTACCTATGTACCATCCAATATTTTGTATAGTTTTACGTGTATATGTGTGTTACAACCGTGTTATATGTATTCCACCATCACGTGTATATATGTATGCCACAATGTTTCACTGTACCACAATGTCTCATGCTTCCAGAATCCCCATCCCTCCAAACCTCTAATTTGAAGATGTTGGTGGCTAACTGATTGGTTACCCTGGTTTGTTCGACCAGTAGGCGGCCCAGGGATTGGTTGCTGCTTGTTGTTCATTGTCTCTGCACTGCCTGGGTTTGTTCGACAAGTAGGCGGCCCACTGATTGGCCACCGCTTGTCAACTTTTATCTCTCTGATCCCCATTGGCTGGAGATTGGCGTGGCAAGATTAATCCCTTTTTTGTCTTCCCTCCAACCCTCCCGCTCACCAAGTTCAAAGTTTAGGCAATCTTCTAATTGGCTGTTGCTTTTGCATCCCTTGCCACTTCAATCCCCATTGGCTGGAGATTGGCATGGCAAGATTAAACTGTACTTTTGTTTATGTTAGGAATTCCAGCCCTATATTCCCATGTATTCCCAAATAAAGTTGTTGGATCCCTTCTGGTATGTGATATTCCAGGAATGGTCTAAAGAGTCCCCTTTGACTCCTATTCACTGGATTCAGCTAGCTAGGACTGGACCGGTTACCCTCCTTGCAGCTACATTATAAAGAGAGAAACCCGGCAAAGATGGCCAGGGATTGACTGCATTGTATGGTTCCCATTACATATGGAATATGTAGCACAGGCAAAAAGGGGCATAGATTTTGCAAGCAATATTTAGTATTTCCCAGAGAGTGACAGTCTGAGAGGAATTAAGTCAAAGTTAGATTTAGGACATGGGCAAAGCAGGGTATATGCACTGTATATCCTATTCTTAAATTGATAGTAACACTTCATTTTATCTTTATTTTATTTTGTAGGCATTAACAAAACATGAAGAACGATATAAGTCTTATCTCTCAAACCTTTATGGTTTGAGAGATATTGACAAGCAAAGTTCCCCTCCCGCCCCTTTTACCTAGTGTAAGCCATCTCTTCTCAGATGTGGAATGCAGTCCATAGACAGATAACAGCAGGGGACACTCTTCTTCCTATGAGAACAATGAAAGCCCTGCCCCCCTTGACAAATTTTTCAGGTTTTTTTTCAGGGCACCTCCCTTCTGCTCTGTCTGAGCAGTGTTACATCAGTAAAAGGGACGGGAGGGGAATACTTTGTCATTGAATTACTCTTGAACTACAACTCTGACAGAATTGAAATAACACTCTCCAAAGTCCAAATACTATGATGATTAATTAGAGCTGTTTTTATTATGAAACATTACTATCCCTTTAAGGCAGATTTTATACTTTTGCCATTGTCAGCAAACCCAAAGCCAATTTTCAAGGAGTGGAGTACAAGCCATTTACCTGCTGCAGTTTAACACAGCTGTGTGGATATAGAGTAATGTGCAAAAGTCCTAGGCAGGTATGAAAAAATGCTGTAATGTAAGAATGCTTTCAAAAGTAGACATGTAAATAATTTATTTTTATCAGTTAACTAAATGCATAGTCAATATTTGGTGTGACCACCCTTTGCTTTCAAAATAGCATAAATTCTAAAGTCAGGGATTTTGTAGGCATATAGTCAGGTGTATGATTAAACAATTATACTAATCAGGTGCTAATAATCATCAATGAAATATGTAGGTTGAAACACAATAATTAACTGGAACAGAAACAGCTGTGTAGAAGGAATAAAACTGGGGGAGGAACAGTCAAGCTCAGCTAACAAGGTGAGGTTGTTGAAGACAGTTTAATGTAAAAAGTCATACACCATGGCATGACTGAGCACGGCAACAAGACACAAAGTAGTTACACTACATTAGCAAGGTCTCTCTCAGGCAGACATTTCAAGGCAGACAGGGTTTTCCAGATGTGCTGTCAAAGCTCTTTTAAAGAAGTACAAAGAATCAGGCAACGCCGAGGACCGTAGAAGCAGTGGTCGGCCAAAGAAACTTAGTGCAGCAGATGAAAGATAAATCATGCTTACTTTGCCTTTCGCAGTCGGAAGATGTCCAGCAATGCCATCACCTCAGAATTGGCAGGAAACAGTGGGATCCTGGTACACCCATATATTGTCCTGAGAAATCTGGTCAGAAGTGGTCTTCATGGAAGACTTGTGGCCACAAGGCCAAGTGACTCAACTATGCACGAAAGCACAGGAACTGGGGTACAGAAAAATGGCAGCAGGTGCTCTGGACTGATGAGTCAAAATTTTAAATATTTGGCTGTAGCAGAAGACAGTTTGTTCGCCGAAGGGATGGAGAGCAGTAAAAGAATGAGTGTTTGCAGGCAACAGTGAAGCATGGTGGAGGTTTCTTGCAAGTTTGGGGCTGCATTTCTGAAATGTATTTGGGGATTTGGTCCGAATTAATGTTCTCATTAATGCTGAGAAGAACAGGCAAATATTTATCCATCATGCAATACCATCAGGGAGACATATGACTGGCCCCAAATTTATTCTGCAGCTTGACAGCAACACCAAAGATACAGCCAAAGTAATTAAAGGGTTAGTAATGCCCAAAATAAAGCTTATTCTATATGGTAGATTTTACAAAAATAAAGTATTTGGAGAAAGTTCTATCTCTCAAACCTTTATGGTTTGAGAGATATCCCCTGCTAAAGTTCCCCTTCTCCTGATGTCAGCCGAGAAGCTGACAGAAGGAGAACCGTGCTGGCTGACACTAGGAGGATCTTCAGCAGAGCCACAATAGCGATATTGGAAAATAATTACTTCACTGGAACGGTCTACAAAGTGTGCTTGCAAACCAGGCACACTTTGTAGACCTTTCCAATGAAGTAATTATTTTCCAATAACACAATTTTGGCTCTGCTGCAGAGCCGCTGGCTGGTCCCCAGACTGGGATCTCCTGCCGTCAGCAGATCACTGATGTCAGGAGAAGGGGAGGGAGGTGGGAACTTTTGCGGAGGATATCTCTCAAACCATAAAGGTTTGAGAGAGTGGTCTTTCTCCAAATACTTTATTTTTGTGAAATCTACCATATAGAATAAACTTTATTTTGGGCATTACTAACCCCTTTAAGAACTATCCTCTGTGTAAAGAAGAACAAGGAGTCCTGGAAGTCATGGTATGGCCCCCACAGAGCCCTGATATCAACATCATCGAGTCTGTCTGGGATTACATGAAGAGAGAGAAGCAACTGAGGCTGCCCTAATCTACAGAAGAACTGTGGTTAGTTCTCCAAGATGTTTGGAACAACCTAGTTCCTTAAAAACCTGTGTGCAAGTGTATCTGGAAGAACTGATGCTGTTCTGAAGTCAAAAGGTGGTCACACCAAATATCGATTTGATTTATATTTTTCTTCTGTTCACTCACTATGCATTTTGTTAATTGATTAAAATAAACTATTAACATTTCTATTTTTTAAAGCATTTTTACTTTACAGCATTTTCCTACCTGCCTAAAACTTTTGCAAAGTACTGTATATGCAGTGGCACATGAAGGACTTTCACATAAATTCAATAAGTATATAATAATATCTAGAATATCATTATTTTATTATTTTTATTTATCATTCATTTATAAAGCACCAGCATATTCTGCAATGCCATTGAATCTGCCTCTGGGTCTATCTGATGTGCAGCGTGTGCCGCCTCAGTTCTTGATGGACTACTATTCCCATAATTGCTTAAGATGATAAGAACTGTAGTACAACAACTGCTTAATGGTTTCAAATTGTTGCCCTGTGAAAGGCAAATATTCAACAAGTCCAGCTCATGCTCTATCACCCCTGTCGATCCAAAGGAAGCCATTTCCAATTAAGTCCCAAGTGGATAAAAAATATATTTCGTGACTCCAAATGGCAGTCAGATATTTTCTTGTAATTCACATCTTATTTGATTTGAAACCAGTTGTCATAATTATCAATATTGTTCTGAGCTAGAAAGGTATCCAATACTTTTGAAAGCAAATTCAGTCTCTGTATTCACAGAATCCCGAGATAATCAGTTCCATAACTTTACTGTCCTTACTGTAAAAACCTCAGCCTTTGTTTTACTCAAAAGCTCCTTTCCTCTAGTCTTAATGGATGATCTTTTGTTTTTTGCTCAGTTCTTTAACAAAAAAGTTCCTTAGAGAGTCCTTTGAAGAAAAAAAAAAATGCATGAATTTGGTATTGTGTTATATGAGGCTGTTCACACTTGAAGTTTTTTTCAACTTATGCTGAAGGTCAACACCACTTACTATGACTCTGGACTGTTAGTGCATTGAAGCTTTTTTAGTAAGTGTTTCTCAGTGGAATTGCACCAATATATTGCGGTTTAGTGCAATGTTCTTGATGCTCTTTATATTGAGTGCAAGGGATGGCAAGAAAGAAGGAATAAAACAAACACTTGCCATAAAATAGCATTTTGAATATGTTTTTAATGTGATTCCAAAATGGGACCTTAGGCTTTTCTATGTACCATGGTATTTGTGGGTTCACTTTTAAAAGGTTGCACTCAACAGAGCGTGCGACCACTTCACTCATTTAACATGTCACCATGATAAAAATGACAGAGAATCTTGCACTGCATGAAAGTACGAGATTCTGAGGGCGTGCTATGAAACATCGCAATCTAGCTCATCTGCAGCTGCTCCGCTACTTCTTTAGAGAATTTACCCAGCCACCTCAGAGATTTATTTTTCATCCAGTGATGCTCCAGCCTCTCTCTCCCTCTTAATAAATAAATATGCTCTTTTAAGTAGCTTGGTTAAGGTGGAGGGATTCCCAGTTATGAACAGGTCTCATTCAGCGCTGTTCCAGCCTCTCTCTCCCTCTCTGCGTGCTCTGCTCTGTCTGCTGCAGGCAGAGAGGGAGAGGCCGGAGCAGCGCTGGATGAGAAATATATCTCTGAGGAGGATGGGTATATTCTCTGAAGAAGCAGAGGAGCAGCTGCAGATGAGCTAGTCTGCGATGTTTCATCGCACAACCTGAGAATCTCGTGCATTCATGCAGTGCGAGATTCTCATGCTGCCATTTTTATCATGGCGACCTGGTAAATGAGTGAAGTGGTCGCACGCTCTGTTGCGTGCAACCTTTTAAAAGGATACTGTATTTATGCATGCTTTATTCAGGACTCTAGGACCTATTAGCATAAGCTGTCTTGATAAATGGCTCAGAAGCGATAGTGCAGTAATATCAGTAAACTGTCAGCAGTAAGAGAAAAGCATTTATGAATAAAGGAGGGCTGGGTACTAATCTTAAATCAATTTCCTCAGGTCTTTTCACTTATTTCAAGCTGCACAAGCAAAAGTAAATAACCAGTGATTGCATAGAACAATATACGCACGCAGTAATAGAAAAGCAAGATTAGTTGTACACTTCCAGAATCTAAAAATAAATTAGTTTCTTCTTTAATAACCCTTTGAGCTCCTGGGGGGGGGCAGTTCATTTTGCAGTAATGCCCTGGGCACCACCTGGCACTCAAAGGATTAAACAGATGACAGCTTAGAATACATGATGTATAAATGCATATAACTCCATTTCATTTAGGTGTTAGAGCTCTTTTAAGAGGTATGTAACTCATTGCAACGCAATGTATTTCATACCCCCCTGCATTTAAAGGGTTAAACATTGATATAGCAATGGAGCTATATAAAAGTTTCGAGCATTTGACTGAACCAATACAATTGCTGAAAGAGGGAACCTCCTTTCCCATTTCTACTACACAGGGCAACATTTTGCAATGGCATATGGCAGTTTAAGGATTAGTTAGCTTGAACAGATCATTAATTCTTTTGTATTACTCAATGTCATAGATTAGGATGTCTACAGACAACAAAAGAAGATTGCTTTATATGTCCTCGTCACTTCAGATGCTGCCAGTTTTATGCTCAGGATTTGCATACCATTTTTTTTCTTTTTTTTTTAACACTATCAGTGAATTTATAGATTGGTTAGAAGAGCATAGCATTCATTTCCTGAAATATACAGAAAGTGGCACTGGAGCTTTTGAACGAAATTGGGTGGACACAAAGCAAAGAAAAAGATAATACAATATGGGGGTGGGCTGTAACTAACTCCATTATGTACTGTGCATATATAATTGGTGTTATACCCCATTATCAAAGGGTGCTGATGCACCATCACTCCAAACAATGCACATTTATTTGTCCACTATTTAGCCCTTAGATGCTAGAGACGTCTCCTATGTCTAGCTATGTGATGGAGATGTTTCTAGCATCAAAGGGGTTAAACTGTTCCTACATGCCAAGTCATAGACAGTCATTTATTCACTCATCAGCTGTTGTGGACTAAAATTCCCATTATCCCCCACCATATTTTGTCTGGTTGGGCATGATGGGAGCAGAAGCTCACAACAGCTGGAGGTCCAGCAATTTAATACTACTGATCTAAGTAGTTGTACAGACAATTGTTCAGTCATATATATCTGAGATGCAATTGAGCTTGTCAAATAAATATAGAAGAAATAGAAGATCCATTCCTGATAGTAGTTTTCATACTGGAATACTTTATGTATAATAACATTATGATTTAGAGCAGTCATGCACAACTTGAGGGCTGAAACACACCAGAATTAAAGGAAATCCTGCATCAGATGGAAAATAAGCCCTCTAAATGGAGCTGTACACCTTTCCTATGCTGTACTTCATCCCCTTCTGCATGTGTAACAATCTGTGTTTTGATTCTAGTCCCCTAGAATAAATGCGCTGCTTATCCTGGCACTCAACGGTTTAACCCTTTGAGTGCCAGAGGGGTACGCAAGGCACTGCAAAGCAATTCGTTGCATACCCCTTTGGCACTCAAAGGGTTAAGAAAGCTGTGCTCCTTTTCTCTACAGCAAGTGATTGATTGCTGTTATATCTGCATCCTGAAATATGTGACAAGAACTAAAGCACTCACCCCTTTTAATGACAGTTTACAGACATTACAAGTCCATTGCTTCTGCAATACCAGTCTAGCTTGCTTAAATTTATGCCAATTAAAGAATATTTACAGATGCTACACTGGTGCTTACAGATACTTATGGGTATATAACCTCATTTTATTTTTAGGTGTTGATACTCTTTTGAGCATATCCTGAGTTAATCAGCAGCACTGTCATTCAGACTGATCGATCGGGGGCTTGATACTATTAGCCCTGTTAGTATCCAACACAAGCGGTGGTGGTTTTGACGGAACAGTTTACAATTCTATAAACTGTGCTGTCAGCAATCACCGCCGCACAAAAATGTCCAACAGGTGCAAAATTTGCACCCATTGGACATCACATAAAAAATGCAGACTTTGCTATCCTATTCCATGCAGTGTCATCATCGCATGTGAAGGACTCCACTTTTCATGGCAAAAATCCTGTGCCAAGAAAAGGAAGCGTAGCGTCCCTAACATGCGGTTAAAACCACTGGTATGTGTTGGAAAACTGGTTTCCAACACATACTTGTGGTTGAAAAATAGAAAAAAGATTAACCCTATAAGTTCCAGTGGGGTATGCATATTATACAGTGTTGCATATCCCTCTGGCACCAGTAGGGTTAATCTAGAAACAGTTCACACGTCCCGACAAAAAAAAACTTACCAGTAATCTGAATGTCCAGCAGGGTCCCAGTTTTCTTCTTCTTTTCTTTCTTCTTATCGTCAGTCTTCTTTCTTGCTAAAAAGAAAAAAAAAATCCATTAGAGCTGTCAGTGAATATAAAAAAATGAAGCCCCCAAAGATGCAACCGTTAACCATTTCAGTGCCAGAGAGCTAGCACCCTGGAACTCAAAGGTCTAATATAGGTGGCAGTGAATGACAGGTAAGTGTTACCTTTAAGCTCACTCTCATTGTTTGCCACTGTCAAACAACGAGAGTTGGCTTTTTTTCCTTTGATGTTCCCACAATTTGCGCTATTTAGCACAAGTAGTAAGAACAAAAACCAACAATGAGCATTGCCATCAACGCTTGTTGTTCCATGTACCTCGCCAGCTATAGAATAGCTGAGGAACAAGTGTGGATTTTATGCCTCTGAGGGTTTTTTTTTACTATTACCGCCAGGTTTACAGGTGGTAATAGTACAAGCTAACCAATTGCAGGCCTTCAGGATCAGAGTTGAGCACCAGTGCTCTAGAGCATGGGTAGACAACCCTGGTCCTCGAGTTACCAACAGTACATACTTTTTAAAATATCCCAGCTTTAGTACAGGTGAATCAATCAGTGGCATAATAGCTTTAACTGACCCACCTGTACTGAAGCAGGGCTATCATGAAAGCATGCACTGTTTGTAGCTATTGAGGACCAAGGTTGGCTACTCATGCTCTAGAGATTAATAAAGAATAAACCCAAATAGTCCAGGAAAATAAACAGATTAAAAGACTACATGTTACATCCCTGCTGTCAACTCCTTAATCATGGGAGCTATTAGAAATTAAAAAAAAAGATTATCTTTCAAATTATACCATACATTCATAGTTTCAATATATTGGCACATAACAATCCTGCTTACTTGACACTCGGTTTTACTGCGCTAGAAATGACACAGTTTTTGCTCCTTCTTCTAGGGATATTATCAACAAAAATGAAAGGGGCTTAAATTTGTTAAAATATTATGCATGCTGAGACAACATTTTAAAAAAATAAATAAATAGAAAGGTAAAAGTAGCCACTTTTTAGGAGGGATGTTAAAAAACTGATAGGACCATTAACAGTGATTATTATTTTGAGATTAAAACTCACCCAGTTCAGTTCATTGAAAGTATTATAACATATTTATTTGTTTACCTAAATCATGCCTTATATTGCCTTTATCATCTGTATAAACAAAGAGTGTTTCTAAACTAATACACCTCCAGATGAAAATGAAACATATTTATTAACTATTTTGCGGTTTCTGCACTTAAAGTGGAACTTTCACCTTAATACAAGTTTGCATATATAAAAACTGCATTGAAAACTGCCTATATGTCATGTTAACTAAAAGACCGGCAGATGTATAGTTTAGGAGATCGTCACAATTTTATTTCTAGGCAAAGTAAACACTTCATGGTACTGCACATATCTACATTATCATATGAAACATCAATGAAACCTTCATTAGCATGTGACATCACTGGTGTCATTAGCTTATCCTATATAATAATTCGCTAAGGATGTTTGTCATAAGCTGTCACGTTCAGTAGATACGGCCAGTCTCTACTGTGTATGACCACAGCGGTGACACTGTGGCCCGTGTAAATGGGCTTTTCAACTAGTGAAACATAGTTGTTTTGCTTGATTAGCATATTTGTGGTCGGGGCTTCCAGCGACTGGAAAAGTGGAGAGGTTTGCCATACCCGGAGCTTACTGGAAGCTCCGGTAAATGTCGACGAGGTAGGCCTTAATAGAGGGCCACCTGTTATAAACATTGAAATAATGGGTGATGGGGGGGGGGGCACAATTGACGATGCGTCCCGTGGGAGAGGCTGCGGACGGAATTTATGGCTTGCAGCCCCTCCCACAAATTCAGGCACAGCCTTCCACTTGTGGTCGGGGCTTCCAGCAACTGGAAAAGTGGAGAGGTTTGCCATACCCGGAGCTTACTGGAAGCTCCGGTAAATGTCGACGAGGTAGGCCTTAATAGAGGGCAAAAAGATCAATTTATTATTAAAATGTTACACAAGATGACATAACTTAGATAAGTTCATTAACGCTTGCTGAAATGTGGCTGAAGGTTTTGGTAAGTAACGTGAGAAACCTTAAGGTTTCCCTCAGCCAAGTTACATAAGATATTGGAAATCTACTTAAAAGAGGAGAATGCCGCTCCTATACTAAATGCGAGACTTGAGAATAGGTAATGATCCAGACCTACACGTGAGGCTGGTTAGGATTAAATAAATTAATCAAGTAGTTGAGAAGAGACCTAATTATAAAGGGAAACAAGGCTGGCGGCCGAGTGATGCTGGTAAATGGTAGTAGCTAACTAGCGTTTGACCTGGAACCGAAGAAGCAGAGTAAGGAATGAAATGCCTACATCTACTTGTTCCATGAATCAGAAATGATAAAAGTGAAGCAGTTAGTTAGCCAATGCGTGGGTGCCCTAAGTGAGGGTACCTGTCCCTGATGCCAGGAGCCTTGCCTGGGCAGGGAAACCCAAAGAAGGCAAGGCTGTCGGCAACAAGGAAGAAGATAATCTAAGGGTGCAAAAAAAGGGGTGAATCAAAACCTTCGGCTACTGCGAAGAGGTAAGGTAAGCCTTACGACGAGGCTCGGTATGAAACTAAGGGACCTTCGGCCTCTACTAAGAGGTAAGGTATGAAACTAGGGAACCTTCGGCCTCTACGAAGAGGTAAGGTATGAAACTAGGGAACCTTTGACCTCTACGAAGAGGTAAGGTATGAAACTAGGGAACCTTTGGCCTCTACGAAGAGGTAAGGTATGAAAACTAGGGAACCTTTGGCCTCTACGAAGAAGTAAGGTATGAAACTAGGGAACCTTCGGCCTCTACGAAGAGGTAAGGTATGAAACTAGGGAACCTTCGGCCTCTACGAAGAGGTAAGGTATGAAACTAGGGAACCTTCGGCCTCTACGAAGTGGTATGGTATGAAACTAGGGAACCTTTGGCCTCTACGAAGAGGTAAGGTATGAAACTAGGGAACCTTTGGCCTCTACGAAGAGGTAAGGTATGAAAACTAGGGAACCTTTGGCCTCTACGAAGAGGTAAGGTATGAAACTAGGGAACCTTCGGCCTCTACGAAGAGGTAAGGTATGAAACTAGGGAACCTTCGGCCTCTACGAAGAGGTAAGGTATGAAACTAGGGAACCTTCGGCCTCTACGAAGCGGTAAGGTATGAAACTAGGGAACCTTCGGCCTCTACGAAGCGGTAAGGTATGAAACTAGGGAACCTTCGGGCCTCTACGAAGAGGTAAGGTATGAAACTAGGGAACCTTCGGCCTCTACGAAGAGGTAAGGTATGAAAACTAGGGAACCTTCGACCTCTACGAAGAGGTAAGATATGAAACTAGGGGACCTTAGGCCTCTACGAAAAACTAGGGAACCTTCGGCCTCTATGAAGAGGTAAGGTATGCTGCTAGGGACCTTCAGCATCTATGAAGAGGTATGATACAAACTAACCTTCGGTCTCATACTAAAGGTAAGGGAAGATACTAGGTCACCTTCGGCCTCTACGGCGAGGCAAGGTATGAAACTAGGGGACCTTCAGCCTCTACGAAGAGGTAAGGTAAGCTGCTAGGGGACCTTCGGCATTTAAGAAGAGGTAAAGGTATGATACAAACTAACCTTCGGCTTCTAGCTAAAAGGTAAGGGAAGGGACTAGGTCATCTATGGCCTCTACGAAGAGGTAAGGAATGAAACTAAGGGACCTTCAGCCTCTATGAAGAGGTAAGGTATGAAGCTAGGGAACCTTCAGCCTCTACGAAGAGGAAAGGTATAAAACTAGGGGGCCTTCCGCCTCTATGAAGAGGTAAGGTATGATACCAACTATCCTTCGGCCTCTTACTAAGAGGTAAGGGATGATACTAAGTCACCTTCGGCCTCTACGAAGAGGTAAGGTATACTACTAAGGGACAATCGGCCTCTACGAAGAGGTAAGGTAAGATACGAATAGCCTTTGGTCTCTACTAAGAGATAAGGGATGATACTCAGTCACCTTCGGCCTCTACGAAGAGGTAAGGTAAGAAACTAGGGGACCTACGGCCTCTACGAAGATGTAAGGTATGATACTAGGGGTTCTTCAGCCTCTGCTAAGAGGTAAGGCAATGCTATTGGACCTCCTGCCTCTACTAAGAGGTAGGGGTTTAAACTATGGGAACTTCAGCCTCCACAAAGGGGTAAGGTATGAAACTAGGGGACCTTCAGCCTCTACAAAGAGGTAAGGCATAATACATGGTACCTCCGGCCTCTACGAAGAGGTAAGGAATGATATTCCAACCTCTACGAAGAGGTAAGGTATGAGCCTGAGGAGACCTCCGGCCTCTACTAAGAGGTGAGGTACCTATGAGTGTGACCTACAGCCTAAGTGGAAAAGTATGGACCTAAGGTGACCTCCGGCTTCTGCGAAGAAGTGAGGTACCTGTAATGGAAAGAACATGGACTCAGGACAATTACACTCCATAACAAAGTATGAATGGTGATATGACCTATAACCAGGGTGGTGAAACACTATAACTATATATGTACAATAGAGCCTGGAACCAGGACCCTAAAACAATGTATGTATGTTAGATGGAACAAGGAATCAGGAAAATGAAACAATGCAACTATGAATGAATGTAACAAAGAACTTATAACAGGATACTGAAACAATGTAACTATACCTGTATGTTAGAACGTGGAATCAGGACACAGAACAATGTACCAATGTAAGTATGTTAGATAGAAGTTAGAATCAGGACACTGAAATAATGTAACTAAGAATTATGTTAAATAGTATGTGGGATCAGGATGCTGAAACAATGCATCAATGTATGTATGTTAAATAGAACGAGGGATCAGGACACTGAAGCAACGTAACTATGTATGTAAGATAGAATGTGGAAATAGAATACTGAAACAAAATAACTATGTGTGTAAGTTAGGTAGAAAGTGGATCAGAACAGTGAAACAATGTAACTATGTATAAATGTTAGACAGAATTGTGGAATTAGGACGCTGAAACAATGTAACAATGTATGAATGTATGTTAGATAGAGCATGGAACCAGGACACTGAAACAATGTAACTAAGAATGCATGTTGATAGAACGTGGAATCAGGATACTGAAACAATGTAACCAATTATGTATGTATGTTCGATATAATGTGGAATCAGGATACTGAAACAATGTAACTAATTATGTATGCATGTTCGATATAATGTGGAATCAGGATACTGAAACAATGTAACTATGTATCCATGTAGATAGAACGTGGAATCAGAACACAACCAATGTAACTATGTACGTATGTTTAATAAAACGTGGAATCATGACACTGAAGCAATGGAACCAAGTATGTATGTTAGATAGAAAGTGGAATAAGGACACTGAAACAATGTAACTATGTTAGATAAAATGTGGAATCAGGATACTGAAGCAGTGGAACTATGGATGTGTTAGATAGAAAGCGGAATAAGAACACTGAAACAATGTAACTATGTATGTATATAACAAGAACATGGAATCAGGATACTGAAACAATGTAACTATGTATATTAGATAAAACGTGGAATCAGAACACTGAAACAATGTAACTATATATGTAAGTTAGAATGCGGAATAAGGACACTGGAACAATGTAACTATGTATGCATGTAGATAGAACGTGGAATCAAGACACAAACAAGGTACTTATGTACGTATGTTAGATAGAACGTGGAATCAGGACCCTGAAACAATGTAACTATGTACATGTTTAAGAAAGAATGTGGAATCAGGACACTGAAAACAATATAACTATGTATGTGAGTAGATAGAACGTGGAATCAGGATACTGAGAATGTAACTATGTACGTATGTTAGATAGAACATGGCATCAAGACACTGAAATAATGTAACTATGTATGCAAGATAGAATGTGGAGTAAGGACACTGAAACAATGTAACTATTTAAGTATGTTAGATAGAACGTGGAATCAGGATACAAAAATAATGAAACAAAGAAACTAATTATAAATGTTCAATATAAAGTGGAATCAGGATACTGAAACAATGTAACTATGTACCCCTGTAGATAGAACGTGGAATCAGAACACAAACAATGTAACTATGTACGTATGTTAAATAAAACTTGGAATCAGGACACTGAAGCAATGGAACTAAGTATGAATGTTAGATAGAATGCGGAATAAGGACACTGAAACAATGTAACTATGTATGCATATAGAAAGAACGTGGAATCAGGATACTGAAACAATGTAACCATGTACATATATTAGAACGTGGAATCAGGACACCAATACAATGTAACCATGCATGTATGTATGGTAGATAGAACTTGTAATCAGGAAACTGAACAATGTAACCATGTACATATGTTAGGACGTGGAATTCGATAATATTATTTAAGAGGCTGATTGACTTAGAGGAAGTGCTTCCAATGGAAATGCTAACATAGAGAAGAGGAGAACCGAAAGTGAGGAATACTAATGCCTGGCACCGCATACTGAGACCTATTCTACTCGAGCTAGGGACCAGCTGATATTGCACTGCCTCGAGGTGGCTCCACAGTACTGCTGCTGCTACTAATAGATAATGCAATGGGACTGTTCCTATGACGGGCATATTGCTGGGGAGGTGCGGTGAGTAGCTTATCTAATTCAGCGTACCGATAAAGTACATAACCAACCTAGCAAGATTGATACGTTTAGAGCATGAATGTAATACAGAACTTAACATTAAAACATTCATTAAAACATGACCTTCCTAAGGTTTATGAGAAAATAACCAGGCGATTTAAACCATTCATACTGCTCTCTTTTATATGCATAGAGAGTCTGATGCTGTTGGTGCCTTAACGCATGCAGTTCTAATAAGAGCTAAGCTGTGAGTTTGAGTATCAAATAACAAAATGTTTCCCGTTCACTCTGGTTTAAATAAGGTTATTTGTCTTGTTGCTGTTGCGAATTTAGGATAGTGTGTTGTATTTATGTGACAGAGAGCTGCATGACACCTCAGGAAATGTTATGTTAGGCGTGAGGCACCCGTGGCTCTCTAGTTGTTGTTAGACTGAAACTCCCCAAAGGTAACTAGATGTTGTAGTTAAGCAACTGAAGAGCCACATGTTGCTCAGTCATTATATGACATTTATGTGACTGGAGCGTGTTATATTTGTTTTGGGACTCCACTGTCAATGGTATGAGTGAGGGATTGTTCTGAATATGTGAGCTAATAAATTGTGCAGGTCAGTGAGTGAATAAATAAGTGAGAACAAGACCAAATAACTATAAGTTTGGTATGAACTGTCTGGGTGTCAAGAAACCAGTATCGCAAAAAGAGCTGATAAAGTACATGAAACCTCATATGATTAACAATTCCCACATAACTGAAAAAGCGATTTAATTTGGGGGAAGCCGAGGTAAATGACGCTGAGAGCTACTATTTAATTCGGGAGTGAAGCGGCAGAACAGTGGTGGCTACAGTTTATACAATCTTGTGGCGTGTGAGGGGGGAAAAGGAGCAGTTAGGTACCTCATTAAGCCGCTGGGTGGATTGCCGGTAAGCGCTACTGAGCATGGTGCCGGGAAAAACGATTGCGGAACCGGAAGTGACACAACGGCGTATGACGGACGCTCCTACTGAAACCGATGCCAGCACCGACGAGCCTAGGGACGCACAATTGACGATGCGTCCCGTGGGAGAGGCTGCGGACGGAATTTATGGCTTGCAGCCCCTCCCACAAATTCAGGCACAGCCTTCCACGAATACAACATTGATGCTGCACAGTGCCGGAATTAGCATATGAAAGAAGAGTGACTATCTACTGTATGTTTGCTGGCCTTTCAGTTAAAGGGATGGTAATGTCCCAGAAAAAATATTTTGCATGTTGTAATGCTTAAAAACTTGAGCTAAACACAAAAAACTCTCTCTCAAACCACTATGGTTTGAGAGATATTTGCATTTAAAGTTTGCTGTTTCCTTTTGTCATCTGTAAAGCTGTCAGCAGGAGATCCGTGTCGGCCGACACGGAGGGTCGCAGCAGAACCGCAATCGCGTTATTTACAACGAATGACTTCATTGGAATGGTCTAAAAAGTGTGGTTGCAGAGCCTCCATGGCTGACACAGATCTTCTGCTGACAGCTTTACAGCTGACACAGGAAACAGCAAACTTTAAATGCAGATATCTCTCAAACCATAGCAGTTTGAGAGATATGTTTTTTTGAATTTAGCTCAAGTTTTTAAGCACTACAACATGCAAAATATTTTTTCTGGGACATTACCATCCCTTTAACATTACACATAGGCAGTTTTTAATGCAGTTTTCAAATATGCAAAACTGAATTAAGGAGAAAGTTCCACTTTTAAAAATACTTTTTATAAATGCTGAACTGTGTGTGTGTATTGTGGCACAAAAGGTAAGAAACAGGAAGGGAAAACTATCAGTGCTGCCCAACCTTGACCTCCACTCTGACAGTCATAAAAAAAACAATAATATAAAATGTCTAGCGCTCAGATCGCTATATTTGATGACATGAACCGGCACAGGTGACAAATGAATAGAGGAAAATTAACAGTTACACTAATTTAATTATAATAAAAAACCTTAATACAATTTAAAGACACAAATCTCAAAAATGTATTTGATGTGGGAATTGATGTAAAACTCCCAATCTCCACATCAGGAATGGATGTTATAACACAACGCCAATTTATAATCTACATCAAATACCAATATTCAGCACTGATCTGTATTGGTCTAAATTTTAAAGTGACATACCTCCATCCATAGAGAATAGTCCAGTGGTCAACTCCACATTTAACAATCTAACATACAGAAACCAGTGTAACATAGGTACTCATATATCATAATTACCTTAAATATGATCACATTAGCGACTTAATCAGTCAGATAGAGTGGACTTAAACCACTTGCAACCACCTCCAACAATAGAGTGTGTGTCGCCCAAAACAATCTCCTCATACCCAATAAAAAAACTCCACATCAGAACATAACCAAATATAATATTATAACCGGCATAAGTGTCCCAAAAGAGCACTTTTCAAAGTGCCACAGTTATTTCTCCCTGAGGAAGGAATAAGAGCTGATCTAGAAACAAGTTGGAGATGAACAGGAGTCCAACACCACCATTTTTATACCTGAAATAAGAAGAACGTATCTGTAGGTGAGCTGCTGCCACCAAGTTTTAGATCCAGTGTGTTGCTACTATGAGTGTGTCCTGATGTAAACAGATTGGTGGGATATCAGAGAAAGAACGCTGACAGAAGCATCGAAACTCCGTCCCATCACAGCAATAACAAGAAGTGCTGGAGTAAGCGGAGATCAAGTGACCACTGACAGGGTATCAAGACGGTAACTGTGAGTTGGTTATACAGCCAAATTTACCGAATAAATATTCACTTTTTGCAAAGCATTTGGAAAAGAAATTGAAGTGGGCTGAACCGTATGTGTTTGGGGAGTAATGCTGTATATTTAATCCCCTTTAAGGATATGGTCATCCGCAAAGTATACTATTTGAGAGTTCTGAACGAAGTTATATACACTTATAAGAATTACAAATGATATACCAACACATTGTGAAAATATTGGAAGAGAGAATGGACTTTCTGTGTTTTCATATGATTGATCTGTGCTGAATATTGGTATTTGATGTAGATTATAAATTGACGTAGTGTTATAACATCCATTCCTGATGTGGAAATTGGGAGTTTTACACTAATTCACCCATCAAATACATTTTTGAGATTTGTGTCTTTAAATTGTATTAAGGTTTTTTATTATAATTAAATTAGTTTAACTGTTAATTTTTCTCTATTCATTTGTCACCTGTGCTGGTGCATGTCATCAAAGATAGTGATTTGAGAGCAAAACCTTTTATATTATTGTTTTTATAAATGCTGTTTAGGTACATGATATTTAAAAGGATAACCCCCCTTTTTTTGGCGATATCTCCCTTTAAAATCTAGTACTATGGAGTCTGTCTATATTGACATACATTTTAGCTGACCACATTTGAATGTCCCACATCATATTTTAGCTTGGTCAAACAGCATTTGTACAAGAGTACACTATAACATACGATAGCATGACGCCATGCAAAGCACTCTGAGTAACTAAGTAAACAGGCAAAGTTTCCACTGCAAACTTGTCATTTAGCAACAACAGCACTCAGTCCACAATTTTCTTAAAATGATCCAACAAAAGTGAGTTACAAAAAAAAGTTGAGATTGGCTGTGATTAAATAGAAAAAAAAACAACTTTAAAGGGTCGCTAACACTGAAAAATGAAATTGGGTTTTATAATATTAATTATCACGTATTTCCAGGTTTCATCTGTAAAATTTAGGTATTTTATGTTATATCCCTAAAATCTTATCATAAACTTGCATTAATGCATGTGTATATTGTCTAATATAGACAAAATTTGGTTAATTGTTTGTGCAGAGCTAGTGCTGCTGTTGTAATGAGACTAGTACCCACTCTTCTTCTATTCTGTCTAAAGTCACTGCAGAATAATTACTTATTAGACATCGTATCAATATTGCTATGACAATGAAAGCCATGGAAAAAGCAGAAATGGGAGGACCCATAAAGCACGTGTAAGAGTAGATTTTAGGCTTTATAAAACATTGTTATTTTTTGTTTTGTTTTACAGACACTACTGCATTCAGTACAAGGCATATATGTGTATATAACCCATGATCATTTTAAGTGTTAGTTTTCCTTTAACAGGTTTTATTTTATCACATTACTTGTTCTTTAATTGGGATGGGGTGCCACTGTTGCTGTTACAATATCTTGGTCTTCCGATTGCTGTTGGACCCACCCACCTAACAGTAAAATACTAACTAGGTAACAACCCTTGTTAGGGCAAAGAGCAGCAATCTAGCTGTGTTGGACTACAACTCTAACAGATGGATGATAGCTGATTTCCCACCCCTGATCTAAAGAGAACAATGGGGAAGATTTATAGAAGTGGAGTAGAGGGATAAATTGCTGTAATCTGTGCAAAAACTGAAGCTCAGGATTTAAAAATAAGCTTATGCCAGTTTTGGAAGCCTTAATGTGATGCAGTTGTGTTTTTGGAAAAGTGATGGTACAGCTGCAAAAATTCAGGCACTGCGAATTTATAAAGAAATTTCGCTAACTGCAACAATTTAGCTAAATAACTATAGTCAGAATCATAACGCCATATATAATTTGTTCTTAAGCATTCTGGGTGTTAATATTAGAAACATAATGCCATATTTATAAAAATGCCCTTACTCATATATAAATCAAGACCTGTCATTATTGCCAGTTGCCACGACCTAAGGACGGTCAATTAAAAAGTACATAAATCTCTCCCTACGGGCCTTCTGTATAGAGGTAAAGTGGAACAATTCTGGGGCAACCCATGCGAATCATAGGGAATAAAATACAAATTCCTAAAAATACTGTTGATTAAATGGAGCTTTGAACCACATAAACGTTAAGAGACGTCTCCAACAAATTGCTTTGAAATGCTTTTTAGACCTCTCTAGAATTCAGTGGGTTAAAAGCCCCATTTAAATCAATGGGATTCTTTACTTCTCCCCACTGTGCAGTTGATCCCCCCCCCCCAATCAGAAAAAAATGCTCCAATTTGCTTTTATACATAAGTCCCACTGACTAGTGGTGTGCAAAAAGATGGTTGCAGCATGGTCCAGGTTGAATGCTGTCTATCGTGCATATTATTTATTCAAATAATGTGAAAATAAATATTCCCAATTCCATTTTAATTACCCTTTGAATGCCAGAGGAGCAACACATTGCTTTACTCACCCTTCAGGCATTCAAATGGTTAAAAGATTTAGCAGACCCCACACATACCCTTAGAGAAATCATTTGACCTCCCTGCTTGTCAGGTGCTTTACAAATGCTAATTACTTTAAGCTATACCTTGTGATAAGAAAGTGCTTTGTAGTGAATTAATCTTTTGACATTCTCACGCTAACAGAGACGTGCTGCCAGAGGTGATATTGGACAAAGAGGCTTGCCCTGAGTAATAAAGTTCTGGCATTGCCTCTGCTCCTTATGGTCTAAAAGAGGGTTGTGTAAGGCAAGGGGTTTTCATTTCAAAGCCCTGGGATCTCCATAACGTGCAGTTTTCAGGATATTATCACAGGTGAGTGGTAAAAAAGTAATTGAGTGACTGAGGTTAATGTGCTAAGAAGAACTGGTTTAATTCTGGAGCAATCCAACTGCTCCATAGGACAATGGTTTCTAAAACTGTCCTCATGGACCAATAACAGACCAAGGGCTAGATTCTATTGCAGGAGATAAATGTTAACACCATTTTAGCAAACAATTTCCTAATGCAGTCTATGGGGAAAACTGGAGATAAAAGCAGTGATAAAATTAGCACCTGTAATAGAATCTAGCCCCAAGTCTTTAGGATTTTCTTGCTTAAGCACAGGGGAATTTTTCAGAGGCTCAGTCATTATAAAGAACCACAAACACCTAAAATTGATCTGGGGTAATACACACAAATATCTTGCGCTTCATGCTAGCATCTGTACAAGTTTTCTACCTGTTTTCTGAGACCTCCAATCTGCTCTTACATAGGGCTCCCATTTCTGCTTTTTCCAGGGCTTCTATTATTGTAACAGTCTTGATAGTATCTAAAGTTATTGGTATGCATCATCATCATACCTGGGAACTTTCAGTTGAGGGCTACCCGGAGGGTAGTCCTCTGTTCAGCAGGGGGTAACAAAAATGACGCTAATCGCGTCAAAAAGGGGCGGGGCTTAACTCGAGTGTTGGGGGGGGGATTTAACCCTTTGAGTGCCAGAGTGGTACGGAATGCATTGCAAAGCAATGCATTCCGTACCACTCTGGTACTCAGAGGGTTAAATGTGTCACACAGAAGGCTGGGGACGGAGGCACAACGGGAGAAAAAGCAGATGTGGCAGAGTTTCAATAGAAACTCTCCACATCCGGAGGAATCTGCCTCTGCCCTGGAGACCCGGTAAAGCTCTGTCAGAACCGGAGTCTCCGGGGCAAATCCGGAGAGTTCCCAGGTATGATCATCATTAATTGAGCTGAAATAATATATCAACTTTTCTCAATAGAAGAATAGTGGGTACCAATCTCAATAAATTAATAGAGACTAATATCGTTGACCAAACAATGAACCAAAACGAGTCTATATAGAATAGTCTACACATGCATATCTCTCAGAAGTGGGAGTACCCTTGTTTTACTCAGGGGGATAATCCCTACAACATATATTTTTTTACATTTTAAGTATTATTATCCCTTTAAGTTATACAATATTGGGAGATCCCACAGATGTCTAAAGAAAAATCACCCACATAAACTTTTCTTTCCAAAAACAAAATGTCAGGTTTGTTCCATTGCATTCATGTCAGGGGGATGTTTGGTTGATAATGTCAGCTGGATCTCAATATAATCAGAATTGAGCTGGCTTTCATTTATCATGCAATACATGGCAGACATTCATCAATATATTTGTTTAAGGGGCTGTATGACACTAATAAAAGAGGCTCTGTTTGAAATATTAGATCAACACCAGAATTTGAATGGCTGACAGGTCCACAATGCATTGTAAAGCATTGCAGACCTCTCTAGCAATCAAAGGGTAATAACTCTTTGTCTCACTCCATATTGCCATCTCTCTCTTTCAGCCACAATGCTTTTTTGTTACTTCTGCTTCTTCCTCTGCCCCATACTCTTCCTCTGTGCCTTCTCCCTGCCACAAGCAGCTCTGAGAGGAGACCGAGACCTGTCATCCATATCCCATCCCACATTGCATTAAAAATGTCGTCATATTGGTCACCTATTAGTGGGAAACATTTCAAAAGGATACCCCTTTCTACTGAGGCAATACTATCCATGTTTCATCTCCCTCTAGGAGTAAGGTTTGTTTTAATTGTTGACTAACATATTTGAATATACTGCCTGTTACATACAAATTTCATGTAAACTTGTCACAAAAACATGAATGGAGTATACACCTAGGCTAAACTAAAGGAAATACTTTCAATACATACACAGATCTTTGAGACTATTTTCATGATAGAAATGGAACAAGTCTTATGTTAGACAAACACATAACTCAAAACTTTTTATCTTGGACTAATAAAGAACCAGCAAATTCATTACCAAGTTAATCGCTGTTATAAAACATACAATGGAAATTAAGCCTTTACAGCAAGCTGCATGGGAGGAGTCCACAGTGTGTGAGTGTCAGCAGTACAGCAATAGGATATAAGAGGAAAATGGAAGAAAAGTCAAAGATAGAATTCTGTTATATAATATCAATTACTCTTCCAGTGACAAAAAGCAACTGATCACTAAGGGAAGACAAACTTCTTAAAGCTTCAGTCCATTTTGAATACAGGATAATTTTATCAGTGTTGACAAGGGAAAACAAGAGGAACGCTTCTTGACATTTAAATTGTTTATGTACAACTTTCCATCACTAAGCATCATTGCCCTTTTCTCTTTCTGAATTCTGTTCTTAACTCCTAAAAGTCTTTTAGCTATTCACACAGCACATACCATTCAGGGGGCAACATTATGAGGTTGCCAGGGCAATCCATGTTGGACCATAAACTCTCAACCATACATAACTTCAGTGAAACCAACCTATGTTTAACTTTCATCAACATATAATCTGATTGCATATATATTTGTTTTCGTCTTGTTTGTAGGTTTTGTATTGCCTTATCGATTCATATTCCTACCATTTATGGATATTCCAACTCATGAATTTGTCTTAATTATTGGGTCCGTCTTTATGCCTGTGGCAATATGAGATATATAAAATCCTGCAGTCTGATCCCTTGCACTCAAAGAGCTAAAGTCTGATCTGTTGGTGTCCTGAGAACTGGAGCTGGGAATTGCTGTCACAGATGTTCATTAATTAACACAAATTATTAAGCAGAAAGAATATTTTAGGATCTCCTTCTAATTTGGCTCTTTATTCATTTCATTGTTCAAATCCACTTTTTCATTTTGTGAATGTTCTATAAGTTCAGTTGTCGAAAATAATATTCATAAGGGACACATTCTCAAAATCACATCTGGTGTAAATGGGGCATTTAACTCCTTAAACTATAGAGAGGTCACCAACACATTGCTTCAAATGCTGTGGCCTCTTTAGCATTCAATGGGTTAAAAGCCCCATTTAAAGCAATGGGAATGTATATGCTCCAGTTGGTTTGCTCCAGAATCACTCATATTTCCTTTTGTGTATATGGGCCCAATTTGCATGCAAGGTTACCTGTCAGTTGTTCTTATATAAGGAATTTAGGGAACATTAGACTGTAACAAAATAATTTTCATATTGTTTTTGAAAGAAAACCAGCATCTCTATTTTATGGTATCAAAGCTCCCTTTCAATAAGCTTTAAAAACTAACCTGTGATCTAGAAATACTTGAGTAGCAGCAGTGATTAAAACTGGATCTTTCCTGCCATTACATTTAGTCCATTGTGTGTATTATCCATCTCAGTGGTAGTAAATGTTATTACGGCTAAGGGAACAGTAAAGAGACCACCCACAACCTGTCTGTGGTATACACACCCATAAAATAGCATATTATTACTTGCTCTGTAGAGTGACAGTGCCAAGGGCCATATGCACAAATGAAAATTGAAGCAATTTTTGAATCATAGGGAAAAAAATCTAAACTCTCACATTTGTACTATTTTAAATGATGCTTCTATTCCAGTGGTTCTAAGCCAGGGTGCCGTGGCACTTTAGAGTGCACCAGGTCAAGGTGCCCCACTTTTTCTATGTAGACTTTGCAAAAAATTTAAATTGTGCATTTTAATGTATATATATATATGGAAATTGCTGTGCACAATATGTTCTTTGTTGTAATTTTGACTATGAAATATATATATTTATGCATTGTACCCTTCATTAAGCCCTTGTGAAATTACCTAGAAAATGCTAGGGGTGCCCAGAAAATGACAGAGTGCAAATCAGGGGAGCCTTGAGTCAAACACGATTGGGAACCACTGTTGTAATCTCTAGAATGCTGCTAGAGAGGTCTCAACCCACTGCTTTGCAATGCATTGGAATCCCCTCTAGTATTCAAGGGGTTAAAGGGGAACTACCACCCCACAAAAACTTAATCCAGTCCCCATCTGGCGACTAGCTGCTTAGTAGCGCTAGTCGCCAGAATTATTACCTGGTTTAACAGATTTTAAACTTGTTCCGAGGCTGACAGTAGCAGGAAGCATGGACATCTTGCCATAGTGACGTCCGTTGCCTGTGCTGTCAGTCCCTTTTGGAGTCGGCCGGCTGGTAGTTCCCCTTTAAAATCCCCATTTAAACTAACTGAAATTTTCATTTGCCTCCATGGTGAATGTGTTGGACCAGAATTGCTCCATTATACTTTGTGGCATACTGGCACTTAACTGCGTACATATAACCTGAGCAACTATGATACCACGAAGTGTGCAAATATATATTTAGAAAACAAACAAGTTAAGAGATATAGAGCAGTATATCAAACAAATAATAGAAACAACAAGTTGGGCTTTGGATTAAAGTTGGTTTTTTTTTGGTTTATACTAGTAAAACGTTAAAAAAAAGAAAGCTGTAAATAAAAATTTAAAGCGTACACTCTTTTTTTAATGAAAACAAAAAAATGTTATCGGGTGTTTCCTACTGAGTGAAAGGAATAAAATGTGGGTACAACCCACTAGTTGAAGATTATTTATTCAAAAGTTAGCACAGCTAACATTTAACAAAGTTTTCTACTGTGGTCAGTAGGAAGCTCTGTTTTTATCACCTACCATGGAGATCTGTAGTCAATGATCTGATTTCCCATAGAGTGTATTTAAAAAAAAATGTTTTGTACACCAGTTGTCACTACTGTCAATAGTTTGATTAATCCTCTATGGAACAGATGGTAGTGCAAATGTTTGTTTTTTGTTTTTTTTTTGTTTTTTAATACGTTTGAGCTATAATCACATTTGGATGAAAAAAATACTAGCAGTGTGTTTTACCCTTCTGTTCACAATCTGATAAATACTATCCTCTTAGTCCTTGTTGAACACAGGAACCATTAGTTAAGTAGCTACCACTAGGAGGCAGGGGACTAGCAAAGTAAAGCTCTCTGGGGTAGAACACCCTTGCCTGGAACTCAAACCACAAGTTTAAATCCAGGTGGGATGTCCAGAATGACTAAGAGAAAAGGATTTATTGGTAAGTACGCAAAAATCCCCTTTTCACATTCATCCATTTTGGAACACAGGAACTATGGTGATATACTAAAGCTACCCCAACCAGAATTACAGAGGGTGGGGGGCTCCCAATAATTAAACCAGTCTCAACAGAGACTACAGCTACAACCATAAACTACAGGAGTCAACAGACACATCCACATAAAAACTAAGTAACAGCACTAAAGTTATTAGAAATGAAGGAAAGGAGGCACATACACAGGCACTGCTATCTGGAGGACCTTTCTCCCCAAACTAGTTACAAATACACATATCACTACCATATACACCCTCAGAGGTCTGGTTCTTGTAGGCCCAGTAAGCGCCCATCGCTTTAGCGGTATGGGCCGTTATCCATAAAGCCATGTAATGTATATTGTTTTTACTGCAAAGGCCAGGGGGTCCTGGGACCCGGAACAAAATTGTGGAACCTTGAGGTTCATTTCAGTTGTCATGAGGTGCATGACCGGCAGACCCCACTTTCAAACTATGGAGTTGAAATGGACTGCTTTAGTTCCCACTACTTGAGGTTCAGGCCTTGACTACTGAGATATTATGCCACCACACTGTCTACCCCAGAATATGAATGGCTGATAGGGCTGGAAGATTAGCATCTGCCCAGGAGAGAATTAGATGGCCCTCGGGCCATGCGGCCATGCTTATATTGGTTTCACTGCAAAGGCCAGGGGGCCCTGGGACCCGGAACAAAATTGTGGAACCTTGAGATTCATTCGAGTTGTCATGAGGTGCGTGACCGGCAGAACCACTTTCAAACTATGGAGTTGAAATGGACTGCTTTAGTTCCCACTACTTGAGGTCCAGTCCTTGACTACTGAGATATTATGCCACCACACCGTCTACCCCGGAATATGAATGGACGATAGAGCTGGAAGATTAGCTTCTTCACAGGATAGAATCAGATGGCCTTCAGGCCATGCGGCCATGCTTCTGATCCCTCCTTTGATGGTTGACATAAGCCATCACCTTCACATTATTGGACTGAATCCAATCCAGAAGGTCGACTGGAACCTGTTGAGGTCAGACAAGTCTCCCGATGTTCCAGCATGTTGATTGAAAGCTGACTATCATGGCTGGACTAGTTCTCTGTGCCTTTCTGGGTGTCACAGAACAGGTTAACTCTTTGAATGGGAGCTTACTGGAACTTACTCTGTAAAGAGATGACTTCACAGAGTTATAGAAGAAAGCTTCTTTATTCTGGAAATGGTGTACAGATAATGGAACCCAATAGCATTGTACAAATCCATAGAGATGGCAGAGTAGGCAGTAGTAGTGGATAGAGAGTAAGACTAAGCAACAGTTGATGGCAGGAAGCAGAGGTACACCAGGTATATAGCTTATACAGGTGTAAGGCTTTTACAGGGATAATATTAACAGACTACTGAAGGCAGCAGGCAGTGGAACACAGATGTATAGCTTGTTCAGGGATAAAGCTGAACAGTCTACTGAAGACAATAGGCAGGGGTACAGAGGTGTAAAACTTGTACTGGGTTAAAGCTGAACAGTCTTCTGAAGGCAGTAGGCAGAGGAAGACAGTGTATAGCTGTATGGCTAGGTGAGACTTACTTAGAAGCAGAGCAGGCAGAGGCAAAAGTGCAACAAACAAAGCCAAAGTGGAGGGGGATCCAAGAGAGTGGCCAGGCCGTCCAAGAACAGGGGCAGACAGCATAGGATCAAGGTAAAATTGGAAGCTAGGGATCAGGAACCAGGAATAGAGTAGATGAATCGCTGTTAACACCACTAAAGGACCAGTTCAGCTGAGCACTGGACTACAGGCAGCTTCCTTTTAACCCCTTAACGACCCTTGACGGTCATAGTACATCATGGGTAAATCTGACTGAACGACCCATGA
This sequence comes from Rhinophrynus dorsalis, assembly GCA_037306005.1. Lineage (NCBI taxonomy): Eukaryota > Metazoa > Chordata > Amphibia > Anura > Rhinophrynidae > Rhinophrynus > Rhinophrynus dorsalis. The sequence goes on from CM074718.1 coordinate 151,271,157, forward strand.
TGTACTATGACCGTCATGGAATTCCGGGCTCCCCCCGCGGCTGCACGCTGTTTGGGGAGTCCGGAATCGGATTCTTAAATAAAAAAAAAAATGCTCCGTGGTCCTTTAGTGACCACCACGTGCCTGCGCGGCCGGTCGTTAGGGGGTTAAAAATGTATGACTTGTGATGTTATCATGTGTGCAATGTGATTGACAGCATGTGATGTTATCATCTGTGTTAATTGTCATTATGAAACAGGCAATGTAAGATGGGCTTCCTGAAAAGGGACATCACGCAGGAGAGATGACACTGCCACCTGGATCATTTTCTCAGAATGTCCATCTGTGAAACTGGGCCAAAACCTAGACACCCCAATACCCTTATGTAGACCTGTAATGGCACAAATGGGCAAGCCAAAGCCTACAACACATACCAGAACAATGGTTGAATCTTGTTACCTGTCAGAAGGTAGCAAATCTCATACAAGGAAAGAACAGAGATTAGGATAGGATCAAAGAGGACTTTCCAAACTTGATCACCCAGCCATGCTGTTCTAGAATGGACATACACGTCTGAAGATGGGACTGAAAATTCTTAGCTGAAGGTCGAGAAAGAGATCATCTAGAAAAGGAGTAACGGAGACCCTTGTGACAGAATATGTTTGTGCAAAGAGCCATCATTTTTATGAAAACCTGCAGAGCAAAGGCAAAACCAAAAGGAAGAGCCATAATTATAAATGGAGATCCTGAAAAACAAATCGAAGGACTCTTCCATTTTGTACATGAATTAGCATGTGAAGTTATGCATCCCTTATGTCCAGAGAAGCAAAATTTCCCCTGGACACAGAGTGGATATGACAAAATACAGAGATTCCATCTTTAATCTTGGTATATGAACAAATGATTGAGGTGGTATAGGTCTAGGACCAGGCGACAACCTTCACCTTTCCTGGGTACTATAAAAAGATTGGAATAGAACCCCAGAGATCTTTCTTGAAAGGGTACCGGAATCACATGTCAATCCTGGCTTTGCACCACCTCCCAGAGCTGAAGAGTCCTCTCAGGATTTTGTGGAAAGGTTGACGTGAAGCGACAAGGAGGAAAATCCTTGAAGTCTATGTGACTCAGAAATAACCCAGCAACAACCACAGACCTGCCATGGACAGCAGCACACATCAAAGAGATTCTGCAGTTACCCTCCTATTTTCTGAGGTGGTCTGGGACTCCATGAGCCATGTTGCGAACTTCTTGCCTGATTAAGCCAGTTTGTGGTAGAAACTGGATTGGCTTAATGAGGTACCAGGTGCCTTGGCCACTTGAGAGTTGCCGCTGGTTTAAAAAAAAAAAAAGGACGAAAACAATGTAGCTGGGAGCACACAATGTAAGCCACCTGAATCTGAACTCTGTGGTGTAGCAGCTCTTCAGAGGAATAGCAGACTGCTAGTTATTATAAAAGAATGACCAGAGCTATGTACCCTCTGGGATAAACACAGTAATTCAAACAACACAGCATCTCAGACAGCAGGTATACAGCAGGTGATTCCCCAGTAGGCAAGATGTCAAAAATGGAGAGCGGAGCTAGCTGGCATTGGTTTCCCCCTTGGCTGCCTTGTTACGGCCATGGTCGGGTTAAAGGTGCTGACCGCAAGGTCAGTTTTGTGCTGACTGGAGGAGCTGGCCTGCATTCGGATGACAGCCTAAGGAATAGCTAATACCGACTGGGGTCGAAGGAGGGGACAGAAAGATACTGAGATACCTGCAATGAGAGTTGAATGTTGCTGGTAGTTTAAGCTGGAAATCAGGAATATTCAATCTCTGACAGAAAAGGTACGACTCTTAGTCAAAGGTTGACTTGTAGGACTGGAATCCGACTGGCAGTCGAACGGAAGCATAACAGAAGGTCGATCAAACCTAAATGATGTTTTGATGAAATCTAAATGATGTTGGAAACAATAGGAAAGTTGGATGGTCGCACTTTCAGGATCAGCAGCAGCCGGGCAACGAAGTAGAAGGCATCAGGCAGGAGAATAGTCGAATAGGGAAACTGGAGTAAGGAATGGAGAATCAAACACACCAAGAAATGGTACCAAGTCGAAGAGCAAGAGAGAAGTTAGGAAACAAAGCAAAGGTCAATACACGGGAGACACTCAGAAGGAAAGGTAACTGGAACAGAACTAGGAACTCGATTCAAGCACAAGTACTGAGGCACTGGGGCACTGACGCTTGGTAAAGGCTCAGGAATGTAAGAAATAAACAAATTAAAACAAGAAAAGAACAAGGCCCAATGGGCCTGGCAGATGTTAAGGCATTTGGCAGAGGCTAGATGCTGGAGATTCTGGTGGTCAGTCAAAATCATGGCAACATGTGGTGATGGTGATCCCGCAAGCCAAAAGTTCCCTATTTCCATAATTTCTGTACTGATGTAAAGCACTGAGAGAAAAATAAGACTCCTCAACCTCCAGAGTAAACGTAGTATGTGGATCTGGGTATCTAAGGATGAGGGCAGAAGAGAAAGTGGACTTCAAAGACTTGAATGCTTGTAAGTCCTCGGGACCCCAGTACTGCATATCAGCCCCCTTATATTATGGTGGTGATGGGAGACACCAGAGAAAAGAAGCCCTTGATAAATCTGATTTAGTAATTGGCAAAGCCAATAAACCACTGGATAGCCTTTAGACCAAGGGAGGGGGGCTGATCAGTTACCGTGGATAGCTTTCCTGGGTCCAGGGTAAGTCCTTGAGTGCATATAATATACCCCAGAAAGGACAGAGATGATCTTTAAAACTCACATTTCTCAATCTTACAGTAGAGGTGGTTCTCTCTGAGGTGGATTAAGACACATCTAACATGACTTTGATGCTATTTAAGGGTCTGAGAGAAGACCAAGATGTCATACAGATAGACTACTATGAATGATAACAGCATATCCCTGAAGACATCATTGTCCAAGGATTGGAAGACTGCGGGGGCATTGCGAAGGCCGAAGGGCATGACCAGGTATTTATAATGCCCAAACATGGAATTAAAAGCAGTAATCCACTCGTCCTCCTTTCTCATCCTGATCAGGCTATAGGCACCTCAGAGGTCAAGTTTAGCAAAGAAGCAAGCCCCCCTGGGCCTATCCAATAGCTCCTGGGGCAACAGGTAGTAGTTCCTCCAGGTTATGTTGTTTAGATCCCTGTAGTCCACACAAAGATAAAGACCTTGATATAAAATCAAAGGTTAAGGACTCTGAATGGGAAGACCCTATGGGCAAGGTAAGAGGAATGGTGGAGTGAGTTATGAGACCAGCCCCTAGGGGCGAACCGTCTATTACGATGCTGTGAATAGGCACATCTCTTTGCTGCTCAGCATGGGATTCTCTCTAAGAAAAGACAGTGTCCATACAGAGAACTGTGGCCCCAGAGTCAACAAAGGCAGACAAAAAGGAATGACTCTCTGATCACAGGCCAACAAGACACAGATGACTAACTTGTTGTCTTCTTTGGAGAGAGCAGAGGATAGATAGACTTTGGGTGGGTCCTTCACTAGACCCTAAGTCCTGGCATTTTCTGGCTTTTTTGGGCACAAGTGGGCAAAGTGTCCAGGTTGGGCACAATACAAACATAATCCAAGAGACTGTCTTCGGGCCCTCTCCTCCTCAGAAAGGCAAAGAACTTGCCCAACTTCTATAAGTTCCCTTACAATATCAGGTGTGGTGATCGGGGTCTGTACTTGAGAGCAAGAAGTACCGGTAGACTAGGAACAGGCTGAAAGTTTCAGTCACTGTCGCATTCTGCTTTTCGCTCCTGGATACAGCGATCCAACATAGAGCATAGTGCAGTGAGATACTCTATAGACCTTGTCAACTCATCCTTAAGATGATCAGATAAACACCTCCGAAAAGTTGCTTTCAAGGCATTGTCTCCCCAATCTTTGTCAAATGCCAACATCCAAAGACCCTCCTATCTAGCGACTTACACGCCTTAAAGATTTTTTGATCAAGAGAGACAGAAGACATTCATTAAAATATGTCCATCGTGGGCATAGAGATCTAGATAGTCTATGATACTGTCCATCAAGATTTTACAGGACTACCAGGGTCCTCCTCAAAGGGATCCCCAGGAGAGAGAGAAGAATCATACGCTCCTTCATGCCTTGACTCCCCCACATCAAAGAATCCTCCCAAAAAGGCACAGATTTACTTTGTGTCAGAGGAAGGACCCTCTGTTTGGGGGAAATGGGGAACCCTGAACTAACTTATCCAGGACACAATAGATAGACAAGGATCTGAAAATTGGCCATAGAGGGCAGAAGGGTCTTAACTCAACTAAGCTCCTTATTAGTGGGACTGGGCCCCTGAGTGGACTGACTAGAGGTCACAACACAAAAGAGGCATTGCTGACCTGGCTGACCCTTAGGGAGACTGGCATGACAGCACAGATAAGAGATTACTGCAGAAAAAAGTATGTCAGTTCTGGTGTTTTGGTCTTCCCTCTCTGTACTCTAACGTGGCACACAAACCCCCAAGAAAGCTGACTCAGATGTACATGGAAGGCAGAAAAATAAAGGAAATAACTAATTTTCCACTGAGGGGTCTAGTAGCCCCACATATATCAATCTGTACACCTGTGAAGAATGCCTGCTGAAGGGGAGGCCTCCTGGTGGGCTACACAAAGAGAAAGGAAGGAACAGAGAATAAATTCCCTCACTTCCTCTCCCAAAGCCAGGAAAACTGGGCTGTAGTGTCAATAAATAGAATTGGCACTGTGGCTTTCTAGTTGCCCGCTCCACACATGGAAAATGCCAGTCTAGGGTTCCCCAGTGTATAAGGGGAAGCCCTACATAAATGATTCAGGCCCTGCAGCATGGAGACAATCTGGAGCTATGGGGAATGAAAAAGAAGAAGCTAGAGCTGCATAATAAATATGAGCACCAACTCTTAAAAGTACAATAGCCCAGTCATTTTTAAAGGGCCCATCATCGAAAAAAACTTGTCCTTCAAACATAGTCACAAGTAAGTGTAATTAAAAAAAGTAGAAATAACAAAGATGAAGAGAATAAGCCATGTACCACAAAAAGACCTCTGATTGTGGCCAGCAGACAGACAGACTGGCAGGGACAGGGAATGCTCACAAAACTTCTGGGTCTTCTATATCTTCTCACTCCTCTGAAACTTGGCAGTTGAGTGACTACCCAATGGTTTGGTCACCAGCTTTGCAGGCATTATAGAAAACAGGTCCAGATAAATAGCCTGCATCCAATCCGAGTCTGCATGGAAAAGGAACAGACAAGAATACGCCAGCCAATCATGTGGCTGAAACGAAACACCCATAAATAAGAAAATGATTAAATAAATATAACATAGAAGTAAATCTTGAAAAGAGAAGAATAACCCCTTTTGCTGAGCAGTAGGGAGAGCACTTAAAAAGGAAGGTTGCTGCTACTGGGTGGGGGTTACCTGAAGCTCAGATCGAATCTCCTCCTCCAGAGAGCTAGTGCCAATTGTTGTAGTGGTAGCTACTTAACCAATAGTTCTCGTGTTCACAGAGAGACTGATTTAAAAACCCGTATAATCCATTCAGGTATGTGAAATAACATTGTTTTCTGGGAGTAGGTGTGACCTAGTGGCAAACTTGAATAGATATCACTGTATATAGGAAGCTACAGCTATAATAAAGATAGATAGAGAGATAGAGAGATAGATAGATAGATAGATAGATAGATAGATAGATAGATAGATAGATAGATAGACAGACAGACAGATATAGATAGACATGACTACTATTTAACCTTTTGAACACCAGAGGGATACGGAACTCATTGCTTACCAATGCGTTGTGTACCCTTCTGGCACTCAAAGGGATAAAAGACACATTATATGTAAAATAACCTGTTACATTAAGAGTCACTTATTTCTAGGCTACATCTCCCCTTTTACATCCTAAATAACTGGTTTCAGATTTCCTAAACTTTCCTCTCATGCAAATGACTGTATATATTAATTTTACAAAAACATGTATACACATTTATTAGCAGAAAGGTGACATTTTAATTCAATGTAGAACATAAAACAAAACCCCTAAATGCATTCATTACATAATTTATAGAGTAACGCAACGGTAGTCATTTTTTGAATTCCAGATTTTTGGGGACGGCAACTCCCATCATCTTCGACCTGACATTGGCTGGGTGGGGATGATGGATGTTGTTTAGTCCCCAACAGCTGGAGAGCCAAAGACTGACTATCCATGCAGTGATGTAGAGTAGTTCAGCAAACAACTAAAATATGGAATGAAATGTTTTTTTAGTGTTAACTGGATGCAAAAGACATCTTCAGTTCAATGTGAAACCATGGATTAGTCTAGGATTAAAGTGAAAATACTACCTAAAAAAGTTTGTCTGTTCTTGTTTTTCAAAAAAGAAGCAGATCATTATGTAACTGGAGCTTCAATAATGCTGCTTCTGATTTGTTAACCTTTAAAGGGTTAACAAACTCCACTTAATGGGGTCAGTAAAAAAGAAATTTTAGGCAGAGCCAGTAGAAACAAAAATGTTTTGATGTACAAATCACCTTCATGGGGAATATTAAGCTGTCTGACCTTCCTGCATCATACTGTTGTTATTATGGCAAATAACTAACTGGAGCATCCAGCGACATTACTCTTTATATTTGCGTTACAACATACATGTCACAGTCTTCAGCAGGGACTGTGAAACTTCACCAAGGACTGTACTCTGCATGCAATAATTCAAGTGGGCATTGTCTGTTCTTAAACATTTACTAATGATTTGGCTAGAGTTAAGTATGATGCAAAATCAGCTGGTAGTCAATATAATTGCAGTAGGCACTGAAACATCCTCAAGATTCTTTTAATAATGAAAATGTGAAAAAAACATTACTCACTCATGAGGTGCTACTTTTCTCACATTGTATACACTTTCTTCCAGGTTCTATAATACAACACTCAGATTCAAATCATTGTGATATATCTAGGCAGACAAGAACAAAATCACAAAAAACTGGCTAGGGCTACAAGAAAAATCAAATTAATAAAATGAGGGAGTGATAAAACTGAAAAATAGCCAGTAGTAGTTTTTGTAAAAAGGCAGTTTAACCTTCAGTAATCCCGATATGTATTGAGCAGTCCCTCTCATAGCAGGTTATAAGATAAGTAAGCTATATGTTATAGATGCTGTATATACTAAGGGTCACTCAACAGATGGGATTACAATGATCTACAAGGCAAACTAGAGAGCAACAGAAGATATTCCATTCCCATAGCTCTTGGGACACAGCCAAAGATTTAAAAGTGCCTGGGATGGACATTATACTGTCCCTTTAATGAAAGAAAATGTTTGCTGCTCCTTTAATGTGGAGAATGCTACTCCAGTAAGACACAGAACATATTTAGCTCTTGTATTTCATTGGAGATGTATAACAGCGATGCAATGTGATGTGCAGTTTAACCTTCTGAGTGTCAGAGGGTTGTGCAATGCATTGCAGAGCAATGTGCTGCACACACAGTCCTTTGGTACGTAATAACTTAACAGTACATAAGAACATATTTAATAGGAAGTGTTAGGTAGATTACCTTTAAATCACAGCTGTATAATTATATTTCTGACACTGAAAATAACTTATTATATGAAGTAGGATTAACGGATACACAACTTGATGTATGCGCACGCTGTCTTTCAGCAGGCTGAGGGAACAATCGGTTAATGTATAAAAAGCCTTCTTAATGTGTTTAACCTTTTGCAATGTGTTGGATACACTTCAGACACTGAAAGGGTTAAGAAATGTTGTTATAATTTGTAACCATTGGTCATATTTATAAAGAAGCATGTCAAGTTAATACATTTGTCTAACAATTTTCTGAGAAAATTCATAGAAATTGAAACATTAGATTTTTTTCACATCCATAGATAGCACTATATACTTCTATTAAGAACAGGATATACTTGGTGTTAAAATTGCCTCTATTTATATGAGTGTATTTATTTATACATAAGTTGTAACACAGTTCTTATTTGGACAAGACCATTTCTACTCCACTTTTCAAAAAAGTGGACTGACTGGTGTTAGTACTTAGCGAAATGTTGCTAAATGTTTATACATTTATTCATTATTTGAGGCAGTTGTACAGACACTCTCGTAATGTCTGCAGTTTTATGCAACTTGCCCAATTTTCCTTTGCACTCCTCTTTTCCTATGGTACCTTACACAGGGTGCAGCCTGCTGACCAGGAAGTAAGGGAGAGTGAGAAAAAGAAGAGCGACAAAGGGCCACATGTTCAAAGAAGTAGCAAAATAGCTTTTGTCATTTGTAACGACTTTTTAAAGTACAGTGTCGCTGGGATCATTAATATTTTCAGAGTGTGTCGGTTGTGATCGTAAATATGTTGTTTGTCCTGACTGAAATTGTTGCATGGAACGACAAAAAATGTCTTAACTAAAGACAAAAATGTCTTTAAAAATGTCAACTAATGACCAAAATGTCTTAACTAAAGACAAAAATTATCACATTCAGAACTTCACATTCCCTTCACTTTTTTCTTAACATACAAATTTTATCTATTGAAAGACATTTTTTTTGTCGTTTGTTATGACAAATTTTCTTTTCCTCACTGGAGAATAGTTTAGCCACGCCCTTGCCCCGCCCCTTTGCTCTCCAATTCTGGAGTTGTGTTGTACACAACGGACATTACTAGTTTTTTTGCTGTAAACACTATAGAAAATATGTCGTTCATGCATTCAATTACTTATTTTTGTCTTTCATATGACAATGTTTTGTCGTTATCCATTTGAACATACGGCCCAAAGAGAGAGGAAGTGCAAGAGAAAAAGAAACAAAAAGGAGAAAGTAAACAAAAAAAAGAGAAAAATGCACTATGTATCCTGGTACTAGAGTGTTATGCTAGACAGGCCCTTCCTTTCCTTTATTTTTATTTTTCTGGATACCTACATACTTTGGACGGTTACTTGTATGCTGTACTAGGTTAGTTACACTCTGTACTAGTATATTTGTCCTTTGAATAGAGCATATGTAATGCCACTGTTTTTGTATTGTGATTTTTTTACTTCTCAATAAAGCCATGAAACAAAAAAATTGCACTATGTATGGAAACTTTGACACACACACACACAGGAGGGCTGGCCTGGGAGTCGGGGTGCAATTGCCCTCTGGGCCATTCATATTTCTGGGCCTGTGGGCCAGTGTCTCACTCAGTCTCCCTTTTGCGGCTGAACATGGAGATTAGAAAGCTTTCAAATCTTACAACTGAAACACAGCTACATAAATAATACCAGAGAGTTACAATCCATATGCAGCTACACTAGCATAACACATTTACCTTGTAAGCTCTATGGTATCCCTGGTGTTGCTTTACTTAAATTATAAGCTCTGTAATATCAGTATTGTAGCCCCATTTCAATTGTAAGCTATGTGGTATAATTTGCCTTATTTCACTACATTAATGCCAATTTTAAAATTAAAAAAAGGGGCTGGGCAGGGACAGTCTGCCTGAATGATAGTAGAAATGAGCCACTTGGTTATATTTGCCCCCTAAGCCATAAGTTGCCCCTCCCCTGCACACACATACACACACACACTGATCAAACCTGTTGTGTTATACAGGAGAAACCAACACTTGCTTGTTTCACATTTGCCTCAATCAAGGTCAGTCATTGTTACCAATGTCAATCACACAGATTAAACAAGAGTGGCTGTATGATAATGACCTTTTTCAAGCAACTCCCACTCTAAATAAGAGAGGTAAATTAACACAATAATTGGAACTCATTATGAGACTTTCAGGAGTTGTAACATTTACAATTATCAAGGAGTGAAACTTCATTGTCACCACTATAGCACCAAGACCTCTGGTATCAGCTGAGATTCCTCTAGAAAACCACTTTCTTTGTAAATTTTCCACCTGCTGTTTTAATACTCAGTATTGTATGTTTTTACCTGACAGAAATTTACACTTTATATAATTAAATACAATCTTTAACCACTAAGATGCTAGTTACACTTCCAATGAGTTAGATATGTATCTAAAATCTGTATTATGGAAGCTAAAGGTGAGCAACCAGAGGGGACAAAAGAAAATTCCCATTAATTTAAATGGGATATTTTAAATACTTGGATATCTATTTAGCAGGGCTGAAAGTTCCCATTTATATTGATGTAAATTTTCTGGTTTGTCTCCTAATTTGGTCAAAAATTGCTGAATATGGCACTAAAATTCAATTTGCCCGTTGGAAAGTCAAGAAATGCTTTGCATAGAAGTCCTGTGTCTTTCTAAGGATGAAAGGTAATCCAGGCATGGACTCCTTGCTCTCAGTGTCTAGGGAGACCAGCTGCATCACACTGATGATGCCCAAACAAGGTCAAAATGTACATCTGGAGTTAGCTGGTATTCTTGTTCAATGACAACTTGCTTGTCATGTTGGACCACCCTTTTGAGTAAAATTAGCGTGATATGCACATGGAAATTCCTCTCTGCAATGGTATTAGAGAGATAAAATGAGATGCTTATAAGCAGTGACTAGCCATAGGACAAGCAATATCTGGCTCAGTTGGTTAATGCACCAGCTGTAGAATCTGCTCACACCATGAAGTTGCAGATTCTCGTCCCGGCAAGGTCAGCTCAGCCTTTCACCTCTGAGGTAGATAAAATGAGTCCAGGGCATACTTTTTCACACACACACAAAAAAATATTTTCAGTGAGCTTCTCACATCTTTTGGCTTCTAAAATTCTATAAGACAAAATTGTTCTTCTTGCCAAGGCTTATTCACAAGGGCTACATTAGTGTAGCAATGCTATTACTGCTCTAACATGACAAAAACAGAATACCTTACCTTGAAATCAGGCTGTTCACTTTGAATGAATGAAGTATGCTGCAACTCAATTCAGTTCAGAACACAAATTTCAGCATGCCTGTTCTACATGGTAGGATGTACGCACAGATCTCTCACTGTAATCTCCAATACACATGATCATTAGCCAAACATGTTTGGCTGATAGACTTATTAGGGAATTAAAATACCTAAATGAATGTCAAATATTCAAAAAGGGTTTAAAGGGATGGTAATACTTGTAACAAAAAAGTAGCTCCGAGTCTTCTTGATACTATTTGTCCCATGTAACGCTGTATTTCAATAATATCAGGGTTGGAGTTCAAACACAATTGAATCAGAAAGGATCCCCTTGCGCCCCTTTCCCCTTCATCACTCTGCCTTTCCAAGCTGGTCCGGATGGAACGCAGCGAGGGACAACCTTTAGAAATCATAAGGAAAATCCTAGTCTCCTTCTTCAAGGGGGGGGGGCAGGGTTTTCCTTATACTTACTGCATGAATATTGTCCCTCTCTGCGATCTGTCCCTTTCCGGGACTGGATTCCTCATCTGATGGGGGGGGGGGGGGGCAGCTAGAAGGGGCGGGAGGGGGATCCTTTCTGATTCAATTACATTTGAACTGCAAGCCTGATAGTATTGAAATACAGCGCTACGTGGGAAGAATAGAATAAAGAAAACTTGGAACTGCACTTTGTTACAAGTATTACTATCCCTTTAAAACTACAATGCTAGTTTCATTATCCATTACACCTTTCAATGCCCAAGAAGTTTACAATGTGTGCAATGTGCAGGAGACTTCTCTGGCATCCAAAGGGTTAAAGTTGACCTGTCAACCTAAATGGAAAAAAGGTAATATACTGTGCTAGCCATTTTTTGTAAAAAAATATTTTTTGAGAAATTAACCTTAATTGGTTGTTATCTCAGTCTGATACTTTATAATAATTATTTTCTGTGCTGGGCAAACATTACCATACATAATGCTATGAATGAATCTAGCCAGAGATAACACTTAGGGTAATTTCTATTAGCACTGCAAGGGAAGATTGGTGTCTATCATATCTAATTAGCTTAGCTAAACAGGTTTAACCCTTTGAGTACCAAAGGGGTTGGCACTCAAAGGGTTAATTTTCTGCAAAATAAACTAAACTTGTCTTAAAGAAACATGCCCAATTTAAAATGAACCTTTCACTACAGAAACACTTGCCTATTAATTAAAAATTAAAAGATTACTTATGGTTTAATTTTTTCAAAGAAGAACTGCCTCTATTTTTTCAAATTTTAGAAGCTGAACTTTTTTTTTTTTAACCTTTTCTGTGTCTGAATTTGATCATGCTTAGAAAAGGGGAGCTTTATGTACTTACCATTAAATCCTTTTCTCTCAGTCCATATGGCTGAAAGGAACCATGAGGTGAATTCCCCTTCAGGAGGGCAGGGCACAGCCTAAATAGCTCCCTGAGGAGGAGACTCACATCCTGCACAATTTGACCCCTGATCAGACATGTTCAGTTTGAGATATAGCTAAGCCAAATGTAAAGAAACATAAGTGGAACAACACAGAAAATCCCCCGAACCAGAGACCCCCCTTCCTCAGGACTCAGACAAATAATTTTGTCTTCAGGAGGGAAGTCCTGTGTTTCACATGGACTAAAAGAAAAGGATTAATTTGTAAATAGACAAAAATCCCCCTTTTCTCTTGCATTCTGTTTGGAACACAGGAACCATAGGGATATACCAAAGCATATAACAAAGATTCCAGGGAGGGAAGGAAGAAAACTCCTCCAAACACAGACTAGTTCTAAAAGAAATTAAATGGTACAACATGACCCTCTAGAGTCAACAGACACCAACACTACAAACCATGGAACGGGAACCAACATGTCACTGGTCAAAAGAAAGTCGGGAAGGATGCCTAGATGGGCATAACAGACCGTAGATTCTTCAGGCCAAAAGCTGGCTTCAGCCGAAGCCAAAACATTAACATGGTAGTGTTTGACAAAAGTGTGAAGAGACGGACACATTGCCGCCTTACACAACTGCTCAGCAAAGGTCTGATTTTTATAGGCCAGAGATGTGCCCACCAACCTGGTGGAAGGTGCAGTAACCCAAAAGGGCACTGGCTTCTGCCTTAGAACATACACCTGGTGAATGGTTATCTTAACACAAGAAGCCACTGTAACCTTAGACGCAGCCTAGCCTGCTCAAGGGCCCTCAGGGATGAAAAAGTGAACCAGATTTCTGAAATGGCTGTGTGGGATGAAAGCCGTACTTCAATCACCTAAGCACTTCCAAGAAATGATGCTCCTGGTCCTGTCCATTAGAGCTGGACAGAGAGGAAAAACAATTTGCTAGGTGATGTGAAACTCAGAAAAAATCCTTGGGGAAGAAACGTATGGCCTGAGAACCACCCTGTCAGAGTGGAAGACCAAAAAGGGATGCCACCTACCGAAGCAACACAATAGCCAAGAGAATGGCAGTCTTGAACATCAAGTAACACAGAGAACCCCAAAACGGTATCTTTAAACAAACCTTCTGAAGCACTACCAGAACCAGGCTGAAATGCCACAAAGGAGTGTGATCCCGAAAGACAGGGTAGGCATAAGCCACCCAATGGACAAAAGTGTGCACATCAAGTAGTGAGACAATACCCTGGAAAAAGACAGGAAGTGCTGAAATCCAACCTAAAGAAAAAACAAGACTACCAGAAGACGGAAAAAGTCACGTCTGAAACCCCCGATCCTCACACCACACCTCAAGAGCCAATCTGTTTTAGCAAAAAAACTCCATGTGTGGATGACAAAGCAGATCCTGTCACAAAAGGTCTAGAGGTAGAGGAAGCTTAAACGGCTCAACCACAAATAGTTTGAGAAAATACCAAAACCAGGCCATACAGGGACAGAACAGGGCAATTGGAATGAGCCCACTCTGTCCTGATTTTCCTCAGCATGCTGGGAATCAGGAGAACTGGAGGAAAGGCATGCACCAGAGGAAAATACCACTGGACTGACCATTGCTTCTACCACAAGAGCTAGGAGATCCCCGGGCATGGCACAGAAGTGGGAAACCATGTGGTTCAGCTGACAGGCCATTAGGCCCACTGTAGGGAGACCCCTTATATGAATTATATAATTGAATTTATTGTGAGCTCCCAACTGCAATGATCTAGATCCAGGCACAACATTGTTTATCCCATGGAATGTGAATGGCAGAGATAGCCAAAATATGAGCTTCTGCCCATGTCAGAATCAGCTGAACCTTGGCCCACATGGACGCACTTCTGGTGACTTCCTGAAGGCGGATGTAAGCCATCGCCGTCACATTGACTGGATCCGCATCAGTGATCCCTGGAGGGGCTGAGACCAATGCCACAGGGCTAGACGAAATGCCCAAAGCATTTAGGGACTGAGCTCTGTCAATCCTGGTCCAAAGACTCTACAATATTTGGAGATGCATAGTGACATCCCAGCCCCTGAGACTGGTATTTCCCATAACTATTACCCAAAGCGGGATAACCAGAGGCTTTCTCAAGGACATCCACCTTCTTCCTGTTAGACTGAGATATGACACAGGAAAGGTGAAACTGTTGCCTGGACCAATTCCTGGGAATGTCTAGCTGAAGCTCCCACCTATGAAGTGGATCAACCGGGACTGCTTACTTAGCAGAAACTAGGTAACTTAGTACCGTCATGTACTCCCAACACCATTGCAGATGGCCGGTATACTGCTTGATTCACCTGAACGAACAAAGACTGAATGTTGTTACCTGGTATAAAAACCATCCCCTGAAGAGTGTTGAATCTCAAACTGAAAAAGTGAAAGGCTTGAGACAGACCAAGAGAACCTTTCTTGAGATTGAGAACCCAACCATGTTGCTCCAGAATGGAGACACAAGACTGAATCTGAGCGCTCAAATCCTCTTGTGAAGGAGCCTTTAGCCAAAGGTACACCAGATATTGAGTCAAAGAAATCCCTTGACAGCAGATGTAAGTCGCCAGGGCTGACATGACCTTTGTGAATCCCCACAGAACATTTGTCAGCCCAAAAGGAAGAGCAAAGAACTGAGGAGAAAAAAAAAAAAAAAAAAAAAAAAAAAAGATTTTGAATAGCAAATGGCAGGAGACGCTGATGATTTGAATGGATTGAAACATGCAGACAGGAGCTTTTTTATGTTTAGTGAAGCCAGAAACTTCCCTAGACACATGGCTGTAATGAAGGAGCACAAGGACTCATCTTAAACAGCTGAGGTATTTTGTGTCTATAACAGGACAACATCCTGTGTCTTTCTTTGGTACTATCAAAAGATTGGATTAGCAAACCCTGTGAATCTTTTCCGAGATGGCACTGGCGTTAACACACGCATGTCTAAACAAAGAAGATATCGCGCCCTACAATAGATGGCTTCACTTGGGATTGTGGGGAACCGTGGAAATGAAGAAATAACCTGGAGGAAGGGACTTGAAGTCTATTCAAATTACCTGTGAAACCCATGGGTCCACCATGGAAATGGCCCAGTCACTGTGGAAAAATGGAGATAATCTACAATAAGCTGTGGTGAACCAGACCCCCAAGTGTCACATGGAAATAGGTTTGTCAGTTTTAGATTTCTGACTGGCTTCTTGTCTAAGTTAGAATGGGTTTTGAGATGGAATGAGCCTGGGTTGCTGAGGGAAGCGCCGCCCTGGGAACATACCAATACCGGCAGTGGTAACAAAAGCCATGTGTTTTTCAGCAGCACAACTGATAACTGTGTCTAATTGTTTGTCCCCAAATGGGAGAGAGAAAGATTCCTAGGAGGACTGGTCAGTATAAAGATAGAATAAAAGAACATATACATCCTTAAAAGTACTTATCTGACTGCAAGGGATTAATGTGGCAAGCAGGAGCCATCCTGAAAGATTGAGAAGATCTGTGAAACAACCAAAAGGTGCAATGAGGATGACTTGAACCCTCTACATCTTGATATTCCTCAGCCCCCTGACAATCAGGGGAAATGGTAAAAGCACATAAGCCAGATGGATGTTCCATGGAATAGACCACATCCATCTCAAATGCTAGAGGGTCCTTCTTGGTGTAGAACAGCGTAACCTTCCTGTTGTCATGAGATGTAGTGAGATTCACTGATGGAAGTCCCCAGCAGTGGTCAATCTGGTAGAACACACTCTAACGGATTTAAAAATTTCTGGGATCCAAATGTTGGCAAGTTAGAAAATCTGTGACCATGCTTTCCACTCCTGGAATGTGAACTGCTGAGCTGGCTGGGATGTGAGCTTCTGTCCACTGAAGAAGTTCACAGATCTCACCCAAACATACTCACTTCTGGCTCCTACTTGGTGATTAATGTAGGTAGCTGCTGTCACACTGTCTGATTGGACCCTCACCAGTATGTCTGACTGACCATGTGACCAGGGGTGCCAGTTGAATGGCCTATATATGCAGAATGTTGATTGGAGGAATTGTCTACTCCCTGGTCAAGCATCCCTGTACCATAAGGTTCCCTGGGTGGCTCCCCATCAAATCAGGCTGGCATCTGTGTTGAGTACCATACATTATGGTATTATAAAGGGGTGTCCCAAAATTATGGGAGGATGGTGAAGCTACCAGCAACTGTCCTCCTTTGCTCATTGACACAAGGACATGGCATGAGATAGGTGAGAGGGTTGTCTTAACCAGCTCCTAGATTATCCAGCTGTAACTCCCTTGGGCAGAACTGAGCATAGGGGATGGCTTCCAGTACCAAGACTGGACTACCTATGAGCCTGACACTCATGTAATTCCTTACCATCACCAATGGCCAGGATATTTTTTGATTAACATGAAGAGACAGGGCATGGATCTTGTCTTCTGGTAGAAATACTGACCCTTGGAGAGTATTGAATTTTATGCCCAAGAAATACAGAACCTGAGAAAATACAAGAGAGGATTTCTTGAAGCTGAGCATCCAAACAGGATAAGGACAAAGCTCCAAGATAAGGACAAAGTCTTGTATCTGTAAGCTGAGCACAACTTCCAAAGGAGCCTTGAGCAGAAGATTGCCTAAGTAAGGGGTCAAGGATATCCCTTGAGCACAGATGTGGGCTGCCAGTAGCTATTACCTGTGAGAGATCCTTGGAGCAGATGCTAGTCTGAAGGGGAGAGCAGTGGACTGGTAAAGACTGCTCTCAATTGTAAAGTGCAGAAAGCACTGATGGTCTGAATGAATCGGGATGCAGATAGGAGTCCTGGAGATTCAGGGAGGCATGGAATTCTCCCGGACACATGGTAGCGGTAACATCACAGAGATTCTATCTTGAAATGTGGAGCTAGAACATACTGGTTGAGACACCAAGTATAGAATAGGTCAGCAGCTGCCATCCTTTTTGTGAACCACAAAAAGATTGGGGAAAAATCAAATGAAGAGCTCCTGAGCTGGAATGAGGACAATAACTATTTTTCTGAAAGGGACACTACTGCTTATATAAAAAGACATGCCCAAACTGGATTTCAAGGAACTATGGACAAAAAGAAATGGTAAAGCAGGAGGCATTTGTGATCAATGTGGACCATTAAGAAATAACTCCAAAAACTTTCTGGTTTGTCACAGAAGACTACCACGGACCAAAGCTCCACAAGTCATGCAGAGGTGGGCTTGTCAGCCTTAGTTTTCTGAGAAGACTTCTTGGTCTTCTTAGTGTGTTTGTGCCTTGGGGTTGGGTCTGGCCTAAAAACCCTAAGGGTTTGAACCCTTTCTTGGGAAAAAGGGCACATTTAGGTGCAATTCAGTGTCACTAATGACCTTGTTTAGGTTGGACCCAAAAAAGGTGTCTTCCAACAAAAGGAAGGGATACCAAAGACTTTTTGGAAGATTGGTCAGCCAACCAAATCTTGAGCCACAAGGTGTGAAGTATGTCTACTGCAAGGGCTGAAGTCTTTGTAGAAAACTTAGCTGCATCAAAGGCCACCTTAGTAAGATATACATTGGCTTCAATAATATTGGCTAGCATGACAACCAGTACCTCTTTAGGAAACCCTCCCATGGCATCAGATAGTGGTTTACCCCAGATAGGCATGGCTCTAGCAAAAATAGGTCTCAGGGCAGACCCAGTTGCTATGAAATTTGTCTTTAAGAAGGAATCTAAGACTTTATCAGCCTGATCCTTTTGGACCATGTATCAGTGTTTGCATATGACACAAAATTAAGTAAGGTAATAAAGTCTGAACTGGATGTGTCTTCATTACAAGAGGACTTGGACAAATTGAGTAACTGGGCAGGCAAATGAGATTCAATATAGACAAGTGTAAAGTTATGCATTTTGGGTATAATAATAAAAATGCAACATATAGTTAAAATGGAGTTCCTCTGGGGAAATCTACAAATGAAAAGGATTTGGGAGTAATGGTAGACAATATACTTAGCAGTAGCATGCAATGCCAGCTGGCAGCTGCAAAGGCCAATAAGATATTGGCATGTATTAAAAGGGGTAATGACTCAAGGGAGGAAGATATAATTATGCCTGTTTACAGTTCCATAGTAAGACCCCACCTAGAATATGCTGTTCAATTCTGGGTGCCCTTTCTGAAAAAGGACATTATGGAACTAGAAAGAGTGCAGAGGAGGGCTACAAAACTAGTAAAGGTAATGGAAAGTTTTAGTTATGAAGAAAGGCTAGAAAAGTTAAACTTGTACACACTAGAGAAACGGCGTCTTAGAGGGGATATGATAATACTATATAAATATGTTCAGGGCCCATACAAAGGGCTCTCCAAAGACCTGTTCATTAAAAGAACAGTACACAGGACAAGGGGCCACCTGCTTAGACTTGAGGAAAGGAGATTTAATCTACAACAGCGGAAGGGTTTCTTTACAGTAAGGACAATAAAGGTATGGAATTCACTGCCTGAGGAGGTGGTGCTATCGAATACATCAGATGCCTTTAAAAGGGGCCTGGATACTTATTTAAAAGAGCATAACATAGAGGGCTATGTACGTTAGTATTGGGATTAATATTTAGTTAGGGCTTGTTGATCCAGGGAGAAATCTGATTGCCATTTGGAATCAAGAAGGAATTTTTTCCCCCATTCAAGGCAGAATTTGAAATTGCTATACTGAGGGGTTTTTTTGCCTTCTTTTGGATCAACGATGGTAAACAGGAATAGGAAAAGGGTTGAACTAGATGGACGCAAGTCTTTTTTCAACCTAAATTACTATGACCACCACATCTGCCAAATACGGTATGGATTTTAGCAGGATGGGAGATAAAGGGATCAATGACAGATGAAGTAGCCAACTGGAACAAGGTCTCAGCTGAGAAAGGATAAAGGTTGGAAATGCATTTATTAAGACACACAATATGGTTTCCCTTGGATTCACCTCAAAATGAAAGTGTCCAAATGGGAAGCCGAAAGGTAGAGCCACACAAAACACTTACAATTACATACTTATTTATCTAGAGTCCATTTAGTAGAAACATCAGGGATAAAGATCTTTGCAGCTTGTTGTATATTGGTTTGGACTCCCAAACTCAAGAACTACAAGGAACAAGAAGAAAAAACAGCAGCGCAATATCTTCTAAGAGTAGTATTGTTGCCTTTGTACAGCTTCACCTCGTGCTGTAATAAAATATCACTCACATTTAATAGAGGCTCACGGTACTGCCTCTAAGAATTAAGCGATCTCCTGGTATAAACCCCTGGATGGTTACCTCCGGGTAAAACACCACTGATCACCCCAGAATTTTGGATTCTCCACTATAGGGTTATGAGGGCCTGCAAGGAGTACACCAAACCCCCTCCAAAAGCCTACTTTACCCAGACAGGAGTAGTACTTGAACTGGAGGTCTTGTGATTAGAATAGAGTCTCAAGAGCTCGTGAAGGGAATTCAACAAATTAAGGGTTTTATTCACAAAAATAATCACTATTAGAGTGACAAAAAAAAATGTAAAATTACATATAGTACTCAATATGCATATGACTAAAAAACGCTTAACGTGTTTTGTAACAGTAGGTTACTTTCTCAAGGGCAACTTAGGAGATATTCGGTTACGAAATGCCTTTTTGAGCACAATCACTCTGTGGCCTACTAGACTGCCGCACTGCCCAGACCAGGACCTCTAGCCTGTTTTGCGTTCCATCCTGCCTAGATTCCATCTCAACCTCCCTTGTGCACACACTGGCGAGAAGTGGGTGACTACCATGAGACTGACGGCCTCCGTTCCACTCCCAGTGAGGACGACTGCAGTAGTGCACGCCATTGAGAGTCCCAGGGGACCCAGGAGACACTACTGCACCTCCGGGTGCAGGGATCATGGCCAGTCATCAATAGCAAAGTCCGCCTCCCTAGACAATGAGAGCTGGTAACCACAGTCCTCTCAGCACGGAATGCAGCAAGGACCCCTCATCATGTGGAGGTGGAGGACCTCCTAAGGGCCACTGGGTCGAATTCTGCTAGACCCTAGCTGTTAATTTGGCTCTACCCACCCTGCCACCAGCTACTATGTTCTCCTGCACTGCATCCTCTTGGCAACTGGAGCCCAACACTTTCCACATGGGGTGACTCCCCAATTAGACCTGTAGGCACACTACACCACCTGTGATTCCATCCTCCAGACCCTGCTTCCTGAGCTCCATCTCAATGATTTGACCTCCTCCCTACCTGCTACACTCTACCATTGCCTGTTCTGCTTATGGAGAGATTCTTCGACATGATGGACTCAGCTAAGACCCACAGATTCCAAAACAGCGACCGCAAGCTGGATAAAAATAAACCCTCTCATGTATATTTTTATATTACTGATTCTTCACAATACCCAATGGAGAAACTGGCCTCTAATTCCAACTCGTCATCAGGAACAAATATTGGAGCAGGAAGCACAATCTCCGTTTGGTGGGACTGCCGGAGCAATTAAAAGGCAAAGAGATGTGGGATTTTCTATCTGTTGGGGGGAGAGGGTTGTGAGGAGGGGGATGTATCATTCAGTTATCATTCTCATAAACAAACACCTTACCTTTTCAGTTATTACAAAATCGCAGCTCCTGGGGGCCATTTCCTAATTTTTCACTGTGAAATTGACCACAAACCTTTTATATTATGTAATGTGTATGCCCCCAAAGACCCCTCCATCATCTTTCTTTACCCAACTACTCTCATCTATCTCATTATACCAATGCAGAGATCATCTTGCGTGGGGACTTCAACAAAATTAGTGACCCTGTAGTAGATCACAACGGGTGCCCCCAGAGAACCCCTTCCCTGCCCAGACCCCCTTCAAGCACTTCCTCTCTTGTGCCGCCTTGATGGATGTCTTGCGCCTTCATCACCCTACATTCATGAGAATTGACTACTGCCTTTTATGCACAACCGTACTCCCACTGGTAGTGGACTGCACTCTTCATGATATTCTCATCTCGGACCATGCCTTCCTTCATTCTTAGTTTGGATTTCCGTTCTAGTCTGCTGGGAGCATTGGAAATATACACCCTGACTAATGCTCCATCTGAATCTGACCCTACTGTATACTGTCCAGTAGCGAAAGCTGTACTCACTGGGCACATTAATTCTTACCTGTCCTCTTGGCCTACACTACCTATTTACTGACTGACACACCTGCTAACAGATCTAATACTGCAGCCATACAGAAGTCTAACTCCGCTACCACATCTGACACCTTAGCTATTAACGATTTGTTTGTTGCCTAATGTAAACAGTTATACTCTACATTCCCAGATGTCCTCTACTCAGGCAGGAATTCTTATGAAACATTGATCTTCCCTCCCTCATGCCTGACCAGGCAGACTCCCTAAACACACCAGTCATGTCTGCAGAACTACACTCTACCCTCACTTCTCTTCACAATGGGAAATCCCGTGGCCTAATGGCCTCACAGACAATTTTTATAAGCTACTCCAAGAAGAGATCTCACCTACACTCTTAACCTTATACAATCATGTACTCTCCATGGGCTCTATGCCGCTGGTGTTTAATTTAGCCAGGATAATAGTCCTGTCCAAACAAAACAAGAACCACACGAGTGAAATCCTACCGGCCAATTTCCCTTCTCAATACAGATTATAAATTGCTGCTCAAGATCATGGCCCGCAGACAATGTCATCCTTCCCTTCTTGATTTCACAGGAACAGAAAAGGGTTTATAGTAGGCCTCTACTCTACTCACCAACATGCAAATTGTGATAGTGGCCATTATGAAATCCTCAGATTTTCCCAATAACTCCAATCTTCTCATTAACCTAGATGCCAAAAAAGTGTTTGGTAAAATCCTCTGGACCCACGTTAAACTTTCGGCCTTTGTGGATGACCTCCTTCTTTCTCTGGGCAACCCTCAGATTGCTCCCTCACACTTTGGGTATCTTTCAGACTTCCAGGCTATAGAAGGTTTTACTATCAAATTCACTAAGCTGAGGCCTTGTGGTTCACACCACATAAACCTCAACTGCCTGACCTGGGGGGTTGAGCTTCACTGGGACACTCCCTCTCTTACATTCTTAGATCTCCACCAAGTCATATCTACTCTCTATAAACTCAACATCCCTCCCATAATCTATCAAATTACCTCCGACTTCCACGCTTGGAAACGTCATCCATGATCATTTATTGGTCGAATCAACAAAAGGGTCACATTCCTCAGGCTATTCTAGTCCTCCAAACACTGCCACTCTATCTTCTACACACCAGCGTTCAACTTCTTTATAGGAAATTTCAGGGTTTTATTTGGAATGGCCAAAAATAGGGTTAGCTAAACTGCAACAACCAGAATCGAAAGGTGTACAAAGTTGCTTGTCTCCTTCGAATCGCTAAAGAGTGGATCACGCAGAGCTCAATTTATACAGATTCTAATAGGGATCAGCAGTTTGTACTATTATCATTGCATTGTGATTCAGAGGGGGTTCCCACTGTTCCACAAGTGGACAGATGGCATTCCAGATCTATCCACCGATGTGCTCTTATCATGCTTTGCTAGATGCTTGAAAAGTTCAGCTTCTACTTATGATTTATCATATTGTCTTTTGCATAGGGCCTACTTACCCTCTGTCCTCACTCACTTGAATCATGGTCTCGTCTTCCCATGATTGATGCAAATATCAGAGTCCGCACACCACTTTCCTACACCTACTATATTCTTGCTCCCATATTCAAACTTTCTGGAACAAAGTTCTTGGTTTTATAACAGACCGCTTACTCATACCTCTTTCACCAGACTCTCCGCCATTCCTGCTCAGTTCGTACCAGCCTACTCCCTCTCTCCCTTTCTTACTCCCTTCCTAGACTTCATTTTCCTATCTGCCTAGCCAGCCACTGTTTACCCAATGTAAGTCCAGAGTACTTCATTTCACCAGATTGCACTGGTCCGTTGCACTGTCTGATAGGGAATTCCTAGGTGAAAGGTTTGTGTGACTCTGGGAACCCTTTCTTAACACACTTCTCTTTGCGCAACAGGGTTCCATTTTCTGCTGCTTCTGATACCCAAATGGATGTATGGGAGAGAATTTTGTGATTCATTATCCCCTCCACAACCTCCTACTAACACATAGCTCACCACTGGATGCATTCCTTTCACTCTCCTCTCCCTACACTACATTCTTCCTTCCCCGACAGTGGGCCCTCTACCAGGACCTACCGTCCAATAAATGCCTTATATGAGATGCTTGTGTTTGTCTTTGGTTTTGTGTTTCCTTCTTCCCCCTTCCCAACCTCCCAGTTTCCCCTCCCACTACTTTTGTATTATGCAAACACCAATTAGGGGAGACTATGTCCCTTTTTTTCTCACAAACCAGATAAGCCCACTTTACCTCATAACTGACACTCCTTTATCAATCCATCCTTCTGCACCAGTGAATAGGATGCTCCAATTAGTGTCTCAACGACTCTTTTTTATGTGCTGACATAATTATTGATATCAGTGGGGTTTATTGATTCCCAGTATTATTATTATTTTTCATTTTTTTACTTGTTGAAAATTAATAAAAAAGACCTGAAGAGGACTCCTCTGCCAGGTGAAAGAAACACAGATAGATTTTTTTCTCCAGGTAGGGGTCCTGTGTTCCATATGGACTAAGAGAAAAGGATTTAATGGTAAGTTCACTAAAATCAAATTTTCTCTTATGTCCAATATGGAACACAGGAATCATGGGGATATGTCAAAGAATCCTTAAGATTCCAGGGAATGAAAAGAAAATAACTGTCCACATAGGATACCAGTATTCCACAGGACTAAACTGGATCTATGTAACCTCAGATGTCAACAGACACTGAACTAACACAGCAAACAGTCAAACAAGAGCCATCTGGGCTCACACTACTGAACAGGAAATGGCGGTAGAAGAAAAACGGACAGTCCTTAAAAAGGCGCTACTGCCTGAAGGACCATCTGGCCAAAACTGGCCTCAGTGGAGGCCAAAACATTAACACAGTAGTGTTTGGTGAATGTGTGCAAGGTGGACCATGTATCAGGATTGTATAGCTGTCTGGCAGACTCCTAGTCTTTGTAGGCCCAGGAATCACCCACAGACCTGGTGGAGTGTGCAGTGCTTCTGAGCGGAACAGTTCTCTTCTTGATCACATCCTCCTGGAGCATGTAGCCTTGATCCAAAAAGCCATAGTGATTTTGGATGCTGCCTAATCCACTGTAGAACCTTCAGGAATGGCAGACAGGGACTCAGTATTGGGAAATGGCTGAGTACAATGCATATAATACATAAGGTATTACACCACATCCAACAGAGGAAGATCCTTCTCCTGCTTTGAGGAAGGGTCAGGACAAAAAGAAGGGAGGTTGATTTCCTGATTGAATGAAAATCTGAGAGACCTTAGGTATGAACACTTGAGAGGTACAAATAACCACCATGTCCAGATGAAATACTTACAGAACAATGCTTGTAACTCAGAAACCCTTCATATGGAGATAATAGCTAAGAGGAAAGTTATATTGAGTGTCAAAAAATGCAAGGAGATGAAGACAGAAGTTCAAAAGGAGGTCTCTAGAGAACGCTCAAGACCAAAACAGTCCCACGGAGGTTGTGGGATCCTTGAAGAAGGTGAAGGTTTGAGCCACCCCTAGAAAAAAGGTTTTAATGTCTGGGAGAATAGCAGTACAACTCTGAAAGAGGACTGAAAGGGCTGAGATCTGTAACTTGCTAGAGATCAGACTCAGAATCTTGTTCACACCATCTTGCAAAAAGACCAAGAACGTAAGGAGATTAAAGGTCTGAGCAAACACATCTTTGTCAGCACTGAAAAATGATGTACCAAATTCGATCATGCTATTTGGTAGAGACAGGCTTCTTGGCCTGAACCATGGTGGAAATGATCCTCTGAGAACCCCTGTAGCCTCAGGATGTTGGCTTCAAGAGCCATTGCATCAAACCTAACATTTCTGCCTCCTGGTAGCAGATGGAACCCTGGATTAGGTCTGGTCTGGAAGAAAGACAGAATGGTTCCTGAATGAAAAGCAGGCTGAATGGGGCCAGAAGGATCAATTAGACTTCTCTATCCTGATCCTTCTCATCACCCTGGGCATTACACATAGGACATTCCCTGCAAATGGATATTAGAGGCCAGAGCTGCCGTGAAGATTCTTAGAGTTGATACCAGGCCAAAGGAAGTTAGGTGAGCTAGTAATCACTGCATGCAAAGACAAAACTAAGGAAATGATGGTGGTCTGGATGAAGAGAGACATGCATGGAAGTGTCCTGAAGATACAGACAGGACAGAAATTAGCCGAGATGACAAGAACATTGCAACCACGTAGTGATTAATTCATTTCAAGTACAGAATGAGACAACAGCTGCTATGCTTGGGAACCACAAAAAGGTTGAAATAATAACCGGAAAAGTGCTCTTGGCCTGGGACCGGGACCAGGACCTGCTTGTACAGCATAGAAGAGATGCTATCTATAAAGAGATACGCTCACACTGGATCTCAAATTACCACTGACAAAAAGAAGCAATGCAGTGGAAGGCATTTGAAATGTATGTTGTACCCTTCTGAAACCACCTGTAAAACTAACTGGTCCACCATGAAAGATACCCAGGCGTCTTGAAAAAGGTGGAGCTGACCCCATACAGGCAAGGATGTACAAGGACTCTAAGAGTCATGTGGAGGATGGCTTGTCATACTTAAGCTTTGGAGCAGACTTCTTTTCTATGCCAAGTCTGTTTTGGCTTTGGGATGGAGAGCGTCTGGGAAGCCTCTGTACCCTGAACTGGTGAGGGGAATGAAATTCACACTCTTTCCTTTCAAAAAAAGGAAGACTTAGAAGAGATCTGGGTCAGGTAAGTACTCTTGTCTCCAGTGGCATCACTAATGACCTTGCTTAGGCCAGGACCAAATAGATTCTAACTCGAAAGGGGAAGAGAAATCTGTGATTTCTTGGAAGATTGATCCACAGGCCAAATTTTCAATCACAAGGTGTGGCGTACAGCAACAGATAAGGCTGAGGCATTTGCCAGAAAACCTGGCAACGTCAAAAGCAGCTTCAGAAAGATGTGCGTTTGCTTCCAAAATATTGGCAAGCATTATTAAAAGGTCTTCCTTAGGAATGTCAGAGTGTATGGCTTCAGAAACTTGCTGACCCCAGACAGCAATTGCCTTCTAGACCCAGGAAGTGGGAAAAACAGGTCACAGGGCTGCCCCCATTGCAGGGGACAAAGGGACAAGGTCAGCATCATGGGGATCCCCAAAGGACAAGGAAGAGTCCGTATCTTCTTCCTCCAACTGTCTGAAAGTATCCCCTAAAAATAAGTTTCTTAAGGAGGCATTGGTCGCCAAGAGCGGAAGACCCCATGAATGGATGCCACTCAGAATATAATGGTTTTGTTTTAACCCAAACTGGCTCTTAAGTGCTGAATGGCCTCAGGAGTGTAGTAGGGGCCATAGTACAGGAGGGACCCAGAATATTCTCTTGGAAGCCCAACATGGCATGAGGAATAATGAGTTGGGGAAGTCCCTGAATCCTTGGATTTAGTTTTCCACAAATGTCCCTTGGGGGTCAGAAGTGTCCAGAGAAAACAGCTTACACTAGATAAAAACTAGTGAAAGCAGCTAATACATAGCAACTGAAAGTACTTATATGGCATGTAAAGGGTTAAACTGGAATAAAAAAATAAAAATAAAAAAATAATATATATATATATATATATATATATATATATATATATATATTTATTGGATGCAGGGGGAGCTCTACAAGCAGTTAGCAGTCTCAAACACACAGCTGCTTGCTTCATAGTCTTGCCTAACAGAGGCAAGAGGACTGGCACTGATTATAAAGGATGCGCTCTGTCTGTGCATGAACAATTACCTGGACGCTCTTTTGCTACAGAGCTCACCAGGTCATAATCCTCTTTCATCGGAGGAGAGAAGGGACTACGAGGGGAGGGGAACTGAGCAAGAGTGACAGGCTGCATC
The DNA here is from genome assembly GCA_037306005.1 of Rhinophrynus dorsalis. Lineage (NCBI taxonomy): Eukaryota > Metazoa > Chordata > Amphibia > Anura > Rhinophrynidae > Rhinophrynus > Rhinophrynus dorsalis. The sequence goes on from CM074718.1 coordinate 151,298,371, forward strand.
ACAAAATTGGACTACAGAGGGGCAGACGAGGATACGAGTAAGCGGAGAGGGAGGGAAGCAGTGCGGCAATGGAATTTCTTTTTGTATGTGATGAGAAAACAAGGGTGCATATTATACAAAGGCACTCTTGTTTCCCCCTAAAATCTTGGGTATAATGTACACCAGCACATTATACACAGGTGTGTATTATACCCAAGATTTTACTGTAGGTCTAAAAGTGATTCTGTATAAATAAAATACTTTGGTCTTGCTCTAAATCATTTATTCAGTTATACAATGAGGGGTCTATAATGTCACGTCATATTGTTTTGGATCTCCCCATCAGTTATGCTCCCAGTACATCAAAATTGCCACATCTTTGGCCATTTGAGGCACTGGGAGCTCTGGTCTCAGCTTTTCTCTTCCTCACAATCACAGTGAGGAGGGAGAGAGGCAGAGAACAGTGAGAGAGACAATGTTTACATACATTGCCTTTGCTCCACTGGCACATGTGATCAATTTAATAGTGATCACATGTGTTAAGCCACCAAAGAATGGCTGAAACTGGTCCTGAAGCAGTTAGTTACAGCCTCCCCACAATGACTGCAGTGTGCCCTCAGGCGTGCTTTAATTATCCCTTTACGCGCCAGGACCATCATCCATCCTTAAAGGATGGATTTCTGTGACAGTCCTGGATCGTCACTTGCCCCCAGCAGGTTAAAATTGTTGTAATGGAAACCAATGCAATAAAGAGAAACAAAATACTTTGCAGCAAACACCTTTAATAGGAATACAAAGTTTTACACCAGAGAAAGATTCTGGGGAATGAAACTAATCCTTTATTACAAGAGAAGAGAACTTAATATAAACTGAAAATAACTGAATGAAACCGGGTGAGTATCAAACAAGTTGATTAAAGAATATCATGTACATAATGTAATGGTAACAACCAGGTCATCTATTGTATTGTAACACTATTAAACATATGATACAGAAATCACACAATCTATTAAATTGAGTAAATACTGTAATAAAGGTATACTTCATTTAACAGAAAAAAATGAATAAGAAAAATAAACACACATAGGAATGCAACTTAGCCAACATAAGAAACCCCGGAAACATTCATTTAAAAGAGGAATGAGAAATGTAATGAAACTAAACAGCATTATTAGAGTTGGATTAGAGATGAAAAAAGGGGGAAAAAAAAAAAAGAGTGGACTGAATAGTTAATAAAATGTAACCTTCGCCCCTTTGTCTAGTACAATGATAACTAGGCTAATATGCTATGAAAATGAAATATGTAAAGTATTAAGTCAACACTTCTGGGACCAGAGATGCACCCAATGCATTTCACTGCAATGCAATGTGGTGTGAAGGTCTCTGATGCTTAAACAAAAAATAATCTTTGCTGTTGAAGATGGAAGTTGACAATTGGTGACATGCATAGAAGGTCCAACTGTCCTAACCACAAACAGGTTATAGCTAATAAAAGGCACATCATTGTGAATTAAGGCTAACCGTTTTAATATGAATTAAAGTTCTCTTAATGCTGCCCCCTCTATCTGCATGATTAGGATTTAAGGGCAGCTCAAGGTTTTCTCACAAATGGAATGCAAAGAAACACTCTAATGCCATAATAATAATAATAATAATAATAATGGAAGTGCAATATGGAGCCTTATTAACCCCTTCAGGACTAGAGGGGTGTGTATTTAAGGGGGTTAAATAGCCCCTTTGTTTACTGGAGTGGTTTATAAAAGTGGACAACAAATTATGTCCACCTTAGTGAAGAGCAATCATAATTCTTAGATAATCATTTAAAGGGAAAGAACGCTCTAATAAGTATATCAGTGGCTCTTAGCAAAGTGGCCATATTCAGCAATTAAGAGGGAGCCATCTGTGTTTTCTTGCATATCACTTAACCCTTTACCTTTCTGGCCTCTAAGTCTTTACATAGTCAAACAGTACATGCTGCCACATCCAAGTCACCCGTATTGGGAATGCATTATACACACAGCAATGCTATCTTGATGAAGAATGAATGGCAATATTCAGCAAACTAAAATGGAACAATTATGGCACATACAAACTGCACCATAGGGACAAATGACAATTCCACACATTACAACCAATTTAAATGAGGTGTTTAATCCACTGAATGCTAGAGAGATCTTGTGATGCAATAGACTTTTCCAGCAATAAAAGCATTAAAATACCCATATAAATCAAAAGTAGTTTTTTATTTCTCCCCTGTGATGCAGTTGGTTTACCCCACATATGCACCACTTTAACCTGCTGAATAAGGCCCCAAATCCCTTGCTGTCTTTTTTGTGATACAATTCCTTGTAGTGCTTTATCAGCCTTTTAAGGATGATTTTGACGGCAGCTTAATTTATGTAATGAGGGAGGAATGTAAGAAAGCCCTCAAAGTTGAAAAGCAGATTATTTTAGTTTTCAGCAGCATCTGCTCAGTAAATAATAAAGTCCAGTATATTCTTGGGTATACTTTCCATGTACAAATGTAGCATTGCACATTGCAAATACCCAAGTTGGACCTGTAGATATGGGGCTGTATTCCGGAAACTACAGATGAGCAATACTAGTGCAAACCAAATGCAACATAGGGGACACACATACAGTCCAGCAAACTTCTTTAATGCTCAATATAATTCTGATGTGCTGCTAAAGCAATGTGTTGGAGATCTCTGTAGAATTTCGAGAAGTAACACTTTCAGTACCAGAGAGTTATCCAATGCATTGCAAAGCAATATGATGGATATCTCTCTGGCACTCAAAGGGTTAAATTAATGGGGATTTTTTTTTTTTTTAATTTATCCCCAATGGTATGCCAGGATTGCTCCTCTTTAGCTTCCTGAATATGGCCCATAGAGCTCTGCTGTATATGGACGTACCTTTTAACAAAACATGGATTACTTACAAGCTTCTGAATTACCAATAGATTCCACTTCCCTTTGTAGACTCACTTATGAGAAATACCTGCTGCAGGGCTACACTAGAAAAACTGCCACCCTACAAGAACGGCTGCTGTCCTGCAATATGCATTTTTCACAAGTCAGTTAAAGGCATAAGGGGTCAAACACTCAGAAAAACAAATACACCACACAGTCTTAAAGACTCTACTGATGTAAAGAGGGCTTCTAACCCCTTGAATTCTAGATAGATCACAAACTACAAAGCAATGTGTTGGAGGCCTCTAGCATGCAAACGTTTATAAGTCCCATTTAAGCCAGTGGGTATTTTTATTTCATCCCCTATTATGCCTTTGATTTATTTTAGAAGTGATCCACTTTTCTTTGTGCTTATGGCTCATAGTGTGCAATATTATGAATAAAAGTATGATTTAAATGTCCAATCCAACAGGCCAAGTGACCAGGATACCCCCCCGATCACAGGTATGTAATCAGTGGAGCCGGAATGGTGACTGTTCTACCTGTGCTTAAATAAGGTTATCCTTAAAAATCTCACCTATTGGTATGTCCTTGGGAATGGAGGTCAGATACACTGTATGGGCTGTCAAACACAGTCATGAAGCCTTACTAACAGTGCAGATGTTAAAGCAACGCTAGCACTTAAATAATCAAATTGCTGGATATATAACCTTAAACAACATGCATTTATAGCCAGCCAGCATATGTATAATGACTCATTTTATTACTCTAAAACATAACTCTAACTTTGCTTTTTAATGCATGCTAAACTGTCCTTTTCAGAGACCACTGATTTGTTTGTGTTCTTTGTAATGTAACAGGATTGGTACCTACCCCTCTTTATAAACGTTCTATTATATAAACCCATTTACAGTAAATCCAAAAAGTCACCTTGCTATGGTAGTGGGGGCCTGGGAAAATGCGAAAATGACTGCTTACTCAGCGAATATTAAGGCTAGATTTTAGTCCACAGAAAACAAAAATAATTTTTTTTCCACAGATGCCAGAATTGAGTACAGGGCATTTAAATTTATAGAATGCCAGTTAATTTTTAGGTGCCCATGTTCCTTTAAGGGAACAAAAGACAGCACTGGTGGCTCAATCAATCAGTTACTGTCATTTTGGTAGATTCATCTTTGCCAATTATAGAAACAACTATGCTAATAACAGGTTATACCTGGACTTTGGTAGAGATTCCAAAGACCTGAACTGTTTATGAGGCTTGAGGACTGGACAGGAGAACGTAACCCTTTCAGTGTTGAATATGGCCCTTTCACATATGGATTTCTGACCTTGTGGCCCAGGATTGTGAAAAAAAATTGGACGCACATGTCCTAGGATATTGCCTATGCGATTATTCATCAGCCTGTAGACGTTATTTTCATTGCACTGCTCGCTTCCTGCTGTAACTTACGCAGTAAGTGCGGCTGATCAGGAAGTGAGAAGTGCAAAGGAGAATACAGTCCTGCTGAAAAACTATTATTGCTTACTGTAGGTGCTACCAAGACATGGCAGCCTTTCTACACTAGGTATTTCTACAGCATGCTCTATAATTAATGGGTTATTGTTCCTTTAAATGATTACAAATTAGTTTAAAAAAATCAGAATTACAAACATAGGGCAAAATCAGTCTAAACAGAACACAGTACTTATATAAAAAAGGAATCTAACATAAGTCCATCTAATGCATTTCTTTGTACTGGTTGTGCTTCATCTTAATAGCAGGACACAAGTATATTAACCACTAAGAGCCGTATACACAAACACAAGCAATTCTAAGGCAAACTAACTGGGCCACAGAGGAAAATGTTATAATGAATTGGAGACAACTCTAGTAACCAAGGTGTTAAAAGTCTCATTTAAATCAATGTGGAGTATTGGGGCTTTTTATTTGCCCCCTTTGGTGCATTGGTTTTTCCTCAAATCAGGGCCAGATTTCCTATTAGGTAGCACAGGGTTTGGGTGTGGCCAGTGTGTGCCAAACACCAACTCCTGGTTTATGGTGACCATTCTATTAATCATTTTACTGATTTAACCCCTTCAGGACCCATGACAGTCCTGGACCGTCAAGGAATTTCCTGGCTCCCTGTGCGGCTGCACACCGTTCGGGGAGTCTGGAATTCGATTCAGAAAAAAAGAAAAAGGTCCCTGGTTCTTAAGTGACCACACCATGCGTGCGCAGCTGGTCCTTAAGGGGTTAACACCTTGGATGTTAGACAGGTCAACAAAGCGTTTTCCAGTGTTTGGAAGCGCCTCTAGCATACAATGGTTTAACCCTTTGAGTGCCAGAATGCGTTGTATGCCCCTCTGGCACCCAAAGGGTTAAGAATGTGTGCATGCCTGTTATAGACTGAGTTTTCTCTGTGAAAGAGAACAGTGGGTGGAGCTGGAGTCATGTAAGAAGTGGGGTGCGTGCCCACTGTGGAATTAAGGATACATAGCTTTCCATGCCTAGGTTCACCAGAGATGTAAATAGGCCCTGCCAAGAATTGTTGTTCTTTTTTCTTACACATACAGCCATTTCATGAGGGAAACAAAATCTCATCAAGTAAACTGTACTCTGAAGCTTTAAATATCTAGAGCTGCCCAGTAAATAACCAGATCTAACTAGACACAATACTTCATTAAAGTGACAGTCAACCGCTTTTTTGACTTTACAGAATATGCACTTGCAGAATGTGTAGTCAAATTCCCTATACATTTTATTTACTTACAGCTTCAGCTGTTTTACACTTTCATGTTCCTGAACATGTTTCCAGAGAGCTCTCTGTCAGGGACTGTTTAAGAAGCGTACAAAATGTAAAACATATACAAAGACAGTGATACAATGTAGAAAAGTATGCACACAGAGCTAAAGGGATAGTGCAGCATTGTATCACTAACCTTGGTTTCACAGTGCACATCTTAAAGCTCTGTGGAAACAGATCCACAGAGCTCAATGTTGGTGACATACAATTGTAAATAAAAAAGATGGAAAAGAAAATAATACAATAAATATAGGCAATTAGACTTTACACGATACACGCTTCCACAATATGTGAATAAAAAAAAAAAAGAGAGAGGTTGACTGAGCTCTGAAGACATATTTCATGGAGACCTCATCAAGCCTACAAAACAAATACAGTTCATCTACTAAACATATACCTCTCTGAGAACCCTTGAGTGGTAGAGATGTCTCCATTTTATTATGAGGCAATGTGCTGGAGAGGTCTATACATTCAAGGAGTTCATTTCCTCAACGAAAACGTGTTTAAAAGTATTTGCTGCAACAGCAAAGCCAATGAACAGTCTAAGCAGCCTCTTTGTAACCATATAAAGGATTTATATTTACAAGTTTTAAAATTTGTTTTTAGATCATTTCACAAAATATCTTTACTCTTACCTTTTAAAACATAATTACAAGAAAGTGACTATTTTAAAGAGGTTTCAAATATTGAAATATAAAATCAGATGTTAATGGTACAAGTCAGTTAACCATTTGAGTGCCAGACGGGTGCACAACGCATTTCAAAGCAATACGTTGTGTACCTATCTGGAATTCAAAGGGTTAAAGCACCCACTGAAAATATTACAGTTGGCCACCAGTTACTGTAGGCCAAAAATCAAGCCAAATCTTTATTTTATTATTTTTGTTTTAGTGCAAACCTATAACAATGTCTTTTTAATATTTTTTTTCCTCTTAATTACAGAAATAGATTGCCGCTCCCATACAGAAAAAAGGGTTTTGTTTTACTAGTTAAATTATAGAGGTTATGTCTGGACATATTAAAGCCTTGTTCCACAGTTAAATTGATTGTTAAAGAATTACAAAAAATGGAAAAAAACTTGAGTTCTTTGTATAAATCATTATGGGCCACATGCACAAAGTCAAAGCACAGGGCAAATCAAAATTACCACTGATGTAAATGGGCCTTATTAACTCATTGGATGATAGGCCTCAGAAACCTACTTAACACTTTGAGTGCCAGAGGTACGCAACGCATTGCACAGCAATGCATTGCGTACCTCTCAGGCACTCAAAGGGTTAAAGGTCTCATTTAAATCAATGGGAATTTGGGCAATTTTTATTTGTCGTGGCGCAGTTGTTTTGTCTCAGAATTGTTTCGTCTTTTGACTTTGCACAGATGGCCCTAACATCGTTGCTTTTTTTCCCAGCCCCCTCCTCTTTGAATCTGATTTTTCGGTCCTGCTCAGACAATGCCTTCTCTCTGCTTTGATTACTGTTCTTCCAGCCAGGATGGGGCATCCACCCCTGGAGTTTTCAATTTGACGTGAAACTGTTTCAAGGTCTGTTCAAGCTGCTTCTGGTTCCCAGCAAAGTAGGCAGCTATTGCATTGTGGAACAGGACAAGTTGATTGTGCAGAACTTTCACCTGTGGGTGAGGACAGATGTGGAGAGTTAAAGTTAAGACATGCAACTGGAGGGAAAAGAAGACTGCCAATGTCAGATATACAAATCTGTGTACAAAACAATATGGACATCTAAATCTTTAGGGACCAGAGGGGTGGGCAACACAGTGCAAATAGGTTATGCACCATCTTGGTCCATTACCCTTTCAGCACAAGAGGGATGTTCACATATTCCAAAGCAATGCATTGGATACCCATCTGGCATTTAAAGGGTTAAAGGATTAACCAACTTTTGTAATTGCCAATATACACCTAAAGCTGCAAAAATAATATGTAAAATAACTAACTAAAATACTGGACCTGTATTTACTATTTTTAAGTTCTATATCTGGATGTTTTTACTGCTCATGACATTTTTTTTATTACAAATCCTTCAGATTCATGAACTTTTTAATGGATTTGAACTTGTTTTGGTAAATAAGTAATATGCAGTATTTTTTTCTTTTTAAAGGTACACACCCTTTGAAGGATCTTAAAGTGATAGTAATACTTAAAATTCAATAGATTTAGTTCTGTAGATACTTAAAAATAAATTAATTGCTCTGTTTCTGATCTACCAAACCTTTATGGTTTGGGAGATATAAGTCTGCAAAGTTCCCCCTTCCCTCCCCTTGTGCTGATGTCAGCTTTCAGTTACAGACAGAGATCGAAGTCCACAGACTGTCCTGAGGCTTTTCAGCAGAGCCGTGATCACGGTAGTTATAAAGAAATACTTCATTTGAACGGTCTACAATGTGTGCTTACAAGTTCTGGTCTGTAGACCATAAATCTAAAAAATTCAAGTTAATTTGAGATTAACCCTTGGAGTTACAGAGGGGTATCCAATTAATTGCTTTGCAATTAATTGCTTTGCAATGTATTGTATACTCCTTTGGAACAAAAAGGGTTAAAAATTCAAGTACCACTGCTTTAATCCTTTGAGTGTCAGAGAGTTGCAATGCGTCGGATACCTCTCTGGCACTCAAAGGGTTAAGGACCAAGATGCACTGCACATCCTACTAGTCCTTAAAGGGTTAAGCAGAACTTTCACTTAGATCTCCACTACCATTCTCTACTAATGGAGTCCTACAAGGAAAGACCAAGGTATTATACGTACATGAATGTAGTAAGATAAGGACATCAGAGATTTATTTAGTAGTGGAGAAGAGATCAACATGGTAAACAAAAGCAAATTAAGCAAGAATACAGCAATCACAGAAGTAACACTTGCAAATGGACACCATAAAGAAATAAGCCTATTAAAAGCTACGTTTAATGGTAAACAGGATTAGAAAGAGAAAGTAGTAATTATTTCACTTTCATTAAATTAAGCATCACACCTTAACCTCATAGAAAAGAGATTGGGAACCAGTAGTATGCATCATAAATGGGATACATCTAGACTCAGTCTTCTTTCACACTGATGACTGATTGAGGCACAGCAAAAATAACCCTGGATAAATGAGTTATTTTGTGGTGCAATGCTGTTCACATGTGGAATTATCATAGCACATCCCCACATCTGACAAGAGCACGCTGCAGCTTTCAGACAGTGGGTTTACTCACCGAGCCAAAGAGCTACAATTCTGAAGGAAGCAACAGCACCATTTCGTTAAGATGAAAGTTAAAAAAAAAAATAATAAATTAATTTATAACCCCTTAGTGACGGCCGCGTGCAGACTCTGCCGTCACTTAACGCCCATCTAACATTTTTATTTTTTTATTTTTTTTTTCAGATGAATCCGGAGTCCCCGAACGGTGTGCAGCCACGCGGGGATCCAGATTTCCTGGACTTACATGTACGTCCTCTGTCACTAAGTGACCGCCACAGAGGACGTACATGTACGTCCATTGTCGCTAAGGGGTTAACCCCTTGAATGCTATAAGCAAGAAGTTGGAGACCTCTCTAGCATTCACTGTGTTAAACGACCCATTATACACGATAAGAATTTTTAGAAATTCCCCCCTACAGTGAAGTTGGTCTGTTCCAGAATTGCACCTCTTTAACTTGACGAATACAGCCCAGTGTGTTACTGTACGTAGAAATTTGTAGCACGGGGTCAATAGAATACCACAAATACCACAGATGGCGGTGTTATCTTTGTGATGTTCAGGATTCTTTTTAACCCTTTGAGTGCCAGAAAGGTATGGAACGCATTGCAAAGCAATGCATTCCAAACCTCTCTGCCACTCAAAGGGTTAATTCTGCTATAGCGTCTGTTTTTATCACCTGATTGTCTATCTGGCTATTTAATACATTTGTATTATGTTAGTACTAAGGAATGGACCTCTGTGCAGACTCCTTCCATCCTTCAAGCTGATATAGTAAGTCTGTGGCAAGCCAACTGCATGCACCATGGGCATGAATGCAAATTCTGAAAATCCTCAGTCATTGAAGGAGTTAAAAGTGCCAATTTGGGGAATTTTCATTTGAGCCCCACATGGTTTGCTGAAAGATTTTTCCAGTTCTATATGGTACATCAGCCTCCTTGTCCTTTTATGTTCATGATTGCTACGTACATTGGGAGAAATGGATGTCTTAAGAAAAATAACCTTTAGACACTAATTAAACAAGAATGCAATATTTTCATGTAATTCTTTGAAACAAAGTCACTTTTGGGAACAAGACTAATGTTTTTTTGTTGCATTTTGTTGGAATGCACTCACAAGCAATAAAGAAAACCAATTTGCAATATCCTATATAATAATTAGCTAAAGTTTGTCACACGCCATCATGAGCAGTAGAGATGGCTGCGTGTGGTGCAGTCATGCACAGTACAGACTGCCTGTGGCACAGTACAGACTGCCTGTGGCGCAGCTGATACGGAGCGGGGCGCAAGCTCCCCGCATCATCCGCGGCACAGGCAGTCTCCAGTGCGCATGACTGCACCGAGAACGGCCAGCACTGTGGCCCGTGTATCGGGCTCTTCAACTAGTGATAATAATAAAAAAAACTGTTACCGTTTATAAAGTCTGGCAGTCAAAGGATCAAAAGCACATTATTGCTTTGCTGCAAAGAGGGGGTACACATATGAATGAGGAAGAGTAATTAGATCACAGTGAATAAACACAACATATTTTGGAGGATGAAGCCCCACCAAACGTTTTTTCACTCTGCGCTAAATATACAAAGTCCTTCCCCTTCATATATCCTGAGGGGATCCCCTCTTCATTGCTTTGCTGAACTTGTGTAACAGGGGTGGGCAGAGTCCCTGAGAGGTTGCAGCATCAGGGAGTGCCAATCAGAAAGAACATATTCAAACACATTTCCGGTTGATACTATAGCAGCATTAATTAGTCAAAATGAAAGGCATGTACTGGGCTAAATGCATGAAAAAAAACAAACAAAACATGAGAACACACAAGCAGCATTTCTGGAAAAACACAATCCTCACAAAGACTCTTGGTTAAAAGGAAGGTCAACAGCTCAGCCCTCCCTTTTATATGTTTTGTCTTTATGAAAAGTCGCCTTTTAAATAGAAAAAAATAGAGGCTCTAGAACATTTTCTATGAAGCTAAAATATCATTTGGAATACGTTTATATAATCAGCTTTCAGCAAATTGTCAAGATAAACAATGCTTTCCCATAACTTAATTAGACTGCTTAAAGTACGCATTTGAGTGCTAAGCTGTTCGGCATTATGAATGTGGCCCAAAACCGCACCGTTTCCTACCCTAATCACCATCAAGCTGCAGAAGAATGCTTTGTTCTGTCCTACTCTGTGCCTGCTCTTTTGTGAGACAGGAGCAGCATGATGTCACCAATGAGCATTCTCACTACTATCTATTTTAAGGAACATTCACTCTTTCACCGGCCTCATAGAATTATATTAAACGTAATTGCATTTATCTGCAGAACAGGACTGCTAGAAGGAATCTGGTATTAGTTTTAGTTCAAGTATTCAGAGCTTTAGCTATTTATTTTGAAAGAGATAAAGCAGACCTAGAATTCAAATCCACGATGTATTTTCTATGGGTTCAATTTCCAGCTGTTGTTATTTCGGTCAGGGATAGTCAGTCTTTGGACCTCCATCTGCTAGGGTACAGAACTAGTAACAAAATAACTTAGGAAGCTGGCTGTCAGACACACACAATTTCTATTCACCTAAAAAATAAGCATCAGTTTCTTATAAATGTGAATGAGAGTGTGTGTAAGAGCGTGTGTGTACTGTACCGTAAATGGGGCTTTTAGCCCCTTTAATGCTAGAGAGGTATGAAATTAAATGCAAGCAATGTGATAAAAGCTCTGTTTAAATAAATAAACATTTGAGGGATATTTATTTGTACCATTTTGTGTTGCTCCAGAATTGCTCTCTTTGTACATAAGGCACTAACATTTCTATGGACGTCAATAATGTTTTGACAGGGAAAGATCTGCTGGTCCCATGAAACCTTTAAAAGCAGATTTTGGGGACATGTCGAAGCCCTATTTATTTCTTACCTAGAACCAGAATTGGTTCTAGGTAAGAAGTTGCCAGAGAGATGGCTCAGTTGGTTAAGACACCAGCTGTAGAATCTGCTAAGACCATGAGGTTGCAAGGTCAGCTCAGCCTATCACCTTTCTAAAGGTAGATAAAATGAGCCCAGGATACACTTGAAAACGAGAGACAATCTCAATGTATTCTTCCTGGTAAAATACTTTCACAAAAATTGGAAACTCCCAGGAGCATGGGCTCCTAAAATTTCACTGCTGGCTGTTAAATGTTTAGAGTATTTTACACACCTATGTATAGTTACCAATTCACCATTTCCTAAAACTCCTGCTTGGCTCCTATCACATTACCACTTCTCTGTCTCCTAAAACTTTTAGTTGGCTCCTAAAAAAAATGTTTCTAGTCACAGATCTCTCTATTTTGTCCATCCTTGCATATAACATTACTACTGTTTGCTCTGGAATCACTTGACTGTCATGCAGACACCAATAAAGCTACCCTGAGTCTATGTGCATAATACCAGATAATTTTTCCTGTGCCAACTCTTCAAGTAGTTTGCAAAGATCACAAAAAGGTAAGGGGTGTGTGCCAGGAACAGTGGGCAATCATATAGGATATCAGAAAGTTATGAACAACAGTCATGTGTGGACCATAATAATCAAATCACTTGTGTGAATGTCTGCATGTTGACCACATAGACCACTGTGTAGATTCTTCATGCTGCAATTTCATTGAGACCATTGCTGAATGCAAGAAAGTTGAAGCATGCTACATCCATATACAACTGCTGTTGGTAAGTTATTCATACAACCTAAGAGCAAACAAAACTAGCATGCGTGACTTGTCACAGCAATCTGGTCTCAGACAAAGTAATCAGTATAAATATAATTGAGGAACTACTATTGTGTTACTCAACTAACAGGTACTGGCATCTACAAATCATGTTTAACTATCAAACCAATACACTATAGATTAACTAAATTACTGTAATTGTTTTTTTCCCCCACACTGCAGGATTTGTAACGCTAATTCCCAAATGCATTAAAACTCAGCAGCATCATTCTGACCTTGATAACAGCTACCCATTAACAGTATGTCTGATTTCAGTGGAAAAATTGCATGTTTCTATAAAATAAATCCCTATATTGGCTAAATTACATCTCAGATTAAATCCACTGTTATTCTCTTTTCTTATCAGAAACATATCCACTCATCTTCATGTGTGAAATGGGATTAATCCCTATCAAACAAGTAATTACATAAACATCAACAGTAAATATGCAAGTTTATTTTTTGTCCTCAAAACACTGACCCCGTTTCAATACATTTGTCACTGCCAGACTTTTAATATTCAGTCTTCCAGAACACACCACCACACTTTTTCCTTACTTGATTTCCTGTGATCGAGGTATTGAAATGAAAGTTGCATGACCAGAGCTATTGACTAATTGACTGACGGGGAGCACAGAATGAGACTTTGTACTTTATGCAAAATGTCAATATGTTGCCAATAATCTCTACAGCCATGAAGAAAAATACCTTAATACAGTCTACCAGCTGAAAGGTTTGATTATGCGAGTGTGGACAATATAGCCTGCCGATTTATGGTTCGTAAAACTGTTCAAATGCTATTTTACTAGGGTAGACATTATCACAACAGTCTTACGCAGGGAAGGTTTTTAACCCCTTGCTTGCTACAGATGTCTCCAATATAATTCCCTCAATAAGTTACAGCCTTCTCCAGCATATAAATTGTAAAGGATATTGCTAATCACGGCTGGCTCAATGAAACTTCCACTTACTCATAAGTTTTTACTCAGGAATATTCTTAACCTTTTAAAGTGGATCTGTCACCTTACAACACGTTTATCTCATTTGAAAGACAATGCAAAAAATTACCTATATGTTGTGCTAGCCATTGGTTTATAATATAAATAATTTTTGGGAAATTAGCATAAACTAGCAGTACTTACTACTAACAAATAACCCTTTGAGTGCCAGAGGGGCATACATTGCATACCTCGCTGGCACTCAAAGGGTTAAAGGTTAATCCGTTTCTGTGCTGGGCCAATAGAAGCATTTCTAACTGCACAGCGAAAGATAAGCTTGGACATAACAGAAGAAACTGGCATACTGCGCAGGTTACACAAGCCTAGATACAACATGCTGGTCTGTGTAACATCCATCTGACGTTTTAAACACCTGTTTGAAAGGCACCATAATGTAGCATTTGACCTTTCTCCATGGGAGATATAGCCAACACAGCATTGGTGCACCTGCACTAGTTTTATTTCACAACAGATTTTAATATGAATCAGTCAGATAACATTATCATCTACAATGTAATGTAGGCCAAACTGGGTTTTTATTGGAAAATACACATACTTATTGGGAAGGCAAGTTTAGGATTAGATTATAGGACTCTAACATTAATTACATTTTTTTATTGATGTAGACTTGGAACACAAGACCATTAAATGCATATATCAACATTTCATTTTCAGGTGTTTGTGTTCTTTTAAATGGACACCAACAACTCCAAATAAGTGCCCAATTATTCTGATTTGTGCAGGAAATCCTACTGAACACTATGAAGTAATTCTTTGTGGACTGGGTCTCCACAATTAACATTTAAAGGGGAACTACCACCCCGCAATAACTTAACCTGAAATCAGTCTTCATCTGGCGACTAGCTGCTTAGCAGTGCTAGTCGCCAGCAATGTTACCCGGTTCCAAAGATTTTTGCGTTTTTCCGACGGTCACAGGAGCAGGAAGCACAGACATCTCGTCACAGTGACGTCCGTGCGTCTGCGCTGTCAGTCCCATTTGGAACCAAATGGCTCCAAAAGGGACTGACAGCTCAGGCGCACGGACGTCACTGTGACGAGATGTCCGTGCTTCCTGCTCCTGTGACCGTCGGAAAAACGCAAAAATCTTTGGAACCGGGTAATATTGCTGGCGACTAGCATTACTAGGCAGCTAGTCGCCAGATGAAGACTGATTTCAGGTTAAGTTATTGCGGGGTGGTAGTTCACCTTTAATTGGTAATGGATATCATATTTAAAGATTTCAAGAATTTCAAATCCCTCCCACTGAAGTTTTCTTAAGAATTCTTCTGTGGGAAGAACTTGGTGTTCTTCAGTCTTTCAAAAAAGAATCATGTCCGCCTCTATGGATATGACATAACTACTAATTAAAGAATCATTTTGGAGATCCGTACACACAGCATTGAGGAACAGTGACCATTAGGATCGTCTTCACATATATAGATATTTGGGGGCTTATTATTATTATATACCTAAAGGAGTACTGGCTTTTACTGTATACAACAGAAGTACATACCTAGGTAGGGATCACTCATACAGCATTCAGCTATGCCTGTATAATATTACATAATATCTACAGTTGCATGTTATTTGCTGGGTGCTCTATTAGGTCTGCATTTAATGGTCACCTCCACACAATAAACAATAGGCTTGATCAGTCTGAAAGAGATTAGCTATACAGAAAGTCCCAACCGTGATTCTAATGGAACATGACAAGATTCTCAGTGAGACAATTTGCCCCGTCCACTTAGAGACAACAGCATGGTTCAAATAAAAAACAGTTCTACGGTTCTTGAACATAACAGTATTGGGCATGGAAAATGGCGATTCATTCACAAGTCTCTGCAGTGATGATTAACAGAAAAACAGGGGTAGCCGGCACCCGTAAGGTGGAATTGTCACCTTTCAACTCCCCCTCCCTACCAATTGGTTTATCAGCCTCCAAAAAGTTAAAAAACCTTCATTTAATTGTAATTCCTGTATGCATATGTACCTGTTTTTTTTGTCGGTAGCTAGAGCGAGAGAGCTGCCATCTTGATGACGTTAATATGGTTGACAGCGCTCTCCCTCTGTCAATCCACTCTAAGCCTACACCCAGTGTTGTATCGGGCCGTGTGCCACTTTTGTTGCATGTGCCTGCCTTCTCATGATGATTATATGAAAATGTGGTTTCCTCTTAAGAGCAGAGGGCACTGTGTTTGTCTCCTCCGTCTGCAATCACAAGGTCTGGAACCAAGGGATATGTGGACAGAGGAGGTGGTTGCTGTGTTCGTTGTGCTCTTGGGGAGGCTAACGGGAACTTGGGTGCACACTACTGAGACTTCTGCGTTGGGCATCAGACCACTACAGTGTATGCCTGTATTTTCGTTTACATATTTTTTTTTGGCCATAGGACCACTACAACGTATGTACGTATTGTTATTTTTTTATATTTAATACTTCTTTTTATTTTTACTTTATCGTTGAATTTCTGCCAGCTTTCCATCCATGAGCTACGGAAGTTGGTAAGAAGCAGAAAGCCCTGTTTGTTTTATGTGCATATATAGATAAACATACAAAGGAGCATGCTCACTCCTAGGGAGAGTTGGGATGAGAAGTGGAAGAATAATTTCAGCAAGTGGATGTCCTACAGCTTGTACTGCAGCCAAAAGGAAATGATGGCATCACTAGGGACTTTTTAAAACCCTACATCTAATGAACTATTGTGATTTTCAAAACATTTTACAAACTATAGGCAATGTTATTAGATATATCCACTGACGTATAGTGTTTCGAGGGAAAGAGTTCCACTTTAAGGACCAGAAGGGTTCACAAAACAACGCAAAGCAATGAGGTGCACATCCTCTGGCTTTAAGGGGTTATTTATTTTGACTTTATATATATGGGAAGTCAAATGACTACAGTTTTTATTTATTTGAATTTATGTCCCTGGCAATAAGATCCCTGGATTTGTTTCCACAACAGATTTCTGTCAAGGACAGTGAAGACAAGTATACAATGTAAAATATATAGTATACAGCATAGTGATAACTCATTGTGCCAGGGACAGTGTTACACTGTATCACTATTATGTTCTCATGGTCAACTGACCAGAAAGTTCTCTAGATACAGAGTGCCAGCAAGCTTACTGTCAGGGACATAAGAGCAAAAAACAGGTCATGATGAAAAAAGAAATAATAAAAAGTATAGGCAACTTCACTTTACATAGTATGCACTTGCAGGCTATGTGAAGCCAAAATAAAAGGCTACTATCAGTTTAAATTTTGGGCATGTAGTCAATAACAATACTACAATGGCAATTTTTTTTCATGGCCAATGTAACAACCCCACTAACAGCTGGCAACATGCAGCTGTCAATAGTTTTTTCTGTACTCCCATCCAGTGATGTAGTAACTAACTATTTGCCTCCTACTTGCTTTATTCCATCTTAATCCTCTCCTTCTACCCCCTGAAGGAAATGTTAACCTCTTTCCTTCTTCCACTGTGTTTAACAAATGGATTAAAAAGCCAGGTATAGTCCTTTTTTATTCCTTCCTGTGTGGCCCTAGAGTGAAATGAGCTTAACATTCTTGGCATAACCCTTTGAGCGCCGCAAGGGTGCCAGATGCATTTTTTTTTATTTGCTGGGCACCTCCTAGTCCTTTAAAGGGGAACTTTCACCCCGCAATAACTTAACGTTGACTTATTGCTCACCTGGCGACTAGCTGCTTAGTAGCGCTAGTCGCCAGCAATATTACCCGGTTCTTCAGATATCGGCTTGCAACAGGAGCAGGAAGCACGGACGTCTCTTCACAGTGACGTCCGTGCGCCTGCGCTGTCAGTCCCTTTTGCACCGTAGTAGCGCTAGTCGCCAGCAATATTACCCGGTTCTTCAGATATCGGCTTGCAACAGGAGCAGGAAGCACGGACGTCTCTTCACAGTGACGTCCTTGCGCCTGCGCTGTCAGTCCCTTTTGCACCGTGTGGTGCAAAAGGGACTGACAGCGCAGGCGCACGGACGTCACTGTGAAGAGACGTCCGTGCTTCCTGCTCCTGTTGCAAGCCGATATCTGAAGAACCGGGTAATATTGCTGGCGACTAGCGCTACTAAGCAGCTAGTCGCCAGGTGAGCAATAAGTCAACGTTAAGTTATTGCGGGGTGAAAGTTCCCCTTTAAAGGGTTAAGGAGCCAAAGGCCCAATGGCAACAATTAATGGTTAAAGGAACATTAACACTTAAACATGAATGGCAGTTATATATATTAAATACCATGTACTTCATGCTAGCATCTGTATGAATTCTCTGTTTTCTGAGACCTAAAATCTAGTTTTACACATGTTCTGAGGGAGCACATATTCCTGTCTTTTCCAGGACTCACAAGTGATTGTCCAGGATTATCTGTGAATGGCCTCCTGAATACAAAATAAGTTGGTACTAATCATAATCAACTGACTAGTTTGTATATCTCAATAAAAAGAGCACAAACATTAAATAAATAAAAATGTAACAAACCACACCACCCAGCCAAAAACGATAAAAGAAAACAGATAAAAACCAGTGTGTGTTGGCCAAAGGAGGGGCTCCGCAAGGAGGGGAAGCAAGTTTAAGATTATACTTTGGAGATATGAAGATATCAACAATTATTACTTACTAGTGTAAAAGCCTGTGTACACAGGCCAAGGTCTGGGTAATGTTAACCCTTTGAGTTGGCAGAGGGGTACGCAACACATCGCTTTGTAATGTGTTGCGTACCCCTCTGACACTCAAAGGGTTAAGATGCTGCTACCTCACTGCTCCACGAGATGCAGTCTTGTGTTGCCTCACTCACACGATACAATCATGCACAGCAGAGACTGAGCGAATGCAGGCAGTCTCTACTGTGCATAACTGCATTGTGACAAACATCCTAGCGAATTATTATATAGGATGTTAGTAGTGTGATATTTAAAGTTTATTTAGGAAATGTTTTACCAGGATGAATACAATAAGATTTCTCCCGTTATCAAGTATGTCCTGGAAAGCTTTTACGTTAAGAAGTTACATAATTACAGAAAATAGAGAAACAATACAAAAAAATATATACAGTAACATATTGATTTTAGATACAAACAATCAATTATTTTAGGGACTTTAGACATGGAGAAGATAAGACATCTTCTGATTTCATTTTTTGGCCTTAGTATTTCTTTACGGGAACATGAATGCCTATAATTGAAATGGCGTTATATACTGGCATCAGGAAAAAAAAATGATCTACTTGTATACAATAGAAACTCAGCTTTAACATTTTTTGACAATGTCATCATAGAAAAAGTGGGGCACCTAAAGCTGCTGTTCACGGCACACTAAAGTGCCATGTCACCCTGGTTGAGAACCACTGATCTAGTCACACACAAGCTCTGAGGGAACAGACATTCCAGACTTTTCCAGGGCTCCATAGCCCCTCCCACTGATTGTCCAGAGAGAAGACAATACAAGGGCAATGGGCAGTAATCACAATTACTAATCACAATCACTTAACCGACTATTTCTTATCTCTCAATAGGAACAATAAAAAACACATGAAATAAATGCTTTTTGAACCGGAAAGTGCATTCAAAAGGTCAGCATTATATTCTACGAATGAAACATACAAAAATGTAATTTTTAAATGCTAGCTGTAATTAGATAACACATGGTTACATCTACCTATTTCATTTTTGGGTGCTTGTGTTCCTTTAATTTGAAGCAACTTTCTTAACATTCATGTGGAACTTTTTAATTTTGTTTTAGACAAAAATGCTAACAGGACTCTTACAAACTGACAATATTAGCTTTGTTTTATCGCAAAAGGACAAATTCAATGTTTTTTTAAACATACGATTTGATTTTCATTTTGACTCCATCCACTTCTATGATTTTTTAAAAATATTTGATGGAGTCTGGTAGTGTACATTTTAAAATGATGCTTACAGTTAGCACTGCTAGTCATGTGTTCTTATTTAGGCATATACCCCTGAATAGATTACATGAGAAACAACAGTTCTTAACCTCTTCCATACCAGTGCTGTCTGCACTGTACTGCGAATCCTCTAAAACTCAGAAGGTTAAAGTTTCTCCAGAAAATGTATTCAGACTTTGAACAACCTCATTACATTTGCATTGTTTCAATTCAGTGATCAAAACATAATTGTAGTGTAACGAGAGGGTGGCTGGGGGTATTCCAATTCCTCAGTTACACTGTAACTTGGTTTATTCCTGGAAACATTTAAATCGGCTGATTTCCTTTTATGTAGACATGTGTGCTAAATAAATTCTTCTCTCCTACTTGGCGTCTATAGATAAGCACTCACAGCAGATGAAAAATAATTCTGTTTGCCATACAAGACTTGTACAAAACACCAGCCTAGGAGACATATGCACAAGAATGGAATTTCCCATTGATTTATTTATTTAGGGCAGTCAAATGGTCAAAAGCCCCATTTAAATACTCTCCTTGCCAAAAAATATAGGTCTAAAGTGATTTAAAGACATAATGAATTTGACATATTAACCCTTTGAGTGCCAGGGGGTATCCAACGCATTGCGTTGCCATGCATTGGATATCACTCTGGCACTTAAAGGGTTAAGCATAAGTTTTGCAATTCTGGGGAAAACCCAACTGCGCTGTAAAGGGACAAACAAAATGTCCAATTGATTTAAATGTGTCTTAACCCTTGAATGCTTATAGAGCTTTCCAATGCCGCTAGCATTCAAGTAGTTAATAGCACCAAGTAAATAAACATGCATTTAAGGAATGTTCATCTGTCACCCCTGGTGCAGCTGGTTTGCCCCAAAATTAATCCAGTTCTTCATAGAACATTCTCCTCAAAGAGACTGATATACAGATAAGAACTGGAGTCAGATTGGGGCAAACCAATTGCACCACAGGGGAGAAATAAATATCCCCTCTGATTTAATTGGTACTTCTAATGCTTGAGCTGCAAGAGAGGTCTCCAATGCAGTGCACTTGAGCTCCCCTAGAATTCAAGGGGTTAAACACCGTAGAGAAACAAATGGGAATGTTTTGTTCCTTATGGTGCAGTAGGTTTGCCACAGAATAATCTTACATTTTATTTTTCAGCAAAGCAGAATATTGCAGATGTTGGTTCCACTGTGACCCCAGAAATCCAGCAACTGTGTGTTATATAAATACATATAAATATAAAAGCGAGTGGAGGAATCAGGCTCTCAGAGAGCAGCACAATAACCTCTAGGACTAATTTTATAGACATTGAAATGGGAGTCTTAGGTTTAAAGCATTTCTCTGGGATCCAGGTGCAATTATACTGTGCAGTAAAGCTGAACCTGACTGCAGATCCATCATCACTGGGGTGTCAAAGGTATTAAACCTTTGTCTTTGAAGATCTAACATTTTCCTAGACTGATCGGATTTGCATGCCTTATGTTAAATCTACATTTTTCAACTCTACCAATGTAATTGTAAAAATGATTCCCCTTATAGCACACACAAAATCCCTGCAAAGTCCATTTTTGATGGTATTTTCATGTTGAATTCCTAGTACCCATTGTTGTTGGGAAATAAAATAGACAAGGGAAGAGGGAGAGGTTTGCAAACCAGAAAGTCACTTCTGATCAAGGAAAGATAGAGCAGGGAGTGCATGAAGACCCAGTCATATCAGTTAATTACATTATTTACAACTGCCTATTTAACCCTTTAAGGACCAGAGGTGTGTTCAACATATTGAAAAAAAACACATTTCACATCCTTCTGGCCCATAACCCTTTGAGTGCCAGAGGGGTACACAACGAATTGCAAAGCAATGCATTGTATACCCTCTGGCACTCAAAAGGTTAAGGCATTAAGTATCTCAAAAGACAGCCATGAAAAGGTGTCACCTTATGTCACACACTTTACATTGAGGCATACGCAAAAATGGTCAGGAGACCTCCTGAATACTAAATAACATATTTGTGCCCCTAGCCACATTGTGTTCAAGGGTTCCTGGACCTAAAATGTCCCAGGGTCACAATGCCTCAGGCACATCACATAAGCAGTCAGTGTTAGAACTGCAAGTCTCCATGTAGAAATGAGAGGCTTCTCAAATGTTGCCCTCTCTCTCTGTGCAGGGTCAACACAAGTATGACAACGGAGATTCAGGATATGGACACCTATTTAAACTTTTACAGATAAATGCTAAAGAATAGTAAGAAAAGGGGAACAGTGAATACATATGCAAGAAAGTGTGTGACTTCCAAACAGGACACTATTTTAACCCCAGTCCAGAGTAATCCTGGACAACTGTCAACACAGGGTTAAAGGGATAGTAATGTTTCATGATAAAAGCACCTCTAATTAATCATCATAGTATTTGGACTTTGGAGATTGTTATTTAAATTCTGTCAGAGTTGTAGTTCCAGAGTAATTCAATGACAAAGTGTTCCCCTCCTGCCCCCTTTTACTGATGTCACACTGTTCAGCTAGAGCAGAAGGGAGGTGCCCAGGTAGACTGCAGAGAGGGACAATCTTCAATTAAGATAAGGGGAAAACCTGAAAAGCTTGTCAAGGGGGCAGGGATTTCATTGTTTTTATAGGAATAAGAGTGTCCCCTTCTGTTATCTGTCTGGTCTACTGACTGCATTCCACATCGGAGAAGAGATGGCTTACACTAGGTAAAAGGGGCGGGTGGGGGGAAACTTTGCTTGTGAATATCTCAAACCACAAAGGTTTGAGAGATAAGACTTATATCATTCTTCATGTTTTTTAATGCCTACAAAATAAAATAAAGTTAAAATGAAGTATTACTATCCCTTTAAAGGGGAAAGAATGTAACACTTAGTTTATGTAGTATATCCAAGGAACATATATTAACATTAAAACATTTTGTATGTACACTCACATTCAAATAAGGTAACCAACAGACTAGTAGTATAAAAGCAGGTGTAGGAATACAGCTCACCCTGAATGGGTTCTGCACTATGATGTCCTAGCAGGCCACTATTCTCATCTATGACGGAACATACCACCAGGGAATGGTGTTCCAGTCCCAAAAGTCAGTGTCTGCTCACCAACTGTGTAGCCTTGTGGTAAGACAGCTGGTGTGAGTCTATAGAACTCTTGTACCACAATGCATTTTGTGCTCCTTGATGGGATAATTGCTTAAAGGGGTAGTAATGTTTCATAATAAAAGCAGCACTAATTAATCATCATAGTATTTGGACTTTGGAGAGTGTTATTTCAATTCTGTCAGAGTTGTAGTTCAAGAGCAATTCAATGACAAAGTATCCCCCTCCTGCCCCTTTTACTGATGTAACACTGCTCAGAAAGATCAGAAGGGAGGTTCCCAGGTAGATTGCAGAGAGGGACAATCTTCAATTAAGATAAGGGAAAAACCTGAAAAACTTGTCAAGGGGGGGGGGGGGGGGCTTACAACCAGATTCCACATCTGAGAAGAGATGGCTTACACTAGGTAAAAGGGCGGGAGGGGGAAACTTTGCTTGTGAATATCTCTCAAACCATAAAGGAGAGGAGAGTCTAGGGCACTACAGTCCTCTAACAAAATAAGATGATGACTCAACCATAAAAATACAGTCCTGATGCTGCACTCTGTCCTTCACATCTACAACATGCCTGGATAAATGTAAACAAGACTATCCGCCACAAATCCAGCCTAGGATATAAATAATGCTAATACAGATATAAATGAATAGGACACATATGTTCAATAGAAAGATTTCACTAAACAATGGATATCAAATTCAAACAAAAACATAATATATAAAGTATTTGACCTAGAAATAAACTGAGTGTGATTCACCCCAAACACTTTTTAAATATGAAGGGTAATTGTGGGGAATCAAAATGTGTCATCTGTAGTTATATGAAGCACAAACAACAAGCCTTCCTGGATTGGTAGAATAGAAAAGTGATTACATTTACAGATAATAATTTTTTTAAATGGATCATTCTTTTATTTGCATTGCATTTTTAAATGTATTGACTTGTATATGGATACATATTGCACATTTTTTGTGGCATATAGTGGCTCGTTAACTTTTATCCTGTCATGTGGTGGAAGTGCAGGAGAGTGTATGGAGATAAGGCTATATTTTTATGGGTGGGTCAATGTCTTATTTACTGGAGGACTGTAGATCCCTAGCTCCTCCTTGCACATAAATCTATTATTACATCATGGAGGAAACAACCCCCTTGAAGAAGTGGCCAACTAAGGGCCATGATGTGTGTTTACTATAGATCCTCCCCCCTTCCACACTGGCTGTTCAGTTGGTGAAGAGAAAGGCTTGGGCGATATTCCCTGGTGTATGGAAATCAGATATGATCCTCAACAGATCGGAACAGTGGACTGCTGGGCTGCCATAGTGCAAGTGTAATATATGCAGATGGTTTTTCTGGCCAGCAGACCATCAAAGCATGATGCAGCACAATGAAACACTATCCCTACAACAACATATGGTCTGTATGTTATATTTTCCATTGTATCATTAAGACCTGCTTTCATGTTCCCTGACAGAAAGCAGTCTGAAAAAATATACAGCGAGCTCAATGTCAGGGGCATAAAAAATGTAAAAAGATTAAAGACGGAAAAAGAAAATAATAAAAAGGAAATTTGACATTAAATATTATGCACTTGCAGGATATGTAAAGTCAAAATAAAGGGCTACTATCCCTTTTAAAAAACACAAGTACAGAAGTCTTCAGCTCAGAATTCAGGTAAGGAAATAGATGTAAAATGGGAACAGACCATAACCTTTTACTTCTACTATAACTTGAGGTTTTTTATCATATTTGATCAGGGCTGGTTACAACATATAACCATAGTTGATAGTTATCCAGTATTGATGATGGCTAGCCCTGATCAAATAGATAAGAAATGTGAAACTGGTGGATATGTGCAGTATGTGTGTAAATATACAGGACTAGAACACTGTGCAGCTTCTATCCTTTATAGTGTGTAAATACTGTTCTCTCCCAAGGGTGAGCTGCAAGCCTTTGTGGGTAGAATTTCTGCACAGAAATGTATAGACAGCAGGGTAAGCTAGTACTTCACCCCGCTCCCTTACTGGCTGTGCAGTCTGCAATCTCCCAGGTTTTCCGTGATCCTGGATCCTTAGCAGCAATGTGGTTAAATGGAGTTTGAACCCATGGAATGCTAGAGTGGTTTGCAAAACATTGCAACGCAAAGTGCTGGGGACTTCCTTAGAATTCACACCGAAATCCCAATTTCAATCAATGTGAATTTCCTTTAAAGCTGCGCACAAATTAAATAATGATGCACATAGCGATACTTATATTCATACTAGTATTATCCTGAATAAGTTGGACGTTATTGAGAAATCCAACTCTTTCCCAGATGCACAGGCAGGCATCTTGCTGTACCGGCATCTGTGCGTCTGATCCATTAGTCCCTTCCTGTACGTTAAGGTACAATGCAACTCCTCCTAGAGGAGACCGGGACAGACAGCACAGGTGCACAGATGTCTGTTTGGCAAGATGTCTGTGCTGATGCCTGCCTGTCCGTCTAGGACCGAGTTAGATTTATCAATAACACTGGACTTATTCAGGATAATACTAGTATGGATATGCGTATCGCTACATGAATAAATGATTTGAGGGTAACATTAATTTGTGTGATAGTTCCTCCTTAACCCTTTGAGTACCAGGGGGGTACCAATGCATTGCTTTGCAATGCATTGGATACCCCTCTGGCACTCAAAGGGTTAATAAAAAGCACTCATGATGTACTAAGAAAATGGAGTAATCTGGGAGCAAGCAATTTCTGCAATAAGACCTCTTGAATTAATGGGGATTTTCAGAATTTGCATTTGTCCCCTATTGTACAGTTGGCTTCCCTTTCAATTATCCAATTTCTTTTTTTAGTATATCAGCCTCAAGAAGGCAGAGCGCATGCTCAGAAGTCCAGTGTGCACTATTACCGTAAACCAATTACTATATTAAATGGGCACTCACACAGGTGATAAACAGGGCAGACAGATCACAATTTAACAGCATCATAAACAATGCAACGGAAAATTGCAACAAACTGTGATATTTGTGCAATTCTACTGAATCCCCTGCTGCAGATTTCTAGGTGTGTAATCATCATCTAACAGAGATTTCAGAAGCATTGCAGGGCAAAACATGGAGACTTCTCTAGTACTGAAGGAGCTGAAAGTACTATTTCAGTCAATGATAGTTCCCATTCAGACAGTCATTTTACAGCTTTTGTTCTGAAACGTTACACAAAGGGAAAAGCAAATGTGATGATGTGGTTATCAACTTCAAGTAACAGTAAAACTGCAAAACAATGTTATGAAATAAAAAAATGTTACTTAATACAAAATATTTGAAAGCTCTAATGGGACGGCTAAACTCTGTAGTTAGGGCTGGTTAGCTTGCCCTAACCTTTTAAAGGACCAGAGCAGTGGTTCTCAAAGGACTTTTTCTGGTGGCTGCCAATGTGGCCACAACAATGTTCTGGTGGCAGTCACTGCGGCCACAGTCATGTCATG
Source organism: Rhinophrynus dorsalis (assembly GCA_037306005.1). Lineage (NCBI taxonomy): Eukaryota > Metazoa > Chordata > Amphibia > Anura > Rhinophrynidae > Rhinophrynus > Rhinophrynus dorsalis. Next base: position 151,324,438 of record CM074718.1, read on the forward strand.
GTGGTCACACTATGACATTACATGCACGAATAGAATAAGGGAATTAAGACATACAAAAACTGCATACAAATACCATAAAACATACATACGCACAGTTTTGCCCCTTTTCATCTTATGTGGAGGGTGCGTATTCTAAATTGAGAAAAAAAAAAAAGAGTCCTTTCTTCCCCCCCCGCTTACCCATCGCTACCTCTCCCGCTCCGAAATCCAAAGGCAGCATCCTGACAGGGTCCCAGCGGGTGGCCTGCTTGCATCTGCCGCCCGCTTACAGCGTGGCCCTGTCAGGACCTCCTCTGCCCAGCCAATGGTAGTGTCTTGCGAGGACCGCAAGGTCCTCCCAGGACAATACCATAGATCCAATGCTGGAAGCGGGTGGCGGATGCAAGCAGGCCTCCCGCTGGGACCCTGTCAGGATCCTGCATTTGGACTGATGGATAAGCAGGGAGGGAGGGAAGAAGGGAACATTTTTGTGCGTGTTGTCGAGGTGTGACAGAGGGAAACAAGGGTGTGTATTATACATAGGCACTCTTGTTTTCCCCTAAAATCTTGGGTATAATATGCACCTGATATTTTACAGTATGTGCAACAACAATACGTTTACATCATATTACAATTTAAACATACCAGAAACCACATAGGTTTAAAAAATACCCCATAAAAGGTAGGAGACACAAAGCAATTGAGTAATGTGCAAGGGGGTTACCAACACACTGATGGAAAGGGCAGAAATAGTACATTACTGTGTGCAGCTATAAGAAGATTTTAGTCTTACCTGTTAAATCCTTTTCTCTTGGTCGATACAGGTTACTGGAAATTTTGGGTAGGCGATCCACCCCTTTAAGTAGGCAGGAACAATTCTAGAATTGATTGCAGGGGGTGGAGCTTACCTTCCCTCCTTGGCTGCAGCTAGCCAACCAGCTCCAGAAAGATTTGAGACACAAACTATTGACTAGATAGTGGAAGGGAAAAAAGACTCCTGTGAGCATGACCCCGAAGGACCCCCACAATCTGCCACAGGACAGCCAAGCATGGTCCCTTGACAGGATGGGAGACCAGTAACCTGTATAGACTAAGAGAAAAGGATTTAACAGGTAAGACTAAAATCCTCTTTTCTCTGTTGTCCAATACAGGTTGCTGGTAACTTTGGGATGTCCAATCACTGAGTTTCCCAGAGGCGGAAAGTAAGACAAAGGACCAGGCGCAAGGCCCCAAAGTCACCAGAGCAGATATGAACCATCAGACAGCCCAACAAAACAACTGACATGTCAACAGACACTGAACAGGGGTAACAACACCCCAAGAACTGTTACACAGCACACGGTCTCGAGCCAACAGGGCTCAAAAGTGAAGGAAGCACCAAGAACCCGAAGAAGATCATAAACAGGCAAGACTGCCTCCAGGATCTTCCTCTCAAAGCTAGAGTCAGCCGATGCCAGCACATCAACACGGTAGTACTTCGAAAAGGTGTGCACAGACGAGCAAGTGGCAGCCTTGCACAACTGATCAGCGGAGGCCTGAACTTGTAACACCAAAAAGCCCCAATAGATCTGGTAGAATGAGCCATAAGCCAAAAGGGAACGGGTTTCTTCCTCAGGTCGTAAGCCTTACGAATAATGGACTTGATCTAAGATGCAACTGTCACTTTGGACAGTTGCCCTGGGGCCCTCAGGAATGATGAACAGTGCATCAGACTGTCTAATGGACTCTGTGCAATGTAAATAAAACTTAAGACAAAGCACCACATCTAACAAGTGGAGATCCCTCTCATTGTCAGAGGTAGGGTCAGGGCAGAAAGAAGGCACCACAATCTCCTGATTAATGTGGAACTCAGAGACCACCTTCGGGAGAAACTTCTGAGAAGTGTGAAGCACCGCATTGTCTTTATGAAACACCAAAAAGGGTGGTTTACAAGATAAAACATGTAACTCCGCGACACGGCGAACAGACACGATTGCCAGGAGGAAGGCCATTTTCCACGTCAGCAGGAGTAGAGGAATAGTAGCCAAGGACTCAAAAGGAGGGCACTGAAGGACACAAAAGACAAAATTAACGTCCCACTGAGGATCAGGAGTCTTAAAGTCAGGACGAGTATGAGCAACGCCCCCGAAAGAAAACCTTGACATCAGGAAGAATAGCAATGCGCCTCTGAAAGAAAACAGAGAGAGCAGATGTCTGAACCTTAAGGGAATTCAAGCTGAGGCCCTTATCCACACCGTCCTGCAAGAAGGCCAGAACCGAATCCTGGGAGAGGTCCCCATAAGATAGGAAGGTCGACGAAACACGATGATAGGCCTTAGAAGAAACAGGTTTGCGGGCATTAAGCACAGTAGCCTCACCAGAAGGAAAAACCCTTCTTCTTCAGTACTGAGGATTCAATTTCCAAGCAGTCAAACGAGGAACATCCTCCTTCCACAGGTAACCCTATAGAAGATCCAGAAAGCAAGGGAGCCAGAATGGCTCCGCCACTGACAGATCTAGAAGCTCCGGAAACCAAGCCTGCCAAGGCCAGTATGGTGCAAATCAGAATGACTGGACAGCACTCCAGTCTCAATTTCCATAACACCTTGTGCAACATGGGAAGGGGAGGAAAGATGTAAGCCCGAGGAAATAACCAAGGAATGGACATGACATCCACAGCTAGAGTTAGAGGATCCCTCCAACGAGAGCAGAACCTCCGGACCTTCCAGTTGTGTCTTGTCACCATCAGGTCGATGCAAGGAAGACCCCACTTCTGAACAATGAGGGAGAACACCTCTGATTGCAGTTTCCACTCTCCACTGTCCACCGTGTGTCGACTGAGGAAGTCTGCCATGACGTTGTCTATGCCAGGAATGTGCACTGCGGATATGGCAGGAACATGTTCTTCTGCCCAGTACAAAATAGCCTTGACCTCTAACCAAGCGGCAAGACTTCTTGTTCCGTCCTGCTTGTTAATGTAGGCCACAGCTGTGGCGTTGTTGGACTGTACCCAGACCTGGCATTATTTCAGCTGGGGAGTCCAATGATGAAGGGCATGGAATATCACCAGAAGCTCCAACAAGTTGATGGGAAGGAGAGATTCCTACAGAGACCACCGACCTTGTGCACTCAGGCGACCCAGGACCACTCCCCATCCAGAGAGGCTGGCATCCGTCGTCACCGTGGTCCAGAAGGATACTAGGAAGGACTTGCCCTTAAGCAGATTGGAGAGGTCGAGCCACCAGGACAAACTCAGTTCCACATGAAGAGGAAGTGACACAGACGTCTTCAGAAGGTCTGGCTGACCCCTGCACACCTGGATCATGAACCTCTGGAGCTCCCTGGTGTGAGCCATGGCAAATGGGACTGCTTCTATGGTGGAGATGAATTTCCCCACTAGAGAGGACAGCTTCTTGGCTGGAAATGGATTGAGAGCCAGAACAGCAGATACTCTTTGGGCGATCTGGTGAACCACTTCCTCCTTGAGAAGTACCATGCTCAGAAGGCCCAGAAAGACCAGACGCAGGGATGGGACAAGATCCGACTTGTCCATGTTGATGATCCACCCGTGATGGGTGAGAGCATGAATGCAGTCCTAAACCTGCTGATGAAGAAGTTCAGCAGTGGAGGCTTTCACAAGCAGGTTGTTCATGTATGGAGTAACTCTGATGCCGTCCCGGTGGAGGACGGATACTAAAGCTCCCAGGACACGGTTGAAGACCTGAGGAGCTGTAGTCAGACCAAGCAAATTTGAGATACTGCCGGCTCTCTGGATGAATGGCGATGTGTAGATATGCGTCCTGAAGACCCAGAGAAGCAAGGAATTCCCCAGGGGACATAGCAGCAATCAGCGTCCTTAGGGACTCCTGGTGATAATGAGCCTTGATCACAAAGGAATTGAGATCTTTCAAATCCAAAACGGGATGACAACAGCCATCCTTCTTGGAGACCACAAAGAGGTTTGAGGAAAAACCCACACCTCTGTCCTGAACTGGAACAGGCTCCAGAACATAATTGTCCAGAAGGGCCTGGATAGTGTCATTGAACAGACGGCATTTCTCTGTGCCCTGGTCCATATGAGAGTGGAAAAAAGCGAAAGGGAGGAAGAAAGATGAAAGGGATCCTGTACCCTTCCCTCATCACCTGTAAAACCCATGGGTCCACCACTGAACCCTCCCAGATGCTGTGGTAGTGATGCAGACAGCCACCCACAGACGAATGGGGACCTGGGTCCGGCGAGTCATGCTGAAGTAGTCTTGGAAACCTTTCATTGTTGTTTGGACTTGGAGGAGGCACGTGGAGCTGATGGAACTGCCTGGTTTGCCGGACGGGTCTCAGTCTGGAAGGGATGAAAAAACCTGTTATGCTTGAGAGGAGGGCAGATGAGTACTCTTACCCCCTGTGGCCTCACTAATCAGATACTTAAGAGCTGGCCCAAATAAGGATGTACCCTGAAAGGGTAAGGAAAGCAAGGCTTTCTTGGAAGCAGTGTCAGCAGATCAGATCTTGAGCCAAAGACCTCATCTGGCAACCACGGACATGGTAGAAACCTGTGCCACCAAATGGATGGCATCAAATAAGGCAGCAGAAACATAGTGCTGGGCCTCAGAGATGTTGGCAAGAAGCCACAACATATCTGGAGAAGGAGCACCCTGACGTACATACAGGGTAAGCTGTTCAGTCCAGACCGCAATGGCCCAGTTAACCCATGCCGTAGCCAACGCTGGATGCATAGCAGTGCCAGCAGTGGCAAAAATGGACTTGAGGGAAACCTCAAGCTTCTTGTCAGTCCAGTCTTTCAGAGTGGACGCATCAGAAACTGGCAATGCAGCAGACTTAGATAGCCTGGATATAGGAGCATCCACTTTGGAGGATGAACCCACTGAGCAAGCGCTGCATCTTCTTGGAAACAGAAATCTTTCTGTCTGGAGATTTCCACTCAATAGACACAAGGCAGTCAAGAGTGGGGTTAGGTTGAAAACAAGTAAGGGGCTTTTTAGGCTCCTGGAAAACATCAGAGGGATCTGAAGGAACCTCCTGAACTAGGTGAATGTTTAAGGTGGTCAAGACAGCCCTGATCAGGCCCTCAGCTGAAGGCTCAGGATCAGCCTCAAAGGGGTCCCCAAAAAACCGAGAGGCGCCCACAGCAGAACATTCCTCAACATCTGAATCCATCAACAGTTCCCCTTCAGAGGAATCTGACACATCAGGTACTCCCTGCAGTGTTGGCAGGGAGGATCTGACTGAAGAAGGGATCTGCCATAAGTGGAAGACCCCCTGTAACTGGGATGGAAAGAGTTGTAATGCAGACCAAAAGTCTCTGGTAGCAACCTTGAACTCTTGCACCCAAACTGGCTCTGTTTCACGGCTGGAGGTCCCTGGGAGAGACTCTGGGACATCAGAACATGCTGGGCATAAGTGACCTGAGAATTCTCTAGGTAACCCTGAATGACATGAGGAACAGTGCGCAATAGGAGACACAGAGACCCCAGCGTCCTTAGTCTTAGGCCTGGCCCCAAGCTCCAACGGATTAGACATTCTCACAGTGTCAAAAACATTTAGATAATGAATCACCCAATTACAGTGTGAAAGAATAAAATTTCACCCCAGAAATCGCTAAAATACACTTACCTGGCAGGCGAAGGGTTAATCTGCAGAGGAAAGTCCAAGCCCTGCATAGGATAACCTTTCTAGAAAAGGCACAAAATGGCTGCCGCAGCAGGAGCCAATCAGAAACGAGCGCGAAGCAAGCACTCATGGGAAATGTAGTTTTCCCAGAATAAGTACCCCAACAGTGCCCGAAGCCCCCCGAGCCCCCCAACACACTTGCAATGGTAACCGGATGATAGAGCAAGGTCAGACAATTAAAATGAGCCCTCTCTGAAGTCGCTACATTGAGCGGTTGCAGAGATATGTCCCAAACTGTACCGTCCCATAGGAGTGAATAGAGCAATAGCGTCTATGCGGTAAAGCGCGCCTTAAACAAATTTTGTCAAAGTGAAAACTGTGAAATAAAATTACATGCGACATCACTAGAACATTAGAAGACCCAAAAAACACTGAAACCAGTAGGGAAAGTGACAATTACCCCCCAAAAGATGCAAACCAGCAGCTAAAGGGTTAAGTTACCACATAAACCTGCTCCAAAACACCCAACAGACATACAGATAGACCCAATGAGTGCAGGAGTATGCAATAAGAACTCCTAAGGAAAAAAGCCCTGTGCGGAGGGGCACTGTGGGACATGTGGACCTGCAGCACTCAAAGGGTTGCTCACCTTTCCTGCAGATCTTATGTCTTCAGACTACCATGTATTAAGAAGAAGCCTCAGTGGGCAACTCCTGAGGAAAGAACTTGAACCCAAGATTTTCTCCCCAGGACTTAAGGTCCACAAAAAGCACCTGGATACTGAGCTAGCCACATCTAAGGGCATTGTCAGTTATGGTAATCCGCCTAATGGTGGTATTCCATTTCTAACAGAAAAATATATATATTTTTTAAAACTATAGCATAACTGTTCTCTTGCCTTTGTCTTCACCAGGAACAAATCTTTCTGGAGCTGGTTGGCTAGCTGCAGCCAAGGAGGGAATGTAGGCTCCACCCCTGCAATCAATTCTAGAATTGTTCCTGCCTACTTAAAGGGGTGGATCACCTACCCAAAGTTACCAGTAACCTGTAATGGACGACAGAGAGATAATGATTTGGGGACATTCGTACACAGACTCTACGTGAAGCATTTTAACCCCTTCCCGACAACGAACGTACATCCCGCAAAAACTGTCTCTTAGTGACAGAGGACGTACATGTACGTCCCGGAAGTCCGGGTCCACGCGCGGCTGCACACCGTTCGGGGACTCCGGAATAATTAAAGAAAAAAAAAATTCTTAGCTGGCCGTTAAGTGACAGCCGCGTGTGCATATAAGTGAGTCCACCAGGTAGATGTCAACTTGATCCTGGATGTTTCCTTCAGATCTGTCCGCTCCAGTCCACTCTGGTCTACCTTTGGGAAAACTGTTCAAAGTCCTTGTTGTTCTCTGACTATTTCTGTTCTGCGATCAACGCGTTTCGGGGTAACTATTTCCCCCTCTTCAGGATGCTTAGAAACAGAACCTAAGCAGCCTGATGAAGGGGGAATTAGTTACCCTGAAACATGTTGATAGACAAGGACTTTGGCGAAAGTTTTCCCAAAGGCAGACCAGGGTGGACTGTAGCGAACAGATCTGAAAGAAACATCCAGTATCAAGTTGCCATCTACCCAGTGAACTCACTGATGTGCTACTGAACAAAAAAACAACTGATCTCTTGTGTACTGTCTCACTCTTACCTCTTTTTTGCATGTTATTTCCCGAGGGGACTCTGGACCACAGACAGCAGAATAGAAAATCGACAGAAGCATTGTTCTTATTCGGATGTACCTCCAGCGTGACCTCTTCCATTAACCTAATACAGCATCATCATCATCTCATCCATTAACAGACCATCCATTCATTTCATACTAGATTGGACCATATTCCATTTATCATCATTTTTCATCTGAGATCTAATATTAGACTATTCCGTTCCATTATCACTCAATTGACCTACAAAAGACTGTATGTGCTAACTTTTACTTATCCTTGTCTGGAATGTGTTGGATTGTTATATAACAAGAAGACTTATTTGCTACTTAATCTAAATTTAGATTTGGACAGATACCATACATTCCATCTTTGTTTTCTAGTTTGCATGTTCTTAGGTTATATATCATATCACACATTGTTATTAATCCTCTGCTCTACTAAGATGTACTAGGTTGGGATTCCTCATATCATTAGGGGAGAATCCATCAGTTCTGCACATTTCTCCCATTTTTAATTTTTTTATTTTATTTTACATTTTTCAGTTGTCTGTACTTAAGTCATAATTGGCAGGCTATCTTTATACTATTTGGGTAGCTTGTTCCATACCATCATTTTACAAGCATCTGTGATAGATCCCTTTAGCCAGACAATTCCAATCTAGGTATATCACGGGGAGACGTTGTAGAGAATTCCAATGGAGCTCTATCTTATCTATTTATAACACATATTACCTACCTGTTTGTCCATTCCAGACTCCACATTCAGAGCAGTCTTGTCCCCCTGCCACCTCAGCTTTTCGGCATGCTGTACAACGGAGCTGCAGCTGGGGCAGCCTGAACAAACATTGGCTGCCGGTGGCAACTTCAGGCATGAAACCTCAGCCAGTCAGAATTAAATTTATTTCAAACCTGCTCAGCAGCCACATCAATGCAGGGCTGGTGGTGGCCGCACATAGCCACCATTTCCACATTTTTCATGGTGGCCACACACACACACACACACACAAACGTGCTGGTGGCTGCACGCGGCCACAATGGCCGCAGTTGAGAGCCACTGAACCAGAGGGTTGTGAAAGCAGTGTTGCAGACCACAATGGGCTATAAATAGTAGTGATAAGTTCAGCTCCATTTTTAAGATTGTGTGAGGAAAGTAGATAACACTGATCATGCTCAGGGGGAGATTTAGGTTCTGTATTGAGAAACTGGTCAGCAGGTGTAACTTGCAGAGCACTAATTAATCTGATTTAAAGGGAGAATAATGTCCATAAATAGCTTTGTAGAGGACGAAAAAATAAGCTTAATGGCGCAAACCCTATCTCTCAAACCGCTATGGCTTGAGAGATATAAGCATTGAAAGTTCCTCCCTCCCTCTCCTCCTCCTGACGTCAGTGTCTGACAGCAGATCCCGGTCTGGGGATCAGACTGCGGCTCTGCAGCAGAGCCGAAATTGCGTTATTGCAAAATAATTACTTCATTGGAAAGGTCTACAAAGTGTGCTTGCAAATTAGGCACACTTTGTAGACCTTTCCAATAAAGTAATTCTTTTGTAATAACACAATTTCGGCTCTGCTGCAGAGCCTTCTTGTGTCGGCCGATATGGATCTCCTGCTGTCAAGCTTTACATCTGACATCAGGAGAAGGGGAGGGAGGGGGGAACTTTCAATGTTTATATCTCTCAAACCATAGCGGTTTGCTCCACTAGTCATTTTTTCATCCTCTACAAAACTATAACAAGCTTTTATGGGACATTACTAACACTTTAATGACTGATGATAAATGTGCTCCGCCTTTTTTATTTTCGGTTTTGGTTCTATTCAACAATGGCATATGTTTACTTGAAGGGAAGCAGCAGTGGACATCAGTATGAACGCACCTTTAAAGGGGAACCATATTCAAGAATATGTGCCCCTTAATCAATCAGAACGACTTACCTAGGTGGGTGTCCTTCAAAAAGCAGTCTGTTATTTCTATTTAACGTTTTTGTTAGCATTGATTTAATCACCTGCCATTTCAGTTTCAATATGTTCCAGTCTGATAACAACTGGGGTCCCTTACAAATTATTCAGGTTTATTGTTTACTGTGAGGTGTGACCTAGATCAGTGTGTACAGGAAACTGCAGATGTGATATAAAAAAATAAATAGGTATAAATAACTACCTTTTGAAGGGTAAGTTAATATGTTAAACACATTAAAAATTCTTATTCCTAATATAAAGTTCTCCTTTAATATCCTCTTCTTACAGGTAAGGCTATTAGGAATTTCAAGACAACAAACAACTTTTGTGAGCACAGCCCTAATTGAACTTCTTGCTATATTGGTATTGTGTTATGGGGCACCCCTTATTTTGTTCTTTTTGTTTCCTTAAACAGTATTAATCAATTTAGTCATAAATCAGGCGTTTGCAACTCACCTGGATCTATGAAATTGTGTGATGAAGATTGAGTATATCAGAACAATACGAAGGTCTAACCCATATTCTAAAAATCCCAGGCTAGATTCTTACTCTAATTAAGGCCATAAAACAGGAATGCTGCCTCTCTAGTTGGGTTCCAAGCATACTAAAGTCCTTGCTGTTCATTTTAGTCACCAAGATCATATTGTGTCAGTCACAATTACTGTGCAAGTTTGCAAGTCAAGGACTTCACATGAAATGACTTTCAACTGACTGCACAGAGAGATTATGGAAATTATGTAAATGCTGATCAAAAGCTGGACTTGCTGAGTTTTTGTCAAGTCCAGTGACTGCTCTTGACGTTAGATTACCTCTCCTGATGTTTAGGACTACAAAGCTTCAGATCACACACTGCAGGACTCCAGATTAAAGGCCTTATGCACAAATACAACTAGAGCAATTCTGGGGCAAATCATATGAATCACAGGGAATAAATACAAATTTCCATTGTTTTAACAGGGGAGTTGTTAACCCCTTTGATGCACAATGTGTTGGAGCCCTCTAAAGCATTCAAAGGGTTAAATGTTCAATTGAAATCCATGGAGATTTTTATTTGTCCCTATGGTAAGATTAGTTTTCACCAGAAGCACTCTACTTGAATTTTTAAACCTTTGAGTGCCAGAGGTGTACGCAACGCATAGCAATGTGTTGCGTACACCTCTGGCACTCAAAGGGTTAATCAGGGCCGGACTGGGAATAAAAAACAGCCCTGGAAAAAATTGCTTACCAGCCCCATAGCACTGTGTCATATCAGCCCTATAGCATATCCCTTGGATATTGGATCCCATAATATGGGATCCAATAATAGCCAATTGTTTTTATTATGGAAACATGCCCTTTAACCCCTTAAGGACCCGTGACGTACCAGGACCGTCACGGTCCTTGGTATACTCAAGTCATAGTACGTCACGTACTTTTTACTTACAGCGCTCTACCGGGAGCGCTGTAAGTAAAAATAGGGCATGAAATAGACCGCTCCAAGATCGGAGCGATCTCTTTCAAGCCCCATAGTGACGCGCCGATACACGTGACAGGTCACGTGTACCGGCGCGTCAAAGTGCCCCTATGCGGTCGTTATGGGACGGAAATGTCCCATAACCTCCGGTCCTTAAGGGGTTAAAACACACCCACTAACACTACAGATATAAATAGTCCTTGCACTTAGTATGTGGGGGCAGAGAGAGCATATGGGGGCTGAAAGAGGATGGGGCTGAGACTGGTAGACTGGACTGAGAAGATTAAAGGCTGAACGGATGGGAGTCTGAGAATATGGATGGCACTGAGATACAGGATTGGGATAAATGATAGGTGTCTGAGAGAACTGATGGGTTAGAGAGATCAAGAGCAGCTACAATCCTATGGGTCCAGTTGTGAAAATGGTAATGAAAAGATAAAAAAGTGAAAGAAAAAAAATCTGAATGCCTTTACTAAAATAACAGAAATGCAAACTATATAAGATACAGTATATGGGATCCTATAGATAATAAACTGATACCATAAAAATCCTGTCAAAAGTGAAAAATAGCAATAATGTCCACAAATTAGTATACAGATATAGATCAGTGCTAACGATATTAACATTTTGAGAGCCAGAGAGGTATCCAATGCATTTAAAACTCAATGTGTTGATACCTCTCTAGCACTCAAAGAGTTAATAGTGAGGCAGAAGAGATACAGAAATAAGTTCCGGCATCAGTTGTTAGTCTTTTACCTCCAAGGAGACCCCCTGCCCACATATTCAGTATTGTGCGCATCGATCTAAATTTATATTCTATTACAGCATTTGAGTGAGAGGTAAGCACTCCTCCGGAACTCAGAGGGATAAGTTTAGTGGATTTTATTTTTCCTTGGCCATCTTTCATTACCTGAGCTACATACTAAAGAGAAAATAGACAAAATAAGTATCAAACAAATATAAATATTATTGGTACAAAAAATAAAGATATCATATGGACAGCCTAAAAACAATTAAAAGCATTTACACAGGGAAAGAGTCACTCCAAAATATTCCATATCCTGTCAGTCACAATTATTGCACTCAATCCTAAATTTTACAAAAAATCTTTTAGGATCCTTTTTTAATCTGTAAAGTACAGTATATAGAAGATTGTGTTCTCATAAAGGCACTGACAGTATTATGAATAGTAAAATAGAAAGCCAACTATCACTCTAAAACATAAATAACATATCCTGTCACTAGCATATCATAGTGAAACAATTTCTAAATGTTAATAAAGTGAAATACACACTTCAAACTCAAATAATCAAGGCACATGAACAAATACATTAGTGAATACAAAAAAGTATCTAAAAATGGATGTGACAAGAGAAGATACTTATCCAGAGAGATATGTCAGCAAAAATCTAGGAGTGATAATTTCCCTGTGTACCCATCCCAACGCGCATCACCTCTACAGGCTTTGTTGAACACAGGGAAATTATTGTATTTAGTATGTACCATATAGTAAGTTTGAGCGCTGACTTTGCCTTTAATTCTGCCGATGTTACAACTTCTCTGCACTTCAGGTGTCTTCCCGCCATAACGCTATGCACAAACTAGCCTATTCCCAACAGGTGACGTCAATGAAGTGCAGAGAAGTTGTAACGTCGGCAGAATTAAAGGCAAAGTCAGTGCTCAAACTTACTATATGGTTTATTTCTACGGTGTGGAGGAGGAGAATTAGCGGAATTAAAAGTTGGATCTGCCGCAGGACTAAGCTGTGTATTCTGTCTGCTTGGTTCAACATCCAAGAGATTCCTTTTGGATTAATTTCAGTTTGATACACTACAGATTAGAAGCGCCTCCGTGTGCCTCTTTCTTTCCGTGTTTAGTATGTAGCTCTTATTTTTTTAGTTACAGAGAGCACCCCTGCTACTATAGTAGGTTTTTGGATTCAGCATTTGATTAGATAGTGGCCAGTGCCTGCTTTTTTTTTTTTCTATTTATACTCCTCTTTCATCACCTGAGCCTCTTCTTCGGTTTGGAGTAAGGCGGGCTAGTAGACAGATGGCAGCCATCAGGCGGCACCAGGGAGAAAGAAACCGCGCTGGACGCTGGTAGTAACACAAAAGCAAAATGTGCGCTGGTACCGGCAGATTTTAAGCAGCCCACTCAGCTACGTGATGAAGTAGCGTGCTGCTGCTTTTGATGTTACACGCCAGTGCGCCACAGATCAGGTGACTGAGGATGGAGAGCTCTGCATCTAGTTCGGAGTTGGCAGCCGGCAACACGTTATTTTGTGTGATGTGAAACCAGCTGACCACTTCTCCATCTCCGCACTATAATCAACGGGCAAACCGTAGGCTAGCCAGTAAGCAATTGGAGGCCCAAGTCTGGACAATTGCGGCCGCAGATAGCTGCTTCTTGATTTTAAAGCAGCACCAGAGAAACCCAGTGCAGGCGGCATACTGGGAATTTTTCCGGTATCCCGGTAGACCAGTCCAGCCCTGGGGTTAATACTTTATCCCTGGGTGCTAGAGGTCTCCAGCTCTTTGCAAAGCAATACACTGCAGGAGACCTGTCTTGCATTCTAGAGGGTAAATTATACACAAATGGTAATACTAATTAATGTGCATCACACTATTTTTTAATATGCAGCAATGCAATGCAATTTTCTGATAACTATGTAAAGTAAAATAAGTGTTTAACTACTATTTGCTATAGTACTACATCATATAGGTGCCCACAACCTCAAAGAGAAAAGGTCAAATGACCCCACTGACCATACAACACTTTACAAGCAATTACAACACAAACGTCTAAATCATTAGTCAATTAAGAGATCATTCAAAACTTTCACAAACCATTTGCTTCAGTACCCCAGACAATGGAAAAAATTATAAGAACTATAACTTTGTTTATATTTTGTGGAAAACAGCAGATTAGAATTGTCAGATTTAAATGAAAAAAAGTTCACATCCATTTAAACATCATGAACTCTTAGCTCAGGGATGGGCAAAATAAGACCCTTGCATTACAATGTGGCCTTTGGGTCTGGCTGGCTGTGTGCAAACAGCAGTTCTGCTACACTGACAAAATATCACTTCTAGCTTCCTCTTCAGAGATTAGGATACACTTTACTAAAACACCCAAGTTAAATACAATGTATCTTTCTAACAATGTAGACAGCAAGAGTTGATGCAATGACTGTAGAGCTATGTGATCAGAAGTACAAGGAAGAAAACAACTTAACCCTCAGTCATTTTCACTTACATCTCAGTTACAAAAGGGTATTACTAATTGGGACGAGGAAGTGTGGACCCCCCACATTTAATATGGGATAAAAATATTCTACTGACCACCTAAACAAAGACTGTCTCATTTGTTCCACTGGTAGAGACACCCACACCCACCCACCCCCTAGCCTCCCAGTGTTGGTTGTAGATCTACACTGTCTGTTATCCCAGCCTGGTTCTACAAAAGCTACTGGTAGTAAAGGACACAAATATATATATTATTTGATACCCAGTCTGGTTCTACTGTCCCACTGGTAGTTACAGACCCACACATACTGTCTGATAAGAAGCTCAATTCCACCACCCCATTAGTAGTTACACACCCACATAAGTCCCAGCCTAATTCCAATGGTAGTCACAGAAACATACAAACACATAGGACCCGGATGTTCCCTATCAACTCTGTTAAAGTCGTATAACCAGGAGGGAAACAAACAGAGCAGTGAGCACCCAGGTCACCAAGGTAAGCAGAGAAGAAACTGAGCCTACAGCTCATGTTACTTTTGGTTGGAGAGGTGTGGGGAGGAGTGGAAGTGTGTGTGTGTCATTCTGTGACTAACAGTCTGACAGTGGAACAAAGCAGGGATAGCAGACCATGTGGGTTTGTAAATACCAATGTGACAGGAGAACCAGGCTGGGTATCAAATTGTGTGTAGAGCAAGACAGGAGAGGGGAGAATCCTAAGCATGCATAGGGAGGGGAAGGTGCACAACACAGACTAAAGAGGTGTTGGGTAGTGAGAAAGACCAGAGGTGGGGGACAATTCTGCTATAATGCAAAAATATCACATTTAGCTTTCTCATCAGAGATTAGAATGACAGTTTGCTAAAATCCCCCAGTTTTAAAGAATATATAATTTGAACAGTGCAGAGGAAGCCTGTTCTGATACATTATCTGTACTGCTGTGTGATCACAAGTATAAGGAAAAGCCAGACTTAACCCTCAGTCATTTTCACTTACATCTCATTTAGGAAGGGAAATTACAAATGGAGCAGGGAAGTGGAGAGGACTGAGCAGGACACAGACCTGGAAATGGAGAGAATGAGGTATGAAGAGGGAAGCAGTTAAAGCCAGAGGGGGTGGGCCCTTCAGTGATTTGAGCAGGGGGCTTCATCCCATTTGACCAGATCACTGCCCCAGCCAAGACTTTACTTGGACATAGCTGTGGCTGGGAGATGGTCCCTGCACAGGGAGGAATTAACCCAACTCATCCCTACTGCCACCCAGGGACTCTCACAAGCTCTATTATTTTATTAATATATTGTGTTCTCAATTGTATACTTTAATTTTGAACAACAATTGTACATCCTTGTCTTAGCTAGTATATGAAAAGCCAGCTTTCTATACAAGAGTTTTATAAATAATCAGAATTGTGCTTTTGTGATGAATGTGTGATAAGTCAGATTTGATTATCAAGCTACAGTAATTACAGCTGCTGAGACCTAAAACTGAAAACTGTTCTTGAACCAGAACGCTCCTTTTGTATTATTAAAGATAATCTTGCTTCTTGTTTGTCGGTTTACCTACATTATGACATCCATCAGTCTAATCACTGAATAAAAGCTAGCACGAGCAAAGTCAAATGATCCTTGTAACTTCCTTACACATGCATACAAAAGAGGGAATTTGTGTACCTACCAATAAATCTCTCTCTCTCTCTCTCTCAGACCAAGTGGCACACAGGAAACATGGAGATAAAGTATCCTACAGCCAGGACTTACCTCTCTCTCAAGAAGAAAGCTCCCTCCATGCTCCACTTTGCCCCCATCAGTTTAGCTCAGTTTAAACAAATAGCAAAGGCAGAGAAAACAGAAGCAAGGTAGGAAAGGGGGCCACCTGAAGCAGAGAACACATGGGACCCCCTGCCTGGAATATAAACAGCCGTCCTTTATCCAGGAGGGAAGTCCTGTGTTCCACATGGACTATGAGATAAGGAATTAGACGCCAGCTCAGTCCAAAAAACGTCTAGCTCTTAACTTCAATTTATATTGGCCCCAGCGGCAGTTCAAATACTTGGGCATACAGCTTACAGGGCCAATTACCCTCCACTCTCTCATACTCTTATTGGAGATCTTGTCAAACGGCGCACTTATAATATGTCATGGCTGGGATGCATTAACTCTATCAAGATGAGTCTTTTGCCCCACTTACTGTACTTCTTCAGGGTTCTACCGAAAGTTCATGGGGGTTTGGGCATTCCCTATCTGCATTATTACTGTTTGGCAGCACAGCTTGCTCAAGTCCTTCAATGCCATGCCAACACTAAGAATCTACCATGGGTCAATATGGACCGAGCCGTGATGCGCCCCCTTCAAATAGAACATCTAGTTTGGATTCCTCGATCTTCTATATTCTCTTCCTTGCAAGTGTGGGACGCAATGGGGTTGAGGAAATCTTTAATTCATCCTGCATCAAGGATGATGTTGGTATTGGATAAGCTGGCAGTTCAGCTGGGTACAGGACACCACTGCCTTTAGACAATGGCTTACTATGTATCCCTTACGGGTAGGAGATTGTTACGATCAGGATCGAATAATCCCATTCTCAACATTTGCTACTACACATGACCGCCCTCCATCTGAAATCTTCAGATATTTACAGGTAACCCATTTACTCTGCTCAGTGCTCCACAGGGCTGCCTCCCAATCTAACGTGGTTTGAAAGTCTTTGTCTTCATGCTACTAGTTCTGTAGGTTTGCTGAACAGAAACAGGGGCTTACAAGACAAAGCCTGAAGTTCAGTAACCTACCAGGCAGACACAATTGCCAGCAGAAACCCTGTCCTAAGAGTTGAGAATCTAAGGGAAACCAAAGTCAGAGGCTTGAAAGAAGCATCCTGGAGAACTTCCAAAACCAAATTAAAGTCCTACTGAGGAGTGGGATACTAATAAACGGGATAGGCATGAGCCACCTTTGCACAAAGGTTTGCACATCTGGCAATAAGGTGATACATTCTGGAAAACACAGAAAGACCCAAAATGTGGATCTTAATATAATCCAGTTAAACTCTTCTGAAGACCATTCTAAGGTACACCTTAGACAAAAGCTGCTTGCAAGCCTTCATCATAGTACAGATAACAGACTCATAGAAACCTTTTTTTCCTCAGAATACTGGCTTCAACAGCCCAGTCATCAAAGCCAGCTTCTCTACCTCTGTATGACAGAAGATCCAGAGTCAAAAGGTCCAGAAGAAGAGATTGTGAAGAAGCAACGGAAAGGGACTTGAAATCTATGGGATAAACTTCCAAACACACCAGCTGAACCCATTGGCCTGCCATGGGGAGAGACCATAAACTTTTTTTTTTTTTTTTTTTTTTTAAATACGGCAATGATCTCCCATAGCCTGAGCCGGCCTAGACATCTGAGAGTCATGCAGAGGTAGACTTAGCAGCTTTGGACATCTGGGCAGGCTTCTTGCCTGTCTAGGTTTTTGGGCAGGGCCTACCTGGGTGCTGTATGAGAAGACGCCTTGGGTGCATACCCATACTGGCGGGGATAATGAAAATCATACGTCTTCCAAGGAATAAAGTAACATTAGGGAGTAGTCTGGAACAACAAAAGCACACTTACCCTTTGCTGCATAGCTAATGGTCTTCTCCAACTCTGGGTCAAGCAAATGCTTGCCCATGAATGGAAGAGATGCTGATGACTTTTGGAAAACTGGTCAGCCAAGCAGATCATCAGCCACAGAGAAGGATGCATGGAAAAAGATAAAGCAGAGGCCTTCCCAGTAAATCTAGAAGTGTCAAAGGCCTCTTCAGTAAGATACACATTAGCCTTAAGGACTTAGAAAGGTTCGGAAGGACCTCTTCTTTAAATACATCAGCATGGATGGGCTCTATAAGCGGATGCCCCCAAACAGCAATGGCCCAAGTCACGCAAGTAACTGAGAATGTGGGACATAAAGCAACTCCAGAGGCTGTCAAATTTGCCTTCCAGAAGGAATATTTATCTGCCTCGTCTTTAAAAGCCTCTAATCTCAGAAAGGTAGGACATTGGAGGATCTACAGCTTTTGGGGGGGTTGGAGGTTAAGACCATTGAGTGAAAACACCAGCACAAAATGTGGTATAAGACAGAGACAAATCTTGAAAGTTAAAGGGGAACTTTCACCCCAAATGAAGTCTCCCACAAATAATTAGCCATTTAGTGATAAGCGTACCGATGGTACCATTAGCCAGCATAATTACTGTGTTAGCTGGAAATCCTACTTGTGCCAAGACTGATGGCCAGGCAACAGCACAGACATCTTTGCTTACAGACATCTGTGTGCTTGCAATATCAGTGCCAGTCTCCTCTAGGAGGCGTTGCATGGTACCAGAAAGAACTGATGGCGCAGGTGTGCAGATGCCTCTAAAGCACTGTTGCCTGGCTGTCAGTCTCAGCAGAAGTAGGATTTCAAACAAATGCAGTAATTATGCTGGCTAATAGTACCAATGGTATGCTTATCGCTAGATTGGGGGGGGGGGACTTTATTTGGAATGATAGTTCCCCTTTAAAGTCTTTTATCAGCAGTCTTCCATTCCTCCAGGAGTACCAGGTCTAGGAAATACTGATAAGGGAAAATAGTGGACTCCCTTTTGCACCTCTTAAATATATCAGGGGATGAAGAACTGGAGTCTGAGGCATCAGAGTCCTCCAGGGCTTCCTGAACAGGCCAGATAAGATCTTGAGCAGGGGAAACAGAGTCTTCCTCAAAAGAATCCACAGGGGTGAAAGACAGACAAATCCATCCTCATCAGATTCCCCTTCCTTCTCTGCCTCCAAAAAGCATTTTAAGGCATGTGCCCTGCCCTCCTAACCAAAGGATACTTCAGCCCCCACACTGGATGAATGAGAAAGTACTTTTCAATTTTTTTTTATTTTTTTTTTATTTTATTTTTTTTTTACATATTTCAAAGCTTATTTATCAAAGTGGAATAATTTTTTTTAAGAGGCCAGATAAAAAATGAATAACATTCGAAATCATATTTAAAATGTAACACAGCTGAACGTATGTGCCACTATCAGGGAATACACGCCATATGATGATAAATGCTACAAACTGTAAGGTGTCCACAATAGCTAAATAAGGCTACATTCCGTTGCAGGTGATAAATGGTACCAAGGATTTTAGCTCACTGATTCCAACTGAAGTCTGTAAGGAACTATGTGGATAAAACAAGAGAGCACTCACTCACTGTAGAACTATTTCTTTGTACCTAGGTAGCTCTGCAGTGAGGTGTTAAAAAGGGCATCAGTAAGCCCCACATTATGGGTCTCTTCCTACAAGTACCATAGAAGCACACAACATTAGAGGAAAGGCAATTTAGACTAAACAAAGGCAGGGTTTTTAACTGTAAGGGTAGTAAAGTTATGGCATTCTTTGCCTCTGGATACCGTGCTTGCAGATACTGTAGTTGATTTAAAAAATAAGTATGTTAGTATGTAACATTACTTTGCTCATACAGTGCAGTCCTTTAAGTGGACGTGTCACCTATGGACAACATCCCATAAATAGTTAGGTGACATATCCAATACCATAAAAACATTATTTATTTTTTATTTTAAGCTTCGATTTTGTTTAAATTTAACTTACAAAAGTCTGGGCTCCAGCCACTGCCACACAGACTGTAGCCCGATGATCTGCCTCTGCTCTCCTCCTTCCTCAGATGATGGAGGCTTCTGTCTGGAAGCTGGAGCGCTCTCATTGGCTAGATATCGATCTCTGCCAATGAGACCGCTCCAGCTTACAGACAGAAGCCTCTGTCATTGGAGGAGGGAGGAGAGCAGAGCTCTATAACCGCATTAACCACAGAGAACCCGGAAGTGGCTGCAGCACAGAGTTTTGTAACCTAAATTTAAATGACATCTAAGTTTAAAATAAAAAATAAACATTTTCATGGTATTGGCTATGTCACCCAACTATTTATGGGATATTGTCCATAGGTGACACATCCACTTTAAAGGGATAGTAATGTTTTATAATAAAAGCAGCTCTAATTAATCAACACAGTATTTGAGCCATGGACAGCGTTATTTCAATACTGTCAGAGTTGTAGTTCAAGAGTAATTGAATGATAAAGTATCCCCCTCCCACACATTTTACTGATATAACACTGCTCAGCTCAATGCAGAAGGGAGGTTCCCAGGTAGATTGCAAAGAGGGACAATCTTCAATTAAGATAAGGGGAAAAGCTGAAAAACCTGTAAAGGGGGGCAGGGTTTTCATTGTTCTCACAGTAAGAAGATTGTCCCTTGCTGTTATCTGTCTGGTCAAGTAACCAGATTCCACATCTGAGGTGAGCAGTGTTACACTAGGTAAAAGGGGTGGGAGGGGGATACTTTATCATTCAATTACTCTTGAACTACAACTCTGACAGTACTGAAATAACACTATGACTAAAATACCATGAAGATTAATTGGAGCTGCTGTTTTTGTGAAACATTACTATCCCTTTAAGTATTTGCACAGTAAGACAAGCTTTGTTGCTTTGTCTCTGTACTACAGCACATTGAATTTACAATGAAACATTGCCTAGATTCAAACATTCAGTGTGTGAAAATGTCACAAGCACATTTCAATCTATTTTGTATCAAAAGATGCAAAGCATTTGTAATCCATATGAACAGGCAAGGTTACCGTTTGCAAAAAGTACACAAAACTGTAAAGCTCTGCAAAAATGTCTTACAGATAGATGAGACGAATATTAACTTCTATTAGAGTGATGGAAGGAGGAAAGTGCGGAGAAAGAAATGAAATGCGCATGATTCAAAGCATATTATCTCATCTGTGAAACATGGTGGAGGTAATGTATGTCATGGGCCATAGGAACTGGCTCACTTTCCTCATTAATTATATCATTGCTGAAGGGTACCGAAACATCTTATCTTTTCACATTAAACCAAATACCTCAGAACTTATTGTAAGGCACTTTCAGCAGAACAATGACCCCAAATACAAAGGAGCGTTTCTGGGTCAGAAAGTGGAATGTTCTTGACTGCCCATGTGAATAACTCTACCTGAATCTAACTGAGCACACTTACTGTAGACAAGATTGAAGGGAAATGCCCCAAAACAAACATGAACTGAAGATGGCTGCAGTACAAGTCTATCAGAGAATCATCAGGGAAGACACCTAAGTGCCTGATGAGGTTTATGGGCCGCAGACTTCAGGCAGTCATGGAATGAAAAGGATTTGCACCAAAGTTCTAAATATGATTACTTTTGGTCTCCTAAAATTGAACAACCATGTATAAAAACAGCTGTAGTTCATACACCGTTTGTGGTTTATGGATGCAAATACCCTCAAATTAAAGTGGACACTCTGCATGTTATCCTCTTATTCATGATTTCATTTTATATCCAAAGGTTGGAGGACAAAATAACAAAACGTATGTCACTGTCTAAGTTCTTATGGACTGCACTGTATCTCTGGTGCTTGAATCTAAGATGCCAACAAAGTACTCAATAGCATACACAATTTTCAAGTGACTTGTGTAACAACTAGTAGCTTATCTCTCTGGTATCATCATTAGAGCAAAAGAAAGTGATACTTTACCAAAACAGAAACTGCATATATGAGGTCAGGCACCCCTTCAGACCTGGGATCTTCAGCCTGATAATGTGTCTTCTTGGCACTCAAATATAAATATTAACATTATCCAGCAGATATGTTAATCAAGTAAACAAGTTAGGGGTACTAATCAACACCTGGAAGTTATTAACCCTTTTGGGGCCAGCAGGTTGTTCAATGCATTGAACATCTGTTAGCCAAATGGTTAAACAGACATGAATTTTATTGAAGAAAAGCAGTAACACACAAAGAAATAGGATAAGATTGGAGAGTCACTACTATTATACCACCCTACCGCTCCCCCAGACTATTTGTGAAATGACCTTGTAGGGAATAGACACTGTATAAGGAATATTTCTAAGATGGAGAGATGATGTTAATTGGTGTGGATGGAAGGAAACAGGTACATTTTTTTTTTAGCAGAAGCAACTTTGGCAGCAGTTATTGGAAGTGGCACACATTAATCTAAGATTGCTACAAGGGTGTCAAACTAATTTCAGGGCAATGCACGTAAGCCTTCTGGCCCTGAAAGTATTAAAGACTAACCCAATAATGCCACTGCTACCCATATAAAGTATTACAGGAATTTAAATAAATACAAATATTCTATTGCACCCTGACGAAGCCTCACGGCAATACGCGTTGGGATCGGTGGTGTCTGTAGAGGGGTGACCGTAGAAATTATTTATCACAGCTTTGACTGACTTTGACTCTTGTTTGTGATCTTTGGTGACGCCTATGGACTGTTAAGTATACACTTTTCAACCATCTCCATTTATTTATTGATATATTTTTCTTTAATTTGAGATATTTGATATATCAGAGTGCATGTCCATTTCCTTTTACTCCTCATTTTAGGGGTATTGTTTGAGAGCCTATAACACAGTAACATAGTTGATGTGGCTGGAAAAAGACATGCGTCTATCAAGTCTAACCCATGCCAAACACCCCTGTTGATCCAGAGGAAGGCAAAAAAAAGCCCTCTGAAGGGGCTTCAGATTCAATCTGTGATCTTAGGAGTTAAATGTTGTGTATATTTGGATTATTTCAAGTGTATATTGTTGTTTTTACCCTGAGAGCACCAGGACCATTTATGTCCTCATTCCAGATATTAGGATTTAACTAGCTGCTGGCCTAACATTCTCTTGTATAGATAGGATCAACATCCTATCTGCACTGAAACAATCAATTATTTATATCGTTTTGCGTTAAAAAGGTATCCGATACTTTATCTGATAACCCACCTGCCTGAAGCAAGGGAATCTATAGCCTTACTGTCCTTAATGTAAAATGTTCCCTATCTTTGTTGAAATTAAAAGCACCTTTCTTCTAGCCTTATAGGATTCCCCCTGCTTTTTGTTCAGCTCTTTCAGTAAAGAGTTCCTTGTATTGTATTATCCTTGGATATATTTGTAAATAGAAATCATATATCAACCATTAGATGCCTTTTCTCCAGTTTGGCTAGTCTGCCTTTATAACAAAAATCTTCCAATGACCTTATTATTGTTGTCTCTGTATTTTTGCAAGGTAAATAATATTCCAGTCCCACGCATCTATAGCCCTTCTGAAACATGATCATATCCACTTGGCTCTTGCAGTTGCTGAGCGACACTGTACTCTGTGGTTTAGTCTACTGTTTACCAGTACTCCCAAATCTCTCTTTACCCATGATTCTCCATGCATGTATGTGTACCATGTTTATTTATATGATCCAAATTTACAACTTTGCATTTATCTATATTAAACCACATCTTATATTTTTCTGCCCATTCACTCATTTTATCCAAATTTGTCTGCAGAGAAAAAGAAATACATCCTGCTTGGAGTGTATTTCCTTATACTTTAGTGTCATCAGCAAATAGAGAGATGTCACTTTCAATACCCAATTCAAGATCACTTTAAACAAATTAAAAAACATTGGACCCAGGACCAAACCATAAGGTACTTTGCTTACAACTTTAGACTAGCCTGTAAAGGTTTTATTTACAACAATTCTCTGATGTTCTACCATAATAGTTTTATATCCATGCACAGATAAGGTGGGAGATTCACTAAGCGGTGATAAAGAGAGGATAAAGTGGAGATTACTTCCCCAGTAATATCATTTCTCTAGTTCCTATGTTATTCTATGGAGCCTATTCAATAAGATATCCAAAGTTGGAGAAATCTTAGTGCATAGGCTCTATAGAATAACATAGGAAATGGAGAAGTGATATCACTGGAGAAGTCATCTCCGCTTTATCACCGCTTAGTAAATCTCCCCCAATGTCTCCCAAGCTGATCCCTTTCAATTTATTCGGTAATCAAAGGCACGGTATCAAAGCTGCACCCTTGCCAAAGTTACCAATTATTCTGTCAGAGATCTATCCTTCGTGAAACCTTGCTGACCCTTAATAATGATATTGTTGGTCATTACATACTCCTGAATAATATCCTTTAGTAACCCTTTTAGTATCTTACCCTCTAGGAAGACAAACTCACAGGTCTATAATTTCCAGATTTAGTTCTTGCCTCCTTAATCTATTCCTGATAAGACCAAATCACTAAATTGTTAGTATAATACAACTGTATAACTGAAGTAAAGAAGAGCAAAAGGACAACTGGGGAGCTTTGCATTAAGATCAATAATATCCAAACCAGGCAAAGGTAATTCTCATACTCACAATTTGTGATCATCCTGCTGATGGATTTACAACCGGTTTATGGCAACAGGGGTATAAATCCTACCCTTGTATAGCTATTTCAATGGTTAACTACAAATGTCTGGTATGTCAAAATCAAAGCGATCAGTCAATACTTTAAAAGTTAACAATTAGTTAATAACATTTAAAAATAAATAAAAACAGTATCAAAAGTCCCACTAACGTGCATCTGGATCCAAAGATCCTTTCATCAGAGTGTCAGATTCTATAGTTGTTATAGACTCTGACACCCTGATGAAAGGATTTTTGGATCCAGAAACGCATTGGTGGAACTTTTGATACACGGTTTTCATTTATTTTTAAATATTAATAATTGTTAACTTTTAAAGTATTGACTTTTATAAATATGAATATGTGGAGGAAATGCTGTACTTCAATTGGTTTGCCAAAAGCTTGCTTTCATCCTTTGTATATGCAGAAAAAAATAATTTGTTTAAATTCCCTTATTGTCCCTTTAACACCAAGTTATTCCTTCGCTATATCTACCCATAAAATTCTAAGAGGGTCCGATAACCTGAGCAGTGGAATTCAACCTGTTCCTATTATTTATATTTCCAAACCCATGAAACACCCATTTGCCTCAGGTCACTTGAGTTTGTAAAAATAGATTGCTTTGCAATGTACACACCCTGTTGTTGACTTTACCAAGACAACTTTAGACATTCACACTTCCTATTTGTTTTTTAGATAATTTAAAAGTATATAATATAGAAAGTGCTCTGAAAAGTTCACACTATCCTAACTACCACAATTTTTATGTACAAAAACATTAGAAAAATACAATTTGACAGCAAAACGGTATATATTTTTTTGGGACATTACCATATTGTTGATTTGAGTGAGAAATTTAAAAGTGGCTTGAAAAGGACCCCATCACCTAAATGTAAGTTGTTGATTTTGAACTAACTTTTATAATCACCAATATGTTGTTAGACGTCCAATTGGGTATTTAAGTTATTTGACATCATATTTGATGTATATTAGGTAAATATATAACACATGCAGTGTCTGCATTTCTCACTCAACTCAACTTCCCTTCTATAGTTCTGTCTCTCCCACACTTACTCTCACCGGCTACATATATGTGGATGATGACAACAGTATGTTCCTCTGAGTTTTCTGGTGGCAAAGAGACAACCCCTTCTTCCAGAAGCCACTTACTGCAGAGGAAATTTGGAAGACGTTGCTGGCAGTACTTGGGGGGAGGGGGGCTCTGATAAAAATGACTCTCGAACGTCCTTAGGATCAAGTAGTTAATGCTTCGGGTACAAGAGTTGCATGCAATGTTTCTTAACAGTCCACTTGCATGTAAAGGGATAAAGCTGTAGTCAGGGTCTCTGAAGGCCTAAGAATTTTGGCACCCGCTCCAACCCAGAGCCAGTTTCCTGGGTAAACAAGAGGAACCCCTATAGAACTGGCAGTATATTTGGAAGTGACAAGGATACCGAAAGCATGTCTGGCACTTTAATAAGTCAAATATTTACCTTATTCTCCTCCAGGAACTTCAGTTTGATAGAAACATCACTGCGCATTTTGTCATATTTCTCTTTGTGCATCTGGAAAAGCTGCTGTGATTGCTCGATCTTCGGCATGGTGGTAGCATCACGTGGCCCCATGTTCAGTTCCTCCAAGTCTGTGCGATATGCGTCATATTCGACTCTGCCAAAAAAAATAAAAAAAGCCAGACAAGTTAGTTAGTCTAAATTGCGCTGATGAGATTACATATATTCATATTCTGCTTGAATGGCTAATGGAAATAAACAATCTATCTATATATATAAAAGAATAATTTATGGTACCTCACACACACAACATAATTTATGTCTCCTCAGAAAACAAACACACATTGAACAGAATGCCTCATTACATAATTTATGTCTCATTAGGAAACACAACTCCCATTGGGTGATTCAACTGGGACATTACTGCTCCCACTGGGTGATTCAATGGGGGAGTTTTTATCATACAGGGATTTGGCCTGCCCCCTCCAGCCCACCCACCACTATCCAACCGACAAAAAAATATATAGCTGCCACAATGAGCTGATCCAACAAAGAGAGGGTGGGATCGGCTCCAGTGTACCTTCATTTCTGGTATCCACAACACAACAATGCTTTTGGCTTCTGGTGCACAATGTGCTTCTGCTGCAGGAAGCCCAGCTGCTTCATGTAGCTCGGAGGCAGGCAGACCCAGTACCAAATCCTTCATGTTCCCCCTTCATGAAGCACAACACTCCACCCCGCAACAGCCCGGTCATGCGGCCCTTCAAGGAGCTCTCTACAAGCAGCAGCTGGATGCGGCTATTACCCGTGGCTGAGGGGCTGGAGACAGACCATGGTGGTGCCACTCTGTAGTACACACTCTTACACACAAGCTTCTTCACCGCCGCTCTCTGCCCGCTGTCACACACCTGCACCGTGTAAGTAAACTGGCACAAAAAAATATACATGCCGCACTAGCTGCTCCAACAACACACACCATCCCTGCTCCAACCACACACACCATCCCTCCTCAGTTCCCGCTCTCGGTGCCCGGGCTGTGTCCCTAGTAACGCTCTTGGCCAAGGCCTGGGGCAGGAGGTGTCTTCCTGGCCAGGGAGCCGGGCCGGCGGTCGTCTGGCAGCCTCTGAGTGTGCATGTACAGAGCCCACTTCAGGGACTGTTGACTCCATGACTCTCGCTACATACTGGGACAGCTGGTTAACCCTTTCAGTGCCAGAGCATTAAGCAATACAATGAGCAATGCCTTGCCTACCCCTCTGGCACTTACAGGACCGTAATAATATCTGTGTGTGTGTGTGTGTGTGTGTGTGTGTGTGTGTGTGTGTGTGTGCGTGTGTGTGTGTGTGCGTGTGTGTGTGTGCGCGCATGTATGTACGTGTGTATGTATGATCAATGTCTGTATATGTCACTGTATCTGTGTGTGTCTATGTATGTGTGCAATATGATTCTTTCTGCTTCACACAGTACACAAAAAATATCATCAGTCAATACAGCTAAATGAAATGTACAATACAAACAAACAAAAAAATTCTTACAAAATACCTTCAACATGCCACCTACAACATTTCAAACAAAAAATGCTACAAAACACATACCCTACTAAAATGACGGGCAACGCCGTCACATATTGCTAGTTATTTAATAAAGTAATTATTTTATTACAAAAGTGTAAAAATTAACTAGTTCTTTTAAGTGTAGCTTACATTTTATTGCTGCTAGTTTGCACCATTTGAGTTTTATGTTGTGATTCAAAATTACAAAAACCATAAGAAACATATGGCATCAATGAAAACCAAAAAAAACATACATTAGTTACACGTAAAAGAGCAAATGAAACTCTAAAGTCCTGTATACAGTTCAATATTTGTCAGATTGCCTGCAGACTTTTCCTACGAAAACTAATCAACGAAAGATTAGCTACTAAAAAGCTAAATTGACGAAGTATAATAAAAACTGCTAATTGTGCCTTAAAACTTTGAACTAACATTAGATGGCTTTCAGTATAAAATAAACTGTTTCCCGTTGTAGTCTTGCTTTATGACCATTGGCTGGTTGGGGGCGATGGGAGTTGTAGTCTTCAACAGCTGGACTGAGGTGGTTTCCCGATAATTCTTTTTTATTACTTGCTGTTTGAGTCTACAAGTGCATCAAGACTATTTTAGTTTTATATATGGATACTCATTATATAGCTGGCACAGGCCTTTCTCTTGTAGCTTGTTTCAACAGCTGGACATCCAGCAATTGACTTGCCCTGCAATAAAGCATTAACCAGATAGTATAAACTAATGTGTAGCTGTTAGGTTAGCAAATGCAGACAACATGAGGTTGGTCAATACTAAACAACGGTATGTTCAGGTGTATTCAGGAGTATTCAGCGGGGAACGGGGGGACCTACCAGTGTACCTCATCCACGGGGTTAAAGCAGCATATGGAAATTTTTTTGTAAAAAGTATAGTATCTTCTTCAGCATTCATTCAGAATAATTTTCACAGCTTTTGCAGATTACATTAAGACACTGTCTGGCTTATAAATGGATATAACCATAAATAAACCACATTTGCTTAATTAAACAAAAACATATATTTAGATTCCTTTTTTTAAAAGTGGATGTTTATGACAAAGTTCATGTACAAATTTATAAGGAAAATTGTTTTATAGAGATGCAGGCCAGGGGAAATCAATTGTTAGACTGTCACCTGTTGGGGACTAGAACTCCCATCATCTGGCCAAGAAGCCAACATTTTTTTTTTTTTTTTTTTTTTAATAGATCATTAAGACTTAATAAAATATTGCCACTTCTTCATTAGACACATTGCTTGCCTGTGAGAGTTAGCATACTCAATAAAAACACTGAAACAGCTGGGATTCATGAAAGACAAATATAAAGAATGTAATAAAATCTGCAAACAAGCAATTAAGCTAGCTAAAATTTGAAAATAAGAGAAATATTGCAAATTAGAGCAAGAAAAACCCTAAACAATTCAACAAGTATATTAATAACAAAAAAGTTAAAGGTTGATATTGGTCCTCTTAGGACTGAGACAGGTGAATTGATTAGTGAGGATAAGGCTATGGCTGACACCCTAAATACATTCTTTGCTTCAGTATATACAAAGGAAGCAGCAATGACAGGCTATGGGAAAACATACATGGCTTACTGAGGACAAAGTTCAAAAGAGACCGGAAAGAGTTATGGTGAATAAAGTGCCTGGCCCTGACGGTATACACCCAAGGGTACTTAAGGAACTTAGTTCAGTAATAGCAAGATCATTATACTTAATATTTATGGATTAATTTTCATCAGGTATAGTGCCCTGTGATTGGAGGAACGCTGATGTAGTTTCATTGTTTAAAAAGGGAGCAAAATCCAAACCAGTAAATTATAGATCTGTGAGCTTGACTTCCATAGTGGGTAAGATACTAGAAGGGTTACTGACATTATTCAGAACTATGTGAAGACAAACAATATTATTAATAGGAATCAGTATGGTTTCATGAAGAATATAAGTCAGACTAATTTACTTGCATTTTATGAAAGAGTACGTAGTAATTTGGACAGGGATATTGCGGTTGATGTAGTATACTTGGATTTTGCAAAAGTCTTTGATACAGTGCCTCACAACAGGTCACTGCATAAATTAAAAGGCTTCGGTTTAGGCGGTGTTATCGTACATGGATTGAGAACTGGTTAAATGATAAATGGAAGAGAGTTGTTGTAAATGGAACCTTTTCGAATTGGACTAAAGTTATAAGTGAGGTACCGCAGGGTTCAGTCCTGGACCCAATGCTTTTTAATTTTTTTTTTATTAATGATCTAGACTAGAAGTGGGAATTGAAAGTAGCGTCTCAATCTTTGCTGATGACACTAAGCTATGTAAGGAAATACATACAGAGTTGGATGTTTTTTCTCTGCAGAAGGATTTAGATAAACTGAGTGAATGGTCAGAAAAGTGGCAGATGTCATTTAATGTAGATAAATGGAAGGTTATGCATTTGGGCTGTAGAAACAAACTTGTTACATATAATCTCAAATGGCAAACAACTTGGGGAATTCTCAGAGAGATTTAGGAGTACTGATAGACGATAGACTTCACAGCAGTGTGCAGTCACTCAGCTGCTGCAAGAGCAAATAGGGTACTAGCCTGCATAAAAAGAGGTGTAGAAGCAAGGGATGTTAATATTATCCTACCTCTGTATAAATCCTTGGTTAGGCCTCATCTAGAATATGGAGTACAATTTTGGGCGCCAGTTCTTAAAAAATACATTTTTGAACTGGAAAAGGTGCAGAGATGTGCAACAAAAACTGATAAAGGGATTGGAGGATCTGAATTATAAAAAGAGACTAGCCAAACTGGGCTTGTTTACATTAGAAAAGAGACGTCTAAGGGGTGATATGATTACAATTTACAAATACATTCAAGGTCAATACAAAGAAGTATCCAAAAAATTATTTACGCAAAGAGCTGAGCTAAGAACAAGAAGTCAACCATTAAGACTAGAGTAAAGGAGCTTTCGAATGAAACAAAGGCATTGATTCTTTTTAACTTTAAGGGCGATAAAGCTATGGAATTCTTTGCCTCGAGATGCTTCAAAGCAGATAGGATGTTGATCCAGGGAACTATCTGACTATTATTTGAAGTCAGGGAGGACATTTTTCCCCCCACTTGGCGCTATTGGAAATGGCTCCAGAGGGCTTTTTTTGCCTTCCTCTGGATCAACAGGGGCATTTTTGGCATGGGCTGGACTCGATGGACACATGTCTTTTTTCAGCCTCATCAACTATGTTACTAAATAGGTTATTAAGTTAAATGGGTTTAGTAATTAATTGAAGAGGAGGAATTGTAATCTAACTATAATTATTTGCAAAAGCAAAGCCAATAATTCACCTCATCTGGATGGTCGAAAAATATAAAGCAACCACAAAACATTTTTCAAAAGTGGAAAAATGAAATTAAGAATTTTGTTAAAAAAAAACAAAAAAACCCAAAAACAAACAAAAACTCAAACAAACAAGAAAAAAAAAACAACAACAACAGTGCATTCAAATGGTAATTTCCAATTACATTTGTGGTTTTGAAAATGTTTCTGCTTTTGGCGCCTCAGATTAGAGAAGAGCATTACTATAATTCAGAGTTAGTCTATGTTTGGACTAAGAGATGTTTGAAACTACAATTCCTGACATCCCAAATTGGCTGTTGGGTGGTTGGGGATGATGGGAATTGTAATCTTCAAAAGCTGAAGAACTTAATATTGATATACTCTGATTAGGGAGGATGGAACTTGTAGTCCAGAAGCTGAAATCCCACAGACTGACTAATCCTGCTATACCAGTGGTTTCTAGACTTTTCATTCTGGTGGTTTTCTTTAGTCTCATAACAAAATCCAGGGGAATCCTAACAATCAAATTCTTTATTCAGATCAGGGGTGGACAAACTGAGACCCTCCAGCTGTTCAGGACTACAATTCATATCATCCCCAGACATCTATTGGCTTGTTGGGAGGACGATGGGATTTATAGTCCACAACACATGTCTGTCCACCAATTTACTACTCCTGGACTACATCTTAATAACATTTATGTTTCTAAAAGTGCTAAAATCATATCCCTTGTATGTGAAATAGCTGGAGATTATAGGAATTATAGTCTTGAACAGCTGGAGGACCTCAGATTGGCCCCAATGGCCTCATAAGCTAGAGGCCTCCAAAACAGTTTTGCAATGAGCTGGAGCTCTGTTTAGCAATCCAAGGGTTAACATTGTTTCTGTATCAGATATATCAGAATGCTATCTGGTGCCAGTAACTTGACTGACACCAGGACACTGCATCTCATGATTATATTTGGTCTTCTTAGAGTGGTGGTTCCCAACTGTTTAGGGATGATGTCCCCCTTTGGTTTTCTCTAAATCCTTCACTTTAAGTATTGGCTCTGGCTACTGTAAGCGTTTCCCATGCTGATATTTAATTATAGAAGCACATGCTTAGCTGCCTTGTTCTCTGTTTTAATCATAGCCTACATTATGGTAACAGGAAGACTACCACAGCAACGAATTAACAATGTACCTCAATCTGAGCTCTGTGCCGGGCTAAGGTACATTTTTAATTAGCTACTGGGGTAAGCACGACTGATGGCAGCATCAGTTTTAGGTGGGGGTGACCTTAACTTCTGCCTCATGAAAGCACTTTTAGAAATTGTATCTCCCTTATCACCCTTTCCTCATTCAGATTTAACAATATCATGAAAAGAATAATGGAGAGGGAAAACTGGAGAGGTTTTCCAGGTTCCCCAGAAGAGCTGTGTCCATGCCATTTAGTTCCTCTTAGACTTCTGTACGGCTAAGGGTCTCTCATATGCTTTTAAGGAAGGAATCAACCTTGTCTTGCTAACACACCCCCTTCCTCTGAAGAGTATAGGTATTCTAAATCCTGGATACTGGGACTATCGGACGGATCCTCTGCACCTGGATCTTCTAGTCATTGCAGCCTCCTGCATGGCAGTAAAGGTCTTTTGCATGGAAGATCTCATCCAGGACAAGAAGTTGCAGACAACTTGTTGGCACAGCCAGCACAAGGCTTTGTTTTTTTGAGGATCTATCATCCTTTGGTGTTAGGCGGATTCACTGCACTTTCTCCTTTGAGGAGGAAGCCTTTCTCCTTTGAGGAGGAAGCCCTGGGCACAGTAGACATGGCAGAAACTCGGCACGCTCAATAATAGTAATAATAATGATATCAAAGAACTGAACACTAATCAACACACCAGGGAGACAGTTGCTGTACCTTCAAATAACCTGAATTTCAGAGTGTGTTCCAGTGATGGAACGCATGAGCGTTGGCTCGCACTTCCCTTTCCTGTAGGACTGGAGGCGATAAAGGCCTGCTGGGAACTGCCAGGGGCCAGAGGAGGCAGAGAAATCCTTGGCTGATTAAGGAAGGAAGGTAGATGCGATGCTCTGCTGGCTCTTCAAGAGTTATGACTTTATGCAGTATTTGTTTCAGGCTGGAACGCAAGACCCTGAAAACTGGCTTTAGGAAGAGATAGGCCAAATGTTCCAAACTCTACTGAGAAGGCAATTGGGAAGGAGATTATTTAATATTGCCCAGTGATTAGTGCAATCTTTTGGGACCAGATGTAACTCAAATCAGACCAGGGATGGCAAGAAATGCGGTCGAGGGGATGTAATTCCATAGCAAAATTCATAGTATCTGAGGAATTAAATCATAACTGTTAGATTGA
The DNA here is from genome assembly GCA_037306005.1 of Rhinophrynus dorsalis. Lineage (NCBI taxonomy): Eukaryota > Metazoa > Chordata > Amphibia > Anura > Rhinophrynidae > Rhinophrynus > Rhinophrynus dorsalis. The sequence goes on from CM074718.1 coordinate 151,357,412, forward strand.
ATAGAAGGACTTACAACTCCATCCTTTCCAGCTGGGTAGGACTAAGTAACTGAGGAATCAGAAGGAGAGCCTGATATTTATTGGTTGATTGGTCCAACCCAGCTGGAGGGTGGGGACAAAGCCCATTCCAACTGCCATATAGCAGAACAGCTAAGAAAAGTTAAAGAAAGGTAAGCAATCAAACCAGGGGAGTGTGGGTAAAAGATGCCAGATTAAGAATGGATCAGAGAGCCAGAATAGCAAAACCAATACAGTCCTCAGAATGTGTTTGCAAGACAGACAAACAGGCATACTCACAGGACCTGTGCACTCCGAAAACCGGAATCCTCTCCAGCCTTCAGGCTCATAAGAAACATAGAATTTGACAGCAGGTAAGAACCATTCAGCCCATCTAGTCTGCCCATTTTCCTACTGTAAAAAACCCTCAAACCTTTTTTGGTCCTTGGTCTTTTCTTATGTTAAGGACAGCCTTATGCCTAACCCATGCATGCTTAAAGGGATAGTAACACTTCGTTTTAACTTTATTTTATTTTGTAGGCATTAAAAAAACATGAAGAATGATATAAGTCTTATCTCTCAAACCTTTATGGTTTATGAGATATTCACAAGCAAAGTTCCCCTCCCCGCCCCTTTTTCCTAGTGTAAGCCATCTCTTCTCAGATGTGAGTCTGGTTGTATGACAGTACAGATACAAGAAGGGGACAATTTTCTTTGTATGAAAACAATGAAAGCCCTTCCCCCCTTGAAAAGTTTTTCAGCTTTTTCCATTATCTTAATTGAAGATTGTCCCTCTCTGCAGTCTACCTGGGCACCTCCCTTCTTATCTGGTTGAACAGGGGAGGGATACTTTGTTTGTGAATATCTCTTAAACCATAAAGGTTTCAGAGATAAGACTTATATCATTCTTCATGTTTTTTTAATGCCTACAAAATAAAATAAAGTTAAAATGAAGTATTACTATCCCTTTAAATTCTGTCACTGTATTAACTTCTACCACTTCTGCTGGTAAGCTATTCCACTTATCTACTACCCTCTCGGTGAAGTAAAACTTTCTTACATTATGTCTAAACCTGTGTCCCTCTAGTTTTAGACTATGGCCTCTTGTCCTAACATTTTTACTCCTTTGAAATATACTTCCATCCTGCACGTTGTTGAATCCCTTCATGTATTTGAATTTTTCTATCATATCCCCTCTCTCTCTTCTCTCCTCCAAGCTATACATGCTCAGATCCTTTAGTCTATCCTGATATGTCTTTTCCTGTAAACCAGTCTCCATTTTAGTAGCCCTTTTCTGAATTTTCTCTAGAGTATTAATATCCTTCTGGAGATGGGGTCTCTAGTACTGTACACAATAATCTAGGTGATGTCTAACTAGAGATCTGCAGAGTCTGCTACTAATGCCCCTAGCTATACAACCCAGCACCCTGCTTGCATTCCCCACTGCTTTATTACATTGCCTGCCTACCTTTAAGTCATTAGAAATAATTACTCCCAAATCCCTTTGCTCTGTTGTCTCTGACAGCACAGTACCCTTAACAGTATATTTTCCTTTGGATTTTTATGTCCCAATTGCATTATTTTACATTTATCAACATTAAACTGCAGCTGCCACACTCTTGTCCATTCTTCTAATTTACTGAAATCATTTGTCATTTGGCTTATTCCCCCTGTAATGTCTATCGTATTGCAGATCTTTTATTATCTGCAAAAAGGCATACCTTACCTTGAAGACCTTTTGCAATATCACTAATAAAGATATTAAAAAGAATGGGCCCCAGTACAGATCCCTGAGGTTCCCCACTAGTAACACTCCTTTCGTCCGAATATTCTCCATTGATTACCACCCTCTGTCTCCTGTCACTCAGCCATTGCCTTATCCATTTAACTATTTTTTGCATCCAGACCCAAACACTGCAATTTATTAATGGGTCTTATATGAGGGACAGTGTCAAATGCTTTACTGAAATGTAGATAAGCTATATCTACTGCTCCCCCTTGGTCTATTATTTCAGTTACCCAGTCAAAAAAATCTATGAGGTTAGTTTGACAAGATCTCCCTGCTGTAAACCCATGCTGTTTGGTGTCTTGCAAGCCATTCAAATTCAGATATTCAACAATTATTTCCTTTAGTATAGTCTCCATTCATTTTCCCACTACTGATGTAAGACTTACTGGTCTGTAGTTACCAGACACTTCCCCGCTACCTTTTTTGTGAAGAGGTACTACATTTGCCATCTTCCAATCTTCTGGAACTACGTTTGTCGATGGCGACTGACTGAATAATTCTGTTAAAGGCCATCCTCTAGCAGACACAGGTGCTTTAAAAGTATGGCTGCTGATCAATTTCCATTCAGGAGGAACAGCCCAATATAAGTTAAAACATAAAAAGCAAGCTAAGAGAATGTTTGCCCTCACTATCTTCTTTGAGGTCACGTTGGGTTATCTTCTTTTCACAATAGCATAATTTCTCTACCTTTTCTTAATTTCTCTAGATTATACAACCATTTTAGTACTGGCAAGTCATGTTTTAGAAAGTGTAATAAAAATAAGAAATTGTAGTTGGTGTAGTTTTGTGCCTCTGGAATCTCCTATAGTATGTCATATCAACGGGGTGCCACATTTCCCATTTGAGCAGTAGCTAATGAATACAAGAAATTCCATACTTTTCAAACATTTCAGTACATTTGGATGGGTGGAAATGTAACAAATGCCATCTTTTTTCATTTAGCTCTGCCTTCTGGAAACATTTGTGCACACTAGGCAAGAGGTAGAAAGGAATAAACCTGTGGCCTCTTCTCCAGTTATGTTTTATATTTTCATATACTCTATACATAAGACATGTTCACAACCGCACTTTAAACTAGCCTTCTCTATGTTTCTAACCATAGTTGATATTTGACAACATAAATACTGATATTTTACACAGCAACAGGGAAATTTGGTGCTGAAACAAGACTTGTAACTGCCCCGGAAGTGCTGCACGTCTCCTATATCCTCCCAATGCGTTGGGAACCTCTCTGGCACTCAAAAGGTTAAACCATGGGAAATGTTCATTTGTCTCCTTTGCTGCAGTTGGTTTGCTCAAAAATGGTATCCCTTTAGTTTGAATAAGGCACCTAGTTTAAGAGCCACTGACTTATCCAGCTCTCCATCTACATTATACTAAGAGCGCATGGATATTTTAACATTTACCACTTTCATCGCTAGCCCACAAAAGAGGTGACAGGAACAAGCACAAAATGCAACCTGCCTCATACACAAGTACCCCAACGTTTGTTGGCCTCACACATCACCATGCTGATCTTGCACACTATCAGTAGCACAGGTACCACAGTCTGGGGCCCTTCGAGTTAAAAAATACATTAAACACATCACTTTTATATTATAATGCATGAGTCAGCCATATAACATACACTCTCATAATGGTGACTTGTAATTTGGCATCAGTATTCCTTTAACCACATGGATGCTAAAAAAGTCTCCAAGGGGTTAAAGGTAAACATGAGGCATTGCATTATCCGATAAAACGCCTGTAAAGTGAGGTGGATAAACCATTGCTTCCTGTTTACGCCTGATCTGACTGTAAGCCAAAGAAAGCAGAATATACATTTATTTAAGACATGCCCAGTCTTAGCAATGTCATTATAAGTCCCCACCCAGAACAAAGCTCACAGGGCTGATATTTGCCAAGTAAAAGCAAATTAGGAACATTTTAATTGGCAGCTAGTGTTAACATTAATTTCATTTCTAAGAATGAGACTTGGGGCCTATTGCCAGAAAGCAAACGCTACACACCACAAATGGGAAACAGAAAATCCTCACAGATTTATAGGGGGCTTTAAACCCTTGAATTCTACAGAGGTCTCCCAACACATTGGTCTTCAGTGCACTGGAGACCTCTGTAATATTCAAGCCATTAACTCTTTGAGTGCCAGAGGGAAACCCCATGCACGGCATGGCAATGAATTAGTTACCCCCTTGCACTCAAAAGGTAAAACCAGACAAATTAATATGAATTTGGGGAATGTTCATTTCTCTCCTTTGGTGCAATTGGTTTGCCACAGAATTGCTCAGCTCTTCCTTTCAACATATGGCCTTTATAACATAAGTCCGGCAGCTGATCTGCTACTATACATGAATTTTGAATACCTTTCCAACTAGTATACTTTTGAGCATGATGGGAACTGTAGTTCAACAATAGCTGCAGAGCTGCAAGTTTCCCATCAACGCTCTTTATTGTAAGCTCTAATGAGCAGCACACAGGAGAACTCTCTGAATCTGCCCTGGAGATTCTGGGTCTAGGGGAGAGAGGAAGCGTCTTCATTGCAGGATCTACTCAGTTTCACCCACTCCATCCATTTTAAGGGTAAAACTCATCTACCCATGTCATAATCCCACCCGGTTTATGCTATGAATCTCATCACATGGACCTTACTCCGTACTCTGGATGCTTGGTATAATCCGCTTTCTGTTTGTCACTATCCATTATTCACTGTTCCCCACTAACCAGATCTGGAGAGCAATAAACACAATAATCACAGACTACAGATACTAAGGGCTGTATTCACTAATCTAAAGATATGCACGACTGGGGCAAACCGAATGCAGCACATGGAGAGACAAAGACTGAATGATTTGCGCAGGACACTTAACCTTTTAGGTGTAAGACAGGTACACAACGCATTGCTTTGCAATGCACTGAGTAACCCATGTGGCACTCAAAAGGTAAATCCCTTGCTTCTCAGTGTGTTGAACTCTAGCATTCAAAGGTTAGAAGGTACGTTTAAAGCAGAACTACCACTGTTAAAAACCTTCATCTCCAATAATTTCCCATTCCAAGAATTATTGCCTTGTTAAACAGAATTCTCCATTCTTCCTGGGCTGACAGGCAGGACGGAGAGCAGACATGTTCCCATAGTGACATCTGCACGCCTGCGCTGTCAGTCCCAGCCGGCTCTAGGAGGCGTTGCTAGGAGCTGTTTGGCTCAAAAAGTAACTGACCGTGCAGGCGCACAGACGTCACTATGGAAAGATGTCTACACTCCGTCCTGCCTGTCAGCCAGGGAAGAATGGAGAATTCTATTTAACAAGGTAATAATTCTAGTGACTAGCGCTACTGAGCAGCTAGTTGCCAGATGGGGAATTATTAGAGATGAAGTTTTTTTAGCGGTGGTAGTACCATTTTAAATCAATGGGAATTTAGGGAATTTTTATTTCTCAGCTATGGTGAAGTTGGTTTGTCCCAGAATTGCACCTGTTTATCTTATTAAATCAGAACCTGTGGACCATATTGAAGAAAAAAAAAAACTAACGAGGTACAATTCTGGGGCAAACCAAGTGTACCAGAGGTGGCAAATAAAAATTTCATCATTTAAATGGGGCTTTTATACCCTCAAATGCTAGGGACCGCTATAGCATCGAAGGGCTTAAAAGCCCCATTTAAATCAATGGGTACAGTTTATTTGTACCCTTATGGCACAATTGGCTTGTTCCATAATTTCTCATCTATTTCTTCCCAAACACGGCCCTAAGGTGGATCTAGTTTTCGGCAAACTAAATGTGTCAGATACTATAACAGATCTTCTAACCCATAGGTCTGCCAGTGACAACCCCACGCTAAAGGTTTAACCCATTGAGTGCCAGAGGGGTATCCAATTCATTGCTTTGCAATTTGTTGGATATCCCTCTGACACTCAAAGGGTTAAACCAGTGGTTCCCAATCTTTTTTTTTTTGTACAAGACACCCCCTAACATGCAATGTGGAATTTTCTAGGCACCCCTGGCACTTTATATCACATTTGCCATGGTTTTAATGAGTGCTACAGATGCATAACATATACTTATTATGTTTTACAATAATGATGACAAAAACAAATATATTGGTCACTACAATTTCCGTTATTTTTACATCAGAAACTCAATTGCATTTTTGTCAGTGTCTTCTTAGAGAAGTGTGGCACCCTGTCCAGGGCACACCAAAGAGGCATACCTTTCTGGGGCTCAAAGGTTATGGACCTGTGGAATGTGCAATGCATTGCAAAACAATATGATATGTTGCACATATCTGATCGTTGAAGAGTTAAGGACCAGAGGAGTGTGCAGAGCATTGATGAGCAATGAACTGCAGTCAATTCGCGTTCTTAACCCTTAAGGACCATGCGTCGTTCCAGGACCATCACCATTTTTTCCCCTCACAATTGTTTTACTTACAGCGCTCCTGTGAGAGCACTGTAAGTAAAAATAGGGTTTGAAATTGACTGCTTCAAGACCAGAGCGCCGGTATGTGTCACAGGTGACGTGTACTGGTGCGTCAGCGAGGATCAAAGCAGTCCTTAAGGGAAGGTAACTTCCCTGGACTGCTGGTCTTTAAGGGGTTAATGGGTTAATTGCCAATGGGTTCCAACACCCTCTGAATGAAACAAGCACCATGTGCATGTTGATATTTGAACTATCCTATGATAAGTAATATGTGCAGCAAAACATGCTTCATACTGTTATATGGACTAGTACAAAACACACAAAAGATCAGAATAAAGATGTGCGATCCTCGCGTCCTGTTCCTTAATTTGCTCATTACAATGGCTATGCCAATTCTACATTTCCACATCCCGCTGAACATGATCTCAACATCTCATTAGTCAGAGCATCAGGTTTACTTAGGTAGTCAAGAACAGACTTGTCAGATCTGGAATATTTTCTTTTTTATAACTACAGAATAAATCAACAACAATTATGCAAACCTATTAAAAAAGTTTCACAAGCTGCAATTATACGGTACTTCTAAAGGGACAAATTTTATCAATAAAATACTGTATTGATGGCAAAAGAAGTGCACAAGGCATTGCTTTAAGTCTATCAGTAAAAAATAAATTAATATAAAACGTCATATATGTTAGACATTAAAAAGAACGCAAAATATTAAACATTGCCTTACATAGAGTGGTTCAAAAACCCTGTCAATTCAGTGGCTAAAATGTATAGAATTAAAATGGAATGTCATTTTGCACTTTTAAACGCACACACATACACAAAATTCTTATTACTGAATTGTGAATTTGTATAACTGAATTATGAAATGTACACTGAAATTTCTTTCTGCATGATACTTTATTTTAAAACACAAACTCAAAATCAGTTATATATATTTATATAACTGCAAACCATTAAAGTTGCTGTCACATATTCAAAATAAAAACCCCTCTGTTGAAAGATCATTGGCCAAGCTGTGGATCCAAAGATAAATGAATACCAAAGGGCACTCCATAGAAGGTAGAAAAAAAGTAATATGAATGCATAGATTAGGAAAAGGGTACAAAATAATATCAAGTGTTTGGATATCCCAGTGAGTACAGCTGGATCAATTAACAGGAAATGTAAGCTGCATCATAGCACCCTGACAGCCCCTAAAAACTCACTGGTCAAATATTGAGAAGACTTGTGAAAAGCCACAGAGAGGCCAATAATCCCTCTAAAGGAGCTACAGAGTTCAGTGGCTGGGAGTGCAGTAATGGTGCACCAGTCAACCATATCAAAAGTTCTGCATAACACTGGCCTGTATGGGAGGAAGGCAAATGCATCTACAGGAAAGACATTAACCCTTTGAGTGCCAGAAAGGCATCCAATGAATTGCCCTGCAATGCACTAGATACCTCTCTGGTACTGAAAGGGTTAAAGGGAACAGAAAGATCCCTCTGTACAAAAGACAGACCGGAAAAGAGAGATCTGTAGGTAAAGGAGCATAAAGATAGCTAAAGGTTCAGAGTACCAGTCCAGCCAAAACACCACAAATAATGGAAATGTGGAAGACAGACAGGCACATACTCAAGGGATCTGTGCACTATGAATGAAAGCAAGCTTGCCCTCTTCAGTCTCTTATGCATCTTACAAATGTCTTCCCAGACGAGCGAAGCTGAAACTGTGAGGGAAGAGCTGATAAGGCAGTCAGTCCTCTGGCAGACTCAGGTCCCTAAATCTGAGCTCTGGTTTAAACAAACAATGGAGGCAAGAAATAGAAGCCCAAATAATGAGGAATCACATAGCCTCATCCTAGAAAAGAGGAGGGGAGGTTAAGAGAGAGTTTTTGTCCTGATTCACTCCTTTGGAGGTCACTTAAATCTGGCTTAGACTGGTGGGGGTATAGTTAAGCAGGGAGAGAGTCTCTGCTTCTGGCCACAGTATACTTTACTCCATGGTTCCTGTGCTCCACAAAGGACATACCAGAAATATATATTATGTGGCCTTGTTCACTAAGGAGAGGAAATAAACCAGAAATTAAAGAGACAAAAGTATCCATTTAAAGTCTCTATGTTTAAAAGAAAAAGGAGTTATTCTGAGGCAAACAAACTGTACCACAGGGTACAAATACACATCCCCATTGATTTATAGGATGCTTTTAATTCCTAGGATGTTTACCAGTGGAAATGTATATTTGTCTTATAGGTTTAGCTTTTAAATACATCAAGTTTTCTTTTGAACAAAGAGCTCTTTATGTATCAATCTTTGGAATACACCTCATACATGTAGAAATATGCACTTACTTGACCAGTATTGATATCATTGTTTAGCGGTACTAGATATCTAAACCTGGTACATATATGCTATTTTGGTCTACTGCTTCAGATCAGAGACAGCCAGAAACAACCAGAGGCTCACTCAGCACTTTGTCTAGGACCTATGTAAGAATGGAATTATGGAATTCCGCAGGTTCAGGTGAGACTTTCCAGATGGGGGACACAGACAAAGGGTAACTGGGGAAAGGTATTATCTCAAGCTGTGGGTTTTGTCCTGGCCATTTATATTTTTAGAATGTTGGAATACAATAAATTGCTGATCTTAGATGGATATTTCTGACTCTCTCTTTTTATCTCTCTAGTTCACTTCTGAATGAAAATGCTCCAATTATACAGTTGTAAACATAGCAACTGTATAGGTCTTCAGATAAACAGCGTGGGGAGACATGGAATGAGCATGCACTGCTGGATCAATGGAATTCCTTTCACTGAATGTCTATTTTTAGACTTAGGAGAAGTCTGTTATACAAAATATCCATGCTCTCTTACACAATCAGATCACCCTTCCATATTTTATTACAAGACTAGTGATCAAGACAGAAATTAGGGGTTTTTACCTCGAGACCCAGGGAAATTTGCCTGAGATTTTTCAACTGTATAAACTATACAGGTTAGGATTGGATTCATTGAAGGAATGACTTGTTGCAACTGAAGTGTTGCTACTGGTCTTATCACACATTCATTGGAGTATTCATGCCTATGCAATCATTATGATTGTTGTAAACAGTGCTGGCTCTATTGCTACATAAAGACAGGTGCTGAATAATACCAATGATTGATGTAGGTACATTTTAGAAATATTAGGCATAAAATGCAGATTATGATTCTGAACCTGTTCCAAAGTCACCAAAGTTGTTTTTTAAGTAATACGGTACCTTTTAAAAAAAGGAGAATAGTGCCTTTAACCCAAGGTAGCCATATACACTCAGGGATGATGCATCACATTCTCTTCCTCCTCCATTAGATTTAGAAATTGATTGTAATATTTTGGGTTTTTGGCATTTCAAAGAAAGGTATGTCTAGTAAATACACATATTAATGAATATTTGTTTAAAACACTTATCAATATCAATGATTTCAGTGGGATGTAAAAAGCAAATTTTCATTAAAATTCAAAGTGAGAATGGTTTTTATTATCAGCAAGGTGTTAGGAATTAAGAAACTTGTTATTCATTGAGAGATGACAAACATTTTGCACAACAAAAATCATTTGTGTGACTGATGTTGCCTAATGTGGAGTTAAATAATAAATTAGCTTCCCTATATTAGCTTCACTATGGAGGTGTGGTGTTAATGGGATGAGTCTTCATGCAATGCAAACAGAAGCAACTTGTTTAGTAATATACAGACAAAGCTATCTTTGATGTGTATTTTTTTTTTTTTAAAGTAAACTGTTGACCTGCAGACTGAATGAATGTGAACCTTTATTTTAGAAGAAACTTATAGACTAAACCAAGCTCATATATGTTTTTTATTTTTAAATAGTGTGACCTGACAACTTCCTTACAGCAAGGTTTTATGAAGAATAGATCACGTCAAAGTAATTTACTTGCATTTTACAAAAGGGTAAGTAGTAATCTGGACAAGGGAATTGCTGTTGATGTAATATACTAAGATTTTGCAAAAGCCTTTGATAGAGTGCCTCACAACGGATTACTGCAAAAATTAAAAGGCTTCGGTTTGGGAAGTGGCAAGGATAAAGGAATGGTTAAATGATAGATGGCAGAGAGTTTTTATAAATGGAACCTTTTCAAGTTGGTCTAAAGTTATAAATGGGGTGACACAGGGTTCAGTACTGGGTCCAATGCTTTTTAACTCGTTTTTAATGATACGTAAGCAGTGTAAGGGGATATACACAGAGCAAGATGTCTTTTCCCTGCAGAAATATTTGGATACACTGAATAAATGAGCAGAAAAGTGACAGGAAATTCTACCACGTTTAAACAACTTTAGCTTCAATAACTCCCCATCTGGCGACTAGCTGCTTAGTAGCGCTAGTCGCCAGAATTATTACCTTGTTTAACAGATTTATCAATTCTTCCTGGGCTGACAGGCAGGACGGATCACAGACATCTTGCCATAGTGACGTCCGCGCGCCTGCTCTGTCAGTCCCTTTCGGAGCTGAACGGCTCCTAGCAACTCCTCCTAGAGCCGGCTGGGACTGACAGAGCAGGCGTGCGGACATGTTATTGAAGCTAAAGTTGTTTAAAGGTGGTAGTTTCACTTTAATATGGATAAATGTAAGGATGTTAGCTTAGGCTGTAGTAACAAACACGCTACATATACACTAAATGGGAAACTACTATCCTCATTAGGGAAAGTTTTAGGTGTACTGATAGACTCCTCAGCAGTATACAGTTTCACTCAGCTGCTGCAAAAGCTGATACAGCATTTTCATATATAAAATGGGGATAGATGCACTGGATGGGAATATAATGCTACCTCTATATTAATCCTTGGTAAGGCAAGGAAAAAAGTATGTCTGATTCATTGATCTGAGCAAAAACTAGAAGTTTGATTATACGTCTGAAAGCCCATCCTTTTCTATTAGCCATTCTGGAAGAGAGGTTTTGTGTACATATGACATCACATCAACAAGTCACTCTCAGCATAGGTAGGAGGGAGAGGTGACCAGACTTGTGATAAAAAAAAAAAAAAAAAAAAATTAAAAAACCCTTGCTGTCAACATTTCTAGTGTTGTGACCCTCCACACTGGGTAGAATTATGGGTCTTACAGTAATAACAAAGCCTGAGAACATCCAAACAGATTGAGTCTGTTGAGACGAATACACTCCTTTAAATTGCCAGGATCATTATATTTCTTGGTCTGGATGTTGGCACACCCTTTTTAACAATTCTGTAACCCTTGGAATGTCAGCGGGATGCACAAAGCAATGTGAAGCACTGAATGGGTTAACAACAGAATACACTTGTGCCCAAATATTAATTCAGGATTCCTCAAGGCTACCTTGAAACTCATTTTGCAGAATATTTATTAATCTTTGCGTGCCAGAGAGCACTCTAATCCATGGCTTTCACAGGGTTAAATTATCTGTGTCTGTCAGTTTACAGAAAGACAGTCAACCTCCTTATTCTGCAAGTGCATCACATACATAAACCCTTTGAGTGTCAGAGAGGTACAGAACACATTGCATTTTTTTTTAATAAAGACACATGTGCATGACAATGGGCTTGCTAATCCAGACTGTGAAAGAAGGTATACTGATAGAATGCTGCATTCCCTCTGCAGCAGAAAAGCCTGCCTCTACTACAGCTTGCACAGCACTCAGTGCTGAAGGGACAGTACAACACTATATCATTGCTCCCTGGTTTCACAGTCATTGAGACAAAGCTCTTGGGAAACAGGAACTTGGTGAGCTCGTTGTAAATATAAAGACAACAGATGAACATAGTAAATGATAAAAATCATAGGCAATTTGACCGTATGTATGCATTTGAAGAATATGTAAAGTGAAAAAGGAGGTTGTCTGTCACTTTAACACAAAACCGTTTCTTATTTCTCACTTCCGTCATTAAACAAAACATAGGACTTCTCTTCAGGATCATCACTGTAAAGATTCTTCACGTGTTTCTATTATTCAAGTGGAGCAAACCCCTTGGGTGGTATAGAGGTGGCAAATGCATTGATATGCAATGTGTTGGAGGCCTCTCTAGAACCCAAGGGGTTACATTAACCTTTGAGTGCCAGAGAGGTATCCAATGCATTGTGTTACAATGCACTGGATACCTCATTAGCACACAAAGGGTTAGTAAAATGGTCCCTGCGGTAGGATGGATCAGGTGAACATGAATGTGTCTCAAGCCTATGTAAGCAGTTCTTTAGCAGCCACTAATCTTGCAAAATCCTGACAATCATTTTTAATTTCATCTGCAAGCAAGCAGCTACATGCTAGACAGTTTAGCATACAGGAGGCTTTTCTCCTTTACATTTTGCATCAGAATTACCCAAGCTTTTAGTATCCTGGCTACTTTCCATATGGCTTTGTAAACATTTAAAAATAATTAATAGTATAATGTATCAGGATTAACTATATCTATGCAACTACTTTGCAGGGAGAGAGAGAGGTGGGGAGAGAGAGAGAGGTGAGGAGAGAGAGAGGTGGGGAGAGAGAGAGAGGTGAGGAGAGAGAGAGAGGGGGAGAGAGAGAGAGTGGGAGAGAGAGGGGAGAGAGAGAGAGGTGGGGAGAGAGAGAGAGGTGGGGAGAGAGACCATAAAAGGCAATAACATCTCCTAATACTAACCATGTACTTACCTTAAAGAGATAGTAATGGTTAATTTTAAGTTGATTTAATATTGTAGACATTAAAAAAAGATTAACATCAATGTAAGTCTTATCTCTCAAACATTTATGGTTTGAGAGACACATCTTGCTAAAGTTACCTTTTCCTGGCTGTTTTACTCAAGTCTGCCATCTAGCTGACAGCTGCAGATTCCAGTCATTTGACCAGACAGAGGCTCTTCAACAGAGCTGAAATCACTCTATTTAGAAATAAATACTTAATTGTAACGGTCTACAAAGTGTGCTTGCAAGCCAGGCACACTTTGTAGACTGTTCCAAATTAAGTTTTTATGTTTAGATATCGTTATATCGGCGCTGCTGAAGAGCCACATCTGGTCAAGCAACCAGAATCTGCTTCTGACAGCTTTACAGCTCGTCAAGCAGAAAGGGGAGGGACCAGAGGACTTTATTTTCCTATATCTCTCAAACCATAACGGTTTGAGAGAAACAAATAAGTGCAAGTATTCTCTTTTAACTGTATGTACCATAGAGTTAATAATTTTTTCTGACATTACTATCCCTTTAATAAGGTGGAACTGTCACTTTGTAACAAATACGTAATTTTGAAACCGTTTTCAATATCACCTTTACTTAAGTTGGACATTTTTTTTTTTTTTTAAACAAAAGTTTGAGATTTCTATAATTATTTATTTGACAATTAGTGAGTCTCTATCAGAGATGCCCCCCAGATAGAAACATGCATTACTGCCATGAGTTATCAACTGCCACTTTTGATTGGTCAGTACTAGTTGATTTGCTTCATGTGTAAAATAAATAAAGCTAAATATCTTCTAAACTATTGTCTGAAATACAAAATCACAACGTATATACAAGTGATTTTGAAAGGTCTTTCAAAATCATGTATTTTTAACAAAGTGACAGCTGCAATTGAATCTGGGCAGAAAATCCCAGCAATTCTGGGTCAAACCAACAGAACCATAGGGGAGAAATTGCAATTCCATACAACTCAGAATTTAGCAGCTCTTACTTCCAAAAGTATGAACGATCAAAGTCCATCCTCAATCATATGGTGCAATTTCCAAATTTCACATTCATCGCTCCACACTGTTTAAACAATCTTCACCAACACAAAAATATATTATTGCAACGGGTACAAGTCAAAGAGCTTCTCCAAACTCCCTCAATGTATAAATCCCCCCCCAAAAAAAAAAAAAAAAAAAAAAAAAACTCGCACTACCATAATCATATAATGTATAATGCTAAAACCAATATAGCTTTATTGCATTTTACAAATTCACAATGTTCCTCTGTAGTGGGCCTACAAGTGATTCAAGGAGAGACTTCAATAATGGAGCGGCAAACAGCAGATGCATTCTAGAATTCTGATTACTGCAAAATGCATTACTAGTGTAAAAACCCATGTACATAGGCCAAGGTCAGGGTAATGTTAACCCTGTGAGTGCAGAGGGGTACTCAAAGGGCAGAGAGGCCGCTGCACTACCTCACTGCTCCATGTGATGCAGTCTTGCGTCTCCTCACTCACGCGATGCAATTATGCGCAGCAAACACTGCCCAAAAACAGGCAGTCTGTCAAGACGCAGTCATGCGCAGTACAAACATCCTAGCATATTATTATATAGGAGATATGCTTATGGTAGTGCAAGTTTTTTTTTGTTTGTTTGTTTCTTTTTAGTTTTGGAGAAATTGCAATTTCCCATTGATTCAAATAGGGTTTTTAACCCCTTGAATGCTAAAGAAGTTAAAAGCCCTATTTAAATCAAAAGTGTTTTTTATTTATCGCCTACTGTTAAGTCAGTTTGCCCTAGAATTGATCCATTTTTCTTTCATGGGCCTTAATGTTCATCAGGAAACTGGAATACCAAACGAACCATAGGAGAGCAATAAATAAAAAGTCCCACTGATTTCAATAGGCCTTTTAACCAGTTGAATGCTAGGTCTCCAAGTTTTTGCTTTGCTATTTGTTGGAAACCTATCTCTAGTATTCAATTAGTTAACTTCTTGAGTACCAGAGGGGTATACAATTCATTTTGTACCCATTTGGCACTCAAATGGTTAAAAGCAAATTTAAACCAATAGGAATTTAGGAAATTCGCATTTGTCCCCTATGGTGCATTTGGTTTAATTACAAATTACTTCAGTATTGTATTGATCATAAGGCCCTATTAATCAGTTCTGAGTGGAGTAATATTTAACCAGTTCTGGACTAGTCCTTAATAGTAGTGGATATCATGCATATAGAGGCAGACATGCTTTTGCAGGACACAACTGCCTCACACTCCTCCCATTTAAGAGGGCTGTAATCTCTCAGATATATAAAAAGTAATATCATTGTAGAGAAAAAAGAAATCCATCAATGCCATTCCTATCTCTCAAACCTTTATGATTAGAGAGATAGAACGTTTTAAAGTTCCCCCTCCCTCCCCTTTCTCTGACATCAGCTGTAATTTGACAGCAGGAGATTCTGGTCCCGGCAGGCAGCTCTTAAGCAGAGCCGAAACAGCATTATTTAACCCCTTAAGGACCGGCAGTGCACAGAGCATTTTTTTTTTTTTGCATGATCCAATTCCAGACTCCCCGAACGGCGTGCAGCCGCATGGGGAGACCGGAATTCCATGACGGTCCAGGACCGTCATGGGTCCTTAAGGGTATAACAACCCATGACGGTCCAGGACAGTCATGGGTCCTTAAGGGGTTAAAAAGAAATACTTCATTGGAACGGTCTACAAAGCAAAATTTTTTTGCAAGCACGCTTTGTAGACCATTCCAATCAAGTAGTTTTTTTTTAAATATCACTATTTCAGCTGTGCTGTAGAGCCTCCTCAAGTCGGCCGACACGGCTCTTCTTCTGTCAGCTTTACAGCTGATATCAGGGAGTGGAGAACTTTAAAATGTTCTATCTCTCAAACCATAAAGGTTCGAGAGATAGAAATGGCATTGATGGATTTCTTTTTTATTCTCTACACTACTACTTTTTATATATCTAAGACATTACTATCCCTTTAAGACTCCATTCACTGAAGTCTTCCTAAAATGACTCTACTCCTGTAACCAAGAACTTTCTTCAAGGTGCTTCAGTCACAGCTGGGTACATGATCTTCCCACTGAAGCATCACCTTATCCTTTTGAAACCATACCATCACAATGGAGAACATAATGAAAAATACCTTGGAATAGTATTCAGGAATGGGGTGCATGCACACGGATGTAAATAAAAACACACTCAAAAGTTAGGAGCCTGAAATAAGCCCAGGCCTCAAGGATCCCCCAGCCCTATACTGCAGTTGCTTTGATGAAATATGCCCCGTAACACGTAATACATAAATCTTTGCTTCAGGGTAACTACGGATGCCATTTAACCAAAATAAGTAGAAGAGGGGTATAAGTCAATGTTTTAAGTCGAAGAAAACTGTTGCTTGGGTAGTTTAGATGTGTGGGTGCTCCTGTCCAATTTTCCTCCTTTCTACGTCAGAAGCCGAACTCTAAAGTAAAGGCTCAAGTGACCATAAATCAAAGCTGGATGATAAGAGGAGGTATATGCCTCTGTTAGGGGAATTACGGTTATTTTTGCCTTTGAACATTAACATCACTTATACACCTGCAGTTCTGCTATGAAGCTCTGCTTGGCATTTTGCACTCAGTTATTGAAGTCAATGGTCCCACTCTGCCTGAATCAATCTGCAACATTTAAGTCAGACAACCGAGATGTGAGTCTCACCTGCAGAACCTAGTAACCCTCACTAAAGGGAGTACAGCTGTGAATATTTACCAAGGAGATGCAGCAACACTGCTAAATAACTGCAGGGGAAAATAGGATTTTAGTCTTACCTGTTAAATCCTTTTCACTTAGTCCATACAGGTCACTGGTACCATGGGATGTGTAGTCCCCTTTAATAGGCAGGAACAATTATGCAAATAATTTGCAAGGGGCGGAGCCTCCCCTCTTACTTAAGCCACCTGCTGGCCAGAGCCACCCATATTGATTTGAGACCCTAAACTGACCCCAGGTAAGCAAAAAGAAAGACTCCTGTGAGCATGCCCGAACGGTCTCCCACTGAATGCCACAGGAGAGCCAAGACTGGTCCCTTGACAGGGTGGGAGACCAGTGACCTGTATGGACTAAGTGAAAAGGATTTAACAGGTAAGACTAAAATCCTATTTTCACTGTCGTCCAATACAGGTCACTGGTACCATGGGATGTACAAACATTGAGCTGATCCAGAGGCGGGAAGTAAGGCAAGGACCAGGCGCAAGGCCCAAGTCACTAGAACTGATAACCAGTTGATAACATAGCCCAAACTGTAAGTGTCAACGGACACCAATCAAGGGAACAATCCCTGAACTTAACACAGCACACGGAACACGAGCCAACCGGGCTCAACAGTAAGGAAGCACTAAGGATCACAGAGCGGAGGACCTACACAGGCAAGACTGCCTCCAGGACCTTCCTTCCAAAGCTGGCATCAGCCGATGCCAGAACATCAACTCGGTAGTGCTTAGAAAAAGTGTGCACAGAGGACCAAGTGGCCGCTCTGCACAGTTGATCAGCAGAAGCTTGATTCTTGTAGGCCCAGGAGGCCCCAATAGATCTGGTGGAATGGGCAGTCACCCTGAAGGGAACATGCTTATTCCTCAACTTATAGGCTTCACGGATGGTAGCCTTAATCCAAGAGGCAATGGTAACTTTGGAAGCCGGTCTTCCTGCCCTAGGCCCCTCAGGAATGACGAATAGAGCGTCAGACTTCCTGATAGATTCGGTGCGGTGAACATAAAACTTGAGGCAACGCACCACATCCAACAAATGGAGATCTCTTTCCTTGTCAGATGAAGGATTAGGGCAGAAAGAGGGAACCACAATCTCCTGATTGATGTGAAACTCAGACACAACCTTGGGTAAGAATTCCTTGGTAGTGCGAAGCACAGCCTTATCCTTGTGGAACACCAGGTAAGGAGGTTTACAAGACAATGCCTGTAACTCTGCCACCCGGCGTACTGACACAATAGCCAAAAGGAAGGCCAACTTCCAAGTCACAAGACGTAATGGAATGGAAGCCAAGGATTCAAACGGTGGTCGCTGAAGAACTCCCAGCACCAAATTGAGATCCCACTGGGGAGCAGGACTCTTGAAGGCAGGTCGAACATGAGTCACACCTTGGAAGAAGACTTTCACATCAGGAAGGATGGCAATCCTTTCCTGGAAAAACACAGACAAGGCAGAGGTCTGAACCTTGAGGGAACTCAGACTGAGCCCCTTGTCCACACCGTCCTGCAAGAAGGCCAGGACAGTGGGAAGATGGAAGTCAAGAGACAACTGCTTGACAGAGCACCATGTCACGAAAGTTGACCAAATGCGATGATAGATCTTGGAAGACACAGGCTTACGAGCACTGAGCATCGTCGACACCACAGAAGGAGAAAAGCCTTTCTTAGCTAGAATCGAGGATTCAACCGCCATGCCCTCAAACGGAGAGAGTGAACATCCTCTTTCCACAGATACCCCTGAAGAAGCAGGTCCGGACGGGCTGGAAGTGGGATTGGATCCTTCACTGACATGGCCATCAATTCCGGAAACCAGGACTGGCGAGGCCAGTTTGGAGCAATCAGGATGACAGGACAACGTTCTCTCTTCAACTTCTGAATAACTCTGATCAATAGAGGAAGAGGGGGGAAGATGTAAGCCAGGGAGAAGTCCCAAGGGATCGACAAGGCATCCACCGCTAGAGCAAGGGAGTCCCTCAGACGGGAGCAAAACACCGGAACCTTCCTGTTGTGTCTGGTAGCCATCAGATCCACCACTGGCATCCCCCACCGTTGAGTGAGCATGTGAAACACCTCTGGGTGAAGAGCCCATTCTCCGCTGTCGACGGTGTGACGACTGAGGAAGTCTGCCATGACGTTGTCCACGCCTGGAATATGAACTGCAGAGATGACAGGCACGTGATCTTCTGCCCAAGACAAAATATCCTTGACTTCCCACCAGGCGGAACCGCTTCTTGTGCCGCCTTGTCTGTTGATGTAAGCCACCGCCGTGGCGTTGTCGGACTCTACTCTGACTGGAAGACCGGTCAATTGAGACTCCCAGTGCCTCAGGGCCAGCCGGACAGCTCGAAGTTCCAGAACATTGATGGAGAGCATGGATTCCTCCAGACCCCATTTCCCCTGAGCACTGAAGCGACCCCAGACTGCACCCCAGCCCCGAAGGCTGGCATCCGTTGTGACTGTGGTCCAAAGAGGAACTAGAAAGGATTTCCCTTTCAAGAGATGAGAGAGATCTAACCACCAGTGCAGACTCGACTCGACATGAGGAGGAAGAGAAACAGACAGATGTTGATGATCTGGATGATTCCTGCACGTCTGGATCACAAATCTCTGAAGATCCCTGGAGTGGGCCATGGCAAATGGTACTGCTTCGATCGTGGAAATGAACTTCCCCACTAAGGACGACAACTTCGGAACTGGAATTTCGTCCATGTCCAGAATCCCAGCCACTCTGACGGCTATCTGGTGAGCCACGTCCTCTGGAAGAAACACCATGCATTGGCGAGTGTCGAACAGGAGACCCAGGAACAGAAGCCTCTGAGAAGGAATCAAGTCCGACTTGTCCAGATTCAGGATCCATCCGTGACGGTTCAGGGTGTGCATGCACCTCTGCAACTGCTGGTGGAGAAGCTCCACTGAGGAGGCCTTCAGTAGGAGATCGTCCATGTAGGGTGTCACTCTGATCCCATCCTGATGGAGCACCGCTATCAAGGAGCCCAGCACCCGCTGGAAGACTTGAGGAGCTGCAGTCAGTCCAAAGGGGAGCGCTGTAAATTGAAAGTGTCCCCTGTGGCAGGCAATCCTGAGATACTTCCTGCTCTCTGGATGAATAGGGATGTGAAGATAAGCATCCTGAAGGTCCAGGGAGGCAAGAAACTCCCCTGGAGACATTGCTGCAATCACAGAGCGCAGGGACTCCTGGCGGAAGTGGGAAGTCACCACATAGGCATTGAGATCTTTGAGATCCAAGATGGGACGGGCTCCTCCGTCCTTTTTGGCTACCACAAACAGGTTGGAATAAAATCCTGAACCTGTGTCCCCCTGCGGAACCGCCTCCAGGACCTCTTTGTCCAAGAGATCCTGAATAGCGTCGTCGAACAGACGCCTTTTTGAGGGTTCCTGAGAAGGACGAGTAAAATGGAACCGAAAAGGAGGAAGGGAAGAGAAAGGGATCCTGTATCCCTCTGACACCACCTGAAGAACCCATGGGTCCGCCACTGACTCCTCCCAAGTCCGGCGAAAGATGCGGAGACGACCGCCTACAGCCGGATGCGGACCCGGGTTCGGCGAGTCATGCCGAAGCAGTCTTGGAGGTCTTGGCCTTGGAGGCAACTTTGGGCTTCCAGGACTGTTTGGGCTTGGAGGAGGAGCGCGTAGTGGGAGGACCCGTTTGGGCCGAGGAGCGTGTCTCAGTCTGAAAGGAACGAAAGGACCGATTGCGTTTGGCTGGAAACTTTTTCTTAAAGACTGAGGGTAGAAGAGTACTTTTACCGCCAGTAGCCTCACTGATCATTTCTTTGAGCTCAGAGCCAAAGAGCAAATTCCCCTGAAAGGGCAAGGAAAGCAAGGCTTTCTTAGAGGCTGTATCAGCAGACCAAATTTTCAGCCAAAGAGCGCGTCTAGCCACCACAGAAGAAGTGGAGGCCCTCGCCATCATGCGCACAGCATCAAAAGCAGCATCAGCAACATAGTTCTGAGCTTCAGTGATATTAGCAAGCAGCTGCAACTGTTCAGATACAGGCGCATCCTGGCGAACCGCTTCAGTCAGTCGTTCAGTCCAGGCTGCAATAGCCCTATTAACCCATGCCACAGCAAAGGTGGGTCGCATGGCAGTGCCAATAGAGGCAAAAATAGATTTAAGAGAGAGCTCTAATTTCTTATCCGTCCAGTCCTGCAAGGCAGAGGCATCTGAGACAGCCAAAGCAGTAGATTTGGATAGTCTAGACACAGGAGCATCCACCTTGGGAGGATGAACCCATTTTGCCAGTTCCGCTTCGGGAAAAGGGTAAAGTTTGGCAAACTTTTTGAAGACAGAGGAAGATCTATCAGGATTCTTCCATGCCTCAGAAACCAGACGGGCAAGAGTAGGGTTAGTTGGAAAACAAACAACAGGTTTAGATGGCTTTTTCTGAAAAACATCAGTAGGATCATAAGTGGATTCCTGAGTCAGAGGAAGGTTGAGCGTATTCAGAACCGCTCTGATCAGACCCTCAGCCGAAACTTCAGGGTCACACTCATAGGGGTCCCCAATGGACCTGTTAGATTCAATAACAGTACGTTCCTCAGCATCAGAATCCTGTAAAAGTTCTTCTTCAGAAGAATCAGTGATATCAGGAGCTCCTTGTGGCTTAGGCAGGGAGGTCCTGATAGTAGAGGGGGTCTGCCAGACCTGGAGAGCCCCCTGTACCTGAGAGGGAAAGAGTTGAAGCGTGGATCTGAGATCCCTAGTGGCAGCTTTAAACTCCCTCACCCAAGATGGCTCAATAGCGTGGCTGGGAAGCCCAGGGTTGCTATCTTTATCAGTACAGTTAGGGCATAGATCCCCCACATTACCGCAATCCAGCCCAATGTGGCAAGAGGAGCAAAACGCCATGGGGGTAGAAGACCCCCCCTCCTTAGTCTTGGGTCTAGCCCCTAGCTCCAGTGAAGTAGACATGCTCACAGCGTCAATATACCCCACAACAAACACTATCACCCAGAAAAGTGTTAAAGATTAAAGTTTCACCCCAGAAAAGGTCTAAAAACGGACTTATCTGGCCAGCGAAGGGTTAATCTGGTGAGGAGAGAGAAGGCTCGGTCCCTGCGTAGTGTACTCGCCTTGGAAAAGTACCACAAAATGGCGGCCGTCATGACAGCCAATCAGAAACGAGCGCGAGCTAAGCGCTCATGGGAAATGTAGTTTTCCCTATGCAAGTACCCCAAACAGTGCCCGAAGCCCCCCTGAACCCCCTACATTAATAAAACACCAACCGGATGATAGAGCAGGAGCCTAGCATTAAAATGAGCCCACTCTGAAGTTGCTGTGACAAGCGGTTTCAGAGATATGTCCCAAACTGTGAATTCCCATAGAGAGTAAAGGAGCTCTGCTGCTGAGCGGGAAAAAGCCGCGTTTAAAGGCGCGGAACACCATTTTTAATAAAGTTTAGTAAAACATTAAAAAGTGCCCAAACAAGCATGAAATACATGAGAAACATAAATAAATGAATACCCAATGCTCCAAAACTCAGAGAATAACACAGAAATTGCATAAATAGTGATAATGCAATAAAAACACCCTATGAGTGCTGGAGTGTGTTAAAACTCCCAAATACAAGCCCATCAAAGGGACACTGTGGGGACAAGTGGACCTTCAGCACTCAATGGGTGACTCACCTTTCTCGCAGACTTCTGTCTTCAGGTGACCATGATAGGGAGGGAAAGAACCAGAGGTAATTTCCCCAACAGGGGAGCTGCTTAACACAAGCTGTCCCCTCATCAGGTATAGGTCCACAGAAATCCCTGGAAGCTGCACTAGCCACTTCGGGTGAGGGCATTCACAGCCATGGTCACCCTCCTAATGGTGGTATTCCATATTTGAAGAAAAAAATAATAAAACTCTAAGAAGCATAGCTGTTCTCTGCCTGGTGTGCAAGCACACCAGGAACAAATCAATATGGGTGGCTCTGGCCAGCAGGTGGCTTAAGTAAGAGGGGAGGCTCCGCCCCTTGCAAAT
This sequence comes from Rhinophrynus dorsalis, assembly GCA_037306005.1. Taxonomy (NCBI): domain Eukaryota; kingdom Metazoa; phylum Chordata; class Amphibia; order Anura; family Rhinophrynidae; genus Rhinophrynus; species Rhinophrynus dorsalis. Next base: position 151,380,013 of record CM074718.1, read on the forward strand.
TATTTGCATAATTGTTCCTGCCTATTAAAGGGGACTACACATCCCATGGTACCAGTGACCTGTATTGGACGACAGTGAAAACTCATGGAGTCAAATCAGCACATTAATCATCCATGTAAAAGATAACCATTACATTAATTATGTAAGTACTAAGTCCATTTACCTGGCTGTTTCATACTGCTTCACAGTAACCAACGTGTCTTCAATGGTCTTGTTGACTAGGGTATTTACACTAGAGATGAAAAAGTTGATGGCTCCAAGCAGAGTCTCTCCATTCTTAGCAAGAAGCTTCTGAGTATCTGCATTGTATCCAAACTCCTCCTATAAAGAGAGTACAAGGTATAATGATTTTTCAAAACATCAACTACATCACAACTCTAGAGTGGGATACACCACAGAATGCACTCAAACACCCTATCAGGGACTACAAGAGTACATAACTATGGACCACTCCCAGGGCCGGCGCTACCATTAAGGCAGCACAGGCAGCTGCCTTAGGGCGCCGCATCGGAGGGGCGCCGGAAAGGGAGAAGCTGAGAAATTTTTTTTTTTTTTATTTTTTTTTAACTATATCTGCCACGAGGGAGCGCTCGTTTACACGACCAAGCGCTCCCTCGCGGCGTCTATGGGACGCTCACAACGCAGAGCTACCCAGGCTCTGTAGTAATACAGAGCGCTGGGAGATGACATCATCTCCCAGCGCTCTGCATTACTGAGAACAGCGCTGGGAGGCTGAGCTCTGTGCCGAAGGAGGCACAGAGCTCTCTTAGAGCTAGACCACCAGGGACTCAAGGTAGGGAGCATTGTGGAGCTGAAGGGGCATAAAGGAAGGAGCAATGTGGAGCTGAAGGGGCATTATGGAAGGGGCAGATGAAGGGGCATTATGGAAGGGCAGTGTGCAGCTGAAGGGGCATAAAGGAAGGAGCAGTGTGGAGCTGAGGGGGCATTATGGAAGGGGCAGATGAAGGGGCATTATGGAAGGGCAGTGTGGAGCTGAAGGGGCATAAAGGAAGGAGCAATGTGGAGATGAAGGGGCATAAAGGAAGGAGCAATGTGGAGATGAAGGGGCATAAAGGAAGGAGCAATGTGGAGATGAAGGGGCATAAAGGAGGGAGCTGAGGGGGCATTATGGAAGGGGCAGATGAAGGGGCATTATGGAAGGGCAATGTGGAGATGAAGGGGCATAAAGGAAGGAGCAATGTGGAGATGAAGGGGCATAAAGGAGGGAGCAATGTGGAGATGAAGGGGCATTGTGGAAGGGGCAATGCTGAGATGAAGGGGGCATTGTGGAAGGTGCAATGTGGAGATGAAGGGAGCATTGTGGAGGTGAATATGTGGGCGGGGGCAGGGGACTGTGGTAAGGTCAGGGGGGGCAGGTGGATTGTGTCGGGGGGGGCATCAAAATGCACCTTCGCCTGTGTATATAAAAATCCTTGCACCGGCCCTGACCACTCCTTAATTCAGATAATTATAGGGCGACAGGACTGAGCCACAGATGACTCAATTCACAACTCATGCTTTTGCTTTCACTGCCACTCCACAAAGGGGCTTTGCACTTAGTACATTATTCTCAACCCAGGGATGGTAAACGAGATGTGAAACATGGAGTACACAGTGAAGCGGAGTCTGATCTACATCTTTATTCTTTCTACAGTGCTTTTGCTATTAACCCCTTGGATGATAGTGAGGTCCGAAACACACTTCAAAACAATGTGTTGGAGAACTCTAAAACCTGAGGTGTTAAAGAACTGCAGGACAGAATATAGTGCAATGTAATGTATACCAGTGCCAGATTGTCTGTTTGCCATTTCTCCATTTTTGGTAAACATCCTGAAGCAAGACCAAAAATAAAGTGTGTCTGTCCAGCTACAAATCTTCTCATCACTGCTATAGGACAGGGGCACTTACAGGAATACTCAGAGATTGCCCATTTATGCAGAGCCCTGAGCATATGAGAGCAGACATCTGTGTGCATCATGAGGATTGATTTCATGTAATACTTGTCCATAAAAATAGCCATGACTCAGACTGTTGTGCTGAAGGACCATTGTTTCTCTAGCCTTTCAGTGGTTTATGGTAAGAGCTAATGTGAGTACAAGTAGGCCTGCTCAGCAAACAGTCCATCTATGCTACATTTATTACACAGAAAGCATTAAGACCACTGCTGCTTGAGATGCATTACATGTAGGAAGAGCCCACGTCACTGGAAAAAGCATTGTCCATCTGACATTTATTAAGCTGGAGACATTTTGTTTGCTATGAGTGGTTCTCTAAGTGCACAACTACAGAATCAAATTGAACCTTACATACATTTTTCTGTATATGACGTTAACATATTTGCTTTGCACATTAACCCACTGGATGTTAGAGAAGTCTCAAACATATTGTTCTTTAAATATCAATTGTAAGGCTAGATTAGTTTAAGGATCAAAAAATCCCATGGGTAGTGTGAAAGTGTAGATTATCATTTGGCAGTTAACCCCTGCCCACCTCTCTCCAAGCCTCCACCCCTGCCCACCTCCCACGGCATCACCCCCTGCCCATATCTGACGTAATACTCTGACTACTCAGCACCCCTGCCTACCTTCCAGTAACAGGGTGTGAAAGGAGGAGATGGGCAGGGGGTGATTCTTATGAAATGTGTTCCCTTGTGCTACTCTCATCTAGTCTTTGGGGAGCTTTGTGCCTCGTACTCCCTCACATTTCTGGTTCAAATGTGAAGGTCACAAAGTTCCAAGTGCTCACAGACACAGCGACAGTGGAGAGAATTCTGATCAGCTGTACAAGGAAACACATTTCACCAGTGATAAAAACATGATGTGGCTAGGGGTGATAAGGGAGACACATTGCTGACATCCTCAATGCCCATCTGTTTAACCTTTTAAGTATCAGAGAAGAGAGGCGGTGTGCACAGGGAGCAGGATGGTATCAGTGTTCACAGGCTCATCATCTTGATCATCTCACAGAAAGGCTCCCTGAGACAATTGTAATCCTGATGCTTTGCATGCCAGAGGAGTGGGCAACACATTGAGCTCACTCCACTGGCATTCACAGGGTCAACAGAACCCTGTCCTTATAGAATCCATTAGTCTGCATGAAAAAAAAAAAAAGTCCTTGCTGGGTATGGGAAGAATGTGGGGGCAACATACCTACACGCCTTACTCCTCCCATTTCCAACTGAGGGGTGTATTTTGAAGAATGCATTCCCTCTGGCAATAGTCGGAACAATGCATGCAGGGCTTTGTCCCACACAAGCCAGACTAAGATAACAGATGCAGAAACGGAGCATGTGACTCATATGTATAATATAATACTTAGGGTAGCTGTGTTAGTCCAATGGTGTAGATGCAAAATCAATCAGTATTACTGTTTGTGAGAATACCTTTTTTATTGGACTAACATTCAATTTTCAGGGCGAGCTTTCGAGAGTAACAACCTCCCTTTATCAAGTCAAAAGCAATACTAATCATCAAAGTGAAACATCTCTCTAATGATCGTATATGACTTTTTTTCTGTTGTGCTGTTACCAAACATGCAGTTCTTAGTTGTAAGCTTTCTATGTAGCGATCCAGTTTAGAGTTACATCCTGGTTGTGGAGTGAAATGTATGTTCTTTTTCTTGTTGGTGTAATCCACAAACTATGTCAACACATTTGTGAAAACAATACTGTACAACAGAAGATAAACAACATTAAATGATCACATTTATGAACATACATCAGCAAATGTTGTATATATGACATAATGCACTGATTGTGAAATTGGATATTATATTGGTGAAACTGGACTAAAAAGTGTGTAAATTTATTCTTAGGTTAATCAGTTAAGAGATACATTGAAAAAAACTAACTTTATACCCACTAGTCATCATTTCACCCAGATAAACCACTCTATCCATAACCTCAAAATCAAAATATTTAGAGGGAATGTCAAAGAAAACCAGGAGGGAAAGACATTTGAAATAGAGATAATTAGCTTTTTCAGCACAAAAGACGCTGTAAAAAATAAGGAGGAAGAATTCCTCTCACTACCAAGACTTTATTTAACATTTCCTTTGTTTTTTTCTCATTTACATTGACCCATATTCTTTATGTGATTATTTATTTTTTTAAAGCGGAGCTATAACCCAAATAAAGTCCCCCATCAATTATTATTCATATAGAGATAAGCTAAGAAATAATAGTATTATCCAGCATAAGTACAGCATTATTAAGAAATCCTACTTGATCTGAGACTGACGGGCAGACTTCTTGCTTTAGAGGCATCTGTGCGCCTGTGCCGTCAGTCCCTTCCTGTTACCTTAAGGTACAATGCTTCCTAGAGGAGGCTGGGAAAGACAGCTCAGGTGCACAGATGTCTCTGAGGCAAGATGTCTGCCCTGATGCTTGCCTGCTCATCTCGATCAAGCTGGATTTCTTAATAATGTTGGACTTATTCTGGATAATACTTCTATTTCTATGCTTATCGCTATATGAATGATTATTGGGGTGGACTATATTTGAGGTGATAGTTCCACTTTACCATATATGTTTGTGTATAATGGATTTCTCCCCCCCCCCCTTCTATTTACCGATCATCCCCCAACCCCCATTCTGCACATTCTTTGCACACAGTCCAGGGGATTTTACGATCCTCAAACTGATGTGATCTGTATTTTATCAGCTTGTGTTTTCCTAAACCATGTACTGCCTCTCTTATCTGATTTTGAGGATTAATACTGCTTTTTCACTAGATAAAGGGCAGTTGTTACTCTCAAAATGTCATCCTGAAAATTTGATGTTGGTGCAATAAAAATATTATTCTGTGATACATTACATATTTTTTACTCACAACAGTCCTGTTGGAGTGCTAGGAGTAGTAGCTGGGTCTCAAATTGACCACTCCAAGACTGGAGCAGTCACCATCAGACCCCTGTTCGGTGCGCTGGAACATGATCAGTCATGTGTGCCGGCGCTCTGAACTTCCTCTGTCTGGTCCTTAATGAGACTCCCCCACTCACCACCCCCAGGACAGCTGATCCTTAAGGGTTTAAGGTTTTAGAATGGCCTTCATAGTCTCTGGACTTAAATACTGAAAATCTACGAGTAGATCTCAAATATGCAATGCATGCAAGATGACCTATGGACAGCTCTGGTCCCGGAACCATAAATCTCCATAGGATGGTGTAGCAACAGCGCCACTGTACAATTTCAGGCCACTGTGATATTGCACCTAAAAAATTCAACTTTGAAAATTAATAACTTTTGAATGAAACACCTTTCAGCAGTGGGAGTACTCTTGTTTTACTTAGGGGGATAAACCCTACAACATATTTTTTTTTACATTTTAAGTATTACTATCCCTTTAAAGGGTCAGTAATGCCCGTTTTTCACTTGCTTCAATATTGTAGATGTAAAAAAAAAAAAATTAAAAAAATTATATATATATATATATATATATATATATATATATATATATATATATATATATATATATATATATAGTATATGCAGAAAGTCCCATCTCTCAAACCTTTACTGTTGGAGAGATATCCGCAGCTAAAGTATCCCCCCTCCCTCCCCTTCTCTGACGTCTGTGCTCTACTGACAGGAGATCTTGGTTTGACCAACCGGCGGCTCTTCAGCCTAGCCACAATAGCAAAATTTAAAAACAATTACTTAGTTCTTTTTAAATTTCGCTGAACCTCCTCGAGTTGCACAACTCGAATCTCCTTCTGTCAGCTTCACAGCTGATATGAGGGAGTAGGGAACTTTTGTGGTGCATTTCTCTCAAACCGTACATGTTTGAGAGATAGGACTTTCTGCATATACTTTATTTTTTTTTTTACGTCTACAATATTGAATCAAGTGAAATAAGGGTAATACTGACACTTTGAGCCACAAGGTGAGGCGAGCAGAAACAAAAAAGGCTGAGAACTTAAGAGAATTTGTCTACATCAAACAAGGCGTCGATGATATTGACTTCCATAATATTTGCTACCAAAACCAACAAGTCCTCTTTAGCTATATCAGCGCACACAGCATCTGGCAGTTGCTCACCCTAAATAGCTACAGACCTAGGCAGATTTAAAAAAATGGGCCTTGACGCCACCGCAGTGGCCAAAAAGTTGTCCTTGAGTAATGAATCAAACCTCTTAAAGGCCTGGTCCTTAAGCCCTGCAGCATCCACCAGGGGTAGGGAAATGTTCGTCACAAAGTGCAAAATAAGGGGGTCAACGCAGGAGGAGAAGACCACTGCTCCAGAGCCTCAGCCATAAAATGGTATAGCTTAGAGAAGAGTTTATAATGGAAACGTCTCGTCAGGAGTTCCCATTAATCCAAAAAGTGTGTTAATGGGTATAAATACAGTAGAACTTTTCCTGCGCCTCTGCAAAAAATGTCCAGAGAGGGAGGTACCCCATCAGAGGCATTTGAGACCTAAAGGGTCTCCAGCACAGCTTTGATGAGCCCCCTCAGCCGAGGAGAGCTGATCAGCCTCCTAGGAATCTCCATTAGAATAGGAAGAATCCATATCTTCATACTCTTCATCACTCTCTGAGGACAATTCTTCCTCAGAGGATGCCCCAATAACTTGAGTGTGCCCCTTGAATACAGGGTCACCTTGTTTAAAGGTGGGCATAGGTTTCCAGAAATGGAGAAAGCCCTGAACTGGAGAAGGGATTTTTGCCACTGAAGAGAGTATTGTCTTAACCAGTGAAGGCTCTTGTTCAGTGCTACAAGGGCCCATTAGTGTAGCAAGGGGCCACAGCACATGCAGTGCACAGAGACCCAGATTACTCCCTTAGTAGCCCTGTATGGTATGAGGAACAGTACGTAATGGGGGGTAAGGGAAGTTTCTGAATCATGTGCCTTGGTTTTCTGCATATGACAGTGTCCGACATATCCCTGAGAAAATGTCCACGAACTAAAGAAATCTAGATTCCCAGAATCGATAGAAAACTCAGAAATTTCACTTATTTGGTATGCAAAGGGTTAATCTGGAGAAGAGTAAGGAGAGTCAGCATCTATATAGGATAGCAAAAGAGAAGATGTCCACCAGAAAAGTGACAGCCAATTGGAAGAAAGCCCAGGAAGCGGGCATTATAAAAGCACTAGAAAAGACCCCTAAGGAAAATGTGCTGTATCCAGATTCAGGGGACATCCCCTTGGAAATCAGGATTTGCCAGAGTATAAAACGCATCTCAAATAAACTAGAGATTCACAGGCTGTTGCGACAAATCAATCACAGTAACAACCAAGGAGACTGTCCGTTCACTTCATGCCAGGATTGTATTGGCTGTTTTGCGTATCAGACACTTCTGTCTCTCTACCCTCCTACACAGTCCCTTCTCACTTTACCTGCTGAAAGCTCATGTAATGAAGAACAAAATGAATTAATTGATTTGCACAAAAATACAGAAAGTGGCATTCATTCTTCAGTTACTTCCTGCACATTCCATTTTATTTTTATCAGAATCTAACGAAACACACACTTTTTGGTTAGCTTCAAATTCTTTACGAAACAAATGCACTTCTAGAAGGAAATGACACATAATTCCCACTGCTTCTATTAATGGAGCTAGAGAATCCTAGGACCTGGAGCAAAGCTGAGGAACCCTGCAGTTAATATGAGATACCATCAGGTCCACAGCCAGTGGACCCTCCTCCTAAACGGAAAAAAAACTTGCATATTAACCAAGCCTTGGACTGACAAGATCTACAATTCATAAGTGAAGAGACAGCTGAGGTAGTTTTGGTGGTATTGGGCTTCCTCACGTTTCCTTTGGATTCTGAAATGGCACACATAGCCCCCTAAAAGAAGAGACCCAGGGGGAAAGAAATAACGGAGAAGAAGGAAAATATCTGTGTGACTGATGGGATACATTGTACTCTCCAAAAGTTAGAATGGCCACCTGGTAAGAGTGCCTGCTGCAAGTGGTGCATCATGCATGAGCTTGACAAAGGAAAAGGAAGGGTAGGAGAATTAACTTCTCCCCTTCCTTTTATATAGATGGGGAAAGTCAGGCAGGAAGTGTAAAAGAAAGAACAAAATGAAAATGCCATTGTACTTCAGCCACTAGCCCCAAAAGCTGAAGTCTTGGAGGGGACCCGATCCAAGGGGTCCCCCAGAGAGTGACGTAAAGCCTAAACACGGTTGTATCAGGCCAGCAGACCAGAACCAGTGCCGCTGGACAAAAGTAGAAAGAAGCCATAGTGCCATATCCAAGATGGCAGCCACTGGCCTTGAACCTTAAAGGAGACATAGCCCTAAATATCTATAAGTGTCCATCTGTGCACAAAGAAACCTGGAAAAAAATGAATAACTTTTTTTTTTTTTTTTTTTATAAAATACAAAAAAATGAATGTAGAGAGTAATCAGAATGCAGAAAAGAACCCTGCAGCACAAACAGACCACAGACAGTTGCAGACAGACAAACTGACAGGGAAAGGACATACTTGCAGAACCTGGACCACCTGCATCTCTGGCTCTACTATTCTTCTGGCTCCTTTGAGGGGAAAGAAAGGGAGAGTGGCTTAAGTGTAGGGACACCACCATGCAGGCACAGAGTAAAAAAGGTCCAAGTAAGATTTCTGCTTCAAATTCTGCTCTGCATACAACAGTATTGGGTAGATAACAGGAGGCAACTCAGTGGGGGAAAAGAAACCCCCCACGAGTTATAAAATAATAAAAATCTAAAACTGAAGAGACGTTTCAGCCTTGTTACTCTCGTGAGTAGAGCACTTTTAAAACTAAAAAACGCTGCCACTGGGCATTGGACAGGTGGAGATAGAAGGGAGTCTCTGCTTCCAGAGAGCTATAGTTTGCAGCTGACCTGCCTCGAGGTAACGACTTAACCTCATAGTTCCTTTATTCCACAATGGATGAAAGAGAATAAGCACTATTCTGGATCAAACCAACTGCTCCATAAGGTTGAAATGAACATTCTGCTAATTCTCATTCATTTAAATGTTGCTTTCAAATTGTTGAATGCAGATTAAGTCTCCAGTTCATTTTTAAACATGGAACTGGAGACCTCTCTAACATTCAAGGTGTTACCCCACTTAATTCTGTTGGGATTTCTATTTAACCCCCCCCCCCCATGGTGCAGCAGGTTTGCCCCAGAGTTGTACATCTTTAGCTTGATGAGTAAGGCCATAATTGTCACTTTTTCCAAGGAAAAATTCCCATTTAAAAGAGACCTTGATGATCGAAAACCTGTACCAGAAGACTTCTGTTGGGCCTATCTGTATTGCAAAAGGGACAAAGGCGTATGCTCGATGCATAAAATGAAAATCAGTGGCACCTGAGTCATACACAAAACAAAATGAGAACAATGAGAAGAGACAGGCAGCCAGGCAATTATACCTGATCAAAGAACAGCTCAAATATCAAATAAATCATGTTGTGAAGCATAAGGAAAACAGATAATGACAAGTGTGTCAGGTCCAGCAGAGAACTGATGGAAAGCTTGATTGCCGAGAAGGAAACCGGACAAAGACCAGAAACAGGATGTGCCCAGCAGGACACAGAACCTATCAGAGCAGGTGAAAACAAAGGCAGGGCAGCAGGGAAGCCAATTAAAAACATTTGGTATCTACAGTAAAATTAAATGGACAGATACTCATGCACAGAATTTGCTGTTTTTTATATATGATATTCCTTTTATTACTATACGAATATCTTGAAGATTAACAAATGATTTGCATATCTATCTCCAAACAATGTAAAAATGTGAAGAAAAGGCGTGCAGATTATATTTAACCCTTTGCGCACCAGATGAGTATCCACTGCATTGCAAAACAATGCAATGGATACTCCCAGGCAGTCAAAGAGTTAAAGACAACAAGCTTGCCAACACTTTTCCAAAATGCAGACATCAGATAAGAGACAGTAAGCAAAATAAATCAAACCATTTGTAATTTTTAAAATATTAACCTTGTCACTTGCCTTTTTTTAAACATTAACATTTTACTTTAACCATCTGAGTGTCAGAGCTTAAACAATGCTCTGCAATGCATTGCGTACCAGTCTGACAATCAAAGGATTAAGGATTTTCCTATTAAAGGGGAAGTATACCTTAGGAATAAGTGTCAATTAATTTCTTTAATGCAGACTTACCTACGCATGTGTCCTTCATAAAGTAGTCGGGTATATATATATTTTTTTTTTCCTTCATGTTTTTACATATATTTACTTACTGCATTATAACTGCAGTTTCCTATACACAGTGATATTTATTGAACTCTCTACATCATTCCTCCTCACAGCAAATAACAAGCTTCAACAGACCTGAATGACTCATAAGACACACCAGTATTTAGCAGATCATAAACTGAAACAACAGCAGAATAAAACAAAGATCAAATGCAAAGAAAATCATTACATTAATATAATGGACATCTGAATAAAGTCCACCTACATAGATACAGCCTTCTTAAGAGATACTGATTCTTCTGGTACAGTTCCCCTTTAAGTAAAATTAAGCGTCAGATCACAGCAGTATGATTTTACATGAATTAGTTACCCATCGATACATTTTGAAAAGTTTTGTGTGGGAAACAGAGGAGGAGGTACTACGCACTATTCTAAATGTACAGAGAAAATGAGGACAGATTATTGACTTGGTCAAATAAATCTTAGGAAAGTCATATTTGTTATGGAGAACAACTAAAACCTCCAAAGAGCAGAGGTGGGGAAAGATGGCATCGTTTAGAGCCAGCATCCGCATCCCCTTATATAAGGCTTGCTGTGGAGTACAAGAAGATCTGAACTGAAGTAAGAACAGGTAACAGGCAACACAAACTGTTCAAAGAAATTATGTAATGGGATTGTGTAACTAAATGCTTTCCACTCAGGGTCATGAAACATTTTATTAAAAGGCTTCAAGATTCTACATGTAGAAAAGAATGAGAAAATATATCTGTTTATGAGGCTTTCTAGTAAACTTATATAATTGCAGGTTTTTCAATAAACATGACTCAATGGGATGCAAGTCTTTGAATGCACAAGGGTGTGCAATGCATTATGAAGCAACGTGCTTCCCTGCAACACTGAGTTATTAATTGTCATTTAATTTATTTTAATAATAAAGAAAGCATGGACACATTCTAAATGTTGTTTAAGTGCACTGTTTATGTTTTCTTTGTGTTTGAATTGGTCCTCAAGCCACTATACTAGTTTAATCCTATATACCAGATGGGTGTGCAAGGTTAAGACAAAGTTCACACTCACAACATGACTGCATTGCGACACACTACAGTTAAAGCAGCAGGTACTTATTTGCCTGTGATTTTCCCTGGCATTTCGCTTGCTGGGAGGAGTGTGGGTGTGACAGCTACTTCACATGACATGTATGATTGGCTCAAGTCCACATAAATTGGTCATGTCACTGGAGGCTGTGAGCAGCATTGCAACCTCTAACAACTAGTGTCATAGGTAGCTATGCAAAGCAGGCATGCTGCAACTAAGGTGTGTTCTGCTATGAACATGTCCAGGTTGCAACATGTGGCATTGCGGTGCATCATGCCAGGCAAAAATCACCAGTGAACAGCATCATTGGAATCAGTATGTTTAATATTGGTGCCTTTATTATAGAGCTAATGATGCTGAGCTAAAGTTGCCTGTGTGAACATAATTTTAAGCAGAGCTGGAAAATGTGTGGCCCTCCAGCTGTTGCTAGACTAAATATGGTGAAAATTGTAGTTCAATAGCAGCTGGAATGGCTCATGTTGCAAATTCCCAGCATAAAGGAACATTACTCTTAAAAACAACTTAATATATAACACTAACATTCAAATATTTTAATGCAAGTGTATGACATTACATGTTCTATATTTCAAGGTGTTGGTAAAGCAGCTTTCACTGCACTTATTAATTCCTTCAGTGCTATAAACACTAAATGTATTACTTCATCACCGCGAAGTGGGAAGTACAGAAAATGTATTGCTTCCACTACTGGCTGTTAAATAGCAATTTCAAATACCTTATGGATGGCATGTCAAATATAGGGTGTCTTAACATCTAAGATGAAACCCCCTGTAGTAACGGTTATATTGCAGTGCTGACCTTTTTAAAAGGATTCGTCCAGTCTGTGTTGTCAAGCTGAGCTGACAGATACAAAACTAATGCATCAACCTCTGGTTAAGTTTAATGACACATAGGCTGAGCTCTTCCCTCCTATGTTTGCAAGGGGGCCAGTGGGCAAGAGAAGGTGCAGATAGTTACACAGTGGAATATATAAACACCTCACAAACCCTTTCGTACCGAGGCTCAAATAAAAGTATATCTTTTTTTGTAAACATATAATTTGATGTATTTTGTGTTTTGAAAAAATCTAACAACCTCAGTAGCATTGTAAATGGAGCTTGCTGTAACACTAACCCACAGAAATCCAGCTTTGAAGGGGAGAGTGAACGCACTCCCTGGGGCAACTGGGAAGTCATTCAGGACATACAGTCCCGCAGAACACAGAAGTGCCCAATTTTGCAGGGCTAATATCTCCACTTGTAGGCAATTAAAAAAAAAAAAAAATACACCCAGCTCTAATGTTGGGTTAAATATTAAAACCCATTGTAAAACTATAATTTTAGGTGATAGTTCCACTTTAATGTTGCAGTCTTCCTTAGAGACATATTTGAGTTTGACATGCCTGTATAAGGTCTATCATGGAATGTTAAAGAAATATCTATGACTGTTCCCACACTCAATCACATTAGATCTAGTTATAGCAGTAAGAGTTGTTTAAATAACGTATACAAATCATCTGCACAAATGTAACCTGGCAAGAGTGTTTTTGAGATGCCCCTTATATACCATGTAATGGAAATGCACACTGCGGTCTGTTCTACAGGATACTATTTTGGTTTTAAAGTTTACCTGTTATATACACAGCTTTCAGTCTCAAACGTAGACTTTAAAATTGCCTATAACTTGTGATTTTTGTTTTTCAATAAGCTTAATAAATTTAGATATATTTTTAGTGGTTAGGGAATTTAATCTCTGCAGAACTTTGTTCTCTGACCTGGTCTGAAAAATCTTGCTTAATTAATCAAGTTCAAATAATCACTTTGCTCCACTTTCTTAGACTACTAAATTGTAGAAGTTTTCACCAGAGAGGTGGAATAAAATAATGGTGAGGAATTATCACTGAAATACTTTAAAGATGGAGGATCCCACTGTGGGAGGGACTTGGAAAAGGCTTGCTTTAAAGGGATAGTAATACTTGCAAATTACTAATCCCCATATTGTAGCTTTGTTAAAAAGAAACGTATTGCCCCCAGTGTCATCTCTCAAGCCCTTATGGTTTGAGAGATGATAGCGCACAAAGTTCCCCCCTCCCCCTTCCCTGACTGAAAGCTGACTGAAGGGGAAGCTGTCGTAAAACAGTCTTATGTGCATCAGGCAGCTCTGCAGCATTGCTGAGATCTTATTTATAAAAAAAAGAATTCTTTCACTGAAACGGTCTTCTACATGTGCTTGGTTTGCAAGCACATGTAGAAGACCGTTTTAGTGAAAGATTTCTTTTTTATAAACGTGATCTCGGCAATGCTGCAGAGCCGCCTGATGCACGTAAGACTGTCGTACGACAGCTTCCTCTGCTGTCAGCGTTCAGTCAGGGAAGGGGGAGGGGGGAACTTTGAGCGCTATCATCTCTCAAACCATAAGGGCTTGAGAGATGACACTGGGGGCAATACGTTTCTTTTTAACAAAGCTACAATATGGGGATTAGTAATTTGCAAGTATTACTATCCCTTTAAAGAACCCAACCAAGAGTGTTGGATAGCTAACTAAAGAGTGAGTGAATATTGTAGGTTTATAATCCTCTAAATTACAGTATTTGTTCATCAATGTAATGGTAACATCTGTAAACAACTCCAAGTTTCAGTATTTAGGCCGAATCCTGACTCTTCCTGGCAGAAATCTCTACATTATCTTCTAGATTAACTCTCTGAGTGTCAGAGGGATACGCAACACATTACTCAGCAATGCATTGCTTACCACTCTTGCACTCAAAGGGTTAATGTACTAGTACAAAAAATCCAAGCCAATAACAAGTGAACTGAGAACAGTCACTCCAGGTGCCATTAAAATCAATGAGACTTTGAAATAGTGTAAATCAAAGTCTCAGTGTTCAGGCCAAATCGTGACTCTTCCTGGCAGAGACCTCTACTTTCTCTTCTAGAGCAATAAGTAGAACAATTCCAAGACAATATCAAGTGAACTGAGAGCAGTCACTCTTGGTGCCATTTATTTCCTTGAGAGCTTGAATTTTTAGGGATCATATTTTCAGATTCCAATTATTAATCAGATACATCCTAAAAATCTGAAATTAGTAAATACCTACAGAAAAGTGAACTTTGGAGATGGTTATTTTTTTCAAGACTGTGAAAGAAACACAAGAAAAAAATCATAATAATCAGGAAAAAAGTCATTACTCTGAAAGCCATAGTAGTTTGATAAGTTTGAGGTTATTTCCTTACTACATAATCATATTGCCGATATTTAAAAAACAAAAATTAAAAAAATCCAGGGACACTTTTCTACTGGGCAGACACTTGAAAGAGTGAATAGTGGTCCACTGTAACAAGTAGCTCCATGACAACAGAAACTGACACACACCGGATTGGCAGAGCAGAATCACTCACAACAAAATACTACATGAAATCTAATAAACAGGCAATATAAACACATGCTGGGTAGCTTAAAAGCCTATTAACCATTAAATAACAAGCTCATAGTGTACAAAGAACATGGGGTGGAAACTGTAAAACCAAGCTGAGCAGGATCTAGGGACAGGAAATCAACACCAGGGATTGTGCCTGGAAATCTAGCACAGTTGGCTGGCATGGATAAGTATCTTATTAAAGGGATAGTAATGTCAGAAAAAAAAGTATTAAATATATGGTAAACATAATTAAAAGAGAGTACTTGCACTTATCCGTTTCTCTCAAACCATTATGGTTTGAGAGATTTAGGAAAATAAAGTTCTCCGCTCCCTCCCCTTTCTGCTTGATGAGCTATAAAGCTGTCAGAAGCAGATTCTGGTCGCTTGACCAGATGTGGCTCTTCAGCAGCGGCGATATAAAGATATCTAAAGATAGATACCTTCATCCGAATGGTCTACAACGTGTGCTTGCAAACCAAGCACACGTTGTAGACCGTTCAGATGAAGTATTTATTTTTAGGTATCGGCGACGCTGAAGAGCGCCGTCTGATCCAGGAACCAGAATCTGCTTGGGACAGCTTTACAGCTCGTCAAGCAGAACAGGGAGGGAGCAGAGAACTTTATTTTCCTATATCTCTCAAACCATAACGGTTTGGTTGAGGAAGCTACTATTTAACCCTTTAAGGACCGGAGAAGTAAGTCAACCATTGGTTAGCAATGTGTGTACCACTCCTTGGAAGAGTGAAAATTATATTCTACAGCTTACTAGAAGAAACAAATACAGCTTTAAAGGATCACTAACAACTAAAATGAAACTAGTAGTTATAACTTTGAATATCATGTACTTACTGCTACTGTTTCAGTTATTGAAATTGGTACCCACCGGTCTTGCATTCAGAGAGGAGGTTACCCTATCTCTGGCCATTTTCAGACAATCCTGGACCATGACTTCTGAGACACCCTATCAAAATTTCTATAGTAATGAGAGTCAGGGAGTCCTACAAAAGGCATGAATGGCTGCCCCCACTGAGCATATGTAAGACAACTTTGAAAGCTCTTCACAAACATCTTTATTTTGGCCTTATGTTCCTTATTTAAAACTATAGATTAGGATATGTTTAGGTTAATTTATTTGTCAATTTATGCAAACTGGGCAGTACAAGATGAAACAGCCTGGTGTGCCATGTACTGACATTCCATTCTCCTTCCTACCTCATATTCGCACACTAAGTAAAAGTTTAATTTCTCATAAACTAAACTCTTATATAAAGAACTAGTTGAACAGCACGTGTACACGGGCCAGAGTGCCAGGCAACAACGGCCGTGGTGCAGTCATGCACAGTAGAGACTGCCCGCGGCGCTGCTGATATCGGAGCTGGGAGCTCCGAATTCAGACCGTAGTACTCTCTGCGCAACTACGGTCTGAATTCAGAGCTCCCCGCTCCGATATCAGACACGAGGCGGGCAGTGTCTACTGCGCATGACTGCAGCGCACACAGCCGTCTGTGCTGCACATGACAGCTTCTGACAAACATACATTAGCAAATTATTATATAGGATGGCTAACAAAATGTACATGATTTTGAAAACTTTCAAAATCACCCAAATTATTGTGTGTTAAAAATTCCACTTTTCGTTCATATAACCATATTTCCTTTTTAAATGTGTTTGTTTAAATGCCAAAACTCCATACTGATCACTTTTACTTACATGTAGTTCTAAAGACTTCAAGCTGAGGTCCGCAAAAGCATCTCCCAGCTGCCTCTGAGTCTGCACCATCTGGTAGAGTTGAGTGGAGAGAGTCTGTGCCAGCTTCAGTACATGCTCATACTTCTTTTTGTTGTCTCGAAGGATTTCTATTTGTGCTTCTAATTCTAGGTCCACCGTTCTTGAGCCCCGCCCTAGCCTCTCAGAGATTATCTGACGGGTGCACTACACATGGAAAGACATTTCGAACAGACAGTTTTAGCGCAAGGAAAAATCACCATTTTCAGAGTCTTGAACAATCTTATGGGCCTTATGCAAAAAAAAATGTGCAGTTCTGGAGCACATCAAATGCAATATAAGGGAGTAAATGAAAATTCCCAATGATTTTAAATGGGGCTTTTAAAGGGATAGTAATACTTCGTTTTAACTTTATTTTATTTTGTAGGTATTAAAAAAACATGAAGAATGATATAAGTCTTATCTCTCAAACCTTTATGGTTTAAGAGATATTCACAAACAAAGTATCCCCCCCCTGTTCAACCAGATCAGAAGGAAGGTGCCCAGGTAGACTGCAGAGAGGGACAATCTTCAATTAAGATAATGGAAAAAGCTGAAAAACTTGTCAAGGGGGGAAGGGCTTTCATTGTTTTCATACAAAGAAAATTGTCCCCTTCTGTTATCTGTCCTGTCATACAACCTGATCCACATCTGAGAAGAGATGTCTTACACTAGGTAAAAGGGGCGGGGAGGGGAACTTTGCTTGTGAATATCTCCTAAACCATAAAGGATTGAAAGATAAGACTTATATCATTCTTAATGTTTTTTTAATGCCTACAAAATAAAATAAAGTTAAAACGAAGTATTACTATCCCTTTAAGATAGCTGAATACTGGAGAGGTCTTCAAATTACTGCACAGGAATGAATTTGAGACTTCTCTAACATTCAGAATATTCAAAGCCATATTTAAATCAATTGGAATTTGGGGACTTTTTAATCCTCCCCCCTCCCCCCCTTGTTCAGTTGTCATGCTCCAGAATTGCTCATATCTTGTTTTCTCATAAAGGCAAATACAAATTACACATCATGAGCAGTTTTCTTGCATCTACTGCCGCATAATAGTTTGCGGACAGAGGTAAATGCAACAACTTGCCAAAGATTTTCTTCAATTCTAACAAGTTCCTAATTTTTAATCTACAAGCCATCTTTCCCTGTGTAACCTTAGAATCCTGACACTTAACAATACAGCTGGGAATAACCACACACTCTCAATGGCAAAATGAGCTTAAATTGCTTTAGAGCAGAATGTTAGATAGTTGCTGCTGAAAATCCATCTGTGTCAGAGCCCAGAGGGCAAATCATTGAAAAACAGCACTAAATAATAAAGTACCTACAGCTACCATTACAGCTATATTGATCCAGGAGAAATAAGCAGACGGTGCAGAAAATGTAATGAAACAATCAGAAAGATTCCTTGTGTGTTTGATAATCCCAAATTTAACACCTCAGATACTAGTGATGGCTTCAATCCACAGCAAAGTAATGTTAGAGAAGTCACTAGAATGCAAGGGTTTAAAGCAAAACATGATAAAATGTATGTTATATAAAAGAAAATGCAAAAATTCACACATAAAAGCTTCTATCCCATGATACAAATTAATGGTAAAAGAAAAGAGGATTTTAGTCTTACCTGTTAAATCCTTTTCTCTTAGTCCATACAGGTTACTGGTAACTTTGGGTACAGGGCAGGTGCAAGGAATTTTGCCACCCTAGGCAAAAACTCATTTTGCCTCCCCCCCTTAGCTCTGCCCCTTGTATCACGCCCCTTAATGCCCAGCCCCATGTATGTGTATAAGTGTCAGTGTGTTTGTGTGTTCCCTATATGTGCATGTGTCAATGTGTGTGTGTTCCCTGTATGTGTATAAGTGTTAATGTATGTGTGTGTGTTCCCTATATGTGTGTCAATGTATGTGTGTGTGTGTTCCGCGCGCGTGTGTGTGTGAGTGTCATTGTGTGTTTGTTCCCACTATGTGTATAAGTGTCAGCGTTCGTGTGTTCCTTATATGTATATAAGTGTCATTGTGTGCGTGTTCCCTATCCTTAGAATATAAAAGGCCAGATGTATGTTAGTCCAATGCAGTCATGAGCAGTAGACACTGCCCGAACACAACTGCGGTGTGACCTGTGTATACTGGCTTTTACACTCATATGTGTATAAGTGTCAGTGTGTGTGTGTGCGTGTGCGTGTTCTCTATATGTGTGAGTATGTGTCAATGTGTGTATGTGTCAGTGTGTGTGTTCCCTATACGTATATAAGTGTGTTAATGTGGGTGTTCCTTATATGTGTATGTGTGTGTGTGTGTGTGTGTGTGTGTGTGTGTGTGTGTGTGTGTGTGTGTGTGTGTGTGTGTGTGTGTGTGTGTGTGTGTGTGTGTGTGTGTGTGTGTGTGTGTGTGTGTGTGTGTGTTCCCTATATGTATATGTATCCAATTGAGTAGCATGGGGGACTTATTAGAAGGATTTGCCACTAAGAATACTTGCCTTTTATTTCTTATAGTGCAGCTACAAATTATGAAGCCACAAAATAGTAAATTCCAGAGAAAACCAGCTGCTCCTTTGCTATTAAATTGCTCCTCATGTACGTTGATAAAAGCTCTAAATATGACAGTGGTTCACATGTATCAACATTTAGTTGTCACCCATTTTGTTCATTCTCAATATCAGGACAGAAGCCACTGCTCAGTTTCCAGGGTCACCTGGGAGCTCTGGCTCTTCAGCAACACCGAGCACAGCACATGAGGAGGTCAGGGATGCAAAGACACAACTGCTGGATAATCAGTATGCGCACTGTTCCCCCTAAAGCAGGGCACAGTGCACGGTAGATAGTAGAAGGGAAAGAAGACTCCTGTGAGCATGACCCTGAAGGATCCCCATAGTCTGCCACAGAAGAGCCAAGCATGGTCCCTAGACAGGGTGGGAGACCAGTAACCTGTATGGAATAAGAGAAAAAGATTCAACAGGTAAGACTAAAATCCTCTTTTCTCTGTTGTCTAATACAGGTTACTGGTAACTTTGGGATGTCCAAACATTGAGTTTCCCAGAGGCGGGAAGTAAGGCGAGGACCAGGCGCAAGGCCCCCAAAGTCACCAGAGCAGATATGAACCATCAGATCAGAGATAGCCCAACAAAACAAATGAAGTGTCAACGGACACTTAACAGGGGTAACAACACCCCAGCACGCTGAACTAGAGCCAACAGGACTCAAAAGTGAAGGAAGCACCAAAGAACTGAAAAAGGTCCTAGACAGGCAACACTGCCTCCAGGATCTTCCTCCCAAAACTGCCGTCAGCCAATGCCAGCTCATCAACACGGTAGTGCTTCGAAAAGGTGTCCACAGACGACCAAGTGGCAGCCTTGCACAACTGATCAGCGAAGGCCTGATTCTTGTAAGCCCAAGAAGCCCCAATAGATCTAGTAGAATGAGCCGTGACCCAAAAGGGAACAGGCTTTTTCCTGAGCTCGTAAGCCTTCCGAATAGTGGACTTGATCCGAGACGCAATAGTCACTTTGGATGCAGGTCTCCCTGCCCTGGGGCCATCAGAAATGATGAACAGCACGTCAGACTGTCTAATGGACTCAGTGAGATGTACATAAAACTTGAAACAAGGCACCACATCCAACAAGTGGAGATCCCTCTCCTTGTCAGAGGTAGGGTCAGGGCACAAAGAAGGCACCACAATCTCCTGATTAATGTGGAACTCAGAAACCACCTTCGGGAGAAATTCCTGCGAAGTACCGCCTTGTCCTTGTGAAACACCAAAACGGGTGGTCTACAAGACAGAGCATGTAACTCAGAGACATGGCGAACAGACACGATAGCCAGGAGAAAGGCCATTTTCCACGTCAGCAGACATATAGGAATAGTAGCCAAGGACTCAAACGGAGGGGAGCTGAAGGACGCCCAAACCAAGTTAAGATCCCACTGAGGAGCGGGAGTCTTGAAAGCAGGAGTACGAACAACAGCCTGGAAGAAAACCTTGACATCAGGAAGAATAGCAATGTGCCTCTGAAAGAAAACAGAAAGAGCAAAAACCTGAACCTTAAAGGGATGGTAATGTTTCATAATAAAAGCAGCTCTAATTAATCATTATAGTTTTTGGGCTTTGGAGAATGTTATTTCAATTCTGTCAGTGTTGTAGTACAAGAGTAATTCAATGAAAAAGTATCCCCCTCCTGCCCCTTTTACTGATGTAACATTGTTCAGCCAGATCAGAAGGGAGGTGCCCAGGTACACTGCAGAGAGGGACAATCTTCAGTTAAGATAAGGGAAAAAGCTGAACACCTTGTCAAGGGGGCAGGGCTTTCATTGTTCTCATAGGAAGAAGATTGTCCACTTCTGTTATCTGTCTGGTCTATGGACTGGATTCCACATCTGAGAAGAGATGGCTTACACTAGGTAAAAGGGGCGGGAGGAGAAACTTTGCTTGTGAATCTCTCTCAAACCACAAAGGTTTGAAAGATAAGACATATCATTCTTCATGTTTTTTAATGCCTACAAAATAAAATAACGATAAAACGAAGTATTACTATCCCTTTAAGGGAACTCAAACTGAGGCCCTTATCCACACCGTCCTGCACGAAAGCCAGGACAATAGGCAGATCAAAATCCTGAGAAAGATCCCTATCAGCACATCAAGAGAGAAAGTCCGACCAGACATGATGGTAGGCCTTAGAAGAAACAGGTTTGCGGGCACTAAGCATAGTAGCCACCACACCAGAAGAAAAATCTTTCTTCTTCAGTATTGAGGATTCAATTTCCAAGCCGTCAAGGCTAGACAATGAACATCCTCCTTCCACAGGTAACCCTGTAGAAGAAGATTCAGACGGCAAGGGAGCCGGAATGGCGCCGCCACTGACAGATCCAGAAGCTCCGGAAACCAAGACTGCCGAGGCCAGTACAGAGCAATCAGAATGACTGAACAGCGATTCAGTCTCCATTTCCGCAACACTCTGAGCAACATGGGGAGGGGAGGAAAGATGTAAGCCAGACCAAATAACCAAGGAATGGACATGGCATCCATAGCTGCAGCTAGAGGATCCCTCCAGCAAGAGCAGAACCTTGGAACCTTCTGGTTGTGTCTTGTTGCCATCAGGTCTGAACAATGAGGGTGAACAACTCTGGGTGCAGTTCCCACTCTCTGCTGTCCACCGTGTGTCGACTGAGGAAGTCTGCCATGACGTTGTCTACCACAGGAATGTGCACTGCGGATATGGCAGGAACATGTTCTTCTACCCAAGACAAAATATCCTTGTCCTCTAACCAAGAGGCGAGACTTCTTGTTCCGCCCTGCTTGTTGATGTAAGCCACGGCCATGGTGTTGTTGGACTGGACCCGGACTGGGCATTTTTCCAGCTGGGATGTCCAATGGCAAAATGCATGAAATATCGCCCGAAGCTCCAACACGCTGATGGGAAGGAGAGATTCCTCTGGAGACCACAGACCCTGAGCACTCAGGCGACCCAGGACCCCTCCCCAGCCGGAGAGGCTGGCATTCGTCATAACTGTGGTCCAGAAGGATACCAGGAAGGACTTGCCCTTCAGCAGATTGGAGAGGTCAAGCTACCATGACAAACTCAGTTCCACATGAAGAGGGAGGGATACTGACATTTTCAGAAGATCCGTCTGACCCCTGCACACCTGGATCACGAACCTCTCAAGTTCCCTGGTGTGAGCCATGGCAAATGGGACCACTTCTATGGTGGAGATGAATTTCCCCACTAGAGAGGACAGCTTCTTGGCTGGAACTGGATCATGAGCCAGAACAGGGGAAACCCTGTGGGCGATCTGGTGAGCCACCTCATCAGTGAGAAACACCATGCTCTGCTGAGTGTCGAAGAGAAGGCCCAGGAAGACCAGATTCTGGGATGGGACAAGATCTGACTTGTCCATGTTGATGATCCATCCGTGATGGGTGAGAGCATGAATGCAGTCCTGAACCTGCTGATGAAGAAGTTCAGCAGAAGGGGCTATCAGAAGCAGGCCCCAATTGGATGGAGTAACTCTGATGCCGTCCTGATGGAGAACGGATACTAAAGCTCCCAGGACATGGTTAAAGACTTGAGGAGCTATAGTCAGACCAAAGTGAAGAGCTGAAAACTAAAAGTGCCCTTGGTTGCAGGCAAATCTGAGATATGCAGACTTTCTGGATGAATGGAGATGTGTAGTTACACTTTCTGAAGATCCAAAGAGGCAAGGAATTCCACCGGGGACATAGCAAGAAATCACCGTCCTTAAGGACTCCTGATGATAAAGAGTCTTGATCACAAAGGAATTGAGATCCTTCAAATCCAAAATGGGACGATAGCCGCCGTCCTTTTTGGAGACCACAAAGAGGTTTGAGTAAAAACCCACACCTCTGTCCCAAATTGGAACAGGTTCCAGAACATCCTTGCCCAGTAGGGCCTGGATAGCGCCATTGAAACCAAAAGGGAGGAAGATGAAAGGGATCCTGTATCCTTCCGCCACCACCTGTAAAACCCATGGGTCCGCCACTGAATCCTTCCAGACGCTGTGGTAGTGACGCAGACGGCCACCAACAGCCAAGTGGGGACCTGGGTTCTGCGAGTCATGCCGAAGGAGACTTGGAGGAGACCTTGGACTTCCAGTGTCGTTTGCGCTTGGAGGATGAACGAGGGGCTGAGGGAACCGCCAGTCTCAGTCTGGAAGGAATGAAAAAGCCGATTACACTTGAGAGGTGTCTTCTTCATGAGGACCATAGGCAGAAGGGTACTCTTGCCCCCTGTGGCCTCACTAATCAGATCCTTAAGATCTGGCCCAAACAAAGCGGTTCCTTGAAAAAGCAAAGAGAGCAAAGCTTTCTTGGAAGCAGTGTCAGCAGACCAGATCTTGAGCCAAAGAGTTCGTCTGGCAACCACAGACATGGTGGAAACCCTTGCCACCAAACGGATGGCATCAAAATAAGGCAGCAGAAACATAGTGCTGGGCCTCAGAAATATTGGCAAGAAGCCACAACATATTCAAAGTAGGAGCACCCTGATGACAGCCAGGGTGAGCCGTTCAGTCCAGACCGCCATGGCCCGGTTCACCCATGCCGCAGTGAACGCTGAACGCATGGCAATACCAGCAGTGGCAAAAATAGACTTGAGGGAGACCTCAGGTTTCTTGTCAGTCTAGTCTTTCAGAGCAGAAGCATCAGCAACTGGCAAGGCAGTAGACTTGGATAGCCTGTAGACAGGAGCATCCACTTTGGGGGGGATGAACCCACTGAGCAAACGTCGCCTCAAAGAAGGGGTAAAGCTTGGCAAATTTTTTTGGAAACACGTTTCCTGTCCAGAGAATTACACTCATCAGACACAAGTATAGGTCCTTTTAGGCTCCTGAAACACATCAGAGGGATCAGAAGAAACCTCCTGAACTAAAGGAATGTTTAGGGGAGTTAAGACGGCTCTGATCAAGCCCTCAGCCGAGGGATCAGGATCAGCCTCAAAGGGGTTCCTAAAAAACTGAGAGGAGCCCACAGCAGAACATTCTTCAACATCCGAATCCACCAACAGTTCCTCCTCAGAGGAATCTGATGTCAGGTACTCCCTGCAGTTTCGGCAGGGAAGATCTGACGGAAGAAGGGGTCTGAGAGGAGTGGAAGACCCCCTGTAACTGGGATGGAAAGAGTTGGAATGTAGATTGGAGGTCTCTAGTAGCAGCCTTGAACTCTTGCACCCAGACTGGCTCTAATGCATGGCTGGAGGTCCCTGGGAGAGACTCAGGGACATCAGAACATGCTGGGCATAAATGACCTGAGAATTCTCTAGGTAACCCTGAATGACATGAGGAGCAATGCACAATAGGGGACACAGAGACCCCAGCATCCTTGGTCTTCGCTCTAACGGATTAGACATTCTCACACTGTCCAAACATTTAAAGTATAAGGAATCACCCAAACACACTGTGTAAGATTAAAATTTCACCCCAGAAATTGCTAAAATGCACTTATCTGGCAGGCGAAGGGTTAATCTGCAGAGGAGAGAAGGAGAGTCCAAGCACTGCATAGGACACTCGTTCAGAAAAAGTCACAAAATGAGCGTGCGAAGCAAGTGCTCATGAGAAATGTAGTTTTCCCAGAAAAAGTACCACAACAGTGCCTGAAGCCCCCTGAGCCCCAGAACACACATAAAATTGTTAACCATATAACAGAGCAAGAGCAGACAGTTAAAATGAGCCATCTCTGAAGTCGCTACGTTGAGCGGTTGCAGAGATAGAAGTGAATGGAGCAATGGCATCTATGCGGTAAAAGCACGCCTTTCACAGATTTTGCAGAGTTGAAACTGTGAATTAAAATTACACGAAACATCACTAGAACATGTTACCAAACCCAAAAAACACTGAAGCCAGTAGGGAAAGTGCAAATAAACCCCCAAAAGATGCAAAAGCAGCACCTAAAGGGTTCGGTTACCACAGAAACTTGCTCCAAAACACCCGACAGACATAGAGGATAAACCCAGTGAGTGCAGGAGTGTGCAATAGAAACTCCAAAGGAAAACCCCTGTGCAGAGGGGCACTGAGGGACATGTGGACCTGCAGCACTCAAAGGGTTCCTGCAGATCTTCTGTCTTCAGATTACCATGTATTAAGAAGAAGCCTCAGTGGGAAACTCCTGAGCAAAAAACTTGAACCCAAGATTTTCCCCCCAGGACTTAAGGTCCACAAAAAGCACCTGGATACTGAGCTAGCCACACCTAAGGGCATTGTCGGTTATGGCAATCTGCCTAATGGTGGTATTCCATATCTAACGGAAAAATAAAAAAAATAGCTAAAACTATAGCAGAACTGTTCTCTTGCCTGTGTCTTTACCAAGGAACAAATCTTACTGAAGCGGATTGGCT